>JAMXBC010000001.1:62220000-64890000 GCA_024138005.1 Lumnitzera racemosa
TTTGTCTTCCTTTCTTTGGCTTTCTCCTTTAACTTTCTACGGCTCTATCAATCGATTGGGTCACTCATTGATAACTTTGTTGGATGGATTAGGCTTTGGTTTTTGACTCTAGATCTTCTAGGTTAATGGACAACATGGGGACATAATCGAGGGGTAGTTCAGAGATGAAACCATAGATGACCTTAAATGGGGCATACCCAATGGTAATATGTATTGTCTTCTTTTAAGCAAATCAACTACAGGCAGGATGATAGGGATCACGAACTAATCATATGCTCTTGAGCTCGTAGGCTTGCTTAGGTAGTCTGCCGAGTTGTCTGAGGTGAATTGAATGTCGATAAGCAAAGCGTACCCCAGTCTAACCTACTAAGTTACTTTACTCTTCACATCATTCAAGAAGCTATAGAGGTGATAAGCCAATATGTTGAGCCGACCCATCCACTACATACTAGTCCAAGCATTGAATCAAGATATAGCTAACCTCACCAATGCCGAAGCCCAGCAGATAGTTGTTAGGAGCCAATCACCTAAGGCTAACTCGAAAATGAGTCGTCCTTAAACTAACCCTTATCTAATCCTAACTGTCCAAGTTGCCAATGCTGACCTAACCTGATCGAGATCCCGCCCCTACTCGACCAACAATATCATTAGGATCATAGAATAAGCAAACTATGCATGTGTTGTCCTTTCTCTGACATCCGTATTGCCTTTCTATCAATAGATATTCTTTTTGTATGATTACATTGATACACTTGTAAATTGTTCCTATTAAGACCTTAAAGGGGGGCTAGTAGAATTACCTAAAATTTCCATAACATATATATACCTATGATATGAAAACCATTCTGCAAGTCAAAGATTATAAGACTCTAAATAATAAATCACTAAGATTATTGATTTTTAGGTAAGTAATTTATTGTAACATAACATAATATATAATTATAAATAACTATAGATGTCCGATATCCTACAGTTCCTTAAAACCGTAGAGAATCAGTATTCCCTACCAAATAATATGACAGGATATGCCAACATTATAAAACTGCAGGAAAAATTAAATTATATTAAATGCTAACATATAAATATTTTCTACAAAGAGTGTTTATGTATCACCTATAAAGATCTCAACTAATTCTAACACTAATGTACATATCTTCATCTCGCACTCTGCACTTAAGACTTATCCCAATCCTATCGTAAGTAAACCTACAATAGAAAGACTATTGGAGTTTAAGCTACAAGAGCTTAGTGAGCTATCCCTCATACCATAATGGTAAATAAGTTATCAAACAAATTGTTACAACCATATGAATGCATGCATACACAGTATGCCAAACAATATATGCAGTTGACCAGTACTACTTATAATATCAGATTTTAATGTCCTTTGAAATAAAGGTTGGAGATTCATCAGCACCAATCACGACCGGGCTCTAGCACCATAGTTTTTACCCATAACTTTGAATATCATATTTCATAAAATATATTTCCATTTCTAAGTGGTCTAATAGTACACAAAATCCCAAGCCTAGCGGTGAGGTAACCCCTGCAGTCTATACTCATGCCCTACAGCGGAGATCTCCAGACTCGACCGTTAACCATACGATTGGCGTCTCCATCACCATACAGAAACACTTTAATATATATAAACAACCCCCGCAAGGCCTCTCTTTATCTCCGCGTAAAGTGACAGCCGAAATAAGTAATGCAATGCATGGATAATGCATGACCCTTTTAATTTAAGATAAGTCAAATATAATTAGGTCAAATTATAAGGTGATCAATCAATATCAACAAACCATCTAAATCATATAATCAAATCATCAATTATCGTATTTAACAATATTTTTCATAATAATTAATCAATATCAAGCACATGCATATCCCGAAACCCCATGCATTAAGTTATTGATATTCAATTTAAGTACACTAACTATAAGCACAAACAAGTATAGAGTCATCAGGAGTACTTACTTGACTATGACAACTCACTCTAATAGTAATAATCGATCAGAAGATCCTCGCTCTCGTCAGGATCACCTGATCATTACGAGATAACAAGGATAATAAGTAATTGAATTAACTAGCAGTTTTAGATATCTATCTACCTAATTCTACTTAAATTACTATCAGTTTTATCTCATTAAACCTAATTGTTAATCGTATGTAACTTTTTTATTCTATTTTTTATATTTACGAATTTATAGTCGTTTTTTCATTGTTTTCGAACGCATATTCATACGGTGATGTCCATTTTGGATGTTAAGACCTGTGTTTTACGATGTAGACTAAATTTTTTGAAATTTTAACTATTAAAGCTTAATTATTCCTATTGGCTAGTTTTATGTTTCATTTTAGTAGTTAATGATTTAATTAGCCATTTGTTCTTATACTTAGGGAATTTTACATTGGTATTACTAATTTATGTCCTTGATTAAGTTTGATTAAATTTAGGAAGTATATTAGGGTTTAAAATTTTGGATCCTAAGTACATGTACATATTTATATTCTTATTTTATAAGCTTATGCTTATATCATCGCTTGTGTCATTGCTTATGTCATCATTTGCTTATATCATGGCTTATGTCATCATATGACTACCTCATTGCTCACATCATCCTTTGCTTACATAAGCTTTACCTCATGATTAAGTGTAGTATGTAAACTTATGTACATTTATACATATGTTAAGTCTATACTTATGCCATTACTCTATTTGTATGTATACTAGTATACTTATACTTATACAGTATTTATACTTATACATATACCCATATATATATATGGTTACATACGTATTTTTATAAAAATTTCGTATGCCTAAATTTTCTCTTAAGAAAGCTTCTGTAATTTCATTCTTTTTGTATTTTAATGGTGTATTTAGCATAGTATAGGTATGTATAGTTAGTATATGTCTTAATTTAGGTTATGTACATAATGAATATTTATGTACAAGGGTCTTTATACATGTATATCTCTAGTATACCCTTATGTACACATACTCAAAGACATATACACATGCATCTTCTTCCATTGTCTAAAGATTCCTCCACTTCTACACATAAAGATTGAAAATTTAAGCCTTAATCAACATATATATACATAATACATTACTACTTAACCTAATATAACTCTTCATCTAACTAGTAAAGAATATGAAGCAAGACATAGTAACATAAGAACATACCTTAATTTGCTCTTGAATATGGATGCAAGGTTGAAAAGTAAAGAAGAGTGAAAGGGAAAGGGAAGATACGGTTGGGAAAGGAGAAGCAGAAAGGGACTTTGTTTTCTATTCTTTTGTTTTTGAATAGGAAAACAAGTGGGGTCTAAGAAAGGGAAAGAAGTGGATGGAAAAAGAAGAAAAAGGAAGGGAAAAGCCAAAAGAAAAGAAAAGAAATCACGAGAAGGAAGAGATATTTTCTTAAGTAAAAGTGACATTTTGTTGACCTTTTTACATATGTTGACTTAGTCAACTTTCCAAAAATAAATGCTGTTTTGTGTACCTAATGAAGTAATTAGGGAAAATTAGGAGAAAGATTAAGGAAATGAAAGAAAATAAGAAGTTTAGTGAATTGATTAGTAAAAATAGATAGTGAGATCTTCCATTAGATATTTATATCCTATATACACCAATTGGTAAGCTACTTAGTATAATTAAGATGAAAAATGTTATTTAGGGTATCAATGTTCACTATATGTAACCGAATACTAAACCCTTAACTCTGTGTAATACTAACTTAATTATATACTTAAAAGATGAATGTGATCTATGATGTAACATCTTAGTTTCTAATTGATTACTTAGTATTATATGTATTTATGAGTAATTGAACGTTATCTTTAATCTTTTACCAATGATTTAGTATACTACTAAGGTTATATTATCAATTAAGGTTTTACGGTAAATTATAGTGAGTTAGTGCTTTTATATCCTTAAAGTTATAGTTTTAGTGTTTATCACTTTCGAGTGCAATCTCTAGTATTTAAATACATTTAGGGTGTAAAAATTTTCTATGCAATTAAATCTTCAATTGTTATATTAAGGCTTTCATCTTAACTAGCCTTATCAACTCTTAGAGTTTTCAAGCACACTAGGGTCTACTTTGGGTATTAAGTTGAAAATTTTAGGGGTTTACAATTCCTCTTTTCCTTAACTAGTAGGAATCCTTTTCTGTAATTTGCCGCAACCTAGGATTTACCTTAATTTGGTATTATAAATACTTATATATTGTTATGGGCACAATACATATAATACATTTTTTAAATTTCCAGACCAACCTTCTTGAGCTAAGTGTTTTGCTACTTATTCTTAACGTACTCCTATCTAGCTTATTGAGTGTGAACTAGTGGCAAGTGGCCTCTATCCTTACTTATGCATTATATAAAGTTTGACTTGAGTTCATATAAGGCATTGGTGCATCATATCCATCATCGGTACATGAGGATCCCTGCTCAACCTTTGACTATCATTTATCTTTCAGACCATCTCGTAGTTTAGACTTGCCCCATTGGTTCTTGTGATACCGATTGTCATGTGTACATCTACGCTAGACCGTATCATCCTGCTATGTAATGTATAAATCTACACTGGATTGTATCATCGTAGTATCAAAGCTTAGCTACATTCAAAGCTAGATTTTGTTACTTGGTTCTTTGAGTGGTTTGTTACTATTTTCGAGTGTTAGAAGTTTTGTTGTTAACATTAGAGTTTTGGTAGTAGAAAGGTGTTGAGGAAAATTTAATGCTCTGTTTTCCCTTATTTCTCTTATGCAAAATAGAGTGTAGCTGTTTGTTTGTTTGTTGTGTAGTTGTCTTGGTGTTAAGAGTACTAATTATTGACTTGTTATTGTTATTCTCAGAAAGAAATTTGAATAGTATTTTAAACATCAATTTTGTGGGGTAACTAACAATGTTAGATTCAAGTGTTCAAGGAACTTTAGAAAACTAAGAAAGTGGTGCTTAAAATGGCTAAGGGCAAGAAGTGAACTTTATACCTCTATCAGTGGGTGACCGATTGGATAGGCTCACTAACTTAGAAGCTAATTTGGTAACTGTTATCTAAGAAGATAGACAATGAGCTAGAAATAGCCCACCTAGAGGATATAAGCAACAAAAGCGAGGCAATGGTCAATTTGGCCAAGTTAATGACCAAGCCTGACTACGTTGAGCTGAAGGAATGGGTAGGGATGCTAGATAAAGGCTAACACTTAAAGAAATTGAGGAAGAAGAGGAAGGAGACTACGAAGAAGAGGAGTATTATAAGCCTATAGAGAGGAATGTTCGAGCCCATAGAGTTGAAGGGTTGAGAATGCGTATTCCAAGCTTTTCTGGAAGTAGTGATGCTGAGGACTACCTTAATTAGGTAGATAAGATTGAGGAACAACTTGAATTCCACAAAGTACCAGGTAATGCAAAGGTTAAACTTCCTGTCTTAGAGTTTACTGGTTATGCTACCTTATGGTGGGAGAACTTGTATGGTGGGAGAACTTGCAGGCCAACCGAAGAAGAGAAGGAGAACGTGAGGTTAGGAGTTGGGATGAGATGAAGAGGGTCATAGGGAGGAGATTTGTGCTGAGCTACTAACTTTAGGATGCCTTTAAAAGATTATAAGAGCCTAGGTAAGGAGGATCGACTGTTGAAGCTTATGTCAAGGAATTCCAAATGTTAATGATCTAATGTGAAGTTAATGAGCTAGAAGACCAAACTGTATCACGATTCATCGATGGATTAAAGTACAAGATTAGAGATATCATAGAAATCATGTATATTAGGTCACTTGACAACACAATCTGAGTCACCCAGAGGATAGAAAGGCATCGAATAGGAAGGTTCTAACCACCCATCAGTCGACCTAAGGGTAACCAAATTGTTTTGAGCAGACCTGTGTGAACGGAACCAAGTAAAGTTGCTGAGACACAACTTGCTTAGACTTCCTAAGCAAAGGAGAAGGAAGTCCCAAGGAAGTTTGAGAAAGGATAGAGTTTAGATAGGAAGACGAGTGAGATCAAGTGTTTCAAATACTAAGGATTTAAATACATAGCTGCTTAGTATCCAAATAGAAGATGTAAACCCCTAAAAGTTTCGATCTAGCTTTTGAAATAAACTCAACTATAGTAGACAATTTAGGAGTCGACACGGCTAATTAAAATGAAAACCCTAAAAGAATTAATCAATCGCATAAAGAATTTTTCTACTCTAAATGTCTCTAAAAGCTAAAGATTTCATTTGAAAGTGATAAAAACCTTAAAAATGATTCCATTAAGGACATATGTACATCAATCCAACATGATATACCCTAAAACCTTAATTGAAAATATAATGCTTATATTTTGCTAAATCGTTAGTAAAAGGTTAGAGATAACCCTCATTCTTACTTATATGATTCAAATTCTCATGTAATCCATTAGGAACTAAGATAATGGGTCATAGATTATATTTATTCCTTAAATATATGATTAAGATAGTCTTACTTAGGGTTAGGGTTATAGTTGAAGATTAGGTTACATATAGTGAACTTTAAGACTCAAATTAGCACTTTTTGCACTTGTTATCCAAAGTAGTTTATCAAATGAGATATATGGACTTTAAAGACCTAAAGTAAGATCTCATCAACCATATTTACACATCAAAGCATCATATACCTCATTTCTGCTCATTTCCTTCATTTCTCCCCTAATTTCACTTAATTACTACATTATGTGCACAAAATTACACATACTTAAGGAATGTTGACTAAGATAATACATGTTGACCAAAGTTCAAATGTTGACCAAGTCAACACATGTTGACTAAAGTCAACATTTTGAAAAGTCAACAAAAGTGAAAAGATAGGGAAAATATCTCTTACTTAATGATGTCTTTCTTTTCTTTTCTTTTTGATTTTTCTTTCTCTCTTTTTTTTTTCTATTGTTGCAGTCCACAATTGTCCTTCTAAACCCCACCACATATTGTCTCCCATTAAAAGAAACCAACAAAAGAAACAAAACAAAACCTCCCTTTCATGTCGTGAACTTCCCTCTCTTCTTTCCCTTTCATTTCTTTACTTTTGTCTCCATAATTTCAACATCATTAAAGGTATGTCTTTAAGTTGCTTTATCTTACTTTCTATCATTCATTAGTTAGTTAATTAGGTAGATTAGATAAGTAGTTATGTGGTTAGTATTGTCTTGAAGAAGAGGAAACAAAGTTTCCATCTTTAAGTGTAGAAGCTTGAACTTTTGAAAGAGAAGAAAGAAAGACATGAGGATATGCTTCTATGTATGTATACATAAGGAAATACCAAAAGAGTATAAGTATATGAACCTTTGTACATGAGTATTTATCATGTACATAACCTAATTTAAGATCAAATCTAACTATACATACCTATACTACACTAAATATATACATAAGAACACAAAAACATGGAATTGGAAAGCTTTTCTTAAGGAAAAACTTAGGCATACGAATTTTAGTATAAAATACGTATCCAACCGTATAGGTATAGGGTATGTATACACGTATAAATAAGGTATAAGCCTAAGTATAGGTATGAGTATAAGTATGTATAAAGTATATGTACATAAGTATAAGAGAAAGAGATAACATGTACATAATACATATGCATATGACATAAGCATGAGGAAAGGCTTATATAAGCATATGATGAGGTAAGTGATGACATAAGCAAGTGATGACATAAGCAATGACATAAGCAAGTGATGATGTAAGCGATGACATAAGCATAACTTTAGAAAATAAGAAAACTAAGAAAAGTGTAGGTAATTAGGTAACTAAATTAGTAAATCTTAATACCTTTTCTAAATTAGATTATACCTAATTCAGTACATAAATTAGTAATAGCAAAGTGAAATCCTTTCATTATAAGAATTTAAGGAATAAAAGATATAAACATAAGTAATAAAAGTACTTAGGTGATCATAACTAAAAATTTCTATAAATTTAGCTCATAACATAAAATAGAGGTCTTAATATCCAAAACAGATATTACCATGTGAATATATGTTTGGAAACGATGAAAAACGATTATAAATTCATAAATATAAAAAATACAACGAAAAAGTTACATACGATTGAAATTAAAGTCTTACCGGGTAAAAGTTGATAGTGATTTAAGTAGAACTAGGTAATTAGATGTTTAGAATTAGTAGTTAATTCAAATACTTATTGGCGTTGTTATCACATAATGATCAGGTAACCCTGAGGTGAGCGAGGACCTCCCGATTGATTACTACGATTAGGGCGAACCACTATGGCCGAGTGAGTATTTACCCTGTGATTCCATGCTTGATTGTGATTGTAGATAGTGAACTTAAATATTATTGTTAATTAACTACAGTGTGGGGTTCGGGAAATGCTTGTGTATGTAATTATATGTTGAGTTGTGAATTTACCTTAAATGCAGAGAATGCCTTGTTTGTCGCACGATAGTATAGCAAATGATTGTATGTATTATTGGATGGTCATAGCATAATTTGAACTAAATTATACTCAGCCTATAAAAAGAAACTGAAACATGCATTAACATGCATAGCATGGATACTATTCCGGCTGTCACATCACACAGAGGTAAAGAGAGGCCATTCGAGAGTTGATATTATTGATTTATTTGGTTATGTACGGTGCACTCGTACAAAATGACCTTACCCTGGCCCGCGGGAACATTAGGCATTGGAGGCGCCAACCGCCTGGCTAAGGGTCGAGTCTAGAGGCCTCCGTTTAGGGGTGAGTGTGGACTGCGGGGGCCCACTTACAATTATACTAGAACTTGTGTTTTTCTGAAAATAAAAGAATTATTTGATATAAGTACGGAACATGGAGTTCCGTAGTAAAGTAAGTTCTAGTGTAATATCCGGATCTGATTGGTGCCGTGTAAACTCCAACCCTGACTTCGGAGGGCATTAAATCCGAGTTACGTATATGAATTAGTTAAGTATGCGTATTGTTTGGCTTTCTGTTTGATCATTCATTCATATGCGTAACTATAATGTACTTATAACTTGCTTGTTGTGTGGCTGAGGGTTTTGCTCACTAAGCTTAGGCTTACACCCCTTTAGACTTTTGTTGCAGGATAACCTGTTTGTAGAGACAGGACAAAGGATGCCACAGGTTAGCCTGGGGACTTAGGCAAAAGCAAGGTGTCCTGTGTGATGAGAGGAAAATAGTTTATGTAGACTCTTACTCATGTACTTATGTTTACCTTATTATTATGAACTTAGACATACTTAAATACTGTGTAATGTAAGCTTTATAGCTTAACTTTTATATAAATATGTTATGTGATGATATCATGTGAATTTGGATGTACTTTGGAACTAGTAGTTGTAGAGCCTTGTATATTGTGTGAAGAGTTTTTGATTGGAAGGGTAACCAATCAGGGGTTCTTCATACAGTATACGGCGTCTGCCACGACTAGGCCGTCCTCGATTCATGATAGATTTAGTGGTATCAAAGCATGAATATAAATAGGGCAATTAAAACACTGACCCTAGATATTTAGATAACCTACCTAGTGAGATTGAGTGGGGGTAGAACCGGGTTAATTATTTAAGCTTTTGTGCTTAAATTATATGAAGTATTTTAACTCTATTTTAAGACCTAATATAAGCCTTGTTGATTTAGGAATTGACACTTCAATTGATGACTAGATGGGTCGTCTTTAGGCAGCAGTGGGGCGAGACACTGTTTAGTTATCGACGACGTTTGCGGATCCTTTGTGAGGATTTGGCTTTGGTGGGTAGACCTCTTACTATATCGGAGGTATTTGTTGCTTAGGGTCATGGGCTGAATAGTTATTGGCAAGAGAGAAGAAATTTTTGGAGCCTACAGATTCCTGATGATATACCAGAGAATGAGGAGCTGATGTACTTACTTGAGTTTAAAGAAAACCCAGGTTATCCTCCTGGATTGATCTTTCTGGTTCATGGAAAGCCTAGACCAGTGCCCCCTTCATTTGCCCTCTGGGAAGATATAAGTTATGGAGTTACTTTGGCAATTGATAGAAGAATCGATCATCCGAGGATTTATACTCCAGGGCATGTCAGTACAGTGGTAGGATTTGGAATGAATGAAGCTGGGAATTTTAATCCACCACTACTAAAGAATGAGCCTGAGCTTGAGCCAGAAATCAGATCGGATGCTTTAGCTTTGTATCCAGAACCTCCTCAAAGAGTTCATCCTGCTTCAGATCCTACTCCTGAGTTTGAGTACTACCAGGTGGATCCAGGGCTTCCACCTAAGGTCGTTGCTGGAGGAGATCCTGATGAGACGTTGATGATTCAACCGGATCCCTTAGAGTTCTGGTTACCACGAGAATAGGCTCGACAAGCTCCTAGTGAGGAATCAGGAGTGAATTCTAGTGTTGGTTCAGTTTTCGGAGTCCCTGAGTATGTACCCCAAGGTGACTTGGTATTGGACCATCATCTTACCCAAGATGGATATGGTAGATGGCTGGAATGGAATGTTTGAGTATATAGCGGCTATGTGACTTCAGAGCGATCATGCATGTCACTTTTGTTTGTAAATATTAAGATCATGTGGGATCATTTTGTACTTTGAGTGTTACATGTAGTAAGGATGCTATGTATAAAAAACTAGAATTAGTGGAAAGTTAGGTTTGGCTGAAGTTATGTTATGTAAAAAATATGTCCTTTGGCCATAAAGTTATATGGATGTAAACTCCTTTTGTTTATAAGAAATGAAAGTTGTAGTTTATGTACCATAAGTGTTAAAATAATTATGTTTACTTTCATTTATAATGAATGTTGAACTTAATTATTTATGATTAAGTGTTTCTTACTGAAAGTTGGACATAAAATTTTCAGTCAAAACAGGCGTAGACGAGAACCTCCAGTTAGGGCTCCACCTGCACTAGAGGAAGAACCACATATGCAGCGGGATCGTACAGATAAAATATTAGCTGCAATACAGGTACAGAATGAGCTGTTAAGGGCATTTTTGGAAAGGGAACGTACTCAACCTGTACCTGCACCACCAGCAGAGGCTGATAGAGAAGTACCCTTGCCTCCTCCACCTCCAGTAGGTCAGGCAGGAATTGTGCCACCAATACAGCCTGATTTGAGGCAGCAGCGTAGTATGTTGCCAGAGTTTATTCGCTGCAACAAATATTTTGAAGGATATGCTAGTCGACCAGACGAAGCTGAAGACTGGTTAAATCAGATAGAACGGTCGTTTGAGGCTTTTGAAGCACCACTACACCTTCGACTCACTTATAGGACTTATATGCTTAAGATGCGAGCATGAACATGGTGGGAATCCAGACAAAGGAGTTTAAGAGATCCGATCACTTGGGAAGACTTCAGACGGGAGTTTTTGGCTTATTACTTCCCTAGAAGTCTGAGGATAAGATATAGTGAAGACTTATTGGACATAGTGAAGGGAACAAAAACTGTGGAGCAGTATGAATCTGAATTCAATAGACTGTTGTAGTTTGCCCCACCAGAATATCAGATGAGTGATAGACTGAAGATGCAGATATTCTCTCGAGGATTAGATCCTGAGATGAAGAGAACGATGATAGAATTTGAACCAAGAAGCTTTATGGATATGGTTGAAAAGGCAAGAGTGTTGGATACAGCAAAAAGACAAAGTAAGGAAGCAAGTAGAAGAAAAGTTAATGTGTTTGGAAAGCGACCTTTTGAAGGATTTGGAAGTAGTAGCAGTAGTAGCAAATTCAAAAGGATTATAAAACCCCAAGTCCCTATTCAGAGGAAAGCAGTTGGCGAAATTGTTAAATGCTGAAGATGCAAAGGAAATCATTATCCGAGGGATTGTCCACAACTCCAAGGAAAATGTTTCTTTTGTGGTGATAGTTCACATCGGGTGACAGATTGTCCAAAGAAAAATAATGTTACATGTTACATTTGTAACAAAGTGGGACATTTCTCTACTGCATGTCCACAGCGTACTACTGTCACTACTCAAGCAGCTAAACCACCACCACCAATTGTTGGACGTCCGGGTATGGGAAAAATAGTTGGAGGATCAACGTTGGGAAATACTCATTCATCTCCAGCTAATACTGCACGGGCATATAATTTGGAGGGTGAGTGGATCTATGAAGACATTCCCAGGGAAGGACTAGAAGATTATGAGGAACCCGAAGAAGTGGTAGGGACTGAGCTTATTGCAGGTATGTGTGTTTTGTTTTTAAGTATTTCCTTATGATTTATTGAGATTTGAGTATTTAAAGTACAGTTATAGTATGAAGATAATGTAGAATTAAGAAATAAGTAAAAGATAAGAATTATGAAAAGTATAAGGAGAAAATTTTTTATCATGATTCAAGGCATGTTAAGATAGATGGACATTCTGTTTATACCTTGTTCGATACGGGAGCTACACATTCTTTTATCTCACCTGAAGTGGTGAAAAGAGTAGGCTTGACTACCAATGGTACTGAATCCAACTTTAGTGTGAGAAGTCCTACAGGAAGCGTTACAATGGCAACAGAGATGGTGAAAGGATGTTTATTTCAGATTCAGGATGTCACTAGTAAGACTAATATGATTCTCTTGGATATGGGAAAATATGATGCAATATTGGGGATGAATTGGATGACTCAAGTCAAAGCTAATGTTGATTGTCAAGAAAAGAAAATAACTTTTGAAGTTTCTGATGAGTACAAGCAGAATTTAAAGGAGATTCAATTATAGCAAATGTACAGGAGTTAAGTGTTATGGAGATAATCAGTGCTGATAGTTAGGTAAATGCAATAGAAGTTGATCAAAGGGAGTCAACATTGGAGAAAATACGAGTGGTAAATGAATTTTCTGATTTATTTCCTGAAGAGTTACCTGGATTGCCACCAAAGAGAGAAATTGATTTCTTTATTGATGTAGTACCAGGAACTGAGCCTATCTCAAAGCCTCCTTATAGAATGGCACCAATTGAATTGAAGGAGTTGAAGAAGCAGTTGGAGGAATTGCTAGATCAAGGTTTCATAAGACCAAGTGTTTCCCCATGGGGTACGCCAGTGTTATTTGCTAAGAAAAAGGATGGATCACTGCGGCTCTGTATTGACTATTGGGAGCTGAATAAAGTGACCATTAAAAATAAATACCCACTTCCACGGATTGATGATTTGTTTGATCAGCTTCAGGGTGCAAGTGTATTCTCTAGAATCGATTTAAGATCAGGATACCATCAATTGAGGATTAAACCTGAAGATGTACCAAAGACAGCATTTCGATACGGTATGGTCATTATGAGTTCCTTGTCATGCCCTTTGGTTTGACAAATGCACTTGCTGCTTTTATGGACTGAATGAACCGTATGTTCAAATCATTATTGGACAAGTGTGTAATTGTTTTCATTGATGATATTTTGGTTTATTCTGCAACTCCTGAGTAACATGAGAAGCATTTGAGGATAGTATTGCAAACTCTGCAGGAGCATAAGTTGTATGCAAAGTTATCCAAATGTGACTTTTGGTTACAGGAGATATCTTTTCTTGGACATATGATTACAGGAGAAGGTATTTCTGTAAATCCAGAAAAGATTAAAGCTATTGTGGACTGGAAAAGACCGGAAACGGTAACTGAAATCCAAAGTTTTCTGGGATTGGCAGGATATTACAGAAAGTTTGTTAAAGACTTTTCAAAAATCTCAAGGCCTCTTACTCAGTTGACTCAAAAGAATGTGAAGTTTGACTGGACAGAAAAGCAAAAAAAGAGTTTTCAAGAACTGAAAAAGAGGTTAGTATCTGCTCCCATTCTTGTGTTGCCTAATAGTGATGAATCTTTTACTATATACAGTGATGCTTCCAAAAATGGTTTGGGGTGTGTGCTGATGCAAAATGGGAAAGTGATTGCTTATGCTTCTAGGCAATTAAGACCACATGAGCAGAATTACCTAGCGCATGATTTAGAACTTGCAGCTGTGGTATTTGCTTTGAAGATTTGGCGGCATTAATTGTATGGACAAATATGTGAAATTTATACTGATCATAAAAGCCTTAAGTATTTGTTCACACAAAAAGAGTTGAATATGAGACAAAGGAGATGGCTTGAATTGATCAAGGATTATGACTTGGGAATTAATTATTGCCCAGGTAGAGTAAATGCAGTAGCTAATGCTTTGAGCAGGAAGAATCATGCAGAAGTTGCATCTCTTCTTACAAATCAACAAGACTTGATCAAGGAGTTTGAAAAATTGAATTTGGAATTCACCTGGCATGAAGTGGATGTGGAATTGTCGAACATAGTGGTTGAGCCAACTTTAATAGAGAGAATTCGAAGAATGCAGCAAAATGATCGTGCTTTGAATCAGATTAGAGAAGAAATAACAGTTAGAAAGTATACTGATTTTAGAGTGGATGAACATGGAGCATTAAGGATGAATGATAGATTATGTGTACCTGATGATTTGGAGCTTCGAAAGGAGATCTTAAGTGAAGCTCATTCTTCTGGTTATTCTATTCATCTGGGAGGAACAAAAATGTATCAAGATTTGAAAAAAAACTTTTGGTGGAATAGAATGAAACAAGATGTTGCAGATTTTGTGATGAAATGTGAGACTTATCAAAGGATAAAAGCAGAACACCAAAGACCGGGTGGATTGTTGCAACCCTTACATATTCCTGACTGGAAATGGGACCAAATATCTATGGATTTTGTAAGTAGTTTACCAAGAACAACAGCTGGGCATGATGCGATTTAGGTTATTGTTGATCGACTTACTAAATCAGCGCATTTTCTGCCGATCAACATAACTTTTCCTTTAGAAAAGCTGGCTCGGATCTACATAAGGGAGATAGTAAGATTACATGGAGTACCAGCGGGAATTGTGTCAGATAGAGATCCTCGATTTGTATCCAAGTTTTGGACCAGTTTACAAAAGTTACGGGAACAAAGTTGCAGTTCAGTACGGCATACCATCCATAGACCGATGGACAAACAGAGAGAACCATACAGACACTGGAAGATATGTTGAGAGCCTGTGTCATGGAATTTAAAGGAAATTGGGATTCTCATTTACCTTTAATTGAGTTTGCTTACAATAACAGTTATCACTCAACCATTCAGATGCCTCCTTATGAAGCTCTATATGGAAGGAGATGTAGATCACCTTTATTTTGGAATGATGTGGAAAAAGCAGTGTTGGGACCGGATTTAGTACAGGAAACAGTTGAGAAAATTACTGTCATCAAACAGAAAATGAGGGAAGCACAAGATAGACAAAAAAGTTGGGAAGACTTGAAAAGAAGAGAATTGGAGTTTCAAACAGGAGATCATGTGTATCTTAAAGTGAAACCAATCAAGAGTATTCATTATATGAGGACACGAGGTAAATTAAGTCCAAGATATATTGGACCATTTGAAGTTCTGGAACGAGTTCGGAAGTTAGCTTATCGGTTAGCTTTACCACCTAATTTGTCTGGAATCCATAATGTCTTTCATGTATCGGTTCTAAGAAGACATATTTCTGATCCTGATCGAGTCATTGAATTAGAACCGGTAAGATTGAAAGAGAATTTGACTTATGAAGAACATCCAGTTGAGATTACAGATAGGAAGGTGCAAAAGGTGAGGAATAAGGACATTAGATATGTTAAAGTCATTTGGAAGAATCACGAACAAGAGTCTGCTACCTGGGAAGCGGAAGATGAGGTGAAGCGTCGATATCTGCATCTATTTGATAAACCAGGTACGCATTTCAAGTTTTGAGGACAAAACTTATTTTAAGGGGGGAAGGATGTAAACCCCTAAAAGTTTCGATCTAGTTTTTGAAATAGACTCAACTATAGTAGACAATTTAGGAGTCGACAAGGCTAATTAAAGTGAAAACCCTAAAAGAATTAATCAATCGCGGAAAAATTTTTTTACCCTAAATGATTCTAAAAGCTAAAGATTTCATTTGAAAGTGATAAAAACCTTAAAAATGATTCCATTAAGGACATATGTACACCAATCCAACATGATATACCCTAAAACCTTAATTGAAAATATAATGCTTATATTTTGCTAAATCGTTAGTAAAAGGTTAGAGATAACCCTCATTCTTACTTATATGATTCAAATTCTCAAGTAATCCATTAGGAACTAAGATAATGGGTCATAGATTATATTTATTCCGAAAATATATGATTAAGATAGTCTTACTTAGGGTTAGGGTTATAGTTGAATATTAGGTTACATATAGTGAACTTTAAGACTCAAATTAGCACTTTTTGCACTTGTTATCCAAAGTAGTTTATCAAATGAGATATATGGACTCTAAAGACCTAAAGTAAGATCTCATCAACCATATTTACACATCAAAGCATCATATACCTCATTTCTTCTCATTTCCTTCATTTCTCCCCTCATTTCACTTAATTACTACATTATGTGCACAAAATTACACATACTTAAGGAATGTTGACTAAGATAATATATGTTGACCAAAGTTCAAATGTTGACCAAGTCAACACATGTTGACTAAAGTCAACATTTTGAAAAGTCAACAAAAGTTAAGAGATAAGGAAAATATTTCTTACTTAATGATGTCTTTCTTTTCTTTTCTTTTTTATTTTTCTTTCTCTCTTTTTTTTCTATTGTTGCCGTCCACAATTGTCCTTCTAAACCCCACCACATATTGTCTCCCATTAAAAGAAACCAACAAAAGAAACAAAACAAAACCTCCCTTTTATGCCGTGAACTTCCCTCTCTTCTTTCCCTTTCATTTCTTTACTTTTGTCTCCATAATTTCAACATCATTAAAGGTATGTCTTTAAGTTGCTTTATCTTACTTTCTATTATTCATTAGTTAGTTAATTAGGTAGATTAGATAAGTAGTTATGTGGTTAGTATTGTCTTGAAGAAGAGGAAACAAAGTTTCCATCTTTAAGTGTAGAAGCTTGAACTTTTGAAAGAGAAGAAAGAAAGACATGAGGATATGCTTCTATGTATATATACATAAGGAAATACCAAAAGAGTATAAGTATATGAACCTTTGTACATGAGTATTTATCATGTACATAACCTAATTTAAGATCAAATCTAACTATACATACCTATACTACACTAAATATATACATAAGAACACAAAAACATGGAATTGGAAAGCTTTTCTTAAGGAAAAACTTAAGCATACGAATTTTAGTATAAAATACGTATCCAACCGTAGAGGTATAGGGTATGTATACACGTATAAATAAGGTATAAGCCTAAGTATAGGTATGAGTATAAGTATGTATAAAGTATATGTACATAAGTATAAGAGAAAGAGATAACATGTACATAATACATATGCATATGACGTAAGCATGAGGAAAGGCTTATGTAAGCATATGATGAGGTAAGTGATGACATAAGCAAGTAATGACATAAGCAAGTAATGACATAAGCAATGACATAAGCAAGTGATGATGTAAGCGATTACATAAGCATAACTTTAGAAAATGAGAAAACTAAGAAAAGTGTAGGTAAATAGGTAACTAAATTAGTAAATCTTAATACCTTTTCTAAATTAGATTATACCTAATTCAGTACATAAATTAGTAATAGCAAAGTGAAATCCTTTCATTATAAGAATTTAAGGAATAAAAGATATAAACATAAGTAATAAAAGTACTTAGGTGATCATAACTAAAAATTTCTATAAATTTAGCTCATAACATAAAATAGAGGTCTTAATATCCAAAACAGACATTACCATGTGAATATATGTTCGGAAACGATGAAAAACGATTATAAATTCATAAATATAAAAAATGAAACGAAAAAGTTACCTACGATTGAAATTAAAGTCTTACCGGGTAAAAGTTGATAGTGATTTAAGTAGAACTAGGTAATTAGATGTTTAGAATTAGTAGTTAATTCAAATACTTATTGGCGTTGTTATCACATAATGATCAGGTAACCCTGAAGTGAGCGAGGACCTCCCGATTGATTACTACGATTAGGGCGAACCACTATGGCCGAGTGAGTATTTACCCTGTGATTCCATGCTTGATTGTGATTGTAGATAGTGAACTTAAATATTATTGTTAATTAACTACAGTGTGGGGTTCGGGAAATGCTTGTGTATGTAATTATATGTTGAGTTGTAAATTTACCTTAAATGCAGAGAATGCCTTGTTTGTCGCACGATAGTATAGCAAATGATTGTATCTATTATTGGATGGTCATAGCATAATTTGAACTAAATTATACTCGGCCTATAAAAAGAAACTGGAACATGCATTAACATGCATAACATAGATACTATTCCGGCCGTCACATCACACGGAGGTAAAGAGAGGCCATTCGGGAGTTGATATTATTGATTTATTTGCTTATATATGGTGCACTCGTACAAAATGACCTTACCCTGGTCCGCGGGAACACTAGGCGTTGGAGGCGCCAACCGCCTAGCTAAGGGTCGAGTTTAGAGGCCTCCATTTAGGGGTAAGTGTGGACTGCGGGGGCCCACTCACAATTATACTAGACTTTGTGTTTTTCTGAAAATAAAAGAATTATTTGATATAAGTACGAAACATGGAGTTCCGTAGTAAAGTAAGTTCTAGTGTAATACCCGGATCTGATTGGTGCCGTGTAAACTCCAACCCTGACTTCGGAGGGCGTTAAATCCGAGTTACGTATATGAATTAGTTAAGTATGCGTGTTGTTTGGCATTCTATTTGATTATTCATTCATATGCGTGACTATAATGTACTTATAACTTGCTTGTTGTGTGGCTGAGGGTTTTGCTCACTAAGCTTAGGCTTACACCCCTTTAGACTTTTATTGCAGGATAGCCTGTTCGTAGAGACAGGACGAAGGATGCCACAAGTTAGCCTGGGGACTTAGGCAAGAGCAAGGTGTCTTGTGTGATGAGAGGAAAATAGTTTATGTAGACTCTTACTCATGTACTTATGTTTACCTTATTATTATGAACTTAGACATACTTAAATACTGTGTAATGTAAGCTTTATAGCTTAACTTTTATATAAATATGTTGTGTGATGATATCATGTGAATTTAGATGTACTTTGGAACTAATAGTTGTAGAGCCTTGTATATTGGGTGAAGAGTTTTTTATTAGAAGGGTAACCAATCAGGGGTTCTTCATACAGTATACGGCGTCTACCACGATTAGGCCGTCCTCAGTTCGTGACAGAAGAACTATGGTAATCTGTGGTGAGGTATTAACTATTGAAGTGGACAGCATTAACAAGAAAGGCGAAGAGCCAAAAGAAGACGAATGGACTGAGCTATTCAAGGAGGAAGTCATCTACAGTATGGGAGGCAACTTTATGCCGGCCACTCTAGTGGTGAGAAGAACAATAAGTGTCAGTCCTGTGCTTAAAGACAAATACGGGGAAAATCTCTTCCATATTGGAACAATGAGTATTGGTCTTGTGCTTAAAGATGAATAGGGGGAAAATCTCTTCCATATCGAAACAATAAGTGTCGATCCTATGCTTAAAGACGAATAGGGGGAAAATCTCTTCCATATCAGATGTAACGTAAATGAGTCATTGTATACCCTGATCGTTGATAGTAGGAGCTACACCAATGTAGCCTCTACATTTATGGTCCAACAATTGAAATTACTGACTAAGCCCCATCTAGATCCTTATAAGCTACATTGGCTCATGATAAAGGAGCCTTATAGGTGAACAAATAAGTATCTGTGTTGATTTGCATTAGCAATTATTGAGATGAATTGCTTTGTGATGTGTTGCCTAAGAGTACGTCTTACGTTCTGCTTAATGACCATGGATGTTCAATTGAGCAGTGATATATGATGGAAAGAGGAATACATGTTCCCTAAAGTATGAAGGCAAGAGGGTGAAATTGAATCCTATGACTGCTGAGTAGGAAAGGTCATGTAGTCCCAACTAAGTCAAACCTTGAAGAAAGAGGCTTTGATAATAACCTAAGCCAAGCTAAAAAGAGAGATGAAGCTAGAAGGACTGACCTATCTGCTGGTCTGAAGAATATTGGAGATGAGGTTCGAGGAGAGGGAGTAGCCTACCGAAGTGAAAACATTATTGGAAGAGTTCACTTATCTATTCCTAGGTGAGCCACCGAAAGGTATACCTCCCATTGGAAGAGTCAAACATGCAATTAACTTACATCTTGGAGTCATATTGCCAAACAAGCCTACCTACAAGTTAAATCCTAAATAGGAAACCAAGCTACAAAAGCATGTAGATGAGCTAATGAAGAAGGGGTATGTACATAAGTCCCTTAACCCTTGTGTCATGTTGGCCTTATTAATGCCAAAAAAAGATGGGTTTTGGAGAATGTCCATAGATAGCTGAACAATCAATTGAATAACCATCAACTACAGGTATCCCATACCAAAACTTGATGACATGCTAGATAAGTTAAGCAAAGCAAGATTGTTCTCCAAAATTGACCTCAATTTAGGATACCATCAAATCTGAATACACAAGGGTGATGAGTGGAAGATTGTATTCAAAACACGCCATGGATTATATGAATAGCTTGTAATGCCGTTTGGAGTGTCCAAATCACTGAGCGCATTTATGTACTTAATGAATCATCTACTTTGAGAATTAATAGGAAAGTTTGTTGCGGTTTATTTTGATGACAAGTGCATAGCCTCAAACTAAGGCTCACCAGTAGCATCTCCGAAGTAACTTTACAAATCTTTGAGTTGAATAGCTTTACACTAATCAGAAGAAGTACGACTTTTGCCAATCCAAAAAGAAATTCATGGGATTTGTTGTAAGTAGTGGTAGCATACAAGTTGATGAAGAGAAAATTAGAGCGATCATTGAATGGCTAAAACAATTGTTTCCAACTGAGATCCGAAGTTCAAGAGCTACTTTTAAAGGACACTATGGAGACAAATCGGAACAAAGTTATTGTATAGTATATCCTGCCATCTACAGATTGATTGCCAAAATGAGGTTGTCAATAGAACAGTGGGAACTTTACTACGAGTTGCTATTAGACAAAACATGGATGATTGGGATCTGTATTTGCCTATCCTTGAGTTTACCTACAATAGGACCACCCACAACGTAACTATCATGTTACCCTTTAAGGTAGCGTATGGGTTTAACCTAAGTTCTCGTTAGACTAAGCACCTATACTGAAGCCCGATGACGACCTGCTTACTATAAAGAGAGTTGAAGCCATCAAAGCTATGCACCAAAAGGTGGTAGAGCAATTAAGCCGAGCTATTGCTAAGCTCATGAGGCGAAGCCGAGAATGGAAGAAGAGAGAATTTCAGCCAAGTGATTTAGTTTAGATCCACCTCAACAAGGAATGATTTCTAAACTTGAGGAAGAGTAAGTTATCTCTCAAAGCCAATAGACCCTATAAAGTGCTTGAAAAGATCAATTATAATGCCTTTGGGATTGAACTACTAGAGGATTACGGTGTTTCGGACTCCTTCAACATTGATAATCTCTACTTGTACAATCCCAAGGATGAGCAACCTGAAGTTGAGCTAGATTTGATCCCAAATCTTAAACATCTTGGAGGGGATGATAGGGATCATGGATCAATCATTCGCTCTCAAGCTTGTAGGCTTGCTTAGGTAGCCTACCAAGCTATTTGAGGTGAATTGAGTGCCGAGGAGCAAAGCATAGCCTAGTTTGACCTGCTAAGTTACTTTGCCTTCTACATCATCTAAGAAGCTGTTGAGGTGACCAACTAACATGATGAGCCAACCCCTTCACCATACACCACTCCAAGCATCAAATTTGGATACAACTAACGTCGCCAATGACAAAGCCCAGCTGATAATTATTAGGAGCCAATCACCTAAGGCTGACTCGAAAATGAGTCGCCCCTAAACTAACTCCTATCTAGTCCTAACTGTCCAAGTTATCGAAGCATCAACGCCAACCTGACCTGATCAAGACCCTTGCCCCTACTTAGCCAATAGTATCATTAGGACTACAGAATGAGCAAACTCCCCGTGTCCTATCCTTTCTCTAACATTTGTATTGTCCTTTTTATCAATAGATATTCATTTTTCACAATTATATTAATACTCTTATAAATTATTCCCCTTTTCCTTAATCAATAGGAATCCTTTTCTGTAATTTATTATAACCTAGGATTTACCCTAATTGGGTACTATAAATTCTTATATATTATTGTAGCTACAACACATATAATACATTTTTGAAATTTCCAAATAAACTCTCTTAAGCTAATTGTTTTGTTGCTTACTCTCGAGTTACTCTTATCTAGCCCATTAAGTGTAGGCTAATGGCGAGCGACCTCCAATCTCACTTATACATCATATCAAGTGTAACCCAAGCTTATGTGAGGAATTAGTATGTTATATCCATCGTTAGTACATGAGGAACCTTGCTCAACCTTCAATTTTCATTTATCTTTTGGACTATCTCGCAGTTTGGACCTACCCCAATGGTTCATGCAATACCAAGTAATGTGTGTACATCTGCGCCGGACTATATCATCTTATTATGTCATGTATACATCTATGCCAAATTGTATCAAACATCGTAATTGGTTAAGTTCTTCCTTAATGCAGCTTCGGGTAGTGATTTTAGAGTGTAGTTGACTACTTTTGTCTGGCCATCGATTTGGGGATAGTAAGAGGTATTGAATAGTAGTTTAGTTCCCATCCAATGCTAAAGTTTTCTCCATAAATAGCTTATAAATTTTAGGTCTCTAGTAGACACCACACTCCTTGGTACTTCATGCAAGTGAACCATTTCCTACAAAAACAAATAAGCAATAGTACAAGTGTCGTTAGTCTTGGTATAGGGCATGAAATGTACCATCTTGCTAAATCTATCCACAATAACCATCATAAAATCTTTGCCTTGGGCAGTTTGAGGTAATTTGAGGACAAAATTTATACACAAGTCGACCCATGGTTTGGTCGAAATAGGCAAAGGCATTACTTTCCCTTGCTCTACTCAACTCCTTGCTTTCTTATAGATGGTTCATCCCTTTATCACACAATGCATGTCATGTCTCATCTTAAGTTAAAAGAACCTATCATTCAACAACTTATATATTCTTTGCTCCCCAAAGTGTCCAAAAAGTCCTCTACTATGGGCTTCTCTCACTAATTGCTTCCTTATTGAATAGGTCAGCACACACAATTTGCTACCTTTAAACAGATAACCATCCTTGACATAGTACTCACCTATTATTTTTCCTTCTCCATAGTGCCTACATATAAGGCCAAAATGAGGATCATTCTAATATTGCTCTTTTATGCTTGCAAACCCTAACAATTTGGTCTGCAACTTAGAGAGTGGATTATGTCTCCTTGACAAAGCATAAACAACTACATTACTCTTACCTTGTTTATACTTAATGACAAAATTGAATCCTTCTAAAAATTTAATCCATCAAGCTTAGCATTTGGAAAGTTTAGATCGGCTCCAAAAATATCTCAACAACTCATGATTCATGTATATGAAAAATTCTTTTAATAGAAGATAATGTTGCCATGCACGAAGAGCTCAAATCAGTGCCAAAAAGCTCTTTGTCATATACAGAGTAGTTCAATTGCACTTATCTAACCTTCTCACTATGATAAGCGATAGGTTAGCCTTCTTACATTAGTATAGCTTTGATGTCAACACCTAATGCATTAAGCTCAAGCTCTAATACTTTGTCAAAGTTTGCTATAGCCAAGACTAGGGTAAAGGTTAACTTTGCTTTTGCCTCAACAAAACTCCTCTTTTCTTTCTCTCCCTACTTGAACTTTATATTCTTCTCTATCAACTCAATTAGAGGCACTACAATGGTACTGAATCCTTGGAAAAAGTGTCGGTAAAATTATGCTAATCCATGAAAACTTCTCACTTCAGTATAGAAGGTTGGGATCAGCCATTCAACAATGGCTTGTACCTTCTCTTCATCAACCTTCAATTCCTTTTCACTAACTACATACCCTAAGAAGATAACTTCTTCCTAGTAGAAACAACGTTTCTTTAAGTTTCTAAACAATTTGTCTACTCATAAGACATCAAAAATAGCGAAGAGGTAGCCAATATGCATTGCTAGGTCGACACTATAGACGATGATGTTATCGAAGTAGATGATTAAAAACTTCTCGATCATATCTCTCAAAATGTGATTCATTAGTCTTATGAAAGTGCTTAGGGTATTTAATAGCCTGAAAGGCATGATTGCCCACTCATATAGGCTATGTTGGTCTTAAAAGTAGTTTTTCATTCATCCCCTTACCTCATTCGAATCTAGTGATACCCAGACTTTAGATCAATCTTACTAAATATTTTCCTACCTCTTAGTTCATCTAACATATAATGTAGCCTCGGGGTGGGGTATTTGTATTTGATCATAATCTTATTAACAACTTTACTATCCATATACATATGTTAAGTTCCATCGTTCTTCGACACTAGCAACATTAGTATAGCACAAGGGCTAAGACTCTCCCTCACATATTCCTTTGCCAATAATTCATTGACTAGTCTCTATAGTTCAAAAACTTGTTCAGGGTTTATTCGATAAGTTGGTTTATTCAATAAGGTAGCGTCGAGTATTAATTCAATGCCATGCTTAATACCTCTAAAAGGGGGTAATCCTTCAAGCAATTTCTTTGGAAACAAGTTGGCATGTTCATTCAATAGTTCTTTAACTTTCAAGGGTAGTTCACCTCACTCCTTCAACTTTAGTAATTGCCTGATCAATAGAAAAGACTATGCGCTGGCTTTAATAGTTTATTGTAATTCAACTCTACTCAGCACCAAAGCTTTCTTTGTTCCTCAAGCAAGTTTAGCTTGCAACTTGCTAACTTGACTCGACATTGTAGACACTCTGTTTTTACTTCCTACTTGTTTTTAATTTAAAAAATTTAATTAAAAAAGGGTCTTAATTTAGAAAATAACAAAAAAAAATTGAAAATGATAAAAAAACATAAAAAAATTAAAAAAAATTAGAGAAAATAAAAAGAAAGATCAACAGAAGAAAAGATTTGGTGTTCTAGAATCATAATTTAAAACAAATCGGATTGAGTTGTTTGGGTTGTTATTTGCATCTAATAGAATCATGGCTAAATGATTATTGGAGATAACAAATCTAATCTAATATTGTTAAATTCGATAAGATGAAGATCTATAAAGATTTGGATCTAAATTGATATTTATCAATTTAGATTTGAATTGATCTAAGATATTTGTTTTTGAGTTACATAAATAGGGATCAAGCAGCGAGAGAGGAGTGTTCATCATGATTAAAAAAAAAACATACAGGATACAAACAATCATTCTCATACAATTCATAATCCTATACGCATGTCCTAAACTCTACACCCCTGTAGTTCCATACTTACACATGTCCACAGCATAGCGGCATGACAGCATGGACAATGAAACCCAATTTCGACTACTTCATCATTGCACAACGTCACAATACACATACAACCCTAGGATCTGTAAACCCTAAAGCTAAGTCAAGTGACCGTAGAATTGAACTTAAACACAAGGTTTAGGGCTATCAATTAAAGGATTTGATCAAACCCAAATTATAAACTATTGAGAGAAACATTAGTAAAAATGACCCCGTAAACTTGAATTTAAAAAAATAAGTAATAAAATAGGAGACTGTAAAATTTTCAAATTTTAAGCATAATAATTGCTAATTACCAAAAGGCAAAAAGTGTAATCTAATAACTAATAAACTACTAGAAATAGATTATATGTATATTAAAAATTTTAGAATGACTAAAATAATAATTAGGAATGTTCACATGTACTCTACATGTATTTACGTGTAGATAAAAATACGCAAAATTACCTAAATTGGCAAAAAACTAAGAAATAATTAAAGAAAATTATAAATTAATTATGGAAAAATTAGAAAAAAATAAGAAGAGGATAGAATCATCCAAATCAGGTCGTGGCAGGTCAGGATTTGCTAAAGAAAAATTAACTTAATTAGAATTAGGTAACACAAAAGCCAAAAATTAAGGAAATGGGGCAAAGTCATGTCAAATTAATGCATATTAATTGCCAAAAACGTCTATAAATAGGGAAAAAATTTTCAGAACTCATTTGGACAATTGAGCATTAGAGAAAAATAGGAAAATTAAAAATAACGAGAGAAAATCCATAAAAAAGAAAAGAAAAGAAAATTGTGCAGATTCGTTTAGTGAACGAAACCCATACCTCACCATCATCTAAGACCAAGCCACTACCACCACCACACCACTCTAGCCCTACCGCCTAGGCCGGCCGACACCCTTGGACTGGATTTGGATAGCCAAAAATATTCGGACCGGTGAGTGCCTTAATTTCCCTGATTTTGAATAATTTTATAAAATTAGTTATTTTGCCTAAAAAATTATAAAACTTGTTATTCTGAGGTTTTATTGTATGTAGATTTAGGGAAAAATAGTGATTTAGTTTAATTACATTTGAAAATATAGGGTTCTTAATAAATTGATCAAAGCCGAGCATGATTAGAAATAGAAATAAATAGGCTTAGGAGTGTAGTTTAGAGCTCAATTTTTTTTTTCTGTAGGATGCTCATGTGATATAAAATAGTGCTATAAAGCCATATTTTTAAAATTAATTTTTGACATTTTTAATTTAATTTTTAGCCCTAAAATGATGGGAAAATTAGGTGATTTTGGGTTAATTAGGTGATTAAGATACTAATTATTGATTTAGATAGTAATTAAATGTTTAGGGATGCTAATCTTTGATGTGGAAACCTAACCTAGCCTTTGGAGTTTAACTATGGTTAATTTAGGAAATTAGGTAGTTAGTGTAAGAAATTAGTAATATGTGAAATTGAAGATTTATAAATCTAAAAAATTAGGGTTATTTAGATAATATTATAATAGAAATAAAAATAATAATAAATCTGAAATAACATTTAATTTTAAGTAAATGTCTCAAAATGTAAAATTTTCTCACATCGAGAATAAATTTGATACCTTAATTAGGGTTAGCGTATACCAAATAGTTTAGAATACTGAATTAAGACCCAATAGGATATTTGAATACTTAAGCTTAATGTGATTAATGTCACATTAGGATTCGAGCATATTTAAGGCTTAAGAATCAAAATTAAAATCTAATTTAGGATTTGAACCCCGAAATAGAGTACAACGAATCATTAATACGTAATAGGTATACACGAAAAAAAAACAGAGTTAAATTATAACTTAGAATATGAATTCTTCAAGTATAAGCACTAAAAATACCTATTTGTATTATAGGACACCTAGAGACAAATCAACTTGCGACTAAGGGATCAAGCGATCGAGCGATCGAGCAATTCCAAGTAAGTTGGGTTATTGCTTATTATAATGGAGTACTAGTTTTATGATACTCGGAGACTTAGGCTTATATATGGTTGTGATTGTAAGTAGTTTACGCATGTGTTTGACGTATCTGAATTCATGCTAAAATTGTGATGTAAGTGATTCTGTGTTATGATTGATTTGGTGTGAAATTGTTTGAACACCCTAAATGAAATTTAATCTTATTCGACCCTAATAGCCGAAAATGTCATGCATTGCAACCCGTTAGGGGATCATGGGATTCTCCAACCAAATACCGACCCCTTCAAAAGGGATGGCGCAGGATTGCAAAATAGTCCCTTCTTCATCCTTAGTCGAACTAAGTGACAGAAGAGGAGGTCGCGGCGAGGGTGAAGTCCATAGTTCGAAAGTAGTTGCGAGAGGAGCAAGGTCTCCATTGCATAAGCTTGGATTTGGTTGTGAGCTGCTGCATAACATGGAAACTCCTCAACCCGGATTGGAGCTGGTGAAATTCCTCTGATTTCATAACGGATTGGACTACGTTGTGCGATGACACTTGATTGTTGCATTGCATGAAAATAATTGCTTGATAACCCTGTTTGTGCTTATATGCATTCATGAGTCTCCAATTCAACTTACTGAGCTATAGTTGCTCATACCCATATAAATCCTTTTGTAGGTTCTGATTTCTAAACACTTCAAGTACTATGCCGCCTTATAATTATCCAGAGGTTAGTCCGTTTTGAAGTCGGGGGTATGAGGATCAAGTTACTTAGTATAATGTGTAACTAGAGTGTCCTTATAGTTAAGGATGAAAGACTAATAGTTATTATGTAATCTAATGAACTATTGTTTATGTAAAACTTCCTAGGAAGCTCTGTGGACTTACTTATAATTATACATGTTTATTAGGAATTTGTAATACTTATCATAATTGTAGTTTAACTGTTAATCGGACTGTTTAATTTAAAGCGAGGAGTCGTCGACGCCTTATGTAGATCATGTCTATGGTAGGCACTATGAGCCCAGTTACTATCATAGAATTGTTTACACGGCGGGACTGTTGCGACTTTGCGATTTCGGGGCGTAACAGGATCCATAGACGGTCTCCTCTCAACAGTGAGCAACAACATAAAATAGCATACGAAGTGTAGTAATATGCTCTATCTCACGTATGTTCAAGTAAGTTGAACTGTTTGTTTAATCTTTTTACCTATTTATCTTTTCTTTCTTTTGGTTTATTTACTTATCATAGGTTTAGTTAATAATTAGTAGTCATCTTTAAAATGTATAAAAGGAAAAATATTTTAGCTTAGGAAATTACACCTTTTCCAAACTTTTTTTTTAAAGCATTAGGTCTCTATAATTTCCTAATTAGAAAAATACTTTTTTCAAAAGAAAAAATAAAAATAATAATAATAATAAACCATTTTCCAAACTAGGACATTTTTAGAGAATTTTCTATAAAATAAAAAAATTTCTTTAACAGACATCTTTTCTATGATTTAGGCTTCCATAGTTTAGACATTTTTTTCATGGTTTAGACGTTTTTTCCATGGTTTAGATATATTTTCTATGGTTTAGACATCTTTTATATATTTAGGCTTCTTTTCTATAGTTTAGATATTTTTTATATGGTTTAGACATCTTTTACATAGTTACACATCTTTTCTATGATTTAGATATATTTTGCATAGTATAGATATCTTTTGAATAGTTAGGTTTTTCTTCCATGATTTAGGTATCTTTTATATAGTTAGACATCTTTTCCATATAAATGTTTTATCATCTTAAAATATTTTATCACTTAGTTGTTTCTTTTAAAAATTAAAAATCTTAATTTAGGACTTTTCAAAAATTAGGTTTTTAAGCTTAATAAAAATGAAATGCTTAATAAAAACATAAATTTGGCCCACTTGTTTTTTATAAAAAGAATCGACCTGTTAAAGTTTTTCTTTTTTTTAAGAAATAAACTACGAACGTTTGATCCCAACTAATAGATACGTAATCACCTCCAAGGCAAAGTAAAACTTGTAAAAACTTTATTTTTCATTTTTGTTAATTATAGCTCGAATTCCCCTTCTTTTTTGTAAGATAAATAAAATAAAATTTTACTTACTAGTGATTAATATTTTTTTTTAAAAAAAGGGGTAATTTTTAAAACTAAATCTAATTTAAAAAAATTAATAGTGGTACCCATAAGGGATTAATAGGTTAACCCCCTAACTCAAGAAGTCTAGTTTATTGAAATCTTTTCAAAAAAGTTTTCAAAATACAAACTAGTAGCTAAATTAGAGTCAATCTGCTTAATCGGTTCTAATTTAATTACCTTTCTCAGTTTTATTGGGTAATGACTCCAAAATTTCTTAAAATAAAGAAATCAAGTTTTCTTTAACTTTAGTCAAGAGTTTAAAAAATATGCATAAGGTTTTGTTTAAATTAAGTTAAGGGAAATAGAATTAAAATAAGAAACCAAAAAATCAAGCTTAATAGCTTGGAGACTCCACTTGGGACATCAAGAGGGCTAGCCACTTAAGTTTTTTGAAATTAGGATTATTTTTCAAGAAATACCTAAGTCTTTTTATTCATGTACATTCACTTTTTTTCTTTTGCTTATAAAATATAAAATGTCGTGCTAACATGTTCATTGCAGCTTACTTATAGGGTTTTCTTGGGGGGTTTTCATTTTATGAATCATACGGATGGTAGATGCAGTCAGAACCAGGCCGTCTTAGGACCTTAGGAGTTGGTTTATTATGTAAGTTTCGGATGTTATGAGGCAACCACCTTTCTAAGACATATCAGGCTGCTCTGCTCAAGTTTAGATGTGACCATAGAATCATTATTTTGAACAACATGGGTAGGTCGTAAAACTTGAGGACCTTTAGAATCTACACTAATTGCATACATGAACCTTAACTAATGAATAAATAATAATAGGGCATTTAACTAAGGGCCGATATTATGTCGGAATTCCCGTATTATTCATGTAATTTTCTATATATATTACTTCTTTGTATAGGACTTGTTCATTATTTCCGTATATTTTATTTTGTAAATTACATCATTGAAAATGTAAAAATTCCTTATAAATTCTATTTCTATGTAACATCTTTCTTGTAATTTCAAATTCATTATAATAATGGAACTTTGATATAACTATGACCTTAAACACTTGATATTGCCATATTACTATTTGATTGCTGATTCTTTGCATTTGTGTGTCTTCATTTTACATTGTTTTTCCTTATCTTTATTCACTTGTAAATATTCATGCTTGATATTATGTCCTAATCTCTAAAAGTTAGGTTCATAAATAGTCACATTTTGTTACCTTCTAAAACATTATAATTCCTTTGAAAGCTTGTTCTCAAGTGATTAAAAGTGAAAAGAAAAAAAAAAGTCAATCTTGTAAAATAATTTTAGGTAGTTTCCATTTCACTAACCACTCTACAAGCTAGGAATATTTATTATTTGAGATAAATTAGTACCTTGTAAATAGGTTTGTTAAGGCATCCAATCAAATGCAAACCCTTGGCCCATTAAGCTAGCTGAACCAACTCAAAACCCTTAAGCCATCAAGTCCAACCATATACCAAGTCAAAACACGAAGTAATAAAACACCATGATAAGCTTGATCCCTAATACAAACAAAAAGGGCAATTCATAGCCCATTTTACCTTAAAAAAGTCAATGTTGACCCATTCGACTCTAAAAAAACCAAGCCTAAAATCACATACGGGAGCTAAGGGACATTAAGACCTATAAATCCAGGTTAATTTAAGCAAGAACGTGAAAAGTATGAGGCATTTCGTCTTTGAAATTTCATTTTAACTCAAATTGAATGAAAGGTGTTGTTTTACAATTGGAGCATGTTTAAGGAACTAAGGGGCAAGGTCAATCTCTACCTTAGGGAAAATCAATCCCTACGTAAGGAATTGGTAACTCATTTTAAAAAGGGTTTTAGAATGAAAAGAGGTGAACTGCATCTTATAAATTAACGCTTAAACACGTTGAGAGATGAGAGACATCTTGGTGAGGGATTTTTAGACTCATTCCTTAAAGGAGATATGTTTTGAATGTGATGCATAGATTAAAATAAAGTTAGGCATTTATTTTCAAATCCTAAACACAATTATCTTTTAGTAGCCCTGTTAAACTAATTTAGAGTGCTTTTAAAAGTAAACCCTGTCAAGGACCACCCTAAAACGAGGCAACTAGAAGGTTAGAGTCATTAATTAGGAGAAAAGTATAAAACAGGTTTGTTCTTACCTTAGTAATAGCATTTCAAGGATAACTTTTGTCTTCTATAAGTTGTTTCTTTTGAAGAAGAGCCAAACACATCAAGATCACACATTTCTGACCCAAGCCCATAGATTTAAAGCCTTGATTCATCTAAAGACAAACCCTTAACAAAAGAGAAAATTATTTTTAGGGAAAGAAAAGCAAGAAATAATGGAGCAAAGAAAAAAAAAAGAGGAAAAAAAAAAGAGAAGAATGAAAGAAAGAAAAAAAAAAACAGAAGAAAGAAAAAGGAAGAAAGGCTTGAACATCGAGATTGAGAAAAACCCTAACCAAAGAAGGTTTAGAAGTCTAAATTGCTCTAAAAATACAAGGTATTGAATCACATTCTCAACCACTACCACAAAATCCCATATTCATTTCAAAATCACACACCAAATCACAAACATAAAACCTTCACATCCATCTTGAATCACCTATGACCTCTCCACCCACAATACCGCCCTACTCAGAGCTCTTATGATCTTAAAGAATAATTTATCATTAATAAAAATTGTTTTTAAAACTAGGGTAAGCATAATTATAGTTTTTCCTAAGGTTCTTAACTTGTACACCTGGGATGGATAAAAAGTATTTCTTTCAAAATAGGCCCTCTCATTAATCCCTTTTGAAACAATTTGACTGAAAGCCTAATTCATAATATTAAACCAAAAAGGCCTAATAGATTGATTGAATTGTATTACTTGCAAATTGGACTATAATTTTCAAGATAGTAGTCAAGAGTAAAATCTAAACCAAGAGTGCGTAAGGAGGTCTTCTTCAACGAAACGAATCATGAATTACTTATTCCTTAGGAAAGGAATGTATTAGATCACAAGGCCATACCAAGAAGCTCAACAATTAGACTCTTTAAAAGAATAAGAAAAATATGAGATGCCCCACATGGTTACCAAGGAAAGGGATGGTTATAATATTTGCTTCTTAAATAAGAATTTGTATTAGTTAGCAGGCTTTCCAAAAAAAAAAAGAAAAAAAAGACAAAAGAAGAAAGAAAAAAGAGAGAGAAAGTAAAGGCTTGTTACAAGTTTTTCCCTCCATTTTTAAGTCCATGTCGGCTTGAGTGGCCGAATTTTTGAATTCATGTCATTTACTTCTAAGTCATTTTCCTTGATGTAGTTTTTAATGCCCATTAATTCTTTTTCTAAATAAGAAACCTTATCCTTGATGCCATTTTTGTTATAAATGATTTTCACCAAAATTCCTTGTTTATAAATTTCTCAAGTCAAAAGGTTTTCTAAAAGGTTACATCCCCTGATTTCACTTCTTAGGGTTCTTAGCTAGCCTATAGGACACTTAACCTTTCTCTTATTTCCTTAGGGTTCTAGCCAACTCATAAAGTATTGTCCCAATCCACATCTTCTTTAGGGTTCTATCCAGCTTATAGAGCACTTCCCTAATCCATATTTTCTTTTAGAATCTAGCCAACTCATGGAGCATTGACCTAACTAAAATCTCATTTACGGCTTTAGCTAACTTAAAGAGTGCTTTGCTCAATTACCTATGTTAGTCAGCTTAGAGGAGCATAGTTAGGTTTTATGTTGACTTTTTAGTTAGGGTTACTAGTCCTTTAAAGATGCTCCTGCCTATGTCAGTCAACTTAGACGAGTACAACAAGGTTTCATGTTGACCTTTTAGTCATGGTTGCCATTCCCTTAGAAATGCTCTTACCTACATCAATTAACTTAAAGGAGTACGACTAAGTTTCAAGTCAACTTTTCAGTTAAGGTAACTAGTCCTTTAGAGATGTTCCTACTTATGTTAGTCAGCTTAGAGAAGTATGGCTAGGTTTAATGTCAACTTTTTAGTTAAGGTTGCTAGTCCCTTAGAAACACTTTCACTTAAGTTAGTTAGCTCAAAAGAGCATGACTAGGTTTCATGTTGGCTTTTTAGTTAGGGTTGTTAGTCTCTTAAAGACACTCCCATCTATGTTAACTCAAAAGGGTATGATTAGGTTCTCATTTAGAGTCTTAGCTAGCTCATGGAGTGTTTACGCTTTCACTTAGGTTAGCTAGGTCATAGGGTACTACCTTCTTTTTGGTATCTATTAGGGTTCTTGCTAGCTTAGAGAGCACTACCTTCCTTTCAGTACTTTTGGGATTCCTGCTAGCTCATAAGGGTGCTACCTTCACCCCCTTTCTTAGAAAATAACAAAGAAAATTGAAAAATGATAAGAAAAACACACAAAAAAAAAGAAAAAAGAAAGACCAATAGAAGAAAAGATTTGGTGTTCTAGAACCCTAATCTAAAACAAATCGAATTGAGTTGTTAAGGTTGTTATTTGGATCTAATAGAATCATGGCCAAATGATTATTAGAGATAACAAATCTAATCCGATATTGTTAAATCCAATAAGATGAAGATCTATAAAGATTTAGATCTAAATTGGTACTTATCAGTTTAGATTTGAATTGATCCAGGATATTTGTTTTCGGATTATATAAATAGGAATTAAGCAGTGAGAGAGGAGAGTTCATCATGATTGAAAAAAACACATAGCACATATACAATCATTCTCGTACAGTTTCCAATCCTACATATACATGCCAAACTCTATACCCCTGTACTTCCATAGTCACGTACGTCTACAACACAGTAACACGAAATTATGAACAACAGGACCCAATTCCAACTGCTCCATCCTCACATAGTCACACCATCCTTACATAATGTGGTGAAACACACGCCGCCCCAATGTCCACATGTAGTCCTCTCTCAATAGTGAACAACAACATAAAATGGTATACGAAGTATAGTGATTTGCTTTATCTTGCATAAGATCAAGTAAGTTGAGTTGTTTATTTATTCTTTTTATCTATTTATCTTTCTTTTATTTTATTTACTTGTCGTAGGTTTAGTTAATAATTAGCAATCGTCTTTAAGATATATAAAAGGAAAAATATTTTAGCTTAGGAAATTATGCCTTTTCCAAACATTTTTTTAAAGCATTAGGTCTTTAAATTTCCTAATTAGAAAAATGCTTTTTTCAAAAGAAAAAATAAAAATAATAATAATAATAACAAACCCTTTTCCAAACTAAGACATTTTTAGAGAATTTTCCATAAAATAAAAAAATAATTTAATAGATATCTTTTCCATAGTTAAACCTCTTTTCTATGATTTAGATGATTTTTCCATGGTTTAGATATCTTTCATATGGTTAGGCTTCTTTTCCGTAATTAAATTTTTTTTTCTATGGTTTAGATATATTTTCCGTAGTTTAGATATCTTTTTTACGATTATACATCTTTTTTTATGGTCTAGATTTTTTTATATAGTTAGGCTTTTCCTTCATGATTTAAACATCTTTTCTATAGTTATATATTTTTTTTTCCATATAAAAGTTTTATCATCTTAAAATATTTTTATCACTTAGTTGTTTCTTTTAAAAAAAAATAAAAAACTTAATTTGGGACTCTTCAAAAATTAGGTTTTTAGGTTTTTTTTTAATTGAGAATAAGAATGAGGTTTTTAGAGATTTTTCTTAATAAAAATAAAATGATTAATAAAAATAGAAATCCAACCTAATTGTTTTTTTATAAAAAGAATCAACTCACTAAAGTTTTTTTAGGAATGAACTATGAACATTTAATCTCGACTAACGAGTACATGTAAACTTTTGGGGCAACGTAAAATTTGTAAAAACTTTATTTTTCATTTTTTAAATTATAGCTTGAATTCGCCATTTTCTTTGTAAGATAAATAAAATTAAATTTATTTACTAGTAATTAAGCTTTATTTAAAGAAAAAGGATAGTTTTGAAAACTAAATCTAATTTTGAAAAATTATTAATGGTACCTATAAGAGTTTAATAGGTTAGGTCCTAAACTTAAGAAATCTAGTTTCTTGAATTCTTTAAAAAAAAATTTCAAAACATTAACTAATGGATAAATTAGAATATATCTACCTAATTGGTTCTAATTTAATTGCTTTTCTCGGTTTTATCGAGTGGTGACTCTAAAATTTTTTAAAATAAGAAATCAAGTTTTCTTTAACTTTAGTCGAGAGTTTAAATTAACTAAGCATAAGGTTTAATTTAAATCAAGTTAAGGGAAATGAAATTAAAATAAGAAACTGAAAAATCAAGCTCGATAGACGTCGTAAGGTTTAATGTAATCTTTCTCCTATCCTTCTTGAATACATGTGTTCCTGTAACCGTCGTAAATAACCCTTTGATCGAAAAGCCAAGGTTAACTTAGTAACACATGTGATGTATGCATGAGTAGCATGCCATAAAGGATTTAGTCAAAATAATTCCCAATTGAAACCAACAACAATACTTATTGGGTGACATGCAGTGCTCCCTTTTCATTTAGCTAATGTAACTTGTATGGCTTAGATATGAAATGGTCAACAACTTAAGCTTCTTAACCAGGTCAATAGATACTACATTAGTGTAGCTTCCACTATCCACTATAAGTGTATAGACTTAATCATCTACCTTACAGGTGATGTAGAATTAGCTCTCTCTTTGCTCCTCCTCAATAAAGGGTTCTAAACACATTGCATGTTCAATAACGAAAGTTAACTTATCCAGATCTTCTACAAACACATCTTCCTCAATTAGGTTGACATTAACATTAACCTCGTCCACTTCTTTTTCCTCTAGTTCTTCAATCTTCGAGACTTCTCCCTTGATAATGATGGTCCTTCAATCAATACCTATGTATCCAAACCCCTAACATTTAAAGCACTTGATATGGCTCATCTTCCTCCCAAATCCTTATCCATTCTCATATATTCTCATTGTCATGTCACCATCGGTCAGTCTACCCTTCTCTTCAGCTCAGATGTCTATCCTTTTAGTCGACTTGATACTTGGTTGAGCTTGGTAATTTCCCTAAACAAGCTAGCTCGATTGGCCAAGTTGATTCATTAGAGTTCGGGTTGTCTTATTTCTTCTCTGCTTCTCCATTCGCTGGGCTATTCTTATAGCCTCATCTATCACGATGAACTACTAAAGTTCCATGATATCTTAAATGTCATTTCTTAATCTAGTAAGAAACCTGGATACTGTTCATACTGAAGGTTCATCTACTTCACATAAGATCATAAGTATCTAAAACTCTTGAACATACTCATCAACAGTTCGACCTTCTTACCTCAACTCTTAAAGTCGAGCAAAAGTTTCTTGAATATAAGTATTTGGTACAAACCTATTTCTAAGTATCCTCTTCATCCTAAGCCAAATATTTACCTCTCTGTATCCTTCTTATCTTCTTATAACTAAGAAGTTCTTCTACCACATTGCGACATATCTTGTGATTTCTATAGTAGGAGTTCTCATGTTTTCACGGTCTTCATATTGGTAGTAATAAAAAATAGGCTCTACTTTCTCATCCTAGTCTAAGAAGTCATCAGCACTTCGAAAACACCATAGCTTAAGATCTGAAGCTTCACATAGTTGGTAGCTCAATGTGCTCTAGCTTGCCCTTCTTCCTTATACTCTTCATCTCCTTTATCATCCTCCTTTACACTCATCCTCCTACTCCTTTACCTTAAACTTGTTGAGCTAGACTTTGTCCTTTAACAAGTCAAGTAGCTTAAGGGGTGCTTTACACGGCCTCAATAGGTAGATAGCCATTGCATGAACTACTTTAGTCAAACTGGCTGAGAGGTTAGCTACCTCATCAACTAGTTCGTCTGTACTTATGGGGGTGTAATAGGGTTGTCGTCCGAAGTAGATAACACCACTATTATCATCTCTAGTACCAGTATTGACACTTAAGTTTGTCATTTTGTTCGACAAAACTTAATTTCAAACTTCGAAACTAAGAAACAACAAACACTACTCTTCTAAAGTAAACAACATGTATATTCTTCCACTTAAATGTCTAATTAATCTGCAAACACAACAATTATACTAATGAACAATAAACTCAACCAAAACTTGCTTTGTTTTCGTATGTTCAAAACAAGGCAAAATAGTGTATACAATCAACAAACTACTACTCTTATTACTTACTCCAACTCATTTGGCTAACTTCCAAGTAACTACAATACACTACCTCAACAATTACTACTCACTAGAAGGCATAAACATAACTTACTCTAAAGAAACCTCTACTCTGATACCAAGATTATAGAAGCCGAAGTCAAGAACAGACAAGGTTGATTGTAAGGGTAAGTTTAAGCTTGCTAAAAGCTTGAAGAACAATATGGGAAATTGCATGAAAATAGGAAAACAGTAAATAAGAAAACCTATGAATAGCTCTATAGATATGACATACTAAGGAACTTTCAAAGGCTCACGACATAACTTAATATGATAAATGAGATGGTCTAGTGATGTTACTTAACACCTAGCCTTGGTTAAGAGTTACGATAAGAGTGAGGAAAGAGAACAAGCCAATGAGAGTAATGTTCACCGAAAAAGAAGTATATTCAGTGTACTGTTGAAGATAATAATATCTTGCAACTACATTACAATGGAGTATTTATATTTGAAACATTAGGGCATCTTACCCAAAATGGAAAAGATTAAAAACAACAATATCTAGAAGAAGTAATGTACAAGGAATAACAAAGGGTACAATTGAAAATATAAAAATGAGTATCTTGTACGGAGGATTTTGTCACATAGTTGCTTAGAAATATGGTTCTTTGTGGATAGATGGCTTTTTGGCACAAAAGAAAATTATGTATGATCAGTTTGGTATCTATCGAGTCGAGGTGTCGAGTAGTAGGTCAGTTCTACCGGGTCTAGCAACTAGTTCTTCTAAGGTGAACTCACCTCAAATACACTTAACACGAGTTAGATTCAAGTTAGTTGGGTGAGTGGTTGGGTTTGTCGAGCTCTTTTCGAGTACAACTCTAGTCAGCAGCTAAAGACAATCAATGGTACTAGAAGGTCTAACTCGACTAAGACATCAAGTTGACAAATTGTAATAGCTCAATTTTCTCAGTAGTAAGTTGTAAGGATAGAATTTGTCTTACCACACTTTCTAATCTTTAAGCTTAGACTTAGGTCAGGGGTGTGATGGTCTGATTCACATCACAAACCCCAAATACAAGCACTAAAACTTAAATCTCAAACCCTAACCCAAGCCCTAAAACTTAAATCTTATATAGTAAAACCCTATACCCTTAACCACAGAAGCTAAACCTTAAACTCTTTGACCTAAACACCAAACCTTAAACCTAAACCCTATCATGAAGGCAAAATGGTAAATATTAAAACTCAAACCCTATACCAAGAACCCTAAAACCCAAACCTTGAACCCCAAATAGAACCCTATAAAACCTAAACCCTAAATTTTAAACCCTAAACCTGTAATACTTCTCATAGGTTAGGTGATTGAACTCTAAAGTATGAAGGCACTTTTTAGTATAGCAGCTCAAATCATGTCGAAACTCCAAAGTTAAGCATGCTCGAGTTGGATCAATCCCAAGATGGGTGGCTTTTTGAAAAACTGCTACACTAGGAGATAAAACCGTGTAGCATTCCATTCCAAAGCGAATAATAAGAGGAGTTTCGATCGAGTCATTACAAGTGTTATAAGAGCTTTAGGTTAAAAGAGATTGTTAGAATTTACCAAATAGTGAGATGAGGTAAAACTTGGTTAAATTAGCAAAAGGTAGTTAATAAAAGAACTAAATCCTAGACTATATTTGTATTCATATTTGACATTTTAGGATATTTTTCAAACCTATAACTAACTTGAGAAATGTTGAATTAAAATATTTTATAAATCTATGTAATCAATAGTTATTACACAAAGATACATATTTCAACTGATAAAATGTGTAGAGTATATAGATAAATGTTCATTTTTTAAATAAGGAATTTACGTAGATTTGGTTAAATATTAAAAATGTAAGTACCATTAGATACTTTATAAACAAACTTTACTATAATTAGAAGGTAGACACTAGTGGCCAAATAGAGACTTAGCCACTATGTTTTTACTACAATATTGAACTAAATTCAACTAAGAATGGTGCTATGAATCTAACTTTGTTACACCTATCGTATCTTAGGTCAATCGCCACATTAGATGTTTACTAGATATAAAAATACACCATTTTTATTTAGAAATGAAAGCTTAGATAAAGGTCTAGCATATGTAGCCCCAAAAATATAAACCCTATTAACATCACCAGAAAGAAGTTTCGAAGATGAAACCTTTTGAAGGGAGAAACAATGTAATACCCCACAACCTCAATCTGGTAGCTTTTGAGTAATTTATATCCTTTATAGAGAAATATGTACTTATAAATTAGGTCAATGAGTACAAAATAGTTTATACTTTACTAGTGACATAAGATAATATATAATATTCATTTAGCACCTAATGGGATTATATTAGCTTGTGGGATCATTTAGAAATGACACATAATCAGCAAATATCTACTCTTCATTGGATCAATCAAACACATTCATAGGTATCGAAATGTCATAATTACACCTAGACTTGGATATCTAATTATATAAATTAAGATGGAATTAATTGAAAAGTTCAGTGCTTGAGATATACTCTAGAAATTATGATTTATAATAATGTTCTTGAAATTAAGTTGAACCCTCATGACTAGGTAATAAAAATTAAGAAAAGTAACTGTATAGCTTTAATATCTCAAATTATGCTCATTTATATACAATTTTCTCAAAACTATTAAGTTTGTCGAGTCTCATGGCCATAGCGTGGAGTTTTATAATTTTAGATATAGCTCATGATAAATTTTTTAGAATCAATTATGTGCTCTTAATAATTGATATTAGTGAGTAAAATTACATATAAGATGTATATGAATAAGTCTTAAATAATTAATAGAACCTATATATATATATCATATATTAAAGAAAAGTATATTTAGAGTCTTATCTTGGAACGTAAGACTAATGAAAAATTAGTTCCCAATAAAATCAAATGGTAAAATGAAGTTATAAGGAATAGTCTTATAAAATTGGATTTAAAAAATAAGTTGAAATACAACTGATATAGATTATAACTTAAAATTTATTGAGTTAAATTTTAATTAGTCTAGAAATAGAAATTTTAGATTATATATATAATATAATGTTCTACTATTTTTTAAATATATTTTGAAATTTAATAAGTAATAAATCATGCTAAAATTATACTCAAAAGATCACATAAAATTGAACCAACAAAAAAAATAAAAAATATATAATATATACAACTACCTTAGATAAGGTGATGAAATTGTCTTATATATATATATATATATATATATATATATATATATATATATATATATATATGGCTTTGAGTTGTATAGATGGAAAAGGAATTGGATGAGAGAATTGGAAAGGAAGAGAGAGAGAGTTAAGATGTATGTTTGTATAAATCATTTTTCTCATATATATATATATATATGTTTTCAAAAATAAGTTCGAATTTGTAACAATATGAATTAAAATATAAGTAGCATACTGCAAGCGTAAAGCTTTATTATTGACTCCATTGTAGTAAGCACCTATAACATGTATAGATAGTTAGATAGATAACATATATATATATAACACTAAGCCATCCCACCATTATTACATGTAGCTCGTAAGATTATTTTATGTATAAGATAAATTATATATTATACAATATTTTGAATACAATTAGTGTTATTTGAAAAATATACACATACATACTATAAACATATATTACTTATTGAAATGATGCTTTTACTGATAACATTATGTTATATTATATGTTACGATTATATATACATAACAAGGGTTAAATGATGAGTAACATAATAGGATTGTACATGTTAAACATATATATTTGTAACAGAATGATATATATATTTAATAATGTTTTATATTAGCCATAGGGATGAATTAGTTAACTTAATAACCATAGGGTAAAAATGTGATAATCACCTAAAGAAATATTTTATCATTTTATTTATCCTTAGTTTTTACTCTATCTTATCTAAGATTAATGGGCTAAACATGTGAACCTATCAAAAACTTTTAGGGATAATTGGCTACGTAAGAGCATATTTTTGTTTTTTTGCAAGTAGACTTATATTTGCTTAACTTAGAGTCAATTATATCCCAAACTACAATTGTGTGCTCAATTGATTGAGTATGTGATTTTCTTGAATATGCATTGATTCATTGAAGTGTTTCCTAGTGTATGATTGATTGGTGAATGCATTTTATTATTTGGAAAACTTGGAAACTGATCTATCCTTTAGGGTATTCACCTACGTAAACCCTATATGAAGGAATGAATTATAAAGTTCAGACACAAAATTGGAGTTAAGATAGTTTAGATGTTTATGATGTGGAACTTAAGATTCATGCCTAACGTTGGGTTATTATATTACTTAGTGCATTTATGGCATGGTACAAGACCTATGGGTCAAGTTTTTGAAAGCTTAAATATTACTGAGTTGTGTTTTAAGCATATAGATTTGTATTGCTCAATAAGTTTTGGCTACTTCATGCAGTTTCAATTAGGGTAGCTATATGCTAGATTTCTGAATCACAATGGATGGTTTCTATTTTGTAAAGTTTTGGAGGTCTTATTCCCAAGCAGCTTCTTGTTACCTCTAAGCACAATCAGATGACTCTTTGTGGTTGGATTTGATAAATGCAAAGTTGGGGTCTTACTCCTAAGTAGCTCTTTGTTCCCTCTAGGTTTTTGGATGTTATACCTAGATGCCCAAGTATGTTGACTAACTAGAAGAGTAAATAAGAATAGCATAGGATATTGGTATCGATACTTGTCACGTGCATGAGCATGGTATGCATTCCCTGCATAAACAGTTTGTCTTGGTAAACTTGAATATGAAATTGAATATCTTATGATAATTATATCTATAAATGTATGTTATGCTTGTTTTATGTTTTGTTTTTTTCTACTCTCTCTCAACTCACAGTAGCTAAAGGGATAAGTTGTCCTATCCTCAAGTAAAAGTTGACTTAGGTAAAGCATCCCATCATACAAATGAAGACATTTTAAAATATTGTTAAACGATGAGCTTTTGTAAGAAGTGATTAACTCTAGGGTATGAGTTAAATGCATGAAGGCAACTTTCTAAGGAAAAATGCTAAAGTTGTTTTACAAAGGATTTAGTGTAGTTATAGTGGTCAAAAGTATGTGTTTATAAAGAATCGTAATACTATATCAAAGTGTATTATTGTGTTACTTTGAGTACAGCTCACTATTCGAAAGTTTCTACTGCTTTTTATTTTGTTGAATGAGAAGTAGATGAGTAGGTGGAGTATAGGTTTTACCTTATCCTAAACTTAAGGATAGTAGTAATGAACCACCTTTAGCTACCAAGAGTTGAAAAAAAAAAAAATTAAGCAAGCACCTAGAAGACAAGGCATTACAGAACCTAAAACACAAACCCAAACTACAAAACCTAAATCCTAAATAGTAAGCCCCTAACCCAAAGCCTGAAATACTAAACCTTATCCCCTTGAAGATATCTTTCTTTATGTGGAGAGCTCTTAGGCTTTCTATTCTCGTAGATGATCGATAAGCTGTTTGGGGAAAATCTCTTATTTCTTAGTATGTATGTTGCCTTAATGAGTGCAAGTTAGCTGCTCACATCTTCTTTTCTTGTGTTTATGCCAGGGAGGTCTGGAAGGGTGTGTCATCTTATTTCGGCATCTCTTATCCTCCTGATATCTCTTGTATTGATGTCATGTTAAGATTCTTGAGAAGCAAAGTAGAAAACATGACTAATCACATTAGAGTTTATATACCTCATCTAGTTTTGTAGCATCTTTACAGGGAAAGAAACAATAAGAAGTATAGAAACATTCATAGAAATAGCAGAATTTTGATTAAGCAAATTTTTTATGATTTATATTATCTTGGTCATTTTGATCTCCTCACTTCTTAACAAATTAGGTTAGATGAGGATATGTTAGACGAGGATATGTTTGCTGAGATTGCTGAACCACCATAAAAGAAAATAATTCTTTCCTTGGCTTAGAATTGTTCTAAAGATGGCTATATAAAATTGAATGTGGATGGCAATCTTAGTCAAGGCAAAGGTAGTATTGGTTGTATTCTTAGGGATTTAAAAGGAAAAATGGTCTAGTGTTATGACTTTCGATCAAATTACAATTCTATTGATATTATTGAACCAAGACCTCTTGTAAAGGCTTTGAAACATTGCAAGCATTTCAATTATTCTAAGGTGCTAATTAAAATAGATTCTTGGGTGCTGTCACGTTGGTTATTTACTGTAATTATCAAGTGGGACTTGTAGAATGATATATCATGGATAAGAGCTATAGTTAAAGATATAGGAGACTAAATCAACCATGTAAGAACCCAAATTACAAATAGTAAAACCTAATCCACAAACATAAAGCTCTAAATCCCAAGTTACGAATTATAAAACCCAAACCCCAAATTCAAACCACTAATTGTATGCCTCAATTCCTAATCTAAAAATTACAAACCTAGACCCTAAATCTCTGAACCCTAAACTAAACCGAGAATTGCAAACCCCAAAACCTAAATATTAAACCTAAAACCAAAACTCTAATTTTTGAACCCTAAACCCAAAAAGGTTGATGTTATGATTGCCACCTAAATATTTCCAATTTTAAAAATTAAATACTTGAAAAAGTTCTAATTTAAAAAAAACCCCAAACTTCCAATGTTTAACCTTATTTTCCAACCTAAATTGTAATCTTTAATTTGTAAACCTAAGTAGTAAACCCTGTACCTTAAAACCTAAACCTTACCTTAAATCCTAAATCGTAAACTAACCCCAAAGCATAAAACCGAAATCACAAACCTTAAACCGTAACCCATAAACACCAAACCTTAAAACCAAATCCTAAACCCTATGCCCCAAACCCTAAACAACCAACTTAAAACCCTAAAACCTAGACCTTAAACCTTAAAACTCACTACCTTAAACCTAAATCCCTAACCCTAACCCTAACCCTTAAACCTTAACTATTAAACCCAAAACTGGAACCCGAAAACCTTAAACCCTAAACCTTAAAACTTAGCCCCAAACACCAAACCAAAAACAAAACCATAAAACTGAACCCTTATATCCTAAACCTTAAATTGTAAATCTTAAAACCATAACCTAAACCCTAAACAACAAACCTTAAATCATAGACTTAAAAATAAAACATGAAACTTTAAACCTCAAATCCTAAGCTACGAGTCATAAAGCCTATACCTCAAACTACAATTCCTAAATAGCAAATCCTAAACAATTCCTAAACCCTAAACCAAAAATCTAGAACCATAAGCCCCAAACCCTATTACCCTTTGCATTCTTATCAATCAAATCATCGAGGATGTAATTATGTTTGGGAGAGCCAATCCTCTTACTTTGTGACAAATCAAAGGTGATGAGAACATTTTGAAATGCATTACTAAACTAATGAAAAAGAAAAATCTTCGTTCTCTCTCTTGGGCTCATCCTTAGGAAGGTATTGTCAAGTTAAATGTTGATGGTGGTGTATCAAAAAGGAAAGGTGAAGACGGTGGGATTCTTAGGGATTCAAATGGCAACTTTATTTAGGGCTTTAGGTTCAAGGAGAACAATAAATTAATCGAAACTATTTAATTAAAAGCTTTCGTGAAAGGTCTTAAGTTATGTAGGTAGTTCAATATTACTAAAGTGTGCATCGAGATAGATTCCATGGTGGTATCAAGGTAGTTAGCAACTGCAATTACAAGATGGGACCTTTGAAATGACATCTCTTAGGCGAAGAGACTTCTTGTAGATATGTAAGGCCAAGTTAACCATACGTTGAGAGAGAAGAACAATATAGCTAATTAGTTAGCCAAACGAGCCAAAGAGATACAAACAAATTTCCTCATCACGGAACTATCCCAGCTAATTCTTAAGTTGAAGAGAATATTGATGTAGGTCTTACTAGAGATGACATATCCTAAGATTGCTACTAGTTAGTTTGATTGATTTATTAGTTGTATCATGTAACTCTTTTTATGGTTTTAACTAGATAAGGTTTATATTGGCAAAGTCCCCTATTTTTTATTATGTTTTTTTCTTATAGGTGTTCCCTTTATTATAAGGGGAGTAGTATTCCCGCGTTTATTTTTTACATGCAGGTGATAGGTGTTTGTATGTTGATAGGTAAGGTCTATGCCCTCCTCTATTTTTTAACTTTATCATTCTATTAATAAAATTTAAGGCTAGCATCCCACCCCTCAACCTTCCCCCGACCTATGAGGTTTGCTTGTAAAAGAAAAAAAAAAAACCCTATAACCCTTCATTGAGCCATAATCCTAAGACCTTAAACCCTAAGAGCCAAGCCCAAAAACTTAATCCTTAAACCTTAAACTAACCAAAAACCTTAAACCTAACCCAAAAATCTAAGTGCTAAATACCAGACTCAAAACCTGAAACCCTTATACCCCAAATCTTAAACTCGAAGCCCTAATCCTTATAGCCCAATGTTAAACCATAATCCCCAAACTCTAGATCCAAAATGCCAAACCTTAATTCATAAACCTTAAACCTTTTACCTACCTTATTCCCTAAAACTTAAATCCCAAACTCTAGATCATAAACCCTAAGCACCAACTCTAAATGATTAGAATCAAGCTAACGGGCCTTTGACTCATAGCTAAGCCCGAAGACTAGAAGGGCTAGCAAGGCAGATCCTCCAATGAGAGCCTACTCCTGCCAAAGTCGAGTGTCTCCTTATTAACCAACTCTATGTGTCGAGTCAAATGACTGCCTATTATTTGGTGATTATGTGATAAGAGACAAAATGCCGAGATAACAGCTCATCCTCACCTTCTCACACCGATGCCTGAACTAAGCACTTGCTTAGCTTCACTCTTGCTAAGAGGCTAAGAGAATGACATCAGACTAATCTTCAGTCATGCTTGCTCGAACAAGCAATCTACCCATACTTTTATCTGCATCCTCTAATAGTATCACTAATGTATCACTACTACGTGTATAGGACCACATGTAGAATCTGCTCCACTAATCATTGCCTTTCTTGAATATTCATTTTTACCCTTTTGTATTCTTGTACATTACTTCTTTAAAGTAATACCCTTTTTGTTTTTTCTCTTTTAGGCAAATTGCTTAACTTATTCTATATAAATACCCCTTATATTTGTAGCCATAAAGATCAAATTGACATTAATACACTTGACATTTTCCTCTCGTAAACACTATTTTGTTTATGCTCATTTTACTCTTGTCCTAACCTTTAAGCAAGGCTAGGTGGCAAGTACCCTCATCAAACCAATTCCTGTGTCATATTGAGTTGTGCTGTGAGTCATTGGAAGTTGCATTGGTGCATCATATCCATTGGAGTTATTCGTAAGTTTGCTTACTTTTTCATTCGCATTTATTCTTTCACACATTCCCCCACCACCTCCTTTTCAAGCTTTCGGTGAGCTTAGACCCATTCAGTAACCAACCTTATCTATTCTTGGCCATGATTTGCATTACTAAACCTCAAACCTTAGCACAAAAAACATTATTTTAAACCATAAACCTTTAACCCCACACCCTATCCCTAAATCCAAAACCTATAAAACCTAAACCTTAAATGCTAAACCCCAAACCCCATTCCCTAAGCCTTAAACACCAAACCCTAAAATGAAAACCTTAACCCCAAAACCTAAATCCCAAACCACATACCCCAATCCTTGAAACCTTAACCACTAAATGCTAAGCATGAAACCTAAAACCTTAGTACCCAAAATGCAAACCTTAAAACCTAATCTACAAGCATAAAGCCATAAATCCCAAATCCCCTAACGCCCAAAACCTACTTTATCCCACCATCTAGGGTGTTTTCGACCTCTGTCTCTTCAAAAATTAACCAAAAAGCACTTCTTTTACATCAAAATCATATCTTTCACATTAAAAATATGCTTTTTAGTTATTTTTCAAATTTTTTTTTAGTTTTAATTTCCAACATTTCATTTTCTTTGATCTTTTTGGTCAATTTTTGTGTTTTTGGGATCATTACAACACTAAGAACTTTATTTCGCTAGCCTACTACATCTATTAGTTGTTTAGGAGTTACTTTTTAGGATCATGAAAGTTTTTACTTAAAATTTTTTCTTTTTTGATTTTCTTCTTCATATAAATATTTGTTTAATCATGTAGGCTTATTAGATTGTATAGACTATCTCCATTTTCAACCTGCGTTTTGTGGCCATGTAGGTTGTCTTACTTTTGTAGGTAGATTCTTTTCTCAACCTAGATTTAGACTTTATGCCATCATGGCACCTAAAGTTGAAGGGAAATACTTAATGAGTAGGCTCAATGTGGCTAATTCTCCAAGAGTGAAAGTAAGTCTTTTTCTTTGGTCCTTAGGTCCATCTTGAACACTTAAACTATCCTCTAAGGAAAAAAAGCCACATCAGTTAAGGGGGAGCCTACTGTTTTTCTAAATAATTAAGAAATTCAAAAACTATGCTCTTCTCTTAAGTTTGTCCTTGTAAGCTCATTCACTTTAACAAGGCCATCAATGGCTCAAATTAGGGAAATTTTTATAGTTCGTAGATTGAAGGGACCAATTAATATCAGGCCTTTGAATCAAGTCTTAATCCCACCTACTCTTAAAGATGGTTACATTCAGATTTGGGAAAGGAAATTTTGGCATAATAATTCTCCATTGATGCAAGTGGTGATGTGGCCTTCTATGTCTCTTCTCCATTAGCCTCTTCCTCTTCTCCTTAGAAGTCTAAATCCCTGGATTTTGTGATGATGGAGATCTTAGTAAGGGGGATTGCTTACCGTTATGTTCCTCTTGGTATGCACGTCAGAGATTGCAAAACTCACTAACCTATCGATTTTTAAATTCACTGATTAATCATAAAATATAAATAACTATGGAAACCCAAATTTCCATGGCCTATCAGAATTGTAGAGAATCAATATGCCTTATCGAATAATATGATTAGATAGTAAGATTCTAAAATTTTATACAACTTACCAAAGTTACAGCATCTAAATAATATAATGGTTATTACACTTAAGGTTCCAATCTAATTATATATTCTACTTTCTAATTCTATCTTTTTAATACCTATCTCAACACTTACACTTTACACTTAACTCTTATCTCAATCCCAGCTTAGAGTTTACTTACAAAAGATGCTATAGGGGAATGAGTGAACTACAGCTCAATGGGTTCGTTCTTCACCATTATTGCTTGAGTAAGTTATCAAGCATTATTATCATACTGTAAATCTATCTACATATGAAATGTATGCATACGTGATGCATATCCATGGGGCTTTAGAACCATGGAAGGTATAGATTCATGTTGTCTATACGTCAATTCTCCTTATACTTACCCATATAGGGTACCTCATCTTACCTGCATGTGGCTATATAGAGGCACCATCCCTTTAAACATAGCTTGACTATTACCTTAGACAAGAAAAGAATTCCATACAAATCATGTTAGCTGGATCCCAAATAAGGCCATCTGCTATCAATATATAAGATCTAAGGCATATGGGCTCAACATGAATAAATCAATCCAAGACCCCATGGACTCAACAATGTAACTTCTTTCACTATCAATTAAGTAGAGATATTTTACTAGCTTTTCCTCAATTTTTAAAAATATCACCAATGATCTCTATGAGATCAAGCTAAAGTTATAAAGAAATCTTTTCAACCTAGAAAAATGCTTCCTAAAAATTCTTTTCTTAGCCCATTCCAAAAATTGGAAAACAAATACTCTCCGTAAGTGTACGAATTAAATCATAGACATGCAACAAATATAATCGATTATTTTGGTTAGATATTTATATTTTCTAATTTAAGGAGGCGATCACATAGAGGATAGTATACCAGGAAAAATAGTCTTTCAAATAGACAATAATAGCAATTGGCAAAACAAGCAATTCTTAAGCATAAGCAAATAGCAAATCACTAAAACTCCCTCACTTTGGCATAATCGCTCACACATCCTGATCTTCAAAGTCTTAAATTACCAGTAGAGTTACCTAAAGAGATAATAAGATTTATGTAAGTAGTTGGAAGGTCTCGTCACTTAACTACATGGGCTCTAAAATTGATTCTTTTAAGCTTTATGTGTTTAACTCACTATTTAAGGCCTTAGGCTCAAGCCCACTTGTCTTTTTAGACTTAAGCCCAACTTTGGACTTAGGTTTGGCCCACTTTTAATATGTCTACATACCTGGACATTATGGTTCTTAAGGCTATTAACACCATTCTTAAGCCTATTCAATAACTAAGCTAGTTTAGAGCCTTAACCATATTTTAGCCTACTTAAGTAGATTAATTAATTCCTAAAACATACTTAACACTAATTAAACATGTCATTAGGCTACTAAACATGAAGTTCTAGATCTGGTGGGCTCATGAAAGTGGTAGCCATGAGTTGTTCCTAGGGTCCAATCTTCTATTTTCATGCAACACTTGATGTTTATAATGTTTTTACTTTAGTAACCTATGTTTCTACTAATCTAAAACCATAATCACTTCATAAAAGCGTGTAGAAGTGTTCTAGGGGAACATATATGGGGTGGCATGCATGGAAAGCAAGGGTCTTATCAACCTCTTTAAAGATTTTCAACTAAAACTTACACGACTTGGTCTAATAGTGTTACAACTTCTACTAAAAGGGGTTTTTCTTGTACTAACCTTTGTTGAACTTCTTGAAACACCTTAGAAATTATATGGAGTTGCTATAAAATAAGTTTTAAGAAATAAAACATTAGTATATAACATTATCTTACAAGGAAAGTAAGGAAAACCTAACCAAAGTTCTTATCGAAGCAAAGTGTAGAAGGCCTCCCTTTGTGGTTATGTATCGTATGCTTGAGTATGATTGTAGGTGTATGTATGTGTATCAACCAGCAAGGGGGATGTAAGTAGGTGGTGTGAAGCTTGGTGGCTATGGTTTTGGTGTGATGGTTGTGGTGGTAAGGTGGCTAGCGGTGTGGTGATTAGTGTTGCTGAGAAAAGGAAGAAGAAGGGGTTTTGGGCTTAACCTTTCAAAGGAATTAAGAGTGTTTATGGTTTAAAAAAATAAAAATGAGGGTGGGAATGGGAGTGACCAATCGTGGCAAAGAGAGAAGGTGAGGGGGACAAGCTTTGATTGTTTAGGAAATCAAGGATAAGGTACAAAAAGGGGACTGTATACCTTGTGTGCTTTTTGCCAAATTGGGTAAGATCTTGTCCACTTAGGGTATAAGATATTTTAAAAGGGGGTTAGGAGTTTGTCTTGTAGTCCTTAATCATGTTTAACTTATAGCTAATGTTGGTTAAGAATTAAGGTAATTGATGGTGATTAGGTATGATTAAGTATGATTAGGATGTGTTTAGGGTTTTGTTCGACTTTGACACTATACTTTAGCTAAGCTAAATGCCCTATACGTATACTTAGGGTTTCCTTAGCATATAAGCTTGAAAGTTAAGGTTTCAATCTTTTCATGTTATTGATCACTTGTATAGATTGATTCAACCATAATATTAGTATTTATTTATGACATTGAGGTATTTGATCCCTTAATTAGGGTTAGATGATCATTTTAGGGTTTCAATATCGCTCTAGAGTTTTTTAAGTACTAGGGTTCGTGCTTGTTTAGTTAGGTTTTTAAGAATTACTTCAATTGGGGTTTTTATTGAACCTTTGGGCTTTGACTCCTTTACTTAGGTATTATTATCTTGTTTTGGTGGTTCTAGGGACTATCAAAGGACTCCTTCATCTGATTCCACTTTTAGGTTATTGAAATTTCGTAGGGTATACATCCTTCCCCCCTTAAAGTAAGTTTTGTCCTTAAGACTTAGAGAAGACTTATTTGTTGTCTCAAATAACTCTAGGTATCTACGGCTTATCACCTCTTTAGCTTCCTAAGTAGCCTCTTCCTCTATCTCATGATTCCTCCATAGCACCTTGACATACTTGATCTCCTTGGTTCGTAACTTTTGAGTCTTGATATCTAAAATGCGGACGGGGTGCTCCTTATAGGTGAGGTTTTCTTTCAACTGCACTGGTTCTGACTCCACTACTCTATTTGGATCTGGGATGTACTTTTGTAGCATTGACACATGGACGACATTATGTAGCCTTAACAAGTTTGGTAGTAGAGTAAGTAAGTAAGCCAAACTTCTTTTGCAGTCCAACACCTCAAATGGTCCAATATATCAAGGGCTCAATTTTCCTTGCATCCTTGCCCTATGTACACTTTTTATTGATGTCACCTTAAGGTACACGTAATTGGCTACTTGAAATTCGACCTCCCGTCTTTTCAAATCAGCCTAACTCTTTTAGCGGTCCTAAGCTTCCTTCATCTTCTACTTAATGATAACCACTTTCTTTGCAGCCTCTTTTATCAAGTCAAGTTTGAGGGCTAACTTCTCGATATCATCCAAAAATAAGGGAGATCTGCACTTCCATCCATATAAGGCTTCATAATGTAGCATCTAAATGCTCAAATGGAAGTTGTTGTTGAGGGCACATTCAACTAAAGGTAGGTGTACATCCCAGCTTCCCTTAAACTCTATTGCACAAGCTCTCAACATATCTTCTAAGGTTTGGATTATCCTTTTAGATTATGCATCTGATTGGGGATGATAAGTAGTACTAAAGTTCAACTGGGTGCCCAAGTGCTTTTGTAGACTTCCCGAAAACTTTGAAACTAATCATGGATCTCGATCTGAAACTATGTTCATAGTCTCACTATGGAGTCTCACAATTTCTCTTACATAGATTTGTGTTAACTTGGTTAGTCTATCCACAATCACCCATATAGCTTCAAATCCTACTTGGGTTTGAAGTAATCTACTGACAAAATCCATAGTAATATGCTCCTACTTCCATTTAGGGATTGGTAGAGGTTGCAAGAATCCTCCAGGCCTTTGATGTTCCATTTGAACCCTTTGGCATATCTTGCAATTTTTCACATAGTCGGCTATGTCCTATTTCATGCCATTCCATCAAAAAAATTTCTTAAGATCTTGGTACATCTTTGATACTCTAAGGTGAACCGAATAACTTGATGGTGAGCTTCACTCATAATCTCTTTTCGAAGGGAAGTATCTTTTGGTACACATAACCTTCTTTTTAGGCATACAGTTCCCTTCTCATCTATGCCAAAATTGAGATACTTCCCACCTACCATTTCTTCCTTCACCTTCATTAAAGTTAGATCGGTCTGCTGGGCATCTCGAATTCTTTCTATCAGTGTTGGTTCAATGACCAGATTCGACAATTCTACTTCTCCTCTAGCCTAAGTAAATTCAATATTAAGCCTCTTAAACTCCTTGACTAACTCTTGCTGTTCGGTGAGGAGTGAAGCAACTTCCATATGATTTTTTTGACTAAGTACATTAGCAATAGCATTCACCCATCTAGGGCAGTAATTGATTCTAAGGTCGTAATACTTGATTAGTTCAAGCTATTTTCTTTGCCTCATATTTAGTTCTTTTTAGGTGAAAAGGTACTTAAGGATCTTATAGTTTGTGTCAATCTCATACCTTTGGCCATATAAGTAGTGCCTCCAAAGCATGAGAGTGAAAACTACTGTAGCCAACTATAGGTTATATGTAGGGTAATTTTATTCATGCAGCCTTAGTTGTCGTGAGGCATAGGCTATGACCTTTCCATTTTGCATTAGTACACAACCTAAAATCGTTTCTTAAGGTGTCACTATACATCATAAAAGGCTCATCAAAATTGGGTAAGACTAGAATGGGTCCAGACACCAATATTTACTTTAACTCTTAAACGCTCTGCTCCTTCTTGTCAGTCCATTCATATTTCACATTCTTTTGTGTCAATAGGGTGAGCGGTCGCGTTAGTATGGAGAAGTCCTTGACAAATTTCCAATAGTACCTGTCGAGCCTAATTTATCAGTTTCTATTTACTTAAAATTGATTTCTCATTTCTTGATTAATACTAAACCCTAACCCATTTAATATTAATGCTCGACTAAAGAAATTGAGAAATTCTAGTTTTTTTATTAAAAATAGTTTTTTGGAGTCACCACCTAACCGAAGTCGGGAAAAGAAAAAGAAACTGTAACCAATTGGATGGATTGATTACAATTTAGCTATTGATCTTTGATTTCAATTTTAAATGAAAAACTAGGGGGTTTCAAGTTCGGGAGCTAACCTATTAAACCCTTGATGGGTACCACTATTTATTTACCGAAATTAAGATTATTTTTCTAATTATAATATTAAAAATAAATAAATAAAATCAAAAGAGAGAAAAAAAAAAGAGGAACCTAAGTTTCTACATATTTTATCGTCGCCCCGAAGGTGCCTACATACTCGCTAGCTAGGATCAGACAATCGTAGTTCTTTCCGAAAACTTTAATGTGTTAGTTCTTTTTATAAAAAATGATTGGTTGAATTTGCGTTTTTATTAACCATTTTATTTTTATTAAGAAAAATATTTAGAAGCCTAATTTTTATTTCTAATTATAAAAACCAAAAAACCTAATTTTTGAAAAGTGCCAAATTAAAATTTTTATTTTAAAAACAACTAAGTGATAATTTTTTTTTATTTTCAAGAAAAACCCTAAAGATTATATGAAATATGCAATGTTCTACATGATGAAACTTTTATATAAAAAAGATGCTTAAAACATAAAAAAGAAAGAAAGAAAAAAATTTCCTAATCATAGAAAAGATGCCTTAATCATAGAAAAGATACCTAAATCATAGAAAAGATATCTAAATTATGAAAAATATGTTAAAACCAAAAAAAAAATCTAAATGATCAAAAAGACGTCTAAATCATAAAAAAGAAACTTAAACAATGGAAGAGATATAAACTATAGAACAGAAGCCTAAATTATGGAAAAGATGTCTAACCATAGAAAAAATGCCTAAACTATAGAAAATAAATTTAAACTATGAAAAGATTTTTAAACTATAGAAAAAATCTAAATTATACAAAAGATATCTGAATGGTAGAAAAAAAATCTAAACCATAGAAAAAAAATCTAAACCATAGAAAAGACATCGAAATCATGGAAAAGATGTCTAAACCATAGAAAAGATGTTCAAATCATAGAAAAGATGTCTGAATCATAAAAAAGATGTCTGAATCATAAAAAAGAAACCTAAATTATAGAAAAGACATCTAAACTATAGAAAAGACATCTAAACTATGAAAAAGACATCTAAACTATGGAAAAGATGTTTAACCGTAAAAAAGAAGTCAATTAAAGATTTTTTTTTTATTTTATGAACATCAAAATGATTTTTTTACTTAGAAAACCCTAACATGCCTAATGCAATTTTTCTAAATTAATACAATATGCAAAGAACAAGCTTTTGTAAAATATGAGATTTTATAAAAATATTATTTTGAAAATATGAAATCTAAAAGAATAATTTAAAAAATAAATAAACTAAAACTTAACTTAATATATGTTCACTCAACACTAATGTTATAACTAATTACTAGCAATTAAAGACGTGATAAAATAAAAAATTAGTACAAGTCTTAAAAATAACTTTGAATATACTAAGTGAGATTAAATAAATAAATAAAACAACCTATAGACAATAATTAAAAACCACCATTACGTACCTGTAAGGCAAAGCACGTAAAGCTGATGCAAGGGAACAGATTGGATCCTCAATCCTATCATGCGCATAACTATAGAATTGGTCTAAGGAATGGGTTCGAGCATGTTTTTAACAAATGTGTAATTATTCTTTTCTTTTTTTTTACAAAAAGGGTCCTAATTCTTAAATGTTATTGTTTTATAAAAAAAAAATTTGCCTTAACAATCCTATTTTTAAAAAGGGTCTTTTATTAATTTTTATTTAAAGAAAAACAACCTTCTATGTGACAAATCCTTAAATAAAACCAAATCTTAAAATATGACTAATTCTAACAACCACTAAACTAATATACATAACTATCTATCAAAATGAATTAATTCTATATAATAAACTTGTACAAGAACTAATACTAAACTCCTAAACTAACACACACACACACACATATATATATATATATATATATTATATCACTAATAGATAATGTAATAAGGCATATAATAAAAATAAATTAATAAAAAAAACAATCTTGATGATGCCCAGCTACAGCATGCGTCTATTGTCGTCTGGAGCAGCGTTGGATCAATCGGATGTTTGCAGCAATGATGGATTTACGGCTGTGGTGGCCTGCATGAAGCGTATGGCTAGACGTTGGAAGTCGGTTTGGCTTGCTGCTATAGATGTTGGTATGGCAGGTTAACCTGAAAGTTGCGACGGTGCTGTTGGCTGGGCTTACTGTTCGGTAATACAGTGAAGCTGTATGCAGGAGCTAGGACACGATAGACATGAGGTTGAAGGGTGTATGTGGCAGGGAATGTGGTGACGTATCAAAGGCAAGGAGGAGAATGAGCGTAGGGGGCTGCCACGTTCAGTTGCTGTCACAAACTGAGGATGGCCTAGTCGTGGCAGATACCGTATACTGTATGAAGAACCCCTGATTGGTTACCCTTCCAATTAAAAACTCTTCACACAATATACAAGGCTCTACGACTACTAGTTCCAAAGTACATCCAGATTCACATGATATCATCACACAACATATTTATATAAAAGTTAAGCTTAAAAGTTTACGTTACATAGTATTTAAGTATGTCTAAGTTCATAATGATAAGGTAAACATAAGTTAAACATAAGTACATGAGGAATAGTCTACATAAATTGTTTTCCTCTCATTACACAGGACACCTCGCTCTTGCCCAAGTCCCCAGGCTAACCTGTAGCATCCCTCGTCCTGTCTCTACGAACAGGCTATCCGGCAATAAAAGTCTAAAGGGGTGTAAGCCTAAGCTTAGTGAGCAAAACCCCCAGCCACACAACAAGCAAGTTAGAAATACATTATAGTCACGCATATGAATGAATGATCAAACAGAATGCCAAATAATACGCATACTTAACTAGTTCATATGCGTAACTCAGATTTAATGCCCTCCGAAGTCAGGGTTGGAGTTTACACGGCACTAATCAGATCCAGGTATTACACTAGAACTTACTTTATTACGGAACTCCATGTTCTATACTTATATCAAATAACTCTTTTATTTTCAGAAAAACACAAGTTCTAGTATAATTGTGAGTGGGCCCCCGCAATCCATACTCACCCCTAAACGGAGGTCTCTAGACTCGACTCTTAGCCAGGCGGTTGACGCCTCCAATGCCTAGTGTTCCCGCGGGCCAGGGTAAGGTCATTTTGTACGAGTGCACCGTACATAACCAAATAAATCAATAATATCAACCCCCGAATGGCCTCTCTTTACCTCCATGTGATGTGACAGTCAGAATAGTATCCATGCTATGCATGTTAATGCATGTTTCAGTTTCTTTTTATAGCCGAGTATAAGTTAGTTCAAATTATGCTGTGACCATCCATTAATACACACAATCATTTTCTATACTACCATGCAACAAACAAGGCATTCTCTGCATTTAAGGTAAATTCACAACTCAACAATCAATTACATACACAAGCATTTCCCGAACCCCACACAGCAATTAATTAACAATAATATTTAATTCCACTATCTACAATCACAATCAAGCATGGAATCACAGGGTAAATACTCATTCGACTATAGCAGTTCGCCCTAATCGTAATAATTGATCGGGAGGTCCTCGCTCACCTCAGAGTTACCTGATCATTATGTGATAACAATGCTAATAATTATTTGAATTAACTACTAATTCTAAACATCTAATTACCTAGTTCTACTTAAATTACTATTAAGTTTTACCCGGTAGGACTTTAATTTCAATCGTATGTAACTTTTCCGTTTTATTTTTTATATTTATGAATTTATAATCATTTTTCATTGTTTCTGAACATATTTTCACATGGTAATATCTGTTTTGGATATTAAGACCTCTATTTTATGTTATAAGCTAAATTTATAGAAACTTTTAGTTATGAACACCTAAGTACTTTTATTACTTATGTTTATATCTTTTATTCCTTAAATTCTTCTAATGAAAGAATCTTAATTTGCTATTACTAATTCATGTACTGAATTAGGTATAATCTAATTTAGAAAGTGTATTAGGTTTTCTTAATTTAGTTACCTAATTACCTACATTTTTCTTAGTTTTCTTATTTTCTAATTTTATGCTTATGTCATCGCTTACATCATCACTTGCTTATGTCATTGCTTATGTCATCACTTGCTTATGTCATGGCTTATGTCATCATGTGCTTATGTCATCACTTACCTCATCATATGCTTACATAAGCCTTCCATCATGCTTATGTTATATATATATATGTATTATGTACATATTATCTCTTTCTCTTATACTTATGTACAAATACTTTATACATACTTATACTCATACCTAGACTTAGGTTTATACCGTATTTATACATGTATACATACTCGTATACCTATACTGTTGGATATGTATTTTATACTAAAATTTCGTATGCCTAAATTTTTCCTTAAGAAAAGCTCCCTAATTCCATGTTTTTGTATTCTTATGTACATATTTAGTGTAGTATAGGTATGGTTAGTAAGATTTGATCTTAAATTAGGTTATGTACATGATAAATACTCATGTACAAAGGTTCTTATACTTATACTCTTTTGGTATTTCCTTATGTATACATACATAGAAGCATATCCTCATGTCTTTCTTTGTTCTCTTTCAAACTTCAAGTTTCTACACAAGGAAACTTTGTTTCCTCTTCTTCAAGACAAGACTAACCACATAACTACTTATCTAATCTACCTAATTAACTAACTAATGACTAATAAAAAGTAAGATAAAGCACTTAAAAACATACCTTTTATGATGTTGAAATGAAGGAGACAAAAGGGAAGAAATGAAAGGGAAAGAAGGGAGGGGAGTTCACGGCATGAAAGGGAAGTTTTTGTTTTGTTTCTTTTGTTAGTTTCTCTTAATGCAAGATAACATGTGGTGGGGTTAAGGAGGACATTTGTGGACGGAAACAAGAGAAAAAGAGAGAAAAAGAAAAATCAAAAAGAAAAGAAAAGGAAGACATCATTACATAAGAGATATTTTCCTTATCTCTTAACCTTTGTTGACTTTTCAAAATGTTGACTTTAGTCAACATGTGTTGACTTGATCAACATTTGAAATTTGGTCAACATGTATTATCTTAGTCAACATTCCTTAAGTATGTGTAATTTTGTGCACATAATGTAGTAATTAAGGGAAATTAGGGGAGAAATGAAGGAATTGAGAAGAATTGAGGTATATGATGTATTGATGTGTAAATGTGGTTGATGAGATCTTACTTTAGGTCTTTAGAGTCCATATATCTCATTTGATAAACTACTTTGGATAACAAGTGTAAAAAGTGCTAATTTGAGTATTAAAGTTTACTATATGTAACCTAATCTTCAACTATAACCCTAACCCTAAGTAAGACTATCTTAATCATATATTTAAGGAATAAATATAATCTATGACCCATTATCTTAGTTCCTAATGGATTACTTGAGAATTTGAATCATATAAGTAAGAATGAGGGTTATCTCTAACCTTTTACTAACGATTTTGCAAAATATAAGCATTACATTTTCAATTAGGGTTTTAGGGTATATCATGATGGATTGGTGTACATATGTCCTTAATGGAATCATTTTTAAGGTTTTTATCACTTTCGAATGGAATCTTTAGCTTTTAGAAACATTTAGGGTAGAAAAATTCTTTACGCGATTAATTAAGTCTTTTAGGGTTTTCACTTTAATTAGCCTTGTCGACTCCTAAATTGTCTACTATAGTTGAGTCTATTTCAAAAACTAGATCAAAACTTTCAGGGGTTTACAATTGTTGTGGTTGTTGCAGCTGCTGTTGATGGTTGGGCTGTTATGGGGTTGGAGAAAAGGGTCGAAGATTTGCAGCAGAATCTAGTGCTGGATCACATCTGCTTGCTCTGTTGCTATGGTTACTGATAACGTCAACGATGAACAGTGGATGGACGAAGCATGAAAACCGTGCATGCTCAGTAACTGATTTGATTTTATTGTGCAGCATTTATTTCACCATGTGCTACTGTGTATGAGGGTCGCACGTCGTCGACAATTTGTATTCGTGTACTGTTTAGCCAAAAGAATAATTCTGTTGTGTTGTTTGTGTACAGTAATGTCGTGATCGATTGGTTACTGCCAAACAGAGTTATATTGTTGTCTTTTTAAATCCAAACCATATCGTATCAATTGTATCTAATTAAACTAGATCCAAATTAATTTAAATCTGACTCAATAAAATCAAATTAGATTCAAATGTTTTTAATTAGATATGAATCCCGTTTATTTCGCTCGCTCTTGTAAAATATGTAAAAAAAAAAAAACAAAGACATAGATGCTTTGCGAAACTCGAACCCCTGACCTCAAATTAAATCCAACCCAAATACTCCGATTCCTATCTGTTAAGCCGTTGGCCTATACATTGACATTCAGTTCAATTATACTTAAACTATCCGATTCCCTAAAATAAAATTTTTAACTAAACTAAAACTAAAACTAATTATTCCTAATAGAAATTACTTTCTAAAATCTACGAAATTTTTATGATTTTTTCCTTTTCTTCTTTTTTTTTGTATTTTCATTATTTGTTAATTTTTATTTTATTTATTAATTTTTTGTTTTTTTTATTTTTTTTTTTTTTGAATTAGGACCCTTTTTGTAAAAATAAAAATTGAGACTATGAAAGGGCAAAAATTAGGTGTCTACAGTACCCATCTAATCCTAGGAAACTACGCACTTTATTGACTGTCTTCAGCCTTTTCCATTTGACTATGGCCTTTATCGTCTCAAGATCAATTGTTATTTCATCACCTGCTATTATATGTCCAAGAAAAGAGATTTCTCTTAGCCAAAAATCGCACTTGGGCAGCTTAGTGTATAACTTATGCTCCCTCAGAATTTGCAACACCATTCTTAAATGTTCTTCATCCTGATTAAGAGAAGAAGAATATACTTGAATGTTGTTAATTAAGATAATTACATGCTTGTCCAGTAGTACCCGAAATACATGATTCATCAAGTCCATAAAGGCAATAAGGGCATTAGTCATACCAAAAGGCATCACTAGAAACTTATAATGCCCATACCTTGTTATGAATGCATTCTTAGAAATGTCATCTAGCTTGATCCTCAATTGGTGTTACTTAGACCTCAAATCAATCCATGAAAAAACTTTAGCATCCTTCAACAAATCAAACAAGTTGTCTATCCTTACTAGGAGGTACTTGTTCTTGATAGTCATCTTGTTCAATTCTTAGTAATCTATGCACAGTCTCATCAACTTGTCTTTCTTCTTTACAAACAACACAAGTGCTCCCTAAGGTGACATACTAGGTCAGATGAATCCCTAGTTAAGTAATTCTTACAACTACTTTTTGAACTCCTATAATTCTACTAGTACCATTTTGTAAGGGGCTTTAGATATAAGCTCAGTGCCTGGTAGTAAGTCGATAAAAAAGTTAACTCTCTCTTAGGTGGCAACCTTGGAAGTTCATTTCGAAAAACATTAGGGAATTCATTAACCACTTAAATGTCTTCCAATTGCGGCTTCTCTTTGTCAACCTTAGTCGTATTTAAACTGACTTCTACCTATGCTCAAAATTCTTCATCTGGTATTAACTTAAGTGAAAATACTTCACTTGGCTTACTGATTGTTGGCTGTCCCTTAAAAATGGCCTTCGTTCCATCCAAAGTTTCAAATTCAACTCCCTTACTTTGGTAATCTACCTTAGCTCTTATAGTTGACATACAGTTTATGCGTAGGATGACCTCATACTTATTTAACTTAAGCACGATCATGTCAATGCAAGTCCCTTTACCTTGAATTATTAAAGGCAATTTTTCATCATTTCTTAAGTTACCATCATACTCCTAATAGGAGTGTTAATCCTAAAGCATGACTTTGCAACCGTAACTTGAAATCTTGCTTGCTTAGCAACTTTTGGCATGATAAAGGAGTGAGTTGCTCTTGTATCAAAGAAGGCATACACAGATAAGTTGGAGACATGGATATTCCCTAAACTATCATAATTTTCATTATTTTAGCCAATTAGCTTTAAATCATCCTTTAATTTTCCTAGATTCTTCTTTTACTACTTTCCTTACTTTTCACTCCTATATCTATGATTGAATCTGAAAAAGAAAAAGTACAAGTTAGGTTACATACCTACAATAAGTCCAATATCTGTAGTGTCTCCCTCCTTATAGGCAGCAGCATCCTTATCTAGTCCATCATCCACATAGTCCCACTTGTCCTCCAAGTTGTAAACTCTAGCATGGGCAATTGCTCCTAGTTAATCCTACAGAGGTCCTAGACTAGCTTACATAGGTTATGGACCTCCTGCATGTCTTCAGGCCACAGGGCGACCAAGAAGAGCCATAGGGTAAGCTAGCTAGGTAGTTGGTACGACTGTCCTTTGTAAGTAATTAGAAGCATTGTGTCTTACTTGCTTACATGTGAAGCATATCATTGTAGCTCTCTTAGGGCACTCAGCTATGTGATGATTTCCATCCTCACATAAGAAACACTTATGTTGTAACTAAAGGCACTCTCTAGGGTAATATCCTCCTTTGGACTTCCAACATCTAACTGTACTAATCCTTGATCCAAAATCTGTCATACTTGGCCTCAACTAATGGTTATGACTCATCATGATCTTATTCCCTTTCTTAGAAAAATTGTGTCCTTTAAATGGTCTTTTTCCTAAATATATTTATCCTAGGCCTCTCCATCCTATCCTTAGAACTCTTAGTACTCTTAATAGTTCGGGCTGTCTCAACAGCCTCAGGAAAATCTTGGGGTTACAACTTACGTACCTAGCTCTTGGTGTCAAGATCTAATCCTCTAACAAATGCTTGAATCCTCAACCTATCACTGACTTAGAAATCCTCATCAACAAACTGCAACAACCGATTAAACTTTGCCTCATACTGGTCAATGGTATGACTTCCTTTCTAAATAGAGAGAAAGGCATCGCTATATTGCAACGTTAATGACTCAGGAAAGTAATTTGAAATGTACTCCCTCCTAAATGCCTCCTAAGTAATCGGTTCCTTGGCCATCCTCCTCTTTGACTCAAACCATGTCCTAGCATGGAGTTTCAACATGTAAGTACCATAAGTGACTCGCAAGTGGTGAAGGATCTCAAATGCTTCAAATGTTCACTCAATCTACATGAGCTAATCCTCTACCTGCTTTGGGCAACTGTGATAGGAATCAGCTTATGACTATCTCTCAACCAAGGTTAACCTATCCCAAGCTGACGCTAACTCTCTAAAAGCGAATGCCGACCTATTCTAATCAAGGGTCAAATTGTTCAAGGCCGAGGCTAAATATCTTTTTTCAAGGTCAAGCTAATACTAGAAGATTGACAAGAATAAAAGCAGCCATTCGGTGTTAGGTCTATTGTCCATCGAGAAACCGAAAGACCATACGACAAACGTGTCAAGGCCAAAGATCCACCCAATATGTCATGGAGTGACTAATGCCGACTAATTCTAGTATCGGTAATTGTTAGCCGACCTTTTAGGTATCTTAGCTAAGTATTGTGAGACTTCAAGGACTCCTTCTTGAACTTGGACATCTAACTGCTGACCCCATCCAGTTCGAATCCTACTCCTTCCTAGATTGGTCGAATGACTACATGCAGACTTCTTCGATTAAACATACAATTTTGTATTCTTGTGAATATTTTCCTTATTTTTTTAATTATGGGCCCATTCTTCAAAGTTTAAGGCCTTGTACATTATTTACATTATTGCCACTAAGGTTTTAGGACTTTCTATAAATAGTAACATTTGGAATTAGTAGAGAAGACACAATTACAAAAAATGGTGAAGAATATACCTATACTTGGAACTTTCCTCTTTTTGAGCAAAGTCAATCTTGAGCTATTAGAGCTAGCATTATCGGATTACTAAGTATTAACTAAATCTTTAATCCTTTGTTGCATTCTTATCAATCTTATTCTTGAGATTGTGGCAAACCCTTCATTTGAGCGAGTTAGTGTGTCATATCTAACCTCTTATTTAAAAATTGAGTGACACTAAGTGTTCGTGAGTTGTATACCCTATTTCAAGCTTAACTTGTGATTATGTTTGTGTCTTAGTACGTGATATCCATACACATTCACCATCAAAACCTCTCATTTTACTTCCTGTTCTTCATACCCACTCGAATCCCTAAATACCCATTTTGATTTAAGATTCACTGCTACATCATCTTAGTATCAAAGTTTGGGGAGACACTCATAATAGTATTCTTCAAAGATTGTTTTATTATTTGAACATCCGTTAGTTATCTTTTGTAGTTTACTATGTTGTTCGTATTTTTAGTAATTATAGTATTTTGCTATTGTTGAGTCGAGTAATAGTACTTTCAGTCGTTGATTCTCCTTACTATGGAAGTGTTTGTCAATCATAGGTAATTATAGAAGTCAATTAGTCATCATTTCTAGGTTATTGGAAATTACTGTATGGATAAGAATGTTTGAAGATAGTACCAATAACAGTAGTGATAGCTCTCGTGGAAGTTTGAGGTGACATGTTGACAACTTAGAATATTAGATTTAGAATCTCATTAACTCTATTCAAGTGCTTATTAGTTTAGTTAAAGGCCACAGATGTATTGGTCGTGGTGAAAGAAGGGAATGAACACCTACCAATAGAAGTGGCTCCAATGACCTTGATAATGATGAGTGACAGTTGAGAAGAGCTATTAAGCTGAGAAGAAGAGAAAACCAACCTATATCGAGAAGAAGCAATGACAAGAATGTTGACTCTGAGGTGAATGAAGGAGCTTAAAGAAGAGATGAGGCCGAAAAGAAGTATGGTGGAGTAGAGCTCCAACAAAAGTGGCCGACCTAAGGTGAATCAACCAACTAGGAATGCAAAGGATAAACCCCAAACATATAGTCGAAGACTTGTCAACATCAAGCTTAAATTGCCGACCTTCAATGGGAGTAGCCAACCTGAAGAGTTCCTTGACTGAGTTCCCCAAGTAGAGAAGATACTTAAGTGCTACGAATGTGATGATAGAACTAAGGTCAAGTTAGCCTCATTAGCCCTTATTGAACATGCAAGTCTTTAGTAGGAAAAATTGATCGCCAAGTGAGATGATAAAGGAGAGAAGACAATAAAAACTTGGGGGCTTATGAAGAGGTTGATGAATTCATGCTTTGTGCCGACTTACTTCAAGCAAGAGATGCTCCATGCTTTCCAACACCTGAGGTAAGGTCGAAACACTGTTGAATAGTACTTCCAAGAGTTCGAAATTCTAATGACGAGATGTGAGATTATTGGGCTATAGGACCATACCATTGCTAGATTCCTAAGTGGACTCTGAGACGACATTGCAAATGTAGTTGAATTGCAACTATTTAACTCATTAGATGAGTTGATCAATTTAGCATTGAGATTAAACAAGTAGGGGAAGAAGAGACACTAAAGGTCGACTAACCAACCTCAACAAATTATCCTTGAGCTGCAGAAGTATGCCAAGAGAAGGCTAGAGAAAACGATAGAGAAAGGTAAGTTTAGTTAACCTGATCGGCCAAGACAAAGAGGGCTAAGAAAGAAAAGGCACTCAATAACAAGGCTCGAGAAGTGCAGTGCTTCAAATGCTTAGGCTACAGACATATTGTATCCCAATGTCTGAACAAGAGGGTTATGGTCTTGAAAGGTGAAGGACCTCAAGCTCAAATAGAGAGTCAAAGCAACAAGTGTTTGGGAGACGTATTGATAGAAGAGGAAGTCTATGTTGAGAATCTAGACGAACTCATAACCATAGCGAGTCGACTATCCGACTTAAAGGTAGATCTCGAACAAAGGGAAAACTTATTTCATGTTCGATGTTTAGTGAATTGGAAGACTTATTCCCTGGTTGTTGATGGAGGAAGATGCACTAACATTATTTCTACTAAGCTAGTAGAGAAGATGAAATTACTGACCTACCGGCATCCCCGACCTTATAGATTAAGGTGGTTTAATGACAAGGTTATGGTCCATATGTATAAGAGAGCTCGAATAACATTGATAGCAGGGCCATATGAGGATGAGATTGAATTCAATGTGGTCCCTATGAATGCCATGAATTTACTTCTCGGCCGACCATAGGAGTATGACCAAAAGGTGAACCATGATGGTTTCCTTAACACTTACACGGTTCGAAAGGATGGGAAGAGCTATTGCTTGATACCCATAAGTGTTGAGGAAATCCAAAGCAACTTGGCACCTATGGTGAAGAGAAAAGGAAGAGAAGTTTGTTCAACATCTTGGCTTGTGCTCATTGTTTAATGTCAAGGACAACTTCTTTTCGGGCCTATAGTAATGATAGGAATTAGCTAACAATTATCTCCCGGCTAAGGCTGACCTATCCCAAGCCAACGTTGACCAGCAAGAAGCAAATGATGCCCTGTTCTAACCCAAGGCCAAATTGTTTAAGGTCGAAGTTGAACAGCTTTTGCCAAAGCTGAGCTAATGCTAGAAGACCGAGAGGAATAAAAGAAGCCACTTGGCATTAGGTCTATCATCCACTAAGAAGTGGAGAAACTATACGACCGAGGATTCAAGGCCCATGATCTACTTAATATAACATAAAGAGACTAGTGCCGACTAATTTTAAGACTTAGCAATTGTAGGCTGAATGTTTAGGTGTCTCGATTAAGTACTACGGGACTTCAAGGTCTCCTTCTTGGACCTAGACATCCAACTGCCGACCTCATCCAGTTCGGATCCTGCACCTTTTTAAATAGGTTGAATGGCTGCATGCTGACTTCTTCTATTAGACACATAGTTTTGTATTATTGTGAATATTTTCCTTATTTTTTTAATTATGGGCCCATTCTTCAAAGTTTAAGGCCTTGTACATTATTTACATTATTACCACTAAGGTTTCAGGACTTACTATAAATAGTAACATTTGTAATTAGTAGAGAAGATACAATTACAAAAAAAAGGTAAAGAACATACCCATACTTAGAACTTTCCTCTTTTTGAGTAATGTCAATCTTGAGCTCTTAGTGCTAGCATTGTTAGATTATTGAGTGTTAACTAACTATTTAATCCTTTCTTGCATTCTTATCAATCTTATTCTTGAGATTGTGGAAAACCCTTCATTCAAGCAAGTTAATGTGTCACATCTAACCTCTCATTTGAAAACCGAGTGACATTTAGTGTTTGTGAGTTGTGTCAAACCTTATTTTGAGCTCAACCTCTAATTATGTTTGTGTCTTGGTGCAAATATCCATACACATTCACCATTGAAACCTCTCATTTTACTTCATGTTCTCCATACCTACTCGAATCCTTGAATACCCATTTCAATTTATGACCTGTTGCCGCATCAGGCTAGTTACCCCATCAAAATACTTGGTACACTTGATAAACTCTAACATTAGGGACCTCTAAGGCTAAGGATCTAAGGGTGTTGCAGGAGCTAAGTGCACATACTCAGCTGGACACAGTGATGGTAGGGGTACCTCATCCACTGATACAGGGGGTGGAATAGGTGCTGGTGGGGTCCTACCCCTCTCATGAAAGGCCCTCGGCATCTCCTATACTACAATTAGTACCTCCTTTACCTGATCCCTAGGGGGTCCTACTATGATGGTTCCAGTAGTTGATCTTGCTTCAATAGTGGCTTATTACGTCCTCGCTTGTTCCTAAGGTCAACACAATTCAACAAGTTCTTTAAGCTCAAGAAATTTCACAATCTCATAATTCATATTTATAACATAAGAAAATACATCACAACTTAAGCGTAATAAACATTCCATTTCATTAATTTCGTCAATAATGAGGTTACAACAAGTAGTGGTCACTTCTAGAGAGTGAGTCTCCACCAGTACTATGTTTAAAGGTGACTTTAATTCGACATTCAAAACATAATAACATAGTTTAAAGTACAAAATGAGGATAAGTACATCCCAAAATCTAGTGACCTCATACTAAATGCATATAAGCATCTATTACATTCATGGGTGGATGGTCGAACCCATCTTGACCTCCATAAAATCTACATAAGCATCAGCATCTGTGGAACCTGACTCGTCCAAGTCATCAGAACTATGTTCATAAGAATCTATACTGGAATGAGTTAAGAATTGTAACCAATCCTCCTCCTCAAGATCCTAAACTACAAGGGTATGGGGCTTAAGGATAGGCTCCCCAATCTCCATCTCATCTCCTTCATCCAATAACTTTATAGGATGATTAGGGTTATTGCCCGGTGCTACCAAGGGTATAGCCTCCTATGGAACCTCTTCTTGATGTAACTCTTGCTCAGCTTCATCTATCTCTATGTCCGAATCAAGTTCCTTTAGCATCAGATCCTCTGATATCTCAATCACGTCATCCAACGAATAGGTTCGACTTAAGTCCATAAATAACCTCAAATGGTGATGTTCTAGTGGAGCTATGAGTTAAGGGCTTATAGAAAAATTCAATGATAGGTAAGCATAAATCCCAATCACGAGAGTTCTTTCCAATGATTGAGTCGTATCTTCTCAGCGTATAGGGAAGACTGAGCGTAAAATCCATGCTTAGATCTGTCTGTAGCCACTCTGGAATTGATAGTAGTGTATATTCTCCATAAGGCTCTCTCCTCCCCTTTGCATATTTACACACCCTATACATCTCAATTATTTGGTGTACATCCTTCATCATCCCAAGCTAATAAAAATACTCTTTCAATATCTCAATTGTCATCTTTTCCCCAAAATGACTACCTAGACCCCCAACATGAGATTCTCAAATGAGTAGCTCCCTTGTAGAACCACTCGGCATACAAATCTGCTTGCCTTTCATCAAGAACCCCTCACTCAAGTAAAATCCTTCCACAACTCCTCTAGCACTGTACGTGGCTACTAAAGGTCTAAAATGTGGGTCATGTTCATACTGATTAAGTAATGTGCCAAATCTAGGCACCTTAGCTTGTAACGTTGTAATGAGGGTATGATGGCATGAGAGTGCATCAACCACTGTGTTGGCGCTTCCCTTCTTATACCTAATGACATAACAAAAGGTCTCCAAGAACTCGACCCACTTAGCATGACACCAAGAAAGCTTTTGCTGCCTGCAAAGATGCTTGAGAGATTCATGATTTGAATAGATGATGAATTATCTCGACAATAGGTAATGCTACCAGTTCTGGAGTGTTCGGATAAGGGCATAAAACTTCTTGTCATAGGTTGAGTAATTTAGAGTAGTACCTCAGAGTTTTTCAATGCGTTGGCACTCCTGCATAAGGACAACACCAATGCCGACACTAGAAGCATCACATTCAACCTCAAAAATCTTCTCAAAATCTAGTAAGGTGAGTATTAGAGTAGAAGTTAGCTTAGACTTCACGTCTTTAAAACTCCTCTAAGTCTTTTCTGTCTATCTAAACTCAACGTTCTTCTTAGTTAATTTGGTCAACAGTGCAGTTATGGAGCTGAAGTTCCAAATAAATCTCTAATAGAACGAAGCTAAACTATGAAAGCTCCTGACTTTAATGGCACTAGTCAACATAGGCCACTCATTAATGGCTTGAACTTTTTCCTCATCAACTTAAACTCCTATCCCTGAAAGGACATATCCGAGGAATACGACCTCACTTTAATGGAACACACATTTCTTCAAGTTGCTGATAATCTTTTGGCACAAAGGATGTTGAACACCAATCTTAAGTGCTTGAAAATGGGAGATGAGGTTGAAACTATAGACTAAAATATCATCAAAACAAACAACGACATATTTACCGATCAACGTTCTGAGCACATGATTCATCAACCTCATAAAAAGTACTCGAGGCATTAGTTAGACCAAATAGCATCAATAACCATTCAAACAAACCATCCCCTGTCTTGAAGGTCGTCTTCCATTCATTCCTAGGTCTCAGTTGTATCTGGTGGTAACGACTCTTTAGGTCATTCTTAGAAAAGATGCAAGTCCCATGTAACTCATCAAGCATATAATCAAGTCGTAGGGTCAGGTTTCAATACTTGATAGTGATCTTATTGATAGCTCGATTGTCAATGCACATTCACCACATCCCATCCTTCTTCGGCATGAGCACAACGGGTATGACATAAGGACTCAGGCTCTCATGGACATATCTATGATCAATAAAATCATCTACCTATTTTTTCAATTCAGCTGCCTACTCTAAATTGAGCCTATAAGTGGGTTGGTTTGGTAAGGTAACCCCTAGTTAGAGGTCAATGCAATGTTCAATACCTCTTAAGGGAGGTAAGCCTTTCAGCATCTCGATAGGGAATAGGTCAATAAAGTCCTATAGTAGCTGCTACACTTTGGTAGGTAAGTTCTCAGCTTCTCTAACCTCTAAGAATCTGCTAACTAAAAGGAACACATAATCCTCGACCTTGACTTCTCATATGAACTAAGCTCGATAGAGATTTAGCAACTTTTTCTTGGGCTTCTTGTACTTCCTTAGGACTGATAGGTATCAATATAATCTTCTTCACGTCCTTTTGGAACATGTAGGTGTTTCTATACCCATCATATAATACTCTTAAATCAAATAGCTATGGTCGACCTAGTAATATCTAAGAGGCAAACGTACAAAGGACATCATACAATATTTCGTCCCTGTACCTATCACTAATGGTAAGCGGCACTCTAACTTGCTCAGTTACGTGTAGTCCTCCTTTCTCGTTCAACTAGTGAATCTTGTATGGCTTGGGGCATGAAAGGGTTGGCAATTTCATAGCGTTAACTACCCCTTGAGCAATGACGTTGGTATAACTCTCTCCGTCAATGATTACAGCACATAGCTTGCCATTCACCAGTAATTCACATGGAAGAGTTTCTCTCTTTGCTCATTCTCATCGGCCACAAAAGCACTGAGAGATCATTTAGCAACAAAGCAATACTCAGCCCCACACTCAAGAAGTATCTTAACATCGGGGTCTTCCTGATATTCTTCCAGCATCTGATTGGTTGCCACTTTGTCTTCTCCTTTACTCACACTTTCTACTTCAAACTGGGGCTTGTCTCCCTTTATGGTCATAACTTGGTGGTTCAGACATTGACTATCCATATATCCATAGCTAAGGCATTTAAAACATTTGATTTCACTAGTTTTCTGTCATGAACTCTAACTTAGATCTCTTCAGATATCAGGCTCCTTGGTCTTGCTCTTACCTTGGATTTCTTCTGGCCGACTTGGAATCTAACCTTGGTATTTTACCTCGGAACTATTTGATGCTCTATCCTTCCCTTGTCAACTCAATAAGCCACTCCTATTCGACATCATTGTTCGACTACTTGGCATCTGACTAACCTAGTTTCGTCGTTTCCTTTCAACACTCTAGGCCACATAAATGGTTTCATCCAAAGTTATGAGGTTCTATAGTTTCACAATGTTACCAATCTTAGCCCTAAGTTTAGAGATGAACCATGCTATCGTTCGTGTCTCAAGTTCGTCAACATCACATTGTATCATGAGGAACTAGAACTCTTAGATATAGTCGTCTACGAATCTGTTACCTTACATCAAGTCTTGCAGTCGTAAAAAAGTGTCTTATTTGTAGTATTCAGGAATGAACCAACTCCTCAAAACTCTCTTCATCTCATTCCATGTTTGGATTTCACATTGGGCCTTCAAAACATTTTGTAGTTTCTTCCACCACATTCCCGAATACCTATAAAATTCTAACGCGGCCACTTAAATGCAAATAGCATCTTCATAATTGTAGAAGTCAAATATCTTTTCGATCTTCTCTTCCCAATCTAAGTAGTCATCAGCACTACCAGACCCATTGAAGCTTGGAATCTGTACCTTAAGATGTTTACCACCTCTCGGTGCTCTAAATTCAGGCTCCTCAATCCCATCATGCTGGTGTTCACCTTCTTCGTACTCTTCTAATTCATCCATCTCCAACCTTCTTCTTACGACTCTATCGACACGTTATGGTGGTGCTTGGTTTACTAGAAGGCTTCCAAAGCTCACTCATTCATCTGTCTTCTCGGCCTATCTCTCATCTCTCAACCCAGCTCAGTAGTTCTCTCCCGCGGACCAATCTCTAAGACTCTGTTTGTTGAGATAGCTAAGTTGGCCACAATAGCAGCAAGATCTTATATCTGCTCATCAGTAGGATGTGGTGTTTGCTAGGTAACTCAACTACAACCATGAGCATCACTCTTTGCATCATTAATCTCTCCCTAAATACTATGATTCAAAATTCTCAACACAAAGTTTTAGTAACTACACTTCATACGTGTAAACCCTTGAAAGTTTCGATCTAGGTTTTGAAATAGACTCAACTATAGTAGACAATTTAGGAATCGCAAGGCTAATTAAAGTGAAAACCCTAAAAGACTTAATTAATCGCGTAAAGAATTTTTCGACCCTAAATGTTTCTAAAAGCTAAAGATTCAATTCGAAAGTAATAAAAACCTTAAAAATGATTTCATTAAGGACATATATACACCAATTCATCATGATATATCCTAAAACCCTAATTGAAAATGTAATGCTTATATTTTGCAAAATCGTTAGTAAATGGTTAGAGATAACCCTCATTCTTGCTTACATGATTCAAATTCTTAAATAATCCATTAAGAACTAAGATAATGGGTTATAGATTATATTTATCCCTTAAATATATGATTAAGATGGTCTTACTTAGGATTAGGGTTATAGTTGAAGATTAGGTTACATATAGTGAACTTTAATGCTCAAATTAGCACTTTTCACACTTGTTATCCAAAGTTATTTATCAAATGGGATATATGGACTCTAAAGACCTAAAGTAAGATCTCATCAACCACATTTACACATCAATGCATCATATACCTCAATTCTTCTCATTTTCTTCATTTTTCCTCTAATTTCCCTTAATTACCACATTATGTTCACAAAATTAAACATACTTAACAAATGTTGACTAAGGTAATGCATGTTGACCAAAGTCAAAGGGTTGACCAAGTCAACAAATGTTGACTAAAGTCAACATTTTGGAAAAGTCAAAAGTCTTAAGAGATAAGGAAAATATCTTAGTTCTTAATGATGATTTTCTTTTCTTTTCCTTTTGATTTTTCTTTTCTCCTCTTTGCAATTGTTGCCGTCCACAATTTTCCATCTTGGCCCCACCATTTGGTTGTCTTCCATAATTGAAACAAAACAAAAGAAACAAAAACAAAACTCCCCATTTCATGCCGTGAACTCCCCCTTCACTTTCACTTTCATTCCTTTCCCTTTTGTCTCCTTAAACTTCAACAAATTAAAGGTATGTTCTTAAGTTGTTTTATGTTACTTTATGTTATTCATTAGTTAGTTAATTAAGTAGATTAGGTAAGTAGTTAGGTGTTTAGTGAAGTCTTGAAGAGAAGAAAACAAAGTTTCCATCTTTAAGTGTAGAAAGTGATGGATCATGAAGGAAATGGAAGGAATACATGTATATGTACTCTTAGATGTGTATACATAAAGAAATACCAAAGGAATACAAGTATATGGACCTTTGTACATAAGCATGTATCATGTACATAACCTAATTTAAGACCATATCTAACTATATATACATATACTATACTAAATACATACATAGAAATGCAAAAGGATGAAAATTGAGAGGATTTTCTTAAGGGAAAATTTGGCATACGAAATTTAGTATAAAAATACGTATTCAACCGTATAGGTGTATGAGTAGAAATACATGTATAAATATGGTATAAGTATATGTAGATGTATAAGTATATGTATGTATAAGGTATATGTACATAAGTATAAGTATAAGGTATATATACATAAGTATAAGTATAAGACATAAGTATAAAGTAAGAAATAAATGTACATAAGACATGTACATGTGACATAAGCATGATGTAATGCTTATGTAATCAAATGATGAGGTAGATAATGACATAGGCATATGAGGACATAAAGAAAAGATGACATAAGCATATGAAGGCATAAAGGAAAGATGATGTAAGCAATGACATAAGCATAAGTTTAGAAAATGAGAAAAATAAGAAAATGTAGATAATTAGATACTAAAATTAGTAAATCATAATATACTTTGTAAACTAGATTATACCTAAATCAATACATGAATTAGTAATGACAAAGTAAATCCCTTAATTATAAGAATTTAGGGAATAAAGGTTATAAATATAAGTAATAGCAATACTTAAGTATTATAGCTAAAAATTTCTATAAAATTAGTTCATAATATAAAATAGGGGTCTTAACGTCCAAAACAAACATTACCGTATGAATATACGTCCGAAAACGATGAAAAATGACTATAAATTCATAAATATCAGAAATGAAACGAAAAAGTTACATACGATTAATAATAAAGTCTAACCGGGTAAAAGTTGATAATAGTCTAAGTAGATTAGGTAATTAAATGTTTAGAAGTATTAGTTAAATTAGTTACTTACTAGTCTTATCAAATCATAATGATCAGGTGACTCTGAGGAGCGTAAGGACCTCCCAATCGACTACTACGATTAGGGTAAATCACCATGGCCGAGTGAGTATTTACCCAATGATTCCATGCTTGTCTTGTGATTGTAGATAGTGGACCTAAATATTATTGATAATTGATGATTGTGTGGGGATTAGGGAAAATGCCTGTGTATGTTGGTATGTCTTGAATTGTGAACTTATCTTAAATAATGATAATGCTATGTTTGTTGCATGGTAGTATAGAAAATGATTGTGTGCACAATTGGATGGTCATAGCATAATTTGAACCTAATTATGCTCGGCCTATAAAAAGAAATTGAGACATGCATTAACATGCATAGCATGGATACTATTCCGGCCGTCACATCACACGGAGGTAAAGAGAGGCCATTCGGGGGTTAATATTATTCATTTATTTGGTTATGTACGGTGCACTCGTACAAAATGACCTTACCCTGGCCCGCGGGAACACTAGGCGTTGGAGGCGCCAACCGCCTGGCTAAGGGTCGAGTCTAGAGACCTCCGTTTAGGGGTGAGTGTGGACTGCGGGGGCCCACTCACAATTATACTAGAACTTGGGTTTTCTGAAATTAAAAGAATTATTTGATATAAGTACGAAACGTGGGGTTCCGTAGTAAAGTAAGTTTTAGTATAATACCCAGATCTGATTGGTGCCGTGTATACTCCAACCCTGACTTCGGAGGGCGTTAAATCTGAGTTACGTATATGAACTAGTCAATTATACGTATTGTTTGGCATTCTGGTTGATCATTCATTCATATGCTTGAATATAATGTATTTTTAACTTGCTTGTGGTGTGGCTGAGGGTTTTGCTCACTAAGCTTAGGCTTACACCCCTTTAGACTTCTGTTGCAGGATAGCCTGTTCGTAGAGACAGGACAAGGGATGCCACAGGTTAGCCTGAGGATTTGGGCAAGAGCGAGCAGCTATGTGTACTGAGAGAACAGTTTATGTAGACTTCTACTTATGTACTTTTGTTTATCTTATTATATTAGACCTAGACATACTTAAATGCTACGTAATGTAAGCTTTGTAACTTAAATTTTTATATAAATATGTTCGTGTAATGATATCATGTGAGTCTGGATGTTCTTTGGAAACTAGTGGTTGTAGAGCCTTGTATATTGTGTGAAGAGTTCTTGATTGGAAGGGTAACCAATCAGGGGTTCTTTATACAGTATACGGCGTCTGCCACGACTAGGCCGTCCTCAGTTCGTGACAATACGAATGGCTTCAATACATACATAAGTATCTCGAACAGTAGATTGACTATCACTATACAGCTCTCAATCTAAACCTTAAGCTCTAATACCAGGAATTATATAGTATGCCTAAGAGCTTAGTTATCATTAGGACTTACCATTGGCTAAACTGAACTAAAATGGGTCCTTCGAAATATTGAAGAAATTAGAGGGAAATGGTCTATAGGTAAACAAGAGTAGCTGACGTGAAGCTGCTCGAAGGATGTAACTCACCAATGAACACAATATGACTTGACACCTCACTTGATATGATGCACAAGTTGATGTCAAGGTCTACTCGCCACTAATCCTGAGCTACTCAGCAAAATTAGATAAAAGTGTATGAAAGATGGCCTTGTAGAGAGTTGTCTCACAAGAACAAAATATTCAATCTTAATTTTCAAGGTTATCTATGGCTTACAAGGGAAAGAGACTATTTATTGTAAGTCCTTAGGGAAACATTGCAAATAAAGAAATTACAAGAAAGTATATACAAAAAGGAGATTCCTAGTACATAGGAAAAAGGGTGAAAAGGACAAAAGGCAAGAGGCATCAAGATGGCAATGCAACATTGGTCCTATACAAAGATTCTCTAAGTACAACAGGCAAGAGGGATCAAGATGTCAAGACTACAAAGGTACTGGGACAAGAGAAATGGTAGCATGCTGAGAGAAAACCACTTGGCCAGTAAGTGAGTCTCTTATCACTTGGCAAGAACCTCTCAGCAGAAGTTAGTCAGATTACTTGATGTAAGGCCTTTGGTAAGGGAATGGTCAGCAACATCACTACTGAGGGTATAGATCAATGTATAACAATGCGGGGAGCTCAAGGAGTTCAATCACATGCCTTTGGTGGAAAGTTTCTCGTCATTAGCAGGTTGCCGAGAGAGGATTATTCGGGTGAGGGATTGGAGTCCTCAAAGCCACATGGGAGTAATGGGACTGATAGTCGGTAGTTCATCAACTCAGTAGTCCTAGTAATCCTCTACCACATCCAAGTCAAAGTCCTCATCTACTATCTCAAAGTTAGTTGTTTTCGTAATTTAAGCATATCATCTTCTTTTTAACTCCGTTTTCGATGATCTTACAGTCATTTTGATTTTTTTTTAATGTTATTTCATTTAGTGAAGTTGTTTTTAAGTTTCTAGGTTAGCAAATTTTCATTTTAGGCCCTATTAGGTCATGGGTTCAAATAGTAAGTTGGGTTACTTTAGGGTTTGAGCTTAGTTTTGGGTCTTGGGCTTAGTTTCGGACTTTAGGCTTTATATTTAATAATTTTGGGCTTCTTCTAAGTATTTTAAATGTGATTTTTCTACCCAACACTTTAAAATTTTAAAGTGAGCCTTGGTGACACTTTTATGGGCCCAAATGGGCCTTTTTACGTAGTTTGGGGCCTTAATTCACTAAGGAGCCTACAGTAGGTGTCTTAGATGAGCCTTCGGGTTTAATGGACCTTTTAAATAACTCTTCCTAAGCCTTTTAACCTAGGGTTTGGGGCTAGTCACCTAGCTACATGGGCTCTAAAATTGGTTCTTTTAGACTTAATGTGTCTAAATCACTATTTAGGGTCATGAGCTTAAGCCCACTTATCTTTTTGGACATATGCCAACATTGGACCTAAGTTTATCCCACCTTTAATATGTCTACAGATTTGGACATTGTGGTTCTTGGGGCTATTAACACCATTCTTAAGCCTATAATCACTAACTAAACTAGTTTAGGGCCTTAACAATACTTTAGCTTACTTAACTTGACTAATTAAGTCCTAAATTGTACTTAACACTAATCAAACATGTCACTAAGCTACTAAACAAGATGTTCCAGATATGGTGAGTTCATGAAAGTGGCAGCCATGAGTTGTTCCTAGGTTCCAATCTTCCATTTTCGTGCAACACTTGAATTTTATGATCTTTCTACTCTAGTAACCTATGTTTCTACTAATCTGAAACAATAATCACCTCATAAAAGTTTGTAGAAGTGTTGTATAGGAACATAAGTGGGATGGCATGCATGTAAAACAAGGGTCTTATCAACTTATGTGAAGATTTTCTAAAAAAACTCACACTACTCTACATTACTTGGTCTAATAGTGTTACAACTTCTACTAAAAGAGGTTTTGCTTGTATTAACCATTGTTGAACTTTTTGAAACACCTTAGAACTTTTATGGAGTTGTTGTAAAATAAGTTTTAATGAAGAAAACGTTAGTATCTAACTTTATCTTACAAGGAAACTAAGGCAACCTAACCTATGCAAACTGAAGAAAAGTATGGAAGGCTTTCCTTTGTGGTTGTATGCCATTAGCTTAAGTATAGGCATGGGTGTATGTATGTGTCGGCCAGCAAGGGGGACGTGTGTGGGTAACAAGGGGCTTGGTGGTTGTGGTTTTGGTGGGGTAGTGGTAGTGGCAAGGTAGCTAGCAGTGTAGTGGTTGGTGTTGCCGAAAAGAAAAAGAAGTAAGGGTTTAGGGCTTGACCTTTGAGAGGAATTGAGAGTATTTTGGGGTTGAGAAAATAAAAATGAGGGTAGTAATGGGAGTAGCCGGCCATGGCAAAGAGAGAGGGTAAGGGGGACAAGCTTTGATTGTTTGGGAAATCAAGGACAAGGTACAAAAGGGGGACCATGTACCTTATGTACTTTTTGCCAAATTGGGTAAGATCTTGTCCCCTTAAGGTATAAGATATTTTAAATAGGGATTAAGAGTTTTTCTTGTGGTCCTTAATTATGTTTAACTTATAACTAATCAAGATGTAATGGGGTTGTTTAAGGATTAGGGTTTGATTAAGGTAATTAATGGTGATTAGGTATGATTAGGCTAATTAAGTGCAATTAGGATGCGTTTAGGGTTTTATTGGACTTTAACACTATACATTATCTAATTCAAATTCCCTACACGTATACTTAGGGTTTCCTTAGGGCTTGGTGCTCATTTTTAGTAATTTAATTCGCATATGAGCTTGAAAGTTAGGGTTTCAATCGTTTAGTGTTATCGATCACTTGTATTGATCAATTCAACCATACTATTAGTATTTATTTGTGACATTAAGGTATGTGATCAATCAATTGGGGTTAGTTGATCATTTTAGGGTTTCAATATCGCTCTAAGGTTTTTCAAGTATTAGGATTCATGCTCATTTAGTTAGGTTTTTAAGGCTTACTTCATTTAGCGTTTTGGTTGAACCTTTGGGGTTCGATTCCTTTACTTAGGTATTATTATCATGTTTAGATAGTTCTAGAGACTATCCAAGGACTCCTTCATCTGATTCCGCTTTTGAGTTATCAAAATTTCGTAGGGTTTACACTTGTCTACACAAGTGTATAACCTCCAAAAGTAACTAAACTTAAAATACAGTAACTTTTTTTTTCTTTTATTACAAATGTACAAATCCTTCTTAGGACTATGATCAAAATGATGCAATCTCCTTCCAAAAGTAACTTACTTCATCTTATACTCTCAAAAGTCTTCCCCCTAGCTAATGGTTGTGCTCAATCAGTTTTCTTAATAACTTGAAGATATATAAATATCCCCTTAACTCTCTATGAACTAAGTAAGAGTGAATAAAAAAAAAAAAAAGAGAGACAAAACAAGCTCAACAAACATTTACAACCATCATTATCTTAAGGCATTTAATTCCATATCAAGAATTACCAAGGCAAGATGTTTATGTAAAAAATATATGCTATGCTCATGCACATGACATGCATTGGTATCAATATCCTAGCTTATCCTAGGTCTCATTTCATTAGTTGATACTCCTAGGCATCTAGATACAAAGTCCAAGAACCTAAGGCAACAAGGAGCTACCAAATCTCAGCATATAGTTGTCCTAGTTCAGCCTACATGAAGTAGCCAGAATTTATTGACCAATGGAAATCTATATGCTCAAAACTCATCCCTAACAATATCTAAGTTTTTTAAAACTTGACTCATAAGTCCTTTCATGCCATACCATGAATGCAACAAGCAATACAACAACCTAATATCAAGCACCAATCTCAACTTCCATATCATAAACACCTCAATTAACTCAGATCAATTGTCTGTCCTAACTTTACAATTCAACCCTTCATATAAGGTTCGCTTAAGTGAACACTCAGAATGACAGATTAAGTTCTTAGTTTTCCAAGTAATAAACTACCTCAACAAATCAATCATACATGAGGAAACACTTCACCCAATTAGTTCACATTCAACAAAATTACATATCAATCAATGAATTACACAATTGCAATTTATGACACAAATGACTCCAAGTCAAGTAGACATAGATCTACTTACACAAAAATAGAAACATCCACTTATCAAGGCTTGATAGCTATACAAATCATAAGCTTCACGTCATGGTCCTTCCTTACCTATCATACCTACAAAAATATACACAATCTCTACGTCAACTATGGGTCAATACTAAACCCTTATAAACTTGTGTTGGCTTATTCTTTCACTATTGTATTTCTAAACTTCATTTGACTGTATCTTATTCATTTCTTATCCGATAGTAAACTTTATATCGTCATGATCGTTATTCCGACTACTCTTAAGATATCTTAAGTAATGTGATTGATCAATATGTTTATAAGTCTAAAAATATCATTTCTTGCTATCGTGTTTATTGTACGTTAATGTAACTTCATAACTGACCTAAATAAGCTTTAATTCTAAACTAAAAATCTTAAAAATCACACTCCCTAAACATGACCAACATCTATTATGTGACAAAAATGCTAATCTTATATGAATTTAAAAACTATCTTACTAGTAGTAATTACTATGCCACATATTAGGCTAATATATAGGTTTATATTAGGAAAATTCATAGTAAATAGTATACAAGTCCAATAAATTTCATAAAAAATACCATCATTTCATGAAAATATATAGTTTAATAGTGACCCTCCATAATAATTATCTAGCTTATCACCTATTTTTTGCAAAAATGGCATTTTTAGCTCAAAATTATGGAAAATTAGGCATATAAGCAAATTTAATTGCAAGATGAAAATAAAGTGTTCCAAATATCCTTATAAACTTACATAAGCCAAAATATATAGGGTTCAATAAATAATTTATTCAAAAACTAATTATTTTGATAAATCAACAAAATTGCCAATTTTATTCCAAAATAATTATAATGAATAGTAAACATTTATATATTAAAAAAGTTCTTATATCCATAGTTAAATACATATATTAAGTGTACTATACACAAAAATTCAAGTTGAAACAATAATGTTTAATATTTAAAAAAATTCATATAATTTTCACCCAAACAAAACAATTTCTTAACTACCCTATATTTCCATAAATTATTTCATTAAAATAAAATTATCACATTAATCTACTGTAAACCTCGCGAATTTAGCTTTCTAAGTATATAAACAAACGTCTAAACTGTAGATGATTTCCTGAAGTCAATAGAGCTAGTGAGATTTAAAACCGATTAAAATCTCGATTTAAAACCGATTAAAATCTCAATTCAAAACCTAAAGTGAATACGAAAAACTTTAAATCATCAATTGAACCTCTAACTGCATATGAAGACCCTAAAACCTTAACTATACGCAACTAGCAAAGTTAGCCTCGAATTTCATCAAAACCCTAGGATAACAATCGAAGACTTAATCGCATATAAATATATTAAACCCTAAATGTATAAAAACATTAGAGATTGTGCCCTAAAGTAATAAAAACCATAAAACTATAACTTTAAGAATATAAAAGCACTAATTCACCGTAATTTACCCTAAAACCCTAAGTGATAATATATCCTCCATATTTTACCATTCCATTAGTAAACGACTAAAGATGACTCTCAATCATGCATAAATATTTATAATACTTAAGTGATCCCTTAGAAACTAAGATATTGCATTCTAGATTACATTCATCTTCTAAGTATATAACTAGGTTAGTATTACATAGAGTTAAAGGTTTAGTTGAGGCTTCGATTAAATGTAGTAAACCTTAATACCCTAAATGATATTTTTACTCTTAATTATACTAAGTAGCTTACCAAATGATGTATATAGGATATAAATACCTAATGGAAGATCTCATTATCTATTTTTACTAATCAATTCACTAAACTTCTTATTTCCTTTCATTTCCTTAATTTTTCTCAAAATTTTCTCTAATTAGTTCATTATGTACACAAAAGGGTATTTATTTTTTTGAAAGTTGACCAAGTCAACAAAAGTGTCTCTTTCATTTGGAAAAAATATCTTCCTTCTCATTATTTCTTTTCTTTTGGTTTTTCCCTTCTTTTTCTTTTCATGCCATCCATTACTTCCTCCTCCTAAACCCCACTTCTTTTCCTTTTCAAAAACAAAATCCCTTTCTTCTTCTCCTTCCCAAACGTATCTTCCCCTTTCCCTTTCACTCTTCTTTCCTTTTCAACCATTTCATCCATAGTAAAGGGCAACTTAAGGTATGCTATTATGTTCTTATGTCTTACTTCATCCTCTTTACTAATTAGAAGGAGAAAAGGTTAGGTTATGTGTTGTGTTTATATATATGTTGATTTAGGCTTAAAGTTCAAATCTTTATATATGGAAGTGTAGAATTCTTTAGGCAATGGAAGAAGATGCATGTGTACATGTCTCTGAACATGTGTGCATAAGGGCATGCTAGAGATATACATGTATAAATACCTTTGTACCTAAGTGTTCATTATGTACATAACCTAAATTAAGACATCTACTAACTATACATACATATACCATGTCAAATATACCCTTAAAATACAAAAAGAATGAAATTGTGAAGCTTTCTTAAATGGGTAGATAAGGCATACGAAATACGTATAAAAATACGTATGTCACTGTATGCGTATATGGTATGTGTATTAGTATATGTATAAGTACTTATAAGTATACATATTAGTATATTAAGAAGTATAGGTATGTATATCATATATGTATAAAGTGTGTAAATATATAAGGATAATAATGGACTAATGATGTAAGCAATGATATCATTAAAGGATTACATAAGCCATGACATCATCAAATGATTGCATAAGCCATGACATCATCTAGTGATTACATAAGTGATGATATAAGCATAGGCTTACAAAAGAAGAAATAATAAAATTACATAAGCATATAACATAGGTATATACATGTACTTAGAAGCCGAAAATCTCTTAAATCCTAAGATACTTCCTAAATTGAATGAAACTTCATTAAGTACATGAATTAGTAATACTAATGTAAAATTTTCTAAGTGTAAGAATCAAATAGCTAATTCAATCATTAAGTCCTAAACTAAGGCATAAACATAAGTAATAGGAATAATTAAACTTCAATAAGATAAAATTTCAATAAATTTAGTCAACATCATAAAACACGAGTCTTAACATCCAAAACGGACATTACCGTGTGAACGTGCATCCAAAAATAATGAAAAACGATTATAAGTTATTAAATATTAAAATTAGAATGAAAAGTTACAAAATACATAAAGGAACTCTCCTAACTTACAAATATAAGAAAATAGTTACTATTAACCCCATTGAATATGATAAACCTTATATACATTATACTTAGGTTATATTGGGGGAAACTAGATAAACTACAATAGACTTTTAGTTGATTAAGGAGTCTGACATTTCAGAACACTTATAAGTTTTACCATTTTGATTTAGGCATTCAATATCGAGTTCTGGAAACTCTAAAGCTTGAAAAATGAGCAATAATCTAGGTGAGGGAGTTCTAATGACCTGCTACTTACTTGTGCGTGTTACTTGTATGATGTTTTGCTTCTTGTTGTTGCTTCTATATTTGAATGATTGTTCTGCTTGTATACCATCATCTGTGTGATCACTTTTTTTTAACTTGATAAATATAAATATCTGACCCAAATAACCGGTTCTATTCGTCGCATATCTATGACTCGGTAAAGGTATGGATAGAGAGTGCTAGCTTTGCAAAATATTCAAAAGGGTAGTTTTGGAAAAAATTTTCCTAATCCTAAATGTATTTTGTATGATTTCGATAAGGCCGGAGTGCCAGAAATGATATTTTATCGTTAAAACAAAGCTAGTATGGGTTCTCCACTTGATAGCGAGAGGACTCACTTTATTGTGCCTGTAAGGCCTTAGATAATTTGGAGGATAGTTTTAGTTTGGAATCCCCCTATTTAGATTGAAACTCTTTTCTCAACTAGGGCAATAGTCGAGTTTTTCCTAGAGGAGTGGTGCCCCTAGGTAGCCTCATGTGGGTAAGCTGAGGTGCCCTGTACGGATAAGTATAGGAGATAATCAAAGTGTAGATGACGTAATTCTATACCTTTCATAGTTTCGGACTCCTATGGATGTATTGCTTGCATTCATCACGCTTGCATTCATTGCGCTTACATTCATTATGTATGTAAATAGCTTACTTACATGTGTGATAATAATGTGTGATAACTTACTTAAATAGTGGTGGTGAGGGACGAACTCACTGAGCTTTTTTATGCTTATTCCTCCTTAGTTTCCTTTACAGGTTTACTTACGATGGGATTGGGATATGTCTCGAGTGCTGAGTGCGAGATAAAGATATGTATATTAGTATTAGAAGTAGTTGACTACTTTTTAGATGATACATAGACAACCTTTGTAGAAAATATTTTTATATTAAAACTAACTATAATATAATTTTTCTTGTCTCTATTTTTTTTTATATAATGTTAGTATATCATGTCTTATTATTTGGTAGGGGATACCGATTCTTTACGGTTCTGAGGAATTTTGGGATATCGGATACCCATAGTTATTTATATTTGTATTCTACAGTAAATTAATTACTTAAAAAAATCAGTAACCTTAGTGATTAATCATTTAGAGTCTTGCAATCTTTGACTTGTACATCATGGGTACACACATGTTATGGAAATTTTAGGTGATCCTACTAGGCCCCTCTTTAGGGTCCTGACATCTACACCTAAAATAACCCCATAAAACATTTTTTTTTTTCATAATTAATTAAGTAGATATAGTATTCTTGGATTCAATCTCTAGTGTTTACACATATATAGGGTTTAGGGTTTTCATATACTATTAAGGTTTTCTCATTCATTTTAGGTTTCTAATTTAAAGTTCGATTTTAAATTTATGGGTTCTATTAGCTTAAGAAAATTATTTATAGTACTCGAGTTTAACTCTAAACTCGGAATGCAAAATTTGTTGGGTTTACATAGAAAGTTGGTAGCTAAAGGAGTATTTCTAGCAAAGACCATCGTTAGAAGGGTGGAGGTTATTGGTTCGACCTACTCTATTTTTTTCCTTTAAGATATTTAATTTTCCAAGAATACACTTAATCGTAAAATCCTAATTGGGTACAATAATCAATCGATACGCTTAATCGCGTAAAATCGTTATTAAACGATTGAAAATTACCCCCAATTGCTAATAAATGTGAGAGTACTAAATTAAGTCACAAAATTGATAATATTATTTTATAATTATTACTAATTATATATATAAATAAATTAGTGCTATATGAATTTAATTATTTGGATTAATATTATTATTTATTTGTTGTTTGTATGTCATATGGTTAATCTAAAACTTATATCTTATAATTTTCTTTATAATCTTAACATATATTATTATTAATATTATTTATAGTATTAGAAATATTTAAAGAAAATTTAAAATTTTATTTTATTTATTTATTCCCTTATTTTTCCTTTCTTCTTTATTTTTCCTTTTTATGTTCTTTTCCCTTTTCTAAATTATAATTATTACATGTACATAATATTATTATTAAATTATTATTCTAATTTTGACGAAAAGTCAAAGTATCATTTTCAGCATTTAATTCTTCTTATCTCTTCCTTATCTTTTTTCTTCTTCTTCATTCTTGACCAGCTATGTGTCCCTCAGATGTTTCCACATGTTTCTTCTAATTTCCTTCATTAATCCACATCTCTCAAAATTTGAATTGACACCCCATCTTTCTCCTCCTTATCCTTTCCTTTTGATTTTTTTTCACTCTCATCTACCTACCATTCTACTTCCATATATGTTATATATTTCATTAATTAGCAACATCAAAGGGAGGATAAAAGAATCTCATCCTCAATTTTACTCCAAGAACAAAGTAATCATGACTCTTATTCCTTATTATTCTTATTTTTCTTATGTAAATTAGGTTTTAGGTATTTCCTTATGTATTTTTGTATGTTATCCTACTTGATGTATTAACATGTATTTTAGTATATTATATTAGAAATCTTATGTACATGTAATGGATTTTATGTATGTAATTTTATTTCTTTTAAAATGATGCTTACATGTGTATATATATACTTAGACATAATGATATATATACACATATGTGTAAAAGTATTTCATGAACTTAGTTAAGTATATATTCATCTTTATATACACATATATGGATATAAGATATATACATAGTACAAACATATATAAGTAAATAAGTAAGGAAACAAAATAGGAATGAGTGAATACATACATATATGCCCCTATATATATATTATATATGTGTAAACCAAAAGTGTAGATGGATATGTATATATGTAATATATCAAAATCTCTTAAAAATATATTAAGAAAACATAAATATATGTGTATATACACTTATAAAAATGTGTACAATACTAAGTATAAATATGTTTGCTTGCTTATATGTGTCCATGCATATAAATACGTATAATAATAGTATATTAAAAGTATAAATACATATATATACACATATGTACATGTATAGGGATACATATAATAATGGAGTAGTATAAGTATACATACAAGTATACATACTTATATATTAAATACATAAATAAGTAAGAACCCATAGGTACATAAATATAAATACATGTGCATACATACTTATAATATAATTATTTAAGATAATATAATAAAATAAGTATATATACATATATATGTAAGATGGGCCAAAACCCATGAAAAAAGAAATTAAGGCCCATATGTATATTAATTAATAAATTATAATAACATATAAATATACATAATAATAAAAAAAATTTAAGAAATGTAAAAATTAAGGAAAATAATCAAATTGCTACGTAGACCTATAATAAAGTAACATGTCAACAATTCTTCTAAAATATCCCACTAAACCTTAAATATAAAAAATAATTAGAAGTAATAATAATTAAATAATTAGAAAATTTCAATAATAAAAAAAAACTAACTTGATTAGTAAATTAAGCTTAAAAATGAAGAATTAGTGAAATTAATATGAGTTGGACTTAAAAATAAAATATCATAAAATATTAAATTCAGAAATTAATTAAATTATAAAATAATAAAGAAAAGCTCAAAACTAATAAAAAAAATTATTTAGGTCAAAATAATAAAATTTGTAACAATTTATACTTATATTGAAAATTCAGTTTTTATTTTCTAAAACAGACCCTATTACGCAAAAGTACATCTGAAAACGATAAACATCGACTATAAAATCACAAAAATTGGAGTTAGAATGAAAAAGTCATAAGCGACTAAAGATTTAATATAAATTAAAAAGAATAAGTAGAATAACTAAGTTAATTAACCCTCTAAACAAATAATAAAGAGAAATAAATAATTAAATACATAAAATACTATAAATTACAAATATATTTCCTATTTACTCCAAGTTAAACTATGTTCATGTCATGCTCATATTATAATGGAAAATTAGGTAAATTACAATAAATATTAGTTAATTGAGGAGCTTAGTTTTTCAGAATACTTATAAGTCTTATTATTCTCTTAAGTATTCAATTGTCAAGTTCTGAAAACCTCAAAGGCTTAGAAAATGAGCATTAATTTAAGTGAGAGGGTTTCTACTTGTTGTTTGATATTATATGTTACTTGTTGGTTGACACTGATTGTCTATTAAATGACTATTTTGCCTATATGCTAGAACACCTTCTTAAACCGGTAAATATAATATTTGACCAAAATAACTGATTATATTTGTTTCATGTCTATAACTCTATTGGTATATTGATGGAAAGTGTTAGCTTTACAGATTTTTAAGAAAAGCATTTTTCTAATCCTAAACATATTTTTGGTATGATTTTTGTGAGGGCTCATAGCGCTTGTGAATGATATTTTGTTATTAAGGTAAAGCTAACATGGTATCTACAATTGATTGCAAAATGACTCATATCTTTTTGTTCATGGGGCCTTAGATATATATTTGATAGCGAGAAGACCTGCTTTGTGTGCTTGAGAGGCCTTAGATATGTTTACTGGATGGCCTTAGTTAAGGTCTACTTGTTTTGATTAATATTTCTTTCTCAGCTAGAATAATAGTTGAGTGTTATCTAGAGGGATGATGCCCTCAAGCAACCTCATTTAGTTTAGATGAAGTGTTTCGTACAGGTAAGTACAAAGGAAAATTGATGGGTAAACGATGTAGATCTACACCTTCCATAGTTTTGAACTCTTATGGATATGTTGCTTGCATGGATTCATTTCGTATGTATACAAACTTACATGTGTACTAATAATATTTGATAACTTACTTAAACGATAGTGGTAAGGAATGAACTCACTAAGCTATGGTATGCTTATTTCCTTATAGTTTTTTTTTTTGCAAGTTTGTTTAAGTTAGGTTGAGATAAATCTCGAGTACAAAGTGCAAACTGAAGATATGTATGATAATGTTAGAGTTAGTTGAGAACTATATAGCCGATATAAAAACATTCCTTGTAGAAGTATTTATATGTTAAGGTTTTATATAATTTAGTATTTCTTATAATTTATAAAGTTGTCTAATCTTATCTTATTATTTGGTAAGAGATACCAATTTTCTATGATCTTAAGGGATTATGAAATATCAAATATCTATAGTTATTTATATTTTACAGTAAGTTAATAAACCAAAAATCTAAAACCTTAGAGATTAATTATCTAAACTCTTGCAATCTTTGACTTAAAAGGTGGTTTTCATATTATTAGTGCATACATGATATGAAAATTTTAGACAATCCTATGAAGTCCCCTTAAGGTCATGACATTCTAACCCTAAGTGGCCACCACATCAAGATTCCGACACTGTTCCTAACTAGAAAGCTCCTATTTTTGTTCTACTTTTATTTTACTATTTCTAATTTTTGCAAAATTGTTTTTTTTTTTTTTTTTGTGTGTGTGTGTGTGTTTCTAAGTTTCTAAAACATTGTAAATGAGCTTTAGGTCTCCTATTTATAGATTTAGAGGAGGTTGCATGTCAAAAAGTTAATTGACATGTGTCATTTCCTAAATTTGATACTATGTAAGTAAGGTGCGATGTGCCATTTTCTTAATAATCTAGCGATGACTCACGTTTTCCGACTTCTTCCATGCAACTACATCATGCTACACTAGGTTTATGACTCATGAAGTAACTTTTTGGATAATTTCATCCATTTTTATTTTTAATTTATTTATATTTTATAATTTTATATTAATATATATATGCATATTTAGTACATAGAATGTATATTCTATGTAAATACATATTTTTTTTATAAAATTCTATTTTATTTATTATTTTTATATGTTAAATAACTTATCTCTATTATATCACTATATTTGAAAGCTCAAATTTTACATTTTTGATAAATATCAGCTTTTACTAATAGACTTGTCTTTTTACCAAATTAAACCCTTTTATATACTTTATTTTGAGAAATTAACTTTACTTAGCTACTTCTTCTAACTTTTCTAACCTCATTGTGTTGTTTGGAGTAAATGGATAATGCTACCAATGCCCTAAATTTAGGCATTCAAAACCCTAGATATTATTGTATTAATTCTTAAAATTTCATATTAAGGTTAGGCATGTACAAATAAGTAATTTTGTGTATGTTTGTATATATATTTGTAAATAATTTAACTTGTTTGTTTAGTTTTTTGCCTTTTTTTTCTTCCCTTAATGGTGATGGTATGATTATTGCTACCATTCTATTATTTAATAAAAACAAAATTATCTCAAAATTATAAAATACAGGCTTACTCTCTTAAGTAGCTTTTGTAACGTTTTATTTTCTATCATCTTTCATCTTCTTTCAGTTATATATAGGACAAGATTCTAAAAATAAGCAATATAGGAAACCTCGGAACAACCACTATTCTACTACAAAGTTGCAGCCCACATACATGCAAGCCTTCGACTTTGACTTCATTTGTCACAAACTGAGGACAACCTAGTCGTGGCAGACGCCGTATACTATATAAAGAACCCTTAATTGGTTACCCTTCCAATCAAGAACTCTTCATACAATATACAAGGCTCTATAACTACTAGTTTTCCAAGAACACACAGATTCACATGATATCACAACATTAACATATTTATATAAAATTTGAACTACAAAGCTTATATCATACAGTAAGAGAGTACATCTAAGTCTACAATACTAAGAAAACAAAAGTACATGAGTAAAGATCTACATTAATCGTTCTCTCAATACACAGAATAGCTCACTCCTACTCAAGTCCCCAGGCTAACCTGTGGCATTCCTCAGCCAGCTTCTACGAACAGGCTATCCTGCAGCAAAAGTCTAAAGGAGTATAAGCCTAAGCTTAGTGAGCAAAACCCTCAGCCACACCACAAGCAAGTTATAAGTACATTATATTTACGCATATAAATGAATGATCAAACAAAATGCCAAACAATACGTATACTTAACTAGTTCATATACGTAACTCGGATTTAACGCCCTCCGAAGTCAGGGTTGGAGTATACACGGCACCAATCAGATTCGGGTATTATACTAGAACTTTCTTTACTACAGAACTCCATGCTTTGTATTCAAATTAACTAGGTCTTTTATTTTCATAAAAACCAAGTTCTAGTATAATCGTGAGTAGGCCCCCACAGTCCATACTCACCCCTAAACGAAGACTTATAGACTCTACCCTTAGCTAGGTGGTTGGCGCCTCCAACGCCGAGTGTTCTCGCGGGCTAGGGTAAGGTCATTTTTGTACGAGTGCACCGTACAGAACCAATAAATGAATAATAACAACCTCCGAATAGCCTCTCTTTACCTCCGTGTGATGAGATGGCCGGAATTATATTTATGCAATGCATGTTATTGCATGTTCCAGTTTCTTTTTATAAGCCGAGTATACTTAAGTCCAAATTATGTTGTGATCATCCAATAGTATACACAATCACTTTCAATACTACCATGCAACAAACAAGACATTCTCTATACTTAAGATAATTTCATAATTCCACACATAAGATCATACACAAGCGTTTTCCAAACCCAACACGATAGTCAATTAACAATAATATTTAAGTTCACTATCTACCATCACAAACAAGCATGGAATCATAGGGTAAATACTCACTCAGCCATAGCAATTCACCCTAATCGTAGTAATCAATCGGGAGGTCCTCGCTCACCTCAGGGTCACCTGATTATTATGTTATAATAACGTTAGTAAGTAACTAAATTAACTAATAATTCCAGTTCCCTACTTCTACTTAAATTACCTTAATGTTTTATCCAGTTAGACCTTATTCTTAAGCTTTCGTATCTTTTTCATTTTATTTATGATATTTATGAATTTATAGTCGTTTTTCATTGTTTTCGGATGTATGTTTACACAGTAATGTCCATTTTGGATGTTATGACCCGTATTTTACTATATGAACTAAATTTAGAGAAATTTTAACTATGAACTCTTAATTGCTCTTATTACTTATATTTATATCTTTTGCTTATACTTAATGAGTTAGTTAACCCTTCAATCCTTATACTTAGAGGCTTTTAGTTTGCTATTATTAATTCATGTACTCAATTAAGTATAATCCAATTTAGAAAGTGTATTAAGGTTTACTAATTTAGGTTCCTAATTATGATACACTTTTCTTCTTTTCTTAGTTTATAATCTATGCTTATGTCATTGCTTACATCATCATTTGCTTAGGTCATTGCTTATGTCATCCCTTGCTTATGTCATGGCTTATGTCATCATGTGCTTACCTCATCACTTACTTCATTATGTGATTACATAAGCCTCTCCTCATGCTTATGTCATATGTACATGTCTTATGTACATTTGATTCCTTCCCTTATACTTATGTACATATACCTTATACATATATATACTTCTACATCTACTTAAGTTTATACCATACTTATCCATGTATACATACTCACATACCTATACAGTTGGATACGTATTTTAATACAAAAATTCGTATGCCTCATCTTTTCCTTAAGAAAAGCTTCCTAATTCCATTCTTTTGTGTTTTTAAGTGTGTAATTAGTGTAGTATAAGTAGGTATAGTTAGGTATTGTCTTAATTTGGTTATGTACATGGCTAATACTCATGTGAAAAGGTTCTCATACAAGTATTCCTTTAGTATTTCTTTATGTACACATACCTAAGAGCACATACACATATATTTCTTCCCTCTCCTTCATGGTTCCTTACTTTCTACACTTAAAGATGAGGACTTTATGCCCTCTTCTTCATGATCATAATTAACACAAGCCTACTTCTCTAATCTACCTAATTACCTAACTAATGAAGAAGATAAAACAATATAAAGTAACTTAGATACATACCTTTGCTTATGTTGGAATTAAGGAGACAAAAAGTGAAGTGATAAAAGTAAAAGAGGAAGATGAAGCTCACTACAATGGTGGAGGATTTTTTGTTTGTTTCTTTTGTCTTGTTTTCATTATGGAAGACAACAAATGGTGGGGTCAATATGAAGAATAAGTGGACGGCAACACTTAAGGAAAAAGAAAAGGAGAAAAAAAAATCAAGAGAAAAAAATAAGAAAAGCCATCATGAAAGAGGAGATATTTTCTTTATCTCTTAGTGTCTTTTGTTGACTTTTCAAAGTGTTGACTTTGGTCAACATGTGTTGACTTGGTTAACCCTTTGACCTTGGTCAATATGTGTTGACTTGATCAACTCTCCTTAAGCGTATGTAATTTTGTGCACATAATGTAGTAATTATGGGAAATTAAGAGAAAAATGAAGGAAATGAGAGGAAATGAGGTATTTGGTGAATTGATTAGGAACCATGGTTGATGATGTCTTCCTTTAGGTCTTTATAGCCTCTATATCTCATTTGATAAACTACTTTGGATAACAAGTGCAAAAAGTATTAATTTGCGTATTAAAGTTCACTATTTGTAACCTAATCTTCATTCAACTATACCCCTAACTCTAAGTAAGACTATCTTAATCATATTCTTAAGAAATAAATGTAAGCTATGATTCATTATCTTAGTTTCTAAAGGACTACTTGAGGATTCAACACGTATATGCATGATTGAAAGTCATCTCTAATCTTTTTCTAATGATTTGGCAAAATATGAGTGTTATATTATCAATTTAAGGTTCTAGGGTTTATTATGTTGAATTAGTGCACATATGTCTTTCAAGTGATCATTTTAGGGTTTCTATCACTTTTGAATGGAATCTTTAACATTTAGATGCATTTAGGGTAGTAAAGTTTCTTATGCGATTAATGAATTCTTTTAGGGTTTTCTCTTTCATTAGCCCTATCAACTCCTAAATTGTTTAACATAACTGAGTTTATTTCAAAAACTAGATCGAACATTTTAGGGGTTTACATCATTTTTCTAGCTCATATTTATCTCAAATTGAATTAAAGTACCTAACATCTATCCCACTCCCTAAGGTCTCTTTGACCATACAAAAATATTTACAAAATAAGCCCCAATAATGGTTAAATTGTGCATTGAAGTGGCCTACCTAAGCTAAAAATGCAATAGATGTATTCATGTATATTCTTGATTGTGATCCAACATTTGAAGCATGTTTAAGAATTTTCATTTAATAAAGTTGTTTGAAATACAATCTTATATGTATTAGCTTTCACTACATGCAACTAAGAGTCAGATTTTCCCATAAAAATTCAAACTTCAATGAAAAAAAAAAGAATGTATATGTACATATATATATGTAGAAACAAAAGAGGAAGCACTTAAGTTTTTGGTCCAATTTCTTACCATGCAATTGAAGCTAAGCCGTGTCAATGGTTGGATCTAGTAGTTCTTTATGCCTAGAACATAGTAGTAGCAGTGGTTTGTTAAGTGGTAGGCGAAGATGGAAGTTATTAGAGTTTAAAGTGGTTTGGTTAGAGTGCAGTGAAATCTGGAAAAATTTGCCAAGGGTTAAAATCAACTTGATTAGCCTATTTTGGTGGTGCTTGTTTACCAGTTGCAGTAGTTTTGCCGTAAAGAGCTGATAGAGTGATATTAGGTTTCGAATGGTGTTTGGGTATATGTTTAGTTTAGAGAGGAATTGCATCAATGTGAAAAGTAATGAAGGGGAAGTGATGGGGTTTAGGCTCAATTCCTTAAAGAAGAAAAAAAATAAGAAGGTTGTAATAATAGTCTCATGTAGAAAAAGTTACTTTTGATAACCCTTCTAATAAGCATTGTAGTATAACTACATGGTAAATTGTGCTACATTGATGGTTAGGAGCAACTGGAGGAATTATGAATTGTTACTTACATGAAAAAGGATGGATGGATGCTTTGATATATCAAATCCAAGCATTTTTATAAGACTTGATTTTATTTACACGTGTAATTTATATGTACGGTAAAATTATTTTTAAATCGTTTTTAAATGAAGTTTTACAAGTGCACTTGAAATAAATTATATAACATAAAAACATACAAAACTTATTATTTTCACATTGTTACATAGTTTTATTTATGCATACAATTTATACGCGCAACAAAATTATTCTTATATACTTTTTAAATGAAATTTTACTAGTAAACTTAAAATAAACTATATAATACAAAAATATACAAAATTTTATTATTTTCACATTGTTACTTCATTTTTCAATTTATTAGCTATTAACATTTATTCTACTATCAGTTAACCATTCACTGTAGGAAACTTAATATTTTCGAATCGATTTTTTTGCATTAGACTATATCATATTGAAAAATTCAATTCTATATTTTAAAATTTCTTAATTTACTTATTTATTTGTTATTTTATTTTTATTTTTTATTTTCTTTCTCTTCATGTCTTGTCTTGATGAGTAGCTAAATATAGGATATGGTATTATAGGTCTTTAGGTAACTATAGTTGGTAGATTAGACCAAGCAAATTGACTAATTAAATTAAACTACTCGGGTACATTATATTGACATCATATCTGGTAAATTACAATAGTAGACAATACGACATATTATATAGTTTACTATACACGAGATTATATATATTGTTTATTACATGAAATAATGTACTAAGAAGCTTATACATAATATGTATACACATGGTACTATAGGTATATTTTAGGAGCAAATGTATAAATTCATTAGTTTAACATTTAATTATCTTATATTTTAATCATTTGATATTATTCGTATATCGTATACTTTAACGTACGCGATTAAAGGTTATATTATATGTATATATACATGTAGGTGCTACTTTCTTGTATATAGAGGTAAAATAGTAATTTTTTTTTATTGGTTTAATTTAGCTAATTATTATTATCTTGGAATATCCTAACCTTTTAGTGTTGAATTTACATAGATTAACCCAACTCCAGTTAAAGTTACTACTCTTTTAGGTATTCTTTTCATTGAGAATTTAATATAAGGTCTTGCACTTGTAGGTTTTAGGGTTTAGGTTTTTGGTTTCTTAACTAGTTCGTATTTGCAATTTGTGGTTACATAAATTTAAAGTTTATTGTTTTCAATTTGTAATTTTAATTTCTTTAGTCTAGGAAAGAGCTATAGACGTTTGAGTTCAACTTTGACTCCAAAATGCTAAATTTGTAGCGTTTACATAAACCTTATCAAGAACTACCACACATTAGGGTAATTAGAAGGTTAAAGCCATCAATCAAGAGAAAATGATAGAATAATTTGTACTTACCTTAGTTGTATCAATCTATAAGTAATCATTACCATTGATAATTCATTCCCTTTGAAAGGGAAGAAGAGCCTCAATTCAAGAAGCCGTGCACATTTTAAGCTGTAAGCCATCTAATAAGGGAAAAGAAGTAAGGGCCTATACTCTATTAAAAGCCCATGAGAAGAAGGTATACGGAAAAAAAAAAAAAAAGAGAAGAAATCAAGTAAGGAAAAGAGAAGGAAAAACCGAAGAGAAAATGTCAAGAAAAGGAAGAAGAAAAAGAGAGAGAGAGAGAAAAAAAAAAGAAATAAATGGGATATCAATAATACATTCCCCATGCAATTATATTTTCATTTGTACCATCTGAAAGAAAGCAAAAGGAAGGAAAGTTCAACAGAAACAAGTTCAAGATCAAAATCTTAGGGCCCTTTCAAAACCCGAAAAAGTGCAAACACACCATGACTTACAACTCAAAGCACAAAAGTCATGCCATTTCTATTACGAACTAAGGACGGCCTAGTCGTAGCAGACGTCGTATACTGTATAAAAAACCCTTAATTAGTTACCCTATCAATCAAGAACTATTCACACAATATACAAGGCTCTACAACCACTAGTTTTCCAAGAACACACAGATTCACATGATATCATCACATTAACATATTTATATAAAATTTGAACTACAAAGCTTACATTTTAGTAAGTGAGTACATCTAATCTACAATACTAATAAAACAAAAGTACATGAGTAAAGGTCTACATCAATTGTTCTCTTAATACATAAGATAGCTCACTCCTGTCCAAGTCCCCAAGCTAACCTATGGCATCCCTCGGCCAGCCTCTACGAACAAGCTATCCTGCAACAAAAGTCTAAAGGGGTATAAGCCTAAGCTTAGTGAGCAAAACCCTCAGCCACACCATAAGCAAGTTATAAGTACATTATATTCATGCATATGAATGAATGATCAAACAGAATGCCAAACAATATGTATACTTAACTAGTTCATATATGTAACTCAGATTTAACGCCCTCTGAAGTCAAGGTTAGAGTATACATGGCACCAATCAAATCTGGGCATTATACTAGAACTTTCCTTACTACGGAACTCTACGCTCCGTATTCAAATCAAATAAGTCTTTTATTTTCATAAAAACTAAGTTTTAGTATAATCGTGAGTGGGCCCCCGCAGTCCACACTCACCCCTAAATGGAGGCCTCTAGACTTGACCCTTAGCCAAGCTGTTGGTACCTCCAACGCCTAGTGTTCCTATGGGCCAAGGTAAGGTCATTTTATACAAGTGCACCATATAGAACCAATAAATGAATAATAACAACCCCTGAATGGCCTCTCTTTACCTCCGTATGATGTGATGGCCAGAATTGTATCTATGCGATGCATGTTAATGCGTATTCCAGTTTCTTTTTATAAGCTGAGTATACTTAAGTTCAAATTATGCTGTGACCATCCAATAGTACAAACAATCACTTTCTATACTACCATCCAGCAAACAAAGCATTCTCTATACTTAAGATAATTTTACAATTCAACACATAAGATCATACACAAGCGTTTTCCAAACCCCACACAATAGTCAATTAACAATAACAATTAACAATAACAATTAACAATAATATTTAAGTTCACTATCTACAATCACAAACAAGCATAGAATCATAGGGTAAATACTTATTCGGCCATGGCGACTCGCCCTAATCGTAGTAATCAATCGGGAGATCATCGTTTACCTCGGGATTACCTGATTATTGTGATTTGATAACACTAGTAAGTAAATGAATTAACTAATAATTCTAGTAACTTAAATTACCATTAACTGTTATCCGGTTAAACCTTATTCTTAATCATCTATAACTTTTTCGTTTTATCTCTGTAATTTATGTATTTATAGTCATTTTTCATCGTTTTCAAATGTACGTTCACACGGTAATGTCCGTTTTAGGCGCTATGACCTGTGTTTTATGATATGAACTAAATTTAGAGAAATTTTAACTATGAAAACTTAATTGCTCTTATTTCTTATATTTATATCTTTTGTTTATACTTAATGAGTTAGTTAACCCTTAAATTCTTATACTTAGAGGATCTTACTTTGCTATTACTAATTCATGTACTTAATTAAGTATAATCCAATTTAGAAAGTATGTTAGGGTTTTACTAATTTAGGTACCTAATTATTATACACTCTTCTTATTTTCTTATTTTATAATCTATGCTTATATCATCGCTTACATCATCGCTTGCTTATGTTATTGTTTATGTCATCACTTGCTTATGTCATGGCTTATGTTATCATGTGCTTACATTATTACTTACTTCATCATTTGATTACATAAGCCTCACCTCATGCTTATGTCATGTGGAAATGTCTTATGTACATTTTACTTCACCTCACCCTTTACGTACATATACCTTTACTATACTTATATGTATATGAGAATACTTATACATATACTTATACATATACCGTATTTATACTTATATACATACTCTTATACCTATACGGTTGGATACGTATTTTTGTACAAAATTTCGTATGCCTAATCTTTTCCTTAAGAAAAGCTTCCTAATTCCATTCTTTTATGTTTTTAAGTGTGTAATTAGTGTAGTATAGGTATGTATGGTTAGGTTTTGTCTTAATTTAGGTTATGTACATGGTAAATACCCATGTACGAAGATTCTCATGCTTCTCTTCTTTTAGGATTCCCTTATGTACACATACTTATGAGCATATATTCATGTTTTCCTTTCTTCTTTTTCATGATTCCTAAATTCCTACATTAAAGAAGAGAACTTTATATCCTCTTCTTCAAGATCATACTTAACACACGCCTACTTGTCTAATCTACCTAATTACCTAACTAATGACTAATATAAAGCAACATAAAGTAACTTAAGTACATACCGTAGTTTGTGCTGAAATTAAGGGGACAAAAAGAGAAGTGTTGAAAGTGAAAGGGGAAGAAAAAGCTCACGGCAATGGAGGGATATTTTTGTTTTGTTTCTTTTGTTTTGTTTTCATAATAGAAGAAAGCAAATGGTGGGGTCTAGAAGGGGAATAAGTGGACAGCAATTTAGGGGAAAAAGAAGAAGAGAAAAATCAAAAGAAAAGGAAAGAAAAGCCATCAATAAGTGTTAAGATATTTTCTTTATCTCTTAGTGTCTTTTGTTAACTTTTCAAATTGTTGACTTTGGTCAACCCTTTGACCTTGGTCAATACGTGTTGACTTGGTCAACTTTCCTTAAGCATATGTAATTTTGTGCACATAATGTAGTAATTAAGGGAAATTAAGGGAAAAATTAAGGAAATGAGAGGAAATAAGGTATTTGGTGAATTGATTAGTAAACATAGTTGATGAGGTCTTACTTTAGGTCTTTATAGCCTATATACATCATTTGATAAATTACTTTGGATAACAAGTGCAAAAAGTACTAATTAGAGTATTAAAGTTCACTACATGTAACCTAATCTTCAACTATACCCCTAACGCTAAGTAAGACTATCTTAATCATATACTTAAGAAATAAATGTAAGCTATGATTCATTATCTTAGTTTCTAAAGGACTACTTGAGGATTCAACACATATATGCATGATTGAAAGTCATCTCTAACCCTTTACTAATGATTTGGCAAAATATGAGGGTTATATTAGCAATTAGGGTTTTAGGATATATAATGATGAATTAGTGCACATATATCTTTAAAGTAATATTTTTAGGGTTTCTATCATTTTTTAATGGAATCTTCAGCATTTAGATGCATTTAGGGTAGTAAAGTTTCTTATGCGATTGATTCATTCTTTTAGGGTTTTCTCTTTCATTAGTTTAGCCTTGTCGACTCCTACATTGTCTAACATAATTGAGTCAATTTCAAAAACCAGATTGAAACTTTTAAGGGTTTACGATTTCTATAACACTACTCACAAGAGGCTCTTTCAATTAGAAGGATCGGATTATCCTAGACTAAAAATTACTCATGAAATTAAAGCAAGCCTATTTCATTTTTTCTCGAGGTTCTTGACTTGTAAACCTAAGATGAACAAAGATGAATCCTTTCAAAAATTAGCTTATAAGGACTTAGCTAGTTGACTAAAGCGTATCACTTACAAGGTAAACTACAATTTTTGAATCAAGGTCAAAAGAAAGAAAAAAACTAAATCTTGTGAGAGTGAGGAAGCCCTCTTAGACTAAATACACCAACAAGTGGGATGCCTATTTGTAGACAATGAAACTTTGAAAGTTCGAAGCTAAAAAAAGAATAAGTTGTTTCCCTACGGATAACATAGGCCACTTACCCTATAATGGAATCAAGGCCTATAGTATCCCAAAATGGGGCTTGGTAGTTTTACCTAAAATCTTCATATCATGTATATATCCATGATATAAAAACCACATTGCAATTTAGAGGTTACAAGGCTCTAACTAGTAAGTTTTTAAGAATGCTTATTCAATTTACATACATCTGCTTAACTATATCTATAAGTGATTCAGTAATCCACAATCACCAGAACCATAGATAGTTAGAATCACCTACCAAACAATAAGAAAGGGTATCTAAATTCTGATGATCATGAAGCTATTAGAAACTTTTAAAAGTTTAATTCAACTATCATACTTGCTTTTCTAAACTTATCATTTTATTTTCTCAGCTCAATGGAGGACTCTACACTCGAATCCTAGCCCAACCCCAGTTTTGTAAGACCTACAAAAGAAACTATTAGGGGGTAACCTACATTTATCTTAGTGAGTAACCTTCCTATCTTACCGTCAAACAATAACAAGCAAGTTATTTATCAAACATATGAATGCATGTACAAGCATATCCAATGCAAACAATATATACAGTTGGCCGATAACTATATACACAATTTGAACATCTATCATTGCTCGAGTAAGACCTAGGTATCCATCTCCAATACGAAATCTCTTAATAATATTATCACCCTTATCAATAGACATGGCTCGGCTTCAAGAAGAAGGCGGTAACCCCTAAAACCGAGTAGTTCTCAAAGGTTGATGCAAGAACATGTTACATGAAATACATCGTACAATAAAAAATCACAATACATAATATCAATATGGATCCATCTAGGCATGATCTTCTGCTCTATTACATGGTGTTGATGCCTTTTAACTCATGTTATAAGATGTAATGGATGTCCAGTTTAATTAGACACCGAATATTTATTAATTCCAGATTCATGGGGTAGTCAAGTAAGTATATTCTAGACACTCCAATGCCCTACATTCTAATGCAACAAACAAGGGTGTTTGAAATGTCTTAAGATATTTTGCAAGCATAATTCAACCAGAAAAGGCACACATAAGTTCCCATATACCCTAACATGCATCAAGTTCAATTATCCCATATGATTAAATAGTGTACTAAATACAAGCACAAAATAAAGTAAAATAAGGGGCGATATACTCACTTAGCCTTGAGGTCTAGTATTTCCAATAGTCTTGAACTTAGTATCCCAAATCACCTAAGTACGACAATTAAAGTAAATAAAACTTACCTTAATCTTAATCTATTCTCCAACCCCGCTATAATTTTCCTATTTCCACCTATTTTCGTATTTTAGTCAAAACTTTCTTATTTTAAGTCGAAATTTTGCGTTCTTATAGTCAATTTTCATCGTTTTCAAGTGTTCTTTCATTTGGTGAGGCCATTCTTGGGTTCTTGGGTCAGCAAGTTCTCGGTTGGGCCTTGCAAAGCTATGGGCCCAAAAGGTGAGTTAGGTCATTTTAAGGTTTAGGCCTATGGCTCAGTTTTTGGTCTTAAGCCTTATACTTAACATTTTGGGCCTCCTTTTAAGTATTTTAAATGAACTTTTTTTTTTCTTTTTTTGCCCATTACTTTAAATTTTCAACCTAAGCCTTGGTGATACTCTTATGAGCCTAAATGAGCTCTTTTTTTCCAAGTTTAAGGCTTTAACTCATTAAGGATTCTATGGTAAGGATCTTAGATGGGCCTTTAGGTCTCGTAGGCCTCTTAAATAACTTATTTTAGGTCTCTTAACATAAAGTTCAAATCTAGTCACCTTCCTTAATGGGCTTTAAACTTAGTTTTTTTGGGCTTTTTAAGCCTAATTTGTATTTTAAGGCCTTAAGCCTAAACCCACTTGTCTTTTTAGGCTTAAGCCCAACCTTAGCCCTAAGTCTAGTCCACTTTTCTTGAGTTTACAAATCTAGCCACTAACATTAAGGTGGTCATTAATATCATTTTTAAGTCTCTAGTCACTAACTAAGCTAGTTTAGGGCCTTAGCTTAACATTAGCCTACTTAACTTGGTTAAGTAAGTCATAAATTATACTTAACACTAAGTAAACATGTTATTAAGCTAATAAGCTAATATTTACAGATTTGATGTCTTCATGAAAGTGGCAACCAAGTAGGGGTTTTCTAGGGTTTTTTTAACTTCATCCATTCAACACTTATTATAGTGCATTTTCCTTGTTGTTAATCACATTTCTACTTGTTCTAAGCTAATAACATCACATAACATAGTGAAAACAAGATGGATGCATATCATGCAGGGGATGGGATGCATGGTACTAAGGGTTTCATAGAGTTTTATCAACTTCTTTTCAAGTTCTCTATATAAAACTATCTCTTACATTTCTAGAATATAAGTAAGAAACTAGCTAAGTACATGGATGAAGGTATGATTATATGACTCTAAAATGACATGTACATGATTATAACATGTTTATCTAGTGACAAGCCACCACCATGAAAAGATCACACAAATAGCCTATTTGCTTGTTGACAAACATTTGTTCTCAAAGGAGTAAGTTTCAACTTCGTTTTTGAGTGGAAAGGTTAGAACTCGTATAGGCTTGCCTATGGTAAAACTCACCTAAATTGACTTTCTTGTTTACTTCAGTTATACCTATGATATCTTAAGAGTTTAAGATTAGGAATACTATATAAATATGTTATAATCATGTACATATCGTTTTAGATCCTTATAATTATATATTCATTCATATATTTAGCTAGTTTGCTATTTGTATTCTAAAGGTATAAGAGATGGTTTTATGTAGATAACTTGAAAAGATGTTGATTAAACTCCATGAAACCTTAAGATATTATATGCAATAATGATAAATGTTAATATAAAACAATAAAAATAAAAAAAAGTAATATTAATAGTAATAATAATCATAATACTAACAACAATAAGATAGGATCACACAATTATAGGAAACAAATTGAATATAGGTATACATATATGCATACTATAATCTTAGAATAATACTACAGTATAACTGAGTTAAAGTTTTTAGTTATTTACATATATGAGTCTAATATTCCCACCTAACTCAATTACTTTATCTAACATATGCTAGAATACTATTATTCATCCCATTATATGTGAGAATTACAATTAAATTATGATATAACAATATATTAATATAAAACTTATGAGAAGTGAGAAAATCCAAACTCATATAATATTTACTAAGTTATATATTAATACTTCTACAACAAAATAATATTTCTTAATCATCATAATAAATAAGTTAAGCGGTGTGAAATAATATAAAAAATTTTAATCAAACTTTATCACTGAAGAAACATACTTCAACTTAATAAGAATTTATTATAAGAATGTAAAGATAAAGATAACAAGAAAAAAATTACATGCGATTTAACACTTAAACAAAAACAGGAATCATAAGATAGATAGTAGGCTGGTTGGGCTATCTACAATTATGTCTAGATACTCATTTGGTTTCTCTTATTTTTATTTATCAGGAGATATTAATCAAAAGGGAAAACTGCTTATTGATTACGAGGATCTATATTAGCCTTAGTTAGGTAAATACTCCCAATGACTTTATACTTGTTTTGTGATTGTAAATTAGCGTACCTAAATTTTATATATTAATAAATTGATGCTTAGGGTTCAAGAATATGCATGTGATTGAATATTGTTTGCTTGTTGTGAAAAATGTAGTTAAATATGATAACTAAAGAATTGATTGTATGATTTCTCTTTACCTAATTTAAGTGGTTTGTAGATATTAGTTGATTGCATACTAAATTGATTTAATTATATCCAGCTTACCTTAAATTAAATGGATCATACATTGCATTACTTATTTTGATGTCACCTCACGCAGAGGTAAAGTGATAAGAATTAGGCTACTAGACCTTTAACCCACAACCGAGCCTATGGACTAGAAGGACTAGCAAGGTGAATTCTCCTACTCTGATCAACTCCTATTTAAGCTGAGTATCTCTATGCCAATCCACTTTGCATGTTGAGCCATCTAATTGACAACTTCTCAAAAGTTGTATGCTAATTAGGAAAATGCTGAGATAATAGCCATAACTCACTTGCTTACTCATGTCTGAGCCAACCACTTTCTCGGCATCACTCTTTCCAAGAGATCGACCTCGAACTAATACCCAATCACCCATGCTCGAATAAGAAATCAACTCGTACCCTATTTTCTACATCCTCCAACAACTTTGTCAATGTATCTCTACTACGAGTATAGGACCATCTGTAGAATCTGCTACACTAATTCTTGAATATTCATTTTTATCATTTTGTATTCTTGTACATTACTTTTTTAGGACAATACCTTTTTTTGTCTTTTCCCTTTTAAGCAAGTTGCCCTAACTTAATAGGTATAAATACCCCTTGTACTTGTAGCCGTAATAAGCAAAATTTACATCAATACAATGAATATTCTTCCTTTCATAAACACTGTTTGTTTACTCTCATTTCACTCTTATCTTAACCCTTAAGCAAGATTATGTGGAGAGTAACCGCACTAGACCATCTTGTGCATCATAGCAAGTTGTGCTATGAGTATACTTATATAACATGACCTTACCATAGCCTGTGGGTGTCACAAATTGAGGATGACCTAGTCATGGCAGATGCCGTATACTGTATGAAGAACCCTTGATTAGTTACCATTTCAATCATGAACTCTTCACACAATATATAAAGCTCTACAGCCACTAGTTTCCCAAGAACACACAAATTTACATGATATCATCACACTAACATATTTATATAAAATTTGAACTACAAAGCTTATATCATACAGTAAGAGAGTACATCTAAGTCTATAATACTAAGAAAACAAAAGTACATGAGTAAAGATCTACATTAATCGTTCTCTCAATACACAGAATAGCTCACTCCTGCTTAAGTCCCTAGGCTAACCTGTGGCATTCCTCAGCCAGCTTCTATGAACAGGCTATCCTGGAGCAAAAGTCTAAAGGAGTGTAAGCCTAAGCTTAGTGAGCAAAACCCTCAGCCACACCACAAGCAAGTTATAAATACATTATATTCACGCATATAAATGAATGATCAAATAGAATGCCAAACAATATGTATACTTAACTAGTTCATATACGTAACTCGAATTTAACGCCCTCCGAAGTCAGGGTTAGAGTATACACGGCACTAATCAAATCTGGGTATTATACTAGAACTTTCTTTACTACGGAACTCCATGCTCCGTATTCAAATTAACTAGGTCTTTTATTTTCATAAAAACCAAGTTCTAGTATAATCGTGAGTGGGCCCCCACAGTCTACACTCACCCCTAAACGAAGGCTTCTAGACTCTACCCTTAGCCAGGCGGTTGGCGCCTCCAACGCCTAATGTTCTCGCAGGCTAGGGTAAGGTCATTTTGTACTAGTACACCGTACAGAACCAATAAATTAATAATAACAACCTCTGAATGGCCTCTTTTTACCTCCATGTGATGTGACCGCCGAAATTGTATCTATGCGATGCATGTTAATGCATGTTCCAGTTTCTTTTTATAAGCCGAGCATAGTTAAGTTCAAATTATGCTATGACCATCCAATAGTACACATAATCATTTTCTATTCTACCATGCAACAAACAAAGCATTCTCTGTACTTAAGATAATTTCACAATTCAATACACAATATCATACACAAGCATCTCCCAAACCCCACACAGTGGTCAATTAACAATAATATTTAAGTCCACTATCTACAATCACAAACAAGCATGGAATCATAGGGTAAATACTCACTCGACCATGGCGTCTCGCCTTAATCGTAGTAATCGATCGGGAGATCCTTGCTTACCTCGGGATCACCTAATCATTGTGATATGATAACGCTAGTAAGTACTTGAATTAACTAATAATTCTAAACATTTAATTACCAAGTTCTACTTAAACTACCATCAACTTTTATCCAGTTAGATTTGATTCTTAATCATATGTAACTTTTTCGTTCTATTTTTGATATTTATGAATTTATAGTCGTTTTTCATCATTTTCGAACGTACGTTCACACGGTAATGTCTGTTTTGGATGTTATAACTCATGTTTTACGATATGAACTAAATTTATAGAAATTCTAACTATGAAAACTTAAGTACTCTTATTACTTATATTTATATCTTTTGTTTATACTTAATGATTTAGTTAACCCTTAAATTCTTATACTTAGAGGATTTTACTTTACTATTACTAATTCATGCACTTAATTAGGTATAATCCAATTTAGAAAGTGTATTAAAATTTACTAATTTAGGTACCTAATTATTATACACTCTTCTTATTTTCTTATTTTATAATCTATGCTTATGTCATCGCTTACATCATCATTTGCTTATGTCACTGCTTATGTCATTGCTTATGTCATTACTTATGTCATGGCTTATGTTATCATATGATTACAACATCCCTTACATCATCTTTTGCTTACCTAAGCTTTATCTCATGATTATGTGTTTTATGCACACTTATACGTAATGTACATATACTTATACCTTTCCTCTACTTTTATGTATACTAGTATACTTATACATATGCTTATACTTATACTTATACTTATACTGTATTTATACTTCTATACCTACTTATATACCTATATAGTCATATACGTATTTTTGTATAATTTCGTATGCTTAATTTTCCTCTTAAGAAAATTTTCCTAAAATCATTCTTTCGTGTTTTTAAGTGGGTATTTAGCATAGTATAGGTATGTATAGTTAGGTTTTGTCTTAATTTAGGTTATGTACATGGTAAATACCCATGTACAAAGGTTCTCATACTTGTATTCTTTTAGTATTCCCTTATGTACACATACTTATGAGCATATACTCATGTATTCCTTTCTTCTTCTTCATGATTCCTAACTTCCTACACTTGAAGATGGGAACTTTAGGTCTTCTTCTTCAAGATCATACTTAATACATGTCTACTTCTCTAATCTACCTAATTACCTAACTAATGAATAATATAAAGCAACATAAAGTAACTTAATCACATACCTTAGTTTGTGTTGGAATTAAGGAGACAAAAAGGAAAGTGATGAAAGTGATGAAAGTGAAATGGAGAAGGAAAGCTCACTGCAATGGAGGGGCTTTTTTCATTTTTCTTTTTTCTTTGTTTTGATTATGGAAGAAAGCAAATGGTGCATCTAAAAGGGGATAAGTAGACGGCAATTAAGGAAGAGGAGAAAAGAAAAATCAAAAGAAAAGGAAAGAAAAGCCATCATTAGATGTTTAGATATTTTCGTTATGCATTAGTGTCTTTTGTTGACTTTTGAAATTGTTGACTTTGGTCAACATATGTTAACTTGGTCAACCCTTTGACCTTGGTCAATATGTGTTGACTTGGTCAACTTTCCTTAAGCATATGTAATTTTGTACACATAATGTAGTAATTAAAGGAAAAATTAAGGAAATGAGAGGAAATGAGGTATTTGGTGAATTGATTAGTTAAAATAGTTGATGAGGTCTTACTTTAGGTATTTATAATCTATATACATCATTTGATAAACTACTTTGTGTAACTAGTGCAAAAAGTACTAATTAGAGTATCAAGGTTCATTACATTTAACCTAATCTTCAACTATACCCCTAACTCTATGTAAGATTATCTTAATCATATACTTAAGAAATAAATGTAAGCTATGATTCATTATCTTAGTTTTTAAAGGACTACTTGAGGAATCAAAACATATATACATGATTGAAAGTTATCTCTAACCTTTTATTAACGATTTGGCAAAATATGAGGGTTATATTATCAATTAGGGTTTTAAGGTTTGAATTAGTGCACATATGTCTTTAAAGTGATCATTTTAGGGTTTCTATCACTTTTGAATGGAATCTTTAGCATTTAGATGCATTTAGGGTAGAAAAGTTTCTTACGCGATTGATAAATTCTTTTAGAGTTTTCTCTTTCATTAACCTTGTCGACTCCTAAATTGTCTAACATAATTGAGTCTATTTCAAAAGCTAGATCGAAAATTTTATGAGTTTACAGTGGGCTTACTAAGTGCTAGAGATGCTAATTGCCTAGTTGAGGGTTAAGTCTAGAGACCTCCGTTGTAGGGTGTGAGAATCGACTGTAGGGGCTACCTCATCACTAGACCTAGGAATTTGTGTATAACTGGATTTTCGGAAATGGAAATATATTTCGTAAAATATGTAATTTAAATTTATGATTAAAAACCCAAGTACTATAACCCAATTATGATTGATGCTAATGAAGCTCTAACCCTTACTTCGGAGGGCGTTAAATCCGATGTTGTATGCACCACCGATGAACTACATCTATTGTTTGGAATACTCTTTATTCATGCATTCATATGTTTGTTAGTAAATTGTTTGATAACCTGATTGCTGGTATGGTATGAGGGATATTTCACTAAGCTCGCGTAGCTTACTCCCCAATAGTTTTCTTTTGTAAGTTGATAGATAATCTTACATAGGTTAAGGGCCAAGCATTGATTGCAAGTATTAAGATGTTTTAGAGGTTAGAACTAAACGTAGATTGTATAGCTTATTTGAAACACTAAATGTAATTACTACCTTTATATTTAGATTTTATAACTTTGGTAAGTATGAATTTTAGGTCTTTACCACCTGATCTTATTATTTGGTAGAGAATGTCGATTTTCTGCAGTTTTGAGAAATTATGGATTATTGGATAGATATAGTTATTTATATTTTACAATATTTTAATAAATTAAAATTAAAAACTATAGCGATTAATTATATAAAATATTTAAATTTTTTACTTGTAAGGCAATTTTTATACAATGAGTGCGTACGTGATATAAAAATTTTAAGCAATCCTATTAAGCCCCTTATAGGGTCTTAATAGCCCCAACCCATCATTTTCTCAAAAGAAAGTGTTCTTTTCAATAAAAAAAAGAGAAGAAACCTTTTTTTTTTTCAAAATGGGCTTCGACCCAATGAAAAATAAGAAGTTTTTTTTTTTAAAAAAAAAAAGGGCAATTTCTAGATAAAATAAAATTTTCAAAAGATTGAGTGAGCAACTTCATTTGAAGTCCCTGCTTCTAAAAGAGTTTTTAAAGTCCGTTGAGTTTAAGTTTAGGTTTTTTTTTTTTTTTTGTCCTAACACCTTCTTTAGATTCAAGTCCACTTTAGTCTTCTAGACATGTTGAATGCCGAGTGGCTTACTCATAGGACATTATCCTCTCCTTCAAATAACATGCTCTTAGAGCACTATTTTTCCTTAGTAGCCTAATCATAGGGCACTATCCTCTCCTTTAGATTGCTTGCTTGTAGAGTGCTATCTTCCTTAAGTATCCTATTAGTAGGGAGTTATCTATTTTAAAAGAAATATCCAATAGCTTGCTCATAAGGCATTATCCTTTTTAAAGGACAACCTAGATAGCTTATTCATAGGGCACTACTCTTTTTAAAAGAAAACTTAAGTACCTTACTCATTAAGGTACTATCCATTTTAAATTGTTGGTCTACTTGTCAAGGCACTATCCTCTTATAGATGATTTAATCTTAGAGCACTATCTTCCTTAAGTTAGTCTGCTCATTAGGGTAAGACCCTTTTTAAAAGAAAACACAGATGGCTTACTCATAAGGTGCTATTCTCTTTCAGATAGCTTATTCATTAAGGAGCTATCTTCCTTAGGTGGCTTGCTCACACTAAGGCGCTATCCCCTTTCAGATGGCCTTCTCTTAGAGCACCATCTTCCTCGAATGGCCTGCTCTTAGAGTGTTGTTCCTCCCATTAGCCCAAGCATTATATCCTACGAACACTAGTGCAAAGCTAATAGGGCATTCACCAAAGATGTAAGTTCAACCCTTTTCATAAACCATGCCTATTGGAAGGTTAGCACCCCTTTCAAGCCTAGTTCAAACTTCACCATAAAGAGGGGTAACTATAAATACCTCATTTTTGCCTACCCCAAGTTTATCTTAAATTTAATGCTCTAATTTTAGGAAAGAGACCAATAAAAAAAATTAAAGAAATGGAAATAGAAAAAGACAAAAAAAAAATGGAAATTTTGAGAAACACAAAAAAAAATGGATAAATTAAGAAAACCAAAAATTGATAAAAGAAAAAACCAAAAAAATTAGAAAATTTTAAAAACCCAAAAAAATTTTTGAAAAATTATAAAATGTATCGCATGGTGGTCCATTTGAGTTGATTTAAGATGGAAATAATTTTTTGTTGTCTAAAACAACTTCTAAAGTCAAAATAAGCATATATAATTTGACTATATTAGCGATTTTAAGCACAAATGGACATTTGTCAAAAATCAATCTTTCTTACCCAAGTTTGGCTAACTCATTTTAAAACATTTTGAAAGTACACATTTTCAAAAGACCAGAGCCTCAAATCTTGCCACAATTGGAGTTAAAATGAGCATTTTATGACCATTTGGAGTTCTTAATGAAAGTTAAACATGAGTAAAAGACAAGATCCTAATTTGATGAAATTAGATAAAATTTAAAAATATTTTGAACACATATTTATTACACTTCCTATTGCTTAAGAGGGAAGTGCAAGTCTTTTAGAATTTAGGTATTAGAATTTTATAATGTTTTTGGGGAAGAAAAAAAAAAGGAAAAGGAATCGTAGGAATTGAGAGAAGAAAAAAGGGGGAAAGGAGGAAAAATTTTAAAAAATCATAAAAAAGAAAATGGGTGATACGTGTCACACCATTTTGGTGACATGTGTCAACACTAAGATGCGCCTCATAGCACCTATAAGACTTTAGTTGCTCAATATTGATATGAGTTTTTGATTTAATTGAAGGCTTTTGAAAAATCTTATTTGAATTGAGTTAAATTTTAATATGAGATCACAAAAATTAAAAAAAGAGCTCTAATAAGATTAATTCTCTGAAATAAGTACATAGAATATTTTGTTTTAATAAAACATATTTTTATCGAGATTATTTGATAATTATTAAAAACTCAAAATTTAAGCTTCGAAATGTAATGAGCTCTTAAAGATAAATTATTTGATTTATAAAAATAATATTTTGCAGTTAAATAACATATAGTGTAATTATATAATTATATAATATACACGTTATATACCCGATATGCATATATATTAACATAATATACTAATAAATAGATTAAAAAATGAATCAAATTACTAAAGATTTATTAAAAAATAGGAAATCCAATTGTAACCCATGGAACCAAGCATGGCACATGATCAAATCAACAAGGGTAATATTGAGTGAGCTGTCAATTAGAAACAAGGCCAAAATACCTAATATTAAGATTACTATAATATCAAGTGACACATGTAAATTACTTTTTCTTTTCTCCATTGACTAGGACGGCATTAAAGAAAGTTGGGGGAGTTCCTTAGATCAGTTTTACACTTTAAGAAACACAAAACTCTCTTTAGCAATTAGATTTTCATTTAAAAAAATTTAGGAAAATTAGTACACAATTCGGATAAATAGCCAAAGACTGTGGTTCTAATAGCTATCCAAAACCTAACAAAGTGAGGCTCTAGACATAAGCAACTGGTAGCTAGAAAGGAGGTGCTAACATATCTTAGTAGCCTAAGGGTATTTGGACGGCCATGTATTGGTGGCTCAAAGTTTGGCATTCGGTTTCATCTATTTATTAAAAATATCAAATTAAGTTAGAAAATTATATAAAAAAAATGTTCCGTAGGGTTATTCTATACGTACTGTCATGTAACAACATTATTTTGTTGAAATATGGATGAATTATAGTACTTGCTTAAGAAAATGCCTTATTTTAATGAATTTTGAAATAATTTTCAAAATATTAGACGATGTTGTTTTGAGTTGAATAATTTTGTATAACATACTCGTAATATGTATTAAATTACAATATCAAGAATTTTTAAAAATCTCCACTTTTACTATTTACTGTAATTTATTTAGATTTTGCTAGTAATTTTTTATATACAAAGAATAATCAAATTCTAAAACAATTTATGAATACAATTAAGTTGTGATGATATCTAGTGAATAGTAAATATATATTATATTTTGATCATAGTGATAAGTATAATTAATTACCTATTTTTAGCTAATTTTTGTTAAAACTAAGCTAAAATTAGCATTTTGGGAAATGTTGTATATTATGCTAACTTAGTACTTTTCATAACTAGAGTGTAACAAACATGATTTTCTAAATATAATATATTCTTTGTGGATTTAAATGAGATGTTAATTATTAATTAATTTCTTATTATTCATGTAATTTTTTTATAGAAATTTTACATATGGCAATTTGTATAACCAACAACATAGCAAAAGGAGATTTTAGCTAGCATTACATATGATATGTCCTTCACTAGTCCTAACTTGGCTCGATTGACAAGTGGGAATTTTATAGGTAAATGTTGTGGTTTTTTTTAGCTAGGGGATAAATCAAAGAAAGAATTAGAGGATAGAATTAGAGGATACACTTAGGGGTTTCTATGTATGTTCGGCTTAGAGATTAAGTTAGTTGAAATACCTAAGATTCTTAATTGGAAGAGCTAAGAGTATAAATGAGATAGTATTCATTTGGGAAGTTTGAAATTAGCCTAAATTAGAAGATAATTAAGAGGATAGTTTAGAGGCTAAATCTATAAGCCCTACTTTTAAGTGAGATTATGATTCAACTAAAAGTACTTCCGGAATGTTCCCAAGGATCAACTAAACTAAGAACTTAAGTTTACATTTAAAAGTGAACTTACTTTTCCAAGTAGAAAGCCTATTATCAATAAAACCCACATATGAAAAAGTGTGGACTCTAAAGTCACCTAAGACCCTAAACCCTTAAACAATTAAGGACTTTTAACCCTAAATGAGTAATCGACAATTTAATTTTAATAATTTCATTTAACTCTAGAAAATTTCATAATTTTGTAAGAATTGAATCATAATTTACAAAACAATTCAAGAAGTAATAATTTCCTATAAGATAATTCCCTTATCTTCATGTCTAAGCTTTACATGTAAATAAGTAAACTAACTAATCATCCTAAATGACTTATCAATTGAGAGTTAGAGTCATTTATCAATTGATAACCTATAAAAAATTAGTGATAAGATACGTTCCTTATCACCTATTAACTAATACTACATATGGACAAATTATCACAAGATTTCACATATTTAACTTTAATAAATGAGATAAGATAACTCCATGCCATAAGAAGACCCTAATGGTTGCTTCTTACAAGCAAGAAAGGGGTCCATCAATCACTTTATCTTACACTCCACTATTCATCCCTTGATGCTTATATCATCAAGAGTTGCAATTATTGACTTTTGCTCATGCTACAAGACAACACAAACAAACTTCTTATACATACGTCCACCCTCATTTCCAACTAGCCACTCTTTCCCTCATTGCTCTCATTTTCCACTTCATTTTTACTTCCTTTTCTCTCACTTTGAAAATAACTCAAAAGAGGAAACACAAAACCCCACAAAATCTTACACTTGCCACCACTTTCTAAGCTTCTACACTCACAGCATTTCAACTTCACTTTATGTCTTACATTTGCCAACTTTCAAAGCTCTTTTTAGGATCCTTAGAACACTCCTTAAACCCCACTTCAAGGACTACAACTCAAGTTTCCAAAAAGGGTACAAGAAAGAGGGAGTAAGGCAAAGAGCTTAAGTGAAAATTAGTGCACAACCACCATATTCTTGCTTTATGGACGAGTAAGTATATCTTGTGTTACTAGTTTAGTATTCATGTTAGGAGACCATGATGTCTTGAAGATATGAGTATGATCATAAGCTGATGAAATATCTAAGACTACCCTAAGAAGCAAACTCATGAAACCCTTACATGAAAGTTGAAATATGAGCATGTAAAGTTGGTGTTTTATAAAGATACTTATTTAACACTTTGAATGGAAGATTTTAAGTTGAGAAAATCTTGAAATAAGAACTTGAATGAAAGGGAAGCATGCTGGACATGAGATTTTATCATTCACTTGGATGTTGTTTTCACTTCTATTAAGTTAAACATGCTCAAATCTAGACTTAGGTAAAGGAAAAATCCATCACATGAAGTTTTTATGGGGAAACTAATTTTGTAAGACATGAACTATGATATGGGAGTTATGATAAGTATGTGATCTTCTACTTTCATGTAAAGTATGAGCTAAATAATCGTCTCATGGAAAGGAAGTCAAGTTAAGAATTGAATACTAGTTCATTATCTAACACCTAAACTTGAGGCAATGATAAAACAAGTTGGAAGGCCATGTTGGAAGCCTATACACTAAACCACCAAATCTGGAATTTTGCTAAAAGATATCTAAAAACATGATAAAAGTAAGAGAAAAAAGTGAAATGACCAACCAAGGCAAGTATGATAAGTGTATTAAGCCTAAAACGCAAAACTAAGCTTAAAACTTCCAAAACAAGCGCTAAACACCAAGTTGAACCCACCTTAAGTTTCTGACCAAAAACTTAGCACAACAATAAAAATTGCTTTAAGACTCTTAAGACTTCCACAAGACATACCCCTAAGCCTAAGAAAGTGACTATCTTTGCTTTAGATCCAAAACAAACCCATTTAACAACTTAAGCCCTCTTAAAAGCCCAAGAAGTGATTGTTAGCCTTAAGAGTGTAAATCAAAGTTATGAATCTGATCTTAAGGAGTATTTTAAGCCTAGAATGAGATCTTAACCCCTAGCCCAAAGGATTTCCCAAGTTACCAAAAAGCCCATTAACTAAACAAAGCCTAAAAACATTCCAAATCATGAGGACTGCTTCTGTTCTAACCTATAGGCAGATTTGCATGCCTCATCTCAAAAATATAACCTCACCACATTAAAGTACACTGGAAAATGATGAAGATTAACTATAAGATCATAAAAATCAGACTTAAAACGAGAAAGTTATATGCGATTGAACTTTAAGTAAGAAATTGGGAAAAATACGAAAACTAGTCAAAAGTATAACTTAAGGGGTTTTAGCTTAGTTTTCTAAGTTTATTTCAAACCCTTATAGTATTATTATGATTGCGATGCTTAGGGGACTCGACGTTCGGAGACTACCTACCCTCAGACTACTTCGATTGACCTACATGGCTAAGTAAGTGAATTCCTTATGACTCTTTACTTGATTTTCTTATAGAATAGATACACATAAACTTACATATATAAATTAGATGCTTGTAGGATATGGGAAATGCATGTGTATAAGTTCATCATTGAATGCTACGACTTGTTAATCACTTAATAATGGTAATTTCTTGCAATAATTCATACATTCGATTATATGGAATGAAATTGTCTAATCACCATGAAAAATTGAATTAATTACTTATATGATTAAGAAATCCAATAAATCATGAACTCCCCATAATTGCACTCGAATGACACCGACTGTCATTTTATGCAGAAGATGAGAAGGGACTCACAGGAGGAGAGTCTCCTACAGGATTAGGCATTAGCTATGTCATCATTTATATTAAATCTCTATCCTAAGTTGACGGGCTTACTAAGTATCGAGAGACGCCAACCATTATGAGGGGCTGTATCTTGTAGCTTCTACTTAAGGCATATGTTTGTGTACTGCATGGGCTATCACACCGCTAGACTTAGGATTTTGAAAATATAGTTTATTGTTCAAGAAAGAAAGTATATTATATATGTGGTTTGTTTTGACTTAAGCATAACAGTTTAAATGATATAAAACCTAAGGTCTAGAACTCAGATTTTGGTTTGGGTCAGTTAATTATCTCTAACCCTAACTACAGGGGGCATAATTATAAGTCATATGCAGTTCCTAAGCTATTGCAAGCGTTATTTGGCACACTGATGTTTCATGCATTCATATATTTATGCATCTAATAAATTTTTGCCCTACAGTATTGATGAGGGCATTTATCTTACTAAGATTAAGTTTACACCTCGATAAATTTCTTTAGTTGCAAGGAAACCTCTTCATTCATCGGGGTCTAGGAATGCCTGAGGTGAGTCTCGTTTAGAGACGAGATGGAGCGATCAAGGAGCGGAGAGTAGATTTTTTTTTTTTTTTGTAATAGATTTTTGTAGATAACCATTTATCTTTACTTTTGTTCATGTTATAGATCGAGGTTTCTGATGCAATTTCCTTTACAAATTACATTTGTTTATTTTATTCTTTTGGTGTAGAACTTAATGAGTCCACACATTTACTTGATTAATTTACATCTTAGAAGTTAATTTTAGTAAATTGCTCTATATTATTTATCTATGGGCTTAGTAGTAGCGTAAGTAGAAGGAGTCTTGTGCGTCATATAAAAGGCATGTGATCAATAAGGGGGTTGATAGTAACCTTTAGGCAGTACATGGAAATTTACTACTACAACAATACTATTGGATCATAATAAAATCAAAAAATAAATAAATAACTAAATGAATAGAAGTCTAAGATGAATATCCTCTAAGTAGAATAAACTCAAAGTATCAATAAGTTCATATCAAGTTGAAATATATATATATATATATATATGAATGATTTGTAGTTGACTTTGTTAATATTATCCTTATTAGGTGAAGAAGCCAAAGAGGAAGCTAGTGTTAATGGATAGTGCCAAAGTGATCAAGTAGCCCAAGTAAGTGGATACATGTGTAGAGAGTAGATTTATATCTAGTCAATAGGTTATAAATGTTTATTATCCATGGTTGTTGTGATTGTTGTATAGCAATTGAACTTGTTATATGATGATGGTCTATGGTGTTTGATTTTATATACTTAGTGTTGGCTAAAATTTGATAATGATATGTTGCGATAACCTAGATAAATGCTAGGTACTAACCCCATCTCCTAAGGTATTCACTTAAGCGAACCTACATAGAGGTATTACAAATGAAGAAGGAAAAGGAAATAAAGTAAAGGTTTGGCTAAAAGGTTAAATAAATAAGCTTGATAATGATATGTTGATAGGTTCCTTAATATATTATCCAATCCCTGGATTAAAGTAGACTAGTCGGATAAGTACTAAGCTAGGTTAGGATATTATGCATGTAATATACATGAGCATGGGATACAATTATTGCATTTTCCTTTACTTAGCTAGGTAACTTTATCTAATTGATAACTGTATGTTTGTGTGATGTATTTTGTTGCATTGCTACTTGTTTATTCACTTTCACTTAGTTTACAGTATGTTGAGGGGATTAATTGTAAGCCCTAAAACCAAGCCAAATAACCGTAGGGTTGAACTTAGAACCCAAGGTTTAGGGAGATCGGTTCAAGGATCCGATCAAACCCAAATTAGAAACTATTGAGAGGAATATTAGTAAAACTGACCCCGTAAACTTGAATTTAAAAAAATAAGTAATAAAATAGGAGACTATAAAATTTTCAAATTTTAAGTATAATAGGTATTAATTACCGAAAATGCGAAAAGTGTCATGAAATAACTAATAAATTACTAGAGATAAATTATATGTATACTAAAAATTTTAGAATGACCAAAATAATATTTAGGAATGTTCACATGTATCCTACATGTATTTACGTGTAGATAAAAATATGCGTAATTACTAAAATTGTCCGAAAACTAAGTAAATAATTAAAGAAAAATACAAAATAATTATAAAAAAAATTTAAAAAAATTAGAAGAGGATAACTGCAACAAGATCAGGTCGTGGACTGAAAAGAAAAAATTTAACCAATAGGAATTGGACAAACAAAAATCCTAAAATGAAGGAAATGGGGCAAAATCCCATCAAATTAATGCACATTAATTACTACATTTATCTATAAATAAGGAAAAAATTCTCAGAAGTCATTTGGCTAGTTTGTGATCTGAGAAAAATCGAAACACAAAAAAATTAGAGAGAAATTCTAGAAAAAAAAAAACTGTGCAGATTAGCAAGGTGAACTAAAACCACCACCCACCACCACCTGGGACCGAACCACCACCACCACCCTACAGTAGACCCACTGCCTGGACCGGCCGACAACATTGGACCGGGTTTGGACGACCCAAAAGCTTCGAACCGGTTAGTCATTTATTCACCCAATTTTTGTATAATTTTGTAAAATTATTTATTTTGCCCAGAAAATTATGAAACTTGTTATTATGATGTTTTATTGTATGTAGATTTAGGGAAAAATAATTATTTAGTTTAATTATATCTAGAAATATAGGGTCCCTAATAAATTGTTCAAAACCGAGTATTAGTAAACCGGAAAATAAATAGGCTTAGGGATGTAGTTTGGAGTTCAAAATTTTTCTGTAGGATGCTCATTTCATGTATAACGGTGCTATGAAGCCATTTTTTTAAAATTAATTTTTGAAATTTTTAAGTTAATTTTTAGCCCTAAAATTATGGTAAAATTGGGTGATTAAGGGTTAATTAAATGATTAGGATGTTAATTACTGATTTGAATCGTAATTAGAGGTTTAGGGAAGTTAATCTCTACAGTGGAACCTTAATCCTATCCTTTAGGTACTAATTATGGTTAATTAGGGAAATTAGGTAAGTAATATAATAAATTAGTAAAATGTGAAAATGTAAATTAATAAATTTAAAAAATAAGGTTATTTAGATAATATTATAATAGAAATCAGAAAAATAATAAATCTGAAATGACATTTAATTTTAAGTAAATATCTCAAAATGTAAGAGTTTTACATACCGAGAATAAATTCGATACCTCAATTAGGGTTAGCGTGCACCGGATAGTTTAGAATACAAAAATTACGACCCAATAGGATATTTGAATACCTGACCATAATGTGATTAATATCACATTGGGATTCGAGCTTAATTACGACTTAGGAATTAAAACTAGAATCTAGTTTAGGAGCCGAACCCCGAAATAGAACACAACGAATCATTACTACGTTATAGGTATACATGAGGAAAATGAGTTATATTATGAGTTAGAATAATAATCCATAAAATATAAGCACTAAAAGAATCTATTTGTATTATAGGACACCCAGAAACAAATCAGCTCGTAACTAGAGGATCGAGCGATCGAGCAAATTCATGTAAGTTGGGTTATTGCTTATTGTAATAGAGTACTAGTTTCGTAGTACTCGGAGACTTAGGCTTGTATATGATTGTGATTGTAAATAGTTTGCGCATGTGCTTGATGTATCTGAATTCGTGCTGGAATTTGTACTGTAAATGACTTTGTGACTGATTGAATTGGTATGAACTTGTTGAACACCCTAACCGGCATTTAATCTTAGTCGACCCTAATAACCGAAAACGTCATGCATTGCAACCCGTTAAGGGATCATAGTTCTCTCCAACCAAATACCGACCCCTTCGAAAGGGATAGCGCAGGATTGCAAAATGGTCCCTTCTTCATCCTCAGTCGAACTAAGTGACAGGAGAGGAGGTCGCGGCGGAGGTGAAGTCAATGGTTCGAAGGTAGTCACGAGAGGAGCGAGGTCTCCATTGCACAAGCCTGGGTTTGGTTGTGAGCTGCTGCATAACATGGAACTCCTCAACCCGGATTGGAGCGGGTGAAATTTCTCTGATTTCACAACGGACCGGACTACGTTGTGCGATGATACTTGATTGTTGCATTGCATGAAATAATTGTTTGATAACCCTGTTTGTGCTTGTATGCATTCATGAGTCTCCAATTCAACTTACTGAGCTGTAGTTGCTCATACCTTTATAGATCCTTTTGCAAGTTCTGATTTGTAATCTCTTCAAGTACTATGCCACCCTACAATTATCCAGAGGTTAGTCCTTTTGAAGCCAGGGGTGTGAGAATCAAGTTATTTAGCAAATGTGTAACTAGACTGACCTTGTAGTTAAAGGTTGAAAACTGTTAGTTATTTTGTAAATTAGTAAACTGTAGTTACTATGTAAAACTTCCTGGGAAGCTCTATAAACATTATTATAAATATCTATGTTTTTATAGAACTTTGTGGTAATTATCATAATTGTTGTATAATCATTATCGAACTGTTTACTTCAAAGCGAGGAGTCGTCGACGCCTTGTGTAGATTATCTCTATGGTAAGCACTATGAGGCCAGTTACTATCATAGAATGGTTTACACGGCGGGACTGTTGCAACTTTGCGACTTCAGGGCGTAACATTAAGTATAATATTTTAGGTTAAGGAGTAGGAATTGAGCACCATCACAAGTGGGGGATGAGCTTTTCAAAGCACTAGTAGAGTCAACTATTTTGGAAAAGTTGAAGTTTTACGGATCAAATATAATGGGGACAAGGATGTTTAGTCCCAATAAATGAAGTTTACAACTTTTAGGTCTTTTAAGATATGTAAATATTGTTATTATTTGTAACCTTTTAAGGTTAAAACTAAACTTTTTTTAAGTGTTAAATGTACTAAGTGTGAGTTAAATAAGGTATTCATGTATGATGGTACTTCTCGTGATGTGACATCTTTTAGGGGGTATTTAAGCACAAATAGTGACCATGAGTTTCTAAGCATATGTACGATGTGTAGGGTAGCTAGGTGAAAGGATATTATGACTTTATGAAATCAAAAGGATACTTATTATATAATTTTTGTTTGGTGATGTTTAAAAAATGATATGGAGACTTAGAATGTCTACAGCTAACCGTAAACCACAAGAGCAAGAGGTGGAACCATAGCCACAACCTGATCTATCTGCACCTTAGCTAACAATGGATTTGGTGCAACAATTTGCAACTACTCTAGATGGAGTTAAAGGATTTGATAAGTTGGCTTCGGTACAGCAAACAGTAAAACCATTTAATGGTAAGAGTATTGATGCTTTAGTTGTTGAAAATGGATTGACTCCTTAGAAAAAGCATTTGAAGTATATGAGGTGGAAGAGAATAGGAAGGTAGGAATTTCAACTAATCTATTATATGGGCATGCAAATGATTGATGGAAGCATAAGAAGTGTTGACGTGTGATTCGTGTTCCAGTATACGAATGCCTACAACACGATAAAATGGCTATGGAGGGTACTAGAGAGTGCTCCGACAGAGTCACTTCGATACCTAAGTTAGTTCTCTAGTCATATAGAGAGAGATATCAAGTAGTTAGGAAGAATGAGAGAGTTGAAAAAAGGTCTCCTTACCTAACGTCTTGGCTGGTATTTATGGTGAGTTTATGGAGATTGTCCCTAGACTAGATGATTAGACTAGGCTTAAGTATCAGATTCACTAATATTAGCCCACATAATGATTCTCAAAAATTGCCTATTAACACATGCCCCTCACTTTCTTTGGTGACAGAGTCGGAAAAGAGAGTATCTAAGGAAGTTGATTTCATGGGATTTCTAAAAATGTTGTAATCCAATCCTACAAAGCCAAGGAGCGTCCAAAAAGTTGAGTGTCACGACTCAAGGGGGTTAGTCATGGAGTCGTGGCAGTTACCATATACCATACAAAGACTTATAGATTGAATTCCCTTACAATCAACGACTCTTTATATGATATACAAGGCTATAGCTACAACTAACAATCAAGAGTTGCATAAGTATAAGTAATATCATTTCATGATAACAATAATAAGATATAGAAACATAACACATAATCTATTTATATAAGAATTTATAGATATAAAGTCCTTAGAACTTTTAACTCAAACTAATATCAGTTTAACACATATTCAGATCTATAATCTAGATAAACAGTCATGTGAACACTTCGAACATGTCATGCTCTCACATCAATCCCCTGATGAACCACTAACCTCGGGCATACGATGGCCTGACTCTGCGAATAATTTAGCCTACGAAAGAAAACTATAAGGGTATAAGCTGACTAGCTTAGTAAGATAATCCCCTCAACTATACAATAATCAAGTTTTATAATAATTAAGCTCAATCAAATGAATGCATGTCAATCAGTATGCCAAACAAATACATACAGGTGACCAAGTACTACATGTAACTCAAACTTAACGCCCTCCAAAGTCAAGGTTGGAGATACATCGACACAGTGAGATCTGGGTATAATATTAGAACTTATCTCATAACAAAACTCTGTGTTTCGTATTTAAAATGTAATGGTATATCCATTATCAGTTTTATCAAAACGATTTTTACATATGATTGTGAATAAGTTCATGTAGCCTTCACTTACCTCTAAACAGAGGCCTCTAGACTCGATCCTTAACTAGGCCGTTGATGCCTCCAACACCTAGTAACCCTATGAGCTAGGGTAAGTTCATATCGTACATGTGCACCATACGAAATCTATAACAATCAAATAATCAACCTACATATGACTTCTCGTTACCTCTGTGTAATATGACTACCGGAATTAATTATGCGGTGTATGATTATGCGTGTTTCAAGTTAACTTTTTCTAGTTGAGTAAAATTAAGTCTTATTATCCATTGATCGGTCAAAGTCACAAACAATCAATTCCTAATGAATCTACTACGCAACAATCAATACATTATTGTAATTTAAAGTAAATTCACCGTTAACAACCAATTATCATATACAAGCATAACCCAACCCCATACAACATTCAATTATTAATCATAACTTATATTCACTAACTACAAACACAAACAAGTATAGAATCATCAGGAAAACTCACTCAACCTGATTGACTCAGGGATTGTAACAATCTAATGGCAACTTAGGGTCAAGGTCAAGATCACCTGAGAATAATAAAAATTTGTAAGTTTGGGAATTTAAAGCTAAACTAATATCGTAATTTGTAAGGTTTACTTCATCTAATTATGTGAAATTGTCAATTCAAACTTTTTATCAAATCGAGTATAACTTTTTCATTTTAGCTCGGATCGTTATGAACTTATAGTCCATTTTGATCGTTTTCGAACATATTTTCTCGTAGCGAGATCCGTTATAGACGTTGTGACTCTAAGTTTGAGCTATGATATAAAAATATCACAAAATTTATTATTTTAATTTAAAAGTTATAAAATATTAATTTTAGCTTTTTCTTAATATATTTATGATTTAAATCATATAATTGATAATTTTATTATTTTAAGCATATTTTATCTTAGTTACTCATTTTTACCTATTTTTAAGATTTTAGACTTATTACAATTATTATTATTATTATTATTATTACTGTTATTTTTATTATTTGTTATTTTCTTATTATTTATTTATATTTTACAATACATACACATATATATATACTTATTACTATATTTGATTAATTTTTATAATTTACTTAATTAGTAATTCCTAATTTATGGTAATTTATATATATACCTACTTCTTACATATTTATGAATTTATTTATTTAACAAATATTATTGTATCATATATACTACTTAATTTACGGTATACTTTATATACTATATGTTATACATATATTTACGCCATATGTTTATGTATACATATATGTATATAAAATATAGCTCACATGTATATATGAATATATAAATACAAAATACATGTATATAATATATGAATACTTATCCTTATATATATATATATATATACATATGAAAATAAAGATTGTATACATATATACCTAAATAATCATTTTCACGTGTATACATATATGTATATATCTATATTTATTTTGTGAAAATACTAAATACTTACTATATATACTCTTATTTATATATACATCTATGTATTTATTTATTTTACTTCTTTTATTTTTTTGGTGTTCATGTATATCATACTCAAGTAATAAGATTCCAAATATTTACTATATATTCCTATTTATACATACATGTACATACATTTATATATTTCTTGAGTTATCTACTCATGTATATGTGCATGTATATGTAATGAATTATTTAGTGAAATACAACAATAATACTTAGTATATACATGTACATACCATATAATATACATATGTATAACCAAAATAAATATACTTACCTTATTATATTTGTATTAATCTTAATTTTCCTTCTTTTTCCCCTTCTTCTTCTTTTTCTTCTTCTTCTTCTTCTTTTTTCTTCTTGGTTTTCAATTTCATGTATGTATGTGTGATAACTTGCTGGAGTTTGTTTTGTTTTTTTTTTCTTTTATTTCAAAGTTTCAGACGTCCCACATGTAGCTACACTTAGATTATATAAGTTGCAAAAATCAATCTAATAGATTTAGCATTTATGGAGACATGACAACCTAATCCCTTTGTAATTGATTTTTGTTTATAATTGCAACACTTGGAATTAGAATTGTATCACGTGGGCTGCTAACTTTTGACTTTTTTCTTTTAATCTCCAAGACGTGGAAGTTATAAGGAATTAAGAGAAGGAAGAAAAGAGAAAAAGAAAAAAAGAAAAAGGAAGAAAATAGAAATTAAAAATAAATGTATGTAATTTTTATAAACCTAAAAATCATAAAAATAATCAACATAAATTAATTTTAGAATTTTGTGAAAATTTATCAATTTAATTGGTACCTATTACAATTATAATTTTTACAAGTTATTGTAATGATTTCATTAAAAATTTTACGCGATTACGCATTTTAGTCGATAATTGCAATCAACTATAATTATATCACTATTGAGTGATATTTAATTATTTTATAGGCTTAAAGTTATAGTTTTAGGGTTTCAATCAAATTCGGGTTCGATTTTGGTTAATTGTGCATAAATCAGATTTAAGGTTTTTATCAATTTCTAGGGTTTTTATTATCGGCGTTATATTCGATTTATTAAGTTTCATAATCCTTTATTGTACTAGCCTTATCGACTCATTACACAATTTAGGACACTTGAACTTAAATTAGAGTTCAAACTATCGATTTTCTAAGGTTTACACTAAGTGCCTAAAGAGGTGAGAGCACTTGAAGAGGCGGATATGCCTGAAGAGGCGAAGAGCGCCTGAAGAGCAAAGAGCACCTAAAGAGGCAGATATACTTGAAGAGGCGAGTGCTTAAACAGGCGAATACGCATAAATAGGTGAAAGTACCTAAAGAGGCCGATATGCCTAAAGAGGCAAGGAGCAACTAAAGAGGCAAGGAGTAGCTAAAGAGGTAGATATGCCTAAAGAGACAAGGAGCGCCTAAAGAGGTGAGTGCCTGAAGAGGCGAATACACCTAAAGAGGCGAAATCACTTAAAGAGGCCAATATGCCTAAAGAGGTGAAGAGCGCCTGAAGAGGCGAGTGTTTGAAGAGGTGGATACACCTGAAGAGGCGAGAGCACCTAAAGAAGCCAATATGCCTAAAGAAGCCAATATGCCTAAAGAAGCCAATATGCCTAAAGAAGCGAAGAGCGCTTGAAGAGGCAGATACGCCTGAAGAGGCAAGAGCACCAGAAGAGGCTGATATGCCGAAGAGGCGAAGAGCACCTGAAGAGGCGGATATGCTTGAAGAGGTGAGGAGTGCCTAAAGAGGTTGGGGAAGCATGCAAGTTGTTCGAGTTTGACATGACCTGTGCTAAGTAAAGCCGTAAAATAAGCCAATTGGCTTCTAATCCATTAATATATAGGACTTTGGTGCCAAATGTTGGATTTGAGTGTTAACCCGTTACCATTTGACATTTGAAGGTTTTCAAGTGGCTCATTGTCTATTTATTAGACATAGCATGTGAGTTTACACTAGCTCATTGTTCATAGTGTGTAAGACTTATCCATATGCTGGTTACTTGACCAAATTCCTACTAAGTTCAAGGAGACAGCTCAACTTGGAACATTCGGTATTCAACTCGGATTAATTGAAAAGGCAGCAAGGTCATTGTTGAGCTTAGACTTTCTTAAAAATCTTGGCACTCATGAAGCTGATCTTTCGTCAGTTATTTGGAATTCATTCAACATTTCACATGCCAAGAAAATCAAAAGTGCAATAAACATGTATAGAGAAGTCCTAAGTGGTCCACATGATAGCCATGACACAACATTCTTTGAACAAGAAAACCACATAGAGGGAATGTAGGTTTTAAGCCCTTGAAACGAAATAGGACCTACCTACCCTTTCTTTTCAGCATCAATGAGAGACGACAAAGGGGAAGAGATGAGGCCTTCAGAATTTAAGGAAGGAGTTTCTTAGCCCACTTTGAATTACTTGGTTCTCGAGCAGCAACATGGTGAGTCAAGACGATAGCTCAGTGACTTGATTTGAGTCGGAAAGCTTGGATTCTCGGCATTACGGCATGCTCAGCACACTTATTTGACACAAACTGGGAGATGCGACTTGGTGCTTGGTTGATGTCACTTAGCTATGATGGATAGCTGGGAATTTAGGAGCTAACTAACATAGAGTCATACACTTCCTCCTTTTGATTGGCTTAAGTTGATGACAAGCTCAGGTTGCATATACTTTGTTATTGATTATTCGAAGCTTTCGCGAATCAACAATTATTGCTGACATCAGATAGATTGCTCTCCGCACTCGGCCATGGAGGCACTCTTTTTTATACTTGGTAAGGAAGTTAATCAACTTCTCAGACAAATTATTACTCAGCAAATCAGCAGTAGAGTTGCAGCTCAGTTGCAACCATAACATATGCAACTTGTTGTTATATTAAATTATTGTGGTCATATATGTCCATCATTAATGGAGCTTGACTTAGTCAATGGGAGCTCAGATGTACTCAAAGCTATGTTGCCTAGGCCATTACTTGTACCTGGAGTTGTTCGGCATTTCATCCGACGAATATCCTAAGTTGTCACGGCATAAAGGCAGGTCAGTTCTGCACTTACAAAGTTTCTTAATTCCATTTATTTTAGCAACGGACCACTCAATTGGGGTACCTTGTTTTGTTTACTGTCATTTGGCTTTGTTCTGCAGCTCTAAATTGTAGCGATTGTTATAAGTGTCGCCATGAACTTGAGTTCTTGGCTTCTTTGGAGAGATCTCAGTACTACTACTTCTTACTTTATCGTAATTTCTCAACCATGTCGTACCTAATATTTTTGACCATTCGACATAAGTTTCTCGGTACAATAGTTCAAAAATGCTTGACATTTCAATGAAGAGTGCTCTTGGCCAAAAATTATCAACACAATGTCTCTTGGCTGCTTGGCATTTCAATGAAGAATGCTCCTTCGCTACTCGGCATGGAGATCAGGAATTTGATCTCTGAGGTACTCAGCATCTCATTGCCGCTTGAGTTTAATATACTTGCTTGGAACCAAAGTCTCTCCTCGACCATGCGGCACAAGGCTTGATAATTTACATTTAGAAATGAGCAACTTGGCTTAAGCTTCTCAGCACATTTGGAGCAGCTTAGCATTAAAGCTTAGTCAATTCATGCCAACAGCTTTGGTCGATGTTGGAACTCGGACATAGAGATTAATAGTTGTGTTACGTAGCAGATATTGTTGTTTCTGCTGTAACTTAAGACATAGTTGCTAGTTTCACTCAACTTGTACAAGGTAAATAAGAACTTGATCGTCCTTGGTTCAGTATGAAGTGTAGATTAGCTCCGTTGAGGACTTGTCCCAGGTTAGCAAGAGCTTATGTGAGGAATTGGTCTCACCACACAAGTAGTCACTGATGACCAACTCTTGTTATTCATCATTGGAATTTCTAGCACTTAGCAGTTCAGTTTCATTAGGAATGTTTGCCCGCTCTTTGGTTTGCATGATAATAGTTTGGCATAGGAACTCCTACTTAGAATTCAGAATTTTTACAACTTGATATATCCATAAGCAGCTCGATTTGGACTTGTTGCTGTAGTAGATCGAAGCTTAACGACATGATTTTACTTGGATAAACTTGGCTAGGAGCTTGACGGCTAGTTTTTACTCAAATAAACTCAAGCCAAACACCTATAACAGCTGCTGCAATTTAGAGCTGCAGAACAAAGCCGAACAACAATAAACAAAACAGGGCACCCCAACTGAGCTATCCGTTACTGAAATAAATTGAATTAAGAAACTTTGTAAGTGCAGAATTGACCCACCTTTATGCCGTGCCAACTTATGATATTCGTTGGATGAAATGCCAAACAACTCCAGGTGAAAGTAATGACCGAGACAACACAACTTTGAGTACATCCGAGCTCCCACCGACTAAATCAAGCTCCATTAGTGATGGACATAAATGACCACAGTAATTTAATATAGCAATAAGTTGTATCTATTATAATTGCAATTGAGCTGCAACTCTACTGCCGAATTGCCGACTAATAATTTGTTTGAGAAGTCAATTAACTTCCTTGCCGAGTATTAAAAAGAGTGCCTCCATAGCTGAGTGCCCAGAACAATCTATCTGATGCCGATTATAACTACTAATTCGTAAAAGTTCCGAATAACCGAGCACAAAGTATATGCAACCTAAGCTCATCATCAACTTAAGCCGAGCAAAAGAATGAAGTGTACTACTCTCTAAGCTATTTAGCTCCTAAATTCCGAGCTATCCGCCATGGCCAAGTGACATCAACCAAGCGCTAAGTCCCATCACCTAGTTTGTGTCAAACAAGTGTACCAACCATGCAGTAATGCCGAGAATCGAAGCTTTCCAATTCAAATCAAGTCATTAAGCTATCGTCTTGACTCACCGTGTTGCTGCTCGAGAACCAAGTAATTCAAAGTGGGCTAAGAAACTCCTTCCTTAGATTCTAAAGGCCTCATCTTTGTCGTCTCTCTTTGATGCCGAAAAGAAAGGGTAGGTGGGTCCTATTTCATTTTAAGGGCTTAAAACCCACATTCCCTCTATGCGGTTTTCTTGTTCAAAGAATGTTGCACATGGTTATCATGTCGACCACTTGGGTCTTCTCTGTACATGTTTATTGCACTTTGGATTTTCTCGACATGTGAGATGTTAAATGACTTCCAAATAACAGACGAAAGATGAGCTTCGTGAATGCCAAGATTTTTAAGAAAGTTTAAGCTCAACAATGGCCCTACTGCCTGTCACGAACTGAGGACAGTCTAGTCGTGGCAGACGCCGTATACTATATGAAGAACCCTTAATTGGTTACCCTTCCAATCAAGAACTCTTCACACAATATACAAAGCTCGACAACATACCAACTTCCCAAAAACATACAAATTCAAAGGATATCATCACATAACATAGCTATGTAACATTTAAACTGCAAAGTTTACAGTCAACAGTAATTTAGTACGTTTACATCTATATTACTAACAAAACAAAAGTATATAAGTAAAAATCTGCATAGTTAATTCCCTCATCACACTAAATGGCCCTCTTTTGCCTAGGTCTCCAAGCTAACCTGTGGTATCCCTCGACCAGCCTCAACAAATAAGCCATCCTACAACAAAAGTCTAAGAGGGTATAAGCTTAAGCTTAGTGAGCAAAACCCTCAACCATATCATAAGTAAGTTATAAATATATTATATTCATGTATATGAATGAATGAACAAATAAAATGCCAAACAATACATATAGTTAACTATTCAATATATGTAACTCAGATTTAACGTCCTCTAAAGTCAAGGTTGGAGTATACACGGCACCAATCAGATCTAAGTATTATATTAGAACTTACTTTACCATGGAACTCCACGTTCTGTACTTAAATCAAACAAGTCCTTTATTTTCATATAAACCAGGTTCTAATATAATTGTAAGTAGGCTCTTGTAGTCTATACTTACCCCTAAATGGGGGCCTCTAGACTCAACTCTTAGCCAGGTGGTTAGTGCCTCCGGCGCTTAGTATTCTTATAGACCAAGGTAAGGTCATTTTGTATAAGTGCACTTTACAAAACCAATAAATTTATAATAACAACCCCCGAATAGCCCCTCTCTACCTCCATATGATGTGATTACCAGAATTATGTTTGTACAATGCATGTTGATGCATGTACCGGTTTCTTCCTATTAGTCGAGTATAATTAAGTCCAATAATGATGTGACTATCCAATAGTACACATAATCATTATCTATACTACCATGCAACAAACAAAGTATTGTTCATACTTAAGATAAATTCATTACTCAGCACATAATAACATACACAAGGATTTACCGATCCTACACAACAATCAATTAACAATATCATTTAAGTCCACTATCGGTAATCACATACAAGCATAAAATCATAGGGTAAATACTCACCCGGCCATAATGACTTACTCTAGTCGTAGTAATTGATTGGAAGATCCTCACCCGCATCAAGATCATTTAATCATTACAATCTAATAACGATAGTAAGCAATTGAATTAACTAATGATTCTAGATATTTATTTACCTAATTATACCTAGATTTTCATCTAGAGAATTCCTTCCATTTCTTTAACATTTCAACATGTTGACTTAGTCAACCTTTGACTTGGTTAACATTTCAAATTTACATGTAATCTAAGTGTACATAATGAAATAATTAGGGAAAATTAGGAAGAAAATTAAGGAAATGAGAGGAAACATGGGGTTTATTGAATTTATTAGTAAGGATAGGTAATGAGATCTTCCTCTAGGTGTTTATATCCCATATACATTATTTAGTAGGCCACTGAATGTAATTATCATAAAAAGTGTTACTTAGGGTATTAATACTTACTACATGTAACATAAGTATCAACTAAACTCTTAACTCTAGATAATACTAACCTATTTATATACTTAGAAGATGAATGTAATCTATGATGAAATATCTTAGTTTCTAAGGGATTACTTTAGTATTATATGTATTTATGAATGATTGAAAGTTATCTTTAATATTTTAACAATGATTTAGTATAATACTAAGGTTATATTATAAATTAGGGTTTTAGGGTAAATTATGGTGAATTGATGCTTTTATATCCTTAAAGTTATAGGTTTAGGTATTTTATCACTTTTGGATGAAATCTTTAGTGTTTACATATGTTTAGGGTAGAAAAATTTTATATACGATTGATTAGTTATTTTAGGGTTTTCACTTTCACTAGCCTTGTCAACTCTTAGAAATATCTAACACACTTGAATCTACTTCATATGTTAGGTCAAAAAATTTAGGGGTTTACACTGCCTTTTCAATCAATATGAGTTGAATACCGAATGTTCCAAGCTAAACTATCTCCTTGAACTTAGTAGGCACTTGACCAAATACCCAGCATATGGATAAGTCCTACACACTATGAACAATGAGCTACTATAAACTTACATGCTATGTCTAATAAATAGATAATGAGCCACTTGAAAACCTTCAGCTGTCAAATGGTAACGGGTTACTACTCAAATCCAACATTTGGCACCAAAGTCCTATATATTAATGGACTAGAAACCAATTGGCCTATGTTACGGCTCTACTTAGCACAAGTCAAGTCAAACTCAAACAACTTGCTTGCTTCCCTAACCTCTTCAAGCATATCCACCTCTTCAAGCACTCCTCGCCTCCTCAGGCATATCGACTTCTTCAGGTGCTCTCGCCTCTTCAGGCACTTGCCTCTTTAGGCGCTCCTCGCCTCTTTAAGCATATCGGCCTCTTTAGGTGCTCTCGCCTCTTTAAGCGTATCCGCCTCTTCAAGGACCCACCTCTTCAAGCGCTCTCTCCTCTTTAGGTGCTCTTCGCCTCTTTAGGCATATCCGCCTCTTCAGGCATATCGGCCTCTTTAGGCACTCCCCTCTTCAAGCGTTCCTCGCCTCTTCAAGTGCTCCTCGCCTCTCCAAGCACTCCTTGCCTCTTCGGGCTTATTGACCACTTTAAGTACCCTTGCCTCTTCAAGCACTCACCTCTTTAGACACTCCTCACCTCTTCAGGCATAGATTAAATACCTTTTTAAAAACCCATGTAATCAACCTCCCTAGATACTCTGTTAGGACCCTAGAGGGGGCTTAGTAAAATTACCTAAAATTTTCCTATCATGTGTGTACTCATGATATGAAAATTGCCTTGCAAGTTAAAAATTAGAAGACTCTAAATGATTAATCACTAAGGTTACTGATTTTTTTTAAGTAATTAATTTACTATAGAATATAAATATAAATAACTATAGATGTCCAATATCCCATAGTTCCTTAGAACTGTAGAGAATTGGTATTCCCTACCAAATAATAAGATAGGATATACCAACATTAGAAAACTTCAAGAAAAATTAAATTATATTAAATTCTAACATATAAATATTTTCTGCAAAGGATGTTTGTGTATCACCTGTAAAGATCTCATCTAATTCTAACACCAATATACATATCTTCATCTTGCACGCGGCACTCGAGATTTATCCCAATCCTATCGTAAGTAAACTTATAAGAGAAACTAAGGGGGAATGAACATATAAGAGCTTAGTGAGTTTGTCCCTCACCACTACCATTCAAGCAAGTTATCAAACATTATTCATATACATGCAAATTATCTACATATAAAAAGAATTCAAGCATAATGAATGCAAGCAATACATCCATATGAGTTCGAAACTATGAACAATGTAGAATTAAGTCATCTACACTTCAATATCCTGTGTACTTATCCACATAGGATACCTCAGCTTATCTGCATGAGGCTACCTAGGGGCACTACCCCTCTAAGCAACACTCGACTATTACCTTAGTCAAGAAAAGAGTTCCAATCCAAATAAGTGGATCCTAAACTAGGACTATCTACCATCCAAGGCCCCTCGGGCGCAAACATGCGAGTCCTCTCACAACCAAAATTATCCAAGACCTTACAAGCACAATAAAGCAAGTCCTCTTACTATCAATTGGAAATCCCATGCTAGCTTTGCCTTAGTGATAAAAATATTATTTTCAACTCTACAAATCCTTATCAAAATCGTACAAAGTATGTTTAATATTACAAAAGTTGTTTTCCACAAAATACTTTCCTTAAAGTTTTGCAAAGCTAGCACTCTCTATCCATACATTTACTGAGTCATAAACATGCAATGAATAGAATCGGTTATTCTGGTTAGACATTTATTTATCAATTTTAAAGGGTGATCACACAGATGATGGTATACAAGCAAAATAGTTATTTAGACATATAAGCAACAATAAGTAACAAAACATCATACAAGTAACACGCACAAACAACTAACAAGTCATTAGAACTTCCTCACCTGGATTATTGCTTGTTCTCTAAGCTTTGGGGTTTCTAGAACTCAATATTGAATGCCTAAAAAAATAGTAAAACTTATAAGTATTCTAAGAAGTCAAACTCCTTAGTTAACTAAAAGTTTATTGTAGTTTGTCTAGTTCCCCCAATATAACCCAAGTATGACATGTATAGGTTTTACTATACTCAATGGGATTAATAGTAACTATTTTCTTATATTTGTAAGTTATGAAACTTCCATTATGTATTTAGTAACTTTTCATTCTAATTCCAATATTTACGAACTTATAGTCGTTTTTCATCGTTTTCGAACACACGTTCACATTGTGATGTGCGTTTTGGAGGTTAAGACCTGTATTTTACGATATAGACTAAACTTATTGAAATTTTAACTAATTGAAGCTTAATTATTCTTATTGCTTACGTTTATATCCTATTCTAGTATTTAATGATTTAAGTAGCCATTAGACTCTTACATTTAGGGAATTTTACATTGGTATTACTGATTCACGTACTTAATTAAGTTTAATTCAATTTAGGAAGTGTAATAAGCTTTAAAAGAGTTTCTACTCCTAAGTACATGTATATATATGTTACATTCTTATGTAGTCTTATAATTTATTACTTTACAAGCTTATCCTTATGTCATCAATTGCTTATGTCATCGCTTATGTCATCAATTGCTTATGTCATCGCTTATGTCATCGTTTAATTACATCATTATTCAATTATGTTATTGCTATGTATTCATATTCTTTATACATATGTTATACATATACTTATACTTCTGACATATTAATATGTATACTTATGTACTTATACATATACTAGTACATATACCCGTACACACATACGGTGACATACATATTTTCGTATGCCTAAAATCCACTCTTAAGAAAGCTTCACAATTTTCATATCTTTGTACTTTAAGGGTATATTTGACATTTGACATGGTATATGTATATATAGTTGGTATACGCTTTATTTTAAGTTATGTACATAATGGATTCTTATGTACAAAGATCTTTATAAATGTATTTATCTAGTATACTCTTATACACATACTTAGATATATATATACATGCTCTTCTTCCATTTACTAAAGCTATCCTACACTTCTAAACATAAAAATTGAAACTTTAAGCCTTCAACAACATATATGTACATAACACATAAACTTCTTATACTAACCTACCTATTCAACTAACTAGTAAATAATATGGAGCAATACATAATAACATACCTTTGTTGTCTCCTTGAAATATGGTTGCAAAGTTAGAAAATTAAGAAAGGTGAAAGGGAAAGGGAATCACGGTTTGGGAAGAAGAAGAAAGGGACTTGATTTTGTGTTATTTTGTGCCTTGAAAATGAAAGCAAGGGGGGTCCTAAGGGATGGGGAAGTGGATGGCACAAATGAAAAGAAAAGGGGAAAAAAATCTAAAACAAAAGGAAAGAAATCATTCGAAAGGAAGAGATGATTCAAGAATGAAAATAACATTTTGTTGACTTTTCCATATGTTATCTTAGTCAACCTTTTGACCTTAGTCAACATGTGTTGACTTGGTTAACTTTCCAAAATCACATGTCATTTAGTGTATATAATGAAGTAATTAGGGAAAATTAGGAGAAAAATTAAGGAAATAAAAGAAAATAAGAAGTTTAGTGAATTGATTAGTAAAAATGGATAATGAGATCTTCCTTTAAGTATTTATATCCTATATACATCCTTTGATAAGCAACTTAGTATAATTATTATGAAAAGTGTCATTTAGGGTATTAATGTTTATTACATGTAACATAAGCATCAACTAAACTCTTAATTCCATGTAATACTAACCTAGTTATCTACTTAGAAGATGAATGTGATCTATGATGCAATATCTTAGTTTCTAAAGGATTACTTTAGTATTATAAATATTTGCAAATGATTGAAGGTTACCTTTAATCTTTTACTAATGATTTAGTATATTAATAAGGTTATATTATCAATTAGGGTTTTAGGGTAAATTATGGTGAATTAGTGCTTTTATATTCTTAAAGTTATAGTTTTAGGGTTTTTATTACTTCTAAGTATAATCTTTAGTGTTTTTACACATTTAGGGTTTAATATATTCATACACGATTAAGTCTTTGGTTGTTATCTTAGGATTTTGATGAGGTTCGAGATTAATTTTTGTAGTTACATATACTTGAGGTTTTAGGGTCTTTGTATGCGACTAGAGGTTCACTCAATAATTTTAAATCTCACTGACTCTATTGATTTTAAGAAATCATCTACAGTTTGGGCGTTTAATTCTATACTTAGAAAGCTAGATTCGCAGGGTTTACATACTCTCTTTCTGACTCTGTCACCAAAGAGATTAGGGGGGTAAGTGTTGATAGGCAATTTTCGAGAATAATTATGTAGGCTAATATTAGTAGATCTGATACTTAAGCCCAGTCTAATTATCTAGTCTAAGGACAATCTCCATAAACTCACTATAAATGCTAGCCAAGACCCTAGGTAAGGGGACCTTTTTTCAACTCTCTCATTCTTCCTAACTACTTGATATCTCTCTCTACATGACTAGAGAACTAACTTAGGCATCGTAGTGGCCATGCTGAAATACCCTCCAGCACCCCTCGTAGCTGTTTTCTCGTATTGCAAGTGTTTATATACCGAGACGAGAATCACCCGTCAACAAGAAGTGGTTCCTAGCATAACCTATCATGCATTTCTAGAGCAATACTTCCCGGAATGTGTAAGGGAATAGATATGTGAAAAATATTATAAGCTAAAGCAACATGGTAACACAGTAAAGGAATGTAAGAGGGAGTTTAATAGGTTGTTGAAATTTTCTCTAAAATATGTTTAAAACAATGAATTGGCAAAGGTTAGAAGATTTAAGGTTAGACTTGATTTATATTTCCAAGTAGAGTTGAAAAGAGCTTGATAATAAGATATGTTGATTTAGTGAATGAGGCTCGACTAATTGAATAAGCTCATACTTTAGGAGAGAAAGTGTAAACCTTACTTTTAGTATGCTTATAATTCAACTAAGGGTACTTCCTAAGCGTTCCCAAGGATCAACAAAACTAAGAATACAAGTTTACATTTAAAAACGAATTTAACCTTCCAATTTGAAAGTTTATTATCGATAAAACCTGATCATAAAAAAACTGTAGACTCTAAAGTCACCTATAACCCTAAACCCTAAAGCAATTAAAGACTTGTAACCCTAAAGCAATTACAGACTCGTAACCCTAAGCAATTAGCAATTAATTGATAATTTAATTTGAATAATTTCATTCAACTCTAGAAAATTTCATAATTTTATAAGAATTAAATCATAATCTACAAAACAATTTTGGAAGCAAACTATAAAAGAATTTCTTATAAGACAAATTCCTTATCTTCATGCCTAAGCCTTGTACATATGAATAAGTGAACCAAAAAATCACCTTAATTAACTTATCATTTGAGTGTTGAAATCATTTATCAATCGATAACTTATCAAAAAATACTGATAAGGCACTTTGCTTATTACACCTTAATTTATACTACATATGGACAAGATTTCAAATACTTAAAGGAAAGCCTAATGGCCGGATCTTACATGGCTAGGAAGGGGGCCATGCCTTGTCTTTCATCCATCAATCACTTTATCTTGCACTCTACTATTCACCCCTTAATGCTTACATCATCTAGTCTTTTCAAATGTTAGCTTTTATCCATGCTACAAGACAACAAAATCAAACTTCTTAAACATACTTCCCACCCCTTACACAATCGGCCATTCTCTCTCCATATCCCTCACTTTCACTTTCATTTTTACTTCATTTCTCTCACTTAAAAATCAATCCAAAAGTGGAAACACAAAACCCTACAATCCTACACATTGTGACCACAAACAAAGCTTCCACACTCACAGCATTCAACTCCACTTTATGCATTACATTTATCAACTTACAAACATTACTTTTAGGATCCTTAAAACATTCTTGAAACCCCACTTCAAAGGACCAAAACTCAAAGTTTTCAAAAAGGTTACAAAAAGGAGGAAGTAAGACAAAAAGCTTAAGTGGAAACTTAGTGCTCAACCACCATACTCTTGCTTTGTAGACTAGTAAGTGTTTCTTTGTGTTAGTAGTTTAGTATTACATGTTAGAAGACCATGTTTTCTTGAGGATATGAGTATAATCAAAAGTTGATGAAACATCTAAGACTACCCTAAGAAGTAAACTCTTGAAACCCTTACATGAAAGTTGAAATATAAGCATGTAAAATTGGTGTTTTGTAGAGATACTTGTTTAATACTTAGGATGAAAGATTTTAAGTTGAGAAAATCTTGAAATGTGAACTTGAATGAAGAAAAATCATGCTGGACATAAGATTTTGTAAGTCATTTGGATGTTATTTTTACTTATATTAACTTAAGCATGCTCAAATCTAGACTTATGTAAAGGAAAATCCATTACATGAAGTTTTTATGAGGAAACCAACTTTGTAAGATATGAACTATGGTGTGGAAGATGTAATAAGTATGAGATCTACTATTTTTATGTAAAGTATAAGCTAAGTAATCATCTCATGAAAGACAAGTCAAGTTAAGATTTGAAAACAAGTTGCTTAGGTTCATGATCTAACCCCTAAACTTAAGGAAATGATGAAACAAGTTGAAAAACCAAGTTAGAAACCTCCACACCAAACCAACCAGATCTGGAACCTTGATAAAACACATTGAAAAATATGATAAAAGCAAGTAAACAAAGTGAAAAGGCCAACCAAGGCAAGTACGATAAGTATATTAAGCTAAAACTTAAAATCGAGCTTAAAATTCTCAAAACGGGCCACAAACACCAAGTTGTACCGTCATTAAATTCTGACCAGCAACTTAATTTCCATGTCTTAGGAAAATCTTGCCAATATTTATTATACTTCGAGACAAGTGTCTTAATAGCACCACTCGCGACTCCATCCAAGGAATCACCAGTATAAACAACATTATTATACATACCTGGCTACAGATCTTCTTTCTCTATCATCTAGATAGTTATCTACTAAAAGAGCATTGATATGAGTGAGTTTTTCTCATCGCTCCATTGTTTTATCTTCCTAACTACTTAAAGAACATGCCGAATCATGTGGGGGGGTAGATGTTGGTGGTTGTTGGAGAAGTAGCCTCAAACTCAATTACTTCAAAATTTGAAGGTATAAGTTGACGAATGACACTTGAAGCCATACCTGATTGAAGTTATATAAGGAAATCATGAGTTAGATGAAACTTGCAAAAAAAAAAATGTCAAAAGCAAATGGAAATTCTGAAAGTAGATACGAATGAGAAAAGAGAGAGAAATCTTCATCAATATGGAAAAACCGTTTATATATGAGTAGTCTCCCCTCGTAACCCTAATACTATTCTGATAGGAATCTAGTTTCAATTAAACAGTCGAGTATAGAGTTATGACACATCTTATAAGTCAAAAATCTAACGATTATCATATTACCGACAGTTATTAGCCCTTGCAGTGTAATGATGGCTAAGATAACAGTTGTCACACCTACTACCACAAAGAAGTGAATGGGAAAGAAAATTAAAAGGTTGCAACCTTTCACTTAGGATACAATTCATTACATTTCAAAATAAAAATCAAATCTTCCCACATCACTCGACATTTGAGAAACTCATTTTGGTCTTAACTATCCAATTGCCCAAATGAGCATTAAGCTTTATTTACTCCCATACTCAAATTCTCAACCATAAGAGTTAAAGAGCAAATGTCAATAATCGAATTTCACTCTAAAAGTATCACCTAGCCATTCATCTACTAAGAAGACTAATAATACTACTCCTAGCTAATTCTGACTTAAACTCAATCCACTTCATAGGCCTTGAAAGCCAACTTGATAATATGTCTAGTTTAAACTTAGGAAAGTAGTGGAAATGGTTATGATATGGTATGATCTCACTATATAACCACCTACTACTCCTATATTTTAGGCATGTGCTTGATTACACGATCTCCATGTAGCCCATGACCAATGATTAACTGCTATTTTAGACACCTGATGTTCATCTATAAACACGAAGAAAAAGCATTGTAAGAACTCTCTTACAACCCTTAACTCTACATTCATTCACTTATCTCTCTCTCAAACAATTACTAACTTAGGTATCGAAGTGACTACACCAAACTAGCCCCAGTACCACTTAGCCTCTATTTGTGCTTTTAAAGGTATACACCTTTACCCTAAAATCACCTAATAAGACCTAAGATATGACTCACTAGGATCTATAATCAAGCTCACACCACTCAAAAGTAGCAGTAATAAGGACACTCGCCACAAATTTCTAGCTAAAAGAAGAACTAAATAAGACTACTAAGAAAATGAAGCATGCAAGCTTTGGGAAAGAGAATATACCCAATAATATTCAAGATAAGATGATTATTGTGGCTACTACTTTTTTGAAAGGTTTAAATACCTACAAATTAGGGCCACTTGTTATATAAGGAAAATACTAAAAGAGTGTGGTCTAAAATGAGTAAAATACAAGGAATAATTAAGCGTACAAAAGGAATTGTAGAAAAGGAAGCTTTGGATAACAAATTCCTTCACATTCTTGGTGGGACATTAGAAGTCCTACATTGGACAAGCACCTGGTAAAAGAGATAAACTAGTACAGGTAGAGTTACTAGGTGCCGACCTGTTTTGGTCTTCATCCCCTGTGAAGGTCATCAAATGATGACCTTAGCTCAAACCTCAAGACAAAAGGTAAGGAGTTAATAAACCCAAGCTATCTTAGTGTGGCTTGTAGCTTGGCCATAGGTTTAGAAGCTTAGATGACAGTATAACAACTCAACATATAGTAAGCTTAGAACCCCCAAATATATGTGTAAACTCCTAAATTTTTTGATCTAGCATCTAAAATAGACTTAAGTATGTTAGATAATCTAAAAGTTAACAAGGCTAATGAAAGTGAAAACCCTACAATAACTAGTCAATCGCATATAAAATTTTTCTATCCTAAATGTATGTAAATACTAAAGATTTTATCCGAAAGTAATAAAAAAACCTAAGACTATAATTTTTAAGATAGAAAAGCACTAAATCATCATAATTTACCCTTAAACCCTAATCGATAATATAACCTTAGTATTATACCAAAACATTGGTCATTCATAAATGCATATAATAATAAAGAAATCCTTTAGAAACTAAGATATTGCATCATAAATCAAATGCATCTTCTAAGTATATAATTATGTTAGTATTACATAGAGTTAAAGGTTTAGTTGATGCTTAGGTTACATGTAGTGAACATTAATACCGTAAATGACACTTTTTATCTTAATTATACCAAGTAGCTTACCAAATAATATATATAGGATATAAATACCTAATGGAAGATCTCATTATCTATTTTTATTAATCAATTCACTAACCTTCTTATTTTCTTTCATTTCCTTAATTTTTCTCCTAATTTTCCTTAATTACTACATTATGTACACTAAAGGGCATGTATTTTTTTGAAAGTTGACCAAGTCAACACATGTGGACTAAAGTCAAAAGGTTGACTAAGTCAACATGTGGAAAATTTAACAAAATGTCACTTTCATTCTAGACTTATCTCTTCCTTCTAATGATTTCTTTTCTTTTCTTTTCTTTTAGCTTTTTCCTCCCTTTTATTTTCCCTTTGTGCCATCCCCTCTTGTCCCCTTCTAGACCCCACTTTCTTCTTCTTTTCAAACACAAAATAAAATAAAACTAAGTCCTTTTCCCCACCTCCATAACCGTAACCTCCCTTTACCTTTCACTTTTCCTAATTTTCAGACTTTGCAACCATATTTCAAGGAGAAAACAAAGGTATGTTATTATGTATTGCTCCATATTATCTAATAGTTAGATGAATAGGTAGATTAGTTTATGGAGTTTATGTGTTGTGTACATATATGTTGTTTAAGGCTTAAAGATTCAATTTTGATGTTTAGAAGTGTAGGAAAGCCTTGGTAAATGGAAGAAGAGCATGTGTACATGTATCTAAGTATGTGTATATAAGAGTATACTAGATAAATATATGTATAAAGACCTTGTACTTAAGAATCCAATATGAACATAACCCAAAATAAGGCATATACCAACTATATATACATATACCATGCTAAAATACCCTTAAAATACAAAAAGATGAAATTTAAGAAGCTTTCTTAAGAGGAATTTTAGGCATATGAAAATACATATAAAAATACGTATGTCACCTTATGTATATACGAATATATGTACAAGTATAAATATGGTATATATATAAGTATATGTATGAGTATACTAGTATACATACTAGTATAGTAAAGATATAAGTATATACTTAACACATGTAAAGTGTACATAAGACAATTAAGCATGACTTAAGCATGAGGTAAGAGCTTATGTAATCAAATAATGATGTAAGCAATGATGTAATTAAGCCATGACATAAGTAAATGATGACATAAGCCATGACATAAGCGATTAATAACATAAGCGATGACATAAGTATAAGCTTATAAAATAATAACTTATAAGATTACATAAGAGTATAACATAAGTACGTACATGTACTTAGAATCCGAAAATCTTTTAAACCCTAATACACTTCCTAAATTGAATTAAACTTAATTAAGTACATGAGTTAGTAATACTAATATAAAATTCCCTAAGCATAAGAATCTAATAGCTAATTAAATTATTAAGTCCTAAAATAAGATATAAATATAAGTAATAAGAATAATTAAGCTTCCATAGTTAAAATTTCAATAAATTTAGCCCATATCATAAAATATGGGTTTTAACGTCCAAAATGGACATCACCATGTGAATGTACATTTGAAAACAATGAAAAATGACTATAAATTCATAAATATCATAAATAGAACGAAAAAGTTACATACGATTAGTGATAAAGTCTAATCGAATAAAAATTGATGGTAATCTAAGTAGAATTAGGTAAATAGATATCTAGAATTACTAGCTAATTGAATTACTTACTAACGTTATTATATCGTAATGATCAAGTGATCTCAAGGTGGGCTAGGATCTCTCGATTGAATACTACGACTAAAGTGAGTTATCATGGCTGAGTAGGTATTTACCCTATGATTTCATGCTTGTATGTGATTGTAGATAGTGGAATTAAATGATATTGTTAATTGATTGTTGTATAAGGTCGGGAAATGCTTATGTATGTTATTATGTGCTAAGTTGTGAATTTACCTTAAGTACAAATAATACTTTGTTTGCTACATAGTAGTATAGAAAATGATTGTATGTATTATTAGATGGTCACATCATAATTGGACTTAATTATACTCAGCTCATAAGAAGAAACTGATACATGCATCAACATGCATGGCATAGACATAATTCTCGCCGTCACATCACATGGAGGTAAAGAGAGGCCATTCAGGGGTTGTTATTATAAATTTATTGGTTCTATACGGTGCACTCATACAAAATAACCTTACCCTGGCCTGCGAGAATACTAGGTGTTAAAGGCGCCAACCACCTGGTTAAGGGTCGAGTCTAGAGGCCTCTGTTTAAGGGTGAGTGTGGACTACAAGGGCCCACTCATGATTACACTAGAACTTAGTTTTTATTAAAATAAAAGACTTATTTGATTTAAGTATGGAACATGGAGTTCTGTAGTAATGTAAGTTCTAGTATAATACCCAGATCTGATTGGTGTCGTATATACTCCAACCCTGACATTGGAAAGTGTTAAATCTAAGTTACGTATATGGACTAGTTAACTATACGTATTGTTTGGCAATCTATTTAACCATTCATTCATATGCGTGAATATAATGTATTTATAACCTGCCTATAGTGTGGCTGAGGGTTTTGCTCACTAAACTTAAGCTTACACTCCCTCAGACTTTTGCTGCAGGATAGCTTGTTCATTGAGGCTGGCCAGGGGATACCACAGGCTTACTTGGGGATTTAGGCAAGAGTGAGCCATCCAATGTGTTGAGAGAACGGATTATGTAAACTTTTACTTATATGCTTTTGTTTTATCAGTAATATAGTCTTAGATATACAAAATTACTATGTAACGTAAACTTTGTAGTTTAAATTTTATATAAATATGTTTGTGTGATGATATCATATGGATCTGTATGTTCTTGGAAAACTAGTGATTGTAGAGCCTTGTATATTATGTGAAGAGTTCATGATTGGAAGGGTAACCAATTAGGGGTTCTTCTTATAGTATACGGCGTCTGCCACGACTAGACTGTCCTTAGTTTGTGACAATATGTGTGCTCATCTTTATCTAGCTATCCTTCGAGTGCTCTAATGACTAGGTTCTGGACTCTCTTTAGTAAGCCCTAAGTTAGTGGACCCAAGGTTAGCATTCTTAATTCTGGGTATAGTAAAGTCTTGAGAGAGGTTAACATACTATATGGATAAGCTAGTATAGATACTCAAAGGTTAGATTCCCATCAATACCCTGAAGTTATTGAAGATTTGTCCTCAAATCATTAGGCTCAACTTCATCTAGGACATAAAGAGTTAGGTCAAACACCTGAAGGTAGAAAAGACACCATATCCTTCTAGTAATTCTATCTCATAGGCATTGTTGCCAATCTTCTTAAAGATTCTAAAATAGGCTGTCGACTTGGGCTAACAACTTGCTAACCCTAAAATTGGATATTTACCTTTGCTAAGGTGTACCAACACCAAATCTCCTAGTTGGAAGCTTACAACCTTTCTTCATCAGTTTCCAACCTCTTTCTCCATAGACACAACTTTTGCAACACCTGATGTACTCTCTTAAACTCGTTAGCTTAGCAAACTCCTTCTAAACTCTCTACCTTGGTGGTTAGACTAAATACTAGTCCCATAGGTAAGGCTAGGTTGATACCATACACTACTCTAAACAAGGATTAGGAAGTAGAATTGTGGGTAGACCCTGATGTATACGTAGACAAAGATCTCAATCGTATAAGTTCTTACCCATTGTAGTTCAGAGTAATGACTTTAGTCTTTTGTTGACCACTTCAGTTTGTCTGTTGGTTTGGGGTTGATAAGAGGTATTGAGAATCAATTTTGTCCCAAGTCTCCATCATAGTGTCTTCCAAAAGAAACTAGTGGACTTTAGATATCAATCAAAGACAATATTATATGGCACTCCATGCAGCCACACAATTTCCTTCAAGAAAAGGTTAGCAATAGAAAAGCATCATTAGCCTTTTGGTAAGAGATGAAGTGGGCCATTTTACTAAATCAATTTACCAAGACCATGATGGAAACATGATGTCGAGTAGTCTATAGTAGTTCAAGCATGAAGTCAATGCTCAAGTCAATCCATGGTTGGCTCGGTATCAGCAAAGATAAGTACTCCCCATATGGCTCCTTCTTTCCTTTAGCTTTCTTACAATTTGACCATCTTTCTAGCACATAATGAACATCCTTTAAGGAGTGCAATTTTGTACTCATTTCTTATGTTATTTTCTTAGTTATTTTGAGCTACTTTAATATAATTTTGATGATTTTGCTACTGAATTAAGTCATTTATTGATTTCAAGGTCTTGATGAATCAATAAGGTGAAAAGAATGCAATTTATGCTATTTTTGAAGAGAATTTTTCCAATTTTGAATAGCGACTTAAGGAGAGCAAGCATGAGAGAGGGTTTGTTGAAGAATCTAGAGCAAAGGAAGACCATGGTTGCACTTCACGACTATGTTCCTTAACCATAAAGCCTGCATCCTCAATTTCCAATTGAAGTTTGAAGATTATTTCACCAAGTGTGTGTTCCTCATGTAATTTAATTTAAGTCAATTTCTTGAAGAAATATTGTAAGGAGCAATTTATGCCCTAACTCCATACCTATGGTTCCTACAAGACGATGTGTCATGCTTCATGAAACTTGCCACTTGAATTCTATTCTATGAAGACCATATAAATAGAGCTTAAACATGTGCAATTACAAGGGGAAAGAGACGCAAGAGAGAAGGAGAAGAAGAGCTTCATAGTATTTCTTAGGGCTTTCTCATGTTTATAGCACAAATTTGTAGATATCTAGACTTGTAACATTGAAGTAATATACAGCATACTCAATTGCAATTATTCTAATGAAATTCCTTCATTCTTGTAAATTCAATTACATATTTTGTATCAATTAAGTTGTTATCTCCAAAGTTTCAACTTAATTATTAGATTTTATGTATTGAAGAGATCTACAATAAGCTTAGCAATACATTATAGACTTCTTCAAGAATCAATATTGTTATATTATATTGTTTACAAAATTCTTGTTATTGATATTTTTCTAATTTGTTATATTACAAAAGCGATTCGGATAGAATATAATTAGAATTAGGGATTAACAGAGAAGCGATTCCTATTAATTTAGCAATTAAATTCATTCAGTTAATAAGAATAAAGAATACATTAGAAACCCTGGATTACTATATGTTAATCTCTTGGTGATCAAAGTCTAAATATCATTATTTAAGGTTCTTATTAGTTGTTCACATTATTTATCGTTGGTTATTAATTAATCTTCATTACTTTTAATTAATTTAATACTTTAGTTCATCATTGCAGTTGTTATTATCTTTTGAATGGAGTAATTCAATGCAAGTGAGTATGTATATAATACTTATGGGATTGACAACCTTAGAATTTTGTGTCCTATATATTGTTACTTGATAGGTTCACTTGCCTAAACTCCATCAAGTTTTTAGCGCCATTAACAAGAACCATTGATCAAGAAGCTCGTTCCTTCATTATTCTACTATTCCCTTTTTAGTTATTTTTCTATTTCTTTATTTTGAGTTAATTTGATTCTAACTTAATTTTTTTCTTTGTGTGTTTGAGGAGACTAGAGTGATGGTCAATAATGGTAAAGCACCAAAAACCATGCTTAACTTCATTGAGTCATCAGTTAGTAGAGCCGACTCCAGCATTACAAAAGCAGCTATCACTATAAACGAATTCATGATCTCACCTATAATTATCCAAATGATCCAATAGTAATCACATATTGAAGGTTCTCCAAAAGATGATCCACATGCGCATATTATTAGTTTTTTAAAGATGTGTGCTACCTTCGAAATCTATGGAGCTACGGACGATGCAGTAAAGCTGTGGCTATTTTCTTTTCCTTTGCAAGGAAAAGTATGACAATAGTTAACTTCTCTCCAAAAAGATTCTATCACATCATAGGAAGAATTGATAGATAAATCTTTAGCAAAATATTTCCCTCTAATTAGTATGGCCAAACTTCTCAGTGACATTTCGTCATTCACTCGGTTTGACTTTACGACCATATATGATGCCTAGGAACGTTTTAAATAGTTGTTCAGAAAGTATCCTAATCATGCTCTTCCACTCTAGATGTAGGTATAAATGTTTTATAACAATAGGTTAAATTTTGCTACTAAACAGTTTGTTAATGCAGCTATAGGTGGAATACTAAATTCAAAAGCACCCAATGAAGCTCAAACATTGTTTAAAAGCTTGACCATGAATACCTATCACTGGGAAGGTGCTAGACTAAATAAAATGAATCCTTGCATGGTAGATACAAACGCTACTACAGCTTTAGCAACTTGGGTCCTAAGAATCCTTGTTAAAGATTGATTAATTTGCTTAAGGACAAGAAAAGATCTAAGTGTGTAGAGATTTGATGAGTGTAATTTTACACTTATTTCTTATGCTATTTTCTTGGTTACTTTGAGCTACTTTAATATAATTTTGATGATTTTGCTACTAAATTAAGTCACTTATTGATTTCAAGGCCTTAACCAAGTGATAAGGTGAAAAGAATGGAATGCATGAGATTTTTTAAGAGAATTTCACTAATTTTAAATAATGACTTAAGGATAGTAAGTGCTGGAGAGGATTTGTTCAAAAATTAAGAGCAAAGGAAGATAACAGTTGCACTTTACGGCTATGTTCCTTGGCTGCAAAGCCCATACCCTTAATTTCTAAAGTTCAAAGATTTTTTCACCAAGTATAAGATCACAATTGAACTCTGTGGTCATAATCTCTAACCATGACCCTTACATAATTTAATTCAAGTCAATTTCTTGAAGAAATATTGGAAGAAGTACAAATGGACATGTCATGCTTTATGAAACTTTCCATTTGAAGTCTAATTTGCAAGGATCATATTGGTAGAGCTTAAGCATATGCAATCAAAAAGGGGAAGAGATGCCAAAGAGAAGATAAGAAGAGCTTCATAGTATTTCTTAGGGCTTTTATTCATTTTATCATGTAAGTTGTCATTCTTCTCATGTTTATAGATATTTAGACCTATAACCCTAAGATAACATGTAGCATACTTAATTACAATTATTCTAATGAAATTCCTTTATTCTTTTTAATTCAATTACGTGTTTTGTATCAATTAAGTTGTTATTACTAGGGTATCAATTAAGTTGTTATTACTAGGGTTTCAACTTAATTGTTGGATTTTATATATTGATATTGCAAGGCCAATACATATATAGATCTACCGTAATTGAAAAGATCTACTATAAGCCTAGCGATAAGTTACAAGTTTCTTTTAGAATCAATATTGTTATATTGTGTTGCTTATGGAATTCATGTTCTTAATACTGTTCTAATTTGTTCTATTGTAGAAGTGATTTGAACATAATATAATTATAATTAAGGATTAATAGATAAGCAATTCCTATTAATTTAGTAATCAAATTCCTCTGCTTAATAAGAATAAGGGATACATTAGAAATCTTAGGATTACTACATGTTAATCTATTGGTGATTAGAGTCTAAATATTGTTATTTATGGTTATTTAGGGTTCTTGTTAGTTGTTCATGTTATTTATCATTGGTTATTAATTAATCTTCTTTACTTTTAATCAATTTAATAGTTTAGTTCATCATTGCAATTGTTATTATCTTTGAATAGAGTGATTCGGTGCAAGTAAGTGTATAATCCTCATAAGATCAATAATCCTAGACTATTTTGTCCTTTATACCATTACTTGATAGGTGCATTTGCTTAAGCTCCAGCGTCCTTTATTATCCCAGACCAAAAGAAGTGCTCCTTAAGTAGTTGAAGTCATTTTCTCCCTAAAATGTCCTACTAGTCCTATAGAATAGGCTACTCGAACTAGAAGTTCATGTACCAAACTATTTGGAATGCATAACTGACCTCTTTATAGAGATATCCATCAGCTAGGTAGAATCCATCTACAACGTTCCCATCCTTAGACTTAGCCACAATAGGACCAAAGCACTCATCTTGTTCATGGAGGTCGTCTGCGCTTAAGTGATCAGTACATGCCGTCATGATAGAGCATAACCCATGGAGTTGGCACTACCCTTCCTATGCTTGATCAGATATGAGAAAGTAAGAAACTCAACCCATTTCACTTCTCATCAAGAAAGCTTCTATAGTCAGTGGAGGTACATCAAGAATTCATGGCCTGTATAAGTTATGAATTCTCGAGGTAATAGATAGAATTGTTATATAGTAAGAGCTTGGACAAGGGAATAGAATTCCTTCTTGTATATTGGGTAGTTTAACGTAGTGCCTTCGAGCTTCTCATTAAAAGATGCAATGGGTAATGGATTACTAACCTTCAAAACCATCACTCACGCCTCCTTCGAGGCCTCCAATCTCTCGCTAAGAGGACTCTCTCTTGTCAACTTGCCAAAGATGAGCTTCAATACATGGAACAGCTATGAAAGAACTTCCTGAGGACATAGTTCGAACATACTTTACTTTAATCGAACTTTTACCTAATGGCCGACCTGCCGAGTGCCAAGACCCACTTACCAAGTACCGAGGCCGACCTGCCAATTGCTGAGTCTGAGGATACTATACACTAAGCTCTACTCTTCCGGCTACTAAACTACAGTGTCATTTAATCACCTCAATAGCTTCTAACATAGTTTCTCAACAGCAACCCAACATCAACTTCACTCAGCCACAGCGCCATAAGATCCCAAAACGCAAACCCATTAACAAATGCCAATTGTCTCCTATTTTGCTAACACTTGTACTATATTCCTTTTTGTCCTTTTTCATATTTATCCTTTTTTGAACATACTAGGAATCTCTTTCTTACATTGTCTTTTGTGCAATTTTCCTTTATTATATTATTGCCCTAAAGGACTTACTATGAATAGTCCTCTTCACTATAGCTACAATAACCTTACAACTTAGAAGTTAATGAATATCTTTGTTCTTGCAAGATACCCTTCTCTAAGCACATTTCCTTTCTCACACTCTTATCTAATCTTACCCAGTAGCTCAAGATTAGTGGTGAGTGGACCTTAGTATTAACTTATGTTTCATATTAGGGTAAGTACTAAGTCATGTCATGTCTATTGGTGTGTCATATCCTTCAAGTAGCTTCTTAGAAGCTACTGTAGTAGTTACTTCTTGATATAATATGTGTTCTATTATACTCCATTCTTTAGTGTGAAAACAAAGCAAGTCCTTAAGTCATTGTGCAGTATCATATTATCAAAGTTATGTGTAACCTTCTATCAAATAGTGGATCCCCTGAAGTTTTATTTTGAGAATGTCGAATCCTAGTGTTTAAAGAGAGATTAATGACGTCAAGAGTGATGCCCATGGTCGTAAACATGTTACCTAATAGACTCGGCGAACTGCTAACAAACAATTGCAAGTGTTTCAAAAGGATCAAGGTCAAAGCTCTGGTAGGAAGACTCAAGAGATTAAGTGTTTCAAATGCCTACGTTTTAGACTCATGGCAAGTTAATGTCCGTTTTCAAATTAGAACCCTTTTAGATTTTTTTTTTAGAAAAAAAAAAGAAAAGGAAAATAAATAAATAAAATTTTCAATTTAGAACTTTCATTATTTCTTTAGATAAATTGAATTAAAAACGTAAATGTGACTTGTTTTCAAAATTAAAATCAATTTAATCCACCAAAGTTTTACAAAAAAGAACTATGTACATCTGAACTCAAATAGCGGGCACGTAGGCACCCGTATGCAAGTATGGGGCAACTTAAAATATGGAAAGTTTTATTTTTCCCATTTTAGATATTTATGTAAATTAATCAATTTAGTCGCATGTATCATCATTAGATATTTTTAGAAATTAAAGGGTATATTTGAAAAGCAAAATTAAATTCAAAAAGTTAAAATTAGTACCCGTTTAGAGTTTAATAAATTAGCCCTCAAATCCAGATCTCTAGTTTAAAAAAAACGTATTTATAACTTGGTTTTTTTAAATCGATAGACCGGTAGCTGAGTTACAACTAATCTACCTAATTGGTTACAACTTTACCCATTTTCCCGACTTCGATCGGGTGGCGACTACAAATCTTTTCAAGTTGGAAAAATGGGCTTCTTTAAACCCTAATCGAGGGCCAATATTAAATAGGTAGGGTTTAGTATTGATCAGTTTAGAAAAAACGTAATTTTATAAAAGAAATAAGAAGGTAAAAAACTAAGCTCGACAGCTTGGCGACTCCACTAGGGATAGTCAAGAGGGCTAACCACTTAAAAACATTTCGAAATGAAAATCACTTTTCAAATTACCCACATTGTTTAGTTATTTATTTCTTTATATATAGATTTGTTTATGTATTATTGGCTTCGTATATATATTTGTTTTAATTAGCATATTTATTTTAGTAACGTACACCGAGGCATGAGATTTATTTTGCTGCATCATGAATGCATAATAAATACAGTCAAACCCAAGCCGTCATAGGACCTTAAGACGGGGAACAATTGTGTAAAGTCTAAGACGTAGTAGGGCAACTACCATTTGGGGCCGATTAGGCTACCTCACTTAAACTTTGATGTGACCAAAGAACCGTTTCTTTGTAAATGTATGGGGTCACAGAGTTTAAGGACCATCAGAACCTACCTGTCTTGCATTACATTTCATAGGGTCAACAAATAACTAACAAAATGGAAATGTTAAATAAAAAAAAATGATTCCGGAGTTTTTCCCTGTATTCTTCTTAGAATTGATGTACATAGGAAGTCTTGTATATTTTCTCTTCTTGTAATTAGCCTTTCCCTTGTAATTTATGCTTTCTTTGTAATGCTTCAAAAATGGCTGACTCATCCAACACTAAGATTCTCTCCAAAGAGATTCATGTCCACAAACCTGCAAACCCAAAGCCCATACTTAACCAATGGTTTCAAACCTTCAATCTGAGAGAGCAACAGTTCATTACCAACAAAATTAGACTCATACTCTTACTAGCCAAAGTGAAGGTTAACATCACCTAGTAAGGGCCTTAGTCCATTTCTGGGAATCTAAAGAAGTGGCTTTTCAATTTAGACCACATTTAATTAGCCTAACTCTAGAGGAGTACACCCAACTACTCCAAGCTCCTCCTTTGGATGAAATATACGTCCCGAAACTCAACTTCAGCCTAACATATAGATCTTCTCAAAATTCTTAGGAATCCGTAAGATTGAGATAAATGAGGCCTTGAATGACTACAACAAATATGCCATCAAGATATGGGATCTAGTCCATTGGTTCCAGAATGAGCCTAGCTCTAACAATCAAGTACTATTTTTTGGGAATTGGAGAGAAAACGGAATCAAGGCCTATGTGCTAGCTGTGTTCGCCACTATCATATTCCCAAGTGGGTCTCTTCTTATACACTTGAGGGTAATAGAGTTAGTAGCTCAATTCTGGGAAGGTAAGTCTTACATTCCTACCCTACTTGCTGAACAGATAAAGAATCTTAATTTCCTTAAGGAAATGGGCTACGAAGATCTCAGGTCAAGCATGGCCCTATTAATGGTTTGGTTCATTAGTCACATCATATGCTTTGGGTTGAATTTAATAAGGGGAGCATTCGTAAATAAAATTGACCTTATTGATTCTTTCGTCGATAAGATCAAATTACCAGAAGATATCCCTACCCTTCTCTAGATAGAGGTTCTACAAGATTTCCAAGTAGAAGACATACTATGAACTGCCAGGTGGAGCAATTACACTAGGTACGTTTTTGATGATTTTCTTGAGTTAAAACGATCAAAAGATTGAATTTGTTAAGAACACTTTGAATCTCATGAAGAAAACTTGAATACCAAGATGAACAACTTGAATGTGCTAATAAACACTCAATTACAACTCAAACTCACCTATCAATGCTAATATAATGCATACTATCACACTAAACTAACAAGTAGTCACTCAATCATCAACATAAAGACTAAAACTAAAAATTCCAATGATCATAAAAGAATGAACATCATTCAAACACTCAAATCAGTCCATAATTAGCTGCAACTTTTTTGGAAGAATCAACTTAAACCAATTTATCACTAACTAGAAAAATCTAGCTCATAACTTACCCTAGTTAACCCAACTTCTTCTAATTATTAAATCAATTAGCTTTATTGAATACCCACTAGAATCATATTTTTCTAGAAATTCATACCCAAATTAAAATCAATACCAAATCATCAAAATTACTTCTTATCGAGCCCTATTTCGATTTCCTTAATTTAACGTATATCAAGTCCAGCTCGCTTAATATAAATTACTCGACATTAAATTAAGGAAATATTTTTTCTAAAACACTTTAAAAATTTGAGTTGCTAACCAATTTAACTGGTAAAAAATGAAATTAGGGTTTTCATGACCACTGATCTACGGATTTTCTAATAAAACGATTTTTTGGAAAATTAAACCAGGAAAAACCGGGTTTAGGAGCTAACCTATTAAGACTAAGTCACCATGTAAAAACTAAAGAAAAATTGATGGGCTTTTATTTCTATAATTTCCTAAAAATACTAAAATATGTATAAATAAGTGAAAGACAACTAAAGTGAATTTTTTTATTATTTTTTTATTACGAATTTTCATAAAAAAGGGAAAAAACAATTTCTATTTTTTATACAATTGCCTCGAAAGTGCTTATGTACCCATTAGTCGGGATCAAACCAGCCATACTTCTCTTTTTATATAATATTTAGTAGGTGAATTCTTTTTATTTTAAAAATCGAGTTAGGTTTACGTTTATTTATCAATTTATTATTTTTTTTAAAAAACCTAAGAAATATATTTTTCCAGAATTAAAGGAAACCCTAATTAACCTTATCTTTTTGAAAAACTTGATTAAGATTTTTTTTTATTTTTAAAACCACTACGTGTCAAAGATATCTTTTCTAAATCATAATTATAAGATATGTTAAAGATACGATTAGATGCGTATCTTTTTTAATTCTCAATTGCAAGATATGTTAAAGATATGACCTAGATACGTATCTTTATACGTATCTCTTTTAAATCTCAACCATAAGATATATATCTCGATAGTTTCTAGATATGTTGATTTTTTTAGAAAAAAAAAACATGATTTTACAAAAAACACAATTTAACTAAATTCTATTAAAAATTGGAATTATCTAAACAAATCATGCAATATGAAAATAATAAAAAAACCTACACTTAAAACAAAAATAAATTAGTAAAAATATTCAAACTAACAAATAAAATAAAATAAAATAAATAACATAAATAATTTTTACCGATGAATCGAGTCACACGTGAAGATCATTTATGGTGTGTGGCGTTCACTGTGCTCATATTGTATAGGGCGTCTAGTTAGCCAAATCAAGGGCGTGCAATTGTTTTTGGCTGCTGTTAGTCAGAGGGATGTCGCTACATCAGGTGAAGGATTACGCAAAGGACTTCATTGGCATAGACGTACGTAGGGCTTCGAGCGTTGGCTTGTAAATCGAAGCGTGCTGTGTTTCAAGCGATTGAGGACATGCGGTGTTGTGTATCACAAGTGCGGTGATTAAGGGATATCATTGTTCGGGGGGCTGTCAAAGTTAGTGATCGATGGAGTGTAGGACATGGGATGCCTTCAAATTGTGTCAAGGAGCCAAACTTCAGCGTGATGGTCTTCAGATTGTATCAGGGCTAGGTGATGTACCTGCATTAGGGACATGTCAGTTTAGATTTATTCGGTGTTGGCTGGACGACTTCGATTGACTTTGGACTTTAGATAGGGGGCATTGATTTACGTTGAGAATTGGGGACTATTAGCTTATTGGAATTGGATTAAGGGCGTCTGGACTTGTGGCATGGAGTAGGGAATTGGAGTTCAGAATTTAGATTGAAGGCGTCAGGACTTCAGATTAGAGTTTCGTGATAATTTAGAAAGTTAGAATAAAAAACCGTCTAGAACTTCTTTACTGAATTCCTATTTATAAACCACTTATTGAATCTTTTGTATTTTTGAATTATGAATTTGATCTTTAAGAAACAAAAAATACAATGAAGATTTGCCCTAACTTCTTGAAACCCTATTTAGGCTTTCTATTTACTCGGCCCGATTCGATCCAATTTGGTTTAGTCCAAAAGTCCACTTAATAAATTAGTTTAATCTAGCCTAACATAATTTAGATAAAAAAATCTATTTTATATCGGACTGAACCAAAATTATTTTAATAAACCTCAATTCCCCAATAATTTAATGATTTATTAAAATGATCATACACCGTCATTTGATTTAATATTAAATGATCCGACACGACTCGGCTTAACTCAACTCGATACGATACGAATCAACTTAACTCGATACGACACGACTCGAATTGACTCGATATGATTCGATTCAATTTAACTCGATACCATTCGATTCAATTTAACTCGATACGATACTACTCGACTTGATGTAATATGATTCAACTCGATACAACACGACTCAACTTGACTCGATACGATTCAACTTGATACGACATGACTCAACTCTCTTTTTTTATTTTTCATTTTTTATTTTTTTCTTTTTTCTTTCTTTGTTTATTTATTATTTTTTAACTTGGCTCAACTAAAATAAAACAAAAATGAAAATTGGCAAAAATGAAATGTCTACAGCTACCCCTCTTTATTAGAAAGTTCGATTAGAACTTCGCTACAAAGATAAAAGAGATACCCATTTTTGCTAAACCCAACTTAGATAATCGGAAAAGGATAGATCTCTTCAAGATAAGTTACTCGAAAGGATAAATCTTTCAAAGATAAGATAAGATGACATTCTATGAAAGACAAAATGAGACAACGCTCTCATGAGTAGGCAATCTTTTAAATCACTGGACGATGCTTCTTTGAGCAAACGATCCAAGAAAGGAATAGATAGGATAGCGCTCCAATGAGCAAGCTGTAATGACCCTAGGAGGGGCTAGTAGTATTGCTTAAAATTTCCATATCACGCGTGTACCCATGATAAGAAAATCGCCTTACAAGTTAGAGATTGCAAGACTAAATATTTATTTGCTAGAGTTTTTAATTTTAGTTCATTGACTCATTATATAATATAAATAATTATGAATATCCATTTTTCTGCAATTCCTCAAAACCGCAGAGAATCGGTATTCCCTACCAAAAATAGTGAAATAAGATAGACATTTCTAGAAAATTCTAAACTTACCAGAGATACTAAACTTAATTGAGACATTAGTCGTTTTTTGGAGCATTCTGAATTAACTACACAAGCTTTTCATCACATTGATTCAATGGTAGCACTCTGCACTCGATTCCTATCCCATTCATAACTATTGATCAACGTGTAAGGAAAAGAACTATTGGGGTATAAGCTTACGGTTGGTGAGATAATTACCCTCATCAATATCGTATGACAGAAATTTATTAGATGCACAATCATATGAATACATGACCAATCAGTATGCCAAACAACGCATGTAGTGACCTAGGAACTGCATACGACTCAGAATTACACCCCCCGAAGTCGGAGGTTTAGAGATAATTAACCGATCCAAACCAAAATCCCGGTTCTAGACCTTGGGTTTTATTTCATTTGCACTATTGTGCTTAGCCAAAACAAAACTATATATGTATGTGTGTATGTGTGTGTGTGTGTGTGTGTGTATGTGTGTGTATACTTTCTTTACTGAATAACAAATCATATTTTTAAAATCCTAAGTCTAGTAGTATAGTGGCCTCCGCAATCTATAAACACACACCCTAAGCAAAAGCCACAAGACTCAGCCCCTCACCAAAGGTTAGCATCTCCCGACGCCTAATAAGCCCATCAGCTTAGGACAGAAACTCAATATATATGATGACATAGCTAGTATCCAATCTTGTAGGAGGCACGTCGTCCTATGAGTCCCTTCCCATCTTCTGCGTGAAGCGGCAGTCGGTTTTATCCGTATGCAATATGGGGAATGTATGATTCATTTTGATTTCTTAATTGTATAAGTGATTAACTCGATTTTCAAGGTGATCAAACAATTTCATTCCATACAATTCACATGTATACATTAGTGCAAACAATTCCCATTATTATATATAATTAACAAGTCATCGTATTCATCCACAAATTCATACACATGCGTTTCCCATATCCCACAAGCATCCAAATTTATATATATAAGTTTAGGTGCATCTATTTTACAAGTAAAATCAAGTAAAGAGTCATCGGGAATTTACTCACTCAACCATGCGAATCAATCAAAATAATCCGAGATAGGTCGTGTCCCCAAAGCCAGGCTCCCTAGACATCGCAAATACGATACTATAAGGATTTGAAATAAACCCTAGAAAACTAAGCTAAAACCCTTTAAGTTATACTTTTGACTTAGTTTCATAATTTTTTCCTAGTTTTACATAAAAGTTCAATCGCATATAACTTTCTCGTTTTAAATCCAGTTTTTATGATCTTATAGTCAATCTTCATCGTTTTCGAGTGTACTTTAACTTGGTGAGGTTAGATTTTCAAAATGAGGCATGAAAATCTGTCCATGAGTCTGAACAGTAGCAATCCTCATGTTTTGGAGTACTTTTGGGCCTTATTTAGTAAATGAGCTTTTTAATAACTTGAGAAATCCTTTGGGTTTGGTCTTAAGATTTTATCCTAAGCTTAAAATACTCTTTGAGATCAAATTTACAACTATGATTTATATTCCTAAGGCTAACAACCACTTCATAGGCCCTTTAGTGGGCTTAAGTTGTCAAATGGGCTTGTTTTTAGTTCAAACTAAAGTTAATGACTTTGTTGGGCTTATGGAGCCTTAGGTGGATTTCTTATAGGTTTCAAAACAACCTCTCTTAATGTTTTAAAGTGCTGGTCAGAATTTTATTGAAGGACCAACTTAGAATTCTAGGCTTATTTTGAGAGTTTTAAGCTCGGTTTTGAGTTTTATGCTTTGTATATTTACTATACTTGCTTTAGTTGATCTTTTCACTTTGTTCACTTAATTTTATCATATTTTTAAGTTTCTTTTACCCATGTTCCAGATCTGGTCGTGATGATTCCAAGGGGTTCTCAGTTGGTTTTTCAACTTGTTTTATCATTTCCTTAAGTTTAGGTGTTAGATTATGCACTTAAACTACTTGTATCCAAATCTTAACTTAACTTTTCTTCCGTAAGATTATTCTTTAACTCATGCTTCACACAAAGAAATAGAAGATCTTACACTTATTAAAACTTCCATATCATAGCTCATGTCATACAAAGCTAATTTCTTCATAAAAGCTTCATGTAATGGATTTTCCTTTACCTAAGGCTAGGTTTGAGCATCTTTAACTTAATAAAAATAAAAGTAACATCTAAATGGCTCACATGTCCTCCATGTCCAGCATGATGTCTCCTCATTCATGTACACATTTCATGATTTTCTTAACTTAAAATCTTCCATTCTAAGTGTTAACCTATATATCTTTACATAACACCAACTTAGTATGCTCATAATTCAACTTTCATGTAAAGGGGTTCACACACTTACTTCTTAAGATGGTCTAGCTATTTTGTCATCTTATGATTATGCTAATATCTTCATGAAAACATGGTCCCGTAACACTAAACCACTAACACAAAGAAACAACTTACTTGTCCTAAAAGCGTAAAAACGGTGGTTGTGCAACTAAGTACCCTCTTATGTTCCTTGTTTTCCCTCCTTCTTCTTGCAAGCGCCTTTAGGAAGTGGGGCTTTGAGAATATTTTAAAGTTCCTAAAAGTGGTTTTTGAAGTTGACAAATAGAGGGCATAAAATAAAGCTTAGTGCCGTGAGTATGGAAGCAAAAATAGTGGCGACAATGTTGGGATTTTGTGGAGTTAGATTTCTTCTTTTGATTTGTGTTTAAAGTGAGAGAAATAGAAGTGAAAATGAGAGTGAAAGAGGGAGAGAGTGGCAGATTTTTGAATGAGAGAAAAAGGGTATGCAAGAAGCTTTAATTGATTGTCTTGTACCTTACACAAAAGTCAACAATTGCAACTATCGATGATGTAAGCATTAAGGGGTGAATAGTGGTGTGTAAGAGAAAGTGATTGATGGTTGAAAGACAAGAGCATAGCCCCCCTTTCCTTCTTATTTAAATCTGCCATTTAATGTCCTTTGAGGTCATGGAATGGTCTTATCTCATTTAATGAAGTTATGCATGTGAAATCTTGTGAAAAATTGTCCATATGTAATATAAGTGAAGGGGTGATAAGGAAAATGTCTTATCACTAGATTTTGATAAGCTATCAATTGATAAATGATTCCAACTCTCAATTGATAAGTTATCTAAAGTGATTGGTTAGTCTACTTATTGATGTGTAAGGCTTAGACATAAAGATAAGGACATAGTCTTATAAGAAATGGTTTTAGGGTTTTCATCTTGCATTGTTTTGTAATTTATGATTTGATTCCTATAAAATTGTGAAATTTTCTAAAGTTGAATGAAATTATTCAAATTAAATTATTGATTAATTACTTAGGATTAAAATTCCTTAATTATTTTTGGCTTAGGGTTTTAAGTGACTTTAGATCTCATAGTCCTTCAAGCTTAGGTTTTCTCGATTATTGGTTTTTAAATTGAAAAATTTTAATTTATTTCTAAATGCAAACTTAAGTTCTCAGTTTTGTTGATCCTTTTGAACGTTCGAATAGTACTTTTAATTGAATCATGGGCTCACTAAAAGTAGGGTTTATATTTATCAATTGATAAGTTATTTAGGATGATTGGTTCATTTACTTATTCATGTGCACAAATCTTATGCATGAAGATAAGAAGATTGTCTTATATGAAATTCTTTTAGGGTTTGGTCCTCAAATTAATTTGTAGGTTGCGATTTGCCTCTTAAGAAATTTTGGAGTTTTCTAGAGTTGAATAAAATTTATTGATATTATATTTTTAATTATTTATTTATGGTTATAAGTCCCTGATTATCTTAAGGTTTAGGGTTCGAGTGAGTTTATGTATGTTTTAGAGTTCGAGTGAGATTACGTATGTTATAGGGTTTTTTTTTTTTTTACCAACTCGAGAATAATTTACTTATACTTAGGAGCTTAAGGTTTAATTGGCTTAATTATTCAGGAACATTGCTTTATTATATAACATATATATATATATATATATATCATACGACATATTAAGAAAAGAGAAGGAAATTACTTATTAATATGTTTATATGTATATACATACTGTAGGGCTAATTATGTACATAAATAAAATAATTTTTGTAAATTTATTAATTTATTCATTTAACTAGCTTAGTTTTTTTGTTTATTATTACTTGAAATAATCCTTGATTTGTTTGTTATCAGTTTGATATGATTTCACAAAATTATTGATAATTTTATTGATTTATGGCTTTTCAAGAATTAAGATAGTTTTATAGAGTTTTTAAAAGTTTTTATGATTTGATATTTACGGTTTCTATTAAGTTTAGGTTTATATTTTTTTAAAGTACGTACATGTAGGGATTGGGGTTTTCTTGCATGATTAGGGTTTCCAAATCATATAATAGTGTCTTTCAAGTTCGTTTTAAGTTCCGAATTTAAAATTTTAGTCGGTTTTCATTTTATGTGGTTTTGTCAACTTAGGAAAATATCTACGATACTCTAGTCCAACACTATGTTTAGAAGGTTAAATTTACAAGGTCTACACAAGCGATCTTAGAAAGGACTAAGACAGCACTCCCTTGAGCAAAGGATTCAACAAAGGATAGGACAGCACCCCTTTGAGCAAGCAATCCTAAAAAGGATTAGATGGCACTCCTATGAGCAGGCGATCCAACTAAGGAATAAATAAGACAATGCTCTCATGAGAAAGCAATCCTAGAAAAGATTGGATGGCGCTCCTATGAGTAGGTGATCTAACTAAGGAATAGATAGGACAGTACTCTCATGAGCAAGCGATCCTAAAAAGAATAGGACAACGCTCCTTTGAGCAAGCGATCCTCACAAAGGACTAAATAGGACAACGCTCTCATGAGCAAGCAATTCTAGAAAGAAATAGATAGGACAACGGTCCCATGAGCAAGCGATCCAACTAAAGATATGAAAGCATTCCTCTAAGTAAGCAATCCTAGAAAAGATTGAATGGTGCTCTTATGAGTAGGTGATCCAACTAAGGAATAGATAAGACAGCACTCCTATGAGCAAGCGATCCAACTAAGGAATAAGTATGACAGCATTCCTTTAAGCAAGCAATCCTAGAAAACATTGGATGACGCTCTTATGAGCAAGCGATCCAGAAAGGAAGAAAACTTTCATGAGTTTTGACAAATTGATTTATGACTTGAGTTTGAGGGATTTTGATGATTCCTTGAAAATTTTAAGAAATCTCTCTTAATAATTTTTTTTTTTAAGTTTCATTTCTCTTTTGAAAAGTTTTTCTTTTTTTTCTTCTTTTTGTCAAGAAATTCAAAAAAAAAACTCTTTGATAAAAAATTGTATTAGTAACAAGTAAAAAAGTCTAAAAAAAAAATAAATATCACAATTAAGGGGTTGGCTTACCCCTTACCCGTTGATCACTCATTCTCTCAGTCTTGTTTCCTAAAGTATAATTCATGATCTTTGGACTTTTTTAGAATCACTAATTTCCAACTTAGGATATTGACCCTTCACGTTTTTGACAAAATACTCAACTCTTCGATTTTTCACTCAGGGGATAGATATCATTACTTGAAATGTTTAGTTAAACTGGACTTCCTTACACTCTCATAGGTTTGTTTTTATTCTCAGCATCAATTCCAAAAATTGTAACCTATCTTGTAAGTGGTACATTATGGTCAATCAATAGGTCTTTTCTAGGTTTTCAATGTAAGGCTTTTGGTCTATAGTTTAAGCAAATGGATATCAATGTACTTGGCCAATTTTGAAGAAATCATATGCAATCAATCCCGGGTTTACAAGCGAAGAACCTAGGAGAAACTAAACATGGGTTTACCTTAGTTTCATTAGCAAATTTCGCTTAAGATAAGTCGATTTCTTTAGTCAAAAGAGTTTTATCAAGGGTAGTATAAAGCGAGTAAGATCATAAAATGAGGGCTTTGCTTTTGGGCTTAGGAATTTAAAGTGTTTGGCTTTTGGATACCATCACAAGTTCGGACTTCAAACTTATTGGTAATTTAGCTCAGTTTTGAAAGTGATCACCTTGATAATATCTTCAATCTCTTTTTTTTTCACTTCTTTTCCTTTTTTTTTCTTTTCTTATTTTTTTTTTCTTTCTTGTTTTTTCTTTTTCTTTTTTTATTTTTCCTTTATTTTTTTAGGTCTAGGTGATTACCTTCCATTGTTGAGTTTTCACTTGATGGGATTTGAAGCCCTAAAACCATAGTTCAAAAAGTATAAGCTTGGGAGAAGTGTTTATGACTTTGAAGTGTTTAGGAAAAGTCTATAGCCTTGAGGTGTTTAAATGAATGTATAAGCCTGAGTGAGGTGTATATAGTTTGAAACTCTTCTTCATCCTTAAGAAATTGAGTTATCTATGACAATATTTGCTCATAAATTGGTATAACTAAGGCAAGTATAATTTAGTCTCCTTTTCTCCAAATTACTGACCCTAACCTCCTAATTGCCCCAATTTGGGATGATTCTTGGCAAGGTTAATTTTAAGAAAAAAAAATCCCCTAAAGGTTCAAATGAGTTTACAAGAGATAATCGTGTTTAAGGATAATGAAATGAATGCCTAACATCATTTTGACACGTATACTAAGTTTAAGACAAACCTCCTTTAAGGAATGAGCCTAATTACTCACCTTGATGGCACTCTTCTCTCGTGTGTGTCTAGGGTTAGTGTTTAGGACATAGGTTGCCTCTTTTCATCCTAAACCTTTAAAGTAATGTGTTATCATTCCCTTAGGTGAAAAGTTTTAAGTTTTGAGTTCACATTTTCTTTATCCATTTTCACTTATTTGAAATGCCCTTATCTGAATTGAGCTAGCTTCATAGAATACAAAGACAATATTACACATGAAAACTACTTTATTAAATAACTCATATCTATTACAAGCTCCAAAATGAAAGATGATTCTAAAAAATATAGGAAATAAATTTCTTTTCTTCTTCTTGTCCCTATTTTTGTCACTTCTTCGAACTTAGCCCATTCAGTTGAATTAATCTCTTAGAGATATACCCAGCTGCTTTAAGTAGTGAGCCACCTGCTCAGATGACAATAGTAAACCCTCAATGCCTAATACTGGAATTTGTCTATTTGATGCTTCTTCAAAACCTAGGGAAGGAATACTACTGCTAGTCGACCCATCAGTATCTAGAGAATTTTGTTAGATAATCTTGGCATAAATCAAATCCTATACCTTATGCTTTAATCTCCAACAATCTTGAGTGGTATGCCCCACTTTGCTTACATGATAGTCATACCATTTGTTGAGGTCATGATCCCTTAGCTTATATCATACTAGTAGTCCTACATCTCTCAATTGCTTGAACACTTAGGCCATTAGAATCTTGAACTGCGTAAATTGCCTCCTCTTATTGTAGACGAGCTTGTCTTGATTCTAGGCTTTCCTAATCAGCACCTCCATTCCTAACTTCTCTTTCATTGAATCATCTTCACACTTGGGCTATAACTTCCTATTCATATTAGGATGTATGTTTCTAAGCTACTTGAGCACATAACCCATCGCCATTTCCGTGCTAGTGAGCCTTTCTTCTAACTTCACTAACTTTTCTTCTAAGGTAGCAACCCTTTCTTCCAGACTCTAGCAATAACATTAGGATCGTATTTCCAAGGCTTACACCTTGGTGTTGGAGTCTTAGGATGCAATAAACCCTCTTCTTTTAAGCAGCGATAAACCCGAGACATAAGAATTGGGATATGAGTGAACCTCCTTCTAAATGATTTCCAACTTAGCTTATTTTCCTTGAGCTCTAGACCAATGCTCAAGGCACTAGGCTCACATATCATTAGATAGGACATCATAGTAGTCACAATAACCTTTGAATCCAATAAGGCTGATCCCTTCCCTATCAATCTCCCTACTTTAATAGCATCTTCAATGAGACTACTAACTGCAACTACATCTACAAACATAGAAGCAGTATGGCCTAAGAGGTGATTATAATAAGGTTCACCTAATGTGCAAATGAATATGTTGATCGATTCATTTTTTGGTAATTGTACTATAGCTTAAGCAACTGTAGATCTCCATCTCTAGGCATACTCTTTAAAGGACTCGGTCAGCATCATTTTCATGTTATTCAAATCCATCAGGGATGGAGCCACTTCTTCATTAAACTTTTACTATTCATAAAAGGCTTAAGCTAGCTTATCCCAAGTATCAAGCTTAACTAAGTCTTGTTGGGTATACCAAATCAACGCCAACCTAGTTAGGTTATCTTGGAAAGTTTGAACCACCAGTTGCTCATGTTTAGAGAATTGAGCCATCTTGCAAACATAAAACCTAAGGTAAAGTTTAGAACAACTCGTTCCATTGTACTTTTCAAAATTTGGTACCTTAAACTTCTTGGGTAACTCATGGTCTTCAAAAGCAAACACTGCTCAAGCCCAAATCACTCTTTACATTATGATCCTTGAGAACTTTCATTTTCTCTTCAATTTTTTAGAAGATTTCTTATTTCATCTTCATCAATTTCTGCACTAATTCCTTCCCTAAGCATTTGTTGCTATTGTTGAGCTCATGAACCGATAACTCTTTAGACTTGTTTGTCTTAGATGGCATGTCAATAGGCTCTTGGGCTTAGGTATAGGCCATGGTCTTGACTTGCTTCACATGCTTTCCTAGAACCCCTTCAGCTGTGGTTATTCTATGTTCAAGAGCTTTAGACACCTTGTTTTTTAAAATGAGTGATTATAAGGTTCAAGTTAAGCTAGATTACTTAAAAAGCAATCTTTCAAAGCTTGGAAAAATCCCTTCTTGTTAGAAACACTGCATCGAGTTTTTAGTTTTGAAAACCATTCTGTTTTTTTTCTTTTTGAAAACTTTTATTAGAAAATCAATGCTTATTTTATGTCATAGAAACCTAATACTGACATTGATGAATCCAAACAAAGAAAACAATGGGACTAACAACCAAGTACATAGGATGACGATAATATTATAAAAATAATATGGAGAAGCAGAAATTATTTTACAATGAGAAACTTATTGAATAAATGGTATAAGCGTGACGACTCATGAAGAAAACTCTATCAGGACCGTGACAACTTAAGGGCTAAACACGAAGAATGCGAACTTAAACATTTACAAGATTAATGACTTCAAGATGGGAAATAATTTACAATAGGAATTTGATAGTTAAATCTTTTTTGTCTTGTTCATTTTTTTATTTTTTAAGTTCTTAACAGTATAGTACATGTAGGGTATTGTAATAAGAATTTACTAAGTAAAAAATTATCATGAAATTGGTTTTTTTATCATAAAATATCTTTTGAAATTTTCACATTTTTAAAAAAAAAATGTTGGAAAGCCTTTTTAAAAAAATTGACAGTTCCATAATATTCTTTATTATAGTTAATTACCCAAAAAAAATTACAAGTTAATACAAAAGTTTTTTTTTCTTGTTGTTTTTCTTTATTTTATTTTTTTTTATTTTTAAGGAAACTATCAAGAAATTTTAAAAGAAATGAGTAAAAAAAAACTGCGCAATCAATAAAGGTTATTGTTTAATAAAGCTGCAAATTTATTAACAATCACAAAATTCAACCTATTCCAACAGATTAAAAAAAAACACATCTTAATTAATCTCCTTAAAAATTCAATCCTATATCTATAAGAACCAATGAATCTGGCAAAGACAGAATTCACGGGATTAATACTAACCTGACTTTCCATATCTATATCACATAAAATATGAAACAACGTGATTGTTTACAACGAAACCACTAAATTTAGAATAAAGTTAGACATTATATTAATAATTTTGTAGATTTTTCAAAAATTTTCTTAAAAATTACGCAGCCTTTCACTCATTATGAAACAATAAAAATAAAAACACATATAACACAGGAAATAAAATATTCACAAAGAAACAAGCATTATCAAATATATAAAAATGCAATATGTTACACATGTATGCAATGTAATAGAAGTCGATAATTAATAAATTATAGAAAATATGATGAATCCACAATCAGGAAATTCCCTTATATATAAGTAAGTTTGAAATAAGATTTTTTAAGAAAAATGAAGTTTATGAATACTTATATATAAGGGTTAGTGGTTTCTTTTAAAAAAAAAATTCCCTTTCTTGAAGAATAAGATCAAGCCGATTGCAGATTGATTAGGTTTTTCCTATAATTTAAAAATAACTACCTCTTTTTTCAAAAAGAATAATACAAGAGGTCGGGGTCTATAGTTCTCAAGCTCTGTAACTCCAAGGCTTTTCGAAGAGAAGCCTAGTAGGCTACATTGAAACCTAAGTGAGCTCACCTATCACTGCTAGGCATGAATAAAGACCCCAACGACCTAAGAGTTACACAATGACGGCCTGTCCTAAGTTCCTAAGGTAATCCAAGTTCGACCACATCTAAACACATGAATAATTATTAAAAATACAGAAAGAAAGACCCCAACCCGCTTAATATAAATTACTTGACATTAAATTAAAGAAATATTTTTCTAGAAAACTTTAAAAATTGAAATTGCCAACCAGTTTAGCTGGTAAAAAATGAAATCGAAAACCTTAATTTGGCCACTAATCTATGGATTTTCTAAGAAAATGATTTTTTTTAGAAAATTAAACTAAGAAAAACTAGGTTCGGGGGCTAACCTATTAAAATTAAGTCACTATGTAAAAATTAAAGAAAAATTGATGAACGTTTATTTTTGTAATTTCCTAAAAGTACTAAAATATGTATAAATAAGTGAAAGACAACTAAAGTGAATTTTTTGTTATTTTTTATTAAGAATTTTCACAAAAAAAAGGGAAAAAAGGTTTTTCTATTTTTTATGTGATTACCTCAAAAGTGCCTATATACTCGCTGGTCAAGATCAAACTGGCTATAATTCTTTTTTTATAAAATATTTAGTGAGTAGATTCTTTTTATTTTAAAAACCGAGTCAAGTTTATATTTATTTATCAATTTATTATTTTTTAAAAAAACCTAAGAAATCTATTTTCCTAAATTAAAGAAAACCCTAACTAACCATTTCTTTTTTAAAAACTCGATTGAGATTTTTTTTTATTTTTAAAACCACTACGTATCAAAAATATTTTTTCTAAATCCTAATTATAGGATACGTTAAAGATACAGTTAGATACATATCTTTATGCATATCTTTTTTAATTCTCAACCGCAAAATACGTTGAAAATACAACCTAAATACATATCTTTATACGTATCTCTTTTAAATCTCAACCGTAAGATATGTTTTAGAAATGTTTATTTTTTCAAAAAAAAACGATTTTACTAAAAACACAATTTAACTAAATTTTATCAAAAATTGGAATTATCTAAATAAATCATGCAATAAACCTACTCTTAAAACAAAAATAAATTAGTAAAAATAATCAAACTAACTAATAAAATAAAATAAATAACATAAATAACTTTTACCCATGAATCGAGTCGCGTGTGTTGATCATGTATTGCGTAGGGTGTCTAGTTAGTCAGATCAAGGGCGTACGATTGCTTTTAGCTACTGTTGGTTAGAGGGACATGGCTACATCAGGCAAAGGATTACGCAAAGGACTTCGTTGGCATGGACGTACGTAGGGCTTCAAGCGTTGGCTTGCAAATCAGAGTGTGCTATGTTTCGGGCAATTGAGGACGTACGATGTTATGTATCGCAAGTGCGATGATCAAGGGATATCGTTGTTCAGGGGGGTGTCAAAGTTGGTGATCGATGGAGTGTAGGACATGGGATGCCTTCAAATTGTGTCAAGGAGCCAGACTTCGGCGTAATAGTCTTCAGATTGTGTCGGGGCTAGGTAATGTGTCGTGCGTCACGGACATGTTGGTTTGGATTTATTCGGTGTTGGCTGGACGGCTTCGATTGACTTTGGACTTCGGATAGGGGCATTGATTTACGTTGAGAATTGGGGACTGTTAGCTTGTTGGAATTGGATTAAGGGCATTTGGACTTGTGGCATGGAGCAGGGAATTGGAGTTTAGAATTTAGATTGAAGGCATCAGGACTTCGGATTAGAGCTTTACGAAAATTTGGAAAGTTAGAATAAAAAACCGTGCAGAACTTCTTTGCTAAATTTCTATTTATAAACTACTTATTAAATCTTTTATATCTTTTATTTAGATTTGATCTTTAATAAACAAAGGATACGATGAAAATTCGTCTTAACTTTTAGAAACCCTATTTGGGTTTTCTATTTACTCAGTCCGATTCAATCCGATTTGGTTTAATCCAAGAGTCCACTTAATAAATTAGTTTAATCTAATCCAATATAATTTAGATAAAAAAATATATTTTATATCAGATTAGACTAAAATTATTTTAATAAAACTCAATTCCCCAATAACTTAATGATTTATTAAATTGATCATACACCATCATCTGATTTAATATTAAATGATCCGACGCGATTTGGCTTGACTCAACTCGATACGATATGACTTGACTTAACTTGATACGATACGACACGACTTGGCTCAATACAATTCGACTCGATACAACACGACTCGACTCTCTTTTTTTAATTTTAATTTTTTTAATTTTTTATTATTTTCTTTTTTTTGTTAATTTATTATTTTTTAACCTAACTCAACTAAAATAAAACAAAAATGAAAAATGACAAAAATGAGGTGTCTACACTCCTTTTTTATTCCAACTTAATTCCTACTTAACAATTATCAATCCTCTAGCTAATTATCAATTCAAACACATCATAAATATGAATTGAATCAAAATAAATGCTTCATGAAACTCATCTCCACTTCACACACATACCCATAATATCAAATCCAATTTCTCCATATCAAAACTCAAATTCTTGTACAAACATTAACAATTAACAACCTAATCATCAATTCACCATGAAATATGAAAAATCAAACAAAACCACCTCTAAATTCCCACTTACATGTCATGTCACACGTGGGTTCTTTAAATCCAAAAACTTTTTTCCATCAAATTCAACACCAATTCATCAACATTTAACATACACAACCTAAATCATCAATTAATCAAGAATCAACAAATTAAACTCCAAGTCTAGATACATCTACCAACTAGTCATTCACCATTCCTCAAACCCAAATCCAATTTCTCAACATTGATCAATTAAACATCAAATTAACCCTAAACTTGATGTAGAATTTCTTCTAAAATGCACCAAAGCTCTTGAATTCCCAAATTTTCTTCTAGAAACCCACAACCAACTTCAAGCTCTAATTTCACCTACCAAACATCAAAATAACTAATTGTCACTTAACGAAAAATTGTAGATCACATCTTTAGCTATAACATACTAAAAAACCACAAGAAATTATTGAAGTTGGACTTCCTTACCCCTTAGCTTACATGTGAAGCTCCTCTTCAAGCTCCTAATGTCTAATTTCTTACTTCAACTCCTTGATTCCATCATTTCAGTCAAACACATATAATTAGTAGATTGATTACCTAACCGAATCTAAAAACTTCCAAAATTGAATATAGTTCTTTATCAAAACTCGAATTACAAGATGAATGTCCCCAAACACTTAATTCTTTGCTTAATTCTCTTAATCCACCTTTCAAATTTTAAAATAAAAAAAACGATTAATTTTTTGTCTTAGGTGTCACGACATTAGAGGGGAAGAGAAAGGAGTGTTTCTTACCTCTATGTGATCCAAATGACTCTGATTCTCTCTCTTACCTCAATTCCCCTTTTATATTAAGTTCTAATACTCCTAGGGTCTTCGATTTACTAACTTACCCCTTATCTAGTTACCTTCTATGATTTACCTGCTTAATTAAAAAAATTTCATACATGTAAATGTGTTTTATAATGCATGTATGAAATATCTAAGGCTATTTTACTATTGGGCCATTAATTACTTATATTAATTTAGACCTTTAAGTGAATTGGCTTTAAATTAATCTATTTGGTTAGAAAATTTCCTAAACATACCATTATTGCAATATAAAATTCATTTATTGGAAAATATTTTATTTTATTGAAAAAAATTTTAATTTTCTAGAAAAATATTCTTTATGGTATGGTTGTGTTGTTTCATAAACACTTGTATCATGAAGTTTTAATTCAAAGCTTGCCTATGGTTTATGTTGAAAAGAATGTGTTTCAAGTCTGACAAATTGGGAAGTATAATAAATTCCCATTTCCTATCAATAACGCTTGGAGTGCTTCTGAAAAGTTGCAGTTAGTCCATACTAATATGTGTGGACCAACGAAGGCATCTCTACTGAGTGGTAGCAAGTATTTTATTTTGTTTATATATGATTATACAAGGATGTATTGGTTTTATATCATAAAGAAAAAGCTAGAAGTCATCAGTATGTTTCAAATTTTTAAGGCTGGTAGAAAATCAAGCAAATTGCAGAATCAAAGTAATAAGATTAGATAACAAGACTAAACATACATCAAAAAAGTTTGACTAATTTTTTATTGAAGTTGGAATTGAACATCAGTTGACTATTAATACTCCCCTCAACGGAATGGAGTTAGTAAGAGGAAGAATAGAACCATTATGGAGATGGCAAGGTGTCAGCTATTTTAAAAGAAGATGCCTATGCATTTTTTTGTCAAAAGTTATTAATATGACTGTATGGAGATGGCAAGGTGTCAGCTATTTTAAAAGAAGATGCCTGTGCATTTTTTTGTCAAAAGTTATTAATATGACAGTATATTTAATGAATAGACTTCAACTATTCATTTGAAGCTTGGTATGGAGTTAAAGAGCTATGGAACACCAATGAGTATTTAATAGTTTATACGGCAATCATGTGCCAAATGTAAAAAGAGATAACTAATATTTTTTATATACAGCTCTCCCTCCAAAGGTTATCAAGTTTCCAATTTTAAGACTAAAAAAACAAAATTAATGATTAAAGGGCATCAAATATGATGAAGCAAATGTAGAACTAGAAGAAAAATGAGATAGAAGATGTAGATGTTGATCAAATTAGGTTAACTACACCCTATGATCCAAGAGAAATAGAAGCTAAAGTTGGTGCTAATAACTTTAATATTTTTAGAATAAGAGAAACAACATCACTTAATAAAATATATGAGAGATATGGTACAACATTACAAGAGCCCACATGCTATAACGAAACTACTAAAGAAACCGGGTAGGCATCAAAGAGGAGTTGAAAAGATAAATGAAAATATAACTTAGCAATATGCCTAAATCCTTGAGAAGGAACCTAACACTATCCAAGTACACTACATAATGATAAAGATCACACTTCTATGCTTTAGGTTTAAAATAGTTAGAAAGAGTGATCTTTTTATGATTTTTAGATGAGAAACAAATCAAAATGGAGGTTATAGATAGTTATCAAATAAGAGGATTCTAATTTAATAACCGAACTAAGATGAGGTTTTGAAATCCCACCATTGATGCCACCCACGACTTATGAGAATCAAAAAGGGTCTAATTGAATCAACAAATATGGCATATAGTTAGAATCAACTAAAGATCACGACAATTGGAATAAGACTCTGATTGATAAGATCAAAAGGAAAACACTTTCAAAACCTAATGAAAGGTTTTCACTTAATAAGTAACAAAAATAATATTCATTCAATGACAACTGATAACTCATTACTTCTTAAGGTTACATGGGTGTTTATACATTAATATAGAACAACTACCATGAAGGGAAATACTTGAAAAGAAAAAAAAAAAGCTCCATAAAAGGAAATGAAATAACTATTTAGATAATTGCATTCCTAACTCATTCTGCTCTATATGATTCATTTTCCTTATCCAAAAGGTTTAGAATAAGGTCATATTCAAGTTAAGATTTGCCCAATAGATAAGTTCTTCTAAACATTTACTATTAGAAGCTTCTAATTTGCCAATCAGAAGTTTTTTTCTAAATTATCTTTTTGTTGTCAAAAGCAATGCTCCTCCATCCTAAATCAAGATGTTTGTTAAAACTCAATGAAGAGTCAAAACTAATAAAAGTCGTTCTAAACAAGTTTCTTGACTTCCTTTTTTCGATTCATAACCTGATTCTTACCACGATTCTACATCTAATTTTGAATTTCTTTTGGCCCATCTAAGTTCTTTATTCTTCCCTAGTTTTATGGAGTCACATTTAAGACTTTGATTTCTACCACTTAGGAGTTAATTGATAGGAGTAAAAACTAAAAGGTAATTGGTGTTAAGTGGGCAAATATAATCTAAGTGCTTCTATAAACAAGCTCAAGGCCAAATAGGTTGTAAAGGTTTATTCATAAGAATATGGCATTGATTTTTCACACACCTTTGTGCTAGTGGCTAGTTATCATATTATAAGGCTTCCAATGGCTTTAGCAGTAAAGATGAGATGGAAAATTCATCATCTTGATGTGAAGCTAGCTTTTTAAATAGTATACTTAAAGATATATATGTTGAGCAACCAAAAGGATTCCAAGTTTTAAGTTATGAAGATAAGGTTTACAAAGCTTTGTATAGCTCTTTATAGCTTGAAACGGGGCACCAAGAGCCTGATGCTACAAAATATATCTATTATAGCAAAGAAGTTTATGAGCCTTAGTATACCAACCCGATGATGACAAGCTCTAGTGTAGTCAATGCCAAATTTTAGGACACAATGACCATTAGTACAATAGCTTATTTGCTCCTCATTTTATCTTATTAACAAGAATGGCATGTGGGCAACTTATGTTTTATTTTATTTACTAAAATGCCACTAGATATATATGTAATGTTTGAAGCCTTGGGAGATTATTATGCAATATACATGAATTGTTCTTAAGTTAGCTCTTGAATTCCTTTAATAAGGATTATGGTGAGCAATCTTTATTGATACTTTATGAGTCATATCAAAGTATAGATTAGGTCATATAGTTTTTGCTTGGTGCATCATATCCTCATAGGCAACTCACTAAATTACTAAACCATATATAAAACTCATCAAAGACCTTAAAAATCACGTATAAGGCTAACCCCAAAAAATATTATTGTTTCTTTTATTGATGGCCTAGTGATTACTTTACTCCAAGGCACATTAGATTTAAAAGAAATGAAAGTGAAACTACTTTAGACTTGTTGAAGGTTAAGGATAAAATTCAATTTATTGTCTCTTTACATGTAGATAAGTTGTTGGTTATAGGTTATACCTCCAAAAATCTTAACATAGTTCATGTTATAGATAGAAAGTAACTTTGAATTGTCTAATTTAGGTGAGACAAAATATGTTTTGGACATGATCATTCACTAGTTTAAAGAAGGAATCTTCATTTAAAAAAAAAGTAAGCATTAGATAATCTAAAAAAGTTTCACATGGAGAGATGCTAACTAGTGGCTACTCCACTAATTGTGAACGAGAAGCTATTAAAGAATAAAGAAAGCAACAAAGCAAATGCTTCTATTTATAGAAGCTTAGGGGGTAGCTCGTCTACTTATGTACTATAAGACCAGATTTAATGTTCTGTACAAGTCTCCTCTCAAGGTTGATGCAATCATTGAGTCAAATTCATTTTGGTGTAGCTAAGAGAGTCTTAAGGTACATTAAAAGCACTCTTAACTATAGCTTATGGTTTGTTAAGAAAGACAGTAAAGAACTCTAAAGATATGTAGATAGTGATTTCTTGGAAATATAGATCATTACTTCTTGCCATGCTTTTTCATTTAGCAGTGCAATTTTTTATGGAATACAACAAAGCAAGAGATAGTGGCCTCATCCTCAACTTCTAAGTATATTTCTACAACAACAGCTATAAACCGAGCAATATGATTAAGGAAATTGTTGATATATTTAGGGTAAAGCCAAGATGGTGCTACTTTAATATGAGTTGATAACAAGTCAACCATACCTGTTGCCGAGAGCTCTATACAATATTAAAGAACTAAATACATAAATGTGAAGTTTGAAGTATGGCAAAGTCAATTTGGTGAATTGTCACTTAGAAGATTAGACTATTAACATGCTTACCAAGGCACTTTCCAAAACTAAGTTTGAAGAGCTAAAAGACTTGAAGTCTCTAAGAAAATCTCAAAGAGGAATATTAGAATTTGGGAATTTTGTAGATGAGTTAATAAAGACTTTTTTACATTTATTAATTGAGACTTTTCTAGGTGTAATTGTTAGTAGGTATAGTTGTTAACAAATCTATTACAAAGAGAAGTTACTACCTACTAAAACCAACCATATTAGAGGTACCTATAAATAGGCACTCTTATGTGTAAATTTTGCGTGAATGATGTGAAAACATTTTCTTCATAACAATTCTATACAATTATTGCATGTTAAGTGTGATCAACAAAATGTTGCGATTTCATGAAATCCACGTAATGTTGTTATCTTTTGACTAATGATTATTATACTAAAATCATGTATATGCCTTCATGCATCGTGTCTGTGTTTTTAGTTCAGTAAGTTTGCTAGCTAGGCAATTCCTACCCCTCCTACGATCATATTTCTCAAGCCACAATTTTTATGATGTTTGAATGTAGGACAAATAGCAATTACTATTCCCTCCAAGTTCAAGGCATAAGAAAGATAATAAAAGTCTAGAAGACGACAACGGTTGTTAGAGTGCGGCCATATGGTGATAATTGTCGATATTGAACATAACCTAAGATGTTAGGAAAAACATAATAGAAATCATTCATTTTTTAAAATTGAAATCATTATGTTAGAGCATTTGACCATGAAAAGAAATATTTTAGTACTTAATACAACATTGAAGAATGAAAAGCACATTTGCTCTTACGTGTATCACGAAAGGTATGCTTTTATTACCACCAAGTAGGGCATTTAGACTCTCCTTGATGATATCAAGAGGTTAAGCCAACCTTTTTCCCAAAGCATACAAGATTTATGAATATTAGCAATAGAAATTTAGAGAAATGAGACCATAAATGTGAGGAAAGCTCAAATATTTTGGATAGCCTACAAATGAGGGAAATCACCTTAGTTACAAGAGTCCTCAACAGACAGACGACAGACATTTACTTAATTTAATGGTCATAATTTATTTAGACCTACCATGTACAACTACCCCTACCAACCAAGGGGGGGTAATATCTAATTACTTTCACAACATTCTAGAAAATACAAAAAGGCCTTGGTCATGGACTCTATGCATTAAAGACATAAAGATATCAAAAAAAAAAAAAAATGGAGCCGAAGGAAGAGGCTATATATATAACTTTCTGCCCCACTCAAATTGACATGTTCCCATCATTGATTGCTCCCTTAAAAAACATTCACTAAGTGTCCAGAGGACACAGTCTGCCATAACTTTCCGGGTCTATTCACTTTCAAGCAAACCCTTTCGATGCATTAGGTACCCTAAGCATGGATTTTGTCTCAAACTTTAAATTATATGCCCTTAAATGATCTTTTCAATCTTTCCCATCAACTTGTCATATACCCCCAGTAATGTCTTCCAAAAGCTATCATAGTCTCCTATTTTCCAAACTAGCCCATTGAACAAGTCTATAAAGTTTTATATTTTTCTAACATATTGGAATTATTGAATTTGTGCTCTACATTAACTAATCCTTAATAGATTCTTTGGTGATTCGACTTCATCGAATCATGGTACTACTACAAATCCTCCTCTAAAATTCTTACTCAATGCTTCTTGAACTAGCCTCTGCTCTAGCATCAACTTAGCTTGAGGATCCTAAGCTAAACCTAGTTTCATCCGCTCCAATACTTCACCAAGTTCTTAATCCAATATGCTTGGCTCAGTATATTCTCTTTAAGCGCGCTTCATCTCTCTAGACTCTCCTATCTATGTCTAGCCTACAAACCTATTTATGATTGAGATTTATATTATTTGTAGCTATTCCATACTCTATTATGTGCTTTCTCTAATATATTAATTAGTATTCACATGTATACCTCCCTAACCACGCCCGCCCCCTCCCCCAACTCCCTTCTCTCTCACATTAATATGGATTTATTATCGATCTTGCCATCGAAATTGACCATAGTAAGAATACCATTATTAAATTTTGATTATCTTCTATATATGCGCATACAGACACTCAAATGCACACACATATACACATGCACATGTACATACACAAAGTTAGAACATCTCTATCCACTACATATTTATTCCGGAGCTTATTGAAATAATTAAATTAGGAATAGTTTTTGTAATGGCAATTGGTATTTTTCTTACATTAACCAAAACCTATTTGTTTTTGTTCATTTCTATCACAAATGGACTTTATCTAGACTAAAAGTGGACCACTTATTAAATCTTGTATAAAAAATTCTTTTACCCATTTCTTTCGATAATCTATTTATACAACTTTCTTTCCAACTCTTTTCACCATGAAGGAAATTAGGAATAGATACGCAATATTTACGAATTTTCTCAAACAAGAGAAAGAAGCAACATCAAATTATTCAGACAGCACACACACACACATACACATATTATTAAGTAAATACCACCCCTTCCAGATGGTAAACTTTTATCCATAAAATTCCTAAAATAACTTCATATATTTGGTACAACAGGTAGGTGGGCTTTTTTTTTTTCTTTTTTTTTTTCCTTTTCAATGTAATCCATCTCTCTAATTTTCCTAAAAGTCACTTCTAAGTAGTTCTTTACAAAGCATGTATCAGTTTGTTTGCAGTAAAAACCAAACCCTTAAGCTAATATACCAGTCTTGTTAGTGTTAGAATAGCACCTTCAAGGTAAAAATTGACATCATTCTTCTTCAGGTTCTTCCTCTTCTTGAAGAAGATTTTCTCGGTTATCATGAGCCCAGAAACCACGTACATCTATTAGCATGCTGGCTACTGTGCCACCCTGTTTACAAGCCAGAAGATCCGCTAGTGTAATTCTCAAAGGATCAGCTGGCTTAACCATGTCCCATATTTCATCCCTAACATCATCAATGCACAATTCATAGTTCCCACCTTCAATCCATTTCTGGTGTACATCTCTGATAAAATAAAACACAAAACGAAAAGAGAACGTTATTCATCCTGCTAATATAATTGCAGTTCTGCAAGAAGACAGTAATCCCATTTCAGCCACTTTACAGTAAATACACAACATTCTACAAATCATAGCTCTAATAGCTCCAGTTGATCCAAAATATGAAGTCATATTTCTGCAATTTAGAGACTTGCACAACACATCCAAGTAATGCAAGCAGGAAATTACAGAATTCATCTGTAGGAAGCTTGTATCAGGAAAAATCTCACAATACAGATGTTTCCCTTCTTTTCTTCCAAGCTAGAATCTAAAATGCTAAAGTGGACAAAAAAGAGAAATAGCTATTTCCCCCAACATTGACCGTTCCATATTTTCCTTTCACAGAATAACTTGCCCACTTTCCGACACTAAATTATGAATGCCCAGGGAAAAAAAAAAAAGGTTGGGTAGTATTTGTTAAAAGTGGAGGAATAACTTGAACCATGTGTAGGAAACAGAAGAGAACAATTTCATCAACAGTCTTTAGAAATTCAATCAGTAGTTTGAAAATTAACCTGAAAAGTGAGTGTATATCAGCTGTTGTGAGAAATCCTCTTCCATTAAGATCCAGACATCGGAACAAATATGTCAAGCCTTCAGGAGTGTCCTTGTTCTCAAGTGCCAGAACAAAGTCTAGAAAACTCTCAAAATCCATCTCCCTTGAATTTCCACCACCAGTTTTGCCACGGCGGACATGTTCATCAAAAACTACAAAAAGAAGTGCAGGGCAATCTGTCATTTGAAAGAAAGATCCATTTTATATGATGAAGACTCTCCCAACATAAACCAAACAGCAAGTTAGACATGTGTCCCAAACTCCCAATACTTCCTCAAAATGTACCAACATATGCATAAAAACCACCATTTGGTAAGGGGATTTTTAAAGCTATAATAGCTATCTTCTCTTTACCCCTCTCAATGAAAATTTCTGTCATCGTGCCATCAGCATATTCTCGAAGTTCCTGCTTGCTCAACGTTCCATTCATATCCTTGTCAAGAGCCAGAAACATATCTACGGAAGAAGATAGTCACCATTCCATAGTCAATGTAACTGAAGTAGAAAAAAGACAGAAAACTTGAGGAAATAAAAACATACCACAAATCCGCTGTGCTGATGTTAATGAAAACCAATTCTCAGCTTGCTCGGTGTCAGTAACTTCTTCCTCACTTTCCTGTCAAAGATGCACCAACTAATGTGATAAATTCTGATTCTAAAAAGTTATCAAGAAATCTTTTTAGGCATTTTCCAACTTTAATCAATCCAAAGATTTAAAGCTACAAAAATACAAAATCAGAGCATTCACTGATTGTGCAAAAAACAATGGGAATACGGCTAATACCACAGAGAAGAAAGATCCTTCATACAGCCATGAAAATGGTGTTCAAAGTGAGGAATTCTCCTATGATGATGCAAATATTCATCAAATAATTCAGTTACAGCTAAAACCAGGAGAATCTATTTTATTTAACCTGGTGCAATTCCATGAGCTCTTGAAGGCAGTTGCTAAGTAGCACCTTCTTTATGCAAGCTTTTCCTGAAAAGCAAGGTCATGTCAGACACCACATGATAACTTACTTTTCTTCACCAGCACAATAAACATATATAAAAGGTGTAATCACCAAATAAAACAGCCAAGAAAGAACAAGCATCTTGCTAACTGCCATTAATACACTTTTATTATGTTTAGCTCATGGTGATTGCTCTTTTACAAGGCTAATTCCATTCACAGTCATGTTTCCACATGGTATAATTGATGGGAGAAACAACGTAGAACAGCGTTTACCAATAAAGATAAAAATATCAAATGTTCACGTGTTTTTCAATTGAACAAGGGGGTGCCAAACTATGGCATAAGGAAAATGAGGTTTAGAGCTACTAACACAGAAAACACTTAGGATATCACCAACCTCGTCTGTGAGGATCACAAAAAAAGAAGAATTTCCGTGCAGCTATCCGGCAGTACATCTGAACAAAGGCAGCAGGCATATCTCTCAACTGTGCCAAATTAGGAATAAGGCCCCTTATATAGGCTTCCATTTCCTAGAAGATGGAACACACAATAGTTATTATCTGCATAAATCAATGCCATATATAGTTCACATAGAACATATTAATATTTCTTAAAAAGAGAAACAAGAAGCTCAACCAAAGTAGATAACACATACATGAGATTGAAGAAAACCATCAGAGTCCTCATCCAGCTCGCTCATATCAATTCTGGCCTGCGTTAGGGAAACCTGAATGCCAAAGAGGAAGCTTAATTTTATAATTCCACCAAAATGAAAAGGAAATACAAGATTAGCCAGTTCTATAATATAAGCATTGCCCTCCACAATGATGTGATGACTTGAAGTACTTCTAATGATGAATTGCATCCATCCAACTTATGAACTATTGATTTATGAATACTTGATTTATTCACATTAATGTTCATAATCAACTTGTCTAGATATCCACTGTGGCTGCAGCCTTTCCATAAATGTTAATTTCCAATTTTGCAATTAAAAAGTGACACTTCATGCACACCAATTTAACGGCGATACTTACTGTTCGCATGACATAAAGATAGAAAGGCAGAATTGCAATTCTTCCAGAGTCGTCTTTCTCAAACTTCATAAAATTTGAGGGGCTGAAAAAGCGGCGGCACTTAGGTCCTATTTGCTCTGTACAAACTGAGGCAATATGGCAAAAATCTTCATAATTCATCTGCAATATGAAGAGCGTTAAAATTGATTTTAATATTCTCTTCTATTCCCATAGTTAGAAAATTCTAATATACAGTTACTAAAATTTTAACCATTTCACTGCAGTTTTTTCATTTTGCCTTTGTCTCATGGCCACCATGAAGATGAATGGATGATCCATCGCAGAAGGGAAGAAAAAAAAAAAAAAAGGAAAAGAATCTTTACTAAGAACGGAACTAAAGACTTTTCTTAGACATGATAGGATTCGTAAGAGATTGTTAGATGTGATTAATCAAAGAGTTCTAAATTCTGTCTCCCCTCTACTTATATAGTAGCATTGCAGTGTCAGCAATTTTCTTTTTTTCTCAGTAATTATAGAGTTCACACTTCTTTTTTTTTTTGGGGGGGGGGGGTTGTGCCGGGGAGGTTTGCAGTGTAAGTATAGAGTTCACAATTTAGATCCACCAATGTCAAGATTCTTCATTAGAAGCAAAAAGGATAGATTGTCTCATTTCTCAACCAAGCTTACCTTCTCAGCACCTGTGGCATCATCAATTACACAATTTTCTCTCAGACAGACCCACATGGCATCCAGATCATCTGCATTTAGCAAGAGATCCGATTGTTTCTGCAAAGGGATTATGGAGTCAGCATCTAATAGAAGGTTCTGAAACGCCACACCTTATAAAAGAGACAACTAGTGAAATAGGCGCAGGAACACTGCCAGACACCTTTAAAAATCGATATTTGGCCAGCCTCTGCACCCGATGACTAATGGATCCATCTTCAGGTTTCTGAATCATGAGAAAACAGTCAAGGATCACTGCATGAAAAATAATTAATGCAGCTCAACCAGATGAGTATAAACCCTATGGAATATGCAGCAAAGACATATTGTAAATTTGCTTGAATTTCATAAGTCGGCCAAATACCAAAATAATTTTCCTCTGATGAAAAATTTGTATGCACAAAAGAAAAGAACAAAAAGGAAAACAGACAAACAAAATGAAGCAACGTCTCTGCATGAGTCCCACATGATAATCATTTATATATACGCACAGTCAACCAAGCCTAATGCTTGCCTTTTTGTAGAAAGTGGGGATTGCACCGGCCTCAGCACCTCTCTGTTGCTTCTCCTTGAAGATATCAAGCAAAATTCTCTTTGTTTCAAGCTCTAGAAGAGATTATCAAACTGAATCATCATAATATATACACATAGTTCACATTAAAATGCACAAAGGAACAAGCCAAAATGGTACTATGCAAAAAATGTTCACTTTGTCTTTTTTGGTAATAAAAAATGATGACTTAGCTTTACTAGCAAACTTTATAAAAGCCATACTAGTAATAAAATCACAAAATCACCTCCCAAAAGCCAGTTCATTGCCTATGAGATGTACATTACCATGAAACTCAAAACCTAAAAGGCTCCTCATTTCTCAAAACTCATATCTGATATTACAGCAAGAAGCTTCCAATTTTAAATAGCTAAATCAGTTGCTTTCTTTAACAAGCATTGTAAGCAAGACATTCTCATTGAAAAAATGGAAACTTCTATGGTTTGCCACATCTTTAACTCGTAATTTAGTTGAGAAACTTGGTTTCTTGGTGAAACAGATTAAGGAATATATCTTGGTCCATGGATAGTACAATGAATTGAAGAACATCCTATTCAGCAACAAGAATATGATAAAGAAATAAGCATTTCAAACCACGAATATTATAAAGTTGATAGTTTTGTTATGTGCTATTAAAAAAGGCATTCTGAATGACCCGAGTTTGATTCTGACATCGGAGTTTGCGTATCCGTTTCGTTCCCCATAGGGTTAAGGAAAAACAAAAAAAAAAGCAACTGACCTGTGATTTTAATAACTTGAATTACAACTCCAGTACCAAATTTCTGAACAAACCTGACTTTCCGATGCTATCACCAAAAGCTCTAAACTTTTCCTTAGATAGGTTCAAAAGCTCTAAACTTTGAACACTAATGCAGCAAAACTTACTACCAAAGTTATCATTTAATAACTAAAGCATTAGAAACAAACATTTAAACCAAATTAAATTTAAATTTTTCAAAAAATATAGATGTATTATTAAGAAATGAGATCTCAAAGAAACCCTAGGCAGTCACATTTTTTAAATTAAACATTGAGGAGGTCAATAATGCGAATAGAGGCAGAGAGTACCCATTAGGGCTTCGGATCCGAGACCGGCACCGGATCCAATGAAGCGGCGGAGGTTTCGGACCCAAAGCATAGAAGAAGCGGGAGGGATCTTTCTCTGGGAGGCATCGTAGCTCTCGCCGTCGCTTGAGCCGCTGTACATGGGGGAAATTAGGGTTTTCGAACGAGATAAGTTAACTTGCTGGATAAAATTTCCCCAGACCAAATCGCATTACTGAGTCAGGTGACTCGGGAGTTAAGAAGAAAGAAGAAACACAAGCAAATGCAAAATACCAAATGCTCGTGATGTAATATTGCTGTTTTGGCTTGGTTCTGATTTTGCTGGAAGAAAGAAAGCAACTTTCTACCAAATCTGCTATACTTCTACTCCCCTTTTATTTAAATTTGTCATTTTATTTCATTAAAAAATATAAAAGAATATCCATAATATATATTAATAAAATTAAAAATATAATAAATTTTCTAAAATAAACAAAAAAATTTTAAAAATATTATTCAAATAAAAAGTATAATAAATTTTTTAAACAATAACAATTTTGATAATTAAAATAATAGATAAATAAAATAATAATAAAATAAGAAATAAGTATGATAAAAAATAATAAATATACAATTAGACACAATTGGACACAAACAGTTAAATTTTGTAAAATGAGTTTAATTTGTTTTACCAATTACCTCGTAAATATATCTAGTGATGAAAACTATAATTTATTAAATTGTCATTTGTAGGTAGTTAAAGAAAGTTTTTTATTTAATATGATAGATAATAATTTACACTTCTTTTTATTTTCTTAGTCGTTAACTTGTTAAATATTTTCAAAAAATAATAAAAGGAAAAAACAAAACTTATGCCAAAATGCAATTTGGAATTAAATTTTATTTCCTTTTAAACTTTTTCTACTAATTTCAAGAAATATTTTCATTGGGGACTCATAAATGTACTCTCTATCACACCATTGTACTTATTGTTCCTTACCAAAATGCCAAATCTATTCTTGTGTGTAGAAATGTTAAAAAATTTTATTCTAATATCATGTTGATTATAATATATTCAAATGTATATATAATAGTGTATTTATGGTTGCTTACTAAAATGCCAAATCTATTCTTGTGTGTAGAAATGCTAAAGATTTTTATTCGAATATTATGTTGATTATAATATATTCAAACGTATATATAATAGTATTTGTCAAAAGCAACATTAATTATTATATGACTTAATAACTAAATGAGTAATTTATAATTCATAATAATTAATACTATTTGAATTCTCTCTCAAAGCAAAATTGCTTTTAAATTATTACTATCTTCAAAAACATTTCTAAACATAGTAAAGAGAGTTGTGATTCAATTTCACTTTCCAACCATAACATTAGTACTTCTACTACATTTTCTTGAGGGTTAACAATTTTAATGTATTTTTCTTCTTTTCAACAAATCAAATATAAGGAAAGAAAGTAGAAATGATGTAAGATGAAAGTCCTATCACATTTATTTTTAAAGAAATAGTCTCTTAAAGACATTTTTTCATGCTAATATGAAAGAGTTTCTTTATGGCATGATTTTGGACAAAATATTCTTAAAAATTGTCTATATTTAATATGTTTTAGGGATTATTTTGCAAAAAATTCAAAAATTTTTCCCCTTTTCCAAACTATTTTGGCAAATAGCAAAATGTGCCTTCTTCTTTCATCGCACACAACTTTTTTTTCCATTAAAGAAAACAAATTAGGTATAACAAAGAGACTAGAGTCTTATCCATTTATACAAAAATTTGATTGAGTTATCTAAATCCCCTATGTTCATGCCTAAGCTCACTCAATTCTTTTATATTTAAGTGAGATTGTTGAACTTATTTATGCTAGGTTTATTCTTTCTTTTGTTGGTGATACCCAATATGTTCCATATTGATTGTAAGAGAGGTTAAGTAGCAGTATATAAAGTTAACATAGAGAATATCAAGTTAACAAGAGCCAAAAACTTTTTAACCAAGTGGTTAAAAGAGCCCATTAGTCACTTGTTTACTTGGTTATCAATAAATAGATAATTTATTGACAAACCAAGGCAAAAGTTATGGGTATATTTCAACCAATTTTAGGGAAAAGTTTCAAAGAAAGTAAGGAATATCACTATGGTATGACTTGTAATATACTTACAAACTAAGGTGGAAGTCGATGGACTTGTTTCAACCCATTTTAGAGAAAAAGTCTAAAGAGGGGAAGAAATGCCCTAGGGTGTGAATCATGATATGCTTCTATGATGACCCATAGAAGTGGTAAGAATAAATCAAATTGCATACTGAAAAGTTAGCTACAAACAAATTTAGTCAAGATGTTACAGTATTAAACTCAACTAATGCTCAACTCAAAATTTCAAAAGTTAAGTTCAAGCTCAAAAATTCTAAGCACGAACTCAATTGAGTTTATAATTTTAAGCTCAAAATCGACTCTAAATGATATTCAATAAGCTCAAACTCAACTTGATAAAACTTGTTTTGACTCAATAATCTTTTAAAAAATTATAAATTTAATTAAAATAATGATAATGGTTATACTCTTCTTGAAATTGACTCGGTTTAATTAAGCTCGTAAGCTTATCGAGTTAAACATCATAAAGCCCAAGTTGAGTCACAGTCGAGTAATATTAAGTCAAACTTAGATAGCTTGCAAGCAAACTTATCTCATTTACACTCCTATTGAAAAGGAGAAAGAAATAGACCTAAATATAAGGTCTCATGAGCAAAAAGTTATATGTTTGAGGTAAAGAAATTGTGATATTGTTTGTGAATAAAGTCCCACATTAATAATGGGAGGACTTGAGTAGTGGTATAAGACCAAGGTAAAGAATATCAACCTAACAAAAGTTAGGAACTTTTAGTTTAAATGGTTAAAACGGACTATTAGTTACCTATTAAGTTAGCTATTAGCTACTTTTAAGTAGGACATTACATCTTTACTATTCATAAGATATTTAAGCAATAAAGGACTTATATTTACAGTTGTAGATATCGTAAGTTAACTATTCGATTATGTGAATTTGAGCTTTTTTTAGACTATTCTTAGTTAAAATAAATACAAAATCTTTACGTCTTCACTCTTTGTAGATCATAAGTTTAGGTATAAGATTTTACAAATTTACAATTATGCTGATTTTATATGAATTTATTGTATTCTACTAATTTTGTACATTCTAATTCTTCACAAGCTCAACAACCTTGCTTGCATTATGTGCTAAAACAAATACAGTGGACACAAATACAAACATAAAGGATTTAAATAATTTTCTTAAAATATAGAATAATTAATTGTATTTTTGTAAATATGACTTCTAATATACTTATCTAAAAAGGAGACTTTATAAGTCCCTTTTAGATAAATATGTTGTTGTTTGAACTATGGTTGGTATTCATGATCTAAAAAAGGAACAGAAGTTAGGCTTTGGGGATACTGGTGTTAATCAAACCTGACCACTCTAATAACTAAGTTCAAAGCGTATTTGAGTTATAAGGAGAGAAATAAGCGAGTAAGCAAATGTGTAGAGAGTTTTTACAGTAGCTGGTTACCTGTACATATAAAATTCTGCTTGATAACTGTATTGGAAGGTAATTGACCTATTAATGACATGCCGCGTCTCCTGAATTTAGCAATGTGCAAATCATAGGAAGAAGTGGGCAATTGAATAGTTATTGTTAAGATAACTGTTCGAACTATTCACACCCTTATTTCTATATTTCAATATTTAAACTTGGTAGGTAGGGTCTTGGTGATTTAGCCTTAGATAATGTTGATTAGAAGGAGTATAACGAGCAATCAAAGCTCCTAAAACAAATCAACAGTATAATCAACGAGCTATGGTGCCGATCAAAAGAGAGCCATAGCAAGGCTTAGTTATGAGTATGATCATAACGCTTAATGTAACTCCTTATTTAGGATAAGCTGCTATTGTGCCGAGTACTTAGTTATAGAGATGAAAATCCACTATCAATATTTAACCCCCGACTCCTATAATATATAACTCAAGTATAAGGGTAGTACTTAGGTGAATGTTCTACATTAACCAAAGCAAGCAAGTGGTCGAGCTTATGCTACAATTAGAGCAATTTAATTATCGAGATATTCTCAGATATTTTACCAATTTCATTACTATACATCTATACCCTGCCAATTTTAGGAGAAACTAAAACTTTCAACCCAAGGTTCGTGACCCTTCACTTTTCCTCTCTCTCTGAATGTACATAACATCTATCACTTCTATAATCATTCCCTTTGCACATTCAATAATTGTAAATGAGATGTTGCCCATTGTATTTTTGCACATCACATGTGTCTATAACCAAAGCCACCCTAAAGCTTATTTCCCTTCTTTCTTTATAGAACTTTCTGCACTTCTCTCAGTTTTTCCAAAAGTTTCATACATTCAACCTTAATCCCTTCTTAAGTTCAAAACTTCTTTTTCTCAACTTTTAGATTTTCAAAATCAAGTATTGTTCGCACCAGAATCATTCATTCTTCTTCCTTAGAGGCTACTCCCCTACCTTTACCTCCTTGCCCTAAGATGAGGAAAGCAATGGATTGCTCGACATTTACCTACAACAATGCTATCAACAGATACAATAAGCTAGCTCATATTGAGGCTCTTCCAAGAGACATATACCCTAATGGTGGTGAGGACGAAAAACATTTGGTTTACTTGTTTAATAACATAGAATATAATGGTAAGGCATCAAATAGAATTCAAAGTGCTTGCGATAAAATAGTTATTGAAGATACCAAGATTTTCTTGCGACAATTCCTAAGGATTGGAAACTTAGGAAATTGGGGAGAGACAAGAGGGTTAGTTTCCCAATTGAAGGGGAGTTTCATGTTTATGTTAAATACTTTGAGCTTGGTTTACGACTTCCTTTTTCCAATTTCCAAAAGGCTTTTTCTCAACTATTTTTGTGTTTTGCTGTCCATGTTCTTGCCAAATACATATAGGATATTAGCAGCTTTTGAGATGATTTGTAAGGAGGTAGAGTTTATGGCTATTCTATAGTTATTTAGGTACTTTTTCACAATAAAAAAAAAAAAAACAAAGCAACTAGTCGTTTTATGCTGCTGCTGCTAAGTATAGGAGAAAGCTTTTAGATGGGTTGGAATCTAAAATTCATTACTAGCACGACAAGTACATTTCAATAACATTAGAAGTATGGTCTAAATTTTGGAATAAGTGGAATGAACCTATTCGGATAGGAGATATTAAACTTCTACCTAATGACGAATTGGCTTCTAGGAGGATTGAAGCATAACCGTACAGTTATTTAAGTGTTTTTTTACAACAAAAAAGCAAAACGATAGGTGTTTTTATACTACTACTAGGTATAAGAGAAAGTTTTTAAGTGAGTTGGAGTATAAAATTCATGACTAATACGATAAGTACATTTCAATAAGGTTAGAAGTAGGTCTAGATTTTTGGAATAAGTAATAGGAGATATTAAGCTTCATATAAATTATTGTTAGGCATTGATTAAGTATGAGTCCATTATTTTAGGGGCTTGGTTATTATTGGATCAATACATGCACATACGTGCACCCGCGCATGCATTTTGTGATATTATATCACTAACTAAAGCTTGAAATAGATAGAATGAATAACTTTTTATGGTTATTAAGCAAACATTACTTATACATGCTTATATGATTACCATCCTCCATTATTAATATTCTTAAAAATCACTCTATTGACCTATTTACTACAACTAAAGTCAAAGACCATAAGTGCATGTTAACTCTAGAAACTTCAGCATTGTATGTATATGAGTGTAAAAATTATATTATTTTTGTTTTTTCCTTATTCTAGTAGTGCATTTAATCGATATAACACAATTGCTTGAAAAGGAAATGTATCATTCATATATAATAATAATAATAATAATAATAATAATAATAATAATAATAATAATAATAATAATAATAATAATAATAATAATAATAATAATAGTTTATGTAGCTATTATTGTTATTTAAAATCACTTCATTTTGAAACAACCGTTTATTTTAATAGTCTTAGAACACCTATTTATATAAAGTAATGAGATTTCTTACATATTGAATATTTGATATCCATATCATATGAAATTAGTAAATAGCTATACAATGCCAATGGATTTGTGCACTTTTTAACCTTTCTGAATTAGCCGTATTGAAATTAACATTACATACATACAAATAGTTTATGCAATAATGAATGTTTTATTTTGAAAATTTATTGCATGTAATTGATCAATTAATGCTTGAGCATTGATAAATTTAAAAAACTTGACAATGAATCCATCTATATGTTTATATGGAGAAAGAAACTTGTATTAGTGTTCTAAAATATTGCATGGTTGTATTTTCACTTAAGAATATTATTATATTAATAGGTATAGTGTTGATAATTGAATTAGTTCACTTAAAAGAAGTTGTTGTTGTCGTTATTATTATTATATATTTTCTTCATTTTCCCTCCATCCTGATTAAACTACCTTATTTGACAAAATATAAGAATCATCATCAACTATTGGAACAAATTTCAACAACTACCTTTGCTCCAAGACTATCGACCATGCCAATCAACATATAAATATTATATATACACATATATCATGGAAATATAATCATGTACATACCATATCTTGCTTCAACAAGTAAAATATACGTATACTTATTTTCTATATATATATATATGTATGTATGTATGTATCTAACCCTTTATACATAATAGACTTAATGGTAAAGTTAAAGTCTTACCTTTTGAAGCTTGGAGATGTGGTAGAAGTACGATGGAATTATAATTTGGAATATGTTGTTGGAACTTTTGCAAGAAAATCTTGGTAAGGTGTTGATGATGTCTAACATCGAGCAAGTTGGAGCATGGTAAGTGGGTAAGTAAGTTTAGAGTGGACTATGTTGGGGTTGGAACTTGTTGCTCTAGTTCTATCACGAGAATCGCAACTCCAACATTGAGTTTGTTAGAGTTCCTTTTCTCGTCTTTAAGTTACCTCTTATTTTCTATTTATGGAGCTAGGAAGGGTATGTAACATGAAGGAGAGAAAAGAAGGAAACTAAGATATGAGGAAGAAGGGGTAGCTTGCTTACCTTAATAGGTACGTGACATCCAGGTTCTTAGTTCACTTCTAACAACAGTGTAAGGCCATAACCCTTTTTTTTTTTCAGCCTTAAGTACTTTAATGTTTGTGGCTACATGGTGATTTAGGGATGTAACATTCACTAAAGTTCCTGTAAGTGCTCTTATTGTGCTTGTAGCCTTTTAATCCTACTCGTAGAGCTCTTGATGCCAACCGAATAAGCTATCCTATTCTCTATTTCCCAAAACAAGAGTTGGGTGGTAATGATGGAGGCGGAGAACCAAACCATCAGCAGTTTACACAACATTGTACATTCAAGTTTGTTGAGAGTCAAGGCAACATTGGTCAACTATGTTTCATCTACTTATGTGCTAAATGCGAAATAAAAGGCAAAAATGCAAGTAAGTGTTTGTATTTGAAGCATGAGACAAGGGAAGATGAGTGGGTCTACAAAGAAGGAAGCATAAATGGGAAAAAGAAAGGTGAAGGATGGCAAGGGAGAGAGAGAGAGAGTTAGCTTTTGAAAAGAGGAAGATAAGAAATCTTATAGTAGTTTGGGATAGGTACGAAAGGGATTTTATTTGATTTGAGTATACTTTTAATTTGAAAATAAAGTAGGTCAACTAAAACTTATGACATAATGTAGCTTCTCTACCTCTTGCTTTAGTTAAAAAGGAAGAGAACTAGTTGTTGGGATTTGACTTGATTAAGAAACATAGGGAGTTCGGTTTGTAAGAAATGGGACTGGCCTTAGGAGTCTACTTAGTCTCCAATTAAAAAAAAAAACTAAATTACTTTACTTATTTCCTTGTCTACTAGATAAAAAGAATGGTGTGGTTAACTATTTATAAAACGCTCTTAGGTTTCAGTATTTAAGGTTTCTAAATAAATCTTATAAGGTTTCAATAATAATTGCTCTTGGCTAAATAAAGTAAAAGAAATTTAATTGTCATTATTATTACTACTCTTACTTTAGAGTATGGCTTCCTTCATCAATATTTGTTTATTTATTTACTTTTAGTGTCTTATTTTTAGCTTTTTGTGTATACAAATTTGGTTCTTGATATAATTATAAATCGAATTTCAATATTTTATAAATATAACTATAATACTACATTGATGAACATAAAGATTATTCATAGGATCCATATTCAAATATTTTTGTATGTACATATGTAATGTCATAGAACCTTAATGGACATTACAACCTGTTATGTGTCTCTAATTTTCTGACAACATGTTAAGACTTTAAAATTAACTATAATATCTAAAATTACTTGTAACAATTGCTTATTAAGTATAAAATAGTGCTTCTCTAAGTACATCAATTCAAGTGGCTCGCATATAAGTCACTCTCAAGTGTAGACATGCTCATCAACTAGATATTGATTTTCTACAACAAATAAGACTAATTGCTTCTCTTTCCCAACTCGATCATAGCGATCCCTATAGTTATCGCAAACTTATCAAAATGACTTGTAGTTATAAAAATAAAATAATGAAACGGAGCCCAGTATGTGATACACAAGCATACACAAATGCTAGACCAAGTCATACATATGCATATAATGTAAGTTCATCAAGTATAAAGCAAACATTTTATTAATTATCTTGAATTTAGGTTAACAATTAATAAAAGGGTACTTATGATTCTGTGGTCTTTATCTACATATATAAGTAGATATACATATAAGTTTTCCTTTAAGTCCTTTACACCTAGAGTTCAAAGTCCTTAAATCCTAAAATTCTAGCTACGTTTCATATATAAGTCCATTAAAAAAACCTTACATATAATTAATAGTTGTCCCTTAAGGATTTGCTATTGTGGGCCCTTAGGATGAGTAGATTAACCACAATCAGCAATTTATTTATTTAGGTCGAATATAGATTAGTCTCGTTAGATCTTTTATATCCTAAGAAACATAACCATACAAATAAGCATTACATACTTAGGATGACTTCCCATCAATTAACCAAAACTCCATAACTTTAAGTCCTCTACCAATTAGTCCAAACTACTCATCTAAGGAGAAACTCGATATTCAGCACGAATCTATTTGAGATTAGGAACAAGTATATATTAATCTTTAGAAGATTAATAACTAAATTATTCTGCAAATATTATTCATGAATCCTTTAGTAATTTATGACTCATCACCATAACTAAATTAATCTATTAGATCTTAGGTTAGTGGTAAATGACCTATTAACATTGGGTATGCTTAGAGGTTACCAAATATAAAAAACTCCATTAGATTTACACAGATAGTGCTACTAGTTATTAGCAACAAAATCCAACAAAAGTATCCGATCCACTTTCTTCTTAAGCAATCATACTTTAATGTCAATATACTTTTATTGATACCGAGACCTATTTCAATGACGACATACTTTTATTTCTTTAATACTGTAGTAAGTATCATAATATTGAGATTCCAAAACAACGTATGGTTCCAAAGACAATTTATAATAGGCCAACATTCACTTACAACTTTGGCGGTCTCCAATCCTATTAAATATCATTGTGTTGTTTCAATTTCGCCCATGGCCAAAATTGAATAAGACAAATACCATTGGTCCTTGAATTACAATAACGGAGTCATCTTCTTCCTACAAGTTTCCGACCGCATTGTCAAACAAATAAATAAAAGTCGTCATAACATGATCGTTAATTAATAAAATAAAATGACCTATTACATTAATGAACCTTCAATAACTTAATAATGGTTAATACTACTAGCAAATTGTTTAAGCCGCATCCGGAATTCAATGTATATATTGTATTAAGAAATTTAAATATCGATTAAGCAGGTTCCCTTTCTCGTTTTCGTACTACAACCCCAACCATACGATTTTATGACGCAAACTTTGGGTATATTGTACCCATCGCAACTTTTCTTCAATTAATAATTGTTATTATAATATTACTATTCGTGAAAACAAAGACATAACAAACAGCACCCCTTCCCTTTTCTCGTAAACAAAGTTCAAATAATATATCATCATCTTCCTATGTTAAAGCTTAATATCAAGGTATATATATAACATATATTATATTAAGCCATAAATCTTCTTACAACTACATAGTAATGAGTTACAAGGGGAGGTGGTTTACTTACCGGAATTCGAAGGGTAGAACGGAGAGGCTTGAAGTATCTTTCACCAGGGAAAAAGAAAACTCGGGTTATGGACAATGGGTTGGGTCGACTCGAACAAATGCATGCCGAAGTCCAGCCGGAAAACATAAAACGAAGATGAAAAGATAATCAAAATAGAGTATTGGCAACGTGACCAAAGCAAGGCTAGGTAAGCAAGCTGGAAATGGACCGAGTCAACTCAGTGAACTCACCAGATGAAGGTTGCGGCGGAGCAAGCAAACTGAGTTAAAACAACACCTTCAGAGACGGCGACTCGTGGAGATGCAACTAATGAAGGGAGTGAGGAAAATAAGGATGAAAAGGTCAGTTGATGAAGCTCGAAAGTTCAAAAATGAAGATGTTCATGTGAGACTCTTTGCGGTGAGGGTAAAGGCAACTCTAGGGTTAACGGAGTGAATGAGGTTTCTTTTTTCTTTTGCCAATGTAACAGCGTGTGCATCTTTTATTCCCACATCAATGGAGCTGGCAGCTAAGTAATGAAAGGAAGGTTTCATTAGTGGCTTGTGTGAAACAAGGGCAGAGAATATTCCAGGGTGTGGGTTTTGTTACCAGACAGGGCCGGCCTTTGCTTGGGTTTCGTGTCCTACAAATTAGAAGAAATGGTCCAAGAAAATTGGAGACATCAATCAAAGGAAAAGAGAAATGAAAAAGAAAGGGAAAGCCGGTAGTAGGAAATAGAAACAAGACATTAAAAGAGAGAGTGTTTATAGATAGAATAAAAAGTCAATCGTAATATTAAATTATTTTATTAAAACTTTCTTCTTCTTTTCAATCATTTATAATATGTTAATTAACTATAGATTAAGTCAGTAGCATACAAGATAATTGATATACCATTTATCACTATACATTTTTAGTAGTGATATAATATAAGCTCAATTATATATATTAGGAGTTTGTTTATAATTCAATAGGTTAACGATAAACTTGATTTTAATACTTAATCTATTATAATAAATTTAAATAAGTTTGATATTATGTTAAAATTTTATAAGTTGAAATTCCTTCCTATGAAACTTGAACCTTTAAAGCTCAAATTCTTAAGTGGTGTTTTTATCAGAATTATCTAGTTCACTTTCATTATTTAATAACTCTTATAATTGATTAGGATGTTTCAATATAGTTACTAAGAAATCTATCTGAAATATCTGAATATACCTATGTGCTTAAAACTTTTGTATACATGCCTAAAGTATACTTGTTTGTTTATAAACATATGTATTGTGTACATTTTTTTTTATAAAAATATATGATTAGATAATGCTTAGGAAGCGTTGTAAAACTAATTGATACATGTGAACCATTAAGTACTAGTAGCGTATCAATTATTCTTATTAATTGTTTTTGAATGGCTATATATTACATGATTATTCCTTCTACAATCCAAAATTGCAACACATTTATCATTTCGGATCATAAGTAACTATGTGTATAGTTATACAATCTTTAAATAATTATAATGTTATGTTTGAGTATGGAAAGTAACGTTCATATTTAATGTGATAATTATATGTATATGCATGGTCAGTAATATAATTATAGAAGCTTATAACAAATATCCTCAACCTTGAATATATTATAATTGTAGGTAGTACGCAGTTAGTTCTATGCTCGTTATTAGGTTTTGATCGAACATTGCGATTGTTCTTTGAAAGATTTCAATTTAATGCTTAGGAAAAAAAAAAAATTGTGTTGCGAGGTTGAAATTATATTTGGTCATCTTTGAAAGTTTTAATGCTAGAAATCTTGTAATTCAACTTATCAAAAATTTGAGTTTTCACTACCACGCGTAAGTCTCCCATGCTTTAGTTCAACACTTACATACCCAATCAATTGAGCTGAGCTCATTTCCTCAATATTTTGTGCACTTAAAATTTTTTGAACTATTAGATCCGGGCCCACTTAAATTCTATTTTCAAATACAAGCCCAACTTAAATTCTATTTTCAAATACTCCAATTTGTTTCAAAACAACACAAAATATAAAAGTTCAGTTAGTAACGTAATTTAATCAAATTATTTAAAATTTTTATATTATGTTCCAAATATAACATTTAGGCAGAGTAGTTTAGGTGATGTCTTCTACTTTTTCCAGCTCAACTCCTTATGAGTGTATACGTGACATGTAGGCGCATCAACACTCATCTATCACTTTCTTTCTTCTTCATCTTTTTCTTTTTCTTTTTCCTTTCGACAAAATATCATTCGGAGTTGATTTGAAGATAGAGAATTGTTTGAAACACACAATCCATGACATTAGAGCTTACTTAGGATAGCGCCTAATGTCCACAAACCATAGTGGTTCGATTTCGAGCGACGAGTTCACATTCGAAGAAGAAATTGGTGTCTTGATTTGTGTTCTTGAAATAGGGAGCACTTACGAAGCGGAAAGGAAAGGGAAAAAAAAAAGAAAAGAAAAGAGAGAGATTAGTTTGATAGTTTAATCAATCATGAACGAGCACGAATCGAGTAGATGTTTAACTTGGTTTGGGTCATGTCGTTGATGCGCTTACATAAGGAGTTGGAGAAATCTTTGCGAATAAAGGTCACTGTCCTGTTTCTCTTCTGAGGAATAGGGAACGAGGTGTGACGCAATTCAGAGGAAGGAAGAGAAACAAGAAAAATAAATATATAAGAGTAGGGCACAACATTGGCTAACGAGAAGGAAGGAAAAGGAATTATGAATCAAAGTTCTTGTCTTACCTGTTCAAGAGAAATGTCGACATGGGAGTTGAGGGATAGAATAGGGAGTGCTGAGAACAAAAATAAAACCAAAGCCTCTCTCTTACATGGAGCAAGTCGAGAGGGACAATGTATGGAACGATAGGAGTCGAGAAAAAATCGACCAGCTAATTTTCCTACATACATGCGCGTGTGGAGTGAAAGAAAGAATAGAGAGAGAAACCGACCAAGCAGGGGAGGAAGTGACCAAGGAAAGAGATGAGAAGAAAGATTTTGCAGCAAAGGAGAGAGAGAGAAAGATTTTGCCGAGAAGTCTGGAGATGGATTTTACTAGATTTGTAGGACGATATTTTTTTAGAATTGAAGGAGATAGAGGGTGTTTTGGTCTCGTTGGAATTTAAAGGGTGACTAGCATGTAACGAGAGAGATTCGGAGAAAAAGAAGAAAGCAAATTTAATGAAAGAATGGTAACTATAAGAAGAATAAATCCAAGAAGGGGGTTTTATATATTGTATTACAATGTAGTTATCCTATTAAAATAGTTTTTGATGATTTTATTATTAAAAATCTAATTAAACTACCTAGTTTTGTCTTTTTTCGGGTAATCTTCAGCCTCTAATACTTAATCAGTTATAATTTATATTTCTAAAGTTTTGTTTGTTCAAATAAATTTAGTTCTAGTCAAATTTTCAAAATTTTATTGAGATCTTAAAAAAAAAAAGGCTCATCTTGTGATATTAATTTTTTAATAATTTTCTACTCTTCTTCCTCTTCTCTCTCTTTTTTGTTTCTAGCGATCCAATTCTATTTCAAAAAGTTTTCATTTTTCAAATGTGATATGTGTTATATAATAAATTTGTTTCATATTTCTATAAAATTATAATTGTTCACCTATTGAATTTTGTTAATAACATCCTCTAACTTTGGTATGTTACTTCTACCTAGAATTCGATGTTGTCATTTCACTGATGAGAATAGTATTCGCACTAGACATTTCCAAAATTATACGGTTATTAAATATTGAATGATGCCTATCATTGTATAGTTGTTAGTAATATTACTATTAAAGGATGTTACGCCCCGAAGTCGCAGAGTCGCAACAGTCCCGTCGTGTAAACCATTCTATGATAGTAACTGGCCTCACAGTACCTACCATAGAAATGACCTATATAAGGCATCGACGACTCCTCGCTTTGAAGTAAACAGTCCGATGAATAATTAAACTACGAATATGATAAATAGTTCAAATTTCTAATATCATGTACAATATTATATATATATATATATAAGTCCAAAAAGTTTCCTAGGAAGTTTTACATAACACAACAGTTTACTAGATTACAGAATAACTACCAGTCTTTCATTCCTAATTACATGGTCACTCTAGTTACACACTATACTAAGTAACTTGATCTTCACACCCCTGGTTTCCAACAGACTAACCTCTGGGTAATTATAGGGCGGTATAGTGCTTTGAGTATTCAGAAATCAGAACCTGCAAAGGGATCTATAAGGGTATGAGCAACTACAGCTCAGTAAGTTGAACTGGAGACTCATGAATGCATACAAGCACAAACAGGGTTAACAAACAATTATTTTTATGCAATGCAACAATCAAGTGTCATTGCACAACGTAGTCCGGTCCGTTGTGAAATTAGAGAAATTTCACCCGCTCCAATCCGGGTTGAGGAGTTTCCATGTTATGCAGCAGTTCACAACCAAACCCAGGCTTGTGCAATGGAGACCTCGCTCCTCCCGTGACTACCTTCGAACCATTGACTTCACCCTTGCCACGACCTCCTCTCCTGTCACTTAGTTCGACTAAGGATGAAGAAGGGACCATTTTGCAATCTTGCGCTATCCCTTTCGAAGGGGTCGGTATTTGGTTGGAGAATCCTATAATCCCTTAACAGGTTGCAATGCATGACATTATTAATTATTTGGGGTCGACTAATATTAAATTCCGTTTAAGGTGTTCAAACAATTTCATATCAGTTCAATTAGTCACAAAATCACTCACAATACAAATTCAGCATGAATTCAAATACATCAAACACATGCGTAAACTACTTACAATCACAATCATATACAAGCCTAAGTCTCCGAGTACTATAAAACTAGTACTCTATTACAATAAGCGATAACCCAACTTACTTGGATTTACTCGATTGCTCGATACCTTAATCACAAGCTGATTTTGTCTCTGGATGTCCTATAATACAAATAGGTCGTTTAGTACTTAAAATTTATGTTTTCATTTTTTAAGTTATATTTTAATTCATTTTTGTCCGTGTATGCCCATTACGTCCTAATAATTCGTGTACTCTATTTCGGTGCTAAATGAGATTTTAAACTTTGATTTCTAAGCCTGAAATATGTTCGAATCCTAATGTGAAATTAATCACATTAAGCTCGAGTGTCCAAATATCCTATTGGGTTGTAATTTGGTATTCTAAACTATTTGGTACACGCTAACTCTAATTGCGGTATCGGATTTATTCCCGATGTGTAAAAATCTTACAGTTTGAGACTTTTTCTTAAGATTCAATGTCATTTTCAGATTTATTATTTTTTTGATTTCTATTATAATATTATCTAAATAACTCTATTTTTTTAGATTTATTAATTTACAATTTCACATATTACTAATTTCTTATATTATTTACCTAATTTCCCTAATTAATCATACTTAATTCTCCAAACGCTAGGATTAGGGTTCCCCATCAGAGATTAACATCCCTAAACATCTAATTAAGATCTAAATTAGTAATTAACATCCTAATCACCTAATTAACCCTAAATCACCCAATTTTTCCATCATTTTAGGGCTAAAAATTAACTTAAAAATTTTGAAAATTAATTTAAAAAAAATGGCTTTATAGCACTGTTCTACATCATATGAGCATCATATAGAAAAAATTTGAGCTCCAAACTATACTCCTAAGCCTATTTATTTTCGGTTCTAATCATGCTCGGTTTTGAGTAATTTGTTAAGATACCTATAATTGCAGATGTAATTAAACTAAATCAATATTTTTTCTTAAATCTACATACAATAAAACCTCAGAATAACAAGTTTCATAATTTTCTGGGCAAAATAACTAATTTTACAAAATTATTCAAAATCAGGTCATTTAAGAGACTAACCGGTCCAAAGCTTTCTGGCCGTCCAAGCCCGGTCCAAGGTTGTCAACCGGTCCAGGCAGTGGTTCTAGTGTAGGGTGGTGGTGGTGGTTCGGTCCCAGGTGGTGGTGAGTGGTGGGTTTAGCTCACGTATCCAATCTACACAGTTTTCCCTTTTTTTTTTTTAGTTTTTGGATTTTCTCTCGATTTTTTCAGTGCTTCGATTTTTTTCAAATGCTAAACTGACCAAATGACTTTTGGAAAATTTTCCTCTATTTATAGACATTTTTTTGTAATTAATGTGCATTAATTTGACAAGATTTTGCCAATTTTCCTAAATTTTTGGCTTTTAAGTTGTCTCATTTTTATTGGCTATTTTTTTTTTCAGCTTTGGACCTACCACGACCTGATCTTACTTCATCTTATCCTCTTCTGATTTTTTCTACTTTTTCCATAATTATTTTATAATTTTCTTTAATTATTTGCTTAGTTTTTGACCAATTTAGGTAATTACGCGTATTTTTATCTACACGTAAATAGATGTGGTGTACACGTGAACAATCCTAATTATTATTTTGGTCATTCTAAAATTTTTAGTATACATATAATCTATCTCTAGTAATTTATTAGTTATTTCATTACACTTTTCGCATTTTCGGTAATTAATACTTATTATGCTTAAAATTTGAAAATTTTATAGTCTCCTATTTTATTACTTATTTTCTTAAATTCAAGTTTACGAGGTCAGTTTTACTAATATTCCTCTCAATAGTTTATAATTTGGGTTTGATCTGATCCTTTAACCGATCGCCTTAAACCTTGGGTTCTAAGTTCAACCCTACGGTTACTTGGTTTGGCTTTAGGGCTTACAAAGGATATACTTAAACATATGAGTTATATATATATAAACATTCATGTAGGTATCATACGTTATAATCGAAGTCACATCTAATTGGTTATGATAATAATTTAGGAAAATACACGATACCATTTCATGTAGTGAGATATTATTATTTATATGTCTCGTAAATATATCTTTTATAATAGTTTTTGGTGAAATTTTGTGTATGATTTATATAATTTACTAAATTAGGAAATTCTATTTGAAAATACTATTATTTACAACCCTTTGTATATATACTTTTCCATAAAATCTTAAATCTCTTTTAATTACTATATTAACCTACTTATATAAGTTTTTTACATTTGATCCTATCTTTTTTTTTATTATTAATTTGGCTATTATCTATGAAGAGTTTATAAGTGAACTGCAAGAAGAAATGTTTTTGAAATTCTTGATATATTGTATTATTCATATATTTAATACTCCTATATAGACACTATAAATTATGACTTATATCCTTCAAAGAATTAAGAGACCACATATAAAAGTATAATTTAGATAAAAATAAAAAGAGAAATACCATTCACTAACGTATCAAATAGAACAAACACTTAATTATATAAATAATCATAAAAACTCTTGGAAGTGATGGTTATTTTGAACAAGAAATAGAAATGCATGTAGTGCGAGAAATATTCATATACATTTATATAACAACACTAAGTACACTTCAAAATAATATCATTATCTATGCTTAGACATATATGCACCTGTTTTTGAAATACAATAATAAGTAAAGAAAGATATTGGATTTTAAATATAATTAACTTATATGTGTAGATAACCTTATACACATAACATATACTATTATTATAATAACAAAAATAATTAAATATATTTATCTTGTTAAATTATATAATTTTTCGTAATAAATATATTTAGAAGATAAATGAATGCATGTAACGATATATAGTCTTTCGAGAATAGTTTATTACAATAGGCTATAATTTAGAAAAGAAAAATCAATGTATATATTTATATATATATTGCTATGGCTCCTTCTGAAAATACTCTTTAAATATCGATACTTATTTGTAGTTGTTTATATAAAATTTCTTGTTATTGATTAGGAAATTTCAAATGATATACTTTAGATTGCCAAATATACTTTTCTGAATATTAATGTTTTGATTATTTAAGATTTCCATTATCCTTACCTACTAAATTATTGTGAACTAACAATTGGTGAAACATTTTCATCATCATGAGGCACTTTTAGTTTAACTTAGTTTACTGATGGACATCGCATCTCATGATCCTTAAGAATAAGTTTACATTGTTAAGGTCAAAGTTTTCTTTCTTTTTTTTTTTTTTTAGCAAAGCCTGATTAAAATTTTAAAAATATTTCTCATGTACCCTTCTTGTATCAATGATATTAAGTACAATTTCTCTAAAAGGATTTTAATATTTAAAGACATTCCTAAACTGATGTATTAATTTCAAGAGTTTACAAGTACAATCCAAGTCTTATTTTAATTTGCTTAATTATTTTTCAATAAAAGGCCACTTTTATGAATTCAAACTTTTACTGAATCTTTTCCAAAAAATATAATTTATAAAATAAGCCCAGTTTTTCAAAGAATTAGAATTTGCTAAATTTTATGTATATTATTGATTATTAAAATTGCTTGATTCAACCGTAAGTACTTGTTGACCTAACTTAAACACTTTGTATTTTTTTGAATTTTCAATTTTTTAATCTTTTATATTTTCTCCTTTTCTCAAATTTTTATTTTTTTTTCTATAAATCAAGCCCAAAAGTGAAAAATTAAAAAAAAAAATGAAAGGTGACAAAAATATGGTATCTACAACTATCTCTTTTTGTAGCGAAATTTGAGTAGGGTAAAAATATGGTATCTATAGACATATCCATTTTTTGCCAAATCTTGACTTAAATTGGTAGGGTAAAATTTTTTAACTTGAATGGTCAGCTAAGAAAAGGTCTTAACTTGAATTAGTAAGGTATTGAAATCTAACTTAAATGGTTAGCTAAGAAAGATCTTAGCTTGAATTAGCAAATAAAAAAAACTTTGACTTAAAAGGTCAGATAAGAAGGATCCTAGCTTAAATTGGTTAGTAAAAATGACTTTGACATGAAAGGTCAGATGAATAGGATCATAACTTGAAAGGGTTGGTATCCTTACGAAGATAAATCTCTTAATAATCTAAAAGACAATCCCCACTTAAACTTGTAGGTATCCTTAAGAGGACAAATCTTTTAAGAATTTGAAAAACAACCCTAGCTTGAATTAATAAGTATCCTTATGAGGATATATCTTTAAGGAATCTAAAAGACAACCCTGACTTAAATCGCTAGATATCCTTAAGAGCACTGATCTCTTAAGAATCTAAAAGACAACAACCTAACTTAAATTAGCAAGTATCCTTAAGAGGTTAAATCTCTTAAGAATTTAAAAAACAACAACTCTGGCTTAAATTGGTAGGTATCCTTAAACAACAACTCTGGCTTAAATTGGTAGGTATCCTTCAAGAAGGAAGGTTTTCTCAAAAGATTTATCTAAAAAGGTCTTACGTTGAATTGGTGGGTTAAGACTAAAGGTTATTGGACTGTCAAAACCTATCATGAATGGACAAGCAAGTTTTTTATGTGATTTATCTTAGATAAATGGGAATAATTGCAAGGGCCATCTTTTATGGACGAGGATCTTTAGGTCCCTTTGTATTAAGAAAACTAAAATGACTATAAATGTTATGATTGGAAGGCTTTAAACTCTAAGCTTTGTGGAAATGCTAAAAGATAACTTTAGAAGGATGTTAGGATGAAACTAAAATTGATTCAACTCAATTATTTTTAAATTTTTCTTTTTTCTAAAACACTTTGCATCTAGAAAAAATCTCTCTTTTTTAGAGAAATTGCTAACAAATTAGAGAACTTTTAACAGTTCTCAAAGTTGCACTTTCGTGACAAACTATCTCAATACTCAGTAGCCATTCATTTTCTTCTTATGATTGCCTATTGAAATCACTTAAAGGCATCAACTTCAAACTTAGGGCAAATGACCATTCATGCCCTTAGGGAAGTATTCAATTCTTCTTTTATTTTCCACCAGGGAAAAGTTACTATTACCTGAAATATTTAGTCCAAGAGGACTTCTTCATACTCTTACAAGTCTATTTTTATTCTTGGCATTTATTTCGAAAATCATAGTCCGTCTTGTAAATGATACACCTAGTCATTTAGCTAGGTTTTTTTTAGGTTTGAATGTAAGGCTTTTGATCAATGTTTTGAGCAAATGGATATTAATATGTTACGGGCCAATTTTGAGAGAAAATCTTTATTCAATTAATCCTAGGTTTACAAGTCAAGAACCTTAGGAAAAAGAACTAAACATGGGCTTACCCCAATTTCATGAGCAATTATTATTTGAGATAAATTCATTTCTTTAATTGGAAGAGCTTCATTAGGGGTAGTCATATGGGTTGGGCCATGAAATTAAAACTTGATTTTTGGGATTAGAATCTCATTTGCAATTGTGCTTTGAAGGATACTGGGGAAAACTGAAGTCTTTTATCATGGGCTCAACTTTTTTAACATATTCCAACCTTAGGCCCTTTAAGAGTCTTAAGTTGCCCTTAGTATGTGATCACTTTACTTTATTTTTTCTTTTAATTTTTTTTTCTTTCTTTGTCTCTTTTCTTTTGTTTCTTTTTTTATTCTTTGTTTTTTTTTTTGGTCAAGGTAATTGCTATCCATCTTATCGAGTTCCCATTTTAGGAGATTTAAGGCCCAAAATTAGGGATGCAAGGTGTATAGCCTGGTGAAGTTTGTATGTATTTGGAAAGTTTAGGAAAAATCCATGGGCTTGAGGTGTTTAAATGAGTATATGAGCCTAAGTGAAGTGCATATAGTTTGAAGAAATCGAGTTATCAATAACAATTCTTGCTCATTAATTGGTATAACTAGGGTATGCATAAGTCGATTTATTTCATTTTTTCCAAATTAATGACCTTAACCTCTTGATTGTTATGGGGTATATCTTGATAGGGCTAATTTTAAGAAAAATTCCTAGAAGACTCGCATAGGTTTACAAAGGATAACTATATTAGTAGGTGGTAAAATGAATGCCTAACATTATTTTGACACATGTACCAAGTTCAAGATGGACCTTTTTTAAGGCATGAACCTAAGTATTTACATTATGTCACTCAACTCTCATGTATTTAGCGTTAGCGTTTAGGAAATGGTTTGTCTCTTTTCATCCTAAACTCTTCAAGTAATTATATCACCTTTGCTTAGGGAAAATAATCCACTTTTTGATTAGGTCAAATCTCTCAATTTTTATTTGCCCCCACTTGATGGTCAGGCCTTACATTTTAACACTTCCCTTTTCATGTCAGTTTTTGAAATGTTCAACTTTAATTGGTTGGTTTAAGCCTTTCCCACTGTGATGGGCCCACGTGCTTCTTTTGCTCCTTGACTTGGTTCCAATGATTAGATTTTGCTTTGACCCTTTTAAAAATTATTCTAAACCTATTTGGATGGGTTGGTTCTTTGTACGCACCACTATTCCTTCATAATTGATTCTCCCTTTAGACTCAATTGAATGGATAGGTCCTCTACTTACCCCATTTATTGCTCGCTGCTCAAGCTCATTGGGCTTGTTGAGATAATTCATAGTAAAGATAGGCTATATGTTTGGTTTCAGGGTTAGAGCAGGTGGGTTAGTTTTGTGAAGTGGCTAAGTATCATGATTACAACCTTTTAGGCTTAGAAAGGGTTAGTGTAGGTGGGATAAACTTTGAGTGAAGTTAATAGGCCATGTGTTTAAGTCTTCTCTAGCTTGAAGTGGGTTGAAATAGATGGGAAGTTCTAGTGTCTATGTTTAGGTTATTGTATCTTAGGCTCCTGAAAAGGCTTAGTGGTGTGCTTCTTGAGTTTTTTAGTTTGGGGATAGGTGGATGGGTCTTGTCTTCTTAAGTACTATGTGTCACCAACTGAGAATGGCCTAGTCGTAGTAGATGCGGTATACTGTACAAAGAACCTCTGATTAGTTACCCTTCCAATCATAAACTCTTCATATAATATATAAGGCTCTACAACCACTAGTTTCCTAAGAACATCTAGATCCAATGGTATCATCACACAAACATATTTATATAAAATTTAAACTACAAAGTTTATAGTATATAGTAATTTAGTATATCGAAGTCTATATTACTGATAAAACAAAAGTACATAAGTAAAAGTCTACATAATCCGTTTTCTCTCAATTCACTAGATAGCTTGCTCTTGCCCAATTCCCCAAGCTAACCTATGGCATTCCCCGGCCAGCCTCTACAAACAAGTTCTCCTGCAGCAAAAGTCTAAGGGGGTGTAAGCCTAAGCTTAGTGAGCAAAACCCTCAACCATACCGCAGGCAAGTTATAAATACATTATATTTACGCATATAAATGAATGATAAAATAGAATGCTAAATAATATGTATAGTTAACTAGTCCATATACGTAACTCAGATTTAACGCCCTTCGAAGTCAGAGTTAGAGTATACACAGCACTAATCAAATCCGGGAATTATATTAGAACTTACTTTTCTACGGAACTCTATGTTCTATACTTAAATCGCATAAATCTCTTATTTTCACAAAAATAAACTTTTAGTATAATTGTGAGTGGACCCCCGTAGTCCATACTCACCCCTAAATGGAGGCCTCTAGACTTGACCCTTAGCTAAGCAGCTAATGCCTCCAATGCTTAGTATTCCTACGGGCTAGAGTAAGGTCATTTTGTACGAATGTACTGTAGAGAACTAATAAATTAATAATAACAACCCTTGAATGGCCTCTCTTTACCTTCGTGTGATGTGACGACCAAAATTATGTTTATATAATGCATGTTGATGCATGTACCAGTTTCTTCTTATGAGCTGAATATAATTAAGTCCAATTATGATGTGACTATTTAATAGTACACACAATCATTTTCTAGACTACCATGCAGCAAACAAAATATTATTTGTCTTTAAGGTAAATTCACAACTCAGGACGTAATAACATATACAAGTATTTCTTGATCCCACATAACAGTCAATTAACAATAACATTTAAGTCTACTATTTGCAATCACAAATAAGCATGGAATCATAGGGTAAATACTTACTCAGCCATGATGACTCGCTCTAGTTGTAGTAATCAATTAGGAGATCTTTGCCCGTGTTATGATCACTTGATCATTACGATATAAAAATGGTGGTAAGCAATTGAATTAACTAGTGAGTCTAGGTCTTTATTTACTTAATTCTACTTAAATTACTATTAATTTTTATCCGATTAAACTTTATCGCTAAACGTATTTAACTTTTTCGTTCTATTTCCGATATTTATGAATTTATAGTCATTTTTCATCGTTTTCGGATATACGTTCACACGGTGATGTCCGTTTTGGACGTTAAAACCCGTGTTTTATGATATGAACTAAATTTATGAAAATTTTAACTATTGAAGCTTAATTATTCTTATTGCTTATATTTATATCTTATGTTTGTACTTAATGATTCAATTAGCCCTTAGACTCTTACACTTGGAGAATTTTACCTTGATATTACTAATTTGTGTACTTAATTAAGTTTAATCCAATTTAAGAAGTGTATTAAGGTTTACTAATTCATGTATCGAATTTTTATGTGCTCTTCTTATTTCTTATTTTATAAACTTATGCTTATGTTATCGCTTATGTCATCAATCGCTGGTGTCATCATTTTCTTATGTCATGGCTTATGTCATCATGTGATTACATCATTACTTACCTCATCCTTTGCTGACATAAGCCTTACCTCATACTTATATGTCTTATGTACATTTCTACATATATAAAGTATACTTATACCTTTACTATACTTGTATGTATATTAGTATACTCATACATATACTTATACTTATATCATATTTATACTTGTATATATACCCATATACACATACAGTGACATACGTATTTTCGTATGCCTAAAATTCCTCTTAAAAAAGCTTCTCAAATTTCATTCTTTTTGTGTTTTTAAGTGTATATTTAGTATGGTATATGTATGTATAGTTAGTATATGTCTTAGTTTAGGTTATGTACATAATGAATATTTATGTACAAAGGTTTTTATACTTGTATTTCTCTAGTGTACCTTTATGTACACATACTTAAAGACATATACACATGCATCTTCTTTCACTTCATAAAGATTCTTACTCTTTTTCACATAAAGATTGAAGCTTTAAGTTTTCTTCAATATAGATGTACACAATACATAAGCTACTTAAACTAATCTACCTCTTCACCTAACTAGTAAATAATATGAAGTAATATATAATAACATAATAACATACCTTAGTTTACTCTTGAAATATGGATGCAAATTTGGAAAACTAGGAAAGTGAAAGGGAAAGGGGAGGTCATGGTTATGGAGGTAAGCTAATGGGCTTGATTTTATTATGGTTTGTGTTTGAAAAGAAGAAGAAAGCAGGGTTTAGAAGGACAAAGGAGTAGACGGTAAAAAATGGAAAAGAAAAGGAAGAAAAGTCCAAAAGAAAAGAAAAGAAAAGAAATCATTAGAAGAAAGAGATATTTCTAAAGTGAAAGTGACATTTTGTTGACTTTTCTACATATTGACTTTAGTCAACATTTGTCAACTTAGTCAACCTTTTGACTTTGGTCAACATGTGTTGAATTAGTCAACTTTCTAAAAGTATATGCCATTTAGTAGACATAATGTAGTAATTAAGGAAAATTAGGAGAAAAAAATAAGGAAATGAGACATTTGGTGAATTGATTAGTAAAAATAGATTATGAGATCTCATTTGATAGGCTACTTAGTATAACTAGTATGAAAAGTATCAATTAGGTTATTAAGGTTTACTACATCTAACCTCAGCATCAACTAAACCCTTAATTTTATGTAATACTATTCTAGTTATATACTTAGAAGATAAATGTGATTTATGATACAATATCTTAGTTTCTAAGGAATTACTTTAGTATCATATGTATTTATGAATGATTGAAAGTTTCCCTTAATTTTTTACCAATAATTTGGTATAATACTAAGGTTATATTATCAATTAGGATTTAAGGGTAAATTATGGTGATTTATTGCTTTTCTATCCTTAAAGTTATAGTTTTAGGATTTTTATTACTTTCAAATGAAATCCTTAGTATTTATATATATTTAGGGTAGAAAAATTTTATATGTGATTGACTAGTTATTTTAAGGTTTTCACTTTCATTAGCCTTGTCAACTCCTCGATCATTTAACATACTTAAGTCTACTTCAGAAGCTAGATTGAAAAATGTAGGGGTTTACACTATGGCCCTTGCTGAGTCTAAATTTTTTAGTTTTTGCTTATTTTCCTTAATTCGATTTATATTGAACCCTATACCCATTTGGTATAAATCCTTGACTAAGAATTAATGAAAATCTAATTTCTTTCAATTTTAAAAAGATTTTGGAGTCCCTACCCAATTGAAGTCACAAAAATGTTAAGTTATAACTAATTGAATAGATTAATTATAACTTAGCTACTAGTCTATGGAAAAAACCAATTTTGAAAACAGTTTGAAAAATAGAGTTTTTGGATCTGGGAGTTAACTTATTAATCCCTAATGGGTACCACCATAACTTTTTGAATTTAGTTTTATTCTTTTCAAAATACCCTTTTGACATGAAAGGAAAATTTTAATTTATGAGAAACAAAGAAAATTAATTTAGTTTATAAAAAAAAAAAAAGAAATTAAGAAAAAAGAAGAAATTAAATCTACTTATTTACAAAAGGGAAAATAAAAAAAAAATTTCGTATTTTAAGTTACCTTATAGTTGCCTATATGTACCAATGTATTTGCTATTCAAGATCAGACTTTCCATAGTTCGTTTCTAAAACTTAAGTGTATTGATCTCTTTTAATTCTGAAGAATAGCCAAGTGTACGTTTTGCTCATTTTGTTTTACTTAGGAAAAATTTTGAGGAAAGGGTCCTAAATTAATGTTTTTATTTTTTGGATAATTTTAGAAAAGAATCTTAATTTTAAAAAGAAAGCACAAAAGAAAAAAGAAAAAAAAAGATTTATTAATTTTTATTTAGAAAATCATTTCTCTAAGTGATAGAGTATTTTATAAAAATTTTACAAAAGAAAATATCTAAGTGAACTTTAAAATAAATAAAGTTGTTGTAAAATGAGATGATAAGAATGGATATGAAGGAAAAAAGAAAATCCTTTTATTTATTAATATACATATCTCTCTCTCTCTCTTTTAATTTTTAATTTTGCATTTATTTTTTTTCTTTTTCTTTTTTAAGTAAAAGAGGGAATTGAAATATGCAAATTCAAATAGAATAAATTTTTTTTTTAAAAAAGAAAGCAGTTGAACCGAGAGCGAAGTACGTGGGTCAAGTGCTTTGGAGTTGGGGATTTAGGTTGGATCTTGAGTCACTCAACTCGAACGACATGCCTTGTACATGATTGCTTGGGAGAAGAAAGTAGTATTGTGAGTTAGCTTGAATGGAGGCGCTTTAGTCCTTATTATACGTGGATAAAGTGATTTTCATGTGTCTTTTATTAGGGATAGGAGGTGTAGGTAAGGTGCCTTAGCCAATGGTGCTTGTTTAGGTAGTATTGGGCCACTAGTAGGTGGTGGGGGTGTGTCAAGTGGTGGTTACTACAAATGTAAGGGGAGTTGAGTCTTATGTTTTTTGCCACCGTAAGTTTGGATGTAACGTTAGTTTATAGAAGTAATCACCATAGAAGGGTAGTTTGTGTAGAGTGTTACGGTAGTTGAGGGTTTTACGATAGAGGAGTCATCGAGCTATCTAAGGGGTACGATTATGAGTAAGGGGGACTAGGTTAGAATGAAAAGGTCATAGGGGACTTAAACATGGTGCTGGTTTGGTTTAGAAACCAATGTAAGCTAGCAATGAGTTAAATAGAGAGAGAATTCGCGGCTTAAAGAGAGAAAGTTCATGGGAGTGTAATTGTATGTGTTTGATTGACTTCTTCATTCCTGGAGTGGTTCTAAAACCTTTAATTTATACTACCCAAACAAAGATAAGGTTGGGAAAGTCATTCCAATTAAATTCGAAAAATGAATTCGAGCATTTGACCAAGCTTTGATTTCACAAATCACTTTGGCTTTGGGTAAATTATTAGTCAAAATACAATGATTCTTTTTTAAACTTTCTAGAATAAAGCAATAGTAGCTTTGATATTCAATATTGAAGCCTAAATTAAGTTTAGTCAACTCAAGTCTCAAGTTGTACATCTATGTTTCTTGCCAATTTTTGATTTGATTTTAATTATCTTAACTCATGAATCTAGACGAGTTCTTGTATTGGATTTGAAGTATTCTAAGCCTAGCACATAATTCTATCATTAATTCAATAGAAATCGTGTGCTAAATAGAAAAAAATCGATCCAAAGTGAGGGGGTTGAGCTGGGTAAAGGAAAGAAAAGGAAAGAAAGGGGAAGAAATGGAAGGAAAACAAATGTTGAAAGTGGCACCACATGAAGACCATGTTAGCAATGTGGCCCAATGAGACTGTGCTATGTGTCTTGCAAGGACACATGGCCTAAAATTGCCCAACACGTGGCAGATAGCATGGGAAAAAGGAAACTATGTAATTTTGGACCTTACAAGGATTAAACCTAAGACCTCTCCCTTTGATGTAATGATAAGACTTAATGTTAAACTAGTTGGGCTACGGCTTGTGCCCTGCTATATAGTGTAAACAAAATTTATCTAACAAACTTATTATTAGACTAACAAACTCCTAATGTATTACTAACACTATAAACCTAATTCTAAACCATTTTTATTCTTCTCATTATCATTTTTAATTATCTTTTCTCTATTTTTTTCAATTCTTTTTTGTATTTTTCCAATTAAGAGAAAGAAAAGAAAAAAATATTTAATTTTTTTTTCAAATTTTTGTCCTTTTAGAGGTTTTCTAAATTTTGTAAATTAGATACCCTTTTTTCTTTATTCTAAAAATAAAAATAAGAAAAAAAATTATAAAATTACATGAAGGAAAAAATAGAGTGTTTATAGTTGCTCCTCTTTGTAGTGAAGTTTGAGTAAAATTTTATCAAAAAGACAAAAGAGACATTATTTTTTCTCAGCGATAAACTTTATTAGGAAGTGTTGAAGATAGTTAACTACCCTAAACTTTGATCTATTGGGAATTTGGATGAACAATGAAAGATATGTTAAAAGAGAAATAGGGCATTCTAAGAATTAGCTGAGACACAATAGTAGGTTTTTTGAACGGTATAATACCCATGAGCTGACTATAACCTTAAGAAAGATGTGACACGAGATAGCATTCTATGAGCTTGCTAAAATCCTAAAGATACTGTCTTGGATAGATAGCATAATAGCTACTTTAGGAAACAAAGTAAATCTTAAATGGCCATCTTACACGGATGGTTTTTCACTTTATTAATTTTAACACCAACGTAAGCACCATCTTGGATTAATGGTTTTGAAAAATTTTATCTCCATCTTAGATTGGTGGATAAAAAACTTGAACATTATCTTAGATTGATGGGTATATGATGAATTGTCAACCTTAAGTCCTATTATTCGAGCTCGACTAAGAGGCTTACAAGGACTTGTTAAGAGAATTCAAGCATCTTAACCAAGCCTTGACGAGCTTCATTATGAGAATGAAAATTTACCGAACTCTTTGAGCGCTTAACTTAAACATACTTTGCTCCATTCAGTTTACTTTGTCACAACCTAAAGGGGGGTCGAGTCATGGCAATACTGCCATGTAATACGTGAAGGTTCGAGATCAAGTACCCTCCTTGATCAAGGGCCTTTAGCGTACTATATGAGATATTACACAACTATAACCTTCTCCTAGTAACTAGTATTAAGTAATAGTAAAGCATATAAATTAAAGTTATGTTATCTAATTAATTACTAACATAATATAGATAAGAGGAAATATCAAGTTTCCCTTAAATCAGTCATACAATATTGAGATAAAACATCTTAGGTGGTTTAAGCAACTTAATGTGCTAAAAATACTTAATAATGGAGAATAAAGAGAGTCTAATAATAAATGAAGGGTTTACTCGAGCTCTTGACTTTTTCACATCCCATAATCCCAAGCTAGTACTATTGACCTTGGGCATCTTGCAGCTCTACTCCAGCCATAAATCCTGTTGCAACAATAAACTATAGGGGGGTAAGCCTGACTACTTAGTGAGTAACTTACCTACTTTACTACAAGTAATATCAAGCAAGTTATTATTCAAGCGTATGAATGCATGGTCAAACATATGTAATGCAACAGTATATACAGTTGGCCAATAACTGTATACAATATGGTTTTAACACCTACCATTACCCAGGTTAGGAAGTATTTTGACATGTTAGGATCCATGTCTCTACGTCTAATCCAAAGTCTCTTGTTATTGATATCACCCTCAATATTAGACACAATATGGCCTTAAGCATAAGGTGGTACTCCTCGGAGCCAAGTAGTTCCCAAAGGTTAAGGCAGGAGCATGTCATACGAAATACGTTGTATGATAACAATTTTCAATATACAAAATACAATGTAGATCCAATTAAACATGATCCCTCATTCTATTGCATGATGCTGATACCCTTAATATCATATTATATGATGCAATGCATGTTCGGTTTAATTAGGGGTTAAGTATTAATTAGCTCCGGTTCATGGGTAACTAATCATTATATACAGACACTCCAAGATCTTAAGTTTTAATGCAACAAGCATATAAGTTTATGTAATCTTAAGATATTTTACAAACAAGTTCAGCCATATCAAGCACATACAATATCCCATATGCCCCAATCATACAACAAATTCAATTATTTGACATAATTAAATGGTTCGCTAACTACAAGCAAAGTAGGGGGTGGTGTACTTACTTGACCATGACGCTAGTAGTCCTAGTAATCCTTTACTATGTTTAAGTCAGACTTTTTGTCCCCTAAAGAAGATAATTAAGGTCTATGAGTATTCTATTTGCATCAATTAACTAGGCTTATTGTTTACTAACTTGGAGTTAGTTGTTTTCATAATTCAGACATATCTTTCTCATTTTAACTCCATTTTCGATAATCTTATAATTGTTTTCATCATTTTCGAATGTTTTTTCATTTGGTGAAGTTTTTTTTAACTTTCTAGGTTAGTAAGCTTTCTATTGGGGCCCTATAAAGTTATAGGCCTAAATGGGGAGTTAGATTACTTTAGGGTTTGGGCCTAATTTTGAGTCTTAGGCTTGGTTTTTGACATTGGGCTTTATATTTAATAATTTTGGGCTTTTTAAAAGTATTTTAAATGGGCTTATTTTGCCTAATACTTTAAAATTTTAAAGTGGGCCTTGGTGATACTCTTATAGGTCCAAATGGGCCTTTTTACAAAGTTAGGGCCCTAAATCACTAGTAGGCTAAGTCTTTGGGTTTTGTTAGCCTTTTAAATAACTCTTTCTACGCCTTTTAACCTAGGGTTTAGATCTAATCACCTAATTACATGGGCTTTAAAATTGATTCTTTTAGGCTTAATGTATCTAAATCACTATTTAGGGCCTTAAGCTTAAGCCTACTTATCTTTTTGGACTTAAGCTCAACATTGGACTTAAGTTTAGCTCACTTTCAATATGTTTATAGATCTAGACATTATGGTTCTTAGGTTTATTAGCACCATTCTTAAGCCTATAATCACTAACTACGCTAGATTAGGGCATTAACCATACTTTAGCCTACTTAACTTAATTAATTAAGTCCTAAATCATACTCAACACTAATTAAACTTATCATTAAGCTACTAAACAAGAAGTTCTAGATCTGGTGGGTTCATGAAAGTGGTAGCCATGAGTTGTTTATATGGTCTAATCTTCCATTTTCATGCAACACTTGTTTTTTATGATGTTTCTACTCTAGTAACCTATGTTTCTACTAATCTAAAACCATATATACTTCATAAAAGTATGTGGAAATGTGTGTAAGAGGACATATATGGGGTGGCATGCAAGAGAAATAAGGATCATATTAACCTACTTGATGATTTTCTATTAAACTTACATTACTTTACATTACTTGGTTTAATGGTGTTATAACTTCTACTGAAAGTGGTTTTTCTTGTACTGACCTTTGTTGACTTTCTTGAAACACCTTATAACTTCTATGGATTTGTTGTAAAATATGTTTCAACAAAAAAAAAAAAATAGTATCTAACATTATCTTACAAGAAAACTAAGGAAAACTTAGCCTAAGTTCTTATTGGAGTAAAATGTAGAAGGCCTCCCTTTGTAGTTGTGTGCCATGAGCTTGAGTATAGGTATGGGTGTATGTATGTGTTAGCTAGCAAAAGGGATGTGTGTGGGTGGCATAAGGCTTGGTAGCAGTTGTTTTGGTGTGGTGGTGGTGGAGGCAAGGTGGCTAGTGGTGTGGTAATGGTGGCGAAAAGGTGGTTGGCGGTGTAATGATTGGTAGTAGCCGAAAAGAGGAAGAAAAAGGGGATTTGTGTGAGTGTTTTAAATGATTTGAGAGTGTTTAGGGTTTGAGAAAATAAAAATGAGGGAGGGAATGGGAGTGGCTATATGTGGAATGGATAAAGGGTGGTAGGACAAACTTTGATGGTTTAAGGAAAACAAGAACAAGGTACAAAAAGGGGACCATGTATCTTGTGCGCTTTTTGCCAATTTGGGTAAGATCTTGTCCCTTAGGGTACAAGATATTTTAAAAGGGGATTAAGAAGTTTGTCTTTTGGTCATTAATTATGTTTCACTTGTAGCTAATCAAGATGTAATGGGGTTGGTTAAGGATTAGGGTTTGATTAGGGTAATTGGTGGTGATTAAGCATGATTTGGCTAGTTAAATGTAATTAAGATGCGTTTAGGGTTTTGTTGGAATTTGACACTATACTTTAGCTAATCTAGATGCCCTACATGTGTACCTAGGGTTTCCTTAGGGTTTGGTTTTCATTAATAGTAATTTGATTCGTGTACGAGCTCAGAAGTTAGGGTTTGAATCATTTAGTGTTATTGATCACTTATATTGATTGATTCAACCTTACTATTAGTACTTATTTGTGACATTAAGGTATTTGAACACTTAATTAGGGTTAAATGATCATTTTAGGGTTTCACCATTGTTCTTAGGGTTTTTTTTAAGTTTTAAGGTTCTTAATCGTTTGGCTAGGTTTTTAGGGTTTATTTCAATTAGGGCTTTGGTTGAACACTTAGTGTTCGATTCTTTTATCTAAGTTTTATTATTATGTTTAGGTGTTTCTAGGGACTATTCAAGGACTCCTTCATTCAATTCCACTTTTAGGTTATCAAAATTTCGTAGGGCTTACACACTATTTAGATGCCGACCTACTAAGTACCGAAGTCAAGGTCCATGTATGCTGAGCTCTCCTATCCCACCCTACTGAGCTAAGCCTTTATTCAATCACTTCGACAGCCTTTAATATAGATCAACAATTTCAACCAAAACACTAGCATAACTCTGCCACAATGCCCCAAGATTCCAAAACACGAACCCACTAACAGGCTGCCACCTATTCCTTAATTTTCTAATATTTATACTATATTCCTTTTTGTCCTTTGTTATATTTACCCTTTTTGCTTGTACTAGGAATCTTCTTCTTACATTACCTTTTATGTAATTTTCCATTATTGTATTATTGCCTTAAAGGACTTACTATAAGTCCTTTTTATGGTAGTCACAATCATCTTACACAACATTTTTAATGAATATTCTTGTTCTTACAAGACACCATTCTCTAAGTATATCTTTTTTTTAACACTCCTATCTAATGTTACCGAGTAACTCGTGATTAGTAGTGAGTGTGTCATGACCCTAAAGGGAGCCTAGTAGGATTGCCTAAATTTTTCATATCATGTGTGCACCCATGATCGGAAAATTATCTTGCAAGTCAGAGGTTGCAAGATTTTAAATAATTAGTCACTAAAGTTTTTATTTAATTAACTTACGACCACATATATGTGACAATGGATATTCGATAAGCCATAGTCCAATAAAACCGCAGAGAATCGGTATCCCCTATCAAATAATAAGATTAGGTAGTAAAGTTCTAAAACTCAAACTTACTAAAGTTACAAAATTTAAATATAGTATACAAGAATTCCAATGAACCATATAGTCTGTTCTCAGAGTCTAACTTCTATACATCTCATCTCGATGTTGACACTTAACCCTCAGTTCTTAACCCATGCTCGATCGTCTAGCAACGTGCAAGAGAAAACTATTGGGACGTAAGCTACAAGAGCTTAGTGAGTTAATTTCCCTTAACCACATAGCAATCAAGTTATACAATAATTAGATTCAACCAAATGAATGCATGGCAAACAGTATGCCAAATAAATACATGCAGGTGACTAGATACTGCATGTAACTCAGATTTAACACCCTCCGAAGTTAGGGTTGGAGATTCATCGGTACAGTCAGATCTGGGTATCATATTAGAACTTATTTCATAACGAAACTCCACGTTTCGTATTTAAAATGTAATGGTACATCCATTACCAGCTTTATCAAAATGAGTTCTACATATGATTGTGAGTAAGTTCACGCAGCCCTCACTCACCCCTAAACGAAGGCCCTTGGACTCCACCCATAGCCAGGCGGTTGACGCCTCCAACACCTAGTCATCCTGCAGGCAAGGGTAAGGTCATATCGTAAGTGTGAACCATACGAAATCAATAACAATCAATAATCAACCCACGTATGGCCTCTCGTTACCTTCGTGTAATGTAACTGCCCGGAATTAGTTATGCAGTGCATGATTTATGCATGGTCCAAGTTAACTTTTTCTAGTCGAATAAAAAGTTAAGTCATATTTAATCAGTTATCATTCCAAGTCACAAACAATCAATCTATTGAATACTATGCAACAAACATTATATTATTGAAATTTAAAGTAGATTCACCATTCAAAATAATTATCATGCACAAGCATAATCCAACTCTATACACATTCATTTATAAATCATAATTTAGATTCACTAATTATAAGCACAAACAAGTATGGAATCACAAGGAAAAACTCTCTCGGCCATGGCTAGCTCAGGGATCGTAATAGTCAGTAGGCAGCTTAAGGTCGATATCGAGATCACCTGAGAATAAGGAAAATTTGTAAGCTTGGGAATTTAAAGCTAACTAGTGTTATAATGTGTATGGTTTATGTCACTTAGTTACGTGAAATTGTTGATTTGAGCTTTTTATCGAATTACGTGTAAATTTTTCGTTTTAGCTCGGATTGTTATGAACTTATAGTCCATTTTGATCGTTTTGAGCATATTTTCTCGTGACGAGGTCCGTTTTAGATGTTATGACTCGTAACTTAAATTGTGATACAAAAATATCACAAAAATTATTATTTAAATTTAAAAATTATAGAATATTGATTTTCGCTTTTTCGTAACATATTTATAATTTAATAATTATTTAAATCATATGTTTGTTATTTTTATTATTTTGGGTATATTTTCCTATTTTTCTCATTTTCTTATTTTTCTTATGTACCTCACAATTATACACACACACATATATATATATATATATATTCCTATACTTATAATATATAATTTATAATTTATGTTATTGTAAATTCCTAAATTACGGTATCATATATACATATATACACTATACATTACATGTATTATATAGGTATATGTATTTATTTAAAACATACTCTTATACACATATTCATATATTGTATATATTTTGTATTTATTTATTTATATGTCTTACATGTATATATACCTATAAATACATACATATGTATACTCGGCATATATATACTTATATAGTATTTATCATTTATCATAAAATATATAGTATTTTTCATAAAATATGTATACTATACATTAGATCATAATATGCTGTATACTATTATATATATATATATTTATATGTCTTATATACATACTTATAAAAATACCCCACTATATACTATACAACTACACATATATATATAATCATATATGTATACCCATATATATATATAGTTACAGTACATATATATATACTTATACTATAGTTATGTAAATTACTAATTAGATGTATTAAAAAAAAATACATAATACATACTATATACTTATGTACATACATGTATACATACCTAACCTTAAATTTACACATATAATTAAATTTAAGTATTCATGTATATAAACATATACTATTAGTGTTATATGTAAAAATATCATAATTCTACATGTATATACTATAATATACATATATACTTTCTAAAATAAAGCACTTACCTATTAATTTGTATTTTTCTTCTTCTTTTTCTTCTTCTTTTTCTTCCTTCTTTCTCTCTTTTCTTTCTTTCTTTTTCCTTACGGTTTACTTGCAGATTTGGTGTGTGTATTTGTGTAGATTTTTTTTTCTTGTTTTTCCAGATTTTATATGGCTTCCTTTGCTCACGTAAGTTTAGCTTAAATTTTAAGCTAAGGTAACTTTTCATTAATGTAAATAAGACAAAAAAAAATAACATCACATGGCTACTGATTTTTGGTCTTAATTTGCTAACTTTGGTTTATGTTTTGCGCAGGGAATGAAGTGAATTGGAAATGAGGAAGGAAAATTAGATAAATTGGAAATGAAAGAGAAGGAAAATGAAAGTTATTAACAAATATGTGTAATTTTTCGAATCACATAAATTATAATGAATCTCCTTGTAGATTAGTTTTCAAAATTTTGTAAAATTTTCTTAATTTAACTGGTACCCGTTATAATTATAATTTTTACAAGTTATTATGGTAATTTCATTACAATTTCGTACAAATGGGTGATTTAGTCTAAAATTACATTCGATTATTATTTTATCGCTATTGTGTAATAGTTAATTATTTTATAAGTTTATATTTATAATTTTAGGGTTTCGAATAAGTTCAGGTTCAATTTTAGTTAATAGTGCTTAAAGCAGTTTTAGGGTTTTAGTATACGATTTAGGGTTTTGATCAATTTCTATGGTTTTTACTAGTTATAATATATTTAAATTTAGATTTATTAAATTTTTCTCTGACTCGGCTCTACTTATTAAGTTATCTACAATATTAAAGCTCAATTCTATTCTTAAATAGCTAAATTTGCGGGGTTTACAGAGTGGACCTAGTATCAGCTTATGCATCATATTAAGTGAAATATTAAGTCTTGTAATGTTCCTCATTGAGTCATATCTAGAGAACAGCTTCATGAAAGCTACTGTATTTGTCAACGCACTTCCTCTTTCTTCAATATCTTGAAGGATTCACTTAGTTACTATCTCCTATGGTTAGCCCTAATGATTAACTGAGCTCATAGGCACATTATATAATCTTGGCATCAAAGCTTGAGGTTATGACCGAAAGCTAAGTATTGTAGTGGCTGTTTTAGTTCTCTTACTTTGTTATACTTTGTTTTCCTATTTTGAAAATAGAGTAAGTCTTTAAAGTAATGTATTGCATACTGTTTAGTAGAGTGAGTGGGTTTTTGTATTGACGAAAGCACTTGTTGAGCATTACTATAACAATGATGAACGCTAGTGTTTAAGGAGAGACTAATGATATTGAAAGTGATTCTTATGGTTGCAGCCATGTTACTTAACAAACCCTGTGAACTAGTAATGAACAATTGTAAGAACTTGTTGCTATTGTAGCCAACCTGGCAATATTTATACAAACGGTAGTAGAGATTGTACCTCAAGAGAGAGTTGATAAATGAGGCTAAAATGCGAGAGACATGTTGAGAAGATAAGTAGCTGAGCATAGATTGCCAAAAGCTGTTAATGTGAACCCAACTCCACCTCAATACATTAAGAGGTTTATGAAGAGGAGACTTGAGTTAGATGAAGTTGAAAAGTATGGGGAGGAGGAAGAGTAGTATGATAGATTGGAAGAGGGTGAGCTCCATACTCCTAGAGGATCTAAACATGTTAAAGTGTAGATTCTAAGCTTTAATGAGTTTGGTAATGCTGATGTTACGGCAGCGGGTTGGAAACTAGAATGGGTATTTGAAGATTTGAGTAGGTATGAAGAATAGGAAGTAGAATGAGAGGTGTTGGCAGTGAATGTATATGAATATCGCGCACTAAGACATAAACATAATTAGGGATTTAAGCTTAAAATAGGATTTGATACGACTCATGAATACTAAATATCACTTGGGTTTCAAATGAGAGGTTAGATATAACTCACTAACTCACTCAAATGAATAACTCACTCAAATAAAGGGTTCACTACAATCTTAAGGACAAGATTGATAAGAACACAAGAAAGATTAAAGAGTTAAGTTATACTCAATAATTCGACAATGCTAGCTCAAGAATGACTTTGCTTAAAAAGAGGAAAGCTCCAGGTGTATGTATATTCTTCACTTCGTAAATTGTTAATTACAAATGTTGTTATTTATAACAAGTCCTAAAACCTTAGTGGCAAAGTGGTAAATACTGTGCAAGGCTTTAAACCCTAAAGAATGGGCCTTAAATTAAAAATAAAGAAAATCTTTACAAGAATATAAAAATGTGCATTTAATAGAAGAAGTCAGCATGCAGTCATTCAGTCTGTCCAGGAAAGAGCATGGTTTGAATTAGATGGGGTTGGCAATTAGATGTTCGGGTCTGAGGAGGGGTCCCTGAAGTCTTACGATGCTTGGTCGAGACACTTGAAAGGTCGGCCTACAATTGTCAAGTACTAGAATTAGTCAACACTAGCCTTTCCATATAGTGTTGAGTAGATCCTTGGCCTTGAGTCCTCGGTCGTATGGGCTCTCGACTTCTCGATAGATGATAGACTTGATACCGAGTGGCTCCTTTTCTACCTTTCGGTCTTCTAGTATTAGCTCAGCCGTAGCAAAAGCTTATTGACTACGGTATTGAATAATTTGGCCTTGGCTTAGAATAGGTTGGCATTAGCTTGGGATAAGTCAGCTTCGGCTTGGAGATTGTTGTAAGTTGATTCCTATCATTATTGTTGGGTCAAAAAGAAGTTGTACTCGATGCTAAACAATTAGCACAGGCCGAGATGCTGAATAAACTTCTCTTCCCTTTTCTCTTCACCATGGGTTCCAAATTGCTTTGGATTTCCTTAACACTCATAGAGGTCAAGCAATAGCTTTTTCCATCCTTCCAAACCGTGTAAGTGTTAAGGAAGTCATCATGGATCACTTTTTGGTCATACTCTCATGGTTGGCTAAGAAGTAAATTTGCGGTATTAATAGATCGAAGTTAATCTCGTCTTCAAACTGTCTTGTTGTGAATGTTATTTGAGCTCTCTTATGCACATGGACCATACCGTTATCATTAAACCACTTCAATCCATAAGATTAGGGATATGGGTAGGTTGGCAATTTCATCTTCTCCACTAACTCAGCAAAAATAATGTTGGTATAGCTTCCTCCATCAATAACTAGGGAATAGGTATTCCTATTCACCAAACATCAAATATCAAATAAGTTTTCTCTTTGTTCAAGATCTACCTTCAGGTCAGATTGTTGGCTCATCATGGCTACGAGTTCATCTAGATTCTCAACATAGACATCTTTTTCTATCAACTTGTCTCTTGAACTCTTGTCGCTCTAACTCTTCATTTGAGCTTTGGGTCCTTTGCCCTTTAAGATCATAACCCTTTTATTTGGACATTTGGGTTCTAATATGCCCGTAGCTTAAGCATTTGAAGTACTTCATTTCTTAGGCTTTACTGTCGAGTGCCTTTTTTCTTTCTTAGCCCTCATTATGTCGGCTTGATCAGGTTAGCTAGACTTACCTTTCTCCATCTTCTTCTTTAGCCTTCTCTTGGCATACTTCTTAGGTTTAGGGCTGACTTGTTGAGGTTAGGTTGTTGGCTTCTGATGCCTTCTCCACCTCTCTCTTTCTACTCTTAGTGCCAGATTGATTAGCTCGTCCAATGAGTTAAATAGCTACAATTTAACTATGTTGGCAATGTCGTCTTGGAGTCCACTTAGAAACCTAGCAATGGTGCGATCATATGACTCAGCAATCTTACATCTCATCAGTAAGGTCTCAAACTCTTGCAAGTACTCCTTGATAGTGTTTCAGCCCTGTCTCAAGTGCTAGAAAGCATAGAGCATCTCCCACTTGAACTAAGTTAGCACAAAATGTTGGTTCATCAATCTTTTCATAAGCTTCTAAGTTCTGATCGGCTCTTCTCCTTTACCATCTCGCTTAGCCACTAACTTATCCCACCAAAGGCTTGCATATTTAACAAGGGATAATGAAGCCAACTTAACCTATATTTGGTCGTTACACTTGTAGCACTTAAACAACTTCTCGATTTGGGGAACCCAGTCAAGGAACTCTTTAGGTCAGCTACTTCCATTGAGAGTCAATAGTTTAAGCTTGATGTTATTAAGTCCTCGGCTATGTGCTTGAGGTTCATCCCTTGCATTCTCAGCTGGTCGGTGTACCTCGAGTCAGCTACTTCTGTTGGAGTTTTACTTGGCCATATTTCTCCCTCGCCTTTGGTCTCTTCTTCGGGTTCCTTGATTCACCTCGAAGTTAACACTCTGATCATTGCTTTTTCTCGGCATAGGTTGGTTTTCTTTTCTTCTTAGGTCGGTAGCTCTTCTTAGTTGTCGCTTAACATTATCAAGCTCATTGGAGCCACTTCTACTGGTGGGTGTTCGTTCCTTTCTTTCACCTTAGCCAACACGTCTATGGCCTTTGACTAAACTAATAAGCTCCTTAATAAAGTCAGTGAGATTTTGAATTTGATATTCTAATTTGTCAACATGTCGCTTCAAACTTTCGCAACGGCTATCACTACTATTATTGGCATTATCTTCAAACATTCTTGTTTGTACATTAATTTCCAAAAAATAATCATGATTTACAACAAAGCACAACTACGGTAACCTAGAATTGACTACTAATCGACTTCTGTAATTACCTACGAGTGACAAACACTTCTACAGCGAGTAGAACCAACTACTAAAAGTACTGTTACTTGACTCAACAGTAGTAAAATAATACGACTACTAAAAATATGAACAACACACTATACTGCAGAATGATAACTAACAATGTTCAAATAACAAAATAATCTTTGAAGAATACTATTACACGTATATCCCCAAAGCTTTAATACCAAGATGTTATGGAAGTGAGTTGGAAACTAGTCTAGGTATTCGGGGATTCAACTAGGTATGAAGAAAAAGCAGTAGAATGAGAGGTGCTGGTGGTGAATGTATATGGATATTACATACTAAGACATAAATACAATTAGGGATTTGAGCTCAAAATAGGGTTCGATATGACTTACAAACATTAAATGTCACTCTAGTTTCAAATGAGAGATTTGATGTGACTCGCTAAATTGCTCAAATGAATGGTTCACCACAATCTTAGGGATAAGATTAATAAGAATGCAAGAAAGATTAAAGAGTTAAGCTACACTCAATAATCCAGTAATGTCAACTTTAAGAGCTCACGAATAACTTTGCTCGAAAAGAGGAAAATTCTAGGTGTATGTATGTTCTTCACTCTATAAATTGTTATTCTCTGCTAATTACAAATGTTGCTATTTATAGTAAGTCTTAAAACCCTAGTGGTAAAGTGGTAAATAATGTACAAGGCCTTAAACCTTGAAGAATGGGCCTAAAATTAAAAATAAAGAAAATATGTACAAGAATACAAAATTGTACGTTTAATAGAAGAAGTTGGCATGTAGTCATTCGGCCTGTCCAAGGAGCAAGATCTGAATTGGATGGGGTTAGCAATTGGATGTTCGGGTTCAAGGAAGGGTCCCTAAAGTCTCATAATGCTTGGTTAAGATACCTGAAAGGTTAGCCCACAATTGCTGAGTACTAGAATTAGTTGGCACTAGTCTCTCTATGCCGTGCTGAGTGGATCTTTAGCCTTGAGTCCTTGGTCGTATGGTCTTTTGGCTTCTTGGTGGACGACAGGATTGATGCTAAGTGGCTCCTTTTCTTCTACTCAGTCTTTTGGTATTAGCTCAGCCTTGGCAAAAGTTGATCGGCCTTGTCATTGAACAATTTGGCTTTGGGTTAAAACAAATTGGCTTTAGCTTCCGGCAGGTCAGCATCGGCTTGGGATAGGTCAGCTTCGACTTGGAGATAGTCATAGGCTGATTCCCATCATTTGATGACTACTTGGAATGGGAGGAGAAGATTAAGAAGATATTTGGCATCTACGATTATGAAGACTAAGTGTGTGTTTGAGTAGTTGCTTTAGAATTTTCTGGATGTACAATGATGTGGTGGAAGAAATTGCAAAATGTATGTTAGTGAGCTCAATGAGAAATATGAACTTGGGATGAGATGAAGAGATTTTTGAGGAGTATATTTATGCTAGAACATTATGAGCAAGATACTTGTTGATGCCCTCAGGAACTTAAGTAGGGCAACTAATTTGTGGATGAATATGTTCAAGAGTTCCAATTGTTGATGATCCATTGTGATGTTAATGAGTTGAAAGTGTGGATAGTAGCTAGGTTCATTTCTGGACTATGAACCAAGATTGGTATTATAGTGGAGGTGCAAAGGCTTAAAAATCTAGATGAGACCATCCAAGTGGCATAAAGGGTTGAAAGGTAAAGGTGAAATCAACTTAGTTGAGCATAGAATAGTTGACTTGGCTTACCAAGTAGAACTAGTTTGCTAAGATGACCCAAATATGACTATGCTTAATATAGTACTAAGGTAGACTGCTGAGGTCAAATGTTAAGCAGACCCGATGATGGCCAAGGAGCTTAAGGTTAGAAAGGATTAAGGTTAGAGCTCTAGAAGGAGAAGAAGAGGTGAATGTTGATCATATGTTAAACAAGTTTAAAGAGGATTTTGATACCTTAACCTGACCTAAAATGGGAGAATGCTATATGGTTGTATGGAGATCTTTTAGTACTTATGCTTTTGATGAGAATGAAAAGAAAGAGAATCTCTTACATACAAACTATCAAGTGAATGGCAATTTATGTACTTTGATCATCGATGAAAGGAGTTGTACCAATGTGATAGCATAAGGAGTACTGAAGGCTTTAAAGTTGCCGACTTGTTCCTATCCTAGACCTTATAAGATTCACTAGTTTAATGAGAAGGGATGATTGCCTATTTTTAAGCAAGTCAAAGTGCTGATTACTATTGGTGACAAATACAAGCACGAGTTGCTGTACAATGTCTAACTCATGTGTGCTTTAAATGTACTACTTAACCGACCTTGGCTATTTGGTTTGAGAGTGCTCCATGATGGATATAAGATCACTTATATGTTTTAGAAAGATGGGAAGAAGGTTATATATACTCTTATGAACCCAATAGAAGTTTTGGAATCCCAAGTCAAGGTTTCTAAATCCTTGTAGAAGAATTCCTTAGTGATTTTCTAAGCATAGTTTTTTGAGGATGTTAAGAAGGAGTAGTTTTATACTTTTATTGGTTAGAAGATTACTTGAGCTTAAAGAAGTCGAAACATTACTAGCCAAGGTGCAAACCTTGCTCCAAGATTATATCGACTTGTTTCTTGCTAAGAGGTTTACTTCCTAGTAGACGTATAAAGTATTGCATTAACCTCTAACCTGGAGTTTCCTTACTTAACTGACCTACCAATAGGCTTAATCTTAAGCAAGCAACTGAGCTGAAGCGACAAGTTAATGAGTTAATTAAGTGTTGATATGTCAGGGAGAGTATGAGCCTCAGTACCATTCTAATTATCCTAGTGTTGAAGAAGGATGGCGTATAAAGAATGTACATTGATTGTTGAGCTATTAATAAGATCATTGTCAAAGACCGATATCTGACTCCATAATCGAATGATATGCTAGATGGGTTACATAGTTCGTGAATATTTTCAAAAGTTGATTTGAAGAGCAGTTGCCACCAAATCTAAATGAGATTCGGAGATAAGTAGAAGACTGATTTTGAGACAAAAGATGGTTTGTTTGAATAGTTGGTGATGTCGTTTAGACTTATAAATGCACTAAGCACCTTTATACGACATATGAATCATGTTTTGAGGTCATTGATAGGAAACTGTATTGTGGTTTATTTAGACAATATAGTGTATAGTGCTAACCTCAATTCTCATGTCGAGCACTTGAGATCAGTATTAGATATTCTTCGAGCTAAATGAATGTTTGGCAATTTGAAGAAGTACGTATTTTGTCAAAATGAGGTTATATTCCTCGGATATGTTGTGTTTGGTGGAGGTATTAGAGTTGATGATGAAAAAGTTTGAGCTATTCTCAAATGGTCAATGCCGATTAGTGTTGCCAAAGAAGGGGTTTCCATGGTCTATCTTCTTTTTATCTAAGATTCATTTGGAACTTTAGCTCCATAGTAGCCTTATTGATCGAGCTAACTAGGAAGAACTTTGAATTCAAGTGGTTCAGGAAAGCCTAGAGTAGTTTTGATCAGATTAAGTCTAAGTTGATTTTTGCCCCATTACTTACGCTAGTAGACTTTGAGAAAGTTTTTGAGTTGAAGTGTGATGCTTTAAGAGTAGGTATTGGTGCTGTCCTTATGTAGGAAATGCTGCTTTAAATTACTCGGCATATGATAAGAGTTCCATGTGCTTGTTCGAGCTCTTCAGAACTAGCAACATTACTTATTACTAAGAAAGTTTACAATCTACACAGACCATGAGTCCCTTTAACACCTCTGAAGCTAATAGAAACTTTCCTAGTGCTATGTTAAATGGGTTGAGTTCTTGGAAACCTTTTACTATGTCATCAAGTACAAGACGGGAAGCACTTATACTATGGCCAATGCCCGTCTTTGTTAGCATGTTCTTATTACATCTTTGCAAGTTAGAGTACTTAGGTTTGGTACTCTACCTAATCAGTATGAGCATGATTTGTACTTTAGACCCTTAGTAGCCAAGTGCAATATTAGAGGAGTAGTGGATGGGCATCACTTGAATCAAGGATTTCAGATGAAGGGATGACAAATCTGTGTATCGAACGGTTTTGTTAAGGAATTACTTATGTGGGAGGCCCATGTTAGGGGCTTAGCCAATTATTTCGGCGAAAAGAGAACTATTAAGCTGTTGAAGGAACACTTCTATTAGCTTAGGATGATGAAGGATGTACGCAAAATTCTTGAACATTGCAAGGTGTGCAAGTGAGATAAGGGAAGAAAGGAGCCATATGGAGAATATATGCCTCTGCTCATACTTGAGTGGCTATGGACCAATCTAAGCATGAATTTCATACTTGGCCTACTCAAAATACCTCAGATCATGATTATATTATGGTAGTGGTCAATCAGTTTTATAAAATGAGCCACTTCATCTCTTGTCACAAAACTAATAATGCTTTATTTGTTGCTAACCTCTTTTTACAGGAGATTATATGGTTGCATGGCTATCTAAGGTATATTGTCTCAAATCGTGACTTGAAGTCCACGAGCTTCTTTTGGTGAGTACTATGGAAGAAGCTCGGTGCTAAACTTATGTTTAGTACTTCTTGTCACCTATAGACAGACGGCTAGACCAAGGTTGTAAACAGGACTATAGCGAACCACCTTCGAGCTACTTGTAGGTCTTAGTTAAGTAACCAAGAGGAAGGGTGAATTAGTCATTTGTATCCAATTTTAAACAAATATAACGCTTAAGAAAAATTTATCCTCTTGATTACTTAAGATATCGGCTGAAAGATAAATAGATAAGCAAGTATAAATAACGTGCACAAAAATAAATATATAAGAGTTAGAAGAGTAGGAAAATGAATTATAGTGCTTTGGCCTTGCGCTTACTGTACTCTTCCAACCTCATTGTTGAGGATTCAGCTCACTTTTCGAAGTTGTTCCACTTTCTGCAACATTTAAACACGTAGAGAGATTGCAAACAATACTCTCTACTCTGAGTCACAGTAGACACCCTATTTTTGCACCCTATGTAATTTAGTTTTTTTTTTGGGGAATAAAAGAAAAAGGGTCCTAATTCAAAAAATAACAACAAAATTAAAAAATTAAAAGTGTAAAAGGTGTTCAAGTCGAATAAGTTAATTGTTTATGGTTGGATCAAGTAAAGTTTCAAAATATTAATTCGATATAATAAATTTAGAGTCATAAAATTTTTTAGGCTTTATTAGAAAAATATCCTACTAAAATATTTGAATGGATTTTTATCCAATTTTAAAATATTTTAGTAGGATTAATTAAAAGAAGACTCTCTATTTATTAAATTCAAAAGTTCTATTAGAATATGTTTAACATATATATTTTGGGTTATATTAAAAGCCTTAGGTCATTTTAAGGCAAGTTAGGTTAAGCTGTGTTGCAAACCGTGACCAAGAATAAATAAAGCTAGTCGCTGGATGGGTTCAAGTTTATCGAAAGTTTGAAAAGGAAGTGATGTGCAATATGCAAAAGGATGGATGCGAATGAAAAAGTAAGCAAAAACCATAAACATCTCTAATGGATATGATATACCAATGAAACTTTCGAAGACTCATGACACAACTCGATATAACGTATAAGATGATCCGACGAGGTTACTCACCACCTAGCTTTGCTTAAGGGTTAGGACAAGAGTGAATTGAATGTAAATAGAGTAGTGTTTACGAAAGACAAATGTCAAGTGTATTAATGGTAAATCTGATGATTACAACTATAAATACAAGGGGTATTTATACCCGAGATTTTAGGGCAACATGTCTAAAAAGGTTATTACCCTAAAGAAGTAAAGTATAAGAATACAAAAGGGTAAAAATGAATATTCCAGAAAATAACGATTAGTGTAGTTTATTCTACATGTGGTCTTGTGCATGTAGTGGTGATATATTGACATGGCCATTAGAGGATGCAGACAAAAGTGTACGGTTAGGTTATTTGTCTGAGTAGGGGTGGCTAAGGATTAGTTTGATCTCTCTCTCTCAGCTTCTTGGCAAGGGAGATGCCGAATAATTGGTCGGCTCGGGCATGAATGAGTAATTGTGAAAGGTTTAGTTATTCCCTTAGTAATCTACAACTCGATACACTTTAGAGAGATGGGCAGTCATTCGGCTTCGCATATAAGGTGACTCGGCAAAGAAGCATTTGGCTTTGGCAGGAGTCGACTGGAGTAGAAGAATCTGTCTTACTAAGCCTTCCAATCTTCGGGCTCGATTGCCACTCAAAGGCCTAGTAGCTTGATTCCTATCATTCTTTTCGAGTTGTTTTCGATTTGGGATCAAATCCGAATGGTCTTTGATAAGCTCTTCGTCGGGGTGATACGGATTGAGGTTGGCAATGTTAAAGGTGTTAGAAATCCCATAGTCCTCAAGCAGCTCTAATTTGTTGGCGTTATCATTGATCTTTTAGAGGATTTTGAAATGTCCTTTAGCTTTTGGGGATAGTTTGTTCCACCTCTTGCTCGAAAATCTCTTTTTGCTTAGGTATAGCCATACTAAGTCTCCTAATTGAAAATGTTTCGCCATCCTACCCTTGGCCTTCTCTCACATACATCTGGTGGCTTGGTTGATGTGCTAAGTGACTTTGTTATAGATGTATTGAAGGGATTGTGCCTTAGCTCTTGCGTTAAGGTTCTCTTGCATGGGCACATGTACATAGGTATGATCGAGGGGTAAATTGGGATTGAAACCATAGAAAACCTCAAAGGGAGTCTGCTTGGTGGTGTTATGTACTATTTGGTTGTAAGAAAATTCGACCATTAGCAAGCAAACATCCTAATTGGCTAAGTTCTTACCCATTGTAGCTTGGAGCAGTAATCCTAAAGTGAGGTTAACCACCTCTGTTCAGCCATCAGTTTGGGGGTGACAAGAAGCACTGAATAATAGTTTGGTCCCAATTCGACACCATAAGGTCATTCAGAAATAGCTCAAGAACTTTAGGTTTCTATCGGAGACTACACTTCTTCATATGCTTTGTAACCATACAATCTCCTGTAAGAAAAGAGAAGCAATAGCTGAAGCATTGGTAATCTTGGAACAGAGCATGGAGTGTACCATCTTGCTGAACCTATCCACGACAACCATTATAGAATCTTTGCTTTGGGCAGTTTGTGTTAGTCTGAGAACAAAGTTCATGTTCAATTCAATCTATGGCTTTGTCAGAATAGGCAATGGCATTGGCTTCCCATTTTCCGCTGGGTACTTAGACCTTTGACATGCGGTACAACTTTTAACAACTTGGTGCACATTTCACCTCATTCTCGACCAAAAGAATTGACCACTCAATAATTCATATGTTCTTTTCTCCCCAAAATATTTAGATAGTCCTCTACTATGGGCTTCCCTAATCAATAGTTCTCGTAGTGAAAAGTCGGCATGCATAATTTCCCCCTGTAAAATAAGCAACCATCTTCTACATGATACTCATCTATCGTCCTGCTGTTGACACATCATACGAATATGGGTCTAAATTGTGGATCCCCTAAGTACTACTCCTTAATGCTGGTAAACCTAAATAATCTAGTTTATAGCTTACTCAGGAGTGCATGTCTTCTTGAAAGAGCATCCGTAACTACATTGCTCTTTCCTTGTTTATATTTTATTACGAAATCGAATCCTTTAAGGAAATTGACCCATCTCGCCTACTACTTTGACAATTTTGTCTGACTTCGGAGGTACCTTAGGGACTCATGGTCAGTGTAGATGACAAATTCTTTTGATAGTAGATAATGCTACCATATTAGCAGTGCTTGAATCAATGCCAAGAGTTCTTTGTCACACATAAAGCAATTTAGTTGAGGTCCTTTAAGCTTCTCACTTTGGAAGGCAAATGGTCAGCCTTCTAACATTAGGACAACGCCTATCTTAATGCCTGACGTGTCGTACTCCAACTCAAACGTTTTCTCTAAGTTAGGTAAAACTAATACTGGGGTAGAGATCAATCATTTCTTTATCTCGGCATAACTCCTCCCTTCCTTTTCTCCCTATCAGAAGTTGGTGTTCTTCTTTGTTAGCTCAGTAAGTTGCATAGTGAGAGTGCTAAAATTCTTGATGACTCTTTTGTAGAATGAAGCCAGTCCATGGAAGCTTCTTATGTTGGTACAAGTACTAAGAGTTAGCTAATCGATGATTGCTCGAATCTTCTCATTGTCCACTCATAAACCTCCTCTACTTACTATGTAACTTAAGAATATCACTTCCTCCTAGCAAAAGTAACACTTCTTAAGATTGTCAAATAATCTCTTAGTATGGAGGATATGCAGTACGGCTTGGAGATGTTCATAGTGACTCGGCTGTTGAAACTGTAGACCAGGATGTCATCAAAGTACAACACGACATACTTTCCTATCAATTATCTTAGCACATGGTTCATTAGTCTCATGAAAGTGCTCGAGGTATTTGATAAGCTAAAGGACATAACTATCTATTTGTAATGTCCATGTTGAGTCTTGAACATTGTTTTCCACTCATCTCCTAGCTTCATGCGAATTTGATGGTAGCCAGACTTAAGATCAATCTTGCTGAAAATCTTGGCTCCACTCAATTTATCTAACATATCTTCCAACCTCGGAATAGGATACTTGTATTTGATTGTAATCTTCTTCATAGCTCGGCTATCTACAGACATCCGCTGGGTTTTATCCTTCTACGGCACTAGAAGTATCGGTATAGTACAAGGGTTAAGACTTTCCTTAACATACCCTCTCTCTAGTAACTCATTGATTTGATGTTAGAGCTTAAAAGCTTTCTCAGGACTCATTAGGTGGACATATCGAACTAAAATAAGATCTTAGATTGACATCATTTGATAGGTAGGCTTATTCAGTAGCGTGGCATTGGATATTAAGTCAATGCAGTGTTTTATGCCTCGAATTGGGGATAACCCTTCGGGTAATTATTGTAGGAACAGGTTGGCATATTCGTCCAGTAACTCTTATTTTCTAAGGTAGTTCACCTCGCTCCTTCATCTTTAATAGGCATCGGACCAACATGAGGGTTAGCTCCTTAGTGTTGATGGCCTCTTAGAGCTTGACTCTACTTATCATTGGAGTCTTCTTCGACCTGTGAGTAAGTTTTGTTTGCAATTTATTAACTTCTTAGGGTGGCATTGGGTTCAGTGTAATCTTTTGGCCATCCTTTTAAAATACATATGTGTTCCTGTATTCGTCATGGATAACTCTTCTATCAAATAACCATGGTCGACCAAGCAATACATGCGAGACGTACATAAGCAACACATTGCAGAGAATCTTGTCGGAGTAGTTTCCAATTGTGATCGGCAGTAGTACTTGCAGGGTGACATGTAGCACTCTCTTACCACTTAGCCAATGCAACTTGTATGGCTTCAGGTATGCAATGGTCAGTAACTTTAACTGTGTGACCATTTCAACTAATGCGACATTAGTACAACTTTCACTATCCATAATTAATGCTTACACCTAGTCATTCACCTTATAGGTGGTATGAAACAAATTCTCCCTCTGCTCCTCCTCTCATGAATGACCAGAACCAATTGATCTAAGTCCTTGGCAAATACATCCTCTTCAATAGGCTCTTTCTTGGTCGTTTCTTTCTCAATACTGCCTTTATCCTCCTCAAGTTCCTCGTTAGTACTTTCTACCTTTAGTTTCGGGACGTCTCCCTTAATGACCATTGTCCTTCGGTTTAGGTATTAAGTAGCCATATGTCTAAACCCTTGACACTTGAAGTACTTGATCTGGCTTGTCTTTTTACCAAATCCTTACCCTTGCTCATAAGTTCAGGTAGGTACGTCACTGTTAGGTCAGCTTAGACATCTACCTTTCATATCAGTTCAGTACTTAACTAAGTTTGGTGACTTATTTGTTCGGGTCGGCTAGTCAACATTTTGGCTGATAATTAACGTCTCTTCTATCTCTCCACTCGTTGGGTTACTTGGATGGCTTCTATCACAACTCAACAGTATCGTTGTCGTGATAGATCACTGTGTATCATATAATGATCTACAATCGACCCCCTTGTTGATCGTAGACCTTTCATATGATACACAAGGTTCCTATTACTATACGTTACCATTAGACCCATAGATAAGTAATATAGAGCAATTTATCTAAAATTTACTTCTGTGATATAAATTAATCAAGTAAACGTATGGATTCATTGAATTCCATACCAAATGAATATTACAAATGAATGCAGTTTGTATAGGAAACTGCATTAGAAACTTTAATCTATAATATGAATAAAAGTAAAGATAAATGGCTATTTACAAAAAGTTATTACAAAAATCTCCTCTCTACTCCTTAATTACTCCATCCTATCTCCAAACAAGACTCACTTCGGGCATTCCTCAGCCTGGATGAATGAAGAGGTTTCCCTATAACAAAAGAAATCTATTGGAGTATAAGCTTAAGCTTAGTGAGATAAATCCCCTCGTCAAAACCTCATAACAAAAATTTATTTAATGCATAACATATGAATATAACAATCAGTATGCCGAACAATGCATGCAATAGCTTAGGAACTGCACGCAACTTAGAATTACGCCCCCTATAGTTGGGCTTGGAGATAATTAATCAACATAAACCAAAATCCGAGTCTTAGCACTTGGGTTTTACATCGATTGCACTTTTGCACTTAAGTCAAAACAAAACTTTATATATAATATACTTTCATTTGGAGCAGTAAAACATATTTTCAAAATCCCAAGTTTAGCGATGTGGTAGCCTCCACAATCCACAAACACATGCCATAAGCAGAAGCCATAAGATACGACCCTTCGCCAACAGTTGGCATCTTTCGGTGCATAGTAAGCTTGTCAGGAGACTCAATAAAATTGATGGTATAGCTACTACCCAATCCTGTAAGAGGCCTTCCTCCTATAAGTCCCTTCCCATCTTCTGCATAAAGTGGCATTCGGTGTCGTCCGAGTGTAATTATAGGGAATGCATGATTTATTGAATTTCTTAATTATATATGTGATTAGTCCGGTTTTTCATGGTGATCAAACAATTTCATTCCATACGAATGTACATATACGTTATCATAAACGATTCTCATTAATATGTGATTACCTAGCCATAGCATTCAATCATAAATTCACCCACATACATTTCTCATATCCTACAAGCATTCAATTTTTATATATACATATATATATATTTAGGTGCATCTATTCTACAAGTAAAGTCAAGTAAGGAGTCATCAGGAATTTACTTACTCAATCATGTGGGTCAATCAAAGTAGTCCGAGGGTAAGTCGTCTGCAAAAGCTGGGTCCCTTAGACATCACAAATATAGTACTATAAGGATTTGAAATAAAACTTAGAAAACTAAGTTAAAACCCTTTTTTAAGTTATACTTTTGATTTGGTTTCGTATTTTTCCCGGTTTTACTTAAAAGTTCAATCATATATAACTTTCTCATTTTAAATCTGATTCTTACGATCTTATAGTCAATCTTCATCATTTTCGGGTGTAATTTAATGTGGTGAAGTTAGATTCTTGAGATGAGGTACGTAAATTTGTGTATAGGTCAGAATAGTAGCGATCCTCATGCTTTGGAGTACTTTTGGGCTTTGTTTGGTTAATGGGCTTTTGATATCTTAGGAGATCCTTTAGGATTAGACTTGGGATTTCATTCTAGGCTTAAAATGCTCCTTAAGGTCAGATTCCTAACTTTGATTTACATTCGTAAGGCTATTAACAACTTCTTGGGCTTTTAGGTGGGCTTAAGTTATCAAATAAGCTTGTTTTTTTATCCAAATCAAGGATAGTCATGTTGTCGGGCTTAGGGTGAGTCTTGTGGGCTGCTTAAGGGTCTTGAAACTACTTTTTTTTTTGTTGTGTTAAGTCACCGGTTAGAATTTAATGAGGGTTCAACTTGGTGTTTGAGGCCCGTTTTGAGAATTTTAAACTCAGTTTTAAGTTTTAGGCTTAATATACTTATTGTACTTGCCTTAATTGGTCTTTTCACTTTGTTTACTTACATTTGTCATATTTTTAAGTGTCTTTTATTAAGGTTCCAGATTTTCTTGGTTTGTTTTGGAGGCTTCCCACTTGGTTTTTCAACTTATTTCATCATTTCCTTAAGTTTAGGGGTTAGATTATGAACCTAAGCTACTTATATTCAAATCTTAACTTGACTTCTCTTTCATGAGATGATTACTTAGCTTATTCTTTGCATGAAAATAGTATATCTCGCACTTATTACAACTTCCGCACCATAGTTTATGTCTTACAAAGTTGATTTTCTCATAAAAACTTTATATAATAGATTTTCCTTTACCTAAGTCTAGATTTAAGCATGTTTAACTTAATAGAAGTGAAAATAACTTCCAAATGACCTACAAACCCTTACAACCAGCATGTTTCTTCTTCATTCAAGTTCTCATTTCAAGATTTTCTCAACTTAAAATCTTCCATTCTAAGTGTTAAACAAATATCTTTACAAAACTCTAACTTTACATGCTCATATTTGAACTTTCATGTAAGGGTTTCATGAGTTTGCTTCTTAAGATAGTCTTAAATGTTTCATAAACTTTTGATCGTACTCATATCCTCAAGAAAACATGATCTCCTAACATGTAATACTAAATTACTAACACAAAGAAACACTTATTAGTCCACAAAGCAAGAATATGGTGGTTGAGCACTAAGTTTCCACTTAAGCTTTTTGTCTTACTTCCTCATTCTTGCAACCTTTTTGGAAACTTTGAGTTTTAGTCCTTTGAAGTGGGGATTGAAGAATGTTCTAAGGATCCAAAAAGTAATGTTTGGAAGTTGACAAATGTAATACATAAAGTGAAGTTGAATGCCGTGAGTGTGGAAGCCTTGTTAGTGCTGGCAATGTGTAGGATTTGTGGGGTTTTGTGTTTCCACTTTTGGGTTGATTTTCAAGTGAAAGAAATGGAAGTAAAAATTTAAGTGATAGTGAGGGATATGAGAGAGAGAGTGGCTGGTTGTGTAAGGGGGTGGGAAGTGTGTTTAAGAAGTTTGATTTTATTGTCTTATAGTATGCACAAAAGCCAACAATTGAAAAGACTAGATGATATAAGCATTAAGGGGTGAATAATAGAGTGTAAGATAAAGTGATTGTTGGATGAAAGACAAGGCATGGCCCCTCTCTTAGCCATTTAAGAATTGGCCATTAGGCTTTCCTTTTGGGCATGGAATTGTCTTGTCTACCTTACTAAAGCTAAGCATGTGAAATCTTGTGCATATGTAGTATAAGTTAAGGTATGATAAGGAAAGTGTCTTATCATTAGTTTTTGATAAGTTATCGATTGATAAATGATTCCAACTCTCAATTGATAAGTTAATTAGGGTGATTGGTTGGTTTACTTATTTACATGTATAAGGCTTAGGTATGAAGATAAGGAAATTGTCTTATAGGAAATTTTTTTAGAGTTTGCTTCGTAAATTGTTTTATAGATTATGATTTAATTCTTATAAAATTACGAAATTTTCTAGAGTTGAATGAAGTTATTCAAATTAAATTATCAATTAATTACTTAGGGTTACGAGTCTTTAATTACTTTAGGGTTTAAGGCTTTAGGTGACTTTAGAGTTCGCAATTTTTCATGTTTGGGTTTTATCGATAATAGACTTTCGAATTGGAAAGTTAAATTCTTTTTAAATGTAAACTTCTATTTTTAGTTTAGTCGACTCTTGAGAACATTCAGGAAGTACCCTTAGTCGAATTGTAATCACGTTAGAAGTAGGGTTTATAGCTTCATCCTTTGTTGTGAATTGTTAGAGTTCTACAATGTTCCGAATATCACCTCTCAATCTTGTGATGAACCTAAAGATTGTTCACGCTGGGGGTTCCTCCATTTCGCATAAGATCATCAGCATTTGGAATTTCTGAACATATTCGTCAACTATTTGGCCTCTTTATCTAAGCTCTTAAAGCCGAGTAAAGATATCTTGCAGATAAGTATTTGGCACAAACTTGTTTTTGAGTATTCTTGTCATTTTTAGCCAAGTGTTAATCTCTTGATAGCCTTCTCACCTCCTCATAGCCTAGAAATTACTTTACCATATGGCGACATATCCAGAGAACTTAATAGCAGTAGTTCTCACTTTCTCGTAATCCTCGTATTGATAATAGTAAAAAACATGCTCCACTTTCTCTTTCCATTCTAGATATTCATTAGCATTCCTAAATCCATTGAAGCTCAAAATCTGAAGCTTCACATGGTCAGATGCTTTAGGGATTCGGGCTTGCTCTTCTTCAAAATACTCCTCCTTGTCTTCTTCATCTAGTTCTCTTAGGTCTATCCTTCGTCTTACTTACCTACCTACTCCTCCACCTTAAACTTATTGAGCTAGGTTCTGACCTTTAATAGGTTAAACAGCTTGTGGGGTGTTTTGTACGACTTTAGTTGGTCTGTAAGCCAATGCATGAACAGCTTGGGTCAAATCCACCAAGAGGTTAGTTACCTCATCAAGTCTCTTATCAGTGCTCCTAGGGGTTCCATGAGACTGTCGACCATGGTGGACAACTCTACTATTGTTATCTCCAACACCAACATTTATACTTGGATTTGTCATTTTCTCTACTGATTCAAAGTTAAAACTCTTTGTCTGGGTGTTTTAGCAAATACTTTTATAAACCAGAAAGGAAGTAGCTAACAAGCACGGTAATTAAATGAATATAGTAACTTCCTTTGTTTCATAGATACAAAACAAAGTATAAACATAACTCTAAAAATGAACTATAACTCAAGTGAAAACCTCTGCTCTGATACCAAGATGTTGCAAGCTTATTGAAAACCTCTGCTCTGGTTGTTAGATGGGTCCAACCTTATTGAAAGCATGAAAAGGAAGTGATGGGGAATATGCAAAATGACGGATGTGAATGAAAAAGTAAGCCAAAACCTACAAATAACTTCAATGGATATGATGCATCAATGGAACTTTTAAGGATTTATGGCATAACTCAATATGACACACGAGATGGTTCGGTGAGGTTACTCACCACCTAGCCTTACTTAAGAGTTAGGATAAGAGTGAAATGAATTTACATAGCGTAATGTTGACGAAAGACAAATGTCAAGTGTATTAATGTTCAATTTGATGATTACAGCTACAAATACAAGGGGTATTTACACTCGAGATTTTAGGGCAATATGCCTAAAAAGGAAAAGACGAAAAGGATATTACCCTAAAGAAGTAATGTATAAAAATACAAAAGGGTAAAAATGAACATTCCAAAAAGTAATGATTAGTGTAGTAGATTCTACATATGGTCTTGTACAAGTGGTGGCGATACATTGGCAAGGCCGTTAAAGGATGCAAACAAAGGTGTACGATCATATTGCTTATTTGAGTAGGGGTGGCTAAGGATCAATCTGGTCTTTCTCTCCCTCTTGACTTCTCAACAAGGGAGATGCTAAGTAATTGGTTGGCTCGAGAGTAAGTGAGTAATCATGAAAGGTTTGGCTGTTCTCTTGGTAATCTACCACTCGACACACTTCAGAGAGATAGGCAGTCATTCAGTTTGGTATACAGGGTGACTCAGCAAAGAAGTAGGCTTCAGCAAGAATTAGTTGGAGTAGAAGAATTTGCCTTGCCAAGCCTTCTAATCCTTGGGCTTGGTTATGGGTCAAAGGCCTAATAACTTGATTCTTATCAAGTTAGGCTTGAGTTGAAAGTAAAATTAAGGTTAGGTCCAGTATTATGGTTAAAGTACAAATGAATCGAGTAATGTTATGAGAAAAAGCTTTGCTTAGTTGGCTAAGCATTTGGGCATGTGATAAGAAGGATCAAAGGGTTATCGGTTTGATTCCACTCCAATGCTTGAAGCACTTTTTGTTTTTTCAATTTCTTTTTATGCCAAGAAAGGAGAGGAAAAATAATGAAAAATCTTCTAGAACCCGATGATGATAATAGATTAAACTAAATCTTAGGATTTTAACAAATCTAATGATGATATTGTTAAATCTAATAGAATAGAGATTTAAAGAAGAAAAAATCTAGATTGAATCTTATCTAGAAGAGTTAGAGATAATAAAAAATCAATTAGAAATATTTAAGTGAAAATCTTATAAATGGGGATTGAATCATCACGTGATACAGAGTCACCACTCATCTCCGAACATACTAAGACTACCCCTAACTTTGTCTACTCCATTCTTGAAACAAAATACTCCAATTACACTCCATTGTGTACACCCCACTATCACACCTTAAGCCATACTTTATAGCAAGCAATAGCAAACAACGATGGCAATTAGCAGGAGCTTAATTACAAACATCATAACAATCAACATCCAATTAATGATCCGATATACGACTTAATCCTACCGAATCATCCTCTCTCTTGCCTATGCAACTGACATCCACCGCCCATAGACCCCCTAGAGACCACAACTATAGCAATGCCCCATTTTTCAACCATGAACGACACCTAGTATACCCTCTATCGCCAATGCATATACGTTGCAACATATTGACTCACAGACGCAACACAGTAGTACATCATACAATCAACCATACCTAATTGCCGTACCATAGGCAGTTTGTTCACTTTCTCACACATCGACATAACACCCAGGCGACAACAACATCAGATAGCCCTACCATCTTTAACCACGCATTCATAAACACTCTTGTACTGACAATCCTTGAACCCAAACATTATTCCCACATATGATATAAGCTACACTTCTCTCACAAATACACACATTTAAATGGCCTATTATGACCTAATGCCAAATATACTACACCAGTAATCTGTTGCGCTTACCATTATACCCCATCCTCCATTAAATACTACAATAGTAGCGAAGCATAGAGCAATCGCCGTACTCCAACATTAACCACAACCCACAGCCACAAACACACGACCACCAAACATAGCCTAGTTTAGAACCACCAAGAACATTCACCAGACATGAGAACACTTTACGAAACTCCTACTCTCCAATCCAACTCGCATGAAAATGTCGTTTCCAACTTGAAAATCACTTTAAAACTATTCGGATCAAGCTCCTTCATCGCTTGGAATTGCCTCCACTGCATGTATGTAGGTCATACATGTGACCCATTTTCGAATTTGAATTGGATTTGTGACTAACTTAGATACCCATGCATTTGACCTGCTAACTACTCTTGACTTGACCTATCCGCTTGATTAGACCTATACCTTTCTCAGTTTAGGTCTAACTTGCTTTTTTTTTTTTTAATTCCCTTTTGTTTTTTTTCTTACGTTGTTTCGTTCAACTTCAAGAAAAAAATAAATATAGAAAATAAATAAAAAAAGGTTTATTCACTTAGGAAAATTATTTTTTAAAAAGTAAAGATTTAATTAACTCGGTTAAAAAAATTAGGACTTCATTTAGAAATTTTTCTTAAAACTAAATAAATAAATTAGGACCCTTTTTAGTTTTTTTTTTAAATAAATGAATTAAGAATGTAGACCTAGTGGATTTTTAAAAGTAAAACCAACTAAAACACTAAAGTTTTTGAAATGAACTGCTAAAAGTCTAATCCCTAATAAAGAGTATGTAGACACCTATGAGGCAACTTAAAATAAAAAGATTTTTTATCTTCCCTTTGTAAATATTTTTTAAAATAAATTTAATTATCTTTATTTGTGAATACAAAATTGTTGTTCTAATTTAAATGGGTATTTTGAAATGTAAAGCTAAATTCAGAAGGTTAAAAGTGATACTAGTTAAGGTTTAATATATTGCTTTCGAACTTGAAATCTTAGGTTTTTTAAAGAAATTGTTTTCAAAATTGGTTTTCACGCGGTTTAATGTGAAAACCTATTTTCCTTAATTTTTAGTCGTGGGTCTATATTAAATGAGTATAGGGTACTTGTAGTATTTCTTGTAATAGGAATAATTTAGTGAGATTGCTATATACATGTATTTGGTTTTTATGTAGTAAGTCAAATAAGAGCTTCATGTTAATTTAGATTTACAATTTTTCTTCTTATTTGTGTATTCTTTTGGAATTTTTCAAGCTATATACATATACATGTATATGAAAACTCAAATACACTTCTTTTATCTCTCTCTCTCTCTATATATAGTACATGTAAAAATATGTAATACTAAATATACTTCAATATATATGTATATATATATAGAAAAATACATATACATGTATATATTGGTACCTTATTTTTCCTAAAAAGTATGTTAATAAGTATAATATATATTTGTGTGTGTCTATCATTTAATTATTTTATGGTATTATATGTGTATGTATTAATATTGTAAATTAGTAAAAATATAAAAATGGATAAATTAAGAAAATTACATTTTAAACCAATTAGAAGATGTTACATTAGCCTCCCAATTTTTTGATTTGAACTTCCAAATTATAAAAATTTAATAATAATAAATTAATTCGGAATTATGATTATAATAAGAATCAGGATAATTAATGATTTAGGCTTAAAGTTGTATATTAAAGAAATTGTGTCAAATTGGGCTCAAAAATAAAAATATTTAGAAAATATGAAAGTTGAGAAATTATTTAGTCCCATTACTAAAATTAAAGTAAAGCTAAAAAAATAAAGTCATTAAGAAAAACCTATAATGATAATTAAAAGTACTTGGGCTAAAATAAAGAAATTTGTAATACTCTAGGGCCATGATAGAAAATGCAAGTTTCAACTTTTAAAACAGATTTCGCTAGATGACAGTATGTCTGAAAATGATAAAGATTGATTATAAGATCATAAAAATCAGATTTCAAACGAAAAAGTTATATGCGATTAAAAAAAAAAAGCTCAAACCGAGAAATTTATATAAAATAAGTAGGAAATTTAGATAAACTCTTAAATAAAGACTTAGATAGATAATTTCCTCACTTAGATACTTATTATCTATTTATATTCCTTAATTATTAGGTGATTCCGACAAGGACACCCATCTCCTTGCCGAATATTATGATCCTTGACTATTACCATAATTGAGTGAGTACTCTTGATGATCTCATACTTATTTGTGTTTGTAGATAGTGGCATTTAAATATGTGTGGGTCCAAAGCGTAAGAAGTTACGTGCGTACTATATGTTAGATCGCACTATACATGACTAAGGAAATGACTTGACTTATACGTATGAGATAATCAAGTGAGGTAGGATAGGGAGGAGGAGTAGGAAATCTTGGTAAGGCTTTAACATATATGGTAACAGGTAGAGGAGCACAATGACATCAAACTCTACAATGGATAAAAATGGGGTGGTGTTCTTAGGACGTTCGAGTGTTTAATCTTTGAGACAAGATTCTAGCTAAGTAACAACATTTATTAGAATTTTGTCTCTTTCCTAAATGAGGAAGTGAAGGGGGTATTTATAAGAAGTGGTAAGTTGATTTAGTCCATTAGATTATGATGTTGATCGATGGCTAGGATTGAAGTTTTTTATAAATGGATCTTAAGTAGGCTCTTTTCATGGGTTTAGGCCAAAATAAAGGGCATTATTATCTTTTTAGTGTTGAGCCAAACCAAGAAAGGTTAGATTGGACAGACTGATCTAATAGGCCCTACTCTAAGCCTACTATGCCAAATTTCCCTTGATCATCTCAAATTTCATGGGCTTGACTCTTTGGGCCTTGTTACCTTAGCTTAAAAAGTCAAATCTATTTTGTTATTGAGCTTAAAGTCCATGAGTCAGATTTAGCTCTTTACATTTTGCCCCCTGACCAAAGTCCTTTAGATGGAGTTTAAGGGTTTTAGGCATCGAATAAGCCTTTCAATTGACTCTAGCACATGTACGCTATTAAGCAGTTACACTACCGCCAAATCCATTCAAGAATTGGTTTAGTGTGCAAATTCGCAACACCTTTTGATCGTGTGTCATGCCTTATCCGCATTGAGTTGTACATTGCCTCATACAACAATACTAAAATAAATCATCTTTGAGTTGTCTATTTTTTAAGCCAATGTGTCTCTTTGATTCAATTTACAGGAGTTGTTGAATTGAATTTATATGTTAAATTTACATTAGCAATCTCATTGGGTCAACCCCATGTATCAATATTACCCTGATTTTCTTCTTCTATAAGAGCATTCTTCTTACAAGGTTTTCACAAGTCATATAAGTGTTTCATGTTAACCAAATTTATTCATTACATTATAATTGGTAGGCACAGGTCTCGCTTATATTCTCTAATCTCTATTTGCAAATCCCTGTATTGTTAGCCTTTCAAACAATTAAAATATTCAGCCTACCACTAATTCAACAACAACTTTCATCAATCATTTATTCATTGTAAATCCATTGATCCACCCATAATAATAGAAACATACTAAATTCTCCAATTTTATCATAGTTCCTAAGTGTATGGAATTTCAGTTTTATCAAACCGATCTAACTTTATTTTAGTAGGCCATTCACATAAATTCCAAATGATTTCCCTTTCATTACTAAGCATAAACCTCCCATAACATGACTCTTATCTCCTATTGTGTAGCAAAGGTGAGGTGGCATGATTCGATTATAACATTGCATCACTTTTTCTTTCAAGTGGCTAACTCGTACAATAGATAAACATGACATTTTTCGTAATAGGTATTTCACAATAGAGGTGCACATAGCATGGGATGAGGTGTTACACTATCATTGGTTGCAAGACACTAAGGGAATAATTTTTGCCATTCTTTTTGTATAAAATATTTGTGCACATCTATCTTCCTTTCTTAAAGCAACCTTCCCTTTACAAATGCTAATACCTCTTTCCAATATATACTTATCCTTTTCCTTCTTAATATAAATGCCCATATGTTGTCATCTACTTGTTAGCCAATATACAATCAAGCCCCTATTCAATCCTAAAATCCCCTTTTTTGCCATCATGAACACAATAAATACAGATATAAACACTATACAGATAGATAAAGCACAATAGAATATGGCCATAAAATTTTTATGGTTACTCTTCATTCCTCTTCTTCTTCTCTCTCTCTCTTTTTTTTTTTTTATCCTCTTATTCAATTCATTGCTCATCATAACTCCATAAACTCATCTCCATACACATTATCCTCTAACTTTCAATCATTTCATTTCATCTACATCCTTCTGCTTTTGTTTACATTTATATTCCTTTTCAATTTCATTTACTTCCTCATATATATTCTCTTTTTCTATTTCATCTTCATTTGCTCCATACATATTTCTTTCAATTTCATTTCTTTCTAGCCCATACATGTTTTCATATCTTCCATAATTTCACTTAAAGATCACTAAAGTTGTAGTAAAGAAGACTAGAATGTTATCCAAAGTTTGTTATGGAGAGAAGTCTAAAACTACCTGATTCATCTTTGAGATCTAACATACGAAGAAGTACTACAATGAAGCAATCTAAAAAAAAAAAAACAAAAACAAATAGGGAAAAAGTTATCAAAGTCTAATAGCTACCGAATGGTTATGACGCACCACTCGATCTTATTCGGCTTTCGATTTTACTTAGCCTACAATCTACCGGATACAATACACTGGTCCGAACTAAAGGGTCACTTGCTACACTCCTATTAAAGGGAATAAATAAAAGTTGAATGATAACAAGAACACTAGGGTTGCTTAAATTGATTAGTTGCTTTTTCTACATACAAGAAAGTGGGGGTTTATATACCCATCCACTTGGGTTACTTTACATGTATGAAAAGACTAAAGGGTATTTTATAATTAGGTTATATAAATCATACTAAAAGGGGTAAAAAGGGTAAAGATTATTAAGTACGGAAAAGAAAGAATCATTTTCGAATATTATGTTAGAAGACATATGTCATTTAATGGCTGGATGGGAGAAATGATACAAGAAGGGTCGACCTGATCTAGATCAGGTCAGGGGTCAATTGGTCCTATAAAGAAGTTAACTATATTGGTGTCAAATGTCTATGGTTGGTCCAGCAGCTCGGCTTAGATAGTCTTGGGTAAGAGAAAATCTAACACATGTGAAGATTTGATAGACAGGTCGGCAGGAATTCGGTTCGGCATAGGGATCCCTGTCTTAGCTTTGGTTTTGAACTAGTATTCTCCACGCAAGTCCTTAGAGCCCTCTAGTTCAGTTACGAGTGATTGGTCCGGGGGCTTGATCTCAAATCTAGAGGGGTTTCCGCTTCTTCTTATAGGGTACATACGGGGTCTTCTTCTTTTGCTAGTTGGTGAGGGATCAAATCGAATGCATTGAAGATGGAAGAAACATCATAGTCATCAGGTAACTCGATTTGGTAAGTGTTGTGGCTGATCTTCTTCAGGATTTTGCATGAATTATCAACTCGAGGAGATAGCTTGTTTTGTCTCAATTGTGGGAATCATTCTTGGTGGTGGTGTATCCATACCAAGTCTCTTGGGTGGAAGGACATAGTTCGGTGGCCTCAGCTACTAATTTCATGCCATCTATGATTGAATTTGGCGATCTTTTTAGTTAAAAACTGTATAGTTCATATAGTTCTTAGGTTTGGTCAAGGGGGTGGCTATGGTATTGAAATTTTTGATAACTCGCCTATAGAAAAAAGTTAGGCCACAAAAGCTTCAAATCTCAGTAACATTCTTTTATCTTGGCTACTCAAGAATAGCTCGGATCTTCTCCTTATCTACTGAGAGTCCTTCCCCTAACACCACAAACCCTAAGAAGATCGCCTCTTTTTGGCAGGGTGTACATTTCTTCACATTTCCATACAACTTCTCAATTCACAAAATGTCAAATACTTCGTGGAGGTGTTGAACATGCTTGTTCAAGTCGACACTGTATTCCAATATGTCATCAAAGTACATAACCACACATCTTTCAATTAGAGGGTGCATTACATGGTTCATCAACCTCATGAATGTAACTAACCATTCGTAGAGTCCATGCCTAGTCTTGAAGGTAATTTTCCACTCATTACCTAGTCTCATGTGAATTTGGTGGTAGCCACTTCGTAAATTAATCCTCAAAAATATCTTAGTACCACGAAGCTCATCTAACATGTCATCGAGCTTCGATATCAGGTATCTGTACATAATAGTAATTCAGTTGACTGCTCGATTGTCGATGCACATGCGATATGAACCATCTTTCTTAGGGATAAGTAGAGTTGGTACAACATAAGGGCTCATGCTCTCTCTCACATATCCTCGCTCTATGAGTTCGTCTACTTGTCTTTTCAGCTCGGTAGCTTGCTTAGGGTTCATTCTATATATAAGTCGGTTTGGCAGGGTAGCGCTTGGCTGTAGATCAATACAGTACTCAATACCTTAAATTAGGGGTGGTCCTTTAGGTAGCTCTTTCGGGAATAGATTAGGGAACTCATTTAGCAAGCTTTGAATTTCATCAGGGATATTCTCCAAATCTCTCATTTCCAACAATCTTCTCATCAACAGGAACATAGATTCTTCAGCCTTTTTAGTGGCTTGGAGCTCTCTTTAGCTCATCTTCCCCCATCCATAATGATCGTATCCAATTGGCCTTTGATGGTACATTTGGTATGGAACAGATTCTCCCTTTGGTTCTCCTCAAAGTTCGATAAAGAACTCAGTACTTGTCTCAGGAATAGGGTCATCACTTCCCCCTAGTCGACATAGACATAGGTCTCCTCTTCCTTTTCGACTTCGGGTTTTCTACGATCTTCTTCTTTCTTGGGCTCACTTTCGTCGATGCTGTCTACTACAGCTCCTCGGAGCACCATGATACATTGATTCGGATACTTAGTAGTCATGTGTTTGAAGCCTAAGAATTTAAAGCATTTCACTTCATTGATCTTTTGTCCGGAGGTTTGCCATTTTTCATACATCCTTAGGGTTGGCTTAACCTTGGGTCGACCTCTCTAATCGGCTCGGCCTTATTGGCTTACTCGACTGTCATAAGATTGGTTGTTCCTATCCTCGGCCCTGTATGGCCTCCTTGACTTGCTTGAATAAGTCGGCACAGAACTGGGGGTTAGGAGAATGTTGGCTTAGAGAACATCTCCTTTGTTTTTCAACCCTCTACACTGTCTTTATTGCCTCTTCCAAGGTATAAAACTTCTGTACTTCTACAATGTTGTGAATGTTGTCCTTGAGCCTAGAAATGAACCTTAATACTGTATGGGCCTTTGGTTCTTCCACGTTAGCTTGAATCATTAGAATCTGGAACTCTCTGACATAGTCATCAATAGATCAACTTCCTTGGTGAAGCTCCTATAATTTTGTAAATGTACCTTATAGGTAGGCTTCGAGTACAAATCTGCCTCTCAACAATCTTTTCATCTCATCCTAGGTTCTAACACTTAGTCTTCCATCTCTTATTCTGGCCACATTTAGATTTTTCCACTACATAGTGACATACCTAGTAAACTCCAGTACATAGTGGCATACTTATTAACTCTAGTCTAACAAGTCGGACTTTGATTACATCTGTATACCCATAACATTCAAACACTTTCTCAACCTTCTCTTTCCACTTTAAGTATTCATCTACATCCTCATTTCCATTGAAGGGTAGGATTTGAACCTTTACATTGTATAACCTTTATGGGACTTGGCATCCTCATCTTTACGCTTGGTAATAGTTAATTTCTTCTTCTTCTCCAAACTCTTTAACATCTAGCTCCTCATCATCTTCCTCAATCTCCTCCAACTTCAGTCTTCATCTAGCAGCTCAGTTTGTTACTCCTCCAGCTCATTGTGGTCAAATTAGGCGATTAATTTGATTACCTTGGCCATGGTGTCTCTAAAGGGCATTTTCTTGTAGGTTATGGTATTATACACCATGGAGTTGTTGTTTGTTAACTTGCATTGCTATGATTAGACTCTTAACAAGGATAATCAGTCTGTCAAGTTTGTTATCAATCGACCTTAGGATGTTACTACCATTATTACCATGACCAGGTTGAGCACTACAACTCTGATCACTGATAACACCCTGAACACTCAAATCTGACATGGTGAAATACTTCTTGGATAGATTAATAACTCAGTAACAACTTCGATTCCCAATAATCACTTGAATAGAACAGTAGTGACTTGCTCTATTTTTGTAATGAAAAATAGAGTAATAATAAAACTGCACTTACTTACAATTAAACATACTGCAGTAGCTATGGAGGGAACACAATAGTTACCAACGGTAAAGTGAACTAAAGCTTTACTGTAACTTTATACACTCCCTCGTGGAACTGTGCTCTGATACCAACAAAGCTAATGCGTTTCCAAGGTTAGATACATAGAGAAGCACCATAACGAAGTGATTAAAAAAAAAAAAGAAAACAGGGAAAAAGTTAGCAAGGTCCGATAGCTACCAAATGGATGATATACCACTTGATCCTACCCAGCTTACAATCTGTTAGAGATGACACACCGGTTCGAATTGAAGGGTTACTTGTCATTGCTTCTTGCTAAAGGGAATAGATAAGAGTTGAACGATAATGAGAACACTAAAGTTGCTCAAAGTGAATAATTCCGTATTGATTAGTTGCTTTTTCTGCATATAAGAAAGTAGGGGTTTATATACCCATCCACTAGGGTTATTTTGCATATATGAAAAGACTAAAGCGTATTCTACAATTATTTTACACAAATCATACTAAAAGGGGTAAAAAGGGCAAAGAATATTTAGTATGGAAAAGAAAGAATCATTCTGAAATATTATGTTTGAAGATACGTATCGCTTGGTGGTCGGATGGGAGAAATGATACAAGGTAAGTGGAAGTAGAATAACATTTGCAGTCAGGGGCTAACCTGATCTAGATTAGGTCGGGGGTCAATCAATCTTGTAAAGAAGTCAGCTATATTGGCGTCAGATGTCTATGGTTGGCCTAACAACTTGGCTCAGATAGTCTTGGACTGTCTTCTAGAGTAAGGCATCGTAGTTGGGTAAGAGCAAATCTGATAGACAGGTCGGTAGGAGATCAGTTCGACATAAGGATTCCCATTCAAGATAGTATTCTCCGTGTGAGTCCTTAGAGTCCTCTAGCTTAGCTACAAGTGATTGGTCTAGGGCCTGATTCCTATCATTACCATTTACTAAGTTTAAAGCTTTTAAAGAAGAACCACTTAAATGGAGTATCAAAATTGTCACTATAAAGATTGTATCTACTATTGGAAGCTGAACTTGATTGAAGAAAGACAGTAAATTGCCATCAAAGAAAAAACAAATGAGAGGAGCCATCAATGGTTGTTGAATTATGGAGATGAGATTGCCATTAGATGATACAACATAATCGAAATTGAAGGAAGAAGCTGATGGTACTTACTTCTTTTATTTCATTTGCTTACTTTGCACACTTCTTACACTCTCCTTTGCTTTCCTTTGACCTTGGGGCAGTGAGTAAGGAATCTGTTGGGAGAGGACTTGAGCTTGAAACTCCCATCCATGGACATTGAAACATCAATGAATTCAACTTCTTTTCTTCTAGTTTCATTTCTGTTCAAAAAATGTCCAACTTATGAACTGGAGACTCCATATCTTTCTAAAAATTCTTTAGTAGTATCCTTGATAGGTTGTCAACATCGAGTCCCTTCCTTCACTATAGTAGCTTTATCAAGAGAGGCTAGACATCGGATGACTGGTAGCATAGAATCAAAACTCTTGAGCTCCTGATATTGTTTTTCATTCTTTACTCTAGGTTTGCGCAACGTCATTACTCGACTTCTCATTCCCAACCCAAACTCGTACTACCTTAATAAAACCTTTCAAGCAACCTTTTGGAGACTTTAGAGTTGGCTATATAGTAGAATCTGGACTTGGGGTTTTCATAGTTTGGGACTAAAATTTGAAAAAAAAAAAGTTGTAAAGGAAGGTAGATTTCGGTTTCTACAATGTAAATACCCCATTTTTGCTCCCCTATAGTATTAACTTTTTTTTTTAAAGAGTCCTAATTTAGAAAATAACAAAAATTGAAAAATGATAAAAAAAATAGAAAATTTTTAGAAAAATAAAATAAAACTAAAGCAGAAAAAAAAAAAAGATTAATCAAATTAAGTTGTTCTTATTGTTTTAAATGGATCTAATAGAATCATGGCTAAATAATTGTTGAAAAAGACAAATCTAAAACGATAATATTAAATCTATTAAGATAAAGATTTAGATCTATATTGGTCTTTATTAGTTTATATTTAAAGTGATTTAAGAGATTCATTTTTGAGTTGTATAAATAAGGGTTGAGTAGTGAAAGGGAGAGGATAAGAAAAAAAGAAGAAGAAGAAAACCTAAGCACAATTACCACTCTTCACCAATCTCCCAATCTCCAATTTCTCTTTTACATATATGATTTGAGATACACAATCACCAATCACCATTATTGCAATTTATTGTATGAATACGCTTGAACCCAATATTCAGACCAATTGTGCAGATGTGTGAGCAATAGGATTTAGGATCTTACCCATTCCCTTTCATTAGGTAGCCTTTATGTATATTGTTCATTATTAGAATTGTGTTTTTATTGTTTTTTTTTTTTTTTGCAGTTTTAGTTAATTGCTCTTATTAGCTTTGTGTGCTTTGTCTTGTAGGTACATAATAGTGATTTTTAATTATTGTCTATAGTTTGTTTTATTTTTTATTTCATTTAGTGCAATTTGTTTATTTATTTCACTATTTTTATGCGTAATTATTTTTAAGATTTTTACTAACTTTCTTATTTTCATTAAGTCTTTAGTTGTTAGTAGTTAGTTATACTGTTAGTGTCTAATGAACATTGTAGACACCTAATTTTTGCCTCCTTTTTTTATTTTTTATTTTTTTATTTTCAAATTAGGTTATAGGGTCCTAAATTAGGAAAAATTCAAAAAAAAAAGAAAATTAAAGAAAACCCCAAAAAATTTATAAAAAATAGGAAAATAGAAAAAAGCACAAAAAATAAGAAATTTAGAAAAAATAAAAAAAATAAATAAAATAATAAATTTTGAAATGTCACAAAAATTTGAAAAAATAAAATATTTTAGAAAATAACATTTTGTTAGGGTAGATTTTCAATTTTAATCTAAGTTTAGGAGTTGGGTTGTTGAACTTGGGTTTAGATTTAGATCTAGCCCAAGTCCACCAAATCCATATATGTAATTTAATTGTACATATGGACAAGGTATAGGCCAATGGCCTAGTGGTTAAGTATATGAGTATAATATTAGCATTAAGCATGATGTCATGTCTTCGAAAGTTAGCGAAGGCAGGGAGGCTTTTTTCTTATTTTTTAGTCATATCAAGAACTGCTACGTATCCTAACACGTAGCATCCTCCTATTTAATGACCTTATTGACATGGTGCTACGTGGTGTACCACGTCAGTTGCTACGTGTCACGAATGAAATGTGGCACACCGGGGTTGGCTGGCACGGCTGACGTAGCTTCATGTCAGTGCTACGTCAGCCCACTTTTCCCTCACCTTCTTTCATTTTCCCTTCTTTTCCCTCTCTTTCCCTTCTCTTTCCCTTTCTTTCCTTTTTTTTCCCTAGATTTCTAGCACTTTCCTCTTCGAACCGGCTACTTTAGCATGATTTTTGGGCCCTTTCTTGTTGCAATTTTGCCAAATCAATGGCGAAATTGCAAACTAGACATAGCCTAGTGTCAATAACAATCAAGAACACGTCTAGATTGATGCATTAACTTAGTCAAATTGGGCTCCAAAAAGTCGGAAAAAACTTGAAATTCGGTTTTTCTCATTAAACTCCAATTTGAACTTTCCATGTTTTTAGGTTAATCTTGAGTATATAAAGGGTGTCGAGAGTGATCATGGAGGACACAGAACCATTCTTGAGCTTTCAAATCGACTCCTAAGCTCTCTTTCTCTCTTTAGCTCATTCTTTCTCTCTTCAAATCTCTCTTTTTCGAGCCCTCCACTACAACCCAAGACTACGACCGTAACCCCTACTCCATCAGCTCTCGAACATGACCTCCCTTGACTACTGCCATAGCCCCTAGCTGCTCAGTTAAACCACTACCCTTAAACCCTAACCATCGAAGCTCATCCCCCTTGAACCACCACCGTTAGTCACCTTCGGCCCAAACTACTCCTACGGCCGAGCTCCCCACACTTCAAAAACCCTGCTCCAATTGACTGTTCATGACCAGCAACCCCCTCCAATGCCACCCGAGCTCCAACACCAATTACCACCTCCGACGACCCTTTTAACCGCTACCAAACGTTAAGGCATTGAACCTACTCCCCCTAAACCTAATTAGAAAATCACAAAAATCCCATTTCCCAGTCAATTTGGAGCTCCAACCAATCCGAATCACCTCTACGACACTACTATTGTGGAAGCCCAACCTGGATCTAGTGGAGTCGATTCGACCCGACCCAACCAGTCCAATCCACCTAGGTCCGACCCATGTATTCGAATCCTCCAGAGTTTTATTTATTTATTTTTATATTTTATTTATTGTTTTATTTAAATGTAATAGAAAATAATAATAGTAGAAAGAAAAGAAGAAAAAGAAGAAGGAATAAAAAAAAGGTAATTTGGTTTTATTTTATTTTATTAAATAAGTAATAAGTGATGGATAAATTAAGAAAAAGAAAAAAAAAGAAAAAAATAAAATATGATAATAGAAAAATCAATAGGTAAATAAAAAGATTATTATTTCTTTTTGTCACTTAGAAAAAATTGATTTTCTAAAAATAAAATGAAAATAAATAGACCTCTTTCTAAATTAGGGCCATTTTAAAGTTTCCAAAAATTAAAAAAACTGATTAAGACATTTTAGGAATTTCCTTCAATAAATCAAAACTGAATAAAATGTAAACTTGATTGTTTTTTAAACTAAAACGAAACCAATCCACTAAAGTTTTACAAAAAGAACTATGTACGTCTAGTTCGAAATAGTAGGTACGTAGACACCTACTGTACGACGATAAAAATGAAGAAAACCAAAATTTCCCTTTTTAGCTTAGCTTATTTCATTTGTCTAATTATAATAGTTAAATTGAGTCTTATCTTATAAAATAAAAAGGGTGATTTTTTTTTAAGATTAAAGTTAATTTTGGAAAATCAATGGTACCCGTAAAGGTTTAAATGTTCTAACCTTCAGATCTAGCTTCTTTGGTTTTCAAGAAAGCTGTTTTATAACTTAGTTTTTTTAAATCGATAGACCGGTAGCTAAGTTATAACAAATCCACCCAGTTGGTTATAGCTTAACCTCTTTTCCCAACTCCAGTCGGGTGGCGACTCTAAATCTTTTCAAGTTGAAAAATGGTTTTCTCTAAACCCTAGTCGAGAGCTAGTATTAAATGGGTAAGGGTTTAATATTGGTCAGCTTAGAGAAAACCAAAGAACCGAGAGGGTGAAAAACTAAGCTCGATAGCTTGGTGACTCCACTGGGGACGTCAAGAAGGTTAGCCATTTGATTTTCCAAAAATTAAAATTAATTTCTAAAATCACCTTAAATGCAATTTACTTACTCGTTTTCTATTATAAATTGTGCTAATATCATTTGCAGGTTTGGTTTTGTGTATTTTTGAAGTGAGGGATTTATTTTGCTGCATCATGAATTATGATAGATATGGTCAAACCCGGGCCATCATAGGACCTTAGGACAGGGAGCCATTGTGTAAAGTCTCGGACGTAGTTGGGTAACCATCATTCGGGGCTAATTAAGCTACCTCACTTAAACTTCGATGTGACCAAAGAACCGTTTCTTTGCAAACGTATGAGGTCACATAGTTTAAGGACTGATAGAACCCATCGGTCTTGCGTTACATTTCATAAGGTCAACAAATAACTAACAAAGTCGCAATGTTACATAAAAAAAAATGACAAAGATTCTGGATTTCCCTATATTCTTCGTAGAATTGATGTACATAGGAGGTCTTATATATTTTCTCTTCTTGTAATTAGTCTTCCCCTTGTAATTTATTCTTTCTTTATAATGTTTCAGAAATGGCTAGCTCATCCAACGTTAGGGTTCTTGCCAAAGAGATTCATGTCCACAAATCTATAAACCCAAAACCTATACTTAGTCAGTAGTTTCAAACCTTCAACCCAAGAGAGTATCAGTTCATTACCAACAAATTAGACCCATACTCTCACTAGCCAAAATGAAGGTTAATATCACGCTAGTAAGGGCCTTAGTCCATTTATGGGAGCCCAAAGAAGTACCTTTTCAATTTGGACCACATTTAATTAGCCTAACTCTAGAGGAGTACACCCAAGTACTCAAAGCTCCTGCTTTGGATGAAATATACGTTTCGAAACTTAGCTTTAGCCTAACATATATCTTCTTAAAATTCTTAGGAATCCATAAGATTGAGATAAATGAGGCCTTGAGCGACTACAACAAATACGCTATCAAGATATGGGATCTAGTCCATTGGTTCCAGAATGAGCCTAGCTCCAACAATCAAACACTATTTTTTGGTAATTAGAGAGAAAATCGAATCAAGGCTTATGTGCTAGCTGTGTTTGCTACTATCATATTTCCAAGTGGGTCTCTTCTTATACACTTTAGGGTAATAGAGTTAGTAGCTCAATTCTGGGAAGGTAAGTCTTACATTCCTGCCCTACTTGCTGAGCAGATAAGGAATCTTAATTTCCTTAAGGAAATGGGCTGCGAAGATCTCAGGTTAAGCATGGCGCTATTAATGGTTTGGTTCGTTAGTCACATCAAATGCATTGGGTTGAATTTAATAAGGGGAGCATTCATAAATAAAATTGACCTTATTGATTCTTTCGTCAATAAGATCAAATTACCAGAAGATATCCCTTCCCTTCTCTGGATAGAGGTTCTATAAGATTTCCAAGTAGAAGACATACTGTAGACTGCCAGGTGGAGTAATTACACTAGGGTCATACTGATTTGCAAAAATTACCATGCTATGCCACTGATTGGGATGAGTTAGTATATAAGCTACTATCTAAGCAACATGGTAAGACAGTTTGGAGGGATCCAGGACATAGTTCACAAACCTTCATTGGAACCATTCACTCTTAATCTCGAAGAGCCTCACTCCACAGAAAAGGCATCTAAACTTCACAAGATCAAAGCTTGGTGGGACACCTAGACCATAAGCCCAAACATTGATCCGAGTGAGTTCATAGGAGAAGTGGACAAACACCGGGTTACCAAAGAGTATTTATACAATCAACTTCATAAGGTAGGTGCAATGTGATATTGGGCACTAAAAGTCCTTCAAACCTCCCCTGTGTGCCCAAACTCTGAACTGGTGACTTATATGAACCAAATGAAAGCGCGTATGGAGATCCTCCATGATGAGAAAGATAAATGGGCGAACCTATGCCGAGACTCTAGATAAAGGTCATATGTCCTGGAACACCATTTGAAGATAGCCTAGAAGAAAATTCAAGAGTTTAAAGAAGCAATTAAGCATGACCAAAAGAAGAAGAAAATGTCATCTGGCCTACAGAAAAAAAAGGAAATTAGCATAGATGAATTTGTATCCTTTTCTTTCTTTCATATAATAAGACTTTGGGAATCCAAAAATAATAACTTGCCGTTCTGTTAATCATTTGTCGATCTTCTCCTTTTCATCCGTGTGATTCACTTGCATTTCATTCATTTGCATTCTTTTTCAAAATATCCCTATGCTAACTTGTTGAGAAGTGGTTTTTACCTAGGTCACTAAGATAGCTCCCAAATGTCAAACTTTCCAAAGAAGCCCCATCAAAACTCGTTCTCAAACGAGAATGGCCAACTAAAGAAACAACAACAATAATGGCAACAACAACCCCGAGGATATTGACTCCACGGAGTTAAGATTTTAATCATTGGAATGAACAATGGGAAAGATGGTAGATCAACTAGGCTTTCTTGTTGACAGCATCTCTCTGCTTAGGTTTCAAGCCCCATCAAATTGAGAGCACTCCAAAGCTCGATATAGAAAGAATACTGATGCCATACCCCTTGAAACAAAAGAAGCTTACCCTAAAGGCAATCAAGGTTTTGAATCCTTTGAAACTAAAGGGGTATTTCCAAAATCCAATCTAACCTTTGAACCAAATACTTACTCATTCCTAATCAACCTCAAGCATGAAGCTAACCAGGACAGATTGAAGGAGCTCGAGGAGTAGTTAACTCAATAGATTACTGAAAAAATGAAAACACTCGAAGGGTATGATGGATTCGAGCACGCTAGAATAATAGACTTCTTTACCTATGGTTATGGACGCTTCCCAGAAAAATTCAAAGTACCTGACTTTGAAAAATACAACGGGATCGGATGCCCCAAGTTACACACTAGGCTGTACGTACGTAAGATGGGCAAGTATGCACAATATGATCAACTCATGGTCTAGGCCTTTCAGGATAGCCTGACAGGCCTTGCCTTAACTTGGTACGCCCAGTTGAACTTAAATAAGGTGAATACCTAGGAGAAGTTGGCCAGAGTAATCTATAAGCAATATAGAATTAATGTCGAAGTGGCACCAATAATGATGGATTTGGTTGCCTTAAGGAAAAGGTACAATGAATCCTTCAAAGAATATGCTCAAAGATGGAGGTCCTTAGCTGTAAGGGTATTTACCCCTATGATTGAAAAAGAGTTGACGACAACTTTCATTAACACTCTTGAGAGGCTCTACTTCGCTCACCTGATCAGACAAGCCTCCTCTAACTTTGGAGAAATAATGGTAGCGGGGTGTCGAATTGAGAGTGCTATTTCCTCTAGCAAGCTGCAAGAAATAGCAAATAGAAGACCACCCTCTATTAAACCCACCACCAGCAAGCCTAGAGAAGCTACTTTTAGGAAGAATCCTCCACCAGCTTAACCATAGTATAGAAGCCAACTACAGGCTAACAGAGCCCCGAGACAGTTCACCAAAATACTTGTTACACTTCGTTAGGTGCTTGAGAAGTTAAGAAGAGATAATTTGCTCCATTCCAAGGCTCCCAATGAAAGGTACAGGCTGAAGTTCTTTGATCCTAATGCAAGATGTCAATATTAACCTAAGGTAAGTGGGCCATTCAACTGATTCATGCTGGAGGTTAAAAACAAAATCCAAGATTTGATCGATGAAGGTACGGTATAACTGGATTTTGTAGAGGCTCCTACCCTAAACGTTAACAATAACCCATTGCTAAACCATGGACTTGTCATCAATATTATATCTGACCACTCAGAATCTGCCATCAACATGATCGGTCGAAACCAAGAACCACAGGTTTATAGGTTCTACAAAAAAGAGGTCCCATAAACTAAAAGGTATACATTCCACGTACTTGTGGCCCCTGAAAATTATAAAGCTACCCCCTTCACTTACCAGGCAATAAACCAGAGGCAATCAAGCTTGCTTGTAGGGGGGATTACTCACTCTGGTAGAATCTACAATCCAAAGGAAGACTTAAAAAAGAAGGGGGGTATAGGAAATGCCAAACATCGAATAAGCTAAACATGAAGAAGGATTAACTGCCTTCATTGAGATGATTAAGTCCAGTGAGTGCAAAATAATGGACCAGCTCGCTAAGACTCTGGCACAAATATCCCTCATGAGTCTATTGATGGCATCAGACCCACATCGAGAGGCCTTATTCAGAACGTTAAGGGATATCAAGGTCCTTCGTGAAAATCCTAGCTGAAAGGATTGGCTTTATCACCAATGCCATCCTCACCATAGATCAAATTTCCTTCTCCATTGAGGAACTGAGTGAAGAAGGTACCCGGGACACAAAACCTCTGTTCATAATAGTAAGGATAAATAACATCATTGCAACAAGAGTCCTCATCGATAACGGGTCATCTCTAAATGTTTGTCCTTTGGCTACCTTTGATCTATTGGACGTCAATACAAATGCTATTAAACCTAGTTTAATAACGGTAAGAGCTTTTAATGGATCCAGGAGAGAGATAATAGGGGAGGTGGACTTGCCAGTTGATATTGGCCCACAGACGTTCAGCATCCCATTCTAGGTTTTGGATATTCTAAGGACCTTTAATATGTTATTGGGAAGGCCTTGGATACATTTAGTAGGGGCCATACCGTCAACTCTTCACCAGAAGTTAAGTTCATCTCTAATGGCCAGGTCATCACAATTCTGGGTGATTAAGATTATGAAATCTATAAAGAGACGGCCATACCCTACGTCGGTACAGAAGAATAAGAGGACTTTAGACTCCAAATATTTAATGAGGTGTTCATGATCACCAATCATTAGAAGGAAGAGAGGCTGGAATACAAAGAAGGCCAATTTGGGTCCTATGGGTTAGGATATATTCCATCCTCAACAAAAGAATTGCAAAGAATGCAAGCTAGGGGTAGAAAGGGTGACAGGTTGTATCACGCTCCAATGAACTTCCTACCATTGTCAGAAACTTTCATCAAGACCGAAACCCAAAACTCAAAGCCCACTAAAGAAGGCACTTCCAACAAGAATGAAGGGGCTAGCCTAATCAACAAATCTCATCACTTGAATAATTGGTTCTCTATCCTTATGAATAACAATAAGTCTTCCCTAAGGTAAAGAATGAATCATGATCCAGTATTTTATAGAATTTTGTAATAAATTGCCTCTGTTCTCCAAATGCTTACACTGAAAGAGAGTCCCCCAAAATAAAATCAGCTTCTTTTCTATTTACTCCTACCTTACTTACACTCTTCCTTTTGCACACTTTTTTTTTTCTTTCCAAATCCAACGACTTGAATAAAGGCCATGGATACCTCGCGCAAATAAGCAATGAGAATATTGATATCACTTTCGGCCTTATTGGGTTAGTCGTTAGGAATGATGTCGATGACCATAATGACGTGCAAGAAAGCTGGTAAGAACATAAAATGAGTAGAATTTCCATTGATGAGCCAACAGAGATAATTAATGTCGGTACCAACGAAAACCTTAAGGTATTGAAGGTTGGGGGAAATTTGGAAGAAAATCAAAAGATAGAGATGACCACATTACTATCCGAATACCAAGATGTATTCGCATGGTCTTATGACAACATGCTAGGTTAAACCCATCAATCGTAGTCTATCACTTACCTACACAAGAGGATATCAAGCTTAAGAAACAAAAGTTGAGAAGGTTCCGACCAGATATCTTGTTGATAATCAAGGAAGAAGTTAGAAAATTATTGGAAGTTGGCTTCATTGAGTTATTTGATTATCTTGAGTAGGTAGCCAACATAATACCAGTTATGAAGAAGAATGGGAAAGTTAGAGTGTGTGTAGACTTTTGAGACCTCAATTAAGCAACCCTTAAAGATAATTTTCTTTTGCCCAATATTGATGTATTGGTCAGTAACACAGCTGGAAACCATATTTTCTCTTTCATGGATGGATTTTTCGGGTATAACTAGATTCGAATGGTTGAAGAAGATAAAGCTAAGACCACATTCATCACGACTTAGGGTACGTTTTGCTATAAAGTGATGCCTTTCAAACTAAAAAATGCCAGGGCAACTTACCAAAGGGTCATGGTAGCAATCTTTCATGACATGATTCACAAAGAAGTTGAAGTATATGTCGATGATATGATTGCCAAGTCTAAAGAAGGAGAAAATCATGTGGAAAATCTAAGGAGATTGTTTGATAGGTTGAGAAAATTCTAAATGAAACTCAACTCAGAGAAGTGTACTTTCAAGGGGACTTCAGGGAAGTTATTGGGTTTCATAATTAGCCAAAGGGGCATTGAGGTGAACCCTGATAAAGTTAAAGCGATAGTTGACCTGCCTTCGCCATGTACACTTAAAGAAATCAGAGGTTTGTTGGGCCATTTAAACTATATAGCTTGGCTCATATCCCAACTTATAGATAAGTGTCATCCTTTATTTAAGTTGCTAAAAAAGAATGCCAAGATTAACTAGGATGAAGAGTGTGAGTAGGGTTTTACAATAATCAAAGAATACCTCATGAACCCTCCAATTTTGATAGCTCTAAAACCTGGGAAGCCTTTATTCCTATACTTGACGATATTACTAGAGTCCATGGGGTGTATGCTTAGCTAGAAAGATGGGGAAGGAAAGGAACGAGTTGTATACTACTTGAGCAAAAAATTCACTGAAGGGGAGCAAAGATATTTAGAAATTAAAAGAACTTACTATGCTTTAGTTTGGGTAATGCATCAGCTTAAACAATACACACTCTACTATTAGGTTGAATTACTGACTCAATATGATCCCCCGAAGTACTTGGCAGACAAACCGGCCCTAATTGGCAGAATCTCAAAATGGCAAGTGCTGCTATCGGATTTCGACATTACATATGTAAATTGAAATTCAGTCAAAGGGCAAGCTTTAGCTAATCTATTAGTTGAAAATCCCTCTAATAGCACTCTACAGGAAGTACAAGTTAATTTCCCTGATGAAGGTATCTTAGTAGTCGGAGGAAACTCTGATAAAGGAAAGGATGATGAGCTACCAAAATGGAAAATGTTCTTCGATGGTACAACCAACGTATTTGGGTATGGAATTGGGGCAATACTAATATCCCCTAAAGGTACTCAGTATCTTGTGGCCATAAGGCTTGTTTTCCCATATACTAATGATATTATTGAATATGAAGCATGCATCATGGGACTTAAGACAGCCCTAGAGAAAGACATTCAAGAATTAGAAGTGTATGGGGACGCCTTAATCATTATTGGCCAAGCACAAGGAGAGTACAAAACTAAAGATCCTAAGCTGGTGCCTTATCACTGGCATTTGATGGAATTGACAGAAAGTTTTAAAGAAGTCACCTTCAATCACATACTAAGGACTCATAATCAATTTGTTGATGCCTTAGCTACTTTAGCATCTATGATCTAGATATTTGGTGGAGTCTAGATTCAGCCCCTTGCTATTGAAATTGAAGATAAGCCTACTTCTACCTAACGATTGAGGGTATGAATGACCAAAAATTGTGGTATAATGATATTAAGATGTTCTTACAACAAGGCACATACCTTGAAGAGGTTGAGAAAAGAGACATAAATATGATTAGGAGATTAGCTACTTAATTCTTAGTATGCGAGTCCACCTTATACTGACGCTCATTTAACGGTACACTCTTAAGGTGTATGACTAACAAAGAGTCTGAGAAGTTAATGAAAGAGGTGCATAAAGGAGTATGCGGCCCTCACATGAATAGATACATGTTGGTAAAGAAAATCATAAGGCTAGGGTATCATTAGTCAATAATGGAAAGTGATTGCATCAAACATGTTAAGCACTATCATTTGTGCCAAGTTTATACAAATAAGATAAGCGCCTCGCCTCAGGAATTACATGCCCTCTTAGCACCATGGCTTTTTTCAATGTGGGGCATAGATATCATCGGCCCTATCACTCCAATAGCATCCAATGGACATTGCTTCATATTAGTCGCCATCGAATACTTCAGTAAATGGGTAGAGGCTTCGTCTTACTTGAATGTTATTAAAGGGGTCATAGTTAAGTTCACTAAGAGAGACATCTTGGCTCGGTACGGGATTCCTAAAACAATTGTCACCGATAATGGCACTAATCTCAACGAAAAGCTTATGATAGAATTATGCTGGCAGTTTCGAATCATTTATAGGAACTCTACTCCTTATCGACCCCAAATGAAGGGGTTGTTGAAGCAGCAAACAAAAACCTCAAAAGAATCATTGAGAAAATGATTGTCACATATAAGGACTGGTATGAGATGTTACCCTTCGCACTTATGGCTGATCGAACTTCCATCAAAATGTCGATTGGGGCAACACCATACTCTTTAGTATACGATACTGAAGCAGTGTTACCAATAGAGGTTGAGATCCCATCGCTTAGGGTACTATTAGAAACTCATTTGGATGAAGCCGATTGGGTAAAGAAACGCATCGAACAGCTAAATTTGATTGATGAAAGGAAATTGATGGCTCTGTGTCATAATCAATGTTATCAGCAAAGAATGGCTCACACCTTTAACAAAAGGGTGCGACCTCGTAACCTCAAAGAAGGAGATTTGGTGTTAAGAAAAGCTCTCCCCAATGTACAAGACTCCAGAAGGAAATTCGCCCCCAATTACGAGGGTCCTTATGTCGTGAAATGAGTATTATCAAGAGGGGCTTTGATTTTGTCCCAAATGGATGGTCTAGATGTGAGAGACCATGTAAACACCGATGTTGTAAAATTGTACTATCTATAAGAAGTCAATGGGAAGTTTGCTTAAAATATGAAAATGCCAGTCATTTTGAATGTCATTATGGCCCAATTTTCATTATCTATAAGCAAATTTGGTATCCTTGGCCGTTATCGTCATTGGAATAATTACCCTCTCCTTGGAAAGGTCCGATTCCCTTTACCCCATTTAATTGAACCCATACATTGCAAACACAAGAAGAGTTAAGGAATGTGATCTAGAACATTGGTAGTTAGCAAAATTCTTTAAAATACTTTATCATGGATTGATCCCCCTTAATGGGGAGTTTTATTGTTTGTTTCTTAGAGGAATGCGAAACTCAGGTAGGCAATCACGATGGATGGGAATGAGGCTTTTAGGTTCCAAAGAAACAAAAACAGTGGGTGGTTTTTCCTGCATCAGGCTAATTTCCATAACTTCTCCGAAAAGAACTAGCAAAATCACGAATGTTGTATGACAAGAACATTTGGGTTAATAACAAAGTACTAAAACAAAGAGGCAATAATCTTCTGATGAGGGCTTCTAAAAAAGGTTTGACAGATTGGGTGCTATTAATAAAGACCAGGTAAGTATTTCCACATAGTGTTAGCACACCAATTTTTTTTCTTGCATTTAGACCAATTTTTACTCCCAACAATTTTTTTAACCAACCCATAAGGCATTTACTTTCTGCATTTAGTGTTTGGCCAACCTATGAAGATACGATCCTAGCTTAGTTCATCCTTCTAATCCATAGGTCTCTCTATTCACCAGGTTTCTCTTAACTGGCTTGTAAAGAAATTACCTTCATCATTTTCTTAACTAGCCTTTGAGGCATTTGCTCATTCTTTTTAAGGTCTTAGTCAGCTCTAAGAGCGCTTTGCCTGCTTTAGTTAGTTAGCTCATTAGGGCATGACCAAGTTTGCTCATTCTTCTTAGGGTCTTAGCCAGCTTTAGAAGCGCTTTATTCACCTTGGTTAGTCAACTCATTAGGGCATGACCAAGTTTGCTCATTCTTCTTAAGGTCCTAGCCAGCTCTAGGAGCGCTTTGCCTACCTTGGTTAGTCAGCTCATTGGAGTACGGCCAAGTTTGCTCATTCTTCTTAGGGTCTTAGCCAGCTGTAGGAGCACTTCGCCTACCTTGGTTAGTCAGCTCATTAAGACACGACTAAGTTTGCTCATTCTTTTTAGGGTCTTAAACAACTCTAGGAGTGCTTCACCCACCTTAGTTAGTCAGCTCATTAGGGTACGACCAAGTCTACTCATTATTTTTAGGGTCTTAGCCAGCTTTAGGCGCGCTTTGCCCATTTTACCTTGAGCATGACCAGACTTCAATTCTTCTTTTAGTTTTTCAGATAGCTCTTAAAATGCTACCCTTCTATTGTCCGAATCCCTAATGGATTGGACCTAGGATAGCTAGCTAGTTGTAGCATTTCTTAGAATAAAATCCACTCTTGGGGTAAAAATAGCATTTGTCTTATCTTTGTGGTAAGGTTTTGCTCAAACTTTACCATAAAAGGGGTAGCCGTAAACACTTAATTTTTGCCTCATTTTTTATTTTATTTTATTTTTTCAAATTAGGTTATAGGGTCCTAAATTAGGAAAAGTTCAAAAAATAGAAAATTAAAGAAAGCCCCAAAAAATTTATAAAAAATAGGAATTCTAGAAAAATATACAAAAATAGGAAAATAGAAAAAAGCACAAAAAAGAAGAAATTTAGAAAAAATAAATAAATAATAAATTTTGAAATGTCACAAAAAATTGAAAAAAAATAAAAGATTTTAGAAAATAACATTTTGTTAGGGTAGATTTTCAATTTTAATCTAGATGTAGGAGTTGGACCATTGAACTTAGGTTTAGATTTAGATCTAGCCCAGGCCGACCGAGTCCATATATGCAATTTATGGATAAGCCATAGGCCAATGGCCTGATGGTTAAGCATATGGGTATAATATTAGCATTAAGCATGAGGTCTTGGGTTCGAAAGTTAGTGAAGGCAGGGGAGGCTTTTTTCTTATTTTTCAATCATATTAGGAATTGCCACGTGTCAAGATCTGATTATGCCACGTATCCTGATACGTGGCATCCTCCTATTTGACGGCCTTGATAATATGGTGCCACGTGGCATCCACGTAGCGTACTACGTTAACTGCCATGTAGCACGTCGGGGTTAGCTAGCACGGCTAACTTGGCTCTACGTTAGCGCTACATCAGCCCACTTTTCCCTTCCTTTCTTTCCTTTTCCCTTCGTTTTCCTCTCTTTCCCCCTCCTTCCTTCATTTTCCCTAGATTTCTAGCACTTTCCTCTTTGGATTGGCTACTTTAGCAAAATTTTTGGGCCCTTTCTTGTTGCAATTTCACCAAATCAATGGCGAAATTGCAAAGTAAACATGGCCTAGTGTTAATAATGATCAAGAACACGTCGAGATTCATGCATTAACTCAGTCAAACCGAACTCCAAAAAGTTAGGAAAAACTTGAAATTCGGTTTGTCTCATTAAACTCCGATTTGAACTTTCCATGTTTCTGGGTTAATCTTGAGTATATAAAGGGTATCGGGGGTGATCATGGAGGATATAGAACCATTCCTGAGCTTTAGAATTGACTCCTAAGCTATCTTTCTCTCTCGTGATTCTCTTTCTCTCTCTAGCTCTTTCTCTCTCTCTTCGAATCTCTCTTTTTCGAGCCCTCTACCACAACCTAACACCATGGCTGTAACTCCCACTCCATTAGCTCCCAAATACAACCTCCTTCAACCGCTGTCGTAGCCCTTAGCTGCTAAAGCAAATCGCCACCCTTAAACCCTAACTACCGAAGCTCACCCCCCCTTGAACCACCTCCGTTAGTCACCCTTGGCCCAAACTACTCCTACGGCCGAGCTCCCCACACTCCAAAAACCCTACTCCAATAGACTGTTCACAACTAACAACCCCCTCCAACGCTACCCAAGCTCTAACACCAACCACTACCTTTGATGACCCTTCTCAACCGCCACCAAATGTCAAGGCATTGAACCTACCCCCCCGTAAACCTAATTAGAAAATCACAAAAAATCCCATTTCCCAATCAATTTGGAGCTCCAATCGATTGGAATCACCTCTGCAACATTGCTATTGTGGAAGCTAGACCCGGATCCAATTTGATCTGACTCGATCCGACCCGACTCGACCTGTCCAATCCGACTCGATTCGACCCGACTCGACCTGTCCGATCCGCCTAAGTTCAATCGTTGCATCCGAATCCGTCTAGAGTTTTATTTATTTATTTTTATATTTTATTTATTGTTTTATTTTGATTATTTGTTTTATTTAAACGTAATAGAAAATAATAATAATAGAAAGAAAAGAAGAAAAAGAATCAGGTAAAAAAAAGAAGAAAAGAAAGTAATTTAGTTTTATTTTATTTTATTAAATAAGTAATATGTGATGAATAAATTAAGAAAAAGAAAAAAAAAAGAAAAAAATAAAATATGAAAATAGAAAAATCAATAGGTAAATAAAAAGATTATTAGTTCTTTTTGTCAGTAAGAAAAAATTGATTTTCTGAAAATAAAATGAAAATAAATAGACCTCTTTCTAAATTAGGGCCATTTTAAAGTTTTCAAATATTTGAAAAACCAATTAGGACATTTTAGGAATTTCCTTCAATAAATCAAAACTAAATAAAATGTAAACTCGATTGTTTTTTAAACTAAAACGAAACCAATCTACTGAAGTTTTACAAAAAGAACTACGTATATCTAATCCGAATAGTGGGTACATAGATACTTACGGGGTAACGATAAAAATGAAGAAAACCAAAATTACCCTTTTTAGCTTAGATTATTTCATTTGTCCAATTATAATAGTTAAATTGAGTCTTATCTTATAAAATAAAAAGGGTGATTTTATTAAGATTAAAGTTAATTTTGAAAATTAATGGTACCCGTAAGGGTTAAAAAGTTCTAACCTCCGGATCCAGCTTCTTTGGTTTTCAAAAAAGCTCTTTTATAACTTAGTTTTTTTAAATCGATAGATCGGTAACCAAGTTATAATCAATCTACCTATTTGGTTATAATCAATCCACAACTTAACCCCTTTTCTCGACTTTGGTTAGGTGGCAACTCCAAATCTTTTCAAGTTGAAAAACGGTTTTCTTTAAACTCTAGTCAAGGGCTTATATTAAACAAGTAAGGGTTTAATACTGGTCGGCTTAGAGAAAACCTAATTTTATAAAAGAACCGGGAGGGTGAAAAATTAGGCTCGACAAACATGTGTCAAGCTAAATTTTAGTTAAATTAGTTTTTTTTTTTAGCTTTCATATTTTCAAAATGGCATTTTTTTATAAAATCTCATATTTTACAAAATCTTATCCTTTGCAATTATATTAATTTAGAAAAGTTGTATTAGACATATTAGGGATTTTTAGAAAAAAAAAATCATTTTGTCACTTATTTGGTTTTTCATAAAAAAAAAAACTTTAATTGGCATCTTTTGTATGATTAGATATCTTTTTTATGATTTAAGCTTATATTCCATAGTTTACATATCTTTCGTATAATTAGGTACTTTTTTCATGATTTAGGCATCTTTTGTACAATTAAGCTTTTTTTCCATGTTTAGACTTTTTTTTTCACAATTTAGGCATATTTTCTATAGTGTAAGCATATTTTCCATATAAAAGTTTTATCATTTAGAAAATTGCATATTTCATAAAAATTGCATTTTTAGGTCTTCAAGGTTTTTCTTGAAAATAAAAAAATTTATCACTTAGTTATTTTTTTTTAGAAAAGATATAAATCTTGATGTAAGGCTTTTCAAAAATCAGGTTTTTAGGGTTTTTTTTTTTAATTGGGAATAAAAATTAGGCTTTTAGGGGGTTTTCTTAATAAAAATAAAACGATTAATAAAAACGTACATTTGGCCCATCATTTTTTATAGAAGGAACCAACCCGCTAAAGTGTTTTTTAGGAATAAACTACAGACGTTTAATCCTGACTAGTGGGTACATAGGTACCTTCAGAGAGACGTAAAATTTTTAAAACCTTTAGCTTTCCATTTTTTATAAATTATAGCTTGAATTAACTATTTTTGTACGATAAATTTAATTTAATTCATTTACTAGAGAGTGAATTTTTTTTTATATTAAAAAAGGTAATTTTGAAAATGAAATCTAATTTCGAAAAATTAAAGTGGTATCCATAAGGGTTTAATAGGAAAGCTCCTAAACTTAAGAAATATAGTTTGTTAAATTCTTTTTAAAAGTTTTTTCAAAATGTAGACTAGTGGCTAAATTAGAATCGATTTGCCTAATTTGTTTTAATTTAATCATTTTTCTCAATCTTATAACATGGTGACTCTAAATTTTTCAAAATAAAAAAATCAGGTTTCCTTTAACTTTAATCAAGGGTTTAAATTAAGTAGACATAGGGTTTATTTAAATCAAGTTAAGGGAAATGAAATTAAAATAAGAAACTGAAAAATTAGGCTCGATACACAATTGTAATGGCAAGGGAGATTTTTAGATTTTACAAGGTTGTTTGGACCTTTCTCAAAGCCTATATGTTTGATGTGCTATCCATCTTCATGCAATAAATTAGGAACTGAGGCTTAAAGTGTGACAAATAATATCTTGCTATTTAGTGCATGATATATTTGATATATCCACATCTTTGATGTTCAACACTTAGTGTCTCCTTTCGATGAAATAAAATAACAAAGAAGGAGAGTTAGGGTTAAACATTGAAGCATGAGGACTACTATCTATATACTTTAAGAAAGTCCATGTGCTTGTAAATTTTTCCAATACCACACAACTTCTAGAGATCATTTTATGTGATTATAGGTACTTAAATATTTGCTTTGAAGCCATAGCCCTTTATAGTTGGAGTGCTTGGAATAATAGAAGAATAATTAATATATCACTAAAGAGTCTTTCCCTGCATTTCCAAAAATTGATGCCTCCCGATAAATTCATGTGAAATGAGTATACAAATGAATTAGGATTTGGAAATGTCCGGCTTATGTCACCCTGATATGAGGCAAGCGCACCTATCAGTTTTAATATAGCGAATGTGAGTCCGAGTCGATCCCTCAAAGATTTTGAGTACTAATATTAACTTTAGCTTTATTATCTAACTAGAAAATTATGATAAGTTGAATGAATTAAAAATACTGAAATTAACAACTAAACTACTTATGAGACTTAATTACGCAAATTAGGAAGCAATAAATTACGAACGACTTCAAGTATGCAATAATGTATTTAGGAATTATTTCCCCTAGTGTTTAACATGTAACCTTTTAAAAATATATCCAATTCAATTTCTATTATTCTTGACCGGAGGGATTCACAATTAAAGCTAATATCTTTCTCAAGCATATTAACCCTAATCCTAAATTATTTTCCGGAATCTCTTCGCTTAGTAATATAATTTAGAATCGCATTAACGTGTAATGAATTCCCATGCAAACAATCAACTTTCCGGAAGAAACATGTATCTTATCTCTAAGTATACATATAATTCTCTTCAATTATGCCTATATCTAATTACACATGCAATTTCTCAATTAACATGCATAATATCATATATTGACACTCTAGAATTATCAATCCATAATTAACGACATAATCGAATCAAGAAAAGGTAGAAACTTTATTGAAATTATAATTCAATCCAAGGGTTACATGAAACCCTAGGTTCCATAATCCTAAATACTCGAATTCTAAGCTATCATAATGAATCTAAAACGAGTTTCATCAATAATATAAAATAAAACATGGAAACCCCTTTTATTGATGAACAATCTCTCTAATCTTGAAGTTGATGTTGTTTCCCTTTTTCTTGATGTTGTTCCGCCTCTTTCTTGATGTTGTTCCTTAAGTCTCTCCGTTTCTGTAATGTCTCTTCTTTTTCTTTTGAAACCCTAATATGTCTTTTTATAGTGTATCAAAAAGATTTTGTTTTCGTCACCCGACATGGCCTGGGACACGACCGTATCCCCAGGTCATGTAATTTTCTACACTTAGGCAAATTTTCTGCACAACTTTAAAAATTCATAACTTCTTCATTTGAACTCGGAATTGAGTGAAACTTGATTCCTTTTCTTCGTTTTCGAGCCTAGAATGCGTTTAAACCCTGAAATCAACATTTTACTCAATTAAGTATCAATTTCTTTAAAGAAAACCAAAAATGTGCGGAAAATACTATAAAATCACCCTATGGAATATGTTTAAAATTAGAGTTATCAAATTTTCCCACACTTGAGCATTTGCTTGTCCTCAAGAAAATAAATCAAAACAAAACTTTCGGGACAAGAAACACTAAAGAAAATTTATCACTATTTAGGAAACCGGTAAACGAATACACTTGACCCTTAGAAAAGTAAGAAAATTATTCTCAATCAACTTGCAATAATAAAGTCAACCAATTTCATCTGACCATAGTCGAATGCTCCAACAATACTTAATACTAGAGTTCACTAGTTAATTTATGAAAATCAAAGTTTACCCAAGACATTTAACTAAGGATTCTTAAACTAAAAATTAGATTTAACATCTCGCCAACCGAGAAAGAGTCGTAAAAATTTTATCCATTTGACTAAAGTGTATACAATTCTCTCTTCCATCTCACCAAGCACCATAATCTAAAACAAACACATTTTACATCCACTCATCCTCTGGTCATCCCCCTAGTTCATGCTTTTGTTAAGAGGTCTTTTAAAATTTACCTTATTTAAGCACAATTGTGTTGGTAGCGGGAAAGAATCTCGCTCTTCTGACAGACCAAGACCGATCCATACCAACTTATTCCTTATATTGATAGCGGGAAAAAACCTTGCTCTTCTAACGGACCAAGGCCGATCCATATCGATTTTTTTTTTCATTTGAATTGGCATTGGGACTCAATCTTGCTCTTCTGATGGACCAAGACGAATCCTTACCAATTTTTCTATTCATACACTTATTATTACTTTTGACCTCCAATCATTATTATATTTCAGGGGTTTCTCAAAAGAAGAATTTCATTTGTTTGTTTGCTAAAAATTATAGGACTCTTAAAAATTTCTAAGAGAAGGGTATACATAAAAGTAAATTTAAAAATAACCATGACTAACTCTCAACTAGTGATGTTGCTCTAATCTCAAGTCTTAAAATCCTAAGCTAAATAACTCGTAACTTTGCCTTCCACAAATTTAACTAATCAATTCTAGTAAAGTATCATAAGATCAATAATAATCAAGACGAAACAATTAATTTGGCGAAACACTTGTTAATCACCTATTGCAAGTTAACTTAAAAAGTAATTGGGTCAAATGTGAATAATTGGTCTCCTAAACAGTAATAAATTCATATATATCCCTTCCCCACACTTAATAATGTGTATTGTCCCCAATGTACGATAAAAAATCATAACAGCACGAAAAAGCAACATAGGGAAAAAGAAAACATATGTACTGAAAAGAAAACTAATACTTCCCTGCTGTCGAACAGAAGCGCAAAATGAAGAAGCATCATCATTATATAGCAGAGTTCACAAGCCTTGAATAACAAAAGTCAACACAAACAATGAAGAACTAAGAAGAGGGATCGGAATCCGTCTCTTCATGTGCCTCATCAGATGATGCCTCAGCCATCGTAGCATCGTCATCGTCATCACTGGCCTCGACATCCTCATCACATTCGCCAGCCGGTCGTATGTAAAATAGTGTTATTTTGGGCGACACGGGCTGGGACACGACCGTGTCCTTTGCCTGTGTAACAATCTGCATGTGCCGTGTAGAGTCTGGTCGGACACTGGCTGGGGACACGACCGTGTCCCATACCCGTGTAACTTACTGTATGCATTCGTGAAAACTGGATGGACACGGGCTGGGATACGACCATGTCCCATGCCCGTGTAACTCTCTGTATGCGGTGGGTTTTCTGGGTGCACACGGGCTGGGGACATGACCGTGTCCCTTGCCCGTGTAACTCTCTATGGGCAGGTGATTTCGCTGGGCGCACACGGGCTGGGGACACGACCGTGTCCCACGCCCGTGTAACTTTCTGTAGGTGACAAGTTAAAGGGTCTAGATGGACACGGGCTGGGACACGACCGTATCCCATGCCCGTGTAACTTTTTGTTCTGTTTTTTTTTTTTTTAAGAGAAAGGAAACTTAAAGAAATAAAAATAATAAAACTAAAAAAAATAAGGAAAATAAAACTAAAGAAAAGAATCAACACTAAAACTAAAAGCGAAACAAAGTTAGATAAAAGGAAGATAAAATGAAATAAACTTAAAGAACTAAAGTATAAGGAAAGTTAGACATGGGTTGCCTCCCAAGAAGCGCTATAGTTAACGTCAACAGCTCGACGAGATACGTCTTGTAATTTATGAGTCTTCATCCAGGTAGAGATAGAACTCCTCCTGTATCTCGCTTTCGAACTCTCCATACGAGTGTAGATTTACCCTTCGGCCATCGACCTTGCCAATCCCATTTCATTAGTGCATAACTTCCATAGTTTCTCTCCTTATCATGCCACTTATCAAATTCATGTAGCCTAAACTTCTTCGTTTTGTTTGCTTTTAGCTTAGACGCGGTTGTCATTGGGGGTTTTGAACTTTTCACCACAAAGACATGTTCCAAATGATTTCTTGACAGTTTTGGTTCCAAAATTGATGGCTTCTCTTTGAAAGATTTTAACGTATGATCCTTTGGCTTGTAGAGTGGATCAATTCCTCTCTTGTCCATACTGGATTTATGAACTTCTGTTTGAGCTGCCACTTCTGCATAAATTGGCTTAATCACCAAATTTTCATCTCCTTTTTGCAAGCAATAACTTGAGGAATCCTTTGCAACAATTTCCTGCACACATGTGGATACAATGACATTAGTGGCATTAACATTGTGACTTATGTCCTCTAAGTCAAGAAATTTATTCGTTGCCTCTGGAGTTTTAAAAACTATTTCATCATCCCTAACCCGTAATATCAACTTATGCTCACTAACATCAAAAACAGCTCTAGCAGTGGCTAGGAAAGGTCGACCTAAAATGATTGGCACCTCAATATCTTCATCTATATCAAGTACAACAAAATCCACCGGAAAGATGAATTTGTCTACTTGCACTAAAACATCCTCTATGATGCCTCTAGGGTATGTGATAGACCTATCGGCTAATTGAAGACTCATGCCCGTTAATTTAGGTTCTCCTAACCCTAGCTTTTTGAACAATTTATACGGCATCAAATTTATACTGGCTCCTAAGTCTGCCAAAGCATTATCTATTAACAAATTGCCAAGCATACAAGGAATAGTGAAACTCCTTGGATCATTTAATTTTTGTGGCAGCTTTTTCTGGAGAAGTGCCGAGCATTCCTCGTTCAATGTGATAGTTGTAAGCTCCTCCAACTTTCTCTTATTCAATAGAAGATCTTTTAAAAATTTCGCATACTTTGGCATCTGCAAGATGACATCAACAAGAGGTAAGTTAATATGTAATTGTTTGAAAACATCAAGCAATTTACCGAATTCCTTATTTTGATCAATGTAGCTTTGCGTAAGGCACTACGGGTAAGGGATGGGAGGCTTGTACTCCTCCACTTTCAGTGGTTCTATACTTTCTTTTGATTTTAGTGGCTTTGCATCTTCCTTACGGTTGACTTCCACTTCTTTCTCAACTACTTCCCCACCATCCTTCTTCTCCACTTGCAGTTTTCTACCACTTCTCAAGGTCACAGTATTAACATGTTCCCTGGGATTGACCTCGATATTCCCTGGGAATGTGCCCTGTGGTCTTTCAGAGATTAGCTTCGCAAGTTGACCAATTTGGTTCTCAAGGTTACGATTTGAAGCCTCTTGATTCCTCAGCGATGATTCAATGTTAGATAAGCGAGCCTCATTACCTTGAATATATTTTGTGAGAAGTTCTTCCACACTGGATTTCTTTTCTTGAGGGAGAAGAGGTGGGAATGGTCTTTGAAACCCAGGTGGGCCAAAGTTGGTCTTCTGCTGGCCTTAGTTTTGGTTTCCCCAGGAGAAATTGGGGTGATTCCTCCATCCTGGATTGTAAGTGTTGCTGTAGGGGTTATTTTGTTGCTTAGGTAGATTTCCTAGATAATCCACCTGTTCCAGTGGTTCTTGCTCCATACCCCTGTGTACCAAAATCACTTACATCCGATTGCACTTGTTGAGGGCCAACTGAGAGTGCATCAATCTTTTTACTTAATAAGTCCACCTTGGCTGCCAAAGCAGTAGTCAAGTCCACCTCATAAACTCTTATGGCCTTTTGTTTGGCTCTAGTGCTTTCCCACTGATAATTGTTCATCGCAATTCCTTCAATAAGGTTTTGGGCTTGCTCAGGTGTCTTTGTGTTCAAAGTACCTCCTGCGGATGCGTCAATCATCTGTCTAGTGGATAAATTGAGACCATTGTAGAAGGTCTGAATCTGCATCCATAGTGGGAGGCCATGATGTGGGCACCTCCTGAGCAAGTCCTTAAACCGCTCCCAAGTATCATATAGCGTCTCCGCTTCCAATTGAGCAAAACAAGAAATATCATTCTGAAGTTTAGCGGTCTTTGCAGGTGGGAAATACTTCTCCAAAAATTTCTCCACCAATTCATTCCAGGTCGTGATTGAATTTCGTGGTAGAGAGTTTAACCATTGTTTTGCTCTACCCCTCAAGGAGAAAGGGAATAGCCGTAGTCGGATGGCATCATCCGTGGCTCCGTTGATTTTAAAAGTATCATAAATCTCTAGAAAGCTGGAGATGTGGGCATTGGGATCTTCATCTTGGAGACCATCAAACTGAACATATTGTTGCACCATTTGATGATGTTAGGTGCAATCTGGAAGTTGTTAGCTGCGACGGTTGGCCTTGCAATGCTAAAGTCAGCTCCAATAAGTGTAGGCCTTGAATAATCGGACATGGTCCGATTGGCTTCATTCCCGTTGTTCGCCATGTGTGGTGGATCTTCCTGTTCGATGAATTGAGTGTTAGTCTCTTCACCTTCTTCCTTAATTTCAATGATTGACTCGTTGTCAATGGTCGCCACACTTTGTCTAGGTCGTGATTTCAAATTTTGAAGGGTAGTTCTCTCAATTTCAGGATCAAGTTCTACCAAATCTTTCGAGTTACTTCGAGTCATGCACTGCAAGGGTAAGAAATGTAAAATCAATTGCAGCTCTAGCTAATGAAAATAAACAATGAAAACAAAAGAAAAAAAATGGTTAAAGTAATAAAGCAACTAGTGTTCTTAATATCGAAAATCCCGGCAACGGCGCCAAAAACTTGATATGAGGCAAGCGCACCTATCAGTTTTAATATAGCGGATGTGAGTCCGAGTCGATCCCTCAGAGATTTTGAGTACTAATATTAACTTTAGCTTTATTATCTAACCAGAAAATTATGATGAGTTGAATGAATTAAAAATACTGAAATTAACAACTAAACTACTTATGAGACTTAATTACGCAAATTAGGAAGCAATAAATTACGAACGACTTCAAGTATGCAATAATGTATTTAGGAATTATTTCCCCTAGTGTTTAACATGTAACCTTTTAAAAATATATCCAATTCAATTTCTATTATTCTTGACCGGAGGGATTCACAATTAAAGCTAATATCTTTCTCAAGCATATTAACCCTAATCCTAAATTATTTCCCGGAATCTCTTCGCTTAGTAATATAATTTAGAATCGCATTAACGTGTAATGAATTCCCATGCAAACAATCAACTTTCCGGAAGAAACATGTATCTTATCTCTAAGTATACATGTAATTCTCTTTAATTATGCCTATATCTAATTACACATGCAATTTCTCAATTAACATGCATAATATCATATATTGACACTCTAGAATTATCAATCCATAATTAACGACATAATCGAATCAAGAAAAGGTAGAAACTTTATTGAAATTATAATTCAATCCAAGGGTTACATGAAACCCTAGGTTCCATAATCCTAAATACTCGAATTCTAAGCTATCATAATGAATCTAAAACGAGTTTCATCAATAATATAAAATAAAACATGGAAACCCCTTTTATTGATGAACAATCTCTCTAATCTTGAAGTTGATGTTGTTTCCCTTTTTCTTGATGTTGTTCCGCCTCTTTCTTGATGTTGTTTCGCCTCTTTCTTGATGTTGTTTCGCCTCTTTCTTGATGTTGTTCCTTAAGTCTCTCCATTTCTGTAATGTCTCTTCTTTTTCTTTTGAAACCCTAATATGTTTTTTTATAGTGTATCAAGAAGATTTTGTTTTCGTCACCCGACATGGCCTGGGACACGACCGTATCCTCAGGTCGTGTAATTTTCTGCACTTAGGCAAATTTTCTACACAACTTCAAAAATTCATAACTTCTTCATTTGAACTCGGAATTGAGTGAAACTTGATTCTTTTTCTTAGTTTTCGAGCCTAGAATGCGTTTAAACCCTAAAATCAACATTTTACTCAATTAAGTATCAATTTCTTTAAAGAAAACCAAAAATGTGCGGAAAATACTATAAAATCACCGTATGGAATATGTTTAAAATTAGAGTTATCACACCCTCTCAAATTGTATGAAAAATATAATTAATATACTTGGTTCCTGTTCATGCAATTTTCACTTCCCATACTCTTTGTATGCAATTTCTGAGTCCATGCATTTTTTAGCTTCCTCATGTAATGAATAATGAAATTCGTATCTCCCTTGTATTCATAGTAGCCATCATGTGTGTCTCTCTCCCATTGATCCTTGCATCTTTCTCCCCCATTTTTTTCTTTAATAACCTTCATTATTCAAATTTGTAGGTAACATTCAAAGATGAGCAAGGCGTCTAAGAAGAAGTCACCTAAGTGTAAAGGCAAACAAGTTTTAACTGTTCAAGATGGTCATATTTCGACTATGCCTTCACTATGGGACAAATGGCTTGTTGCAACTATAAAGGAGGACTCCTTTTGGGAGCGATGTAAGAAGACATGACTTATATAAGAAACTGATTGCTTAGGGTACTCTATACTTCATAAAGTAAGAACCTCAAGTACACGAGAGGAGAAATATAAGAGTAGACTCGGTGCTACAATTCAGGAACGAAAGGAAAAAAGTCCTACTATCTGAAAGCTTGTTTTGCTTCCATTTGTATTCATGTACTTGATTAGTTGATCACATATGCATATTGCCTATTTCCATTTTACCATGATGAAATACCTTATGAGCATACATATTACTTTCTACGTATTGTTCCTCCTTATGTCCTAACATGTCTTACTTTCTCATGTTTTTCTAGGTGGCATAGAATCTCCTTTTCTCCCCCTAAGTGGTAGAAATCACACTTAATGATTGCTACCACTTTTCAATATTAACAACATATAATGAAGACAATTTTAATGAGTTCAATATGTAAGGACCATATGAGGAAGCAATGTAGTCTCCTACAAAAGGGTCTCATGCAATGAAAAACTCTAATGCTGTTGTCCTTCAAATTTGTATATAAGAGAGCATCATACAAAAATTTAGCACATTTGGTGTCATAGACATTAGCGCATTGAGCCTTCTAAGCAAGTATGCATACACACATTAAGCAGCTAAGTATGCATGCATTAAGTATAACGAGCTTTCCAAATACTACTAAGCATCACAAGTATGTGTGCATCAAGCATAACAAGATGTGCATGACAAGTTTTGTGTACATGTACGTGTTAAGCATTACACACAAAGAAAACATCACATGCGTGCACAAATTGAGCATTACATACAAGGACTATTATATGAAGCAAATGGCATGAGAGACAATAATCATGTATGGATAACCTCCTCAAATACCATATCCACATATAATTTTCCTTCTTCAATCATTAACGAGTAGCAATGGGGCAGGTCAATAGGTCTTAGTGTTCCTTATTCCTTCATGACATCATTAGAAATCCAGTATTATACTATAGTCCCTTAATCTTAACAAGTGACAATAACTTCAATGGATCACATTGATTCAACTTCATGGCGGCATATTGCTTGTATAGGAGCAATTATGTGCACTTGTAGTTGACCACTTATAGTAATGGATGCTATCTTAAGCTCTCCATTATGAATCTCTTGATCATACAATTTTAACTATATCTTCTTGTAAACACAAGTTGTGATTGAATATAGAGAATCAATAGTAATTAAATCCATTTATTAATCTTGGTGTTCTTTTATTTCCTTAGTGCTTTCATTTACTTTTATGAAGATGTCTTGTTATTGTATGCTTAGGAGAGATAGCTCTCCACTTAGTAGCAAAATGCTAGACGATAATACAGTAGGATTGCTGTAATCCCTTTAGCAACTTGTAATGTCTTGATAGATTGCAAGAAACATCTATTGATGGTAATATGACAAAGGATAATAATTGCTAAAGAAGGCATTTACTTGAGTCTGAGAGTACTCTATTCTTAAAGACTTCATACGCTTAGAAGCAATACATCAACTAAGTAGAGATGTTATCTAGTGAAAAGTAATAAGATTACCTTTGTATCTCTCTCTTTTCTTTTTAAATTGACACTGTGCTGTAGGGAGCAATGGCTCGACCTAATCACACTTGTGTTAATTAGCATGGACTTGAAATTTATGAATTAGCATAACTTTGAGACTGCATAGACTCTTTGATTTAAGGGATCTCTTATAGAATAGGCATGATTGTGAGACTACTTAGACTCAATGATTTAAGAAAGTCTCTTGTAGGATAGGTATAATTGTGAGATTGCTTAGACTCCGTGATATAAGGGGGTCTCACATGTCATCTCGTATTGCAGCAAGACCTTTTACTTGCTAATGATAATATGTAAAAGATCCCTTTTAAGAAGTGTTCAATCGTGCATATGCAGTAATAGTGGCATTGATTGCTTGGGATCAATAATTCTTTCTCATTAGTTAAAGGGGTATTTCACACTACTTAACTATGTAATATGGCTTACCGGGTGTTACTTGGATTGAAGTGTCAATATGTTAATGTGCTCATCAATGGGATTATCTCCACTACTTGATGGTAGGAAACACTTGGATCAACTGGACAGCATATTAAGTATGCAAGATTGCCACAGCTTATTTGCGCCCAAGAGGTAATGCTCTTACTAGGCTGTACATACGAACCAAGTTCATCATCAAGTGCTTGGGAGTCAAAGCTCTTTACCAAGTAGCAACATTTTGTAGACTAGATGTCATGTTTGCTATCAATTTTCTTTTAAATAATCAAGAGGGTCCAAATGCCCCTAATGACATGTAAATTGTTATGTGGGATTAGCCTTATGCACTTAGGAGACAAGTATCTTACTTAGCAGCGACAAGGGTAATAAAGAGATACATTTAGACACAATCATGTTTGATAAGATAATAATATTAGTGATAGACAAAGAAACTTCTTTCATTGATAGGAAGTGACTATAGCCTCATTTACATGTAACATGAAAAAAGAAGAGAGAAAACTAGTAAAGTTATTCTTTGCTCTTAGTAGCTTTCATACTTCTTTTCACAAAGCACCTTCGGTTTTCATAAAATTATTTGTTCGCTTATGTTTCTTTACACCTCTACTTCAATCGTGCATCCTTTTTCTTCTTAGATGCTCAAGTGTGAGCTTCTTCACTTATGGATAGCAATATGTTAGGAGGGTCTTCTACATTTTGTGATGCCACCTCTTCATGTTCATTGAAGAAGGCTGCTTTAGCAAAGTATAGTTCATTGTATGTAAATAGGTTCTTTGTTGCAGTAATGGAGTCATCCTCTTCATCCAGACGACCCTTCATGCATTGATGCTATGTTATGTTATCATGTTGTGATTATGTAACTATATCCTTCCTATAAGGAGATGATAGGATGTAAGCACATTGATCACATGGAACCATGTAGAGTTGTAGATTGGTCTAATTTGAAGTCTACTTTAACGTACCTTATTGTCTTCATGGAAGACTCATAGAAGCTATTCAATAGGATAAGTTGTTTTGCTAAGTGTCAAATGTCTATCTTTGCAGCCTTAAAAGTAGACATTGGCATAACATTAAGTGAGGATCCATTGTAAATGAAAGTCTTCTTGATAGGATAGCTATTGAGTATGATTTTCACATATAGAGGGCAATTATGATTAGGATTCCTGGTACTCATGTCAGTATTAGTTAACATAATTGCATTTTCATTCATCGAAACCATTCTCTTTATAAGATGTCCTGTAGTATGTTGCTTGTATTGACCTTGCGCAATCTTTATGAGCTTAATTACTACCTCAAACTGAGCATCTTCATCAAAGCCAATGAGATCAAAGAAATTTTTAACATTAGCAGTGTTTAAGAAAGTGAAGATGGCACTGTCATCTTTACTTATCTTGACCTCATATCCTCCATGCTTAACTTCATGCACCTCATCTGGCTGTAGTCTATACTTTCCATCTTTGTAAGGTCATGAGTGGTAACATTCATAACGCTACATTGAGTGTTGTGAGCTAGGAGTGGATTATTCTGGACATCACTGTCTTTAATAATCAATTCTCCATTTTGGACACTTCATTAAATATTTTCTTTAGTGTCTAACAATCTTTCATAGGGTAGCCTATACTCTTATAGAACCTACAAAACTTGGGGTTACTTTTTTCCTCATCCATTGGTAAGCGTTCAACTCTAAGGAGTCTGTTATTTCCATCCTAAAGCCATTAATCTAGCATTTGATGTACCTTGGCTATTAGGCAAGGATATGTTAGTATAAGCCTAGAGTCATAGGACTTATCATTTCTAGGTTTCTTCATTTCTTTTTGTGAATTGCCTTGAGTAGCATTTATGGATGAAGTACACTTATTGAACCTTCCAACTTCATTCCTTTACTAAGCTACCTAATTGTTAGTCCTTTGTGCATTCTCAACTAACACAACAAAAGAAGCCAACGATAGGTTCTCGAGATAAACCGTGTATTCGAGGAACATCTCATGAATACAAATTTAACTAGTTCCCTCTTATTACAAACATCTTGTATATTGAAAGGGCATTCTTTGAACCGCTCAATATAGTCCATGAGATCCTCCTTGGATCTCTGACAAATTCATCCCACGTTGGTGAGCATCACCTTTTCTTTAGTAGAGAAGAATTTTTTCAGAAATATCTTGCACATTCTACCCCATGAATTAACTAATCCTAGTAGGAGATCAACATACTAAGTACAGTCTTTTTCCATGAGGGATTTTGAGAATTCCTTTAACTTCAAATCATCATCTAAGCCATAGACTTCTAAAGCCTCAATAAATTTCCATAAGTCTTCCTTAGTGCTCCCCTTCTTCTTCTTAAAAGAGATGAACTTCGGACTCACATAGTCCTTTGGATATGGCTTGATAACAATATGTGGATGGTATGGGAGCTTTAGTTCTAAGGCACTTGATGTGGATTTTTCTTGTATTTCCCTCATGTATACGTCTAAATCCTCTTTAGTTACAAATGAAGCCCTTTGAGTAGATGTTTCTATCCTTACTGGCATTACAGGAACAAGAGTAGTGGAATTCACAAGCATGGAATTTGCAAGAATCGAATTAGCAATGAACCTCTTATTTGAATTCTTTGATTTCTTAGTTTGGGTAGGATATACTATACAAGTACAGGTTCCATTGCGGGAGGCTGTTCCTCAACTCAAGGAGTATCTTGATCACCAGTGATCAAGAGATTAAATAGCTGAGAAGCTTATGCAACATATTGTTGCATTACATTGGATAGACTTGCAGTAGTTGTCCCTTGTTGCATAGCAGTAAAAGCAGCCAAAACATGTATATACTAGGCAAACATCGCTCAATGCTCATTCAGGTTCTGATTAGTTTGTTGTAGCTCTTATGCTAGTTGCACGTTATTAGGAACAACTTCTTGAGTACCATCACCTTGGTTCGTACCTCTCATTGGAGGTAGATTTTGATTGTTGGTAACAATAGTACCATCTTGTTCTTGATCATTATTATTCATAAGATTAGTAGGTCTTCTTTGTGGAGGTACTATGATGGGAGTGTCAAATCTTTCTTTCCCAGTGGAGTCACCAAGAAATGTGTGGGTCTAAATCGCAAGAAGTCACATGAGTACTACATGTTAGATTATGCTATACATGACTAAGGAAATGACTTGACTTATACTTATGGGATAATCAAGTGAGATAGGATAAGGAGGAGGAGTAGACAATATTGGTAAGGCTCTAACACATATGGTTGTAGGTGGAGGAGCACGATGATATCAGACTCCATAATAGATGAAGAATAAGGTAGTGTTCTTGGGATGTTCGAGTGTTTAATCTTTTAGACAAGATTCCAGTTGAGTAGCAACATTTGTTGGAATTTTGTCTCTTCCCTAAATGAGGAAGTGAAGAGGGTATTTATAAGAACTGGTAGGTTGATTTAGTTCATTAGATTATGATGTTGTTCAATGGCTAAGATTGAACCCTTTTATAAAAGGATCTTAAGTAAGCTCTTTTCATGGGTTTAGGTTAAAATAAAGGGCTTTATTACCCTTTTAATGTTGAGCCAAGCCAAAAAAGGTTGGATTAGGCAAATCGATCTAATGGGCCTTACTCTAAGCCCACAATGCCAAATTTCATGGGCTTGACTCTTTAAGCCCTATCACCCTAGCCCAAAAAGTCAAATTCATTTCGTTATTGAGCTTAAAGTCTATATGTTAGATTTAGCCCTCTACAAAATATTATCAATAAATTAATTAATGTATGGGGTTTGGGATTTGTAAGTAACTGTTGTTGTTTGTTTATGATGTGAAAATACTTTAAATTGAGAAAACAAACTAACAACTACATTGTAGATAACTATAGGGAATTTAGCTGTCTGTGATATTAGTTAGCTGCTTAATAACTGAATTTAATTATACTTGACTTTGTTAAATTAAATTGGATCATTCATAAGTATTCATTACATTGTAAATGTTTTGACCATCACATTACATGGAGGTAGCAAGAGGCCATGTCAGGGGTGTTTTTTTTATATATTTGAGATTAAAGTGTTTAGTATAATGCACTCACGCAACATGACTTTACCTTGGCTTGCTGGATTACTAAGTGTTAGAGATGCCAACCGCCTTGCTAAAGGCCTGTGTGGATTGTAGGGGCTTACTTACTATCATACTTGGAACTTAGTTTTTAAAATTGGAATTAAATAGTCTATTTTCATTTGATACAAAACATGAAGTTTTGTAGTTATGTGAGTTTAGGTATGGTACCCAGATCTAATTAGCGCAGTGTATTCTCTAACCTTAACTTTAAAGGGCGTTAAATCTAAGTTGCATACTGTACTTAGTTAACTATATGTATTTGTATGGCATTCTGCTTGATCATGCATTCATATGTCTATAAATAATTACTTGATAACTTACTTGTTTGTATGGTTGAGGGATATCTCATTAAGCTTTATAACTTACTATCACGACCCAATAGTATCGTTGTTGTGGTAGGTCGCCGTATATTGTACAAAGTTCTATTATCAATCCCCTTGTTGATTGCAGGTATTTCATACGACACACAAGGCTCCTTCCATTATACGTTACCACCAGGCCTATAGATAAGTAATGTAGAGCAATTTAACTAAAATTACTTTTATGATATAAATTAACTATACGTGTGGACTCATAAGACTCGCACCAAAAAAATATTATAAACAAATGCAATTCATAAGGGGACTGCATTAGAAATTTTAATTTATGTTATAAACAAAAATATGAAAGTAACTAGTTGTCTACAAATCTATTACAAAATTTCCTCTTCGCTCTAACCCATCCTACAAGAAACTTACTACGAGCATACCTCAGCTTGGGTTAGTGAAGAGATTTTCCTATATTAAAAGAAATCTATCGGGGTATAAGTTTAAGCTTAGTAAGATAAATACCCTTGTCAGTACCACATGGTAGAAATTTATTAGATGTACAATCATATGAATGCATAAACAATCAGTATGCCAAACAACGCATGTAGTAACCTAGGAACTGCATACGACTCAGAATTGCGTCCCTTGTAGTCAAGGTTTAGAGATAATTAACCGACCTAAACCAAAATTTAGGTTTTAGACCTTGGGTTTTATTTCATTTGCACTATTGTGTTTAAGTCAAAATAAAATCGTAAATATATATTTATATTTGTATATACTTTCTTTATCGAATAATAAATCATACTTTTAAAGTGCCAAGTCTAGCGGTGTGGTAGCCCTCATAGTCCATAAACATATACCTTAAGCAGAAGCCACAAGACTTGGCCCCTCGCCGATGGTTGGCATCTTCTGGCGCCTAATAAGCCCATCAGCTTAGGACAAAGACTCAATAAAAATGATGACATAACTAGTGCCTAATCCTATAGGAGGCTCGTCCTCTTGTGAATCTCTTCCCATCTTCTGCATGAAGTGACAGTCGGTGTTATCCATATGCAATATGAGGAATGCATGATTCATTTTAATTTCTTAATCGTATAAGTGATTAACTTGATTTTCAAGGTGATCAGACAATTTCATTCCATACAATTGCACGTATAAATTATTACAAAAAATTCCCATTATTATATAATTAATAAGCCATCGCATTCATCAAAAAATTCATACACATGCATTTCTCATATCCTACAAGCATCCATATATATATATATATATATATATATAAGTTTGGGTGCATCTATTCTACAAGAAAAATCAAGTAAAGAGTCATTGAGAATTTACTCACTCCGCCATACAGTTAGTCAAAGTTATCCGAGGGCAAATCGTCTCCGTACGCAATGTCCCCTGTTCATTGAAATCATAATACTATAAGGAATTGATATAAACTTAGTATACTAAGCTAAAACCCTTAAGTTATACTCTTGACTAATTTTCGTATCTTTTCCTAGTTTTTACTTAAAAGTTCAATCGCATATAACTTTTTCATTTTAAATCCAATTTTTATGATCTTATAGTCAATCTTCATCGTTTTTTAGTGTACTTTAAGTGGTGAGGTTAGATTTTTTAAATGAGGTACGCAAATCTATCCATGGGTCAGAACAGTAGTAATCTTCATGTTTTAGAGTGCTTTTGGGCCTTGTTTGGTAAATGGGCTTTTTGGTAACTTGAGAAATCTTTTGGGCTTGGTCTTAAGATTTTATCCTAAGCTCAAAATACTCCTTGAGGTCAGATTTATAACTTTAATTTATACTGCTAAGGCTAATGATCACTTCGTGAGCTCTTTAGTGGGATTAAGTTGTTAAATGGGCTTATTTTTGGTTCAACTCAAATATGTTCACTTTCTTGGGCTTAGAAAGTGTTTTATGGGCTTCTTAAAAGTCTTAAAATAACTCTTATGGATGTGTCAAGTTGCTGGTCAGAAATTTAAGGGTGGTTCAACTTGAAATTTGAGGCCCGTTTTGGAAGTTTTAGGCTTGGTTTTAAGTTTTAAACTTAATATACTTATCATACTTTCTTTGGTTGGTCTTTTTACTTTGTTTACTTACTTTTACCATATTTTTAAGTGTCTTTTAAGGATGTTCCATATCTGTTTGGTTTGTATATGAGGGCTTCCGACTTAGTTTTCCAACTTGTTTCACCATTTTCTTAAGTTTAGGTGATAGATTATGAACTTAAAATACTTGTATTCAAATCTTAACTTGACTTTTCTTTCGTGGGATGATTCTTTAGCTCATGCTTTACAAAAAAAAAAGAATATTTCATACTTATTACAACTTCCATATCATAGCTCATGTCATATAAAGTTGGTTTCCTTATAAAACTCATATGATGGATTTTTCCTTAACCTAAGTCTAGATTTGAGCATGTTTAGCTTAATGGAAATAAAATCAACATCCAAATGATCTTTGAATCCTCACGTCCAGCATGTTCCTCTTTCATTCAAGTTCTTGTTTTAAGATTTTCTCAACTTAAAATCTTCCATTCAAAATGTTAAACAAGTATCTTTACAAAACACCAACTTTACATGCTTATATTTCAACTTCATGCAAGGGTTTCATGAGTTTGTTTCTTAAGATGATCTTTGATGTTATAACAACTTATAATCATACTCATATCTTAAGAAATCAAAGTCTCCTAACATGAACACTAACCTACTAATCACAAGAAACACTTACTCGTACTTAAAGCAAAGTATGGTGATTGTGTATAAAGGTTCCTCTTAAGCTCTTAACCTTACTTAATTCCTTTGCACCATTTTGGAAACCCGAGTTGTTTGATCCTTTAGAGTGGGGTTTGTAGAAGGTTCTAAGGGTTCTAAAAGAGCTTAGATGTTGGAAGAGAAAGACATATGAAAAAAAATGAAAGTGCCATGAGTGAAGTTTGGAAAGTGGTGGCAAAGTTGATTTTGTGGGGCTTAAGTGTTCCCACTTTTTGGGTTGGTTTCCAATGAGAGAAAAGGGAAGTGAAAATGAAATTGAAAGTGAGAGAAATAAGGGAAAGAGTGGCTGGTTGGGAATGGGAGTAAATGTATGTTTAAGATGTCTTGAAATTGTTGTCTTGTAGCTTACACAAAAGTCAACAATTGCAACTATTGATGATGTAAGCTTAAGGAGTGAATTGTGGTATGTAAGAGAAAGTAATTGATGGATCAAAGACAAGAGCATGACCCCCCTCTCCTTCTTGTTCAAACTGGCCATGGAGTGTCTTTTAAGGCATGGAATTGTCTTGTCTTATTTAATAAAGTTAAGTATGTGAAATCTTTTAAAAATTTGTCCATACATAGTATAAGTAAAGGGGTGATAAGGGAAGTGTCTTATTGCTAGATTTTGATAAGTTATCAATTGATAAATGATTCCAACTTTCAATTGATAAATCATCTAAAGTGATTGGTTAGTTTACTTATTTATATATAAGGCTTAGATATAAAGATAAAGGCATGATCTTATAGGAAATTGTTTTAGGATTTTCATCTTGCATTGTTTTATAATTTATGATTCGATTCTTATAAAATTGTGAAATTTTCTAAAGTTGAATGAAATTATTCAAATTAAATTATCTATTAGTCACTTAGGGTTAAAAGTCCCTGATTGTTTTAGGATTTGGGGTCTTAGGTGACTTTAGAGCTCGCAGTTCTTCAAGCTCAGGTTTTATCGATATTTAGTTTTTGAATTAGAAAATTTTAATTTGTTTCTAAATGTAAACTTAAGTTCTTAGTTTCGTTGATCCTTGGGAACGTTTGGAAAATACTCTTAATCAAATCATAAGCCCGTTAATAGTAGGGTTTACACTTACACCCTTATAGTCTTTTGTTGTAGAAAGGTCTATTTACTATTCTTGGTTGAGGCATGGTTGAGGTCAATTTGGGACTTTTAGGGAAAGTGTGTAGAAGAAGAGAGCCTGAGTAAATCTATATGTCTAGTGGGACTCTCAGTTATTATTTTGATGTTATTTTATATTATGAGGTTCAATAGTCGTATAGGATAACTCTCTATTACTGTAGCTTGACTATTAGCATTATAGGACTTAGGGTCCTATACTTTGTATATAGTATGAGACTGTATGAAAAATGATAATATTATATATGTTACGATATGATCTTTACCTAGAAAACTCTTGGGTAACCGATTGTGTAGTAGCCTTGTATATCGTATAAAAAGTTGTAGATTGAAAGAAAAACCAATTTACGGTCTTCTGTACGATATACGACGACCTACTATGACTAGACCACCCCTCGAGTCGTGATACATTGGCCCAAAATTGCTCAATACATAGTAGATAGCATGGGAAAAAAGAAATGGTGCAATTTTGCAACTTATAAGGATAAAACCTAAGACCTTTTCCTTTAGTGCAATGTTAAGACCAAGTGTTAAACTAATTGGCCTGTTGGCCCATGCCTTACTATATGGTGCAAACAAAATTTATTTAACCTCATTTACCTAGGTTTAGTTTTAAAAAAACTTATTATTAGACCAATAAACTCCTAATGTATTATTAGTGCTATAAACCTAATTCCAAACTATTTTTATTCTTTTTTGTAGACACCTGATTTTTATCCCTCCATAGTCTTAATTTTTATTTTTACAAAAAGGGTCCTAATTCAAAAAAGATAAAAAAATAATAAAAGTTAATAAATAATGAAAATACCAAAAAAATTAGAAAAGGAAAAATTATAAAAATTTCGTAGATTTTTAGGAAGTAATTTATATTAGAAACAAATAGTTTTAGTTTAGGTTTAATTAAAAAATTTAATTTTAGAGAATCGGATAGTTTAAGTATAGTTTAATTATACTGAATGTCAAAGCACAAGCCAACGGCCTAATGGATTTCCATCATTAAACCATCGCTTGATGCAATTCCTTTCATTACTTGACACATGAAAGTCGACTCCTCTTCGCTAAATTCTGATTCACTTCTTAATTACAATGCACGATTATGCGAGATTCAATTTGATAAAAAAATATTATTATTTTTTAATTTATTAGTTAGTTTTATTGTTTATTTTACTAATTTATTATTATTATTTTTTTGGTTTGAAAAGAACAGCAGTACTCCTAACTCGCTTGCGACGACATAACGTTCACTACTTTACCACGAACCACATATTATTACCGATTGTCACTGTTCACGCAAATAGGAAATACAGGTACTTTCTTACAGTTTTGATTCCTTTTATTTGTTTGTTCATATTGCCGTTATTATTTAGATTTTTAGTTTTAGGAGATTTGTATTGTTTTATGTGAATAGTTGTTAACTAAAGCATCTTAGTTTTATTGATTATGTGGAGTGAGGATTAATTAGATTATATTGGTTTAATTGAAGGTTTATTTAATAAGTAGTGATATGTTTTAGTATTAGTTATTATATAGGAGTATCATATGGATTACTATTATTTTTTTTTGTAAAATATATATATAGTTTGAGAGTCGTTAAGATCAGTTTTACTATATATACACATTATTATGTTTTATCAATTAAAATAGTATATAATATACTCATATGTTAGCATAAGAGTTTTAGTGATAGATCTTGTATAAATGTATTATATGGAATTATATTATTGGTGAATAGCCATATATATTAGTTTAGGAATTATTATGATTGGGCATTTATTTTTTAGATTTGGTTTTACTTAAGGATTTGTCACATAGAAAGTTGTTTTTTTTTAATAAAATTAATAAAAGACCTTTTTTTTTAAAAAAAAAATAGGATTGTTAGAGAAATTTTTTTTAAATAACAACACTCAAGAGTTAGGACCCCTTTAATTTTTTTTTAAAATAAACCAAATAAATTAAAAACGTAAACTGGGGTAGTTTTTAAAATTAAAATAAATCAACACATTAAAGATTTTTTTTTTTGAAAGAACTACGATCGTTTGATCCCAGCTAGCGGGTACGTAGGCACCTTCGGGGCGACGATAAAATATATAGAAATTTAGGTCCCTCTTTTTTCTCTCTTTTGATTTTATTTATTTATTTATTTTTTAAAAATTATAATTAAAAGAATAATCATAATTTTGGTAAATAAATAGTGGTACCCGTTAAGGGTTTAATAGATTTACCCCCAAACTTAGAACCCTCTGGTTCTTTATTAAAATTTAAATTAAAGACCGGTTGCTAAATCGTAACTAATCCACCCAATTGGTTACGGTTTCTTTCTCTTTTGTCAACTCCGGTTGGGTGGCAACTCCAAAAATTATTTTTAATAAAAAACCGAAATTTTTCAATTTCTTTAGTCGGGGTTTAATATTAAATGGGTTAGGGTTTAGCATTAATCAAGAAATGGGAAATTAATTTTTAAATAAAAGAAATTGAAAAATCAAGCTCAACATTCTCATTATCATTTTATATTTTTTTCCATAATTTTTTTGTATTTTTCCAATTAAGAGAAAGAAAAGAAAAAACTTATTTATTATTTATTTGCTTTTTAATTTTTTTTTTTCAATTTTTGGTACTTTTATAGGTTTTCTAAATTTTGTGTATTTTTTTGAATTAGGACCCTTTTTTTCTTTATTCAAAAAATAAAAAATAAGAAAAAAATTCTAAAATTACATGAAGGCAAAAATGGAGTGTTTAGAACTATTAGGTCTTAGCTCATGGGCTACCGAGGACTCTAGGCTTAAAATCAGTAACCACTAGACCCTAAGCTTAGTCGACCTATTCAAGAGTAATCTTTAAGAGCCTTATGAAAATTCCTCAATTGTTATTAATGCCCTTTCTTTTTTTTTTTTTAATAAGAAATCATGGAGTACATCGATTGGTAAAAGTTAAAGACCAACTTATGCTACAAATGATGAGATTACAGTCTCTTCATAAAATTCTAAAGGTAACAAGATTAATGAGATAGATGAAAACCAATAATGGATGAGATGATTATTTTACAAAAGGCGACACTAGAAAAGAGTAAACTTGAGGAAACAAGTATATACAATCCAAGAATGATGATTATTTACAAGACTCAAAAGTTTTTCTTTCTTTCTTTCTTTCTTTCTTTTTTCTTTTTATTTTGGAAAACCTATTTTAGAAGTTAAAGAGACACTTATGCTACATATGATTAGATTGCTAACATTATCAAAAGAACGAAAAAACTTAATCACTAAGATGATAAGGCTATAAGGAGACATAAATGATGGGATTTATCATAAAGATGATAACTTACGAAAGAGGGGTAATTATTTGACATAGGAATGAGTCAAACTAGGATGACTTAAATGAGTAATTATTTTACAATGGTGACATTGATTATGGGGAGGTGTTAATATTATGATAACATGGAAAGGATCAACCTAGAAAGATAACTAGATTATTGCAACTTCCTAAAGGATTGAAAAACTAAACGGTCTTCTTACAAAGGTAATGAGAGAAATAACAAAACTAATTTAAAGGATGAACTAAGGATAAAAGAGATGATTCCTTTTATAAGAGCGACATTAGAATAAGAGGTAACATAGCAATGACGGTTTATAACTTAAGAGACATTAATTATTTTACAACCTAATGAGAAATTCCCTTTTTTTTATTTACATATGTGTACATATACATGTTATAGACTCCAAATGTAACAAATAATCATAATAAATAGGATAGAAATGAATAAATAGTAAATAGAACAATAGCATAAAGATGCAAATGTAGATGCTTACAATTGAATAATAGTACTACAATTAAAATAAAAATTTTCAAGTTACAACTTTATTAAAATCCTATACCTACATTACTTAAATTACAAATGGTTGGACCCTTACTGGGGTACACTTTTCCTATTAGTCCAAATCATGAATAAAGTATAGGCATTTCCTATAAGTCCAAATCGTGAAAAAAGTATAGGTAAATGCTTACAAAAACAAACACCATATAATAAATTATAGGGAAATATTATTTTCATATAAAGAAATATAGGCAAATATTATACAATGTATCACAACCCAAACAATACCTTTATTGTGGTAGATCACTGTACTCCGTACAAAGATTGACAATTAACCCCTTTATTGATCATTGGCCTTCCATATGATATATAAGGCTTCCTTTACTCTTAGTTACTATCAATTACATAGACAAATAGTATCATAACATAATAATTATCTTTAATAATAAATTAGATATAATATTAAATTAAAGGTCCAGAACATAATGTTCCTAAAATAATAGCAACATAATTAAGTAGTCCAAATAGCTACTAAAGGCCTAGCTACACAATTTAAAGAAGTTTATAAAACTCCTAGCTAATACTAAACAGTTCCCTCCTTCGCTCCGTATATCTAACAATCCCATCCTAACTCGAGACTAACTTCGGGCATCTCGCAGCCTGGCTCAACAAAGAGGTGATCTTACAACAAAAGGAATCTAAGGGTTGTAAGCTTATGCTTAGTGAGCTAATCCTTCCAGCACACCTTTTAAGTAATACATTTATAATAAATCATATGAATGCATGTAACAAGCAGTATGCTAAACAATATATGTAATGGCCTAGGAACCGCATGCAACTCAGAAATTTTGCCTTCTATAGTTAAGGTTGGAGATTATTAACCAACATAAACTGTCAACTATGTTCTAACACTTGGGTTTTTATCCCAAATTGAACCTATTGTGCTCAAATCAACTTATAGAGAAATACTCATACATACGTAAATATACTTTACTAAACACAAAATAAGATCCTTTCGAAAATTCCTAGGTTTAGCAATATGATGGCTCCCGTAGTCCACAACAATCATACATCCAAAGTGGAAGTTACAAGATGTAGCCCTTAGCTAAACGATTAGCATCCTTTAGCACTTAGTAAGCTTGTCAGTTGAGACAAAGACTCAATAAAATGGCATAATGTGCTTAACTAATCCCTTCAGGAGTTCTTACTCCTGTGAGCCCCTTTACACCTTCCGCATGAGGTGGTAGTCAATATAAGTTATGATGTGATGCCATGTCATGCCATGCATGGCTCATTTTTTATATTCCTAGCCAAATGATAACTTATGTTTGGTTACTTAAGTGATCAAGCAATTTCATACCATAACAATGATATATGAATTGGTCATGCAAGCACTTCCAATTCATATATTACCATTAAGATGTGCAAACAATCAAGAGTCCATATATAAGCATTGCCCATACCCCTCATGTAATTGATTTACTCATCTTATTATTTAATGCAACTAAACTACAAACAAAAGAAAGCATGAAATCATTTGGAATCACCTACTCTGCCATAACTGCTAGTCGTAATAATCTAGGGGTGAGTTATCTTTAAGATCAAAGTCCCTTGAACAACGAAAGAATAATAACATAAGGAATTGATGGATTATAATGTTAACCTAAAGTTCCATTAAAGTTATACTTTTGACTTAACCCTAAATTTTCCCAGTAAAGCTAAATCTTCAATTGCATATAACTTTCTCATTCTGAATCTAATTTTCACGATCTTATAGTTTATTTCTATTGTTTTCGAGTGTACTTTCACATAGTATGGTTAGATTTAAGAGATGGGGCTCGAAATTCAGATCACTCGTCAGAATAGTAACGTCCCTAGGGTTTGGGTCTCCTTTTAGGCTTAAATTTGTTATTAGGCCTTTTACTACCTTGTGAAATTATTAGGGCTTAGGAATTCCTTTTAGACTTAAATACTTTGTTAAGGTTAGTTTTTCATTTATTAGATTTGGCCTTGTTACTATCTTGTACTTCTTGAACTTCTAAGTAGCTTATATGGTCAAAGATACGTTTGTTTCATGTATTAACAATGCTTATCACTTTGTTGGGCTTGGGGGAATTTAATGTGGGCTCTCTATGGGCTTTAAGACATATTTTCCTCAATCTCATCTTTCTGGTAAAAAATTTTCATAAGGCCCGGTTAAGAGTTTTGGCCTTATCTTATAAGTTTTAGGCCCTTAATACTTATCTTCGTAGTCTTTGTTGGTCTTTTCACTTTGTTTACTACCTTCTTAAGTATTTTTAAGTGGATTAATTGCCATTTATAGATTTGGTCAATTTGATCCTTTGGCTCCCTAAACTTATTTTTCAATCTAACTACTTGTTTCCTTAAGCTTATGTGCTAAACTAAAGCTTTACACTTGTACTTTAACTTATGCTTGTTTTATATTTTGTACGTGGATCATTTTACCATGATATTAAGTAGAAAATATAGAATACGATTATTCTTTTAGGTGCAAGCTTTAGGTTAATCTTTGAAGTGGCTATTAAATGTGACATAACAAGTAAGAAAAAAGGGTGAATAGATGGAAGATGGCATGCCATATCTCCTTTCTTCCAATCGGTGGCCTAGGGGTAATAGGGAATGGGGTATTGTCTTATCATCTTCACTTTTAGTTTACTCCAAAAATGGGTAAGTCACCTTTTTCCTTAAATGGTATAACTTGTATAGAATGGAAATTATCTTGTCTAATACATGGGAGTTTGTTAAAACTTAACTTAATTTGGAAGGTAAATTGGGTTAAGGAAGGTCAGTTCTAAGCTTCACATGTGACTCTCTAATTTCTACCCTTGATTAACCTAATTGACTACCCTATTCTAGTGACTAAGCTAGGGTTTAGTTCATAAATATTTCCTCACTTCAAATTAGTTTTCATACTATTTTATAAGTAACTTAGGATCAATTTAAGCTCAATTAAGTTTAGGCTTCCAACGTAGGGTTCTTAAGTCATCAACTTAATAGTCAAATTTTTTATTGATCGTTTAGGGTTTCAATAATCTTGAAAGATCTCATTACATGTTAAGGTTTAAGGTTTTAATAAGTTAAGGTTTGTTGTTATGTTTTAGGGTTTTCAAATTTTTAAGTTAGTATTAAGGTTCTCATAAGCTTGAAAGTATTCTCCTAGACTTAGGAGTTTAGGGTTTTGGGTAGCTTCTAGGATTGATGTTGACTTTAGAGTTCTTCGGTTGAATTGTAATTATGAAGTCAATTATTAGGAGTATGACTTTTATGTCAAGCTTGATTCTTAGTTTGGTTGATCATCAAGAATAATCAAAAGGAATTTCTAACTAATTAATTTGTTACTTAGAAATTATGAGGTTTACATCCTTCCCTCCCCCCTCCTCAAAATAAGTTTTGTCCTCAAAACTTAGAGACTTACCTAGTTCTTTAAACAATTGAGGGTACTTGTGTCTTACTTCTTCCTCCGCTTCTTAAGTAACATCTTCCCTTTCATGATTTATCTAGAGTAACTTCACATACCGAATTTCATTCCTTAGCTTCTTAACCTTTCTATCAATGATCCGAACTTGATGTTCCTTATATATTAGGTTCTTCTTGAGTTGTATTGATTCTAATTCAACAATTCAATCTGAATTAGGGATGCGTTTCCTTAACATTGCCTCATGAAACACATTATGTATTCCAATCATATTCGGAGGTAACACCAATTAGTATGTGAGATTCCTTACTCTTTTGAGAATCTCAAAGGGTTTAATATACCTTGGGCTTAGCTTTCCTTGGGTTCTTACTTGATGTATGCTCTTGATTGGACTTACCTTTATATATACATGTTCTTTGACAATAAACTCTAACTCTTTTCTTTTTAAGTCGACCTAACTCTTTTGTCTATCTTGGGCTTCCTTTATCTTCTGTTTAATGATAACAACTTTATCTATTACTTCTTGAACTAAGTCCTGCCCTATGGCTGCTTTCCCCACATCATCCCAGAAATGGTGGCATTTGAATAGGGGAATGGTAGTTATTGTTGTATGCAAACTCGACTAAAGGCAAATAAGAGTCCTAATTTCCCTAAAACTCAGTAATACAAGCTCGAAGCATGTCTTCCAAGGTCTAAATTGTTCTTCTTGATTGCCTATTTACTTGGGCGTGATATGCTATAATAAACTTTAAATTTGTCCCTAATACTTTCTATAGACTTCCCCAAAACTTAGATATAAACTTGACGTCTCTATCTAACACTATCCTAGCTGGCACTCTATGTAGGCATACTATTTCCCTTAATATATCCAAGCTAGTTTTTCTAGGGAATATGTCATATTGATAGGTAGAAAATGTGCTAACTTAGTGAGTCGGTCTACGACAACATACATGCATCATGATTTGCTACTATCTTAGGTAGTCTACACATGAAGTCTATAGTGATTTGGTCCTACTTCTACTCAGGTACGGATAAAGGCTACAACAATCCCCCTGGCCGCTAGTGCTATCTTAGGTAGTTTGCACATTAAGTCCATAGTGATTTGGTCCCACTTCCACTCAAGTACGAACAAAGGCTGCAATAATCTACCTCAACTTTTGGATAGGTATCACATTTAAGTACATAGTTAGCTACATCTCGCTTCATTTCTCTCCACCAAAAATTCTTTTTAAGGTCTTGGTACATCTTAGTGCCTTTAGGATGTACAGTATATCTAAAATAATGAGCTTCCCTTAAAATTTCTTTCCAAAGTTCATGACTATTTGGTACACATTTTAATCCTTTCATTCGAATCATACCATCCTCATCTTGAATGAAATTGGTATACCTTCAAGTTTCATCTGCTCCTTCACCTGAAATGGAGTAGGGTTAGTCACTTGTGCTTCCCTTATCTTTTCTTGTAATGTCGGCTCTAGGACTAAGTTGATAGCTCAACATCTACTTTATGCCATGATAATTATAAGTTCATCCTTTCAAATTCCTTAATCAATTATTTTTGTCCTATGAGAAGAGATGCAACCTCAATGTGATTTTTTTGACTTAAGGTGTCTGCAACGGCATTTACTCTTCCTAGGCAATAATTGATACTAAGATTACAATCCTTTATCAGTTTTAGCCATGTCCACTGCCTCATATTTAGTTCTTTCTAAGTGAACAAATATTTCAAAGTCTTATGGTTAGATTAGATCTCACACCTAGGACCATATAAGTAATGCTTCCATAACTTTAGTGCAAATACTACAGTTGCTAACTCTAGGTCATAGGTAAGACAGTTTCACTCATGAGGTCTTAGTTACCATGATGCATAAGTGATTACCTTTCCATTTTGCATCAATATGTGTCCAAGAACATTCTTTGAAGCAATACTATATACTAAAAAGGGCTTTTCGTTGTTGATAAGACCAAAATCGGTGTTGTTACTAACCTTTTCTTTAACTCTTAAAAACCTTTATCCCTTTTCTCATTCTATTCAAACTTTTCATTCTATGGTGTCAATTGAGTGAGTGGTTTAGCTATATTTGAAAAGTCCTTCACAAACTTCCTGTAATACCCAGCTAAACCGAGAAAACTCTGTACCTTAGTAACACTTTTGGGTCTCTTCCAATTAATGATAGCCTTTATCTTCTCTGAGTCTACTGTTATCCCATTTCCTGAAACTACATGTCCGAGAAAAGATATCTCCTTTGACCAAAATTCACACTTTGATGGTTTAACATAAAGCTTGTTCTCCTTCAAGGTTTGCAACACTCACATCAAATGCTCTTAGTGTTAGGTTGGAGATGCAAAATACACCAAGATATCATCAATGAACCCTATCACACTCTTATCCAAATACGACCTAAATACCCTATTCATTAAATCCATGAATACTATAGGTGCATTTGTCAATTCGAATGGCATCATTAGGAACTCGTAATGTCCATACTTTATCCTAAATCCTATCTTAGGATCATCCTTTGGCTTAATCCATAATTGGTGATATTTGAACCTTAAATTGATGTAAGAAAATATAGTAGCTGTCGAGCTTGGTTTTTCACCCTCCTGGTTCTTTTTATAAAATTAGGTCTTCTCTAAACCGATCATTACTAAACCCTACCCGTTTAATTTTGACCCTCGACTAGGGTTTAAAGAAGATCATTTTTTCCAACTTGAAAAGATTTGGAGTCGCTACTCGACTGAAGTCAGGAAAAGGCGTTAAGTTATAACCAATTGGGTGGATTGGTTATAACTTAGCTACCGATCTATCGATTAAAAAACCAAGTCATAAATATGGTTTTTTAAAAACTAGAGCTCTAGATTCGAGGGCTAATTTATTAAACCCTAAACGGGTACCACTTGTAACTTTCCAAATTTAACTTCGCTTTTCAAATATACCCTTTTTAATTTCTAAAAAACATCTAATTATGATACATGCGACCAAATTGATTAATTTACATAAAATATCTAAAAATAGAAAAAAATAAAACTTTCCATATTTTAAGTTACCCTATACTTGTATATGGGTACTTACGTACCCACTATTTGGAATCAGACTTCTGTAGTTCGTTTATAAAAAACTTTAGTAAGTGGTTTGATTTTAATTTTTGAAAAAAAGGATCGCATTTACGTTTTTACCCAGTTAAATTTATTCAAGGAAATTCTTTTTAAAGGGTCCTAATTAGTGTTTTATTTTTGGAAACTCTAAATATAGTCCTAATGTGGAAAAAAAAAGGTTTATTTATTTTCACTTGTTTTTAGAAAACTTAATTTTTCTAAGTGTGAAAACAATTTTTCTTTATTAACCTATTTATTTATTTTTATTTTTATTTATTATCTTATTTATTTTGTACTTATTCTATCTATTTCTATTAAAGTAAATAAATGGACTACTTTCTTTCTTTTTCTTTTTTCTTTTTATTTTTCTTCTCTTTCTTTTTTCTTTTTCGTTCTTTTTTTTTCTTTTCTTTTTCCTTTCTTTTATATATATATATATTCATTATTAGTATTTTCTATTACATTTACATAAAATAAATAAAAATAAATAAAACAACACAAAAAATAAGAATTAAAAATATTAAAGAAAAAAAGAACTTCCAATGGATTCGGATGCATAGGTCGGACCTGGACGGGTCGGGTCGAGTCGAATCATGGCTTCTTCTTCTCCAACACCAGCAGGGTACGATTCAACTTGTTTCATCCACCAAAATGAACGGGTGACAATCTTTTTATGAGTATTGGATTGGAGATGAGGGGGTAGGTTCAGTGCCTTGGTGTTTTGGAGCCGTTTGGGTGGTTTTCGAAAGTTGGCTGTAGGCAACGGTGGTGGTTCGGCCGTATGGGGGCTACTGGGTATGATTGGTGGGTTGGGATAGGTTTTTCAGAGTGTAGGGAGTTCGGTTGTAGGCTTAGTTTCGCTTGAGGGTGGTTGGAAGTGGTGGTTCGAAGAAAGAAAGAGAGGGGGCGGTTATGGTTTGATGGTAGTTGCTTGGTGGCGCGGCTGGAGGTCACGGTGGAGGTTGAAAATAGCTGGGTTGGAGAGCATGAGCTGTGGGTAGTCTTCCAAGAATGGTGGCTCAGCTCGGGTCATAGTGAAGAGAGAGAATCGAAGAGAGAGAAAGTGATCGAGAATGGATAGAGTGAGTATGGGGATTGATTTTGTTCGTTGTGCGTCTTCGTCTATGTCCCATGATCATCAATTTATACACAAATCCAAACTAGAAATAAAGGAAAGTTGGAATCGGATTAATGAAGAATGCCTAGGAAAATAGCTTTTTTCCAACTTTTGGAGCTCAAATTGAATGCTCCTTTGACTGTATTTAGACATGTTTTTTGTACCGATTCACAATAAGCTATGTCTATTCTGTAATTTCGCCATTGATTTGGTGAAATTGCAATGAGAAAAGGTCTAAAAATCATGCTGAAGTGGGTAGTTTGAAGCGGAAAGTGTTGGAAACCTAGAGAAAGTCGAGGGAAAAAGAGGGAAAGAGAGGAAAACGAAGGGAAAAGGAAGGAAGGGGGAAGAAAAAGTGGGCTAACGTGGTGCCACGTCAACCGTGCTGACCAACCCTGGCATGCAACGTATCATTTCGTAAACACGTGGTAGATGGCGTGGTACGCCACGTGGCACCACGTCAGCTAGCCAACAAATCCGATGATGCCACGTGTCAAGATACTTGGCATAATAAGACCCTGATACGTGGTAGACCCTGATGTGATTGAAAACCAAAAACTGAGAAAAAGGCTTCCCTACCTTTGCCAAGTTTCGAACCCAAGACCTTATGCTTAATGCTAGTGCTATGTCCATATGCTTAACCATCAGGCCGTTGGCCTGTACCTTGTCCATATGTGCAATGAAATTGCATATATGGACTTGATCAGCCTAAGCCGTATTTAAATCTAAGCTTAGGTTCAATGGCCCAACTTCTAAACCTAAATTTAATTTAACAAAATGTTATCTTCTAAAATCTTTTATTTATTTTTTTATTTTTTTATTTTATTTTTTCAAGATTTTTTCCCTTTTTTTTGTATTTTCTAAATTTCTTATTTTTTGTGCTTTTTTTTTCTATTTTCCGATTTTCTTATGTTTTTCTAGAATTCCTATTTTTCTAAATTTCTTCATTTTTTGGGGCTTTCTTTAATTTTCTATTTTTTTTGAATTTTTTCTAATTTAGGACCCTATAACCTAATTTGAAAAATAAAAGGGGGCAAAAATTAGATATCTACAGTTGCCCCTCTTTGTAGTAAAGTTTGAAGAAAACTTTGCCACAAAGATAAAATAGACACTATTTTTACCCCAATAATGGATTTTACGCTAGGAGGCGCTACAGCTAGCTTATTATCCTAAGTCCAATCCATTAGGGATTTTGAGAAGAGAAGGGTGGCGCTCTAAGAGATGGCTGAAAGTTGAAAAAAGAATTGAAGTTTAGTCATACTCGTATGAACTAACAAAGTGAAGTAAAATGGGCTAAGCGCTCCTTGAGCTGGCTAAGACCTTAAATTGAGTTAAGAAAACTTGGTCATACCCTAATGAGCTGACTAACCAAGATGGGCAAAGCGTTCCTAGAGCTGGTTAAGACCCTAAGAAGAATGAGCAAACTTGGTTGTTCCTTGATGAGCTGACTAACCAAGGCAAGCAAAGCGTTCCTAGAGCTGGCTTAAACCCTAAAAAGAATGAGCAAACCTGGTCATACCTTGATGAGCTGACTAACCAAAGTGGGCAAAGCGCTCCTAGAGCTGGCTAAGACCCTAAAAAGAATGGGCAAACTTAGTCGTGCCCTGATGAGTTGACTAACGAAGTCGAGCAAAGCATTCCTAGAGCTGACTAAGACCCTAAACTAAGTTGAGAAAACTTAGTCATACCCTAATGAGTTGACTAACTAAGGTGGGCAAAGTACTCCTAGAGCTGGCTAAGACCCTAAAAAGAATGAGTAAACTTAATCGTGCTCTAATGAGCTGACTAACCAAGGTAGGCAAAGCGCTCCTAGAGCTGGCTGAGACCCTAAACTGAGTTGAGAAAACTTGGTCGTACCCTGATGAGCTGACTAACCAAGGTGGGCAAAGTGCTCCTAGAGTTAGCTAAGACCCTAAAAAGAATAAGGAAACTTGAAAGGCTAGTTAAGAAGATGATGAAGGGAATTGCTTTAAGAGCCGGTTAAGAGAAACTTGGCGAAAGAAAGTGCCCTATAGAACTTGTTAAGGGGAGGGGCTTGTTTGTAAGGAATTTGGAAGAATGAATTGAGATAAGATCGTGTCTTCATAGGTTGGCCAAATACTAAATGTAGAAAGTAAACACCTCTAAGTTGGTTAAAAAAAGATTGTCGAGGGTAAAAGTGGTCTTAAATGCAAGAAAAAATTGGTGTACTAACTTGTATAGAAATACTCACCTGGTCTATATTGATAGCACCCAATTCGTTAAACCTTTTTTTAAAAGCCCCCATTGGAAAATTACCGACTCTTATTTTAGTCCCTTGTTATCAACTTAGATGCTCTTGACATACAACATTCGAGACTTTGCTGGTTTTTTTTTAGAGAAACCGTAGAGACTAGCCCGATGTAGGAAAAACCACCCACTATTTTTGTTTCTTTAAGACTTTTATGAACCCAAAAGCTTCATTCCCATCTATCGTGATTGCTTACTTGATTTTCACCTTCCTCTGAAAAAATAGATAATAAAACTCCCCATTGAAGGGGATCAATCCATAATAAAGTATTTAAAGAATTTTGTCAATTACCAATGTTTTAGATCTTATTCCTTAACTCCTCCCGTGTTTGCAGTGTTTAGGTTTGGTTAAATAAGGTTAAGGGAATTAGACCTATCCATGGAGAAGGTGATTATTTCAACGATGACAACGGCCAAGGATACTAAATTTGCTTGTAGATAATGAAAATTAGACCATAATGACTTTCAAAATGACTGGCATTTTCGTATCTTGAGCAAAATTCCAATTGATTTCTTATGGATAGTACAATTTTACAGCGTCGGCATTTACAGGGTCTCTTAAATCTGGACCATCCATTTGGGACAAAATCAAAGTCCCTCCTGATTAGACTCGCTTTATGACATAAGGACCCCTATAATTGGGGGCGAATTTCCCTCTGGAGTCTTGTGTATTAAGGAGAGCTTTTCTTAACACCAAATCTCCTTCTTTGAGGTTACGAGGTCGCACCTTCTTGTTGAAGGCCTGAGCCATTCTTTGCTAATAGCATTGATTATGACATAAGGCTGTCAATCTCCTTTCATCAATTAGATTTAGCTATTCGACGCATTTTTTAACCCAATCGGCTTCGTCCAAATGAATTTCTGATAGTACTTTGAGTGATGGGATTTCGACCTCTACTAGTAACACTGCTTAGTGTTGTATACTAAAGAGTATAGTGTTGCCCCAATTGACGTTCTAATGGAAGTTTGATAAGCCATGAGTGCAAAAGGTAACATCTCATGCCAGTCCTTATATGTAACAGCCATTTTTTCAATGATTCTTTTGAGGTTTTTGTTTGCTGCTTCGACATCTCCATTCATTTGGGGTCGATAAGGAGTAGAGTTCCTGTGAATGATTCAGAATTGCCGGCATAATTCTATCATAAGCTTGTTGTTGAGATTGGTGCCATTATTAGTGATGATTGTTTCAAGAGTCCCATACCGAGCCAAGATGTCCCTCTTGAAGAACTTAACTATGACCCCTTTAGTAACATTTGAGTATGACAAAGCCTCTACCCATTTGCTGAAGTAGTCAATGGCAGCTAATATGAAGCGATGCCCATCAAACGTTCTTGGAGTGATAGGGACGATGATATCTATGCCCTACATTGAGAAAGGCCATGGTACTGAGAGGGCATGCAATTCCTAAGGCGGGGCATTTATCTTATTCGCGTAAACTTGGCATAAGTGATAGTGCTTAATGTGTTTGATGCAATCACTTTCCATTGTTGACTAATAATACCCTAGCCTCATGATTTTCTTTGCTAACATGTACCCATTCATGTGAGGGCCACATACTCCTTCATGTACCTCTTTCATTAAATTCTCAGCCTCTTCATTAGCTACACACCTTAAGAGTATACTATCAAATGAGTGTCGGTATAAGGTAGACTCGCTTACTAAGAATTGGGTGGCTAGTCTCCTAATCATCTTTCTGTCTTTTTTCTCGGCCTTTTTAGGGTATGCACCTTGTTGTAAGAACACCTTAATATCATGATACCATGGCATTTGGTCATTTATACCCTCAATTGTTAGGCAAAAGGTAGGCTTATCCTCAATTTTAATAGTAAGGGGCTGAATCTTGACTCCACCAAATATCTGAATCATAGATGCTAGCGTAGCTAAAGCATCAGCAAATTGGTTATGAGTCCTTGGTATGTGATTGAAGGTGACTTCTATTAAACTTTGCATTAATGCCATTAAATGCCAATGATAAGGCACCAGCTTGGGGTCTGTAGTTTTATATTATCCCCGTGCTTGGCCAATAATGAGCGAGGAGTCTCCATACACTTCTAATTCTTGAATGTCTTTCTCTAGGGCCATCTTAAGTCCCATGATGCATGCTTCATATTCAGCAATATTATTAATGTATGGGAAAACAAGTCTTATGGCCACAGGATACTACGTACCTTCAGGGGATATTAGTATTGCCCCAATTCCACATCTAGATACGTTGGTTGCACCATCGAAGAACATTTTCCATTTTGGTGGCTCGTCATCCTTTCCTTTATCAGAGTTTCCTTCGACTACTAAGATACCCTCATTAGGAAAATTGATTTGTATTTCTTGGGGAGTACTATTAAAGGGGTTTTCTGCTAATTAATCTGCCAAAGCTTGCCTTTTGACTGAATTTTGGTTCACATATGTAATGTCGAACTCTGATAACAACATCTGCCACTTTGAGATTTTTCCAATTAAGGCCGGTTTGTCTGCCAAGTACTTCAGGGGATCGTATTGGGTCAGTAATTCCACCTAGTAGTAGAGTGTGTATTGTTTGAGCCGATGCATTACTTAGACTAACGCATAACAAGTTCTTTCAATTTCTGTATATCTCTACTCCCCTTTGGTAAATTTTTTGCTTAAGTGGTATACAGCTCGTTCCTTTCCTTCCTCATCTTTCTGGCCAAGCATGTACCCCATGGACTCTGGTAATATTGTCAAGTATAGGAATAAAGGCTTCCCGGGTTTCGGAGCTACCAGAATTGGAGGGTTCATGAGGTATTCTTTGATTGTTGTAAAGGCCTGCTCACACTCTTTATCTTAGTTGATCTTGGCATTCTTTTTTAACAACTTAAATAAAAGACAACACTTATCTGTAAGTTGGGATATGAACGGGGCTATATAGTTTAAACGGCCCAACAAACCTCTGATTTCTTTAAGTGTGCGTGGTGGAGGTAGGTAAACTATCGCTTTAACTTTATCAGGGTCCACTTCAATGCCCCTTTGGCTGATTATGAAACCTAACAACTTCCCTAAAGTTGCCCCGAAAGTACACTTCTCTAGGTTGAGTTTTAGCGGGAATTTTCTCAACCTATCAAACAATCTCCTTAGATTTTCCATATGATTTTCTCCTTCTTTAGAATTGGCAATCATATCATCAACATATACCTCGACTTCTTTTGCATCATGTCATGAAAAATTGCTACTATGGCCCTTTGGTAAGTTGCCTTGGCATTTTTAAGTCCAAAAGGCATCACTTTGTAGCAAAACATGCCCCATGTCATAATGAACGTGGTCTTGGCTTTATCTTCTTCAGCCATTCGAATCTAGTTATACCTAGAAAATCCATCGATGAAAGAGAAGATATGGTTTTCGGCTATGTTATCGACCAATACATCGATATGGGGCAAAGGAAAATTATCTTTAGGAGTTACTTAATTGAGGTCTCAAAAATCCACGCACACCCCGACTTTCCCATTCTTCTTCATAACCAGTACTATGTTGGTTACCCACTCAGGATAATCAGATACCTCAATGAAGTCGACTTCCAATAATTTTTTGACTTCTTCCTTAATTTTCAACAAGACATCTGGTCGGAACCTTCTCAACTTTTGTTTTTTTGGCTTAATATCCTCTTGAGTGGGTAAGTGATGGGCCACGATTGATGGGTCTAATCCGGGCATATCGTCATAAGACTATGCAAACACGTCTTGGTATTCGGATAGCAATGTGGTCATCTCTATCTTTTGATTTTCTTCCAAATTTCCCCCAATCTTCAATACCTTAGGGTTTTCGTTGGTACCGACATTAATTATCTCTGTCGGCTCATCAATGGAAGTTTTACTCATTTCATGTTTTTGCCAGCTTTCTTGTACGTCATTATGGTCATCAACATCACCCTCGATGACTAACTTAGTAGAGCCGAAACTGATATCAATATTCTCATTACCTATCTACGCAAGGTATCCATGGCCTTTATTCGAGTCGTTGGATCTAGAAAAAAAAAAAAAAGAAAGTGTACAAAAGGAAGAGTATAAGCAAGGTAGGAATAAAGAGAAAAGAAGATGATTTTATTTTAGGAAACTCTCTATTGAGTACAAGCATTTAGAGAACAGAAGCAATTTATTACAAAATTCTATAAAATACTGGATCATGATTCATCCTTTATCCTAGGGAAGACTTATTGTTATTCACAGGGATGGAGAACTAATTATTCAAGTGATGAGCTTTGTTGATTAGGCTAGCCCCTTCATTCTTGTTAGAAGTGCCTTCTTTAGCAGGCTTTGAGTTTTGGGTTTCGGTCTTGATGAAAGTTTCCGACAATGGTGGGAAGTTCATTAGAGCATGATACAACCTGTTACCCTTTTTGCCCCTGGCTTGCATTCTTTGCAATTCCTCAATTGGGATTAGAATGTACCCTAACCTATAGGACCCAAACTGGCCTTCTTTGTATTTTAGCCTCTCTTCTTTCTACTGATTGGTGATCATGCACAACTCATTAAACATCTGGAGTCCAAAGTTCTGTTATTCTTCTATACCGATATAGGGTATGGCAGTCTCTTTATAGATTTCATAATCTTGATCACCCAGAATTGTGATGACCTGGCCATTGGAGATGAACTTAACTTTCTAGTGAAGAGTCGATGGTATGGCCCCTACTAAATGTATCTAAGGCTTTCCTAATAATAGATTGAAGGTCCTTAGAATGTCCAAAACCTGGAATGGGATGCTGAACATCTGCGGGTTGATACCAACTGATAAGTCCACTTCCCTTATTATCTCTCTCCTGGATCTATCAAAAGCTCTTACCGTTATTGAATTAAGTTTGATAACGGTTGTATTGATGCCCAATAGATCTAGGGTAGCTAAAGGATAAACATTTAAACACGACCTATTGTCGATGAGGACTCTTGTTGCGATGATGTTATTTATCCTTACCATTATGAACAGAGGCTTTGTATATTGGGTACCTTCTTTGCCTAGTTCCTTGGTGGAGAAGGAAATTTAATCTATGGTGAGGATGGAATTGGTGATACAGCCAATCCTTTCAATCGGAATTTCACGAGGGACTTTGACATCCCTTAGCGTTCTGAATAAGGCCTCTCGGTGTGGGTCTGATGCCATCAATAGGCTCATGGGGGATATTTGTGCTGGAGTCTTAGCGAGCTGGTCCATTATTTTGTACTCACTAGACTTGATCATTTTGGTGAAGGCAGTTAATCCTTCTTCATGTTCAACTTGTTCGATGTTTGGCATTTCCTATATGTACTTCTTTTTCAAGTCTTCCTTTGGATTATAGATTCTACTAGAACGAGTGATCCCCCTTACAAGCGAACTTGATTGCCCCTGGTTTATTGCTTGATAATTGAAGGGGGGTAACTTTATAATTTTTAGGGGCCACAAGTACGTGGAATGTGTGCCGTTTAGTTTGTGGGACCTCTTTTTGTAGAACCTATAAACCTTTGGTTCTTGGTTTCGACCGATCATGTTGATGGCAGATTCTGGGTAGTCAAATATCATAATGATGATAGGTCCATGGTTTAGCAGTGGGTTGTTGTTGATGTTTAGGGTTGGAGCCTCTACAAAATCTAGTTGTACTGTACCTTCATCGATCAAATCTTAGATTTTGTTTTTCAACCTCCAACATGAATCAGTTGAATGGCCTACTTGCCTTAAATGATATTGATATCTTGCATTAGGATCAAAGAACTTCGGCCTGTACCTTTCACCGGGAGCCTCAGAATGTAGCTTATTATCTCTTCTTAACTTCTCGAGCACCTGATTAAGTGGAACAGGTATTCTGGTGAACTATCTCAGGACCCTGTTTACCTGTAGTTGGTTTCTGTACTATGGTTGAGCTGGCGGAGGATTCATCCTAAAAGAAACTTAAGAGTTAGGTCTTGCATTCAAGTTGACCATGCTGATAGTAGCTTCCCTAGGCATACTGGTGGTAGGTTGAGTAAAGGGTGGTCATTTATCTGCCATTTCTTGCAGCTTGCCAGAGGAAATGGCATTCTCAATTTTGTACCCTACTGCCACTATTTCTGTAAAGCTAGAAGAGGCTTATCCAATTAGGTGAGTGAAGTAAGGCCTCTCAAGAGTGTTAATGAAAGCTGCCGTCGAACTCTTTTTCAAATACAGGAGTAGATACCCTTGCAGCTAAAGATCTTTACCTTTGAGCATATTCTTTGGAGGACTCGTTGTACCTTTTCCTCAGGGCAACCAAATCCATCATTATTGGTGCTACTTCGACATTACATCTATATTGCTCAAAGAATGCTTTAGCCAGCTTCTCATATGTATCTACCTGATTTAAGTTCAACTGGGCATACTAAGTTAAGGTAGGGCCTGTCAAGCTCTCTGGAAAGGTCTGGACCATTAGTGGATCATACTGTATATACTTACCCATTTTACGTACATACAGTCGGGTGTGTAGCTTGGGGCATCCAGTCCCATTATATTTTTCAAAGACAGGTACTTTGAATTTTTCTGGGAAGCTTCCATAATTGTATGCAAAGAAGTCTATTATTCCAGCGTGCTTGAATCCATCATACCCTTCGAGCGTTTTCATCTTTTCGGTGATCTATCGAGTTAATTACTCTTCGAGTTCCTTCAATTTGTCTTGGTCAACTTCAGGCTTTGGGTTGATTGGGAATGAGTAAGTATTTTGCTTAAAGGTTAGGTTAGCCTTTGGAAATACCCCTTCAGTTTCAAAGGATTCAAAGCCCTAATTGCCTTTAAGGAAAGCTTATTCTGTTTCAAGGGCTGGGGCCTCAGTATTCCTTTATTATCAAGCTTTGGAATGCTCTTCATTTGATGGGGGCATAAACCTGAGTAGAGAGATGCTATCAGCAAAGAAGCTCAATTAATCTACCATCTTTCCCATTGTTCATTCCAAAGATTAGAATCTTAACTTTGTGGAGTCAATAACCTTGGGGTTGCTATTGCCATTATTGTTGTTATTTCCTTGGTTGGCCATTCTGGTTTGAGAATGAGTTTTGATGGGGCTTTGTTGGAAGGTTTGACGTTTGGGCGCTATCTTAGCGACCTGGTGAAAACACTTCTCAATAAGTTAGCATAGGGATATTTTGAAAAAGGATTCAAATGAATGAAATGCAAGTGAATCACACAGATGAAAAGGAGAGGATCGACAAATGATTAACAGAACGGTGAGTTATTCATTATTTTTGGATTCCTGGAGTCTTATTACATGAAAAAGATACAAATTCATCTATGTTAATTTCCTTTTCTTTTCTATGGGCCAGATGACATTTTCTTCTTCTTTTGGTCATGCTTAGCTGCTTCTTCAAACTCTTGAATTTTCTTTTGAGCCATCTTCAGCTGGTGTTCTAAGGCGTATGACCTTTGTTTAGATTCTCGGCATAAGTTCGCCAATTTATCTTTCTCATCATAGAGGATCTCCATACATGCTTTCCTTTGGTCCATATAGGTCACCATTTCAAAGTTAGGGCGCATAAGGGAGGTTTGAAGGACTTCTGGTGCCCAATATCACATTGTGCCTACCTTGTAAAGTTGATTGTATAAATACTCTTTGGTAACCCAGTGTTTATCCACTTCTTCTATGAACTCACTTAGATCGATGTTTGGGCTTATGGTCCAGGTGTCCCACTAAGCTTTGATCTTATGAAGTTTTGATACCTTTTTTGTGGAGTGAGGTTCTTCGAGATTAAGAGTGAATGGTTCCAGTGAAGGTTTGTAAACTATGTCCTGGATCCCTCCAAATTGTCTTACCATGTTGCTTGGATAGTAGCCTGTACACCAGCTCATCCCGATCAGTGGTATAACATGATAATTCTTGCAAATTAGAATGACCTTAGTTTAATTGCTCCACTTGGCAGTCCACATTATGTCTTCGACTCGAAAATCTTGTAGAACCTCTATGCAGTGAAGGTTAGGGATATCTTCTGGTAATTTGATCTTATCAACAAAAGAATCTATAATGTCAACCTTATTCACGAATTCTCCCCTTATTAAATACAACCCAAAGCACTTAATGTGATTGACGAACCAAACGATGAATAATGCTATGCTTAACCTAAGATCTTCATAGCTCCTTTCTTTAAGAAAGTTAAGATTCCTTATCTACTTAGTAAGTAGGATAAGAATGTAAGATTTACCTTCCCAAAACTGAGCCACTAACTCTGTTACCCTAAAGTGTATAAGAAGAGACCCACTTGGGAACAAGATAGTGGTGAACACAGCTAGCACATAGGCCTTGATTCGGTTTTCTCTCTAATTCCCAAAAAACAGTGCTTGATTATTGGAGCTGGGCTCATTCTGGAACCAATGAACTAGATCCCAAATCTTGATGGCATATTTTTTGCAGTCGTTTAGGGCCTCATTTATCTCAATCTTATGGATCCCTAAGAATCTTGAGAAGATATATGTTGGGCCGAAGTTGAGTTTCGGGACGTATATTTCATCCAAAGGAGGAACTTGGAGCAGTTGGGTGTACTCCTTTAGAGTTGGGCTGATTAGATGTGGTCCAAATTGGAAAGCTACTTCTTTGGGCTCCTAGAAATGGACTAAGGCCCTTACTAGTGTGATGTTAACTTTCACTTTAGCTAATGAGAGTATGGGTCTAATTTTATTGGTAATGAACTGTTGCTTTCTCGGATTAAAGGTTTGAAACCACTAGTTGAGTATAGGCTTTGGGTTTGCAAGTTTGTAGACATGAATCTCTTTGGCGAGAACCTTGGCGCTGGATAAATTGGTCATTTCTGAAACATTACAAAGAAAGCATAAATTACATAGAAAAGACTAATATACAAGATCTTCTAGGTACATCAATTCTAGGAAGAATACAGGAAAACTAAAAACTTTAGAATCTTTGTCATTTTTTCTTTTTTTCTTTTTTTTTTATGTAACATTGCTGTTTTGCTAATTATTTGTTGACCCTATGAAGTATAATGCAAGATAGGTGGGTTCTAATGGTCCTTAAACTCTGTGACCTCACACATTTATAAAGAAACGGTTCTTTGGTCACATCGAAGTTTAAGTGGGGTAACCTAATCAGCCCCGAACGGTAGTTGCCCCACTACGTCAGAGTCTTTACACAATGTCTCCTCGTCTTAAGGTCCTATGATGGCCCGAGTTCAACCGCATCTACCATGCATTCAAGATGCAGTAAAATAAATCTCATGCTTACTAAAATAAATATGCTAATTAAAACAAATATGTACACAAAGCAATCAAATAAACAAATATATAAAAGAATAAATAAATAAATAAATAATGCGGGTAATTTTAAAAGCGATTTTAATTTCAAAGTGTTTTTAAATGGTTAGCCCTCTTAACGGTCCCTAGTAGAGTCACCAAGCTATCAAACCTATTTTTTCACCCTCCCGGTTCTTTTTATAAAATTAGGTCTTCTCTAAACTGATCAGTACTAAACCCTACCCGTTTAATATTGACCTTCGACTAGGGTTTAAAGAAGAGCATTTTTTTCAACTTGAAAAGATTTGGAGTCGCCACCCGACTGAAGTTGGGAAAAGGAGTTAAGTTATAACCAATTGGGTGGATTAGTTATAACTTAGCTACTGATCTATCGATTAAAAAACCAAGTGATAAATACGGTTTTTTAAAAAACTAAAGATCTAGATTCGAGGGCTAATTTATTAAACCCTAAACGGGTACCACTTGTAACTTTCCAAATTTAACTTCGCTTTTCAAATATACCATTTTAAATTTCTAAAAAACATCTAATTAGGATACATGCGACTAAATTGATTAATTTACATAAAATATCTACAAACAGAAAAAATAAAACTTTCCATATTTTAAGTTGCCCTATACTTGCGTACGGGTGCCTACGTACCCGCTATTTGGGATCAGACTTCTGTAGTTCATTTATAAAAAACTTTCGTGAGTGGTTTGATTTTAATTTTTGAAAAAAAGGATCGCATTTACATTTTTACCTAATTAAATTTATTCAAGGAAATTCTTTTTAAAGGGTCCTAATTAGTGTTTTATTTTTAGAAACTCTAAAAATAGTCCTAATTTGGAAAAAAAAGGTTTATTTATTTTCACTTATTTTTAGAAAACTTAATTTTTCTAAGTGTGAAAACAATTTTTCTTTATTAACCTATTTATTTATTTTTATTTTTATTTATTATCTTATTTATTTTATACTTATTCTATCTATTTCTATTAAAGTAAATAAATGGACATCTTTCTTTCTTTTTCTTTTTTTATTTTTATTCTCTTTCTTTTTTCTTTTTCGTTCTTTTTTTTCTTTTCTTTTTCCTTTCTTTTATATATATATATATATTCATTATTAGTATTTTCTATTACATTTACACAAAGTAAATAAACAAAAATAAAACAAGACAAAAAATAAGAATTAAAAATATTAAAAAGAAAAAAGAAAAAAAAAGAACTTCGGATAGATTCGGATGCACTAGGTCGAACGGGTCGGATCTTGGCTTCTTCCTCTTCTCCAGCATCAGCGGGGTATGATTCAGCTTGTTTCGTCCACCAAAATGAGCAGGTGACAATCTTTTTATGAGTTTTAGATTAGAGATGGGAAGGTAGGTTTAGTGCCTTGGTGTTTTGGAGCCGTTTGGGTAGTTTTCAAAAGTTGGCCATGGGCGACAGTGGTGGTTCAGCCATGTGGGGGCTACTAGGTATGATTGGTGGGTTGGGATAGGTTTTTCAAAGTATAGGGAGTTTGGTTGTACGCTTAGTTTCACTCGAGGGTAGCTGGGTGTGGTGGTCCGAAGAGAGAAAGAGAAGGGACGGTTATGGTTCGATGGTGGTTGCTTGGTGGAGCAGCTGGGGGCACGGCGGAGGTCGAAAATAGTTGGGTTGGAGAGATAAAGCTGTGGGTAGTCTTCCTAGAGTAGTGGCTCAACTCGGGTCATAGTAAAGAGAGAGAATCGAAGAGAAAAAGAGTGAGTTAGAGAGAGAAAGTGATAGGGAATGGATAGAGAGTGTGGGGATTGATTTTGTTCGTTGTGTGTCTTCGTCTATGTCCCATGATCATCAATTTATATACAAATCCAAACCAGAAACAAAGGAAAGTTGGAATGCTCCTTTGACTGTATTTAGACATGTTTTCTGTACCGATTCACAATAGGCTATGTCTATTCTACAATTTCGCCATTGATTTGGTGAAATTGCAATGAGAAAAGGTCTAAAAATCATGCTGAAGTGGGTAGTCTAAAGCGGAAAGTGTTGGAAACCTAGAGAAAGTTGAGGGAAAAAGAGGGAAAGAGAGGAAAAAGAAGGGAAAAGGAAGGAAGGGGGAAGAAAAAGTGGGCTGACCTGGTGCCATGTTAGCCGTGCTGACCAACCCTAGCATACAAAGTGTCATTTCATGAACACGTGGCAGCTGATGTGGCACACCACGTGGATGCCACGTGGCACCACATCAGTGGGCCAACAAATCTAATGATACCATGTGTTAGGATACATAACGCAATCAGACCCTGACGCGTAGCAGTCCATGATGTGATTGAAAACCAAAAAATGAGAAAAAGGCCTCCTTGTCTTTACCAAGTTTTGAACTCAAGACCTTATGCTTAATGCTAGTGCTATGTCTATATGTTTAACCGTCAGGTCGTTAGCCTATGCCTTATCCATATATACAATTAAATTGTACATATGGACTTAGTTAGCTTAGGCCGTATTTAAATCTAAGCCCAGGTTCAATGGCCCAACTTGTAAACCTAAATTTAATCTAACAAAATGTCATCATATAAAATCTTTTATTTTTTTTTATTTTTTTATGTTTTCAAGATTTTTTTTCTTTTTTTTTTGGTATTTTCTAAATTTTTTATTTTTTATTTTTTTAGAATTCCTATCTTTCTAAATTTCTTCATTTTTGGGGGGCTTTCTTTAATTTTTTTTTTAATTTTTTCTAATTTAGGACCCTATAACCTAATTTAAAAAGTAAAAGGGAGCAAAAATTAGGTATCTACAGTAGTACCCATCTTTGGTCCTAAAAGTCACTCAAAGGTTTAAGAAGTATAAGATAGTATTAAGACCAAAAATAATAAATGAAAAAAGGATCTTAAACAAGCATAAGAGCACAAATAAAAGTCCCAAGAACAAAAAGGCTCAATAACAAATTGAAGCCCAAAAAGGAAGTCCAATCTTTAAGGAAGCTACTGTTTTGGCCTATAACCAGAATTTTAGGCCCCGTCTCTCAAAATCAACCATACCATGTAAAATTACACTAAAAATGATGGAAATTAACTATAAGATCATAAAAATTAGATTTAAAATTTTATGCGCGATTGAAGATTTAGCTTAATTAGAAAAAATTTAAGGCCAAGTCAAGAGTATAACCTTAACAAAACTTTAGGTTGACATTATAATACATCAAATCCTTATGTTATTATTTTTACATTATTTAGGGGACATTACCCTCAGAGATGATCTGCCTTCAGAATTAGTTTTACATTATTTAGGGGACATTACCCTCAGAGATGATCTACCTTCAGAATTAGTTTTACATTATTCAGGGGGACTTTACTCTCGGAGACAATCTACCTCTAGATTATTACAACTAGTAGCTATGGCAAAGTGAGTGACTCCCGATGACTTCATGCTTGTTTTTGTTTGTAATCTAGTTACACTAAAATATTATTATGATTAAATTAGTTGTATGAGGGATATGGGGAAATGCATGTATATTGTCTTATAATTGATTACATGGCTTAGTAATAAGATATCAACTGAAACCACCTATATGATTTGATTATATATTGTTGTTATGGTATGAAAATGCTTGACAACCTGAATAACTAGACATAAGTATTTATCTGACTATGAATTTAAAATGAGTCATGCATGGCATGACATTGCATTATCATTACACTAACTGCTACCTTACGCGAAAGGTAAGAAGGGGCTCACATGAGTAAGGGCTCTTGAAGGGATTAGTTAAGCATATTATGTCATGTTATTGAGTTCCTATTCTAGCCTATAGATTTACAAGGCACCAAGAGACACTAACCATTAAGTAAAGGGTCGTGTCTTATGACTTTCACTTAGAGAGTATGTCATAGACTGCGGGAGCCACCACACCGCTAGACTTCTGAATTTTCATATTTTGGAAAAAAAGGTCATGTTTCTTAAAGTATAATTATGTACAAATATGTGTTTATAAATTGAGTTGAGCACATTGGTGCAAATGAGAATAAAAACCCAAGTGCTAAAACTCGATTATTGGTTTATGTTGGTTAATAATCTCTAACCTCGACTACAGGGGGTGAAATTTTTTAGCTGCATGTGGTTTCTAAGCTACTGCATGTATTGTTTAGCATACTGTTTGTCACATGCATGCATATAGTTGTTAATATATTGCTTATAAGGCATCTTAGAGAGATTAACTTGCTAAGCATAAGCTTATATACCCTTTTAGATTCCTTTTATTGCTGGGCCACTTATTCATTGAACCGGGCTATGGGATGCCTGAGTGAAACACCCCAGTTAGTCTAGTGTTTTATTAAAATTGTAAAACTCCTTTAAGTTAGTATCACTAAAAATCGAAATTAAGGTCTTAATTTGATTATTTATAAGATCTTATTTTGTGTATATTTTAAGTATATTTAATTTTATATTTTATGTATATGATACAATAATTTTTTTATTAGTACTATACATTACGACATTTATACAAAAATTTATTTTCCTATACTATATTTATATATTCTTATTATAATTAATTCCTTATTTTCTTTCTCTAAATATAAATTCTACCCTATATTCTATAACTTACCCTAAAACCCTACCTTAAACCCTATCAATCCTTAACTGCAATACATCCTCTTCCTCTTCTCTCTTGTAAATTTCTCTCTCTAACCCCTATGTCCCCTCTCTCTCATCTCAATCTATCTCTCGTCTCACCCTCCTCAGTTTCTGTCTCTCTCGTAGCATAAGCCCCTCCCCCTTTATTAATTCCCTTGACCATTCGCCCCTTTTAGACTGATCCCCTCTCCCTTCTAATTTTTTTCCTTCAGCCGAAATTGTTGACCCATTGTCCTTTGAATTCCTTTTCTTTTGGTGTTAGAGACTCAGCTCCATTATTATCCTTCATGATTCATATTCGACATCAATCATTACCTAATTCCAGAAGCTGTTAACAAACTCAAATTCCTCATTCTTACCTTTCAATATCAACTTGTCCAAAATTTTTTCGAGTTACACGTAGGTTGTGATTGGTTGTCTCCGTTTCTATGCATCCCAAATCAATTCAGTAAATTATGTTAATTAATTTCTTGGGTATATTCTTTACGAATTATAATTTATTTTGTATAATTATTTATGTTAGGTTCTCATTCGTACCCATTCAGTAATTTTCTTCTCGATTTAAATTCATAAGCCATTTCCGATTTTATATTTGTTACCATAGTCATAATATATATCTTACTATTATTTTATTTATTATTTTCATTGTTAGTAATGAATTACGTATTGTTGGTATTCGATTACTACTTTTAAATTATTTGTTTATCATACTATATAGTGTTATTTATATAAGAGTTATTGTTAAATATATTTTATCATATTTCGGATCGTTAGTTATAGATATATATTTTAAGGCCAATTTTCTATTTTCTATTACATTCAAGTGGGTCACTAATTTTTGTTTATTGTTATATAAATGATCTCATTTTTATATAAAAGTCCTAAATGTTGATTTAGTATACTATAAATCTATTCTATTATTAGTAAGAGTAATTATTGTTATCAATGTTTTTGTGATCTAATTATTTTATCACATTAGTATCATGTATATATATGCCATATCATATTATATGTAGTATGTTTGTGTTATTTGTTAATAATTACTTTATCATTCCTTATAAGTTATTACAAATCACAATATTTTTCCAATTAAGTACATACTACTTATTTATCATATCGATTCGATAATCTATATTATCTGATACTCCAATCATGTGTCCATTTCATACTTTCCTTTATATATATATATATAGATAAACGTTTATATATATATATATATATATTATGCACTTTACGAGTTACTATAAATAAGTGATCCTATATAGTTATATCGACTTTTTGGCTTAATCGTATTATGTTATTATTATTTGACTCAACGATTTCTTTCAAGACCTTAATTGAATAGATCATAAGCTCTTAGATAACTACTAGGTAGGACTTAGTTTTAGAATGCTTAAGGGTTAACATGCTACTTGTTTTCTTTTAGATTCATAGTGCTCGGTTTCCCTTGTTGAAGTTTGAGTTTTGTTCAAGTTTGAGATCAAAGTATTGTATTTGATTTTGGAGTGTTTCTAAGTATAAGGTGTTGGTTGTTGCTTGTGTTTGATAGGAATTAATAATCAAATTGGACTAAATCTATATTTGGTCTAATTACTTTGGTTTGCTGATTTTGCTTAACCTACTCACTTTAGGGGCTTATTATAGCAGATCCTTAGAGGGGCAACTGCTGATCATGTGTGAAGATTCCTTAGTAGACTCATACATGGGACTACACAGCTAGGATATTAAGTTCTGGACTCTGGTTTTTGAGCGTAAAAGACTTAAAGGAAAACATATAATTATAACCATCTATGTATGTGGATAAAGACCAAATGTGGTGGGGTTATGAATTCCCCTTTATCATTTTGTTGGTCTAATGTAAGATAATTAAATTTTTGTTTATATCATTCTATTATTACATTTTTACATGTAAGCAATCTGGCTTAGCATACGTATGTGCTTGTACACCCATATTAGGGTCTGGCTCATTCTTTTCTTTTTCAAGTACTGGATTTAAGGACTACTTTATTTTTTAGGAACCGTATGTCAATGACATCTAAGAAGAGGATGGAGTCAAGTACCTTTACTTTTATGATGATTAGGATATGATTGGTTTATGTTTATTAAAGTTTATGCTTTGTTGAGGGTTATATTTTTAGGAGATGGACTCCTTTCTAATGTCTAAGGATTTAGTTATTTGACTTATTTTATGTTTTGGTTGTAAGTTAGGATGCTTCCGAACTCTGTTGGATGTTTCAAGTTTATATGAGGTTATGAGTAGATGTAGTTTCCTACTCCCTTGAGGATTTTTATATACTATAGGGTATGATTCTCATTTTTTTTTATTTGTGGACTTAAAAGCCTTACGTGTTTTGGAATAATCGAGATATGTGGTGGGTTACAGTGCCCATTTAGGGTCACGGAGTGTTATAGTTTTAGGTGGTATCAGAGCGTCACGTTCAAGGAATCTTAGAAGAGTAAGAATGGACTTAAGTTCTAGATAAGTATGAATCATAGTAGACTAAGGTTTGATTTATCAAGTTAAAGCTGTTGAATTTTGCGTTAAAGTTAGTTTATGGTTATTAGAGACTCCTGTATTGTTAGCAAATGTATTTCTAGTTGTCTCTTACTAAGATTCTAAGTAACCTACCCTCTTTTAACTAACTTCCTTTTGTATCTCTTGTTTCTTGTTTACTTCTTGTAGTATACCTCTTAGACGTGTTAAAAGACTGGGTTCTTCTTCCAATGGGGGATAGGATACCCCTCGTGATGCATTTCCTCTTAGGCTGCCACACCCAAGAGGTATTAGAGTTCAAATGGTTTTAGGTTCTTAAAGAGACATTGGAGATCGGAGGGATTAGCCTAAGCAGACTCAGGCTCCCGACACCACTACTATGTTGCTTAAGACTATGAATTATCTAATTAAGGTGTTGGCTTAACAAACTACTCTTAGAGAGAGAGAGTTATCAACTTGGACAAATTTGCTTAGTTGGTTAGTGACTTTAATTTGAGGGGTAAGGACTTTCTTGCTACTGATAAATAGATGGAGGATTTGGAGGGTGTCTTTACTACCTTCCATATGCCTGATGATAGGAAGGTAGACCATGCTGCTTTTAAGCTTAAGGGTACTATTGCTACTTGGTGGGCTAGTGAGCTTAGGAGGATTGAGGGGTCGCTTACTTGGCTAGAGTTTAAGAATTTGTTTTATGCTAATTTTTTCCTTACCAGTGTAAGAGACCGATTGCAGGATGCTTATTCCAGCTGCTAGTAAGGCCGTAGATCAGTTAAGGAGTATGAGGCTGAGATGAATCGTTTGTTTAGGTTACTGCTACCAACTATGAGAGCAGATGATGGGGCCAAAGCTCGTAGATTCTTAGCTGGATTGGAGCCATAGTTATAGAGGGCAATTTATGCCTTTTAATTGGATACTTTAGTAGAGAATGTGATGAAAGCAAAGCATATCGAAAGAAATTTGAAGAAGAAGAAGGATACATTAACAACTTGATTAAGTTCTATGTTTGGAAAAAGGCTTACTTTTATAGATATAGTCCAAGGAAGTGGGAAGAAGCCTCAGGTGATAACTAAATCGATAAGCGAGACACTTCCTTACGTTTAGATTAAAGCTCCATCCCTTATCTCCTATGGCATAGTTATCTTTAGTTGTTAAATGTCCCAAATGTTATGGACTACATGAGATTGGATCTTACAAATGGCCAAAGGGTACTTACTTTTCGTACCGGAAGACTAGTCACTTCAGTAGGGATTGTACCAATAAGTCTGTGCCACTCTCTTTCTGTTACATCTATACTCAAAGGGGACATCTTGTTGTGGATTACATTAAGAGGCCTATAGAGAGTTAAGCTAGAGTAGGACAGTAAACTACTATACCTCCAACTAGAGTTCAGATTGGGCAATAGCAAACTAGAGGACCTAGACAGAGAGCTCTAGCGAAAGCTTTTGCATTGCATCAACAGCATCAAGATCTACTTGATGAGGATATCGTTGTAAGTATACTATTGGTCTACTCCTATAGTGCTTATGCATTGTTTGATACTAGTGCCATAGACTCTTGTATTTCTGAGGTGTTTATGCATGCATGTAGTTTGATTCCTAAGTCTTTAGATGGGTCTTTGAATGTCTGTACACCTTTAGGAGTTGGGAAAGCCCTAGAAAGGATTTATAGAGGAGTTAGTGTGGAGATTGAAGGTAAAGTTTTGCTAGTAAATTTTCTAGTTTTGAATATGTTTGATTTCGATGTGATTCTGAGTATGGATTGGTTGGCCAGATACCGAGTTGTTATAGATTGTGGTGGTATGATGGTGTACTTTACACTAGGTGATGGGAGTGAGTTCAATTTTAAATTGGATGCTCAGAGGCCAGTTAAGTTGCCTACTTATGAATTGTGGGGTAAGAAGAAGATTTCAGCTTTGTCTTTGAGAAGTGAAGGACCCAGGAAGCTAGAGCATACCCTTGTGGTAAATGAATTTATTAAATTATTTCTAGATGAGTTACTAAGGTTGCCACTTAAGAGGGAGCCTAAGTGCAACATCGACTTAGTACTTAAGACCGCTTTGATCATAAAGTACGTATATAGGATGGCTCCAGTTAAGTTGGTTGAATTGAAGAAGCAATTGTAGGATTTTCAGGATGAAGGGTTTATCAGTTAGAGTAGTTCTCCTTGGGGAGCTCTGATTTTGTTCGTTAAGAAGAAGGATGGCAGTATGAGGCTTTATATTGATTATCGAGATCTAAACCGGGTTACTATTAAGAACAAGTATCCTCTCCCCAAGATTGATGATTTATTTGATCAATTATAGGGAGCCTGGGTGTTTCCTAAGATGGACTTGAGGTTAGGTTACAATCAGTTGAGGGTAAAAGAGGAGGACATCCAAAAGACCACTTTTAGGACAAGATATGGACACTTTGAGTTTCTAATGATGCCTTTTGGGCTAACTAACGCTCCTACAACCTTTATGGATTTCAAGAATTGGGTGTTTAGGGACTTTTTGGACAAGTTTGTCATTGTGCTTATAGATGATATCTTGACTTATTCTTAGAGCAAGGAAGAGCATAAGTAGCACTTGAGGTTGGTTTTAAGTTGGTTAAAGGAAGAACAGTTGGTTGCAAAGTTCTCCAAGTGTGAGTTTTGGCTTGAACGTATGGTATTTTTGGGTCATGTTGTAGACAAGGATGAGATATATGTAGATCCAACAAAGGTGCAGGTAGTAGTAGATTAGCAGAGATTGAAATCAATGATTGAGATCAAAAGCTTTTTGGGTTTGCCAAGGTATTATCGAAGGTTTGTGGAAAGTTTTTGTAAGATAGCTATAGCATTTACAAGGGTATCCTGTAAAGGTGTAAAGTTTGAGTAGGATGACCATTGTGAAGCTAGTTTCCTAAAGTTGAAAGAAAAATTGAGTATAGCTCCAGTGTTGACTTTACTTAAAAGTAGGGAAGTGTTCACTATATTCAGCGACACTTCGGGTCAAGGCTTAGGTTGTGTGTTGATGCAGGATGGGAAGGTGATCGCTTATGCTTCTAGGTAGCTAAAGCCTTATGAGAAGAATTACCCAACTTATGATTTAGAGTTGGCAGCAATTATTTTGGCTTTGAAGTTGTGGGGACATTATTTATATGGTGAAAAGTGTAAAATATTCATGGATTACAAGAGCTTGAAATATATCTTCACTCAAAACGAGTTAAACATGAGACAGCATAGATGGTTGGAGTTGATCAAAGACTATGATGTGGATATTCGGTACCATCCTAGAAAAGAAAATGTAGTAGTAGATGCACTCAGCTGGAAGAAGCAAGGTAACATTGCCACTTTGTTGACTACTCAAAAGCATTTATTGGAGGATTTTCATAAGATGGACTTAAAGGTTGTGACTAGTGAAGTTGGGGCAAGATTAGCAAGTTTGCGTATCTAATTGACCTTAGTCGACCAGAACAAAGCAGTATAGATGGAGGATAAAGGGATTCAGGACTTGAAAGGTAAAGTGGATCTTAGTTTGGCACCTCAGTTCAGATTAGACCCTGATGAGATTCTAAGGTATGGAACAAGATTGTATTTATTAAGGAATTCAGAGTTGAAAAAGGAAGTAATGCAAGAGGCTCATTATTTAGCATATTTGGTACACCTTGGGAGCACAAAGATGTATAAGGATTTAAAGTGTCACTATTGGTAAAGAAACATGAAGTGTGATATAGCAGAGTTTGTTTCACAGTGTCTCACTTGTTAGTAGGTTAAGTTTAAGCATAAGAAGTCAGTAGGAGAACGACAGCCTTTACCAATCCCAAAATGGAAATGGGAACACATTACTATGGATTTCGCCACTTACCTACTAAAGACTAAGGACAAGCATGATGCAATGTGGGTAATTATGGATAAGATAACCAAGATGGCTCATTTCATACCTATTAACACAGGTTATAAGATAGAAAGGTTTGCCAAAGCTTATGTAAGAGAAGTGGTTAGATTGCATGGTATACTAGTGTTGATAACTTCTGATAGGGACACTCGGTTCACGAGTAGGTTTTGGAGGAGTTTGTAGAGAGAGTTAGGTACTGAGCTTCAGTTCAGCATAGCTTTTCATCCTTAGATCAATGGGCAGTCTGAGAGAACCGTTCAGATTCTTGAGGATATGTTGAGATCTTATGTTTTGGACTTTAGGGGAAATTGGGATGAGTACCTTCCTTTGGTTGACTTTTCCTATAATAATAGCTACTGGGCAACCATTCAGATGGTGCCCTATGAGGCTTTGTATGGAAAGAAGTGTAGGTCGCCTATCCATTGGGATGAAGTGGGAGAAAGACAGTTTTTAGGTTTAGATTTGGTAGAGGAAACTGTTGATAAGCTCAGGATCATTCAGCAAAGAATGTTGACAGCTCAAAATAAGTAGAAAAGTTATGTGAATAAGTGGAGAAGGCCTTTAGAGTTCCAAGTCAGTGATCAAGTCTTACTAAAGGTTTCTCCAGTAAAGAGTGTAGGAAGGTTCGGAAAAAGAGAAAAGTTAAGCCCCAGGTTTATTGGTCCTTTTGAAGTGTTGGAGTAAATCGAAAAGGTAGCTTATAGGTTAGCTTTACCTATAATATTGGAAGGGGTACATGATGTTTTCCATGTGTCACTGTTAAGAAAGTTTGTGGCTAATCTGAGTCAAAGTTAGGATAATTGGTTAGTATTGATAGAAGACCTAGTACTGTTCGAGTTATGATAGCTAGCCCACTACATACTTAGTATAGTCGCCAATTCCATTAAACCCTATTTTCGTTTTCTTAATTTAACATATACTAAGTCTAATCCATTTAATATAGATTACTCGACATTAAATTAAGGGAAAATATTTTTCTTCAAAAAAGTTTAAAAGTACTTTTGAAAATAATTTTGAAGTCGCTAACCAATGAAAATTGTTAAAAAAGTAAAATTAAGCTTTTTGGGGTATAAAACTTTAATTTAGCTACTACTCCATAAATTTTCTGAAAAATAATTTTTAAAAAAATAGCCAAAAATTCTAAATTTGGAACTAACTTATTAAGACAAAAGTTACCATATAGGAATTACAAAAAACTAAGTAATGAGCCTTAATTTGTATAATTTTCATAAAAATGTAAAAAATATGAAAAATGAATAATTTTTTTTATTATTTTAATTATGAATTTTCCTCATAAAAACAAAAAAAAAACAAAATTTTTTCATTTTTTATTATTTCCTTAGAGATACCAACATATCTGCTAATCAAGATCAAATTAACGTAGTTTTTTCTTTTTCTTTTTTCTTTTTTCTTTTTCTTTTTAAGAAAACTTTGGTATGTTAATGATTTTTATTTTTGAAAATAGATTAGATTTACATTTTTATCCACTTATTTTTATTAAGGAAAATTATAAGAAAAACCTATTTTTAATTGCTAAATTTTGAAAAACCTTAGAAAATACCTAATTTTCAAAATCACCATTTAGAGGTTTTTTACTTTTATGAAAACCCAACTTGACAAAACTTTTTATTTTCTAAAAATGCTAAAGCACCTAATTTGTAAAAAAAAAAAGATATAATTTTTATAAAAGTGAATGCAAATTTCCAAAAATACACAATTCTTCAAAAAAAAAAGACTTGGAAAATATGCAAAAAAATAAAAATTTAAATTCTAATTAAATGTAAAACCTTAACTATTTGGTATCGATTTAGATTAAGGCATTCAATACAATTTAGGGATTTCAGGAAAAGTTCTTTAAATTGAGTGAAATTTTGACAAAAGGTTGCAAAAGTTAGAAGAAGTGTCTTACTAAGGCCAATTTTCCAAAATAAAGCTTATGCAAAATTTAATTTCAATAAAATGCACTTTTACTAGGTATACTTGATAATTATCACAAACTTGAAATTTAAGTTTTGAATGACTATGAAACCTTAAAGATAAATTATTTAACTTGTAAAAATAATTTTGGAAGTGAAATAATATGTAGTGTGATTATATAATAATATTATATGCGTTATAGGTACTCGATATACAAATATTTATTAATAAATTAATATAATATGCTAAAATATGCCTAAAATTAGGATAAATTAAGGGAAAAATATAGAAAAATAGGGAAACCACCTCAAATGACTTGGAAATGGTGTGGCAATGCTTAGAACATGTGGAAAAGGGATAGGGTGAGGTGTCACATTTATATGTTATTTAATTTATACAAAATGTACCTAATAACCATGCTAAATGTCACTTAGAAAATTCCATTTGCTTTCCACCACTTGGAATCCCATAAAAGTGGACGTAGGATTAAACTTTGGTCATTTTAGCACAACAAAATCTGGGAAAAACCTCCCAAACACACTAAGTTAGTATTTTTACAAAATTTAGCAAAAATAGTAAGAAAATAAGGTGACATATAGTTCCTAAGGCTATGAGCAACATGATAAGGAGCTATTTGGGACTTAAACAAGTGGTGATGAGAAAAGTTAGGCCGACATAAGGTGGTGGCCAAAGGGTGGCTAGAGCACCATGCGTTGGTGAATGACTTTTTAATCTCTGATTCTTAATAATTTCAACAAAACACATTAGAAAATTATGAAAGTTTGTTTCCCTAGGTTATTTAGCATGTAATTTCATGTAGTAATTTTATTTTGTTGAAATATGAATGATTTATAGTACCTACTTGAGAAATTCCCATTTGTTACGAATTTTCAATAAATTTTTCAAATTACTCAATAATGTTGTTTCAGCTTGAAAATTTTTGTATAATACATTAATATTAAGTATTAAATTGTGGTAACAAGAATTTTTAAAAATATTCATGTTTACTATTTATTATAATTCAATTGGATTAATCTAGTAGTTTTATCGATCAAAAGAAATAAATAGATTTTAAGGCAATTTGTGAATAAAACCTATATGTGGTGATTTCTAAGGTATAATAATATTAAAATATATGTTATATTATGATTTTAGTAATAATTATAATTATTTACCTTTTTTTAGCTATATATTGATGAAATTAAGCTAAAATGAATACTATAGTATATATTGAATAATATACTATTTTAGTGTTTTCCATGGCTAGAATATAATAACTACTATTTTTTTAGAGTAATCTACTTTTTTTGGTTTGTACAAATACTAATTATTACATATTTTCTCAATATTTGTACATATTTAATTAAGTATGATAATATAGGGTAAATTGGTATAATTGATCTTATAGCATGGGAGAGTTTTGGCTATTATTGTTTTTGAAGTGCTCAGTGATGGTCTTAACTTGGTTTAGTTGGAAAGTAGAAATATTATGAGTAAACATGGTCTTTGGGTCAAATTAGAAGCTAAATCAGAAACAGAATTAGAAGCCGCAATACTTAAGAGTTTTTATGTAAAGTAAACTTTGATGACAAAGATAGGCAAAATACTAAGGATTTTAATTAGTAAACTAAATGTATAAGTTGATTAGTATCTGATTTGAAATTATCAAAGTTGGATTAGATGGGAGACTAATTCATAAGCTATTTTAGAAACTAAGTCAGAGACTAAGTAAAAAACAATCTAGAGCAAATTAAAAACTAATAAGTTAATATTAAGCAGTAATGTATACATACATGATCTGTAGTTGACGATGATGCTATATGTGTATCTTTTAGGGAATATAGTTGAGGAGGAACATGGTCTTTACACATAGACTTGAGATCACTACTAGCATTAGGTAAGTGGATCTAACCTATACTTAAAGTAGATGTATTGCCACTCATAACACTATGTGCTATTTAATGCAGTGTTAATTGTATATGGATATACTTGGTTGAACTATTATGTCGCTATGTTAGATGTTGATAGAGTGTTCTTGAATGATTGCATAACATGGAGAGAAGAGTCATTACTAACTTAATCTTCTAGCTATTCACCTAAGTAAACCTTAAGTAAGATAATAGGTTTCCATTAAGGAAAGGCTAAAAACTAAACTCGGTTATCTAGCTTGAATAAAACTTAAAGAATGGTTGTGCTAAGTGATATGCTTGGTTGATGTTGCATAGCATGGCATGACATGGCACGACATGAAAAGAGACCTATGGGTAGGGATTTCAAGGTATGAAATTTTCAATAATCAAGAAAAACAATAGTTTTATGACTTAGTTTTAAAGGATATAGATTCACATTACTTGATTAACTTGATTACTCTTTGTAGTCTAATTTAGTAGAACTAAGGTTGGGGATCCTACTTCGAGACTTCTCCTTATAGTCTCTATGTTCTTCAACATTGCATCTAGACGCTTAGGTAAGTCAACTAACCGGATGTAAGAGTTGGTAAGCTTAGGTTATCGGTACCGATGCATGCTAGATGCATGAGAATAGCATATTACATTATTAGCAATAAGTACTTGACTCGGATATTGCATGGATAAAGATTGGATGTCTATGGTATGAACTGAATGAACCGTAATATTAGCTGGATTGTATTGTTTGTTATTCACTCTCACTCAACTATAGTAACTAAAGGGATAAAATGTCTTATCCTTAGGTTAGTAGGAACATAACAAGCCTAACATTAGGGGGGATGCATTTTGAGAGCATTAGACAAAGTCAGCGTCTTTTGGAAGGAACTTGCACTAAGACGGGAGTTTCACTATTTTGAAGAAGGAAAAAAAAGTTCATCTTTTATCGTAAATAACTAAATGTACACATAAGTTGTAAACTAAAGTGGAGCTAAACTCCGTGTTAGCACCCTTTTGTCATATAAATAAAGTTATCTTTTGTTAAGTAAGCAGGTTTAAATTAGTTTTTAACAAGTATTCTTATGTGATAGAGCATCTTATGCTAAGCCAGAATGTGGCATTAGAAAACATGAATTTTTCATCAAATATGCAAATTAAACCCTAAATATACAATTCATGTCATAAGCGTAATTTTCTATGTAATTTTTCTAAAATAAGTGATTTTTACCCTAAGATATACTAAGGATGCAATTTTTTTTAATACAAATGCATGGAAAATCAAATAATTAATTATTAATACCACAAACTTGCAAGAAACTCATATTAATATGATTATACACAAAATATTATAAACATGCAAATTTAACCAATTATTAACATGTTAATAATATGTGCATACTTAAAACATACAAGAAAAAAAAAAGCCAACAATCATAAAAACTAACAAATAAAAAAAAAACTAAAGACTTGCACAAAATAATAAGCCAAGTTAGTGTAGGTTTTATTTATTTAATTATGTAAAAAAACAAAATATTAGAATAACTAAGCAAAAAAGGAAAGAAAAGAAAAAACAAAAAGTATATATATTAAAAAAATAATGAAACACCTACCTATGTAGAGTGGATTAGATTAGGGCAGAAAAATTCAAGGCGCGCGGGTTAAGTCACTGCAATTTAGTCGGATCCAAAACTCCTTCTTCCTCTTCATCTTCTCTTTACTCTTACAAGTTGCTATCTAACTTCGCATCATTGCTTCCAATAATTAATTCCAATAATTGAAGCGAGTGGGAAATTGCACTTTTATGTCAAAGTTATTGACAAAATTGAATTTAAAACAAGCAACTCGAGCTTTGACAACTCTTTAATAGTTTCTTAAATTGAGTAGTGGTAGCAAATTTTGGTTGATGTAAGGGTAGTTCTTAAGGTTTTTGGGTGCTAAGAATTTGTAGGTGGGGTTAGTTTTTTATGGGAAAAATGGAACCCACTATAGTGTACAAAATGAACTTTGTAGCTGAATATAGACATTTCCTCCCCAGTGTGTTGTGAAGGGAGTGGTACATCAAAATGGAACTTACCCTTATGCACTACACATTAGGCTATAGCTAAGCTTAGGATTGGTCTTGTTGGAAAGTTCAGGTGGTGGTGGTGTTCACATAGCGATTAGTTTAGGTCACCCTAGTATATGTGTGAGTATACATATAGAAAGATAGTAGGGGTTAACAAGTGGCATGAGAGAGCATGGTGGCATGGATGTATGTATGATTTCGAGTGCTTAGTTGTCCCCTTTGATTCATTGTTAAGATTCTTTTACAATTTTTCCACCAAATCTTTTTAAGCTTAGGTTGAATCTTCCCTATAAAAGTTGGGTTTTATGTAGATATGTCAGATCTTGTTTTGAAATATGTTAGTTTTGCTAATGATTTACTTACAATTTTATCAAATCTATGCAAAAAAATCTTGAGATTTGGCCTAATTCGTGCCTAAGAGTCACATTCTAGAAGTTTTAGAAATTTTCCTTCTTTTTCTTTGACTTTCTCAACTAAAAAGAAAGTAGAGGAAAAAAATTGGCACATGACGATGCTTGAGTCTCCCTTATGTATGACAAGATTCAAACACCCAACCTCTAGTTCAATACTTACATGCCCAACTAATTAAGCTGAACTCTTTTCCTCAACATTTTGTGCACTTAAAATTTATTTGAACTATTATATTTAGGCTGAAATTAATTTCATTTTGAAATATAAGCCTAATTTACTCCAATTTGTTCTAAAACAACCCAAAATATACATACTAAGGATTTTTCAACATAAGTTCAATTTAATAAATTCTATGTCTTATTTTAATTTACCTAGTTATTTTTCAATAAAAGCTCACATTCATGGATCGAAACTTTTATTGGAATTTTTTCAAAATACATTTTTCTAAAATAAGCCCAATTTTTTAAAGACTCAAAATTTACTAAATTGCATGTATATTGTTAATTATTAAAATTGTCTGATCCAACCTTAAGTAACTTATTAACTTAACTCGAACATTAATAACACTTTTTTTATTTTTCAATTTTTTTGTATAAACTTAATTTAAAAGTAAAAAATAAAAGAAAAAAGAGGTAGCAAAAAATGAGGTGTCCACAAGTAGTATAAAGACAATAAGCCTTAGAAAGCTCATATGGGCTAAAAGACATCAATTGGGCTCAAAACCACTAAATAAGCCTAAGAAAACAGCATGAATAGCATCAAGAGATAATAAAAAGACTCAAAGAAAGCTTGTTAAGAATTCCCTAAGCCCATTAGAGCATTTAGTAAGGCCATATAGAAAACTAAATTGAAATATGGCATAAAACTCACCTAAAAGACTCTTAGAATAAAAAGTTGAATTCAAGCCAAGAGAAAACATGATTCTTTATGAACAAAGCCTATGCATGAAAATAAGACAAACCAATAACTAAAAGGCCAAAACGAATTAAAATTACAAATAGGAAAACTTGATAACTCAAAATGACCCCAAAAGAGGGCAAATTATGGGAAATTGTAATTACCAAGCCTAATACCCAAAAATGCGAGTATTACTCCCAAAACTAGCCCTATCATACGAAATTATATCCAAAACAAATTGAAAATATCTATAAGATCATAAAAATCGGATTTGAAATGGGAAAGTTATGCACAATTGAAGAATTAAGTGCAATAGGGAAAAATACAAAGAATAGTTAACCAAATAGGTGGTATATGTCACAACCCAAAGGGAGGTTGAGTCACAATAGTACTGTCATATAATACGTGAAGATTTGAGATCATGTACCATCCTTAATCAAGGGGCTTTGGCGTACTACATGATGTATTTCACAACTACAGCCTTCTCCTAGTAACTAGTATTAAGTAATAGTAGAGCACATAAATTAAAGTTATATCATCCAATTATTACTAATATAACATAAATAAGAGGGGATGTAAGGCTTCCCCTAAATTAGTCATATAGTATCAAGATGAATCATCATAAGTAGTTTAAGCCACTAAATAAGCTAAAGATACTTAATAATGGAGAATAAAGAGAGTTCTATAATAAATAAAGGTTTCACTCGAGCTATCGACTTCTTCACATCCCATAACCCCAATTAGTATAACTGACCTTGGGCATCTTATTGATTGGCTCCAACCAAAGATCCTGCTATAATAACAAACTATAGGGAGGTAAGCTCAATTACTTAGTGAGTAACCTTCCTACTTTACTAGTAACAATATCAAACAAGTTATTAAACAAGCGTATGAATGCATAGTTAAACATATGCAATGCAACAATAAATATAATCTACCAGTAACTGTATACAGCAAGGTTTTAATGCCCACCATTGCCCGAGTTAGGAAGCATTTCAGTACATTAAGATCTAAGTATCCGTATCTAATTCAAAGTCTCTTGTCAACAATATTACCTTTTGTAGTAGGCACAACATAGCCTCAAGCAAAAGGCGTCACTCCTTGAAGCCAAGTAGTTCCTAAAGGTCAAGATAGGAGCATGTCGTACAAAATACGTCATATGATAATAGTTTCAACATACATAATACAATTTAGATCCAACTAGGCATGATCCCCCATTCTACTGCATGATGCTAATGCCCTTAATATCATGTTATATGATGTGATGCATGTCCAGTTTAATTAGGGGTCGAGTATTTATTAATTTCGATTCATGGGTGACCAATCAATAATATACAAACACTCTAAGATCTTAAGTTCTAATGCAATAAGCATATAATTTTATATCAACTTAAGGTATTTTACAAGCAAGATCAATCATATCAAGCACATATAATTTCCTGTTTGCCCTAACATGTAACAAATTCAATTATGTCATATAATTAAGCATTTCGCTAACTATAAGCACAAACAAGCAAAGTAAGGAGTGGTGTACTCACTCGGCCATGATACTTAACCATCCTAGTAATCCTTGACTGCATCCAAGTTAAAATCCTTGTCACCTGAAGAAAATAATTAAGGTCTATGAGTATTCTATTTATATTAGCTAACTAGGCTTATCGCCCACTAACCTTAAGCTAGCTGTTTTCATAATTTGGACATATCTTCTTCATTTAACTTCCTTTTCGATGATCATATAATCATTTTTATCGTTTTCAAATGTTGTTTTATTTGGTGAAGTTTTTTTTTTTTTAGGTTTCTAGGTTAGTAAGTTTTCGGTTTAGGCCTCATAAGAGCCCAAATAGGGATTTAGGCTTAATTTTGGGCCTTGGGCTTGGTTTTTGACTTTAGGCTTTATAATTAATAATTTAGGCCTTCTTTTAAGTATTTTAAATAGGTTTTTTCTATCCAACACCTTAAAATTTTAAAATGAGCCTTAGTGATATTCTTATGGGTCTAAATGAGCCTTTTCACTAAGTTTAAAGCTCTAAATCACTAAAAAGCCTATGGTGGGTGTCTTAGATGGGCCTTTGAGTTTAGTGGGCCTTTTAATTAAATCATTCTAAGCCTTCTAACCTAAGGTTTAGATCTAGTCACTTAGCTACATGGGCTCTAAAGTTAGTTCTTTTAGGCTTTATGTATTGAAATCATTATTTAGGGCCTTGGACTCAAGCCTACTTATCTTTTTAGGCTTAAGCCCAACATTGGACTTAAGTTTAACCCACTTTTAATATGTTTACAAATCTACATATTAAGGTCTTAGGGGTTATTAACACCATTCTTAAGCCTATTCTCACTAAAGAAGCTAGTTTAGGGTCTTAACCATACTTTAGCCTACTTAACTTAATTAATTAAGTCTTAAACTATACTTAACACTAAATAACATGTCATTAAGCTAATAAAATGTTCCTAGGCTCAAATCTTTCATTTTCATGCAACACTTGATTTTTATGGTGATTCTACTTAAGTAACCTATGTTTCTACTAATCTAAAACCATAATAACTAAACAAAAGTGTGTAAGAATGTTGTGAGGGAACATATAAGGGGCAACATGCATGGGAAATGGGGATTCTATCAACCAACTTGATGATTTACTATAAAAACTAACACTACTCTATACTACTTAATCTATTTGTGTTATATCTTCTATCAAAAGTTATTTTTCCTTTACTAACCTTTGTTTGTCCTTCTCAAAAAACCTTAGAACTCCTAGGGGTTTGATGTAGAGTAAGGTTCAACAAATAAAAACATTAGTTTCTAACATTATTCTATAAGAAACTAAGGAAAAACTAGCCAAGTACTTACTAAAGCAAGGAGTGGAAGGTCCACTTTGTGATCTATAAGCTTATATGTAGGTATGGGTATGTGTATATGTTGAAGGACTAGGGGACGGTGTGTATGAGGCGTAAGGCTTGGTGGTGAGTGATTTGGAGTGGTGGTGTAAGGTCCGACGGTGTAGTGTATATGTATATTTATGAGGGTAGATTGGAGAGGGATTTGGGGTTAATGTTTAAGAGAGTGTTTAAGAGGATTTGAAAGTATTTTAGGGTTAAGAAAATGAAACAAAATAAGTAAGGGGGAGGGAGTGGCCGGTCATAAGGTAGGGGGAGAGTGGGGGGACAAACTTTGGGTGATTTAGGAAAACAAGAATAAGGCTTAAAATGGGGACCATGTACTATCATGCTTTTTTTCCAAATTGAGTAAGATCTTGCCCTCTTAGGGTACAAGGTATTTTAAGGTGATTAAGGGTTTGTCTTTTGGTTCTTAATCATGTTTAACTTGTAGCAAATTAAGATGTAATGAAGGTTGGTTATAGATTAGGGTTTGATTAGGGTAATTGATGGTAATTAAGCATGACTAGACTAATTAAGTGCACTTAAGATACGTTTAGGGTTTTTTTGAACTTTGATGCTACGCTTTAACTAATCCAAATTCCCTATACATGTACGTAGGGTTTCCTTAGGGTTTGGTGTCCGTTTATAGTTATTTGATCCGCATACAAGCTAGAAAGTTAGTGTTTCAATCATTTAGTGCTATTGATCACTTATATTGATTGATTCAACCTATTAGTGTTTATTTGTGATATTAAGGTATTTGATCACTTAATTAGGGTTAGATGATCATTTTAAGGTTTCGTTATCATTCTAGGGTTTTTCAAGTATTAGGATTCTTGCTCGTTTAGTTAGGTTTTTAGGGCTTACTTCAATTAGGGTTTTTAGTTAAACACTTAAGGTTCAATTCTTTTACCTAAGTTTTATTGTTATGTTTAATTGGTTCGAAGGACTATCCAAGGACTCCTTCATCCAATTCTGCTTTTGGGTTATCAAAATTTTGTAAGGTTTATAGTATAAATCGAGTTAAACAATTGAGATAATACCCTAAGAATGACATAATTCTTATTTTTCACTTTTCTTAATTATTAAGTGATTCCAACTTTGAGACCAAGCTACCACTAAACTATTACGACTAGCTGATATGGCTGAGTCAGTATCCTTGATGACTCCATGTTTAGTTGTGTTTATAGTTAGATGCACTTAACTTTATATACATATACATATATATATACATATATGTAATGGATAGATGGATGTAGGGATATGGATATCACGTGATAGTGCCTCTTGGTTGTGAAAATACTTGTAAATATGATAACAATTTTTTTTTTTTTGTAATAACCACCAATGGGATTATGTGTGTTTATGAAATCGGTTAGTCATCTAAATTAAATTAATATAATTCCTATACAACTAGTTAATTTAATTGGATCATGCATTATACTCTATGTTATACCGTTTATACTAGCTGTCATCTCATACGGAAGGTAGAAAAAGGGTTATAAGAATAGGAGCTCTTGAAGGGATTCTTTATAAGCACATCACAAGTTTCTTAACTATTAAGTCCCTATCTTAGCCTATAAGCTTACTAGGCACTAGGAGATGCTAACCATAATGGTCGTTTTTAGAGACTTTTGCTTAGGGTGTATACATAGACAATGGGGGCCACCATATTACTAGACTTAGGATTTTACTTACACTTTTTTTTTTTTGAAGAAAGGTTTTATTTCTAAGTTTGGAAATTTTTAGATATATACACAAGTGTACTTGTTGGTTAAAAACACAAGTACTAGATACCGGTTGTGATTTGTAGTTGGCTAACAATCTCTGACTTTGACTATAGAGAGTGAATTTCTGAGTTGCATGCAATACCTAGGCTACTATATGTATTTGTTTAGTACACTTCATAACTTATGCATTCATATGCTTAATAATTATTCAATTGCTTAAAGGCATGGTAAGAGGGATAACTTACTAAGCATGTTGTAAGTTTACACCTGCTTATATGTCTCTTGATGCATAGCAATCTATTCATAATTCAGGGTCGCAGTATGCCTAAAGGCAAATCCAGAATTTTGAGTGGTCTAATAGGAAGGAATGAGAGAATGAAAGGAGATGGATTTACTATTTGGACTCTTTATTTCTTTATTACTGATACTATTATGCTTTATTGGTATTAGTAGCCATTAGAACTATTTAAGTACTTGAAGATTATCTATGTTTTAGGGATTTAGAATCTTGATGGATTATTTATATATATGAAATCTAGTAAAATTTACTTAGTAAAAATTATTGCTATGGTATTATTTATCTAAAGGGCATTGAGGTAATTAAGAGTGGAAATAGCCTTGTATAATGTATCAAAGGGTGACAATTGATAAGGGTATTAATCTTTGATCTTCGTTCAATGTATAGCGATCCACTACTACTAGGGTACTGAGTGGGTTATATCAAATTTAAATGGTATCAAAGCAAGGTTATTAATAGGAAAAATAAAACTTGACCCTAGACATTAAGGCATCTTCTCTAATGAGCTTAAGAGGTGTAGAACTAGTATAGGTGCTTAATGATTTAACTTTATAAGAGGACCTTTAATAAGAATAACATTAAAATGTTTAAAAATTTTTGTTGATCTAGTGAAGGCAAGTAGCAACATATTAGGTCTTGTTTAGGATGCATAAGGATGAGACCCTTCTCGAGTTTCTATGATGACTTTAGAATTTGTGCAAGGATATGGCATTAGTAGGGATGCCATGCATTGTTCAGGACATTTAGATCACTTGGAGAGTAGCATTGATCTTATATTGGAAGTGAAGATACCGGAATATCATGTTCTTCACAGTCGAGCTAGTTTTGTTAGATGTTGAGTTGTTATATATGATGGAGAGATAGGAAGGTATCAAGATAGCTGGAGAGATAGTCTTTCTCATTTAAGACAACCCACCATTGGATACCCTCGACTTCATGCATTAGCAAAAAGTTGGGAATATATTCATTCTCACTTACGATATGTGAGCACCACTTAAGGATAGTAGAGCAGCAAGACTAGCAGCTTAGTATCTATCTTCTACTTACAGCATTAGTAGCTATCCTTGGGGCAAGTGCCCAACCAGACGAGATGGACATCCTCCTTGATGCCTTGGTTAAGGAAGAGAATGAGGATTTGGTACTATCGCTTATTGAGGAGTTGGAGAGAGTTATGGAAGATCACAAACTTCTATCCATAGTACTAACAAGAGGTGATCTTAGAGTAGAGCTTAACATTCACCTTAACCCTTGAAATTAATAGTAGCCCATGAAGTGGTATCGATGGGCTTCTAGCCTAAACTCTTCATTTGACTCTAGTGTTGGGTCTTCTATGGCAATACCTATGAGGAGGTGTAGACTTTTTGTTAGCTTGATGATGATGAGGTGGGGCCTTCTACTTGTCCCTTTAAACACATTATTTGATAAATTTGTAGATTGTTAGGTCTTTGTGATAGAATGTGCCAAAATGATCATGTGTGCTTCTTCTTTAGTAGATTTAGGATCATGAGTGATCATTTAGTACTTTAAGCGTATTTTGTTGTAGTAAGGTTCCCAATGTACTCTTTTGAGTGTTTTGATGTATTTCTTGAGAACTCTACATGTAGTGAGGATTCATGTACAATCAAGAAATTGTGTATTTTGAGAGGTTGATGTACCGGTGAAGTTACATGTATTGAGAGAACCATTGTGTTGTAATGAGAGTTTGCTCGACAGAAGCTATTCTCTTTTGATTGTAACCTCCATTTTGTGAAATGAAATGAAATGGCAACATTTTCATGATCATTAGTTGTGCTGCACAACTCATTTCTTTTCTTGAACATCAAAATCGGGATTTTGGTTTGTTATGATAATATTTGAACCTAACTTTGGAAAAATTTGTCTTCATTGGACATGGGTATAAGGGGCAACTGGTGGGAGGCAAGTGTACTTGTTAAGTTATAGTATAATAAAACAGATTTGAGTTCGAGTATAGATCCCTTAAGGACTACGTATAAGTGCGAATATTAGTACTTACTCCTTTCTTAATATCTAACCTATCAAACAATTTTAATTAATAAAAGACAACTAAATTAAACTATTCAAATAAAAATAAAAGAAAGAAAAAAAATAACAAAATAAAATATAATTACAATTAATTATGAATGCATGAACTTAGTATTCAATTATTGATCCTGCTAGAGCAGCTATATAATTTATCAACCTCATTCTTGTTTATTAGACCATGGGGATCCTAACATGGATTAATTGGACTCGCATCTTTCAATTAATTCCTAATCTTAAGTATATCTTATCTAAATTGCTTTTGCAATAAAATAAATTAAGATCGCATTAAGTTCTTAGATTTTGCTATTAGGTTGCTTTAATTCGAAGAAACCAAATAGCTAAACGTTTTAGTTTATTTAGTTACTTCTAATTACACTAGTCTATTACTATAACATCTCGTAATCTCAATAGGAAACATAAATATTAAATCATTAACCAAGGTAAATATTAATTCAAAGACAATAAAGCACAGCATAATTACATCATTATAACAAGAAAATCATCGATTGATAATAAAAGAAAACTAATTACATAGAAAATATCATAATAATTGAATACTATAACTAAATTAAAAAATTGAGAAAACAAAGAAATAAAATGGATAAGTTTATTCTATTAATTTTCTATTGGTTATCTCTCTAATTATAAGGCCATTTATAGTACAAAAGGAATTTTGAAATATATCTCCAATATATCTTTAGTATATCTTAAATATTTCTTCTTCCGAATCTAGCTTCAAATAAAAGATATATGAAAGCATGACATCTTAGATTAGCCCCATTAACTGCTTGTGAATCTTTTTGTGGATGCACATTTAAATTTTGCATCAAATAGACTAAATACACAGCTTAATCAAAGGTAAAGGGGTACATGTCATGTACTATTAAAATAATATTACACAACCAAGAAATTTACATATATATATTGTAGACACCTAATTTTTGCCCTTCCCTAGTCTTATTTTTTATTTATTTATTTATTTTCTTACAAAAAGGGTCCTAATGCAAAAAAGAGATAAAAATAAAAAAAAGTTGACAAATAATGAAAATACCAAAAAAAATAAGAAAAGGAAAAATTATAAAGATTTTGTAGATTTTTAGAAAGTAATTTATATTAGGAATAATTAATTTAATGTTAGTGTTAATTTTAGCTTAGTTAAAAAATTTTCAGTTTAGGAATTTAGATAGTTTAAATATAATTTTATTGTAATGAATATTAAGATACAAACCAACAATCTAACGGGTAAGAAGCGGAGTACTTGTGTGGATTTAGTTGGAGGTTACGGGTTCGAGTCTCAGCAGGTATCCATGTCTTTATTTTTCTATCTTTGTAAAAGAATCATATCATATCAAATCATATGGGTTTAGCTAAATCAGATTTGCATAAGATTTGAATCTAGTTTAATCGGATATAATAAGATTCGATTTGGGCTTTATAAAAAGAAAAAATCACAACGGGAAACAACTAGAGAGCTTCATAAAAAAAATTGGAAAATCAGCTTCATCAAAGTCAGAACGCTGTGAACCGATCCCACCGATCGTCAGGAAAGCAAGACGCCATCTGAATTCTACCCATCGTCAGGAAAGCAAGATGCCACCCATCGTCAGGAAAGCAAGATGCCATTTAAATTCCAACGATCGTAAGGAGCAACGTGACACGAAGCAGCGACGACAATTCCATTATTCCTTTACTCCGCACAGCAGTCCACAATCAATCCACGCGAATTCCAATTCGCATCGAAGTCCTCATGACACAATCAAGCCTAACGAATTAATGAAGTCTTCATAATTCGAAGCCTGACGAACCAACGAAATCCAATAAAAACCAAGTCCAGGTGAAATCCAAAAACATCTAAGTCTAGACGAAACCAACGAAAATCCGATCGTCAGGTTCGGTTTAGATTTTTATTATTATTATTGTTATTATAATTATTATTATATTATACTATATTAGTATTTTATCCTATCTTTAGATATTTAGTATTGTATATATATATATATATGTTAGTATATGACATTTCCTTTAACATTAATTTTCTTTATTATATAGGTTAGATAATGATTTAAGTGAATGGTTATTTCATAATAGTTATATGAGTGTAAATGTATATTTATTACTTTAAGGGTCGTTAAGATTACTTTTTATTTATATACACGTTATTATATTTTCTTAGTTAACATAATATATAATATGATTTTAGGAGTTCTAATATTAGTTCTTATATAAAGCGCATTACATGGAATTATTTTATTTTGGTAGATAGTTATATATATTAGTTTAGTGGTTGTTAGAATTAGTTATTTTTTAGATTTGGCTTTACTTAAGATTTTATCACATGGAAGTTTTTTTTAAATAATAAAAATTAATAAAAGACCCTTTTAAAAATAGGATTTTTTAGAGTATTTTTTTATATAACCATAACATTCAAGAGTTAGGACCCCTTTACATTTCTTTTAAAATAAACCGAATAAATTAAAAACGTAAACTTGGAAGGTTTTTAAAATTAAAATCAATCAACACATTAAAAGTTTTTTTTTTTTTTTGAAAGAACTACGATCGTTTGATCCGGCTAGCGGGTACGTAGGCACCTTCGGGGCGACGATAAAATATGTAATTTTTCTAAATTAAAAAAAAAAATCATTTTGATATTGATAAAATAAAAAAATATTTTAATTGACTTCTTTTCTATAGTTAATTGTCTTTTTCATAGTCTAGATGTCTTTTCCAGAGTTTAGATGTCTTTTTCATAGTTTAGATGTCTTTTCCATAGTTTAGATGTCTTTTTCATAGTTTAGGTTTCTTTTTTATGATTCGGACATCTTTTCTGTGATTCAGATATTTTTTCTATGATTAAGGCATCTCTTCTATGATTAGGAAATTTTTTTTTCTTTCTTTCTTTTTTAATGTTTTAAGCATCTTTTCTATATAAAAGTTTCATCATGTAGAATATTGCATATTTCATAAAATCTTTAAGGTTTTTCTTGAAAATAAAAAAATTATCACTTAGTTATTTTTAAATAAAAATTTTAATTTGGCACTTTTCAAAAATTAGGTTTTTTTTATAATTAGGAATAAAAATTAGGCTTCTAGGGATTTTTCTTAATAAAAATAAAATAGTTAATAAAAACGCAAATTCAACCAATTATTTTTTATAAAAAGAACCAACCCACTAAATTTTTTTTCGAAAAGAACTACGATCGTCTGATCCCGACTTGCGGGTACGTAGGCACCTTCGGGGCGACGATAAAATTTGTAGAAACTTAGGTTCTTTTTTTCTTTTGATTTTAGTTATTTATTTTTTTAAATATTATGATTAGAAAAATAATCCTAATTTCCGTAAATAAATAGTGGTACCCGTTAAGGGTTTAATAGGTTAGCTCCCGAATTCGGAACCCTCTGGTTCTTCATTGAATATGAAATTAAAGACCGGTAGCCAAATCGTGATCAATCCACCTAATTGGTCACGGTTTCTTTTTCTTTTCCTGACTTCGGTCGGGTGGTGACTCCAAAAATTATTTTTAATAAAAAACCGGAATTTCTCAATTTCTTTAGTCGATGATTAATATTAAATGGGTTAGGGTTTAGTATTAATCAAGAAATGAGAAATCAATTTTAAATAATTAGAAAACCGAAAAATCAGACTCGATAGTTTGGTGACTCCACTGGGGACCGCTAGAGGGCTAGCCACTAGAAGTTGCCGAAAATAAGATTATTTTTCAAAAAAAAAATGAAATAATAAAAAATAAAAAAAAAAGAACTTAGGTATGTTATTTGATGTATTTGTTTATTTTATTTATTTGTTTTTTTTATTAACATTTTTTGCTGTGGCAGTTTATTTAAGGGGGAATTTTGGGGGGTTTTACTTTTATCTTTTATTTAGTTATTTTTATTTTATTTTATTTTTCTTTCTGCATCATAAATGCATGTTAGACACGGTCAGAACTAAGCCGTCTTAGGACCTTAAGAGGGAGGCCATTGTGTAAGTTTCGGATGTTGTGGGGCAACCACCTTCCGGGGCCGATCAGGCTACCCCACTCAAGTTCAAATGTGACCATAGAACCGTTGCTTTAAAAAAACGCAGTGGTTGCAGAACTTGAGAACCTTTAGCACCTACCCTTTTGCATTACACAAAACTTTTTTTCAAAAATTACAAAGTACTTATGATGTGGCAAACCTAAATTGATAAAGACAGTTGTAAAGTTGTGATGGTAATTGTAATCTTCCGTTGTAAATAATTTGTAATAATTTGATGTAAAGTTTAGAATACGTCGTAATTGTAACTTTAATTTTGATTTTTATCAGTCATGGCTACATCAAGTCAAAGGGCTTCCAAACAAATCCACGCCTACCCACTTCATTGGTCTTAAAAGATACTCTAGATATGGATATAACTTTTTAGCCCAAATAAGTAAAAATTCATTGGGCCCATCTTACCTCTATAGAAGAGCCCTATAAATATTACTATAGTTAGGGCTTTAGTACATCTATTAGGGCTCGAATCTATCACTTTGGGCCCACATCAATTGAGCCCAATCCTCACGGAGTAAATAGAAGACAAAAAAAAAATAATAAATAAAAGAAACAAAACAAAAGAATCAAACCCGTAAAATAATAGGTAATTATCATTGTGCCTAGCATTTTGCCCACCAAAAATATCCATTCTTTTAGGTCAATTCAATATTTTGCAAATAGCCTTCTTTATTTGGAATAAATAAGATTTAGATATTTTCTTTGTTTAGCCTTTTATTCTTCAGAATTCCTCTCTTGTAAATAGACTCTCAGTAATGTTGTTTTCTGCTTATATATATTTCCATGAAACCAATCTTCCGTATCATCCATTCACAATTCCATTACTCTGTCTTTGTAACACAAAAGCCCTAACTTTTCCTCTCTCTCTTTCGAAAAAAAAAAACACAGAAAGAAAGAGAAAAGAAAGAAAAAAGAAGGAAAGGAAAGAAAAGAAAAGAAAAAGAAAGAAATTTGCTAACGGTTACAAATCCTTATAGGGTTCGGGACAAATACAATCACTTGGCCCATTAAGGCAGATAACCTAAACAGACCCACTTGGCCCGAGAAAATAACCAACTAAACCCGAACCCTAGCCCATCAAGATGATTTAACCAACTTAATGCCCTTGAGCCATCAAGTCTAACCATGAACAGAACCAAAACACAAAGCCATTAAACACTATCCTAAGGCCGATCCTCGATACTAACAAAAAGGGCAAATCATTAGTCCCTTCTACTTCAAAAGTTGTCAGTTTCAGCCCATTTGAACTCTAAAGAACCTAACCTAAAATCAGATATGGAAGCTTAAGGGCGTTAAGACCTAAGAGTCTAGGGCATGGGGCATTTAGTCTTTAAAATTTCACATGAGGCATGTTCCAATGAATTGGGGAGTAAGGTTCATTGTCACCTTAAGGTCAATCCATCCTTATGTAAGGAATTGGTAACTCACTTTTAAAAAGTTTTGAGTTAAAAGAGGCGAGCTATATCCTATGCACTAACCCTTAAACACTTTGAGAGTTAAGAGACATCATGGTGAGGATATTTTGGACTCATTCCTTAAAAGAGGTCCATTTTGAATTTGATACGCAGATCGAAATGAGGTTAGGCATTCATTTTCAAATCCTAAACACAATTATCCTTTGATAACCCCGTTGGACTGATCTGGAGTCATTTCAAATGTAAGCCCTGTCAAGAACCACCCCCACAATGGGGTAATTTGGAGGTTAGGGTTATTAATTAGGAGAGAAGGATAAAACTGATTTGTGCTTACCCCGGTAATAACAATTCAAGGATAATTTTTGTTTTCGATAAATTGTTTTCTTTGAAGAAAAGCTAACATTTTTTTTCAAATACCCCGAAGGCCACATATACCTTACCTAAGCTAATGCACTCTGAACTTATACCTATGGATTTAGGCCTTGATTCATCCAAAGACAAAAACTTGACAAAAGAGATAGTTATTTTTGGGGAGAGGAAAGAAAGAAATGAAACGAAACGAAAAAAGAAAAGAAAAAGAAAAAGAGAAAAAAAGAAAAAGAAAAATAGAAAAGGAAAAAGAAAAAACCAACAAAAAAGGAAAATGAAGAAATGTCCAAATATAGGGCTCAAGAAAATCCCCAATCAAAGAAGGCTTAAGTTGCTCTAAAAACATAAGGCCTTGAATCGCGTTCCTAACAAAAAACACAAAACCTCATATTCATTCAAGATCGTATTTTCAACCGCAAACCAAAAACTCCATATTCAGTTCAAAATAACACTCCAAATCACGAACATAAACCCTTTCTATCCACTCAATTGTCAAACACAAGACCTTCCCACCCACAATACTTCCCTACTTAAAGCTCTTCTAATTTTGAAAAATAATTCATCTAAGATAAAAATTATCTTTGAAACTGGGGCAAGCGCACATCTAGTTCATTCCTAAGGGTTCTTGACTTGTACCCCCTAGGTTGGATGAAAGCACTTTTTCTAAAATAAGCCCTCTCAATTAACTTCTTTTGAAACCATTTGACCAAAAGCCAAATTTACAATACTGAACCCAAAAAGACCTGCAGATCAATCAAAGCGTATCACTTGCGAATTGGACTGTAATTTTCGGAATAGTAGTCAAGAGTGAAATCCAGATCAAGAGTGCGTAAGGAAGTCCTCTTCGACTAAACTAATCGTGAGTTACCTTTTCCTTACGAAATGAATATTTAAGGCTTATCCAAGAAGCTGATTGTTACAAACTAGGGTGGATATGAGATACCCTACATGATTATAGCGTTTACCTTTTAAATAGGAATTTGCATTCCGTTAGCAAACTTTCATGGAAAAAGAGAAAAAAAAAAAGAAAATGAAAAGACATGGAAAGGAGAAAGAGAAAGCAGAGGCTTATTACAAGTTTTTCCATTCATTTTCCAGTTTATAGTGGCCAAATTTTCAATTCATGTTATAAACAGTTTTCACCAAATCTTTCATTTGTAAAATTCTCAAATCAAGAGTTTTTTTTTCAAGTTGGCTATGTTCCTCAATTTGCTTTCAACTCTCAATAGAGCTTAAGCAAATCTGAAGCATGCTTACCCTTTATCTGTTTTTTCAAGGATATAGCCAGTTCATAGTGTATTGTTCCTATCCATATCTTCCTTAGCACTTCAGTCAACTTATGGAGTACTATCCGGTTCATATTTTCATTTAGGGATCTAGCTAGTTCATTGAGCGCAGTCCTAATCTAAAGTTTCTTAAGCTTCAGGCTAGCTCCCAAAACACAGTTCCGATTTGTAATCTCTTAGGGAGCTAGCCAACTCGAAGAGCGTAGTCCCAATCCAGAGTTTCTTAAACTCCCAGTAGTATGACTCATAGAACGTTACCCGACTCAAAATTTCATCAAGGGATTTAGTAAGCTAAAGAAGCGCCATCCCAATTCAAGTTTTCCTTCAAAATTTTAGCTCTTAGCCAGCTCATGGGGCGCTTTGACCGCCTTGGAGAGTCAGCTCATTAAGGGCATGATCCAAGTTTTCCATCAAATTTTTAGGTCTTAGCCAGTTCATGGGGTGCTTTGACCCCCTTGGAGAGTCAGCTCATTAAGGGCACGATCCAAGTTTTCCTTCGTATTTTTTAGGTCTTAGCCAGCTCATGGGGCGCTTTGACCGTCTTGGTGAATCAACTCATTAAGGGCACGATCCAAGTTTTTCTTCATTATTTTTAGGTCTTAGCCAGCTCATGAGGCGCTTTGACCATCTTTGTGAGTCAACTCATTGAGGGCACGATCCAAGTTTTTGTTCATTATTTTGAGGTCTTAGTCAGCTCACGGGGCGCTTTGACCATCTTGGTGAGTTAGCTCACTGAGGGCACGATCCAAGTTTTCCTTCGTATTTTTTAGGTCCTAGCCAGCTCATGGGGCGCTTTGACCGTCTTGGTGAGTCAGCTCATTAAGGGCACGATCCAAGTTTTCCTTCGTATTTTTTATGTCTTAGCCAGCTCATGAGGCGCTTTGACCGTCTTGGTGAGTCAGCTCATTGAGGGCACGATCCAAGTTTTTCTTCATTATTTTTAGGTCTTAGCCAGCTCACGGGGCGCTTTGACCGTCTCGGTAAGTCAGCTCATTGAGGGCACGATCCAAGTTTTCCTTCATATTTTTTAGGTCTTAGCCAGCTCATGGGGCACTTTGACCGTCTTGGTGAGTCAGCTCATTAAGGGCACGATCCAAGTTTTCCTTCGTATTTTTTAGGTCTTAGCCAGCTCATGGGGCGCTTTGACCGCTTGGTGAGTCAACTCATTAAGGGTACGATCCAAGTTTTCCTTCATGTTTTTAGGACTTAGCCAGCTCATGGGGCGCTTTGACCGCTTGGTGAGTCAGCTCATTAAGGGCATGATCCAAATTTTCCTTCATGTGTTTAGGACTTAGCCAGCTCATGGGGCGCTTTGACCATCTTGGTGAGTCAGCTCATTAAGGGCACAATCCAAGTTTTCCTTCGTATTTTTTAGGTCTTAGTCAGCTCATGGGGCGCTTTGACCGCTTGGTGAGTCAGCTCATTAAGGGCACGATCTAAGTTTTCCTTCATGTTTTTAGGTCTTAGCCAGCTCATGGGGCGCTTTGACCGTCTCGGTGAGTCAGCTCATTAAGGGCACAATCCAAGTTTTCCTTCGTATTGTTTAGGTCTTAGCCAGCTCATGGGGCACTTTGACCGCTTGGTGAGTCAGCTCATTAAGGGCACGATCCAAGCTTTCCTTCATGTTTTTAGGTCTTAGCTAGCTCATGGGGCACTTTGACCGTCTTGATGAGTCAGCTCATTAAGGGCACGATCCAAGTTTTTCTTCATTTTTTTTAGGTCTTAGCCAGCTCATGGGGCGCTTTGACCGTCTTGGTAAGTCAGCTCATTGAGGGTACGATCCAAGTTTTTCTTCATTTTTTTTAGGTCTTAGCCAGCTCATGGTGCGCTTTGACCGTCTTAGTGAGTCAGCTCATTGAGGGCACGATCCAAGTTTTTCTTCATTATTTTTAGGTCTTAACCAGCTCACGGGGTGCTTTGACCGTCTCGGTGAGTCAGCTCATTGAGGGCACGATCGAAGTTTTCCTTCGTATTTTTTAGGTCTTAGCCAGCTCATGGGGCGCTTTGACCGTCTTGGTGAGTCAGCTTATTAAGGGCACGATCCAAGTTTTCCTTCGTATTTTTTAGGTCTTAGCCAGCTCATGGGGCGCTTTGACCGCTTGGTGAGTCAGCTCATTAAGGGCACGATCCAAGTTTTCCTTCATGTTTTTAGGACTTAGCCAGCTCATGGGGCGGTTTGACCGCTTGGTGAGTCAACTCATTAAGGGCACGATCCAAGTTTTCCTTCATGTTTTTAGGACTTAGCCAGCTCATGGGGCGCTTTGTCCTTCTTGGTGAGTCAGCTCATTAAGGGCACGATCCAAGTTTTCCTTCATGTTTTTAGGTCTTAGCCAGCTCATGGGGCGCTTTGACCATCTTTGTGAGTCAACTCATTAAGGGCACGATCCAAGTTTTCCTTCGTATTGTTTAGGTCTTAGCCAGCTCATGGGGCGCTTTGACCGCTTGGTGAGTCAGCTCATTAAGGGCACGATCCAAGCTTTCCTTCATGTTTTTAGGTCTTAGCTAGCTCATGGGGCACTTTGACCGTCTTGATGAGTCAGCTCATTAAGGGCACGATCCAAGTTTTTCTTCATTTTTTTTAGGTCTTAGCCAGCTCATGGGGAGCTTTGACCGTCTTGGTGAGTCAGCTCATTGAGGGCACGATCCAAGTTTTCCTTCGTATTTTTTAGGTCTTAGCCAGCTCATGGGGTGCTTTGACCGTCTTGGTGAGTCAGCTCATTATGGGCACGATCCAAGTTTTCCTTCGGATTTTTTAGGTCTTAGCCATCTCATGGGGCGCTTTGACTGCTTGGTGAGTCAGCTCATTAAGGGTATGATCCAAGTTTTCCTTCATGTTTTTAGGTCTTAGCCAGCTCATGGGGCGCTTTGACCGTCTTAGTGAGTTAGCTCATTAAGGGCACGATCCAAGTTTTTCTTCATTATTTTTAGGTCTTAGCCAGCTCATGGGGCGCTTTGACCGTCTTGGTGAGTCAGCTCATTGAGGGCACGATCCAAGTTTTCCTTCGTATTTTTTAGGTCTTAGCCAGCTCATAGGGCGCTTTGACCGTCTTGGTGAGTCGGCTCATTAAGGGTACGATCCAAGTTTTCCTTCGTATTTTTTAGGTCTTAGCCAGCTCATGGGGTGCTTTGACCGTCTTGGTAAGTCAGCTCATTAAGGGCACAATCCAAGTTTTCTTCATTATCTTTAGGTCTTAGCCAGCTTATGGGCCACTTTGACCGTCTTGGTGAGTCAGCTCATTGAGGGCACGATCCAAGTTTCTCGTTATTCTTTCACAAAGGCACTTCCCATTGTAGTTCTAACCCTCATCAACTGACTTAACGTTCCTTAAGATAGAGTCATCTTGAGGCAAAAACGGTGTCTCTATTATCTTTGTAGCAAAGTTTTATTCAAACTTCACCACAAAGAGGGGTAGATGTAGACACCTAATTTTTGCCCTTCCCTAGTCTTAGTTTTTATTTATTTATTTATTTTCTTGCGAAAAGGTTCCTAATGCAAAAAAGAGATAAAAATAAAAAAAAGTTGACAAATAATGAAAATACCAAAAAAAAATAAGAAAAGGAAAAATTATAAAGATTTCGTAGATTTTTAGAAAGTAATTTATATTAGGAATAATTAGTTTAATGTTAGTGTTAATTTTAGCTTAGTTAAAAAATTTTCAGTTTAGGAATTTAGATAGTTTAAAGATAATTTTATTGTAATGAATATAAAGACACAAACCAACAACCTAACGGGTAAGTAGCGGAGTACTTGTGTGGATTTAGTTGAAGGTCACGGGTTCGAGTCTCAGCAGGTATCCATGTCTTTATTTTTCTATCTTTGTAAAAGAATCATATCATATTAAATCATATGGGTTTAGCTAAATCAGATTTGCATAAGATTTGAATCTAGTTTAATTGGATATAATAAGATTCGATTTGGGCTTTATAAAAAGAAAAAATCACAACGGGAAACAGCTAGAGAGCTTCATAAAAAACATTGGAAAATCAGCTTCATCAAAGTCAGAATGCTGTGAACCGATCCCACCGATCGTCAGAAAAGCAAGACGCCATCTGAATTCTACCCATCGTCAGGAAAGCAAGACGCCATCTAAATTCCAACGATCGTAAGGAGCAACGTGACACGAAGCAGCGACGACAATTCCATTATTCCTTTACTCCGCACAGCAGTCCACAATCAATCCACGCCACGCTCCATCGATCCACAAGACGAAATCCAACGTTCTGGAAAGCAAACGCCAAACGAATTCCAATTCGCATCGAAGTCCTCATGACACAATCAAGCCTAACGAATTAATGAAGTCTTCATAATTCGAAGCCTGACGAACCAACGAAATCCAATAAAAACCAAGTCCAGGTGAAATCCAAAAACATCTAAGTCTAGACGAAACCAACGAAAATCCGATCGTCAGGTTCGGTTTAGATTTTTATTATTATTATTGTTATTATAATTATTATTATATTATACTATATTAGTATTTTATCCTATCTTTAGATATTTAGTATTGTATATATATATATATATGTTAGTATATGACATTTCCTTTAACATTAATTTTCTTTATTATATAGGTTAGATAATGATTTAAGTGAATGGTTATTTCATAATAGTTATATGAGTGTAAATGTATATTTATTACTTTAAGGGTCGTTAAGATTACTTTTTATTTATATACACGTTATTATATTTTCTTAGTTAACATAATATATAATATGATTTTAGGAGTTCTAATATTAGTTCTTATATAAAGCGCATTACATGGAATTATTTTATTTTGGTAGATAGTTATATATATTAGTTTAGTGGTTGTTAGAATTAGTTATTTTTTAGATTTGGCTTTACTTAAGATTTTATCACATGGAAGTTTTTTTTAAATAATAAAAATTAATAAAAGACCCTTTTAAAAATAGGATTTTTTAGAGTATTTTTTTATATAACCATAACATTCAAGAGTTAGGACCCCTTTACATTTCTTTTAAAATAAACCGAATAAATTAAAAACGTAAACTTGGAAGGTTTTTAAAATTAAAATCAATCAACACATTAAAAGTTTTTTTTTTTTTTTTTGAAAGAACTACGATCGTTTGATCCGGCTAGCGGGTACGTAGGCACCTTCGGGGCGACGATAAAATATGTAATTTTTCTAAATTAAAAAAAAATCATTTTGATATTGATAAAATAAAAAAATATTTTAATTGACTTCTTTTCTATAGTTAGTTGTCTTTTTCATAGTCTAGATGTCTTTTCCAGAGTTTAGATGTCTTTTCCAGAGTTTAGATGTCTTTTCCATGGTTTAGGTTTCTTTTTTATGATTCAGACATCTTTTCTGTGAGTCAGATATTTTTTCTATGATTAAGTCATCTCTTCTATGATTAAGAAAATTTTTTTTCTTTCTTTCTTTTTTAATGTTTTAAGCATCTTTTCTATATAAAAGTTTTATCATGTAGAATATTGCATATTTCATAAAATCTTTAAGGTTTTTCTTGAAAATAAAAAAATTACTTAGTTATTTTTAAATAAAAATTTTAATTTGGCACTTTTCAAAAATTAGTTTTTTTTTTTTATAATTAGGAATAAAAATTAGGCTTCTAGGGATTTTTTTAATAAAAATTAAATAGTTAATAAAAACGCAAATTCAACCAATCATTTTTTATAAAAAGAACCAACCCACTAAATTTTTTTTCGAAAAGAACTACAATCGTTTGATCCCGGCTAGCGGATACGTAGGCACCTTCAGGGCGACGATAAAATTTGTAGAAACTTAGGTTCTTTTTTTATTTTGATTTTAGTTATTTATTTTTTAAAATATTATGATTAGAAAAATAATCCTAATTTCCGTAAATAAATAGTGGTACCCGTTAAGGGTTTAATAGGTTAGCCCCCGAATTCGGAACCCTCTGGCTCTTCATTGAATATGAAATCAAAGACCGATAGCCAAATCGTGATCAATCCACCTAATTGGTTACGGTTTCTTTTTCTTTTCCCGACTTCGGTGGGGTGGTGACTCCAAAAATTATTTTTTATAAAAAATTGGAATTTCTCAATTTCTTTAGTCGATGATTAATATTAAATGGGTTAGGGTTTAGTATTAATTAAGAAATGAGAAATCAATTTTAAATAATTAGAAAACCGAAAAATCGGACTCGACATATATGTATTGAAGACATACGTTTGGACGTTAAATGGATTACATGGCATGTATATGTCCTTTTATCACAAATATATGGTGTATATTTCTCTAGTTTGTCCAATTTGATCCAATTCTTGTCTACTTCTTGACCAATTCTTTATCAACCGATTCATTTATCATGAAAACTTGTCCTGAAAGTGTAAAAATAAAATATAAAAAATTCAATACCAAATTACACTAAAAAAATATATGAAAGTATTATATAATCTACCTATAAATTAAGTACAATTTAGTATTTACTGTACCCCCACACTTAAGCTTTTATGTCCTAAAAAAAATAAATAAAAATAGTGAAAACTCTTAAGGACAAGGTTATCCATGAATACTCTAAATTAAAGAATCAAACATCAACATCGCACATAGCCTATTCACAAACAAGAGTGCATACTCTTCTATTAAAATTCATCTTTTTATCATTAATTTCATAGCTCTAGCAACTTTTATTTTATAGAATTTCACTCAATCATATTCACATGCCCTTAAAACACAACTACAAAAGATATGTATTGGCTACTAAAAATGATACCAGAATTAAAAAATTAATCTATATAAATTGAAGTTAAATTGCATCTGTAAACCTTGCAAACTTAGCCTTCTAGATATAAAGTTAAACTCATGTGCCGTTGATGTTTTCCTGAGTAGACAGAACAATGCAAAATTAAAATCGATTAAACTTTAAATTCAAAGCCTAAAATGAATATAAAAAACTTTCATATACTATTTGAAACCTTAATGGCATACAAAAAGCTTAAACCCTATGTATGCATACTTATAAGAAATTGACCTCAAACCCAAAAAAGACCCTAAATCCTAAACTCTAAGATTACAAAACTCTAAAAGTTTACCTGAAAATTTATAAAGCCTTGTTTTGATAAAATTACTGATAAATACACAAAATTACATAAAATCATTAACTAATGGTTAAAGATAATTTTAAATTATAATAAATAATTAATTTATACCAATTAAATAAATAAATTAATGAATTATAAATAATACCCTATAACTTGCTAGTAGCATTAAATGTATGTATGTATGCATATATTTTATTTCTTTTCTCCTTACTTTATAATAATAATAATAATGACAACAGCAATAACAACAACAACAACAATAATAATAATATGGGTTAGAGATAATTTTAAATTATAATAAATAATTAATTTCTACCAATTAAATAAATAGATTAAATAATACCCTATAACTTGCTAGTAGCACTATATGTCTGTATGTATGCAAATATTTTATTTCTTTTCTTCTTACTTTATAACAACAACAACAACAACAACAACAACAACAACAACAACAACAACAACAACAACAACAACAACAACAATAATAATAATAATAATAATAATAATAATAATAATTATTATTATTATTATTATTATTATTATTATTATTATTATTGGATTGGCTGGGTATTATAAGAAGTTTGTGAAGGACTTCTCAAAGATTTCGAGATCACTTACCCAATTGATACAGAAGAATGTAAAAACAAGAAAAGAGTTTCTAAGAGTTGAAAAAGGTATTAGTATCCACCCCGATCCTTGAATTGCCAAATGATAAAGAGCCTTTCACTGTATATAGTAATGCTTATAAAAACGGATTGGGATGTATACTTATGCAAAGCGGAAAAGTGATTGCATATGCTTCGAGACAATTGAGACCATATGAGCAAAATTATCTAGCTCATGATTTAGAACTTACGGCTGTAGTTTTTGCATTAAAGCTATGGCGACATTATCTGTATGGACAGAGATGCAAAATTTTTACTGATCATAAGAGCCTTAAGTATTTGTTTACTCAAAAGGAGTTGAATATGAGACAAAGAAGATGGCTTGAGTTGATCAAAGACTATGATTTAGGAATAAATTACTGCTCAGGTAGAGTAAATGCAGTTGTTGATGCATTAAGCAGGAAGAATTATGGTGAAGTTGCTTCTCTTTTGACTAATCAAAGGGAATTCATTAAAGAGTTTGAAAGATTAAATTTGGAGTTTTTATGGCATGAGGAAAATATTGAATTATCAAATTTGGTAATAGAGCCAACACTGATGCAAAGAATTAGAATTGCTCAACAAGGCGATGCTGTATTCAATCGAATCAAAGAAGAAATGGGAAGTGGGAAATACATTGATTTTCGGATGGATGAACATGATATACTTCGTATGAAAAACCAATTGTGTGTACCTAATGATGAGGATCTTTGAAAAGAAATTTTAAATGAAGCTCATTATTCAGGCTATACTGTGCATCTAAGAAGAACGAAGATGTACTAAGATTTGCAAAAGAATTTTTGGTGGAATGGAATGAAATAAGACGTTGCTGATTTTGTGCTTAAGTGTAAAACTTGTTAGAGAGTGAAAGCTGAAAATCAATGACCAGAAGGATTACTACAACCCTTATCTGTTCCAGAGTGGAAATGGGATCAAATATCTATGGATTTTATGAGTGGTTTACCAAAGACAGCTACTGGTTCTGATGCGATTTGGGTAATCAACTTACCAAATCAGCTCACTTTTTGCCAATTAATAAGACTTTTTCTTTAGAGAAATTGGTAAGGATATATATCAAGGAGATAGTGAGACTACATGGTATCCCAGCAGGAATTGTATCGGATTGAGATCCTAGATTTATATCAAAATTTTGGGGAAGCTTACGAAAAGTGATGGGAACGAAGCTACAGTTCAGCATAGCATATCACCCTTAAACAGATGGACAAACTGAGAGAATCATTCAGACTTTGGAAGATATGTTGAAGGCATGTATTATAGAGTTTAAAGGAAGTTGGGATACTCATTTTCCTTTCGTTGAATTTACCTATAATAACAGTTATCACTCAACCATACACATGTCACCTTATGAAGCTTTATATGGGAGAAAGTGTCAATCTCCATTATTCTGAGATGATATAGAGAAAGCTGTAATAAGTCTCGATTTGATTCAGGAAACAGCAGATAAAATCGTAGTGATCAAATAAAAGATGAAAGAATCCCAAGATAGACAAAAGAGTTAGGTTGACTTGAAAAGAAGAGAATTGGAATTCCAAGTGAGAGAACATGTATATCTAAGGGTAAAACCAATCAAAAGTATTCATCGTGCTAAAGCCCAAGAAAAACTAAGTCCAAGATATATAAGACCATTTGAGATTTTAGAATGAGTTGGGAATTTAGCTTACCGATTAGCGTTGCCACCTAATATGTTGGGAATTCATAACGTTTTCCATGTGTCAGTTTTGAGGAAACACATTCTTGATCCCAATCATATTGTTGCATTGGAACCAATAAGATTGCAAGAAAACTTGACATACGAAGAGCACCCAATGAAGATTATAGGCAATAAAGTATAACAATTGAGGAATAAACAGATTCGTTATGTCAAGATATTATGGAGAAACCATGAACGAGAATTAGCCACTTGGGAAGTAGAAGATGAAGTAAAGAGGAGATATCTACACCTATTCGTAGAACCAGGTATGCATCTCAAGTTTTGAGGACAAAACTTATTTGAAGGGGGGGGAGAATTTAAACCCTAGGAAATTAGTAGTTGAACCTTAACTCACGTCCGAGTGTCTTAAACCTTATAATAAGTCGATAATGCTAGTAACAATAAAAGATTATGAAATTTAATAAATCAAATATAACACTGATAACAAAACTTTAGGAATTGATCGAAACCCTAAATTGCGTATCAAAACCCTAAAACTAACTTACATACCATTAATCAAAACTGAACCCAAATTTGTTCGAAACCCTAAAATTATAAATATAAACCTATAAAATAGTTAAATATTACTCGATAGTGATAAAATTATAGTTGATTGCAATTTTCGACTAAATAGCCTATTCGCGTGAAAATTTAACAAAATCGCTATAATAGCTTGTAAAAATTATAATTGTAACGGGTACCAATTAAATTGATAAAATTTCACAAAAATTTAAAAATTAATTTATGATGAGAATTGTTATAAATTTTATGTTTCGAAAAATTACATATGTTTATTATTAATTTTCATTTTCCTTCTCTTTCTTTTTCATTTTCTTTCTTTTCTTCTTTTTCTCCTTACTACACATCCTGGAACCGAAAAAAAAAAAAATCAGCAGCCCATGTAACTAAAATAAAATTCCATGTGTCGAGTATAAAATAAGAGAAAAATGGAAATAATTAAGTTTGTCATATCCTCATAAATGTAAAAGATTAGATAATATCTTAGCTTACATTCTAGGTTAGCTCCTTACGTGAATAAAAGGGGTAACTAAAAATCTGGAAAAAAAAAAGAAAAAAATTCTGCATACAACAAAAAATTTAAGAAGCAAAATTGTAAGGGAAAGAAGGAAAAAGAAAGAAAGAAAAGAAGAAGAAAGAATTAAAAGAAATAGGTAAGTAATTTATTTTTCTAGTATAAATGTATATTATATGGTATATATATGTATAAATGAAGTATTTGCATAGTGTTTTTTTAAATATAACATTACTAATACATGTATATGTGTATAAATACATAAATTGAATTATATATGCATGTATATGGCTATGTATGTATACATGTATGTATATAGGTATATTATCCGAAAGAGTATGTATTATGTATATTTTTTTTTAAGAATACATATAATTAGTATTAAGTATTTTCATTAAATAACTATAGTAGATATATATATATATATTTGTACCATAAGCTATATAAATATATATGTATCCATGTATAATTATTTTTGTATATATATACATATGTAATCGTATAGTATATATATAGTAGTATATTTCCATAAATAATAATATATGACATACATATATGTATAATATAGAGTATATATTACGATGTACCGCATATATCATAAAATATATGTATAATATATAGTATACATATTTTATAACAAATACTATGTAAATATATAATATAAGAATAGGTATTTATAGATTATTTATCTATATCTAAGTATTCGAAAATTATATAAGTATATTATTATGTATAAATACAAACACATGAATATATATATATATATGTACATAAGAAGTATGTTTGTTTTCATAAAATAAGTATAGACATACATATAGCGTATAACATATATTATATATATGTAGTATACCGAAAATATATATATATGTATGTATAAATCGTGAAATACATAAATAATAAGAAAATGAGAAGTAATAAAAATAATAAAGGCAATAATAATAATAAGAATCATAATAAAGCTAAAAATCTCAAAAATAGGAAAGTATGCTCAAAATAATAAAAATATCAAATATATGGTTTAAGTAATTATTACATCATAAATATTAAGAACAAGTGAAAATTAATATTTTATAATTTTTAAACTTAAAAAGTAACTTTTGTGATATTTTTATATTACAATTTAAACTATGAATCATAACGTCTAAAATGGACCTCGTTACGAAAAAATACACTAAAAAACGATCAATATAGACTATAAGTTTATAACGATATGAGCTAAAACGAAAAAGTTATACGTGATTCGATAAAAAACTTAAATCGACAATTTCACATAACTAAGTGAAGTAAACCTTACAAATTATAACATTAGTTAGCTTTAAATTCCCTACCTTACAAAATTTTTATCGTTCTCAAGTGATTTTGATATAAACTCTAAGTTGCCACCGAATTACTATGACCCCTGAGCTAGCCATGGCCGAGTGAGTTTTTCCTAATGATTCCATACTTGTTTGTGTTTGTAGTTAGTGAATATAAGATATGATTTATAAATGAATGTGTATGGGGTTGGGTTATGCTTGTGCATGATAATTATTGATGATGGTGAATTTACTTTAAACTTCAATAATATAATGATTGTTGCATAATAGATTCACTAGAATTGATTGTTTATGACTTGGAATGATCATTGAATAAATAAGATTTAATTTTATTCAACTAGAAAAAGTTAACTTGGATCATGCATAAATCATACACTGTATAACTAATTGCAGCAATCACATTACACGGAGGTAGCGAGAAGCCATAGGTGGGTTGATTATTGATTGTTATTGATTTCATACGGTATGACCTTACCTTGGCCCACGGGATGAATAGGCATTGGAGGCGCCAACCGCCTGGCTATGGGTCGAGTCCAGAGGCTTTTGTTTAGGAGTGAGTGAGGGTTGCGTGAACCTACTCACAATCATATGTAGAACTCATTTTGATAAAGTTGGTAATGGATGTACCATTACATTTTAAATACGAAACACGAAGTTTCGTTATGAAATAAGTTCTAATATGATACCCAGATCTGACTGTACCGATGAATCTCCAACCCTGACTTCGGAGGGTGTTAAATCTAAGTTACATGCAGTACCTGGTCACCTGCATGTAATTATTTGGCATACTGTTTGCCATACATTCATTTGGTTGAATTTCTGATAGTTTATAAATTTGAATATGTAAATGTTATACTAGTTGAATTGAAGACATGTTTCAGTCTTCGTACTTGTAAACTTTTATACAAATAGATAATGTATTATAATTTTATTACTTGTCATGAAATGATATTACTTAAGCTTGCGTACTCTTGGTAGTTAGTAGTAGCTGTAGCCTTGTGTATCGTATAAAAGGATCGTCGATTGTAAAGGAATTCAATCTGCAATCCTTTATATGATATACGGCAACTACCACGACTAGCTCCCTTGGGTCGTGATAGAATGTATACTTAGTAAATGTAAGCAACATATCCATAAGAGTTCGGAACTATGGAAGATGTAGATTTACATTGTCTACACGTCAATTATCCTCCATACTTACCCATACAGAGTACCTTATCTTAACTATATGAAGCTATTTGGGAGCACCATCCCTCCTAATGATACTCAACTATTACCTTAGCCGAGAAAGAAATATCAACCCAAATAAGTGAACCCCAACTAAAGCCATCCACCATATCCAAGGCCCTTCAGGCACAATAAAGTGAGTCCTCTTGCTATCAAAACATATCTAAGGTCCTACAAGCACAATAATTATACTGTAAACAAGTTACTAAATTAGTTAACTTTCCTTAGGATCTAACCCTTTCTTAATTAAAAGTATACTATCCTAATCATACCCTAGCCTAGTCATCCCACAAGATTTGACAAGAGGAGCAAAAAATCTCGTCTTTTCTATCAAATCTTGTCTGCACATGTACAAATGGGTATTACCATGATTATACTCCATCAAGGACAAAAGACAACTCAAATCAACATTATCTTTTCCCTTCTTTACCACCAGTTGGATGTGCTACTCCATTCCCTTCACTTTTCTATCATTTTTCATAAGCTCAACATACAAAAACCCTCCAAAAATCCTCCCAAGCAAACCAACATCCTCCTCTCCCCATATTATCTTATTTTCTTCTATTTTCTTTCATTTTTCCTCTACTTTGACTTTTAAGTTAATATACCATCCATCTCTTTTTCTTTTAACCTACAAGAGACACCTTAAAACTAACAAGAGGAGTTTTCATTAGAGTGCTTGGAGGAGGTAAGATGAACTACCACTAATAAGGCCTTTGCCCCCTTTTTGCAAAGCCCAACCAAGAGTAACATAACAAATTTCTCTTTCTTGTCTTAACATTTTCCTTGTAGATTTTTTTTTTCTTTATCTCTTTTATATTTTAGATTTTATTTTCTTCATGTTATACTTTAGTATATCAGGTAAGTAGGAATATGTAAATGTCCCTTTTGTAATAAGGAACTCTTTTTAGGCATGCAAAATAGATGAATAAGTAATAGGGTAATATTGTGTAATTTATTTTTCCAAAAACACAGTAAGGTTGTGTGATATATATATGAACTTGTATGGAACTGAAAATTTAATAAAATAGCCTTTTACACTTCTTTAATTTTTAGTTAGAGTAGTAAATGTATATATATATGTATTTTCAAAAATATAAGTGCATATATATGTATATTTTTCTTTCTTAAAAATCTATTAAATGCAAATGTAAACACACACACACACATATGTAAACACATACATAAACATACACTTATCTCTATTTTTTTAACATAAGATAGTAGCATATGAAAAATATGTATAGTAATATGTATTGAGCTCAGTTTTTTCACCCTCCCGGTTCTTTAAAATTTAACTTTTCTCTAAATCAATTAATACTAAACTTTACCCATTTAATATTGACCATCGATTAGGTTATAAAGAAAACCGTTTCTTTTTTGTTTTGAAAACAACTTTAAAGTCACCATCTAACCAGAGTTTGGAAAAATAGTTAAGTTATAACCAATTGAGTGGATTGGTTATAACTTAGCTACTAGTTTAAAGATTAAAATCAATTTTATAAAGTGGTTTTTGAAATCAAAGAATCTAGATCCGGGGGTTAGGAATTATAAACCTTTATAGGTACTATTGACTTTCTAAAATGTAAGCCTCACAACCAGCCACTCAAGATTTCGATCGGCTGAAAAATCTGATTAAGCCTAAATTATAAGGAAAGTTAGAAATATTAGTAAAATGATCCCGTAAGTTTGAATTTAATAAAATAAGCAATAAAATATAAAATATAAAAATCCCAAATTTTAAGTATATAACTCGTTATTTATAAAAAATGTGTAAAATGCATTCTGATAATTAACGAATCGCTAGAGATAAATTTATGTATACTAAAAATCATAAAATAAACTAAATAATATTTAGGAATATTTATTTATACTATATATGAATTTATATGTATGTAAAAATACGCTAAATTACTTAAAATACGTGAAATATGCTAAAATAATAATAAATAATTAAAAAAATTCATAATTAATTAAGGAAAAATCAAGAAAAATATAGAAAAATGTGGAAAAGTCCAAAAGTAGGGCATGGCAATTTGATATTGAAGAAAAAAAAATCAACCAATTAAAATGCAACAAATAGAAAATGGAAAAAAGAAGAGATAAGGCAATTTCCTTGTCTAATTAATGCACGATAATTTCCCTAAAACTCTATAAATAGAAAAAAAATTTCAAAAGCTCATTTGGTCAATTTGGAGAGTGAAAAAAATAGGAAGAGGTAAAATTGAGAGAAAATTTAGGGTTAAGAAAAATATAAGAGAAAACTATGCAATTAGGGCCATAAAAAGGGAACCCAGACTCGACGAGCAGTTGGGAGTAGACGGCCACCACCACCATATGGTGGTGTAGTGCCCAAGTGGGCCAACACACCCATGGCCACCGACAGTAGCTGGAACTACCAAAATCTGTGAGTTCGATTTCCAGCCCGATTTTGTATAATTTTATAAAAATAGTAAATATTCTTATAAAATTATGGATTTTGTTATTCTGGAATATTTTTGTATGTAGTTTTTAGGAAAAATATTATTTTGATGAAAATATGTCCCGTGATATATGGTCCTTAAGAAATCATGCAAAATTGAGTATGTTTCGGTTTATAAATAAATGACCTTAGGAGTGTAGTTTTGAACCCAAAATTTTTGTGTAGACTACTTAAATGATATTGAATAGTATTATGATAAAATGGGTAATTTAGGGTTAATTACTGATTTAGTGAATAATTATATGATTTAGGATGTTGAAATTTGATGAAGTATGATACTTGTAGCATTTAAGGTGTTATATGTAATTATTATGTTAATTATGTAGTAAATAAGTAATAGGGAAAAATAGTAAATTTTAAGTTAATTTTGTAAATTAGGGTAATTAGGTGTAAAATTTGATTTAGGATGAATTTGGATATTTTGAAATGATAATTGATGTTGAGAGATAGTAATTAGAGTGATAAAAATATTAGATGTGTATTATGTATATAATAAGTAATAGTACATAATACAAAATTATTAGAAATATAATGAATAGAAGATATTAGAATAAAAATTGATATTATGATAATAATAAAAATATATAATAAATCTGATAGAAAACTTAAATTTATGTAATTATATGAAAAATATAAAAATTTCTCACATTAGGAGTAAATTCAGTATACTAATATGGATTTAAGTATACCGAGTGGAATAAAATACTGACTAGGGGTAGTGATGGTATTTAGGATATCGGGAAGTGATGTGATTAATTTCACATTATGAGTTGAAACGAATTTCTAGGGTTCAGTGTAAAACAGTACTTAGAAAATCGAACTAAAATCTAATTTAGAAATTGATATGAAAATTGAACCCGAACCTAACCCCAAACCTAGAGTAATTGTAAAAGATTTGAGAACCTAGATAACTGGATATATTAAACTCTAAATAAAAGATTACAATAAGCGTTATAAGATAAAACAAACCTATAATAATTATATGAAAAACCGAAACCACCTTTGTGTTATAGGGATGATCGGTGATGGCCTGAGCGAGTCGGACCTCGAGTAAGTGAGCGAGGAGTCAAGGTAAGTTGGGATTAATACGTTGTTGCATTTTGAAGGCTTGAGATTATGCTTGGTTGTGCTTGTTAGATAGTTGGTTGAGTTCATGTACTTAATTATGAGTGATGCTATGATTTTGTCTGTTGTTTTGGCTTGTATTATATGATTTGTATGAAATGATTGATCATCCTAAATTGGACCTAATCAAATATACAACCTATAATCATAATCGGACCTACATACTCTCCGACTAAATACCGACCCCTTCAAAAGAGATAGCACAGGATTGCATAATGGTCCGTTCTTCATCCTTAGTCGAACTAAGTGACAGGAGAGGAGATTGCGGCGAGGGTGAAGTCAATGGTTCGAAGGTAGTTGCAAGAAGAGTGAGGTCTCCATTGCACAAGCTTGGGTTTGGTCGTGAGCTGTTGCATTAATGGCAACTCCTCAACCCGGATTAGAGCGGGCGAAATTTCTCTAATCTCACGATGGGCCAGACAACGTCGTGCGATGGCATTTGCTTGAACATGTATTGCACCTAATAAGTTGATTGATAACCTTGTTATGTTTGTGGTATAGTTTTAAGTCATCAATCCTAACATACTAAGCTTTGGTTGCTCATATTCCTATAGACGTCGTATAGGTGCTAGCTAAGAAGCTGCATATAACTATTCTAAAGCTAGCAATTGCTGGATCCTAGGGAGTGAGAAAAAACATTTGAAGAACAAACATATATTTTTAAGGTCTAAGCTTTTATTTTAGAATTTTTTACATTTTTGAATAATGTAATAACTGTATTATAGTGTATATATATATTTTCTTACTTTCTTAGGTAAATAATTTATTTAAATTATAAACTATTTACTTTAAAGAGAGTTAGTCGTGGACGCCTTATGTAGATCAGGTCTAGGATAAAAGTTATAGGGCTAACTTCTATCTTAAAATGGTTTACACGGCGGGGCTATTACGACTCTGCCACTTCGAGGCGTGATATAAAATTAAAATTAAACTTAAAAAATCACCTTTTTAATTTCATGAAGTAAAACTTAATTCATTCGTTACTCTAGTTGGCTAAAAGAAGTAAAAGAAAAAAAGAAGGAAAATTAGGGTTTTTTCTTTTTATCGTCACCCCGTAGGTGCATAAGTGCTGTAAACTCTAGAAAATCAATAGTTTGAATCTTAATTTAAGTCCAAGCGTTCTAAACTGTATCATGAGTTGATAACGCTAATACAATAAAAGATTATGAAATTTAATAAATCAAATATAACACTGATAATAAAAACCCTATAAAATAATCAAAACCCTAAGTCGCGTACTAAAATCCTAAATCTGATTTATGCATAATTAACCGAAATCAAATCCGACCTTGATCGAGACCCTAAAATTATAACTTTAAGCCTATAAAATAATTAAATATCACTCAATAGTGATATAATTGTAGTCGATTACAATTATCGACTAAATCACAAAATCACATAAATGAAATCGTTAAAATAACTTGTAAAAATTATAATTATAACGGGCACCAATTAAATTGATAAATTTTCATAAAATTCTAAAATTAGTTTATGATGATTATTTTTATAATTTTTATGTTTAGAAAAGTTACATATATTTATTTTAAATTTCTATTTTCTTCCTTTTTCTCTTTTCCTTCTTCTTCTAATTTTCTATTACTGCTACGTCCTAGAAGGAAAAAGAAAAAAATCAAGAGCAACAACCTACATGAGGAAAATGAAGCTCTAAGTGTTGATTTTGTCCAAGAAGAAAAACTAGATATGATTAAATTGTCTTATCCTTATAAATGAAGAGATTAGGTTAGCTTTTTTTATTTTATTTTTTTGTCCTTAAATTGCTGCTTACGTTAGAACCAAAAGAAAAAGAAAATCTGGAAGAAAAAATTTGAAAACCAAACTGAACACAAAAGGAAAAGGGAAACAAAACAAAAAGAAAAACAAGAAGAACAAGGAGAAAAATAAGAAGAAGAAGGAGGAGGAGGAAAAGAAGAAGAAAATTAAACATATTTAGGTAAGTATAATTATTTTAGTTGTATATATATATATATTATATGGTATGTACATGTATATACTAAGTTTTTTTGTTATATTTTACTAAATGTTTCATTACATATACATGTGTATATGTATAGTAGATAAACAAATGCTTGTGTATCCTTATGTATGTATAAATATATGTATGTAGACATATATATAGATACTATTAGGTAAAATATATGGCATATGAATATATATATATGTATGAATAAGAATACATGGACATATATATGCATGTACATGAAAACAAATATATATATATATGTATGTGTACATAAGAATATGTCTAGTAAGTATTTATTATTTTCACAAATTAAACATAGATATATATAGATCTATATGTACATGTGAATATGCATCTTAATGTGTGGATGTATATATGTTCATATATGATATATATATATATGTGTAAGTATACATGTATTATATTTATATATATCTATGTCCATGTGCTTCATATTTTCTCTTCATGTATAGGAGTAAGTTATTTTTTTTCTTTCTCATATATGTATATATAAATGTGGCATGATATAGCATATAGTACATAAGTATACCTTATGAAATAAAATAAGGTTATAGAGAATAGGTATATATATTACCATAAATTAGGAAAAATAATTACTAATTAAGTAAATTAGAAAAATTAATCAAATATAGTAATTAATATATATACGTGTGTGTATCATAAAATACAAGTAAATAATAAGGAAATAATATATAATAAAAACAAAAGCAATAATAATAATAATTTTAATAAGTTTAAAATCTCAAAAATAGGTAGAAATACGTAATTAGGGCAAAATAAGCTTAAAATAACAACATTATCATTTATATGATTTAAATAATTATTAAATCATAAATATATTAAGAAAAGCTAAAATTAACATTTTATAACTTTTAAAATTAAAATAATAAATTTTGTGATATTTTTATATCACAATTCAAACTGCGAGTCATAATATCCAAAACAAACCTTATTACGAGAAAATACACTAAAAAACTATCAAAATGGACTACATAAGTTCATAAAGATTTGAGCTAAAACGAAAAAGTTATACGCGATTCGATAATAATCTTGAATTGACAATTTTGCTTAATTAGGTGAAGTAAATCTTACAAATTACGATATTAGTTTAGCTTTAAATTCCTAAACTTATAATTTTCTATATTTCTTATTCTTAGGTGATCTTGACCTTGACCTTGAGCTACCTTTGGATTATTACAACCCTTGAGTCAACTATAATTGAGTAAGTTTTCTTGATGATTCCATACTTGTTTGTGTTTATAATTAGTGAATATAAATGATAATTAATAATTGAATGTTATATAGGGCTGGGTTATGCTTGTATGTGATAATTGCTTGTTAATGATGAATTTACTTTAAAGTGCGATAACGTATTGATTGTTGCATAATAGATTCATTAGGACTTGATTGTTTGCAACCTTGTTGATCATTGAATAATAAAACTTAATTTTACTCGATTTGAAAAAGTTAAACTAAAACACGTATGATCATACACTGCATAACTAATTCCAACCATCACATTACAAGAAGGTAGTGAGAGGCTATATGTGAGTTGATTATTTGATTGTTATAGATTTCGTATGGTGCACACATACGATATGATCTTACCCTAGCCCACGGGATTACTAAGTGTTGGAGGCACCAATTGCCTGGCTAAAGGTCGAGTCCAAAGGCTTCTGTTTAGGAGTGAGTGAGGGTTGTGTAAACCTATTTACAATCATATGTAGAACTCATTTTTTATAAAACTGATAATGGATATACTATTATATTTTTAAATACGAAACGCTAAGTTTCGTTATGAGATAAGTTCTAGTATGATACCTGGATCTAACTGTACCAATGTATCTCCAACCTTGACTTTGGAGAGCATTAAATCTAAGTTGCATGCAGTACCTAGTCACCTACATGTATTTGTTTGGCATACTAGTTGACATGCATTCATTTGGTTAAACTTAATTATGTATAACTTGATTGCCATATGGTTGAAGGGATTATCTCACTAAGCTCATTAGCTTATACCCTTATAGTCTCCTTTTACAGGTTGAGTTATTCGTGGAACCAGACTGTCGCATGCCCGAGGTTAGTTGTTCATCAGGGGGTCGATGTGGGAGCAGGATGTGTTCAGAGTATTCACATGATAGTTTATGTAGATTATAGATCCAAATATGTGATAAACTGATATTAGTTTGAGTTAAAAAGTTCTAAAGACCTTATATTTGTAAATTCTTATATAAATATATTATGTTTTATATTTTTGTATCTTATTATTATTATTATCATGAAATGATATTGTTTATGCTTACACAACTCTTGGTTGTTAATTATAGCTATAGATGTAGCCTTGTGTTTCATATAAAGGGTCGTCAATTATAAAGAAATTCAATCTACAGTCCTTTATATAGTATACGGCGATTGCCACGACTAACCCTCTCGAGTCATGACATGTGTCTACATACCTACTATTTAGGATTAAACGTATATAGTTCTTTTAATGAAAACTTTAGTAGGTTGTTAATTTTAATTTTTGAAAATGATCGAGTTTATATTTTTTTTACTCAATTTTGGTTCGTTTAAGAAAATTTCTAAAAAAAGGGTCCTAAATTAGATTTTATTTTATTTTTGGAATTCTAAAAAAAAGCTTAATTTGGAAAATGGATGATTTATTTTTATTTAATTTTTTAGAAAAATAAGATTTTCTAAGCGATAAAACAATTTTATTCCCTAGTCTTACTTATTTTATTATATCACCTTATTTATTCCTTACTTATTATATTTTATCTATTTTTATTAAACTAGTAAAAATAAAATAAAATAAAACAAAATTACTCTTTTTTATTTTTTCCTTTTTTTTCTTTCCTTTTCTTCTTTTTCTTTTTCTTTTTGATATTATTACATTTACATTTGGAAAAAATAATAAAAATCAACAACAATTAAATAAAACTAAAAAAAAAGGGTTTGGATGCAGCTGGGAGTACGGGTCGAACTAAGGATGGGTCAGTCAAGTCAGGTTAGGTCGCTCCAATGAATTTGGGCAATAGCTTGGAAGAACAGTAGCATCAGCAAGGAGTTATTCAAAGTGATTCAAGCAGCTAATCAAGGGGGTGAAATCGTTTTCATGAGTTTTGGATTGGCATTAGTGAGGGTAGAGAGAGTGCTATGGCTTGGGGTAGTTATTTGGTGGGTGGTGTAAAGTGGCGATTGCAGTAGATGTCGAGCAACTCTGATGGTGGTTTTTGGGCGTTGAGTAAGCGTTGGGTTTAGGATTATTGGAGTCGGTAGTCATGGTAGGCTAGCTAGCTTTGGTTAATGAAGGGGGGAGCTGGTGGTTCTGTGAAATGGGTCATGGTAGCTAAGGTATCGGTAATAGAGGAGCTTTAGGTTACGACAAGGGTTAGGGGCGACTATAGAAGATAGTTTAAAGGTTAGGGATAGTAGATGCAGGGTGAGATTGGTTCAAAAAAGCTTCAATTCGAAGCTTATCTTAGAGAGAGAGAGATATGGCTGTAAGTTAGAGAGACAGTATGAGGTGTATGAGGTTGGACGAGTTTGTGAATGAAAGAGAGTTTCAATGCTCGTAAGTGATCGTGTTCCAAACCCCCCCCCCCCCAAATAAGTTCTCTAACACCCATTTTATACACGAAATTAACCCAATTAGTAAGGAAATCTTGAATCGAAGTAAATAAATAAAAAAAATTTAACCTTTTTTTCCATCTTTTGGAGCTTGACTTGAATGCATTTTTTTTCTTAAACTTCGATATATTTTTTTTTTATCTCAATCCAAAGTAGGCTATGTCTAAAACTGGATTGGAGAAAGAAATCATGCCTCTGTGTGTGAGATTTGTGCATAAATTGGAGTTAAAGTGGAGGAAGTTGGATGTTCTTGAGCCAAGAAAAGGGGGGAAAATGCAGGAAAGGGGAAGAAAGAGGAGGGAAAATGCTGACATGGTACTACATTAGCATGTGCTGACTAACCCAAAGTTACTATGTGGTGTCACGTCAGCTTACCGTCCAACCCGACGCTACCATGTCAATGAGATCCTGATACATGCCGTAATGAGATCCTGATATGTGGCAATCCCCGATGAAAAAGAAAAATCCTTGCATGCTCCTTCCAAGATTCGAATCTAAGACCTCATACTTATATCCAATACCAAGTGCAAAGCTTATCCGTTAAATTGTTGACCTGTACTATACATACGGACTTGGTCAGCTTGGGTTATTTTTAAATCTAAGTCCAAATTCAATGGTCTAACTTCTAAACTTATTTCGAAATAAAATATTATTTTCTATTTTTTTTTCAATTTTGCAATTTTTTATAATTTTTCAATTTTCTAACTTTTTTCTAATTTTTTGTACTTGTTTTTTCTAATTTTTTAGGGTTTCTTTCCAAACTTTCTATTTTTGGTATTTTTCCAAATTTCTTATTTTTTATGCTTTTTATTATTATATATATATTTTTATTTTCCTAAAATTCTTGATTTTAATTTTTTTTGTGTTTTCTTTAATTTCCTTTTTTTTTGTGTTTTACCTAATTTAGGGCTTATAAAAAATAAAAAAAAAATCAAGGGGTTAAAATTGGGTGTTTACAATAGATAAATCAATGTATTTTGAAATTGTTAAGTATAAATATATGTTCATTTTTTTCTTCTTTTCTTCTTTAAAAATTCACAATGAAAGGGCTATAACTATATTTATATTTATATGTGGCTGATATTTATATTTATATGTTACCACAATTTATTTATACATATAGGCCTTAATTTTTCCTTATGGGTTTTGGCCCATTTGTCTATATATATATATATATAATTTATTATATTAAGTTATCTTAATTAAGTATATTATAAGTATGTATGTACTTGTATTTTTATGCATATATATATATATATGTACATATGTATACTTAATTATTTATATATATACTTAGCATATTAGTATAATACTTATATATATACATGTATGTGTACTCATACTATACTATTATCATATGTATATCTATACATGTATATATACATACATATATGTATTTATACTTTTAATATACTATTATTATATGTATTTATATACACATACATACATAAATATACGTGTATTTACACTTATTTTTATACGTACTTTTATATATGAATATATATATACATATATTTATATTTTCTTAATCTATTTTTAAGGAATTTCGATATATTACATATACACATATCTATATACACTTTCAATTTTGCATATATATGTATAAATACCTATTATATCTTATATGTAAGTTTATGTGCATATTACAGCATATATGTATAGGGGAGTATGTGTGTGTATTTATACATATATATTTCTTATCTTATTTTCTTATTTACTCATATATATATGTATATGTACTATACATATATATGCTATAATTGTACATGTATATTTATATACACATATATGACTAAACTACAATATATCCATACATATGGGTATACATCTTTATGTATTTAAATATATAGATATATGTAAGTACATAGATATAAAGAAATAAGATCATACATATCATCAAATACATGTATACATATTATTTCTATTACAAAAAGCTAAGATTCATGGAAAGGAAAATTCATGACTTAAATTACAAATAAAAAAATAGAAATACATAAAGAAAAACTTAGTTACTTTGGTCTTGAAATTTTAGTTGAAATCCTCTATTTTCTCCTCTTGAAATTGTTGATATGATAATAGTAACATAGGGGATTGGTTGTTGAAGTTTATGTAGAGTGGTGGTTGGGAAAAATTGAGAAAATAAAGAGGAAGAAGAAGAGAGAATGTCTCGCTCTAAATTGTAGGAATTTTTTGTGCTCAAATGCATTAATTTGATGATAAAATAATGAAGTTGGAAGAGCATTCTAGTGCCATCTACATGGCTTATGGCAAGGGAGAGAAAAGGGAGGAAAAATAAAAAAAAAAGAAAAAGAAAAGAAAAGGAAAAGAAAGGAGAATTAAATGCATGAAAGTGACTTTTTGACTTTTCGCCAAAATTAGCATAATAATTTAATAATAATATTATGTATATGTAAATTATAATTTAGAAGGGGAAAAGGAAAATAAAAAGGAAAAATAAGAGAAATAATGGAATAAATAAATAAAATGAAAATTTAAATTTTCTATAAATATTTATAGTAATATAAATAATATTAATAATAATATTTATTATGATTATAAAGAAAATCATAAGATATAAAATTTATATCGACTGTATGTTACATAAACAACAAACAAATAATAAAATTAGATTTAAATAATTAAATTCATATAACACTAATTTATTTATATATATACATATAGTTATTAATAATTATAAAATAACATTATTGAATTTATAAATCAATTTAGCAATTTCACATTTATTAGCATTTGGAAGTTATCTCTAATAATTAATTAAGAATTTTATATGATTTGGTGTATCAATTGATAATCGTACCTGATTAAGGTTTTATTATTGTAAAAGTAAAATTTTTACGTTTATAAGCTTAAGGTTTTAGTTTTAGGGTTTTTGTTATATTCGGGTTTGATTTTTAATGTTTACACGTATATAAGGTTTAGGGTTTTCATATACTATTAAGGTTTTAATCAATATATTAAGAATTTTCTCTTTGGAATATATTAGGGTCTATAATTTAATAAAATTTTTAGTTTATTTGGTTTTATCGACTCATAGAGTTATTGAAGACATCTAGTTTTGATCTACGGTTTCGACTACAAATTTTTGAAGATTACAACATAATATATAAATTAATATTTAGAAATTATTTTAGGAAATTATCAATAATTTTTTTTGAATAATCAACAAATTAGGGCCAAATTATGTTAATTTTTAAAAATAATATAAAATGAACTAAGAAGCCATGCTAAACTCCATGTCTAGATTTGGTTGTGGAGAGAAAGCGTGTACAAAATCTTTATTTGGTTAAATTAGGAATGAAAATGTACAAATAAATTTAGTTTATAAAGTTTTAAATTGAAAATAATTGAGGAAGAAGCTTATTTAGGGAAAATAATTAAGATTTAGACCCACAAAGTAATAAAATAGAAAATTCAAAATATAATAAATTTATTTAGGCCAAATAAAAATTTAGAAAGCCCATTAATTATTAAAACAAACCTCATATAGGTATAAATGTAAATTTAATGTAAAAAGGCCTAATAAGAAATCCTATAATAAAAGCAAGGCCTAATAAAAAAATAAAATATGATTATTTTAATTGGTATTTTTATAAATATAAATAAAGTAAAAAGTAGATAAATATTAAAAATATTTTATCTGTTTTTATTTCATAATTATGATGAATGTAGTGATTGGAATATTACAATTGAGAAATGAAATTTCATATACTTTTTAAAAATAATAAAAAAAATATATTTTATATATTAGAGATAATTATTTTAATTGATATTCTTATAAATATGAATAAAATAAAAACTATATAAATTTAACTTTATTAGGATTTATTGTATAATTAATTTTAAAAAGAAGTATATATTGAATTATATTTTTTTTTTGTATTTTATTTTTATTAAACGTCAAATTCAAATAAATATAAAAAATACATCAATAAAAAGGGAACTAAATAAACCATGGAACGAGCTGGAATACATGGCTGATGATTTTCTAAAGTCGTGCCATCGTCTTACTTAAAATAAAAGCAAAAACGGACAATCGAAATCGAAATGATAGGTCATTGACTTGTAGCATAACAGACAAAACCCCCCCCCCCTCTCTCTCTCTCGCTCTCTATTGTGTCTGTTTTGATACTTACAGCTCACAGCCTCCGACACACAATAACAACAGCAACATTAATAAGCTCCATTTGTTGAATATGAACAATAATGTAATAATGCAATGCAACTTAACTAAGCTTTAGCCAGAAAATGCACCGAAATTACTAACTACGTCTCTATCTATGTTCAGATTTCCCATCCACTCAAAACGCATCTCAACACTACGTCGTTTAAAATCTCTTCATACTTCTCCGTACTTATTTTCTTCTTTCTTGTCTCTCCGACCCGGTTTTCTTTAGTCTATCTAAGAGTGTTTCTTCATCAAAGGTACCGCATTGTAACATAAAGCTCCATTCTTTTCATTTTTTGAGTTTTAGTTGGTATTCCACTGCAGTGTTCTTTTACTGATGTTTGTGACAGGTGAAACATGTTTGGTCTTTCTCGAAGACGCATGAAGCTTGGGAGGTAACTATAACTTATGCCCTTTTTTACTTGTTTGTTTGCTTTGTTTTTGTTGTCCTTTTGGTGTTGGGTTTGTGTTAATGTTGTTGCAATGTTGTTCAATAACACTTTGGACATTTTGTAGCTGGATTGGAGGAGATTAAGCGTATGTTTCAGTTTTTTTTTTAATGGAAAATGTGTACAAGTGTATAAGATATTGTATTATTGAACTTAATGTCAGAGTAAAGTACAAGATGTATTTATACGCCTAGGATTAGAAATTGTAACCCTAGTTCACAAGTACAAAAGCACTTTTAGCCTGTACAACAGAACTACAATAATATATAATAATACGCCCTCTCAATCTCAAGTGCTGAATTCATGGAGTTATGATGCAGAATTGTTGCAATAGACAAGTTCTTGGTGAGGATATTTGCATGTTGGTAACGGATAGGAATGTAGCAAATAAGAATCTAACCAGAAGTAACCATTTCATGCACAGAGTGGTAATCAATGTTCTCATATATTTGTGTGATTTTGCTGAACATAGATGAATGATGAGAGTGGTGATGAGAGCATTGTAATCGCATGGTAGATTGCGGAAGGCACGAGTGATGAAATCTGGTGTGCCCAGTAGACATTTGATGGAGCAGAGCTGTTTAGCGATGGATCAGCTATGGAACTATTGTTTAGCTGAAGTGCTAAGAGCCGTTATTTCAATTTCATATCCTGATCCATGGAATTGTTGAGGAAACGTTGGTGAAGTGACAACCAGATGTTGTGGGCAATATGGATCTCATGGATCTCCATGAGTATCTCAATGGAGATTGTAGCAAGGAGTGAAGCGTGGACCGTGTGATTGATCCGAAGCCAGTGTGTGTAATCTGGGCTTGGTATGGCGTTTGCACTAGGAGTAATGATGAGTTCACGACAACGCTACTATGGAGCAATCAACATATTAGTATAAGTCCACTGAGATAAGAAAAGAAGTCATAAGGCATAACCATAATTGATAATTGTTTCGGACAAGAGGGCAGTTGCTAAATTTGTTCTGAGTTGATGACGGTGGGCTTGACTTGAGTGTTTGAGTACATGGTTGCTGGTATGGTAGTGGAGGAGATGGATTGATGTGCTCTCCAGGATGATCTTGTCTTCAAGATGGTCTGATAGAGGTTGTCTTCAAGATGGTTTGATAGAGGTTGGTCAGCTGTAGAAATGAAAATTTATCCATCATTGATAGATGAGAACAGGAGCTGATGTCAGTGAGAGCAAAAGAAGAAAAAAAAATTAAAATAAATTGTTAGGTTTTGATTGGACTTTGACTGAGTTGACTGGCTCTGCATATGCAGCAGGATTAGAATTTGTAATATTGTATAATTGAACTTAATTTGACTAGACGACAAGATGTATTTATGCAGCGGGATTAGAATTTGTAACCTCAATAGATAAGTACAAAATTACTATTTTTACCCTTATACAATAATAAAATGGAATTATTCTATCGGAAATAAGAAATTATTTTTTTTAGACCTTTACATGTGTTTGTTTCGTGGAAATATATATATTTTTAATGGAGGGGGCATGGAGATAATTGGACTAGCTACCTTTGGGTACATGAACTCACCAACCTGACTATAGTGAAAAGTTAGGTAATTGGGCTAATCAAGTGATTATTGATATTATAGTGGTGCAACACAATCATAGTGCCACTTATTGCAGCTAGCAGCTGAAGAGGGGTGTGATGCAATAGTGGTGACTTTTAGGGTAAGATGGTTTTGAAAATTTCCACTACTAAAGAGGGAAAGCACTTTTTGGTCCCCCAAAAAAAAAAAAAAAGAGAGAAGAAGAAGGGAAAACGTTGCTTCATTCCTTCCCCAAAATATCACTTTCTTCAGTTCTAATTTTCATTTGATCATGCGTGTCTTCCTTTGTAAATTTCTGAAAAATGTTTTTATGATACAAACACACAAGGAATGAAATTCTAGGTAACTTTCCCTGCTAATATTATTATCCATGGGATGGTTGTCTCCTTCTTATGTAATGGTTATCCACTGGTTGTCTAAGGCAGTCATATATTGAAAATAAAAGAGAAAAAAGCGGTAGAAAAGAGCAGCCCTAGAAAAACAATTGTAAAGTGTTCCTATCAATAGGCTGAAGATTTGCTCAGTTTCATATGTCTTCTAAGGTATCCTGTGGTGTAAAAGGGAAATGAGGGGCTAGGAATATCAATGCTCCTTGGAGGCTTATATAAAATCTCAATATGTTATGCTATGTGTGAATAAAATCATAGTTAAATAAATAAATATCTTAATTTATTATGATTAAGTTTTCTGAAGAACTAGACCTTTGTGTAGTAAGAACAAGTCATGTTCTTTTGCTGAGTTTTTTATGATTCAAAATAACTTAAGCATGCCATATCGTAGTTATATGCACCATGATAGCAGACTCACAGGATGAATTCACTGTGGTGTTAATGCCATTATAATCTTGGCTATTCTCTAGATTTAAAAAAGTGCAACTCTCCGATTCCGCTCCAGGTGGAAGAAGCCCTTTAAGACCCCCAAAACGTGTGAACACTCCAAATGTAAGTCCAATCTCAATTTTAAGGATGGTTTTGTGCCATTGATTTGCTTTTCTCTTTTCATGGCCACTCGTGTTTTACAGAATGAGAGTGCAACTGCAAGTAGTCGCTTGAATGAAATTGACTATGAGAGTCCTCTGACAGTACCAGAGATCAGTGAATGTGCACCGGGAGGTTCAGATAATTGGATGACCTTGTCAATAGCTGGGGACAAGCCTAAGCCTCGGTTCAATGTAAGATCTCTCATTATCTCGTCTTGCCTATATGTTGAACAAGCTGAATGCATAGGTGGCTCAATTTGAAGCATTATCCCGTTTTACCTTCATAAATGAACAGCATGCAACAACAGTTATTGAGAACAAGATGATTGTTGTGGGTGGCGAATCTGCAAATGGTTTGCTGGATGATGTTCAGGTACAAAAGTGAACTTTCTTTTCTTCATTTTAAATAGAGTAAGCAACATGTTGCTGTGCCAAAGAGAGCAAATTGCATTAATGATCCCAGTTTAAAAAAGTTTAAAACTTGAATTGAATTATCTTACACTGTTAATAATTTTTTCGATGAGTTTCTGAACAGGGTTTAAGCTAAGGTACAACTGTTTTTGATATTGTTCTCCCCAGGTGCTCAATTTTGACAAGTTTACTTGGACCACAGCTTCATCAAAACTTTACCTGTCACCAAGCAATTTGCCTCTAAAAATTCCTGCTTGCAAGGGCCATTCTCTGGTAATTTCCTCAGTTTACTCCCTTTCTCTTGTTCTGTATATTACTTGGGAACTTTTGTTGTCTTTAAACAATATTAGATATTAGAATCTGTACAACAGAGTCAAATCAGTCAAATGACAGCGTACTGTCTGAAACTATGTTTACAAATTATTCTCATTTCAAATGTGGAAATTCTAGGTTGGCCAAAAAAAATAAAAAAGCAGAAATTCTAGACTTTGTGACCTCGAGGACATAATATTAGCTGGGTTTAATTTTTGGTGAGAATATTTACCAATTTATCAGTTTTAACAAGTGACCAATCGGAGTGAGCTTGATATCAAAAATACATATGGAAAGCAATGCCTTAGCAATTGGAAAGATAGGTTTCCTTGAGAGTACTCCCTGTGTAGTAGGGAATATTGGCAGTCCAAGAAATTGGACCAAAATTCAACAGATGCAATTCAATGATCACGATTTGAATTTTAATTCAAAAGACATGATTTAAGTTTAAACCAAAAGTAAGACACAAATCTGGATTATTTTGAGTGAAGAGGGACTTTTCTAATTCAAATCTATTCGAATGCAATTTAAATTTAAATGCATAAAGAGGTGCCAAGTGACAAGCACCTACCAGGTGTAACATCAACGGTAGGATGGGTTAAAGACTGTTGAAGAAAGGGATCCTTCAACGAAAACCAAATCATTTGTACCTTTTGTTCCTATTCACTTTCCCAGTATAGGTTTCCCTTTCTTATCCTTGTAATTTATTTACCTTTCTGGCGTATTTTTTCTCAGTAAGCCATTGCTAGCAAGTTATTTACATTTCTTTCCATACTTTTTCTCTGTAGATTGACTTAGATTACTCATTTCACAAGGTTCTCTTAATCAATGCAAAATTGAACCACAAATATGACCTTAAAACCATGTTTCATCAAAGTCTAATAGAAGCATTTTGTTTATGAATGTAAACAGAGAAAAATGGATGATGGCCATTTGAAGAATTCTTACTCCTATTCATAACATTTGGTTGATGGAGTTTCTAAGTATGAGCCCAATATTGAAAGATATCTTAGTCTCCTAGAGATAAGAGACAGGAGCTTTCCATAATGATTTCGAGTGCACCATGTATTTCAGGCCTCGACATGGTCCAGGACAAGACCCAAGAGGATAAAGTGTATCATTAAGGGCAACCAACAGAGATCGTTAAGGGCATGCTTGGTTTCTACTCCTGGAATCAAATAATTGGAATCCAATACTGCAATCTGATTCAAAGGATAGGATTGCCAATTCAATGTCTGTGTGCATATCATTAGGATAGCCAAACAGAGATCATTAGGGTGTGTTTGGTTTTTACTCCCTAGAATCAAATCCTTGGAGTCCGAATTCTGCTATTCCATTCCAAGGAATGGGATTGCCAATACATTGTTTGTTACATCTCAATGAATTAACATGATCCTATTGTTTCCTTTGTGAAGACTTTCATATCCACTGGTTCAATATGTTATCTTGTTGTGGAGCATGGAGGTTGTTTTACCCTCTTTTACTACGTTTGGTCTGTTTGTAACAAGGTCTCTTGGGGGAAAAAGGTACTTTTGATTGGAGGAAAAACTGAACCTGCAAGTGACAGAATTTCAGGTGGAGGCAACTTCTTGTTATGTTTTTCTCGATCTTCCAACCCCATATACTTATGTAATCCATCTTTTCTATTTTTAAATTGAATTTGGTGTATGCCTTGTCTGCAGTATGGGCTTTTGACACTGAAACAGAATGCTGGTCTCTTATGGAAGCAAAAGGTGATATTCCGGTATGCCGTTTGACCAATAAGTTTTCAATCTTTCAACTCAGGTTTCAGATATAAGTTTTACTATACCATATGTTCTTATGCATGCAAACAAACCTCGTGCATGGTTACTTATGTGCTTACCCTTTCCAAATAATGTAATATTTCCAATAAGTTGATTTTTGAATTCATTTGCTTTTGGTACTGGCTATGTATAATATCATGCAGAGTACTATTTAAAGATTAATCCTCAGTATAAAGTGAGTCTATTCTCTTACTGTGAAATGATAACATATGCAGTGATGTACACTGTTACTGCAATGAAATTATGCCTTTCTTCTGGAATTGAGTGTTAAACTGAGTGCTTTGAATATATTATGATCATTGGCATGGTCTAACTGGAAATAACTTGTTATGCAGGGTGCTCGTAGTAGTCACACAGTAGTTAGGGCAAACTCTGTATTAATCCTTTTTGGGGGTGAGGATTCTAGAAGGAGAAAGATGAATGATCTGTACATGTTTGATCTTAAATCCTTGACATGGCTTCCTCTTCATTGCACGTAAGAGAAATTCTACCCTCAAAATTTTGATAACATTTTGGCTAAAAGACTAAGACCTCTTCTGGACATGCCAAACAGAGGCTCAGGGCCATCTGCAAGGTGCAACCATGTTGCAACTCTTTATGATGATAGAACTCTATATATATTTGGAGGAGCATCAAAATCGAGGACTTTGAACGATCTGTATGCACTAGACTTTGAAACGGTCTGTGATGTCTCTCTTGAATTCTCCATATTTAGATGAAAATGGAAAATTTCGGTTGGAAAACAAGTTCAATCTTTATTCTATCTGACATATATATCTTTTATATTTAGATGATATGGTCAAGAATCAAGATACGGGGCTTCCATCCATCACCGAGAGCTGGTTGTTGTGGAGTACTATGTGGAACAAGATGGTACATTTCAGGGGGAGGTAGCAGGAAAAAACGTACGTGTCCCCAGCTTGCATAACTTATTCATTTGCTTTAGCTCTATAATATGATCTGGTACCATGTTGACATCAGTGGCTGATTTGTTTTTTTGAGTTATATTTATCGAGTCCTTGAGGTGGTTGCTATTAAGAAAATGCACTGAAATGCAGTGGTGTTTCAGCCTTTTTGTGCTCTTAGATCTTGTAGATGCATGTTCACTGATATTATGCTTTTACATCTTTAATTTCATTTCTTGATGTCTCCTGTCGAAAATTTTGTAGGATATGCTGAGACACTAATTTATGATATATTAAAAGTTGAGTGGTCTGTAGCCAATGCATCGCCACCATCCTCCATCACCTCAAACAAGGTATGTTCCCTTCTCTCTCTATTCCCCTCGTAGACATGTACACAGGCACAGAGGTATGCTCCAGCAGATACCTGTTGATGGTAATAAATTCTTTTTTGGGAATTTGTATGATAATAGTTATACTGTATATATGTATGTATATTCTTTGTTAGGATGCTATTGACCAATTATTAGAATGATCACTTGGCAAAACAATTTGCTGTGAACACTGAACTGGAGGTTCTGAGAAATGAGGACTTCAGCTGATAGAAAAGGAAATTGATAAGTAAATTTTGCATGGAAAAAGTTCTTCTGACACTTGATTTAGGAATGTAAGAACTAAAAATATTTGTAATTATTCAAATCCTTATCACATTTCAAAAAGGGTGCCAAAAAAGCAGTGCAAAGCTGTTATATAGCAAACTATATCAGTGAAAGTATCCACCAAATGGAGGTTTACAAATATAATTCATGGATGGATAAATTTAATGATAATTTATCAATGAATACCTGCAGTTTATTCCTTTCCAACTGGACATTCTGCATAAGGCACAGATGCACTTTACATTTATTGCCCTTTCTCAATTGAATGAAATTGATTTGGCTTGCATCATAATATTTACCTAAATAAAAAAAGAATCGCTCTAACATGATAATTACCACAATTTACATGATTTCAGAAGTTTGTCTTACTTGTCAGGGCTTTAGTCTTAGTCTTGTGCAGCACAAGGAAAAGGATTTTCTTGTTGCATTTGGAGGATGCAAAAAGGAGCCTTCTAGCCAGGTATAACGAGGTTCTTTTGTAGATTGTCATCCCTTCTTTCTGCGCATTTTCTCCTGGAATGGATTCCTTTTTTACCCTTTAAGTTATTAACCATTTCATGTTTTTAATTGATGTAACAGGTAGAAGTGTTAATAGTGGATAAGAATGAATCCATGTTAATCCAAAAACCTAATTCTAGTAAAGTTCCTGGAACTTTTTTTGGGAAGAGATCATCATTGGAAGGATTAGCTTCTCAAAATAGTGGTGGCTCTTCCCAATGTTTGGTTGATTCTGTCGCTAGACAGAGTTTAGCATCTGCTGTTGAGCAGCATGGATCTGGTAGGAAATCCTTGTCAGAATCCACCCTTGTTGATGCAAATCCTGTCTCTGGCAATATCTCACTTCGCAAGCAGTTCAGCAATGAGGAAGAATACAACAGAACTGTCAAGACGACAAAATGTCTGGAAGACGATATTTTATCATTACAGGTGACTGTTATGTCACCCCCTTTTATTCACAAGGAATTGAGTGGTAAAGACAAGTATTACAAAAATATTAGGACGACAAAATGTCCAGGACATTGTTCATTTTGATGCTTTGGACCAATAAGCTGATATTTGACAACTTAATCTTCAATATGTCTGTGCTAGTTTGGAACTTTGAGAAGAAAAGAAGAATAGGCGAAATGATGGAAAATATAAAAATTTTTCCTATACAAGTTGCTTTTTCATGCATTGCAACTGGTTAAAACTGAAAAATTGTCATGATTTATGTGGTAAAAGAATGTTCTTAACCTGGTACAACAAACATGCATATTGATTGCAGGTAGCCGAAAACAGGATGAACCATCGTGATGCAGGAAATCAAACCATCAATGCAGGTGCTAAAAATAGTATGGAAGAAACTTCTCTGTCATTTGATTCTGAATATTTGAGTCCTCACAACGATGGGATGGGAATCTCTCCAGTCGACAATGATGACATATCACTACCAGAAACAAACTGTAAACCAGGAGTTCCACCAGCTTCATCAAGCATATATCAATTCTATGAGACTAAAATGGCATCCTTGATCAGGAAAAATGGAATTTTGGAAGGACAATTAGCAAGTGCATTAGCAAATGAAGAAGCTGCAGAAAAAAGTCTATCCTCCATCCTCAAGGGCAAACAGGATATGGAGAAAAAATTGGTGGACACCATCAAAGAGATGGATCTTCTGAAAGAGAAGTTGGCTGGTCTAGAACTTGCACAAGAAGAGGCCACTAGCTTGTCCAATATTGTTCATTCTGACAATGTGAGGCTTGAGCATGATGTGGCTTTTCTTAAAGCTGTTTTAGATGACACTCAAAAGGTACATTCTCTTTGCAATTCCCTAAGAATCACTTTATATTGTTATTGAGATTGATATTGTAATGGGATTTTTCTCTCTAGGAACTACATTCAACAAGGGGGGTTCTTGCTGGAGAGAGGGCAAGAACTTTTCAGTTGCAGGTATGGGTTGCTTCAAGTAGAATGTTAAATAATTGCAATGATTTTGAACAATTTTCTCCCCAAAAAAAAAAAAAAAAAAGCTTTGTAGGGAAGCTTTGTGTTCGATTTTATCCATCGCTATCAGCTTGGATTGTTTTACTAACAAAACCAAGAGACAAATGAAAAGAGAAGAAAAAGATTTTTCATATGTGGATATTCAGCATATGTTGAGAAGTTAAGGTTGATGGTGTAGGCGGATAAATCTGTCCTATCCATTAATCTGCAACATATGGTTTGTTTTCCATTCTCTATCCTATCCTGTTTTATCTAATGGATTATTGAAGGCATGGGAACATGTAAACCAGTTGATCATGGAAGGAGAAAAATAAGGAATTCATTATCATGAATAGATCAAACTAAACCATAAAATATAATTCCATTCTGCAGGTCGAAGTTTTTCATCTCAAACAAAGGCTGCAATCTATGGAGAATCGCGCTCCTACGCCAAGGAAACCTTTTCATGTGTAATGGGCAGCAATTGGTTAAGGAGATGCTCTCAGAAAACAATTGTTTATATCCCACGTTCTGTTATCGATTTAGTTTCTATAATGATGGAAGAGTCTGACCCTAAGAATCCCCAACGCGTCCCTCCCATCAACTTGGCAAAGACGGTGCAAGGCTCAAACCATTTCCCATGTGACTTACTGATTTTGTATATAGATCAAGTAGCTGTTCCATGGCAATGATTTTGACCGTCAAATGCTGTAATATTTTCTCCGTATTAAAAAGGAATTTTATTTAGATTGTGATAATTGTTCCTAACTGGTTGCTGTGGGATTCCACTTTGCGATTGAAAGGGAAAACCCTTTGCTCCTAAAAGGGTTTTTTTTTTTTTGGCTATCTAAGTTGTGGAGGATTCCAATCTAATCTATTTTATTGGAGACTAGTGTTTATGTCATTAATTTTTTTTAAATAATTATTACTGTTATTAATATATATATATATACATATAGTATGGAGTCCCCCGAAATCTTAGCAAAGGCTATGTCTGTTTTAAGCCTGTCATTTGCATGTCATGACTTGCTTGCTGTATTACTGCATTTCAAAGCTTGTATAAACTAAGAGGGAGTTTTCTACCCCAATAGGTCGTCGTCTGTATGTTGAATACACTGTCAATCATTGGTTATATGATAATACTTTCAACCGTAGACGAGAGAAGTACTAACTGGCCTTATCATAGGATGCACTTAATACGACACATGACATACAAACCCTTCGAATTATTATTATTATTATTGTTATAGTATACTTTGAGGGCAGGGTTCATGTTTTAAGACATGTTTTTTCAGTAATTATAACGAGGGAATTCAAACCTATACCATTCCTATGATGGATAGAGCTCATGCTGATTAGGGTTGGACAAGAAAAACCAATCGAATTGACTTTTAACTGTTAAGAAAGTTACAAACTGAATTGAAGCATAAAAGGTAAAAACTCAAAAAATCATGTATTTGCATGAATGATGCAACTTATGTTTTTATTAACTTAACAATGTCGAAGCTCCTCTTAGTTTAGTCATAAGATGCCAAGGTATTTCTTAGTTTAGTCACCTTATATATATGTACTCCATTTAAAACCCCCATATCAAACATGATCTTCTTAGTTAATTATTTTTCTAAGCTCGTAATTACATACTTATGTATAAATTTGTGCCCCAAAATGGAAACACTATGTTAGATATTGATTATATGGATTAGTATTAATTAATTATTTAAAATAATTTTTTTTAAATTATTAACAAATCAATTATAAAATTATTATTTAATTATAATACTTGATCAATATGGATATTATAATTAGGCTTTTAATATGGATAGCCCGTGATGGTAGTGCTACTCAATTTTTTGCCTAACAAGAGAATCCTACTCTCATCTGACTGCTATCCTATTAAATAATTTTAACCTAACCTAATTTCTTATTTATAAAAGAGTAGTTTTTTTTCTTACACTTTTTACGACTCTATATAAGAAAAATACTACTACAAGATGAATCTTTTTCTAATTTTAGGCACACAAATTTCATTTTAACTTTATGGATATATCATGATTTACATGCTATAAATCTTCTATCCATATGCATTTGGTTTGGATTTTATATATATAGACATTGTAGCTTTCTACCAATTGGTATTAGAGAAACATCCCTATCAGATATTATATCTACAATTTTAAGTCTTATATTCCTTAAATTGTTGGTTGATATGTGCTTTGAGCATAATTGATATTCTTCTCATAATAATTCATATATTTATAATAATTGACTAATGCTATCTAAGTAAGAGAACGTTAGATTATTTGATTATGTAGATCAGTATTAATAAATTATTTAGAATATATCCCTTTGAATAATTGACAAATCAATTATGGAAATATTATTTAATTATAACACTTGACCAATATGGACGTTGTAATTAAGCTTTTAATATAGATAGCCTGTAATTGGTAGGACTATTCACTTTGTTGCTTAATGAGAGGTCCTTATTCTCATCTAATAAGGATATAAAACTTGCTCTCCCATTGAATGGTTTTAACCTAACCTAATTTCCTATTAGGAAGGGAATAGTTTTCTCTTATAGTTTTTACATTTTTATATAGAAAAATAATACTACAGGATGGATCTTTATCTAATTTCAAATATATAAATCTTACTTTGATTTTATCGATATATCATGATTTACATGCTATAAATCTTGTATTTACATGCAATCTGATTTGACTTTGTATATATACATTGTAATTTTCCAGCATACCAAACCTTAAATTTTCATTTCTCATTCATATTTGTCATGCCTCAAATAAGGTAATAAAGCATAATAGAATGCCATACATTATTTAGAAGTTAATGATCAATACCCTTATTGCCTCAAGAGCTTCACCAATCACCATAATGCATAAGGATTTGTAAATGAACTAATATAAAGAGGTATAAGCAATATTTATTAACATAAGCAAGTATATACCAAATGTAGCATTCTTAATTCATTTATATTTCAATCCATCTCCATAGTTTAGCTATATATATATATATACATAAAAAAGTATTTGAAATATTGTAGAACTAACTTTTAAGAGTAAAGCTACCTAAAAAGGCATATAACAACTATGAAATAACCAAACATTTAAGTCTATTTAATTATATTACATAACAAACTTAAGTCTCATGTAACTAGAATATTTAAACTTAGTTCTTTAATTTGCCTTGCTAAAGCTTACACCCATCCCATTAACTACTAGATTATGATATACTCATAAGGGCCTAGTAAAAAGACTATAAGACTATAAGTTACATTAAGCTTAGTGAGTCAATCTCGTGTTATCTACAAACAAAAGTAAGCAAGTTTTCAACCATATGAATGCATGAATACGCATATGAATGCAGCATCACATGTAATCAATCGGAAACTACATGAAAAAAAATGTTTATGTCCCGTTTAGACCTAGGGTCAAGGGATAATAGTTCCACCAAGTGTCCAAGCTCATCCAATTAAACATGATTCATATCTTAACACGTATTCTTGGTTACTTTATATTCATTTGTTTAAAGACACCCCAAGAATAATTTCCCTAGCTACTAACACTTCTAGATATATGCATGCCCATAACAATACAATGAGCACGACTCATTTGACTACCTTATTAGCTAATTAGTTTGCAACTAAATGAAAATACCTTGACTCGGGACATTCTTTTATTATGTGTGTAACGGTTGGTAGCAATTTAATATCAATGAAATGTGTCATGCGTGCTTAGTTTAATTTATATTTTGATATGCTTACATCAATTTCTTTTAGGTGACCAACTAAGTCTACAAACAATCAATTAACTATAGTACATGCAGCGTACAAATATCACTTTTCACTATCAGTTACATATTTTTATTACAATGTCACTAACAAGTCAACCAGATGCATGTTCCCTTATCCTTACAAATACATCTAATTATTATATATAATTTAGTGCAACTACAATGCACGTACAGACATAGTAATAATCATCAAAGGTACTCACTCATCCATCCATGCTAATCAAAATAGTCCTTGGAATATTCCAATGAGTTGTCCATACCATCTATAAAGAATTTTGCCAACAATAAAATAAGTATATTGGTTGCTATATTCCTTCGATTCCTTTTTTCTTCTTATGGAATAGTAACTAATCTATTACTTCACTTTCTTATACATAGTACACTTAATCACTTATATTAGGTTTTTCATTATATTTATGATTGTACTTATATTTTCTAATTGTAACATAAAAGTGGATTATAAAGTATGTGTAATAGCTTCTTATTAACATATATATGGTGCTCTACATTTTTCATATGCAAGAGACCATGCGGGAGTTGATTATTAATATGAATGAAGTGTTTTAGTATGGTATACTCATATAACATCACCTTACCTTGACCCGTAGGATTACTAGGTGTTGGAGGCACTAACAACCTAGTTAAAGGTTGAGTCTAGAGGTCTCCGTTTAGGGGTAACTATGGACTGTAGGAGCTCACTCACAATCATACATGGAACTTCGTTTTAAAACTATAATTGAATAAATTACTTTATTTTTGAATATGAATCGCAGAGTTTCATAGTTGTATAAGTTCCAATATGATACCTGGATTTGATTGGTGTTGTGTATACTCCAACCTTAACTTTGGAGGAAGTTAAATCTAAGTTTCATGCAGTACTTGGTCAACTATATGTATTTGTGTGGCATTTTATTTGTTCATGCATTCATATGCTTATAATTTAATTAGTGAATATCTTGCTTATTATATGGTTGAGGGATGGCTCACCAAGCTTCCTAACTTATACCCTTCCTACCTTATACCCTTACAGACTTCATTTGTAGGAGGTCCTCTTCATCATACCTAGCTAAGGCATGCTCGAGGTTAGTGAAGAACTTTTGGATTTTTGTGTGTGGAAGCAGAGAATTGAGAGAACTTTCTGTTGCAAACTCTTAATTGGATTTCCTTTGTCTTATGTTTTACGTTATTTAGTAATGATCCGTAGAAAAATTTACTTTAAAGGACTTAGTATGTACCATGGTTACTTTGAGGAATCTTATGTTATTATAATTATGTTGTGATATTCTTGAGCTTGTACAACTCTTGGGTAACTCATTGAAATAGTAGCCTTATATGTCGCATAAAGAATTGTTGATTAGAAGGGTAATCAATCTACGGTCCTTTGTACAATATACGATGCTTGCTACGATTAGGCTACCCCTTAGGTCGTGATAGTAAGGTAGTATCAGAGTATGACTTTAAATAAGATAAATAAAACTTGACCTTAAACATTAGAACTACCTACCCAGTAGGATTGAGAGGAGTAGAACTGAGTTAAGTATTTAAGTTTAAAACTAATTATTAATTGCTATAACAATGTAATAATAGAATTGATTATATGCCTTGTTGATTTAGAGGTTGAGCCTTGATATACGGACTGAGTGGGCTTTATTTCGTCTCTGTAAGGGTAAGACCTTACTTGATTACTGACAACGCTTATAGTTATTATGTGAGGATTTAGCCTTAGTAGGTCGACTATGCATACTGTACCAGGTCTTCACCACATGGAGAGTTGGTCTTAGCACATATTGGTAGGACCGACAGATCTACTGGACTCTTTAAGCAGTGGGAAACATGTTGACAAATGAGGAGATGATTTATTATTTAGAGGCCAAGGAGACTACTGATATCGCACTTGAGTTGGTATTTTTAGTGTGTGTTGAGTCACTACCAGAGCTACCTTGATTTGTGTATAGTCGAGCTGTTGATCATGGCATGGACTTAGTTATTGATTATCGTACTGATCATGATCTGATCATTACTCAAGATCATGCTAGAGCTATAGCTGACTTTTGGGCGAACATGGAGCACTGGTATGATCATCCATAAGGGATTGAGTTCTATAGACCTAAACAGGGCATAGGATTTGAGGAGTTGGATGTATAGTTGGATCCCCTTGTTGTAACCACTGAGCTTGTTCATGAGATGCCCCTTATTGAAGATTTCGAATAAAATTAGGTTGACCATAGACTTCCTCTCATAATGCTGGTTGGAGGTGACCCATCTGATGTATTTATTGTCTGTCTAGATCATTTGGACTTCTAGATACTAAGGGAGTAGAACCAATAGGCACCCAGTGAGGAGTTAGAAGTCTATTCTAGTGTTGGTTCTATATTCTCTATTCTGAGATTTATATATTAGGGTGATGCAAGTGCTGGACCGTTTTCACACCCTTTGTAGATGTATAGATGTTTATCTTGATGGGTTGTATTTTTAGAGCTGTTGTTTGGCATTATAGTGATCATACATACTCCTTTTGTTGTATATGTTAAGATCATGTTTGATCATTTTGTACTATGAGAGTTTTCTTATAGTGAGGTTATGAAGTATTTGTGAATTTTGATGTATTGAGATCTCCTTGTATTGTGAGGATTTATGTATTATGAGAAACTCTGTTGTATTTTAAAACTCTGTATTTTGACTTGGATTTGTATAGTTGTAAGTAGAGATTCACTCACTATAAGTGACCACTAAACAAGTGTAACCTCATTTTGACAAGAAATGAAAGATTACAACCTCTATTATTACTATTGTTGTATGTGTGCAATTTAGTTTCTAATTTGTGCTTAGAATTTGCAAAACTATTTAATTATAGCTTATTCCTAACTTAAAGTTAGAAATGAATTTCTGAGTTGAAACAGGCATAGAGGGAGACCTTAAGTTAATCAGGCCCCACTTGCACAAGAAAGAAAACATGGTATGCTACAGGATCAAATTGATGAAATTATGGCTACCATTTATGCACAAAATGAGTTGTTGAGAACATATTTGGCTCGGGAGTGTAGACTACTTGCTCAAGCACCACCTTTAGTGGTAATTCTAGAAATTCTTTTGCTACAGCCACCCTTACTGCCTCCACCTTTGTCACCACCATCTCCTTTAGTAGGAGTTATGCCTCCAACACCCCTTGATCTTAGGTAGCAGTGTAGTCTATTGTTAGAATTTATTTGTTGTAATAAATATTTATAGGGTGTTGTTAGTAGACCTAATGAGGCTGAGGATTGGTTAAATCAGATTGAGAGATCATTTGAGGCTTTTGAAGTACCACTACATCTTAAACTTACCTATGGTACTTGTTTTTTAAAGATGTGGGCATGTACTTGGTGGGAATCAAAGTTGCGGAATCTGAGAGGACCAATTACTTGGGATGTTTTTAGGCGAGAATTCCTAGCATATTGCTTTCCTGGAAGTTTGAGAACCAAATACAATAAGGATTTACTTGATATCTATTAAGCTTGGTTTTTTCCTTTTGGTTTTTATAAATTAGTCTTCTTTAAACCAACCAATATTAAACCTTACCTATTTAATATTGACTCTTGATTAGGGCTTAAAGAAAACCAGTTTTTTTTTTTTTTTTTAATTTTTATATCTTCAAAAACGTTTTGGAGCCACTACCTGATTAGAGTCAGGAAAAGGAGTTAACTTATAACTAATTGGGTGGATTGATTATAACTTAGCTACTGGTCCAACAAGAAAACCAACCTTACAAAATGGTTTTCTAAAATGAGAGATTTAGATCTAGGGGTTAAAATTTTTAAACCCTTGTGGGTATCATTAATTTTCCAAAGTTAATTTTAACCTTAAAAATCACCTTTCAATTTTGTAAAACAGAACTTAATTATTATTAAATCAAATTGGATAACTTGAGTAATCCAAACTGAAAAGGAAAAATAGGATTTTTTTTTTTTACTGTCGCCCTGTAGGTGTTTATGTACCCGCAATTCGGGATCAAATGTACGTAGTTCTTTTAATGAAAACTTTAGTAGGTTTATTTTTTTTTTAATTTGAAAATACGTCAGATTTATGTTTTTAACCCAATATGATTTATTTAAGGAAAAACAAAGGTCTTAAATTGGAAATTTTATCTTTTGGAAAGTTCTAAAGGGCCTTAATTTTGAAAAAACTCCATTTTTCTTTTATTTTGGAAAACTCGATTTTTCTAGTGTTAAAAACGATTTTTATTCATTAACTTATTTATTTATTTATTTTTATTTTATCATATTATCTTATTTCTTTATTATTTATTCTATTTTATCTATTTTTATTAAATTAAAAAAGGAAAAAAGAAAAAAAATATACATATATATGAACTTCTTTTTTTTTTTGTTTTTTTGTTTTCTTCCTTTTTTCTTTTTCTTTTTTCTCTTTTCTTTTTCCTTTTTTTTTCTTACATTTACATTATAAAATAAATAAAATAGAATAAAGCCGGATCAAAAGGTTGAAGTAGAGTTGGTTTGCGGGTCGGGCTCATGGGCATAGACTTGGGTTAGATCTGGCTTAGGTCTTCAAGTTGGCTCCAATTTCCTCAAAGTAGCAATAGTAGTAATAGGTCGTTTAGGACGATTTGATGGGGTTTTTTGAAGTGGTCAGGGCAGTTTGATGACCGATTTATTGGACTTGAGGAGGGTAAACACGATGCTGCAGTGTGTGGGGTTAGTTTAGATGTTAGTTGAAGTTGAGTGGTGGCGATGGGTAAGAGATAGGTCGCACATAGCTTGTTGGAAGTCGAGTAGGGGTTGGTTTGTGGTTTCTGAAGTCAGGGAGTGTCGTGGTAGGTTTAGTTTGCTTCGTCGCAGTGGCTAAGATGGTGTTTTGAGCTTAAGGTGGTAATGGTTAGGGTTTAGGATAAAGAGTGTGATGGGGACACTATGGTGGATGGTGGTGGTTGGGGGTAGGGGGAGGGGGGGGGGGGGGGGAAGGGGTGTAGTTTAATGACTGAAAGCTGGGAGTGTGGGGATCGTGTTTACAGCTGTAGTGCAATTTAATGGAGGCTTTAAGAGAGAGTGCTGCGGTGTAGAGAGAGAAAGAGGGGTCGAGAAAATGTGAGGGAGTGATTATGGGTGAATTTGATGATTTTGTCTATCCCAAACGAATTCCAACCCCCCTTTTTATACTTAAAATCAACTCAGAAAGCAAGGAAAGTCAAAATCGAATTAAATGTAAATTTCCGTATTTTCATTTTTTTTCGATTTTTAGAGTTCGATTTGAATGCCCAAATGCATGACTATGATTGTGTTCTTAGTTCTTATTTAAAGTAGGTCATGTGGCGAATAAGATTAGATTAAGAAACCATGCATGTGTGTGTGGAATTTGCATTGAAAATGGATCTAAATTAAAAGGGTTGAGTTTGTTTTGCTAAGGAAAGTAGAGGAAATTGTGGGAAAGAGAGGAGAAAGAAAGGGAAAATGCTGACGTAGCACTATATCAACCAAGTTGTCCAATCTGAGGCTGTGCCATGTGTCCAATAGTGATACGTGGCAAGTGACGTAGCATGCTACATGGTGCTACATTAGCATTGACTAATCCAAGGCTACCACGTGTCAGGATATGTGGCATAGTGAAACCTTGACACGTGGTAGTACTTGACGTGGTAGTGTGTTAATTGAAAAAATAAAAAGGCTTTCCCTACCTTTGTTAAGATTCAAACCCTTGACTTCTAAGTTATTCCCAATGCTACGCTCATGTGCTTATCTGTTAGGCTATTGACCTATGTCTTGTCTGTATGTGTAATTATGTGCTTATCTGTTAGGTTATTAACCTATGTCTTGTCCGTATGTGCAAATTGCACATATGGATTAAGTCAGCTTAGGGCTAGATTCAAATCTAAGCCTGGGTCCAATGGTTTTTTTCTTAAATTTAAAAAAAAATCTATTCTCTTAAACTACTTAAAAATAATATTATTTTCTAAATTCTTTATCTTTATTCAAAATTTTTCTATTTTTTTTTGTGACTTTTCAATTTTTCTAAAATTTTCCATTTTCTTGCATTTTTTTTCTTTGCACTTTTTCCTTTTTTTTATTTTATTTTCCTTAGATTTTTTATTTTTTTTGTTCTTTTTGTTCTTTTTCTACTTTTTGTATTTTTCTAAATTTCTTATTTTTTGGATTTTATTTAATTTTCTATTATTTTTGTGTTTTTCTTGACTTAGGACCCTTTATCTTATTGAAATGAAATAAAATAAAGGGTGCAAAAATTAGGTGTTTACAGTTTAAACAAAACTTTGCCATGAAGATAAAGAGACTATTTTTACCGTAGGGATGACTTTATAATGACTAACTAACTATCCTAGACTCGATTTACTGGGGATTTGGTGAAGAGGTGTAAGAGAGAGGAATGCTTTAGGGGTTGAAAAGAAGAAATGAAACCTGGTCATGCCTTTTTGGGCTCACTAACCTAGGTAGGAGTGTCTCTAAGAGATAAGCAACCCTATGTTGGAATTGATTTGGAGAACCTGGTTGTGCTTCTCTAGGCTTACTAACCTAGGTGAGGGCATATCTTGGAGATTAGCAACCTTAAGCTGGGATCAATTTTGAAGAAACAAATGTGCTTCTTTACTCACTAGCCTAAGTGGGAGCATCTCTTAAGGACATATTGATCTTGAAGAACCTAGTCGTGCATTTCTAGACTCACTAGCCTAAGCGTGAGCATCTTTTAAGGACTAGCAATCATAAGCTGGGATTGATCTAGAAGAACTTGTTCGTGCCTCTCTAGGCTCACTAACCTAAGTAGGAGCATCTCTCAGGGACTAGCAACCTTAAGTTGGGATCAATTTGAAGAACCTAGTTATACCTCTCTAGGCTCACTAACCTAGGTGGGAGCATCTTTCGGGGACTAGCAACCCTAAGCTTCGATCAATCTTGAAGAACTTGGTTGTGTCTCTTAGGATTACTAACTTAGGCAGGAGCATCCTTCGGGGACTAGCAACCCTAAGCTAGGATTGATCTTGAAGAACTTGGTTGTGCCTCTCTAGGTTCACTAACTTATGCAAGAGCATCTTTCGAGGACTAGCAACCTTAAGCTAGACATAATGAAGTGCCTTATAGGCTTGTTAAAGGAATTTGATGAAGAGAAGCACCCTACAAGCTTACTAAAAGAACTTGGTGAAGAGAAGCACCCTATGGGCTTGCTAAAAGAGCTAAAGTGCCCTATGGGCTCGCTTAAGACCTTGAGGAGAGCTGAATGGATGGAAGATGCGATAACACTTTAAGAGTTGGCTAGGATTCTAATAATAGTGAAAGATGAGAGGTAAGGAAATTAAACTTGTCCAAAACATTACTGGATTAAAAAAAAAAATACAAATAAACCCTTTGGTGAAAACCATTTATGTAAAAAAAAAAAAAAAACAAGGGCATTAGGGATAATTTCCTTGATTTGGGAAGAGTGAGAATGACCCAAACTATTGTGGTCAACTTTCTGAAATGGGTTGAAAACTTGGCCACTTGGGCCAACATGAACTTGGAATAAAGATTTGTAACAAGCCTTTCCTTTCTCTCTCTCTCTCTCTTTTTTTTTTTTTTTTTTTAGTTTTCCAATAGGTAAAGAACCCTCCCTTGATAATCACATGCGGCCTCTTATGTTCTCCTTGGCCTTAATGCTAAGCCATTTAATGGGGCCTCAAGATTTCAAACACCCTTAAAAAGGTAACTCATGACTAGTTTAGTTGAAGAGGACTTCCTTGCAAACTTTCAGTCTAGACTACACTCTTGACTACAGTTCCAAAAATTATAGTCCATTTTATAGGTGATACGCCTTGATCAATCCATTAGGTCTTTTTTGATTCAACATTTATGAATTTAGGCTTTTGGTCTAAGGGTTTCAAAAAGGACTGTTGAGGAGGCCTATTTTGAAAAAAATATTTTTATTAATCTCTGATGTACAAGTCTAGAACCTTAGGAAAAAAAATTAGAAATATGCTTGCCTTAGTTTCAAAAACACCTTTTTATTAAATTTAGATTACCTTTTAAGATCAGAGGAGATTTTATTGTATCAGGGTAGTATTGTAGGTGGGAAGGCTTAGTGTGATTTAGCATAAGAGGGGCTTTAGAGTAGATATAGAGATTCTGGGTTTCTAAGCGTAGATTGTGATTTAGAGCCTTGCCTCTTTGGGGCTATTTGGTTTTTGACACTCGACCTTTTTATTCAATTTGGCTGCCCCTACTTTGATATGATATATCTCTTGGGCTTTTGTCTTACACTTAGGCCCAATTTTCTAACCTCTTTTTTTTTTTTTTTAATTATTATTACTTTGCCCTACTATCTCTTGCTATTCTTTCTTTTCTTTTGGCCCTAAGAATGGTTGTCTCCATTGCTAAGTTTTTTCCTTTTAAGCAATTTAGGGCCCTAAATCTATAGATTTCTATTGTATGGGCTCGAGTGAGGTAAGTATAAGCTTAAGGTGTTTAAAAAGGAACAAAGAAAAATAACTTATAAAAAATAAGAGTTTCCTATGAATTTAACGTTACTAGAGTATGCACAAACCAATTTTATCCTTTTCTCTTCATCAATAACCCTAATTCTGAATTAGCCCGTTGTGGGGTGGTTCTTGCTAGGGTTTAAATTTAAAAATACTCCAAACTGGTTCAATGGGGGTGAACAAATTGTGTTTAGGATTTGAAAATGAATGCTTAACTTCATTTTAATTTACATATCACATTTAGGGTGGACCTCCTTTAAGGAATCAGTCCAAAGTATCCTCACTATTTATGTCACTCAACTCTTAATATGTTTTAAGGGTTAGTGTATAGGATGGAGTCTGCCTGTTTTCATTCTAAATCTTTTTAAAAGTGAGTTATTGCTTCCCTAGGGAGGAATTTATTTGCTCCAATGCTAATAACACTATGATAATTCAATTTGAAAAAGCAATAAGATTATATAATTCCAGCTATTAAAAAGCTACTCAAACAATAGACATTATTAAAAACAACTTGACTTTTCTTTGCCCTTACCTTAACTTCCTCCATTTAAGCATCTAGCTACTTAAAACAACTTGTGAGCTTATCAGGAGGCATTAGTATACTAAAAAGAAATGGAGCTTTAGGCGACTTAGTTGGACTACCCTTATGACTTGAAGAAGGACCGACTTATTGTAGGTATGACTGAATGACTTTTGCATCAATTAAGTCTCGAATCTTGTTTTTCAATCTCCAGCATTTTTTAGTGGAGTGCCCCTTTTGACCCATATGATAGTCACATTTTGCTTTTGGGTCAAAGTTGTATCGTTTGTAATTCAAATTAAGGGCTTCAAAAGCTATAATCCTTTCTTCTTTTAGATGATAAAAGATTTGGGTAATTAAGATCTTTAATTGAGTGAATTGTCTCTTCTAAGTCCCTAGGGCTTGTTTATTCTCACTCTTCCTTAGCTCTTTTCTCCTTAGGCCCGTTGACATCTGATCAGCATTGAACATCGGGTGTTGAAATCTTCTAAGTATTGGGCCTATTGCTATTTTTAGATCTATAATGCTCTTTTGTAGCATGGATACCTTTTCTTCTAGATTCGAGAATCTCCTTTCTAGGTTTGAATCTTGAGATATTTGGAGAATGGTGATTATCGGGAACAAGATCTGACATTATTGGGCCATTTGATGTATAATCTTTTTTAGGGAGGCGATTCTATCATCAGCCATGTGAACTTGATAGGAAGAATTCTTTACTAGTTAACAACTTTTCTTTTCTTTTTTTTGAAGGAATTCTCTTCTTTTTAAGAAAGAGAAAAAGGAAAATTGAAATATAAGAACAAGGCTTATTTATAAGTTGTGAGAAAGGAGTAGAAAAACATTCCTAAGGGATCAAGAGCTTAAATATTTACAATCTTACAAGAAAAAAGATCCTAAGAATGTATAAGAGAAGAGATTGGAAAGAGTTAGAGTATAAGGTACTTAGAAACTTAAGGATATGACTCTCTTGATGTTATTCAAATAGAATCTAATGAATATTTATAGGCAAAATGTGACACGAGGATATGTGGATGCAGAGAGGGGAGTTGGCAAATTAACTAAGATGTGGCAAGAAAAATATTTTATTGGATCTTTGAAGTTTTCCTTACGTTATTCAAAACTTTATTACAAATAAATCCTAAAGTCTAGATCTTCTCTTTCTTATGATGTCTTGGATCCTCTTTAATCTTATTTCTTTTCTTTAGCTTAGTTGCCTCGATCCATCTAACAACCTGAGAGATATCTTCAGTGTAGAACTTCTGGAAAGCTTTAACCCAATAATAGGTAGCAATACCTTTAGGGAGTTTAATGATAGTGGTTAACACATCAATGGGATTCATCTTCTGGATGCTTTGTCTATGAAGAAAATCAAGTTTATGGCTTCGAGTATGGCTGATAAACCAAACCATAAGTAAGGTCATATTATTCTTTAATTCTCTATTCTCCTCTTCTTGTAGACAATTGAGCGATCTGGCTTATGTTGTTAGTAGCATTGGGACATAAAATTTCCCTTTTAAAAATTGGGTCATTAGCTCTGTAATCTTATGATGTATGTGAAATATCCCATTAGGGAACTAAATAGTTCTAAATGCTGCTAAGACATAGGCATTGATCCTATATTGCTGACAATCTTCAAAGCTACCATAAAAGAGCTTCTGGTTGTAGCTAGATGGGGTCGCAAACCATTATGAACCAAGTAAAAAGATCACCCACCTTAATGATTCTCTTATGAGGATCTACCCAAATTTTGCATATTTCAGATTCGCAGAGGCCCAAGAGTTTTTTGACAATCTTTGTAAGGCTAGTCGTGATTTCTAGGACATATTTTCTGTTTCCAATAGAGAGGACACTAAATAGATAGGAGTATTCTTCAATGGTTAGGCTTAGTTAGCATGGGCCAAAGCGAAAAAACTGACTTTGAGGATCTTAGAAGCATATACCATGGTGATATTAGTCTAGATTTTGAGTAACGAGAGGATGGGCTTAATATTGTCCTCAATGAATTTCTATTGGTCTAGATTGAAAAATTGAAACCATTGTTTAAGTATCCCCTTATGCTTTAGAGGCTCATGGATATTGACTTCTTCGGAAAGGGCCTATGTAAGAGAGAACCTAACCATTTTCCACAAAAAAAGGATGAAAAGAAAATTACATTAGTACTATCTTATTTACCTGGGGATTGTATTGATATTTTGAAGAAAGAAAGCATTTACAGGAAAAGAGAAAACTCCACAAATTTTTTATTTTAGTCTTGTCACATGGTCTTAATTTGCCGATTTTAGGAAAAGGGTTCATGAATGCAATTAAGGTAGGTTCTAAAAGGTCCTTAAGTTTTGGGACCTCACTTGTTAAAGAAGACATTCGTTGGTCACACAGAGTTTAAGTGACGTGGCTTAATTAATCCCGAATGGTGGTTACACTACAACACCTAAAGCTTACATAATGGCTACCCTCCCAGGGTCCTAAGATAGCCTAGCTTTGACCGCATCTACCCTGCATCTTTGATGCAACAAATGACCTCCCATATCCCAATGCATGTAGTATGTGAAATAAATACGATAATAGTACACACATGAAATTAATAATAGATAAATAGAAGCTGATAGTGAATTCTAGGAAAAATACAGGGAAAGAAGCTTCAAGTTTGTTTTTTCCTTTTCTCTTTTATAACAATGTTTCCTTATTAGCTATTTGCTAAACCCAGAAGAATGTATGTAAGAAGGGTAAGTTTTAGAGATCCTTAATCTTTGTGACCTCACGCATTTCTTAAAAACAGTTCCTTAGTCACATCGAAGTTTAAGTAGGGTAGCTTAATCGGCCTCGAATGGTGGTTGCCTTACTACATTCGGAACTTACACAATGGCTCCCCGTCTTAAGGTCCTAAGACGACTTAGGTTCAACCGTGTCTGTCATGTATTCATAGTACATAAAATAAATCCCCCCTCCCCCTAAATAGTTAAATAAATAAAACTAAACTTGTAAAAGTATTAGTATAATTATGGTATAGATAACAAATAATGAATAAAGAAATTGCACTAAGGTGATTTTCAGAGATTAATTTCAATTTTGAAAAGTTAGATAGCTAACTCTCTTGATGTCCTTAGTAGAGTTACTAAGCTGTCGAGCTTGGTTTTTTGCTCTCAGTTTTTATAAATTAGTCTTCTTTAAACCGATTAGTATTCAACCCTACGCGTTTAATACTGACCCTCGACTATGGATTAAAGATAAACAGTTTTTTTTTCTTTTTTTTTTATATCTTGAAAAATGATTTGGAGTTGCCAAACGAATGGAGTCGGAAAAAAGGAGTTAAGTTATAACCAATTGGGTGAATTGGTTATAATTTAGCTACTAGTTTAACAAGAAAACCAATTTTACAAAACAGTTTTCTAAAATGAGAGATCTAGATCTAGAAGTTAGGATTTGTGAACCCTTATGGGTACCATTAACTTCCCAAATTTAATTTTAACCTTAAAAATCACTTTTCAATTCTATAAAATAGAACTCAATTATTGGTTAATAGAATTGGATAACTTGAGTAATTTAAATTAAAAAGGAAAAATAAGTTTTTTTTTTACTGTTATCCCTTAGATACCTACGTATCCGTAATTTGGGATCAAATATACGTAGTTCTTTTAGTGAAAACTTTAGTGGGTTTGGTTTGTTTTAATTTGAAAATACGCTGGATTTACGTTTTTAGCCTAATTTGATTTATTTAAGGAAAAAAAGGTCTTAAATTGGAAATTTTATTTTTTGGAAAGTTCTAAAGGGTTCTAATTTTGAAAAAAGTCCATTTATTTTGGAAAACTAGATTTTTCTAAGTGTTAAAAACGATTTTTATTCATTAACTTATTTATTTATTTTTATTTTTATCACATTATCATATTATCTATTTTAAAAAAAAAGAAAAAAAATACATATAGATTTCTTTTTTGGTTTTTTCTTTTCTTCCCTTTTTCTTTTTCTTTTTTCTCTTTTTTTTTCTCTTTTTTTCCCTTTTTTTTTCTCTTACATTTAATTTATAAATAAATTAATAAATAAAATAAAGCCAGATCAAAAGGTTAGAGCAGAGTTGGTGCGCGGGTTGGACCTATGGGCATAGACTTGGGTCGCTTGAGTTTGGGTTGGATCTGGGTCGGGTCTTCGGGTTGGCACCAATATCCTCAAAGCAACAATAGCAATAGTGCATGGTTCAAGATGATCTGATGGGTTTTTCGAAGTGGTGAGGGCAGTTTGATGAATGATTTATTAGACTAAAGGGGGTAAACAAGATTCCGTAGTGTGTAGGGTTAGTTTGGATGTTGGTTGGAGTTGAGTAGTAGCAATGGGTGAGAGAGAGGTCATGTACAGCTTGTTGGAGGTCAAACATGGGTTGGATATGAGGTTTCTGAAGTTAGGGAGTGTTGTAGTAGGTTTAGTTTGCTCTGTCGTAGTGGCTAGGATGGTGTTTTGAGCTTGGGGTAGTAGTGGTTAAGGTTTATGATAAAGAGTGCAATGGGGACGTATGGTAGATGGTGGTGGTTGTGGAGGTAAGTGATTGAAAGCTAGGAGTGTAGGGATTGTGGTTGTAGCTGTGGTGCAATTCAATGGGCGTTTTGAGAGAGAAACAAAGAGAGAGAGAGCTGTGGTGTATGGAGAGAAAGAGTGGTTAAGGAAGTGTGGGGAGTGATTGTGGGTGAATCTAATGATTCTGTCTGTCTTAAACGAATTCTAACCCCCCTTGTTATACTTAAAATCAACTTATAAAGTAAGGAAAGTCAAAATTGGATTAAATGTAAATTTCTAGATTTTCAGTTCCGATTTTTGGAGTTTGATTTGAATGCCTAAATGCATGAATTTGGATGTGTTCTTAGGTCTTATTCAAAGTAGGCTATGTGTGAATAAGATCAGACTAAGAAACCATGTGTGTGTATGGAATTTGTGCCGAAAATGGATATAAAGTGAAAGGTTTGAGTTTATTTTGCTAGGGAAAGTAGTGGAAATCGTGGGAAAGAGGGGAGAAAGAAATGGAAAATGTTGACGTGGCACTAATGTGCCACCATGTCAACCAAGTCGTCCAATTTGAGACTACCATATGTCAAGAATCGTGGCACAATGAAACCTTGACACGTGGTAGCACCTAATGTAGCAATATGTTAATTAAAAAAATAAAAAAACTTTCCTTACCTCTGTCAAGATTCGAACTCTTGACCTTTAAGTTATAACTAGTGTCATGCTCATGTGCTTATCCATTAGACCGTTGGCCTGTACCTTGTTCATATGTACAATACGTTAGGTCAACCTAGGCTAGATTCAAATCTAAACCCAAGTCCAATGGTCTTTTTCTTAACTTTTAGAAAAATCTATTATATTAAACTACTTAAAAATTATATTATTTTCTAAATTCCTTATTTTTTTTGTCAAATTTTGTATTTTTTTTGTGACTTTTCAATTTTGCTAATTTTTTCCATTTTCTTGCATTTTTTCTAAATTTTTTATTTTTTTGTGCTTTTTCCTATTTTTCTACTTTTTTCATTTTTCTAAACTTCTTATTTTTTGGATTTTCTTTAATTTTCTATTTTTTTTTTGTGTTTTTCCTAACTTAGGACCTCTTATTCTATTAAAATGAAATAAAATAAAGGGAGCAAAAATTGAGTGTCTATAATATCACGAAAGGGATGCATACTATTAAGTAGTATGAAGTTGAATTTAATAGATTGCTACAGTTTGAACCTCTAGAGTATCAGATTAATAATCGATTGAAGATGCAGATATTTTCCAAGGGATTTGATGCTGATATGAAAAGAAGACTCTTAGAATTTGAGTTAAGAAGCTTTGTTGACATGGTGGAGAAAGCAAGGGTGCTAGATAATGCAAAAAGACAAAGTGAGGAAATTGGCAAGTGTAAAGTCAGTGTGTTTGGAAAGAGACCTTTTGAAGGGCTAAGTGGTGGTAGTAGTAGTAAAGTGAGAAGATTTGTGAGACCATAAAGAATATTTCAAAAAAAGACTGGTGGGACAGCTAAGTGTTGGAAATGTAGAGGGAATAATTATCCCTAAGATTGTCCCTAATTGCAAGGATAGTGTTTTTTTAGTAGTGAAGGCTCACATTGAGTGACAGATTGCTCTAAGAGAAATACTATTACTTGCTTCATTTGTAATAAGGTTGGGCACTTCTTTACCACATGCCCACAATGCATAGCCACCACTGCTCAAGTTTCCAAGCCACCCCTAGTTGTTAGAGGACCAAGCATGGGGAATATACGTCCAGGTGTAGTGAATGTTGCCAAATTATACAATTTGGAGGGAAATTGGAGTTATGATGACTATTTAAGCAAAGACTTGGAAGTGTATGAAGAAGCCGATGATTATGTAGATTTTGAGCTCTTAGCAGGTATGTATCTTAATTCTTTTTGTTAAGTTGCAAAAGATATATTGAGTAATGTAAGTTATTTTAAGTAGTAGTAAGTAATTAGAAGTTATGAATAAAAAAATTTATGAAGTTACAGTAAGAAAGTAAGTCTTAAAAACATTACGACTCAGGGAATATTGATATAGTTGGGCACTCTATTTAAACCCTATTTGATACTGGAGCTATGCACTCCTTTATAGCCCCTGAATTGGTAAAGCAAATAGGTTTAACTATAGTTGCCAATGAATCAAGTCTAAGAGTAAGAACTGCTACAAGAAGTGTGGTAGTTACAAAGGAAATGGTAAAAGGATGTCTCTTGAAAATTCAAGACTATGATAGTAAAGTAGATATGATCCTTCTCAAGATGGACAAGTATGATGCAATATTGGGAATGAATTGGATGATAGGTATTAAAGCTACTGTCGACTGTAAAGAAAAGAAGGTGATGTTTGAAACATTTGAAGGGACAAAAGCTGAATTTAAAAGAGATTCTATCACAATAGGAGTACAAGAGCTAAGTGTTTTAGAATTGATGATGGACGTTAGTGGGTTGAATGCTATAGATTCTGATTCAAAGAAGTTGAACATAGAAGAAATTCGAGTAGTGAACAAGTTTCCAAATGTGTTTCTGGATGAGTTACCTAGATTACCACCAAAAAGAGAAATTGAATTTGTTATTGATTTGATACCAAGAACTGAATTGATATCCAAAGTTCCCTATTGAATGATTCCAATTAAGCTAAAGGAATTGAATAAGCAATTACAAGAGCTATTAGATCAAGGATTTATAAGATTGATTGTGTCACTATAGGGTGTGTAAGCGCCGCAATTGAGTGTTCATGATTTAATCTGTAAAGTTTAGGGCAATCGAGTAAGTTGTTCTATTCAGACCAAATTTTATGACAAAGTTAGTAATATTAGTAAAAGTGAACTCGTGATTTTAGATTTAGGAAAATAAATAATAAAATAATTAATTATTATAATATTGAATTATATATTAATTACCTGTTATTTATCAAAATGCATAAAATGAGTTTCGATAATTAACGAATTGATAGAGATAAATTACATGCACACTAAAAATCATAAAATAACTTAAATAATATTTAGAAGTATTTATTTATACCATATATGTACTTATGTGTAGGTAATTATTTAAATTACTTCAAATATATTAAAATAATTCTAAATAATTAAATAAAATTCATAAATAATTTAAAAAAAATCAAGAAAAATGTGGAAAAGTATGGAATTTTCTACAAAATGTGGCATAGAAGGCTAAGAATAGAAGTTGGAAAATTAATCAATGAAAATTAGCTAAATAGAAAGTGAAAAAGGAAGAGATAAGGAGCATGTGACAAATGGAAAATTAAAGAAAAACGCTATCCACCTCTATAAATTTAGTAACCACATATCAAACTTCATTTTGGTTAGTTGGAAACCCAACAAAATAGTGCACATTTGGGGCTTATGAAGGAAACTCACATCCAATGATCACCTAGAGAGGAATGGACACCACCACCAGACAGTGGATCCTATGCTTAGAGTTATAAAAAAATGGTGGAGCTATCGCTAGTAGCTAGAAGCTTGTCGATTGGTAAGTTTCAATTTCCCTTTTGAATTTGTTTGATCTTTTAAAAATATCAAATGTGCATGAAAAATTATGAAATTTTAGTTTTCTTGGTATTTTTTCATGAAGAATTAGAATATCAAACCATATTATTAAAATTATAAGTGCTTATATACGTTCCTTAAGAATAGGCCTGATTCCAATGAATTTTGTATGAATTTTTGAAAATAGTAAATAATGTTATTTCTCTCTAATTTTTTGTCTAAATATTCCTAATATGATATATTTAATATACATAAGAATAATTTTTGATAAAATATACATATAAAATTTATTAAAATTATTTTTGTTGAATCTGCCCCATTTTTCATATGAAAGAAATAATAGGTTTTTAATTAAATTCATTAATGGATCTGATTTGTAAAGACTTATAAAGCTTAGTTATGATTTTGGGAATATTTAATTTGAATCTTATAATTTTATTTGGTTATTTACTTAATTTAATCTAATTTTTAGCAAAATTGGACCTAAAATTGATATTTCAAAAAATAATATATATTGAACTATTTTAGTACTTTTCATAATCATAATATAACAACCATAATTTACTGAGTATAATATATTTTCCGTAACTTTAATGGATCTTAGATACTAATTATTATATATTTAGCTAGAGTTTATACATATAATATGTACTAAATATGTAGGTAAAGGAACATATTTAAGTTAAATATGTGATTTAGGGCTAATTAGGTATAAATTACAATTTAGAATACAATGAGACACCTTAACATGTTATTGGTAGTGAAAGATAATATATGTAATGTTAGAAGTGTTAAATAGGTGATAGAAGTATATAATATGTATATAAAAGAAATAAATGAGTGGAAAATATTAGATAAAAATTTATGGTTTATAATAATAGGAATATGATATAATATGATTTGGAATGAAAAATGTAGGTTATTTTTACATCGAGAGCAAATTTAGTAGCTAGATTAGGATTATTGTATACCATATAGACTAAAGTGTTAGTTAGAGCCCAAATATGAAATTTTAGATACCCAAGTATAATTTGATTAATTTCACATTATAGTTCAAAACGAGATCTTAAGATTACATATAACACTCGTAGCTGGAACTAAATTAGAACCTAAATCGAAATCGGATTTGCAAAACGGAATCGGAACCTAGCCTAAATAAAGAATAAGTGTAAAAACAAAACCTGAATGATTAGGTATAACAAAACCCTAAATTGAAGATAATAATAAGAACTTGAGAATAAAACCTATTTATGGTCGTTATGTGGAAACTAAAACAACATTTGTATTGTAGGGTTATCGGTGATGACCTATGTGATTCGTACCTTATATGAGTAAGTTAGAAGTCCAGCTAAGTTGGGATTTATATGTTACTATATTTTGAAGTGCTAATTTGTAGTACACGAAGGCTTAAAATTGTACTTGGTTGTGTTTACTGTATTTGCTAAATGGTCGACTATGTGTATATCGATATAGCTTGTTTCTAAGTTTGATAATATGATTTTGGTTTATTGCTCTGACTTGTATTTGTGTGACTTGTTTGAATGATTGAACACCTGAAATTGGATTTAATTAAATATATGACTTGTAATTTTAAATTGGAGTTATATTGTAACCCATTAGGAGAGATGTTTAGGGTTCTCTGGCCAAATATCATCCCCTTTGAAAGGGATAGTGCTGGATAGCATAATGAGTCCCTTTTTTATCCTTAGTCAAACTAAGTGATCAGTGAGGAGGTCATAGCAAGGGTGAAGTCAATGGTCTGAAGGGTAGTCTTGGGAGGAGTGGTGTCTTTATTACACAAGCTTGGGTTTAGTCATGAGCTGTTACATAACATGAAACCTCCTCAACCCAGATTAGAGTGGCTATAATTTCTCTAATCTCATAATGGATCGGACAACATTGTGTGATAGCATTTGCTTGTACATGCATTGCATCTAACTAATTTGATTGATAACCATGTTTGTATTTGATGTATAGTTTTAAGTCTCCGTCCCAACTTACTAAGTGGTTGGTTACTTATGTCCCTATAGATGTTGTTGCAAGTGCTAATTAAGAAGCGGCCATATAATTACTATAAAGCTAGCAATTGTTGGATCTGAAGGAGTGAGGATATAAAACTAAGGATTGGATACACTCTCAAGTTTGGATTTTATCTGTAAAGCTTTTAGTATTAATTTATGTATTACTTAAGTAGATTATGATTATGCTACTAAATCTTGTAAAAATACTCAAATTATTCATTGTAAATATGTATTTTTTTTATAATTATATAGTTAAATAATATATTTAATTTATGAACTATTTACTTCAAAGCGGCTTAGTCATGGACGTCTTGATTGAGTTTAAGATAGCGCTTGTAAGGTTAGCTTCTATACTAGAGTGGTTTGTATGGCAGGATTGTTATGACTTTACCACTTTAGGGTGTGACATGGTGCACCAGTGCTGTTTGTTAAGAAAAATGATGGATCCTTCAGACTTTGTATTGATTACATAGAGTTAAACAAGGTGCCATTAAGAATAAGTATCCACTTTTGCAGATTGATAATTTGTTTGACCAATTATAAGGTTCAAGTGTCTTTTTAAGGATTGATTTGAGATAAGGATATCATCGGTTGAGGATTATGTTGGACGATGTTCCAAAAACAACATTAAGGATGTGGTATGACTACTATGAATTTCTTATGATGCTTTTAAGTTTGACAAATGCACTTGCAGCATTTATGAACTTGATGAATCTTGTATTCAGACCATTATTGGATAAGTGTGTGATTGTGTTCATTGATGATGTTTTAGTATATTCTGCTACATCTGAATAGCATGAGGAACATTCAAGAACAATGTTGTAGACATTGTGAGAGTACAAACTATATGTTAAATTGTCTAAGTGTAATTTTTAGTTGAAAGAGACATCTTTTTTTGGGCATATAATAACTGAAGATGGTATATCTGTTGATCCAAAAAAGATTAAGGCCATAGTAGATTAGAAAAGACTAGAAATAGTAATAAAATTCGAAGTTTTCTTGGTTAGGTTAGATACTATAGAAAATTTGTCAATGACTTCTTAAAGATTTCAAGGCCACTAACCTAATTAACATAAAAGAATGTGAAGTTTGAGTGGAGTAATAAACAAGAAAAGAGTTTTTATGACTTCAAGAAGAAGTTAGTGTAAACCTTATAAATTTAGCTTTTGGAGTGTAGAATCAAACTCACATACTGTAGATAATTTTCTTAAGTCAATAGAGTTAGTAAATTTAAATCCGATTAAAATTTTAATTTGAAACCTAAAATGAATATGAAAAACTCTAACTTATTAATTAAAATCCTAATCGTGTGTAAAAACCCTAAACCCTAAATGCATGTAAATATCAGAGTTTATACTCAAATATAATAAAAATCCTAAAACTAAAACCTTAAGCCTATAAATGTACCAATTTACTATTATAGTAATAAAACCTTAATTTAGCATAATAATCAAATGATATGCTAAATCACGTGAAATTGTTAACGAACGATTAGAGATAACTTTAAATGTTAATAAATCTAAAAAGTGATATATTAATATATAAAATTAATAACATTATTTTATAATTATTAATAATTATATAAATAAATTAGTATTATATGAATTTAAATATTTGAATAAAATATTATTACCTAATGGCTATTTATGTGTCATATGGTTAATGTTATTTTTATGTTTAATAAATTTCTTTATAACCCTCATATATATATATATTTATCAATATTATTTATAGTATTAAAAATGTTTTAAGAAATTTTAAAATTTTATTTTATTTATTTATTACCTTATTACTCTTATTTTCTTTTCTTTCTTATATCTCATTTTTATTTCTTTATTTCTTTTTACTTATTATACTCATTACATGTACATAATATCAATACTATATTAATATTATAATTTTGACTAAAAAGTCAAAGTGTCATTTTCATGCCATTAATGCAATTTATCTTTTCCTTTCCTTTTCTTTTTCTTTTTCTTTTTCTCCTCTTTTCTTCTTTATGCCATGAGCCCATGTGTCCATCAAATTTTGTACATACTTTTCTAATTTTCTACTAATTAATGAACACAATTTGGAGATTAAAATCCCCAATTCTTGATTGACACTTTTTCCCTTTTTCTTCCTTTCCATTTTCTCAACAACCTTTCCACTTTCAATTTTACTCTCAACTACCAATTTCAAGAAGGAGAAAAGACGGAGAAAAGGAGGATTTTTCTTCCCAAGACAAATAAATATATCTTCTTTATATATATGTACTATTAGTTCTTTTATGTAAATTATATTTTATGTATTCTTCTGTATTTTTTCACTTGATGTATTGATAGATATTTAGTATGTATTTTGGTATATTGTATTAGGAACTCCACGTATTTGTATTAGATATATGTAGAAATACATTATAAGTTTAATTAGCTATGTGTACATATATATAAACATACATACGATGTATATATAAATATACATAGTACATATACATACATATATGGGATTAAATAAGGAAATAAGATAAGAAATATATACAAATACATACATAGACACCTTATACATGTATATATTATGGTATGTACATAAACTTATATATATATAGGATATACTAAATATTTATATATATATATATATATATATGAAAACCGAAAAGGTATACGAGGGCATATATATAATATATAAAAATTCCTTAAAAATATATTGAGAAAATATAATTATACGTATATATGTATAAGTGTATAAAAATACATATAATAATGAGTACAAATAAGTGTACATGTGTGTATGTACATGTATATAAATACATATAATAATAGTATATTATGAGTATACATACATGTATATATACAAGTATATACACTAATGTGTTAAGTATATATAAGTAAAGATACATATGTACATATATATATATATAGATATAAAAGTACATAAATACTTGTAATATACTTATTTAAGATAATATAATAAATATATGTATACTTGTAAATAATTATGTTTAGATATTTCTTTATTTAACTAGAGTTTTATCCAAATTTTTTATTTGTAAGATCATATCACTTAAATAATGTAATCAATTTATTTGTATTCTTTGGTTTTTTCTAAATTTTTAAATCGTATATAGCTTTTTTTTGTTTTAACTCTGATATTTATAAACTTATAGTCAATTTTTATCATTTTCGGATATACATTCACGTAGTAGGGTCCATTTTGGATGTTAAACCTGCATTTTTTGATGTGGGTCTAAATTGTTACAAAATTGATTATTTTGACTCAAATAATTTTATTTGTCAATTTTTAAGCTTTCTTTATTATTTTATGATTTAATTAATTTCTAAATTTCATATTTTTATAATATTTTATTTAAGTCCAGTTTATATCAATTTTATTATTTATTAATTTTAAAGCTATATTTACTAATTAGATTAATTTTCTTATTATTTTAATTTTCTTAATTAATTAGTTACTATTTCCCAATTATTTTCTAATTTTTGGTTTACTTAATTATTTTTGATGGTTTATTGACGTGGCATATACCTACTTTTTTGCGTGGCAACTTTTGGATTTTTCTCTTGTTTTTTATATTTCTTAAATTTTATATTATTATTAGATATATTTACAAATAATTATATTTAATTAATTAATAGATTATAAGCCCTAACTATATATTATGGGTTTCGGTCCATCATGTATTTATATATATTTTATTATATTATATTACATAAACGTATTGTATGTATGTACTTATATGCTTAGGTTTATGTGCTTATGTATATGTTCTTAAATATTATTATTTTATTATGCTTAATAATTTATTGTTTGTATTTATATTAGTATAGTATTATATACACACATACACATACATGTTGACATATATATTCTCATCTATATTATTATACTTAATATGTTATTAGATACACTTATACTTAATATATTAGCATATGTATGTATACATACATATGTCTATACATGTATGCATATGTATATACATGTATTTATAATTATGGTATACCCTTATTATACACATTTATGTACATATATACGTATCTATATCTAATTTTATATGCACTTATACATGTATATATATGTATTTTTATTTTTTCCTAGTATAATTTTAATGGAATTTTAATATATTACATTTATACATATACATGTGCATTTTCGATTTTGCATGTATATGTATAAATACTTATAATTTTACAAATGTTTATGTACAGACTATGATATATATATATATATATATAAGGTGTATAGGTATGTATTTGTATATATATACATATAACTAACTAAATATATAACGTGTACTAACATATATCTTTGTGTATACTTTAGTATATTTACATATAAACATAATTTCCAAAGACTTAAAATTATGTACACTAGAGCTGATACATATACTTAGAATTATAATAAAATATACTAAAATACACATTAAGTGCATCAAGAATAAGAATATACAAAATTACACAAAAAAATTACATAAGACATAATTTATATAAGAAAACTAATACTAGTAATACATAAAGAAAATACCTTTAGATGTGTTAATATATATATATATATATATATATTGTTGAGAAGTTTTCTCTTTATCCTCCTTATTGATGTTGTAAAGTAGGTAAGTGATGGTTCAAATATGGATGGAATATAGATGAAAGTTTAAGGAGAAATTTTCAAATGGAAAATAAAGGTGAGAGAGAGGAAATGGCGGTTGGGTTTTTATGTGTATATGCAATTTAATTACATGCACAAATGGGGTTTACATGAAGAAAATGGTAGAATTCTCTAGGTGTCATGACATTAGAGGGGAAAAAGGGAAGAAAAGAAAAGAGAAAAAGAAAAGAAAAGAAAATAAAAGAGTAGAAGTTTCAAGATGGAAAATGACATGTGGACTTGGTCAACATGTAATTATATAATATAATATATACATATAATACAGATAAATTGAGAAGGAAAAGAAAAATGAAAAATAAGGAAACAAGTGAATAAATAAGTAAAATAAAATGTTTAATTTTCTATTGATATTTCTAATCCTATAAATAATATTTAGAATAATAAATAATATAGTTACAAAGAAAATTATAAAATATAAAATTAACATTACTATATAATGCATAAACATCAATTAAGTAATTTAATAAAGTTCAAATAGTTAAATATATATATATATACTCATTTAGATATATAAATATATAGTCACTAATAATTAAATAATAATATTTATTCATTTCGTAAAGTACATTGGTACTCTTTACATTTATTAACATTTAAAAGTTACTTCTAGTCATTCGTTAGCGATTTGCAATTAAGCATGTCAATTGATAATTGTACCCAATTAATTTTATTATCGTAAAAGTAAAGTTGTACATTTATAAACATAAGGTTTTATTTTTAAGATTTTCATCATATTCGGATTCAGTTTCTAATGCTTACACGCACATAGAGTTTAGGGTTTTCATATGTGATTAAGGTTTTTATTAGGTTCGAGATCAATCTCTAATAGTTATACATATTTAGGATTTAAGGTTCTCATATACAATTAGAGTTTCGTTTAATAAGTTAGGGTTTTCAATATTCGTTTTAGGTTTGGAGTTTAAAATTTTAATCAGTTTTAAATTTCTCAGCTTTATTGACTTAAGGAAATCATTTACAATATGCGAGTTTAAATCTATTCTCTAAAGGCTAGATTTACAGGGTTTACTAGATATTCATAGTTATTTGTATTTTATAATGTGTTAATAAATTTGAAATTTGAAATTTGAAATTTGAAACTTTAGTGATTAATTATTTAGAGTCTTACAATCTCTGACTTATAAGATAGTTTTCGTATCATGAGTATATATATGATATGAAAATTTTAGGCAATTCTACTAGGCCTATTATAAGGTCCTGACAATTAGTATCCACCTCTATCCTTGAATTGCTTAATAATGAAGAGCCTTTCACTATATACAATGCTACTTCTAAGAATGGATTGGGATGTATACTTATACAAGGTGTAAAAGTGATTGCTTATGCTTTTAGACAATTAAGGCCATATGAGTAGAACTACCCAGCACATGATTTGGAGCTTGCAACTATGGTTTTTGCATTGAAATTATGGTGATACTATTTATACGGACAAATATGTAAGATTTTTACTGATCATAAGAGTCTCAAATATCTGTTTACTAAAAAAGAATTAAATATGAGATAGAGGAAATGGCTTGAGTTGATCAAGGATTATAGTTTGAGAATTAATTATTGTCTTGGTAGACTAAATGTAGTTACCAACACTTTAAGTAGAAAGAATTATGTTGAAGTTGCATCTCTTCTCATAGATCAGAAAGAGTTAATTAAGGAATTTGAAAGATTGAATTTGGAGTTTTCCTGACAAAAAGTAGATGCTGAATTGTTGAATTTGGTAATTGAGCTAACATTGATAGAAAGAGTGCAAAATGTGTAGCAAAGTGTTCTTGCCTTGACCTAAGTCAAAGAAGAAATGGCAAGTGGAAAGTATACCGATTTTAAAATAGATGAGTATGGAGCACTACGTATGAATGATAGGTTGTGTGTACTTGATAATTTAGAACTCCGAAAAAAGATTTTAAGTGAAGCTCACTATTCAAGTTATATTGTACACCTACTAGAAACAAAGATGTATCTAGATTTGAAAAAAACTTTTGATGGAATGGAATGAAGCAAGATGTTGCTGATTTTGTACTTAAGTGTGAAACCTGCCACAGAGTAAAAGCTGAACATCAACAATTAGGAAAACTGTTACAACCACTACCTATTCTCGAGTGGAAATGGGATCAGATATCTATGGATTTTATAAGTGATTTACTAAGGACAACTATTGGTTTTGATGCTATCCGAGTGATTGTTCGTCAACTCACTAAGTTAGCTCAATTTCTACCAATTAATATAACCTTCTCTTTGGAGAAGTTAGCTTGAATTTATATAAAGAAGATAATGAGATTACATGGTATGCCAGCGGGAATTGTATCAGATAGAGACCCTCGATTTGTGTCAAAGTTTTGGGGAAGTTTGCAGAAAGTCATGGGAACAAAATTGCAATTTAGCATAGCATATCATCCTTAGATTGATTGACAAATTGAAAGGACTATACAAACTCTAGAGGATATGTTAAGGGCATGCACCATTGAATTTAAAGGGAGTTGGGATACTCATTTACCTTTGATTGAGTTTGCCTACGATAACAGCTACTACTCCACTATCCAGATGCTACTGTATGAAGCTTTGTATAGATCAAAGTGCTGATCTCCATTATTTTAGGATGATATAGAAAAAGCTGCAATAGGACCAATTTTGGTCTAGGAAGTCGCTTATAAGATTGTGGTCATTAAGTAGAAAATGAAAGAAGCTTAGGATCGATAGAAGAGTTGGGCTGATTTAAAAAGAAAGGAGTTGAAGTTTTAAGTGGGAGATCATGTCTATCTTAAAGTGAGGCTAATCAAAAGCGTACATTGTGTAAAAGCTCAAGGAAAATTGAATTAAAGATATATTGGTTCTTTTGAAATCTTGGAGTGAGTTGGGAATTTGGCTTATCTATTAGCCTTACCTAATCTATTGGGAATCCATAATGTCTTTCACATGTCTGTTTTGAGGAAACATGTTCTCGATCTTGACTGTATTGTTGAGATGGAGCTAGTAAGATTACAAAGAGAATTTGACATACGAGTAACACCCTGTGAAGATTATAGATATTAAGGTACAATAGTTAAGAAATAAAAAGATCCAGTATGTCAAAGTATTATACACAAATCATAAGCAAGAATCAACTACCTAGGAAGCGGAGGATGAAGTGGAACGTTGAAATTTGCATTTGTTTGAAGAATCGGGTATGTCTTTTAAGTTTTGAGGACAAAACTTATTTGAAGGGGAGAAGGATTTAAATCCTACAAAGTTTTGGCATAAACCACAAATTGGACTTGAGTGCCCTAGATAATTTCATGAGTGGATGAGCTCGAATAAGTGAAAACTTAATTAAACTAGAAACTCAAATATAATAAGAATGAGAAAAATCCTAAAAATCTTAATCGAAACCTTAATCAAATACAAAAACTTTGAATCTTATATATTTGTAAATACTAGAGATTGAACCTGAACCTGAACTTGAACTTGAACTTGATAAAAACCTTAAAACTAAGATTATAAGCTTATAAAATGTATAAATGTACCCTAAAAGTAATAAAACTCTAATCGAATATGATTACCGATTAACATGTGTAATCATGTAAAATCACTAATGAACGAATAGAGATAACTTCTAAATGTTCATAAATGTAAAGAATGATAACTTAATTAATAAAATTGATAAAATTTAAATATTAATTTGTGATTATTTATAATTTCATATTTATATATATATGTGCTAGTTTTGTGTTGATTTCATTATTTTGAGTTAGTTTTACTATATATTTCATGTTTGTGTGTTAAAGGGTATATATTAATTTTATATTTCATAATTAGATTATAAATTATTTCAAATATTACTTAAAGTTATGTGTTTATATATGTAAATGCCTAATTATATACATGACTATATGTACATATATGTTAGGATCAACTATGTAACATAGAGTACATACAAATATATATATAGATATGCGTATATAGTATGTATACATACATATGGTACTTAGTATATTTAAATTATTATACATACATGTGGGATATGCTAGAAGGTTATACATGTATATATGTATAAATAAGGCAAGAAAACATAGGTATAAAAGTATAGGTGTAAGTATAAATATACGTATAGTAGTTGTCACGAACTAAGGATGACCTAGTCATGACAGACACCGTATATTGTATGAAGAAACCCTGATTGGTTACCCTTCCAATCAAGAACTCTTCACACAATATATAAGGCTCTATAACTAGTAGTTTCCTAAGAACATACAGATTCACATGATATCTTCACACAAACATATTTATATAAAATTTAAACTACAAAGCTTACAATATACAGTAATTTAGTATATCTAAGTTTATAATACTAGTAAAAACAAAAATACATGAATAAGAGTCTACATAAACTATTCTCTCTCAATACATAGGATAGCTTGCTCTTGCCCAAGTCCCCAAGCTAACCTGTGGCATCTCTTGAGCAGCCTCTGCGAATAATCTATCCTATAGCAAAAGTCTAAAGGGGTGTAAGCCTAAGCTTAGTTAGCAAAACCCTTAGCCATACCATAAGCAAGTTATAAATACATTATATTCACTTATATAAATGAATGATCAAATAGAATGTCAAACAATACGTATAATTAACTAGTTCATATACATAACTTAAAATTAATACCCTCTGAAGTCAGGGTTGGAGTATACACGACACCAATTAGATCCGAGTATTATACTAGAACTTACTTTACTATGGAACTCCACATTCCGTACTTAAATCAAATAATTCTTTATTTTCATAAAAACAAGTTTTAGTATAATCATGAGTAACCGCTCGCAGTCTACACTTATCCTTAAACGGAGGCCTCTAGACTCGATCCTTAGCCAGGCGGTTGGCGCCTCCAATGCCTAGTGTTCCCGCAGCCAGGGTAAGGTCATTTTGTACGAGTGCATCATACATAACCAATAAATTAATAATAACAACCCTTGAATGGCTTCCCTTTACCACCGTGTGATGTGATGGCTGAAATTGTATCTATGCGATGCATGTTAGTGCATGTTCCAGTTTCTTTTTATAAGTCGAGTATAATTAAGTTCAAATTATACTGTGACCATCCAATAGTACACACAATCATTTTCTATACTACCATGCAACAAATAAAGCATTATTTATACTTAAGATAAGTTCATAACTCAACACATAATAATATACATAAGCGTTTCCCGAACCCCACATAGTAAACAATTAACAATAATAATTAAGTCCACTATCTATAATCACAAATAAGCATGGAATCATAGGGTAAATACTCACTTGGCCATGGCGACTTGCCCTAATTGTAGTAATTGATTGGGAGATCCTTGCTCACCTCGGGATCACCTGATCATTACGATATGATAATGCTAGTAAGTAATTGAATTAACTAGTAATTCTAAATATCTATTTACCTAATTCTACTTAAATTACTGTCAACTTCTATCCTGTTAGACTTTATTATTAATTGCATATAACTTTTTCATTCTATTTATGATATTTATGAATTTATAGTCGTTTTTTTTTTATCATTTTCGGATGTACGTTCACACGGTGATGTCCGTTTTGGAAGTTAAGACCCGTGTTTTACGATATGGACTGAATTTACAGAAATTTTAGCTATGGAAACTTAATTACTCTTATTACTTATATTTATATCTTTTATTTATACTAAATGATTTAGTTAACCCTTAAATTCTTATACTTAGAGGATTTTACTTTGATATTGCTAATTCATGTACTTAATTAAGTATAATCCAATTTAGAAAGTCTATTAGGGTTTACTAATTTAGGTACCTAATTATTATACACTCTTCTTATTTTCTTATTTTATAATCTATACTTATATCATCGCTTACATCATCATTTGCTTATGTCATTGCTTATGTTATCACTTGCTTATGTTATGGCTTATGTTATCTTTTAATTACCTCGTTGCTTACTTCATCATTTGATTACATATACCTTATCTCATGATTATGTAATATCTAAAAAGCTTATGTACACTTTACTTAAACTATTATGTACATATACCTTTATTATACTTATATGTATACTAGTATACTTATACATATACTTATGCTTATACCATATTTATACTTGTATACATACTCTTATACCTATACGGTCATATACGTATTTTTGTATAATTTCGTATGTCTAATTTTCCTCTTAAGAAAACCTTCCTATTTCATTCTTTGGTATTTTTAAGTGTGTATTTAGCATAGTATAGGTATATATAGTTAGGATTTGTCTTAGTTTAGGTTATGTGCATAGTAAATACTCATGTACAAAGATCTCCATGCTTGTATTCTTCTAGTATATCCTTATGTACACATACTTAAGGGCATATACACATGTATTCCTTTCCTCTTCATCTTGATTCCTATTCTTCTATACTTAAATATGGAAACTTTATGTCTTATTTTACAAGATCACACATAACATATATCTACTTATCTAATCTACCTAATTACCTAACTAATGAGTAATATAAAGCAACATAAAGTAACATGGTTACATACCTTAATTTGTGTTTGAATTATGGAGACAAAGAGGAAAGTTTTGAAAGTGAAAGGGGAGGAGAAGTATCATGGCAATGGAGGTGGGGTTTGCTTTGTTTCTTTTGTTTTGTTTTGATTGTGGAAGGAATAAAATGGTGGGGTCTAGAAGGAAAATGGGTGAATGGCAATTAAGCAGGAGAAGGGAAGAGAAAAACTAAAAGAAAAGAAATCGTTAGATAATTAGATTTTTTCTTATGCATTAGTGTCTTTTGTTGACTTTTCCAATTGTTGACTTAGTCAACCTTTTGACTTGGTCAACTTTCTTTAAGCATATGCCATTTTGTACACATAATGTAGTAATTAACGAAAATTAAGGGAAAAATTAAGGAAATGAGGTATTTGGTGAATTGTTTAGTAAAAATAGATGATGAGATATTACTTTAGGTATTTATAGCCTATATACATCATTTGGTAAACTACTTAGTATAATTAGTATGAAAAATACTAATTAGGGTATTAAGGTTCACTACATTTAGCCTAAACTTCAACTATACCCCTAACCCTATGTAATATTATCTTAATCATATACTTAAGAGATAAATGTAATCTATGATTCATTATCTTAGTTTCTAAAGGACTACTTAAGGATTCTAAATATATATGCATGATTAAAAGTCATCTCTAATCTTTCACTAATGATTTGGTAAAATATGAGGGTTATATTATCAATTAGGGTTTTAGGGTATATTATGATGAATTAGTGCACATATGCCTTTAAGGTGATCATTTTAGGGTTTTTGTCACTTTTGAATGAAATCTTTAGTGTTTACATACATTTAGGGTAGAAAAGTTTCTTATGCGATTGCTTAGTTCTTTTAAGGTTTTCACTTTTATTAGCTTTTTCAACTTCTAAATTGTCTAACATAGTTGAGCTTATTTCAAAAGCTAGATCGAAAATTTTAGGGGTTTACAGTATATAAGTATATGTATATGTCTAAATAATACATGTACAAATATACTAAAATACTAAATCCCTAAATAAGGTAATGTAATATATACATATATATGTATGTATGTATGTATGTATGTATAAAGACATACAAGTATGCCATAAGCATGAAGAGGGAAAAAATAGATTGATTTTCAAAATTTAGTAAATTATAATGATAGATATATATGTATGAATATTATATAATATTACAAAATTGGAAAAATATAAAAATTAGAAGAATCCATAAAAAGATACAGGGACTAATGAAGAGCTGCTACTTTAGCATCCCCATTTAAGCAATTAATTTCATAAATTATAATAATTATAATAAAATAGTAGTAATTAATTAAATAGAAAGTTATAAATATAGCTACAAAGGGTTTAAGTGTGAATGTAACCTCAAAATAGTGAAATAAGTAAATTATTATAAAATCAACTTAAAAATAATAAAATTTCAAAAATATAAAATTTAGAAATTTATTAAATCATAGTTCTCGTTAGAAACTATTGACATTAACTTGTCATGCCACTTGTGAATCTTGGAAACTAACCTGTCCATGAACTTATGCCCATGTCTCGCAGCAGCAAGGTACCATCAGTCAGGCTATCTTCGAATAGTGAAGAAATATCGAAATAGTTGAGGCATAGTCTTGACTTCGACTTCTTTGCAGACTATTTCAAAGGCCACCAAAAGCTGGTATGTGTTGGGTGAGAACATACTTGACGTGACTTTGACATAGTTGAAGAAGCCCTTAACAAAAGCCGAAAAAGGGAAGTACAACCCAAAATCCAAATATTTCAGGTGTATATGGAACTCACGATCTCTAGGGAAGCATACCCAGCTCCCCATCTCTTAGCCTCCTTAAGTTCCATGTTTCGAAAAGATCTTGCTAGTACTGATTATATTTTGTGACGAGAACTCTGTCGATGGAATTGGCGGTTCCATCTGGAGAATCACAAAAATAGGCTATCGTGTTGAATAGATATCTTGCCGAGGACCTCACTTCCTTATCCTTAGGATTATTATTTATAGAAAGCTCGTTCATCTAAGCAAGTTTATCTTACCTTGCCTCTATACTGTCAGTCGAACTGCTCGAAGAACATGTAGCTTCGCTCCTTATTTGGAGGGGAGGGGAAGTGGCTTCAGTCTCTGTTGTCTCAGAATCAGAAAGCACAAGTCGATAGGAAACTTTACGAACCATACTTGAATGGTTATGTGAAATGATACAACATAAATCGAAGAATTTGAGTTGAAGATGAGGAAAAAAAATGAAAGTTTAAGATGCAATTAGAGAGGGCAATTCTAATTATGAATATTACTTTATATAAGGGCAATTCATCCTTGTAATTGCAAATATGCTTCTGATAGTAATGATGCATTGATATGGTAATCCCGTAGATCGTTGAAGCATGTTTTGTGATAGAAATTTGATGGATGAAAACTTTATGACAGTTATTAGGCCTGCGACAAAATGATGACCTAGGCGATAGATGTCATGCCTCCAATTTCTTAGTTCTCGAATGAGCGAGAGTTTAGAAATGGTGACCTTTTGATTAGGATGTGATTAGTCATACTTCCTATCTTACTCAGCATCAATTTAAAGAATCAGTCCTCCACTTGACCTCTAGTGCAATATATATATCACTCCCTTTGTTGACTACTTGAACAAGGGAGTTGGGGGGGCAAATGTTGTTAGTCAGTTTTTGCTCATTTGATACTCATCCTTTCGTTGATTGAGAAGTAGAGTAATTGACTCTCTCGGCATTTGCCCTGGATAGATGATACATGGCATTTATGTTGAGTATATGATGCGTCTCGAGGTCAGACACATAAAGGAAGCACCACAACCAGGTGAATTGAAAAGAATAAGGAAAAAGTTTGCAAAGTTCAGGCAATTACCGAATGGATATGACACACCACATGATCCTACTTGGCCTATAATCTGTTGGATATGACATACCGGTCTGAATTAAAGAAATACTCGCTACTACTCTGTGCTAAAGGGAATAGATAAGAGTTGTGAATTAACGAGAACACTAAGGTTACTCAAAGAGAATAATTCTGTATTGAAAGTTGGATGATTGTCTGCGTACAAGGAAAGTAGGGGTTTATATACTTGCCTACTAGGGTTATTTTATACGTATGAAAAGGAAAAAACGTATTTTGCAATTATGTTACATTAATCATGCTAAAAAGGATAAAGAATATTTAGTATGGAAAGGAAAGAATCATTCTAGAACGTTGTGTCAGAAGACACGTGTCACTTGTAGCTATAAGTCAAGAGTATGATACAACATAGACAAACATAGGAAGTGTTAGTAGTTAGGGGCCAACCTGATCTGGATCAGGTCGGGAGCCAATTAGTCTGGTTAAGAAGTTAGTTGACTTGGAGTTAGGCACCAGTAGTTAGTTGGAGATTTTAGCTCGGCTAGCCTTTCTTAGGTTACCTTTAGCTAGGCAGGACCATGCTAGATATATGTGAGGATCTAATAGATAGGATGATAGATGGTCGGATTGGGATGAGAGTCACCTTCTCGGTTATGGCTTAGAGCTAGTGTTTTCCATGTAAGCCTTTGAAGTCCTCTAGCTCGGCTTCTTGTGATTAGTCTAAGGGGTTGATTCCTATTATCTGCATGGGGGTCGGAAAGATTTTTCCTCAAATTTGAAGCAGTTTCTGCTCGTTCTCTTAGGGTGCTTGCTGGTTTTCTTTGGTTGGTTAGTGAGGAATCAGATTGGACACATTGAAGGTAGATGAGATACCATAGTCATCAGGCAACTTGATCTGGTAGGCATTGCAGTTGATCTTCTTCAGGACCTTGAATGGGTTGTCAGCTCGAGGAGATAGTTTTTTTTTTTTCGTCTTAAGTGTGGAAATTGCTTTCAGCTGAGGTGAATCCATACTAAGTCTCTTAGTTGGAAGGAAATAGTTTGGTGGCCTCAGCTACTAATCTCTTGTTGCTTCTGATTGAACTTAGTGATCTCTTTCGTGATAGACTGGTGTAGCTCATGCAACTCTTAGGCTCGATCCACTCTAGATTGACTTTCTTCAGTAGCTGTTAGGGTGCCAATTGTATCTAAGGGAATGGTAGGGTTAAGGCTATAGACGACCTCAAATGGGGTCTTCCTAGAGTGTTATGAACTATTCGGTTGTAGGCGAACTCTACAACTGGTAGGTATAGATCCTAATCCTTTAAGTTCTTTCCCATAACAGCTCTGAGCAGATTGCCTAGTGTCCTATTCATCACTTTAGTCTAGCCATCAGTTTGGGGGTGTCTATTAGAGTTAAATACTAGTTTAGTCCCAAGTCTTCTCTAAAGAGTTTTCCAAAAATAGCTCAAGAATTTTATGTCCCAATTTGAGACAATCCTTTGTGGTACTCCGTGTAGTCGGACAATCTCTTGTAAAAACAAATCATCAATATATAGAGCATCATTAGTCCCATGGTATGGAATGAAGTACGCCATCTTACTGAAGCAGTCCATTACAACAAAGATAGAATCTTTTCCTCTAGGTGTCCAGGGCAACCTTAGGACAAAGTCTATGTTGAGGTTGGCCCATGGTAAGTTAGGCTTGGTAGAGGCATGTACTCCCCATAGGGTTCTCTCTTCCCCTTAGTACACCTACATACTTCACAACGACTGACTACCTTATGGAAATCTTTGGCTAAGCCTGGCTAGTAAAAATTCTCCTTTAATAGATTGGCTGTTTTGACCTCCCCAAAATGGCTTGAAAGTCCATTGCTGAGAGCTTCCCGGACCAATAGTTCTCGTATGGAGCAGTTTGGAATACATAGTTTGTAGTCCTTGAATAGATAGCCATCCTTCAGATTATATCCTCTAACAACTACCCCCGCTCGACATTGTTCAACAATGGGACTAAAGTGAGGGTCAATAGCATGCTGCTTCGTGATGAGTGAGAATCCCAATAATTTTGTTTGTAAAGTGGTCAGCAAAGTTTGCCATCGTGACAGAGCATCGGTGACCACATTTGCACTCCCCTTCTTATGTTGAATGATGTATGAGAACCCTTCCATGAGTTCTAACCAATTGGCTTTCCTCTTTGAAAGCTTGTTTTGACTCCCTAGATGCTTTAATGATTCGTGGTCAATGTAAATAACAAACTTTCGTGGCAGTAGGTATTGTTGCCGAACAGTGAAGGCTTGGAAAAGGGAGTACAACTCTTACTCTTACACAGAATAGTTCAGAGCTGGGTCACTTAGTTTCTCATTATGGTAAATGACGGGCTGTCGTTCTTGCATCAGGGTAGCACCAATTCCAACTCTCGATGCATCGCACTTCAGTTCGAAGGGCTTGTCAAAATCTAGTAGTGATAGGATAAGGGCCGAGTTAATTAAAGAGAATTGAGAATTGATTAAAGATTTTGAGAGAATGAGCATCGAATTCACATGGCATGAGGTAGATGCTGACTATTCATCTATGTCTCTACCTCCACTGAAGGACAGGATTTTCACCTTAACATTTTCTAGCCCTTGGGGAACTTAATAACCTCATCCTTATGTTTGGTAAAAATTAACTTCTTCTTCACCAAACCCTTCAACATCTATCTCCTCTAACTCCAATCTTCGTTCAGAAGCTCCTTCAGCTTGAGGAGGTCGAACTGGGTGATTGGTTTGATTAACTTGGCCATAATGTCTCTTAGGGGTACCATCCTGTGGGTTTTATTGTTGAACACCTTGGGGTTGTTGCCTATTAACTTGCATTGCAGTGACTAGACTCTCAACAAGGTTTGTGAGTCTATTAAGTTTATCATCAACAGACCTTAGGGTGTTACTACCATTATGACCACGACTAGGTTGAGCACTACTACCTTAGTTACTGATAACTCCTTAAACATTGGAATCTGACAAAGTGTAATACCTTTTCGAATAGATTAACAAACTACTAACAAAATTGCTCTGTTGTCGCAATGGAAAATAGAGTATCAGTGAAACCACACTTACTAACACATACAATATACTATAGTAGCTACAGAAGGGACACAACAACTGTAAACAATAAGGTGAATGAAAACTCCATTGCAACTTTATACACTCCCTCGCGGAACCGTGCTCTAATACTAGCGAAGCTAATACATCTTTGAGTTCAAACACATGGAGGAAGCACTACAATGAGGTGAATCGAAAAGAACAAAGAAAAAGCTAGCAAAGTTCGGGTAGCTACTGAATGGATATGACATACTACATGATCTTACTCGGCCTATAATTCGCCGGATATGACACATTAGTCTGAATTAAAGGGTCATTTACCACTACTCCTTGCTAAAGGGAATAGATAAGAGTTGAGAGTTAATGAGAATACTAAGGTTACTCAGAGAGAATAATTCTATATTGAAAGTTTGATGATTGCCTGTGTACAAGGAAAGTAAGGGTTTATATACTTGCCTACTAGGGTTATTTTACACGAATGAAAAGACAAACAGGTATTTTATAATTATGTTACATTAATCATGCTAAAAAGGGGTAAAAAGGGCAAAGACTATTTAGTATGGAAAGGAAAGAATCATTTTGGAATGTTGTATCAGAAGGCACGTGTTACTTGATGGCTGTAAGTTAGGAGTATTATATAACATAGGCAGACACAGGAATTATTGGTAGTCAAGGGATAACTTGATTTGGATCAAGTCAGGAGCCAATCAGTCTGGTTAAGAAGTCAGCTAAATTGAAGTCAGATGCCAGTGGTTGGTTAGAGATTTTGGCTTGGCTAGCCTTTCCTAGGTTACCTTTAGCTAGGTAGGAGCATGATGGACACACGTGAGGATTTGACAAATCGGTTGGTAGGAAGTCGGATCAGGATGGGAGTCCCCATCTTTGTTGTAGCTTAGAGCTAGTGTTTTTCGTGTGAGCCCTTAAAGTCCTCTAGCTTAGCTTCTTGTGATCGGTTCAAGGGGTTGATTCCTTTTAGTATAAGAAGCATTTAAGGTTTGAATTCAAGTCTATGGCATGAACAATTATCATAAGCATGGTTATATTACATAACCGCCTGCTATCATACATATTAGGGGAGATGTCATGTCAAGAAGCTTTCACATATCCTAACATTTATCTTGAAAATTGCCTTAGACACTACAACTATCTATAAATACCGAAAAGAAACTCTATAAGAGCTCTCTAATACTTCTAATTCACATACTTACTATACTTAGTCACCTTACCAACTTAGGCATAGGAATGGTTGCACCAGACTGGCCTCGGTACCAAGCATTTCTGTAAACCCTAGGAAAAACAATAGTTGAACCTTAATTCGAGTCCGAGTGTTCTAAACTGTACAATAAATCGATAAGGCGAATGATAATAAAAGAATATGAAGTTTAATGAATCAAATATAACACCGATAACAAAACCTTTGGAACTTATCAAAACCCTAAGTCGCTTACTAAAACTCTAAAACTCGTTTATGCATCATTAATCGAAACCGAGCTCAAAATTGCTCGAGACCCTAAAATCATAAACGTAAACCTATAAAATAGGTAAATATTACACAATAGCAATAAAATTATAGTCGAATGTAAATTTTGACTAAATCAACTATTTATAAGACATTGTAATAAAATTTTCATAATAACTTGTAAAAATTATAATTGTAACGGGTACCAGTTAAATTGATAAAAATTTCACAGAATTTTCAAAACCAATCTATGAGGAAATTCGTTATAATTTATATGATCCGAAAAATTACACATATTTGTTAATAAATTTCATTTTCCCTCTCTTTTAATTTCAATTTATCTCTTTTCCACTTACTTTTCTTCCTTTAAGTTTCACGTTATGCACTTTGTCATTTGCTTTTCTTTCTTTAAGCTTCTACGTGATGTTTTGTTTTGTTTTATTTACTTTAATAAAAAGTAACTTAGCTTAAAATGGAAGCCAATATCACGTGAGGAAGGAAAGATTGATATAACTATGGAAAGAGAAAGAAAATTCTGCACAAATACACACATACAATTTACAAACCGTGAGCAAAAAGGAGAGAAAAAGAAAGAAAGAAGAAGGAAAAGAAGAAGGAAATAACTAAAAGAAAAAGGTAAATATTTATTTATGTAGATGTATATTATATATAGTATACATATGTATAAAGCTAGTATTTGTGGAGTATTTTCTTATAAATATATGGTATATGTACACTAATACAAAAATTAAATAGTGTATGTATGTATAAGATTAGATATGTATACATATATGTACAAAGGTATATTATACATGAGTAGATGTATTATGTATATTTGTTGGAATACTTATGATGGGTATTATGTATTTTATACTATAGTATACATGTATGATTTATACCCAAATTATATATATGTGATTATTCTTGTATAAATATTTTAGTATATATATACATATATAATCGTATAATATAGTACATATATACATACTTCCATAAGTAGTAGTATGAGACACATAAATATATATAATATAGGCTATAAGTAATATAGTATACGGTATATGTATAAAATGTATTGTATATATATATATATTTATGATAAATACTATATATAAGCATATGTATACCGCACATATATATATGTATATATATGAATGTATGCCGAATATATATATTTATATATGTATAAGAGTATGTTTTCAATAAATACATATACATATATCATATGAGTAATATATATATAGTATATATGTATATATATAATACCGTAATTCATGATTTTACAATAACATAAACTATAAACTATATGTTATAATTATTGGAATACATATATACGTATAACCGTAAGGTACATAAGAAGAAAATAGGAAAAGGAGAAAAATAGGAAATATACCCAAAATAACAAATATATGATTTAAATAATTAGTAACTTATAAATATGTTACGAAAAAGAGAAAATCAATATTTTATAATTTTTAAATTTAAATAATAAATTTTGTGATATTTTTGTATCACAATTTAAGTTACGACTCACAACGTCCAAAACGGACCTCAGTACGGGAAAATACGCTCGAAAACGATCAAAATGGACTATAAGTTCATAACGATCCGAGTTAAAACGAAAAAGTTACACGCGATTCGATAAAAAGCTCGAATCGACAGTTTCACGTAACTAAGTGAAATAAACCTTATACATTATAACTCTAGCTAGTTTTAAAATTCCCTATCTTATAAATTTTCCTTATTCTCAGGTGATCACGATATCGACCCTGAGCTGCCCACCGATTATTACGATCCCTGAACTAACCATGGCCGAGTGAGTTTTTCCTTATGATTCCATACTTGTTTGTGTTTGTAAGTAGTGAATCTAAATTATGATGTATAAATGAATGTGTATAGGGATTGGGTTATGCTTGTGCATGATAATTGTTGTGAATTGTGAATCTACTTTAAAGTTCAATAATATAATGTTTGATGCATAGTAGATTCAATAGAGTGATTGTTTGTGACTTGGAATGATCACTAATTAAATATGACTTAACTTTTATTTGACTAGAAAAAGTTAATTTGGATCATTCATAAATCATGCACTGCATAACTATTTCCGGACAGTCACATTACACGAAGGTAGCGAGAGGCCATACTTGGGTTGATTATTGAATGTTATTGAGTTCGTACGGTGCACACGTGCGATATGACCTTACCCTTGCCCGCAAGATGACTAGGCGTTGGAGGCGCCAACCGCCTGGCTATGGGTCGAGTCTAGAGGCCTTCGTTTAGGGGTGAGTGAGGGCTGCGTGAACCTACTCACACTCATATGTAGAACTCGTTTTGATAAAGCTGGTAATGGATGTACCATTACATTTTAAATACGAAACGCGGAGTTTCGTTATGAAATAAGTTCTAATATGATACCCGGATCTGACTGTACCGAAGAATCTCCAACCCTGATTTCGGAGGGCGTTAAATCTGAGTTACATGTAGTACCTAGTCACCTACATGTATTTGTTTGGCATACTGCTCGTTCATGCATTCATTTGGTTGAACTTAATTGTGATATAACTTAATTGCTGTATGGTTGAGGGAAAATATCTCACTAAGCTAGTAAGCTTATACCCTCGTAGACTTCTTTTGCAGGCTGACTTATTCGTGGAGTCAGACTGTTGTATGCCCGAGGTTAGCTTTCTATACGGGATCCTGGTGGGAGCTGTTTGAGGACAGAGAGTACTTTTGGCTAAATGTAGAGTTGAATATGTAATTTCTATATAGTTGACTTTAGTCATGTTTCAAACTCTATATTTGTAAACTTTTATACACTTAAATTATGTGATATGTTTTCTATATTATTATTCGTCATGAAATGATATTGCTTAAGCTTGTGCACTCTTGGTAGTTAGTAGTAGTTGTAGCCTTGTGTATCGTATAAAAGGGTCGTCGATTGTAAGGGAACTCAATCTACAATCCTTTGTACGGTATACGGCGACTGCCACGACTAGCCCCCTCGGGTCGCGACAATTTCATTCTCTTTTGTAGGATTTTTCCTCATCCTATAATTCACTAACAATATTATTATTACATAAAATTATCTTTGCCTATTTGTTAGCGATTTTACGCATTTCTACGTATTTAGCAATAATTGTACTGAATTAGGGCTTTTATTGTTATTAGGGTGAATTTTTAACTTTTCTAAACTTAAGATTTCGGTTTTAGAGTTTTCTAAGCATTAGCATATTATGGTTTTTCTCATCCATCTTAAGTTTAGATTTATAATTTAATTAAATTTTAAATTTTGGCCTTGTTGCCTTAAGAAATTATCTAGGCACTCGAATCTGATTTAAGGTCCTATCTAATAATTTATGGGGTTTACAGGTGTGGTCTTACACTTTGTCTAAAAATCTTCAATTTTAATGGAAATTAATGACGAGATGTCCTCGACCAAGGAACACGCTCGTAGTCTTCTTGTCAGGACCCTACATGGAGCCTAGTAGGATTACCTAAAATTTCCATAACATGTGTGCATCCATGAGATGAAAACCGTCTTGCAAGTCAGAGATTTCAAGACTATAAATAATAAATCACTAAGATTATTGATTTTCAAGTAATTAATTTATGGTAACATAACATAACATATAAATATAAATAACTATGGATGTCTGATATCCTACAGTTTCTCAGAATTGTAGAGAATCGATATCCCTTACCAAATAATAAGACAAGATATACCAACATTATGAAATTGTAGGAAAAATTAAATTATATTAAATTCTAACATATAAATATTTTCTACAAAGAAAGTTTATGTATCGCCTATAAAGATCTCAACTAATTCTAACACTAATGTATATATCTTCATCTTGTACTTATCCCTCGAGACTTATCCCAATCCCATCGTAAGTAAATCTACAAAAGAAAGACTATTGGGGAATAAGCTATAAGAGCTTAGAGAGTTATCTCTCATATGATACTGGCAAATAAGTTATCAAACAAATTGTTACAACCATATGAATGCATGAACATGCAGTATGCCAAACAATATATGCGGTTGACTGGTACTGTATATAATATCGGATTTTAATGCCCTCCGAGATAAGGGTTAGAGATTCATCAGCACTAATCACGACTAGGCTCTAGCACTTGGGTTTTTACCCATAACTTGAATTTCGTATTTCGCAAAATACGTTTCCATTTCTAAGAAATCTAATAGTCCATAAAATCCTAAGTCTAGAGGTGAGGCGGCCTTCGTAGTCCACACTCACACCCTATAGCAGAGATCTCTAGACTCAACCCTTAGCTATACGGTTTGTGTCTCCATCACCTCGTAAGCCTGTAGGTTTGGCTAAGGTCATGTTGTATGAGTACACCGTACAGAAACACTTTAATATATATAAACAACCCCCGCAAGGCCTCTCTTTATCTCTACGTGAAGTGATAGCAGGAATAAGAAATGCAATGCATGAATAATTCATGACCCTTTTATTTAAGATAAGCCAAATATAATTAGGTCAAATTATGAGGTGATCAATCAATATCAGCAAACCATCCAAATCATATAAAAATCAATTATACAATCAAATCATCAATTATCGTATTTAACAATATTCCTCACAATAATCAATCAATATCAAGCATATGCATATCCCGAAACCCTATGCACCAAGTCATTGATATTCAATTTAAGTGCACTAACTACAAGCACAAAAAAGTATAGAGTCATTGGGAGTACTCACTTGACTATGACAACTAGCTCTAATCGTAATAATCGAATGAAAGATCCTTGCCTTTGTCGGGATCACCTGATCATTACAAGATAATAGGGATAATAAGTAATTGAATTAACTAACGGTTCTAGATATCTATTTACCTAATTCTACTTAGATTACTATCAGTTTTATCCAATTAAACCTAATTGTTAATTGTATGTAACTTTTTCATTCTATTTTCGATATTCATGAATTTATAGTCATTTTTCATCGTTTGGATGCACGTTCACACAGTGATGTCTGTTTTGGATGTTAAGACCCGTGTTTTATAATGTAGACTAAATTTATTGAAATTCTAACTATTGAAGCTTAATTATTCCTATTGGCTAGTTTTATGTTCCATTATAGTAGTTAATGATTTAATTAGCCATTAATTCTTACACTTAGGGAATTTTACATTGGAATTGCTAACTCATGTACTTAATTAAGTTTAATTCAATTTAGGAACTGTATAATAGTTTAAAAGATTTTTGGCTCTTAAGTACATGTATATACATATGTTATATTATTATGTAATCTTATAAATTATAATTTTATAAGGTTATGCTTATGTCATTGCTTTTGTCATCAATCACTTGTGTCATTGCTTATGTCATCATTTGCTTATATCATCTTTTAATTGCATCATTGATTACATCATTATTTGATTACATAAGCCCTTACTTTATGCTCAAGTGTTTTATGTACACTTATACATATATTAAGTATATACTTATACCTTTACTATACTTGTATGTATACTAGTATACTCATACATATACTTATGCATATACTGTATTTATACTTATACATATACCCGTATACACCTATAGTGATATACGTATTTTTATACTTATTTTCGTATGCTTAAAACTACTCTTAAGAAAGCTTCTGAAATTTCATCTTTTTGTATTTTAAGGGTGTATTTAGCATGGTATATGTATGTATAGTTGGTATATGCCTTATTTTAGGTTATATACATAATGGATTCTTATGTACAAAGGTTTTATACATGTATTTATCTAGTATACTCTTATATACACATACTTAGATATATGTGCACATGCTCCTCTTCCATTTACTAAAGCTATCCTACACTTCTAAGTATAAAGATTGGAACTTTATTCCTTTAAAAACATATATGTACATATTATACTAACTTTCTACACTAACCTAACTTACACAACTAACTACTACATAAAATGGAAAGTCAAATGATAACATACCTCTTTCTTCTTGATTTATGTTAGTAGAAAGTGTGAAAGTAAGGTAAGAAAATGTTTGGAATTTTGGAAACAAATGGAATCATGGTTGGGAAGAAGAAGAAAGGAACTTGATTTTGTGTTATTTTGTGTTTTGAAAATGAAAACAAGTGGGGTCCTAAGTGGGGAAAGTTGTGGACGGCAAAGAGGAAGAGAAAAAGGAAGAAAAATCTAAAAGAAAAGAAGAGAAATCATTAGAAAGGAAGAGATATTTCTAAAGTGAAAAGGACATTTTATTGAATTTTTCATATGTTGACTTAGTCAACCTTTTGACCTTAGTCAACATATGTTGACTTGGTCAACTTTCCAAAATTACAAGCCATTTAGTGTACATAATGAAGTCATTAGGGAAAATTAGGAGAAAGATTAAGGAAATGAAAGAAAATAAGAAGTTTAGTGAATTGATTAGTAAAAATAGATAATGAGATCTTCCATTAGCTATTTATATCTTATATACATCATTTGGTTAGCTACTTAGTATAATTATTATGAAAAGTGTCATTTAGGGTATTAATGTTTATTACATGCAACCTAAGCATCAATTAAACTCTTAACTCTATGTAATACTAACCTAATTATATACTTAGAAGATGAATGTGATCTATGATACAATATCTTAGTTTCTAAAGGATTACTTTAGTATTATATGTATTTATGAAAAATTGAAAGTTATCTTTAATCTTTTACCAATGATTTGGTATAATACTAAGGTTATATTATCAATTAGGCTTTAAGGGTAAATTATGGTGATTTAGTGTTTTTCTATCCTTAAAGTTATAGTTTTAGGGTTTTTATCACTTTCGAATGAAATCTTTAGTATTTACATACATTTAGGATATAAAAGTTTTTTACGTGATTAAATCTTCGGTTGTTATATTAGGGTTTTCATCTTAACTAGCCTTGTCAACTCTTAGAGTCTTCAAGTACACTAAGGTCTACTTTGGGTATTGGGTTGAAAATTTTAGGGGTTTACACTTCTCTTATTGTCTCTTCTAGACTTCATTCCTTACTTGAAATTTTCCTGTTTAAATTCCTTAATCAATGCTTTTATTTTTCTAATGAACTCCAAAACTTGATAAAATTACTCAAAAATCCATTAATTAGTCTTAATGTCCTTGAAAATAAAATTTAAACAAATTAATCTTTGAATTACCTAAAAATTAACTTAATTAATATACAAATTTTATAAAATCACCCTAAAATATGTATGCTAAGTGGTATCAATACCCAATGCCCTCGGCTATTTAGAATTAGACAATCGTCAATGATAAGGTTGAATGATTTAGGGAAGGTAAAGGTATGTAAGCAAGTGTTGATAAGGATCAATTGTACCATAACTCCAAAGAAAGTATATGAGGATTAGTTAGTTTTGAATAGAGAGGATGAGTTAATGAAAATGAGTGAATTTATGAGAGAAAATAAGAGAGAAAGCAAGAATAATGAAACATCGATCAATCAATAAATGGAAAGAGAATAAAAGCTAAAGAAAAGAGTGTAAGAGGCGAAACCACTTAAGTTTTATGTGAGAGAAAATGAGATTTTAGATGAGAAAAATTGAGATCAAAGGTGTAATTTTGATGAAAAGTTGATACTTTTACATACGTACAAGGAGACTTATTTAAGAACTAACATCATTGATCACACTTTGCCTAATGTTATACTAATGTAATTTTTGATGGTTCTCATCACCTTACTCATAAAACCATTGAATTTAGCCTAAAGCTTCATAGGTTGGTTTTTGACAACTAGTCTTCATGAGATGTGCATTTGAGTTATTGAGATGGAGTTCTCTTTATTCCCATCAATCTAACTTAAGTGGGTAAACTAAAGTGCTAGCAAAGTGGTTTATCGATTTCTTATTACATACAAGTTAGATAAAATATGATCTTATTGAGCATTAATGGTGAAAAAAAAGTCGATATATAAATACTTAAGATATGTTAAGGACTTATAACCAATTGGCATTGGGGGTAGTTGCAATTAGGTTCGGTATAGTTCACTCCTTCAAATCAAATCAAATGTAATATTACAATTCAATTCTCTCTCTTTTTTAATCAAACCTAACCTTATGGTTCAGTTCATAATTTTTTTGAATCTAAAATAACTAGTTTGATTTGTAGTTTAAATTGAAAATCTTAAAGTGTTTAACAAAAATGAAGGATATCGTAAACCCTAAGAAATTTAAGAGCAAGATTAAGGAAGATTACTATATTAAAATTTATTTACTAACTTAAGTAGATTTTATAATTTCTTCTTAGAATACTAAAATAGAGAAGAAGTTAAGTTGGAGTTAGGATATAAGTAGTGTAGGCTCTTCATTTATCACTTAAATTTAAGAAAATGATGAAACATTTAGAGAAACCAAATTGGAAGCTTGTAAACCTAAACCGACTAGATATGGAACTATAAGAAAACCAACTTGAAAATACAATAAAAGAAAGTAAAGAAAGTGAAAAGACCAATCAAGGCAAGTACAATAAGTGTTAAAAGCCTAATACTCAAAACTGAGCCTAAAACATTCAAAATAAGTTTAAAACTTCTAGTTGGGCCTACATAGAAATTATGACTAGCACCTTAGCCATCTAAGAAAAGTTATTTTGAGACCCATAAGAAGTCCACATAAAACTTCCTAAGCCCAACAAAGTCACCGACTTTAGTTTGAACAAAAAACAAGCCCATTTTACCATATAAGCCCACTTTAGAGTCCAAGAAAATTTTGATAACACTAAGGTCATGAGAAAATGATAGAAATCTAATCTTAAAGGATGTTTTAAGCTTAGAATAAACTCCTAAGCCCAAACTTAAAAGAATTTCTATGACAACAAAAAGCCCAACAACTAAACTAAGCCTAAAAGAGCATTAAACCATGAGAAACCCTACCGTTCTAACCAGTGGATAGAATTGTAGGTCCTATCTCAAAAAAATAACCACACCACATTAAAGTACACTTGAAAACTATGGAAATCGACTATAAAATTCATAAAAATTGAATTTAAAATAAGAAAGTTATACTCAATTGAAGTTTTAGTACAACCGTAAAGAATATAAAAACTAAGTTAAAAGTATAAATTAAAAGATTATAGGTTAGCCTCCTAATTTTATTTCAATTTCTTATAATATCATATTTGCGATGTTTAGGAACCTTACCATTGGAGATGACCTACCCTTGGACTAGTATGACTGATTAGCTATTGTCGAGTGAGTGATTCCTGATGACCTCATGCTTGGTTTTGTTTATAGTATAGATGCACTTAAATTTATATAATGAACTTGAATGCTTATGGAATATGAGAAATGTAAGTGTATGATATTACAATTGAATGCCATGATTTACTAATAAGATAATAATTGGAATTATTTATGATGATAGTTATGCATAGTTGTATGGAATGAAATTGTTTAATCACAATGAAAATTGAATTAATTAATTATTCAATTAAGGAATTCAATGGGTCATGCGTTTCTCATAAGTACATCATAACTATACTGAGTGCCACCTTATGCGAAAGGTGAGAAGGGGCTCATAGGAGTGGGGGCTCTTGTAGAGATTAGGTAACGGTTATGCTACTTATATGTTATTGAGTCACTGTCCTAGCTTTTGGGCTTACTAGGTGCTAGAGGATGCTAAGCGTTAGCGAAGGGCTGTGTCTTGTGACTTCCGATTAAGGTATGTGATGTGGATTGTGGAGGCCACCGCATCGCTAGACTTGGGAATTTTAACTTAGAGTTTAGTTTTTGAAAAGGAAAATGTATTTTCCATATGAAAAGTAGAGTGTTTCTATTGTGTATAAGTTTGAATTGTTTTGAGCGTTGGTACAGGTGCAATAAATACCTAAGTGCTAGAACTTGGTTGATGGTTTATGTCAGTTGATTATCTCCAACCTTGAATACAGGAGATGTAATTTTGAGTTGCATGTAGTTCCTAGGTAGTTGCATGTATTGTTTGGCATTTTGAGTGTTCATGCATTCATATGTTTGTGCATTTCATTAAATTATTGTGTGGTATGATGAGGAGATTAACTAACCAAGTGTAAGCTTACACCCCGATAGATTTCTTTTGATGTAGGACCATCTCTTCATTCATTTAGGTTAAGGAATGCCCAAGGTGAGTCTTGTACTAAGGTAGGGCTATGTGATTAAGAGAGCAAAGAGAGAAGTTCATAGTATTGCTAATAGTTGTTCATTTCTTTCAGTTAGCTCAATTTTTGTAAATTGAGAGACTTATGGTAGACTTTTATGAACTTTCAATGTATTGTAATTTTTGTCTTGGAATTCTAAGCTCCATGTTTTATTTTTGGTAATTTATGAAGTTAGTTAGTAATTTTAGTTAATATCCGATATTACTTGTTTATATCCTTAGTGGTAATACAGTATGGAAGGCGTCTTGTTTGTTGTATGGAAGGCCTATGATCAACGAGGGGGTTGATTGTAGATCTTTGTATGGTATACGGCGATCTACTATGACAATGATATTATTTGGGTCATGATAGATTTTAGTAGTATTAGAGTGTTAGGTTTAAAACAATGACAAGGAAAAGTAAAACTCGACTTTAGACGATAGGATTACCTACCAAGTGAGGTAGAGAGGGGTGGAATCGAGATAGGACTTCTAAATGATCTAATAGCTAATAGAAGGTGAAACCCTTATTAGGTTTCAATGAGGCATCACTAGATATGGATATTCTAATCTCAAAAAGCGTTTAATATGGTATAGTTGTTTATTTTGAGAGAGAATTTGTAATGAGGTTTCTATGTATTGTGTTATGTGTACACTTGATTAGAAGTTGTAATAGATGCTAATGTAGTAAATGTAAGAATTATGTGTAATTTTAGAAGGTTATGTAACTAAACTTTATGTGTAAGTTAGAGAACTTATGAAATGTAGAACTAATTATGTGTACATAGAGGCATAGAGGATGACCCAATCTCAATAGTACGGTTAATAGGAGTACTCTATAATGAATGGATTGAATAAGGACATTATATTCCTAAGTAATAAAGTTAATTTATCTAAATAAAGGATTGGAATGAGCAAACTGTGATTCGAATTAATCACATTAAACCTTATCTTGGAAATTTTATTTTTAGTAGACAAAGGCATAGGGGATGACCCCCAATGAACAGAGTGCCACCATTACAAATTCTAAGACAAAATGCCCCAGTTGATTATACTGAAGATATACTTATGTCAATATAAGCAAATAATGCTCTATTAAGAACATTTCTAGAAGGAAATCAAGCACCTCTACCACTAGCACCACAAGAGTATATCCTTAAATGCTTGCTCAACCATCTAAGGCTAGGGCAGGCCAATATGCAGTAGCACCACTACCTCTACTGCCACCTCCACCACCACCAATAGGCCCAATTAGAGACCCTTACCTAGTTCCTCATGAGCCTCGACAGTAAATAAACCTGTTGCTAGAGTTTTTGAAATGCAATGGGTATTTTGATGGGAACGCAAATCGACTTGATGAGGTCGAGGATTAGTTGATGTAGGTAGAAAGATTGTTTGAAGTGCTACGTCATATGAGGTTAACTTATGGTACTTGTCTACTCCGCTTAAGAGTAAGGAGATGGTGGGAGACTAAGAGACGAAATTTGAGACACCTTATTTCATGGGAAGACTTCAGAGAGGATTCTTGATGATACGGTAGTGGGTTTTGAAGTAAGAATGAGGAAATTGGGGTTCAAGTAGGTACAAGAATAGGGAGTAAAATAAGGGGCTTTGACAATGAATGTGTATGGATATCATACACTAAGACACAAACACAATCAAGGGTTGAGCTCGAAATAGGGTTTGATATGACTTATGAACACTAAATGTCATTTGGGTTTCAAATGCAAGGTTAGATGTGATACACTAACTCACTCAAATGAAGGGGTTCGCCATAATCTTAAAGACAAGATTGACAATAATGTAATAGAGATTAAAGAGTTAATCAACACTTAATAATATGGAAAATGCTAAATCTAAGAGCCTATGTATAACCTTGCTAAAAAGAGGAAAGTTCTAAGTGTGGGTATGTTCTTTTACTATCTAATTTTCTCTTTGCTAATTATAAATGTTTCTATTATAGCTAATCCTAAAACCCAAGTGGTAAAAATGTAAATAATGTACAAGGCCTTAAACCATAAAGAATGAGCCTATAATTAAAAATAAAGAAAATATGTACAATAATACAAAACTATGCATTTGATAGAAGTTGGCACGTAGTCACTTGGCTTATCTTGGAAGGAGCAGGATCCAAACTGGGCGGCATCGACAGTTGGGTGTTTGGGCTCGAGAAAGAGTCCTTAAAGTCTTGCAATGCTTAGTTGAGATACTAGAAAGGTTGGCCCATAATTGGTAAGTACTAGAATTAGTCAGCAGTAGTCTCTTCGTATCATGTCCAGTAGATCTTTGGCCTTAAGTCCTTAGCCATGTAGTCTCTCGGCTTCTTGGCAAAATACAAACTTAACACCAAGTGGCTCCTTTTCTCCCTCTAGGTCTTTTGGTATCAACTCGACCTTAGCAAAAGTTGTTCAGCCTTGGCCTTGAACAATTCGACTTAGGACAAGTCGGCCTTGGCTTGGAGATAGTCATAGGCTAATTCCTATCACTTGAGGTATTATTTTCCAAAGAGCCTGTTGGTTTAGTACAATGATGAGCTATTTGGAATAAAAAAAGGGAACCGTACTCTTGAATAATATGAGGTAGACTTTACTTACCTACTTTAGTTCGCTCTACCCGAATATCATTATAGTGATTGGATCAAGAAATAAATCTTTGTGAGGGGATTAGACCCTAAAATGAAAAGAAAGGTTTTGGAATTTCAGTTGAGGACCTACAACGAGATGGTAGAGAAAGCAAAGGTGTTGGACATTGTAAAGAAAAAAGGAGGGGAAATGGTGAAGCCTAGAGATACTGTTTTTGGCAAAAGATTGTTTGAAGGACCTAAAAGCTCATGCTGCAAAGTGAGAAAGATTTTGAAACCCTATAAAGTAATTTACAAGAAAAGTGGATATGGAAATGGGATTGGAAGAGTCACCTGTTAGAAGTGCAAGGGAAACCACTATCCTTGGGATTGTGCTTAACTTAAGAATAAGTGTTACTTTTGTGGAGAGGAAAGTCACTTAGTAGCAGGCTGCCTAAAGAAGGCTACCATTACTTATTACATCTGTCAACAAGTGGGACACTTTGCTAACACTTGCCCTCAATGTTAGAACACTACCATACAAAGTATGGGATGCCCTAGGATGGGGAAATGGCCAAAGACCAAGAGTTGTGAATGCTACTTGAGTCTATAACATAGAGGGAGGATGGGATTATGAAGAGTGTCCTGAGGAAGAGGTAATCTACTATCAAGAAGTGGAGGACGTCATAGATAAAAAATTGATCACAAGTATGTCTCTTAAACTCTCTTTTAAGTTGGGTTATGTTGTTAAGTATGTTTTAGTAATTAGAGGCTAAAACGTTTAACTTAGTTACAAGAATTTTAAAGTCTAATAATTGTAACTTGTAAAAACTTAACTTTAACTTGATCTAGGGAATGTCGACATAAAGGAGCATTCGGTGTATACTTTGTTTGATACTGGAGGGACTTACTCTTTTGTTGCTCCCAAAGTAGTGAAAAGAGAAAGATTTCCCATAATTGTCACTAAATCAAGTTTCAACATGCGAAACCCTATGGGAAGTGTAATCACTACCAAAGAGATGGTGAAAAAGTGCCCACTCAACATACAAGGCCATGATAGTATGACGGATCTTATCATCCTCGACTTGGGAAAATACGAGATGATCTTAAGCATGGATTGGATGATGACCTTTGGAGCTATAGTTGATTGTAAGAAGAGGAAAGTGCATTTTAGGGATATGAAAGGATCCGAGGTGGAATTTCAGGGGGAATTGACAGTAGTAGGAGCACATGAACTAAGTTACTTTAAGTTAATGTTGGAGACAAGTGGAATGGATACTGCCATCGAGTTAGAACATCTAAGAATAGAAGATTTTCAAGTGGTAAACGAATTTCCCGATGTGTTTCCAGAAGAACTACTAGGATTACCACCTAAGAGGGAAATAGATTTCGCAGTTGATTTAGTGTTGGGAATTGAGCCAATTCCTAAGGCTCCTTACAGGATGGCTCCCATAGAATTAAAGGAACTGAAGAAGCTACTCTAAGAATTATTGGACCAAGGTTTCATTAGACCAAGTGTCTCACCTTGGGGAACACTTGTATTGTTTGTTAAGAAAAAGGACTATTCGCTTAACTCTATGTTGACTATAGAGAGTTGAACAAGGTCACCATAAAGAATAAGTATCCTTTATCTTGCAATGATGACTTGTTCAATCAACTAAAAGGTGCGAGTGTATTCTCCCATATTGATCTAAGTTCGGGATATCACCAATTGAGGATCAAACTAGAGGATGTGCCTAAGACAACATTCAAGACAAGATATGGATGTTACGAGTTTTTAGTTTTTCCATTCGGGCTCACAAATGCATCTATAGTGTTTATGGATTTGATGAATAGGGTATTCAAGTCATACTTAGATAAGTATGTAATTGTGTTTATTGATGATATCTTAGTATATTCAATGACTCTAGAACAACATCAAGAACACTTGAGGCAAGTGTTACAGATTTTAAGGGAACACAAGCTATATGCCAAGTTATCAAAGTGTGACTTATGGTTGAAGGAGATATCCTTTTTAGGGTATGTACTTTTAGGAGAAGAAATAAAGGTAGACCCTAAGAAGATAAGAGCTATTATCAATTGGAAAGGCTTAAAAACGTCACTAAAGTGCGAAGTTTTCTTGGTTTGGCTGGATATTATTGGAAGTTTGTGAAGGATTTTTCAAAAATTGCTAGACCACTTACTCAATTGACTTAGAAGAACAAGAAGTTTGAATGGAATGAGAAAATAGAAGAGAGTTTCCAAGAGTTAAAGAATAGATTGATCATAGCGCTAGTTTTGGTCTTACCCAATAATGAAGAACCTTTTTCGGTGTACACTGACGCTTTTAAGAATGGTCCTAGGTGTGTACTAATCTAAAACGAAAATGTGATCGCTTATGCTTCATGACAATTGCGATCACATAAGTGGAATTATCCCACCAAAGATCTAAAGTTAGCAGCTATAGTGTTTGCACTAATGCTATGGAGGCATTACTTTTACTATGTCAAGTGTGAGATTTACACCAATCATAAGAGCTTAAAATATCTATTTACTCAAAAAGAGTTGAACATAAGACAACGGTGTTGGCTAGCATTGATAAAGGATTATGATCTTAATATCAATTACTAACCTAGGAGAGTAAATGTAGTAGCGGATGCCTTAAGTTAAAAGAACTATATAGATGTTGCATCCCTCCTCATTGAACAAAAGGAATTGATTAAAGAATTTGAGAGGATGAACTTAGAGTTTTCTTAGCATGAAACGAATGCCGAGCTATCAAACTTAGTTCTTCAACCGACCTTAGAAGAAAGAGTCAAAGAAGTGCAACTAGAGGACCCTGCTTTACAACACGTAAGAGAGCAACTGATATTTAGAAGGTACATAGATTTTAGTCAAGATGAAGATGGAATGATTCAAATGAAAGGACGTATATGTGTACTAGATAGCCTTGAACTTTGAGAGGAAATTTTGAAGGAAGCTCACTATTCTAGATATACGATACATCTTAGAGGAACTAAGATGTACCATGATCTTAAGAAAAACTTTTGGTGGAGTAGGATGTTGTAAATTATGTGCTTACATGTGACACATGCCAAAGAGTTAAGGCAACAATAGCAAATCATGATGCCACATGGGTAGTGGTAGATTGACTTATGAAGTTAAAATATTTTGTACCCATCAATATGGCCTATTCTCTAGAGAAGTTGGCCTAGATATATCTGAAGGAAATAGTATACTTGCATAGAGTGCTAGCTGGAATAGTGCTGGATGTGATGTATTAAAGGGGTATTTAGATGTTATTTTACTTCTTTTTGGTTACATATGCTTAAATCTAGCTTTAGGTAAAGGAAAAACCATCACATGATATTTTTATGAGGAAATTAACCTTTTGAGATGTAAACTAATGTGTAGCATTGATGATAAGTATGTGATCTATAAATTTTACTTAGTATTTTACCTAAATGATCTTTTGATAGAAATCAAGCTACTAGGCCTTTAACCCATAACTAAGCCTAAGGACTAGAGGGACTAATGAGGTGAATCCTCCTACTCCAGTTGACTCCTACTAAGGCTGAGTTACTCTTTGCTATTAATCAACTCTCTATGCTGTGTCGAATGACTGCCCATCATTCATAAATTATGTACTGAATGGAAGAATGCCTTGACAATAGCTAGACTTTGTGCACCTGCTTGGTCTTGTCTGACTCGACCCCTTACTCAGTAACATTACTATCGAGAGGCTAAGAGATCTTATACGTCAGCTACTCTTATTAGAACAAGTCTATACCTACTCAGCACCCCTGCTCGACCACCCAACCAACTTGTATTGCTTTGTTTATATCCTCTAATAGCACCACCAATACATTGCTACCACGTATCCAGGACCACTTATAGAATTTGCTACTATAATAATTACTTTTCTGTGAATATTCATTTTTACTCTTTGTATACTTTGTATGTTATTTTTTTTTAGATAATACCCTTTTTGTCTTTTCCTTTTTAGGCAGGTCAGTTGAAATTCTCAAGTATAAACACCCCTTGTATATGTAGCCGCACATAATTTGATTATCATTAATACACTAGATATTTTCCTTTTGTAAACATTGTTTATTTACTTTCATTTTACTCTTATCCTAACCCTTAAGCAAGGTTAGGTGACAAGCAATTTCACCAGACCAACTCGTGCATCATATAAAGCCGTACCCTAAGTCCTTAGAAGTTCCATTCGGCGTGTCATGTCTCTTGAACCCATCCTTGTGATTGTTTGTTCTTGTCTCTAGTCTACATCATTTTGGTATTTAAGCGGAGGTTTGATTTGAATTGTAGTAGTTTGTTCTCAAAGTTCCCTATTTATACCTTGTTTTTAGGCATATGAAATAGAGCAATTCTTTATGTTAATTTAGTTGCTGTGTTTTCTGGTTATTAAGCTTTTGGTTTGAAGAAAGTGTGTGTTGTGTAATTTTAAGAGAAAGTATTAGCTGTAGCACTGAATTGAGGAATTTGGGATTTGGATTTTTTGAAGGAAATGATAGACCCGAGTGTTAATGCTAGTACTGGGGATGATAATAGTGGTGTTGTTTACCATGGTCGACAATCTTAAGGTACTCCGAGAAGCATGGATAAGATACTTGATGAGGTAGTCAACTTCCTAGTGGACTTAACTTGAGCTATTCATGCGTTGGATTATTGACCTACTGAAGTTACACATAATACCCCACAAGTTACTTGACCTACGAGAGGTCAAAATTTGGCTCGATAAGTTCGAAGTGAAGGAGTAGGTGAATGAGTGAGAAGAAGAATTGACTTAGGAGAAATGGATGACATTGAGGATGAAGAGTATGAAGAAGAAGAAGAACGGGCTCGAACACCCCGAGCATCGACCATGTGAAGCTTTAGATTCCAAGCTTCAATGGGTAAAGAAGTGTGGATGATTACTTGGATTGGGAGGAGTAGGTAGAGCATGTTTTTGATTATTACCAATATGAAGATTACGAGAAAGTAAGAACTGCTGTTGTTGAGTTCTTCGGATATGCTGCTATGTGGTGGAAGAATTTCTGGGTCATGTGAAGATGAGAGGGTTACTAAGAGATTAATGCTTAGCTTAAGACGAAGAGAATACTCTGAAACAAGTTTATGTTAGACACCTATCTGCAAGACACTTTTACTTAGCTTCAAGAGCCGAGATAAGGAAGCTAAATAGTTGATACGTATGTTCAAGAGATCCAAATGCTCATGATTCATTGTGGAGTGGAGGAACCATTAGCCTGAACAATCTTTAGATTCCTTACTGGGTTGAGAAGTGATATCTGAGACATCATGGAACTCCAACAATTCACTATAATGGATGAGGCTATATGGATAGCCCAACAAGTAGAGAGGTAAAGAAGAAATAGAATGTCGGCCTGACCTTGAGTAAGTCGAACTGGTCATTCGAGTTGACCTAGTCAAGGAAGTTACCGAGCACAACCAAGTATCGAGCCAAATTAAAAGGTAGATGTTTGAGCCAAACAAAAGGGTTGACTTGACAGTGACGTGCCGACCTAGACATATGAGAAAGGATATGGATCTAGAAGGAAGACAAGCTAGATTAAATATTTCAAATGCTAAGGGTTTAGACATATGGTTGCTTAGTATCTGAACCAAAGGACTATGGTCATCAAAGGAGATGTCCCAAAGCTTAATGTAGATAGTACTAATGAAGAACTTGAAGAAGAGACTCTTGTTGAGAAAGAAACTACTCAAGAGAATGAACTGATTGAAGAGAATGTGTTTATCAAGGACTTAGATCAATTGATCCTAGTTGTCTAACACGTAATGAGTTTGGAGCCCTAACATGAGGAAGAGTAGAGGGAGAACTTGTTTCATATCACCTGTAAGGTGAAGGATTAGTTGTGTGTGCTAATTATGGATAGTAGTAGTTGCACCAATTTGGCATCAGCTGATTTGGTTACGAAGTTGAAGTTGCCGACTATTGCGCATTCAAAGCCGTATAAGTTGCATTGGATGAATGAGAAGGGAGCACTACATGTTACTTGGTAAGTACTATTGTTGATTACAATTGAGAATTAATCCAATGAGATTCTTTGTAACATACTGCCCATGTGTTCATCATACGTATTACTAGGCCAACCTTAGCTTTATGTTAGAAGAGTCATCTATGATGGATACAAGAACACCTATGTACTTAAGACAGATGGTTAGAAGATTATGCTAAACCTGATGTTGCCGAGTAACAAATTATAAGAAAAGCTTGCTCGAGGATCAAAGAAGACTCTGATGATGAGTAGAGCCGAGTTTCGAGAGGATATTTAAGCCGATGTGTCGACCTTCCTATTGGTCAGGTAACTATTAGAGTTGAGGGAGCGGAGTGAACTTCCCCTAGAAGTAAGGGAGTTGCTGAATAAGTTCCGAGAGGCTATTTCATCCCTTATGTTGTTTCGGCACTTCTAGTGCTGAAAAAGGATAGAACCTGCTGGATGCGTGTTGATAGCTAAGCCATAAGTAAGATTATGGTCAAATATAGGTATCCTATCCCTAAGTTAGATGACATGCTAGATGAATTGAGTAGAGCTAATCTAACTACCATCAAATTTGCATGAGGTTAGGAGATAAGTGGATGACTACATTCAAAACTTAGCATAGACTCTATAAGTGGATGGTAACACCATTTGGCTTGCCGAATGCCCTGAGCACTTTCATACAATTGATGAATCATGTGCTAAGAAATCTAATAGGGAAGTATATCGTAGTGTACTTTGACGACATGTTGAGTTACTATAAACATCACTGTACTGTATTAGATGTGCTCCGTGTCGAGATGTTATTTAGCCATATTAAGAAATGTTGCTTTTTCTAGGAGAAAGTGGTGTTCTTAAGCTATGTAGTTAGTGAAGGAGGCTTGTGAGTGGATAAAAAGAAGATCAGAGCTATTGTCGAGTTGCCAACCCTAATCACTTATGCTGAAGTAAGAAGTTTCCATGGACTGACACTATTTTATAGTAGGTTTATTAGGAATTTCAACGCCCTGGCTACACTCCTTACTGAGCTGATAAGGAAGAACATCGAATTCAGATGGGGAGAAAAGGAGGAGAAAAATTTTGTAGAAATGAAGGAAAGACTGACTTTTGCTCCTATACTAGCTTTACCCAACTTCAAAAAAATATTTAATCCAAGCATTGGTATAGGCATTGTCCTAAGGCAGGAAGGCCAACCAATTGCCTACCATAGCAAGAAGTTTGGAAGACCTCAACTGAACTACTTCGTATATGATAAAGAGCTCTTAGCCCTTATCCAAGCACTCCAAGTGTGGCAGCATTACCTGTTGCTGAGAGCGTTTTTCATATATACCAACCATAAATCCTTGAAGTACTGAGGTTAGACTAAGTTATCAAAGTGGCAAGTGAGGTGGGTTGAATTCCTTAAAGGATTCAATTTTGTGATAAAATACAAACAAAGAAGGAGTAACGTGGTTACATATGCTCTTTTAAGAAGACATGCGCTCTTAATTGAATTGTAAACTAGATTGTTTGGCTTTATAAGTATCAAAGAGCAATATTCCTAAGACCTACACTTTAGACCCATACTTGGGTGATTTGTTGATATGAGGATAATGGACAAGTATCATATGGAAGATGGATACTTATTTCAAAGTGGGAAACTGTGCATGCTAACTTATTCATTAAGAGAGGTACTCATCGAGGAAGCCCACAACAGAGGATTGGCTGGGCATTTTGAAGAATGGAGAATACATGAGCTACTGAGTAGATGTTTCTTTTAGCTAAGAATGAGGCGAGATGTGCATTAAATTATTGAGGGCTGTGCCGTATGTAAGAGGGCTAAGTGTTGAATCGAACAAGGGAAAGCAATGCCTTTGCTTACCTTGATGAAACCATGGACTGAGTTGAGTATGGACTTTGTCTTTAGATTACCAAGAATAGCTCGAGACCAAGATTCTATAATGGTCGTTGTAGATAGATTCAGTAAGATGGCACACTTTGTGCCTTACTTTAAGAGTAATGATGCTTCAATTATTACTTCTCTTTTCTTGTAGGAGATTGTTTGGTTATATGGCGTGTCAAGAAGTGTAGTGACAAATAAAGACCCAAAGTTCTTAAGCCACTTTTTGAGAACCCCAGGCATTAGATGGTGAGCAGACTACTATTCAGTACTTCTTGTCACCCCTAAATTGATGGCTAAACAGAGTTAATTAATCATACTTTGGGATCACTACTCCGAGTTGCAGTGGACAAGAACATAGCTGACTGGGACGTCTGTTTGCTTATAGTGAAATTCACTTACAATCGAACAATGCATGATACCATTAAGTAGACCCCCCCTTTGAAGTTGTCTATGGTTTTAATCTCGAGTTACCCTTCGATCATACCCCCATGCGTGTATCAGAGTAAGAAGACCCTGACGTGAGAGCACGCGTAGAATCCCTACAATACATCTATGATAAAGTTACTTGTTAGATTAATTAAGTTGCTAGAAGAATATGATTGACGACTAAGGGTAGGATGATGAGACAATTTCATCCTGGAGACTTGGTATGGCTATACATGAGTAAGGAAAGGTTTTTGATCAAGAGGAGGAACAAGCTGTAGGTACGGGTTGAAGGACCCTTTAGAATCTTCTAAAAGATCAATGACAACACCTACAGATTGGAGCTTCCTAAAGATTATGGGGTTTCAAATACCTTCAACATTGCTGACCTTAGTCCATATCATCTTGATAAAGAATTGCACGAAGGCGAGTCGGATTTGATCCCAAATTCAAATCAACCTAGAGGGAATGATAGGAATTGGGCTATTAGGCCTTTAACCTACAATTGAGCTCGAGGACTAGAGGGATTAAAGAAGCAAATCCTCTTACTCCAGCCAAGGCCGAGTTATTCCTTACTGTTGATCAACTCTCTATGCCATACTAAATGACTACCCATCTTTTGGAAATTATGTACCGAATGAAAGAACACCTTGACAATAGCCAGACTCCATACACTTGCTTAGTCCAATCTAACTTAACCCCTTACTTAGAAGCATTATTGTTGAGAGGTCGAGAGATCTCGTATGTCATCTACTCCTATTTGAACGAGTCCACACCTACTCATTAACCCTGTTTAGCCACTAAACCAGCTCATACTGTTTTGTCTACATCATTCAACAACACCACCAATATATTGCTACCATGAATTTAAGACTACTTATAGAATCTACTAATATAACCATTGCTTTTCTATAAATATTCATTTTTATCCTTTGTATACTTTCTATGTTACTTCTGTAGGACAATAACCTTTTTTTCTTTTCCTTTTTAGGTAAGTTACCCTAAATTCTTGTGTATAAATACCGCTTGTACATGTAGCCGCATATGATCAGATTATTATTAATACACTAGATATTTTCCTTTTGTAAACATGATTTGTTTACTCTTATTTCACTCTTATATAAACTCTTAAGTAAGGCTAGGTGGCAAGTAGTTTTACCATACCAACTAATGTATCATATCGAGCCGTACCGTAGGTCTTTAGAAGTTCCATTGGTATGTCATATCCTTTGGAGCTGTTTGTGGGCTTTGCTTACATTTCCCTCATTTTTTTTCTTCTCGTGCATTTCCCTTCACCCTTTTTCAAGCTTATAGCCAGCTTAGACCCATCCCTATAACTAACCTTGTTTGTTCTTACCTCCTGTTTGCATCATCTTCTTACTGAGAAGAAGTTAAGTTGGAATTAGGATATAAGTAGTATAGGCTCTTCATTTATCACTTAAACTTAAGAAAACGATGAAACATTTAGAGAAACCAAGTTGGAAGCCCATAAACCCAAACTGACCAGATTTGGACCATAAGAAAACCCACTTGAAAATACAATAAAACTATGTAAATAAAGTGAAAAGACGAATTAAGGCAAGTAGGGTAAGTGTTAAAAGCCTAAAACTTAAAATCGAGCCTAAAACATTCAAAACAAGCTTAGAACTTCTAGTTGGGCCTTCATAGAAATTCTGACCAACACCTTAGCCATTTAAAAAAAGTTATTTTGAGACCCATAAGAAGTCCACATAAAACTTCTTAAACCCAAAAATGTCACCAACTTTAGTGTAAACAAAAAACAAGCCCATTTAATTACATAAGCCTACTTAGGAGTGTAAGAAAATTTTGATAGTACTAAGGTCATGCAAGAAGGATAGAAATCTGACCTTGAAGGATGTTTTAAGCTTAGAATAAAGTCTTGAGCCCTAGCCCAAAAGATTTCCTAAGATAACACAAGCCCAATAACCAAACTAAGCCCAAAAGAGCACTAAACCATGAGGAACCCTACTATTCTAACCAATGGACATAATTGTAGGTCTTATCTCAAAAATATAACCACACTATGTTAAAGTATACTAAAAAAAGATGGAATTTGATTATAAGATCATAAAAATTGGATTTAAAATGAGAAAGTTGTACGTGATTGAAGTTTTAGTACAACCAGGAAGAATATAAAAAACTAAGTTAAAAGTTTAACTTAAAAGATTTTAGGTTAGCCTCCTAATTTTATTTCAATTTCTTATAATACCATATTTATGATGTTTAGGGAACCTATTGTTAGAGATGACCTACCTTTAGATTGCTACAACTGATTAGCTATAGCTAAGTGAATGATTCTTGATGATCTTATGCTTGATTTTGTTTGTAGTGTAGATGCACTTAAATTTATATAATGAACTTGAATACTTATGGGATATGGAAAATGCATTTGTATGATATTATAATTGAATGTCATGATTTGCTAATTAGATAAAAATTGGAATTATTTGTGATGATAGTTATGTATAGTTGTATGGAATGAGATTGTTTGATTACAATGAAAATCGGATTGATTAACTATTTGATTAAGGAATTTAATTAGTCATGCATTTCTCATAATTGCATCATAATTATACCAACTATTACCTCACATGGAAGGTTTGAAGGGGCTTACAGGAGTAGGGGCTCCTGTAGGGATTAGGCAACAGTTATGCTATTTATATGTTATTGAGTCTCTATCTTAGCTTTCAGGCTTACTAAGCATTAAGGGATACTAACCGTTAATGAAGGGCCTTATCTTGTGACTTTCATTTAGAGTATATGATGTAGATTGCAGAGGCAACCATACTGCTACACTTGGGTATTTTGACTTAGAGTTTGATTTTTGGAAAGGAAAGTGTATTTCCATATGAAAAGTAAAGTGTTTCTGTTATGTATAAGTTTGAATTGTTTTGAGCATATCGGTGCAAGTGAAATAAAAACCTAAGTGTTAGAACCCAGTTGATGGTTTGTGTCAATTAATTGTCCTCCTACCTTAACTATAGGGGGTGTAATTCTGAGTTGCATGCAGTTCTTAGGTCATTGCATGTATTGTTTGGCTTTTTGAGTGTTCATGCATTCATATGTTTGTACATTTAACAAATTGTTGTGTAGTATGACGAGCAGATTAACTCACTAAGTGTAAGCTTACATCTCGATGGATTTCTTTTGATGCAAGACCATCTCTTTGTTCATCTGAGTTGAAGAATGCCTAAGGTGAGTCTCGTATTGGGGTGGGGCTATATGATTAAGAGAGTGAAGAGAGAAGTTTATAGTATCGCTAATAGTTGTTCATTTCTTTTAGTTAGCTCAATTTTTGTAAATAGATAGACTTATGGTAGACTTTAATGAACTTTCAATGTATTGCAATATTTTTTCATGGAATTCCAAATTCCACGTTCTATTTTTAGTAATTTATAAAGTTTGTTAGTAATTTCAGTTAATATGCTTGATATTATTCGTCTATATAACCAATGGTAACATAAAGTTGAAGGAGTCTTATTTATCATGTAGAAGGCCTATGATCAATGAGAGGATTGATTGTAAATCTTTGTATGGTAAATGGTGATCTACCACAATAATGATACTATTCAAGTCGTGATACTTCTTCCCAACAAACTTCACCTAACCTACCAACCCCCCAACCCAATAAATCCCCTCAATATCTCTTACTTGTCTACCACCACTACCCCCTCCCCCATTTCCCCCTCACAAAACCCGCATTATTTTTGAAAATCAAATCCACCCTTCTTCTCTATCCATCACACCCTCTATTTCTTGCCATCCCACTTCTTTATATGATTTTATTTTCTATTTTCTTCCACTTAAAACAAACACACACACAGCACCATGTAACCCCTACTCCACCAACCATCTCTAAGGGTATGTAAGGCGCGTAGAACACCAAGGAAGAAAGGAAATTGTTTTCTCAAGTCCAACAATACTACCACCTTAAAAGATTAATAAAATAGAATATTTTCATTTTTCTTCTTCTTATAAATTTTTATGTATTTTTTTAGTGTGTAAATAGGACTTCATGTTTATTCTTTTGATATATTCATGTAGTTTATGAATATTGTAAAAGATATAGGGTTGCTTGTATAAGTATAGATGTATTTTTGCTTTATTTTTATTTTACTTTATTTTTCTATATCTCTTCCCTTTTTATTTTCAATATTTCTCCTTTAGGCTCATTCTTTCTTTTCTTTTTTTTTTTTTGTATTTTTGGAACCTTAAATTAAGTACAAGTACATATGTATTTGGGTATATGAAGAAAATATGTCCAAGGTATGTATATATATATGTGTGTGTGTGCATACATATTCTATAAAACCCTACATATACATATACATACTTAAACATACACATATATTTATATATTTACATATACCTACAAAAATAGCATATCATAAGTATATCTATATGTATTGACATATACCTACGCACTTCTTTATTTTTTTAAATTTGGGTATATGTATATATATATTATAATATAGGTATCTACATATAATTAGAAAATATATATATATATATATACCGCTATGTATGCTTGCACCTTAATACATATAAGTATATAGTATACTTTTTTTATTTTTATTTTCTACACTTAAAAGGAAATATATATAAAAATATATATTTATCTATTTTGGTGTATTTTGAAATTAATAAATACACTGTTATTTATATATGTATGTATTATATGCCTAAAAATATGTATCTATGTATGTATTTATGACAGTATCCCAACCCTACAACAACATTTTTCTTATTTAAATTTTATTATAATTACTATATTTTTAGATATTTAGTTATTATATGTATGTATGTATTAATATCACAAATAAACAAGAAAAAAACTATAAAAATAGACAAATTTAGAAAACTGCACCTCAACCCAATTAGGAGCTTCCACGTCAACTTCCCTTATTTTCTAACTTAAAACTGAAATACACGAAAAATAATGATAATAAAGTAATTTAGAATAATCATTATAGTATTAGTTAGGAAAAATAGCGATTTAGGGCCTAAAATTGAAAATTTAGGAAATTAGGACAAGTAAAACCCCAAGGTCCATGGAAAAAAGGCTATGTCAAATTTTGGACCCAAGGAAAAACATCGAAATTTTTTTTATTTAATTAAAATAGGGTTAAAAATATACAAACTAGTCAAGTAAGGCCCATTTTCGGCCAATAACTAAAATCATGACCCAAAAATAAAAATATTTAAAAATATATAAAATTTAGAAATTATTTAGCCTTACTAATAAAATTTCAGTAAAGCCTAATAAATAAAATCTTAAGGATAGCCTATAATGATAATAAAAAAGCAATTGGACCCAAGATAATGAAATTCATAATACCTTAGCCTATAGTAGAAAATGTGAGTCCTAACTTCCAAAATGGACCTTCCTACATGAAAATACATCTGAAAACTATAAAGATTGACTGTAAGGTCATACAAATTAAATTTAAAATGAAAAAAAGTTATATGCGATTAAAGAAAAGTTTGAACCGAAAAATTTATGTAAAACAAGTAGGAATTTAGGTAAACTCTTAAATAAATATTTGGATAAAATAATTTCCTCTATTACATACTTATTACCTTTTTATATTTCTTAATAATTAGGTTATCCTAATGAAGATACTGATCTCCCCACCGACGAGTGCAATCCACGACTATCATTATGTTTGAGTAAGTAATCTTAATGATCCTATACTTGTGGTTGTAGTTAATGGCATATAAATATTATTGATAAGTTGATTGATGTGTGGGGATTGGAAATTGCATGTGACTGCTATTGATCGTTTGTTATTTGAAAATACTTTAAATTGTTATAAAGAATTAGTTGCTACATTATAAATAGTTGTAGGAAGTTGAATTGTTATTGGTTGGTTGCTAATAACCAGACTTAATTATACATGAATTTACTAATTAAATTGAATCATGCATAAGCATGTATTGCATTATAACTGTTTCAATCATCACATCACATAAAGGTAGTGAGAGGCCATGTGGAGGTTATTTTGTATAAATAAAATTAAAGTGTTTAATACGGTACACTTATACAACATAAACTTACCTTAGTTCGTGGGCTTATTAGGCATTGGAGACATCAATTTCCTAACTAAGGATCGAGTCTAGTAGCCTTCATTTAGGGATAAATATGCATTGCGGCAGTTACTCATAACCATACATAGAACTTGTTTTCAAAATTGGAACTAAATAAAATTGTTTATTTTTTTTTCTTGTGACATGAAATGTGAAGTTTCGTAATTGTGTAAGTTTAGGTATGGTACCTAAATCTGACTAGTGTCGTGTATACTGTAATCTTGACTTTGGAGGGCACTAATTCCAGATTGCATACTATACCTGGTCTACTATATACATTGTGTAGCATTTTACTTGATCATCCATTCATATGTTTGTAATTAATTGTTTGATAACTTACTTATCAATGTGGTTGACGAATATCTTATTAAGCTTTATAGTTTCCACCCTCATAGGCTTTTATTGCAAGAGGATCTTTTTATTGTTCCTAGTAGAGGCATGCTCAAAGTCAATTTGCGATTTTTAGGGAAAAGTGTGCTAAAATGAGAGCCTAAGAGAATATCAATATGTAGTCGGACTCTCAGTTAGTGCTTCGTTATTTGTTTTGTATATTAATATTCATTAGCCATGTAGGACTACTTTCTCTATTACTGTAGCTTGACTACTATCGTTTTGGAGATTTAGAGTCCTGTACTCCTTATTTGTTAGAATATAGTATGAAAACTTATAATATTATATTCATCATGGTATGATCTTCACCTGTATAGCTCCTAGGTAACTGGTTATGTAGTAGCCTTGTATATTGTACAAAAGGCTGTTGAATGGCAAGGGATCTAATCTATGATTTTTTTTATACGGCATACAGTAACTTACTAAGGCCAGGTCACCTCTCGAGTCATAACAAGTAAAAGTGGTATTAGAGCATGGTCATAAATAGGATAAATATTACTTGACCCTAGACACTAAGACAACCCACTTGGTGAGATCGAGAGGAGTAGAATTGAGATAAGTAATTAAGATTTATTACTTAATTAATAAATCTTATAATAACATAATACTCAAATTAAGTTAGTGTCTTGTTGACTCAAATGTCTAGTATTGAGTTACTTATTAACTGGGTCCTATTTTGTCTCTGTATTGATAAGATGCTATTCGAGTATAGGTATTGACTTTGGATTATGTGCAAGGACTTGGTACTAGTAGGTAGGTTGCGTACCTTAGATGATGTCTTCATCACTTGAGGAGTTGGCCTCAATGCCTATGGTAAGAGAGGAGATGCATTTTGGCCATCATACCCCTATAGCGATGTCGATAGATGTAGAAATGATATATATGCTAGAAAGAGAGGAGAATGCTAGTTACGCATATGAGTCGATTTTCTTAATCCTTGTTGAGCCCCATCTGGAGCCTTCTACCTTCCCCTATTGGCGATTAGTTTGTCATGGTATGGCCGTGGCTATGACCCCTATGCTGATCATGGTCAAATCATTACCTAAGATAATTCCCAGGCTATGGTTGATTTCTAAGCTAGTATCAAGTATTAGTTCAATCACTTTCAAGGGATCAAGGTTAATGGTCCTAATTGGGTATTGAGGCCAAGGATATAGATGTACTTTTGAATACTCCTAACCTTAATGTTGATGTCATGACCTTAAGGAGGGCCTAATAAAATTACCTAAAATTTTCATATCACGTATGCACTCATGATACGAAAATTGTGTCACGACTCGAAGGGGCTAGTCGTGGCAGTCATCATATACCGTATAAAAGATTGCATATTGAATTCCCTTACAATCGACGACCCTTTTATATGATTTATAAGGCTACAACTACAACTAACTGCCAAGAGTGTGGAAGCATAAGTAATATCATTTCATGATAAACAATAAATTATAGAAACATAACACATAGTTTATCTATATATAAGAATTTATAAATAAGAAGTCTAAAACATGTCTTAAGTTAAACCAATATATTGATTACATATTCAGCTCTATAAACTATCAGGAATACTCTTTGATTACATCTAGCTCTTACATTGACCCTGTATAGAACACTAACCTCGAGCATGTGACAGCCCAACTCCACAAATAACTCGTCCTGTGAAAGAAGACTATAAGGGTATAAGCTAACTAGCTTAGTGAGATAATTCCCTCAACCATATAGCAATCAAGTTATACAATAATTAAATTTAATCAAATGAATGCATGATAATTAATATGCCAAACAAATAAATGCAGGTGACCAGTTATTACATGCAACTTAGATTTAACACCTTCCGAAGTCATGGTTAGAGATACATCGGTATAGTCAGATTCGGGTATCATTTTAGAGCTTATCTCATAAAGAAACTCCACGTTTTGTATTTAAAATGTAATGGTATATCCATTATCAGTTTTATCAAAATGAGTTATACATATGATTGTGAGTAAGTTCACGCAGCCCTCACTTACCCATAAACGAGGGCCTTTGGACTCAACCCTTAGCTAGGCGGTTGGTGCCTCCAACATTTAGTCATCTTGCAGGCTAAGGTAAGGTCATATCGCACATATGTATCGTACGAAATCTATAACAATCAACAATCAACCCACGTATGGCCTTTCGCTACCTCTGTATAATGTGACTACCGGAATTGGTCATGTGGTGTATGATTATGCGTAATCTAAGTTAACTTTTTCTAGTTGAGTAAAATTTAGGTGTTATTATTAAATGATCATTCCAAGTCACAAACAATCAATTCCTAGTGAATCTACTATGCAACAATCGATACATTATTGTAATTAAAGTAAATTCACCATTAACAACAATTATCATACACAAGCATAACCCAACCCCATACACATTCATTTATTGATCATAATTTATATTCACTAACTATAAACATAAACAAGTATGGAATCATTAGGAAAAACTTACTCAGCAATAGCTGACTGAAGGGTTGTAATAATCTAGTGGCAGCTCAGGGTCGATATCAAAATCACCTAAGAATAATAAAAATTTGTAAGTTTGGGAATTTAAAACTAAACTAGTATCGTAATTTGTAAGGTTTACTTCACCTAGTTACATGAAATTGTCAATTTGAGCTTTTTGTCGAATTGTGTATAACTTTTTCATTTTAGCTTGGATCGTTATAAACTTATAGTTCATTTTGATCGTTTTTTAGCGTTTTTTCTTGTAATAAGGTCCGTTTTGGAGTTGTGACTTATAGTTTGAATTGTGATATAAAAATATTATAAAATTTATTATTTTAATTTAAAACTTATAAACTATAAATTTTAGCTTTTTCTTAATATATTTATGATTTTATAATTATTTAAATCATATAATTGATATTTTTATTATTTTAAGCATACTTTCCTATTTTTTGAGATTTTAGTCTTATTACAATTATTATTATTATTATTGCTATTATTATTTTTTATTATTCATTATTTTCTTATTTCTCATTTATATTTCACGATACACACACACACACACACACACACATACACGCACACGCATATATATATATATATATATATATATATATATATATATATAGAGAGAGAGAGAGAGAGAGAGAGAGAGAGAGAGAGAGAGAGAGAGAGAGAGAGAGAGAGAGAGAGAGACTTATACTATATTTGATAAATTTTATAATTTTACTTTAATGAGTAATTCCTAATTTACGATATTATATATATATACATACTCCTTACATAATTATAAATTTATTTTAGTTAGTAGATATTATTATATCATATATATATATTTGGTATACTACATATATATATACTATTTGTTATACACATATGTAGACATATGTATATATTTATTTAATGAAAACAATAAATACTTATTTGACATACTCTTATGTATATATACATATATTCATGTATTTCTACACTTAGGTATACTCATATGTATGAAATATAATTTACATGTGTACATAAATATATAACTACCGAATACATAAATATATATAGATAATATACAAATACTTATACATACTATACGACTACATATTTATATATATACATATGAAAATAAATTTGGATACATATATACATCCACAAGTGTTTCACGTGTACATATATATATATATATATAACTTATTTTGCAAAAATACTTAATACATATTATATGTAATCTTATAAATACATACCACATATACCTACTGTATATTATACCTATGTACATACATGTATACATACATATCTTTATACATATATATATATATCTCAATTTAATTACTTATGCATACATACATATACTGGTAATGTTATATTTACTAAAATACAATACAAATACTACATATTTACATATACATATCATATAACATACATCTATACTACAAAATAATTTTACTTACCTATTATTTTTTATTTTTTTCTTGTTCTTTTCTTCCTTATTCTTCTTCTTTTCTTCTTTCTTCTTCACGGTTTTGGTTTCCAGAATTTTTTCTTCTTCTTTTCGGTTTGAATCTTTTTTATATTTTTCCAAATTTTTCTTCCTTTTATTTCCATGTCCAGACATTCACTTTCGGCTGGAATAATTATATATATATATATATCTTACACAAATCCATTTGATTTAGCATTTATGGTGAAAAGACAACCTAATCTATTTGTATTTGATTTGCTTCTTCTAATTGCAACACTTGTAATTTTAATTCCTCACGTAGGCTACTCAATGTAATCTTTTCTTTTGATTATAGGACATAGTAGCCAAGGAGAAAGAAGAAAAGGAAGAAAAGAGAAAAAGAAAGAAAATAAAAATTAAAAATAAATATTTGTAATTTTTCTAAACATAAAAATTGTAACAATACTCCATAAATTAATTTTTGAAATTTTGCAAAAATTTATCAGTTTAATTGGTACTCGTTAAAATTATAATTTTTACAAGTTATTATAACAATTTCGTTAAAACATTATGCGAATAAGCGATTTAGTTGATAATTGCAATCGACTATAATTATATCACTATCGAGTAATATTTAACTATTTTAAAGGCTTATAGTTACAGTTTTAGGTTTCGAACAAATTCGAGTTCAATTTTGATTAATGATGCATAAATCAGTTTTAGGGTTTTAGTTTGTGATTTAGGTTTTCAATCAATTTCTAGGGTCTTATTATTGATGTTATATTTGATTTATTAAATTTCATAATCTTTTATTGTTACTAGCCTTATTGACTTATTATACAGTTTAGGACACTTGGACTTGAATTAGGGTTCAAACTATCGATTTTCTAGGGTTTACAAATCGCCTTGCAAGTTAGATATTACAAGACTCTAGTTAATTATTCACTAGGTTTTTAGATTTTTAACTTATTAACTTATTGTAATATGCAAATAATTATGGATGTCTAATTTCTATAATTCTGCAAAACCACAGAGAATCGGTATCACCTACCACATGATAAGATTAGGTAGTAAAGTTTTAAAATTTAAACTTCCTAAAGTTTCAAAATCTAAGTATAAGAATAGTAATTACATATAATGTTTCAAACCTCACTATACAATCTTTCTTCAAATTCTACCTTCTAAGATATTTTAACATTAGCATTCAATGCTCAGCTCTTAACCCATACCCTGTTATCTATCAATCTGCAAGAGAAAACTGTTAAGAAGTAAGCTATAAGAGTTTAGTGAGTTATCCTTTCCACTATATTGTCAGGTAAGTTATCAAACAATTAAATAACTAACATATGAATGCATGAACAACCAGTATGTAAAACAATATATATAGTTGATCGATGCTGCATACAATATCAGATTTAATGCCCTCTGAAGTAAGGTTAGAGAATTGTTGGCACCAATCATAACCGAGTTCTAGCACTTAGGTTTTAACCATAGATAGAAATTCTATATTTAATAAAATATGTTTCTATTTCTAAAATCTAGTAATACACAAATTCCCAAGTCTAGTGATGAGGTGGCCCTCATAGTCTACACTCATGGCCTAAGCAGTCATCTTTAGAATTGACCCCCAACTACCCATTGTTAATTTTTTTGACACTAGGTAAACCTATGAGCTAAGGGTAAGGTCTTGTTATACTAATGCTCTTGCATCATACTAATCAAATTATGTGAGAATCCTATCCTTATAAGGCTCTTCATTTCCATCTACGGGAGGTGATGATCAGAATATTATATGTAATGTTTGTGCTCATGCATAATCCATTTAATTTAAGTTAAGTCGAATATGATCAAGTTAATTTATTAGGTGATTAACCAATATTAGCAAACCATTCAAGTCATGCAATAGTCTATCATGCCATAAATTCTTTAGTTATCATATTTAACCATATTTTGCACAATAACAAGCAATATTCAGCCACATGCATATCCTGAACCTCATGTATTAAGTTATTAATATTTAATTTAGGTGCACTAACTATAAGCACAAAACAAGTATAGAGTAATTGAAAATATTCATTTAACCAAAGTCGATAAGAATCCTAGCAATCAATGGGCAGCTCGCCCTCTTCATCGTTATCACCTGATAAATAATAATAAAAGAAACCTAATGAATATCTAACTACAATACTAAACGGCCGAATTAACTATCTACTTTAGTATTCCCATTTCCATTTAGATATTAAATCTCATGTAACTTTTTCGTTTTAATTTTGTTTCCTATAAACTTATAGTCAATTTTTATTGTTTTTTGACATATTTTCTAATAGCAAGGTTCAATTTGGACATTGTAACTAACGTTTTTCATCATGGTCTAAAAATGTTATGAATTTTATTATTTTGATTTAAATATTTTTAAATTATTATTTTAAGCTTTTCTTTATAGATTTATGATTTAATAAATTTCTAAATTTTATTATTTTTAAGTCTATTTTATAATAATTTACTTATTGCATTATTTTAAGGTTAAATTCAGATTTAAACCCTTTTTGCCATGTTTATAATTTTTTATTTAATTAATTATTATTATTTTATTATAATTTATGAAATTAATTGCTTAAATCAAGATGCTGATGTGGCAGTTACTCATGGGCTTACGTATTATCTTATGATTTTTCATATTTTACCAATTTTTTGTGATATCTAATATTATTTTTACTTATATATCTATTATTATAATTTATTAAATTTTGTAAATTGATCCTATTTTTTCTTTTAGGCTCATGGTATAAATGTAGGTATTATATGTATAAATATTTATTATATTAGTTTATTTAAGGATTTAGTATTTTTAGTATATTTGTACATGTACTATCTAGGCATGTACATATATTTATACTTATACTATATTACCAGTATACGTATTTTTATACTTATAAATACACCTTTATTCCTATTTTCTCTTGCATTATTTATACATATGTACATATGTAACTTCATAATATATCTAACATATATGTATAATAACTTAAATATATTATGTACTTTAATATGTATACATACTATACACGGATATCTATATGTATATGTATAAAGATATTTCTATATACCATATGTTTACATAATTAATAATATCATATATGTACATATAGTTATATACCTAAATAGTTAGGTACATATATGAACACATATACATGAGAAACTACTAACTTTACATATCTTTCAATACAAGTAAATGAAATTTTCTTACAAGACTAATAAAATACACATAGATTTCATTACATATCCTTAAGATATAAGAAATTCTATAAAATACATATATAACAAGGAGTACATGTAAGTGACTATTACAAAATAAATTAAATACAATATACATACTACTTAATTATTCCCTCATAACTTGGAAAGTTGTAAGATCAAGAGCTCCTCTTTCTCTTCCTAAAGTTGTTGAAACAATTAGAAGAAAAACAAAGATGAAAGTGAAAAGAAGATGGAAAAGCTTTGGTTACGAAAGGGAATTTTGTGTGTTGTTTTATGTTTAGCAAGGTAAAATGAAAAAAAAAAATTGATGAAAGGATGTCTAACATACACATCTAGCCAGTGGAAGTAAAAAGAAAAGGAAAAAGTAAAATAAAAAGAAAAATAAACAAATTAAGATCATAGGATTTGTTGGATTTCACTTCTCCCTTATCCTTATCTTTAACTTTGATTACTAAATAAACACATGGATAAAAAAAAGGAACAAGTGGCATTTGAACCAGATTAAGAAAAGAGATGTGAGAGAAAAGAAAAAGAAGGGAAAGAAAAAGGAAAAAAAAAGAAAAAGGGAAAAGGAAAATAAGAATTATTAGATTGACTTTTCTAAATGAGTAATTATAGAACTATCAATAATTACAAAATACTATTCATAATTGTTATAAATTTTGTTAATTAAGTTGTTACTCTTTACGTTTATAAATATTTAGAAGTTATATCTATTCATTTATTAACGATTTTATATAATTATACGTATTATTCAATAACTGTATCCAATTAGGGTTTTATTACTTTTAGGATAAATTTATACATTTTATAAGTTTAGGGTTATAGTTTTAAGGTTTTTATTGTATTCGGGTTCAATCTCTAGTATTTATGTATACATAGAGTTTAGAGTTTTTGTACGTGATTAGAGTTTAGGTTAATAAATTAGGGTCTTTCATATTCGTTTTAAGTTTTGAATTTAAAATTTTAATCAGCTTTAAATTTATTAACTCTGTTGACTTAGGAAAGTTATCTACAGTATTAGAGTTTAATTCTACATTTAAATAGTTAAATTTGTAGGGTTTACAACCGAGCCTATTTAAGAGTTGCCCCATGCTAAAAACTTTGAGTATTATTAAGTTGATCTTGGGCTTCATCTTATAGTTTTGGTTAGAGGTGACCCCATTACAAAGCTTATTATTTGCTCGGGCCCCTTCAATTATTAGTTAACTAAGGAGTAGTTTTGATAAGCTACTAATGAGGAGTTGGGCTTACACTCTAGTGTTGGTTTCTCCCATTTTGTTTCGAGATGTAGGCCTTGAGACAACCTTGGTGTGGGACCGTCTTCCTGTCTTTAGTAGATTCTATTAATGTTTGTGTTTTGTAGGCTGCTTTTTAGAGATGCTATTGGGCACTAGAGTGATCACACATGGACCTTCTATTGTACATTCTTAGATTATGTCTAATCATTTTATACTTTGAGTGATTTTCATGTAGTGAGGTTCTACTATATTTTGAGTGTTTTGATGTATTTGAGAATTCTTTGTGTGGTAAGGACATATGTATTGTGGGAAGATATATTGTATTTTGAATTTCTACATATTGAACTAGCTTGTACAATTATATATATGACTTGATGTATTTGAAGTACAATTCACTTGCTGGAAGTGACCATTAATCAGATGTAACCTCACTCTATTGAAATGAAATGAAAGATTGCAACCTTCTTTATTTTGCTATTACTTGTATATGCCTTATTTTCATTTTTGTGCTTAAAACTTCTAAGTTTATTTAATTATAGCTTATTATTTTTAATTTAGTGTTGGAAATTAAATTCTTAGTTGAAATAGGCATAGAAGGATACTCCCAGTTAATTGGGCCCCACCTACTTATGAGGGAGAATAAGGTATGCCACAGGATTATATTAATGAAATTCTAGCTGCAATTAATGCCCAAAATGAATTTTTAAGAGTATATTTGGCTTGGAAGCATACTTTACTTATTTAGGCCTTACCTCCAATAGTAGTTGAAGAGGTTCCCATGCCATAGCCACCTTTACTACCTCTAAATCCGCCACCACCACCTCTTCCACCACTAGTTGGCCTAGCGGGAGTTGTACTACTAATACACCTTGATATCAGATAGCAAAGTAGTATACTACGATAATTCATTCATTATAATAACTATTTTGAGGGTGTTGCAAGCCAATCTGATTAGCTCAAAGACTGTTGAATCAAGTATAGAGGTCATTTGAGGCATTTGAGGTACCTTTACATCTCCAACTTACTTATGACACTAATTTGTTAAAGATGTAAGCACATACCTGGTAGGAATCTAAGAGGTCCAATCACATGGGATGTCTTCAAACATGAGTTCTTAGCATATTATTTTTCGAGAAGCTTAAAGGTGAAGTATATTAAGGACTTATTGAAAATTGTGAAAGGGATATGTACTATTGAGCAGTACAAAGTCGAGTTCAATACACTATTACAATTTGCACCTCTGGAGTATTAGACTAGTCACTAGTTGAAGATGTAGATCTTTTCCTACAGATTTGATGTTGATATGAAAAGGAGACTTTTGGAATTTGAGTGAAGGACTTTTGCTAATATGGTGGAAAAAGTGAGAGTGTTACAAAATGCAAAATGATGAAGCGAAGAGACTAGTAAGCATAACGTTAGTATAAACCCTAAAAATTCTTAGTCTCAACATTAAATTGAACTTGGATGTCTTAGATAACTCTATGAGTCGATAAGGTTAGATAAATTAAAAACTTTATCTAAATTATAAACCTTAAACTATCCTAATGAGAAAAAACCCTAAAATATGAATTGAAACCCTAATCGTATATAAAGATCCTAAACCCTAGATGTGAGTAAATACTAGAGATAGTACCAAACTGTGATAAAAAAAAAAACCTTAAAACCACAATTTCAAGCTTACAAATATATCAATTTATTATAATTATGATAAAACCCTAATTTAGTATAAGTATTGATTGATACGTGAAATCGTACAAAATTGTTAACTAACGATTAGAGATAAAATTGATAATATTATTTTATAATTATATCAATAAATTAGTATTATATGAATTTTATTATTTGAGCCTAATAATATTATCATATGGCTATTTATGTGTCATATGGTTAATGTAGTTTTTATATTTAATGATTTTCTTTATAATCATAATATATATTTTTATGGATATTATTTATAACATTAAAAATGTTATAAGAAAATTTAAATTTTTATTTTATTTATTTATTACCTTATTTCTCCTATTTTCTTTTATTTCTTATATCCCCTTTTTATTTTCCTTTTTCCCTCACTAATTATACTCATTACATGTATAAATATAATTACTAAATTAATATTTTAAATTTTGACTAAAAGTAAAAAATGTCACTTTCCTGCATTTATTAATCTTTTCCTCTTTCTTTTTTCCCTCTTTCTCTCTCTATGCCGTGAACAAAAGTGGCCCTTAGAATCCTCCAAATTCTTCTTCAACCTTCCCTCATTTAATGATAAAAAATTGAAGTCTTTTAGCTAATATGTAGGGCCGACACATCCATGCCATTTTTCATTTTCTTCTTCTGTAAACCTTGCAAATTTAGCTATTTAAGAGTAGAAGTAGATCTTAATACTATAGATGACTTGAAAAGCTATCAAAGCCAAGCAAAATAAAAATTTAATAAATCATAAATCTAAATATATTATAAATAGTAAAAACCTTAGAAATTAATCAAAACCCTAAATAGTATACTAAAATCCTAAAATTTCTTTAAGCATCATTAACCAAAATTGAACCCGAACTTGTTCGAAACCCTAAAATTATAAATATAAACCTATAAAATAATTAAATATTACACAATAGTGATAAAATTATAGTCGAATGTAATTTTCGACTAAATCGCCTACTCGTACGAAATTGTAACAAAATTGCAATAATAACTTGTAAAAATTATAATTGTAATGGGTACCAATTAAATTGATAAAATTTCATAAAAATTTGAAAATTAATTTATGAGGAGAATCGGTATAATTTATATGATTCGAAAAATTACATATATTTGTTAATAATTTTCATTTTTCTTCTCTTCTATTTCTAATTTATCTCATTTTTTTTCTTCCATTTCCAATTCAATACTTTCATCCTGCACAAAACGTAAGCAAAATGGAAACTAAAGAAGCAGCCCACGTGAAGAAAAAAAGTTGCTATGTGTTGAGTGGAAAAGAAAAAATGAAAATGAAAAAATTTTTTGGATAATTACTTAGCTTAAATTTTAAGCTAACTCACATGTATAAAAGGAAAAAAAAAAAAGAAAAAGAAAGAGAAAGCAAAACCGTAAGAACAAAATAGAAAAAGAAAAGAGAGAAAACAAGAATCCTGGAAACAAACCGTGAGGAGAAAAAAAGAAAAAGAAAGAAGGAAAAGAAGAAAGGAAGGAAGAAGGAAAGAAGAAGAAAGAATTAGAAGAAAAAAAAGTAAGTAAATTATTTTAGATGTATGTTATATAGTATATACATGTACAATTATAGTATTTGTATAGTATATTTTTAATAAAACACTACTATTACATGTATATACGTGCACAAATACATAAATTAAATTATATATGCATGTATTAGGCTATGTATGCATACGTGTATGTACATAAGTTTATGGAAAGAGTATGTATAATGTATTTTTTTTAAGAATACATATAATTAGTATTATGTATTTCATTAAATAAACTATAGTATATATATACATATTAGTACCGTAAGCTATATATATATATGTATCCATGTATAATTATTTTGTGTGTATATACATATATAATCATATAGTATCAATATAGTATCAATATAGTAGTATGTTTCTATAAATAATAATATATGACATATATATATGTATAATATATAGTATCCATAGTTTATAACAAATACTACTATGTAGATATGTATATACCGAGTCCATAATATAAGAATAAATATTTGTAGATTATTTATATATTTAGGTATTTAGAAATTATATAAGTATATTATTATACAAATACATGAATATATATATATATATATATATGTACATAAGAGTATGGTTATTTTCATAAAATAAGTATATACATACATATAGCGTATAACATATATATGTAATATACCAAAAATATATATAGATATATATATGTATGTATAAATCGTAAAGTACATAAATAATAAGAAAATGGGAAAATTCCAAAAATAGGAAAAATATTCTTAAAATAATAAAAATATCAATTATATGGTTTAAGTAATTATTAAATCAAAATATATTTAGAAAAAGCTAAAATTAGTATTTTATAAATTTTTAAACTAAAATAATAAATTTTGTGATATTTTAAACTATGAGTCACAACGTTCAAAACGGATCTTGTTACGAGAAAATATGCTCGAAAATGATTAAAATAGACTATAAGTTCATGAGGATTCGAGCTAAAACGAAAAAGTTACAAAATACATAAAGAAAGTCTTATAACTTACAAATATGAGAAAATAGTTACGATTAATTGCATTGAGTATGATAAACCTTATACACATTATACTTGGGTTATATTGGGAGAAATTAGATAAACTACAATAGACTTTTAGTTAACTAGGGAGTCTGACTTTACAGAATACTTACAAGTGTTATTATATTTTAGGTCTTCAATAGCGAGTTTTGGAAATCCCAAAGGTTTGGAGAATGCGCAATAATCCAGGTGAGGGAGTTCTAATGACCTGCTACTTGCTTGTGCATGTTACTTGTATGATGTTTTGCTGCTTGCTGTTGCTTGTATATTTGAATGACTGTTCTGCTCGTATGCCATCATCTGTGTGATCATTTTTTTTAAATTGATAAATATAAATATTTGACCCAAATAACCGGTTCTATTCATCGTATGTCTATGACCCAGTAAATATATAGATGGAGAGTGCCAGCCTTACAAAATGTTGAAAAAGGTATTTTTGGAAAAAGGTTTTCTTAATCTTAAATGTCTTTTGTACAAATTTGATAAGGGCCGTAGTGCCAGAAATGGTATTTTATCGTTAAGACAAAGCTAGCATTGGTTCTCCACTTGATAACTGTGGGATATCGGACACCCATAGTTATTTATATTTGTATTTTATAGTAAATTATTTACTTAAAAAATCAGTAACCTTAGTGATTAATTATTTAGAGTCTTGCAATCTTTGACTTGCAAGATGGTTTTCACATCATGGGTGCACACATGTTATGAAAATTTTAGACAATCTTACTAGGCCCCTTTAGGGTCATGACATCTTCTCTCTCATTTCCTCTAATTTTCTCGCTTGCACTTCCACTTGATTTCTACCAACAATTCTTCACTTCATCACTATCAAATCTCACAACCAAGAAGGAAATAAAGAACTCTAAACTTCAATCTTCAAGCTTGAAGTAATGGAGTATTTCTTTATGTATTTCCATTTTATTTGTAAATTCAATGTCATGTACTTTCCTTTTATGTATTGAGTATATGTATATGATGATAAATATGATTCCACTTCTTTATGTTATACACAAGCACATGTATATATTGAGCTATATGTAAGAATATGTATATGTATTAAATACTTAGTTAAGTATATATACTTGTACGGTTTATGTATATATATATAATATATGTACATATATGGAATATACATGCATAAACTCTAGTAGAATATATAGTATAAATATACGTATATGCAAATAAGATTGGGAATATACATACACATATATCTACATGCATATTTTCATGTGTACATAAACTATTACAATAGAAATATTAGGTACTTATACATACTTACACAAAACTGCGAATATAATATGTAATATCTAAAAAATTCTTAAGAATACATTAAGAAAATATAAAAATATGTATAAATATAAGAATATAAAAGTACATATAAAACTAAGTATAAATACGTGTATATACGAATATATACATGTATAGATGTACATATAATAGTATAGTATAATTATATATATACAAGTATATTTACAAGTGTATATACTAGTATGCTAAGGATACATACATATATATATATATAATACATATGTATATGTAAGTAAATAAAAATACATACATATCTATAATATTATATTTAATATAATCTAAGGGAAATAGATGTACATAAGTATACATATATATATGGGCCGAAACTCATAAATTTATGTAGGGCCCATAATATAATAAATAAATAAATTATAATATCATATAAATATATGGAATAATAATATAAAATTTAAGAAATATATAAATCAAGAAAATTTATCAAAGTGCCATGTTGATCAATAGAATTATACTACGTCGGCAATTTATTCCAATTATGTAAATCAATAAAAATATTAAATTAATTATAAAGTAATAATAATTAAGTAATTAAGGAAAATTACAAAAATAGAAAAATGAACATAAAAAAATATAAGCTTCAATATGAAAAATTAAAGAAATTTACATAAATCAAACTTAAACATACAATATTATAAAAATATGAAATTTACAAATTAATCAAATCATAAAGTAATAAATAAAAGCCTAAAACTAATATATAAAATTATTCTAGTTAAAATAATCAAACTCGCAACAAGTTAAGCCCATATTGAAAAATACGGGTTTTAATATCCAAAACAAACCCCGTTTTGTAAACATACATTCAAAAACGATAAAAATTAACTATAAATTCATAAATATCAAAATTAAAATGAAAAAAACTATATGTGATTAACGAAAAAGCTTAACTTAGGAAAATTGTAAAAAACTTGAATAGATTTAGGTAAATACTTACATAGACTAGTTAATTGAGTTATTATTTTCTCTATTCCATAATAATCAGGTGGTTATGACAAGGGTTTAGATCTTTCTGTAGACTACTACGATCCTTGAGTGTCGGCTTGGCCAAAATAGTACTCTTTATGATTCCATATATGTTTGTACTTATAGTCAGTGAATATTAACTGTTATTAATAATTAGATGATATGTAGGGTTAGAAGTTATGAAACTACTTTAAAATATGATAATTTATTATTTGTTGCATAGTAGATTCAATAGAAATTGATTAGTATGTGATTCTGGTTGGTCATACAATAGTTGGACATAATTATATTAAACTTGATTAAACTAAATTGGATCTTGCATAAATATGCATTATATAAAATAATTCTAGCTGTCATATCACATAGAGGTAGCGAGAGGCCATACAAGAGTTGATAACTTATGAATATAGTGTTTTAGTATGGTGTACACATATAATATGACCTTATCTTAGCCTGCAAGATAACTAAGCGTTAAAGGCACCAACTACTAGCTAAGAGTCGAGTTTAGAAACCTTCGTTTAGAAGTAAATGTGGATTTGTGGGGGTTCACTCACAATTATAGTCGGAACTTGGTTTTTGATTGAAATAAACAGACTATTTTCATTTGAATATAAAATGTAGAGTTTTGTAGTGAAGCAAGTTTAGGTATAATACCTGGATTTGACTGACGCTGTGCATACTCCAACCCTAACTTTAGAGGGCATGAAATCTGAATTGCATATAATATTTGGTCAACTGTATGTATTTATTTAGCATTATGCTTGTTCATGCATTTATATGTTTGAAATTAATTTATGTAAAACTTGATTGTTAATGTAGTTGAGGGATTAACTCACTAAGCTATTTATCTTTCATCTTGTAGACTTTTGATGCATGCCTTTTTAAGGACATTGGCCACAGGGTGCCAAAGGTCAGTCTTAGGTTTTGGGACAAGTGTGGTAGATATGAGAGTTGAGAGATCATATGTAGATTCTCAGACATAATCCTATGTACTTCTTATTTATGACTTTATTGTAGCTACTTTACTAACACTTTAGATTACTATAACTTTTGGCTTGGTATAGTTACTTTAATATAAACTTTATGTTAATAGAAATGTGTTATGATATCATTCTTATTTGTATACTCTTAGGAAGCTAGTGATTATAGTGGCCTTATGTGTGGCATGAAGGATCGATGATTGGAAGGGAAACCAATCTATGGTCTTTTATACAATACATGGCCTTGGGTTGTAATAGTTAGTGTATTTGGTAAGAGGCCTTTTGAAGGATCAAGTAGCAATGGAAGCAATAAGATAAGAAAGTTTCTAAGACCATAGAAGATTCTTCAAAAGAAGTCTCTTAGTAGAATATCCAAGTATAGGAAATGCAAGGTAAATCATTACCTTAAAGATTATCTTAGTTGCAAGGCAAGTGCTTCTTTTATGGTGAAGGCTTACACTGAGTGATTGACTACCTTAAGAAGAGCACCACCACTTGTTTCAATTGTAATAAGATGGGACATTTCTCTACTACTTGTCCACAGTGCAAAGTTGCTATTGCTTAAGTTATCAAGTCACCACTAGTTATTGGATGTCCTACCTTTAGAAAGCTATTAGAGGATCAAGTTCGAGAAATACTTACCTAGCTGTAGTAAACATTGCTAGGGTATACAATTTAGAGTGCGACTGGAATTATGAAGACTATTTAGGAGAAGATTTATAATTGTCTGATGAAGTTGAGGAGTTTGTCGATATCAAGCTCATTGCAAGTATGTACCTTAACTTTTTCTTTATAAAGTTGCTAAAAGTGGATTAAGTAGTACAGGTTTTAATAAAGCGATGGTAAGTAACAAGGATTTCAGAGTGTGAATTTATATTGTTAAAACATGAGAATAAGACTTATAATCATGATTCAGGGAATATCAATATAGGCAAGCCCTTTTTGTATACCTTATTCGATACAAGAGTCACACGCTCCTTTACTATCCTTGAAGTGGTAAAGCAAACAAGTTTGTCTACAATCACCACTGAGTCCAGTTTTGAGGTGAGGACTCTTATGGGAAGTGTTGTGGTCATAAGGGAAATGGTGAAAGGATTAACCTTTAGAATTTAGAATTTTGACAATAAAGCAAATATGATTCTCTTTAATATGGGTAAGTAAGAAGCGATACTGGGAATGAATTGGATGATAGGTGCTAAAGCTACTGTTGATTATTAGGAAAAGAAGGTAGCATTTGAAGCCTTAGAAGGGACAAAGGACAAGTTTAAGGGAGATTTTGCCATAATAGGAGTAGAAGAGTTAAGTTCACTAGAGTTGATGATAGATGTTAGTTGGCTTAATGCTCTTGAAGTGGATTGGGAAAAACCGAACATAGAGAAAATTCAAGTAGTGAATGAGTTTCTAGACATGTTTCCCAATGAGTTTCCTAAGTTACAGTCTAAGAGAGAAAATGACTTTGTCATTAATCTAGTGTCTAGAACTAAATCGATCTCAAAAACCCCATACAGAATGTTGAAAAACTTGAAGAAGCAATTGCAAGAGCTACTGGACTAAAGGTTTATAAGGCTAAGTGACGTGAATCATAACCAAGAATTGACAAGACCAATCGCTGAATGGGTCTAAGCTTGTCAAAAGCTTGGAAAAGAGGTGATTGGGAATGCGCAAAAGAATGACAAAATGAATGAAAAGAAAGCAAAACCCACAAATTACTCTAAGGATATGACACACTAATGGAATTTTTGAGGACTTACGGCACAACTCAAGGAACAAAACACAAGACAACACACACAATTTTCCCCATTCCAAACTAATACCTTCTCATTCCCTTTTTCCACTTTCATCCTTTTTGTTTTCTTCTTATTTTTTAACAGCCTCCAAGAGAAGAAGAAGAAGGACTCTTGTACCATCAAAGTTTCAAGACAAAAAGAGTAATTAAATCAATATTTATGTTGTGTTTAATTTATTTTTGTAAGTATTATTTTATATGTAACCTTTTGTTGTACATGTATCTTGTAGTATTTTGTATATTAAGAGTATGTAATAGGTAATATATATAATTTAATATCCTTGTAATAAAACTCTATGTATATATATTGAAATTTTAAGTATAGTTATTCAATTCCATGTTTATGTATTTATATATGTATATGTTTAACTATATATAACTATATGTACACATAAGTTATATTTATTTAGTTATGTATAGGTATGGTGTACATAGATAGATAGATATATATATATATATATATACAGTACATGTACATATAAGAATTATACATATATGAACTATAGTGCAAAAGAGTATAAATACCTATACATGAATAAGTAAGAAAACATCAACATATATGTGTATATGTATAAGTATAAGTACATGTATAGTATTAATATAGTATAGGTATAAGTAAATGTATACATCTAAATGATATAAGTATATGTAACTAAAGCACTAATTCCTTAAAATAAGATAATATATATATATATATAGGTATATGTGTACCATGACCTTTAAGGGAACCATTAAGAGGAAAAAATTTCTACATTTAATAAATTATAGTAATATATAAGAATATATATATATTAATATTACGAATTAGGGAAAATGTAAAAAATTAAAAGAACTTCGAAAGTTAACACATAGGCCAATAGGAAGTTGCTACGTCAGCACTCCTAATTATTTAATTGAATCTAAAAATTATAAATATAATAAGAAAATAATAACAATAAATTAATTAGAAAATTACAGTTATTGTAAAAAGAGATATAATTAGGAATTTAAGCTTAAAATAGAATAAAAAAATTTTCAAAAATATAAAATTTAGAAATTAATTAAATCATAAAGGAAAGTTGAAAATAATAATTTAAAAATATTGAGGCCAAAATAATAAAATTTGTGACTTTTCTAGCTTATGACGAAAAATGTGGGTTATAATGTTCAAAACGGACTCGGTTACATGAAAGTACATCTGAAAATAATAAAAATTTGTTATAAGATCATAAAAATTGAAGTTAGAACGAAAAAGTTATACTCAATTGAAAATTTAAGATAAATTGAGAGAAATAGGTAAAAAAATTTAAGTTAAACCACATTTATGCTATACTAGAGTGGGAAACTAGGTAAACAATAATATTTAGTTAACTAAAGAACTTAGCTTTTCTAAATACTTATAAGTTTTATTATCTTTTAGGTACCCAATTATTAAGTTTTGGAAATCTCAAAAGCTTAAGTGAACATTAATCCAAGTGGGGGAGTTCTAATGATTTGCTATCTATTTACTGCTTGATATTTGTGTACTACTTATTGGTTGATACTGATTATCCGTTAAATAACCGATTGCTTATGTGTTATCATCCGTGTTATCACTTCCTCAAATTGGAAAATATAAATATTTGACTAAAGTAATTGATTATATTTGTCGCATGTTTATAACTCAATTGGTATACTGTTGGAGAGTGTTAGCTTTATAGATTTTTAAGAAAAGTATTTTTGGAAAGTGTTTTTCCTATCCTAAACATATTTTTTATATGATTTTTGCAAAGGCTTATAGTGCTCGTGAATGATATTTTGTTGTTAAGGTAAAGCTAACGTAGTATCTCCAATTGATTGTGAGAGGATTTACATATTTGTGCCCATGGGGCCTTGAATATATTTGATAGTGAGAGGACGCGCTTTATGTGCCCGAGGGGCCTTGGATATGTTCAGTAGATGACCCGGGTCTACCTATTTAGATTGATATTTTTTTCTTAGTTAGGGTAATAGTCAAGTGTTGTTTAGAAGAATGGTGCCCTCAGCTAGCTTCATGCAATTAAGGTGAAGTGCTTCGTACGAGTAAGTGTGGAGGATAATCGACATATAGACGACGTAAATCTATACCTTCTATAGTTTCGAACTCCTATGGATGTATTACTTGTATTTACTATGTATGCATTCATTTCATTTGTAGATAGACTTGCATGTGTGCTAATAATATTTGATAATTTCCTTAAACAGTAGCGGTGATGAACAAACTCCTTAAGTTGTAGTATGCTCATTTCCCTATTTGTGTAGTTGATTTAAGCTGTGTTGGGATAGGCCTTAAGTATAGAGTGCAAACTAAAGATATGTATGATAATGTCAGAATTAGTCTCTAACTGAATAGTTGGTATAGGAACATTTTTTGTAGAAGTATTTACATGTTAAAGTTTTATATATTTTAGTATTTCTTGTAATTTAAAGGTTGCCTTATCTTGTCTTATTATTTGGTCGAGAATACTAATTCTCTACGGTTTTAAAGGACTATGAAATATTGGATATCTATACCTATTTATATTTTACAATAGGTTAATTAATTAAAAATCGGAACCTTAGTAATTAATTATTTAAAGTCATGTAATCTCTAACTTGTAAGGTGATTTTCATATCTTGAGTGCACATATGATATCAAAATTTTAGGCAATCCTACTAGGCTTCCCTTAGGATCATGACATGAGCTACATGAAGAACATTTAAGAATGGTGTTGCAAACATTATGAGAGCACAAGTTGTATGCCAAATTATCTAAGTACGACTTTTCGTTGAAAGAAATATCCTTTCTTGGACTTATAGTGATTGGAGATGGCATTTTAGTTGACCTAGAAAAGATCAAGGCCATCATAGATTGGAAAGGGCTAGAAATAGTGGTCAAAGTTCGTAGTTTTCTTGGTTTGGCTAGATATAACAAAAATTTTATCAAGGATTTATCAAGACTTGCAAAGATACTTACTTAGTTGAATTTAAAGAACGATAAGTTCAAGTACAATGAAAAGTAAGAAAACAGTTTCCAAGAGTTGAAAAATAGGCTAGTATCCACCTCGATTCTCGTGTTGCAGAATAATGATGAGCCCTTCATAGTGTACATGACACCTCTAAGAATGGATTGTGTTGATGTATGGTAGAAAAGTGATTGCTTATGCTTTTAGATAGTTGAGGCCACATGAGCAAAATTACCTAACGCATGATCTTGAGCTCATAGCTGTAGTGTTTGCATTAGAATTGTAGCAACATTACTTGTCATGACTCTAAGGGGGGTTAGTAAGATTGTCTAAAATTTTCATATCATGTGTACACCCATGATTCGAAAATCGATTTGTAAGCCAAAGATTGCAAGCCGCAAGACTCTAAATAATCATTCACTAAGGTTTTCAATTTTTAAATGATTAACTTACTATAGAATATAGAAATAACTATGGATATTTGATGTTCCACAGTCTCTCAAAACCACAGAGAATTGGCAATCCATACTAAATAATAAAACAGGGTAAATCAATTTTATAAATTACAAGAAATATTGAATTATACTTAATTCTAACATATAAGTATTTTCTACATAAAATGTTTATGTATCAACTATACATTTCTCAATCAATTCCCAACATTGCTAACCCCATTCTTAATTGCATTCAACACTTAAAATTCATCCTGGTCCTAACTTAAATGAGCCTAGAAAAGAAAAAAAAAACTATAGGGGAATGAGCATTCCATAGCTCAGTGAGTTTCTTCCTCATCATTATTGTTCAAGCAAGTTATTAGATGTTATTAGCACACACACAAGTTTATCTACATACAAAATGAATACATATATAGTGAATGTAAGCAATACATCTATACGAGTCTAGAACTATGTAAGGTATAGATTTACGTCACCTATATGTCAATTTTTCCCTATACGTCAATTTTTCTCTATACTTACCCACACAGAACACCTCACCATAACCACATGAGGTTGCTTAAAGACACCGTCCCTCCAAATAACACTTGATTATTACTCTAGGAGAGAAAGAAATATCAATCCAAATAGGTGAACCCCAACTAGGGTCATCTACTAAACATATCCTAGGTCCTTTAGGCACACAAAGTGAATCCTTTTGCTATCAAATATATCTAAGGCCTTATAGGCACAAATATGTGAGTCATTTTGCAATTAGTTAGAGATACTATGCTAGCTTTACCTCAATAATAAAAATATTATTTAAAGGTGCTATGAACTCTCACATAAATCATACAAAAATCACTAAAATATATTTAGAATTGGGAATACGTTTTCCAAAAATTACTTTTCTAGAAAATGTGCAAAGTTAGCATTCTCCATTAGTATATCAATTGAGTTATAGATATGCGATAAATATAATCGGTTATTTTGGTTAGATATTTATATTTATCAATTTAAGAGGGTGATCACATGAATGATAGCATACAAGAAAAACAGTCATTTAGACCTACAAGTGGTAACAACCAACAAAACATCACGAAAATAACATGTACACCTAGATAGTAAGTCATTAGAACCCTTTCACTTAAATTAATGCTCACTCTCGTAGCCTTTGGAATTCTTAGAACTTAACAATCGAGTACCTAAAAGATAATAAAACTTACAAGTAAATAGAAAAGCCGGGTTCCTCAGTTAACTAATGTTTTTTGTAATTTGCTTAATTCCCTATTATAACCTAAACATGATATGAACAGAGTCTAACTTATTTACTGGGTGAAATAGGAAATATATTTGTATTTTTGTAAATTATGGTATCTTATGTATGTATTTATTTATTTCTCTTCATTATTAGTTTATAGAATCAATTAACTTAGTTATCTTATTTATTCTTCTCGGTTTATCTTAATTTTTCAGTCATGTATATCTTTTTTATTCTAACTTCAATTTTTATGATCTTACAGTGAATTTTTATTGTTTTCGAACATACTTTCACGTAAGGGGATTTGTTTTTTATGTTAAAATCCACATTTTTTAATATGGGCTTAGAATGTTACAAATTTTATTATTTTGACTTGAAAAATTTTATTTATCGATTTTGAACTTTTCCTTATTGTTTTATGATTTAATTGATTCTAAATTTTATATTTTTAAATTATTTTATTTTTATTTTTATTTTAATTTATATTACTTTCACTATTTCTTCATTTTTAAGCTTAATTTTACTAATTATGTTAATTTAGTTGTAATTGTTATTTTTCCTTGTTAATTAATTATTATTATTTTCTAATCATTTTTGAAAATCTCAATTTGATTAATTTTTTAAAGCAAATTGTTGACATGGCATATTATCATTTGTCTATGTGGCAATTTATAGATTTTTCCCTTATATTTCTTAAATTTTATATTATTATGATATATTTATATGTCATTATAATTAATTAATAAATATTATATGGGCCCTATTTCCTTTTATGGGTTATTGAACGAACCTATGTACTTATATATATTATATTATATTAAATAAATATATTATATATATGTACTTATACGGATATGCTTATGTACATATATGTTAATTATTTTATTTTACTTAATAATTTATTATATATATTTATACTTTGTATATTATTATATATACTCATACAAATACATATGTACATATATATATCTATTTTATTATGTCATATCAATTAGACATATTATAAATATGTATGCACTTATATATATGTGTGTGTATATATGTGTGTATTCTTAAGTATATATGTACACTTAGTATATTAGTATATGTACTTCTACATATACTTGTAAGTATATGTATACTATACTATTATTATCGTATGTTTATGCTTATACACATATATGTACATACATGTATTTATACTTGTAATATATGCTTGTTAAAGATGAGTATGAAACATCAAATCAATTATTTACAAAACATTGTTAAAGATCTTATGAAAGATAAATGTCAAGATAAATATTTTGAAGATTGTCTAAAACTTCATCAAGATTTAATTTTAAGATATGAAAGAAGTATACTTTAAAGTAAAAGAAAAGAAAAAAATTATCATAAAATAATTTCAAGAGTTTGTCATTAAATTATGACTCAAAGAGTCAAAGACAATGATGAAAATGATCTTATAGAATTTTTATGTTACTTAGAAAATGCTATAGAATTATTTGAATATATAATTTGGGCATATAACATTTTAGAAGAAAGTTTTTATTTATATAATATTTATTTTAAAAGAGATTAATCAAAATAACCATTGAAACCTTTTATTCAAACTCATTCCATCCTATCACATAACCAACAAATCAAAACAATCAAAATATCATTAAAACCTTTTATTCAAACTCACTCCATCCTATCACATAATCGAAAAATCAAAACAATCAAAATAACCATTAAAACCTTTTATTCAATCAAAATAATCATTAATACCTTTTCGTTCAAAAACTCATAATATCCTTCCAATAAATATAGGGGATGAAATAGTTAGTTATAATGTGTATATTGTCCTTTTCATTTATGGGTGTGTAATTGTCTATAAAGGAGAAATAGTTCCATATGACAAAATTGAACATGAAGATTAAATGACAGAATCTCCTTTCAACTTTTGAAACTCCTATGAATGTGTCGGTTATTAACAAATAACTTAATGTATTAGGATATTTCTAAATAAATTATACATAATAAGAACCTTTTACGAGCATTTTTATTTCCTTTTTTATGAGTTTATATGCAAGAAATTTCAAATGTTGGTATTTAACATAATTTTATTGTTGTTAAATATTATAATGTATAAAATTTATAAAATGGATTATTCATTAGTCACCAAAAGTGACCAAATCATCAAATCTATAAATTGCATTTCTTTTTTTTTTTTAATGTTTTGACTTTTATCTGTGAATTTCATTTGCGAATTAAAATTATGTTATATGATAGATAGTAGATGAGGTAAATCAGAAGTTTATATTATGAGATATTATAAAATCATTCAAATACGATTAGTCATTCTTACAATACATATAAATATTGACATATACACCCCTATATAGTATAATATATATATGCATGTACATAGGAAATATTAAGTATATATATATATATATATAAGTACAAGCCAAAAGTATATATAAATGTGTGTATAGGTATCATCTTGAAATTCTTTTAAATTGATACTAAGAAAATATAAAAACATGTATAAATATACACGTATAAAAATATGTATAAACTTACATATAAATACGTGTATATGCATATGTACATGTACATAAATACGTAAAATAAAAGTATAATATTGTATAAATACGTGTACATATGGTTTCCTAATGTATAGATATATGTATGTAAACATGTATATGCATATAAGTACATATACTAATATAATAAGTATAAGTGTATCTAATGGTACATTAAACGTACTAGTATAAATAAAATTTACTCTTACTTATATTTCAATGTTAGTTTCCTCCAACTACTCAAAGTATTTAATAAAATATCTTCCCATTACTATTGTTTCCCTTCCATCTATCCCCAATATATAAAATAACCAATCACTTATTTTGTATTATGCATGTAAATAAGATGTTTTCTACATCTTATCTAGTTGAAAATATTAGTATTATAATAAATAAATAAATAAGTAATAACCACCTTACAACGAAACAAAAATTACAACCGACATAAATATAAATCATTTCTTAAGCTTTTTACTAGTTTCTTAAAAGGTGATATCTGATTTCATAGTTATAATATAATCTTTCGAAAAAAAGTTCTACCATTATAGTATATATAATATAGACATATATATATATATTATTATATTAAATAAATATATTATATATATGTACTTATATGCATATGCTTATGTACATATATATTCTTAATTATTTTATTTTATTTAATAATTTATTATATATATTTATACTTAGTATATTATTATATATACTCATACAAATACATATGTACAGATACATGTATATCTATTTTATTATGTTATATCAATTAGACATATTATAAATATGTATGCATTTATATATATATATATATGTGTGTGTGTGTGTGTGCGTGTATGTATTATTAAGTATATATATACGCTTAGTATATTACTATATGTACTTATACATATACTTGTATGTATAATTATATTATACTATTATTATACATATGTCTATACATGTAGATGTATACATACATAAATGTATTTATACTTGTAATATATGCTAATTATACATGTTTATGTACATGTACATATACATGTACATGTATTTATACTCAATTTTATATGTACTTTTATACACATACATATATATATGTATTTTATATTTTCTTAATGTATTTTTAAGGAAATTCCATATATATAACATATATCTAATATATTTTCGGTTTGGTATATATAAATATATATATATATAAATACTACGTATTTATATATATATATATATAAATACTACGTATTTATTCCTTATATATATTTGTGTGCATATTATACTTCATGTGTATAGAACGTATACATATGTATATATATTTCTTGCCTAGTTTCTTATTTATTTTCTTATATGTATATACATAATATATATTCCTATAAATATGTATATAAACCATACATACGTATTTACATATATATTCATATGTCTAGTTAATTCATAATATATCTATACATATATGTATTTATCCATCTATATGTGTAATCGTGTATATATATATATATATATTTAAACATAATTTTCAAAAGAAATAGATCATATACTCAAAATCTAATAGATTTACATGGAGTTCCATACACTAAAATATATACTAAATACATAATGTAGAAGAAACCATAAAAGTATACAAGAAATATATAAACATAATCTACATAAGGAGACTAGTGCTAATAATATACAAGAAAATATAATCACTTGTTTATGAATACCTTTGAAGAAAAATCCCTTTTTTCTCCTTCTTTTGGTGTTGTTGAAATAGGTAGCTAAAAGTGTACTTGAAAATGAGTATTTGACGGAGAAAAAAGAGAGAATTTAGAGGAAGAAGATGAAGAAAGAAAAAATGGTGGTTCACTTTTCAAGATAATAGATAATCTAATTCCATGTGTAAATTTCTAATAATTGAATAAAACTAGAGAATTCTCTAAATTCTTTAGGTGTTCATGGCAAGACGAGGGAAAAATGAGAGAAAAGAAAAAGAAAAAAAAGAAAAGAAAAGAACATTAAATGAATTGAAAAAGACATGTTGACCTTTTGATCAAAATTTGAAATATTAATATAATAATCATATTATATAGGTATAATAGATATAATTTAGTAGAAGTAAAGATAATAAAAGAAAATAAGGATGATAATGGAAATAAAGACATGAATAAGTATAAGAAAATTTTTAATTTTCTTTAAATATTTCTAATACTATAAATAATATTAATAGTATTATCAATATGTTATAATTATAAGAAAATTATAAGGTATAAATGTAACTTTAACTATATAATACATAAATAGCAAATAATTAATGAAATGAAAGTTCAATTGTCTAATTATATATGATAGTAATTTACTTACATATATATATATATATATATATATAGTTACTAACAATTATAAGGTAGTATTATCAATTGTATAAATTAATTAAATACTTTTACATTTATTAGCACTTGGAAGTTATTTTTAATCGTTAGTTATCAACTTTAAGTGATTAAGTGTAACTTTTAGTGATTATACTTAATTAAGGTTTTATTACCATTAAGGTAAATTTGTGTGTTTGATAAGTTTAAACTTTTTGGTTTAGGGTTTTGATTAGGTTTACATTCGATTTGTTATATGTACATGCATATAGGATTTAACGTTTCTATATGCAATTAGGGATTTTATCAAGTTTGAAGTCAATCTCTTGTAGTTACATATATTTAGGATTTCAGGCTTTCACATGCTATTCGAGTTTTGATTTAAAAGTTAGGTTTTTTTACATTCATCTTAGATTTCAAATTTTAAAATTTTAATTGATTTTAAATTTATCAGTTCTGTTAACTTAAGGAAATTACCTACAATACTCGAGTTCAACTCTATAGTCAAAAGACTAGATTTATAGGGTTTACATTACCTATATGGAGATAGATACAAGATCTACATTGATCACAAGAGCCTTGTACATGTTCACTCAAGAAAGAATTAAATATGACGTAAAGAAGATGTCTTGAACTCATTAAGGACTATGACTTGGGAATTAATTACTATCTTGGAAGAGCAATGTGGTTACCGACGCTTTAAGAAGAAAGAATCATGCCGAAGTTGCTTCTTTCCTTATCAGTTAGAAAGAGCTAATTAAAGAGTTTGAAGGTTGAACCTAGAATTCTCATGGCACAAAGCAAATGGCAAGTTGTTGAATTTGGTCATAGAGCTAACCTTGATGGAAAGAATTTGAGAAGCGTACTGGAATGACCCTACCTTGATGTGAGTAAGAGAAGAAATGGCAAGTGGGAAGTATCCTAATTTCAAAATAGATAAGCATGGGGCACTTTGCATGAATGATTGAATATGTGTACTCAATAACCTAAAGCATTAAAAAGAGATTTTAATTGAAGCTCACTATTCTAGTTACAATGTTTACCTTGGAGGAACAAATATGTATCAAGATCTTGAAAAGAACTTTTGGTGGAATAGTATGACGTAGGATGTTGCCAACTTCGTGTTGAAATGTGACTCCTTATTCCTAAATGGAAGTGGGGCCAGATATCCATGGATTTCGTGTATGGTTACCAAGGATAACCACTGGTTTAGATGTGATCTAAGTGATTGTTGATTAACTCACCAAGTCAACCTTAGAAAAGTTAGCTTGAATTCACCATAAGGAAATAGTAAGGTTGCATGGAGTATCGGCTAGGATTTTGTCAAACAGAGATCTTCGTCTTGTGTTAAGGCTTTAGGCAAGTTTGCAAAGAGTTATGGGGACAAAGCTCCAATTTAGAACAACATATCATCCATAGATTGATGTATAGTAAAAAAGGACCAGACAGACTTTAGAAGATATGTTAAGGGCATGCACCATCAAATTTAAAGGGAGTTGGGATGCTCCCTTACCTTTAGTCGAGTTTGCTTACAAAAATAACTACCACTCCAATATCTAGATGCTACAATATGAAGCCCTATATGGACGGAAGTGTTGATCTTTGTTTTTTTGGGACAATGTAGAGAAAATGGTAGTCAAACTAGATCTGGTACAAGAATCAGTTGACAAGATCGTTGTTATTAAGCAAAAAATGAAGGAAGCACAAGATAGGCAAAAGAGTTGGGTTGATTTGAAGAGAAGGAATTGGAATTTCAAGTAGGGGATTATGTATACCTTAAGGTGAATTCGATTAAAAGTATGCTTCGTGTGAAAACTTAAGGTAAGTTAAGCCTAAGATATATCTGTTGTTGGTGGATTTTGGGAGCTGGAAATATCCTACAAAGAAGAGAAAATTGCTTGGTATCAGGGCTAGTCTAATGAGGCTACTTTGATGCCTAACACAATAAACAGGAATGAGGAAAGTAAACTAAGTGGTTAAGAATTAGTAGATGTCTCTTATAGAGTTTCTTTTCCATATTTATAGGAGATTGTTATGTCTAAGGAGTAGTTATCGAAATAATTGTAGAGATATATCTAAACTTCTTAGTTAGACACCTTCCTTAAAATGTAGGGAGAGTAGGCAGTTATATAATATAACCATGCTTGTGATAACTATTCGTGTCATGAACTTGAAGTCAAATCAAGAACAAAACTATGTTACTCTGCGGAATGCTAAAAATGTCAATTAATTAGTAAGATGCCGAGAGTGTCGATTACCCGACTTGTTGGTAGCTGAATGGATGAGTAAGCAAAGTTATATCAACGCTTGTCAAATTGAGTGGACGAAAATTGAATATCAACGTTTGCCCCCTCCCCCCTAACTCTCGTATTCGAGAATTTGACAAAGGGAGTGATTTATAATGTGCTAGAGGTTGAGTGGAGAGCAGTTCTTTAGATGTCGAGTGAGGTAGAAAGCAAGACTGATCACATCCCAATCGAAAAGTTGTAATTTTTAATTTCCCGCTTGTTCAAGAAACCAAAAAGTAAGAGGCTTGACACTTGTCGCCTTAGTCATCATTACATTGTAGGCTTAATAATTGTTAAGAAGTTGTCAACCATCAAATTTCGTCTCGAAACATGCATCAACGATTTGTGCCACAATCAACTCAGTGCATCATTACTGTAAATTTTTTTTTTTGTAGTTATGAGGTTGAGTTGTCTGTATTTAAAGAATTGTTCGAAATCAAAATTCATTTCTCTAGTTACATCTCCTAACTTTCATTTTCTTTCTTATCTTCACTCTTACACTCTTCAACTTATGTGATATCATTCATTATAACCAATTAGGTATGGTTCATAATATAGTCTGTCAACTTGTCCTCTTTGATTCCTAAGCGATGGAAACTGAGGCCACTTCCTCTATACCCCCCCCACCCTTAGGCAGTTCGGCTGATAGCGTTGAGGAAAGGTAGGATAAACTCACTCGAGTGAATGCTCTTGCAGTGGATAATTATCCTAAGGACAAAGAAGGGAGATCCTCGGTGAAATATCTGTATAACAACAAAGCTTACTTCTATGACTCTTTAGATGGAACTTCTAGTTCTATTGACAGAGTTCTTATCACGAAATATAACCAATACTAGCAAGACCTTCCTAGAATGTGGAATCTTAGAAGGTCCAAAGAGGAGAAAAGGGTATGTTTCCTAAGGGAGTGCAAATTCCACATATACCTAAAATATTTGGATTTTAGGTTACACTTCCCTTTCTTGGCATTTGTGAAGTGCTTTTTCAACTACTTTAGAGTTGCGCTAAATATGTTCTCACCAAACTCATACTAGCTTCTGGTGGCTTTCAAGATAGTTTATGAAGAAGTCAAAGTTAGGACTATGTCTCAATTGTTCTGGTATTTCTTCATAATTAGGAGGCAACTTGATGGGTGGTACTTTGCTGCTGCGAGGCATGGCTGTAAGTTTATGGATAGGTTAAAGTCTAAGATCTACAAGTAGCATGATAAATTTGTGTCATTAATGTTTGATGAGGAGTTAGATTTTTGGACTCAATGAATTAAGCCAATCCACTTGAAGGATATAGAACTAATGCCGAATGATGCTGCAATGGTGAAGAAAATTCAAAAGGGGAAGAGGAACAAAATGTTCTTTTGGGACATTGAGAGAATTATATGGTATTATGAAAGTGGAGAACAAATCCTTTTTGAAAAAGAAGGTATGCTAATAAGTTACCACCGTGGTGAGTATAGCTATAAGAGGAAAGTCATTCTTATGACTTAAGGGGAGAATTATTGCCTTTGAGCCTTGCTTAGCATGTAGAATGTAACTTTATTCTTTTCCCCTGCATTAATATTAACATGTTTTTCTCATATTGCAAATACGGGTATTGGTGAGATAAATCCTGTTAAGCTATTAGCCTAAGCTAAAGCCAAAAAATCAAAAGTGGATAAGAGAGTGGCTACCATAGCCACTACCACTTGGCTTACTACCGTGAAGAGAACGGTAAAGGAGGACACAACGGAGGAAGCGGTAGCACAGCAAAAACCTCCCTCTTGGCTAAGAAGCAAAAGAAGGGTAAAAGGACTATATTGATCAAGGTTGCTCATTTTAAGGAGCCTCCAGTTGAAAGTATTCAACCTACTGTTGAGCCGAGAAAGGGTGGCCGAGAGATCTAACCCTACAGTGAGGATGAAGATGCCACTATCGCTAAATGGTCATTGTTGGTGGTGGAGGCTAAGCTAAGTGCTAATAAGAGACCTGGGAAGGAATTCACTAACCAACCACTTGCCAAAAGGTCCAAGGGTTTAGATGAGAGGATGAAGGAGGCAACATGGTCCAAAGCTCTTGGCATCAGTAGTGTTAAATTCGTCGCTAACAAGGAGGTCGGCAAGTACTTCATCTCGTATTGGAGCTATAACGTCTTGGAAACCAACTTAGCCCTAGGAGATCGGATAAAATCTTTGGCCTTAATGGAAGGAATTATTCTCTCAAAGGACAAAGAGATTGCTAAGAAGGATGTCGATAAGGTCAGTGGTTGCAATAAGGCTCATGTTGCGGTTAAGTTATGTGACATGAGTATCCATATTCATCTTTTAACTATTGAATTTGCTTAGTTTATGAGACTCCATTTATTTTTCAAATAAGAAGCTACATTTTAATGGCTTTGGATGAGGTCGATAAAGAAACAAAGAAGGTAATATCCATAGCAATCTATGTGTTCTAATGGTTTTACACAAATTCGTCATACATACACATAATTTCTTGCACTAATCTTACTTACAGCATAGCCTACTTGAATTAGTACAAGAAATAGTCCATATTCAAGCATTACGAGGATTAAATGAGTGTTGAAAATTTGAAAAAAAAAACTTAATTTTTAAGCATTTTCAGTTAATCCAAATTCAAACTTTCCTTTGTTTTCTGGATTGTTTTGTGTACAAATTGGAGAACAAGGAGATAGATAACCAACGAAGAAGACTTACAAGCTCTCTCTCTCTCTCTCTCTTTCTTTTCGAATCAATTTCTCTCTCTAACTATAGCTATCTCATTCTCTCTCTTATCGGGTCTCTCTCTCTTTAGCTTACCACTACGACCTACCACCTTAGGAGCATTCCTCGTAGCTTAGACACCCAAACCTAATTACCCCCGTACCTTACTGTAGCCTTTATGGCATCAACTACTAAGGGTTTTCGTAAAACCCTAGCCATCATGATCCTACTTCAAAACCACCACCTTCAACCTTCTTCAACCTAAACTAACGCCACCATAACGTTCCTTGCCACCCAAAACCCCTACTCGTACATCTCCTTTACACCTAGCAACTCTAAAAGCCGACCACCTAAGATTACCTCCAACCACTACAACCAAACACCCTCAAAACTACCTCTATTGGCTAGGGCATCATGTTTACCCCCCTCCTTAAACCCAATTAGATAATAATGAAAAACCCCTTTCCCACTTGATTTATTGCCTAGAACTCTCAGAATCATCCCATCGTGTTATTGTTGAAGAAGGAATTTGACGACTTAACCTATAATTCGACCTGAACTCAACCACTTGACTAAAAGTCTACTTTAGGTTCAACCCACGTGCCACTACACCCTAAGCATTTTATTTTTGTTATTTATTTATTTTTCTTTTTATTTATTTCCTTTTTTAGTTGTAGTTGTTGTTTGATTTTATTTCTTTTTTTGTTTCTTTCTTCTTTCTTTATAATTGTAAATGTAAAAAAAAAAAAAAAAGAAGAAGGAAAAGTAAAAAAGAAAATAGAAAGAAAAAAAAAGAGAAGAAAAAAAAAGGTAGTTTATTTATTTACTTTTTTAGTTTAATAGAATAAATAATAAATAAATAGGATAGTATAAATAGGTAAATAAAGTTCTTTTGTTGCTTTGAAAAGTCGATTTTTTAAAAATAAATAAAAATAAATGGATCCTTTTTAAAAGTTAGGAAATTTTAGAATTCTCCAAAAAAATAAAGAATCGCAATTTAGGACCCTTTTTTATTGAAATTTTCTTAAATAAACTGAATTGAATTAAAAACGTAAATCCAGCGTATTTTCAGAATTAAAATCAACATCATCCGCTAAAGTTTTAATAAAAGAACTACATACGTTTGATCTCGAATAGTAGGTATGTAGGTACCTTCGGGGCGATGATAAAAATAAAAAATATATAATTTTCCTTTTTCTAGTTTAGATTACTTAGGCGATCTAATCAGAAGTAAATAATAATCGAGTTTTGTCTTTTAAAATTAAAAGGTGATTTTTAAGATTAAGATTAAGTTTGGAAAGTCAATAGCACCTATAAGGTTTTAAAAATCATACCCTTGGATCTAGATCTCTTGTTTTAAAAACTGTTTTATAAAATTGGTTTTTTGTCAAAAGATTAGTGGCTAAGTTATAACAAATCCACTCAATTGGTTATAACTTAACTCTTTTTCTTGACTTCGGTCAGGTGGTGACTCCAAAATGTTTTCAAAGTATGAAAAACCAGTTTTCTTTAAACCCTAGTTGAGAGTTAATATTAAATGGACAGGGTTTAATACCGATTGGTTTAGAGAAAATTAATTTTATAAAAAAATCAGGAGGTGAAAAACCAAATTTGACAATACTAAATGAAGTTATTGTAGAAAATCAAGGATATATATAATGCCTTTAAAGCCCAAACTATTGCTACTGAGAATGCAAGGATAAGGGTTGAAATGGATGCGAGAAAGCTCTAGGAAGACCTTGCTGCTAAAAAGTTGGCACATACCTTAACTATTGATGAAATATTAAGCCTAAAGGCCAAAATTAAAAAGTAATACAGTAAGTTTGAAGATCTAAAGGAGGAGCTGTAGAAGAAGAAAAAAAAGTGTTGGGGACTAGGTTGAACTCTTTGCATGATGAGCTACATGGAAGATAAGCTTTGAATGTAGATTAAATAGTTGGAGACCAACAACACAAACTTAAAAAGTTGTGTTGTTAAGCTAGAGGAGACTATGAAGAAATGGCCTACTATTGAAGAGGCACTCAATATAGTCATTGCTAGTTAGTAGTATGAGAGACTTCTATGGGAGAAGTTGTTAGAAGGGGTCTAAGTAGCAAGAGAGGAGATCCTAAAGCTTTACTCTGATTATGATCTCTCCTACCTTGACTTCGCCGACATTGATAACAAAGTCAACAATTGCGATAAGGACAACAACAATGAATCAGGTTGCACGATGTTCATATAACTGTTTCCAGCACTTTTATTTTATGCACTATGTTTTCCTAGCATGTATGATATATGTGTTTTATTTCACACATTCTTATTCATTAGCATGTTTTATTTCACATGCCCAATTCATATGTATTTATAGACATCGTCTATTAGCTGATTGAGACATGCACTAGCTGCATTACTTAGTTGTAAGATTAATTTATGTAGTTCATTAATGATGATAGGCTAGAACTTAGGTATCATGACCTGAGGGTGACCTAGTCGTGGCAGACGCCGTATATCGTATGAAGGATCATAGATTGGTTACCCTTTTAATCATAGACCCTTCATACAACATATAAGGCTACTATAACCACTAGCTTCCCAAGAGCAATCAGATCAAGATGATATCATAACATACTCAAATTTATATACTATTTAAACTATAATATTTACATTAAGTAAAGATTCAGTACTTAAGTATCTATAACATAGTTAAAATAAATTTACACATAAAAGTCTATATATATATCTTTTCTAGACGCTCTTAATAGCTTACTCTTGCTTATAATTCCCATATGAACCTCTAGCATCCTACAGCTAGCATCGACAAAAAGATATTCCTGCATCAAAAGTCTAGGAAGGTGTAATCTAGTAGCTTAGTGAGTAACAAACATTTCATTATCAGTAATTAAAGTAATTTCACACTTTAACAAGCAATAGCATCCATAAGCATATATCCAAGCCCACATAATATTCAATTATTAATGTTATTTAAATTTACTAACTACAAGCACACACAAGCATGGAATCATAAGGAAATACTCACTCGACCATGCCGTCTCACACTAATCATAGTAGTCTTCGAGAAGATCCAAACCTTCGTTAGGATTACCTGATTATCATAAGATGAAAATGATAATAAGTAACTGAGTGAACTAAATATTCTAGGTATCTGTTTACCTAAATCTACTTAGGTTCCTATCATTTTTTTTTATTTGATTGAACTTTTTTGTTAATCATAAATAACTTTTTTTGTTTTATTTTCGATACTTTTTAGCTTCTAGTCATTTTTCATTGTTTTTGGGCATACGTTTACACGGTAGGATCCGTTTTAGATGATAAGATCCATATTTTACAATATGGGTTTAAATTATTATAATTTAGTTATTATGACTTAAATATTCCTATTTATTACTTTTGTATCTCATTTTATTACATTATGATCTAATTACTTACCATATTCTTATATTTTTATAATTTTGCATTATTATTGTTATTACATGTATTTATATAAGGTTAATAAAAGTTGATATATGTATTATAGGTTCATTGTCGGCTTTGACCCATACATATATATATATATATACATAATGTAATTATTTTATTATATTATATTATATCATATTAGATACTTGTATTATAATATATATATGTACTCCTTTCATATTCATTTGTCTAAGTATCTTTTGTGTATGTTTATGTATACTCTTAGCTTATCAATACATGTACTTGGACACATACCTATATGTAGAGTACTATTATACGTATATTTATACTTATATTTACATATGGTTATTTATGTATATTTATACATATTTTCATATTTTTAAGGTATAATTTTGAGGAATTGCTACAAAATTTATATATGTATATCCTCATGAATTTGGTTGGTACATCTTTATGTATGTATATCCAATAGTCCTACCATATTTAGTTATGTACACAAAATATATGTATATGTGGACGTATATGTACAAGTATATATGTATGTATATATATTCCTAATCTTAATTATGTATACATGTATTAATACTCTATGTTTCACTAGGATCCTATGTACATCCTCCATATATGTGTATGTATAATATATATATGTATTCACATATCTATGTGTACATATAAGTGTTATGTATGTATTAATGCATATACATAGTATATGATTTTTGAAGGAACAAAATTACTAATGTATTCAGCATATATACAAAACTTTTAGGGTTATATTCTAAAATACAAGCTAAATACTCACTAATATACTAAGTTCATTAGTTCATAAAATAGATGAAAAGGAAAACTACATATATTGTATAAGAATCACTAATAGTAATATACTAAATATACCTTTTTCTTCTTATAAATGAGGGTGAGGAGTTTTACTATTGGTTGTGGTAATTTTGTAGGTTAAAAGTGAAGGAGTGGAAGTAAAAATAAGAAGCTAGAAGAAGGGGAAGAGAGAAGAGAGGGTTACGGTTTGGATGGGAGAGGAAAAAGTAAGTTTTTGTTATGTTTCAAATGTGTAGGAAAAGAAAATAAAGTTTGTTCTAGAAGGGGGTTGTAGTGGACAACCAAAAGAAAAGAAATGGAAAATAATCAAAAGAAAAAGAATAGAATTTTATAAAAAAAAAAAAATGGAGAAGGTTCTAGGTTGAAAGGGACAAGTGTTAACTTTGTCAACATGTAGACTTAGTCAACATTTTGACTTGGTCAACTCTTGTAAATTTACATGTAATTATTCCATATATTTTTAGAAATATACATAATTAGAAGGAAAATTAAAGAAAGAAAGAAAATAAGAAAATATATGAAATAATTAGTAAAACAATTATTTGAACCTTATTTATAGCAATATAGGTAATATTTAGTGTCATACTTAAGATATTTATTATGAAAAGTATAATTTATAATACTAACAGTTACCATATATGGTTTAAATATCAACTAAATACTTAAACTTACATAATACTAACCTATTTGTATAATTATAAGGTTAATACTATTTATAATGTCATATCATAATTTCTTATAAATTAATTTAGTATGTATTCATTTATGAGTAGTTAAAAGTATTCTTTAGTCCTTGGTTAATGATGTTATATGGTTTAACATATTATTAAGTTATTACGTTCGATTAGGATTTTTACATGATTAAAATAAATGAGCACATTTATAAGCTTAAAATTAGGGTTTTAGGGTTTTTATCACTTCTAGGTATAATCTCTAGTGTCTTTACGCATTTATGGTTTAATATGTTTATACTTGATTAAAAATTCGATTGTTATCTTAAGGTTTTCATCTTATTTGGCCTTATTGACTCTTAAGGTTGTCTAGTACACTTGAGTCTAATTTAGGATTTGGGTAAAAAATTTTAGGGGTTTACATTTGTTTAGTTCATTTGCCGTTTAGTCTAGAATTCATTAACTCGACAATCATAAAAAAATCAAGAAACATAATAAGACTTCAAACAAATTACATAAAAAAGTAGACTGTCGTTTTACAAGCAAGTAAGCTGTCACCTTACAAATAAGTAGAGATGAACATGATCTACACAATCAATTGAAATATAATTTCAGATTCTCAATGTTCCATGCTCAAGGGATGATAGATCCATCTAACCTTTTTAGTTGATAGGCCCCTTCACTAATGACATCTCGAACCCTAACAGGATCCACTTAATTTGCACCGAGCTTCTCTTGACTCACTTGTGCTCCAGTAACTTCTGTCTTTTGGAAAACAAATCTCCAAGTTGAAAAACCTTATGCTTCACTTTCTAATTGTAATACCTTGCTACTTTATGTTGGTATGCCATAACCCTAGCTCTTACAATATCTTTGATTTCATCAATGGTGTCTAAATCTGCCGTTAATCCAAATTGATTGACCATCACATTGAAGTTTTGCATCTATAGATTGGGCAAATTTAACTCAATCGGCAACACGGCTGCCGTGTTGTATGCTAACTTGAAGGGAGTCTCCCTTGTCATAGTTCTATGGGTAGTTTGGTATCCGCATAAGAAATTCAGTAGTTTAACGGCCTATTTTTCTCTAACTTGATCTACCTTCCTTCTTAGGCCATGTAAGATGATCTTGTTTACAACTTTGACTTGTCCATTCATCTAAGGGTGTACTACAAACGTATAGTTGAAGTGAATGTCATGCTTCTCGCAAAATGCTTGGAACTTGTGGTTACCAAACTATGGGCTATTATCCATGATTATCATGTAAGGAACTCCAAATCTTGATATTATGGAATTGAAAACAAATGCTTCCACTTTCTACTAGATGATCTTTTCCACTGCCTTAGCCTTAGCCTATTTGGTAAAGTAATCCATGGCAACAATGATGCATTGTTGCTAGGCAGTAGATTTTGGAAAGGGTTCGAGAGTATCTAACCCTTACTGGGCAAAAGGCCAAGGGATGGATAGGTTGCATAACTCAATTGCAAGTGCATGATTTGGTGACCATACTTTTGACATTGAGGATAGTGTTGGACAACTTCCTTTACATCTTCTCTCATGGTCAACTAATAATAGCTAAGTCATAATGCTCGAGCATACAGTGTCTATGCTTTTACATAGTTACTGCATACGCTACCATGCAATGCAGATAACACCCTTTGGTTATCTCTCAGAGGAAAGCATCGAAGATAGGATTGTGATATGCCAATTTGTACAGTTGACCATCAATCAACGTGTAGTTAGTGGCATGGTAAGCTAATCTTCGCGCTCCTTTCTTATCATTAAGGAGAGTACTATATCTGAAATAATCTATTAAGGGATCCATCTAAGATTCTTCTTTCAGGTAAGGAGCCAATTCACAACTTTGCAAAAGAATGGATAAACTTTTTTGTGGAAGAAATTTGACAAAAAGTTTGTTGCTTAAATCAAGGAATGGTATACTAGCTAATTTTGATAACTTATCGGCCGTAATGTTTTTACCTCTTGAAATCTTGTAGATAGAAAATGATTGAAATTCTTTTGCAAGCGTTCATACCACCAATAAGTACCTACCCATCTCTTCTTCCCTTATTGCATAACTTCCTGCGACTTGATTCATCACAAATTATGAATCAGAGAACAGTTCAAGTTTCTTGGCGCCAATCCCTTTTACCAATTTTAGTCCGGCAATCAACACTTCATACTCTGCTTCATTGTTGTTGGGTAGGAATCTGAATTTTAAAGCGTAATGAACTTTGAAATTATGTGGACCTTGAAGAATAAGGCCTGCAGCACTTCCTTTTCTCATCAAAGAACCATCCACATAAAGGAACTAGATAGGTTTCTCGGCAACCTCCAAACTATCCTCCTCACCAGTAAATTCGACTACAAAATCTGCCAATACTTGAGCCTTTAGTATCATTCTGGGTTTGCACTGTACACCATCGGCACTTAACTATTAGGCATGTTTCATCATCCTCCCAATGGAGTTAGGACATTACAATGCTTGCCGCAATGGTTGATCAGTGAGCATTATGATCTAGTGGGCCTTAAAATATGGTTTCAACTTCCTTGCCAAGAGAACCACTACTAAAACAAATTTCTCAATTTTCGTATACAAAAGCTTTGGCCCTTGCAAAACATGACTCACATAATAAACAAGTTGATGCTCTTTGCCATCAATTCAAACCAATACAGAAGAAAGAGCTTAGCAATTGATCAATAGATATAAATATAAACTCTCTCCTAAGATGGGTGTTGATAGTATTGGTGGTGATGTAAGGAATTCTTTGAGATTGTTGAAAAATCTTTTGTAATTGTTGAACCATTTGTATTCTTTAAGATTTTAAGAATTCTGCATACTTATTCACATTTCTTGACACAAACCTATTGAGGGCGGTTATTCACCCTATGAGTTCTTATACTTTACTGGGTGAGGGGATTTCATGTTTCTTATCACCTCAATTTTTCTTGAGTTGACCTTAACACTACACCGAGTGACCATTTATCCTAAAAATTTTCTCGACATTATGCCAAAGACACACTTTTTTAGGTTGAGTTTCATGTTGTATCTCCTTAGTGTAGCAAATGCTTCCTTAAGATCGGCTAGATGTCGATCCTTGTTCACACTCTTCACAATGATGTCGTTGACATATACTGCAATGTTTCTATGAATCTAGGGTTTGAACATCTTGGTAACAAATCTCTAGTAGGTTCCACTGGCCTTTTTTAGCCTAAAGGGCATCACCATGTAATAATATGTTTCAAAATTGGTAACAAAAGAAGTATGGACTTCATCCTCCTTATCCATATTGATTTGGTTGTAACCAAAGAAAGCATCCATAAAAGAAAGTAACGTGTGTCCAGCGATTGAATCTACCATTTGATCGATTTTCAGTAATGGGAAACAATCCTTAGGACAGGCATTGTTGAGATCTGTGAAGTCTATGCAAATTCTCCACTTGTCGTTAAACTTCTTAACTAGCATACAATATGCTAGCTAAGTTAGATAAGGCTCTTCTCAAATAAATCCTACCTTCAATAACTTTTGGTGCTGTCTCTTTGGTGCAAAATGCCTATTCTTTTGTTGGACTACCTTCACACTTGGATCAATTGGGAGCTTGTGTACCATTACTTCTCTCAGGTTATTTGGCATGTCCCAGGGGATCATGTAAGCATGTCAACATTGGCTTGTAAGAATTTAATCAAACTTTGCTAAATATTTACTAAGAAAGGTTTCACTGTGCTCGTTGTTTTTACAGGGTCATCTCCTAGAGAAATTTCCTCTGTATCACTCTCGATCCTCTTTATACTGACTGACTTGCCTTCTCGATAGGTTTCTTCCTAAAATACTTCTTCTCATCTTAAAGCCCTTGTGTATAAGGACCTCACCAGTTGCTGATCCCCTTTGCATACTCTGACTCCCATAAAAGTAGGGAACTTGGCTTTAAGATGTGTAGTTTGAGGGATAATATCGAATAGATGTTAACATGGCTGTCCCATTATCATGTTGTAAGGGGACCAATGTTTGACGACGAAGAAGTCTACTTTATCCTCTACAACATGCTCGTCATTGTTGATTTGTATCGGTAAAGAAATTACTGTAGCTACTTGGATAGGTTGATTGTTGAAGGCATACAGATCATACTTGTAAGATCTTAGTTGCTTTGATCTTGGATCTCATCTAGTGAATGGATGTTGAAAAATGATATCTGTTGAACTTCTTATGTCAATAAAAATTTTCCTAACCTTGAAGTTGGCAACTCTTGTACTGATAACAAGTGCATCTTTATGCAATCTCTAGATGCCCTCAAATTCTTCCTTTACGAAAGAAATTATGTTGTTGATCCTGACCTTCTTGCCTTGGATGTTGCAGACATAATTTTTGGCATTCATCAAGCTTGAAGATCTTGACTGGCCTATAGTAGGTTTGTTGACATGATCACTCCATTGAGTGCTCTGTTGGAATTTGCATCCCTTACATCTCTCCTAGCCATAGTTAGCCAAGTGTCATTCTCTTGTTCCTTACATCTCCTCTAGGATAGTCTCTCGATATTTTTGGCATCGTATGATAGGAATTTTTGCAAATGCCTATGTTGAATCATATCCTCAACTACATTCTTAAGTTAGATGTACTCATCTGTGTTGTAACCTTTATCACGGTGGAAGTCGCAGCACTTATTGGAATTTCTCTATAAGCGATTTCCTTTCATTCTTTCTAACCACTGCAAAATGCCTCTTTGCCTACAGACCTCCATCAATATGTCCAAAATTGGATGATTAACCAGCGTATGGGATGAAAATTTTCGAATCCTTTATCTCTTTCTCTCGGCATTTAAACATTGATCATCATTTGTGCTAAGTTTGTCCTTTGCACTTTTCCTCTTATCATTTTTATATCTTCTTTATTCTGATTCACCTCATGCCTAGCCTTTACATTATCCTATTGTTGAATGTATGAGGTAGCCTTGGCCTTGAGCTTCGTTAAAGTTCTCGGCTTATTCTTTGTGAGAGACTTGAAAAAGTTGTCATAGGGGCTTAACTCCATCGATTACGGTATTGAGGGTTACACTCATATCCAATTCTGGGATTTGAATCATCTCAGCCATAAACTTGGTGAGATAGTCTCTGATTGACTCACTTGATCTTTTTTTGATTATGTTAAGGATTGAGGAATCCTTAATAGGAAGCTTACTTGTAAGGATGTGTTGAACAAACACTTTTGCTAGATCATCAAAACAAGAAATGGTGTTTAGTTTCAAGTGTTTCAACTATGTGCTGGCTACATTCCTCAAAGTTGATGAAAAAGCTTTATAGGCTACTGCATTACTCAACCCATCCAACTTGGCTAATGTACGATAGTACTCCGAGTGGTCTTTAGGGTCCTTTATCTCGTCATAAGCTTCAAACTATGGTAATTTGATGTGCTTCGGTATCGCTTTCTCCAAAATCTCAAGAACAAAGGGATTTTTCTTAATTTGGAATTGTTTGTTCATTACAGCAGGAATACTGACATGTGAGGGTCCCATATGGTGCACCTGTTATGGTTGCTTAACTTTGTCATTCTTTTTGAATGCAGGCGTTGAGGGTCTCATCACGACTTCGACTTGCTTTTTCGGTAACTTAAGTGAATAAATTGAATCATCACTATTCTTAACATCGTGATCACTATGCTCTTTTTTTCTGATTTGGATGAATACTCTTATCAAGGAGGTTAAGGATCTGTTCATGTTTTTTATTTAATTTCGAGTTTTCCTTAGCCAAATTGAGGCAAAGTTGCTTGAGTCTAGCCAGTCGTTACTCATTAGTATGCCGACCTTGAGGGGGAAGTGCTAGTACCTGTACTCTTAGTCATTCTAGTTTTAGTCATATGGGTGTGTCAGGAAAAAATAGATAACACCAAATGTTGTTGATGAATTTTGGGAGTTGGAAACGTCCTGCAAAGAAGAGAAAATTGCTTGGTATCGAGGCTAATCTGTTACGACCACTTTGATGCTTAAATTAGTAAGCAGAAATGAGGAAAGTAAAGTAAGTGTTTAAGAGTTATTAGATGTCTCTTACAGAGTTTCTTTCTTGTATTTATAGGAGATTGTCATGTCTAAAGGAGCAGTTATCAAAATAACTGTCGAGATACGTATAAGCTTCTTGGTTAGATACCTTCCTTAAAATGTAGGGGGAGTAGACAGTTATGTAATATAACCATGCTTGTGATAACTATTCGTGCCATTAACTTGAATTCAAATCAGGAATGGATCTATGATTCTTGGCAGAATGCCGAAAACGTCAATTACTTAGTGAAATGTCAAGAGTATAGATTACTTAGCTTATCAATAGTTGAATAGACGAGTAAGCAAAGTTATATCAATGCTTATCAAATCGAGTAAATGAAAACTGACTATCAACAACATCAATCCTTTTAAAATCTTAGAGTAAGTCGAGAATTTGGCTTATCAGTTAGCCTTGCCTCCTAACTTATTGGGAATCCACAATGTGTTTTACGTGTCTTTTCTAAGAAAGTACGTTCCTGATCCTGACCATATTGTTGAGGTCGAGCTAATAAGATTACAAGAAAACTTGATGTATAAGGAGCACCCTATGGTTATCATAGACCGTAAGGTAAAAAAGTTAAGGAATAAAGAGATCTGGTATGTCAAATTGGTGTGGAGGAATCATGAATGAGAATCAATGACCTAGGAAGTAGAAGACGAAGTAAGTCATCAATATTCACATTTGTTTGAACAACATGTACACCTTTCAAATTTTGAGGATAAAACTTATTTAAATGGGGAAAGGATGTAAACCTTATAAATTTTTAGATAGGACCTTAAATCAGACCCGAGTGCCTTAGATAATTCCTTGAGTCAACAAAGCCAAATAAATTTAAAATTTGATTAAATTATAGATCTAAACTTAAGATGAACTTGCAAGACCTTAATATGCTAATGGAGACCTTAATCGCATACGGAAATCTTAGGTCCTATGTATGCATGATTATTCGAGATGGAACCTGAACCTAACAAAAATCCTAGAACCTAATTCACCCTAATAGCAATAAAGCCCTAATTTGGTAGAATTATCATTAAATACATAGAATCATGTAAAATCACTAATAGATGGGTAGAGATAATTTTAAATAATAATAATAAGTAATTAATTGCCAATAATTAAATAAATAAATCAATAAATTATAAATAATACCTTATAACAACTCATGGAGTTACACATATGCATGTATGTATATAATATATTTTATTTTATTTCTTGTCTTCTTACTTTATATTATTATTATTAGTAATATGGATATTATTATTATCATCATTATCATTGTTATTGTTATTAACATTACATATATATGTAAATACATACATATTTTGTCTAATTAAACACCCTAACCACTATGCTATTAATACATTACCCTTTTACCCTAATCTAACCACACCCTAACTATCCCATTACCCTAACTAAAATATGTAACGAATACCTTAACTTAAAGCCTAACCCTACCCTTAAGATTTGACCTTAAGTTGATAACCCCTCTCTTATTCAACTCCATCAATCAGCTTGCTCCAACCCTCTTCCTAAAACTCTCCTTTTCTTTTTTAAAACCAACCCTACTACCCTACCCTACCCCACCCCCATTACTTTTGAAAATCAAATCCACCCTTCTTCTCTATCCATTACGCCCTCTATCTCCGCTGATCCCCCTTTAAAACAAACACACACATATCACCATTTAACCACTACTTCACTAACCATCTCCAAGGGTAAGTGAAGTGCCTAGGACACTAAGGAAGAAAGGAGATTATTTTCTCAAGTCTAAGAACACTACCACCATAAAAGAGTAAAAAATAGCATATTTTTGTTTTTCTTCTTCTTGTAAATTTTAATGTATTTTCGTAGAGTATAAATATGACTTCATGTGTATTCTTTAAATATATTTATGCAGTATATGAATATTGTAAGAGACTTAGGGTTGCTTATACAAGTATAGATGTGTTTCTCCTTTATTTCTTTTACTTTATTTCTTTTATTTTTCTGTTTTTCTTCCCTTTTTATTTTCAATATTTCTTCTTTTGGCTCTTTTTTTTTTGTATTTTTTGATCCTTAGACTAAGTATAGGTACATATGTATTTAGGTATATAAAGAAAATACATCTAAGATATATATATATATATATATGCACATACGTATTCTATAAAACCTTACATACACATATACATACTTAAACATATATACATATATTTACATATTTACATATACATACAAAAATAGCATATACATATGTATATCTATATATATAGACATATACCTCTATACTTCGTTATTTTTTTAGATTTGGGTAGATATATATATATATATATACATATATATATACATACTAGTATGTATGGCTGTAACCTTAATATATATTACTATATATGCATACTATTTTTATTTTTATTTTTTGTGCTTAAGAGGAAATATATATATTTATCTATTTTGGTATATTTCGAAATTTGTAAGTATATTGGTATTTATATATATATGTATGTATATGCCCAAATATACGTATTTATGTATGTATCTATGAGAGTATCCTACCCTTAAAGTAACATTTTTCTCATTTTAATTTTATTATAATTACTCTACTTTTGGATATTTAGTCATTATATATATGTACATGTTAATATCACAAATAAACAAAAAAAAAAACTACAAAAGTAGACAAATTTAGAAAATTGCACTCCAATCCATTTAGGAGCTACCACTTTAACTTCCCCTATTTTCTAACTCAAAACTAAAATATATGAAGAGTAATGATGACGAAGTAATTTAAAATAATTATTATAATAATACTTAGGAAAGATAGTGATTTAGGGCTTAAAATTGAAAATTTAGGAAATTAGGACAAGTTAGACCCTAAGGCCCATGGGAAAAAGCCCATGTTAGATTTGGCCCTAAGAAAAAAGATCTACAAAATTTTTATTTAATTAATATAGGGTTAAAAATACAAAAACAAGTTGGGTCTATAACTCGTAAAATCGAAAAACTTAGGAAGAAGGCACATTTCAGGCTAATAACTAAAATAATGGCCCAAAAATAACAATATTAAAAAAATATGAAATTTAAATTTATTTAGACTCACTAATAAAATTTAGGTAAAGCACCATAAATAAAACTACTAACGATAAACAAAAATCAACTAAGCCCAAAATAATGAAATTCGTAATACCCTAAGCTCATAATAGAAAATGCGAGTCTCAACTTCTAATACTTATCTCACTATGTGAAAGTACATTCAAAAACGATAAAGATCATAAAAATGGGATTTAAAATGAAAATTTTATATGCAATTAAAGAAAAAGCTTGAAACAGGAAAATTTATGTAAAATATGTAGGGGTTTAGGTAGACTCTTAAATAAATATTTAGATATAATAATTTCCTCACTTAGATACTTATTACCTTTTTATATTCCTTAATCATCAGGTGATCCTAATTATGATACCAATCTCCCTATCGACTACTATGATCCTTAACTATCATTATGGTGGAGTAAGTAATCCTAATTATGCCATCCATATTTGTGATTGTAGATAATGGCATATAAATATTATTGATAAGTTGATTTATGTGTGGGGTTTAGGGACTGCATGTGATTGCTATTGATTATTTGTTATGTGAAAATACTTTAAATTATTATAATGAATTTATTGCTACATTAAAGATAATTGTAGGAAGTTTGATTGTTTGTGATATTGGTTTGTCGCCTAATAACTGGACTTAATTATACATGGCTTTACAAATTAAATTAGATCATGCATAAGCATCTATTGCATTATAACTGTTCTAACCATCACATCACGGGGCTTTACTAGTTAAAGGGTCTTGTACTGTACACTTGTACAACATGATTTTACCCTAGCCTACGAGCTTACTAGGCAGTTGAGATGCTAACTACCAGGTCAGGGGTTGAGTTTAGTAGGCTCTGTTTAGGGGCAAGTGTGAATTATGGGGGCTTACTTACAAACATACCTAGAATTTGTTTTTTAAAATTGGAACTAAGCAAAATTATTTTATTTTTTTTCTTATGATATGAAATGTGGAGTTTCGTAGTTGTGTAAGTTTAGGTATGGTACTAGGATCTACCTAGTGTCGTGTATACTCTAACTTAACTTCAAAAGGCACTAAATTTGAGTTACATATTATACCTAGTCAATTATATGCATTGTGTAGCATTTTATTTGATCATGCATTTATATATTTGTAATTGACTGTTTGATAACTTGCTTATTAGTGTGGTTAAAGGATATTTCACTAAACTTTTTAGCTTACACCCATATAGGCTTTTGTTGTAAGGGGATCTTTTTACTATTCTTGGCTAAGGCATGCCCAAGGTCAGTTTGGGACTTTTGGGAAAAAAGTGTACGAAAGATGAGAGCCTGAGAGAATATGAATATGTAGTTGGACTCTTAGTTAGTATGTTGGTATTTGTTTTGTATATTGATATTTAATAGCCATGTAGGACTACTTTCCTTATTATTGTATCTTGACTAGTATCTTTTTGGGGATTTAGAGTCCCATACTCCTTAATTGTTAGGATATTGTATGAAAAATTACAATATTATATTTTTTGTGCTAAGAACTTCACTTATGTAGCTGTTGGGTAACTGGTTTATGTAATAGCCTTATATATTGCACAAAAGGTTGTTGAGTGGCAAGAGAGCTAATCTATGATCTTTTGTATGATATACAACTACTTGCCATAGTAAGGCATCCTTCGAGTCGTGACAATACCCAACTCCATGGCCATGATTCTAGGGCATTGTGGTTCCATGGATTGTAAATCTTCTGATTTATGGAAAGATTTAAATTCCAAAATGCCATGCATCCATTTTATTTTATTCTATGAGCCAAATTTAGAAAGCGAATTAAAGATATGTGTAAGAAAATATTTCAAGAAATATTGAAGACATGTAAAAGACATTTTAGAGATCTATTGGAAATACATGGAGATACACTCTAAGATTCTTTTTTTGTGACATAAATAGAATATGAGCCTTGTAAATTAGAGAACACAGTAGATCATAGATAAATTATATGTTAGAGACTCCTCCATTTCCTTTCTTTTTCACTATTTACTTTAATGTTTTAATTTAGTTTTAGCATTCAATTATTGTTAACCTTAATTTGCTATGTAATTAGTTTTATTTTATTATCAATCTATGATTTCTTTTTACTGTGATCTAATTGCATTGTACATAATGTCATTGAATTAGTATTTACCAAGGTTATAAATTTAATGTTTGAGTTTATTGTTGAGTTTGCAAGATCTTACAGTAAACAAACTTATGTAATTAGAAGGAAATGAGTAGAGTAAGTGATTAGGTATTTGATTTCTTTGGATTAGAGCAACTTAAAAGCGGGATCTAAGATCTTAATGAGATCTTGACATGCTTCATTGTAGAAGTGACTAGGGTAAATTAATCTTAAAATTAGGAATTAACTAGAGATATGAGTCTGATTAATTCATATTAGGTTTTTCCATAGTCCTATAAAAAAGAATAAGATTGATAACTTGCATAGTTATTCTAGTGGGATAATTAATTGAATAATAAGTTTTTGTGTTCATAGTTAATTATTTTGTATTTTGTTAATTGTTCTTTATTTTAATTAGAAAATTTTAGTTTAGTCATTTTTAATTAATTAAATTTGCTTCTTCTATAATTTTGTTATTTATTATTTGTTTTATTTTGATAGTTTTCTTAATAATTAAAATTGTTTATTTAGGTTAGATATTAGGAAAGGGATAAGTATTAGTATTTGTAATTTTAAGTAGTCTACGAGGGATCAACACACAGATTTATTCTATTTGACTATAGTGTAACTTAATAGGTGGACTTACCTATTGATCAAGTTTTTGACTCCATTGTTGAGAACTATGAATATGATAGTAAGAACACCTTGAGTCTAGTATTTTAACTACTCTTTGAAAAAAAAAATAAAAGTAAAAGAATATAGATGTTTGTTCTAGATTTTTGTATCTGCATTAATTATTTGTTTTTCACCTTAGTTTAGTTTATTCATTTAAATTTGTAAGTTTTATTTTATTGTTTTTGAAATTTTGATTGTTGACAAATTTTGCAGATTGTTGATTGGAATTGTATTAGCTATGGTGATTGAGATAGAATACGGTAAGTGGAATCAAAGAAATAACTACTAGAGTGCACACAATAGTAGTAGGTATGAGGAAGTCGTATCCATGAATTTTTGGATTAAGTGTTTGCATTGTGGGCACTTCTATTGTTCTCATGGATGCCTAAGTTTCGTTTCATATACATATCATCTTTATTTCCAAAAAACAAAGAAACTTTGAGAGAAAGTTAAAGCTATCATAAAAGTTGCAAAAAAACATTTAATAGGGCAGTTTCACATTTTTAATGAATCAGCCCTTATTTTAGACCCCTCATCATGTTCACTATAGATACAGATAAATGTATAATCAAAAGATAACCCTTTGTTAGAATTCACTAATGAGTATTTGAAGAGGTTTTGTACACTTAATATTAATAGTTTTTCTCTTAGACCGCACTCCACTTTGTATAAGCCTCTAATTTTCTTGGTAGAGAATAATCATTTTGATTATATGGAAGGGTTTTTGAAAAATAAAGAGAGTTAGTTGGTGGCGAAGCGAGAAAAGGAGTTAAAAGTTAGAGGGGATATTAACAACTAAAATGTGGAGGCATAATTGAATTTGGAGAAACAACTGATAGAAGAGAAAGCTTATATGATTTTTAATCTTGTCAATTTAAAAGAGCTTCTTGTAAAAATTAAAGAAAGTGTACAAATGAATAAACACCTTTAGAAACTCACTTTATATCATGAGTATACACGTGATTTGAAGATTTTAGGTAAAACTACTTGGCCCCCCTTTGGGACTTTAGACTTTAGGTAACTTAAACAAATAACACACTTTTTTTTCCCTCTTAATTTTTTTAGATAAAATAAAACCCTTTTACTTTGAAAGGCCTATTTTCAATAAAAAAAAAAGGAGAAGGATTTTTTGGCCCATTAATTATTTCATGGATCTTTTATGGTAACCACAAAGGTTTTGATGAGTTACACACTCTACTTTATATAGCAATCTTATTTTCTTAGTAGAGAATAATCATATTGATTATATGGAAGGGTTTTTGAAAAATAAAGAGAGTTAGTTAGTGGCGAAGCGAGAAGAGGAGTTAGAGAGGAAATTGACAACTTAAATGTGGAAGCATAATTGAATTTAGAGAAACAGGTGATAGAAGAGAAAACTGATATGATTTTTAATCTTGTTAATTTAGAAGAGCTTCCTGTAAAAATTGAAGAAAGTGTAGAAACGAATAAACGCCTTTAGAAACTTACTTTATATCATGAGTACACATGCAATTTGAAGATTTTAGGTAAAACTATTAGGCCTCCCTTTAGGACTTTAGACTTTAGGCAACCCAAACAAATAAAACACTTTTTTTTTCCTCTTTTTTTTTGATAAAATAAAACCTTTTTACTTTGAAAGGCCTATTTTCAATAAAAAAAAAAGGAGAGAAGGATTTTTTGGCCCATTAATTATTTCATGGATCTTTTATGGTAACCACAAAGGTTTTGATAAGTTAGCTCCTAAATCCATTAACTTAGGATTTCCTTTTTAGAACACCTTATTTTTAGAAAAACTAATGCACTAGTAGTAGCTAAAATTAAGTTCTATGCACCCATAGGTTTAATATCAACCTTTTCTTGACCTAATTAGGTAGCGACTCCATTTTTTAAAATACATTTTTTCCATCATCTAGTAGAAAGACTTATATTAAATGGGTTAGATTTAGTATAAGTCTAATTAGGAACTAGGGAAGCTGAATTTTTAACATGACAGTATTATCAATTTAATGGCTCTAAAGGTTCTTGTTTTTTTTTCCCTAAGCCTCTATTCCAATTTAGGCCTAACAACTCACTATAGACAATGTTTGTTCTAATATCTTACAAAGCTACATCTAAAATTAATGAATGATCAAACATAAATTTCTATAGATTTATGATCCAAATGTACTAAACTTAACAATTAATGCATCAGACTAAATCTATAATACAATTTAATCCATTTTTCATAAAATTAATCATATGAAATTAAAAATGTGATGTGGAAATTCCTATACATTTTCAAGCTATAAATGGAACATGGTTGTCATGGAGATTCTTCAATCTTTTTTCAAGATATCTAAATGGATTCTATTATATACTTCAAAAATACAAGTAATAATATAGCTAATTTCTTGAATGAATATGTGATTATATGATTCTAAAATTACATGAACATGATCTTAACATGTTTAGCTACAATTTCCAATCTTAAACTATCAAGATTTCATGGGTATAGTTTGGATTAGACAAAGCCTTTACTTATCCTTCTAATTTCGTGACTAAAATGAGCTCCAATAAGGGTAGACATTTGTTTGCAAGGTAGTTGGGTGAATGGTGGTTCGTTTGGTAGTAGTCGTACATAATTTGATGGCGTATAATGGTCGTAGTGTCTCGAGGTGGCTAGGTTGACAACCAACTCCAAAACTCAACTTTGATTTTCCTTCTTTTCTTTTGGGTTTTATTTGAGGGTTTTGGGAGTGGATTCTTAGGGAATATTGTATGTGTTGTAGAAAATGAGGGTGAGGAATGGGGAATTGGTTAGTTGGTTACAAGGTCATGGGAATTTTGGAGAATAAAGTATATTACCTAATGATTACATGTGGGGAACATGTTTTTTGGGACTCAAGTTGGGTGTAATCTATCCTAATGGAGGCCTAATCCTTAAATAGTTAATTCTTATCTAATTTCTTACTATTTAATTATAGTTAGATGCATCTCTTAACTAAACATGATGCTTGTGCACATGTGTAAGCCTAAAACCAAATTCTATTGCAGTACATTATAAACATGCCTACATTATCCTAATTAATTTAATTAAGAGTATTGGATTCTTTTTTTTAATTATTTTAGTGTATTCATGGTTTGGAATATATTATTGTCATTTCATTACAATTTCAAAGGAAATTAAGACTTTTTAACAATTAATCGTTTTACAAGCAGTTAATGAATAGTTTGACTATATAATTGGAGTTTATTAATTAATCTAAGGTTTTTTTTTTATATAAATTTAGAGTTTTAGAGTCAATTTAGGGTATTTTGCATGTTTGGGTTTAATTAAGATTGTTGGGTTTCAAAAGTATAATTTTTAGGCTTTGGCTTTGATTTTAGAGTTTCAAGCATTTTGTTGAGTTTTTTTATTTAAATATTCACTTTTAATTTAGTTCGTCCTTTATATGGTTTAAAGAACTCATATAGTCTTTGGCTACTTATCTTAGGTTTAGGTTTGAAGATTTTGCTAGGTTTACATATATGTATATTCACATATTTTCCATTCAAGTCCAATGCATATCGTAATTTATGAGGATAGTATAAATATAAATATGTATACTTATATATTTCCTTTCTATGCACTTATGGTTAAACCATTTTGAAAAACATAAACTTCTAGACATGCAAGGTGTCACGGTTTGAGAGTTTGAGGGCGAGTGGGGGTATCCAACTTGGGCATATTATGTGGTAAGTGGCATTAGTAGGCAATCGTTTCTCTGAAGGTAGGGTTGAGGCCCCATGAGCAAACTGGTTAGGAGCTGATGCCGCTCTCCTGGTGATAACCATGGCAAGTCAAAACCAATTGTGATGTTAAGCCTTCTAAAATGTATAAGGGCTTGTAACAATGCTAGAGGACATTCCTTGAGAAGGATGAGCTTGGAATAGTCCTGGCGTAAATAGGATGAGAAGACTAGCTTGCCATCCAAAATATAAGTAAATATGTGATGGAGTAGATGGTTGAGCATCATACAAACACTTTATGGGAGTTGTACCTCCCATGCCTTAACAAGTGGTATTATAATAGTTTCATTCTATCTTTCATCAAGCCACCTAAACGCTACCCAGTATGTCTAATGAAGGGGTAGTTCTTGTTACGTTGAAAAGGCTTATATAGGTTAAGCTTAGAGGAGTGGCCACTAGAGAAGGACATCCTTGCAAGAGGAGTCCTAACTCATAAGAGGATAGATATGCTTCTCCTCTAAGCTTAACCTATATGAGCCTTTTCAACGTAACAAGAATTATCCTTTCATTAGACATAGTAGGTAGCATTTAGGTGGCTCAATGAAATGTAGAATAGAACTACTCTAATACCACTTGTCACAGGATGGGAGGTTTAACTCCCATAAATTGCCCGGCTGATGCTCAACCATCCACTCAATCATATATTTACTTGTATTCTAGATGACGAGCTTACCTTCTCTTCCTGTTTACCCTAAGACTATTCTAAGTGCCCTCTAGCGTTATCATAGGCCCTCATATATTTTGGAAGGCTTAACATTACAGCTGGTTTCAACTTACCATGGCCATTGTTAGGAGAGTAGTATCAATTTCTGACCAGTTTACTTATGGGAGGCCAACCCTATCTTCAGAGAATACTCCATCCCATAAACAAACTACCTACAAATGCTACTTATCATATAATATGCCTAAGCTGAACAAGCCCACTTACTTAAAACTCTCAGATAGTGATGACAAGGGAAAATATCTATAAAAGTATAATAGGAATGATATCATGATATTAATAGATATAACCAACATAGATTTATACATACGTAAGAGTTAGAAAAAAAAAGATGTAGCTTTTATTTTTTAGGCCCATAAAAAAATGTAGGATTTTGTTACTTTAGTAGATTATAAAGTTCCTATACCTAACAAGCAACAATATTGGAAATTAATTAAGTATGAACTTTAGGAAAAGGAAAAAAAATTTAAGAAAAAAAAATACAAAAAGCAGGTCTTAGAAAAATATTCCTAAGAATATTGCACTCAAAATTGCCTCTTCAAGAGGCCATTTCAAAATTGAATGAAGTCATTTGAAATCACCTATTCAAGAGGCGATTTCCACTGGGACTTTATCACATTCCACTCTACACAAATTAATTTGATGAAACTGAAAACACGTCTCTCTCTCTGTCTCTCATCTCTAAAACATCTCAAAACATTCCATCCCAAATCCATCAATTCATGCCCTTTTTTTTGCGAATCAATTGCATATTTAAAGTAGTAGCATAATGTAGAGGACTGTTGTGGGTAGATTTTTCAAAACTAGGCTTCATTCCATGCAATCTCCTCACTTTCTCTCTCTAAACAATGACATTGAAAAAGTACAATTTTTTCATGTTTTAATTTGTTTTATAGACATATAAATTCAAGAACTAGTGTTATTGTTTGAAATATTATGGTACTTTGTTATCTATAGCCATTTTTATACGAATCGAATTGTTCACATCTTTATGATATACATGTAGCTTGAATTTTTTCTTAGGGTTAGTATCATAATTGGTACACTAACTTTACCAAAATTTCAATTTACTACCTAAACTTTTAATTAGTCAATTTAATGCCTAATTTAACTTTTAGTTGTCATATTTAGTGTTTAGCTTAACTCTATTAAATGCCATTAGCCTAAGTGGACAAATGGACGAATGATGGCTTGACACGTGTTGTCAGTTGCTACGTATGGCTCTACTAGCATGAATCAAAACAAAAATAAAGAAGAACTCTTCATGAAGATAAAGGAATATCAATGTGAGAATCAAGAACCAAATAAAGTTGACCCTATAAGCCTTAAGACATCATCTTATCTATCCTATTGTTTTGAAATTTAAACCCTAATTCAATGTCATAAGGATAGAGTCTTGATTGAAACCAAAATCACAAAATACAAAGCAAAGTCAAAACCAAAGTAAGCTAAAAGCCCTAATTTGTTTACCTCAAAAAAGGGCAAGAAGGAAGAGGTATCAGGTCTCCGTAGATGAGGATGTGATCTAATTCGTCCATGGTTACAACCTAGCAATTAGCATCCAATAGTACTGGACTTCTGTTCTCTAACTATAGGCTAAAGGTGAAGGTATCACTTGCAAGGATAGAGATGAATCGTATGTTTTAGACTAAATTAAGGTTTCAATCTACACTTATGGCCACTCTCTCATACTATGCTTAGGTTTTTGTTTGTAATTGAGATGATGATACCACGATCGTTGAATAGAGAGGACGATGTGGTGGGGTTCTCTCTATAGCATGGGTCATTGTAATAAGATGTCAGTAATTTTGGGAAATCTTATGGTTTCAATCGCTTATTTTATATGACCTTTAAGGTTTCACTTCTCTCTCTATTGAAAAGAATCACACTTTGGTTTGCCTCTTTCTATCTAAAGAAATTCAATGGACTTCTAGTTGGATTTTTGTCCTATACGTTTGACTTTATTTTTCTTTTTCTTTTTTTCCCCTTCTTTATTTCCACCTAGAGGCTGGACATCTATGTGGCTCTTAAGGTCTTAGTTTCACAAGTTATGACATGTATTGGGGCTATAATGGTTGAAGAATCCACTTAGGCTAATGGTGTCTAACAAAGTTAAGTCATGTACTAAATATGACAACTAAAAGTTAAATTAGATATTAAATTGACTAAATAGAAGTTTAGGTAGTAAATTGAAAATTTTGATAATGTTGGGGTACCAATTGTGATATTAACCCTTTTTTAATCCATAGTTAGTTAAATTAATTTTTTTTTTGTATAGATTTGTACTTGTTAGTATATTTTATATATACATGTACATGTCAGTACAGGTATAATTAATGATTCTTGAATATGTTATAACACAGTAATGGAGATATGAATTGTTGTTGAAAATGCTATAGTACATTTCGATAATATAAATTTTTGTTTTCTAGTTATAAATTTGTTTTTGTTACTGTATCTTATATATACATGTGTATTAGGTGATTCATGTACTAGTAATTGTTGTTGAATCATCTCGAAGTGATTATGTAATTATTTCTTTTTCAATTATAGTATATAATGAATTTAATGTTGTTACTGGAATTTGGTAGTGAACTCAATTTAGCTATTATGTTGCCGAAATCCAATAGAGTGTACTGATAAGTAGAAGCCAATGAAGTTTATAAAATTGATATAGCAAATAGCTATAAATGGATAATATGAGGTTTGTTTACTGTCCTAATGGAAATATTATTGAAGAAGAGGATAGGGTATGATATGATAAGCGCTCGAGAACAACATTTGGAGTTTCGCTTGGGGCCATGCATGACCAGTAGGTTGGATTGATTTGTAATTGACTTTGGGTTGACATGACAACCACTGGGTATAGTTGATTTATAAACGCCCTCTTGTAGGTAGGAGTAAGGACATGTTTTGTACCATTCTTATAAGTGACAACTATGATGCCCAAAAACTAATGGCTTCTTCACTAGGACGTAGTACAGTCAACGGTTCGGTGGAAATGTATATTGAAATTCATGAAGTTAACCTACCACGATAGCTGCCTGCCCCTCCTCCCAACTAATAGGTGAGTATGATTTTAGAGTTCAAGTTGAAACTCAAATGTTTGAATCTTAACTGGTCCCATTGAGACATATATTGAGTAGCAGTCGCATGTCTATGCATGTAGTTAGCTAGTACAAAGACGCATTCAATCAACAGTACCTAGTTATTTTACAAACATGGTTACATGTAGCTCCCCAAAGTGTTACTTACTTTAAATTATATTCTAATGTGTTTTCATATAGTTTAGATACCTTATACATATGTGGACATAGCCAGACACTTGACTTATTTTTAGGATAGGAGTGATATATGGCTAGCCTAAGTCCCATTGATATGCTTTCACATCATTAAGATGCATTATCCCAATCGCGTTACTCGATAGTTCCAAGGTATGTAGGAGATCATGGCTCATTAAGACATAAGATGGGCTCTCGATGAAATAAACTTAAGAGGCTAGACTAAGATCAACTAAACTATTATGCATGCATCATGGATAGCACATTAGGGGGAGCAATGAAACCAGATTATATAGATCTGACCACCACTTGGAGTACATCCAAACTACATCCCCTAATACCAGTAGGTTACATGTAGATATATCTACAGGTCAGAGGCTTCTTAGATGTATACGGTATATATCATTTCTATTGCTATTACCTTTTCATTTGTCCAGTTATATGCTAGTCAAACTGTTATCTTTGGCTTGTAGGCAAATTTCATACATAGGCTGCTATAAATGTCATATGAGGGCATTATAATTGAGCAGCATGGGATTAATGACATCATCTAACAACTTATTAGGGTCCATCTAGGCAACCTACCCATACTTGGACCGAATGTAGATGATGACGACTCCTTATTAGATGAGATACAATGGGAAAGGGGGCTATTGGGGACGTAGTCATGGATGAGGAAGAGGCTAGGGACGTAGAGAGGCTGGCCTATAGATTTGAGACGTTGCGTCTCCTCTACACTACTCGCCTTCAGCATCTCCTGTAGTACCTCATTTCCATATTCATACCCCGTATGATGAAGGCATTAGCAGATAGATGTAAACTCTCATAGCTTCATTTAAGAGCTGCCCTAGAGATAGTGATTCAAAAATGGGTGAAGGGGTCACACAGGTCGACCATACTCCCATCCGTATGCATTACATTGAGTTTGATGGCTTCTTAAGAGATGAAGCATAAATTACTCGGTTGGATGCGAGTCAAATGGTGTAAACCCTATGATTTTAGGAGACATTCAAAGCAGTCAAGAGTACTTCTTAATCATTCCTAAGGACCAACTAAATTGAGAATTAAGTTTACATTTAAAAATCAAATCTATTTACTTTATAATTGTAATTCAATTTGAAAATTTCAAAGTCAATAAAAACCCTAATATAGAGATAACGAACTCTAAGTCACCAAAACCCTAGACCTTAGGATGAATTTGAAACACTTGAGACTATTAAGACCCCAATCAAAAGATCAAAAACTTGAACTTAACCAAAATTAACTCGACTCTAAAACTCTGTAATTTCTTCTAAGAAGCAAATTATAAGATAGGAAAAATTTTGAGAACAAAACCCTAAAAGAACCATACAAGTAAGGCTCATAACCAACCAATCATGTTCAATTTCTATCCAATATGAACTTAATTAGAACTGAAGACAATAGTAAGAATTAAATTGATTTATCACATGACCATAGATTCAAGTTATGACAATCCCCTTTTCACCATATAAGTTACACTACCTATATATAAGTGGTTAAACTAATCACATAAAGTAATATATTAAAGTAAAATTGATTGGACTTGGCCACGCCACAAGGACAAGAGACTACACCGGTTGGAGAAAGGAGGAGATGTAAACCTTAGGAAAAACAGTAGTTGAACCTTAACTCGAGTCCAAGTATTCTAAACTGTACAACAAGTCGATAAGGCTAACAATAATAAAAGAATAAGAAGGTTAATAAATCAAATATAGCACCGATAACAAAACCTTAGGAATTAATCGAAACCCTAAATCGCTTACTAACACCCTAAAACTAGTTTATGCACCATTAATCAAAATTGAACCCAAAATTGCTTGAAACCCTAAAATCATAAACATAAACCTATAAAATAGTTAAATATTACACAATAGTGATAAAATTATAGTCAAATGTAATTTTTGACTAAATCGCCTATTTGTATGAAATTGTAATGAAATTACCATAATAACTTGTAAAAATTATAATTGTAATGGGTACCAGTTAAATTGATAAAATTTCACAGAATTTTGAAAACTAATCTACGAGGAGATTTGCTATAATTTATATGATTCGAAAAATTACACATGTTTATTAATAACTTTCATTTTCCTTCTCTTCCATTTCCAATTTATGTCATTTTCCTTCCTCATTTCCAATTCTCTTTCTTTCCTGCGTGAAACAAGAATCAAAGTCAACAAATTAAGACAAAAAAAAAATCAGCAACCATGTGAACAAGCAAATTACCATGTGTTGATATTATTTTGTCTTATTTATATTAATGTAAAAGTTACCTTAGCTTACAAATTAAGCTAACCTCACGTAAGCAAAAGAAAGCCATATAAATATGGAAAAAGAAAAAAAAATCTGCACAATCACGCACACACAATCTACAAACCGTGAGGAAAAAGAGAGAAAAAGAAAAGAAAGAAAAGAGAGAAAGAAGGAAGAAAAAGAAGAAGGAAAAGAAGAAAAAAATAAAAACTACAAGGTAAGTGAATTATTTTAGAAAGTATATATGTATATATAGTATACGCATGTAGAATTATAGTATTTGTAAGGTATTTTATGGTATTTTTAGATATAATACTAAAAGTATATATTTATGTATATGAATACCTAAATTTAATTATATGTGTAAATATAAGATTAGGTTATGTATACATGTATGTACATAAGTATATAGTATGTATTATGTATTTGGTTTTTTTTTTTATATACATCTATACATTTAATTAGTAATTTACATAATTATAGTATAAATATATATGTATGTACCGTAACTTTATATATATATATGGGTATACATATATGATTATATATATCTGTGTAGTTCTATAATAAATAGTGGGGTATTTTTATAAGTATGTACATAAGACATAGGAATATATATATATATATATATATAATAGTATACGGTATATTATGTATGTAATGTATAGTATACATATTTTATGCATGTAAGACATATAAATAAATAAATACAAAATATATATAAATATATAAATATGTGTATAAGAGTATGTTTTAAATAAATACATATACATATATAATACGTGTAATATATATAGTGTATATATGTATATATGATCCCGTAATTTAAGAATTTATAATAACATAAACCATAAATTATATATTATAAGTATTGGAATATATATATATATATATATATATGTGTAATCATGAGGTACATAAGAAAAATAAGAAAATGAGAAAAATAGGAAAATATACCCAAAATAATAAAAATAACAAACATATAATTTAAATAATTATTAAATTATAAATATGTTACGAAAAAGTGAAAATCAATATTTTATAATTTTTAAATTTAAATAATAATTTTTATGATATTTTTGTATCACAATTTACGTTACAAGTCACAACGTCCAAAATAGACTATGTTTCGAGAAAATACGCTCGAAAACGATCAAAATGGACTATAAGTTCATAACGATCCGAGCTAAAAAGAAAAATTTACACGCGATTCGATAAAAAGCTCGAATTGACAATTTCACGTAACTAAGTGACATAAACCTTACACATTATAACACTAGTTAGCTTTAAATTCCCAAGCTTACAAATTTTTCTTATTCTTAGGTGATCTCGATATCGACCCTAAGCTGCCTACCAACTATTACGATCTTTGAGCTAGCCATAGTCGAGTGAGTTTTTCCTTATGATTTCATACTTATTTGTGCTTATAATTAGTGAATCTAAAATATGATTTATAAATGAAAGTGTATGGGGTTGGGTTATACTTGTGCATGATAATTGTTGTGAATGGTGAATCTACTTTAAATGTCAATAACATAATGTTTGTTGCATAGTAGATTCAATAGATTGATTGTTTGTGACTTGGAATGATCACTGATTAAATATAACTTAACTTTCATTCGACTAGAAAAAGTTAACTTGGACCATGCATAAATTATGTACTGCATAACTAATTCCGGGCAGTCACATTGCACGGAGGTAGCGAGAGGTCATACGTGGGTTGATTATTTATTGTTATTGATTTCGTACGGTGCACACGTACGATATGACCTTACCTTTGCCCGCGGGTTGACTAGGCGTTGGAGGCGCCAACCGCTTGGCTATGGGTCGAGTCTAGAGGCCTTCGTTTAGGTGTGAGTGAGGGCTGCGTGAACCTACTCATAATCATATATAGAACTCGTTTTGATAAAGCTGGTAATGGATGTACCATTACATTTTAAATACGAAACGTGGAGTTTCATTATGAAATAAGTTCTAATATGATACCCGGATCTGATTGTACCGATGAATCTTTAACCCTGCCTTCGGAGGGCATTAAATCTGAGTTGCAGCAGTACCTGGTCACTTGCATGTATTTGTTTGGCATACTGCTTGTTCATGCATTCATTTGATTGAACTTAACTGTGGTATAACTTGATTGCTGTATGGTTGAGGGAAAATATTTCACTAAGCTAGTAAGCTTATACCCTTGTAGACTCCTTTTATAGGCCAACTTATTCGTGCAGTCAGGTCGTTGTATGCCCGAGGTTAGCTTTCTTTACGGGGTCAATGTGGGAGCTATTTGAGGACAGAGAGTACTTTTGATTAAATGTAGATTTGAATATGTAATTTTTATATTAGTCTGAGTTTAGACATGTTTCAAACTCTATATCTGTAAACTTTTATACACATAAATTATGTGTTATGTTTTACTATATTATTATTTATCATAAAATGATATTGCTTAAGCTTGCGCACTCTTGGTAGTTAGTAGTAGTTGTAGCCTTGTGTATCGTATAAAAGGGTTGTCGATTGTAGGGAAACTCAATCTACAATTCTTTGTACGGTATGCAGTGATTACCACGACTAGCCCCCTTGGGTCACGATAGGAGAGGCATGCCATACCTTGTCAATCTAACCCTCCTTCAGTTATTCCATCACATCTACTATTTGTCCTAACAAGCTTACATTATCTAACCATTAATTGTCCAATTCTTGCACTCACTAAGAAGCAACAAAAAGGATCATATAATGGATGCATTTGAACACATTACAACCGGCCATCCAACCCTCATTCACTCTCATCTTCTCTCACTTTTCCAAAAACTCTCAACTTAAAAACAAAAAGGAAAGAATACCCTACTTCCCTCCCCATCACCCCCCCTCCCCTTCCCCCATAAGCACACCACTTAAGGCACAAAAGCTTGTTTTTGTCGCCTCTACTTTAGTCCACTTGAAAAGGCCACTTTATAAAACCTTGTATAACCCATTTAAGGAAACTTTAGAGCATCAAACCAACCTCAAGAACCTAGATTTCAAGGATTCATTGAGCATACAAAAAGGAAAGGACAAATAAGGAGTTAAGGAAGATACTTAAGGAGTAAATCCACCATCCACTTCAATAAGAGAAGTAATCCTAATAACCGAAGTAACTTTAGAACACTATCCTAAGAGATCATTCTTGTTTATGTGAAAGTTATTATGTAATTTAGATGTTATCTTAGTTAGGTTATGTTAAGAGTTAGAATCTCGAATCTTTCAAATGAATGTTAGGATATGAGTATGCCAGATTTAGTTTTCTTGTAATATACTTGTCTAATATGCAGAATAAGACTTTATGACCTAAGAAAATCATAGAACCAAGTGTATGAACAAACTTTGGAAATGCTGGATGTGGCATGTGTCGAGCTTTGTTTCATTGGTTGCGCAGCATTAGTTCATCAGCACATGTTCTTTATTGTGGAAGTTTTGAGGACGAAACTTTTTTAAGGAGGGTAGAATGTAATACCCCGGGTTTTTTCAACTAGTTCAATAACTCTAGGATCTGAGCCCCTAAATTTAGGCACTAGGCTATAATATCTGTTTTATTTTAAATTTCACAATAAAGTTAGAAAAGTTAGATAAAGTAATTTAAGTAAAGTCAATTTCTCAAAACAAGCTATATAAAAATATCAATTTGAGAAAAATGTTAATTTATTGCTAAAAGCTAATAATTATCGAAAAAAAGAAATTTAAGTTTTTAAATGTAGTGAGATACTAGAGATAAGTTAATTAACTTACAAAAATAATAAATGAAGTTGAATTATACATAATATGCATGTATTTACATGTGATATGCATTATATGTATTAAATACATATATATAATAATAAATTATAATGAAAATAAGGTAAAATAATGGAAAATTAATAAAAAATTGGATGGATGAGTCATCAAATGATGTGTCAAGCTAGTATTAATTAGAAATGATGAGTCAGCACCGAATTAACTAGAAAATGACACGTGGCGCTTAGGAAAACGTGAAATTGACATGTGTAATTTTACTTTTTTACATGAAAAAATCCTTAAACCTAAAAATAGGGCTCCAAAAAACATTTACAATATTTTGTGAGCTTGAAAGCATAAGAACATAATTTTAGAAAATTCGAAAAAAATTTAGAAAAATAAAAGAAAATGTTGGGAAAATATGGTGAATTACAGTTCTTAAGGCTATAGACAACCTGATAAAGAGCGACTTGGGACATAAAGTTGTGGTAGAGAGAGAAGATGGGCCGACATAGGTGGTGGTGGTTGGAGCACCGTGTGTTGGTGAATCAAATTTTATTGCTTGATATTTATTAATTAACTAAAAGCATCAAATTAGCTTAGAAAATTATGAAATTTGGTTTCCCTAGGTTATTTTACATGTAATTTCATGTGATAATTTTATTTTATTAAAATAACATTGATTTCTAGTACTTGCTTAAGAACGTGCCTTGTTCGGACGAATTTTAAATAAAATTTTCAAAATATTAAATAATGTTACTTCAACCTAAAAAATTTTGTATAACACACTTATATAATGTATTGAATTTCAATAACAATAAATTTTGAAAATATCCATGTTCACTATTTTTTTATAATTATTTTGAATAAAATTGCCAATTTTACCAAATCAATGAACTAATTAGGTTTTTATGAAATTAATGAATGAGCCATGCATGTTTACACTTCTAGATGTTTATAATGATATTTGGAATATTTTTTATCTCACTCAAAAATTTATTTAATTTTCTGTAATTTCGAGCTAAAACCCTTATTTTTGTAAAAATCGATAATAGCCAATTTAGTGTAATTGATAATAAATAACTAGACTACATATTTTTGTAAGTCTATAGATTTTTTTGTGAAATTAATCGGGCTCGTATACTATTTATTATGTATTTTCCTAGTATAAACTTATATATTAGCTTAACATGTAATATAGTAACTAGTTTATTAAATCCGTGACAAATGAACACTTTAGGGGTATAATAAGTGTTGTTGGAAAATTTTGGAAATTATAATTTTTTAGGTTTTTAGTTTAATACTAAAGTTTACTTGAGTCAATTATGGAGTTAGGGTAACGTACGGTCAACTTGTAATACGAAAGTTTTTTTTTTTAGATATTTGGAAATATTGATTAGTCTTGACTCTTAATATATATCAATAGCACTCAAAATAGCAATCGTAACGATATAAATTTTACTAAAATTAGATAATAAATGAGTAAGATATGATCAAATGAAGTTTAAAAATGTAGAAATGAAAACTTATAATAGTTTGGGTTTGATCTATACTTGATTAAGTATAGATCAAACCCAAACTATTATAGGTTTTCATTTCTACATTTTTATAGGTGTGATAAGTAAGGAAGGACTACATCATGATGTATAGGATATTGCATTATTGCTAAGCCCAGGTAATTGGATCTAACCCATGCTTAGAGTAGATATATCGCTAATCGTAACACTCTGTGTCGTTTGATGCTATGTTGGTTAAATATGGATATATCTTGGGTAAATTGATATGCTACTATAATGGGTGCTGGTGTGGTGATTTTGAATGACAATAACTGTATTTTGGTTAAATTGTTATATGGCTATGTTAGGTGATGATTTATGTTTACAATTGATTGTGTTAATTAAGGAAGTTGAGTGATCTAACCCAATCTTCTAGGTGTTCACCTAAGCAAACCCTAAGTAAGATATTAGAATTCCGTTAGGGAGTTTGAAAACCAGAATCAGATCACTGGGTTGAATAAAACTTAAAGATTGATTGTATTGATTGATATTCTTGATATACTATTACTTATCATGGCATGGTACGGTATGGCACAAAAAGGGACTTACGGGTCAGAAATTTCAGAATGAGGCTTCTCAATGATCATTAAAAAAGTATGGCTTTATGAACTCAGTTTTTGGAAGCATATAGATTTCATTGCTCGAACATTGTGACTATTTTGATAGTCAAATTTGGTAGACTACAGTATGTGGTCTAATTTGGCAGTGTTGCCACTTTGATTTGGTGAATTATTATGTATAGTCTAATTTTGTAAAGTTGGGGGTCCTACTCCCAAGCAGCTTCTTGTTGCTTTAGGTTTTTGAATGTTGTATCCAGATGCTCGGCTATGTCGACTAACCGGATGAGGAATTGGAAGGAATAAGATATCGATACCGATGCATGCTATGTGCATGAGCATAACATGCTCAATCGTTGGTAGTAAAGGCCCAGTTGGGCGAATGCATATGTGAAGTTAAACTTGCAAGTTATGATTGAAATGTTTTAGTTATGATATGCAATATTGTTTATCATATTGTCTAAATTCTGTTGCTTGTTATCTGCTCTCACTCAGCCTTAATAGATGAAGGGATGAAATGTTTTATCCTTAGGTTAACTATATTGTGAAGGGCCTTTACACTCAGGGGGAATATGTATACTAATAGCGTGAGTGGGAGTCAGCGACTATCGTTTGGAACATGTATTAGGTCAGAGATCCTATTACTATGAAGCCAATAAAGGATAAAGTTGGTTCATATTTTAATGTAAATATTATGTTGTACACATAAGTTGTAATAAAATATTCAGCTGAAGTCCGATGTAGCAACCCCTTTATTATGTAAACAAAGTTGTCTTTTGATGAATGAGCAAGTGGAGTTAAGTTTACAACAGGTATTCCTATGTGATGGTACATCTTGTGCTATGTCAAGATGTGACACTTGGGGACTAGCAATCCTAAAATGGGATTGATCTAAAACTTGGTTATACTTCACTAGGCTCATTAACTTAGGTGGGGGTATCTTTTGGGAACTAGTAACCTTAAAATAGGATTGATCTAAAACTTGGCCATGCCTCACTAGGCTCACTAACCTAAGCGGAAGCATCTCTCAGGTATTAGCAACCTTAAACTGAGATCGATCTAAAACCTGGTTGTACCTCACTAGGCTCACTAACCTAGGTGGGACAGCCCATTTGTGAGCTGGTTAGGATAAAAACTTACACGAAAACACTACCCCATTTTTTAGCAAACTATTTATAGAAAAACCCTTTTAGTGAAAACCAATTATGTTGAAAAAGAGGTTGGGTATAATTTCGTTTATTTTGGGAAGAATAAGAAAAGCCCAGACTCTTAACCATATCCCCCCCCAACTTTGTTTTTTTTTTTTTTTCCTTTAGAATGGATTGAAAACCTGGTCACCTAGGCTAACATGGATTGGACAAGAATTTTATGACAAGCCTTTGCTTTTTCTCTTTTCTTTTTTTTTTTTTGTTTTTGAAAGTTTTGCCAACGAGTATAAATTCTTATTTAAGGAATAATCTTATAACCACCCCTATCCTTAGTAATTATGTGGAGTTTCTTAATGCCCCTAATCCTAGGGCTTCTCATAAGGCTTTTGTGATTTCAAGACATTCCTTTATTAAGGAAAAGGTAACTTACAATTAGTTTAGTGAATGAGGTCATCCTTACTAGCTCTCGGTTTAGATCCCGCTATCGACTTCAGTTCCAAAAATTATAGTTCATTTTGTAAGTGATACTCATTGATCAATCTGTTAGGTCATTTTTGGTTTACCCTTATGAATTTAGGTTTTTGGTCTAAAGGTTTCAAAAAGGATTAATGAAAAGGCTTATTTTAACAGAAATACTTTTATTAATCTCGAGTGTAAAAATCAAGAACCTTGGGAAAAAATTAGAAATGTGCTTACCCCAGTTTTAAAAACAAATTTTATTAAAGATAAATTATCTTTCAAGATCGGAAGAGCTTTTACATATATAAGGGCGGTATTATGGGTAAGGAGGCCTTATGTGATTCACTTTAGATAAGAGAGGCTTCAAAGTGTCAGTGTGGATATGGAAATTTGGATTTCTAGGCTTAGGAGTATGATTTAGGGCCTTATGTTTTTTTAGGCTATTGGGGCATTGACTTCTGGCCCTTTGATTTGGTTTGGTTGCTCCTACTGGGATGTGAAATATTTCTTAGGGCTTTTTGTCCTATACTTTCGAGACCAATTCTTTGGCTTCTTTTCTTCTTCTTTTTTATTTTTTAATTCCTTCTCTCCACTATCTATTACTATTCTCTCTTTTCTTTTGGCCTCAAGAGAGATTGTTTCCATTATTGAGTTTTTTTCTTTTTAAATGATTCAAAGCCCTAATTCCATAGATTTCAAGTGTATGGGATTAAGGTGGTTGAAAAAGGAAATTGGCTCTTCTTCATTTCAAAGAAAAATAATTTATTAGAAATAAAAGTTGTTTTTGAATTAATGTTACTCAAACAAGCATAAATTAATCTTACCCCTATCTTCTAATCAATGACCCTAACCTTCGAATCGCCCCATTATGGGGATGGGGTGGTTCTTAATAGGGTTTTGAATTTGAAAATTCTCCAAATAGGTCTAACGAGGTGAACAATAGATGATGGTGTTTAGGATTTAGAAACGAATGCTTAACTTCATTTTAATCTATGTATCACATTCAAAGTAAACCACCTTTAAGGAATGAGTTCAAAGTGTCCTCACCTTTATATTACTCAACTCTCAATGAATTTCAAGGGTTAGTGTATAAGATATAGTTTGCCTCTTCTCATCCTAACTTTTCAAAAAGTGAGCTACAGGTTTCTTAAGGAGGAGTCTTTTTTTTTTTTTTTTTTTGCTTACCCTGGATCAAGCTTTGCCCCCCAGTTTCTCAAATCATGCCCTAGTATTTGACTTTGTATTTTGGTTTAGTTCATGATTGAGCTTGGCTTTCTAAATAGATCAAGGGTTTTAGCTTGCCTTGGTTACTTTTAAGGGTTAAGGATTGTGCTTAAGTTGGTTGCCTTGATGAGTCATGGTTCATGATCAGATTGGATGCCTAGCTTATTGTCTTATGCTTGGGTAGGTTGATTGGATGAGCCCAAGGTTTGTGTCTAGGTTGAATGCTTAGCTAAGTAGCCTGTATTTGGGTAGGTTACCTAAATGGGCCTAATGTTAGTGTTGGCCAAGAGGCTTATGTTTAGATTAGATGGGACAAAGGGTTCATATTGGCTTTTTTAATAGATTGAAAGACCTAATGTAGGTCAAAAGCCAAATGTTTAGGCTGGCTGCTTGAGTAGGCCAAAGGGCTTGTATTTGTTGAATGGGCCAAGGGCTTTGTATTTGGGGTTGAATGGGCTAAGGGGCTTGTATTTGGCTTCCTTAATAGGTCAAGAGACCTCGTATGGTTTGAAAACCAAGTGTTTGGGTTGGTTACTTGAGTGGATGAGAGGCTTAAGCTTATGTTGGCTCCTTAGGACTATAAGGATTTATAGTCGTTGGCAACTTTTCTCTTCTTTTTTTTTTGCTTTTTTCAATTTTTTTGTTTTTTCTTAGAGAGAGAAAGGTAAAGTTTAATTTTCAAAAAATAGTTTACAAGTAAGGATGGTGAATTTTGGGTTTCTATTTACAAGTCTATGGATTTTATTTACATTTCTCTAAATGAGATCAAATAGTGGTTAGATAACTATTTATTGAAAGACTATTTACAAAGATGGGAATGCTAAAGAATGACTAATGATGAACTAAAGATAGCTTTATTATTTTGAAAGAGGAAGAACAAAATACAAAAACAAAGGTAAAGAACCTAGCATTTATTCTGGAACTTTATTCTAAGCTCTTTAGATCTGAATTGGAAAGACCCTACATTAAGTCATGTATATGGGCCTTAAGATCCTCTATCATCTCATAAGCATCCCTAATGACCTGTGCCAAAAGGGACCTTAAGGCCTGGTTGTGAGCTTCAGAACACTTAAACTTTTCCTTCAGATAGGTAATTTAACCTCTCAGCACCTGCTGTCGAAACCTAGAGGTGTCTAGTGGCCTATTGCTCGGTTGATCTTTTGCTCGATTATCTGCCATTCTAAGTCTATGGACAAGAGTCAATTATCAATGCAATAAAAGAAAAACAAAAACATGGAAATATGTAGATATTAGGGTCATTTTGGGTTAATATATTACTCCTTAAGTTGCAACCCTATTGCAATTTTCAAAAACTTGTTTGCAAAAACTCTTGAACGATCAGTAAGGTTGCAATTTCTTAAGGGTAGTGTATTAACTCAAGTTTGAAGAGAAGTGCATGAAATCAAGGTAGGTTCTAAAAGGTCCTTAAGCTTTGTGACCTCACTTGTTTTTAAAAAACACTTTCATTGGTCATATCAAGCTTAAGTGAGGTGGCCTAATTAACCTCGAGTAGTGGTTACGCTATAGCACCTGAAGCTTACACAATGGCTTCTCTCCTAAGATCCTAAGACGGCTTGGGTATAACGATATCTACCCTACATCTTTGTTGCAATAAATGACCCCTTATCGATAAATCGGTAGCTAAGAGAATACAGAAGCTTCAAGTTTATCTTTTCTTTTTCTAATTTGTTATAATATTGTCCTATTAGTAATTTCCCAAGCCCAGAAGAATGTATGCAAGAAAGGAGGGTTTTAGAGGTTCTTAAACTCTTTGACCTTACGCGTTTCTTACAAAATGCTTCCTTAGTCACATCAAAGTTTAAGTGGGGTAGCCTAATTGGCACCAAATGGTGGTTGCCCTATTACTCTCCGAACTTACAATATGGCTCCTTATCTTAAGGTCCTAAGATAGCCTGCGTTTGACTCCATCTACCTTGCATCTTTGATGCAATAAGTGAACCCCCATGCCTTAGTGTATGCTATTTACAAAATAAATATGCTAATGAAAATAAATATATACATGGAATCAATAACAAATAAACTAATAATTAAACAAGATAGGTAATTTGAAAACCAATTTTAATTTCGAAACATTTTTAAGTGGTTAGCCTTATTGATATCCCTAGTGGAGTTGCTAAATTGTCGAGCTTGGTTTTTCATCCTCTCGGTTCTTCTTTAAATTAGGCCATCTTTAAACCAATCAGTACTAAACCCTACTCATTTAATACCGATCCTTGACTTAGGTTTAAAGAAAACCATTTTTTCAATTTGAAGAGGTATTGGAGTTGCCACTCAACCAAAGTCATGAAAAAGAGTTAAGTTATAACTAATTGGGTGGATTGGTTATAACTTAGCTACCGATTTATCGATTAAAACAAAAAAACAATTTTTAAAAAATGCTTTTTGAAAACTAGAGATCTAGATTCAAGGGTTAATTTATTAAACCCTAAACGAATACCACTTTTTAACTTCTTGAATTCAATTTCACTTTTCAAATATAGCTTTTTTCAATTTTTAAAACAGCTAATTATAATACATACGATTAAATTGATCAATTTACACAAATATCTAAAAATGGAAAAAATAAAACTTCCATATTTTAAGTTGCCCCGTATTTGCATATGGTGCTTACGTACCTTTTATTCGAGATCAGATTTTCGTAGTTAGTTTACCAAAAATATAACGAGTTAATTGATTTTAATTTTTGAAAAATTGCTAAGTTTATGTTTTTACCCATTTTTGATTTATCTAATGAAATTTTCTAAAGGGCTCTAAATTAGAACTCTTATTTGAAAAATTCTAAAGTGCCCTAATCTGAAAAAAACCAATTATTTTTTATTTATTTTGGAAAATCCAAAATTTCTAATATTAAGAACAATTTTATTATTTGTTCCTTTACCTTTTATTTTTATAATATTTCTTTTGTTTTCATTATTATTATTACTATTTTTTTTTGTTGAAATTTGAAAACAAAAATAAAACACTTCTTTTTATCTGTTTTTTTTCCTTTCTTGTTTCGATTCTTCTTCTTCTTTTTTTCTTTTTTTTTCCTTTTTTACTTCTTTTCTCTTTTTTTTTATTTACAAATACATTTACAAATTACAATAAACAATAAAAATGAAATTAATAAAATAAATTGACCAAAAAAAAAGAAAATGGCATCAACTAAATCACAAGCTGGATTAAATTACCAAAGGGCATAGGTCGCATTGGGGACATGTTGATCTCGGTTTGGTCAGTTTGCATCGGACTTCGGGTCGTTCACATGTTATGGGTTGGATAAAGAAGAAAGGGTTAGCAGTTGTTTCTAACGGCTATCAAGGGTTGTTTCAAGTGTTTTTTTAAATGGGTAAACTTACTTTCATGGGTATTCTTTTGATGATGAGGGGTGTAGGCAAGGTATTGTGGCCAATAGCAGCCATCGATGGTGGTTGGTGATGTTTGCTATGGTGGCGTCAGAGGTGATCTCGGATTAAGGTCTTATGGCCATATCTAGGGTTGGCTTCATGTAAAAGGGTAAGGTTGTAGGGATTTTTGGGGCATGGTGAATTAGCTAGACAGGCTGTTGGATTGGGGTTGTATGTGGTGGATTGCAGTAGGTTAAGAGAGTGCTCAGTTCTGGGTTTAGTTGAGAGTGAATGGAGCTGGGTCCTTGGCTTTAGGTACTAGAGACAATAGACGGTGTAGGTTCTATATATGTGGGCATTGGAGTTTGCATGATATGAGAGAGGGGTAATAGGATTTGCGGGTGGTTGTTAGTGTACAATGGTTACCTAGCAGTGTTAGTTTGGTGATTAGTGTTATTACTGTTGCACTGTTGTTGTGGTGATGTATTTGCAGTGCAGTATGGTTGGGGAATGGGTCGTGCATTGAGTGTCATACGGTAGTTTGGAAGGCAATGGGTTGGTTGAAGGAGGTGGCCAGAGAGAGAGAGAGGGGGCCAGTGGTGCGTATGTATCTTTATGGGTTCAGTGTCTATGAGTAAGAGTAGTGTATCTATCACGACTTGAGGACGGCCTAGTCGTGGCAGACGCTATATACTGTACGAAGAACTCCTGATTGGTTACCCTTCCAATCAAGAACTCTTTACACAATATACAAGGCTCTACAAATACTAGTTTCCAAAGAACATCCAGATTCACATGATATCATCATATAAACATATTTATATAAAAGTTGAGTTATAAAGCTTATAATACACAGTGTTTAAGTAAGTCTAAGTTTATAATAATAAGATAAACAAAAGTACATGAGTAAGAGTCTACATAAACTATTTTCTCTCATTACACAGGACAGCTCGCTCTTGCCCAAGTCCTCAGGCTAACTTATGGCATCCCTCGTCCTGTCTCTACGAACAGGCTATCTTGCAACAAAAGTCTAAAAGGGTGTAAGCCTAAGCTTAGTGAGAAAAACCCTCAGCCACACCACAAGCAAGTTATAAGTACATTATAGTCACGTATATGAATGAATGATAAAACAGAATGCCAAACAATACGCATACTTAACTAATTCATATACGTAACTCAGATTTAATGCCCTCCGAAGTCAGGGTTGGAGTTTACACGGCACCAATCAAATTCGGGTATTATACTAGAACTTACTTTACTACAGAACTCCATGTTTCGTACTTATATCAATTAATTCTTTTATTTTTAGAAAAACCCAAGTTCTAGTATAATTATGAGTGGGCCCCCACAGTCCACACTCACTCCTAAACGGAGGCCTTTAGACTCGACCCTTAGCCAGACGGTTGGCGCCTCTAACGCCTAGCGTTCCCGCAGGCCAGGGTAAGGTCATTTTGTACTTGTGCACTGTACAAAACTAAATAAATCAATAATATCAACCCCCGAATGGCCTCTCTTTACCTCCGTGTGATGTGACGGCCGGAATAGTATCCATGCTATGCATGTTAATGCATGTTCCAGTTTCTTTTTACAGGCTGAGTATAATTTAGATCAATTTATGCTGTGACCATCTACTAATACACACAATCATTTTCTATACTACCATGCAATAAACAAGGCATTTTCTGTATTTAAGGTAAATTCACAACTCAACATACAATTACATACACAAGCATTTCCCAAACCCCACACAGTAGTCCATTAACAATAATATTTAAGTCTACTATCTACAATCACAATCAAGCATGGGATCATAAGGTAAATACTCACTCGGTCATAGCGATTTGCCCTAATCGTAGTAATCGATCGAGAGGTCCTTGCTCACCTCAGGGTCACCTAATCATTATGTGATAACAACGCTAGTAAGTACTTGAATTAACTATTAATTCTAAACATCTAATTACCTAATTCTACTTGAATTACTATCAACTTTTACCCAATAAGACTTTAATTTCAATCGTATGTAACTTTTTCGTTTCATTTTTTATATTTATGAATTTATAGTCGTTTTTCATCGTTTTCGAACATATATTCACACGGTAATATCTGTTTTGGGTGTTAAGACCTCTATTTTACGTTATGAACTAAATTTATAGAAATTTTTAGCTATCAATACTTAAGTACTTTTATTACTTATATTTATATCTTTTATTCTTTAAATTCTTATAATTAAAGGATTTTACTTTGCTTTTACTAATTCATGTATTGAGTTAGGTATAATCTAATTTAGAAGGTGTATTAGGATTTACTAATTTAAGTACCTAATTACCTACACTTTTCTTATTTTTCTTATTTTCTAAACCTATGCTTACATCATCGCTTACATCATCCTTTACTTATGTCATTGCTTATGTCATCACTTGCTTATGTCATCATGTGCTTATGTCATCATGTGCTTATGTCATCACTTACCTCATCATATGATTACATAAGCCTTTCCTCATACTTATGTCATATGTACATGTATTATGTACATATTACCTTTCCTCTTATACTTATGTACATATACCTTATACATACATATACTTATACCTATACTTAGACTTATACTGTATTTATATGTGTATACATACTCATATACCTATACGGTTGGATACATATTTTTATACTAAAATTCGTATGCCTAATCTTTTCCTTAAGAAAAGCTTCCTAATTCCATGCTTTTGTGTTTTTATGTATATATTTAGTGTAGTATAGGTATGTATAGTTACATATGATCTTAAGTTAGCTTATGTACATGATAAATACTTATGTACAAAGGTTTATATACTTGTACTCTTTTGGTATTCCCTTATGTGTACATACTTATAAGCATATACTCATGTCTTCCTTTCTTCTTCTTCATAACTTCTAATTTCTACACTTAAAGATGGAAACTTTGTTTCCTCTTCTTCAAGACAACACTAAACACATAACTACTTATCTAATCTACCTAATTAACTAACTAATGAATAATATAAAGTAACATAAAACAACTTAAAGACATACCTTTAATTGTGTTGAAGTTATGGAGACAAAAGTGAAGTAATGAAAGTGAAAGAGGAAGGGGGAGTTCAGGGCATGGAAAGGGAAGTTTTGATTTGTTTCTTTTGTTTGATTTTCATAATGGAAGACAACAAGTGATGGGGTCCAGAAGGGAGAAATGTGGACGGCAATAATTGTAAGAAAGGGAAAAAGAAAAATCAAAAGGAAAAGAAAAAAAAGGCATCATTAAGGAAGAGATATTTTCCTTATCTCTTAGTCTTTTGTTGACTTTTCAAAATGTTGACTTTAGTCAACATGTGTTGACTTGGTCAACTTTTGGACTTTGGTCAACATGTATTAACTTAGTCAACATTCCTTAAGTATGTGTAATTTTGTGCACATAATGTAGTAATTAAGGGAAATTAGGGGAAAAATGAAGGAAATGAGAAGAAATGAGGTATATGATGAATTGATTAGTAAATATGGTTGATGAGGTCTTACTTTAAGTCTTTATAGTCTATATATCTCATTTGATAAACTACTTTGGATAACAAGTGCAAAATGTACTAATTTGAGTATTAAAGTTCACTATATGTAACCTAATCTTCAACTATAACCCTAACCCTAAGTAAGATTATCTTAATTGAATACTTAAGGATAAATATAATCTATGATTCATTATCTTAGATCCTAATGGATTACTTGAGAATTCGAATCATATAAGCATGAATGAGGGTTATCTCTAACCTTTTACTAATGATTTGGCAAAATATAAGCATTATATTATCAATTAGGATTTTAGGGTATATCATGTTGGATTAGTGCACATATGTCCTTAAGGTAATCATTTTTAAGGTTTTTATCACTTTTGAATGAAATCTTTAGCATTTAGAAATATTTAGGGTAGAAAAGTTCTTTACGCAATTGATTAAGTCTTTTAGGGTTTTCACTTTCATTAGCCTTGTCAACTCCTAAATTGTCTAATATAGTTGAGTCTATTTGAAAAACTAGATCAAAACTTTTAGGGGTTTACAGTATCATAGGCTCGATGTATGCGTGAGTTGGAAAGGAAGAGAGTTGAGAGAGAACGGACCAAGAGAGTGAAACTTGATTTAGAGAGAGAGAGGGATCGAATGGTGAGAGAAAGAGGTCTATTCCTATTGTCGGTCTCCCCTTACTTGTATATGTTTTCTTTTTTTTAAATCCCTTACCTTGCACTGTCTGTGTATCTTTCTTTTGAAAATCCCCCTTCCTCTCTACATTCTGTATGTTGTGTCATTTTCTTTTTTAAAGAAAGAAAGAGAGGGAAATAATAAGGAAAGAGGAGGAAAAAATGGGGAAAAGAAAGTTTGCTATCTCGAGCAATCATAAAGTTCCATGTATCACAATTAGATATGTGGCCTAATGACAGCCTAACATGTGGCTTCACATGGAGTTTGGAAAGGAAAGAACAAAAAACATTTCTATGCCTATAATGAGTCTTGAACCCCTGATCTTTAGTTAATCCCAATTGCAATATCTATATGTTTTACCGTTAGACCGTTGACTTATGCCTTATTCATATGTGGACTAGGTTGGCTTGGGTTAGATTTAAATCTAAGCCTAAGTCCAATAGTCCTTTATTTTAAGTCTAATTAAATAAAAAATCTACTCTATTCAAGCAACTTAAAAATTTATTACTTTCTAAATTCCTTATTTTTTTATTTTTATTTTTATTTTCTATTTTCCGTAACTTTTCAAATTTCTTATATGTTTTCCTAAATTTTTCCATTTTTTTTATTTTTTCTAAATTTCTTATTTTTTGTGCTTTTTTTTTCTTGTTTTCCTATTTCTTTGTATTTTTCTAAATTTCTTCATTTTTTGGGGTCTTCTTTAATTTTCTATTTTTTAATTTTTTTTCTAATTTAGGACCCTATAACCTATTCTGAAAAATAAAAGGGGGCAAAAATTAGGTACCTACAACATGTTTCGAGTATATCTGAGTGTTACTTTTACTTCTATTTAGTTTCACATACTTAAATTTAGCTTTAGGTAAACGAAACACCATTTAGTAAAGCTTTAGTGAAGAAATTAACTCCTAAGTACCAAAATCAAAGTGTCGTACATAGGATATGTATATGATCTATAAACTCCACTTAATATTATGTTAAAATAATCATCATACAAAAAAGAAGTTAAGTAAAGATTAGAGTATAAGTAGAATAAGCCAATGATTTGTTACTTAGGCATAAGAAAATGATGGATTATGTAGAAAAGCATAGCTAGAATCTATCAGTCCAAGTCGACCAAATATAGAACATGGAAACAATTGACTTAAAGGCACTAGAAAATGAAGCAAACAAAGTGAAAAGACTAACCAAAGCTAGTAGAATAAGAGTCAAGGGCTTAAAACTCAAAACTAGACTTAAAACTATCAAAATGAGCCCAAAACTCTTGATTGGACCTTAGAGAAATTTCTGATCAGCACCTTAAAACCAAAGAAAAGACATCATAAGATCCATAAGAAGTCTAAATTAGACCCCCAAAACCTAACAAAGTGATAGGTGTTGACTAATACATGAAACAAGCACATTTTGACCACATAACCCACTTAGAAATCCAAGAAAAGTAAGTTAGTAATAAACCATGGATGAAAATCTAACCTTAAAAGAAGTAATAAGCCTTAAAACAAAGTTCTAAGCCCAAGCCCAAAATATTTCACAAAGTAATCAAAAGCTCATTGACAATTTCAAGCCCAAAAGAAGACTAAAACCTAAAGGATGCTATTGCTTTGACTAGTAGACAAAATTGTGGGTCCCAACTCTCAAATCTAACCATACCATGTGAAAGTACACTTGAAAATGGTGGAAATCAACTATAAGATCATAAAAATAGGTTTTAAAATGAGAAAGTTATATACGATTGAAGATTTAGTATAACTAAGGGAAGTTTAAGTCTAAGTTAGGAGTATAACTCAAAGAGCTTTAGGTTAACATTTTATTACATGCTAATTCTCATAATATCGTCTTTATAATGTTTAGGGGGTCCTATTTTTGGAGACGAGCTACCCTTGGACTATTACAACTGAGTAGCCATGGTCGAGTGAGTAACTCTCAATGACTTCATGCTTGATTTTGTTTGTTGTGTAGTTGCACAAAATTATTTTTTCAAACTTGAATGCATGTGGGACATAGTAAATGCATGTGTGTGGTTATATCATTAGACTCTCTGATCTGATAATAAGATAATAACAGGAACTTCTTGTAATATTAGATTTGTACTGTTGTGATGGAATGAAATTTGCTTGACCACAAAATAAATTAGTATAAATAATTATCTAACTAAGAGCTTAAATGAGTCATGCATTGTATATTTTTACATAATAATTATACTGACTGTTACCTCATATGGAAAGTAGGAAGGGACTTAAAGGAGCAAGTGCTCCTGAAAGGATTAGATTAGGCAAAGGATATGCCATATATTATTGTTAAGTTCCTATCCTATCTTACAAGCTTACTAAGCACTAAAGGACACTAATCATTTAGCTAAGGATCATATCTTATGACTTCTGCTTAAATCGTATGATGTGGACTATGAAGGTTATCGCATTGCTAAACTTAGGAATTTTGAGAAAATCATGTTCTTTATTAAAGTAAAGTGTAATTATTTATAAATATACGATTATATGTATATAAACTGATTTGAGCACATAGGTGTAAGTTATATGAAAACCCCAATGCTAGAACTTGGTTATTGGTTTGTGTCTGTTAATAATCTCTAACCTCGACTATAGGGGGCATAATTCTAAGTTGCATATAGTTCTTAGGCTACTGCATGTCTTATTTGGCATTCTGTCTCATGCATTCATATGGTTGTGTATAGATATAAAGTGTTGTGTGACATGAAGGAAGGATTAACTTACTAAGCATAAACTTATACCCCTATAGATTTCTTTTTATGTAAGGACACCTCTTCATTGAGCCGGGCCATGGAATGCCTAAAGGTGGTCTCGTGCGAAGATGGGACTATGTGATATGTAGAGGGAAAGAGGGAACTTTTAGTATTTGATAGGATTTATGATATCTTTTCTTATTATTTGATAGTTGAACTATTTGTGGTTAGTTAAGTATGTATTTCTGTAATTTTGTTTTGGATTGCTATGTTCTATACTTTCAAGTTAATAGTTTATTTAGTAACTTAGTAAAGATAATTATGGTGCTTGATATTATTTGTCTACATGAATGATGGTAACTTGGAGTGGAAGAAGCCTTGTGTGTTGTATGAATGGCCTATGATAAAAAGGGGGATTGATTGTAGACCTTTGTATGGTTCACAATGATCTATTACGACAATGATATTGATTAGGTAGTGATAAATGATCTAACCTTAGCCTAAAGCAGATGTGTCAAGCTTAAATTTTGGTTCTTATTTGTTTTCCTTAATTTGATTTAAATTAGACCCTACGCCTATTTAATTTAAACCCTTGACTAAAATTAAGGAAAACTCGATTTCTCATTTTTGAAAACAAATGGAGTTGCCATCTGGTAGAATTGAGGAAAGGTGATCAAATTAGAACCAATTGGGTAGACCGGTACTCACAAATCTATTAGCCTGCATTTTGAAAAATCTTTCAAGGAACCAGATTCATGGATTCAGGAGCTATCTTATTAAACTCTTTAGAGTATTACTTTAACCTTTCAAATTTAATTTAATTTTTCAATTACCCATTCAAGAGAAACAAACAAAAATATATCTAATTATGAAAATGAAGAAATTGGAAAATTTGCTTTCAAAAAAATGGAAAAATAATTTTTTTATGTATTTTAAGTTTCCCTACAGATACCTATGTACCCTCTAATAGGGATTAAACTTTATATAGTTTAATCCGAAATCTTTAAGTAGGTTAGTTTATTTTAGACTTAGAAACAATTGGGTATATGTCTTAATTTGTTTATTTAACTTTAAAAAAATTCTAAAAGATAGAGTTCCTAATTTAGGATTGTGATTTTGTTTTTGAAAATTTTAAAAGGTCTTAACTTCCATAAAGGGACTTGTTATTTTATTTTTTATTTAGGAAATACATTTTTCTAAGTGATAAATGTTTTTTTCAAAAGGTTTTTTTTTTTTCTAAGTGATTAAATCTTTTGGTATATATTTTTTAGATTGTTCTTTTTTTTTTCAAGAAAAGAAAAGAAGCAATAAAATAAAATAAGAATTTTGAAAATCTTGAAATAATGAGAGAAAAAAAAATTTCTATTACTTTTTTGGTTACATGGAAGATGGAAAGAATTTATAAAAGAATTTTTTTTAAAAAAAAAACTTTCCTAGAAAGTTGATTTTAGGTTAGATGGTCGGATTTGGGTCGTAGCATGGATTTAAGTTGCAAGGAGGAAGAAGAAGACTAGCATCCAAGCTAGGTTAATTCTGATTGATTCAAGCAACGAAATGATTGGGTGAAAGCACTTTTATGAGTATTTTACTGAGTATAGTAAGCATAGAAATAATGTTGCGATTAATGGTGGCCATTTCGGAGGTAAACGGAGTTGAGTAGTTAGGGTAATAAGAGAAAGAGTTGTGGGGTGGCTTTGGCTTGGGTTAATTTGAGAGTGCCATCTCAAGTTGTTGTTGTTGGTGAAGTTAGTAGATGAAGTGGGTCTGCTCGAAAATCACTGTAGAGGAGAAAGAGAAACTCGCAGACAAGAAAGAGAAAGCTTATGTGAATGTGAGTAGAAAGGAGTTTGAACTCCAATTAATGGTAGGATGTGGAGCTTAAGGCTTGTTTATGCAAATCGAGCTTAGAAAGTCATGAAATGGAATAAATCTGAGTATCAAGCTGAAAGGATTTTTAACCGATTTAATTCGAAAATTAAATATAATTGTTGTCATTAACAGGCGAAACATGTTTATGAGGTTGCAATCTTACTTAAAAACACTCTTTAGAAGCTTCCATTTTCATCAATGGAGCTTAAATTAAGCTCAGGTCAATGGAACGTATTAAAGTTCTTTTTCAAGTTTTAATCTCAAATTTGACCCATTAAATGAATGTTTTTGGACAATATTTTTGTTTGATTCGAAATAGGCTATGCATACTATACAATTCCATCATTAATTTGGATGGGATCGTGTAGTAAATACCTTTAAAGGTGGCTCAAATATGAGCCACCAAATTCTTTTGAAGCCATGATGAACTAGGGGAAAGTTTGGAATGCAGGGCAAACAAATGGAATTAGCGAGAAAAATTTGCCTTAGTACATGTGGTACATATAAACGTACTTAGGCAAAAATATATTGCAAGTGCTCGTAGGCCTATTGCTTATGGATTTAGGTAAAGGGCCTTTGGCCCTATTTCATGGACCAGGTTTTAACCTGGTTTGATCCTTATCCCCTCCCTTTTTTTTTTCTAATAATAATAAGAAGAAGAAATAGGTACTAAACCTACAATTAAACCTTAAACTTCTAATCCTAAATTTTAATCTAGCTTAAAATCTCTTATTTTTCTTTAAAAAAAATTCTATCGTTCCTAACATTTTTTTTGTATTTTTCATTTTTTCAAAATTTTTTATAGATAAATAAATAAAATAATATACTAAACTATAAAAGGGGAGGGGGGGGAAATGAGGTAACGATAGTTGCCCCTCTCTGTATTGAAATTTGAGTAAAACTTTACCATAAAAACAAAACAGACACTTATTTTTGCCTTAATGATGATGTTATCCGAAATAACGCTACAAAAAGCTAGCTATCCTAAGCTTGATCCATTGGGGATTTAGCCAAAGGTGAAAGGTAAAAGAGAGAGAGAAGGCGCCTTAAGGGCTAATGATGACGTTAAAATGTCTAGCACCCTATGAGCTAGCTAGAGAAATTGGCTTAAAACCTAATTGTGCCCTTTTATGCTGACTAACTTAGGTAAAAGCTTTTCTAGGGGACTAGCAACCTTAAATGAGAATCAATTTAAAGAACTTAGAAGTGCTACTCTTAGTTTACTAACCTCAGTTGGAGCATCTCTAAGATACTAGCAACCCTAAATTGAAATAAATTTAGAAAGCCTGATCGTGCTATTCTGAGCTAACTAACTTAGGTAGGAGCATCTTTAAGGGACTAGAAACCCTAAATTGGAATCAATTTAATAATCCTAGTTGTGCTACTCTAAGTTGACTAACTTAAGCGAGAACATCTCTAAGGGACTAGCAACCTTAAATTGAAATCGATTTAGAAAGCTTGGTCATGCTACATTGAGTTGACTAACCTAGGCGAAAGCATCTCTAAGGGACTAGCAACCTTAAATTGGAATTGATTTAGAAAGCCTAATCTTATTACTCTAAGCTGACTAACCTAAGAAGGAGCATCTCTAAGGGACTAGGAACCCTAAATTGGAATTGATTTAGAAAACCTAGTCATGCTATTATGAGCTAACTAACCTAGGTGGAAAAGAGTGCTCTTTACTAAATCTTAAAAGCTAGTTAGGAAAGGGGAAGCGCTTTATGGGCTTCATAAAACCTTAAGAGAAATTAGATAGGGCAATGTTATACAAGCTTGCTAGAACTCTAAAAATGATAGAAGGAAAGCGCTCTTACGAGCTAGCTAAAATCTTAAAAAAGAAAAAAAAAAAGATAAAGGGAAGCACCCTATTGGTTGGTTAAGAACCCTAAAGGAAAAGGAGTTGGTATAATGTCCTATGAAATAGCTCGAACCCCAAAAGGTGATTAAAAATAAGGGGGAAAGATCCTATATGCTAGTTACTATCCTTAAGGGATAAGGGCCTAATGTAAATGAAAAGCCTAAAATCAATATGCTAAAATGTATAGAAGCACTTACCTTGCTTTATCAATAGCACCCAAACTATGAAGCCCTTTCTCAAAAGGTCTAATCAAAACAAGCTAACTCATTCATTGAAGTGGATCTAAGTCTCTTGGACGTATCAAGATTTCCATTGTTAACCTAACCAGTCTTGGCAACAGGTTTTACTAGTGACCTCACTTATTAGGGAAATATGGGAAGCGACCTAATATGTGATTTTCTATCTTCTTTGAATAGAAAAATAGGTCAATGCATCAAATTTCTAACCCTACTTATCAACCCTTAAGGCTTCAGATGAATTACCTTCTTGATCCTTCTAGTTAGACTTAGGCCTCAATCCTTGATTGAGTAATAACTATCTACCATAAAGTAGTTTCTTACCCGAATTTGGCTTTACCTTGAAAAATAGACAACAAACCCCTTTGTTAAGGAAGATGAACTCATAATAGAGTATTTTAAAGAATTTTGTTAATTATCGTTGTTCATCTTATCTCGTATTTATAGTGTATGGGTTTTATTTGAATAGGGTAATAGAATAGGACCTTTTGGTGGAGCAAGAAAAGTAATGGAGGTCATTCAAATGGCAAAAATCGTAAGAGATACCATCTTTGCTTATAGAGAATGAAACTAAACTACAGTAATATTTAAGATTGCTAGTGTTTTGGGTTTCAAGTAAAAATTCTATTGATTTTCATGGGTAATACAACTTTACTAAGTCAGAATTTACAGGGTCTCTCAATTCTAGACCATCCATTTATTATAAAATTAAAGCCCCTCCAAGTAACACTTACTTTACAATATAAGGAGCTCCATAATTTGGAGCAAATTTTCCTCTGGAGTCTTATACATTAGGGAGAGCCTTTCTCAACACCAAATCATCCTCTTTGAAGCTCTAGGGCTGTACCCTCTTGCTAAAGGCTCGAGCGATTCTTTGTTGATAACATTGGTTGTGACATAGGGTTATCAATCTTTTTTTATCAATCAAATTTAGCTACTCGATGCACTTCTTTACCCAATCATCCTCGTTTAATTGGGTTTTTGATAGCAATCTAAGAGGTGGGATCACTACTTCCACTAGTAATACTACTTTAGTGCCATATGACATGGAGTAAAGTATTGCCCCTATCGATGTTTTAATAGAAGTTTGATAGGCCATGAGTGCAAATAGCAACATCTCATGGCAATCTCTATAAGTAACAACCATCTTTTCACAATTCTCTTGATATTTTTGTTAGTCGCCTCTACAACCCCATTCATCTAAGGTCAATAAGGGGTAGAATTCCTATTGATGATTTTGAATTGTCAACACAACTCCAACATGAGTTTTTTGTTGAAGTTTGTATCGTTATTTGTAATGATTGTCTCTAGAGTCCCATATTGAACTAAGATATCTCTCTTGATAAGCATGGCCACTACTCCTTTGTTAACACTTAAATAAGATGAGCCTTCAACCTACTTATTGAAATAATCAATGGTGAATAGTATGAAACAATGATCATTAGATGCCTTTGGAGTGATGGAGATAATGATATCTATACCCCATATTGAAAATGGCTAAGGCATATATAATATGTGTAATTCTTGAGGTAGAGCATTTTTCTTGTTCATATAAACTTAGCATAAGTGATAGTTCCTAACATACTTGATGCAATCACCTTTCATAGTTGACCAATAGTATCCTAATCTTATAATTTTCTTAGCAAGCATATAAGCCTTATGAAATTTCGATGACCCAAAAGAGGAGTTAGATAAAGGAGTCCTTAAATGGTCCCTAAAACCACCCAAACATAACAATAAAGCCTAAGTATAGGAATCGAACCCTAAGTGTTCAACCAAAAACCCTAATTGAAGTAAGCCCCAAAAACTTAACTAAATGAGCAAGAGCCCTAATACTTGAAAAACTCTAGAATGATAGCAAAACCTTAAAATGATCATCAAACTCTAATTAAGTGATCAAATATCTCAATATTGTAAATAAACACTAATAGTAAGATTAATTAGATCAATACAAGTAATCGATAGTACTAAATGATTAAAACCTTAATTTTCGAGCTCATACGCGGATCAAATTACTATAAACGAGCACTAAACCCTAAGGAAACCCTAAGCACATGTGTAGGGCATTTGATTTAGCTAAAGTAAGGTGTCAAAGTCCAACAAAACCCTAATCCATAACCAACCCCATTATGTCTTCATTGCCTATAAGTTAAACATGATTAAGGAGCAAAAGACAATCCCTTAATCCCCTTTTAAGATATCTTGTATCCTAAGGGGACAAGTTCTTACCCAATTTGGCAAAAACTTAATAGTACATAGTCCCCATTTTAAGCTTAGTCCTTGTTTTCCCTAAATAACCAAGTTTTGTCCCTTACTCTCTCTCCATTTCTACATCCGACCACCCTCTCCCTTCCTCATTTCCTGTTGTTTCATGAACTCTAAAAAACATCTAAAAACTTACTCAAACTCTCTCTCAAAGTTCAAGACATAAACCCTTTCCTTCTGCTCCTCTCGGCCACACCTACACACCAAACCGCTGACTACCTTGCCACCACCACCACAACACCAAAACCACTACGACTAAGCCCTAAGACACCCACATACATCCCCCTTGTTGAACGATACACTCACACCCTCTTACACATACTTAAACTCATGGTATACTCAACTTAAGAGGGCCTTCTATTCCTTGCTTTAGTAAGAACTTAGGTTAGGTTTTCCTTAGTTTTCTTGTAAGATAATGTTAGATACTAATATTTTTCTTTGTTGAAACTTATTTTACAACAAATCCATAGAAGTTCTAAGGTGTTTCAAGAAGGGCAAACAAAGGTAAGTAAAAGAAAAACCACTTTTAATAGAAGATATAGCACGAATAGACTATGTAGTGTAAGTTTTAGAAGTAAATTATCAAGTGGGACGATAAGACCTTCATTTTCCATGCATGCCGCCCCTTAAATGTTCTCTCACAACATTTCCACACACTTTAATAAAGTGATTATGGTTTTAGATTAGTAGAAACTTAGTTTACTTAAGTAGAAACACCATAAAAATCAAGTGTTGCAAGAAAATGGAAGATTAGACCTTACGAACAACTCATGGCCACCACTTTCATGAACCTACCAGACCTGAAAATTCTTGTTTGTTAGCTTAATGACATGTTTATTTATGTTAAGTATGGTTTAGGACTTAATTAATGAAGTTAAGTAGGCTAAAGTATGGTTAGGGCCCTAAACTAGCTTAGTTAGTGATTATGGGCATAAGAATGGTGTTAATAACCCCAAAGACAATAATTTACAGATCTGTAAGCATATTAAAAGTGGGATAAACTTAAGTCCAATGTTGAGCTTAAGTCCAAAAAGACAAGTGGGCTTAAGCTTAAGGCCCTAAATAGTGATTTAGACACGAAAAGCCCAAAAGAACTAACTTTAGAGCCTATGTAGCTAGGTAACTAGATCTGAACCCTAGGATAAAACGCTTGGAAAGATTTATTTAGGAGGCCCACTAAACCCAAAGGCTCATCCAAGATACTCTCCTATAAGCCTCTTTGTGATTTAGAGCCTTAAACTTAGTAAAAAAGGCCATTTAGACGTATAAGAATATCACCAAGGCCCACTCTAAAATTTTAAAGTAATAAGTAGAAAAATTGCATTTAAAATACTCAAAAGAAGGCCCACAATCATTAGATAAAAAGCCTAAAGTAAAAAATGAAGCCTAAGGCCCAAAACTAAGCCCAAATCCTAAAGCAACCCAATTACCCATGTGGGCCAACGACCTTATAGGGCCTAAATTGAAAACTTGCAAACCTATATACTAAAAAAAAAAAACTTCACCAAATAAAAGGACATTCGAAAATGATGATAACAACTATAAGATCATTGAAAATGAAGAAGATATGCTCGAATTACAAAAACAACTAACTTCGAGTTAATGAGCAGTAAGCTTAGTGAACTAATGCAAATAGAATACTCATAAACCTTAAATTATCTTCTTTAGGGGATGAGGAGTTTGGCTTGGATACGGTAGAGGATTACTAGGACTACTAAACATCATGGTTGAGTGAGTATACTGACCTCTACTTTACTTGTTTATGCTTGTAGTTAACAAAATAATTAATTATATCCAATAACTGAAACTATTGCTTTTTGGGCTAAATAAGATTTTGTATGTACTTGATATGATTGACCTTTCTTGCAAATTACCTTAAGTTGATATGAATATTATATACTTATTGCATTAGAACTTAGGATCTTGGAGAGTGTATATAATTGATTAGTTGCCAATGAATCAGAACTAATAAATATTCGACCCCTAATTAAACCAGATATGCATTGCATCTTATAACATGATGTTAAGGGCATCAACATCATGCAGTAAAACCAGGGATCATGCCTAGTTGGATCCATATTGTACTTTGTATATGAAAATTGTTATCGTATGATTTATTTCGTGTAACATAATCTTGCCTTGACCTTTAGGAACTATCTGGCTCTAAGAAGTACCACCTTTTGCTTAAGGCCATACTGTATCTATTACTGAAGGTTATTTTGATATCAAGAGACTTCGAATTGGACGTGGATACTTAGATCCTAATGTACCAAAATACTTATTAACCCAGGCAACGGTAGGCATTAAAACTGTATTGTATACAGTTACTAACTAACTGTATATATTGTTGCATTGTATTTGCTTAACCATGCATTCATATGCTTGTTTAGTAACTTATTTGATATTACTTATTGTAAAGTAGGAAGTTTACTCACTAAGCAGTTGAGCTTACCTCCTTATAGTTTATTGTTCAAGGGGATTTGTGCTTAGAGCCGGGTCACGAGATGCTTAAGGTTAGTAACACCAACTTAGGATTATGGGATGTAAAGAAGTTGAGAGCTCGAGTGAATCCTTTATTTATTATTAGACTCTCTTTATTCTCCATTATTAAGTATTTTTAGCTGGTTAAGTAGCTTAGACTACTTATGATGACTTATCATGACACTGTATGACCAAATTAAGGGAAACCTCTATCCCCTTTTATCTATGTTATGTTAGTAGTTTATTAGATAATATAACTTTAATTGTACACTCTTCTATTACTTAATGCTAGTTACTAGGAGAAGGTTATAGTCGTAAAATGCTACGTGTAGTATGCCGAAGGCCCTTGATTAAGGGTGGTACTTGATCTTGGATCATTACATATCATATGGTGATACTGCTATAACTTGACCCCCCTTTGGGTTGTGATAGAGCATGTATCCATTCATGAAGGGACTACATACTCCCTTGTATACCTCCTTCATAAAAACTTCGGCTTCTCTATCATCTATACACCTTAAAAGTATACAGTCGAATGATTGTTGGTATAAGATGGACTCACTTATTAAGAACTAGGCGCCCAACCTTCTCATAATCTTTTTGTGCTTTTCTCAGCATTATTGGGATATGTACCTTATTGTAGGAACATTTTGATGTCATGGTACCAAGGCTTTTCATTATGTACATCTCCAATTGTTAGACAGAAAGCAAGCTTCTCTTCAATTCCAATTTTGAGCGGCTGAATTTTGACCTTACTGGATATTCGAATCATGGATGTTAAAGTAGCCAATGCATTAGCAAATTGGTTTTGAGCCCTCAAAATATACATGAATGTGATTTCTTCAGACCTCTCCATTAATTCAATTTGGTGCTAGTGATAATGTACTAGTTTAGGATCCCTCGTTTTATATTCTCCTTGAGCTTGGGCAATAATGAGTGGAGAATCCCCATATAATTCTAATTCCCGAATCTCTTCATCTAAGGCCATTTTGAGTCCCATGATGCACGCCTTATATTTGGTAATATTGTTAGTATATAGGAAAATGAGCCTTACAGTTACTAAGAACTATATACCTTTAGGAGATATCAATATTGCCCTAATTCCACATCTAAACACATTGGTAGCTCTACTAAAGAACATCTTCCATTTGGGAAGCTTTTCGTCTTTCTCTTTATCAAAGTCACCTTCAGCTACTAAGATGTCATTATTGGGAAATTTGACTTGTACTTCTTAAGGAGTAACTTCAAGGGGATTCTCTGCTAGTTGATTTGCTAGGGCTTACCCCTTGACTGAATTCTAGTTCACATATGTGATGTTGAACTCCAACAATAGCATTTGCCACTTAGAGATCCTACCAATCAAAATCGACTTTTTCGCTAAATACTTTAGGGGATCATGTTAAGTTCACAATTCAATATGATAGTAGAGCATGTATTGTCTAAGCCGATGCATAACCTAGACTAAAGCATAACAAGTTCTTTCAATTTTAGAATATTACAGTTCCCCCTTTGTAAACTTCTTACTCAAGTAGTATACGACCCACTCTTTTCCTTCCTTAGCCTTTTGACCAAGCATAACAAGTTCTTTCAATTTTAGAATATTACAGTTCCCCCTTTGTAAACTTCTTACTCAAGTAGTATACGACCCACTCTTTTCCTTCCTTAGCCTTTTGACCAAGCATAAATCCCATAGACTTTAGTAATATGATTAGGTACAGAAACAACGGCTTGCCAGGTTTAGGAGATACAAGAACTAGAAGGTTTGATGCATCTTTGGGGTTGGACATATGGAGAGATACCATAGCGAGTAAGAATAAGGAAATAAAATGGGGGGTTTAGAAAATCCATGAGCTATCTAATTAGATATGATGCACCAATAAGTTCTTACACGGCATACAATCTGTTAGATATGATACACCGATTCAAACTGAAGGGTTACTCGCCGTTACTCCTTACTAATAGTAATAGATAAGAGTTAAAGAGTAATGAGAACACTAAGGTTGCTCAAAAGATGCTTGAATAATCTGATATTTTGATTAGTTTATTTGCCTACGTACAAGAAAGTGGAGGTTTATATACCTATCTACCATGGTTACTTTACACATATGAAAAGATAAAAAGGGTATTCTACAATTAGGTTACATGAAAGTTACTAAAAGTGTGTGTGTGTGTGTGGGGGGGGGGGGGGGGTGTGTAGGGGTAAAAGAGACAGAATATTCAGTGTGAAAAAGTGAAAAATCCTTCTAGAAAGATCATACCAAAAGACACGTGTCGTGTAATGGATGGGAGTTAGGACTATGATACAAAGTAGATGAAACAAAAAGTCCTAGCATTCAGGGGGCCATCAAGAGGGCAAGTTAATTATTACGTTGGCTTTATCAAGGTCTACTTCAATGCTCCTTTAGCAGATTATGAAACCCAGTAATTTCCCTAATTTTACCCTAAAGGCACACTTCTTTGGGTTTAGCTTCAATTGGAACTTTCTCAACCTATGCAATAACTTCCTCAAATTATCCACCTGATTTTTCCCTTCTTTAGATTTTCCAATCATATCATCAACATGTACTTCAACCTTTTTGTGCATCATGTCATAGAAGATTTCAACCATTGCTCTCTAGTAAGTTGCCCTAGCATTTTTGAGTCCAAAAGGCATTACTTTGTAGTAAAATGTGCTCAAGTTGTAATGAAAGTTGTCTTAGCCTTATCTTCTTCAAACATTTGAATTTGATTATATTTGGAGAATCCATCCACAAATGAGAAGAGATGGTTCCTAACTATATTATCCACTAAGACGTCAATATGGGGAAAAGGGAAGTTATCTTTAGGTGTTGCTCGATTGAGCTCTTGAAAATCTATGTACACTCTAACTTTTCTATTCTTCATCATCACTAATACAGTATTAGCTACCCACTTTGGATAATCAGATACTTTAATGAAACCAACCTTAAGTAACTTCTTGACTTCTTCTTTGATTTTCAATAAGATATTTGGTCAGAATATTCTTAGCTTCTACTTCTTAGGTTTAGTATCTTCTTGTATGGGCAAGTAGTAGACCACAATTAATGAATCTAACCTGCACATATCCTTATAAGACCATGTAAACACATCTTGATACTTAGATAATAGTGTAGTTATTTCTTCCTTTTGTTCTTCTTTCAAGTTCCCTCCAATCTTCAAATTCTTTGAGCTATCATCAATCCTAATATTAATTGTCTCAGTCGACTCATTAATGGAAATTCTACCCTTCTCATGTTTTTGTCAGCTCTCTTGTATTTTACTGTAGTCATTAGCATTACTCCTAACGACTAAGCTAGTAGGGCTAAAATTGATATCAATATTTTTATCATCTACTTATGTGAGGTATCTTGGCTTTCATTCAAAGCATTGGATCCTAGAGAAAACTTATTGCCATTCACGGGGATGGAGAACCAATTATTCATGTAGATATGGAGCTCTTAGGATGACCCCACCGATTCATCTTTGCTGGTAGATTCTAAGGTTTGAACATTAACCCGAATAAATGTCTTGGTCAATGGTGGAAAGGTTATTGGGTCTTGATACAATTTGTGATCTCTCTTGCCCCTCACTTGCTTATTTTACAACTCTTCCATTGGAATTAGAAGTACCAATTTGGCCTTCCTTGAACATTAGTCTCTTGCATTTCTTTTCCTTAGGACTAGTAACCATGCATACTTCATCAAACATTTGGAGCCTAAAATCCTTATGCTCTTTAATGCTAATATAGGGTATAGCCGTTTCCTTATAGATTTCATAATCTTGATCCCCTAAAATTGTTATCACTTAGCTATTTGTGATAAACTTGACCTTCTGATGCAAACTTGAAGGTATAGCCCTTGCTACGTGAATTTAGGGTCTTCTTAAGAGGAGGTTAAAGGACCTCAAGATGTTTAAAACTTGAAATTGAACTTTGAAAGTTTAAAGGCCAATGTCGACTAGCAAGTCAATCGCCTCTAAGGTTTCTCTTCTAGATCCATCAAAAGCCTTAATCGTTATAAAAATTAGCTTAACCATAGTCATACCAACACCAAATAGATCTAAGGTAGCAAGGCGTTAGACCTTTAATGATGACCCATTGTAAATAAGGACTCTGGTTATGATCATACCATTGCTTCTTACTACTATAAGAAATGGTTTAGCGTATTAGTTACCCTTCTCACCTAATTCTTTAGTAGAAAAAGAGATTTGATTTATGGTGAAGATGGAGTTAGTGATTAGTCCCATCCTTTTAGTTCACATTTCACGAGGTACCTTAACAACCTTAGAGTTCGAAACAAAGCTTCCCATTATAGCTTGGATGCCATCAACAAACCCAAAAGTGATATCTATGTTAGAGTCTTGGTAAGCTAATCCATTATCTTATATTTGCTTGACTTGTTCATTTGGGTGAAGGCAAACAATCCTTCCTCATATTCAGCTGGTTTATTGCTTAATTCCTCCAATACATGCATCTTTTTTAGGTCCTCTCTTAGGTCATAGACCTTGTTGGGGTGGGTAATCCCTCCTACGAGAGAACTTGATTACCCTTAATTAACTGCTTGGTAGTTGAATGGGATAGCTTTATAATTCTCAAGGGCTATGGGTATATGAAAGGTGTATCTCTTGGTCATTAGAGCTTATTTGTCTTCTAATTTGTCAAATCGTAGACCTTGGGTTTTCAGTTGGAATTGATCATGTTGATGGCGAAATTTGAATCATTAAGAATCATATTGATGATAGGGCTATGGTTAGGTAAAAGGGATATTGTTGACATTTGGGACTGCAGCTTCTACAAAGTTCAATTAGACCGAACTTGCATTAATTAGCTCTTGAATCTTATATTTTAGTCTTTAACATGAATCGGTCAAATGATCTACTTACGCCAAGTGATATTGACACTTTGCATTAGGATAAAAAACCCTTGGCTTGTATCTTTCATTGGGAAGCTTGAAATGGATTAGATTATCGTTCCTCAAATTTTCAAGGATTAGGTTAAGAAGAACTGGTATCTTGGTGAATTGTCTTGGGGCCCTATTGACTTAAGGTTAGCTTTAGAATTGTTGCTAAACCAGTGGAGGATTTGTTTTGGAGGAGACCCGGGTATTAGGCCTAGTGTTCGAATTTACCATACCAACAATGGCTTCTTTAGGCTTGATGGTAGTTGGCTTTGTAGAGAGTGGTCTTCTATCTTATGGCTCTTGGAGTTTGCTAGAAGAGATGGTACTTTCAATTTGGCACCTTATAACTACTACTTTTAAAAAGCTAAAGGAGGCTTGCCCAATTGGGTGGAAGAAGTAAGGCCTTTCTAGAGTATTAATAAAGATCGAGATTAGCCCTTTTCAATCATGGGAGTAGATACCCTTATAGTTAAGGATCTCTATCTTTGGGCATACTCCTTAAACGATTGGTTGTTCTTTTTCTGCAGGGCGACCAAGTCCATCATGGTTGGTGCCACTTCAACACTGAACTTATACTATTCATAGAATGCCCTAGTAAGCTTCTCCCATGTGTTTACCTAATTTAAGTTTAGTTGGACATACTAGGTCAAAGCAAGACCTGTCAAGCTATCTTGAAAAGTCTATACCATAAGCTGGTCATATTGTACGTACTTGTCCATCTTTTGCACATACAATCTAGTATGCAGTTTAGGGCAGCTGGTCCTATTATATTTTTGAAATTTTGGTATCTTAAACCTTTCAAGGAAACTTCCATAATCATTAGAAGAGAATTTTGTGATATAAGCTTGCTCGAAACCATCATAGCCTTCCAGTGCCTTCTTTTTCTTAGCAATCTATTGCTTCAGCTTCCTCTCCAATTCTTTCAATTTGTCTTAGTTAGCATCAGAGTTAGCTGGCTTCATATTGACTGGGAATGAGTTAGTGTTGGGCTCAAAAGTTAGGTTGGCCTTTGGATAAACCCCTTCTCATTCGAAAGCTTAAAAGCCGGGTTAACTTTATGATAGCTCTCTTTTGCTTCCAAGGGTGGAGCTTCAATATTTTTCCCATAATAGGCCTTAAAGCTTTTTTCATTTGATGGTGTTGTAGATTTGAGTATGGTGATGTTACTAGTTAGGAAACTTAACTGATTTATGATTTTCCCACTATTCACTCCAAAGAGCGAAACTTCAGCTTAGTGGGATTAGCGATTTCATGGTTGACATTGTTACTGTTGTCCTTTGTATTGATGTTGTCATTTCCTTGGTTAGCCATTCTAGTTTAAGAGCAAGTGCGTATTAGACTTTTTTGAAAGGCTTGATGTTTGGAAGCTATCTTTACAGCTTAGAAATTACACTTCTCAACAAGTGAGCACAAATATACATATATATATATATATATTGAAATAAATAAACTCACAATAAATGTAAGAATACATAGCATATAGATGTAAAGAACTTTAAGTTGGCAAGAAACTCATAGTGTGGAAAAATGCTTTTCTTTTATTAATTCTCGCAATCTGTGAGGCTTACATCATTTGTCATTTTATTACATAAAATTAAAAAACTCATAAGGCCTAAACTCTCCTCTTTTAGTGATGATTTGCCTTAGCCTCCTCCTTCTTCCTCTTCTAAACTTTGGAGGCCTTTAACTCTTGAATTTTTCCCCTAGCCTTCTTGAGTTGTACTTCTAAGGCTTTCATCTTCTATTGATATTCTTCAAATTGGGCCTGAGACCCAGCACTCCTTCTCCTCGCTTTTTTGGTGTGGCTCTAACTTTTTTTTTTCTTTCTTCATCACTACTTCTTCCCTTAATTTTAGAAGTTAGTAGTAGACGAATTCCTTCGTTGTTTAAGACTTTTCAAGCATTCCTTTAATAATAGGGGTGGTCATCATTTATACCTAAGAGATTTGATGTCTAAGAGTTTGGCCACTTTATCAGCCAGAAGGATATGGGTATCAAGAAAATTGATCATGATAGGCTTACAAGTTGGTTTTTGAGCCAAAGCCTGAAAGGGCCCAACTTATTGGATTATTGTAGCTAGTTAGTACCTAGTGCAAGCATTCAACCCAATTAGAGGAATCACTTTAAAGTCCTTACATCCTTTAATCATTTGGTTATTTGAATTCCATTTGGCCATAAAGAGTATTTCTTCAGCCTACATGTCCTGAAAATACTGAACCCAATGTCGAGTCGTAATGTTTTTAGGTAATTGGATCCATTCGTTAAAGGACTTAATGAGATCATACTCTCATGTGAACTTAGCCTGACTGAAGTCTAGCTAGTGGCTTCTTATGTGATAGATGAACCAAACCATCAATAAGACTATGTTAGTTTTTAGATCCCCAAATTTCTTACTCTTAAGATGGCTCAAGAAGTTGATCTACTTAGCCAAGAAGGTAGGGATGTAAAATTTCCCTTCCAAGAATTAGGATACCAGTTCAGCCACCCTAAAATGAATATAGTGTGACTTAACTAAGAATAGGATTACACTGAATACTACTAAGATATAGGTGTTTACTCGATGTTGGTGCTAAGCTTATGGATCTGCATAAAAGATATCTTGTTTCTCCTAATATCTTAGTTCAATAGAGAACCACATGATGATATCATCCATCCTGAGGGCCTTTCCCTTAGCTAGAGATTGGTTTATTTTTGTTTTTCTCACTCCTAGTAGCTCACTAAAAATTTTTGGTATAGTGATCTCAAGGTCCAATACATAAATGTTGTCAGTAATAGTCGAAGCTTAAAGTAAATGATTGGGCTTAATTAATTTGGGCCAAAATAGGAAGCAGTAGCTTCAAGCTCCCAAAAGTGTACTGAGGCTCGCATCAAAGTGATATTTGGATTAATACCCTATAAGGATAGGATGGATCCGATTTTGCTCTTGTAAATTGTTGTTTGTTGGAGGTAAAGAGTTGAAACCAATTCTCTAATGACTTCTGACGCTTGCAAAGTAAGTGGACATAGATCTCCTTGAAAGTATCTTAGGTAAAGTTAGCCATTTCTATGAAAGATAAAATTACATCAAAAACCTATTCTAAACTTTACATGTGATATTTTACAAGGATATTTGTAGTGAAATTTAAAATTAAAAAGGAAAATAATATAAGGAAATTATAATGACTCCACAGTTGCTAGATTCTTTTTTTTTTTTTTGTTGAGTTTGCCATATTATGGATTCTTGCCAATCTTTGAAAAGAGGATTCATGCTTATAAAAGAGTGGGTTCTAAAAGTTCTCAAGTTTCATGACCTTGTACATTTTTGAAGAAATGGTTCCTAGTTCACATTGAAACTTAAGTACGATAGCCTAATTAGCCTCGGAAGATGGTTATCTTACAACGTCTACAACTTACATAATGGCCACCCCCCCTCCCCCTATTAAAGCCCTAGGACAGCTTGGTTCTAACTATATGTACCAAAAATTTCAATGTTCAAGTACTTAAACCCCCCCAAAAAAAAAACCCATAGTTTAGTTGCAAATTGATAGGTTAGTATAACTAATTTACATATAAAAATAACTTACAAGGATAAATTACAATGAGACTTAGGTAATTAAAAAATAATAAATCCAACATTGGAAGGTATAAGTGGCTAGCCTTCTTGACATCCCTAGTAAAGTTTCCAAGTTGTTGAGCCTAAATTTCAGTTCTTATCCGTTTTCCTTAATTTGATTTAAACTAAACTTTATGTCTATTTAATTTAAACCCTTGACTAAAATTAAGAAAAACCTAATTTTTTGTTTTTAAAAATAGATGGAGTTTCCACCCAATAAAACCAGAGAAAGGTGATTAAATTAGAACCAATTAGGTAGTTTGATTTTAACTTAGCCATTAGCCTGCATTTTCAAAAATCTTTCAAGGAACTAGATTCATGGATTCGGGGGCTATCTTATTAAACTCTTTTGAGTGCCACTTAACCTTCCAAATTTAATTTAATTTTTTAATTACCCATTTAAGAGAAACAAATAAGTAAATAAACAAAAATATATCTAAGTGAGAATTTTATTTTTCAAAAGGGTTTCTTTTCTAAGTGATTAAATCATTTGGTACATATTTTTTAGATATTTCTTTTTTTTTTTAAGAAAAGAAAAGAAGGAACAAAATAAAATAAGAATTTTGAAAATCTTGAAACAAAGGGAAAAAAATTTTCTATTACTTTTTTTTTTACATAGAAGAGGGAAAAATTTATAAAAGAAATTAAAAAAAAAAGTAACCTAGAAAGTTAGTCGTAGGTTGGGTCTAGTCGGACTTCAAGTAGGATGTTGGATCTAGGTCACAACATGGATTTAGGTCATAAGGATGAAGAGGAAGAACAGTAACTAAACTAGCTTGATTCTAATTGATTCAAGCGCCAAAATCATCAGGTGAAAGCACTTTTATGAGTATTTTATTAAGTATAGTAGGCACAGAAATAACGCTGAACTCAAAGGTAGCCATTTCAGAGGTGGATGGAGTTAAGTGGTTAGGGTAGTAAGAGAAAGAGTTGTACAATAGCTTTGGCTTTAGCTTAGGTTGATTTGAAAGTGCTATCCTAGGTTGTTGGCGGTAGAGAAGTTAGTAGATGAGGTAGGTTTGCTTAAAAATCACCGTAGTGTGGTGGTTATAGAGAGAGAAAGAGAGACTCGTGGACAAGAGAGAGAAAGCTTATGTGAGTGTGAGTAGAAAGGAGTTTCAACTCTAGTTGATGCTGGGATGTGAAGCTTAAGGTCTTATATACACAAATCGAGCTTGGAATGTCACAAAATGGAATAAATTTGAAGACTAAGCTTAAAGGCTTTTTGATCAATTTAATTTAAAAGTTAAATATAATTGCTATTGTTAACGGTTGAAACATGTTTATGAGGTTGCAATCTTAATGAAAAGACTCTTTTGAAGCTTGGATTTTCATTAATGGAGCTGTCATGACCCTAAAGGGGGCCTAGTAGGATTACTTAAAATTTCCACAAAATGTGTGCACCCATGATATGAAAACTGCCCTGCAAGTCAGAGGCTGGAAGACTCTAAATGATGAATTACTAAGGTTACTGATTTTTAAGTAAATAATTTATTATAAAATACAAAGATAAATAACTATGGGTATCTGATATCCCATAGTTCTTCAAAACCGCAGAAAATCGGTATCCCCTACCAAATAATAAGATAGGATATACTAATATTATAAAAGAAATACAAGAAAATTTAATTATCAACAAGGTTGCTCGTGTATCATCTAAAGAGTACTCAGCTATTCCTAATACTAAGATACATATCTTCATCTCATACTCAGCACTCGAGACTTGTCCCAATCCTAATGTAAGTAAACCTGCAAAAGAAACTATGAGGGAGTGAGCATATAACAGCTCAGTGAGTTCGTTCCTCACCACCACCGTTTAAGCAAGTTATCACACATTATTACCACGCATGTAAGCAAGCTATCTACATACAAAATAAATGCAGGTACGATGAACACAAGCAACACATCCATAAGAGTCCGGAACTATAGAAGGTGTAGAATTATATCGTCTACACTTTGATTATCCCTTGTACTTACCCACACAGGGCACCTCAGCTTACCCGCATAAGGCTACCTAGGGGCCTCACCCCCTAGGCTTCACTCGACTATTATCCTAGCCGAGAAAGAAAATTTCAATTCAAATAGGGGGATTCCATTCTAGGACTATCCACCCTCCAAGGCCCCTCAGGCATAACTTGCGAGTCCATCTGGCAAGCTACAATTAACCAAGGCCTTACAGGCACAATAAAGCAAGTCCTCTCACTATAAAGTTTTCAACTAACTCTGATATTATCGTAGATATATTTAGTTTGCCCTCTGCACTCAAGTTTTATCCCAGCTTAGTATAAATAATCCTACAAAAGAAACTAAAAGAGAATGAGTATACTATAGCTTAGTGGGTTTATTTCTTACCATTACCATTCAAGCAAGTTATTATACATTATTAGCATACATGTAAGTCATTTACATATAAAATGAATGCATGCATGATGCAAGCAAGCAACACATTAACAAGTATCTAGAACTATGGAAGGTATAGATTTACATTGTCTATACATCAATTTTTCCTCTTTACTTACCCGTACAAAGCACCTCACCTTAACCATATGGTTTACCTGAGGGCATTGTCCTTCCAAACAACACTTGACTATTACTGTCATGACCCTAATGGGGGCCTAGTAGAATTGCTTAAAATTTTCACACCATGTGTGCACCCATGATTTGAAAATCATCTTGCAAGTTAGAGATTGCAAGATTCTAAATAATTAGTCACTAAAGTTCTTATTTATTTATTTACTTATCTTAAGATCACACATATGTGACTATGGATATCCGATAAGCCACAGTCCAACAGAACTGTAGAGAATCGGTATCCCCTACTAAATAATAAGATTAGGTAGAAAAGTTCTAAAACTCAAACTTACTAAAGTCACAAAATTTAAATATAGTATTAATAACTATATACAAATGAACCATATAGTCTGTTCTTAGAGTCTAACTTCTATGCATCTCGACGTTAGCACTCAACTCTCAGTTCTTAACCTATGTCAGATCATCTAGTAACCTGCAAGAGAAAATTGTTGGGATGTAAGCTACAGGAGCTTAGTGAGTTAATTTCCCTCAACCATACAGCAATCAAGTTATACCATGGATAAGTTCAACCAAATGAATGTATGAACAAGCAGTATGCCAAACAAATATATGCAAGTGACCAGGTATTGCATGCCACTCAGATTTAACACCCTCCGAAGTCAGGATTAGAGATTCATCGGAACAGTCAGATCCGGGTATCATATTAGAACTTATTTCATAACGAAACTCCGCGTTTCATATTTAAAATGTAATGGTACATCCATTACCAGCTTTATCAAAACGAGTTCTACATATGATTGTGAGTAGGCTCATGCAGCCCTCACTCACCCCTAAACGAAGGCCTCTAGACTCGACCCATAGCCTGCCGGTTGGCGCCTCCAACGCCTAGTCATCCCGCGGGCAAGGGTAAGGTCATATCGTACGTATGCACTGTACGAAATCAATAATAATAAATAATCAACCCAAGTATGGCCTCTCACTACCTCCGTGTAATGTGACTGCCCGGAATTAGTTATGCAGTGCATGATTTATGAATGATCCAAGTTAACTTTTCTAGTCGAATAAAAGTTAAGTCATATTTAATCAGTGATGATTCCAAGTCACAAACAATCAATCTATTGAATCTACTATGCAACAAACATTATATTATTGACATTTAAAGTAGATTCACCATTCACAACAATTATCATGCACAAGTATAACCCAACCCCATACACATTCATTTATAAATCATAATTTAGATTCACTAATCACTCGGCCATGGCTAGCTTACGGATCATAATAGTCAGTGGACAACTTAGGGTCGATATTAAGATCACCTGAGAATAAGGAAAATTTATAAGATAGGAAATTTAAAACTAACTAGTGTTATAATGTGTAAGGTTTATTTCACTTAGTTACGTGAAATTATCGATTCGAGCTTTTTATCGAATCACATGTAAATTTTTCATTTTAGCTCAGATTGTTATGAACTTATAGATCATTTTGATTATTTTCGAGCGTATTTTCTCGTAACGAGGTCCGTTTTGGACGTTGTGACTCGTAACTTAAATTGTGATAGAAAAAGATCACAAAAATGATTACTTAAATTTAAAAATTATAAAATATTGATTTTTGCTTTTTTTCATAACATATTTATAATTTAATAATTATTTAAATCACATGTTTTTTATTTTTATTATTTTGGGTATATTTTCCTAGTTTTCTCATTTTCTTATTTTTTTTATGTACCTTACGATTATACATATATATATATATATTCCTATACTTATAATATATAATTCATAATTTATAATTTATGTTATTGTAAATTCCTAAATTACGGTATCATATATACATATATACATTAGACATTACAAGTATTATATAAGTATATGTATTTATTTAAAACACACTCTTATACACATATTCATATATTTATATATATTTTGTATTTATTTATTTATATGTCTTACATGTATATATACCTAGAAATACATACATATATGTTCGGCATACATACCTATAAATACATACATGTATATATTCGGCATATATATACTTATAAAATATATAGTATTTATCATAAAATATGTATACTATATATTACATACATAATATACCTTATACTGTTATATATATATATATATTTCTATGTCTTATATACATATAAAAATACCCTACTATATACTATACAACTACATATATATATAATCATATATGTATACCCATTTATATATAAAGGTACGGTACATACATATATATTTATACTATAATTATGTAAATTACTAATTAAATGTATAGATGTATATAAAAAAAAATACATAATACATACTATATACTTATGTACATACATGTATACATAACCTAATATTATATTTACACATATAATTAAATTTAGGTATTCATATACATAAACATATACTATTGGTATTATATGTAAAAATACCATACAAATACTATAATTCTACATGTGTATACTATAATATACATATATACTTTCTAAAATAATTCACTTACCTTGTAGTTTTTATTTTTTTTTCTCCTTTTCCTTCTTCTTTTTCTTCCTTCTTTCTCTCTTTTCTTTCTTTTTTTTTTCTCTCTTTTTCCTCACGGTATGCAGATTTTGTGTGTGTGTTTGTGCAGATTTTCTTTTTCTTTTTCCATATTTATATGTTGTTCTTGCTCACGTGATTGTTAGCTTAATTTTTAAGGTAAGTTAGCTTTTTATTAATGTAAATAAGACAAAAAAATAACATCATGTGGCTGCTAATTTTTAGTCTTAACTTTTGTTATTTCTTTTGTGCAGGAGAAGAATTGGTTTGGAAATGAGGAAGGAAAATGAGATAAATTGGAGATGGAAGAGAAGGAAAATGAAAGTTATTAACAAATATGTGTAATTTTTCGAATCATATAAATTATAGCGAATCTCTTCGTAGATTAGTTTCAAAATTCTGTGAAATTTTATTAATTTAACTGATACCTGTTACAATTATAATTTTTACAAGTTATTATGGTAATTTCATTACAATTTCGTACAAATAGGCGATTTAGTCGAAAATTACATTTGAGTATAATTTTATCACTATTGTGTAATATTTAACTATTTTATAGGTTTATATTTATGATTTTAGAGTTTCAAGCAATTTTAAGTTCAATTTCGATTAATGATGCAAAAACTAATTTTAGGGTTTTAGTAAGTGATTTAGGGTTTTGATAAATTCCAAAGATTTTGTTATCGGTGTTATATTTCATTTATTAAACTTCATATTCTTTTATTATTATTAGCCTTATCGACTTATTGTATAGTTTAGAACATTCGGACTCGAGTTAAGGTTCAACTACTGTTTTTCTTAGAGTTTACAATTACCCTAGCCGAGAAATAAATATTAGTCTAAACAGGTGGACCCCAACTAGAGCCATCCACTAAACATATCTAAGGCCCCTCGGGTATACAAAGTAAGTCTTCTCGCTATAAAAATATTTCTAAGGTATCACATGCATAAATAAGTGAGTTCACTTGCAATCAATTAGAGATACCATACTAGCTTTGCCTCAATGATAAAATATCATTCACAAGCATTATAAGTCTTAAAAAATATCTTTCCAAAAATATGTTCAAGATTAGAAAAACGTTTTCCAAACATAATTTTTTTAAAAATCTTCAAAGCTAACATGCTCCATTAGTATACTAATTGAGTCATCGACATGCAATAAATATAACCGGTTATTTTGGTTAAACATTTATATTTACTAGTTTAAGAAGGTGATCATATAGATGATAGTACATAGGCAAAATGATCATTCAACAAACAATCGATATTAACTAATAAGCAGTGTTCAAACATCAAATAAACAAGTGGATAGTAGATCATCAGAACTCCTTTACCTAGATTAATACTCATTCTCCAAGCTATTGGGTTTTCAGAACTTGACAAATAAATATCTAAAAGATAATAAAACTTATAAGTACTCAAAAGAGCTAGGTTCCTTAGTTAATTAAATATCTATTGTTGTTTCCCTAATTTTCTCACTATAACCCCAGTATGGTATAATCATAGTTTAACATAAATCATTTACCAATTCTTCTCAGTTTATCTTAAATTTTTAATCGCGTAAAACTTTTTCATTCTAAAGTCAATAATTATGATTTTATAGTCGATTTTATTGTTTTCGGATATACTTTCACATTGCAGGGTCCCTTTTAGATGTTGAGACTCGTATTTTCCAATATGGCCTTAAAATGTTACAAATTTTGTTATTTTGTCTCAAATAATTTTATTTATTGATTTTGAGCCTTTCTTTATTAATTTAATTAATTTCAAAATTTTATATTTTTATAATATTTTATTTTTAAGTCTATTTATGTCAATTTGATTATTTCTTCATTTTTAAGTTGGATTTACCACTTCTATTAATTTTTTTATTATTTTAATTTTTCCTAATTTATTAATTATCGTCACTTTATTTTACAATTTTTGGTTTAATTAATTATTTTAGATAAATTACTAACGTAGCATATTCCTATTTGTCCATGTAGCTATTTATTGATTTTCTCCTTATTTTTACATTTCTCAAATTTTGTATTATTATTATTATATATACTTATATGTTATTATAATTAGTTAATTAATATATTATGGGCTCTAATTATCCTTTATGGGTTTCGGCCTACTATGCATTTATATACATATATATAATTTTTATGTTATTTCAATTAGATATATTATAAATATGCATGTACTTATATTCCTATATATACATATATACTTAATTATATACATATACTTAATATATTAGCAGATATACGTATATATATATGTATGTATACTCATACTATATTATTATTATAAGTATATATACGTATTTATACTTATAGTATACTATTATTATACATATTTATGTACATGTATACATACTAGTACACGTATTTATACTCCATTTTATGCGTGCTTTTATATGAGTATATATACGTATATTTATATTTTCTTATTGTATTTTTATGGAATTTCAATATAGAACATATATACATACATATATACTTTCAGGTTTTGCACATATATGTATATATACTTAGTATTTCTTATATGTATGTTTATGTATATATTATAATATGCTTGTATAGTGGCGTATATACATATATATATTTATATAATCTTATCATTTTTCCTTATTTATTCATTTATATGGATATATATATATATTTATTAGGTATTCATATGTATATGAACATAAACCATGTATAACAATATATATATACATATACCTAACTAAGTCTATAACATATCTGTATATATAAATAAGTATCTATATGTATAATAGCATATGTACACATATAAACATAATTTCTAAAAGAAATGAGGTATATACACAAAATTCGAGTACATATATATGTAACTTCTAATATAGTACACTATAATACATATTATTACATATCAATACATCAAATGTAGAAGTATATAAAAATATATAGAGAAATAAATAAAACATAATTTACATAAAAGAACTAATTCTAATAATATACAAGGAAAATATATTTACTTGTTCTTGAACATTTGTGAAGAAAAATCCTTCTTTTCCTCCTTCTAGTGTTGCCGAAATAAATGGTTAGTAGTAAAATTCAAAGTGGAAGGTTGGTGAAAAAAGAAGAAGAAGAAATTGGAGGAAGAAGATGAGGGAAGGAGAGAGAAAAGTGGAAGTTCATAATTAGGGATGATGTAATCTTATTTAAATGTGTTAATTTGTGTTGGTTGCAAAAAATTGAAGAATCTTTTATGAGGGTTTATTGTTAAATACTAAAAAGGAGGGGAAAAGGAAAGAAAAAGAAAAGGAAATTTAATGCATTGAAAAGGACACTTTGACTTTTAGTTAAAATTAAAATAATAATATAATAATACCATTATGTGGATGCATATATTATAATTTCGAAGGGGGAAAAGAAAATAAAAAGTAAAAATAAGGAAGAGAGGAAAACTAAAGGAAATAAATAAAAAAATAAATTTAAAATTTTATTTAAATATTTTTTTAATATTAATAATAATAAATTTCATAATTATAAAGAAAATTATGAGATATATAATTTATATTAACTATATGACACATAAACAACAAAATAATACTAAAATTAGATTCATATAATAAAATTCATTTTATACTAATTTATTCATATGGATAAATATAATTATTAATAATTATAAAATAATATTATGAAATTTATAAATTAATTTACTACTCTCTTACTTATTAGCATTTAGTAGTTATCTTTAATCATTAGTGAGCGATTTTATGCGATTTGGCATATTGATCAATAATGGCACCCAATTAGGGTTTTATTATTGTGAAAGTAAATTTTTATGTTTATAAGCTTAAGATTTAAGTTTTAAGGTTTTTATTATATCTAAGTTCAATTTCTAATGTTTATACACATATAAAATTTGGAGTGTTCATACACAATTAAGGTTTTGATCATTATATTAAGGTTTTTCTCTTTAAAATAGTTTAAGGTTTATAAATTAAATAATATTTTTAGTTTATCAATCCTTGTTGACTCGCAGAGTTATCTAGGACATCTTGGTTCAATTTAAGGTTTCGATTAAGAATTTACGAGGTTTACACCTACATATGTAGACAACGTAGGTGGTAGATTCTAATTGTTTTTAGTTGCTGAATATTTGGATGTATATTCAACAATACGCATATTTTGTACATATTCCTAAGTTTAACTGTACTCATTTATGCTTTCCAAACTATTACCAATTAACGATCATGTTAGATTAGTAGTTATATTGAATGATTATGGTCTTTACATGTGTTATAATGTGGAAAAGTGCTTAGCTTGTTTTTGTTCAAGTCTGTATTGTGTTGGGAATTTCTAAAGGAGCTTGTGTTACATTAAGTTATACAATTTGGGTCATTTATAAATAAAATCATCTCTTGGAGAGGCAATTTCTATGTGAACTGAAATGGCCTCCTGAAGAAGCGATTTCAACTTTAGCAAGATGGGGCAATTTCCTTAAAAATATTGTAAACCCTGCAAACTTTAAGTGTGATATTCCTAAGAACATTGTAAACCTTGCAAATTTAACTTTTTGAGTATGGAGCCAAACTCGAGTATTGTAGGTAATTTCCCTAAGTTAACTTAACTGATAAATTTAAGACTGATTAAAATTTTAAATTCGAAACCTAAAACGAATATTAAAAACTCTAATATACTGATTGAAATCCTAATTATGAATAAAAACCTTAAGTCCAATATATACGTAAGTACAAGAGATTGAATGCAAATTCGATAAAAATCCTAAAACCAAAACCCTAAACTTATAAAATATATAGAATTACCTTAACAGTAATAATGCCCTAACTGGATACAATTATCAACTGATACCCATAATCACGTAAAATCATTAACAAATGAATAGAGATAGCTCCTAAATATTTATTAACATAAAGACTAACAAAATAATTAACAAAATTTACGAAATTAAAATATTATTTTACAATTATTTGTGATTCCATATATGTATATGTATTAGTTAATATACATTGATTTTTCATTCTATATCTTCTTCCATAATTATATTATACTTCATCCTAAAAATTAACCCAAAAGTTAGAAATACTTTAGAAAAGTTAAAGCATTTTTTAAACTTTTTTCCCTTCTTTCTTTTCTTCCTTTTTCTTTTTCTTCTTTCCTACTTTTTTCCATCAAATTTTCAACTAACATGTGTGTATGTGATAATCACATGTGATAGAATTTGGATGATTTCAAAAGTCAACATCTACTTTTTATCTCTTCTTTTATTTTCTTTCTTTCTTTTTCTTCTCCTCTTCCACATCTACCATATTCCTTCTCTAGAACTCACTAAAAAGTCATTTTCTTTTCCAAAATCAAGGTACAAATGAAGCCTTTTCTTTCTCCAAACTTAACTAACAATCCCTCTTCTCTTTTTCCACATTCATTCTTTTGTTTTCTTTTTATATTTCAACAACCTTAAGAAGAAGAAGAAGGACTCTTGTTTCATCAAGTTTAAAGACGAAAAAGAGTAATTGAATTAATATTGATGTTCTAGTTGATTTATCTTTGTATACTTTATATGTACCCTTTTGCTGTATATGTATTTTGTAGTATTTGGTATACTAAGAGTATGTAATAGAAATTATATGTATTTTAGTATCTTCATAATAAAACTATATGTACACTTATTTGAATTATATGTATAATTCTTCTCTTTCATGTTTATGTATTTATATATGTATATGTTTAACTATACTCAACTATATATACATATATGTTATATTCATTTAGATATATATATATTTATACATATGTATGGGATTAAACATATAGTACATGGACATACATATAATATTAAGTATATTTACTATATTATATACGTATGTAAAATATAGTATGGAAGAGTAAAAATACATACATATATAAGTGAGTAATAAAATATAGGAGTATGTATATATGTGTAAGCATCTATATTTATGTGTTACCTTCTTTTTTTTAAAGATTTAAATAATTATATGTATAGTATAATCTAAGCATACACATACATATATATACCAAAAATTATATATATGTATATTAGTATCTAATTATCTTAAAAATAAAATAAGAAATATATATATATATATACATATATGTACATACGTGGAGCTTGACCTTTAAAATGAGAAAATAGGAGTTATTTACAATATTTAATAATTTATAGTAATAAATATATGTATATTTTAATTTTATAAAATTGAAAAAAAAATGTAAAAATTAAAAGAATTAAGAAAATAGCATTTTCCTTATATTTTATTAAATCGTAATATACAAAGAAAATAAGATATTAGAAATAATGAATTGATTAGAAAATTTCAGTTATGACAGAAATTAAGATAATTAATGATTTAAACTTAAAAGTAGTAAAATAAAGAAATTAGTACAAAAGAACCCAAAAATAAAAATATTTTGAAAATGTAAAATTTAGAAATTAATCAAGCCATAAAATTAATAAAGAAAATCTCAAAATAATAATTAAAAACATTAGAACTAAAATAACAAAATTCGTAACAATTTAAGTACATAATGAAAAACGTAGGTTTTAATATCCAAAACGGATCCGACTATGTGAAAGTATGTTTAAAAATGATAAAAATTTACTACAAGATCATAAAAATTGAAGTTAAAATGAAAAAGTTAAGTTAAAATGAAAAAGTTACACTCGGTTAAAGAAAAAGCTTGGATTAGGAAATTATGTAAGATAACTAGAAAATTTATGTAGATTTTTAGATAAATACTTACATAAAACAGTTATCCCACTTAGATACTTATTATCTTTCGCATTTTCTAATTATTAGGTGGTCCTAATAAAGATGTTGATCTTCTCACTAACTGCTATAATCCTTGAGTTTTATTATGGTTAAGTGAGTACTCTCGATGACCTTATATTTATTTTGTGCTTGTAGTTAATACACCTAAATTTTATATAATAATAAATTGATTAATAGGATTCAGGATACGCATGTAGCTGAATATTTCGTGTTAGTTATGCAAATTGTTGTTAAATCTAGTAACTAAGGAATTGGTTGTATGATGGACTATTGCATTATTTAGATGTTTTATTGATATTAGTTGATTGTTTAATAATTTGAATTAATTATATTTGACTTATCTTAAATTAAATGGATCATGCATAAGCATGACCATTACATTTATTATTTTGACCGTCACCTCATATGGATGGTAATGAAGTGCCTTGTAAGGATAAGGATCCCATGTGATTTGATTATTTATTATTAGTATAATGCAAGAGTATTTGTACAATAAGACTTTATCCTTGGCTCATGAGCTTACTTGGCATTAAGGACGCTAACCATGGGTTATTGAGAGTCAAGTATAGAAACTACTGCTATAGGGTATAAGTGTAGATTGTAAGGGTTACCTTACGGTTAGACTTAGGAATTTGTGTACTACTGGGTTTCGGAAATCAAAATATATTTTTGTAAAATATGGAATTTTAATATAAGGTTAAAAACTTAACTACTAGAACCTATTTGTGATTAGTGTCGATGAATCTCTAATCCTTACCTTAAAGGGCATTAAATTCGACATTATATGCAGCACTTGGTCAACTGCATATACTGTTTGGCATGTTGCTTGTTCATACATTTGTATGTTTATTAATTAATTGTTTGATAACCTGCTTATCGGTATAATATAAGAGATATCGTACTAGGCTTTTATAGTTTACTTCCCAATAGTTTTCTCTTATAGGTTGATTGATAATTGGGCGTAAGTTAAGAGTTGAGCGTTAAGTATAAGTATTGAGATGCCTAGAAAATAAAATCTAAAGATAGATTGTATAGCTGGTTTGGAACATTAAATGCAATTTCTATTCTTATACTTAGATTTTGTAACTTCAGTAAGCTTAAATTTTAGATCTTTACTACTCGATCTTATTGTTTGATAGAGAATATTGATTCTCTACGGTTTTGAAAACTATGGAATATAGGATATTTATAATTATTTATATTTTACAATAAGTTAATAAATTAAAAATTGGAAACCTTAGTGATTAATTAATTACAGTCTTGCAATCTCTAACTTGCAAGATTTTCATATTATGAGTGCATACATGATATGAAAATTTTAGGCATTCATATTATGTCCTCCTTAGGGTCATGACAAATATTTTTCCAAGACCTACATTTTTGTAATTTTCTTTTCCTTTTCCTTATAAACTCCATCTAATAATATTCCACGTTTACCTCCAATAAACTTGCTAACAATAATTAAATGTAGAGGCTTATGTATATACATCTATGTATATACTCCCATACACATTCATATATATATATATATATATATATATTGAACACAAGTGGAAATTATATTAGGCTATAATTATTAATAAATCCTTATGTGTGTATCTTGACAAATTCTACACCTTCGATGATTCCAAATATAGAAATGCAACTTAATGTTTAAATTAATATGCTAGGTGCTTGAAAAGCATGTAGAGTTGAAATGTCTATTTGTTAGGTTTTAAGAATGGACAAAAAGTTATAAAAATATTGAAATGAATTCTAACCATCTTAGAAAATGTGGTCCTAACTCTCAAAATGGACCCCATTATAAAAAAGTATGTTCAAAACAAATTGAAAATGACTACAAGATTACTAAAATCAATATAAAACAAAAAAGTTATGCACAATTAAAGAATAATCAAAATTAGGAAATAGAAGTAAGGTTGCTAGTAAATTAGATAACTTAGCACAATAGAGAAGTACGCATTAGGTCTTTACAATTTTTGTATGCAAGTAACATGGATTAGGAGGGTGAGCGACCAATGATTGTATACTTAGTATTTACGACTCGTAGCAATTATCGTTAAGTGAGTACTCCAATGATTATATACTTGTTTTATACTTATAATTAGTGTACCTAAAGTATATATAATAAATTGATGCTTAGAGTTTGTATAATGCCACAAAAAGAAGGCCCAGTAGTTTTTCCTAAAATCTCCATATCATGTATGCACTCACTATATAAAGATTGCATTGCAAGTTAGAGGTTAAAAGACTTTAACTAGTGAGTTTCTAAGGGTTCTTAATCCTTTTGCATACATTTACTTATTTATATGGGCAACTAAGGTAACCTAACAATCCATAGTCCACTATGACTATAAAGAGTTAGAATCACTTACTAAACAATAAGACAAGACAATTAAACTTCAACAACATCATAAGTTACTAAATATTGTAAAGGTCTAGCTTAACTAATGCAGACTGCTAAAGTAGTCTTATCCATCTATCTACATGCTTAGAGGACCACTCTACACTCTGATCGTAGCTCATTCCTAGCTTTTGGTTACCTACAAAAAAGAATTGTTGAGGAGGTGAGAAAACCACAACTAAGTAAGTTTGTCTTTTGCCACCCCTGTTTAAGCAAGTTGTCAAACATTATTAACAAATTTGTAATTTAGCTACATACGAAGTGAATCCATACGTGGTTAGACCTGTACAAGGGCTAGTTTTGAATTATGAACTGACTCAAGCCTGTCATAGGTATGTTTGAACTACCTGTTGAACTGCCAGGACTTAATGGCTAAGGGAGTTCAACTGTGGCAACTTGTCGAGTTGGTAGGTCATCGAATTGGTAGACCGAATTTCCCTTGAACTAGTGGTTTGACTCAATGGTTTAAGGTTAGGCAAATCTTGAAAATTAAAAAATATATACAAATAATATATAATATATTCTGTATATAATCCAAACATAATATATATTATATTATATATTGTATACAATCATATAGTATATGTAATATATAATAATTAATATACTATATATAGTATAATATACATATATATTATATATTATATTATCTATAATATAACATCACATATTCATGCTCATATGTTGTAAATGAATTATTTTAGGATCGGAAAAAAATTGAACCAAAAAATTTTTTATTTGCAAGCAAAGGTATAAAGTTCTAGATTTAGTTTGAAAAAAATAAATAGTTCAAAAATTATTTATAATAATTAAGAAAAATTCACAAAAAAAGTCCTACAGTTCAAGAGTCATTGAACTGACTCTTACGTCATTGATTTAAGTGAACTAGCCTAAACCCACCCCCTTAAGGGCTAAGCTCGATTTACTCTTTTGTCAACCTGTAAGTCGATAGTTCAAGGCTGGTTCCGAGCTAACCTAGCCTAATGAACACCTCTATATGTAGCGAATATAATCAATACGTTTATGGAGCTTTGGAACCATAGAAGATGTAGATTTACGTTGTCTATATGTCAACTATCCCTCGTACTTAACCATATGGGGTACTTTACTTAACCTATATGAGGTTGTCTATAGGTACTATTTTGAACAAATGAAGCTTGGCTATTACCCTAGTCAAGAATACCATACTAATCAATTAAGTGGATCCTATCTATGGATATTCACTATCAATTGTCAATATAACGCTCCATAAGCTCACTATCAGCAAATCCATATAATACCCTACTGGTTAAACATTACAGGTCCCAACTAAGGCTGCTCACTATTAATCAAATGAAGATGGTTAACTAGCTTTACCTCAACAAGTAAAATACCACAGGCAACTGCTATGAGCACTCACTAAGTTGATAAATCTTTCTTTGCATCGTAAAACATTTCAAAAATGCATTTCATAATTTTTTTAGGAAACTTGGCAAAGCTATAGACATCTTAGTTTGCAACTATTAGATCATAGGAATGTGATAGATATATTCGGTTTATTTAGCCAAATATTTAAACTTACCAATTCAATAAGGTAATCAAATGGATATTGGCATATAAAACAACCATTCACTTAAGTAGAGAATCAAGAGCAAACAACAAAACATCAAGCAATTATCAAACACAAGTTAGTACTAGTTCATCGAAATTCCCTCACTTAGCTTGCTTGCCTGCTTACTTGTCCTGGTCTTCAAGGTTCTTGAATTAGAAACTAAGTCACCTAAAACATAATAATAATGTCTATGTAAGTAATTGTAAGAGTGTTTATTTAAGAAATTATGATAGTATTTGGTTATAAGGATTATACTAGATAAAAAGAAATGGACAGGACAAGTCTATAGAGGAAGGGATTGGATAATACAATTTTATCGTGCTGTGTTTGATTTGTATAGTACTGGACATAAATTTTGTGATATCTCTTATTAGATATATGCAAGTACTAGACTTATTATTGTATTTTAACATTTATACTCTCAACATTATCAAATATATATATTTTAATTCTATTTTTATATTTTTTGAAATATGAATTGAACGGATTATTAAATTCATATAATTAAAAAAATTATATATAATATTAAATAAAAGCTATAGATTTGTTAGATATTAAAAAATTAAATATTTATATTATAAAATAAATATTTTTTGTAATATTTAATAAAAATATTGCTAATTAATTCAATATTATAACATGGAGAGGTATTTCTGAGAATGTAAGATATTTTTGTTTTTTTTCAATGAATTTTATTTTTGTACGATGATATATATGGGACAAGATTTGGGTCTTTTGTTTGGTCCATTAACGTAATTTTTTATCCAGTCCCCAAGTAAAGTTACAAACCAAATATGTGACAAAATATTTTGTCCAGTCTAGTGCTACAAAAATGCGTAAGCAAACACTACTTAAAAGTTTATCTAATTATTAAAGCCTGCCCTAAATCCTTGAGTACGATTACAACTTACTTTCACTATAACAACTTACTTTCACTATAACTTCTTCTCTTTAAGTCCATTTTTCACATTCTTATATAATCTTATACTATTTCAAATGTAATTTCACATGGTATGATCCATTTTTAGGAGTTAGGACCCACAACACTAAGTTTAGTTAGGGGTTAGATTCAAATTTTATATGTTCCTCTTTTAACTTAGTTGATTTTCTAGTTTAATTATGTGTTTAAGTATGTAAGGTCTGTTCTAGTCATTTATTATTATTAATTGGATTCTTATATTGTTATTGGACCTAAAATATCTAAGTTTTATTTAAATCTCTAACTATTGTCTTTCTTCTATTATACTTGGTTATTTTAACTTTTAACTTACGTGGCTATAGGCTTTATTTGGGACTAAGGCTATTTTTTATGTTAATGGACCTATTTTATTTATTAGTAGGCCTTTATCACATTATTCTAAAGTCATTAATTTAGTTAGACCGTTTTAAGTTGAGTCGAAACCTATTTGTTATGAATTAAAGGTGTATTTAAGCTTTTAAAATGGTTATAGGTCTTAGCTCTAATCTAAGCCTATCATGAGCTTCTTAGAGGACTTGATGGTGTAATACCCTAGAAGAAAGCTTGGTAGTTTTACCTAAAATCTCCATATCATGTGTGTACTCACGATATAAAAACTGCCTTATAAGTTAGAAGTTTCAAGGCTCTAACTAGTAAGTTTCCAAGGGTACTTATTCAATTTACGTACATCTACTTAAATATATATATATATATATATTCTACAAGTAATTCAACAACCTATAGTCACTAGAACAGTAGAAAGTCGGAATCACCTACCAAACAATAAGAAAGGGTATCTATATCTTGATAATCATAATGCTACTAAATACCTTAAAAGTTTAATTCGACTATACTACTTGCTTTCTTAAACTTATATTCTATTCGCTTAGCTTGATGGAGTACTCTGCACTTGAATCCTAACCCAGTCCTAACTTTGAAAGACCTACCAAAGAAACTATTAGGGGATAAGTTATATCCAGCTTAGTGAGTAACCTTCATATCTTACCATTAGACAATAACTAGTAAGTTATTTATTAAACATATGAATGCATGTATAAGTATATGCAATGTAAACAATACATACAGTTAGCTGATAACTGTATATAACATGATTGTAACCCCCACCGTTGCTCGAGTTAGGAAATATTTAGGTACACTAGGACTTAAGTATCCACATCCAATATGAAATCTCTTAACAATATAACTACCCTCAATAGTAGATATGACTTAGCTTCAAACAAAAGGCAGCACTCCTCGAAGTCGAGTAGTTCCTAGAGGTCGAAGCAAGAACAGATCACATGAAACATGTCATACGATAAAAAATTACATTACATAATATTAATATGGATCCATCCAAGCATGATCTCCCATTCTATTATGTGGTTCTAATGCCTTTTAACTCATGTTAGAAGATGTAATTCATGTTCAGTTTAATTAAAGGCCGAATATTTATTAATTTCGGATTCATGGGGTAATTAAGTAATTATATTTCAAACACTCCAATACCTTACGTTCTAATATAGCAAACAAGGGTATTTGGAATATCTTAAGATCTTTTGTAAGCATATTTAAACCAAAACAGGCATACATAAGTTCCCATATACCCCAATATGCATCAAGTTCAAGTATCATAGATAATTAGATAATGTACTAAATACAAGCATAAAACAAAGTAAAATAGGGGGTTGTTGTTAGTGAATTTGGGGGGTTAGGAAATAGTCTCGCAAAAGAGAGTAAAAATACTTGGTACTAGGGCTAGTTTGGTGTGGTCACTCCAATGCCTAAGTTAGAATGGTGATTTAGTATAGTAAGTATAAGAATGAGAAGTGTTCGAGCCTTTTTTCAGAGTTTCTTTTCGGTATTTATAGACGGTTATTATGTCTAAGGTAGTTGCTGAGGTAACTGTTAAGACACGTGAGCGCTCTTGACTTAACATCTCCCCTAATATGTAGGGATAGCAAGCAGTTGTAAAATATAACCGTACTTATGATAGCTATTTGCGTTATAGATTTGAATTCAAACCAAGAGCATTCTTCTACTCGGCATAATTGCTGAGTGTCTAATGAGTAGGAATGTAGAGAGATTCCTTTATCCAGCTTCTTGGTTAATGAAAGGACCAGTGTAAGTTGAGCGAAAATTGACTATCAACATTTGGCCCATAACTCCTGTCTTCGAATAGACGACAAAGGGAGTTATGTATATATATATTACGGTAGAGGCCGAGTGGGGGATCTTTGAATTTATGTTGGGTAACATGGGAAGTAGGACAAATCATACGCGGCCAAAACATCACCATTTCAAATCCTACACGTTCAGGAAACCAAAAAGCTGTAGGCACAACATCTGTCACCTAGGTTATCATTTTGTTGCAAGCCTAATAATTTTTAGAAAGTTTTTAGCCGTTAGACTTCTAACATGAGATACGCGTCAAGAATCTGTGAGAATATCATATCAGCACATCAATACTTTCAAATGCAGATTTGTAGTTATGAGAACAGATCGTCCATATATAAGGCACTGTTCACAATAGCCTACTTTCGTGATTCTTCAAATGGAATCGCCAGTTCCGTCGACAAAGTCTCTTCACAAAGTACAATCAGTACTGGCAAGATCTTCCTAGACAATGGAACTTAAAGAAGCCGAGAGATTGGGAGAAAGTATGCTTTCCAAGAGAGCACAAGTTCCATATATACTTAAAGTATTTGGATTTAGGTTGCTCTTCCCTTTCTCGGATTTTGTTAGGGGATTCCTCAACCACTTCAGAGTCGCGCTAAGTATATTCTCGCCCAATACATTTCAACTTTTAGCAGCTTTTGAGATAGTATGTGAAGAGGTTGAGGTTAGGGCTACGCCTCAGTTGTTTATATTTTTCTTCACTATCCGTAAGCAGCCTAACGGGTGGTACTTTGTTATTATGAGGCATAGGCATAAGTTCATGAATGAGTTAGAATCTAAGATTCACAAGTGGCATGATAAGTTTGTGTCAATAGTGTTTGATGAAGACTTGGACTTCTAGACCCAATGGACCAAGTCATATATACAAAGGATGTAGATTTAATGTCGAGTGATGCAACAGTAGCGAAGAAGATTCGGGAGAGAAGGAGAAACAAAATGTTCTTCTGGGATGCCGAGAGAATTATACAACGTTATGAAAATGGCAAACCAATATTTTCTGAAAAAGAAGGTATGCTGACGTGTTGCCACCGTGCCGAGTATAGCTATGAAGAAAGCCGTTCTCGAGACTTTAGGGGAGAATAGTGACCTTTGAGCCATGCTCAATATGAAAATGTAAGTTTATATTTTTTCCCTATTTATATTAATTGATTTACTCATCTTGTAGATATGGATACTAGAGAGGTGGATCCTGTAAAGCTACTTGCTTAGGCTAAGGCTAAGAAGTCTAAAGCTGATAAGAGGGGGACCATCTCTGCAACTACCACATAGCCTATTGTCACAAAGAGACCACTAAAGGAGGCTACAACAAAATATGCAGCTGTGTAGCTCTTTTGTCTTACCGAGAGAGTGAAGGGGAATGAGAATATATAGCCGACCAAGGTTCATTCTGAGGAGCCGCTAATTGTGATTATTCAAACTACCATTGAGTCGAGGCATAGTGAATGTAGAGAGGCATACCTCGATGAGCAGGATGAAAATGCAATTTCCATGGAAGGCTCATTACAAGTGATTATGGTAGCTCCAAGTGCTAAAAAAAGACCAGGGAAGGAAGTTATTGGCTAGCTGCTTATCAAGAAATTCAAGGGGTTAGACAAATGGGCAAAGGAGGCAATGCGTGGTAAAGCTTTTAGCACTAGTAGTGCTGAATTCGTACTAAACAGAGAGGTCAGCAAGTACTCTATCCCTTCTTGGAGACATTAGATTTTGGACACTAACTCGGCTTTAGGAGACAGAACGAAATCTTTGGCTTTAATAGAAGGAGTCATTCTTCTGAAAGACAAAGATATTGCCAAGAAGGATGTCGATAGGGTCGGTGGTTACAATAAGGCCCATGTCATGGCCAAATTGTATGATGAGAGTGTCCATAAACATTTTCTTTCTCCAGCTCCTTTGGATAATTAACACAATTTTTTTTCCTAGATAAGCAACCACATCCTAACAGCTTTGGACTAAGCCGATAGAGAGGTAAAGAAGGTAATATCCTCTACTATATTTATGTGATATCCGATCATTATTAATTATAATAACTGAATTTCCTACAAAAAGTTGAGGGTACGTACAATGCATTAAAGGCCCAAATTACTAAGGCCGAGAATGCGAGGATTAGGGATGAGATGGAGGCGAGAGAGCTTAAGGAGGAACTTACAACCGAAAAATTGGCACAAGATCTCGCTGCCGATGAAATCTCTAGCTTAAAGGCTAAAATGGAACAACAATATAAAGAGTCCGAAAGCCTAAAAGGGGAATTGTAAAAGAAAAGGGAAGACTATTGAGGCTTGGGTTGGACTATTTGCATGATGAGCAATGATGAAGATAAGGTCAAGATGTAGATAAAGGAGCTAAAGACTAACAACTTGAACTTACAGAGTTGTGTAGCTGAATTGCAAGAGGATATGAAGAAGGGACCTTCAATTGAAGAGGCTCTCGATATAGTCACTCCTAGTTGGCAATACAAGAGGCTTTTGCGTAAGAAGTTGTTGGAGGGGATTCAATTAGCGAGGGAAGAGATCTTAAAGCTTCATCTCGATTATGATCTCTCGTATCTTGACTTTGCTGATGTTGAAGACAAAGTTAGTAGTGCTGACGAAGACAAAGGCGACGAGACGGGTACCGAGAGTATAGATAAAAGTGATAATGAAGCTTAAGCAAAGGAAGTTATCCCCTCTAAGAAACCAGTTGCCAAGGAAGCCCTAGAGAAAGATTTAAGAATCGCTTCTGCTGAATCTGAGAATAGGCCGTAGGACTTACTGTATTGGCATATTACATTCTCTTGTAATTAATCACTAGAATATAATTAAGGCAATGCAAAGTGTATGTGAATTTCATGTAATTGCATTTTCACTGTTTGTTTAGTTTATGCATGTTGCTTTGCGCTCTTAATCGTCAAAATGCTTTAATTCACTTCATCATTTTTCTCAACATCTTTTATTTCACATGCCTATTGTTCTATGGCATTTTTTATTTCACACATCCATAGTTACTCAGCATGTTTTATTTCACATACCCAATATTATACCGTCCGTTAATCATTTAAGGTGTAGACTAGCCACATTACACAGCCATATAGTTAATTTGTACAATTCTTTTATCGCATTAGGCTAGAACTTAGATCAGTTCATTTGTTGTGCAGCCTAGAACTTGTCCATTCAGCAATTATAACAAATCACAAAGAAATCAAATATATAACTATCATAAATACGTCTTACAAGCTTGTTAGTTGCTGCCATTTGAGTGACGGCAGATATCATTTGACATTAATTGAAATAAAATTTTAGATTCTGAGCTTTCCAAGCTTACAAGATGATGGATCTATCCAACCTTTCTAGTCGATAGGATCCTGATAGGATCCTTCTAATTCGCACCAAGCTTTCCCTAATTTGCTCCCTCGCTTAGTACTTCCATCTTTCGACAAACCAAATCTCTGGGTTAGAAAACTTTGTGCTTCACTTTATGATTGTAGTATCTTGTTGCTCTATGTTGGTACGCCACGACCCTAGCTTTTACGATGTCTTGAGTTTCCTTAATAGTGTCCAGATTCACTATCAATTTGACTTAATTAAGCATAATGTCAAAATTATGTATACGAAGATTAGGCAAGTCCAGCTTAATCAGCAATACGGCTTTAGTGCCATAGGCCAACTTAAATGGTATCTCTCCTGTTGAGGTTTTATGAGTGGTTCTACATCCCCATAGAATGTTCATCGGCCCACTTCCCCTTGACTTGATCCACTTTTCGCTTTAGGCTGTGCAATATGATCTTGTTTACTGCTTCGACTTATTCGTTTGTTTGAGAGTGTGCTATAGATGTATAGTTCAGCTAAATGCTGTGCTTTTGGCAAAATGTTCGGAACTTGTTGTTATCAAATTGCAAGCCATTATCTGTAATTATCATGTAGGGAACTCCAAATCTAGATATGATGGAGTTGATGATGAAAGCTTCCACTTTCTACTTAGTGATCTTTGCCACAACCTTAGCCTCAGCCTACTTAATAAAGTAGTCTATGGCGACAATGGTGAATTATTGCTGGGCGGTAGACTTGGGAAAGGGTCCGAGAATATCTAGCCCCCACTGGGCAAAAGGCTAAGGATTGGATAGGCTACATAATTCACTTGTTGGTGCTTTACTCGGCAATTCGTGCTTCTAGCATTGAGGACAATGCTGGACAACGTCCTTCACATCTTCTTTCATAGTTGGCCAATAATATTTAAGTCACAGTGCTCTAATATAAAGTTCTTGTGCCTTTACATGATTGTTGCATATGATACCATGAAGTTGAGATAATACCCTCTAGGCATCCTTTGGGGAAAGGCATCAAAGGTAGGGTTAGGATATGATACGCTTGTATAGCTAACCATCAATCAACATGCAGTTCACAACCTAATAAGTCAATCTTCACGCTTCCTTTTTGTTGTCAGGGATAGAACCTTCTTTTAAATAATTCACTAAGGGATCCATCCATGATTCTTCTTTTGGGCAGGGAGCTAACTTACAGCTTTGTGAGAGATTGGACAAGCTTTTCTACGAGAGAAATTCAACAAAAAGTTTCTCGTTCAGCTTAGGGAATGCCATACTAGCCTACTTTGACAACTTGTTGGTAGAAATATTCTTACTTCTTAGAATTTTGTGAATTAAAAAAGATGAGAATTATTCTACAAGTGTTTGTGTCATCAATAGGTACTTGCTCCTCTTCTTCTCTTGCCGCATAACTTCTAGTGACCTAATTTACCATTAGCTAGGAATTAGAGAACACTTTGAGTTTCTTAGCACCTATTTCTTTAACCAGTTTCAATTTAGCAATTACAGCATCATGGGACTCAAAATGGCCTTAGATAAAGATATTTAAGAATTAGAAGTGTGTAAGGACTCTTCACTCATTATCGACCAAGCATAAGGAGAGTATGAGATGAAAGATTCTAAACTGGTACCTTATCATCGGCATTTGACTGAATGGACGGGGAAATTCAAAGAAACCACTTTCAATCATATACCGAAGACTTGGAATCAATTTGCTAATGCTTTAGCTACTATAGCACCTATGATCCAGATATCCGATGGTGTCGAGATTCAATCCCTTATTATTGAAATTGAAAATAAGCATGCCTTTTGTTTAAAAATTGACAGTATAAATGACCAAAAGCTATGGTACCATGATGTTAAGACATTCCTACAACATGGCACATACCTTGAAGAGGCCGAGAAATAGGATTGGAGGATGATTAGGAGATTGGCCACTCAATTCTTAAGAAGCAAGTCCACTTTATACTGATGCTCTTTTAGCGGTACACTTTTAAGGTATGTGGATGATGAGGTTGAGAACTTAATGAAAGAAGTACATGAAGGAGTATATAGCCCTCACATGAATGGTTACAAGCTAGCTAAGAAAATTATGAGGCTAGGGTATTATTGATCAACAATGGAAAGTGATTGTATCAAATACATCAAGCATTGTCACTTATGCTAAGTTTATATGCAAATAAGATATACACCTTTAAGAACTATGTATACTCTCAACATCATGTCCTTTTCAATATGGGGCATAGATATCATTGGCTCAATTACTCCAAAAGCATCCAATGGGCATCACTTCATACTGGTCACCATCGATTATTTTAGCAAATGGCTTGAGGCCTTGTCTTACTTAAGCGTTACTAAAAGGGTCATAGTTAAGTTCATCAAGAGAGATATCTTAGCTAAATAAGAGACTCTAGAAATGATCATCATTGACAATGGTACCAATCTCAATAAGAAGCTTATTCATAGGAACTCTACTCCTTATTAACCCCAAATGAATGGAGCCATTGAAATGGCTAACAAAAATCTCAAAAGAATCATTGAAAAAATGGTTATTACATATGAGGACTAGCATGAGATGTTACCATTTGCACTCATGACCTATTGAACATCCATTAGAACATCAATTGGGGCAACACCTTACTCATTGGTGTACAGTACTGAAGTAGTGTTACTAGTAAAGGTTGCGATCCCATTGCTCAAGGTACTATCACAAATTTAATTGGACGAAGCCAATTGGGTAAAAAAATGCACTGAATAATTGAATCTAATTGACGAGAGGAGATTGATAGCCTCGTGTCATAATCAATGTTATCAACAAAGAATGGCTCGGGCTTACAATAAAAGGGTATGACCTTGGAATTTCAAAGAGGGTAATTTGGTGTTGAAAAAGGCTTTCCCCAATGCACAAGACTCTAGAGGGAAATTTTTTCCTAATTATAGAGTCTCTTATGTTGTGAAGTGAGTATTACCAGGAGGGGCTTTAATTTTGTCTAGAATGGATGGTCTAGATTTAAGAGACCTTATAAATGCTGATGCTGTAAAGTTATACTACCCATAAGATGTCAATGGAAATTTTTACTTAGAACACGAAAATGCTAGTTATTTTGAATGTCATTATGGTCTAATTTTCATTATCTGGAAGCAAAGTTGGTATCCTTAGTTGTTGTCAACATTGGAATAATCACCCTCTCCATTGAAAGGTCTAGCTTCCATTACTCCATTTAATCGAACCCATACACTAAAAACATTATAGAGGTTGAGAAATAAGATCTAGGATATTGGTAATTGACAAAACTTTGTGAAATACTTTATTACAGATTGATCCCCCTTGACGAGGAGTTTATATTGTCTATTTTTCAAGGAAGTAAGAAATTCAAGTAAGTAATCAACCCCCATTAGATATTTATTAGTTGGGAATAAGGGCTTCGATTCATAAAAGTTCTAAAAAGACAAAAACAGCGGGTGGCATTCTGCATTGAGTTAATTTCCATGATTTCTCTAAAAGAGCTGACAAAGTCTTAAATGTTCTATATCAAGATCATTCAGGTTGACAACAAAGGATCAAAGCATGAGCTAGTCAATTCTAATGGGACTTTTCAAAAAAAGGTTTGACAATTTGGGTGCTATTAATAAAGACCAGGTAAGTACTTCCCCACAATGCTAGCACACCAATTTTTCAATATGGCATTTACGTTTAGACTATGACTAATTTTTACTCCTGATAGTCTTTTTTAGCTAGCCCATAAGGCACTTACCTTCTATATTGGTGTTTAGCCAACCTTTGACGGCATGATCTTAACTCAATCTCTTTTCTAAGGTCTTTTAGCAAGCCTATAAGGTACTTCCCTTCATCATTTTTCTTTTAGCAAGCCCATAAGGTACTTCCATTCATCATTTTTCTTTTAGCAAACCCATAAGGCATTTTTTTTCACCAAGCTCTTTTAACAACCCCATAGGGTGCTTCTTTTTTCAAAGTTACTTTAGCATTCCCATAGGGCACTTTTGTTCACTAAGTTCTTTTAATAAGCCTATAGGGCGCTTCTTTTTTCAAAGTTCTCTTAACGAGCCTACAAGGTACTTCCCTTCATCAATGCCTTTTGGTAAGCCTATATGGTACTTTATTAAGTCCAAGTTTAGGGTTGCTAGTCCTCGAAAGATGCTCCCGCCTAAGTCAATGAGCCTAGAGAGGTATGACTAAGTTCTTTAGATTGATCTTAGCTTAGGTTAGTTAGTCCCCGAAAGACACTTCCACCTAAGTTAGTATACCTAAAGAGGTATAAACAAGTTCTTTAGATCGATCACAACTTAGGGTTGTTAGTCATCGAGAGATGCTCCTACCCAAGTTAGTGAGCTTCGAGAGGTACAACTAGGTTTTTTAGATCAATCTCAACTTAAGGTAGCCAGTCCCTGAAAGATGCTCCTACCTAGATTAGTGAGCCTAGAGAAGTGAGTTTAGAGAAGCATAACCGAGTTTTCTAAAATAATTCTAGCATAAGGATACTCTTGCCTAGGTTAGTGAGCCTAGAGAAGCATAACCATATTTCAGTTCTTCACTGAACCTCTAATAGATCAAGTATAGGATAATTAATTAGTCATTATAAAATCTTCCTTAGGGAAAAAATAATATCTCTCTTGTCTTTATGGCAAAGTTTTATTTGAACTTCATCACAAAGAGAGTCACTATAAACACTCAATTTTTGCTCCTTTTTTCCTTTATTTTATTCTAGTTTCTCAATAGGGTAAAGTATCTTAATTTAAGAAAAATACTAAAAATATAGAAAATTAAAGAGAATCCAAAAAAAAAAAGAAAATTTAGAAAAAATATCAAAAATAGGAAAAAATAAAAAAAATAAGAAATTTGGAAAATAAAAAGATTACAACATTTTAGAAAATTGAAAAGTCACAAAAAATAGGAAAAATTAAAAAAAAATAAAAGATTTAAGGAATTTTGAAAAAGCTATTTTTTAGAATAGATTTTAATTTTTTAAAAATAAGGATGACAGTTAGGTTAGGGCCTATATTTGAATCTAACTTAGGCTAGCCTTAGATTTTAATCTAACCCAAGTTAGCCTAATCCATACGTACAAAACACAAGTTAATAGCCTAACGTATAAGTATATGAGCATAGCATTAGGTTTAAGCATGAGGTTAAGGGTTTGAATCTTAGCAAAGGCATGAAAGCCTTTTATTTTTTCAGATAACACACAATCACACATGAGCAGAAATCCTTACTCCCAAACACCACTCTCATTAAAAATCTCTCTATCTTACTAGTCATGGCTCTCTTTCTCTCTCTCTCTCTTTGAATTTCTCTCTTTAGCTACTTTCAATTGAGCTCACCACCACAACTAAATTCCCTAGACTTGAGTATCCTAATTAAACCACCATTGACTACCGCCATGCTCCTTAGCTGCATTTCCGAATCACTATAGCCAAACCCTTACCACCACCATGTTCTGTTCGAACCACCACTTTAGTTACCCCATTGGTTTAAACCACCACCACCATGAGACTCATAACACACTAAAATCACCACACTTAACCTAACTTTAGTAACCCCTAACAACACCACCCAAACATCAGTACAACTGCCTAACTTCCACTATCTACTAAACAGCTACCAAACATGGTGGTACTTGAAGAACACCACATTCCTTGATAAAAAACACACAAATCTTCTTTTACCCGTTTGTTTCAATCACTAGAACAGCCCAAATTGTCCTCCACAACTGTTGTTCCTACTTCTCCACTATATGGCTCGAATCTAGGCTTGACCTAACTTGAATTCTAGATTTGACCCGAACCAATCCAGGTCTGTGCCTAGAATTGACCCACGTTTGATAAGCTGATGTACAAGCTTTAGTTTCAATTTTGGTCTAACTCTTGCTTTATGTTTTTGTCTTTGATTTGTATTTTTTTTTATTGTTTGCTATTTATTTATTTTGTAAAATGTAAATGGTAATGTTGAAAAAAGAAAAGAAAAGCAACATAAGAAAAGAAAAAAAAAAGAATAGTTTATATGTTTATTTATTTTTAGTATAGTAGAAATAGATAGAATAAAAAAAGTAAATAAGATAATACAAAAATAATAATAATAAAAAATAATTAATTAAGTAAATGATTAAAAATTGTTTTTTAAGCACTTAGAAAAATTATGTTTTTCTAAAATAAGTAAAAAATAATTGGAATGTTTTAAAATTAGGGCCCTTTAGAAGTTTCCAAAAAATAAATTTTCTAATTTAAGACCTTCCTTTATTTACTTAAATAATCCAATTGGATTAAAAACGCAAAACCGACGTATTTTTAAATCAAAACAAACCTAACCCACTAATGTTTTACAAAAAAAACTACATACATCTGATCTTGAATAGCAGGTATATAGGTGCCTACGGGGCAATGGTAAAAAATAAAAAATCCTATTTTTTCGTTTTTTATTTTTATTTTTAGTTTAGATTACTTTGGTTATCTAATTAGAGTAACTAATAATTGAGTTCTATTTTATAGAATTGAAAAGGTGATTTTTAAGGTTAACATTAAATTTGGAAAGTTAATGGTACTCGTACGGATTTAAAAAACCTAACCCTTAGATCTTATTCTCTAGTTTCTTAAACCATTTTTTTTAATTGGTTTAATTGATGGACCAAGTTATAATCAATCTACCTAATTGGTTATAACTTAACTCTTTTTTCTCGACTACTGTCAAGTGGCAACTCTAAGGCATTTTTCAAAGTATAAAGAACCAATTGTCTTTAAACCCTAATCGAAGGTCAACATTAAATGAGTAAGAGTTTAATATTGATTGGTTTAAAGGAAACCTAATTTATAAAAGAACCAGAAGGGAAAAAACCAAGCTCGACATATATCAATTTACCCCTCCCTCTTAATATCTTATATGGGACTTACAACGTTCAAGTGGTTACAAGAGTTGAGGTAAAGGGGATTAGGTATTGATGCATATGTAAAGGAATTCTAGATGTTAATGACCCAATGCGAAGTTATCTAATATAAAGATTGAACTATATCCTAATTTGTCAATAGGCTGAAGTATGAGATTAGGGATATTCTAGAAGTAAAGGATATTATTTCACTTAACGAGGCTATCCGAGCTGCCTAGAGAATAGATAGTCGTTGAGTAAGAAGATTCCAAGCTTCTATCAATTGACCTACCACTAGTTGACCTACGTAATTAGAACTAAGCAAAGTTGCCAAGGTTCAACCTACTAAAGCTATACGAGTAAAGGAGAGAAAGGTAGAGCTCAAGAAGAAAGATGAGTGAAATCAAGTGTTTTAAGTATCAAGGGTTTCGATATGTAGCCGCTCAATGTTTAAACATAAGAACCATAGTGATTCAAGGAGAAACGCTGACCATTGAAGTAGATAGTATCGATAAGGAGGTAGAAGAATTGAAAAAGTTCGAACAAACTAAGTTATCCAAGGAGAAGGTGATCATTTGTAGTAAAGAAGGTAATTTTATGCCCGCAACCATGGTATTGAGGAGAGCTATCAGTATAAGTCCCATGCTAGACGATAAGCGGTAAGAGAATTTGTTTTACATTAGCTACAATGTAAATGGGTCATTATGTGTGTTGATTGTTGATAGTAGCAGCTATACCAATGCAACATCCATATTCATAGTCCAGTTGCTGAAGTTGCTAACCAAACCCCACCCCAAGTGATGGGAATCAACCTCCGACTACGTCTAAGGTGAGGCCGACCTGTCTGAGCTAATGCCGACCCTCTAGAAGAAAATGCTAACCTATTCCAACTCGAGGCCGAACAGTTTAAGGCTAAGGCCGAGCAGCTTTTACCGAGGTTAAGCAAATGATAGAAGGCTGAGGGGAAGAAAAGGAGCTACTTGGCAACAAGCCTATCATCTGCTGAGAAGATAAGGTACCATAAGGCTGAGTACTCAAGACCAAAGAACCATTCAGCATAACTCCAAGAGACTAATGCCGACTAATCCTAGAGCTCGGAAATTATGGGCCGACCTCTTTTGCATCTTGGCCATGCTACGCAAGATGTCATTGATCCATTTCCAAACCTATACATCAAACTGTCGACCCCGTTTGGTTCAGATATTACTCCTCCCAAGACACGCCGAGTAACTACATGCCGAGCTTTGTAAAACACACAATTTTGTATTTTTGTATTTGTTTTCCCTTTATTTTATTTATGGGCCCGATTCTTTAGGGTTTAAGACCTTGCACTTTATTTATAGTTTTACCACTAGGGTTTAAGACTTACTATAAATAGCAACATTTGTACTAATAGATACATATTGATACAAATAGACAAATAGGTATAAATATATATATATATATATATATATATATATATATATATACAGAGAGTGAAACTTTCCTCTTTCAAGCAAAGTTGTACTTGATTTAGTAGAGCTTATGTTTACCGTATTATTGAGTATTGATTACCCTCTTTAATCTCTCTCGTGTTCTTGTCAATTTTATTCTTAGGATTATGGTGAACCCTTTCATTTGAACCGATTACTGAGTCATATCTAACCTTCATTTGAAACCCAAAGCAACATTTAGTGTTCTTGAGTTGCATTGAACTCTATTTCGAGCTCAACCCCCTGATTATTTTTATGTCTTAGTAAGTTATATTCATTGACATTCATCACCAAAACCTTTCGGTTCTTTGTACCCATATTTCTTTTGAATACCTATTCTTGTTCATTTCCAGATCTACTACTATTTCTTTTTGGATTGATCCTTTTATTCCTTATCATCTTGGCATCAAAGGTTTGATCCTTATCATATTTGCATTAGAGCTTTGGGGAGACATATGTGCTAGTGTTCTTCAAAGCAGAATTGTGGTTTTAACATTCTGTTCATCATTGTTCTATTGTATTGTATGCTGTTCATAGTAGTGCTAGTTATAGAAGCTGAGTAGTGGTTGTTTCTAGGTTATTGTTATTTGTTTGTTCAATTCTCTTATCAATTACTGTATGAACAAAAAATGTCAAAGGATAGTGTCACCAATACAAGTGATAGTCCTCGTGGATGCTTAAGGCAATGTATTGACAAATTGGAATACTAGATCCAAAATCTCACCAACTCTATTTAGGAGCTTACTGGGTTAGTCAAAGGCCATAGATGTGATGGTCGAGAAGGAAGAAGGGTGCAAACACCCATAAGTGGAAGTGGTTCTAATGAGCTTGAAAATGATAAGCAATAGTGGAGAAGAAGAGAAAACCAACTTGCATCAAGAAGAAGAAATGAAAGGAGTTTTGACTTAAAAAAAAAAACCAAGAAGCCTAGAGAAGAAAGTTGAGTTTAAGAAGAGGTGGAGCTAAATAGAGCTCTAACAGGAGTGGCCGAACCGAAGAGAATCTATTAGCTCATAATGCATAGGATGAACCCCTAGCACCTAGCTGAGGACTTGACAATGTCAAGCTGAAACTACCGACCTTCTATAAAAGTAACCGACCTCAAGAGTTCCTTGACTAGGTTCCCTAAGTCAAGAAGTTACTTAAGTGCTATGAGTACAATGATTGAGCAAAGGTGAAGCTGGCTTCCTTAGCCCTTGTTGAATATGTAAGTCTTTGGTGGGATAAGTTGGTTGCCAAGCAAGATGATGAAGGGGAAGAGCTAATCAGAACTTCGAGGCTCATGAAAAGATTGATGAACCAATGCTTTGTGCTGGCTTATTTCTATTAGGAGATGCCCCATGCTTTTCAGCACTTGAGACAAGGTCGAATACTATTGAAGAGTATTTACAAGAGTTTAAGACCTTGATGACAAGATGTGAAATTGTTGAGCCATAGGACCATACCATTACCAAAATCCTAAGTGGACTCCAAGACGACAATGCCGATATAGTTGAATTGCAGCCATTCAAATCTCTAGATGATCTAATTAATTTGGCATTAAGAGTAGAGAGGTAGAGGAGAAGAACGCATTTGAAGCTGAGTAGCCGACCTCAACAAGGTAGCCTTGAGCCTAAGAGGTATGTTGAGAGAAGGCCAAAAAATAAGATAAAGAAAGGCGCTCGGCAACAAGGCTTGAGAAGTGAAGTGCTTCAAATGTTTAGGCTATGGATACATTATGTCTAAATGCCTGAATAAAAGGGTCATGGTCTTAAAGGGCGAAGGGCTAAGGCTCAAGTCAAGAAGTCAGAGTGACAAGAACTCGGACGACCAGTTGATAGAAGAAGATGTCTATCCTGAGGACCTCGATATACTCTTGTTTATGGTGACACGAGCTTACCTAAGGGTATATCCCGAATAAAGGGAAAATTTATTTCACATGCAATGCTTAGTGAATGGAAAGACCAGTTCTCTAGTAATAGATGGAGGTAGTTGCACCAATATTGTCTCTACCGAGTTAGTAGAAAAAGATAAAGTTACCAACCTACTTGCATCTCCAACCCTATTGATTGAAATGGTTTAATGACAAAGGTATGGTCCATGTCCATAAAAGAGCATGAATAGCATTCAAGGCCAGGTAATATGAGGATGACATTGATTTTGATGTCGTGTCTATAAATGTCATAAATCTACTTCTTAGCTGACCTTAGGAGTATAACTGGAAAGTGATCTATGATGGCTTCCTCAACACTTATACTGTTCAGAAGGATGGGAAGAGCTATTGCTTAACTCCCATAAGCGCTGAGGAAATCTAAAGACACTGGGCACCCATAATGAGAGAAAAGGGAAGAGACGCTTAATTTGCACCTTGGCCTATGCTCAACACTTAATGTCATGGATGACTTCCTTTTAGACCCGCCATAATGATGGGAATCAAACCTTTGACTACGTCCAAGCTAAGGCCGACTTGTTCGAAGTTGATGTTGACCCTTTAGAAGAAGATGCTGACCTATTTCAACTCGAGGCCAAATAGCTTTCGCCGAGGTCGAGGCTGAGCAAATGACAAAAGGTTAAGGGGAAGAAAAGGAGCTACTTGGCAATAAGCCTATCATTTGCCGAGAAGACAAGATACCATAAGGTAGAGTACTCGAGACTAAAGGACCACTCGGCACAACCTCGAAAGACTAACATTGACTAATTCTAGAACTCAGCAATTATGGGCCGACCTCTTTAGTATCTCAACTAAGCTACGTCAGATGTCAAGGACCCTTTCCTAAACCTATACATCCAACTACTGACTTCATCTGGTTCGGATACTACTTCTCCCAAGAGATGTCGAGTAACTACATATCGAGTTCTATAAAATGTATAGTTTTGTATTCTTGTACATGATTTCCCTTTATGTTATTTATGGGCCCGGTTCTTTGGGGTTTAAGAGCTTATACTTTATTTATAGTTTTGCTACTAGGGTTTTAGACTTGCTATAAATAGCAACATTTATACTAATAGATACATGTAGATATAGATAGACAGATAGGTATACAAATATATATATATATATAGAGAGAGAGAGAGAGAGAGAGAGAAACTTTCCTCTTTTAAGCAAGGCTGTACTTGAGTTAGTAAAGCTTGTGTTTTCCAGATTATTGAGTATCAATTACCCTCTTTAGTCTCTCCCACGTTCTTATTAATCTTATTCATAGGACTGTAGTAAACCCTTTCACTTGAATGGATTAGTGAGTCATATCTAACCTTTATTTAAAACCCTAAGCAACATTTAATATTTGTGAGTGGCATCGAACTCTATTTCAAGTTGAAACCCCTTGATTGTATTTGTGTCTTGGTGAGTTATATCCATTCACATTCACTATCAAAACCTTTCGGTTCTTCGTACCCATATTTCATTTGAATATCCATTCCTATTCATTTCCAAACCTGTTGTTGTTTCTTTCTAGATTGATCCTTTGATTCCTTATGATCTTGGCATTAGAGATTTGATCCTTATCACCAAGCCTTATAAAATACACTAGCTTAGTGACAAAGGATCCTTATAAGTAACTAACCAAGTGATTGTACTGATCTGTATTGGAAACTATCAAGATGAAGTACTCCATGATGTGTTACCCATAAGTGCATCCCATATTCTCCTTGGACAACCATGGATGTTTGACTAAAATGTAGTATATGATGGATGAAAGAACATATGTTCCTTATAACACGAAGGAGGGAAAGTGAAGTTAAGCTTAATGACTGTTGAACAAATTAGACATATGTAAACTCAACTAAGTTGTGTTTTGAAGAAAGATGCTTTAGTAATGGCCAAAGTTAAGCTAAAAAGAGAGATGAAGCTTGGAAAGCCAACTTATGTACTAGTCAAAAGAATACTTAAGATGAGAGGATCAGAAGAGAAACTACTACCCGCTAAGGTGAAGTCCTTACTAAATGAGTTTGTTAACTTGTTAATAGGTGAACTACTAGAAAGACTGCCTCTACTCTAAGGCATTGAACATGTGATAGACTTACGGCTAGGGGTCGCTTTACTAAACAAACCTACCTATAGGTTGAACCTTGATCGAGCTGCTAGGCTGTAAAGGCATGTGGATGATCTGATTAAGAGAAGGTATGTATAAGAGTCCCTATGCCCATGTACCTTACTAACTTTATTAGTACCTAAGAAGGTTTAAATGTAGAGGATATGTGTAGATAGTCAAGTAATTAATCGTATAACCATTAAGTATAAGTACCTTATACTAAGGCTTGATGAGTTGAATGGAGTATGAATATTCTCAAAGATTGATCTCAAATCTAGATAGCATCAAATCCAAATGCAAGAGTGTGATGAATGGAAGATCACATTTAAGACCTGTAATGAAGTATATGAATGTCTTATGATGCCTTTTAGACTATCGAATATGTTGAGCACATTCGTGAGGTTGATGAACTATGTGCTCCAAGCTGAGAAGCTTTATGCTAACTTAAAGAAATGAGACTTTTATGGACCTGAAGTGATCTTTCTAAGATTTGTTGTAAGGGGTGGTGGTACACGAGTTGATGATGAGAAGCTAAGAGTAATTACTAAACGGCTTATGCTGGCTTGCTCAACTAACATACAAAGCTTCTATGGCTTGGCATCATTTTATTGCTAATTTATAAGGAATTTCAATATTATTGTAGCTTCACTCACCGAGCTATTGAAGAAAAATGTTGTGTTCAGGTAGAGAGAGAAGCAACTCGGGAGTATTGAAGAGGTGAAGAAAAAGTTAACTACCTTCCCTATCTTAGCTCTACCAAGCTTTGACAAAGTGTTTAAAGTAGAGTATGAGACATCCAAACTAGGCATAGGTGCTACGCTAATGTAGGAGGGTTGACTAATTACTTACTTTAGTGAAAAGCTTAGAGGAGCTATATTCAACTACTTTGTGTATGACAAGGAGTTCTAGTCCTTGATTAGAGCTCTAATTGTCTCGCAAAATTACCTGTTACCCAAAGAATTTGTCATCTACACTAATCATGAATCTTTGAGATATTCGAAGAGCCTGCTTAAGTTGTCCTAAAGACAAACCAATTGGGTATAATTCATGGAAGGATTTTCTTATGTCGAAAAGTACAAAAACAATGTAATGATCGATGCCCTATCGAGATGACATTCCCTTTTGACTAAGCTATAGACTTGGTTACGTAGTTTCTCTATGATTAAGGATTTGTATGTTGAGGATCCACATTTTAGTCCGATCTATGCTAGATGTGAAGAAGGTCGAACACTTTATGATTATCACAGGAAAGATAGATACTTGTTCAAAAAGAGGAGATTGTGTATCCTAACCTATTCTATGCAAGAATTGCTGGTGTGCAAGGTGCATGGTGGAGGACTATTTAGACATTTTGTTAAGCATTGAACTCATGAGGTATTATCCTTTAGATTCTTTTGGCCAAGGATAATGAGAGATGTCTAAGCCATACTAGAAAGGTGTGCTACCTATAGAAGAGTAAAGAGTCAAGTTGAGTAAGGGCAATATTTACCTTTGTCAATCCCAACTAAACGATAGATCAAGTTTAGTATGGACTTTATATTAGGATTACAGAGGAAGTCCTGGTGGAAGGACTCCATCATAGTAGTCGTAGATTACTTTAGTAAGATGGCACACTTCATGCCTTGTTCTAAAACTAGCGATGCTTTGGCAATCTCTTCTCTTTCCTTGTAGGAGATCATCAAACTTCAGGGAGTGCCTATGACCATTGATTCAAATGAAGACCTAAAATTCATGAGCTACTTCAAAAGGACATAAGGGAAGTAAATAGGAACTAAATTGTTATTCAGCACATCTTATCATGCACAAACAGATGGATAGACCAAGGCTATAAATAAGATGATAAGGACCCTACTCCAAGTTGTTGTTGGTTGGAACCTAGCTGATTGGGATCAATACTGCTTATAATTAAGTTCACCTACAATATGACCTCCAACAGTGAGCATGTCGCCATTTGAGATCGCCTATAGATTCAACGCTCAACTCCTGTAGGACCAGATACCCCTTCTGAGCTAGAACGAAGATCAACTAGCTATAGAGAGATCTAAGGCCATCAAGACAATGTACTAGAAGGTCATAAAGCAATTGCGCCAAGTTGCCACCAAGCTTAAGAGACAAAGCAAGGGATGAAAGGACATAGAATTTTAGCTAGGTGTGTTAGTATGGATTAACCTTAGCAAAGAACGATTCCTATATTTGAGGAATAACAAGTTATCTCCTAAAGTTGATGGACGATGAACTGTTTAAAGTACTTGAAAAAATCAATCCTAATGCCTATAGGATCAAACTACCTAAGAATTATGGAGTCTCAAACTCCTTTAATGTTGCTGACCTCCATCCTTATGTCCCAAAAGATGTGCAACAAGTAGCTAAGCCAAATTTGATCTTAAATCTCAAACATCATGCAGGGGATGATACGGATCATGGGCCAATTACTCATTCTTGAGCTCAAGGACTCATTCATATGGTTTGTGAAGCTATCCGAGGGGAGTTAAACACTAAAGAACAATTCTTTCTCTACTCCAACCTTCCCAATTATTCTACTCTTCACCTCATTAAAGAGACTCCCTAAGTAACCAACTTATTACGAAGCTAAACCCTTCACTATACATTAATCCCGAGTCAAGCACCAAACCTACCTACTGCCCACCTAATACATTACTGAAGTTGAGCTACCCCAAATCTTAAGTTGACTAGTCGAAGCCAATTAGACAATGGACTACTCCCTAGACCAATCCTTCTTTGGTTTGAAATATTTGAGCTACTGAGCACCCGACCTTGACCTAATCTACTTAGAACTTATTCTACTCGGTAAATAGTATCATTAGGACCATAGAATGGATAGTTGATAGGCCCCATTTTTTGACATTCGTACTATCCTTGTAGCTAAATATCCATTTTTCCTATTTATAACTTGCCCTTGTAAACTTTCTATCTTTCCTTTTGTAGTATGAATCCTTTTTATAAATTACATATACTCGGGACATATTGTAATTAGGCCATATAAATACTTATAATTTGTAATAGCCATACGATTGGAATAGTAATATTGAACTTTAAGCATTTTATCCTTCCTTCTTCTTAAGCTTATGTCTTCTTGACGAGGATTAAGACTTTAAAGAGCTCTTATATTGGCCATTAAGTGTGGACTAGTAGCAAGTAATCTTATGTTATACTTGTACATCATATCAAGTATAGTTTGAGCTCTTGTGAGGTATTGGTAAGTCATATCCATTGTTGGTGTATAAGGACCCCCACTCAACCTTCGACTTCCATTTATCCTTCTGACCATCTTGTAGTTCAAACCTACCCTTTAGGCTCACATGATATCAATAGACATGTGTTATTCCTTCTTGATAATTCATATCACTACCTCTCAAACTGGAACCCATGACAATAAAATATGTTCAAAACTAATGGAAATGAACTATAAGAACATTAAAATCGAATTACAAATGAAAAAGTTGTATTCAATTAAAGAATTAGTCATAACTAGGAAATAGAAGTAGGGTAGTTAGTTAGTTAGGTAGTTTAGCACTATAGAGAAGTACTCAATAGGTTTTCATTATTATTTTATCAATCAAGTAACACAAATTAAGTGGGCGAGCTACTCATTGATATATGCAACTCATAGCAATTACAGCTAGGTGAGTACTCCAGATGATTTTATACTTGTTTTATGCTTATAGTTAGTACATCTAAATTATATGTAATAATAAATTGATTTAGGTTATGCATATGCTCGAATATTTGATTGTTTGTTGTGAAAAATGTTGTTAAATGTAATAATTATATAATTGGTTGTTTGGTTGATTATTGCATGATTCGATGGCCTACTAATATTGGTTGATCATCTAATAATTTGACTTAATCACACATTTTTATTTATAAAATGATAATGTATAATCATGAACATTGCATTTACCATTTTGGTCTTTACCTCACATGGGTGGTAACGAAAGGCCTATAGGGACAAAGATACCATATGATTAGATTATTTATGATTAGCATAGTGTTGGTGCACTTGTACAATAAGACTCTACCCTTAGCTTATGAGCTTACTTATTGTTGAAGACACTAACTATAGGAAGCTGAAGGCATGTCATGAGACTACCACTATAGGGAATAAGCATGGACTACGGAGGTAATCGTTAGCAAGCAAGTACACTTGGTCAAGTTATAATATAGTAAAATGGGTGTGAGCTCGAGTGTCGATCCCATAAGGAACCAAACATGTGAGAAACCCTAAATTACTAATAATTTACCGTAATTGCCTTTTATCAAACTTAGCAATTTAGAATAATTTTGATTAACAAGTAATGGTAATAAGCAAAAAATGATAAATAAGATAAGATAAGAACAATAAAATAAACAGGATTAAATTAAATAAATAAGTAGGATTCATTAAATTAATGAACGAATAATCCTTAGTAAATTGTTCTTATTTATTACCTAGTTCTATGCAACTTTCAATCTCAATTACACATTGGATCATCGAGATGCTTATTATGAATTAACCAATCTCACTTCTTTAGCTAATTCATAACCTTAAGATTACTCTACTTGAATCACTTTTATAATAAAGCATCTCAAGATTGCATGAAGATCTTAGATCCAACTATTATATTGTCTTAATCTAGAAAAATTAGTACTTAATCGCTTAGCTTACTAAATTCGTTCTAATTGTACATATCGATTCATTGTAGGATCTCACAAGCTCAAAAACAAAACTCACATATTGAACTAATAACCTAGGTAAATGCAAATCCAATGACAATATGCACTATGTAGTTAGATCTTAAAGGTAATATCATTGGTTAAATAAAATAAATGTTGCAACAAAAAATAGAGTTCAAGAATGATTCACTAAGACTAACTAAAACAACGACATGAAGAGATAAAGGAAGAAGAAAGATGAGAAACCCCCGATGTAATTATACCTTATGACTCTTTCTAATAGAGCTCTCTCTACAAACCTAAGCCTAGACACTTATCTATAAGAGTTGGACCTAGATTTATAAAACAAACTTTGACAAAAATGGAAGATATGCAAATTATAGAATCACTAAGCCTTAGGATCATGACCATAGAGTTGGGGCGTATTCTCTCACTTTGTGTGAAATCTTCAAATTTTGATAGAAGTTGATTACAAGAGGTCCATGGCTAGAGATCATAGTTGTGGTTTCTACTTATAGTCACTTTTGGACTTCATTATTTGCTTGAAATTTTTCTATTCCAATTCTTTGATTAATGCTTTTCTTCAAATGAGCTCAAAGCTTGATAATAATGTTCAAGAATTCATCAAATTCTTCCAAAGTCCCTAAAATGGACCATAAACAAGCTGAACTCTAAATTACTATAAATTTTGCTAAATTAATATACAAATTCACATAAAATAACTCTAAAATATGTATGATAATTTAGTGTTATCAAATTCCACCAAACATAAGCTTTTGTTTATTCTCAAGCAAAACAATCATAATATCAAAACAAAAACATCTTAGGATAAGGTCATAAAAAATTTTCCTCAAAAATGTACACTCCCAATTTGCAAGAGCATCATAAAATTTTTTGGAATCACCCTTTCTTCCTTAACTTGATATTTTCCTTAGAACACTTGAATAATAACTCCTTAAGAACTAATGAATTTTAATAATCAATCTGAAAAATTCAAAGTTAGCCTTGTCACTTAAACAAAAACTAAACTAGAGATTAAAACAAACATAAAAAAGTTATAGAAATTTCACGACTTTAACTCAAGAGAAGGGACATCTTCCCTAAACTAGTTTTATTTCAAAAACTTAAATTAGATGTACGTTACATCAGACTTATCCTTTGGTTATCTCTCTACTTCTTTTAATTTTCATTAAGAGGTTTTTAAATTCAAATTAATCCCTTTATCAAGACTTATTAGCTTAGGAAAGGACCTCATTCTTCTAACAAACTAAGGCTGATCCTTAACAATTTTTAATTTATCTTCCTTTTTGCAATTGGCAACAAGAAAGAGTTTTCCTCTTTTGAATCATACAATAATAAGTTTTTATATAACTATTCATGAGTTCTATGGATTAATTTAGTTGTGTACAAAATCAATCAAAACAAGATTTGCATATCCAACACAAGTTTTATGAATCAATATGCCAACAACAATTTTTAACTCATATCATCACTTTCCTTTCTTCTTCAACAAATCATCACAGCCCTCATGTTCTTCCTATTTTCAATCTCAACCAAGCATGTGTTTTTAATGTGATTTCAAGCAAATAACTAATAAATAATATGTTTCATCACATTATCCTTCATAAATCACTCATAAAAACTAAGATTTCTACACATGCAAGCCTCATTGTTTATCACCAAACCTTAACTAAAAATCCTATTTTTATCTAAATAACCAATAAATTGAGGAAGATAAATAGATAAAGATGAAGTGCATACTTTAGATTTGTTTTGCAAGGGTTGAACCTTTAAAGATTTGTAAGGTTTTAAGTGATTGTATAGTGAAAGGAAGTAAAAAGAAGTGAAGTTTTAGAGACATAATGAAAGTATAGTATGAAATAGAAAGAAGTCACCTAAGGTCTTCAAATTTAGGAATAGCCATGGTTAAGTATCACGACAATAGAGTATTACAGTGGTCCTTGCTTGTTCCATATTGTTTCAACTTAGTTGTAACCATGGTCAAGGATAATCGGTGTGATCTAGATCGTAAAGCTCTCATCTAGAATTTTTCAACTTCTCTCAACATTAAAATACAAGAGGAACATTGCCTAGTCTATGGTGGTGGACTTAGGCTACATTCTTTATCTAACTCTAGATTTGCATTGTGTTGACTTATTTTGACGAATTTCCCAAAATTGCTCCTAAAAATCGTGAAAATAAAGAAAATTAAAGCACAAAATTTAATCAAATGATAATTCAATTGGTTGACAAACTTCATCGATTACTTATTGCATAAATAAACTCCAATAACTATTCTGAGGAATTCTAATTGTTTAACATAGGGATAAAATAATAACTTATGTCACAAGGACTCAATACTCAATTGACTTATGACAAGCCAATAATAGTAAAAGAAACAAGATAACAACTAAAAGTGAAAATTAAACATAAGCTGCGTCTTAAGAAGTGCTATTGTTTAATTTTTTTAGCTCAATAGTCAAATCCTTCCTTAATTTGATTCCCTAGTGAATAACTGCAATACTATAGATGTTACCCCATTTCACTATTTTAGATTTATCTATTTTTGTAATTGGGGCATGTGGAAAAGAAAACAACGTAATTGCTCTTGTCGAATGGGAATAACGTTGTGAAATTAGGACTATACATTGGTTTTCTCCTCTTACTTCATTTGAGCATGCCTCAGGTGGCCAAAGAATCATTGTATGTCTCAAAAGATAGATTACTACGAGCTATACTTGGCATTCAGGTATCTAAAACTACCCATAGGAAGCATATTAATAAAGAGTAACACCAAAAGAGTTGTAGGGAGGATTTATTACAAGCATGTTAAAATAATTAGAAAATTAGGGTTTTCACTAATATCCTAATTGGGTTACTTTATTGGTTTCCCAACAATGATGTTAAAAAATTGATCGTTGGTGAGGAAGTGTATGTGATCAAGTAGTAGTATAGTAAAATGGATATAAGTCTAAGTGTTGATTTTATGAGGAATCGTGCATATAAGAAACATTATATTACTAGCAATTTACCTAAGTCACTAATAATCTAACTTAATAATTTGGAAAAATTTAGAATAATAAGTAAGGATAAACAAAGAATGATAAATAAGGTATGAGAAAACAATAAAATAAACAAGACTAAATAAAATAAATAAGTTGGATTCATTAAATTAAAGAATGCATAATCCTTAGTAAACTATTGTTATTTACTACCTAGTTTTTTGCAACTTTCAATCGCTATTATGCATTGGACCATGGAGATGCCTATCATGAATTAACTGGACTCACATTTGTAAACCTTGTAAAATTTCAATCTAAAGCCTGAATTAGACCTAGGTGCCTTAGATAACTTTATAAGTCAACAAGGCTAGATAAACTAAATACTTTACTAAATTATAAACTCAAAACTATTTAAATGAGAAAAACTCTAATATATTGATTGAAATCTTAATTATACATAAAAACCTTAAACCCTATATGTGTACGAATATTAGAGAACTAAACCTGAATATAATAAAAACTCTAAAAATAAAATTCTAAGCTTATAAATATATAAATTTACTATTATGATAATAAAACACTAATTGGATACAATTATCGACTGATACACATAATCGCATAAAATTGCTAATAAATGAATAGAGATAACTTCTAAATACTAATAAACATAAAGAGTAACAAATTAATTTACAAAATTAATATGATTAAGACTATTATTTTATAATTATTTATGACTATATATAGATATATATATTTATGTTAGTGTTTATTGATTTAGTTAATTGAATTTAATTTTATTACATACTTTACATTTATGTATTATATAGTAAACATTAATTTTACATTTTGTAATTCTCTTCATAATTATATTATATATTAGTCCAAATATTATTTATAGGGTTAGAAAAATTTTAAGAAAATTCAAAAAGTATTTTATTTACTTAATTATTTATTTCTTTATCCTTTCCTTATTCTTTATCTTTATCTTTTTATTTTCTTTTTCCCTTTCCAATTTATGATTGCCAAATGTACATGTAATATTTCATTTGAAAATTTTGACTAAAGTCAAAATGTCATTTTCAACCTTTCATCCATTTTATCTTTTTCCCCTTTCTTTTCATTTTCTTCTTTTTCTTTTTCCCTTCACCTTGTCATCACTGGCCACCTTATCCTCTATAAGACACCACCATTTTCTTCTTAAATTTAAACGTAAGGCAACTTAATTCCCTTATTATTTTGGGCCGACCTAACCTCTCTCTCTCCCTCATCTTCTTCCTTTTGTTTTTCTTCATTTTACCCTAACTACCATTCCATCCAAACTTCCACAAACTTACTCCATAATCCATCATTATCATACCCTCAATTTCAAGAGGAAATAGGAACCTTCAACTTCATAATTTCAAGAACAAAGTAAATAAGAATTTCCTTTCATATATTTTATGTTTCTTTTTAATTTAAGTATATGTACCTTCTTTCTTATATGTATGTATATTTAGTATTGTATTTAATAGAAACCAAAGGTAGTTTTTATTAATTTTTATAATAGAACTTTATGTACATAAAATTGATTTATAACGCAGATATTTGAATTTATGTATCTATATATATACATATAGATACACACATACACCTATACCATCTACATGTATAAATAAAGTACATGTACATACATATAATACTAAGTATATGTATTTTATCATATACATATGTGAAATATCCTATAAAGTAGTATAAATACATATATGTAAATAAGTAAGAAAATATAGGATAGGATTACATATATATACCTTAATATTTAAATAAGTATAAACATAGAACAACTTAAGTATGTATATGTATAATGTATATATACCAAAAAATACATAAGTGTATATATGTGTATTGTATCTAATTTTCTTAAGAATAGAGTAAGAAAGCATAAGTGCATACATACATGTATAAATATACATATGATATTAGTATAGAATAAGTTGTAATACCTTAAGATTTCAAGCTAATACGATAACCCTAAGATTGGAGCCCTAAACTTTAGGATGTTGAGTTATGTTATATGTTTTATTTCAATCTTCACAATAATGTTAGAAAAGTTAGACGAAGTACTTCTAATAAATTCAATTTCTCAAAATATGCTATATAAAAAGATTAATTTAGGATAAACATATATTTATCGATAAAGCCAATTAATATAAAAAACGTGAAGTTCAAGCTTTTAGATATAGTAAGATATTGAGATAAGTTAATTAATTTTCAAACATAATAAATGAAGTTGAATTATATGTAATATTCAAGTATTTATATTTGATATGCATTCTATGTATTAAATATATACATATAACAATAATAAATTATTAAAATAATGGAAAATTAATTAAAAAAATGAGTGGATAAGTCATCAAATGATGTAGCAACCTAGGCTAAATTGGAAAACATGAGTCAACAATGAGTTAACTAGAAAATGACACATGGCACCTAGGGAAAAAGGGAAAATGACATATTGAAAACATATGTCCAATTTTTATTAAATCAAACAAATTTGAAAAACTTTAAATAGAACCAAAACCCTCATTTACAATATTTTAACTCTTTAAAAATATAAGAACATAATTTATAAAAATTAGAAAAAAAAATAAAAATAGAATAAGAAATAGGACTAGAATTGGTCTAGGGCAGTTCATGTGCCAAACTACAACCTGACTTAGAGCGACTTAGGGGTTAAAGAGAGGGTGGTGTACCTGTTTGTTCCGATAAGATGCGGCCGATTCAGGTGAACTAAAATTCCATCTGTAATTTATTTAATTTTCTAAAAATATTAAGTGTTGTTAATTAATTATGAAATTTGGTTTTCTAAGGCTGCTTTAGGTTTAGATTAATGTCGAAATTTTATTCTCATCGAATAATGACTGGAAATATAAGGTCCTTAAGAAAATGCCCTATTCGGATGAAAACCAAATTAATTTTTTTAAATATTAGATGACATTGTTTCAAGCTTAATTTTTTTATGTAGTACACATAATCTTTATATATTTAATTATGGTAATAAGAATTTTCAAAATTAAGCATGTTTACTATTTTTCATAATTATTTTGAATAAAACTACTAGTTTTACTAAATTGTTAAAATAATTAGTTTTTGATGAAATTAATGAATTAGCCCTACATGTTTTGAATTCTAGAAGTTTATAATGATATTTAGAACACTTAATTTTAATCTGAAACATAAATTTGTTTATTTACCTTAGTTTTTTGTAATTTTGAGCTAAAATCCCTATTTTCATAAAAAATAGATAATAGCTAGTATAGTGTAATTCATGGTCAATAATTAAATTACATTTTTTTATGAGTCTATAGGATTTTTTATGAAAATAATTAGGATTTTTAACTAATTGTTATGTATTTTCCTATAAAAACCTATATATTCGCTTAATATGTAATATAGTAATTAGTATTAGTAAAATATTTGTCGAATTCATGTAAAATGAACACTTTTAGATATAAAAAGGGTCACTGGTCAAGTTTGGAAAGTGGGAGTTTTAGGACTTATAGTTTAGAATCAAAGCGTATTTGAGTCAATTACGAAGTTACGATAACATATGGTTGAGTCGTTAGTGAGAAAGGGTAGTTTTAGGCTTTGATAATATTGATAGACTTGATTCCTAAGATATTTTAATAGTACTCGAAATAACGATTGTGATGAAATAAAGTTTATCGAAATCAAGTAAGGAATAAGTAAGATACAGTTAAACGAAGTTTAAAAATATAGTAATGAAAGCTTATAACTGACTTGAAGACTTGTTTATATTTTCTTAGGTTTGATAAGTAAGGAAAGACTATGTCATAAAGTTTAGGATTTTCCATTATTACAAAGCCCAGGTAAGTGGATCTAGCCTATGCTTAGAGTAGATATATTGCTACTCATAACACTATGTACTGTTTGATGCTATATTGATTGAATATGATAATATCTTAGGTGAACTGATATGCTACTGTAGTAGATGCTAATGTAGTGATTTTGAATAACGATTGTTGTATCTTGGTTAAACTGTTATGCTGTTATGTTGAGTGTTGATATGGTGTTTATGAATGACTATGCTAACTTAGAAAGATTAGTAGTTGCTAACTTAATCTTTCAAGTGTTCACCTAAGTGAGATGCTAGAATTCCACTAAGAAGAGTTTGAAAACCAAAATCAAATAGCTATGTTTAATAAAACTTAAAGACAAGTTGTGTTGAATGATGTACTTGAGTTGTCATCACATAGCATAGCTTGGCACGACATAAAAAGGGACTTAGGAGTCAAAATTTTCAGAATGAGGCTTTCAAATGATCATAGAAAAAGTATGGCTTTATGAACTTGATTCCTTGAAGTATATAGATTTGCATTGCTTGAACATCTTGACAATTTTGATGGCTAGATTTGGTAGACTATAGTGTATAGTCTAAGTTGGCCTTATTGCCTCTTTGATTTGGTGAGCTATAATGTATAATCTAATTTTGTCAAACAAAGTTGGGAGTCCTACTCCTAAACACCTCCTTGTTATCCTTTTTTATATTGGTAGACTACTACAGTGTGTAGTTTAATTTGGTAGGGGTCTTACTCCTAGGTAGCTCCTTATTGCCCATAGAGTCCTAGATGCTGTATCTAAATGCTTGGCTATGTCAACTAATCACATGAAAATTGGAATGGCATAGGATATTAGTACTGATGTATATCACGTGCATGAGCATAGCATACTGCATTGCTAGCAATAAATGCCTGGTTAGGCGGATGCATATGTGAAGTTGAATTTGTAGATTATGATTGAAATGTTTTAGTTATGATACGTGATATCGTTTGTATTGTATTGTTTGTTATCCACTCTCACTTAACTTCAATAGCTAAGGGAATACAATGTTTTATCCTCAAGTTAACATTGTCATGAAGGGCTTAATACTAAGGGGGATATATACTATGAGAGTAAGTCGAAGTCAACAACTTTTGTATGGAACCTGTACTAAGTTGGAAATCCTATTATTATGAAGATGACAGAAGAAAAAGCTAGTTCACATTTTGATGTAATGTTATGTTGTATACATAAGTTGCAACTGGATATCTAGCTGAATTCCAATATAGCAACCGCCTTCATCATTTAAACAAAGTTGCTTTTTTTGAATGAATAGGTTGAGTTAAGTTTTCAATAGGTATTCTTATATGATCATACATTCTGTGCTAAGCCAAGATGTGACATCCTTTAGGTAGTATTAAAGCATTAATTAAGGACCATAACCTTTAGACACATTTGAGATGTGTGGGGTAGTTAGGTAATGAAGAGTCATAGTTTAGTAAAACAGTTGAAATAGTTATCCATAGAATTTAATGTGATGTTCATTTAGAAAGGTGATTCGTAGGGAGCACAAAAGATCACCAATGACCTAAGTGTCTAAGTAGCAAAGGGATGAAATACCACAACAACCTCAGCCTTACCATGAGCAACCATGACATATGAAGGAATTAGCGCAACAGTTTAGGGTTGCATTGGCAAGAGCTAGTAGAGATAGAGATAAGTTAGCTTAGGTACAGTGATTAGTGAAACCATTTGATGGAAAGAACACTGATCATTTGATGGTAGAAGAATGGATTAATTTGTTAGAGAAAGCTTTTGAAATCATGAGGTTGAGGAAAATAAGAAAGTTGAGATAGTTGCTATTTTGTTAGATGAAGTTGCAAGTAATTGGAAGGAGGCAAAGTGATGAAATTTACCAAAATCGATTGGTTGGACTACATTTAGAGATGCATTTCTGGAATACTATTTTCCTAAGTGTGTAAGAGAACAAATGTGTGAAGGATACTATCAGTTAGGATAGCAAGGCAAGAAAATTGAAGGATATGTGAAGGATTTTAATAGGTTAAAGTTTACTCCTGAAGTTGTGTAAAATAATGAGGTTTCTAAAGTTGAGTGGTTCAGGGTAAGGCTTGATCTTTATTATTAGGTAGAGCTGAAGAGAAGTAGGGTATTGATGTTGTTAGTGAAACTCGTCTAATCGAATTAGTTTGTAATCTTTGATAAGCCATAGATGAGATTAAGAACAAGAAAAGGAAGTTGAATGTTGGTTCTAATAATAAAAGTAATGTAGCTAAAGGAAAGAAGTTCATTTGATTCGTAAAAGGAAACAGAAGGCCTCTATAAAAAATACAACCTTGTTAGAAGTGTAATGGTAAGCATTGAGCTTGGGAATGTTCAGAATTAAGAGGGAACTGTTATAGATGTGGAGAAACTAGACATCTGGCCAAGTGGTGTGAAAACCCTAATCCAAGAGGTATATATTATTATCGATGCCATTAGTAAGGGCATACTGTTTGAAATTGTGTAAGATAGCAACAGAAGAGACTAATTTAGTAGTAAAACTAAACTAATGGACTAAGAGTAGGTAATAAGAACAAATGACCTAGAGTTGTAAGTCTTTTTCATCAAGAGTTGTGTCAATTCATGTTGAATCCAATCGAGTCCACTTAATTTAAGTCATTCTTTATTTCCTTGATGTGAAATTTGGTGGAAAGTTTAGATTTGCTAAACTTATTTCAGTTGATCTATGCGTTAACTATAGGAAGTACCTAAGATCTTAATTTTGACCATTAAGCAATGACTGTGATAAAAAACCTATAGATGTGAAGAAACTGAATTTGTTATGTTCATCCTAAGTGGAAATCAAGACTTAGACAATGAATAAATGATAGGCATGAGATGAAAAGACATGTTAGCTAGCTATGGGATGGATAATGAAATAATGGATGGGATGATTATGAGTTCTATAGGACTAACTAATAGAAGAGTTTGAACTAACTAAAGGGATGAAATAAGAATTTAGTTAAGATATTAGTTTAAATGATGATAAAGGAATGGTACGTAAACATGCTAGTTTGATATGAGTAGTAATAGGGGTAAAATCATAGATAGTAATATGATGATTGTGTATTTAAATAAGAACATGATGAAGTTATAAAATGGACTAGTTATTGTAGAAAGATGACTTGAATAAAAAGCGAAAAGTGAAGTAGGATTAACTATATTAGGCTCACATAGTAAAAGTCAGAAACACAAGATGAAGGATGTAATGAGACAAGTACATCAAATTGAAAGTTCATAAGTTGATAAACTTAGGGTTAAGATACAGGAGTCAACATTGAAGGATTTTACCCTTAACAATAGTTGATGATTGCAATGTGATGTGAAAACTAGAGTTGGGCAACGGAAGCGTAGTATTAGGTCATGAGCATGAATGTCCTAGATTTTGGAAGTTTTAAAGTCGAAAATTTTTGTAAGGGGGTAGGATGTAATACCCTAGAATTTCAAGCTAATACGATAACCCTAGGATTCGAGCTCTAAATTTGGCATGTTAGGCTATGTTATCCATTTTATTTTAAACTTCACAGTAAGGTTAGAAAAGTTAGATGGAGTAATTCTAGTAAAGTTAATTTCCCAAAATAAGTTATATAAAAAGATTAATTTAAGAAAAAACATAAATTTATCGATAAAGCTAATAAATATAAAAAAAGGTGAAATTTGAGCTTTTAGATATAGGGAGATATTAGAGATAAGTTAACTAACTTTCAAAAATAAAAATTGAAAATGAATTATATGTAATATACATGTATTTATATGTGATATGCATTATATGTATTAAATATATAGATATAACAATAATAAATTATCAAAATAAGGTAAAATAATATAAAATAATGGAAAATTAATTTAAAAAATGAGTAGACGAGTAATCAAATGATGTGGCAACCTATGATTAATTGGAAAACACGAGTCAACACCTAGTTAACTAGAAAATGACACATGGAACCTAGGGAAAGGGGAAAATGACATGTAGCAAACATATGTCCAATTTTTATTAAATCAAACAAATTTGAAAAACTATAAATAGAACCTAAACTCTCAATTACAATATTTTAGCCCTCTAAAAATACAAGAACACAATTTAGAAAAATTAGAAAAAAATAAATAAAAATAGAATAAGAAATAGGGTCAAAATTGGTTTAGGGTGGTTCATGTACCAAACCACAACTTGACTTGAAGTAGCTTAGTAGTCAAAGAGAGGGTGGTGCACCTAGTTGTTCTAATAAGGTGCAACAATTCGATGGTGGTAGGAGGCAGCTAGCTTAGATGAACCAAAATTTTACCTAACTTATTTAATTTTCTAAAAATATTAAATGTTGTTAATTAATTATGAAATTTAGTTTTCTAGAGTTATTATAGGTGTAGAATAATGTAGTAATTTTATTTTTGTTAAATAATGATTAGAAATATATGGTCCTTAAGATTTATCTACAACAATCTATACCTAAATATTAATTATTGACAATTTTGGTTTTTTAGAGTTATTTTAGGTGTAGATTAATGTAGTAATTATTGACCATGAAAATAAAATTACTACATTGATCTACACTTAAAATAACTTTAGAAAACCAAATTTGTTAATAATTAAAATACATATTTTTGTGAGTCAATAAGATTTTTCAGGAAATTAATTAAGCTCATTCACTATTTATTATGTATTTTCCTAATAAAAACCTATATATTAACTTAATATGTAATATAGTAATTAGTATTGATAAAATATTTGTCAAATTCAAGTAAAACCAACACTTTTGCATATAGTAAGGGTTGTCGGTTAAGTTTCGAATTTAGGATTTTTAGGACTTCTAGTTTAGAATCAAAGCTTATTTAAGTTAATTACGAAGTTACAATAACATACAAGTAAGTCAGTAGTGCGTAAGGGTATTTTTGGACTTTAACAATATTGATAGACTTGATTCTTAAGATATCTTAATAGTACTCAAAATAACAATCGTAAAGATATAAATTTTACCGAAATCGGGTAAGAAATGAGTAAGATATAGTCAAATGAAGTTTAAAAATGTAGTAATGAAAGCTTATAACAATTCGAGTTTGACCCATACTTAACTTGGAGGCTGTATTTATATTTTCTTAGGTGTAACTAATAAAGGACTATATCATGAAGTTTAAGATTTTGTGCTATTACAAAGCCTAAGTAAGTGGATTAACACATGCTTAGAGTAAATACGTTGTTACTCATAACACTATATACTGTTTGATGTTGTGCTGATTGAATATGGTTATATCCTAGGTGAACTGATATGTTATTATGGTGGATGTTGACCTAATGATTTTGAATGAAGATAGCTATATCTTGGTTAAACTATTATGTTTATACGTTGGGTGTTGATATGGTGTTTTCAAATGATTATAGTAACTTAGAGAGTCAAAGGATTGCTAACTTAATCTTTTAGGTATTCACCTAAGTGAACCTTAAGTGAGATACTAGAATTCTGTTAAGGAGAGTTTGAAAATTAGAACCAGATAACTAGATTTAACAAATCTTAAAGACTAGTTGTATTGAATGATGTACTTAAGTTGTCATCGCATGATATGGTACGGCACGGCACAACATAAAAAGGGACCTATGGGTTAGAATTTTCAAAATAAGGTTTCTAAGTGATTAGGAAAAATGCATGGCTTTATGAACTTGGTTTTTTAAAGCATATAGATTTGCATTGGCCAAACATCTTGACTATTTTGATAGTTAGATTTGGTAGACTATAGTGTATAGTCTAAGTTGGCCTTGTTGCCTCTTTGATTTGGTGAACTATAGTGTATAGTCTAATTTTATAAAACATAGTTAGAGTTTCTACTTCCAAGTAGCTTCTTATTGCCCATAGGTTCCTGAATGTTGTATCTAGATTCTTAGTTATGTAGATTAATTGATGAAAATTTGAAGGGCAGAGGATATTGGTACTAATGTAAGTCATGCGCATTATTTAATAACTTACAATGTGCAATACTTAATAAATTATGATAAGATATATGTGTATATATTAATATTACAAAATTAGAAAAACATAAATACTAGAAGAAATAAGAAATTTAGCATGTGGACTAACAGGAAGTTGCCATGTTAGCATTCTTGATTTTCAAAATTAAACCACAAAATTAATAAAATAATTAGGAAATAATATTAATTAATTAGTTGAAAAATTATAATTATAACAAACATTAACATAATTAGTAATTTAATCTCAAAACGGAGAAATAAAGAATTTGTTGTAGACTAGAATAAAAAATAAAATATTTTAAAAATATAAAATTTAGAAATTAATAAAGTTATAAAATAATAAAGAAAGGCTTAAAATTGATAAATGAAATTATTGGGGCGAAAATAACTAAATTCGTAACACATTAAGCCCATAATGAAAAATTTGGGTTTCAACATCCAAAATGAACCTTACTATGTGAAAGTACATCGAAAAATGATAAAAATCGACTATAAGTTTAAAACACAAAAATCGGAGTTAAAACAGAAAAATCATATGCGATTGACGAAGAAGCTCAAATTAGCAAATTTTGTAAGATAAATAGAATAGATAGATTTTTAAATAAAAACCTACATAGAATAATTATTTAGTTTAGATACTTATTATCCTTTTCTATTTCACAATTATCAGATGAAGTGATAATTAATTATTATTGAAAATTTATAGATGCATGGGATTAGGATATGTATGTGATTAATGTTTCTTGTTATGTTGTGAAAATACTTTAAATTATGATAATGAATTGTTTGTTGCATAATATATTTTTATACAAATTTGATTGTCTATGATATTGCTTAGTCACATAATAACCAAACTTAACTATATTGAGTTTCTTAAACTAAACTGGATTATGCATAAACATACATTACATTATAATTATTCTAATTGTCATATTATATGAAGGTAGCAAGAAGCCATGCGTGGGTTGAACTAATTATGATTAAAGTATTTTAGTACAGTTCACATGTACCACATGACCTTGTCCTAGCTCATAAGATTACTAAACGTTGGAGACACCAAGTGCTTAATTAAAGATCGAGTCTAAAAACTTTTGTTTAGGGGTGAGTATGAACTAGAGGGAACCACTTACAATCATACTTAGAACTTAGTTTTAAACCATAACCAAAGAAACTATTTTTATTTAAATACAAAACATGGAGTTTCATAACTATGTAAGTTTAGGTATGATACCTAAATCTAACTCATACTGTGTATTCTCTAACCTTAACTTTAGAAAGCATTGAATCTGAGTTGCATACAATACCTAATTAACTATATGTATTTGTGTGACATTCTACATGACTACTCGTTCATATGCTTGTAAATAATTGTTGAATAACTTGTCCATCTGTATGGTTGAGGGATAACTCACTACGTTTTAATAGCTTATACCCATGTAGACTTCTAATGTAAGGGGACCTATTCACTGTATCTAGCTAATGCATGCCTAAGGTTAGCCTAATATTTTAGGATGTCTGTAGAAGTAGAGAGAAGAGCAAATATATGTTATGACTCTCAAGTAGAGTAGAATTTCTATAATATTTTGTATCATGGTATTCCATAGTTAGGTTTAGTAACTTTCTTTACTATTGTAGATTATTTACTAACACTTTGAGGCTTAGAGTACTATATTGTTATATGATAATGTTACTTTATAAAAGATCATTGATTAGAAGGGAAACCGATCTACGATTTTTTATATGATATACGATGCCTACCACGACTAGACTACCCTTCGAGTCATGCAACATTTGTAGCTAATTCCTTACCCTAATCAAAAGAAATCAGTACCTAATCTTTTAGCCTATTTAATTCCATCTAATTACATAGGTTTATTTACTGGAGGAACTTGTGAAATCAATAACAAACTCAAACATCGAGTTAATAACCTAGTAAATGCTAATTCAATAACAATATGCACATTTTAATTATTTCTTCAAAGGTAATATCATTGATTGAATAAAATAAATGTTACAATAGAAAATAGGGTTCAATAGCAATTTACTAAGAATAATTAAGACAACGACATGATGAAATAAAATAAGAAAAAAAGATGACAAACCTTATAATACTATCTATAAACTTAAGCTTAGACACCTATTTATAAGACTTAGACCAAAATTTGCAAATAAAACTTTGACAAAAATGGAACATTTCCAAATTAAAGAATCACCATGCCTTAGGATAATGGCTTTGTAGTTAAGGTGTAGTCTTAGAAATTGTGTGAAATCTTCAAATTTCTATGGAAGTTGATTACGTGAGGTCTACGACTAGAGATCATAGCTGTAGTTTCTACCTGTGCTCTCTTCTAGACTTTATTCCTTACTTGAAATTCTTCCATTCCAATTCCTTGATCAATGCTTTTCTTTAAATGAACTCCAAAACTTGATAAAAATCTTCAAAAATTCATCAAACACTTCTAAATTCCTTGAAAATGAAAATTAAACAAATTAAGCTCCAAATTACTATAAAATTAACTTACTTAATATACATATTTGCACAAAATCACTCCAAAATATGTATCTTAATTAAGTGTTATCAAGGGGCCACCTTGCTGCTAGAGCTAAGGCATCGGGTTTATTGGATATTTCATCATGTGGAAATTATTTTCTCAAACTTGAAATTGGAAATCAATTAAGTGTTATTGTTAAATTTAATATATAGTAATATTATGATATACAATATAGTTATATGTAATATTAATTGATATAATAGGATTGTATATATTTGGTATAAGTGGATTAGTATAATTATAAGTCTATATATCATCACTATATTAAATATAATATGATATTAAAGGTGTAATAATAACAACACATTTGTTACATTTAGTTATATTTACTATATTATAATGTATACAACACTAAGTATGAATAGTGTAGCTAATATATGTTAATTTATGACAATGCATGGGAATAATTCAATATATTATAACAATATTGTGACAATTAATACTAATATAATAGTTACCCTTGTATATGTTCTTTGATTAATATTATGTCATTATCTATTTATTAGTATATTAATATTAATTTTATCACCATAATTACTACTGTACATATATATTTATATTACTACACTTTATTACTTAGTCAATAGTATTGTCTAAATATAGTATATTGATTACATAATGATATTCAATACACTATATTTACTCTGCCCATCACATGTATACACAAAGTATTACTTATTTATAAAACACATATAAACACATCATAATATTATATACGTGGTAAAAATAAGTAAATTTTTATTACTATCAAACTCTGTAATTATAATAAACACTTTAGTATATTACATTATATAACTATGATTTATATCATATTATATTATATACCAAAAAGCATTAACAATATTATTTAGTAATACTAATTATATTATATCTAATATAAATATTGTTATATAAATAATATGTTGGAACAATATTAAATAATATAATATAATCATAATTATTTTTTATATTATCTATTAGTAGGTTGTATTATATATACTTTATCATAATAAATATTCATAAAATTTTTATATTTCTTATCTATATAAACACACAAACTTTAGCATATTTGGAGCAATGATAAGTATAATAGCCCTATGAATCTGATATATTATATATAAATGGTTATATATCATTTACATTACATGTTTTATAATTAATTTAAAATGCTATTATAACATTATTATAATATCATGTTATATATAATTATTATAATATTTATCATAAATATTTGTATACTATATATGGTCTATGTAATGTCTATACTAAACATATAAGGGGCCATTGTTGATCCCATGTAAGGATTCCTTTATGGACTTGTATGTTGAGATAGTACAACGAGATAAAGGTTGTTTATGGTTCCCAATTCATAGGTGTTGTAGCTTTAGCTTGATTGATACTATAGTATAGATATAGTAAACTAAAATACTTATATCATATTCTATTTACCTACATATAAAGGAGATCATGGAATGATAGGGTCATGAGTTTCCCCTTCATGCTTATAGGTAATACCCAAAATAATAAGCAATTGTTAATTTAATTTTGCATTATGTGCATGTGAGATATTGGGTTTAGCATCCATGTGTGCTTATGCATTATGTATTAGGCTTAAGCTCATTCTTTCAGTTTTATAGATTACAGGTTGATAAGATGAAGTTAAATGCTTATATAGAGTTTGAGGATATTGTTATTAGATTAAGAAGAGAGGCATTATTAATACTAATTTGAGGATATTGTGATAATTAGTGGACATGCGATTTATGGTGTTGTTTAGAATTGTAGATATGTTCTATTGTTGTCGAGCAAGAATTATGGTTATGACAACTCACCTGTGAGTCATCTTAGTAGTTATATTTGAAGAATTGTTCTTATTGCACTATTGACAAGTTTTATAGGTGATTTGGAGAATTTAATAACATTTTAAAGCCTTAACGTGTCATTACAATACTATGGACACATGATGGGTTGTGGTACCTACTTGGGTATCTAGGTGTTATAAATGATAAATAGTGTAAGAGTTAATTATAGATTGCATATATATACATATATATATATAAATATATTAGGTTGTTAATAACTTATTGATACTAATGATCTAGGACTTGAGATTATTCTTTTAGAGAACATTCATCTCAGACTTCTTCCTCCAACTTATCTTCTAAACTATCCCTTGAATTAAACTAATTGTAAAGTTCTCAAATGAACACTATCCAACACATATGCTTAGTCTTGACTAATTAAGAATCTCAGTCTCATAGCCTAATTTAGTCTTTAACCTAATTTATAGAAGAGCCACTATAAACACCATCTGATCTTTCACTTGATATTTCCTCTGATTCGGCCAAATTACTATATTTACTTATATAATTCTTACTTCTCAATCAACCTAAGTTAGAACAAATAAAGGACATATCAAATGTAATATTAGCTAGGGCTTCCCTTAGTACAATATCAGTAATATGAATTACCTTATTTATTGTATTTACCAAAATATATGCGTATAGTATGAAATTTCCCTTAATTGGTGCATGTACTCAATTAAATCCATGAAAAATATAGTAAACTTAGAAACTTGTACTCGTTAAGTTTTGGACATGAAAAGTACTATATCAACATAATATATAACATTTCAAGAAGTGCTAATTTTTTGCTTGATTTTGCCAAAAATTAGATAAAAAATAGGTAAATAATTATACTTATCCCTAGGATTAGAATATAACATATATATTAACACTACTAATCACCATAAATCATTACATGTCAATTCAAATCGCAAATTATCTCAAAAACTAATTAGTCCTATTAATTTGAAAAATTGCCTACAATTAGCCAAATAAATTATATTAAATAGTAGACAAAGAGATTTTAAAAAATTCTTGATATTCCAATTTAGTACTAATATGATTGTGTTGTACAAATATTTTTAGCTCAAAATAACGTTATTTAATGTTTTGAAAAATTAATTTAAAATCTATTGGAACAAAGCACTTTCTTAAGCAAGTATTATAAATCATCATTGTTTTAATAAAATAAAATAACTACATTAAATTACATGCAAAATAAAAACATTTTATAAATTTTTGAATTATTTAATTATTTTTAATAATTAATTGGAAACTAGGTCCAAAAAGTTTACTCACTGGTGAACAATAGTGATAGGCCTTAGGTAAGTGCACTTCTTAAGTAATAGTATAGAGGGTACAAGTGTCTAGAGTTGTCAATCCCATGAGAACTGTACACTTACTTACTTATGTTGAATTACTCTACTCAAAAGAGGATAATAATTATAATGATTAAACAATCGATTAAACTAAATTAAAGAAATAAGATTAATTATCAACTAATAATCAATAACATGCTAACTAATAAGAAACCTAAATAACCATAAATAACGACAACTAGACTCTAATCACCAAGAGATTAATATGTAGTAATCCTAGGGTTCTAATGTAATCTTTATTCTTATAACTAAAGGAATATAATTACTAAATTAATAGGAATAGCTTCTTTATTAATTCCTAATCCTAACTACTTTCTATCTAAATCACTTCTGTGATAGAACAAATTAAAACAATATTATATATAGGAATTCCATAGACAAACAATATATTAATATTAATTCTAGAAAAATCTATAACTCATTGCTAAACTTATCATAGATCCCTTCAATTATTGTAAATCTATTTATGTAAAGGATCCCGTGACCTCAATATAGGAAATCTAATAATTAACTTGAGACTCCAAAAATAGCAACTTAATTGATATAAAACACATAATTGAATTAACAAAAAAAAATGAATTTCATTAGATTAAATGCTATTGAGTATGATAACTTATATAATAGAATGAATATAATCCTTAGGAAATGTTATGGAACTCTTTTATCCCTTTGGGTGTCTCTTTTTTATTTTTTTAATTGTACATGTCTGTGCTCTATTTATATGGTTTTGACAAAAGAAACTTCAAATGGCAAGTTCCATAAAGCATGGCATGTCCAAAAGTAGGAATCACGAGCGTGGAGTTAGGGTAGGCACTACTTCTTATAATATTTCTTCAAAAATGACTTAAATTAAATAACGAGAGGATAATGGTTGTGAAGTTCAACCGTAATCTTACATTTAGTGTAAAAATCTTCACATTCAATTAGAAAGTGAGGATAGGGGCTTCATGGCTAGGGAACAAAACCGCATAGTGCAACCATAGTCTTTCATTGCTCTTAATTCTTGAACTAATCCTCTCCGACACTTATTATCCTTAACTCATTCTTCAAATTTGGTGAAATTTTCTTGAAAAATCGTATAAATTCCATTCTTTTCACCTTATCACTCTATGAAAGTGCTAGGATCAATAAGTGACTTAATTTAGTGTTGAAATCATCAAAATTATATTAAAAGAACTCAAAATAGTCATGACAATAATACAAGAAATGAGTGTAAAATTACACTCATCAAATCTCTCCATACTTAAACATTTACTTGTTCCCAAGCTAATTAATCAATCCTTAACAAGGATTGAGAAATCAAGACAAGCTTATTGAGTCTACTTACTATTATTCAGGATATCGAAAAAAAAATTGTATTTACCCCATCATATTTTAAGAGTTAATGCATCCTTGAAAAGTTTTTTCTATAACCAAGATATAAATACTAGAATTCAATAGCTAATTCCTATAAATCAAAGTCGAATCATGCTATTTAACCAATGATTCTCTCCTGAATTAGTCCCATTTTTTGTAATCAAGCAAAAACCATATATACCCACCTCAGCTATGATGTACACAATTTTCTCCTCTACCGAACTAAACAACATAATCAAGTGTAAATACATGTTATATCTACTCATCCCTTGATCATTCCCCTAACAAATATTTTTCCTGACATGTTATTTAATTTAATCAATTATTGTAGCTTATTAGCTGTAGGAAAATACTTTGCTTTTCTACGGGATCAACGTTAGTCATTACTAATCTAGCCCTTTTTAACTTTATATTGATAGCAGATTACTTTCTAAGGGACTAGAGCCGATCCATCAACTTTTCCTTTTTTAGCAAATTGGTAGTGGGAAAGAGTCTCACTCTTCTAGGAACCAAGATTGATTTGTTTTAATAATTTTTTATCATTTTATTCTTAATTACACCTTTAGCGATATAAAACTTTCAAGGGAAATAACAAGAGACAAGCTTCATTTACTTATTTACTCAAGATTATAAGGCTTTAAAAATCAAGAAGGGATAGGCATGTATATAAGTAAACTTTAGGAGCAATATATAACTAGTGCTCAACCACAATTTTATTTAATTATTACCATGGAAACTTAGGCTAAATAATATGTAACTTTTGCTCCACAAGAATTCTACTATTCAATTTTGTTAATTTACAATATGTGCAATGATGACTTAAGGAAAATCAAATAGAAGCACTATTTATAGATTATATTTCTGAACAAAATAAGATTGCAAACTTGAAGAAAAAAATTGGGGTTAAAAATTAACAAATTTATTTCCTAAATAATAATATAAGGTATATTGTTTTTTGTCATACTCCTTCTCTACACTTAATTTAGTACATTGTACTTAATGTACTTTACTCTAAATCATAGTAAAAATAAATGCTTGCAAGAATAATAAATTAAAATGTAATGGAGAAAAGTACTTGAGAGACGGTATTCCCTTGAATTAGTATAATTTGTGTGTGAAATTCCGTGAGAAGAATTGTCACGAATGTTGTCTATTTATTGGTGCAAGAGGGATCTAAAAAAATAAATTGAGAGGAAAAAGAAGAGCATATGCAATAAACAAAACTTTTATTATTTCATCAATGGAATTGAAATTGAACGTAGACTATAAAATTAAGAATTGCACTCTAAGCAAAAGTTATTTAGAACCAATATAGAAACATGAACATTAAAAATTAACAACTTAACATAAAAGAAAAAAAGAAATTCAACACAAGTACACCTAAAAGAAATTTAGATCATTTCATTATTTTCATCTTTAGATTCTATATTGATAATGTCCTTTCCCTCATCTTCCTTCAAATTCTCTTCCTCTTCATCCCCTAATTTCATTCTTTTTGCTACATCAATCAATTCCTCACCACTTGTTGGAGAAATTTTCAATTTTACTTGAAGGGTGAGATTACTACAAAATTCCATAATTCTCATGGTCATATGTCAAATCTCAAATCATGTTTAGCTAAGGGTTATTAATAAGAGTTTCAACATTTTAGCTAGGACCATACATATGGTCTATACTCAATCTGATTGACCTGGGAATTAGTAGCCTAATGTCTCAAGTAGAAAGATAAGGCAATGGTTAGATTGATTGCCTACCCCTCTATAAGGCTATAAAGGCAAAAGACCTTATGTATGGCTTTAAATTTAGTAGTCTTCCCTATTTTGCTAATGGTGTGGGTGAGCAACTAATGGAGAACCAGTATGTTGGATTTTTGAGGTAGGATCCTCTCACAAATTTTGGGTTGTAGGTTTTGTCTCCATTTAATTTTTGCTAATATCTTGCAGAATAACTTTGTAAGGAAGTTTATAGGCTAAGGTGTAAAAGTTGGGAGATTTAGCATAAGGCTTGTCGTAGAACCACATGAAAACCCTAAATTTAGCAATTAATTAGTTGAATTCAATGTTTCTAAGCCTAAATTATATTATATTGTATTTTAGGCTCCACATGGGATTTGGTTATGCTCCATAGAGAGGGTGGTAAGGAATTAATAGGAATAAACCCTTCAAGCCTATTACTCAAAGTTGAGTTAGAGGAGTGCAAAGACTTGCCCAATACATACTAGCCCAAGCACCCTTCGAAGGCTAGGATTCCATCACCAACTTAGGATTGCTTCAACTTACTTAACCTCAGTATTGAGCCTTAACTGTGATTAAGGCAATTCTTAAACTAATAGGCACCAGGCTTCCTTTTGAGCTGAGTTGTCCAATCACTCCACCTCAAGAGGCTTTAGACAATACACAGTGTTCGAGCTCAAACCTAACGTACAATAGCAACCATAAGTGCTGGGCTATAAAAAAGCTTGCACATACAATAGCAACCAATCATCAAATCACCAATACTATCTTGACATGTATCTTTTAATACGATATGTTATAATGTTTCTTTCTTCTATACATTGTACATCATTTGTCCTTTTTTCCCATTTTAATATGTCTTAATTATTACAATTATTATTTAACCTTTTGTCTTTTCCTTATGCACAAGCAACCCTAGTGAAGCTAGTATATAAACCCAATATATCTATATACAAACATCAATCACTTCATTATTAATACAGAAATTTATCCTTTGAGAGCACTTAATGGTGTCTTCTCTTTTTCCTTAACTCTTATCTATTCCCTTTTAGCAAGGAATAGTTACAAGTGACCTTAGTCTTCACTTGGTGCATCATATATGGTTAATAGCTACTCAGGTTTTACTAACACCCTTTTTGGTTTCCTTTGTGGCCTTTGTATGTTTGACCTTAGAGACACATCAACTTCATTAGTATTAAAGCATGATTCTAAGAGGAATTGTTTAAAGTTGCAATGAAGTTCTACTCATATTGCTATTCGTAGATGTTGTGTTCTTTCGTAACTGCTATAGTATTGTTCTTAAGTATATTTGAATTATGGTTAAGTTATAGAAGTGGGTTTTGAAGTTTTGAGTTGTGAAGTAGTGGTTTGTAAGAGGTAAGTTTAATAACTCATGTTGCTTTATTCAACTTTGTTTTCCTACTACAAAAACATAGTCGATTCAATTTCTATACTACATTGTGTTTTGTTAGGCAATGAAGTGGTTAAAGTTTGTTAGTATGATTTTGGCTGGTGAGAAGCAATTGTTTGTACAAGTGGTCATTCTAAAGTGTTATTGAGTAGTAGTAGGTAGTAGGGTTTTGCTGAGACTGTATTGTTGAAGTTGTTCTTGTTAAAGAAGGTAGTAACAAGTATTGTTATGCAATGTCATATTCGAGTGTATAAGGCACTATTGGTAATCAAGACAGTGGAGCTCATGTTAGCCATAGTCAGCATGGCAATAATATACTAGGTTCAGTAGATAACAAACTTAATAGACTCATCAACCTTGTAAAGAATCTAATCATAGTTATGTAAGCAAATAGGTAAAAACCTTAAGGTATGCTTAATCATGGCCAAGTAGAAGAAGTATGGGAGAGGAGGTAAAGCTGTGCTAGTTAAGCTAACTACCTAGCTCAAGCCTATAGAGTTGGAGGAATGGTAAATCGACCTACTCGATGAAAACTTAAGGTAGAGAAGGTTGAAGAAGAAGTCGATGGTTAGGAAGAAGAGGACAAAGGATATGATGAATTAGAGGAATGAGGATGTTAACCCCCTCGAGGACTTGAAAATGTTAGGGTCCACACACTGACATTCATTAGAAGTGGTAATATAGTGAGTACTTAGAGTAGGAGGAGATTGTTGAAAGAGTTTTTGATTGTTATGGTTATGCTGAAGCCGGTAAAGTCTCACTTGTTACCCTTGAGTTCTCTAGGTATGCCACTATATAGTAGAAAAATTTAAATGGGCTAAAGCAAAGGGATGGAGATGAAGGGTACACATATGGGATGATGTGAAGAGGTTATTAGGAGAAAGATTTATACTTGAGACCTATTTGCAAGATACCTTTACTAAGTTGTAGGAACTTCGTTAGGGAAGGTGAGTTGCTGATGATTATGTCAAGGAATTCCAGATGCTAATGATTCGAGCTGATGTGGATGAGCTTGAAGCTAGCACTATATCAAGGTTTATTTCAAGGCTTCGATATGAGATCTAGAATATTGTTGAAGTGTAGAGGTTTCACACATTAAAGCAAGCCATTAAAATAGCATAAAAGGTTGAGAACCATAGGAGAAGTACCCCCATTTAACTTAGTCAGAGCTCTTCTTAAACTCCTATTCTGTGCCAACTTTCCCATAATGAGTTGAAGAGACCCTTTTGAGCAAAAGAGAAGAATGACAGACTTGATGACAGTCAAGCTGGCTTGAACATTTGAGTAAATGATAAAGCAATTGTGAAGACATATAAGAGGGGATAAACTTCAAGTTGTAAGACAAGTGAGATAAAATGCTTCAAGTGCTTAGGCTATGAACATATGGCTACTAAGTGTCCTAACCAATGTATTATGGTCATCCAAGATAATGATGTAGACAGTACAGATGATAGTAAGCTTGAGAAGGAAGATAAGAATATTAGAGGAGTTAAAGTGGAGACGGATGAGGAAGAGACCTATGTTTATGCCGACTGGGGAGAAATGATGACTTTGGTATCAAGATGAGTATTTAACTCAATGCCAAGCTATAAGGAAGACTAGAGAGAAAATTTATTTCACACCAAGTGTACTACTAAGGAATAAGTGTACACAATCATAGTAGATAGAGGTAGTTATACTAATGTTATTGCTCAGTCCCTTATGCAAAAGCTAAGTCTGCTAACCTCTAAGCACCCCCGATCTTTTAAGCTACATTGGTTGCATGACAAAGGTGCTTTGCATGTAACTGGATGTGTAACTGTACCATTCTCTATGGGAAATGTATATAGAGATAAAGTAGCGTATGATGTTGCCCCCACAGGAGCTTCACATTTTCTGTTAAGGAAACCTTGATTATTCGATTGACGCATCATCTACAATGGATTCAAGAATACCTATGCCTTTACGAAGGATGGAAATAAAATTATACTACAACCCATGAAGCTAAGCTAAGTGAATGAGACTCATAATAAGCTCACCTAAGCTAATAGTAAAAAGGAGGCCCTAGTGCTTAGCTAATAAGAGCTCTAAGCTATTGAAAAGTCCAAAGAGCCTATGATTAGAAGGTTATTAGAGTTGAGGGACTTAAATGACATACCATAAGAAGTTTGAAAGTTAATAGAAGAGTTCTCTAACCCAATTCTAGAAGAATTTCTTGAAGGACTTCCCCCAGTTCGAGGCATTAAGCATTACATGGACTTAGACCTAGGCATAGCCTTGCCTAATAGACCGGCTAAGGATTCATTATTAATAATCTTATCTATTCCTTAGTCGTGTCTTCTCTTTTCTCTTAACTCTTATCTATTTCCTTTAGTAAGGAATAGTGACAAGTGACCATAGTCCTTACTTGTACATCGTATCAAGTGGAGATTAAGTTGAGTAAGACTAGTTGGTAGGTCATATCTAATAAGTAGCTACTTAGATTTTACTAAAATGCCTTTTGTTTTCCTTTTGTTTCAGATCATTATAGTGCGGCCTCTATGTGTACGACCTAGAGGTACATCAAGAACTTTAGAGTAAGTTTCTTATAAATAAGCTCTTGCATGCTAAATAATCTCTCCTATCCTCCTTTCTCCACTATAGCTTAGATTTTAAATTCCATGTTGACTTGTATAAGGATTTTCCTATCTATAAAGCTAGATTAAGAAAAGGTCCTTTTGGTGAAGGTTTCATTCTTAGCTTAATGGTTAGGATTATGAAACTCCAACATGTGTTTTAGGGTATAGTAGTAGTATTGCTAGGGGTTCCTCTTCTAAGATTAGTTAGGAAGAGGTCCTTCCAATGGTTTGGCGAGAGGTCTTTAGGTTAGTAGGTGCTAAGGATTATGACTAAGAGATGCTTTTCTTACTCTTAGTTTTTTAGCTATTGAAGTAAAGTGTTTGTTTTAGAAGTACACTAAATCGTATAACATTAAAATATAGATATAAATATTACATATCTATTGTGATGTTGTCCCTCAAATTAGAAACCTACTTTTAATCTAATATGGAAAGTGTACAATCCATTCGAGGTAATAGCTAAGTTTATGAGATTTTTTTGTATATTCATTAAAGCTTAAAGAATGAAAGCTACTAAAAAGAAGGAAAGTGATTCAGTAAAAGGGGTCTAAATTATGAAAGCTTGAAACTAAACACATAAGGAAGATTGGAGTGTAGCTAAGCTGAGTTAATATTACATGACCACAATAAAGTTCATGGCCATGATCTTTGTCTGTGGTTCTTTGTTGAACAAATTCCTTGAAAATATGATTAAGTGTAATTTATTATGAGAGGTCCATTGGTAACATCATAAGCATGATCTTTGCCCATGGTTCTCTAAGATCACTTCTTCAATTTGAAGTGAAATTTCATGACAAGAGGTCTACATTGGGATCATGGACTTAGTCCTTGATCATGGTTCTCTCTGACCCTATTTACCTCTTTGATTCCTTAGGCTTCATTCTTTAGTTCACTATTAAGATCCTTATCTTCTTTTCCTTAGTAATTTCAACTCCTTGTTAAGTGTTTCCAACCTACAACACTTCGGAAGACTGTAAATGAGGAGTAACATGTCTTAAACTATTAAATGGCTAAACAAAATCAAAAGAAATGAAATGAAAGTCAAAATAAAATCAAAATGAAAAACATCTTAGGTTGCCTCCTAAGAAGCGCTTTTGTTTAAAGCCGTTTGCTCGATGAATTAAGATAAAGATTACCCATTTTCCTTAATTGGGTAAAGTTCATACTTAATGTGATTCTCTTGATCAAACTTCCCCCATAGATTTAACTTAATTCAATAACCATTTATCTTAAATGTTCCTTGTTTAGAATTTGAGATCTCCGTCGCATCATATGAGAGTAACTGCATCACTTTATAGGGCTTGGACCACTTAGATTTGATCTTACTTAGAAAGAGCTTGAACCAGGATTGGTACATGAGAACCTTGTCTCTAACTTAAAATTATTTCTCTTATTTTATCTAATTGTCATGATAGCACTTGGCTTGATCCTTAAATATCCTTAAGTTTTTGTAGGCCATATCACACCATTCTTCTAGCTTGTTTAACTAAAGTTTCCTGTATTCACTTGCACACTTAAGATCAAGGTTAGTACGTTTTATAGTCCAGTAGGCTTTATGTTCAATTTCTATAGATAATTGGCATGCTTTTCCATATACTAGATGATATGGAGTTGCTTTAATTGACGTTTTATAGGTAGTCTGACATGCCCTAAGAGCATCTTCGAGCTTCTTTAACCAATTTGTTTTATTGTGGTTGGTTGTACTTCTTAGAATTTGTTTAAAGACCTTGTTTGCAACTTCGACTTGTCCACTAGTTTGAGGGTGATATGGAGTTTCAATTTGATGCGTAAATCCACATTGCTTCAACACTTTCTCTAATTAGATACTATAGAAATGGGTTCCTTTATTGTCACCAATAAGTACTTTAGGAGCACTAAATCAAGAAACAAACTTTCAAGAACCATTTTACCATTGTAATGTCATGAATTGGTAGAGCTAGAGTTTCTACCCATTTTGACACATAATCTGTTGTTACTAAGATGTATTCATTTTAGTCTAAGTTTAGAAACGATCCTATGAAGTTAATTCCCCAAATTTAAAAACTTAACATATAAGAATCTAGTTCTAAAGCATTTCATCTCTCTTAGATATATTCCTTGTCCTTTGACATCTATTACATAAAAAATTTTTAGGCATCTACACAAAGTGTTTGTTAATAGAAACCAAACTTGAGGACCTTAAGAGCTTTTTTTTTTTTTTTGGCACTGAGATGTTCTTTAGTTAAGCTTGTGATGAGTGTAAAATTGCACTAATCCATTATGTTATTATCTTGAATTTTTGGAGCTATTTTGATGTAATTCCGTTGAATTTGCTATTAATTTGAGTTACTTTTGATTTTAGGACTCAAATGAAGCAATGAGAAGAAAAGATGAGAATTTAGGGGATTTTTGAGAAGAATTTCATCTATTTTAAAGGATAATTCAAAGATAGCAAGTGTCGAAGAGAATTTGTTCAAGAATGAAGCAAGCTAACCTTGGTTTCCCTTCACAGCCATGTTCCCTAGTCGTAATCCCTTCGTCATTAATTTCAAGATAATTTCTTGAAAAATATTGCAAGGAGTAGTTCATGCCCGGCTACCATGCTCGTATACTTACTTGTGGACCTTTAATTTACATTGATTCACATGCTATTTGGAGGTTAGCCTAGACACCATAAATAGATGATAGACATCTGTATACAAGAGAAGGAGGAGGAGAGATATAGATAGATATAGAGTAGGCTTTCTTTTATCATGCAATTTTTCATCTTTATCATGATTTTATCTTATAACTATTGATAGTTTAGAAGTAGTTGCGATTTGAAGGCTCTCCAAAGGAGGTTCTACATGTAGATCTTATAAACTTCTTGGAGATATGTGCAACTTACAAAATTGATGGAGCTACAGATGATGCGACAAGGTTAAGATTGTTACTATTTTCTTTGCAAGGGAAAGCAAGGTGGTGGTTTGCTTCATTACAAAAGGATTCAATTACATCTTGGGATTTACTAAGAGAAAAATTTTTACAAAAAAAATTTCCTTTAGCTAAGACAATTAAGCTTTAGAGTGACATCTCTTCATTCGCCCAATCTAACTAAGAGACAATTTATGATGCTTAGGAGCGTTTTAAGGAGTTCCTTGGAAAGTGCCTTAATTATGCTTAGCTACTTTAGATGCATGTATAGACTTTCTACAATGGATTAAATTTTGGTACTAAGCAATTTGTTGATGCATTTGCAGGTAGCACATTGAATTTAAAGATGCTTATTGAAGCTTATGGCTTGTTTGAAAGCCTAGCAATAAATAGCTACCATTAGGTAGGTGATAAAGTCAATAGGAAGAAACCAACAGTAAAGGATGTAGAATGTACTATGACCTTAACGGTGATAGTGGATGCACAAAACAATAGGTTAGATTCAAATCCCATCTTGACACAACATTCTATGATGCCTAATGTAGTAAACCAAAGAGCATATATGCTACCCTATTATCAAACTGTTTAATCATGGTGAGAATCAATGGGGTTTATAATATTTATCTTATAACGATCATAAAGAAGGAGGTAGGGATTTTGTTTCTTATGCAAGTAATTATTTTTATGCAACTCAATCAAGGAATGTTAGTGTTCCTTATAGATTTCAATGTCACCTTATTCCCTGCATAGACTTTATGTATTATGAAATTAAATGCCTTATGGAATAATGTGTGTAAATGTATGCTATGCTTATGTTGTGTTTTGTTTTATGCAATCTCACTTAGCTCATAAAGAGCTGAAGAGATACTTGTGTATCCTCATGTTAAGAAGAAATTTAAGTAGGCACCACCATTAGCTAGGGGGGAAGACTTTTGAAAGTGCGTAAGACCAGATTAGCTACTTTTGAAAAGAAGCCTTATTGTATTTTGATCAATGTCCCAGAAGGATTTGTACATATGTAATGGAAGGGAAATAAAAAAGAAGAAAACTACTATGTTTTAAGTTTAGTTATGTTTGAGATTGTAAGCTTTTGTGTAATCAAGTGTAAAGATCTTCATTGTAATACTCTTTTGTTATAAATAGTATCTCTGTTGAATGTAAATAGATATTCTTATATGATGGAACATCCTATGCTACGTTGGGATTTGATAGATTTTCATCCCTACGACCAAATGCTTGGCACAACGTTAAGCTATCTTAGCTCAGGACTCATATCAACTACCATGATAAGACTTTTAACTATGCCTTGTTGTATCTCTCACTTAGTTGACACTCTTACTACCAACCTCTTATTGGAGCTTCTATAGCTTGTTATAGCTCTTCAAACTAATACTTTCTAAGGCCTAATCACTAAGGCTCGACCATGGAGATTCAAATATTTAAATATTAAAATATGGGCATGACCAATTCGATGGTTTTCCAAACAATAACTATTTAAGCACTTACTTCTACCTATGATTTGTTCATAGTAGAATTCGAGAAATGCAACATGTCAATAGCAGTTGAACTACTCCCCACTATAATTATCAAACAAAAGCCTACAAATATAGGACCTTCATTAAGAACTCTTTACATACTCTATTTACTTACCTGCCTTCTTATCTCTACACACTTTACTTACTCACATGCCTTCTTACTTACTCTTTTATACTTAAAATACACATTTAACTTAGGCATTAGAGTGGTTATACGAAATATCCCCAGCACCCTTAAAGCTTAACCTCTATTCATTTTGCACATCCCAAACACTAGCTGAAAATTAACAACAATATTGTTGCACCGTCTGTATACAAATCCTAATCATGCCAAAATTAGATTAACATCAAGTGCTTATGGAATTATTACTTCCTACCATCATTAGTGGGGGAGTGGGTAACACCATCCAAAAGATGATTAAATAGGTAAATTGGAACAACTTTGTGCCGATTTAGCCAAGGAGAATCAACAAGTACCAAGGAATAACAATGAGATTTTGAATTTGGTTCATATAAGTATGCTGCCAAACAAAAATGATGAGCATGATCAAAATAGTGTAGACAACTTAGATGATTTTATTCACTTGCCTTCGCAATAAGTTAAGCAAAGTAGAGTAGCTCAAGAAACTCGGGCTCCAACTATTAAGAGAGTTGATAAATAGAATGCCCTATAGCAAGCATACTATGCAGGTCCCTTGTATGTTAGTGATCCTAATTCAACAAGACAATAATTTATCCTAAAGAAGAGCCTTTCTTCCTAGAGATTTTGGAGGATGTTATTCTTAGGCACATTAAGCTTCCATAATTCAAAATATATGATGGCATAAAGGATCTAGGAGATCACTTAGAATGCTACCATTTGTTTTCCAAACTAGATGTCTTAAGTGATGTAATTACCTGTTAAGCCTTCCCATCAACTTTAGGAATGTTGTAAGGACTTGGTTCAAGCATTTAAAACCTAATATTGTTACATGTTTTGATTACTTACTAGAGAAGTTTTACAACACTTCCTTGCTAGTAAACATCCATTTAAGGACTTTTCTATCCTTAATATGATCAAATAAAAACTTAATGAGACAATAAGGAAATATTTGGCTCGATTCATCACCAAAATGATATAGATCTTGGAGTTTGACATGAGCATTGCCCTCAATGCATTTTATTGATGTAGTGAAGCTGTAAGGAGATTTTTTCAAGTCTTTAGCTAAGAACAAGCTTGAGACATCTATTGAGTTCAAGGCTAAAGCAACATCTTACATTAAGTATGACGATAATATCAAAGCTTGCTAAGAAGCTAACTTGAATAAATCTAACTGTAAAAGCAACAAGAATTGCCCAAGCGTAAAAGATCGACTTAGATGCTATGGTGATTGTTTTTTAGGGGGAATTGGTGAAGACAAGAAAAGACTATGAATTTCGACCTTCTCTACCGATGCCCCCCTTAACCATCCTATGTTAAAGGATCCTCCAATGGTTAGAGAGGATGAGAAAGAATCCCTCTAGTAGGAATTTGAACAAGTATTGTGACTTCCACTATAATGGAGATCACAATACTGATAAGTGTGTACAATTGAAAAATGCCATTGAAGATGTCATCCAGCAAGGTTATTTGATGAAATTCCTAGCCCATGATGCAGAGAACATTTAGAGACTAACCCAAAGAGGAGAATTGATTAAGATTGAGATGAGCAACTTGCTTAGGGTGGAAGAGATATAAGATAAGATGGTAATAATAATAACAACAAGGTCCCAAATCGTGTTATCAACACCATAGTTAGTAGACGTTCCAATTTAGGCCAAACTTTCCCTTTGATCTTGACTTATGCCTTTAATCATTTTTGCAATTTTCAGTTTAAAATGATAAAAATTGGCAATATGATCTCTTTTCCTGAAAAAGATTATGAGCGTATCCAAAAATCCCATGATTATATGCTAGTCATCAACATAAGGATTAGGAACTTTGAAGTTAGTAAGATTTTGGTGGATATAGGATACTTAGTGGATGTAATTTTTCAACATACATATGATTAGATGAAGCCTAAGGTCAAGGTACAAATGAGGCCTTATGATTACATCTTATATGCCTTAAATAATCAATTAGTGCTCATTTTAAAGGTGATTGTGTAAGACACAAAGCACTAGGAAAATAATGGATTTTTGAAAATAGTAACTTTCTAAAAACGTGTCATCATAACTAAGCAATGTGCCAAATCATGTGTAGTAATAAAATTGGTGAGTATTCACTAGGTCATTTCTATGAAGAGAAGAACTTGTCTAAGTACTAGTAAGTATTAGCATGTAACCTTCTTGAATTGAATAGAAAGCGATGAGTTGTAGTTGAAAGTAAGCAAAAAAGAAAAAAGTAATTACTAACACAAAAACTAAAGACGTAGGCTTATGAAATGCTTTCGATGTAGAGACGCGGTTATGTCGTTAGGATATTGAGTAAGGGTTTGAATTGTGTTTTGATGGAATTCACTTGAGTTCAATCCCTAATAGGGCATCTTACTCAACTATGTAGCAAAAAGTCTCCTCTTGATATCTTTTCTTACATGATCAACTAAACACTTAAATGTTATCATGAATCAAGTGCTCTAATTCTAGAAATTAGGGGGGTCAATCTCCTCTTAGTCTCATAACCTATCTAATTCACTAGAATTGCATAAAGTAGTGTGAATTCAATAAGATTTCTACTCTTAATCACTTATTGGTCTCACAGTAGTAAAAACCTATTTATTAATACTCTACAAACTCATTAACTCATGTTAGAATTTACATGACGAATTTCCTTTCATTCTAATAATCATACAAGTCCTTTCAACTCTTAAGAGATTTCCTAAGAAGAATCTCCTCTCGATCTCATAATCATAAAAAAAAAACCAATTAATAGGATCATTAAAAGCTCCTCAATAAGTTTACTTAGAAACTTAGAGCATCAAACACCAAAATCCCAACCGAATATACTAACCTATATCAAAATTACAAGAGTTCACCAACTACATCTACATTATCACAGATCTACAATAAACTAATTAGCTACTCATGTTTTTAACAATAATAGTAAAAATATAAGAAAATGTAGCAACAACTTCCGTGATTAAATAAGATTAATGGATATCTAACTAAGAACAATAAAATAAATGAAGAGCAAGGTGATGACAAACTTTAATCTACTTCAAAAATCAAGAAAAATGCATTTAAATCTTAAGAGTAAGTTTTGAGTAACATAAAAAAATGTTATGGAATGGTAAAGAAGGCAATAAGGATGCAAAACTAAGCTAAACCCTAACAAATTCATAATTACGGCTAACAAGTTTTACAACAAATGTGAGTATTTATAAATTTAGGTTATTGATCGATCAGTAGATACATATCATTCCACCACCTGCTCCATGTTTTATTAAATGCAGCGCTTTGGATTATGGTATTAAGGCTGCTATACATATTCCCTAATTTCTTCTACCAATTAATTAATAAGTTTGGTACCGATTGATTGGTGTAGATGAGTCTCCAGTGTAACTCTTTGTTTAATCACCATCCTCTTCTCTAAATTGATTGTTGTCTTGGTCAATCCACCCCTAACACATTAAGGCATATAAATTAGTTAGTAGAAATATTGCTGATCGATCAATAAGCTTTTTTTCCACACTTCTTCAAATTTTAATCCCTTGATTGATTGGTAGGGTCTTCTAAGACCATGGTAACCCTCATATACCTATTCTCGTAGGATAAAATTAGTAAAATTCGACTAAAAATGCATCTTTCTTTCATATATTTATTATCAATTTTTCTTAAGTTGATCCATCTTGTGTATGAACTCAATTTTATATAAAATTGGTTAATTATTGTTGAATTTATGCATAAATAAGGGCTTTAAAGTTGGGAACAATCATATATTCTAAACCATGATCATCACCCCCAATTTTAGAATCTTGCTTGTCCTCAAGCAAGCTTCAAAATTCAATTTGTAGAAAAGAGAGGACAAGTGTGCACTTCCTTTACACTCAATCACCATAAAAAGTGTGTCATTTCAATGAAAATGCAAAGCTTACATGCATTCAATCTGACATAAAACATTTTGGAAGTGATGTCAAATTTGTTCCACTTATGACTAATCAAATGCACACAATTCAAGAACCGTATAATTAATTCAGGAATCAATGCCTAGAAATGTTAACATTCCCATTTAGGTCAAGCATAGGAAATTTGAAGTTAAGTTAAACATTTCAAACAAAATGAGAGGCTTTAGTATGTAATTAGCTGGCCCAATTATCTACTTCTTCCTTATCGGGATCATGAGTATGCTAATGCCATGCAAAAAGAGTAACCATTGAATCATAATCTACTTTGCCTCCCCAACCTTGCCAAAAGTTCCATTTCTTGCTTACTATTTTTCTTTTTGTATTTTTTATTTTTCCGACTTCTTCTATTTCTTTATTTCACTCTCCTTCTTTTTTATTTTTCTTCTTTTCCTCTTGCTTTTCATTTTTCTTTTATGATGGGCTTACGATTTTGATGTCACATGAAAGGCTATAGCATAGGTAAGTGCACCTAGTCAAGTTATGGTATATATAAAACAAATTATGAGTCCAATTATCGATCCCAAGAGGAATCTTACTTGGGAGTAATATCTAATTATTTCTTAGTTGTATCCCTAAATTATTCTAGTTACCTAACTTATATAATGTAAAATTTAATTGAACAATTAAAGATGGCAAATCAAAGATTACAATATGAAACTACTAAAATAACATGAAGATAAACTTAGATAGAAGTAAGCAAAATAATAAAAATAATAAATAGAATAAGAATAAGAACAAATTAAATTAAGTTAAAGGAGAAAAGCATTTTCCTTAGTAAATCTTTAATGTAATTTACTATCTAGTTTTCAGTGACTTATTAAATCTCAATCGCAGCATTACACTATGGGGATTCCCATTATGAACTAACTGGACTCACATCTCTTAGCCAATTAATAATCTTAAAACCCTCTCTATTCGAATCACTTCTAAATAGAGCATCACAAAATCATATGGTACTCTTGCATCCCACTATTTGGTTGCCTTAATTTGAAAAAAACCAAACTACTAAACGTTTTAGCCGCCTAGTTTTGCCTAATTATATTATTCAGCCATATTACATGCTCTTACAAACTCTAGGACAAATTCTAGTAATAATTCAATCACCGATATATTAGATTAAGGTAAATAATAAAAACAATAGAATTAGATGACAATATGCAAAATCATAGATTGAATTTAATTAATAAAAAGTCACCCCAAAATATAGGTTTTAACTACAATTTACTAAGAAATTAAAAGAAAACATAATGATAAAGTTAAAGAAATGAATATAGAAGCCTCCGTTGTAATTCTACACCCTACTAACTCTTTCTCTAAAGGGGCTCTCTCTATATAAATTGAGGTCCACTCTTTCTCTAAAGGGGCTCTATCTATAAACCTAGGCCTGAGCATCTAGTTATAAGGAGTGGACCTCAATTTATAAAGAAAATCTAACAAAAAATAAAAGATTAAAAAACTATTGAAGTCCATAATCTACATACATGGCTGTATTAATAGATTGACAAAGGGAGCACAAGCATAGACCACAATTGTGGTCTTTAATTGTGTTCTCTCTTAAACTTCATTTCTTGCTCGAAATTCTTTTGCTTTAGTCCTTGATCAATGCTTTCATTGAAAATAATCTTGAAAACCAAATAAAAATCCTTGAGAGTTCATTAAACATCTCTCCAAAATCTTAAAAATGAAATTAAACAATTTAAGCTTAAAATACTATCGAATTAACTATATTAATATACACAATAGTATAAAATAACCATACAATATATATATGCTAATTTCACGTTATCAAATACCGCCACACTGAAGCTTTTGCTCGTTCTCAAGAAAAATTACAAAATAGAACAAAATTATCTTAAGGATAAGGCAATTAAAAATTATCCTTTAGAAAAGTACACCTTCAAGTTCAAATAGCTTAGCAATAATTTTTTTTGAATTACCCTTTACCTTGACTTAATAATGTTTTTAGAAAACTTTAAATAACAACTCTTAAGAACTATTAAATTTCAATAATCAATCCTAATAATTCAAAGTTAGTCGTATTATTTAAATAAATACTAAACTAAATTCACCACTCTAACTCAAGAAGATGGGAATCTTACCTTGACTAATTTTATTTTAAAACCTATATTAGATGCATGTTATGTCAACTCATCCTTTAATCATTTCCCTACTTCTTTCGATTTTTTTAGGATGCTTTTTAAGCTTAAACTAATTTTCTTTATTGAAACTTGTTTAGTATTAGGAAAAATCCTCACTCTTCTAATAGACTAAGATCAATTCTCACTAATTTAGCCCTTTTAATTATTTAGTAGTCATCGGTATGAAGGCACTTTGCTCTTTTGAGAGACCAAGGCCGATCCTTAATAACTTTAATTAAATTTATTTTTTACAAATTGTTAGCAGGAAATGTTCTTGCTCTTTTAAGGGACTAAGATTGATCCTTACCAATCTTTAGCAATTAGTTTAATTAATTCAATTTATACCTCCAATTACTTTAATTTTTCAAAGGACTTTCAAAGGATAAATCTCCTTTGTTCATTCAATCTAAAAATTTTGAAAATTAAGGTTAGATAACAATCAATTAGAATTAAGCATAGAAATCAAAATAACTATTGCTTAACCCATCTATATCTATCCTAATATGATTCTAAGTTTGCGATTAAGTAATAAGGAATTATGAATCATAAGGATTTAATTACAAAAAATTAGTAAAGTGTCCTAAATTCATAAAGGATTTAAGTAAATTCAATTTTTTTTTTTGTTTTTCCTTGCTTAATATGTTAGGGAGGGGTGTTGCAAATTTCTAAAATTTCTAATTTAAGAAAAATTCAAAAACTTAAGTGAGTATTTAAATTATTAACATACATAATCTATCCTTTCCTGCCCATACTCAAAGTTGTACATAGTCCTTAATTTACATAATAATAATGCATTTAAAAGTGATAGCAGGAGAAAAATAAAAAATAATAAAGAAAAAAAATTTGGACTTCTCCGGTTTTTGTATTAATCCTTAAAAAGTTCTAAGTCTAAGATTTGAATTCCATCAATCCAATTAAGTGCATGGTTTTCTTTGCATCTAACAAAATATACTAACTAGAAAATAAAAACAAGAAGTTAATGAAACAAACTAAATAAAGTGATGATTAATTCATGTGCCAAATGTTAGTATCCTACAAAACCTATGAAATATCAAAAGATTAAAAAGTTATTAAAACTAGCAATAAAAAATAGTTTAAACAAGTATAATCATCCAAAAAAAAATAATAATAAAAAGTGTACGTGTAAATCATTCTTGTTCCTCTTCCTCATCCTTGTCTTACTCCTCAATCTCCTTTTCTTTTGACTCCTTATTTGAGTCTAAGGTTAGCATGGGTAGTGATAGTAGTGGTTGGATTACTAAATGGGAAAAGAGTGCATCCTTATTGGTCTTAGTGCGATCAATCTTATGCATTAGAATCATCAGCTTCTTCAATACCCTTCTCATCATTCTCTTAAGTATGTTAAATATTAAAGAATATGATAAGCTAGATTGTATCATGTGATGACTGTTTACTAGCTCCCACTTGTGGTACTTAGGCTCTTCAAATACTCCCTTAAGAGGTTAAGTTAACCTTCCTCACCAAAACATACAAGAGTACACTTACTTAAAGAGAAGACATAAGTACTTAAGTAAGAAATGATTTGTATTTCTAGATAGTTTACAAATGATGAGGTCATCCACTTATATACAAGGCGGCCTCTATCAATGGACGGCTAGACCTAATTAATCTAATCGCTATTATACAATCTCACCTACCATGCTCTATGTATCCTTGCTTACCATGGTTCAATGTATTTGAACATTTCTAGAACATTCCATAGGGTGGATTGGGCCTTGGTTTTGGGCTATACATATAAGGGACCTCTTTACATAATGTACAAAAGTGGAAAATGGGCTTAGTGAAATAACCTGTAACATCCTCCTTCACCTAAACCAATGATAGTGATGTCCCAATTGTCTTTCTCTCCTTAGAGAACTCCATTACTAAATGTCCAAAGTAAGCACTATCCACAACATTCTCCCTAATTGCTTCACTCTAAGGTAGACCCTTCCATTTCTCTAAGTACTCTAAGTATGAAGGTTAGCAAGGAGCCCTTATCAAGTATCCTTGTAGGATTTTCTCTACTTCTCCTCCTTCTTCTTACCTCATACCTTAAATGAACTTCTTCCTTATTACCACCAGGGTCCCCTATCTCTCAAGCTAGTAGAATGCACAAGTTTCTACAAAGGCCTCTATATCTTCTAACATCTTTGGCCAATGGAACTTATCCTTTAACTTGGCCAACATTTTGTACAGATCTAGATGATTTGAGTCCTTAGGGTTATGATGCTTCTCTAGGATCTTCATTCGAAGGTTCATATGATTGAGAACATGTATTCTTCTACCTTTCCTATAGAGTAGCCTATCCTCCATCGAGTACTTCTTTGTTTGGCCTCCTTGCTTTAACAATAATTTAGCTTAAGGATCTTGGGCTAATCATCTCAATCACTCTCCTAAGTTTAGGATCTCCTATTCTTTGGGTTGAAGCATCATCCTTTACCCCTCAAAGGCTCTTCCTTCTTTAGTTCCACCTCTCCTCTAGGTGGATGCATTTTAAGCCTATCCTTAGGCTAAGCCTTTCCTTTAAGCACTCCCTAGACCTATGGCTCTACTCCTTTTGAGCTTTGGCTTATGGGCTTATCCCATTAGGTTCATCAGCATCCTACATAAAACATAAAAACTTTTAGGCTTGGTTAAGGTTATAGCTAACTAGCATAACACATTGTTACCCCTCATTCGTAACCATAATGAAGTTGTTGATGGGGCAATTTGAGCACATACCTAATAAAAAAAGTCTATGCCAATGACCAATTCATAGTCATCCATAGGGATTACCTCTAGCCTCAACTTTCCCTTTGACTATCTCAATTGAAAGTTAACATCATGGGCTACACCCATTGGAGGGACTACCTCTAAGTTCATGGTTTTCAACCTTCCCTTACCCTTTTGGATTTAGAGGCGCAACTTGTCAACCGCCTCTTAGGAAATAAATGTATTGGTTACTCTATTGTCTACTAAGGTGTTTATCCTTTGGCTAGCCACAACCACTTTTACATACATCAAGCTCCAAGATTCTTTAGTGAGCTTACTTTATATTAAGCCTAATCGCTTCAACTCTAAGCTTATGGTTGGGTTGGACCTCCTCTTCTTTCTCCGATGCAACTAAGTTTACCAACTTGTTCTAGATGGGCAATCTATTGGCTTTTATGTCCCTCCACACATAAAGCATGATAACTTCCTCCTAAGATATTTCTTCTCTTCCATCAAAGACTTATCCTTTTTGGTTAGGTATTTATCCTACCTTACCTAGGCTTAGATCTCTTCTTTCCTAGACTACTCCACCTTTTCCATAACTACCCTTACTAGCCTCTCTTTTGAGTCCTTCACTTGACTTGAACTCCATAAGGATCTTAATTGTAGCCATGGCTTATGCTAGAGTATGGACACCTCATCTCTCTAACTCTATTTGGGCCCATCCTTAAAGGCCATTATAGAAAGTGAGCATAGCATCTCTATCACTTATGTCAAGAATCTCCAATAGCAACTATGAGAATTCCTACACATGGTCTCTAATGGATGCCTTATGTTCTAACCATCTCAATTAGGCCTATGCATCCTTTCAACATTGCTGGGGTAGAACAAGGCTCATAACTCAAACTTGAATTCTCCTTACATCCTAATTTTCATTGCTTTAAGGGATTTTCCCTTTAATGGTGAACTTTTGATCCATCAACGGGGTGAAGGGGCTTTTAGCATACTTTAAGAGGACATTAGAAGCACTTGTGCCTACCATCTCTTCTAAGACTTTGCTCCAATACCAAATTTCATGCTAGAAGTGTTTACTAGCTCTTACATGTGGTACTTAGACTCTTTAGGCACTCTCTTGAGAGGCTAAGTCAGCCTTCCTCACTAGAACATACAAGAGCATATTTACTTAGAGAGAAGAAAGAAGTATTCAAGTAATAAATGACTTGCATTTTTAGATTGTTTACAAATAAGGGGGTCACCCCTTGTATACAAGGGGCCTCCCTCATTGGATGGCTAAGATCAAATTGATTTAACGACAATTATATAATCTTGCCTATCTTACTCTACTAATACCTACCTCCCCAAGTTCAATGTATCTACACATATCTAAAACATGGGCCTTAGTCGTAGGCTTTGCGTACAAGGGACCTCTTTACATAATGTATAAAAGTGAAAAATAGGCTTAGAAAAATAGCCCATGACATCTTCCCCTACTTAAATTGGTGATGTCCCCATCACCTTTCACTCCTTATAGAACTCATCTACTAAATGTCCATAGCGGGCATAGTCTATAATGTTCTCTTAAGTTGCTTCACTTTGAGGTAGACCCTTCCATTTAAATATGTACTCCATGCAAGAAGGTTAGCCAAGACTACTCGTTAGGTGTCCTTATATGATCTTCTCTACTTCTCTTCCTCCTTCTTGCCTTGTACCATGAATGAACTTCTTCCTTATTATCGTTAGGGTCTCTTGTTTCTTAAGCTGGCACACTGTATATGTTTCCATAAAGCCCCTTATATATGTTGACTTGTTTAGCTATTGGAACTTCTTATTAACCTTGGCTAGCATTTGGTAAAGATTTGGATGACTTGAGTCCTTAGGGTTATGATGCTTCTTCAGGATCTTCAATTGAAGGTTTTTATGATTGGGAACATGTACTCATCCACCTTTCTTATAGAGCAGCCCATCTTCCTTCTAATACTTCTTTGTTTAGCGTCCTTACTCTAATAATGATTTAGCTTAAGGATCTTAGGCTAAGCCTTCTTCAATCATCTCAATCACTCCCTTAAGTTTAAGATCTCTTATTCATTAGGTTAAAGCATCTTCCTCCATCTCTAAGGGCTCTTCCTTCTTCAATTCCACCTCTCCCTTACGTACTCTCTTGAGAGGCTAAGTCAGCCTTCTTTACCAGGTAACATAAGAGCACACTTACTTAGAGAGATGAGAGTAGTACTTAAGTAAGAAATGACTTATATTTCTAGATTGTCTACAAATGAGGAGGTCACCCCCTCATAAAGGGGTCTTCATTATTGGATGGCTATGATTTGATCAATCTAATGGCTATCAGATAAGCTCACTTACCTACTCTACTTACCCCCACCTACCAAGGTTTAATGTATTCAGATACTTTTACAACATTCTATGGAGTAGGCTAGGCCTTAGTTGTAGGCTTTACATACAACAGAGCTCTTTACATAATGTACAAAATTGAAAAATAGGCTTAGGGAAACAACTCGTGACAAAGTGCATAGCAAGGTAAGTTTTTTCTTTATGCCAACATTTGAAGAGTTTGAGCTACAATAGTTTGCCAACCTATTGATTTGCCTTGAGCCGAACTCTCCTATATCAATCTTATGCATTAGAATCATCATCTACTATAGTAGCATAACAACACACCCAAGATATACCCATATTCAATCAATTTAGCATCAAACAACACATATTGTTATGAGTAGCACTATACCTAATCTAAGCATGGTTTATGATAAGATCAAAAGGAAGAAACAAAACGACAGCAGATCTGGAACAAATGAATAGGAATGGGTATTCAAAAGAAAATGGGTATAAAGAACAGGAAGGTTTTGATGGTAAATGTGAATGGATATAACTTACCAAGACAGAAACACAATTAAGGGAGTTTGAGCTCGAAATAAAGATTGATATAACTCACAAACACTAAATGTCACTTGGAAATCAAATGAAGGTTAGATAAAACTTATTAACTGGTTCAAATGAAGGGGTTCACCATAATCCTACAAATAAGATTGATAAGAACACGAGAGAGATTCAAGAGTCTAATCAACACTCGATAATCAGGCAAACATAAGCTCTACTAGCTTAAGTACAGCCTTGCTCGAAAGAGGAAAGTTTCACTCTCTATATATTCTTCTATATCTATATCTATCTGTCTATATATATATATATCTATGTGTTAGTACAAATGTTGCTATTTATAGCAAGTCCTAAATCTTAGTGGAAAAATTGTAAATAAAGTATGAGGTCTTAAATCCTAAAGAATTGGGCCCATAAATAAAATAAACAGAAACCATGTACAAGAATACAAAATTGTGTGTTTTACAAAACTAGACATGCAGTAACTCGGCATGTCTTGGGAGGAGTAGTATCTGAACTAGATGGGGTTGGCAGTTGGATGTATGGGTTCACGAAGGGATCCTTAACGTCTCATGTGGCTCGGCTAAGACACTAGAGTGGTTAGTCCATAATTACCGAGTTTTGGAATTAGTCGGCGTTAGTCTTTCGAGGTTGTATCGAGTGTTTCTTTGGTCCGTATCCTCTACTCTGTGATCTTTAATCTCTCGTCTTCTCCTTAGACGATAGGCTTATTGCCGAGTGGCTCCTTTTCTTCCCACTGGCCTTTTATCATTTGATTGGCTTTGGCGAAAGCTGTTCGGTCTCGAGTTAGAATAGGCCAACCTCTTCTTCTAGAGGGTCAGCATTAGCTTCGGACAGCTCAGCCTGGACTTAGACATAGTTAGAGGTTGATTCTCATCATTACCACGGGTCTAAAAGGATGTTGTCCTCGACATTAAGTATTGAGCACAGGCCGGGTTTCCGAATAAGCTTCACTTCTATTTTCTCTTTACTATGGGTATCGAGTGTCTTTGGATTTCCTCAATGCTCATGGAGGTTAAGCAATAGCTCTTCCTATGCTTCACTATGCAATCATACTCCTAAGATCGGCTAAGAAGTAAATTCACGGAATTCATAGGGACTACATCGAATTCAATCTCATCTTCATTAATAACTAAGGAAGAGGTCTTCCTATTCACTAAGAGCTACATGTGAAATAAATCTTCCCTTTGTTCAGGATCTACCTTTAAGTCAGCTCGTGTTACCATAACCAAGAGTTTATTGTAGTCCTCGGGATAGACATCTTCTTCTATTAACAGGTTGTCCAAGCTCTTGTTACTCTGACTCTCCATTTGAGCCCGAGGCCCTTTGCCCTTCAAGACCATGACCCTTTATTCTAGCATTGGGATGCAATGTATCTGTAGCACAAGCATTTAAAGCACTTTGATTCTTAAGCCTTATTGCCAGGTGCCTTTTCTTTCTCAGCAATCCGTTTCTAGGCATGGACTGGTTGGTTAGGCTCTCCTTTCTCCATCTTCTTTTCTTGCCTTTTCTCGACATACCTCTCAAGCTTAAGGTTACCTTATTGAGGTCAACTACTTGGCCTCTAATGCATTTTTCTCTTCTGTCTCTCTACTCTTAATGCCAAATTAATTAGCTTGTCCGAGGAGTTGAAGGGCTGCAATTCAACTATATCGATAATGTCGTCTTAGAGCCCATTTAGGAATCTGGCAATGGTACAATCCTGTAGCTTGGCAATCTTACATCTCATCATCAAGGTCTTAAACTCTTGTAAATACTTTTCAATAGTATTTCAACCTTATCTCAGGTGTTGGAAAGCATGAAGCATCTCTTACTTGAAGTAGGTTAGCCCAATTCAACAATTGTTTCATAAGTTTCCAAGTTCTAATCGGTTCCTCTCCTTCAACATCTCACTTAGCAACCAACTTATCCCACCAAAGGCTTGCATATTCAATAAGGGATAATGAAGCCAACTTAACCTTTGCTCGATCATTGCACTTATAGCATTCGAATAACTTTACAACTCGGGGAACCCGGTCAAGGAACTCTTTAGGTTGGCTACTTCCACAGAAGGTCGGTAGTTTCAGCTAGACATTGTCAAGTCTTTGGCTAGGTGCACGGGGTTCATCCCTTGCATTCCGAGCTGGTCGATTCTCCTTGGCTCGGCTACTTTTGTTAGAGCTTTGCTAAGTTACACCTCTTCGTAGCCTCAACTCACTTCTCTAGGCTTCTTAATTTACTTCAGAGTCGATACTCCTTTCATGTCCTCTTCTCGGCACTAAATGGCTTTCTCTTCTACTCGACTCAGCAGTTCTTCCCGGATGTCGCTCATCATGATCAAGTTCATTAGAACCGCTTCCACTTATAGGTATTCTCTCCTTTCTTTCATCTTGGCCATCTCGTCTGCACCCTTTAACTAATCCAGTAAGTTCTTAGATAGAGTCGATGAGATTTTGAATATGATATTCTAAGTTGACAACATGTCGCCTCAAGCATTCGCGAAGACTATCACTAGTATTGTTGACATTATCCTTCGACATTCTTATTCATGCAATAATTGACCAGAGAATTGAACAAACAACAAAACACAATAACAATAACCTAGAAACGACCACTACTCGGCTTCTACAGCTAGTTACGACTATTGCAAACTGTATGCTATACTATAGAATAATGATTAACATAAATGATAGAACTACAAATCTACTTCGAAGAACACTAGCATGCATGTTACCCCAAAGCTCTAATACTAATATGATAAGGATCAAAAGGAAGAAACGAAACGGTAGTGAATCTGGAACGAATGAACAAGAATGGGTATTCAAAAGAAAATGGGTATGAAGAATAAGAAGGTTTTGATGGAGAATGTGAATGGATATAACTCACCAAGACACAAACACAATCAAGGGGTTTTGAGCTCGAAATAGAGTTAGATACAACTTATGAACACTAAATGTCACTCAGGATCAAATGAGGGTTAGATATTGCTTACTAACCGGTTTAAATGAAGGGATTCATCACAATCCTAAGAATAAGATTGATAAGAACATGGGAGAGATTAAAAATATAATCAACACTCGATAATCCGACAAACGTAAGCTCTACTAGCTTAAGTATAGCCTTGCTCGAAAGAGGAAAGTTTCACTCTTTGTATATTCTTCTTATCTGTATCTATCTGTTTGTATATATATATATATATATATATATGTTAGAACAAATATTGCTATTTATAGTAAGTCCTAAATCTTAGTAGCAAAACTGTAAATAAAGTATAAGGCCTTAAACCCTAAAGAACCAAGCCCATAAATAAAAAAAAGGGAAATCATGTACGAGAATACAAAATTATGCGTTTTATAGAACTTGACATGCAATCACTCAGCAAGTCTTAGGAGGAGTAGTATCTGAATCGGACGAGGTTAATAGTTGGATGTATAAGTTTAAGAAGGGGACTCGAACGTCTCGCTTGGCTTGGCTGAGACACTAGAGTAGTCAACCCATAATTGCCGAATTCTAGAATTTGAAAAACGCTAGTCTCTTGGGGTTGGACCGAGGGGTTCTTTGGTCCTAAGTCCTCTGCTGTATGATCTCTCGTCTTCTTGGCAGACATAGGCCTATTACTAAGTAGCTCCTTTTCCTCCCTTTGGCCTTCTATCATTTGCTCGTCCTTAGCAAAAGTTGTTTGGTCTCGGTCTTGAATTGTTCATCCTTGGGTTAGAATAGGTCAGCAACTTCTTCTAGAGGGTTGGCATTGGCTTCAGATAGGTCAGCTTTGGCTTGGAGATAGTCGAAGGTTGATTCTCATCATTACAGTAGTGAATCTAGAACGAATGAATAGGAATGGGTAGTCAAAATTAAATGGGTATGAAGAATATGAAGGTTTTGATGGTGAATGTGAATAGATATAACTCACTAAGACACAAACATAATCAGGAGGGTTTGAGCTCAAAATAGAGTTCGATACAACTCACGAACACTAAATGTAGCTCAGGATTCAAATGAGGGTTCGATATAACTCACTAACCAGTTCAAATGAAAGGGTTCACCATAATCCTAATAATAAGATTGATAAAAACACTGGAGTGATTAAAGAGTCTAATGAATTGTTATAAGCTTTAATTTTTGCAATTTTAAACATCATTTAATCATATCTTACTCATTCCCTATCTGATTTCAATAAACTTTATGTCATTATGATCATTATTTTGAGTGCTATTAAGATATCTTAAGAATTAAGTCTCTTAATATTATCAAGGTCCAAAAATACCCTTTTCTCACTATGACTTGACCATACGTTATCATAATTCCATAATTAACTTAAGTAAGCTTTAGTACTAAACTAAAACCCCAAAAAATAATACTTTCCAAACTTGTTCAGCAACCCTTAATATATCCTAAAGTATTTATTTGACATGGACTTGATAAATATTCTAATAGTACTAATTACTATATTACGTATTAGACTAACATATAGATTTATACTAAGGAAATACACAACAAATTGTATATGTTCTTGATTAATTTCATGAAAAATCGTAGAGTCACAAAAATATGTAGTTTGATTATTAACCATGAATTACAATAAATTGGCTAATATGTATTTTCATAAAAATAGCGGTTTTAGCTTGAAATTATGTAAAATTAGGGAAAATAAACAAATTTATATGTTAGTGTACAAATTAAATTTTCCAAATATCATTATAAACTTTCAAAAGTCTAAACTTGTACGTCTCATTCATTAATTTCATCAAAAACTGATTATTTCAATAATTCGATAAAACTGGTAGTTTTATTCAAAATAAATATAAAAAATAGTAAACATGCTTAATTTCGAAAATTCTTGTTACCAAAATTAAATATATATATTAGGTGTATTATATACAAAAATTGAGCTTGAAACAACATCATCTAATATTTATAAAAATTTATTCAATTTTCGCCCAAATAGTGTATTTTCTTAAGAACCCTATATTTAGACTAATTATTTAATTAAAATAAAATTACTAACCCCTAGAAAACCAAATTTTATAATTAATTATCAACAGTTAATGTTTTTAGAAAATTGAACAAATTACGGGCAGAAAATTGGTTCACTTAAACTACCCCCCTCCAATCACCATACCTTATTGGATGAGCATCTCTAGCCACTCTCTATTAGACCTCTTAGCTATACTAAGTTAGGTTGTAGATAACTTATTCAACCGCCCTAACCTAATTTCAACCTTATTTTTGTTTTATTATTTTTTCTAATTTTTTTTTATTTTTTAAAAATATGTTCTTATGTTTTTAGTTTTCTAAAATATTGTAATTGATGTTTGGAGTCCTATTTATATGATTTAGGAATTTTTTACATGTAAAAGAATGAAATAACACATGTTAATTTATCATTTTTCTAAGCACCATGTGTCATCCTCTAATTAATCAAGTGTTGACTCATCATTTTTTGTTGACCCCATATTGCCACATCATTTGATGACTCATCCATTCATTTTTTTATTAATTTTCCATTATTTTTATTAATTTCCCTTATTTCAATAATTTATTATTATTATATGTATATATTTAATGCATATAATGCATATCACATGTAAATACATGTATATTATGTTTGATTTAACTTCATTTATTATTTTTGAAAATTAATTAACTTATCTCTAATATCTTGCTATATCTAAAAGATTAAATTTCACATTTATTGACTTTATCGATAAATTGACGTTTTTCATAAATTAATATTTTTATATGGCTTATCTTAAGAAATTGACTTCACTTAAATTACTTTGTCTAACTTTTCTAACCTTATTGTGAAGTTGCTTGGTGTTTTAAATTTAGGGGCTCGAATCATAAGGTTATTGAACTAGTTGGAAAAACCCGTAGTATTACATGAGTAATCTTCGACAACTTAAATTCCAACAAATATGGTTCGAAGCGTTATTCACCAACTTACATCTTCAAACTCTGAAGTGACTATGTTCAAGGCTATTTCTTCCCCCTTAAAGAAAGAACAATTTGGCATCCTCTCCCAATAGTTTAACTAATAGCATAATGGAGCGAAGGTAAAACTCACTCATATTAGCACTCTTCTTATAGATAACTCCTTAGATGATAAGGAAGGTAGGTTAGTTGCTAATATTTGTACAGTAATGTAGTTTATAACATTGATTCTCTAGATTAAGTTGTGAATGGCATTGTTAGGACACTCATTTCAAGGTATGATAATTATTGGAAAAATCTTCCCAATTCATGGCATCTACGTAGGCTAAGGGAGGATTAGAGAGTATGTTTTCCGATAGATCATGAATTCCATTTATATTTGAAATATCTCAATTTTAGGTTATGTTTCCCATTATTTAGTTTTTTGAAATAGTTTTTAATTACTTCTAAGTTGCACTGAGTATGTTTTCTCCTAATACTTATAGGCTTCTCGTCGCATTCAAAATTATATGTGAAGAGATTGAGTTAAGGGCTACACTCTAACTATTTAGATACTTCTTCTTAATAAATAGGTAGCCCAATGGTTGGTACTTTGCGATGGCTTAACATAGGCATAAATTCATGGATGGGTTAGAGTCTAAAATTCCTAAGTGGCATCTTAAGTATGTCTCTATTAGATCAGATAAGGATTTGGATTTTAGAATTAATAGATTGAGCCATCCATACCAAAGACAATGAGTTGCTATTGAATGATGCTGCTGCAACTAAGAAAATTCAAGAGAGAAGAGGGAATAAGATGTTCTTTTAGGATGTTGAGAGAATTATAAAATGATATGAGAAGGGGGAGCCCATTATACTTGATAATGAAGGTAAGTGTAGGTCTACTTGCCGTGTTGAGTAAGGAAAGCCATTCCCATGACTTATAGGGATAATAGTTGCCTTTAAGCTTCACTCGACACGGACTTATAAGTTTCTAATTCTTCCCTTTTCCTGTTTATAATACCCTTATTTTCTTTTTTTCCAACATGGGTGTAGGGGATGTAGATCTTATGAAATTATTAGCTCAAGCAAAGGCTAAAAAGCAAAAGCTTAACAAGAGTGTAGCCACTAAAGTTCCTGTTAATTAGGCACCTGTATTGAAAAATACCTCTTAAGAAAAAGTTGTGAAGGACGTTAGCATTCTAAAGAAGAAGAAGCAAACCCCTTCTGCCGACAAGGAGCAAGGTATTGAATAGATAGAAGTTACTAGATCCACATAACCTAAGACAGTTCCTTCTATAATAAACACTCTTCTAGAGAAAGTGCTAGAAGAGGTTAGCTGAGATATTGCTAGTACTAGCAACACCGAAGTTATTCTTCAAGAAATGGTAGGTAACTAGCCAGACCAAATAAATGTTGAGCAAAGTCCTAAGAGAAAAATGGGAAAGAGCTTGCTAACTAACCTCCATCTAAGAGGAGTAAGGGTTTGGACATGAAGATAAAAGTAGCTCTTAGAAATAAAGCTCTTGACATCAATTTTGCCAAGTTTATCCCTAACAGTAAAGAGGAATATTTCGTACCATGTTAGAGTTGCAATATCCTACATATAGATTTCGCTTTAGGTGATAGGATGAAGTCCTTAGCCTTAATGGAGGGATTCATTCTCCCTAGAGATAGAGAGATTGCAATGAAGGATGCAAATAGGGTAGGCGATTGCAATAAAGGTCATATCACTGCTAAATTGTATGATGTAAGTTTAATAATCATGACCTTTTTATTTAAGGATTATGTCTTGTTGCTGACTAAATTATTTCAACGTACAGATTAGCAGCCATGTTTTGCTAGCCTTAGATGAGGTTAAGAAGGAAGTAAAGAAGGTATTATTCAAATTTTATTGCTTTGCCAATAAGCAATTAGCTTATTCAGCTTTGTTAATTTATTGTAGAAAGTTGAGGAAACTTATAACACCTCAAAAGCTTAAACTATTGCAACTAAAAAAGCAAGGAATAAGGCCAATATTGAGGCTAGGATGCTATAAGAAGAGCTCTCTATCAAGAAGCTAGCACATTCTTTGATGGCCAATGAAGTCTTGAGCCTTAAGACTAAGAATGAAGAACTCTATAAGGAGATCAAAGACCTAAAGGAGGAGCTTTGTAAGAAACAAGAAGATTGCTAGGGGTTGGGATGAACAATAACCTCGATGAATGATGAGGAGACAAGCTAAGAGTCGAAGTAAAGAACTTAGAGATAAACAACTCTAATCTAGAAGCTTATGTTGCCAAATTAGCATGAGGTGGCAAAAAGGAAGCCCTTCGTAGAAAAAGCACTAAAAATTGTAACTCCTAATCTATAATACAAAAGATTCCTCTAAAAGAAGTTCTATAGGGGTCTAGCTGGTGAGGAAAGAAATTTTAATTGTATACCTTGATTATGATCTATCATGCCTTGACTTTGCTGATGTTGGTGATGGTGATGCCAACATTAGTAATGAAGAAGTTAGCGAAGAAGTGGAGATAGAAGTTTAAGGGTAGTGAGATAATATTCAAGCCATCATGGAAGTTTGTACCGATGATGAGGAATGATCATCAAAGGAGACCCCTTATGTCCACAAAGAGACCTCTAACTCCTCTAAGACCCCTAGTGTCGATAGAGAAGTAAGCTCCAAGAAGGTCCTGAGCTCTACCAATTAAGAAGATAATTGTATCCAATCATAGAAGAAGGATATTTCAAACTCTAAAGAGAGTCAATTAATTTTTACTTTGCTTCCATAATTAATTTATGGGTTTTATGTGGTCGAGATGCCAGCCTTTTGGTTTTAAGTAACTTATGTTTTACATTTTAACGCTTTTTATTCTCAATATGTTTTATTTCATGCACATTTTTAAATGTCTTTTCATATACATAGCGTTTGTTAGCCACATAGGACCTTAAGCGTTTATTTTCTTAGTTGTGAGAGCTTGCTGAAGGCAGCATAGAGTTCGTTAACTCTAATTACTTGGCATACGTTTTCAAAGAACATTTTGAGGTCATTCATCAATATACACTAAACTTGTTAATTGTTCTAGGTCTAAACTTATTAAGCATTAGTTCATTCATTGTATAGCTAAAACTTCATTAATTCGTTTATTATGCATTCATCAGGAATTAAGTAAGTGGAAAGTAAAGATGCTCATAAACTCAAAATGAACATTTCATACTTAGAATGATATGAAGGCCATTGCCTTATAATGTTAAAAGAGAACAAAAACATCTTTAATTGAAAATAAACTATTTGAAGTAGAGTTTAAGATTCTTGTCATTCTATGCACGAGGTATAATTGTTTCATCTAGCTTTTCTAGTCAATAGGCTTGTAAACCACGCAAATCTAGCATTTTAAGTATAGAATTAAATTCACATACTAAAGATGATTCCCTTACGTCAACACAGCCAGTAAAATTTAAAACCGACTAAAATTCCAATTTAAAACCTAAAGAGAATATGAAAAACCTTAAATTATCAATCAAAACTCTAGTCGTGAATAAAACTTAAACCCAAAATATGTATAACTGTAAGAGATTAACTTTGAACTAGATAAAAACGCTAATCAAGTATAAATACGTAACGATATGCTAAATAATATAAAATCATCAACCAATGATCAAAGATAACTTTCAATTATGCATAAATGTGTACAATACTAATTTAATTTACTAGAAACTAGAAATATTGCATTATAGATCATATTCATCTTCTAATTATATATTAGGTTAGTATTATATAGAATTAAGTGTTTAGTTGATGTTTATACTAAATGTAGGCATTATTAGCATACTAAATGGCTCTTTTCATAATAGTTACATTAAGTACTATACTAAATGATGTACATAGGATATAAATATTTAGAAAAAGTTTCAATAATGGTTTTTGCTAATTACTTTAACTCCATATTTCTTTCATTTCCTTAATTTTTCTCCTAATTAGCCTTAATTCTCTCCTTATGTACGCTACTTACATATGATTTGAGAAAGTTGACTAAGTTAAATATTGACCAAATCAAAGTGTTGACTAAAGTCAACATGTATCCTTTTCATCTAGAATTCTCTTTCAATTTCATTGAAATTCCTCTCATTTCTCACATGATTTTTTTTTTCAATCCTTATCCCCTCTTGTCGTCCACTTCCTCCCCCTTCTAGATTTCCCTTTTCTTCTTCTCTAAAATACAAATAAGACACAACAAAGCACATTTTTTTCCTCCCCATCCAAACCGTGACCCCTCTTCTTCCTTCCTTTTCTTTAACTTTCCAATTTCATTTCTATATTTCCAATAACTCATCCCTAAACAAATTCACTATATACTTTCTTTCCTATTTCATATTACAAAAGAAAAAAGAGGTATGTTTTCTTATAATCTTTTATCTTAATTAGTAATTAGTAATTAGTTGTTTATGTTATGTTAACCTTAGAGTTATCATGTAATATGTACATATATGTTGACACAAATAGGATTCTTATACACTTATACATAAGTGTAGGAATACTTAGATATAAAGGTAGACATACATGAGTACATATACTAAGTGGATTCATATGAAGTATTATGTATAAATTTTAGTAAAGTACATAGTATAAGTGTAGGTATATGCATATAGATAAGTGTAGAAGAACATGTATACATATATGGGTGTAGAAATACATATATGTATATGGACTAAATAGGTATATATTAGTAGAATCCATAATATAACTATACATATACATAGATAAGAATAGGAAAACTACTTGTACATAAGTATAAATAGCCTTATACATGATAACCCTCCATGTACATAATCTAAAATAAGAAGTATACTAACTATACATATATGTAACTTGCTGAATAAGCCCATAAAATGTAAAAATATAGATTTTGTGAAGATTTCTTATGGGAGTATACAAGGAATACGAAAATACATATAAAACATATATAACCATATGTATATACGGTTATATGTACGGGTATAATACGGTATATGTACAAGTATATGTATAAGTATACTAGTATACATACAAGTGTATTAGAAGTATATATGTCTATATAACATAAGTATAGGATACATATGTATTTAATATAAAAGTTGTGCATACATAACTTATAATATAATTACTTAAAATAATATAAGATAGTATAATAAAATAATAAAATATGCAATATGTGTAAAAATACACATAAATGGGCCGAAACATAAAGGACCCTAATATATACATACTAACTCATATTAATCATAAATAAGTACATATAATAGTAATAATAACATAAAATCATCTAAGTATAAAAATCTAATGGTTAGTTAAATCATAAAGTGCTAAAATAAGATATAAAAATAAAAAAACAAGAATATTCTAGTCACAATAATTAAAATTACAATAAATTAAACTCATACTATAAAACACAGGTCTTAATGTCCACAATAGACCTTACTATGTAAACGTACATTTGAAAACAATGAAAAACAACTATAAGCTTATAAATATTCGAGATAAAATGAAAAAGTTACATACAACTAAATATATAAGATAAAACATAATAAAAGAAGTAAGATAGCTAAGTAATTAATCTGTAAACTGATAATAAGGAGAAATAAATAACTAAATACGTGAAGTATCATAACTTACAAATATACAAATATAGTTACTATTGATCCCACTAAAGTATGATATATCTTATACACACCATACTTGAGTCATATTAGGAAAATAAACAAACCATAGATTTTTAGTTAACTAAGGAGTTGGATTCTTTAGGATACTTATAAGTTTATTTATCTTTTAGGCTTCTTAATATCGAGTTTTGGAAATCTCAAAACTTGGAGAATGAGCAATAATCCAGATGAGGAAGTTCCAATGACCTGCTATTTGCTTATTTGTGTTACTTGTATAAGGTTTTGCTACTTGCTGTTGCTTGTATGTCTAAATGACTGCTTTGCTTATTTGTTATCACCTGTGTGATCACCTTTTTAAATTGATACATTTAAGTATTAGACTAAAATAACCGGTTATATTCGTCGCATGTCTATGACCCAGTAAAGGTATAAATGGAGAGTGGTAACTTTGCAAAATTCTTGAGAAAAGTGCTTTTGGAAAAAGGCTTTATACTCTTAAACATATTTTTGTATGATCTTTATAAGGGCTTGTAGAGCCTTAAATAATTTTTTAGCATTAAGGCAAAGCTAGCATAGGATCTCCAATTGATAGCGAAAGGACTCACTTTATTGTACCTATGAGGCCTTAGATAATTTTGATTATGAAAGGACTCACATGTTTTTGCCTGAAGGGCCTTAGATGGTAGATAATCCTAGTTTGGGATCTACCTATTTGGATTAAAACTCTTTTCTCAACTAGTGTAATAGTCAAGTATTGCCTAGAGGGGTGGAGCCCCTAGGTAGCCTCATACGGATAAGCTAAGGTGCCTTGTGAGGGTAAGTAAAGGAGATAATCAAAGTGTAGACGATATAATTCTACTCCTTCCATAGTTCTAGACTCCTATGGATACATTGCGCTTGCATTCATTTTGTATGTTGATAGCTTGCATGTATGATAATAATGTGTGATAACTTGCTTGAACGGTAGTGGTGAGGAAAGAACTCACTAAGCTGTTACATACTCATTCCCCCTTAATTTCTTTTACAGGTTTACTTATGTTGAGATTAGGATAAGTCTCGAGTATCGAGTGTAAGATGAAGATATGTATATTAGTGTTAGAAGTAGCAGAGTACTCTTTAGATGATACATAAACATCTTTTGTAGAAAATATTTATATGGTAAAACTTAATATAATTTAATTTTTCTTGCATTTTTATGATGTTGGTATATCCTGTCTAATTATTTGGTAGGGGATACTAATTCTCTATGGTTTTGAGAAACTATGGAATATCAAACATCCATAGTTATTTATATTTCTATTCTACAGTAAATTAATTACTTAAAAATCAGTAACCTTAGTGATTAATCATTTAGAGTCTTGTAATCTCTAACTTGTAAGGCGGTTTCCATATCATAGGTACATACATGATATGGGAATTTTAGGCTATCCTACTAGGGCCCCTTTAGGGTCCTAATAAGGCCCCATCATCTATTACTTATCGAATCTTAACAGGATTATTCCAATTTGCACTAAGCTTCCCTTAATTCTCTTGTTTGCCTATTGATTCTAATTTTCTACAAACCAAATCTCTACGCTGAAATACCTTATGTTTTACCTTCCGATTATAGTACCCAATCGCTTTATGCTAACATGCAGTAACTCTTGTCCTTACAATATCCCTAATATCCTCAATTTCTTCCAAATTAGTTGTAGACTGACTTGATTTGCCATAATATCAAAGTTTTGTATCCGAAGATTAGGTAGATCCAACTCAATCAACAAAATTGCTTTCGATCCTTATGTAAGTTGAAATGATGTTTCACCAATTGAAGTCTTGTGGGTGGTCCTATGCCACTATAAAATATTCAACAATTCATCAGCCCATCTACTCTTTACCTAATTGACTCTCCTTTCAAACTACATAGGATGGTCTTATTAACAGCTTCCACTTGTCTATTCATTTAGGGATGAGCTACCGAAGTGTACTTTAGATGAATAATGTGTTTCACACAAAATGCTCAAGGACTTATTATTATCAAACTGTGGTCCATTATCAGTAACTATCATAAATGGAACCCCAGATTTCAATATGATGAAATTGAAAACAAAAGCCTTAATCTTCTTTTTGGTGATTTTAGCCACTACTTTAGCCTCTACCCACATGGTAAAATAATCTATGGCAACTATGATGAATTGGTGCTTGGCCATAGACTTAAAAAATAGTACTAGTATGTCTAATCCTCACTAAGATAAGGGATAAGGCCTAGTGGGGTTGCACAATTCAGTAGAAGGTACATGGCTTAGTACCTTATGTTTTTAGCATTACGGATATTACCGAGTAGCAAATCATACATCTTCTTTCATAGTTAACCAATAATAGCCAAGTCTCGATACATGAATGTATAAGGTCTGACCCTTCCCATAGCTGTTATAAACACCTCCATGCAACTCAGGCAATATTCATCGAGTGTCTTTTTGTTAAAGGCATCAAAGATAAGGTCGGGAAAGGCTGCACTTATACAGTTCATAATCAATCAGTGCATATTTTATGGCTTGATATATCAAGCGACAAGCTTTCTTTTTTTTTTCTCATTTGGTAGAACACCATCCTTCAAAGAGTCAATAATCAGATCCATCTAAGACCTCTCCCTTAGGTAAGGAGCCAATTCATAGCTTTACCCAACAATTTCTAGACTTTTGCTTAGCAGATACTTAATAAAAGGGTTTTCATTTAGATTAGGAAATGTCATATTGGCTAACTTTAATAGTTTGTTGGTAGCAATGTTTTTGGTCCTTAGTATTTGCACGATTGAGAAAGATTGAAACTATTCCTTGAGTGTTTGTATAATAAGTAAGTACTTATTCATCACTTTCTCCTTCACTACGTAGCTTCCTTTAACTTGATTTACGACTAGTTGTGAATTAGGAAAAACTTCATGTTTCTCAACACCAACTTCCTTGACTATTTTAAGGTCAGTAATCAGGGCTTTATACTCAGCTTCATTATTACTAGCTATAAACCTAAATTTCAATTCATAGTGAACTTTCATGTTATGAGATTGTTGCAAAATGAGACTTGCGCTACATCCTTCTTTGGTAGGAGAGCCATCAACATATAAGTTCTGTATAGGTTTCCCAATCATCTCAATGTTGTCTTCCACCCAAATAAACTTTGTAACAAAATCTACTAAAACCTAAACTTTTATTGTCGTTTTGGGTTTATACTGTATACCATAGGTATTCAACTTCAAGGCATACTTCACCATTCTCCTTGAGTAATCTGGTTGTATTAAATCTTGTTGTAGAGGTTAATTAGTAAGGACGATTATCTCATATTCCTCGAAATATGGTCTTAACTTCCTTACTGAGATGACTATTGCCAATATAAACTTTTCAATCTTTGTATATAAACATTCTAACTCTTGTAAGATGTAGCTAATGTAATAATTTGGTCAATGCTCTCTACCTTTTAACTAGACCAAGATAGATGAAAGGGCTCGACTATTGATTAACAAATACAAATATAAATTTTCTTTACGAATATGTGTTGAGAGTATTGGTGGTAATGAGATAAATTCTTTCAGCTTGCTAAAAGTCACCTCACACTCATTAGTCTACCAAAATTCCTTTAGGTTCTTCATTACTTAAAAAATTATGTGCATCTGTCTACGCTTCTTGATACAAATATATTTAGAGCGGCTATCTACCTAGTTAACTCTTGAACTTCCTTAACTATGCTAGGGGACTTCATGGTCTTAGTAGCATCAATCTTCCTTAGGTTCACCTTAATGTCGTACTAGGTGACCATGTATCATAAAAATTTTCATGAAGTAACACCGAAAACACACTTCTGTAAGTTTAGTTCATATTGTATGTCCTCAACGTAATGTAACTTATGTGGCTTTATGGTGTAGTTATCACTAGGACTTACCAAGAGGAATTGAATTGAATAGGTCATTGAGATATCAAAGAAAATTGAGGGAAAGAGTCCATAACTAAACAAGAATAGCTGACGTGAAGCTACTTAGAGGACGTAACTCACCAATAAACATAACATGACTTGACACTACACTTGATATGACACATAAGTTGATATCAAGGTCCACTCACCACTATTCCCAAGCTACTTAGCAAGATTAGATAAGAATGTAGGAAATATGGACTTGGAGAAGGTTATCTCATAGGAACAAAATATTCAATGTAAAATGTTGGTTATATGTGGCTTATAAGAGAAAAGGATTATTTATAATAAGTCCCTAAGGCAGCATTACAAATAATGAAAAGACAAGAAAGTATATAAAAAAGGGAATTCCTAGTACATACTAAAAAGGGTAAAAAGGATAAATGACCAAAATGAAAAAGTAGTATAATGTCAGATAAGGTGGACAGGTAGCAGTGCAACATTGGTCCCATATAAATATTCTCTAGGCATAGTAGGCAAGAGGAGTCAAAATGTTGTAGCATTAAAGGGTCGGGAAGAGAGAGAGATGGCAGCATGCTGAGAGAAAAACTATTCGGCCTTTTAAGTAAGTCTCTCGTCACTCTACAAGAACTTTTTGGCAGTATTGGAGGGATTACTTGACAAAGGGTCCTCGATGAGGAAATAGTCAGCATCATTGCTACCGAGTGTATCGATCAACGTATGGCAATTAAGAGACCTCAAGGAGTTCAGCCACATTCCTTCGATGTAAACTTTCTTGTCATTAGTAGGCTGCCAAGAGAGAATTTGCCGTATGAGGGATTGGAGTCCTCAAAGCTGTGCGCAAGTAATGGGGCCGTTAGTTAGCAGTTCATCAATTCCCCAGGGTTGTTGAAGATTTTCCCTCAAATCTTGATCTTCGACATATTTAGGCACATATGGAGTTAAGTCGGTGATGTTGAATGTGGTAAATACGTCAAGACCTTTAGGTAGCTCAATCTTATAGGCTTTAACATTAATGCGGTTGAGGATCCAATCCACTTTGGGAGATAGTTTATTCTTCTTCTTGCTAAGGAAGCACCCCGTGCTAAGATGGATCCAAATAAGGTCCCCCAGGGGCATAAATGATTTATTTCCTTCTACGGCTTCGCAAATCCTTCTATTAGGCTACAGTTTTGGCTAGCTGCTTGGCAATTCTTTGACGTAACTTATGAAATTCCTCAGCACACTATAGGCCAGATTGACTCCCCCTTTATGTAGTCGGACTGTTAACTAAGTCTAAGGGTAGGTTCAGGTTATGTCCATAAATAACCCCAAATGATGATGTTCCAGTGGAGCAATTGTAGGCAAATTCAGTAATGGGTAGGCATAAATCCTAATCACAAGAGTTCTTTTCGACAGTAGCGCGCAGGAGATTACTGACGGTTCTCTTAACTACTTCAATTTAGCCATCTATCTGGGGGTGGCAAGAGGTACTGAACAAGAGCTTAGTGCCAAGTTTTCTGCATAAGGTCTTCCAAAAGAAGCTTGTGAATTTGGAATCACAATCGAACACAATACTCTTAGGCATTCTATGTAGTTGTACAATTTCTTACAAAAAGAGGTTAGCGATAAATAAAGCATCATTAGTTTTATGGCAGGAGATAAAGTGACCCATCTTATTGAACCAATTGACCACCACCATGATCGAATCGAATCGTATCTTCTCTATGTATGGGGAAGGTCGAGCATGAAATTCATACTTAGACCAGTCCATAACAGCTTAGGAATTGGTAGGGGTGTATATTCTCTACATGGTTGTCTCCTCCCTTTTGCATACTTACATACCTTACACCTCTCAAGTATTCGATGTACATCCCTCATCATCTCAGGCTAGTAAAAGTGTTCCTTTAATATCTTAATCGTCCTCTTTTCCCCAAAATGGCCAACTAGACACTTGGTGTGAGCTTCTTGAACTAGTAGTTTCCATATAGAACCATTTGGCATGGAAATTTACTTTCCCTTCATTAAGAACCCCTCCCCTAAGTAGAAACCATCTATAGCTCCTCTATCATGACACTTGGTTGCTAAAGGCCTAAAATGTAGGTCATGTTCATATCGATCAAGTAAAGTGCAAAATCCAAGCACTTTAGCTTGCAATGTTGTAATGTGGGTATGATTGCAAGAAAGGGCATCATCTACTGTATTGGCACTTCCCATCTTATACTTAATGACATAGCAAAAGGTCTCTAAGAACTCGACCCACTTAACGTGATGGTGGGAAAGCTTCTATTGCCCGCGAAGATGCTTGAGAGATTCATGATCCAAATATATGATGAATTCTCTCAGCAATAGACAATGTTACCAGTTCTTATGTGTACGAACAAGGGCATAGAACTCCTTGTCATAAGCTGAGTAATTCAAGGCAACACATCAGAGTTTATCACTAAAGTAAGCAATGGGTCGGCTCTCCTGCATAAGGATGGCACTAATGCCAACACCAGATGCATCACATTCAACCTCAAAAACCTTCTCAAAATCTAGGAAGGTAAGTATTGGAGCAAACATTAACTTATACATCACATCTTCAAAACTCCTCTAAGCCTTTTTTATCCATTTAAACTCAACTTTCTTCTTGGTCAATTCAATCAATGGTGTAGTTATGGAGCTAAAGTTGTAGATAAATCTTCGAAAGAACGAGGCTAGGCTATCGAAGCTCCTAACTTTGGCTGCACTTATTGGTGTAGGCTATGCATTAATAGCATTGACCTTTTCCTCATCAACTCAAACTCTACTCCTTGAAACAACATATCCAAGGAATATAACCTTACTTTGATAGAAAGCACATTTCATTAGGTTACTGAATAATTTCTTAATGTGGAGTATGTTAAACACCAATCTCAAATGTTCAACATGAATGAGAAGGTCAACACTATAAACTAGAATATCATTAAAATAAACCACAATGCATTTGTCCATCAATGTTTTGAGTACATGATTCATGAGCTTTACGAATGTACTCGGCGCGTTAGTTAAACCAAACGGCATAACCATCCACTTAAATAGAACATCCCAAGTCTTAAAGGTTGTTTTCCACTCATCTCCCAGTTTCATTTGTATTTGATGGTACCCACTCTTGAGATCTATCTTTGAAAAGATAGGTACACCATGCAACTCATCGAGCATGTCATCCAACCATAGGATTAGGTATTGGTACTTAACAATAATCTTATTGATGGGATGACTGTCAATGCATATCCTATATGACTCATCTTTCTTTGGTTTTAGTACTGCTAGGACGGTACATGAACTTATGCTCTCACAAACATATTTGCGATCTACCAACTCATCAACTTGCTTTTTTAGCTTGGTTGCCTATTCAGGATTAAGTCTATAGGTGGGCTAATTCGACAGGGTTGCTTCAGGTTAAAGATCGATGCAATGCTCAATGCCTCTGAAGGGAGGTAACCCTTTCAGCATCTCGGTAGGGAAAAGGTTAGCAAATTCCTAAAGTAGCTACTACACTTCGGTAGGCAAGTTCTTGACCTCTTTAACCTCTAAGAGTCTCCTGACCAAGAGAAGCATATAACCCTCGGCCTTAACCTCTCATGCAAATTGTGCTTGAGAAATCACCAACAACTTCCACTGTAGTGATCTAGCAACCTTTTCTTAGGCTTCTTGCACTTTCTTAAGACTCATAGGTGTTAATATAACTTTCTTCTCATCCTTTTGAAATAGGTAGGTGTTTTTACACCCATTGTGTAACACTCTCAAGTCAAATAGCCACTGTTGGCCAAGTAATATGTGAGATGCACACATGGGAAGGAAATCACACACTACCTCATCCCTATTCCTTTCACCAATAATAATCAGCACTCTAACTTGCTTGAAAACGTATAATCCTCCTTTCTCGTTCAGCCAGTGAATCTTATATGGCTTGGGGTGTAGGAGAGTTGGCAATTTTGTAGCCTTTAATACCCCTTATGCAATGACATTGGTATAGCTCCCTCTAACAATAATTATATCACATAGCTTGCCATTCACTTGGCAATTCGTATGAAAGAGGTTCTCTCTTTACTTATTTTCATTACCTACGAAAGTACTGAGAGATCGCTGAATGATAAAGCAATAATTAGCTCCACCTTCAGGGGGTATCTTCCCCTCTTAATGTTTGTCAAATTCTTCTAGAATCCGATCGGTTTCCACTCCTTCCTCTCCTTTACTCACACTTTTGACTTCAAACTGGGGCTTGTCTCCCTTTATCATCATGACTTGGCGATTCGGACATTGACTAGTTACATGTTGTTAAGCCTGGTTTTTCACTCTCCTGGTTCTTTTTATAAAATTAGATCTTTTCTAAACTAATAAGTACTAAACCCTACTCGTTTAATAGTGATCCTTGACTAGGGATTAAAGAAAACCATTTTTTCAATTTTAAAAGGTTTAGAGACGACACCTAACCAAAGTCGAGAAAAAGGGGTTAAGTTATAACCAATTGGATGGATTGTTTATAACTTAGCTACCGGCCTATCGATTAAAAAAACCAATTTATAAATACGGCTTTTTGAAAATCAAAGATCTAAATCTGGGGGCTAATTTATTAAACACTACACGAGTACAACTTTTTAACTTTTTGAATTTAACTTCGCTTTTCAAATATACCCTTTTTTAGTTTTTAAAATAGTTAATTATAATATACGCAACTAAATTGATCATCGTACATAAATGTTTAAAATTGGAAAAAATAAAACTTTCCATATTTTAAGTCGCCCCGTACTTACGTACAGGTACCTACGTACATGTTATTTGGGATCAAATGTACGTATTTCTTTTATAAAAAACTTCAGTGGGTGGTTTTTTTTTTTAATTTTTGAAAAAGAGTCGCATTTACGTTTTTACCTAATTCAATTCATTCAAGGAAATTCTTTTAAAGGGTCCTAATTGGTGTTTTATTTTTCGAAAGTCTAAAATAGTCCTAATTTGGAAAAAGGTCTGTTTATTTTCATTTATTTTTAGAAAACTTAATTTTTCTAAGTGTGAAAACAACTTTTGTTTGCTAACCTATTTATTTATTTTATTTTTATTATATTATCTTATTTATTTTGTACTTATTCTACTTATTTCTATTAAAACAAATAAATAGACTACTTTCTTTCTTTCTTTTTTTTTTCTCTTTTTGTTTTTCTTCTCTTTCTTTTTTCTTTTCCGTTCTTTTTTCTTTTTTCTTTTTCTCATTTATAACATTAACAAATAAACAAATGAATAAAAAAAAAAGAAGAAAAACTAGGTCGGCTCGAACTGGCTTCAGATCAACTCGGATGGCTTAAAGGTAGCTTAGTCGGCTTACTTGGGCTTGAATCGGCTTGGTCGGCTCAATTTGGCTTAGATCGGCTTGGTTAGCTCAATTCGACTTAGATCGGCTCAATCGGCTCACTTTAGCTTAAATCGGCTCACTTCGGCTCACTTCGGCTTAAGTTGGCTCACTTCAACTTGGATCAGCTTAGAGTTTGCTCATGTTGGCTTGAGAAATTTGATGGTGGTGGTTTTCATTAAAAAAAAAAATATACCGCAGAGAATGCTATCCTAAAGAGAGAGGAACCGCGCTAGTGAGAGGAAACTTCAATTTTTATTTTTCTAAAGTGTTTCGAAGTTTTTGTTGTATTTTGAAAATGAAGAGTAAACCCCTATTTATAGGTGTCATGGTCGAGTTAAGGATGGAAAAAATTAAATACAATATGATTTTCTTCCAATTTTGGATTGGATAAACCTGAACAATATGCGGTGCCAAATACATAGCTACGTATGTATGAATGTACCGGAATGTGTTAGAGTGTGTCTACTATACTTAGAAGTGAGTTAGCAAATGACGTAACCTGTGACGTGGCGATGATATGGCAATAAAGTAGGAAAAGAAAATAAAGATACATTTTGCACCTTCCATGGATTAAACCCAAGATCTCTATGCATTATTAAGTCCAAGTGCATATCCAACTAAGGTATTGGTTTTTCTTTATTCATATGTATAATTAATTGCAAATATGGAACAGGCTAGCTTGAGCTAAATTCAAATCTAAGCCTAAACCCAACAACTTTTTATTCAAAATTATTGAAATTAAAATTATATTCTATTTAAACAACCTAAAAATTTATTATTTTCTCAATTCCCTATTTTATTTTATGACTTTTCAAATTTCTTACTTTTTTGTATTTTTTCTAAATTTCTTATTTTTTGTATTTTTCCCTATTTTCCTATTTTTTCTAAGTTTTCCTACAACTCCTATTTTTCTAAATTTCTTCATTTTTTTGGGTTTTTCTTTAATTTTCCATTTTTTGAACTTTTCTAATTTGAGACCCTATAACCTAAACTAAAAAATAAGAGGGGTAGGGGAAGGGGGTGAAGGTAGAGTAGTTAGGGGATTTGGGGGGGGGGGGGGGGCGAGGGTGTGGATGTCAAAAATTAGGTGTCTACATCAACCCTTCTTTAAGGTAAAGTTTGAACAAAACTTTGCCATAAAGATAAAACAGACACAACTTTTGCCCCAATAATGTATTTCATTCTTAGAAGCATTGAAGCACTACAACTAGCTAGCTATTATAGGTCCAATCTATTGGAGATTTGAAGAAGAGAAGGGTGGCATTCTAAGAGCTGGCCGAAAGACTAAAAGAAGAATTGAAGTCTGGTCATGCTCTTATGAACCAAGGTAGCTAAAGCACTCCTAGAGTTGGCTAAGATCTTAAGAAGAATGAGCGAACTTGGTCATACCCTAATGAGCTGACTAACCAAGGTAGCTAAAGCACTCCTAGAGTTGGCTAAGACTCTAAGAAGAATGAGCGAACTTAGTCATGCTCTATTGAGAAGAATAACCAAGCCAGGCAAAGCGCTCCATGAGCTGATTAAGACCTTAAGAAGAATGAGCAAACTTGGCCGTACCCTAATAAGCTAACAAACCAAGGTAGGCAAAACACTCCTAGAGTTGGCTAAGACCCTAAGAAAAATGAGCAAACTTAGTCGTGCCCTTAATGAGTTGACTAACCAAGGTAGGCCACATACTCTTAAAGTTAGCTAAGACCCTAAGAAGAATAATCAAACTTGATCATGCCCTAATGAGCTAACTAACCAAGGTGAGCAAAGCAATCTCAGAGTTGGTTAAGACCCTAAGAAGAATGTGCAAACTTGGTCGTGCCTTAATAAGCTAACTAACCAAGGTAGGCAAAGCACTGCTAGAGTTGGATAAGACCCTAAGAAGAATGAGGTAATGCCTTAAAGGCTCTAAAACCCTAAAAAGAATAAGAGAGGTCAGTGCTTTCAGAGCTAGGTAACCCTAGAAAGACGAGAAAACACCTTAAAGGCTACCTTGAGCCTTAAAAAGAATAAAAAAGGGATTAGTGCTCTAAGGCTGACTTGAACCCTAAGAGAAAGATAGGATAGTGCCCTAAAGGCTGGCTATAACTTTAGAAAAAATAAAAGAGGGATTAGCACTCTAAGAGCTGGCTTAAACCTTAAAATCAATCAAGGATTGAAGAACTAATGTAAGGCAAGCAACCAGTTTCAAAAGACACTTTTGCTTTAAAAAGTATTTACAAAGATATTTTTGAAAAACTATTTATGAACAAGAAAAAGAGTAAGGATAAGGCCCTTGATTTGAGAAAAGAGTTTAAAGGATGCTAAAAACTACAATTGGGGAAGAATGACTTCAACTAGAAAAATGATGACCTTAGAAAGGAAATGGATGACATGGATTAAAAACTTGGTTAGTCAAGCTGACATGGATTTGGATAAAAGATTTTGTGACAAGCCTTTACTTTCTCTCTCTTCTTTTTTATTTTTATTTTTATTTTTTTTGAAAGTTTTACTAACAGGTATAAACTCTTATTAAGGAATAATCTTATTACCAACCTTATCTTTGGTAATCATGTGGAATTTCGTAATGCCCCTGATCCTAGGGCCTCTCTTAAGGATTTTGTGATCTTAAGCCATTCCTTTCTTAAGAAGAAGGTAGCTTACAATTAGTTTAGTCAAATAGGTCTTCCTTACTAGCTCTCAGTCTAGATTACATTCTCGACTTTAGTTCCAAAAATTATAGTCCATTTTGTAATTGATACTCCTTAAATAATATGTTAGGTCTTTTTTTGTTTACCCTTATGAATTAGGCTTTTAGTCCAAGGGTTTCAAAAAATATTAACGAAAAGGCTTGTTTTGACAGAAACACTTTTATCAATCTCGATATACAAATCGAGAACCTTGGGAAAAAATTAGAAGCATGCTTGCCTCTATTTCAAAAAGAATTTTTATTAAAGATAAATTACCTTTTATGATTTGAAGATATTTTACATGTATAATGGCGATATTATAGGTGGGGAGGCCTTATGAGATTTAGTATAGTTAGGAGAGGCTTCAAAGGGTTAGTATGTATATGGAAATTTGGGTTTTCAGGCTTAGGAGTGTGATTTAAGGCCTTATGTTTTTTGAGGTTGTTTAGGCATCAACTCCTGGCCCTTTTGATTTGGTTTGGTTACCCCTATTTATATGTGAAACATTTCTTGGGGCTTTTTATCCTATACTTCCAAGCCCAATTCTTTGGCTTTTTTTTCTTCTCTCTTTTCTTCTTTTTTAATTGCTTCACCCCACTATCTCTTATTGTTTTTCTCTTTCTTTTTGGCCCTAAGAGCAATTGTTTCCATTGATGATTTAAGGCCTTAATTCCATAGATTTCTAGTGTATGGGCTTGAGAAGTTCGAAAAAGGAAATTAGCTCTTCTTCATTTCAAAGAAAAATAATTTATTAGAAATAAAAGTTCTTTTTGAAATAATGTTATTTAAATAAGCATAAACCAATCTTGTCCTTATCTTCTACTCAATGACTCGAATCTCCAAATTACCCCGTTGCAGGGTTGTTCTTGATTTAGAAATTCTCTAAATAAGTCCAAAGGGTGAACAGTAGATGATTGTGTTTAGGTTTAGAAGTAAATGCCTAACTTCACTTCAATCTACGTATCACATTCAAAGTGAACCTCCTTTAAGGAATGAGTCCAAAACATCTTTACAATTATGTCACTATGATTGTGTTTAGGATTTAGAAGTAAATGCCTAACTTCACTTCAATCTATGTATCATATTCAAAGTGAACCTCCTTTAAGGAATGAGTCCAAAACATCCTCACAATTATGTCGCTCAACTCTCAAAGTGTTTCAAGTCAGTATATAGGATATAGCTTGTCTCTTCTCATCCTAAACTTTTCAAAAAGTGAGTTACCAGTTACTTAAGGAGGAGTCCGCTTTTTTATTTGCCTAGAATCGGGTTTTGCCCCCCATTTTCTCAAATCATGCCCTAATATTTGATTTTATGTTCTAGTTCGATTCATGATTGAGCTTGGCTTTCTAAATAGATCAAGGATTTTGTCTTGGTATGGAGTTGTAGATTGTGCTCAAGCCAGCAGCCTTAATGGGCTGTAGCTTATGTTCAAATTGGTGAGCTAGCCTAATGGCTTGTATTTAGGTAAGCCAGTGTTTAGGTTGAATGCTAAGCCAACTAGCTTGTGTTTAGGTAGGTTACTTAAATAGGCTTGAGGTTGGTGTTGGCCAAGTAACTTGTGTTTTGGATTAGATGGTGATAAAGGGCTAGGTTTGGTGTGGGTTGAAAGCCAAATGTTTGGGTTGGCTGCTTGAGTAGGCCAAAGGGCTCATGTTTGTTCACGGGTCTTATATTTGGGGTTGAATGTGCTAAAGGACTCGTATTTGGCTTGAATGGGCCAAAGGACTTGTGCTTGGATTGAATGGGCTAAGGAGCTCGTATTTGTCTTCTTTAATAGGTTGAGGGACCTTATGCAGTTTGAAAACCAAGTATTTGGATTGATTACCTGAGTGGGCCAAAGGCCTGAGCTTGTGCTGGTTCCTTAGGCCCATAAGCATTTATAGCTGTTGGCAACTTTTATTTTCATTTTTGTTTGTTTTTTTTTCAATCTTTTTAGAGAGAGAAAGGTAAAGTTTATTTCCAGAAAATAATTTACAAATAAGGATGGTGGTTTCATATATATATATATATGTATATATTGAGTTTCTATTTATAAGTCTATGGATTTTGTTTACAGTTTTTTAAATGAGATCGAATAGTGGTTAAATGGAAGACTATTTACAAAGACGGGAATTTTAAAAAACGACGAATGATGAACTAAAGAAAACTTTATTATTTTTGAAAAAGGAAGATGAGAATACAAAAATTAAAGGCAGAGAACTAAAACTTTATTTAGGAATTTTATTCTATGTTCCTTAGACTTGAACTGGAAAGACCCTACATTAAGTCTCATAAACGGGCCTTAGGATCCTCTATCATCTCATAAAAATTCCTAAATACCTATACCAAAAGGGACCTTAAGGCTTAATTGTAAGCTTCAAAACATTCAAGCTTTTCTTTCAAATAGGGAATTTCATCCCTCAACACTTGCTCATGGAACCTGGAGGTGTCTAATAGCCTATTACTTGGCTAATCATCACTTAGTTGTTTATCATCTTAAGTCTACACATTTTCTAGAAAAAGATCAGTCATTGATGCAATGATAGAAAAACAAAAACGTGAAAATATGCAAATGCTAGGGTTACTTGGGTTAATATATTACGTCTTAAGTTGAAAACTTACTGTAATTTTCAAAAACTTGTTTGTAAAAATTCTTGAATGATCAGTAGGGCTCTAATTTCTTAAGCGTAATATATCAACTCAATTTTGGAATGAAGTATATGCAATTAGGGTGGGTTTTAAAAGGTCCTTAAGCTTTGTAACCTCACTTGTTTTTAGAAAACATTTTCATTAGTCACATGAGCTTAAGTGGGGTGGCCTAATCGACCCCGAATGGTGGTTACCCCACTACGCAGAAACTTACACAATGGCTCCCCTTCTAAGGTCCTAAGATAGCCTAGGTTTGATCTCATCTATCCAGCATCTTCGATGCAACTAATGAAACCGCATGCCCTAGTGTATGCTATTTACAAAATAAATATGCTAATTAAAACAAATATATACATGGAGCAAACAATAAATAAACAAATCAATAGAAAAAGAAATAAATAAATAACTAAACAATGCGGGTAACTGGAAAAGTAATTTTAATTTCAAAATGTTTTTAAGTGGTTAGCCTTCCTAATGTTCCCCAATGGAGTTGCTAAGTTATCGAGCTTGGTTTTTCACCCTCCGGGTTCTTTTTATAAAATTAGGTCTTTTCTAAACCAATTAGCACTAAACCCTACTCGCTTAATACTGATCCTTGACTAAGGTTTAAAGAAAACCATTTTTTCAATTTAACAAGGTTTAGAGTCACCACCCGACTAGAGTTGGGAAAAGGGGTTAAGTTATAACCCATTGGGTGGATTAGTTATAATTTAGTTATCGGTCTATAGATTAAAAAACAAATTTATAAATATGGCTTTCTGAAAACCAGAGATCTAGATTGGGGGCTAATTTATTAAACCCTACATAGGTATCATTTTTTAACTTTCCAAATTTAACTTCGCTTTTTAATATACCCTTTTTAATTTCTAAAACAATTAATTATAATACACGCAACTAAATTGATCAATATACATAAATATCTAAAAAAAGAAAAAATAAAACTTTTCACATTTTAAGTCAGCTCGTACTTACGTACGGGTCTCTACATACTTGCTATTTGGGATCAAACGTACATAGTTCATTTATAAAAAACTTTAGTAGGTGGTTTGATTTAAAATTTTTGAAAAAGGGTCACATTTATGTTTTTATCCAATTCAATTTATTCAAGAAAATTCTTTTAAGGTGTCCTAATTGGTGTTTTATTTTTGGAAACTCTAAAGTAATCCTAATTTGGAAAAGGATCTATTTATTTTCATTTATTTTTAGAAAACTTAATTTTTCTAAGTGTGAAGATGATTTTTGTTTACTTACCTATTTATTTATTTTTATTTTTATTATATTATCTTATTTATTTTATATTTATTCTATCTATTTCTATTAAAATAAATAAATAAACTACTTCCATTCTTTTTTTTCTCTTTCTTTTTTCTTTTTTATTTTTTTCCATTTATAACATTTACAAATAAAAAAATGAATAAAAAAAAAAGAAAAACTAGGTTAGCTCGAACTAGCTTTAGATCGATTTGGACGACTCAAAGGCAGCTTAGATCAGCTCACTTTGGCTTGGATCGGTACACTTCGGCTAACTTAATTTGGTTTGGATCGGCTCGGGTAGCTCAATTCGGCTTAGATCATCTGAATTGGCTCACTTCAGCTTGAGTCGACTTACTTCGACTTAGATTAGCTTAGAGTTAGCTCATGTTGACTCGAGAAATCTAATGGTAGTGGTTTTTGTAAAAAAAAAAAAACACCGCAAGGAATGTTATCCTAGAGAGAAAGGAATCGTACCAATGAGAGGAAACTTCAATTTTTAATTTCTTAAAGTGTTTCAAAGTTTTCGTTATATTTTGAAAATAAAGAGTAGACCCCTATTGATAGGTGTCATGGTTGAATTAAGGATGGAAAAAATTAAATGTAATATGATTTTCTTCTAATTTTGGATTGGACGAACCTAGACAATATGTGGTGCCAAATACATAGCTACAAGTGTATGAATGTGCCGAGGTGTGTTAGAGTGTATCGACCACACTTAGAAATGAGTTAGTAAATGACATGGCGATGACATTGCCCATGATGTGGTGATAACATGGCAATAAAGTGAGAAAAGAAAATAAAGATACATTTTGCACCTTCCATGGATTGACCCCAAGATCTCTAAGTCATATGCAAAATCAAGTCCAAGTGTTTATCCAACTGAGCTATTGGTTTTTCTTTATTCATCAACCTGAGCTAAATTCAAATCCAAGCCTAGACCCAACTTCCTTTTATTCAAAATTATTGAAATTAGAATTATATTCTATTTAAACAACCTTAAAATTTATTATTTTCTAAATTCCCTATTTTATTTTGTGACTTTTCAGATTTCTTACTTGTTTGTATTTTTTTTCTAAATTTCTTATTTTTTGTGCTTTTTCCTACTTTCTTATTTTTTTTTCTAAGTTTTCCTAGAACTCCTTTTTTTTTTTTTTAAATTTCTTCATTTTTTGAGGTTTTTCTTTAATTTTCCAATTTTTTTGAACTTTTCTAATTTAGGACCTTATAACCTAAACTGCAAAATAAAGAGGGGGGGGGGATGGTGTGGGGCAAAAAGTAGTTGTTTACACGTGTCCATAACCAAGGAATTTAAAACATTTAATTTCTTGGGTTTTCCTCCTTTAACTTTGACCTTTGTCTCTTTAGATTGGAAGCTCCTTAGTCTTGCTCTTACCTTACCCTTCATCTAATTGGCTCGGCACGTGACCTTGGCATTCCGACTAGGAATGTTTGACACCCTGTCATTCCTTGGTCTACTTAGTGGGCCAGTCTTATTCAGTACCACTGTTCGATTACTCGCCATTTGGCCAGCTTATCATCGCCGTTGCCTTTCAAATCTCTAAGTTACTCAAATGGTTTCATCTAAAGTTAGGAGGCTTTGCAATTCCATAACATGACTAATCTCAGTTCGAAGTCTTGAGGTGAACCATGCTATAGTTTGAGTCTCAAGCTCTTCAACATCACATTGTATCATGAGCAACTAAGACTCTTAGGCATAGTCGTTTATGGACCTATTACATTGCCTCAAGTTATGGAGTCGTCTGAAAGTTCCTTGTTCATAATGCTCAAGTACAAACCTATTCTTCAATATTCTCTTTATCTCACTCCATGTTCAAACCTCATGGCGGGTCTTTAGGAGAACATTCTATTGCTTCTTCCTCCATATTGTCGCATATCCAAAAAATTTCTAACGTGGCTACCCTAATGTGGACAGTATCTTCATAATCATAAAAGTCAAATATCTTTTCAATATTCTCTTCCTAGTCCAGGTAGTCATCAGCACTAATAGACCCGTTAAGGTTCGAAATTTGTACCCTAAGATGTTTGGTACCCCTTGGCACTTTGAACTCTCACTCATCAATCCTAATATCCTAGTCTTCTTCTTTTTCTTCATACTCTTTCACTTCATCTAACTTTAACCTTCTTCTCACGATTCTATCGGCATGTCGCGGTGGTACATGGTTCACTGGAAAGGCTTTAGGAGCTCGCTCGTTCATTTTCCTCCTCAGCCTATCTCTCATTTCTCAGCCCTATTCAGCAACTGTCTCACACAGTCCATTCTCTAAGACCCTGTATATTGAGATAGCTAAATTAGCCACAATTATAGCAAGATTTTGTATCTACTCATTAGTAGTATGTGGTGTTTGTTAGGTAACTCGACCACGACCATGAGCATCACTCTCAACATTGTGAATCTCTCCCTATACACAAGGGTTCGACATTCCTATCACAAAATTTCAATAAATACACCTTACTCGAAGGGCTATAATCATACGCAATATCTCGAACAGCAAACTGACTATCACTACGTAGCTCTAGGTCTCAACCTTAACTCCAACCTCAACCTCAAACTTTGATACCAGTATTATATGGTGTGTCTAAGAGCTCAGTTATTACTAAGACTTACCAAGATGGAATTGAACTGAATGGGTCCTTTGAGATACCAAGGAAAATTAGATGGAAAAGGTCCACAATCGAATAAGAGTAGTCGACATGAAGCTACTTGAAGGATATAACTCTCCAACGAACACTACACTTGATATGATGTACAAGTTGATGTTACGGTCCATTTGCAACTAATCCTAAGCTACTCGATAAGATTAGATAAGAGTGTAGGAAATATGAACTTGGAGAGGGTTGTCTCACAAAAACAAAATATTCAGTGTAAAAAGTTGGTTATTTGCGACTTACAAGAGAAAAGGACTATTTATAGTAAGTCCCTAGGGCAACATTATAAATAATGAAAAGACAAGAAAGTATATATAAAAAGAGGGTTTCTAATACATGCCAAAAAGGGTAAAAAGGATAAAAGACCAAAATGGAAAAGTAGTACAATGTCAGACAAGGTGAATAGGTGACAGTGCAACATTGGTCCCATACGAATATTCTCTAGGCATAGCTAGCGAGAAGGGTTAAAATGTTGCGGCATTAAAGGGCTGAGAAGAGAGAGAGATGGCGACATGCCTAGAGAAAAATTATTTGGCCATTTAAGTGAGTCTCTTATCACTTGGCAAGAAGTTTTCAGCAGTGTAGGTGGGATTACTCGGTATAGGGTCCTCGACAAGGGATGGGTCAGCATCATCACTATCGAGCATACAGATCAACATATGACAATTAGGGGACCTCAAGGAATTCAGTCACATTCCTTCGATGTAAACTTTCTTGTCATCAATAGGTTACCAAGAGAGAATTCATTGTGTGAAGGATAGGAGTCCTTAGAGCCGTGCACGAGTAATGGGGTTGTTAGTTGGCAATTCATTAGTTTTAGATGTAAGATAGTCGACAACTTAAGCTTTTTAACCAGGTCGATAGATGTCACATTGCTATAGCTTCCACTATCTACTATAGGTACACAAAGTTGCTTATTCACTTTATAAGTAATGTAGATAAGTTCTCTCTTTGCACCTCTTCAGTAAAGGGTTTTATACTCAGCATGCTGAACAATCAAAGTTAGTTTGTTTAGATCCTCAACAAGAACATCTTCTTCAACATGCTGATCCTCCTAAGTGGCATCTTTTTGGGAGTAATCTCCTCCTTAAGCTCCTTATTAATACTATCCACATCGAGTTTTCAAACGCCTACTTTGATAATCATAGATCTTTTGTTTAGACATTAAGTGACCATGTATGCAAACCATTGGCACTTAAAACACTTGGTGTAGCTCATCTTCCTCTCAGATTCTTATCCCTTCTCTAAAGTTCTTGGTAGCACTTCAGCATCAATTGATTGGCTCTTGTGTTCAGCTTTAACACCTGTTCTTCTACTCGCCTTAGCACTCCACTAAGCTCAATAACTTCCTTAAGCGGGTTGGCTTAGTTGGACTAGTTAGCTCATTGGAGATTAGCTTGTCTTATTCCTCCTCTATCTTTCTACTCACTAGGCTATTCTTATAGCTTCATCCAGTATAGTAAACTTTTGAAGCTCTATGGTATCTCAAATGTTACCTCTTAATCTAATGAGAAACCTATATACTATTTGGGTTGATGGTTTATCTACATCACAACATAACCTTAGAACTCTACAACAACAATCCGTACTTTCTTATGGTTTTCATACTAGTAATAATAAAAAATACGCTCTACCTTCTCTTCCTAATCTAGATTGTCATCGACATTATCAGAACCATTGAAGCGTAGGATTTGAAGTGGCACATGGTTAGTAGCTTAGGGCACTTGAGCTCGCTCTTCTTGCTCATTGTACTCTTCTTCTCCTTCTTCATCCATATCACATAAGTCAATTCTTCTCCGCACACATCCTCCTACTCCTCTTTTAGATCTTGTCAAGCTAGGATCTATCCTCTCGCAGGTCGAGCAACTTAGGAAGTACTCTTAATGGCCTCGATAGGTCAATAAGCCAATGATGAACAACTCTTATCAAATTGGCTATAAGGTTAGCTATCTCATCAATTCACTCATCTGTAATTCTAAGGGTGTTTTGGAGTTATCATCTATTGTGAACAGCACCACTATTATCATCTCCAATACCAACATTAACACTTGGATTTGTCATCCTTTGAACAAAGCTTAGTAAACAAATAATCCATGAAACAAAAAACATTGTCCTCTTAAGCTAAACAACTTGTGCACATGCTTACCTAAAAAAAAGTTCAAACTAACTATCAATACAACAACTATTTCAAAGAATAACAAACCTAATTGTAATTTAGTTTATTTTCATATGCACAAAATAGAGTATAATAAAGCATATAACAATAGCAAACTACTATGCCTTCAGCTTACTTAAACATTTATAGCTAACCTCTTCGCAACTACAATACACTACCACATCAAATACTATTCACAAGAAAGTTCAAACATAACTTACCCAATGAATCTTCACTTTGATACCAAGATGACATGCTGTACCAAGAGTAGACAAGGGCAAAGTATTGAGGCAGGTCTAAGCTTGAAAAAGGCTTGAAATAAATGGTGTTAAAATGCAAAATTAAGAACACAAAGATGAAATAAACAAGAAAACCATGAATGATTTTCAAGATGTGAGGCACCACGGAAATTTTGCAAGCTTACAAAACCAACTCAATATGATGCACACATAGCTTGATGAGGTTACTCTCCACCTAACCTTGGTTAAGGGTTAGGATAAGAGTAAATGGAGGGATAGGGGGGAGTGGGTGGTTAGGGTTAGGCACACTAGCTTTTATATGAAAAGTATATTTGATATCAAATGTATAATGATGTCTAAAAGAAGTAATGTACAAGGAATAATAAGGGTATAAATGAAAAATCAAAGCAACTTAGTGATTGGTGTAGTAGAATCCTTTCACATAGCATCCAGCTATTAAGGGCACTTCTAGTAGAAGTAGATAAGTGGTATTGTTGGGATGGAGATTGCTGAGTAGAGGGGCTGAGCAGACTTGGGGGTCCTTTCAAGGCATGTAGGTCCAGACATAGTTTGGGGTTCTCAACACTAGTACTACCAAGTAGTTAGTTAGTATGGTTATAGTCGAGTGAACATATGAAAGGTACCAAATTGTCAATAGAGCATATTTGAAGTTGGCACTTGATTATTGATAGAAGAGAAGTTACTTAGCTCAGCATATACAATTGGTTAGTAGTGAAGATCAGCTTGATTTTTGTAGGAGTTAGCTAAAATGGTAGAATCTACTACGTTAGTCCCTTAAGACCTCAAGCATAGGCTTAGGTTAAAGGTATCGACCTCCAATGGGCCAACCTAGCTAATCTCACCAACTAGCTTATAATAGTAGCTGAGCTCCCTAAAGCTCTGATGTTAGAGGTAGTGATGGAATTGAAGGATGCCTTACTGACCAAGAGTTTTCGACGAGAACTTATGAGAAGGGAGAAGGATCTATAAGGAAGATGAGCTAGATTAAGTGCTTTAAGTACCAAGGATTTGGACATATGGCTACCTAATGCCCAAATAGATGAATTGTGATCATCAAGGGAGATTCCCTAAAGGTTGAAGTAGATAGTTCAAATGGGGAACTTGAGGAGAAGAGAGAGTTGTAGGAAGAAGTTGAGGTTAATGATGAGTTAGTCGAGGAAGATGTGTTTACTGAAGACCAAGATAAGTTGACCTTAATTATTAAAAGAGAAATGAGTATCAAACCATCTATTGAAGAAAAGTAACATGACAACTTGTTTCACATCACTATTAAGGTGAATGAACAAGTATATGCACTTATAATGGATAGTAGAAGTTGCACAAATGTGGCATCCGCTGACCTAGTTAAGAAACTCAAGTTGCTAACCATGTCACATCCTAAGTCGTACAAGTTACCTTAGCTAAATGAGAAGGGAGCATTATATGTCTCTTAATAGCTCTTACTACCGACCTCAATTGGGAATTACTTTGATGTGATTCTCTGCAATGTACTACCGATGTATACATCACCCATGTTGTTAGGCCGGCCATGAATATTTGATCGTAGAGTCAAATATGATGGGTTTCAAAATAGATATGCCTTTAAGAAGGATGGAAGGAAGATCACTTTTAACTCGATGACCCTGAGTCAAGTGAGTAGACTATAAGCTAAGTTAGCTCGAGGATCAAAGAAAGCTTTGGTTTTAAGTTGACTAAAACTTCAAGAATTCATCATGTTTGACCTGTTGACCTAATTGTTGATGAGGAGACTACTAGAGTTAGAGGAGTAAGTTGAATTACCTAAAAAAGTTAAGGAGTTGCTTAATGAGTATGTCAACCTATTTCTAGAATAGCTATTAAAAGGATTACCTCCTTTTTCAAGGCATCAAACATTGCATTAACTTGACATTTGGTGTTGCTCTGTTGAATTAGCCAACCTATTGAATGAACCCCAAATAAGCTGCTGAGCTCTAAAGGCAAGTTAATAAATTGCTGGAAAAGGGATATGTAAGAGAAAGGGTCTTAGCCCTTGTGTTGTATTTGCATTGCTTATGCAAAGAAGGATGGTACTTGGCAAATGTTTATGGATAGTAGAGTAGTGAATAAAATCACATATCAAGTATATATCCCATTTTGAAGATAGATGATATGTTAGATGAACTAAGTGGTGCTAGAGTATTTAGTAAGATTGACCTGAAGTCAAGGTCCATTAGATTCTAATGAGATAAGGGGATGAATAGAAAACTACTTTAAAAACTCGACATAGCCTATATAAGTGGATGGTCATGCCTTTTGCGCATTCAAATGCCCCTAACACTTCTATTTGATTGATGAACCATGCTTTGAGAGACCTAATCGAAAGACGTGTCATCATCTACTTTGACGACATTGTAAACTCTACTTTTAGCGGGCTTACAATTCAACTAAAGGTACTTCCTAAACATTCCCAAGGATCAACTAAACTAGGAATAAAAGTTTACATTTAAAAACAAATTTAACTTTCCAATTTGAAATTTTATTATCGATAAAACTCGAACATGAAAAACTACAAACTTCAAAGTCACCTAAAACCTTAAACCCTAAACTAATTAAAGACTTGTAATCCTAAGCAATTAATTGATAATTTAATTTGAATAATTTCATTCAACTCTAGAAAATTTCATAATTTTATAAGAATTAAATCATAATCTACAAAACAATTTAGGAAGCAAACTCTAAAAGAATTTCCTATAAGACAATTTCCTTACCTTCATGCCTAAGCCTTATACATTTGAATAAGTGAACCAACCAATCACCCTAAATAACTTAACAATTGAGAGTTGGAATCATTTATTAATTGATAACTTATCAAAAACTACTGATAAGATACATTCCTTATCATACCTTAACTGATACTACATATAGACGAGATATTATAAGATTTCACATGCTTAACTTTAATAAAGTAAACAAGACAATTCCCTACCCAAAAGAAAGGCCTAATGGCTAATTCTTACATGGCTAAGGGAGAGGACCCCGTAGGGGGGGGGATGGGATATGTCTTGTCTTATCTTATACTCCACTATTCACCCCTTAATACTTACATCATTTAGTCTTTTCAATTGTTGGCATTTATGCATGTTATAAGATAACAAAATCAAATTTCTTAAACACATTTCCCACCCACTCTCTCTCTCATATGCCTCACTTTTACTTTCATTTTTACTTCCATTTCTCTCACTTGAAAATCAACCCAAAAGTGGAAACACAAAACCTTACAAATCCTACATATTGCCGCCACTAACAAAGCTTCCACACTCACAGCATTCAACTCCACTTTATGTATTACATTTGTCAACTTCCAAACATTACTTTTATGATCCTTATAACATTATTCAAACCCTACTTCAAAGGACCAAGACTAAAAGTTTTCAAAAAAGGTTGCAAGAAAGAGGAAGTAAGACAAAAACCTTAAGTGGAAACTTAGTGCTTAACCACCATACTCTTACTATATAGACAAGTAAGTGTTTCTTTGTGTTAGTAGTTTGGTATTATATGTTAGGAGACCATGTTTTCTTGAGGATATGATTATAATGAAACATCTAAGACTACCCTAAGAAGTAAACTCATCAAACCCTTACTTGAAAGTTGACTTATGAGCATGTAAAGTTAGTGTTATATAGAGATACTTGTTTAACACTTAGAATGGAAGATTTTAAGTTGAGAAAATCATGAAATAAGCACTTGAATGAAGAGGAAGAATGCTAGACATGAGGATTTGTAAGTCATTTGGATGTTATTTTCATTTTTATTAAGTTAAACATGCTCAAATCTAGACTTAGGTAAAGAAAAATCCATCACATGAAGCTTTTATGAGGAAACCAACTTTGTAAGGTATGAACTATGATATGGAAGATGTAATAAGTATGAGATTTACTATTTTCATGTAAAGAATAAGCTAAATGATCATCCCATAGAAGAGAAGTCAAGTTAAGATTTGAATATAAGTAGCTTAGGTTCATGATCTAACTCCTAAACTTAAGGAAATGATGAAACAAATTGAAAAACCAAGTTGGAAGCCTCCTCGCCAAACTAACCAGATCTAGAACCTTGATAAAAGACACTTAAAAATATGACAAAAGTAAGTAAATAAGGTGAAAAGATCAACCAAGGCAAGTATGATAGGTGTAAAAAGCCTAAAACACCTAAAGCTCTCAAAATAAGCCTCAAACACCAAGTTAGACCCTTATCAAATTTCTGACTAGCAACTTTCGCCAACAATAAAAGTTGTTTTAAGACTCTAAAGAAGCCCACAAAATACTCCATAAGCCTACGAAAGTGACTATCCTTGATTTGGATAAAAAGAAAGCTCATTTGACAACTTAAGTCCACTTAAAAGCCCAAGTTGTCGAGAGTCTTAGGAGTGTAAATCAAAGTTGGGAATCTAACCTTAAGGAGTATTTTAAGCCTAAAATGAAATCCTAATCCTAAGTGTAAAGGACTTCCCAAGATGTTAAAAAGCCCAATAACCAAACAAAGCCCCAAAGTACTACAAATCATGAGGATTGCTACTCTTCTAAACTATAGGTAGATTTGTATTCCTCATCTCAAAAATATAACCTCACAACATTAAAGTACACTAAAAAACGATGAAGATTGACTCTAAGATCATAAGAATTGGATTTAAAATAAGAAAGTTATACGTGATTAAACTTTTAAGTAAAACCGAGAAAAATACAAAACCAAGTCAAAAGCATAATTTAAAGGGTTTAAGCTTAGTTTTCTAAATTCTATTTCAAATCCTTATAGTATTATATTTGCAATGTTTAGGGGACCCAGCTTTCGGACACAACCTACCCCTGAACTACTTCGATTGACCCGCATGGTTGAGTGAGTGAATTCTTAATGACTCCTTACTTAACTTTTCTTGTATAATAAATGAACCTAAATATATATGTATATATGAAAATTGGATGCTTGTGGGGGATATGGGAAATGCATGTATATGAATTTATGATTAAATGCTATGGCCAGGTAATCACATAATAATGAGAATTGTTTATGATAACATATATGTACATTTGTATGGAATGAAATTGTCTAATCACCATGAAAAATCAGATTAATCACTTATACAATTAAGAAATTCAATAAATTATATATTCCCCATAATTGCATTTAAATGACACTAACTACCACTTCATGAAAAAGACGTAAAGGGACTCACAGGAGGAGGGCTTCCTACAAGATTAGGCACTAGCTACGCCATCATTTTTATTAAGTCTTTGTCCTAAGCGGACGGGCATCCTAAGCTAACAGGCTTACTAAGCGCCGAAAGATGCCAACCGTTAGTGATGGATCGTATCTTATGGCTTCTGCTTAGGGTGTTTGTTTATTGATTGTAAAGGCTACCACACCACTAGACTTGGGATTTTGAAAATATGTTTTGTTGCTCTAAATGAAAGTATATTATATACGTTATATATATATATATATGTATAGTTTCGTTTTAACTTAAGCACAATAGCACAATTGATGAAAAACCTAAGTGCTAGGACCTGGATTTTAGTTTGTATTGGTTAATTATCTCTAACCCTGACTACAGGAGACATAATTCTAAGTTGAATGTAGTTCTTAAGTCACTGTATACATTGTTTGACATACTGATTATCCATGCATTCATATGTTGTGCATTAAATAAACTTTTGTTATGAGGTTTTGATGAGGGGATTTATCTCACTAAGCTTAAGCTTATACCTCGATAAATTTCTTTTGTTGTAAGGAAATCTCTTCATTCATCCGGGGTGGGGAATGCTCAAGGTGAGTCTCTTTTAGAGATGGGATGGAGTGATTAGGGAGCGAAGAGGAGATTCTTGTAAAAGCTTTTTGCAGATAGCCATTTATCTTTATATTTGTTTATATTATAGACTAAAGTTTCTAATGCAGTTTCCTCTACTAACTATATGCATTTGTAATATTCTTTTGGTGTGGAATTCAATGAATCCACACATTTACTTAATTAATTTATATCAAAGAAGTAAATTTTAGATAAATTTCTCTATATTTCTTATGTATGGACCTAATGATAACGTATAGTGGAAGGAACCTTTTGTTTTATATGAAAGGCCTACGATCAATAAGGGAGTCAATCGTAGATCTTAATATGGTATATGAAAATCTACCATAACAACAATACTGTTAGGTCATGATAGGCATTCTTGTCTATGGTGCCAACATGGCAAGACATATTGACCATCTCCAAGTTGTGTTTTATGTCCTCTATGTAGAGAAATTGTTCAAAAACATGAAGAAGTATTGTTTCTGTTAGGAAGAGGTGATCTTCTTAGGCTACATGGTTAGTAGAGGAGGACTAAAAGTTGATGAAGCAAAAGTGCATGCCATTGTTGAGTGGCCGACCCTAACTTCATGTATCGAGATATGGAGTTTCCATAGATTGGCATCCTTCTACCGATACTTTATCCAAGGATTCAATACTATAGTTGCACCTTTAATTGAGCTAAGAAAGAAGAATGTAGAGTTTTGGTAAGGAGATAAAGAGGAGAGAAGCTTTGCAAAGTTTAAGGAAAGATTAACCTTTACCCCTGTCTTGGCATTGCTAAACTTTGAGAAAGTGCTTAAGCTTAAATGTAATGCATCATGTGTCAACATCAAAGTTATGCTAATGAAAGAAGGCTGACCTATTGCCTATTATAGTTAGAAGCTCAAAGGAACATAATTGAACTATTTTATATGTAATAAAGAGCTATTAGCATTAATTTAAGCATTACCTTTTGCCAAAGGAATTTGTTATATATATATAGATAATGAGTCCTTAAGGTATTTATAGAGCTAATCTAAGCTTTCTAAGCTCTAAGCTCAATGGATTGAATTTATGGAAGGATTTAATTTTGTCATCAAATATAAGCAAGGAAAAAGTAATGTAGTTGTTGATGCCATATTGAGGAGACATTCTCTTATCACCAAATTGCAAACCCGACTATTAGGTTTTGAGAACATTAAAGAATAGTATCAACATGATCCTCATTTTAGCCTCACACCATAGATGACATGGAAAGGGAAGTACAATTGACGAGTATCATGTAGAGGACAGCTATTTGTTCCATAGTGGGAACTTATGTGTACTCACCCTTTCATTAAGAGAACTACTAGTAGGAGAAGTTCATAGTGGAGGGCTCTTTAGGCACTTTAGAGAGAGAAAGATGTATGAGCTGTTGAGTACTAGGTTCTTCTGGCTTAGAATGAAGAAAGATGTACACTATATGATTGAAGGGTATACTAACTATAAGAAAGTTAAGAGCCAAGCTGAGTAAGGGAGAGCAATTCCATTACCTACCCAAACCAGACCATAGGTTAACTTAAGCATAGATTTTTTCCTTAGCTTACCCTAAACTACTCGATGAGAAGACTCCATTATGGTCATTGTGGATAGATTCAGTAAAATGACACACTTTGTGCCCTATACCAAAACTAACGATGCTTCAGCAATTTCTTTTTTGTTTTAGTAAGAGATTGATTACTTGCTTGGGGTATCGATGAGCATAGTGTTAGATTGTGATCTAAAATTTCTAAGCTATTTCTAGAGAACCTTATTGTATTAAATGCGAACTAAGCTATTATTTAGTACTTCTTGCCATCCCTAAACCAATGGCTAAATGGAGGTTGTTAACTACACTCTAAGATCACTGCTTTGAGCTGTAGTGGAAAATAACTTAGCTGACTAGGATGTCTACTTACTTATGGTAAAGTTCGCTTACAACAGAGCAGTATACGCTACTACTGGACATGCCTCATTTGAAGTAGTCTATGGTTTCAACCTTAAGTTACCCTTTAATCACACCCCGATGCCCTCTACTAACCAAGAAGACCTAAGAGGAAAAACTCAAGCTTAGCCTCTTCAATAGATCTACTAATGAGTCACTCAACACATTGATTGAGTTCATAGGAAGTTAAGTAAAAGGGGTAAATGAAAAAAGACTAAGTAATTGCAAGCTATACAAGAGGACTTTAGAGTATTTAATGTGTTCAATATTACCAACCTTAGTCCCTACTGATTGGAGAGAGACTTGGATGAGGACCAGCTAGATTTGATCCCAAATCTTAATTAACCAGGGGGAAATGATAGGATTCAAGCCATCGGAACCTTGACCTAAGCCCAAGCTCAAGGATTAGATAGCATAGCTAGACGAGTTATCTCTTTCCACTTAACATCTAAAGAGTCTTAGCTACAATAGTTTGCCAACTCTTTAATCTACCTAAGCCGAACTCTCTTGTGTTTGTCAATAGTCTCCAACTACTAACTAAAGATTCACTCAGATAATAGCTCGGCCCACTTGACCATCTATCTGGCTAACTTGAATCCAAGCTGCTTTGAGTACGTCCGAGCTGAATCCCCTTTGAAAGAGCTATCATCTCAATTTGGCATCATACTCGGCAATAGCCAAGCTAACCATACAAATTGCTTATTTGCCAAGAGTATGACCACTAGCTATCCGCTACATATCTAAGTACACCATGTAAGAGAATCATTTGCACAAAAACACTTACTTTTGCTAATTTTTCCTTTATACCCTTCAGACATGTACAATACTTATTTTAGACATTACCTAATTTGTCTTTTCCATTTGTAGTAGTTGCTCAATATTTTGGGTATAAATACCCTTTATAAATATAGCAGCAATCATCATCTATAATTATTACAAAATATACATCAGTTTTTGTACACATTCTCTTTGTTTGCTTGCTTTTCACTCTCATTCGATCCCTTAAGTAAGGTTAGGTGATGAATACCCTCACTAAGTTAGCTCATGCGTCATATTGAGTTTGCTTCGTAAGTCCTCACTAGTTCCTTAGTACGTCACATCTTTGAAGCTAATTGTTGTTTGCTTAGTTGTTTGTTTGCTTTTTCCACCCTTATCTTCGAGCTTTCTACAAGCTTGGTCCCACCTTGATCCAGTCGCCCTTGTTTTCTCTTGGCAGAGTCATACTAAAGGCCTTTCCATTTCACTTAGTACTCTACGCAAAAAGGTTAGCTAAGACCCCTCGCTAGGCATCTTTATATGATCTTCTCCCCTTCTCTTCCTCTTTCTTACCTTGTACCTTGAACAAACTTCTTCCTTATTGTAGCCAAGGTCTCTTGTCTCTTAAGTTAGTACACTACACTAGTTTCCACAAAGGCCTCTATATCTTTTGACATTTTTAGCCAATGGAACTTATCTTCTACCTTGGTCAGCATTTGGTAGAGATCTAAATGACTTAAGTCCTTAGGGTTATGATGCTTCTGCAAGATCTTCAATCAAACGTTCTTATGATTGGAAACATGTATTCTTCCACCTTTCCTATAAAGAAACCTATCTTCTCTCTAATACTTCTTTGCCTGACCTCCTTGCTCTGATAACAATTTAGTCTCAGGATCTTGGGTTAGGCCTTCCTTGATCATCTCAATTACTCCCCCAAGTCCAAGATCTCTTATTCTTTAGCTTCAAGCATCATCTTCTACTCCTAAAGGCTCTTCTTTCTTTAGTTCTACCCCTCTCTTAGGTGGTTGCATTTTAGGCTTATCCTTGGCTTGAGCCTCAGTTTGAGCCTTACTTATGCTTGTGGCTCTACTCCTTTTGATCTTTAGCTTATGGGTGTCTTCTTACTAGGTTCATGAACAACCTACATAGAACATAAAAGTTTTTGTGCTTAGTTAGGGTTATGGTTGACTGGCACTACATATTACTACCCTTTATCCATGATCATAATGTAACTTATTAATGGAGCAATTTAAGCACATACCTAGTCAAAGAAATCTATTTCAATGACTAGTTTATAGTCATTTAAGGAGATCACCTCTAGCTTTACCTTTCACTTCCACTATTACAATTGAAAGTTGACATCATGGGCCAAACCCATCATAGGGACATCCTCTAAGTTCACGGTTTTTAGTCTTCCCTTACCCCATTAGATTTTAAGGTCAAACTTATCAGCCGCCTCCTTAGAAATAAATGTATCAATTGCTCTAGTGTCTACCAAGGCATTCATCCTTTGCTTGGCCACAACCACTTCTACATACATCAAGCTCCAAGCCTCCTTGATATGCTTACTCTATATTGAGCCTAGTTGCTTCAACACTCTAAGCTTATGGTTAGGTTGGTCCTTTTCTTCTTTTTTTTATGTAACTAAGGCTACCAACTTATTCTAGATAGGGCAATCCCTTGACTTATGTGTCCCTCCATACATAAAGCATGATGGCTTCCTCCTAAGATATTCTTTCTCTTCCATCAAAGACTTATCCTTTAGGGTTAGGTTTTTATCCCACCATCCCAAGCTTAGATCTTTTCTTTCTTAGACTTCCTAATCTTTTCCATAACTACCCTCGCTAGCCTCTCTCCTAAGTTGTTTACTTGACTTAAACTCTACAAAGGTCTCAACAGTAGCCATGGCTTAAGCTAACGTCTAGACACCTTATCTCTCCAACTCTATTTAGGGCCTTAAAGGCCATCATAGGATGCATACATATCGTCCTTATCACTCATGTTGGGAATCTCCAATAGCTACTATGAGAATTCCCATATATTCTTTGATAAACGTCTTATGTTCCAATCGCCTCAATCGAGCTCGAGCATCCCTTTTAGTAGTGCTAGGGTAGAATAGGGCTCATAACTCTACTGTTAATTCTCCTTATGTTCTAATTTCCCTATTTCCTTATCTTACTACATCGACCTGTCTTCTCCTCTAAAGGGTGGCCACATCATCGTCTAGGACTCTGATCACATCAAAGTATTGTTCCAGGCCCTAAAGAAAGTGGTTTATTGCTTTAGCATTTCAAGAGCCATTGAAAGTCATTGTTTTAGGCACATCCATCCATGCCATAGTCTTAGTAGAGATGGATCCAACTTGATCTCAAGGCATTGCTGGACCTAAGCCCTTAAATCTTCTAACTCCTTTCGCAAGGACATCACTGTTTCTTCTGGAACAGCATCCTACCTTTACAGATCACCTATAGTTTGGTTTAGGGCTGTCAGCATTTCACTTGGGAGCTCCTTCTCCAACTTCTCCAAGCCTCTTTCAACATCTTGAACTTAATCCAACACATTAGCCATGGCTAACTCCACTTTAGCTATCCTTGCTTCAACTAAGTCTCTGCTTTAAGGGATTTTCCCTTTAATGGTGAACTCATGATCCATCATTGGACTCAATGGGATTCTAGCATACTTCGAGATGACATCAGAAGCACCCGTTCCCACCATGTCTTTCAAGACTCTACTTTGATACTAAATGTCACATGAAGAGTGTTTACCAGCTCTCACATGCGGCTTTTAGATCCAAGTACCCTCTCTAGAGGCTAAGTTGGCCTTCCTCAATAGAATACATAAGAGGACACTTACTTAGAGAGAAGAGAAAGGAACACAAGTAAAAAATGACTTATATTTCTAGAAAATTTACAAATAGGGTCATTCCCTTAATATAAGCATGGTCTAAGATAAAAAATAAAAGATTTCAACTTTGATTGAAAAATAAAATTTCATGTTGCATAAATAATGGCTAATTCAAGAATCTAAGAAGATTAAAAATGATTGCTAACTTATTGCTAATTTATCCAATTAAGCAACATAAGAAATGTTGAATTAGCAAGTGACTGTATAATGAAATGCTATTTTTTTTTTTGTAGAATAATGGATTAATCAATTATAGGATTAATTAAGGATGAAATCCTATATCTATTCATTCTATTGATATGAATATTAGAATTCATTATACAAATCTTTTAAACTTGTTCACAACTTCTACAAATCAATTCTCATGTGCAACAACAAATTCCATATTACTTGTCATGAATTTTCTAGCATGTTGAATTAGATTTGCATCAACAATTTAATCAATATTGCAAAGTTCATGAATTATAGGAACTTCTCTAATTGCACACAATTTCAATCAACAACAAGTTTTCATATTTTTAACATGAATTGTGTACATCATATGCCAATATTAATATCATTATCATGGATTCCAACACTTTCCCTCACTTTCTATCAACATAGAAAAAAACCCTCACATTCTCATGAATTTGATCCTTAACAAGTATGTGTTTTTCAAGTGATTTATAGCAAATGATGAATAGACAACATATTTGATCATACTATCTATCCTAAATCACACCTATAAACTAAGATTTCTACACGTCCAACTTACATTGTTTTTCATGTAATCCTAACTAAAAGTCGAATTTTTATACACAATAACAACAAATCTCAAAAAAAAAAAAAAAAAAAAAAAAAGGGGGATGATGTACATACCTCAGATTTGAAGTGCAAGTGGTTGGATTGTGAATATTTATGAGATTTTGGTACGGGTATAGAGAGAAAATTGAAAGACAAGTGCATTTTAGAGAGAGAGAGAGTAAGTTTAGAATGAAGTTAGAAGAAAATGCCCATGATGTTTAAATTCAAAGGAGACTATGGTGAAGGATTAAAGTCATGGAGTGTAGTCATGGTCCTTACTTTTGCATTAATATTGCAAACCAAAGCATATCAACGGTCAAAGACCACAAGCATGGTCCCAACTATGGACCACTTGTCCAAAAATTCCTCACTTTTTTGTGAGGGTCATAGATAGTCCACAACTATGGACTTAGGTTGTATTCTTCTTTTATTTCTGTGAATTTAAGGCCACATTAAATTCCTTTAACCTAGCTCTTGAAATTACTTGAAAATTTTGAAATTAGCATGAATTAAAGCATAAATATAAGACAAATAACAATCAAATTGGATGATAAATTCACTAATTGCTATTTCATAAACAAAATTCAATAAGTATTTTAATGAAAATCATTCAAATCAATGAAAAACACTAAATTAAAAATTGGTACATGAATGGACTCATGATTAGACAATGAAATAAAGAAAATAAACTTAAATAACTAAAATTAAAAATTAAACTTGGGCTACCTTCTAAGGAGCACTGTTATTTTACATTGTTATCTGAACAGTTGACTTTTCTTCCTTAGTTTGGTTCTGAACCTGCTAGTATGGGATTTGGCTCAGTATTTCTAGGTTAACTTCCTTATGGTCTTTCAATAATCGTCCTTACCAATTGATTGAATTGCCTCTCCAAATTCCTTAATGAAACTTTTGTATTCCTTAGTGCTATTTCATTTGCTTGAAAATTTGTGTTTGAACTTTGGATGAATCAATTTTGCAATACCTCAATGTTGGGGCCCTATTTTGAGGTTTAATATTCTAATTTTACTATTATGTTAGCCTTATAGGAGAAATTAGGATGATTTCTCCAACCTAGGTTATATGTATTGATAGAAAGGATTATTCACATAACAGTTAGTAATAAAATTAATATCTACAGTTTCAACTAAAGTCTCTTCCTGCATTAGACTAATTGGTCTCATTAGTCCTTCAATCTTTTTTTCTTAGATTTTCAACCTGAGCAATTAATATAGCCATAGAATCAACTTCATACTTCCTAAACACCTTCACTTTGGATCTCATGTTATACCATTATGAATTATTCGTTGCCATGCCCCTGATCAAATTTTAGACCTCATCTAGTGTCTTAGCACTTAGAGTGCCTCTAGCTAGAGCATTGATCATCAAGTACATAGGAAAATTCAACCTATTATAGAATGTTTGAATTTGCATCTACTAAGGTAGTTTGTGATGTGAACACCTTCTCAACAACTCCTTGAATCTCTCTCATGTATCATAGAGGGTTTCAATATCAGTTTGAATAAAAGCAAAAATATTATTTCTAAATTTCATCATCTTAGCAAGTGGAAAGTATTTTCATAGAAATTTTTCTACCAACAAATCTTAAGTTGTAATAGAACTTCTAGGTAAAGAATTAAGCCATTGATTGGCCTTACCTCATAGGGAGAATGGAAATATCCTCAGTCTTGCCGCATCATTTAAGACACCATTGATTTTAAACATGTTGTACATCTCCAAGAAACTTGAGATATGGTTGTTAGGGTCTTCATTAGCCAATTCATCAAACTGGACAACTTATTGGGCCATCTAAATGACATTAGGCTAAATTTGAAAGTTTGTTTCTTGCACTACAGGCCTTGTGATGCTAGACTTAGCTTTAGTCACCATGGGTTTGGTAAATTCCTTAAGGGTCTTGTTGGCTTCATCATTGTTTTTGCTTAATGCCATATTTTTAATCTCAAATTCTTCCTCACATTTTGAATCCTTTGACACTTCTTTTAGTTGTAGTGGTAAACCTTGATTAATTAATTCCATGGTTTCACGAACTTTCCTATAGAGACAACGTGAAGTCATTTCTATCTCTAGATCAAATTCTACATGATTGCTACTACTACTCTTAGTCATAAACTAGAAAAATTCAAAAATTAAGAATGACATAAGAAAGAAAAAAAATACCAAAAATAACTAAACGAAAGAAATATTACAGATATGATAAAATAATTGGAAATTTAGGGTTTTTACTAACTTCCTAATTAGTTTACTCTATTGGTTTCTCAACACCTAATCAAGTTATAGTACAGATAAAATAAATTATAAGTTCAAGTGTCGATCCCCCAAGAAACCTTACATGGGAGAAATGCCTAATTATTTTGTATTTGTATCCTTAAATTATTCTAGTCATCTAACTTATACAGTAGAAAATCTAATTGAATAATTAAAGATAGGAAAATAAAGATTGCAATAACAAACAACTATAATAACAAGAAGATAAAGTTAGGTAGAAATAAAAAGAAATAAGAAAATAATAAGAAAAATAATGAAAATAAATTAAATTAAATTGAAGAAGAAAATCATTTTCCATAGTAAATCTTTAGAGTTATCTACTACCTAGTTCTAAGTAAATTATTCAATCTTATGGCAATACTAAACTCTGGGGATTCCTATTATAAACTAGCTGGACCTAGATTTATAATTCTTTACTCTATTGACTCTTGCTCTAAAGTGGCTCTCTCTCTAAATGTAGGCCTAAGCATCTATTTATAAGGAGTAGACCTAGATTTATAAAGAAAACCTAACAAAAATAAAGATTAACAAATTATTGAAGTGCATGAGCTAAGTACACAGCCATGGTGATTGGGTATATAATTGCACTTAATCTAAAATCCTCAAAATTCAATGAAATAGATTGATAATGGGAATATAGGTAAGGACCACGGCAATGGTATTCAATCGTGTTCACTCTTGGACTTCGTTTCTCACTCAAAATTCTTTCGCCTTAATCCTTGATCAATGCTTTTACTTAAAATAATCAACAAAACATGATAAAAATCCTTGAAAGTTGATCAAATGCCTCTCAAAGTCCTTAAAAATGAAAATTAAATGAATTAAGCTAGCAATATTATCGAATTAACTAAATTAACATACAAAATGACAGAAAAGAACCATAGAATATGTATGCTAATTTAACGTTATTAATTTTGATTTGCATTGACTTTTGCTTGATTTAAACTTTTTTCATTCATTTTTGCTTTTAGCATTCACTGTACAATAATTAAGGAATGTTTGGGCATAATCTAATATGTACTTCCATTCAGATGACATTAACGAACCTTTAGATTCCTCAAAAGAATGGTATACAAAGATAAGTTAACTTCCTAAAACAAAAAAGCATAACACAAAGTCAGAACATTTCCCTGACTTCAAATCTCTATACTATACCTAAACTGAGCATAACTAAACAAAGCAAAGATGCCATGAACTAATTACAATGTATTGAAAAGCAATCATGACTAATTTACAATAGAGTTTATTCAAAATCAAGCCCTAATCACTTCTTTTCTACTTTCATTTATGTAAACTTTACAAGAATAACTATATACTTAAAGTGAAAAACATTGATTTTAAGGAAAGATGGATCCAACTTTTCAGAAAAGGATCATTTCATTAGGTGCACAAAAGGGATAACTTAGGATGAATTAATTCATTGGTTTCAACCTTATCCGGACCACCTAACTCTAATGTTCATGTCTAACCTTTCTTACCCCTAACTTTAGGTTTAAGAAATATATTTAGCAATTCAGACAATGCATACTTCAAAAGTAAAATAGGAAAAGTTAGAATAGAGCTCCTTTGGTTTCAATGTGTGTTATGAGTTCTTGATTCCTTTCCAAAATTTTTTTGATGGTGTTCCATTCAAATGTGGAAAACAATGGGAAACGATTCAGCCTTCAAGGTATTATCTTAAGTGAACCCTATGCAAGGTTTAGATTGAGACGATAAGACTCTAAGTAAGATTGAGGTACATCAAATGATAATTGATATAAAGCTTGGACAATATGTTTTATGTGGTGTTTAATACGTTATTGATGCATTCATAGCATGGCATAAAAGGACCTACCGCTTAAATTTTATGAAAAAGAGTTTTATTAAAGAAGGAGTGGCTTTCAAAAGTTGGAATTTTGGAGCATATAGGCTTACATACGCTCAAGTGTTTCACTTTGATTACCCCTTGTTATATCATTACTAGTTTGGCAATGCTATTCCTCGTTTGTAGCACAGGTTTATGGGCTTGCTCTTAGATAGCTCCTTGTTACCCACTCCATTCCTTGACATTGCATCTAGATTCCCAATTGAGTCGACTAATCAAATGATAAATGAAGCTCAAAGCTTAGATATTGGTACCGATACACTCGCTCACATGCATAAGGATGGCATGCATTTTCACAAAGATCCTACAAATGGTATAATATTGTTTGACAAAATATACACTACTAATATGTTACAATAACTGGATATGCATATGATGTATTGTAAGTTTTATCTACTCTCACTCCATTCATAGTGAACTAAGTGGATATGTGTTGCATCTATAGGTCAAGATGATGTATAAGAGGGGTACCACCATCACAGGGGAGGAAGATTTTGAGAGCTCCTAGGTTGGAGTCAACTACTTTAAATGACTTCTTTTTTTATGATAGACTTCGTAAACCTTATAGAATTTCAATAACCCAAAAGCGGAATTGAGTGAAAAAGTCTTTAGATAGTCCTTAAGAACCACCCAAACATAATAATAAAACCTAGGTATAGGAATCAAACCTTAAGTATTCAACCAAAAACCCTAATTGAAGTAAGCCCTAAAAACCTAAAAAAATGAGAACCCTAATACTTGAAAAAAAAAAAAACCTAAAACGATATTACAACCGTAAAATGTTCATTGAACCTTAGTTAAGTGATCAAATAATGTAACATGACAAATAAACACTAATAGTAAGGTTAAACCAACCAATACAAGTGACCTATAACACTAAATGATTGAAACCTTAACTTTCGAGCTTGTACGTGAATTAAATTACTATAAATGAACACCAAACCCTAAGGAAACCCTAAGTACATGTATAGGGCATTTTCATTAACTAAAGTATAGTAGCAAAGTCCAACAAAACCCTAAACATATCCTAATTGTACTTAATTAGCCCAATCATGCTTAATTACCATCAATTACCCTAACCAAACCCTAATCCTTAACCAACCTTCATTACATCTTAATTAGCGACAAGTTAAACATGATTAGAGACCAAAAGACAAACCCTTAATCACCTTAAAATATCGTATACCTAAGGGGGACAAGATATTACCCAATTTGGCAAAAAGCATGTAGTACATGGTCCCCATTTTAAGCCTTATCCTTGTTTTCTTAAATCACCCAAAGTTTGTTCCCCACTCTTCCCCATCCTCACAATCGACCACCCTTCTTCCCTCTATCATTTGGTTATTTACTCAAACCCTCTCAAAAAATTCAAACATACAAACTTCTCTTCTTCCATCCCCTTCGGCCACACAAGTACACACTACCACCTACCACCCTGTCACCACCACTACTACTCTAAACCACCAAACACTAAGCCTCACATCTCATACACACTCCACCCTAACTCTTCGACACACACATACACACTTACAAACTCTCAACATACACCCACCAAGAAGGCCATCCTCAATGTTGTTTCCATAAGTAGTTAAGTAAGTTTTTCTTTAGTGTTTGATGTAGGATAGTGTTAGGGGTTTCCATTTTCATAACTATATCATACCTTGCAACATAGTGTTAGATATTTTAGGGTGTTTCATGAAGAACAAATAAGGTTAGTAAAGGAAAAACAAACTTTAATGAAGTGTTACAACACTAACAATCATGATAGTGCAGTGTAATGTTAGTTTTAAGATTAAATCATTAAGTAGGATGATAAAACCCCTATTCCCCATGCATGCCACCCCTTATATGCTCCCTCACAACATTTCTACATACTTTTATGTAGTGATTATGGTCTTACATCAGTAGAAACACAAGTTACTTAAGTAGAAACACCATAAAAATCAAGTGTTGCATGAAAATGGAAGATTTGAACCTAGGAAAACTTAATGGTCGCCACTGTCATGAACCTATCATAACTATAAATTATTATTTATTAGCTTGATGACATGTTTATTTAGTGTTAAGTATGATTTTGGACTTAATTAATCAAGTTAAGTAGGTTAAAGTGTAGTTAAGATCCTAAACTAGCTAGTTAGTGATTATAGGCTTAAAAATAGTGTTAATGACTACTGAGACCTCAATACCAAGATCCATGAACTTATTAAAAGTGGGCTAAACATAAGTTTAATGTTGGGCTTAAGCCCAAAAAGACAAGTGGGCTAGATCCTAAGGTCCTAAATAATGATCTAGACACATGAAGCTCAAAAGAACCAACTTTAGAGTCCATGTAGCTAAGCCAAATCTGGACCTTAGGCTAGAAGGCTTATAATGATTTAATTAAAAGGCCTACTAAACCCAAAGGCCCATCCTAGACACTTACCATAGGTCCCTTAGTGATTTAGAGTCTTCAAGTTAGCAAAAAGGTCCATTTCGACCCATAAGAACAACACTAAAGCCTACTTTAAAATTTCAGGGTGTTGGATAAAAAAAGCCCATTTAAAAAACTTAAAAGAAGGCCTAAATTACTAAGTATAAAGCCCAAAGTCAAAAACCGAGCCTAAGACCCAAAATGAGGTCTAAAACCTAAAGTGACCTAACTCACCATTTTGGCCTACAACCTTTTAGTACCTAAACCAAGAACATGCTAATATAAAAACTCAAAAATAACTCCACCACATGCAATAACATTTGAAAATGATGAAAACGACTATAAGATGATGGAAAACGGAGCTAAGATGAAGAAAAAATGTCTAAATTATGAAAACAATTAACCTAGAGTCATTGAGTGGTAAGCTTAGTTAGCTAACGCAAATAGAATATTCATAGACCTTAATTATCTTCTTTAGGTGACGAAGATATTGACTTAGATGCAATCGAGGACTACTAGGACTACTAAGTATCATGGCCAAGTGAGTATACCGCCCCCTACTTTGCTTGTTTATACTTGTAGTTAGCAAAATACTTAATTATATCCAATAACTGAAATTGTTGCATGTTGGGGCAAACGAGAACATGTATGTACTTGACATGATTGATCTTACTTGCAAAATATCTTAAGTTGATATGAACTTATATGCTTGCTAAGTTAGAACTTAGGATCCTAGAGTGCTGCATATAATTGTTTGGTCACCTATGAATCAGAGCTAATAAATACTTAACCCTAAATTAAACCAAATATGCATCACATTATAACATGATATTAAGGGCATCAACATCACATAATAGAATGGGAGATCATGCTTATTTGGATCCACATTGTATTTGTATATTGAAATTGTCATTATACGATGTATTTTGTGCGACATGTTCTTACCTCAACCTTTAAGAACTACTTAACTTTCAAGAGTATTGCCTTCTACTCAAAGCCATGTTGTGTCTACTATTGAGGATGATGTTGATGATAAGAGACTTTGAATTAGATGGGGATAACTAGATCTTAACGTGCCAAAACACTTCCTAACTTGAGAAATGGTCGGCGCTAAAATTATACTATATACAATTATCGATAGATCGTATATATTGTTGCATTGGATGCATTTAACCATGCATTTATACGCTTGATTTATATCTTGTCTGATATTGTTTGTTAGTAAAATAAGAAGGTTACTCACTAAGCAGTTGAGCTTACTCCCCTATAGTTTGTTATTGCAGTAGGATCTATGGTTGAAGCTAAGCCGTGAGATGCTCAGGTCAATTGTACCAGCTTGAGGATTATGAAATGTAAAGAAGTCAAGATCTTGAGTGAACTCTTTATTTGCATTTAAACTCTCTTTACTCTCCATTATTAAGTATTTCTAGCTTATTGAGTAGCTTAGATTACTTAAGATGTTTTATCTTGGTACTGTATGACTGACTTAGGGGAAACTTATATTTTATCTTATCTATTTATGTTAGTGTTAATTAGATAGTAGACTTTAGTTTTGTATGCTTTGCTATTACTTAATGCTAGTTACTAGGAGAAGATTTTTGTTGTCGAATGCTTCATGTAGTACGCTAAAAGGCCCTTGATCAAGGAGGGTGCTTGATCTTAGATCTTCACGTATTACATGGTAGTAGTACTACAACTTGACCCCTCTCTAAGTTATGATAGTATTTAAGTGGTATTAGAGTGCCTAAGTTTAATAAGATAAAGCTTGACCCTAGATGCCTAAGAAGATCCCACTTAGTGAGTAGAGAGGGATAGAATTAGGATAGGATATTGTTTATGTAAAAGACTTTAGTTTGAAAGAGTAATAAAACCTTACTATAAGATAACCCTTGAGATTATACGAGGAATTTCTAACTCTCATGGAGTGATGACTCAAGTTCTAGATGGATAAGGATGAGATGCTTCTCGATTACCAATGCCATCTTTGCTTGCTTTAAGAGGATCTAGCCTTAATAGGAGAGCTTCGTAAGATGAGTATTGTATTGTTATGGTGGAGGAGCAAGCTTATAGATTACGAGAGATTCTGACACTAGGAGTTACTCATGGATTTAGATGTGCTAGTCTACATGGGTACTAAGCTCACTTTTGTTTTGGAACATGAGTTTTAGGTTAATGGACTCACTAGACCACCCTTGGAGGTTGCATTCCTAGTCAGCAACTCTTACCAACCTTTTGTCCTAGCTTTTGGTGAGTGGAGGTAGGTAATACTTAGAGTTTTATTTGCCAAAGATCATAAGGGTGACCACTTAGCATTACTCGAGATAGATATTCAGTGGGCTATAGATGTCTTATGGGAGGAAATGGAGTTAGAGTTGGAGTTGGAGTTTGGCATGCTAAAGCCATCGGACAATGAGATTGAGATATTAGAGGAGCTAATAATAGAGGACCTTGCTCAAGACATGATGGAGATAGATAGAGTCGAGTAGGAGTTACTTTAAGATGAGGTTCCATAGGAGGATGAACCCCTAATAGTATTAGGTGATGACTACGATCATCCTATAGAGTTGATGGATAGAGAAGACAAGATAGAGATTAGGGAGCTTGTCCTTAAGCACCCTACACTTGTGGTCCAAGATCCTAAGGAGGAGGACTAGTTAGAGTTGTTGACTCACTCCAGTATAGATTTTATTAGAAATAGCTCTAATGATTCAAAAGAGTCATGTTCCATAGATGCTAATGCTAATGTGGAGTTTGCAAAGGTTAAGATGGGTTAGACCATCTACTCATAGGTATAGTAGATGGTTATATGCTTTTATATGTGGTCATTAGATTTTGGGATATACCTGTCTTGATTTTGTACTCTAAATTTTGTTATTATGTTTCAGATGCCATGTTAAAGTTTTGTTTAGATATAGTACTAGTGGAGACTCACTCTCTAGAAGTGACCATTACTTAGTGTAACCTCATTATTGAGGGAATTAATGAAATGGAATGTTTATTATGTCTAAGTTATGATGTGTTTCTCTTGTGCTATAAATATGAATCTAAGATTATGAAATACCTTGAGCTTAAAGAACTTGTTGAATTATATTGACCTTAGGAATAAGCAAAGATGAGGTAGGCTACCAGTGAGGTAGGATCATCCAATAGATCTACTATAGTAGGATCCCCTTAGGGATAGTATAGAGGAGGTACTAGTTATGGTACAAGAGATGTTGAGAGTCTTTCATAAGAGGGATAAGACCCCACTAGCACCCATTCCACCCCCTATATCGGTAGAGGAGGTACCCCTACCGCTGTTACCTCCAGTTGAGCGAGTGTACTTAGCCCCTATAACATCCTTAAATCCCCAACCTCAAAGGTCCTTGATGCTAAAGTTTATCAAGTGTACCAGGTACTTTAAAGGGCTAGCCAGCCACCTACAAGAGGTAAAGGATTGGCTTAAGTAGATTGAGCAAACATTTGAGGCATTCAAGATCTCTCATCACTTATGAGTCACTTATGATACTTATATGTTCAGACTCCATGATAAGACATAGTGGGAGTTAAAGAGGAGGATAGCTAGGGAACCGATTACTTAGGAGGCATTCAGGAGTGAGTTCATTTCTAACTATTTCCCTAAGTCATTGAAGTTATAGCATAGTGATGCTTTTGCTCTCTATATAGAAAGGGTACTATACCATTGACCAATACGAGTTAGAGTTTAATTGGTTATCGTAGTTTACTGATGAGGAATTTAAGGTTAGTGACAGGTTGAGGATGCAGGTTTTTGTTAGAGGATTGGATCCTAACACCAGGCATAGTATGTATGTATTCTAACCTCAAGATTTTTGTATAGGTGTTGAGATAGCCCAAACTGTTGAGAGTGCCAATAGTTCTAAGGATAGAATGGAGGAGCGCAAGGTGAACATTTTTAGGAAAAGACCATTTAGAGGACCTAACTTTGCTAAGAAAGGGAAGAGGTTCATGATGAGATATGGCCATTAGCTGAGGCTAAGTATGCTAGGTTCTAGATTAAGGATTGGTACAGTCAAATGTTAGAAGTGCAAGGGAGGACATTATCTTAAAGAGTGCCCCTAACTACAGTACAAGTGTTTCTTATGTGGAGATGGTAGTCATTGCATAGTTGAGTGCCTAAGAAAGCTACCATAACTTGCTTCGTATGTAAGCAAATAAGATATATTATTTTAAACCCTTAGAAGAGAGTGGAATTAACTACCTAGCTAGCTCGCCTTATGCGCCTTCCTAGTCACTTGATATGTCACGACTCAAGGGGGCTAGTCATGACAGTCGCCGTATACCGTACAAAGGATTGTAGATTGAATTCCCTTACAATTGACAACCCTTTTATACGATACACAAGGCTATAATTACTACTAACTACCAAGAGTGCACAAGCTTAAGCAATATCATTTCATGACAAATAATAAAATTATAAAAACATAATACATTGTCTATTTGTATAAAAGTTTACAAGTACGAAGACTAAAACATGTCTTCAGTTCAACTAATATAACATTTACAATTTCAGATCTATAAACTATCAAAAGTACTCTCCGATCTCATCCAGCTCTTACACTAACCCCATGTGGACACTAACCTCGAGCATGAGACGGCTCGAGTAGGCTTCAGTACTAAACTAAAAACCCTAAAAATTATACTTGCGAAACTTGTCCAACAACACTTATTATACCCTAAAGTGTTTATTTGACATGGATTTAATAAACATTTAATAGTGCTAGTTACTATATATATATTAAGCTAATATATAAGCTTATAATAAGAAAATATGTAATAAATGGTATAAGAGCTCGATTAATTTCATGAAAAATCCTATGGACTCACAAAAATATGTCATTTAATTATTAGCCATCAATTATACTAAACTAGCTATTATATATTTTTATAAAAATAGCAATTTTAGCTTGAAATTACGAAAAATTAAGAAAACTAAATAAATTTACGAGTGAGATAAAAATTAAATATTCCAAATATAATCATAAACATCTAGAATTCTAAATATGTAGGGCTTATTCATTAATTTCATCAAAAAAATAATTATTTCAATAATTTGGTAAAACTAGTAGTTTTATTCAAAATAATTAAAATATATATTAAATATGCTTAATTTAAAAAATTATTATTACCAAAATTATATATATATATATATTATGAGTATTACATACAAAAATTGAGCTTCAAATAACATCATCTAATATTTATAAATTTTTTTCAATTTTCGCCCAAATAAGGCATTTTCTTAAGGACCTTATATTTTCAATAATTATTTCACTAAAATAAAATTACTACATTAATCCATAGATAAAATAACCTTAGAAAACCAAGTTTTATAATTAAATAACATTATTTGATATTTTTAGAAAAATTATAATGTTTCGTATGAAAATTTGGTTCACCTAAACCGGTTAACCTCCTACCACCCAACCTTGTCAGAACACTTCCTCTGGTGGTCCTTTCCTTAACCTTAATTAGCCACTACAATTGGGTATCAATAGCCTATTGAACTAGCCTGATCAAATTCCATGCCCTATTTTTAATTTAACTTTCTTATTTTTTTTCTAATTTATTTTGAAAATTTCTAGAGTATTTTTATTATGTTTTTAAACTTTCAAAATGTTGTTTTTGAAGTTTATAAGCCCTATTTATATTTTCCAAATGGATAAGAATTTATAAAAATTGGACATGTGGCTTACACATGTCATTTTTTGGGATTTTCAATGCATAAGGTGTCATTTCCTCATTTATTTGCTTTTGACTCATCATCCAAATTAATACTAAGCTCCCACATAGGTATGATGACTCATCCTTGCATTGTTTTATTAAGTTTTCAAATTTTTATATTAATTTACCTTATTCTAATAATAATTTCTTATTATATATATATATTTAATACACATAGTGCATATTCTATGTTAATACATGTATATTACATATAATTCAACTTTATTTATTATTTTTGAAAGTTAATTAACTTGTCATTAATATCTCGCTATATCTAAAAGCCAATTTTATGATTATCAACTTCATTGATAAATTAACATTTTTCTCAAATTAATATTTTTATATAGCTTTTGAGAGATTAACTTTATTAAAATAAAACAGATATTATAGCTTAGCGCCCTAAATCTAAGAGCTTGGATCCTAGAGTTATTGAACTAGTTGGAAATACCCGAGGTATTACGTCACCAACATGATGAGATGTAATACATTGATGAGGAGTTCACAACATCAATCACAACCGTGATTGGTATAGAATATTGTTTTCCAAGAATATAACTCTTCGAGTTACTAGTGTAATGGAAGGGGCACGACTATTCTTTTTCAAACTTTTAACATGAATAAGTACTTGGGAAACGTCAGGTGGTGCCTTAAAGGAGTAGATTCAAGTCCCTTAATGAAAAGAATATAAATATACCGTAACTTTTAGAGTAGGGGGGCCGTTCACAACATCAATTCAAAGAGAACAACAGATCAAGATAGAGAGATTTTTTCAGTGAAACCAACATCAGTAAGAGACACAACACAACATCAGAATCCATTATCTTCTTCATGTTCTTAGTATAGTAGAAAAACGTAACGTAAGTTTTGTGTGTAACGTTCTTCACTAACTTCAAGAGAATTGTGAAGAATCCAGTATTTGTATATCGTTGTACTAAAGTCTTTCAAGTGAATAAAAAGCTGTTTTATTCCTTTCACTTCCTTTATGTTCTATTTTAATCCCTTTTCCTTATTTCTCTATATTTATCTTTGTTCTATCATGTGTGAGGGATAAAAAAATATGGTTTATGAAGTCATTTTTAACATAAATATATTGTGAATTGTTACTATTCCTAATAATTACAAATATCTTGTAATTAGAACTTCATACAAGTTGAGATAGTATAGTATACGACACAATCTTACAGTTGATTTCAATGAAATACATTGACAAATAGTTTCATTGAATAGATCTTAGTCATTAGAATGAACTACTCTCACTAATGGAGATATTATTAGGAGGTTCGCTACATGTTTAGGGAATTTAAGGATTATTATGTTTCTAATGCAATCCTCACTTATCCATTCTTTGAGAAGAGATTCTAAGGAATGCAATAGGGATTAGAATTGGGTAATTCTAAGAAGAATACTCATGAGTAGTGAATTGCTGCAAATGATTAATTATTAGGAGGAATAGTTCATAAGTTATGTTAATATGATGGAGTAAACCTATTTTATAAATTGTTGCTTTCGTTTCATAGTTCTATTTGTTGTGTTTCCATGGTGTAATCTTAACTTTAGTACAGTTTAGTTGTAAAGATAAGTTAAATGACATTAGTAAATCATTTGGTAGCTTGTTAATCAGAAGAATATTTAGTACTAATGTATGAATCCTTTTCCTAGTAGAGACGACTCTATACTTATCCATACTAACAAACGATAGGTACATAAGCCTATTTAACCAAGTAAAGGATAAAATATAGGAATCTAATTTGTAAAACTTAGAAGCTCTATTTACAGGAGATTAAGTTTTTGGTGTTGTTGTCGGGGAAAATGGCATCATCATTAGAAATATTATGTCATGACTTGGTAAACGGTCTAGTCATGGAAAACGGCATATATAACATGAAGGACCATAGATTGGTTACCCTTCCAATCATGGACCCTTCATATAATATACAAGACTTTTATAACCACTAGCTTCCCAAGAATATTTAGATCAAAATGATATCATCACATACTTATATTCACATAATATTTAAGCTATAAAGACTATATTAAACAAAAATCTAGTATATCTAGATCTACAATATAGTCAAAATAAAAAGTACACATATAGAAGTCTACTTAATTAGGCCCTCTCGACACTCAAAATGGCTCACTCTTGCCTAGATTCCCATGCTAATCTTTGGCATCCTTTAGCCAATGTTAGCAAAAAGATAATCCTGCATCAAAAGCTTAAGAGGGTGTAAGCTAAAAGCTTAGTGAGTAAAACCCTCAACCACACTGACAAGAAAGTTATGATACATTAAACATACGCATATGAATGAATGAGCAATTAGTATGCTAAAGCAATACATACAACTAACTAGTTACTGTATGCAACTTAAATTTAACACCCTCTAAAGTTGGGGTTTAAGAATACACTGCACCAATCAAACTCGGGTTACAGTAGAACTTACTTTTCTACAACACTCTACGTTTCATATTTATACAAATCAGTTCTTTTATTTTAATCAAAAATCAAGTTCTAAGTATAATCGTAAGTGAACTCCCTCAGTCTACATTCACCCTTAAACAAAGGTCTTTGGACTTGTAGCTAGGCGATTGGTACCTCCAACACCTAGTATTCCCGTAGGACAAGATAAGGTCATATAGTACGAGTGCACCATGCTAAACTATTATACTTATAAATAACAACCTCCGTATGGCCTCTCCTTACCTCCATATGATGTGACGATTGAAATTAGTTTATGCAATATATGTTCCAATTTTATCTCATCAGCCAAGTATTATTAAGTCCATTATTGTCTAACCAACAATATCATAAACAATACAATTACTATGCACCATGTATGTCATTATCTGCATTTTAGAGTAGTTTCATAGTTCAGTAAACAATAGCATATACAAGCATTTCCTGACCTCACATAACGTTCAATTAATAATGTTATTTATTCACTAGCTACAAGCACACTAAGCATGGAATCATAAGGAAATTACTTACTCGACTATGTTTTCTTGCATTAATCGTAATAATCGATCGAAAGATCTAAACCCTCATCGAGATCACCTAATCATTACAAGTTAAAAACGATAATAAGTAATTTAGTTAACTAGTACTTCTAGATAATTACTTACCTAATTTTACTTAGGTTACTATCAATTTTTCATTTGGTTGAACTTTATCGCTAGCTGTATGTAATTTTTTCATTTTATTTCCAATATTTACAAGCTTATAATAGTTTTTCATCATTTTTTAATGTACGTTCATACGGTAAGATATGTTTTGGATGTTAAGACTTATGTTTTACGATATGGATTTAATTTATTGAAATTTTAATTATTGGAACTTGAATATCCTTATTTGCTATTTTTATATCTTATTTATCTCTTATGACCTAATTAGTCATCTATTTCTTATGTTCTTATAGTTTTGCATTATTTATACTATTATGTGTGTTTAAATAAGATTAATTTAAGTTGACATATGTATTATGGGCTTCTTGTAGTTTCAGCCCATATATGTACACTTGTATATATATATATATATTATATTTTATTATGTTATTATACTATCTTATAGTATATGAAGTAATCATGTTATAATTTGTAGAACTTTTATGCTTATGTACTTATATATCCTATATGTATATTATGTGTATATATACTTCTAATATACTTATATGTATACTTGTATACTTATACATATACCTGTATGTATATACAGTTTATACATATTTTCGTATATCCTCTATACCCCTTTAAGAAATCTTCATAGAATCCATATTTTTTTTTTTTATCTTATGGGTTTAATTAGTAAGCTATATGTATGTACACTTCATATTTTCCTTATTCTAGGTTATGTACATTAAGGATACTCTAGTATAAGAATACTTAAGAAAATATACATGTATTCCTCCTACACTTATATATATACCTAAACTTATACTATGTATTATATAAAAATTCATATTTAAGTATCTCATACATATCCACATATTATATGTACCTATGTATTTCTACTTATATAACTAAGTATTTCTATACTTACGTGTATGGATATAAAGATTCCTAGTTGTAACAACATATATGTACATATTACACAAGTTTCTAACACTAACACAAAGTTATCAACAAATCACTTATTGAAATAGAAACTTAAATGCAATTATATCTTTTTCTTCTTGTAATATGAAAGAGGAGTTTATATGTATGTGAAATAGTAGTTTGGAAATTGTTAATGGATGAAGTGAAAAGGAAAAAATAAGAAGTAGAAGAAGGATAAGGGAAAAGGGAAAGTGATAATTGGAATAAGGATGAAGAAAAGGGTTTTCTTTTGTATTGTAATTTGTGGTTGATAATTCAAACAAGTAGGGTCTAAAAGGGGGAGACAGTAGATAGTAAGAAGGGGAGAGAAAAGAAAAAAAAAACATGTGAAAAATGAGAAGAAAACTTTAGAAAAGAGAGGAAAATTCTAGTTGAAAAATGACATTTGTTGACTTAGTCAACTTTCTTAATTGAATGTAATTAGTGTACATAATGATAGAATTGAAGGTAATTAGGAAAAAATAAAGGAAATGAAGGGAAATATGGAATTAAATGAAATAATTAGTAAAAATAGTTACTAAGATCTTCCTCTAAGAATTTACATCTTATATATGTCATTCAATATGATGCTTAGTATAACGATCATAAAAAGTGCTGTTTAGAATGCTAACATTGACTACATAAGGTATAAATATTAACTAAACCGTTAAACTTACATAATGCTAGCTTATTTGTAAAATTATAAGATTAATGGTATATACCCTACTTTTAGTAGGCTTATGATTTGATTAAGAGTACTTTCCGAACATTCCCAAGGATCAACTAAATTAAGAACTTAAGTTTATATTTAGAAACGAATTAAACTTTTCCAATTCAAAAACCAATTATCGATAAAACCTAAGCTTGAAGAACTAGGAGCTCTGGAGTCACTTAAGACCCTAAACCTTAAAACAATTAAGAAATTTTGACCCTAAGTGACAAATCGATAATTTAATTTGAATAATTTCATTCAACTTTAGAAAATTTCATAAATTTATAAAAATCAAATCATAAATTACAAAACAACGTAAGATAAAAACCTTAAAACAATTTCCTATAAAACCATGCCCTTATCTTCATATCTAAGCCTTACATATAAATAAATAGACCAACCAATCTATGTCTAAGCCTTACATATAAATAAATAGACCAACCAATCACCTTAGATGACTTATTAATTGAAAGTTGGAATCATTTATCAATTGATAACTTATCAAAATCTAATGATAAGACATTTTCCTTATCACCGCTTCACTTATATTACATATGGACAATTTTTCACAAGATTTCACATGCTTAACTTCATTGAATGAGAGAAGACAATTCTATGACCCCAAAGGACACTAAATAGCCGGTTTGAACAAGAAGAAGAAGGGGGCCATGCTCTTGTCTTTCAGCCATCAATCACTTTCTCTTACATACCATTATTCATTCTTTAATGCTTACATCATCAATAGTTCCAATTGTTGACTTTTGTGTAAGCTACAAGACAATAATTTCAAGACATCTTAAGCACCCGTTTTCCCCCATTCCCAACCGGCCACTCTTTCCCTTATTTCTCTCACTTTTAATTTCATTTTGCTTCCTCTTTCTCTTACTTGAAACAAACATAAAAGAAGAAACAACCTTACCCTACAAAATCCTCCATTTGGCCACTACTTCTAGGTCCTACTCATAGCACTTCCATTTCCTTTTCTTGTGTCATTTTCTTCCAACATCTAAGCTCTTTTAGAACCATTAGAACCTTCCATAAACCCTACTCTAAGGGATCAAACAACTCAGGTTTCCAAAAGGTTACAAAAGGAGGAAGCAAAGTTAAGAGCTTAAGTGGAATCTTTGTGCACAACCACAATATTTCGCTTTAAGCACGAGTAAGTGTTTCTTGTGATTAGTAGGTTAGTGTTCATGTTAGGAGACTTTCATTTCTTGAAGATATGAGTATGATTTTAAGTTGTTATAACAGCAAAGGCCATCCTATGAAACAAACTCATGAAACCCTTGCATGAAGTTGAAACATAAGCATGTAAAGTTGGTGTTTTGTAAAGATACTTATTTAACACTTTGAATAGAAGATTTTAAGTTGAGAAAATCTGGAAACAAGAACTTGAATGGAAGATGAGCATGCTAAATGTGAGGATTCAAAGGTCATTTGGATGTTGATTTTATTTCCATTAAGCTAAACATACTCAAATATAGACTTAAGTTAAGGAAAAATTCATCACATGAAGTTTTATGAAGAAACCAACTTTGTATGATATGAGCTATGATATAGAAGTTGTAATAAGTGTAAGATCTCCTATTTCTTTATGTAAAGCATGAGTTAAACAATCATCTTTTAGAAGAAAAGTTAAGTTAAGATTTGGATACAAGTAGTTTAAGTGCATGTTTTAACACCTAAACTTAAGAAAATGATAAAACAAGTTGAAAAACCAAGTGAGAACCCTTTAGATTCATCATGACCAGATCTAGAACATAAGTAAAGGACACTTAAAAATATGATAAAAGTAAGTGAACAAAGTGAAATGATCAACAAAAGCAAGTATAGAAAGCCTAAAACTCTCAAAACAAGCCTAAAACTCTAAGTTGGGCCTTCATTAAAATTCTGACCAGCACTTTAAAAATTTAAGAAAGGTTGTTTTGAAGCCCATAAGAAATCCACCTAAGACTCCATAAGCCCAACAAAGTCACTAACTTTAGTTTGAACAAAAAACAATCCCATTTGTCAACTTAAGCCTGCTAAAGAGCCCATAAAGTGGTTGTTAGCCTTAGGAATATAAATCAAAGTTGTAAATCTGATGTCAATGATTATTTTGAGCTTAAGATAAAATCTTAAGACCAAGCCCAAAGGATTTCTCAAGTTATCAAAAGCTTATTTACCAAACAAAGCCCAAAAGTACTCTAAAACATTAGGATCGCTACTATTTTGGCCCATGGATAGATTTCCGTGCCTCATTTTGAAAATATAACCTCACCATGTTAAAGTATACTAAAAAATGATGAAGATTGACTATAAGATCACAAAAATCATATTTAAAATGAAAAAGTTATACGTGATTGAACTTTTAACTAAAAACCGGGAAAAGTTACCAAAACTAGTCAAGAGTGTAACTTAAAGGAATTTAACTTAGTTTCCTATGTTTATTTCATTCCCTTATAAATATGATTTTGATGACCAGGGGATACCACATACGGAGACGACTTGCCTCCAAACTATTTTTATTGATCGCATGGCGGAGTGAGTAAATTTCCGATGACTCTTTACTTGATTTTATTTGTATAATAGATGCACCTAAACATATATATATAAATTTGAATGTTTATGGGATATGGGAAATGCATGTGTATGAATTTGTGGGCGAATGCAATGGCTTGTTAATTATATATTGTAATGGAAATTGTTTGTACTAATTTATACATACAATTGTATGGAATGAAATTGTCTGATCACCTTGAGAATCGAGTTAATCACTTATACGATTAAGAAATTAAAATGAATCATGTATTCCCCATATTGCATACGGATAACACCAATTGTCGCTTCACGCAGAAGATGGGAAGGGATTCACAAGAGGACGAGCCTCCTGCAAGATTGGACACTAGCTATGTCATCATATATGTTGAGTCTCTATCCTAAGTTGATGGGCTTACTAGGTACTGGGAAACGCCAACCGTCAGCGAGGGGCTGGGTCTTGTGGCTTCTACTTAAGGCACGTGTTTGTGAATTACAGAGGCCACTACACTGGTAGACTTGTGATTTTAAAAATATGATTTGCTATTCAGTAAAGAAAGTATAAACATATATATATATATATATGAATAGTTTTGTTTTGGCTTAAGCATAATAGTGCAAATGAAATAAAACGCAAGGTCTAGAACCTGGATTTTGGTTTGGGTTGGTTAATTATCTCTAAACCCCAACTATAGAGGGCGAAGTTTTGAGTCATATGCGATTCCTAGGTCATTGCATACGCTATTTAGCATACTGATTGTTCATGCATTCATATGATTATGCATCTAAAAAATTTCTGCCATGTGATACTGACGAGGGTATTTATCTCACTAAACTTAAGCTTATACCCTATAGATTTTTGTTGTTATAGGAAAACCTCTTCTCTAATCTGGGCTAGGGCATGCTTGTGGTAAGTCTCGTATAGGGACAGGTTGGAGCGATCAGGGAACGAAGATGACATTTTGTAATAGATTTGTAGATATTTAGTTACTTTTATATTTTTGTTCATAACATCGATTAAAATCTCTAATGCAATTCTTTTATGAATTGCATCTATTTTTAATATTCTTTTGATATAGGTCTCAAGAGTCCATACGATTAGTTAATTTATACTATCGAAGTAATTTTAGTTAAATTTCTCTATATTACTTATCTATGGGCTTAGTGGTAACGTATAGTGGAAGAAGCCTTGTATGTCGTATGAAAGGCTTTTAATTAGTAAGGAGGTTGATAGTAGACCTTTATATGATACACGGTGACTTACTACGACAACAATACTGTTGAGTCGTGATAAATAGTATCTATAATGTATTATCATAGTTTATAATAAATTAATGCAATATGTAAGCATTAATGAACAATTGGAAGTTATATTTGTTCATTTGCTAATGATTTTTATGATTTGGCATGTTATTAAGCAAATATTATCAATTAGGGTTTAAGAGTAGATTATAGTAAATTGGTACTTCTATATCCTTAAAGTTATAACTTTAAGGTTTTTATCACTTTCAGGAGCAATCTCTAGTGTTTATATACATTTAGGATCTAAAAATTTTATACAAGATTGAGTCTTTGATTATTATCTTAAGATTTTTATTTTAATTAGCCTTGTCAATTCTTAGGATCGTCTACTACACTTAAGTCTACTTCAAATGTTAGGTCAAAAAATTTAGGGGTTCACAAATTAAGATTCCTATTCTTCTAGTGTTTGTTTTTCTTTTATAATTGTTATTAGTTTGGCTGAAATATTTATGCTCATATTGGTTTATTCTGCTGATTTGCAATTTACAATCTGAAGCAGCATAACTGATCTAACTAACTTCAATCTTGAACCTAAGATAACACTTAGAAGTAACTTGAAGAAAGTCTGAGAATATTTTGTGAAGTAAGCATCTGCTAATAAGGAAGTAAGAACACAAGAACAGTTGAGAATCAGAAATGAGTCATCCAAAATGAATAATCAAAATCGAAATGTTGAGCTACCATTAGGTCACTAGTTCTTGAATCTTAAAGATGGTATCTAAGGAGATACGCTATTGAATTTGGACCCACTTCTTGATGGAAATTGGAATGTAGTATAAGTGAGAAATGAGCTAGGAGTAAATCCGCCTATAGTTCTTAAGATAATGTTGGATCATTGTAGGCCCAACCTAGATGGGGCTGGTACTAACATAGCTCGACTTATAATTCAAGCCAAAACATTTGAAATCAAGCTAAGTATCATTCAAATGATCTAACAATGTGTTTAGTTTGATGGGTTTAGAGATGAAGACCCCTACAACCATTTACAACAATTCTTGGAAATTTTTGACACCTTTAAGATTGGTAAAGTTTCAGAAGATGCAATCTACCTCAGGTTATTACCATTTTCATTAAGGTTTAATGCAAAGTAGTGGCTCAACTCTATACTAAGGAATTCCATTAACACTTGGCAAGAGATGGCTAAGCTATTTATGAGAAAATACTTTTTACCCTCAAGGGTAGCTAAACTAAGGGCAGATATTTCTTCTTTTGGTTAAATGGATTTAGAAGGTCTATATGAAGCATGGGAAAAGTGGAAGGAATTGTTAAGGAAGTGCCCCTATCATGGTCTTCTAAATTGGCGCAAGTTCAAACATTCTACAATAGACTGAACTTCACCACTAAGTAGCTCATTGATGCAACTGCTGAAGGAAGCCTGAACCATCAGTTGTTGGAGCAACGTATTCAATTATTTGAAGATATGGCTAACAATCATTATCAATGGTCATCTGTAAGAGGAAGAGAAAGAAGGCTAATGGGAAAACATGAGTTAGATGCCACTATTGTAAACCCCTAAAATTTTCGATCTAGCTCTTGAAATAGACTCAACTATGTTAGATAATTTAGGAGTTGGCAAGGCTAATGAAAGTGAAAATCCTAAAAGAATTAATCAATCGCGTAAGAAACTTTTCTACCTTAAATGTATCTAAATGTTAAAGATTTCATTCAAAAGTGATAGAAATCCTAAAATGATCACCTTAAAGACATATATGCACTAATTCATCATAATATACCCTAAAACCCTAATTAGTAATATAACCCTCATATTTTGCTAAATCATTAATAAAAGTTTAGATATGACTTTCAATCATATATATATGTTTTGAATCCTCAAGTAGTCCTTCAGAAACTAAGATAATAAATCATAGATTACATTTATCTCTTAAGTATATGATTAAGATAGTATTACATAGATTGAGGGGTATAGTTGAAGATTAGGCTAAATATAGTGAACCTTAATACTCTAATTAGTACTTTTTGCACTAGTTACACAAAGTAGTTTATCAAATTATGTATATAGGCTATAAATACCTAAAGTAAGATCTCATCAACTATTTTTACTAATCAATTTATCAAATACCTCATTTCCTCTCATTTCCTTAATATTTCCCTTAATTACTATATTATGTGCACAAAATTACATTCGCTTAAGGAAAGTTGACTAAGTCAACACATGTTGACCAAGGTCAAAAGGTTGACTAAGTCAACACATGTTGACTAAAGTCAACAATTAGAAAAGTCAACAAAAGACACTAATGCATAAGGAAAAATATCTTAGCATCTAACGATTTCTTTTCTTTTCCTTTGGATTTTCTTTTCCTCCCTTCTCTTTCATTGCCGTCCATCCATTTACCCTTCTAGACCCCACCATTTCCTTTTTTCCATAATCAAAACAAAACAAAAAGAAACAAAGCAAAATCCTCTCCATTGCCGTAACCTTTCGTCTTCCCTTTCACTTTTAACACTTTCCTCTTTGTCTCCATAATTCCAACACAAATTAAGGTATGTGGTTATGTTACTTTATGTTACTTTATATTACTCATTAGTTAAGTAATTAGGTAGATTAGATAAGTAGACATGTATTATGTGTGATCTTGAAGAATAGGATATAAAGTTCTCATCTTTAAGTATAGCAAAATAGGAATCATGAAGAAGAGGAAAGGAATACATGTGTATATGCTCTTAAGTATGTGTACATAAGGATATATTTTAAGAATACAAGTACGGGGATCTTTGTACGAGTATTTACCATGTACATAACCTAAACTAAGACAAAAACCTACCTATACATACCTATAATACTATGCTAAATACACACTTAAAAACATACAAGAATGAAATTAGGAAGGTTTTCTGAAGAAGAAAATTAGGCATACGAAATTGTACAAAAATACATATATAACCAAATAGGCATAAGAGTATATATACAAATATAAATACGGTATAAGTATAAGTATATGTATAAGTACACCAATATACATATAAGTCTAGTAAATGTATATGTACATAAGAGATTAAGTGAAATATACATAAGACATTTAGACATGACATAAGCATGAGGTGAGGCATATGTAATCAAACGATGAAGTAAGCTAAGGTGATGCAAGTAATGATGTAATCACATAATAACATAAGCCATGACATAAGCAAGTGATGACATAAGCGAATGATGATGTAAGTAATGAAATAAGCATAGGTTTATAAAATAGGAAAATAAGAAGAGTGTATAATAATTAGGTACTTAAATTAGTAAACCCTAATACACTTTCTAAATTAGATTATACTTAATTAAGTACATGAATTAGCAATAGCAAAATAAAATTCTCTAAGTATAAAAATTTAAGAGTTAACTAAATCATTAAGCATAAACAAAGGATATAATATGAGTAATAAGAATAATTAAGTTTCCATAGTTAAAATTTCTATAAATTTAGTCCATATTGTAAAAGACGGGTCTTAACATCCAAAACAGACATCACTGTGTGAACATATATCCGAAAATGATGAAAAACGACTATAAATTCATAAATATTAGAAATAAAATGAAAAAGTTGCACACAATTAATAATAAAATCTAACCGGATAAAAATTGATAGTAATTTAAGTAAAATGAGGTAACTAGATATTTAGAATTATTAGTTAATTCAATTACCTACTAGTGTTATCATATCATAATGATCAGGTGATCCTGAGGTAAGCAAGGATCTCCTGATCGATTACTACGATTAGGCCGAGTCGCTATGGCTAAGTGAGTATTTACCCTATGATTTCATGCTTGTTTGTGATTGTAGATAGTGGACTTAATTATTATTGTTAATTGATTATTGTATAGGGTTTGGGAAACGCTTGTGTATGATATTGTGTGTTGAGTTGTGAATTTACCTTAAGTATAGATAATGCTTTGTTTGTTGCATGGTACTTTAGAAAATGATTGTGTGTACTATTAGATGGTCACAATATAATTTGAACTTTACTATACTTGGCTTATAAAAAAGAAATTGGAACATGCATCGCATTGATACAATTCCAGCAGTCACATCATACGGAGGTAAAAAAAAGGCCATTCGGGGGTTATTATTATTAATTTATTAGTTCTGTACAATGCACTCGTACAAAATGACCTTACCTTGGCCCGCGGGAACACTATGCGTTGGAGGTACCAACCACCTGGCTAAAGGTCGAATCTAGAGGCTTCCGTTTAGGGGTGAGTGTAGACTGCGGGGGCCCACTCACAATTATACTAAAACTTGGTTTTTTATGAAAATAAAAGAATTATTTGATTTAAGTACAGAACATGGAGTTTCGTAGTAAAGAAAGTTTGTAGTATAATATTCGGATCTGATTGGTGCCATATATACTCCAACCCTGATTTCGAAGGGCATTAAATTTGACTTACGTATATGAACTAGTTAATTATACGTATTGTTTGGCATTCTATTTGATCATTCATTCATATGTGTGAATATAATGTATTTATAACTTACTTGTAGTGTAGCTGAGGGTTTTGCTCATTAAGCTTAGGCTTATACCCCCTTAGACTTTTATTGCAGGATAACTTCTTCATAGAGGCGGGCTGGGGGATGCCACAGGTTAGCTTAAGGCTTTAGGCAAGAGTGAGCTATCTTGTGTATTGACAGAGAATAGTTTATGTAGACTCTTACTCATGTACTTTTGTTTTACTAGTATTATAGACTTAGATATACTAAATTGCTGTATACTATAAGCTTTGTAGTTCAAATTTTATATAAATATGTTTATGTGAAGATATCATATGAATATGTATGCTCTTGGGAAACTAGTGGTTGTAGAGCCTTGTATATTATGTAAAGAGTTCTTGATTGGAAGGGTAACTAATCAGGGGTTCTTTGTACAGTATACGGCGTTTGCCATGACTAGGCCATCCTCAGTTCGTGACAACTTTCACTCTAGCACATAAGGTAAAGGTGTTAATAAGGAAGCTTAATCGTCTCACATTGGGTCAAAACAAGGCTTTAGCACCTTTAGATTCAGAGTTGGCAAGCCCTTCAAAGATGGATCAAGTAAAAGAGATTGACTATATGAGGAACCTAATCATAACAAGAAATGATCCTTTTAGTAACACCTATATCTTAGGTTGGAGAAATCATCCAAATTTTAGATGGGGCAAAAACACTGATCAGAGTTCTGACATGTAACCTCCTGGATTTTAGAGATAAGTGCTACCTCCTCAAGTTAAGTGAATGTCCATTAGGGAGATGTTGGCTTAATACATTAAGACCTTTGAGAACCACTTTCTACTACCTTTTTATTGACCAAATGCTAGAAAGATTAGTAGGTCATGAATACTACCGTTTCCTAAATGGGATGTCCAGTTATTTTCAGATTTCGATAGCACTAAAAGACCAAGAGAAGACTGTTTTACTTAGCTCTATGGTACTTTTGCATATCGTAGAATGCCATTTGAACTTTATAACTCAATAGCCACTTTTTAGGGTTACAAGATGACTACTTTTGGAGATTTAGTATAGGATGTGATGGAAGTCTTGATGGATGACCTTTCCATGTTTGGTGATACATTTAATGGAGCCTTGCAAATTTGAAAAGGGTACTATAAAGGTACGAAGAGACTAATTTAGTGCTCAGTTGGGAGAAGTGTCATTTTATGGTACAATAAGGCATTGTGTTAGGACACAATATATTAAACAAGGGCGTTGAGGTAGATAAGGCTAAGGTAGAAGTAATATCGAAGTTACCACCACCATCATCTATGAAGGCTTTGAGAAGCTTCTTGGGATATGCTAGATTTTATCGCCGATTCATTAAGGACTTCTCTAAGATAGCTAGGCCATTGACAAAGCTCCTTATGAAGGGTATATCATTTGATTTTAGTGCCAGTTGTTTAGAGGCATTTAATGTTTTGAAGAAAATATTGACCAACACTCCAATCATGGTAATGTAGGATTGGACCATGTTTTTTGAATTAATGTATGATGCTAGTGACTCAATAGTAGGAGTGGTATTAGGGCAAAGAAAAGACCCATACTTTCAATCAATACATTATGTTAGCAAGACACTCACTCTAGCTCAAGCAAACTGCACCACAATTGAGAAGGAATTATTAGTGATTGTCTTTGCTTTTGACAAGTTTCAACCTTACCTGATTCTCTCGAAAGTGATATTTACACCGATCACTTAGCTTTAAGATACCTTTACTCTAAATCTGATGCAAAACCTTAGTTAATCCATTAGGTATTGTTGCTTCAAGAATTCTATTTATAAAAAAAGGATAAGAAAGGGATTAAAAATTTGACTACAGACCATTTGTCTAGGTTAAATAATCTACATCTGGAAGAATTGTATGAGGACAAAATTAATGATAAATTTCTAAAAGAAATCTTGTTTGCTCTTTGCATAGTAGCAATGTAAACCCCTAAATTTCTTGACTTAACCTCTGAAGTAGACTCGAGCATGTTAGATAATCTAAGAGTTGACAAAGCTAATCAAAGTGAAAACCGTAAAAGAACGAATCAATTGTGCATGAAACTTTTCTATCCTAAATGTATGTAAACACTAAAGATTTCATTCAAAAGTGATAAAAACCTTAAAATGATAACCTTAAAGACATACATGCACTAATTCATCATAATATACCCTAAAACCCTCATTGATAATATAACCTTTATACTTTGCCAAATCATTAGTAAAAGATTAGAAATGACTTTCAATCATGAATATATATTTAGAATCCTTAAGTAATCCTTTAGAAACTAAGATAATGTATCATAAATCACATTTATCTTCTAAGTATATGATTAAGATAGTATTACATAAAGTTAGAGGTGTAGTTGAAGCTTAGGCCAAATGTAGTGAACCTTAACACCATAATTGATACTTTTCATACTAGTTAAACTAAATAGCTTACCAAATGATGTCTATAGGATATAAATACTTAAAGAGAGATCTCATCATCTATTTTTACTAATTAATTCACCAAATTCCTTAGTTCCTTAATTTTTCCCTTAATTTTCCTTAATTACTACATTATGTATACAAAATGGCATATGCCTGTAGAAAGTTGACCAAGTCAACACATGTTAGCTAAAGTTAACATTTAGAAAATTCAACAAAAGACACTAATGCATTAGAAAATATCTAATCTATCTCATGATTTCTTTTCTTTTAGCCTTTCTTTTCTCTTTTCCTCCTTAATTGTCGTCTACTTCTTTTCCTTCTAGACCCCATCATCTTCTTCATTTCAAAAGCAACACAAGACAAAGAAACAAAGCAAAACCCCACTCCATTGCCTTAACCATCCCCTTTCCCTTTCACTGTAAAAAATTTCCAACTTTGCCTCCATATTTCAAACACAAATTAAGGTATGTGATTATGTTATTATGTATTACTATATTACCTATTAGTTAGGTGATGAGGTAGATTGAATAAGTAGATATGTGTTATGTGTGATCATGTTGAAGAAGGCATAAAGTTTCTACCTTTAAGTGTAGAAGGATAGAAATCATGGTGAAGAGGAATGAGGTACATGTGTATATGCCCTTAATTATATGTACATAAGAATATACTAGAAGAGTATAAGTATAGAGATCCTTGTACATAAGTATTTACTATGTACATAACACCATACTAAATACATACATACAACACAAAAGAGTGAAATTAAGGATGTTTTCTTAAGAGGAAAGTTTGGTATATGAAATTTGTAAAAAAATATGTATATGACTATTAGGTATATGGGTATATGTACAAGTATAAATACAGTATAAGTATAAGTACATATATAAGTATACTAGTATACATATAAGTATAGTAAGGATATAAGTATATAGTAGTTTATGTAAAGTGTACATAAGATACTTAGGTATGACATAAGTATAAGGTAAGGCATATGTAATTAAATGATGTGGTAAGCAATGATGTAATTAAAAGATGACATAAGCTATGACATATGTAAATGATGACACAAGCGATTGATTGATGTAAGCGATGACATAAGCATAGGTTTGTAAAATAAGAAATAAGAAGAGTGCATAATAATTAGGTACACAAATTAGTAAACCCTAATACACTTCCTAAATTGGATTACACTTAATTAAGTACATGAATTAGCAATAGCAAGGAAAAATTTTCTAAGTATAAGAATTTAAGGGTTAATAAAATCATTAAGTATAAATAAAGGATATAAATATAAGCAATAAGAATAATTAAGTTTCCATAATTAAAATTTCTATAAATTTAGTCCATATCATTAAACATGGGTCTTAACGTCCAAAATGGGCATTACCGTGTGAACGTATATTCGAAAACGATGAAAAATAACTATAAATTCATAAATATCGGAAATAGAACGAAAAAGTTACATACAATTAGTGATAAAGTCTAACTGGATAAAAATTGATAGTAATCTAAGTAAAATTAGGTAAATAGATATTTAGAATCACTAGTTAATTCAATTACGTACTAATGTTATTATATCATAATAATCAAGTGATCTCCAGGTGGGCAAGGATCTCCCGATTGATTACTATGACTAGAAAGAGTTGTCATGGCTGAGTGAGTATTTACCCTATGATTCCATACTTGTTTGTAATTGTAGATAATGGACTTAAATATCATTAATAATTGACTACTGTGTGGGGTTGGGGAAATACTTGTGTATGTTGTTATGTGCTGATTTATGAACTTACCTTAAGTATAGATAATGCTTTGCTTGTTGCGTGGTAGTATAGAAAATTATTGTGTGTATTATTGGATGGTCACAGCATAATTTGAACTTAATTATACTCGGCTTATAAAAAGAAACTGGAACATGCATTACATAGACACAATTCCAGCCGTCAAACCATATGGAGGTATAGAGAGGCCATTCGGGGGTTATTATTATTAATTTATTAGTTCTGTACGGTATATTCTTACAAAATGACCATACCCTAGCCCACGGAAACACTAGGTGTTAGAGGCACCAACCGCCTAACTAAAGGTCAAGTTTAGAGGCCTCCATTTAGGGTTAAGTGTAGATTGCAAGGGCCCACTCATGATTATACTAAAACTTGGTTTTTTATGAAAATAAAAGAATTATTTGATTTAAGTACGGAACGTGGAGTTCTGTAGCAAAGAAAGTTCTAGTATAATACCTGGATCTGATTAGTGCCGTGTATACTCAAAACCCTAACTTCGGAAGGCGTTAAATTTGAGTTACGTATATGAACTAGTTAATTATAGGTATTGTTTAGTATTCTGTTTAATCATTCATTCATATGCGTGAATATAATGTATTTATAACTTGCCTGTAGTGTGGCTTAGGGTTTTACTCGCTAAGCTTAGGCTTATACCCTCTTAGACTTTTGTTGCAGGATAACTTGTTCATAAAGGCCGGCTGGGGGATGCCATAGGTTAGCTTGGGGAGTTGAGCAAAAGCGAACTATCCTATGTATTAAGAGAGAACAGTTTATGTAGATTCTTACTCATGTACTTTTGTTTTACTAATATTATAAACTTAAATATACTCAATTATTGTGTATTGTAAGCTTTGTAGTTCAAATTTTATATAAATATGTTTATATGACAATATCATGTGAATCTGTATGTTCTAGGAAAACTAGTAGTTGTAGAGCCTTGTATATTGTATGAAGAGTTCATGACTGGAAGTGTAACCAATCAGGGGTTCTTCGTACAGTATACGATGTCTACCACAATAAGGCCATCCTTAGTTTATGATAAGTGACCCACAACATTCTATGGTTTGTTGATATAGCAAGTTATTTGGTAGGGAAGGTTTTACCTCAAGACTTGGATCACTATAAGAATAAGAAGTTTTTCTCAGAGTTAAGGAATTACTTCTAAGAGGATCCTTTTTTTTTTTTTAGAGTGTATACTAATCAAATTATCTAACGTTGTATATTACATGAACAAGGACAAAAGATTTTGTTTCAATGCTATAGAGGACCAATAGGTGGTCTCTATAGCGTAAACAAAATAGCTTAGAAGGTATTTGAGGCTAGGTTTTACTGGCCAAGTATATTTCAGGATGCTCATGATTATGTTGTAGCTTGCAATAAGTGTCAAAGAATGAAGAATGTTTCCAAGAGGGATGAAATACCACATAAATATATATAAGAATGTGAAGTCTTTGATGTTTGGGGAATAGACTTCATGGGACCATTCTCGTGTTCTTTTGGTAACAAATACATTCTAGTTACAGTCAATTATGTGTTAAAGTAGGTTGCAGCATAAGCTTTACTAACAAATGATGATAGAGTGGTAGCAAAATGTTTGGGAAAGTTATTTTCTATATTTCGAGTACCTTACGCATTGATTAGTGATAGGGGAACCCACTTTTGCAACTACCAAATTGAATAAGTCCTTAATAGATATGGGGTACATTGTAAGATGGCCACTCCTTACTACCTACAAACAAGTAGCCAAGTAGAAGTATCTAATAGGGACCTAAAAAGGGTTTTAGAGAAGACTATAGCACATAATAGAAAAGATTGGGTTAATAAGCTAGAGGATGCTTTATGGACATATTGGACTACTAACAAAACTCCATTAGGTACTATACCTTATCAATTGGTGTATGATAAGGCTTGCTATTTACTAGTAGAGATTGAGCATAAGGCTTAAAGGGCTTTGAAGACAACAAATTTAGATTATGAAGTAGCTGGTAAACTTAGGTGTTTCCAACTTAATGAATTGGATGAGTAGCATTTGATAGCTTATGAGAACAATCGAATGTATAAGGAGTGAGCTAAACATCTTCATGATTCCAGGATTAAGCACTTGAAGCAATTCAAGGGGGTGATCCGGTACTTTTGTACAATTCAAGACTTAAGTTGTTTCTTAGAAAACTTAAGTTTAGGTGATTAGGTCCATTTTAGTGAAGAAGGTATTTCCATTTGGAGTGATATAAGTTGAACATTTAGAAAAAGGGACATTCAAGGTTAATGGGCAACAGTTAAACATATACCATGGGGAAGTGAAATGGAAAGAAGGTAAGGAAGAGTTAAGACTTCTCTAATTTATGGAATGAAGATGAATACTTTGGGAACGTCGAGCTTAAGATGTTAAATAAGGATGTATCCTTTAAGTATATTTACTTTCTTATGTTTAATGTATTGCTATGATGTTGTTAGTTTTAAATTATTTGTTTTCATTCTTGTTATTTATTTGGTTTTTTTTTTTTTAGCGTATTTGTTTAAGTATGATGCAAAAAGAAAGGAAACATCTATTGGAAGTCAAGGAAATTCAGAGGGAAGAGCGGAATTTCATAAAGTGTAGGGATGTAGATGGAGATTGGAAGGTTAACACCCATTACGACTATGATAAAAAAGTAAGTACTTAGTTTTTCAATTATCGCATCTGTTATGGTATAAATCACGACCATGACAAATTAATAGGGTTAATCTACCTATCCATCATGACTATGATCACTTTCCTGTAAGATTGCACACTTCAATCACGGTCATGATCACCACCTTAGGAGTTTTTCAAGTCAATCATAGCTGTGATAAAATGAGTTACATGAAAAAATTTTCACTCCAATACTAGTCACAGGTTTGTTCACACTAATGTAAAGGCTGTGATGGTTCAAAAATTTTAGGCATAGAGCTAATTATAGAACTCATCATGCCTATGACTAACCTTAAAAAGGGCATCACGGCCGTGATCATTGTCATACTACCCTATTATATAAGAAATTTTCCTCTCTCTCTCCTCATTTCTCAAATTTCAGAACTCTACCTCTTAATAACCCTCTCTATGCTTGTTTCTCACAAAAAACCTTCGTCATTTGTATGGGCGATGGGGTTGTATACTTGAGCTAAACTTGAAGATGGGAGTTTGTTGATCTACCCATAAGTTTTCCTCGAAGAACTTTAGTAAATGAGTTTTGGAGATAAATCTCTAATGAGAGCACTTTTAAGGTAAGCAAATCTAAGGCTTTCACTTTGAAGAAGACTAATGCTCAAATCTTCTATTAAATTCTTGTAAGGATGAGTTATGGGAAGTACAAGAGCCCTAAGGCAGTAGGGGAGCATGATCTATTGCCTTTATACAGTATATTATAGGGATTTTTGGTACATGTGGGCATCTTAACCACATTTGAACTTTGTCGGCAAACTTTCGATAAGAGTAAGGTTATATTTGTTGGAGGACTAATCACTAGGATCTTGAGGAATTTGAGGTTGTAGCTTAATAATAATAGGCTAAGTGACTCTTGTGCTAATCCAAAACTGCTTCTAATAACCCCTTTTAATCAATGGGGTATTATAAGAGTCTTGGATCCTAATTTAGACATTAAGGACCTTGGTACTCCTGATTTTCCACCATCAACATCTAGCTTCTCAGTTGAGAATTTAAAGAGATTGGAAACTAAAGTGGTTGAGATTATGGATACTCAGAAGGGGATTGTTAAGCTTTTGAAGAATATAGCCACAAAAGTGGGAACAACTATTCCCTCTTCTTTCTCCCATCCTCAAATCAGGAAGATGTGTATCCCAATCAACCTCTAGTTCCCTACTAATAAGAGCTCCCTAAGAAGAAGAAGAAGAGAAAGAAGCAGAAGGAGATGCAAGATCGAAAGAGGAAGGCTCTAGTGATCAAGAGGAAGGGTCAGAAGAGGATGATAGTGATGATGAAGAAGAAACTCAAGGAACCCAGCAAGCACTAGTCATTTGGGAAGGATGGAGATGGTTCAAATGAATAGATAGGAGATGAGGCTAACTAACATGTTTTCTTTCTAATTTGTTTTCTTTTGTTGTGTTTTGTTAGGTTTAGACTTATTATATGTTTCAGAGCTTAACCTCACTAATGTACTATTAATGGAGACTCTCATATCGAAAGTTTGTCATATTTTGTTTTTGTTTTGTCTTGATAATCAAGTGTCTTTTGTTGTTCGAGTAGTCATGTGAAATGGTTAAACTACATATTTCAGGGAAGGCTAGTTCTTGTGTTTATTAATTTTCATCTTTCTAGTTATTCTATTTTTTATGCCTATTCTATGTTTACTTTTATCAGACATTGAGGATAATGTCTCTCATTAAGTGTAGGGAAGGGTAAATTATGTTTATCAAAAGTTTTCCACTTAAGCTATTTGTTCTTAAGTTATGAATTTACTAAGTAGATTGTAAATATGGCATAGCAGCAATCAATTTTATGCATAACTACTTCTTGTAGACTTAGTGTACATGATTAATATTATAGGATAAAATCTAAGTGAAGTAAACTTACTTACTATTTAATGAATCCATTTAGAGGATAGAAGTAAATTAAAGTCTTTAGTTCAAAGTTAATTGGTTGTGCTTCTAAATTTACTAAGTAGTATACCTACTTTCCAATTGCTTTTAGGAGTTCATTTAATCTTGAATGAAAAGGGCAAATGAAGTAGTTCACTTGTTAATACTTCTTGAGAATCTCTTCAAATTAGAGTAAATTGAAGTGTTTAAGGACTAAATTAGTAAGGGTGGGCTTTGGTCCCTCAAAAAAGCAAAGTTTGAGCTCGTTGCTAATGAAGTATTTATACCATTGCAATAAGAATGTATAAGGATCAAGTTAGTAAGGGTAACCTTTAGTCCCCCAAAAGAGCGAAGTTTGACTCTACTACTAATCTTTATCCTTATAACCAAGATAGTAAGGGCGGGCTTTAGTGTCTCAAAAGAGTGGAGTTTGACTCAAAAAAAAAAAGGAAAGAAAAGAAGGAGAAAAGAAAGAAAAATGTGAATGTAATGTATAAGTTGTTCTTGGAGAGATTCAATAAAAAGAAGTAGAAATATGGATGCTATACTTTTCTTCTAGATTAGTGTTCTTAAGAAGTAATTAAAGGGTTTCTATACACTTAAGGAAGTGAATGAAGTATAATCAATTTTCGTTGATTTATTTGGCTTTGTGTTAACTTTGGACCTTTAAAAGCTATTGTTAAATAGTAAGGGTGAAGTGTGTTTTACTTTGATTAGTATTAGAATATTGCTTTTTTTGATCTAAGAATACCATAGGGTATGCACAAAGTTAAGCCACTAAGGATGCTTTCTCAAATATGCAATTGATTGTTTTAAGTGTTTACTTAAGGACAAGCAAAGCTTAAGTGTAGGGAAGTTTGATAAGTGTAAATTACTCTATACTTTCAAGGCATGTTTAGGCATATAATTGATCATAATTTTATAATGTATTAATTTCAAGTAAATCACAAGCAAGAAGATGAAATTTACATAAGAACAATAACTTTTAGAGCAATCACGGCCGTAAAGAGAAGAAAACATTGAAATAGTACCAAAATTCACTCAATCATAGGTGTGATAATGAAGAAATGAAAAGGTTAGCCCTAATCATACCCTTCATCACAAGCATGATCGAGGAAGTATTGATGACCCCCCTATTAATCATTGCCATGGTTGCATGGTAGGAATGTGATTACGCCCTTAATCAAAGGTGTGATGAGATGTAATAAACTAATGAGGAGTTCCTGGCATTCATCAAGGCTGTGATTGGTATAGAATATTGTTTTTTGAGATTATCACTCCTTGAGTCAAGGGTGTAATGGAAGGGGTACAACTATTCTTTTTCAACCTTTTTACACGAACTAATACTTGATAAAAGTTAGGTGTTGCCTTAAAGAGGTAGATTTAAGTCCTTTGACAAAAAGAATATAAATATACCACAACTTTGGAGAGGGGTAATCATTTAAAATATCAATTCAAAGAGAACACGAGATCAAGATAGAGAGATTTTTTTTTTTATGGAACCAACATCACTAAGAGACACAACACAACAATAGAATCCATTATCTTCTTCATGTTCTTAATATAGTGGAAAAACGTAACGTCAGTTTTGTATGTAACGTTCTTCACTAACATCGAGAAAATTATGAAGAATCTAGTGTCTGTATACCATTATACCAAGATCTTTCAAGTGAATAAAAAGCGGTTTTATTCCTTTCGCTTCCTTTATGTTATGCTTTAATCCCTTTTCCTTATTTTTCTGTATTCGTCTTTGTTCTATCATGTGTGAGTGATAAAAAAATATGTTTTATGAAGTCATTTTTAACAAAAATATATTGTCAACTATTATTATTCCTAATAATTATGAATATCTTGTAATTAGAATTTCATACAAGTTGAGATGGTATAGTACACGACATAATCTTATAGTTGATTTCAATGGAATACATTGACAAACAATTCCATTGAATAGATCTTAGTCAATAGAATGAACTACTCTTGTTAATAGAGATATTATTAGGAGGTTCGCTACATGCTTAGGTAATTTAAGGATTATTATGTTTCTAATACAATCCTGACTTATCCAATCTTTGAGAAGAGATTCTAAGGAATGTAATAAGGATTATAATTGAGTAATTCTAAGAAGAATACTCATGAGTAGTGAATTCCTGCAAATGAGTAATTACTAGGAGGAATAGTTCATAAGTTGTGTCAATATGACAGAGCAAACTTGCTTTATAAATTGTTGTTTTTGAGTCATAATTCTATCTATTGTGTTTCTGTTGTGTAATCTCAAATTTAGTGCGATTTAGTTGTAAAGATTAGTTAAATTGCTTCAGTAAATCATTTGGTAGCTAGTTAATTAGAAGAATACATAGTTTTAGTGTGTGAATCCTTTTCGTAGTAGAGATGAGCTTATGCTTATTCATACTAACAAACGATACGTACACAAGCCTATTTAATTGAGTGATAAAATATAGAATCTAATTTGTAACACTTAGAAGCTCTATTTACAAGTAACCAATCCCCTTCTAAGGATAGATGATTTGTTTGATCAGTTAAAGGATGTGAAAGTATCTTCATAGATTAATTTTAGGTTTAAATACCACCAGTTAAGGATCAACCTAAATGACATTTCAAAGACTACATTTAGAACAAGGTATGGGCATTATGAGTTTCTAGTGATGCCTTTTGGTTTGTCTAATGCCCCTACTGCCTTTATGGACTTAATGAATCAGGTATTTTGGGCACTACTAGATAAGTGTGTGATTGTCTTCATTGTTGACATACTAGTATATTCTTCTACTCTTGATGAACATGAAGAACATTTAAGAATGGTGTTGCAAATTTTGAGAGAGCATAATTTATACACCAAGCTATCCAAATGTGATTTTTGGTTGAGAGAGATCTCTTTTCTTAGACACATAATATCAAGTGATGGAATAATGGTTGATCCCAAAAAGGTAAAGGCTACAGTTGAATGGAAAAGGCCGAAGACAGTCGCTAAAGTGCATAGTTTCCTAGGATTAACTAGGTACTATATATTATTTGTCAAGGTTTTCTTTACACTAACTCGACTGCTTACCCAATTGATAGAAAGGAATGTCAAAATATGAATGGAACGATAAGAGGGAGAAGAGCTTTCAGGAGTTAAAGCACATATTGGTGTTTGCACCCATTCTAGTCCTACCCAATCCTAATGAGCCTTTTACGGTATATAGTGATGCCTTAAGAAACGGTTTAGGTTGTGTGATGTTGTAAAATGGAAAGGTCATAGCCTATGCCTCATAAAAACTAAGGCTGCATGAATAGAATTACCTACACATGACCTGAAGCTAGTTGCAGTTGTTTTTGCTCTAAAAATTTGGAGGTACTACTTATATGGCCAAAGGTGTGAGATTTATAAAAACCATAAAGGCCTTAAGTACCTTTTCACCTCGAAAGAGTTGAACATGAGACAAAGAAGATCGCTTGATCTGATCAAAGATTACGACCTTGGAATCAACTACTGTCTAGGACGGGTGAATGTTGTTGTAAATGTACTGAGTTGGAAGAATCATGCAAAAGTTGCTTTACTCCTCATCGAATAACAAGAGTTAGTCAGGGAATTTGAAAGACATAATATTGAATTTACTTGGGCTAGAGGAGAAGTAGAATTGTTGAACCTGGTCATTGAACCTACATTGAAGGAAAGGATTCAAGATGCTCAATGAACTGATCCAGCTTTAATGACGGTGAAGGAATAGATGGTAGATAGGAAGCACCTTGATTTCAACATTGATGAGAAAGGAATTGTATGCTTGAAAGGAAGGTTATGTGTACTAGAAGATGCTTCCCTTTAGAAAGAGATTATGAGTGAAGCTCACCACTTAGGATATTTGGTACACCTTAGATGAATGAAAATGTACCAATATCTCAAGAAAAGTTTTTGGCATAATGGCGTGAAATAGGACATAGCCAACTACATAAGAAAATGTAAGATATGCTAAAGGGTTAAGGCGGAACATGACATGCTAGGAGGATTTTTTACAACCATTACCAATCCCTAAATGGAAGTAGGAGTAGATTCCTATGGACTTTATTGATGGATTACCTCAAACCCAAGTGGGATCTGAAGCCATATGGGGATTTTGGACAAACTTACCAAGTCAACGCACTTCTTCTACATCAACATGACATATTCCCTAGAAAAGTTAACATGGATCTACGTGAAGGAAGTTGTGAGGCTTCATGGTGTTCCTATGAACATAGTTTCAAATTGAGATCCATGTTTTGTGTCAATGTTCTAAGGAAGTCTACAAAAGCATTTAGGTACTTGATTGAACTTTAATATTACTTGTCATCCCTAGTCGAATGGACAATTTGAAAGAACTATATAAGCCTTAGAGGATATGTTGAGAGCTTACACAATAGAGTTCAAAGGAAGCTGGGATGTGCACTTACCCCTAGTTAAATTTGCCTACAATAACAGCTTCCATTTGAGCATTCAAATGCCACCTTACAAAGCCCTATATGGACAGAAATGTAGATCTCCCTTGTTTTGGGATGATATCGAGAAGTTAGCCCCTAGACCTAACTTAATACAAGAGCCTGTAGAAAAAGTGGTTATCATTACGTAGAAGATGAAGGAAGCTCAGGATCACTAGAAGAGTTGGATAAATTTGAAAAGACAGGAGGTGGAATTCTAAGTGGGCGATTATGTAAACCTCAAGGTGAAGTCGATAAAAAGTGTACATAAGGCAAGGACGTAGGGAAAATTGAGCCCCTGGTCTATTGGACCTTTTGAGGTATTGGACCGAGTAAGAAGTTTAGCCTATCGGTTGGCCCTACCACCAAACTTGTCAAGGCTACATAATGTCTTCCATGTGTTGGTGTTATGAAAGCACATCCCGAAACCAAACAGAGTAGTAGAATTGGAGCCAGTGCAATTGAAAGAAAACCCCACCTACAAGGAGTACCTGGTCTACATAGATAGCAAGACTGAAAAGTTGTGGACTAAGGAGATTAAGTATTTCATGGTACTATGAAGGAATCATGAAAAGGAGGAAGAGGCTACTTGGGAGGTTAAGGAAGAGATAAGGTGTAGATACCTAAAGTTGTTTGAAACAACAGGTAAATCTTCTCTAAGTTTTGGGGACAAAACTTACTTTAAAAGGGATAAGGATGTAAATGATATGCAATTTCAATAACCCAAAAGTGAAATCGAGTGAAAGAGTCTTCAGATAGTCCTTAAAAACCACCCAAACATAATAATAAAATCTATGTATAAGAATCGAACCCTAAGTGTTCAACCAAAAATCCTAATTAAAGTAATACTTAAGTGTAAACCCCTAAAATTTTCGATCTAGCTTTTGAAATAGACTCAATTATGTTAGAAAATTTAGGAGTTGACAAGGCTAATGAAAGAGAAAACTCTAAAAGAATTAATCAATCGCGTAAAAAATTTTTCTACCCTAAATACATCTAAATATTAAAGATTCATTCAAAAGTGATAGAAACCCTAAAATGATCACCTTAAAGACATATGTGCACTAACTCATCATAATATACCCTAACACCCTACTTGATAATATAACCTTCATATTTTGCCAAATCATTAGTAAAATGTTAAAGATGACTTTCAATCATGCATATATGTTTTGAATCCTCAAGTAGTCCTTTAGAAACTAAAATAATAAATCATAGATTACATTTGTCTCTTAAGTATATGATTAAGATGGTATTACATAACATTAGGGGTATAGTTGAAGATTAGGTTAAATGTAATGAACCTTAATACTCTAATTAGTACTTTTTGCATTAGTTACACAAAGTAGTTTATTAAATCATGTATATAGGCTATAAATACCTAAAGTAAGACCTCATTAACTATTTTTACCAATCAATTTACCAAATACCTCATTTCCTCTCATTTCCTTAATTTTTCCCTTAATTACTATATTATGTGTACAAAATTACATAAGCTTAAGGAAAGTTGACTAAGTCAACATATGTTGACCAAGGTCAAAGGGTTGACTAAGTTAACAATTTGAAAAGTCAACAAAAGACATTAATGCAAAAAAAAAAAAAAATCTAAACTTCTAATGATGGCTTTTCTTTCCTTTTCTTTTGATTTTTCTTTTCTTTCTCCTCTTAATTGCCATCCATTCATATTCCCTTCTAGACTCCACCATTTGCTTTCTCCCATAATCGAAACAAAGAAAAAGAAACAAAACAAAAAGCCCCTTCATTATCGTGAGCTTTCCTTCTCCATTTCACTTTCATCACTTTCCGTTTTGTCTCCTTAATTCCAATACAAACTAAGATATGTGATTAAGTTACTTTATGTTGCTTTATATTATTCATTAGTTAGGTAATTAGGTAGATTAGAGAAGTAGACATGTGTTAAGTATGATCTTGCAGAAGAAGACATAAAGTTCCCATCTTTAAGTGTGGGAAGTTAGGAATCATAAGAAGAAGAAAGGAAGACATGAGTATATGCTCATAAGTATGTGTACATAAGGGAATACTAAAAGAATACAAGTATGGAAATCTTTGTACATGGGTATTTACCATGTACATAACCTAAATTAAGATAAAACCTAACTATACATACCTATACTATACTAAATACAAACTTAAAAACACAAAAGAATAATATTAGGAAGATTTTCTTAAGAGGAAAATTAGGCATACGAAATTGTACAAAAATACGTATATGACCGTATAAGTATATGAGTAGGTATAAAAGTATAAATACAATATAAGTATAAGTATATGTATAAGTATGCTAGTATACATAAAATCAGAGGAAAGGTATAAAGATATGTACATTATGTATAAGTGTACATAAAACACATAATCATGAGATAAGGCTTAGGTAAGCAAAAGATGATGTAATCACATGAGATAAGAAGAGTGTCTAATAATTAGGTACCTAAATTAGTTAACCCTAATACACTTTCTAAATTAGATTATACTTAATTAAGTACATGAATTAGTAATAGTAAAGTAAAATCCTTTAAGTATAAGAATTTAAGGGTTAACTAAATCATTAAGTATAAACAAAAGATATAAATATAAGTAATAAGAGTAATTAAGTTTTCATAGTTAAAATTTCTCTAAATTTAGTTCATATCCTAAAACAAGGTCATAACGTCCAAAACAGATATTACCGTGTGAACGTACGTCCAAAAACGATGAAAAATGACTATAAATTCATAAATATCAAAAATAGAACGAAAAAGTTACAGATGATTAAGAATAAGGTCTAACCGAATAAAAGTTGATGGTAATTTAAGTAGAATTAAGTAATTAGATGTTTAGAATTATTAGTTAATTAAAGTACTTACTAGCGTTATCAAATCATAATGATTAGGTGATCCCGATGTGAGTAAGGATCTCCCGATTGATTACTACGATTATGGCGAGTCACCATGGCTGAGTAAGTATTTACCCTATGATTTCATGCTTGTTTGTGATTGTAGATAGTGGACTTAAATATTATTGTTAATTGTCTATTGTGTAGGGTTTGGGAAATGTTTGTGTATGATATTGTGTGTTGAATTGTGAAATTATCTTAAGTATAGATAATGCCTTGTTTGTTGCATGGTAGTATAGAAAATAATTGTGTGTACTATTGGATGGTCACAACATAATTTGACCTTAACTATGCTTGGCTTATAAAAAGAAACTAGTACATGCATTGCATAGATACAACAGAGGTAAAGAAAGGCCATTCGGGGTTGTTATTATTCATTTATTGGTTCTGTACGGTGCACCTGTACACAATGACCTTACCTTGACCCGTGGGAACACTAGGCGTTGGAGGTGCCAACCGCCTAGCTAAGGGTCGAGTCTAGAGGCCTCCATTTAGGGGTGAGTGTGGACTGGGGGGTCTACTCATGATTATACTAGAACTTGGTTTTTATGAAAGTAAAAGAATTATTTGATTCGAGAACGGAGCATAAAGTTCCGTAGTAAAGAAAGTTCTAGTATAATACTCAGATCTGATTAGTGCCATGTATACTCCAACCCTAACTTCGGAGGGCGTTAAATCTGAGTTACGTATATGAACTAGCTATTTATATGTATTGTTTGGCATTCTATTTGATCATTCATTCATATGCATGAATATAATGTACTTATAACTTACTTGTGGTGTAGTTAAGGATTTTGCTCACTAAGGTTAGGCTTATACCCCTTTAGACTTTTGATGCAAGATAACCTATTTGTAGAGGCTGGTCGAAGAATGCTATAAGTTAGCTTGGGGACTTAGGCAAGAGCGAGTTGTCCTATGTATTGAGGAGAACAGTTGATGTAGACTCTTACTCATGTAATTTTGTTTTGCTAGTATTGTAGACTTAGATGTACTTAATTACTATATAATGTAAGCTTTGTAGTTTAAATTCTATATAAATATGTTAATGTGATGGTATCATGTGAATCTATATGTTCTAGGGAAACTAGTGGTTGTAGAGCCTTGTATATTGTGTGAAGAGTTCTTGTTTGGAAGGATAACCAATCAGGGGTTCTTTGTACAGTATACAGTATCTACCATGACTAAGCCGTCCTCAGTTCGTGACATTAAGAACCTAAATGAATGAGAACCCTAATACTAGAAACAAAAAACTAGAATGATATTGAAACCCTAAAATGATCATCTAACCTTAGTTAAGTGATCAAATAGCTTAACACCACAAATAAACACTAATAGTAAGGTTAAACCGACCAATACAAGCAACCTATAGCACTAAATGTTTGAAACCCTTACTTTTGAGCTTATACGCAAAACAAATTACTATAAATGAATACCAAAGCCTAAGGAAACACTAAGTACACATGTAGGGCATTTGTATTAAATAAAGTATAGCAACAATGTTCAATAAAGCCCTAAACATACTCTAATTGCACTTAATTAGCCTAATCATGCTTAATTACCATCAATTATTGATAAGAATTAAGTCCTTAAACCAATGGCTCAAAATCGAGATAGAGGACACTAAGTACTCATATGTAAAATACTAGCTCGAAATAGAAGCCAAGATAGGGATCCATATGTTAAATTGATCTCTTATCAACTTATCTGTCAGTTCCTCATATGTATCAAAGATGCTCTTACCCAGCAGTGAAGTCTTATTCCAAAAAACAGCCCAAGACTAGTTGATTCAAGCTTTCTAACTAACCATAGGCATTTCACTCTAATTCAGCTAACTTCTTTACTATACTAAATGGCTCTTGACTTGATCTAGATCAGGTCGGCCCGTAACCATAGTGCTTTCATATCTAGATCAGGTCGGCCCGTAACCATAGTGCTTTCATACTTCCACTTATCTTGTATCATATTCCTAATGTCTAACCACCAAACATCATGTGTCTTCTAAACATAACCTTCCAAAATGATTCTTTCTTTTCTATACTGAATATTCTTTGTCTCTTTCACCCCTTTTAGTATGCTTTATGTCATATAATTGTAGAATACCCTTTAGTCTTTTCATACATGTAAAGTAACCTTAGTAGATAGGTATATAAACCCCCTCTTTCTTATATGTAGACATTCGACTAATCAATATAGAATTATTCACCTTAAAGAACCTTAGTGTTCTCATTATCATTCAGCTCTTATTTCTTCCCTTTAACAAGGAGTAGTAGCAAGTAAATTTGGACTGGTGTGTCATATCCAATGGATTACAGGCTAAGTAGGATCAAGTAGTGCATTATATCCATTCAATAGCTACCTAAACTTTGCTAACTTTTTCCTTATTTATTTTTGGTTTGTTTTCTTATGGTGCTTCTTTATGTGTCAGACTCTAAAGATGCATCAACTTAGCTAGTATCAGAGTACAATTTTATGAGGGATTATGTAAAGTTACAATAAAGTTTGGGTTTACCTTACTATTAGTGGTTTCGTAACTGCTGTAGTATGTGTGTATAAGTATAGTTTCATTATTACTCTATTTTTCATTACGAAAATGGAGCAAGTTTGCTACAATTTTATTAGAGTGATTATTCGGAATTGAAGTTGTTAGTGAGTTATTAATCTATTTGAGAAATAATGTACCATGTCAAATTTGAGTATTCATGGTGTTATTGTTGATTAGTATAGTGGTGCGCAACCTAATCATGGTCATAATGGTAATAACATCCTAGGGTCGATTGATAACAAACTTGATAGATTAACCAACCTTATTAAGAGTTTATCCATAACAATGCAAGTTAACAAACAACAACCCCATGGTGTACAACCCCATGGTGTACAACACCATAACCCATAAGAAAATGCCCCTAAGAGACACCATGGCTAAGGTAATCAAGCTAATCGCCTAGTTCAATCGTAGTGAGTTAGAGGAGTAGTAGACTAAGGTGCTAGACGAAGACTAGAGTTGGAAGAGATTGAGGAAGATGATGAGGAGAAAGATGTTGAAGAGTTTGGGGAGGAAGAAGAAGTTGAATATTATCAAATGTAAAGACGAAGACATTGAATCCTTCAAGGGCTAAACAGTGTTAAGGTTCAAATCTTACCCTTTAGTGGAAGTGGAGATGTGGATGAATACTTAGAGTAAGAAGAGAAGGTTGAGAAGACGTTTGAATGTTATGGGTATACAGATGTTGTCAATGTCCGATTTACTACACTAGAGTTTATTGGGTATGCCACTATGTGGTGGAAAAATCTGAATGCAGCTAAAACAAGGGATGGAAGGCGAGGTTTTAGAACTTGGGATAAGATGAAAAGGTTGTTAAGAGGTAGATTTGTACCCAAGACCTACCTACAAGATACATTTGCAAAGTTGTAGGAGCTTCGCTAAGGGAGCCAATATGTTGATGACTATGTAAGAGAGTTCCAAATGATAATGATTTAAACTAACATAAAAGAACCCAAGGTTCGCACCATGTCAAAGTTCATCTCTAGACTCCGATATGAAATTCACCACATTATAAAGGTACAGAGGTTTTATACCTTGAAAGAGGTGAAAAAGATAGCACAAAGGGTTAAAAAATAAAGGAGAAGTACTCTGAGCCGACCTAGGCCAACCTTCTCCCAACCTTCAGTTCTATGCTGACTTGTTCAAGCAAAGCCATCGAGGCCATACAAGGATAAGGATAGGAATTACCGATCTAATGATAACGAAGCAAGCCAGCAAGGCCGAGTTGGTCAAATAAGTCGAGTCGAGGCTGGATCAACCCTAAAGATGTACAAGAAAGGGTAGAAATCGGGACAAAAGACCAGTTAGGTGAAATGATTTAAATCCTTAAGCTTTGGACATATGGCCGCTAACTATCTAAACCAATGCATCATGGTGCTCCAAGGAGATGTAGTGTACACCACCGACAAGAGCAAGCCTGAGAAAGAAGAAGATATTGGAAAACTTAAAACTAAAAAGGAAGAGGAGACATGTGTCTATGCTAACTAAGGAAAAGTGATGACCCTAGTCTTGAGACAAGTATTGAGTTCCTTACCAAACTTTGAGGAGGACTAGAGGGATAATTTGTTCCATACCAAGTGTATCATCAAAGGCCAATTGTACACATTCATTGTAGATGGGGGAACTTATATTAATGTCGTTACATAGTCCTTTGTGTAGAGGTTGGGTTTACTGACCTCAAGGCATCCTTAACTTTATAAGCTACATTGGCTTTATGATAAGAGTACTTTGCATGTAACTGAACAAGTGACCTTACCATTCAATATTGGGAGTGTATATAGGGATAAAGTAGTGTACAATGTCATCCCCATGGAAGTTTTACATCTATTGCTTAGATGACCTTAGTTATTCAATCGACATGTTACTTGTGATGGGTATAAGGACATCTAAGCCTTTGTTAAGGATGGAAAGAAGATTGTGATGCAACCTTTGTCCCAATCCTAAGTAAATTAAACCCACAATTAGCTCACTCAAGCTAGTAAGAAGAATTCCTTAATGACCAGTCGAGGAGAGATCCAAGCTGCTAAAAAGACTGCGGAACATATGTTCCTATTGATTAGAAGATTGCTGGAAATGAGAGATTTAGAGGATATTCGTGATGAAATCTAAAGCTCGCTAAACAAGTTTTCTGATCTGTTCCTTGAAGAATTGCTCAAAGGACAGCCTCCAGTTCAAAGCATTGAGCATTGTATTGATCTGTAGCTAGGCACTACCCTAGTAAACTGACCTGCATATAATATGAACCCTAAGCAAGCTATCAAGCTGAAAAGATGAGTAGATGAACTCATAGAGTGAGGATATGTAAGGGAGAGTAGGAGCTCTTGTATTGTACTAGCTCTACTCGTCCCTAAGAAGGATGGAACATGGCGCATGTATATTAATAGCCAAGCAGTCAATCGAATTACTATCATATACAAATACCTAATACGAAGGCTTGATGACATGTTAGATGACCTTCATGGTGCCAAGATATTTTCGAAAATTGATTTGCAAAGTAGCTACCACCAAATTCGCATGAGGTTGGGAAATGAATGGAAGATTACCTTTAGGACTAGTCATGGACTCAACAAATGGTTTGTTATGCTGTCATACTTACTAATGTGCCGAGCACATTCATGAGGATGATGAGCCATGTAATGCACTCTTTAATTAAAAAATATGTGATCGTATACTTTGATGACATATTGGTATACAATGCTAACCTAAATGACCATATTCAGCATCTTTGCAAAGTATTTGACATTTTGCAAACTAAGAAGTTGTATGGAAATATGAAGAAATGTACATTCTACTAGAAAGAGGTGATCTTCTTAAGGTTAGTTGTGTCAAGGGAAGGACTCCAAATAGTTGAGGAGAAGATCCAAGTTATTCTTGAGTGGTCAATGCCAAATAATATCACTAAGGTTTGAAGCTTTCACGACTTACCTTCTTTCTATAGGTGATTTAACAAATACTTTAGTGCCATAGCTGCCCCCTTGACCAAGTTGACAAAGAAGAATGAAAGGTTCGGGTGGAATGATTGAGCTAAGAAAAGATTTAGGGAGATTGAGGAGGAGCTCACCTAAGCACCTATCCTTTCAATACCAAATTTTGATAAACCCTTTGAATTGGAATGTGATGCATTAGGAGTAGGAATTGGCATTGTCTTAATGTAGGAATGATGACCCATTACTTACCATAGCGAAAAGCTTAATGGTCCTACCCTAAACTATTTTGTGTACGAGAAAGAGTTGTACTCTCTTTTCTGAGCCTTTATTGTTTAGCAACACTATTTGTTGCTATAAGAGTTTGTTATTTATACAAACCATGAGTCTCTAAAGCATCTAGGGAGTTAAAACAAGATTTGGAAGAGACAAGCCAAGTGGCTAGAATTTATGGAAGGCTTCTCGTATGTCATTCAACAAAAGAAAGGAAGTTCAAATGTGGTCATTGATGCTTTGTTACGTCGACAAACCTTACTGACCACTTTGTAGACTACATTATTGGGATTCTCACTTATTACAGAGCAGTATGCTCATGATCCTCATTTTGGCCTTATCTTAGAATAGTGTAGGGATGGAATTGCTGTTAAGGGCTATTATCTTAAGGAAGGCTATCTATTTAAGGACCAAAGACTATGCATACCAAATTGTTCCATACATGAGCCATTGATTAAGGAAACTTATAGTGGTGGATTATCGGGACACTTTGGGGAGACCAAGATCGCTAATCTATTGAAGGTAAACTTTTACAGGCCAGGTTTAGATAAGGATGTTCATAAGGTATTTAGTAGTTGTGAAGTATGTAAGAGAACTAAAGGGGAAGAGAGAACCCTTTGGTGTAGACTTCGCAAATTTAACCTTCTAAACATAGTGTCGAACTCTAGTATCGTAGATATTTCCCTAAGTCAACAAAACCACATAAAATAAAAATCGACTAAAATTTCATACTCAAAACTTAAAATAAACTTGAAAGGCTCTATTAGACGATTTGGAAACCCCAATCATACAAGGAAACCCTAATCCCTACGTATGCATACTTTTAAAAATGTAAACTTAAACTTAATAGAAACTATAAATATCAAATCATGAAAATTGGTAAAATTCTATAAAATTATGCTAATGCTTGAAAAGTCATAAATAAAAAAAATTGTCACTAATTTCGTGAAGTCATATAAAACTGATAATGAATGAATTAAGGATGATTATATGTACTAATAAACAGCAAAACTAAAGCTAGTTAAAAGAGCAAATTAATAAATTTTAAAAATTAATTTTACTTATGTACATAAGTAGCCCCACAATATGTATATATATATATAAATATATTACTAAGTAATTTCCTTCTCTTTTATTAATCTATCATACATATATATATATATATATATGTTGCATAATAAAGAGATGATCCTAAATAATTAAGCTAATTGAATCTTAAGCTCCTAAGTATAAGTCAATTACTCTTGAATTAGTGAATAACCCCAAAACATACTTAAACTCACTCGAACCCTAAACCTTGGGATAATCAAGGACTTGTGACCCTAAATAAATAATTAAAAACATAATTTGAATAAATTTTATTCAACTTTAGAAGATTCTAAAATTTCTTAAGAAGCAAATCATAACCTACAAATTAATTTGAGAACCAAACCGTAAAAGAATTACATATAAGACAATTCCCTTATTTTCACTTATAAGCCCTGTTATACATGGATAAGTTATAAATCCTATTTTTTAGCGAACTTATGATTCAACTGAGAGTACTTCTTGAACATTCCTAAGGATAAACTAAGCTAAGAATTCATGTTTGCAGTTAAAAACTAATTTAATTTTCCAATTCAAAAGTTTATTATAGATAAAACTCAAATATGAGAATAGCAAGCTCTAAGTCACCCAAAACCCAAAGCCTTAAAACAATTAACAACTTGTAACCCTAAGTAGCTAATTAAGAATTTAATTTGAATAATTTTATTTAACTCTATAAATTTTCATAATTTTATAAGAATTAAATCATAACTTACAAATCAATTTAAGAAACAAACTTTAAAAGAATTTCATATAAGACAATCTCCTTATCTTCATAAATAAGACTTATGTACATGAATAAGTAAACCAACCAATCACCCAAAATAACTTATCAATTGAGAGTTGAAATCATTTATCAATTGATAACTTATCAAAAACTAGTGATAAGACACTTCGCTTATCATACCACAACTTATATTACATGTGGATAAGTTATCACATTCTTTTATGTGTTTAATTTTTAATTAAGTGACAAGGCAACACTATACTCTGTTTGCTCCCCACTTGGCCAATTGGAAAATAAGGAAAAGGGAGGCCATGCCTTGTCATTTGTCCATCACTTACATGTCTTATACATCTACTATTCACCCCTTAACGCTTATATTATCTAGTCATGTCAAAAAGTTAGCATTTGTGCATACTAAAAGATAACCAATTAAAGCTACTTGCACACACTTCTCCTCTCATTCAAAAATCTACCACTTTTCCTCTCTTTCACTCTCATTTTCACTTCCTTTTCTCTTACTTCAAACACAAATCAAAAGAAGAAACCCAACCCCACAAAATTCCACATTGCCGCTACCTTTTTGCTTCATAACTTACGGTACAAAAGCTTGATTTTGTTGCCTCCTTTTATCAATTTGAAAAGACACTTTTAGGAACTTTAAAATATCCTCAAAGCCCCACTTCAAAGACTAAGACTCTAGTTTCCAAAGGAGATTGTAAGAAGAAGGAGGAAAATAAGGAACATAAGAGGATATTTAGTTGTATGACTACCATTTCTATGCTTTTAAGATAAGTATGTTGTTTTCTTGTTAAAGTGACCTAATAAGCCATATTAAGAGACCATTTTTTCATGAAGATATTAGGATGATCTTAAGATAATAAAATAGCTAGACCACCTTAAGAAGTAAGCTTGTGAACCCCTTTATATGAAAGTTGAAATACAAGCATGCTAAGTTGGTGTTATGTAAACATATATGTCTAGCACTTAGAATGGAATATTTTTAAGTTAAGAAAATCATGAAATGAGTCCATGAACGAGAAGACATCATGATGGACGTAGAGTGTATGTGATTCATTTAGATGTTATTTCCATTTCTATTAAATTAAAGATGCTCAAACCTAGCCTTAGGTAAAGAAAAAATCCATTACATAAAACTTTTATGAAGAAACTAACTTTGTAAGATATGAACTATGGCATGGAAGTTATGATAAATATGAGATCTATTATTTTCATCTAGAGTATAAGCTAAATAATCACCATATGGAAGAGAAGTTAATTTAAAGCTGGAATATAAATAGCGTAGGTTCATGATTTAACCCCTAAACTTAAGAAAATGATAAAACAAGTTGAGAAACCAAGTAAGTACCCCTAGATTCATCATGGCCACATCTGGAACATAAGTAAAAGCCACATAAAAATATAATAAAACCAATTGAACAAAGTAAAAAGATCAACCAAAACAAATATAACAAGTATATAAAGCTTAAAACTCAAAATTGAGCCTAAAACTCTCCAAACGAGCCTAAGACTCTAAGTTGGGCCTTCATTAAAATTCTTACCAGCACATTAAAATATTAAGAAAAGTTATTTTGAAGCCCATAAGAAGTCCACCTAAGACTCCATAAGCCTACAAAGTCGCTAACTTTTGTTTAAATAAAAAACAAGCTTATTTGACAACTTAAGTTCGCATAAAAACCCAAAGAGTTGTTAATACCAAAAGTGTAAACCAAAGTTGGAAATCTAACCTTAAGGAGTATTTTAAGTTTAAAATAAAGTCCTAAGCCTAAGCCTAAATAATTTCTTAAGTTACCAAAAAGCCCATTAACCAAACAAAGCCCAAAAGTACTCTGAATAACAAGGATCGCTACTGTTCTAACCTATTGGCAGTTTTACATGCCTCATCGTGAAAATATAACCACACCACATTAAAGCACACTAAAAAATGATCAATATTGACTATAAGATCATAAAAATTGGATTTAAAATGAGAAATTTATACGTGATTAAACTTTAAGTGAAACCAAGAAAAATTATGAAACTAAGTCAAAAGTATAGCTTAGTTTTCTAAGTTTGATTTCAAATCCTTATAGTATGGTATTTGCAATGTCCAGGGGACCTAGCTTTCAAAGACGACGTACCCCCGGACTACTTCGATTGACTTACATGGTAGAGCGAGAGGATTGTTGATGACTCTTTACTTAATTTTTCTTATAAAACAAATGCACCTAAACTTATATATATAAATTAAATGCTTATAGGATATGGGAAATGCTTATGTATGAATTTATGACTAAATACTATGGCTTGTTAATTCTATAACAATGGGAATTTTTTATTATAATTTATATTTGCGATTGCATTGAATGAAATTGTTTGATCACCTTGAAAATCGAATTAACTACGTATACGATTAAGAAATTAAATGGATCATGCATTCTCCATAATTAAATTAAGATAACACCAATTGCCACTTTATGTAAATGATGGGAAGGGACTCATAAGAGGAGGGCCTCTTGTAGGATTGACCACTAGCTATGTCATCATTTTATTGAGTCTCTATGCTAAGTTGACGGGCTTACTAGGCGTTAGGAGACACCAACCATCGGCAAGGGGCCCTGTCTTGTAGCTTCTACTCAGGGTGTATGTTTGTGGACTATGGAGGCCACCACACTACAAGACTTAGGATTTTGAAAATTTAATTTATTGTTCAGGAAAGAAAGCATATATATATATATATGGCTTTGTTTAAACTTAAGCATAATAGTGCAAATAAAATAAAACCTAAGGTCTAAAACCCAGATTTTGGTTTAGGTCGGTTAATTATCTCTAAACCCAAACTACAAGGGGCATAATTCTGAGTCGTATGCAATTCTTAGACCACTGCATTCATTGTTTAGCATATTGATTGTTCATGCATTTATATGATTATGCATATAATAAATTTCTACCATGCAGTATTGATGAGGGTATTTATCTCACTAAGCATAAGCTTACACTCAGATAGTTCTTTTCCTTACTGGTTGATTGATAGTTGGGATAGGGATAAAAGCTGAGTGTAGAGTGTCACTATTGAATAAGTATGATGAAAAGCTTGTGTAGTTAATTTAGAATGATCCAAAAAATGACTAATATGTCAATTAAGTTTAGTATCTTTAGTAAGTTTAGAATTTTCTGGAATTGTTTATCTTATTTCACTATTTTGATAGGGATACTGATTCTCTATGGTTTTGAGGAACTATGGAATAATGGACATCGATAGTTATTTATATTATACAATGAGTCAATAAACTAAAATTGAAGACCCTAGCAATAACTATTCTTACAATCTCTAACTTGTGAGGAGATTTTCTTATCAAAGATGCACACACGATATAGAAATTCTAGGCAATACTACTAAGCCCCCCCTTAAGGTCCTTACATGTAGGGAATACATCTCGTTACCAGCACCAACATTACCTTAGGTTGACTTCAGCATAGACTTTGTCTTAGGGTTTCCCCGAACATCCAGAAGGAAAGATTCTATCTTTGTTATAGTAGACCACTTCAATAAGATGGTGCACTTCATTTCATGCCATCAAACTAACAATGCTTTATATATTGTTGATTTGTTTATGAAGGAGGTTGAATGACTACATAGGTTATTGAACACTATTGTCTCAATTTAGGACAAAACTTTTTAGCTATTTTTGGAAGATTCTTTAGAGAAGACTTAGAACTAAACTTATATTTGACTCTAATAGCCACCTTTAGATTAATGGCTAGACTAAAGTAGCAAATAGGTTACTAAGCGATCTACTCAAAGTTGTCATAGGAAAGAACTTGAGGGATTGGGATCTGTACCTACCAATTATAGAGTTCGCATACAACTGAATTGTCCATAGCACTACTAAGAAGACCCCATTCAAGGTCGTCTATGGCCTTAACCTTGTTATTCCCTTAGAGATGATTGGTGCCCTAATAGTAACTAAAGAGAGTTAAGCTGGAGTTGGCTAAGCCTAAGAATTCTATGAGCTACACCAATCTGTAACTAGGAAAATTACCAAATTTAACTAGAGATAATAAGAAATTGGTAGCCGAGGCCGCTGAACTGTTTCTTTCCACCTAAAGACTTGGTATGGATACACCTCACCAAAGAACAATTCCTGCACTTGAGATAAAACAAGCTATCTCCTCGAGTTGATGGTCTGTTCAAAGTCTTGAAGAAGATTAACTACAATGCTTACAAGATCGAGTTTCTTAATGACTATAGTGTTTCTTCCTCCTTCAATGTGTTCGATCTAATTCCTCATCAACAAGCATGATAATGTAATGTAGTGTTAGTTTTAGGATTAAATCATTAAGTAGGATGATAAAACCCCTATTATCCATGCATGTTATCCCTTCTATGCTCCCTCACAACATTTCTGCTCACTTTTATGTAGTGATTATGGTTTTAGATTAGTAGAAACATAATTTACTTAAGTAAAAACACCATAAAATCAAGTGCTGCATGGAAATGGAAGCTTTAACTCTAGGAACATTTAACGGTTGCCACTTTCATGAACCTATAAAATATATTAATTATTTTTTATTAGCTTAATGACATTTTTATTTAGTGTTAAGTATGATTTAGAACTTAATTAATCAAGTTAAGTAGGCTAAAGTGTAGTTAAGGCCCTAAACTAGCTAGTTAGTGATTATTGGCTAAAAACAGTATTAATAACCACTAAGACCATAATGTTAAGATCTATAAACAAATTAAAAGTGGGTTAAACTTAAGTCCAATGTTGACTTAAGCCTAAAAAGACAAGTGGGCTAGATCCTAAGGTCCTAAAAAGTGATTTAGACATATAAAGCCTAAAAGAACCAACTTTAGAGTCCATATAGCTAAGTAACCAAATCTAAAGCTTAGGTTAAAAGGCTTAGAATGATTTAATTAAAAGGCCTACTAAACCCAAAGGCTCATCCAAGATACTTACCATAGGCTCATCCAAGATACTTACCATAGGCTTCTTAGTGATTTAAAGCCCTAAACATAATAAAAAAACCCATTTAGATCCATAAGAATAACACCAAAGCCCACTTTAAAATTTTATAATGTTAAGGAAAAAAATCTCATTTAAAACACTTAAAAGAAGGTGCAAATTACTAAGTATAAAGCCTAAAGTCAAAAACCAAGCCTAAGACCCAAAATTAGATCCAAATCCTAAAGTGACCCAACATACCACTTGGGCCTAGAACTTATAGGGCCCAAATTGAAAACTTGCTAACCTAAAAACTCAAAAATAACTCCATCAAATGAAAGAACATTCAAAAATGATGAAAATGACTGTAAAATCACTGAAAATAGAGCTAAGATGAAGAAAATATGCCCAAATCTTGAAAACAACTAGCTTAAATCAGTAAGCGATAAGCTTAGTTAGCTAATGCAAATAGAATACTCATTGACCTTAATTATGTTTTTTAAGTGATCAAGATACTGACTTCGATGTAGTCGAGGACTATTGGGATTGCTAAGTATTGTAGCGAAGTGAGTATACCGCCCCTTACTTTACTTATTTGTACTTGTAGTTAGCGAAATGCTTAATTATTTTCTGTAACGAAAATTGTTGCATGTTAGGGCAAATAGGAAGTTATATGTGCTTGATATGATTGATCTTGCTTGCAAAATAACCTAAGTTAATATGAGCTTAATATGCTTGTTGCATTAGAAGTTAGGATCTTAAGGTATTTGTTTATAATTGTTTGGTCACACATGAATCGGAATTAACAAATACTTAACCCTTAATTAAATCCAAACATGCATTGCATCTTATAACATGATATTAAGGGCATTAGCATCATACAATAGAATGAGGGTTCATGCCTAATTGGATCTATATTGTATTTGTATATTGAAATCGTCACCGTACAACGTATTTCGTGTGACATGTTCCTGCTTCAACCTTTAGGAACTACTGAGCTTTAGGAAATATTGCCTTCTACTTGAGGTTGGGTCATGTCTATTATTGAGGGTCATATTGATAAAAAAAGACTTTGAATTGGATGTGCATACCTAGATCCTAATGTACCAATATATTTCCTAACTTAAGCAATAATGGGCATTAAAACCATGTTGTATATAGTTAGCGGCAGACTGTATGTATTGTTGCATTGCATACGTTTGACCATACATTCATACGCTTCATATATAACTTATTTGATATTACTTGTTAGTAATGTAAGAAGGTTACCCACTAAACAGTTAAGCTCACTCCCCTATAGTTTATTGCTGTTGTAGGATCTATGGCTAGAGCTAGGCCATTGGATGCCCATGGTTAGTTGTACCAGCTTTGAGATTATGGGATGTGAAGAAGTTGAGAGCTCGAGTGAACCCTTTATTTATATTTAAACTCTCTTTAATCTAAATTATTAAGTATTTTTAGCTTGTTGAGTAACCTAGACTACTTATGATGTTTTATCTCGGTACTGTATATGTAAACCCCTGAAAGTTTCGATTTAGTTTTTGAAATAGACTCAACTATATTAGACAATTTAGGAGTCGACAAGGCTAATTAAAGTAAAAACCCTAAAAGAATTAATCAATCGCGTAAAGAATTTTTCTACCCTAAATGTTTCTAAAAGCTAAAGATTTCATTCGAAAGTGATAAAAACCTTAAAAATGATTCCATTAAGGACATATGTACACCAATCCAACATGATATACCCTAAAACCCTAATTGAAAATATAATGCTTACATTTTGCTAAACGTTAGTAAAAGGTTAGAGATAACCCTCATTCTTGCTTATATGATCTGAATTCTCAAGTAATCCATTAGGAACTAAGATAATAGGTCATAGATTGTATTTATTCCTCAAATATATGATAAAGATAGTCTTACTTAGGGTTAGGGTTATAGTTGAAGATTAGGTTACATATAGTGAATTTTAAGACTCAAATTAGCACTTTTTACACTTGTTAACCAAAGTAGTTTATCAAATGAGATATATGGACTCTAAAGACCTAAAGTAATATCTCATCAACCATATTTACATAACAATGCATCATATACCTCATTTCTTCTAATTTCCTTCATTTCTCCCCTAATTTCCCTTAATTACTACATTATGTACACAAAATTACACATACTTAAGGAATGTTGACTAAGATAATACATGTTGACCAAAGTTCAAATATTGACCTAGTCAACACATGTTGACTAAAGTCAACATTTTGAAAAGTCAACAAAAGTTAAGAGATAAGGAAAATATCTCTTACTTAATGATGTCTTCCTTTTCTTTTCTTTTTGATTTTTCTTTCTCTCTTTTTTTCTATTGTTGCTGTCCACAATTGTCCTCCTTAACCCTACCACATATTGTCTTCCATTAAAAAGAAACCAACAAAAGAAACAAAAAAAAACCTCCCTTTCATGCCGTGAACTTCCCTCTCTTCTTTCCCTTTCATTTCTTCACTTTTGTCTCCATAATTTCAACATCATAAAAGGTATGTCTTTAAGTTGCTTTATCTTACTTTCTATTATTCATTAGTTAGTTAATTAGGTAGATTAGATAAGTAGTTATGTGGTTAGTATTGTCTTGAAGAAGAGGAAACAAAGCTTCCATCTTTAAGTGTAGAAGCTTGATCTTTTGAAGGAGAAGAAAGAAAGACATGAGGATATGCTTCTATGTATGTATACATAAGGAAATACCAAAAGAGTATAAGTATATGAACCTTTGTACATGAGTATTTATCATGTACATAACCTAATTTAAGATCAAATCTAACTATACATACCTATACTACACTAAATATATACATAAGAACACAAAAATATGGAATTGGAAAGCTTTTCTTAAGGAAAAACTTTGGCATACGACTTTTAGTATAAAATATGTATCCAACCGTATAGGTATACGGGTATGTATACATGTATAAATATGGTATAAGCCTAAGTATAGGTATGAATATAAGTATGTATAAAGTATATGTACATAAGTATAAGAGAAAGAGATAATATGTACATAATACATCTGCATATGACATAAGCATGATGAAAGGCTTATGTAAGCATATGATGAGGTAAGTGATGACATAAGCACATGGTGATATAAGCAATGACATAAGCAAGTGATGATGTAAGCGATGATATAAGCATAAGTTTAGAAAATAAGAAAACTAAGAAAAGTGTAGGTAATTAGGTAACTAAATTAGTAAATCTTAATACCTTTTCTAAATTAGATTATACCTAATTCAGTACATAAAGTAGTAATAACAAAGTGAAATCATTATAAGAATTTAAGGAATAAAAGATATAAACATAAGTAATAAAAGTACTTAGGTGTTCATAACTAAAAATTTCTATAAATTTAGCTCATAACGTAGAATAGAGGTCTTAATATCCAAAACAGATATTACCATGTGAATATATGTTCAGAAACGATGAAAAATGATTATAAATTCATAAATATAAAAAATAAAACGAAAAAGTTACATACGATTGAAATTAAAGTCTTACCGGGTAAAAGTTAATAGTAATTTAAGTAGATAGGTAATTAGATGTTTAGAATTAATAGTTAATTCAAACACTTATTAGCATTGTTATCACATAATGATCAGGTGACTCTGAGGTGAACGAAGACCTCCCGATCGATTACTACGATTAGGGCAAACCGCTATGGCCGAGTGAGTACTTACCTTGTGATTCCATGCTTGATTGTGATTGTAGATAGTGGACTTAAATATTATTGTTAATTAACTACTGTGTGGGGTTCGGGAAATGCTTGTGTATGTAATTGATTGTTGAGTTGTGAATTTACCTTAAATATAGAGAATGTATTGTTTGTTGCATGGTAATATAGAATATGATTGTGTGTATTAGTGGATGGTCACAGCATAATCTGAACTAAATTATACTCGGCCTATAACAAGAAACTGGAACATGCATTAACATGCATAACATGGATATTATTCCGGCCGTCACATCACACGGAGGTAAAGAGAGGCCATTCGGGGGTTGATATTATTGATTTATTTGGTTATGTACGGTGTACTCGTACAAAATGACCTTACCCTGGCCCGCGGGAACACTAGGCGTTGGAGGCGCTAACCGCCTAGATAAGGGTCGAGTCTAGAGGCCTCCGTTTAGGGGTGAGTGTGGACTGCAGGGGCCCACTCACAATTATATTAGAACTTGTGTTTTTCTGAAAATAAAAGAATTATTTGATATAAGTACGGAACATGGAGTTCCATAGTAAAGTAAGTTCTAGTATAATACCCAGATCTGATTGGTGCCGTGTAAACTCCAACCCTAACTTCGGAGGGCGTTAAATCTGAGTTACGTATATGAACTAGTTAAGTATGCGTATTGTTTGGCATTCTCTTTGATCATTCATTCATATGCATGACTATAATGTACTTATAACTTGCTTGTTGTGTGGCTGAAGGTTTTGCTCACTATGCTTAGGCTTACACCCCTTTAGACTTTTGTTACAGGATAGCCTGTTCGTAGAGACAGGATGAGGGATGCCACAGGTTAGCCTGGGACTTGGGCAAGAGCGAGGTGTCCTGTATGATGAGAGGAAAATAGTTTATGTAGACTCTTACTCATGTACTTATGTTTACCTTATTATTATGAACTTAGACATACTTAAATACTGTGTAATGTAAGCTTTATAGCTTAACTTTTATATAAATATGTTGTGTGATGATATCATGTGAATCTGGATGTACTTTGGAACTAGTAGTCGTAGAGCCTTATATATTGTGTGAAGAGTTTTTGATTGGAAGGGTAACCAATTAGGGGTTCTTCATACAGTATATGGCGTCTGCCACGACTAGGCCATCCTCAGTTCATGACAGTATAATTGACTTAAGGGAAACCTTATATTCTTTCTTATCTATGTTATGTTAGTGTTAATTAGATAGTATAACGTTAATTTTGTATGCTTTACTAGTACTTAATGTTAGTTACTAGGAGAAGGTTGTAGGTGTTAAATGCCTCATGTAGTACATTAAAAGCCCTTCATCAAAGAGGGTACCTAATCTCAAATCTTCAAGTATTACATGGCAGCACTACCACAACTCAAACCCCCATGGGTTGTGACAAACTCAAATAGTCACTCAACGCCCCTATAGGTTGTAACAAACTCAAATAGTCACTATTTATAAATGTTATAAAAAATAAATAAATTATGTGTGAAATATTATCATAGTTGGTTTATACAAAAGTGTAAATATGTGAAGTATCACTTGTAAGGCTAAACTCCATTAAATCCTCTAATTTTGTAAGTTGTTATACATATGTATAGCTTTGTCCTCCAGTTTATTACAAGTTAGTTGAAGATATTGCATTTAGATTTAAACTGAGATGTGACATAAAATAACCTCTCTCTCCCTCTTGTCTAGAATGGTTGTAAAAGTAGCTATGAACAATATCCCAAAGACTAATGACTGATCTTCATCCTTCATGTCCATCACGACGAATTCAATAAGGAAGTGATAGGGTCTTACACTTACTGGTATGAAATGGAGCTCTCCTAATAGTTTTGTCCAACCTCTACCAATAGTCCTTATATTGTATGGGCTTTACTTCATGAAACTTTCAAACTCTAATTCCTACATAACTTTTTCTCTATAAAATTATCTGATGCACTTGTGTTTAGAAGAACTCCTACAAAAAACTTATCCATAAATTTCCAAGGATCATCTAAGCTACATGCAAGCTAAAAGGCACTAATACCTCTCTTTTCAAGCACCATATTTTACAATTTTAAACTCATCAATATTAGGTTTCTTTCCAAATTTACTCCAATCTCATTCTCTAATTCAATCTTCTCAAAATCTTCTTTTTCAAACATTTGAAAATCCCCTTCTTTTGGGTCATCATCATCCATCTCTTCATATTCTTTAAGATCTACTTCATCCTCTTTCTCAGATGGATCTTTCTTGTAATACTTTAGGATTTCAAGCCAATACAATAACCTAGGAATTTGAGCCCCTAAATTTAGAGCATTGGATAACGTTATCTATTTTAATTCAAACTTTACAGTAAAGCAAAAAAAGTTAGATGAAGTATCCTAGTAAAGTTGATTTCCTTAAAATAAGCTATATAAATGGATTAATTTGATAAAAATATCAATTTATGAATAAAACCTGATAGTTATAAAAAATGTGAAATTCAAGCTATGAGATATAACAAGATATTAGAATTAAGTTATTTAACTTATAAAGATAATAAATGAAGTTGAATTATATATAATATACATGTATTTACATATGATATGCATTAAATGTATTAAATATATACATATAATAATAAATTATCAAAATAAGATAAATTAATATAAAAGATGGAAAATTACTTTAAAAAATGAATGGAAGAGTCCTCAAATGATGTGGCAACTTAAGAATCATTTAGAGTGATTAGGTAACACCTAATTAATAAACAATTAACACATGGCACCTAATGGACACTTAGGAAGATAGGGAAATGATATGTGTCAACTTACTTTTTGACATGCAAAAATTCTAAATCCTGTAAATAGGAACCCAAATCTCATTTGCAATATTTTAGAAACCTAAAAACATAAGAACATAATACTGTAAAATTAGGAAAATATTAAAAAAAATTCACAAACAAATAAAAGAAAATAGTGAGAAAATTGGTTGAATTACAGTTCCTAAAGCTATAAGCAACCTAACAAGGAGCCACTTGGGACATAAACTTATAGTGGAGAAAGAAAGTAGGCCAACATATGGTGGTGGCCAAAGGGTGGCTAGAGCATTGTACAATGGTAAGTTAAATTTTAATGCTTAATTTCGATTAATTTACTAAAAATATCAAATTAACTCAAAAAATTATGAAATTTGGTTTTCCATAGTTATTTTACATATAATTTTATGTGGTAATTTTATTTTCTTGAAATAACATTAATTTAGGTACTTGCTTAAGAACATGCTTTGTTTTGATGAATTTTAAATAAATTTTTTAAAATATTAAATAATGTTATTTTGACCTAAAAATTTGTGAATAACATACTTATATAATGTGTTAAATTTTAGTAAAAATAATTTTTAAAAATTTCCATGTTTACTATTTATTATATTTATTTTGAATAAAGCTAGTAGCTTTAACCATTTGTTAAAATAATTGATTTTTGATGAAATTGATGAATAAGCCTTACATGTTTTGACTTCTAGAGGTTTATAAAGATATTTGGAACACTTATTTTTATCTCATGCATAAATTTGTTTATTTTCCCTAATACTTTGAAATTTCAAGCTAAAATTGCTATTTTCGTAAAAATCGATAATAGCTAGTTCAGTATAATTCATAATCGATAATTAAACTACATATTTTTGTGAGTTGATAGTATTTTTTGTGTAATTAATTGGATTTATATACTATTTATTATGTATTTTCCTAGTATAAACCTATATATTAGCCTAATATGTGAAATAGTGAATAATACTATTAAAGTGTTTATTAGATAAGACATCTAATTGATCTTGAGCATAGATAAAAAGTATAAATTTTAGGACTTCTTGTTTAGAATTAAAGCTTACTTGAGTCAATTATGAAGTAACGATAACATACGATCAAGTGAACAGTGAGAAAAGGTATTTTCGGGCTTATAACCATATTGATCAATCTTGTTTCTTAAGATATATTAATAGTAATTAAAATAATGATCATCATGATATAAAGTTTATTGAAACCGGATAACAAATGAATAAGATATAATCAAATGAAGTTTATAAACCCGGTAATGAAAACTTATAAGAGTTTAGGTTGAATGTATACTTGACTTGAAGGTTGTGTTTACATTTTCATAGGTATAATAAGTAAGGAAGGATCACGTCACAAAGTTTAGGATTTCACAATACTATCATGGCTAGGTAAGTTGATCTAACCTATGCTTGGAGTAGAAAAGTTGCTATTCATAACACTATATGTTATTTGATGCTATGTTGATTAGATATGGCTATATCTTGGGTGAATTGATATGCTACTATAGTGGATATTGATGTGGTGATTTTGAATGATGGTAACTATATCTTAGTTAGACTGTTACTCATCTTCTTAGAAGCTCAGTTATGACTCGGACTTACCGTAAGGGATTAAAACGAATGGGTCCTTTGGAATATCAAAGAAAATAGAATGGTAAGATCGACAACTAAATGTAGTAGCTAATGTAAAGCTACTTAGGAGATATGACTCACCTATAAACATAACATGACTTAGCACTTCACTTGATGTAATGCACAACCTATTGCCAAGGTCTACTCGCTACTAATCTTGACCTATACGGTAAGACTGGATAAGAATATATGGAAATGGACTTGGAGAGGAATGTCTTGTAAGGACTAAGTATATTCAATATTTGTAAGGAATGTCTAGTCTTCCAGCTAAAAAGAGAGGGGACTATTTATAGTAAGTCCCTAGGGTAACATTACAAATAAAGAAAATTACAAAAAGTTATTCAAAAAAGGAGATTCCTAGTACATATAAAAAGGAGTAAATAGGAAAAATGACAAAAAGGGAAATAGTACAATATGAGAAGAAAATGATAAGTGTCACCTCATTAATGGTCCTATACTAAGGAAACTTTAGTTGTAATAGCTAAACTGGATTATGACTTAGCTAGCAAGGCCTATGCCTCGGTACTTAACAGGAAACTCTCAACAACTGAAGGTGCTTCAATACTCAACAAGATTTGATGTGTAGGGCCTTGGTCCTCATCACTTGGCAAAGGGCCTTTAATAAGATAGTAGTCATTGTCAACACAAGAGATAGAGTAGAATAAAGTGTACCCATCCGAAGCTCCTAAGGAGTTTAACTACCGTTCTTTTATATACGATCTCTCATCCTCGGTGAGTTAATGAGAGATAACTCTTCTTATAAGGGACTAGAGGCTTTTGAGGCATGCACAAGTAAGTGGGCCAGAAGTCAGTAATCTATCAGCTCCCCCTCTCACATCTTAGTCTTCTTCTTTGTTGAGCATATAGGGCATCAGGTTGACGACATTGAGGATGGCAGATACACCTTACCCTTCGAGCAACTCAATCTCATAGTTATTGTCATTGTTATGCCTAAGGATCTTGTAAGGTTCATCTACTTTGGGGAATAGTTTGTTTATCTTATTTCTATGGAAATGTTCTTTACATAGGTAGATCCAAACAAGATCTCCAAGAGTATAAATGACTCACCTCCTTCCTCAACTTCCTTTCTCCTTCTATTGAGCTATAATCTTGGTTAGATGTTCAATAACTTTTTGATGCAACCTATGGAACTCTTCGGCACTCTATAGGCTAGATTGGCTTTCCCCTTGAGTGGTCGGGCAAATAATTTGATCTAAAGCTAAATTTGGGATAAGTTCATGAATGACCTCAAACGAAAATCTTCCTATCAAGTTGTGAGCTAAGCAGTTGTAAGTAAACTCAATGATAGGTAGGCATAGATCCCAATCATGTAAATTCTTCCATATAGCCACTTGTAGGAGGTTACAGACTATCTTATTCACAACTTCAGTCTGGATGTCTATCTAGGGGTGGTAAGAAGTACTAAGCATAAGTTTAGTGCCAAGCTTCTTCCACAAGATTATCCAAAAGAAGCTCGTGAGCTTTGAGTCACAATTGGATTCAATACTTCTCGACACTCTATGTAGTCATACAATTTCATGCAAAAAAAGGTTAGCAACAAATAAAGCATCAGTAGTTCTATGGCAAGGAATGAAGTGGCTCATCTTGCTAAGTCGATTGACCACTAACATGATTGAGTCATGTCTTCTCAATATTTGGGGAAGGTCGAGTATGAAATCTATGCTTAAATCAGTCTACAGTTACTTGGTATAGGTAGGGGTGTGTACTTTTCATATGACTCTCTCCTTCCTTTTGTATGTTTACACATCTTTACCTCTCAAGGATTCGGTGCATATCCTTCATTATGCCAAGCTAATAGAAATGTTCTTTCAATATTTCGGTTGTCCTCTTTTCCCTAAAAAGGCTGGCTAAATCCCCAATATGAGCTTCTCAAATAAGTAGCTCTCTATTTGAACCACTTAGCATGTAGATCTGCTTCCCTTTCATCAGAAACCCTTAGCTTAAATAGAATCTATCCACAACCCATCCACTGTTGCATTTGGCCACTAAGGGTCTAAAATACAGATCATGCTCATATTAATCGAATAGGGTACTAGATATAAGTACCTTGGCCTGCATGGTTGTAAAGAGGGTATGACGACAAGAAAGAGCATCAACCATAATGTTTTTACTCCCCTTCTTATATCAGATGACGCAGTAGAAAGACTCTAAGAACTCGACCTATTTAACATGATGCTGAGAAAGTTTGTGTTACCCTCAGAGGTGCTTAAGAGTTTCTTGATCTGAGTAGATGATGAATTTTCTCAACAATAGGTAATGCTACCAATTTTGTAGTGTTTGAACAAGGGCGTAAAACTCCTTGTCATATGCTGAGTAATTTAGGGCAACTCCTTTGAGGTTCTCATTGAAGTATGCAATAGGTCGGCACTCTTACATGAAGACTAAACCAATGCCAACTCCAGATGCATCACATTCAACCTCAAAAACATTCTCAAAGTCCAGTAAGGCAAGTATTGGGGCTGATGTCAACTTGGATTTTATGTCTTCAAAGCACTTCTCAACTTTCTTCGTCTACTTAAACACACAATTCTTCTTTGTCAGTTTGGTTAATGGTGTAGTTATGGAATTGAAGATTCAAATAAATCTTCGATAGAATGAAGCTAGACCATGGAAACTCCTGACCTCTATACTTTAGTCAGTATAGGTTTAACTTTCTCATCATCCACTCAGACTCCACCCTCCAAAATAATATATTCAAGGAATATAACCTTGCTTTAGTAGAACATACATTTCTTTAGGTTATTAATAATCTCTCAACTTAGAGAATATCAAATACAGACCTTATATGGTTAACATAAGGACTAAGGTCAGCACTATAGACCAAAATGTCACTACAACACATTTGCCAATCAGTGCCATCAGTATATGATTCATGAGCCGCATAAAAGTCCTCTGCATATTCATTAGACCAAACGGCATCACCATCCATTATAATAGACCATCCGTTGCTTGGAAGGCTGTTTTTCACTCATCTCCAAGCCTCATTCAAATCTGGTGATAACCACTTTTTAAGTTAATCTTAGAAAAGATGCGAGCACCATCTAACTTGCCAAGCATATCATCAAGTTATGGAATTGAGTATTAGTATTTAATAGTGATCTTGTTGATGACTCGGCTGTCAATGCATAGTCTTCATGGTCCACCCTTTTTCAGTGCTAGCATAGTTAGCACGATACAATGGCTCGTGCTTTTACAAACATATCCCCGATCCACTAACTTTTCTACTTGCTTCTTCAACTCAGCCGCTTGTTCAGGATTAAGCCTATAGGCAAATAGATTCAATAGCACAGCTCCTGATTGAAGATCAATGTGATGTTTAATGCCTCTTAAAGGTGGTAATTCCTTTGGCATCTTAGTAGGAAATTGGTCAACATACTTCTGAAGTAATATCTACACCTCGGCAGGTAAGCTCTCAACTTCTCTCATCTCTAAGAGTTTTCTAACTAAAAGGAGTACACACTCCTTAACCTTGACTTCTTGGGCAAATTGAGCTAAGGAAATCACTAAGGACTTTTACTATAGTGATCTAGTAACCTTATCTTATGCCTCCTACACTTCTTTAGGACTCATAAGGGTTAGTATAACCCTCTGCTCGTCCTTCTAGAACATATAAGTGTTCCTATACCCATTGTGTATACTTTCAAGTCAAACAATTAGTATTATCCGAGTAGGATGTATAAGGCATACATAGGAAGGACATCACATAACACTTCATCCTTGTACCTATTACCAATAGTAATCGATACTCTAACCTACTCGACTACAAGTAAACCTCCTTTCTTATTTAGCTAGTGAATCTTATAAGGCTTATGGTACAGAAGGGTCAGTAACTTCATAGCTTTGACTACTCCTTGCACTATCACATTAGTATAGTTTACTCCATCAATGATCAAAGCGCATATCTTACCATTCACTTGGCAATTTGTCTGGAAAGGATTCTTCCTTTATGCATTCTCATTAGCTACAAAAGTTCTAAGAGAATGACGTACAACAAAATAGTACTTAGCTCCTACTTCAGGAGGTATCAAGGCATCAAGGTCTTCCTAGAACTCTTCTAGGGTCTGGTCAACTTCTACTTCTTCCTCTCCTTCACAGGCACTCTGCACTTCGAGGTGAGGCATATCTCCTTTAATTGTCATAACTCGTCGATTTGGACATTGACTAACTACGTATCTATAACTGAGACATTTAAAGCATTTGATCTCTCGAGTCTTCCTTCTTGAGCTCTGACCTCAGTCTCTTCAGACCTTAAGCTCCTCAACCTTACCTTTACCTCGACCCTCTTTAGGTTTGCTCAATACATGCTTATGGGGGTTTACCTTAGAAATGTTTGGTGTTCAGTCATAGTTTGATCGACTTAGCATGCTACTTCTACTTGGCATGCTCCTTCGGCTCTATATTCCAAGTTGGCTAATCTAGCTCTATCTTTGCCTCTCAACCCTTTATGCCACACAAATGGCCTCATCTAGATTCCAAAGTCTCTACAGCTCCACAATATGACCAACCTTAATCTTGATCCCAAAAATGAATCAAGCTATGATTCAAGTTTTAGGTTTGTCAACATCACATCAAATCATCAGCAATTGGAATTCCCTTACATACTCATCTACTAACTTGCTGCCTTGTTTCAAATCTTAGCGACATAAAAAAGTGTCTTATTAATAGTACTATAGAACAAATCAACTTCTTAGAACTCTCTTCATTTCATTCCATGTTTAAATCTTAAGATGTAGTCTTTGGTTCATGTTCTGTAACTTTTTCCACCACATTGCTGCATATCTATAAAACTATAATGCAACTACTTTAATACGAATAGTATCCTCATAGTTGTAGAAGTCAAATATTTTTTCAATCTTCTCTTCCTAATCAATGTAGTCATCAACACTACTAAACCCATTACAACTCGAAATTTGTACTTAGAGATGCTTAGTTGCTCGGGGTGCCCTTAGGTTACGCTTCTTAATAACATTGTATTGTTCCTCCTCATCAAACTCCTCAACTTCATCCAACATGAGTCTCTTTCTTGCAACTTTGTCAATACATCAAAGTAGAGCTTGGTTTACATGAATTAGCTCTAAAGTTTACTATTCATTCATTTGCCTTCTTGACCTATCTCTCATCTCTCGACCATGTTTGGTAACAACTTAATATCACGACCCAAGCTCTATGACCCTTTGTATTAAGATAGCTAAATTAGCAACAATAGCAGCAAGGTCTTATAGCTACTCATCAGTAGTACATAGTGTTTGTTAGGTAATACAACCATAACCACGATTACTAGCATCACTCTTGATATTGTTAATCTCTCCTTAAACACTAGGATTTGACATTCTCAAAAAAAAGCTTCAGAAAAGACTCTTCACATAAGAAACTCTTTACACATACAGAAATACCAGATGAATAGTGAATGGTGAACTTGGTCTATTCTTCCTAATAGAGTATATCAAATAGCAACTAATAGGAACTATCATAACACAGCTCTCGATTATAACCTTAAGCTTTGACACTAAGAATTATATGATGTGCCTACAAGCTTAGTTTTCAATAGGACTAACTATAAGAAATTAAAACCAATGGGTCGTTTGAAATATCAAAGAAAATAGAATGGTGAAGTCAGCAATTAAATGTAGAAGCTGACGTAAAGCTACTTAGAGGATATGACTCACATATAAACATAACATGACTTGGCACTTCACTTGATGTATGGCACAAGCTAATGCCAAGTTTTACCTGCCACTAATCTTAAGCTACTCTACAAGACTAGATAAGATTGTATGGAAATAGACTTAAAGAGGAATGTTTCGTAAGGACCAAGTATATTCAATATCTGTAAGGAATGTCTAGTCTTCTAGCTATAAGGAGAAGGGCCTATTTATAGAAAGTTTTTAGAGCAACATTACAAATAAAGAAAATTACAAAAAAGGTGTTCACATAAAGAGATTCCCAGTAAATACAAAAAGGGGTAACAAATGACAAAAAGGGAAAAATAGTATAGCGTTGGTGAAAAGGACAAGTGGCAACTTGTCAATGGTCCCGTACTAGCAAGGCTATGCCATAACACTCGGTAGGAAAATCTTGACAATTGAAGGTACCTCGGCACTCGGTAGGATTTGATGTATAGGGCCTTAGTTCTCATCACTTGGCAAAGGGCCCTCAACAAGAGAGTAGTCAATATTAGCATAAGAGATAGAGCAGAACAAAGTGTACCTAAATAGAGCTCCTAAGGAGTTCAGCTACCATTCTTTTATGTACGAGTTCTCGTCCTCGGCAGGTTAATGAGAGGGAATTCTTCTTGTAAAGGACTGGAGGCCTCTAAGGTGTACGAGAGTAAGTGAGCTAGAGGTTGGTAATCCATCAGTTATGCTTCTATGCGGGGTATTGATTTGGTGCTTATGAATAATTGTACTAACTTAGAGAGTTAAAAGATTACTAACCCGGTCTTCTAGGTGTTCACCTAAGTGAACCCTAAGTAAGATATTAGAATTCTATTAGGGAGAGTTTGAAAACTAGAATCAAATAACTAAGTTAAACAAAACTTAAAGATTGATTGTGTAAAATGATATACTTGAGTGGTTGTTACATATCATGGCATGGCATGGCATGGCATGGCATAAAAAGGGATCTACAAGTCAGAATTTTCAAAATGAGGCTTCCAAGTGATTAAGAAAAATCATAGCTTCATGGACTTAGTTTTGGGGGGCATATAGATTCTCATTGCTCAAATATCTTAACTATTTTGATAGTTTAATTTGGTAAACTGCAGTACGAGTCTAATTTTGTAAAACAAAGTTAAGGGTCTTACTCCTAAGTAGCTCCTTATTGCCCTAGGCTCCTGGACATTGTATCTAGATGTTTAGCTATCTTGACTAACCAAATGAGGATATTGGAAGGGCATAGGATATCATTATCGATGTATGCCACGTGCATGAGCCTAACTTGCTACATTGCTAGTAATAGATGCCTAGTTATGCTAATGTATGTGTGAAGTTGAACCTAATGGTTACAATTAAAATGTTATAGTTGTGATATTTCATATATTGTATTGTTTGTCATCCACTCTCACTCAAATTCAATAGCTGAGAGGATAAAATATTTTATCTTCAAGTTAACAGCACTATGAAGGGCCCAACACTAGGGAGAATGTATACTAAGAACATGAGTTAGAGTTAGTGATTTTTGGACGGAAATTATACTAAGTCAAGAATCCTACTATTTTGAAGATGACAAAAGAAAAGAAATGTTCATGTTTTGATGTAAATATTAGGCTGTACATATAAGTTGCAACCAAACGTTTAGTCGAACTTTGATGCAACAACCCCATTATCATATAAATAAAGCTTTCTCTTGAATGAATAGGTTGAGTCAAGTTTTTAACAAGTATTCCTCTGCGATGATGCATCCTGTGCTATGTTGGGATGTGACATTTCTCCATCTCACTTGGATCCTCTTCTTTACTATCTCTCCTTACTTCATTCATTACAGTAACACCTAATTGTCATGCAAGGCTTCTTCTTCAAATTCCTCTTCTACCTCATCATGTATATACCCCTTTACTTCAACTATAAATTCTTCTTCTCATGGTGTAAATGCATCCTCATCCATGGTCTTAGTCTATTCTTTAGTGAGATCCTTGATCTCATATATATGCCTCTAAATATTTGCTTTCCGTTATAATGCAACTCCTTCTCTACTACACTAGTGTCCTTACCATCCCCATTAGATATTCTTGCTTGGTCTCTTAGGTTTTGCTTTGTATTGTAAGGTAGTCATCTTAAGTGGTCAAGTTTTCATTACATTAGAGCCATCATTTTTTTGCAAATCTTGAAGTAAAGCCTCTTGCATGTTCATTCTCATGTCTTACTTTTGAATGAAGTTTCTCATTAATTACTAAATGGTCTCTCAACTTTGAATTTTATTTAGGTAGAAGTGAAGGTGGTGATTGGTGCTAGTGGCTCTATTAAATCCTTTTCCTTGATTACCTCCCTATGACAATTTTGGATGGTCTCTCCAGCCTAGGTTATATGTATTTAAGTAGGGATTATAATTCCTCTACCCTTGATTGAAATTTCCTATTGCATTAACTTGCTCCTCTTAGTTGTCTCTTCATGGGGCAAAGGAATTTCTAATTTGACAACTTATGCTTGCATGCCCTATTCCTCTGAATAGTTAACAATATTGATAAGGTTGCTTATGAATACTAGAGCCACTAACTTAGTTGGCCTTTTCTATCTAAGTGAGTTAAGTAGAAAGCAAGGCGACTTGTTCTCTAAGTTGACTTAATTCTTCTTCTACACTTATACTCGCCACCCTTCTCAATTGTGCTCTCTTAGAATGCTAACCATTAGCATGAGACAAAATCAATTCAAACATTTTATAGCTTCTTTAACACTTTTTTTTTTATACTTCCTTTAGCAATGACATCAACCATCACTCTTAGTTAACTTACCAAACCACTATAAGAAGTGCTTATTACACTCTACATAGGTAGAGTACGATGGGGACATTTTCTCATCAGCTCTTTAAATCTCTCCTAGCTTTCAAATAATGATTCCCCATCAAACTGTCTAAACATGGTAATATCATTTCTTACTTTCATAGTCTTACTTGGAGGAAAAAAGTAAGATAAAAACATTTGAACAAGCTCATCCAAATGGTGATTAAATTAGGTAGTTGGGAATTTGGCCAACTTCTTGCCTTGTCTCCCAATGAAAATGGGAATAATCATAGGTGGATAGCATCGTTAGATACCCCACTTTTTTTCATAGTAGTACATAATTGTAAAAAGTTTTGAATATGTTCATAAAGGTCCTTAGATGGTGATCTACCAAATTGATTAAGTTGAAACATTTGAATTAAGGCTGGCTTTAATTTGAAATTGTTTGCTAGAATAGTTAGCCAAGTGATAGATGGTGTAACTTCATTCAAATTCAAGATACAATATTCCCATAAAGCTTGGCTATTGCCATTCCCATTAACTCCATTTCCATCTCCTTCATTAAATGGTCCTTACTGATTATCTATATCTCTTAACTCCTCTCCTCTCCTTCCTCTTATCTTCTAATGAAATGTTCGATCTATCTCATGATCAAATTCCTCAAGTACTTCTCTTACTCCCCTTTGCATACAAATCAACAATCCCTAAATCTACCCCATTGAATTCTAACTAAGTTGCCAAATTACTACCTGTAAATATCTAAATAGCACTCTTCCCACCTCGACAACAAATCGGGTAAGGAAAATTCAATAAGAAACACCAAGTTTCAAAATTTATACTTAAAATAGCTCAAAGTAACAAAAAAATAACAAATTAGCTAAACTAAACAAGAAAGAAAATAAAGATTAGAACTTTAACTTGTAAACAACTCAAAATTAATAGAAATTAAACTAAGCTACCAATTGCAACTAAGAACTACAAGTAAGGCCTAGTTTTAGAGCCCTTGGTTTATCCAATATTATATCGATTGCCTTCTCCCCAACAACAATGACAAGATGCATGACATGAAACACTAGAAAATTAATGGATTTTTGAAAATAGTAATTCTTTTGAAAAAGTGTTGTCATAACTGACTAGTATGTCGAATTGTGTACGATAATATTCACTAGGTCATTTCTATGAGGAGAAGGACTCCTCTAAGTATCAGATTATAACCAGTTACTCTAATCTAGGCAAAGCAAATAAAAAGTGATGGGTTGCAATTGAAAGTAAGTATAGAAGCAAAAAGTAGTCACTAACACAAATACTAAAGATGTAGGCTTATGAAATGCTTCCATTATAGAGATGAGGTTATGTCGTTAAGATATCGAGTAAGTTTTTTAATTTGATTTTGATGGAATTCACTTAAGTTTACTCCCGGATAGGGCATCTCACTCAATTATGCAACGAAAAATCTCCTCCCATTGTCATTTTCCTATACGATAAGCTATAATCTCCAAATTTAGTCCTCTAGTTTTAGAAATTAGGAGGTCAATCTATTCTTGATCTCATAACCTATCCTAATTCACTATAATCGCATAAAGTAGTGTAAATTCAATGGGATTTGAACACCTAATCTTCTCTCGATCTCATAGTTGTAAGAATCTATTTATCAATACTTTACAAAATCGTTGACTCATGTTAGAAATTACATGACTAATCTCTTCTTGATCTCATGAACATAAGAAAACCCATTAGAAGGATCATTAAAAGCACTTCAATGAGTTTACTTAGAGTATCAAACACCAAAATCCCAACAAAATATACAAACCCATATCAAAACTATGCAAGTTCACAAACTACATCATTCGCATTACCACAAGCTTACAAGAAACTATTTAGCCACTCAAGTTTTTAACAATTAAAACAAATATATAAAAGAATACAACAACAACTTCCATAATTAAACAAGATTAAAGGATATCTAAACAAGAACAGTAAAATAAATGAAGAACAAGATGATGACAAGCTTTAATCTACTTCAAATATCAAGAAGAATGCATTCAAATCTCAAGAATAAAGTGTTTAATAACATTAAAAATGCAATGGAATAGTAAAGAAAAAAATAAGCATGCAAAACTAAGCTAAACCTTAACAAATTCATAAATGCAACTCACAAGTTTTGTAGCAAATGTGAGTATTTATAAATTTAATCTATCAATAGATTGATGATAGGGTCTATTGATCGATTAATAGGCATGTATCGCTCCATTGCTTGCTCTATGCTTTTTGAAACTCAGTGTTTTGGATTGGGGTTATAGGATTGCTAAACCCTAATCCTTAATTTCTTTTTATTGATTGATTAGCAATGATAGTATCAATTAATTGGAGTAATTGAATCTGTATTGCAAGTCTCTATCCAATCATAATCCTCTTCTCTTAATCAATCATTATCTTAGTCTGTCTACCCCTTATACATTAAGGTGTACCAATTAGTCGATAGTAGGGCTTGTTTTCCAAACTTCTTCAATTCTTAATCCCTTGATCAACTGCTGGAGGCTATAAACATGATGGTAGACCCTATGCACCTACATGCATAGGATAAAATTTATGAAATTCAACTAAAAATGGATGCTTTTTCATTTGCTTTTATCAATTTTGCTTAAGTTTGTCCATCTTATCCATGAACTCAATTTTCATATAAAACTTGTTAATTTCTATTGAATTTATGCACAAGTATAAGCTTCAAAGTTAGGAAAAATCGTGCATTTTGAATCATAGTCAATGATCACTCTCCTCATCCAAATCGAAGATGATAGTAATGTTATTGAAGACAAAGTGGATTTTCTTATGGTTAAGTGCCAGTCCCCTTCAACATTATCATAGGCTACCTAGTTGCACATCTTAAAGCCAAGTTTCCTACTCTTGCTTAGTTGGAGTATGCTAAGTAGGTCAACAACTTATAAGCTCTTTGCCTTTGAAAGGCCTCAAGTACGATGAAGTTTTCCATATTAAAGTGAGCTCAAATTAGAAGATTGGTGACATAGAGAAACTTGAGGAAAGAATTGAAGAAATACAACTCAAAGAAGATCTAGAGAAAACTACAAAGGGTCCTTATCTCCAGAGCATTGCGAAAATTTCATAAATTTTCTTAGAAATGATATTGATGTATTCACTTGGTCTCCTTTGAACATACCAGGCATACCCAGCAAGTTCATGACACATAAGTTGCAGATAAATCCTAATGTTAAAGTCATACAATAGAAGAAGAGACATTTTGCCCTTAAGCGACATAAGGGAAGAGCCTTACCCTAACTAGTTGGCCAACTATGTGTTGGTTAAGAAATCAAATAGTAAGTGGAATATGTACGTTAACTTCACAAATTTGAATAAGACTTACCCAAAGGATTGGTTTCCTTTGCTAAGGATTGATTAGATGGTAGATTTGATAGTTAGACATGCTTTACTCAATTTCATGGATGCCTTCTCTAGTGATAATCAAATGAAGATGGAGGAAGAGGATTAAGCACACACCTCGTTTGTCACTGATGTCGGCATGTATTACTATAGTGTTATGCCTTTTGGCTTAAAGAATACCGATACAACCTATCAGAGGTTATTAATGAAGATGCTTAAGCCTAAAATTCACCGTAATGTTGAAGTCTATGTTAATGATATGATTATTAAAAGCATAGAGAAAGATTGGCACCTCATCAACCTATAATAAATGTTTTGTACCTTGAGAAGGTATGGTATGAGGTTGAATCCATAAAAGTGTATTTTTAAGGCTACTTCAAGAAAGTTTTTGGGTAATATGTGACACAATGGGGAATTAAGGCTAATCTAACGAAAATAAAAGCCATAAGGGATATGAAATCCCTGAGCACACTAAAGGAAGTACAAGAGTTGACAGGTTAGATTGTAGCATTAAACAAGTTTGTCTCGAAAAGTGTCGACAAATGTACTGAGTTCTTCAAAGTTTTAAAGAACCCTAAGGAATTCAAATAGATAGACGAATGTAGAGCTGCATTTCAAGAATTAAAGTGGTTTTTGTCATCTCTACCCTTTCTTTCAAAGCCTACTCTTGGAAAAGAATCATTTTTTTTTAATTTCTTTTATTTGCAGCCAAGCTCTTTCCTCTATATTGGTTCATGTTAAGGGAAAGGAGAACTTAGTTGATCTATTATGTGAGTCATGTTTTACAAGGATTAGACTTAAGCTAAATGAGAGTGTAGAAGTTTATTATTACCTTAATGTTGGTAGTAAGGAAGTTGAAGCCTTATTTTAAAGCAGACCTAGTGATGATTCTTATAGATCAACCACTACGATAAGCTTTCAAAAGCCTGATCCTTTAAGCAAGATGATGGAATATGCATTAAAAGTTTGCATGGGGTTCATATCAACCAAGAATGGCTTTAAAGGAAAAAGTCTTGACAGATTTCATCACAAAGTTCATAGGCAAAGAGGGCAATGCCTAATTGCTTGAAAAGCCTTAAATAGAATTTGTATGTAAATGCTTCCATGATAACACATAATTAGCATATATATATATTTGAGAGATTTTGAGCAATTTCGTATAGTAATTGTGTTAACTCTAATGTAATTTAGAGCTTAATTTATTTAATTTTCATTTTCAAGGACTTTGAAAGCATTTTGTGAATTTTTGAAGACTTTTATCAAGTTTTAGAACTTAGATGAAGAAAAGCATTGATCAAGATTTGGATTGGAAGAATTTTGAGCAAGAAATAAAGTCTAGGAAAGACTACGATTGTAACCCTAACCTATGCCCTTTGTAATTAATTTCGACCGACTTTTGAAGATTTTAGATTAAATATAAGATCATAACCCATTTCTACTACCTTGAACCTTGGATATGGACATTCTATGATTAACGAATCTTCTATTTTTGTTAAGTTTTCTTTGTAAATCTAGGTCTAACTGCCATCAATAAGTGTCCATCCCTACGTTTGTAGAGAGAGCACCCTTAGGAAGAGCCATAGAGTAGAATTATATTAAGGGTTTCTCGGCTTGGTTCTCTTCTTTTATTCCAAGATGTCATTGTTTTAATTATTCTTAGTGAATCATTATTAGGCCCTAGTTTCTATTGCAACATTTCTTTTGTTCAATCTAGGATATTACCTTTGAAGATCTAATTACACTATGCATACTTTAATGGAATTAGTATTTACTTAGATTATTAATTCGACGTTTGAGGTTGCAATTGATTTTGCAAATTCCTACAGTGAATAAACTTATGTAATTAGAAAGAATCAAGAAAACTAGTATTAATTTCTCTAAGTTAGGATAACCTAATAGTAGGATCTAAAGTCTTAATGTGATCTTGAGATGCTTGCATAACGTAAATATTATGTGATATTATCTGAGCTTGCATAGCTCTCAACTAACTAATACTAGTAGTATCCATATATATCGCATAATGAGTTATTGATTAGAAAGGTAAGCAATCTACGGTCCTTTCTATGATATATGGTGCTACCTAGACTAAGCTATCCTTTAGGTCATAATAAGAAGGTAGTATCAGAATATGACTTTAAAAAGGATAAATAACACCCTAGCCTAGATATTAGAATGACTTACTTGGTGAGAATGTGAGGGGTAGAACCAGGTTAAGTATTTAAGTTTAAAACTAATTATCAAATGTTATAACAATGTAATAATGGAAGTAATTATATGCCTTGTCGATTTAAAGGTTAAGGATACTATATAATAGAGTAAGCTTTATTTCATCTTCATGAGGGTGAGACCTTACTTGATTATCGATGGCGCCTATGGATATTATGTAAGGATTTGGCCTTAGTAGGATGATCACACATACTGTATATGGTCTTTGCTACATAGGGATTTGGTTTAAGCACATATTGGCAAGGCTAATGAATCTACAAAAGTCTTTAGGTGGTAGGAGACAGGCTAACAAATGAGGAGATGATTTATTATTTGAAGGCCAAGGAGAGTGCTAATCACACACATGAGCTGGTATTTTTAGTACATATTAAGTCATTACTAAAGCCACCTTCATTTATAAATTGTCAAGCTATTAGTCATGGCGTAGTAATAGCTATTGATCACCATACTAATCACGGCCTAATCATTGCTTAAGATAATGCTAGAGCTATGGTTGACTTTTGGGCAAGCATAGAGCACTAGTATGACCATCCATAAGGGATTGAGGTCTATAAACCTAAATAAGGCATAGGATTTGAGGAGTTAGATGTATAGTTAGATGCCTTATTATACCTGCTAAGGTTTTTCACAAGATACCTTTTACTAAGGATTTTAAGTACTACTAAGTTAACCTTGGACTTTCTCCCATAGTACTGGTTGGAGGTGACCCATCTGATATACTTATTATCTATCCAGATCTTTTAGACTTCTAGTTACCTAGGAAGTAGGCTTGACAAGCACCTAGTGAGGAGTCAAGAGTCTATTCTAGTGTTAATTCTACATTCACTATTTCGAGATTCAAATATCAGGGTAATGTAGGTACTAGACCCTTTTCACACCCTTGGTAGATGTGTAGATGTTTATTTTAATGGGTTGATTTTTAGATTTTTTGTTTGGCATTAGAGTGATCACACATGCTCCTTTTGTTGTATATGTTAGGATCATGTTTGATCATTCCATACTTTGAGAGTTTTTTATAATAACGTTGTGATGTATTTATGAGTTTTGATATGCTGAGAGCTCTTTATATTGTGAGGATATATGTATTGTGAGAAGCTCTATTGTATTTTGAAACTTTGTATTTTAACTTAGATTTGTACAACCGCAAGTGGAGATTTACTCACTAGAAGTGACAATCGTATATGAGTAAATTTTATTTCCATTTTGTGGTTGCAGTTTCCAAGACTATTTAAATATTGTCGGTTGTACTAATTTAAAGTTGGAAATGAATTTCTCGGTAGAAACAGGTGTAGAGGGAGACCTCTGATTAATCAGGCCTTACCTACACAAGAAAGAGAACTCGGTATGCCGTAGGATTGAATGAATGATATTCTGGCTACCATTAATGCACAAAACGAGTTATTGAGAACATATTTGGCTCAAGAGCATACACTACCTACTCAAGCACTGCCTCTAGTGGTAATTGTAGAGATTCCTTTACTACAGCTACCCTCATCGCCTCCACCTTCTCCACCACTAGTTTGAGAAGTTAGAGTTATACCTCTAGCACCCCTTGATCTTGGGCAATAGCATAGTCTATTGCTAGAGTTTATTCGCTGTAATAAATATTTTGAGAGTATTGGTAATAGACTTGATGAAGATAAGGATTGGTTGAATAAGATTGAGAGGTCATTTGAGGCATTTGAAGTACCACCATATCTCAAACTTACATATGGTACTTATCTGTTAAAGATACGAGCACATACTTAGCAGGAATTAAAGTAGCAGAATTTGAGAGAACCAATTACTTAGGATATTTTTAGGCGAGAATTCTTGGCATATTACTTTTTAGGAAGTTTAAGGATCAAACACAGTAAAGATTTACTTGATATCATGAAAGGAATGCATACTGTTGAATAATATGAAGTTGAATTTAACAAATTGCTATAGTTTGCGTATCTAAAGTATCAGACCAATGGTCGTTTGAAGATGCAAATATTTTCCAAGGGATTTGATGTTGATATGAAAAGAAGACTCTTGGAATTTATGTCAAGAAGCTTTCTTGATGTGGTAGAGAAAGTAAGGCTGCTAGATGATACAAAAAGACAAAGTGAGGAAGTTAGCAAGTACAAAGTCATTATATTTGGAAAGAGACCTTTTGAATTACTAAGTGGCAATAATAGTAGCAAGATGAGAAGATTTGTGAGACCATAAAGAATGTTTGAAAAAAAGATTGGTGGGGCAATTAAGTGTTGGAAATATAGAGGGAATCATAATCCCCAAGATTGTCCCCAATTGTAAGGAAAGTGTTTCTTTTATGGTGAAGGTTCACACTAAGTGACAGATTGCCCTAAGAGAAATACTACTACCTACTTCATTCATAATAAGGTTAGGCACTTCTCTACTACATGCCCGGAATGCATAACCATCACTGCTCATGTTGCTAAGCCACCCTAACTATTAGATGCCCTACCATTGGAAAATTTGTTGGAGGATCAAGTGTGGGAAATACAATTGCAGTCACCACTAAGTCTAGTCTTAGGGTAGGAACCCCTACAATAGGTGTTACGGTTACAAGAGAAATGGTAAAAGAATTTCCTCTGAAAATTCAACACTTTGATATAAGTATAGACATGATTCTTCTAAAGATGGACAAGTATGATAGGTGTTAAAGCTACTATTGACTGTAAAGAAAAGAAAGTGATGTTTGAAACATTAGAAAGGATGAAAGCTAAATTCAAGGGAGATTCTACCATAGTAGGAGTGCGAGAGTTAAGTGCTTTGGAGCTAATAATGGAGGTCAGTTGGTTGAATGCTTTGGAAACTGATTCAAAGAAGTTGAATGTAGAAGAAATTTTAGTAGCGAATGAGTTTCCAAATGAGTTACATAGATTGCTACTAAAAGTAGAAATTAACTTTGTCATTGATCTGGTACTAGGAACTGGATCGATATTTAATGCTCCTTATAGAATGGCTCTAATTGAGGTAAAGGAATTAAAGAAGCAATTAAAAGACCTACTAGATCAAGGATTTATAAGACCAAGTGTGTCACCATGAGGTACATCAATTTTGTTTGGTAAGAAAAAGGATGGATGCCTTAGGAAATATATTGATTATAGAGAACTAAACAAGGACACCATCGAATATAAGTATCCACTTTCATAGATTAATGATTTGTTTGACCAATAACATGGTGCAAGTGTCATTTCGAGGATTGTTTTGAGATCAAGCTATCACTAATTGAGGATTAAGTTGGAAGATGTTTTGAAGATAAGTTTTTTGATACGGTATGGCTACTATGAATTTCTTATGATGCCTTTTGGTCTGAAAAAATGCACCTGTAGTATGTATGGACTTGATGAATCGTATATTCAAACCATTATTAGATAAGTGTGTGATTGTGTTTATTGATGATATACTTACATATTTTGCTACACCCGAACAGCATGAGGAACATTTAAGAACCATGTTTCAGACATTGTGAGAACACAAACTATATGCCAAATTGTCCAAGTGTGATTTTTGGTTAAAAGAGATCTTTTCTTAGTTACGTAATAACCAGAGATGGTATATCTATTGATCTAGAAAAGATTAAGGCCATAGCAGAATGTGAAATATTAGAAATGGTAACAGAAATCTAAAGATTTCTCAATTTGGCTACATATTATAGAAAATGTGTCAAGGACTTCTCATAGATTTCAAGGCCGCTTACCTAATTGACACAAAAGAATGTAAAGTTTAGGTAAAGTGACAAGTAAGAAAAGATTTTTCAGGTGCTAAAGAAGTGGTTAGTATCTGCCCTGATCCTAATGTTACCAAATAATGATGAACCTTTCACTATATACAGTGATGCTTCTAAGAATGGAATAAGATGTATACTTATGTAAGATGCAAAGGTGATTGCATATGCTTCTAGACAATTAAGGCCACATGAGCAAAACTACTCAGTACATGATTTAGAGCTTCTAGCTATAGTGTTTACATTAAAGTTATGGCGACACTATTTATATGGAAAAAGATGTAAGATTTTCACTAATCACAGGAGTCTCAAATATCTGTTTAAGTAAAAAGAATTAAATATGAGAAAGAGGAGATGACTTAAGTTGATCAAGGATTATGATTAGGGAATTAATTACTATCTTAGCAAAGTGAATGTAGTTGTTGAAGCTTTATGCAAAAAGAATTATATTGAAGTTGCATCTCTTCTCACGGATCAAAAAGAGTTAATTAGGGAATTTGAAAGGTTGACTTTGGAGTTTTCCTAGTACAAAGTAGATGCTAAATTGTCAAATTTGGTAATTGAAACGACATTGATAGAAAGAATCTAGAATGCACAATAAAGTGACCTATCTTGACTCGAGTTAGAGAAGAAATGGTAAGTGGGAAATATATTGATTTTAAAATAGATGAGTATAGAGAACTACGTATGAATAATAAGTTATGTGTACTTAATAATTTAGAGCTTCGAAAAGAGATTTTAAGTGAAGCTTATTATCTAGGCTATACTATACACCTATAAGGAGTAAAGATGTATCAAGATCTAAAAAAGAACTTATGGTGGAATAGCATAAAGCAAGATGTAGCTGACTTTGTACTTAAGTGTGAAACTTGCTAGAGAGTAAAAGCTGAATATTAACAACGATGAGGATTGTTGCAACCACTACCTACTCGTAAGTGGAAATGGGATCGGATATCTATAGATTTTTTAAGTGTTTACTACAAACAATTGTTGGTTTTGATGTAATCTAGGTAATTGTTGATCGACTCACTTTCTACTAATTAATATGACCATCTCCTACAAAAGTTAACTTAAATTTATATAAAGGAGATAGTGAGATTGCATGGTGTACCAGTAAGAATCGTATCAAATAGAGACCTTCAATTTGTGTCAAAGTTTTTAAGAAGTTTCTAAAGAGTTATGGGAACAAAACTGCAATTCAGTATAGCATACCATCCTCAAACTAATAGACAAACTGAATGGACTATACAAAACTCTAGAGGATATGCCAAGGGCATGCACCATTGAATTTAAAAGGAGTCCTTATGCCTTTGATTGAGTTTGCTTATAATAACAACTACCACTCCACTATATAGATGCTACCATATAAAGCTCTATATGAATGAAAGTGCCAATCTCCACTATTTTAGGACGTTATAGAAAAAGCTACAATACGATTAGATTTGGTATAGGAAGCAACTAATAAGCTTATGGTCATTAGGTAGAAAATGAAAGAAGCCCAGATCGATAGAACAATTGGGCTAATTTAAAAAGAAGGGAATTGGAGTTTCAAGTAGAAGATCATGTATACCTTAAAGGAAGACCAATCCAATGCATACATCAAGTAAAAGCTCAAGGCAAATTGAGTCTAAGATATATTGGTCCTTTTGAAACCTTAGAGCAAATTAGGAATTTAGCTTATCGACTAGCCTTGCCACTTAATCTAATGGGAATCCACATTGTTTTTTATGTGTCTACCTTGAGGAAGCATGTTCCTGATCTCGACCGTATTATTGAGTTGGAGCCAATAAGATTATAAGAGAATTTGACATATAAGGAACACCTAGTAAAGATTACAAACAGTAAAGTACAGCAATTAAGAAATAAAAAGATCTAATATGTCAAAGTAATATGGAGAAATCATAAACAAGAATTAGCAACTTAGTAAGCAAAGGATGAAGTGAAATGTCGATATATGCATTTGTTTGAAGAATCAGGTATGTATTCCATCTTTTGAGGACAAAACTTATTTAAAGGGAGAAAGGATAGAAACCTTGTAAAGTTTTGGTCTAAACCCTAAATTAGACTTGAGTGCCCTACATAACTTCATGGTTCGATGAGGCCAAATGAGTCAAAATTTTATTAAATTATAAACTGAAATATATTATGGATAAGAAAAACCTTAGAGTCTTACTCAAAACCTTAATCACATATAAAACCCTAAATCCTATATACGCATAAATACTAGAGAGTAATCCTAAACTTGATAAAAAAAAAACCCTGAAACTATAGCCTGAAGCTTACAAAATGTATAAATTTATCTTAAAAGTAATAAAACCTTAATCGAATACAATTACAAACTAACACGCATAATCATATAAAATCATTAATAAACAAATAGAGATAACTTCTATACGTTCATAAATGTAAAGAATGCCAACTTATTAAATAAAGTTGATAAAATTCTAAATATTCATTTATGATTATTTATAATTTCACTTTTATATATATATGTACTAGTTTTGTGTCAATTTAATTTTTTTGAGTTAGTTTTACTATATATTTCATGTTTATGTGCTATATACAGTAATTTATATTCTATAATTCTTGCCATAATTGCATTATGAATTATTTTAAATGTTATTTAAAAATTTAGTACACATTTGTTTGAAAAGTCAACCTAATAATCTACTAATTTTCTTATCTCTTTTTCCCTTTCTTCTTTTCCCTTTTTCTTTCTTTCTTTTTTTTTTCTTTTCTTCTCCAATTTTGCTATATAAGTTTTGGCTACCACATAATCCCCTCCTTTTCCTACATGTGATTAAATTCATGTAGATCAAAATTAATGAAGAAGAGATAAGGTTAAGGTTAAATCATCTAACCTTCTCGTCTTTATTCCTTTTGTTTTTTTTTTTCTCTCTTTACTTTTTCCTTTTCCTCTTTTGGTCGAAATGCATTTATACATCCTCCTTGTCATCTTTTCATTTATTTTAAAGGAAATAAAACAAAAAGAAAATCACATTTCTCTTTCTCTTAAAAAACAAATTGAAACCACCTCCTCTTCTTCTTACTTTCGAATCTTTTGAATTTCTCATTCTTTTTCTTTCCACAATTGCAAGGAGAAGAAAAGCTTAATCCAACCACTTCTCAAGTTACCAATAGAGTAGCTAAGTAGTATGTATTTTATATTTAACTTATTTTGTAATATCAATTTACTTGTAGTCCTTGATTGTACACATATTTTGTAAAATTTATTGTATTTTAGGCATATGTATTATAGGATTATGTAATGTAGATCATATGTATTTTGTTATTTTTGTATTGGAATTCATGTTCATGTGATGAATTATATGTAAAGTTGTATTTTTATGTATATGTGTTCATATATGTATGTAACTATTTAGGTATATGACTGTATGTGCATATATGATAAAATTAATTATGTAAACATAGGGTCTATAGAAATATATATATATATATATATATAGTACATAGTATATTAAAGTTATTATACATATATGTTTGGTGTATTATGAAGTTATATATGTACATATATATAAATAAGGTAAGAGAACATAGGTATAAGAGTGTATGCATAAGTATAAATATACATATGCTAGTAGTATAGTATAAGTATTAATATATGTATATGTCTAAATAGTACATGTATAAATAAACTAAAATACTAAATCCCTAAATAAAGCAATGTAATATATATATATATATATATATATATATATATGAATGTATGCCATGAGCATTAAGAAGGGAAAATAGAATAATTTTCAAAATTTAGTAAATTATAATAATAGATATGTAAGTATAAATATTATTTGATATCATGAAAATTTATAAAATGACACATAGGCTAATGAGGAGTTACTACATCAACATCCTCATTTAAGCAATTAATTTTGTAAATTATAATAAAATAATAATAACTAATTAAATAGAAAATTGTAAATATAACAAAAAGGGTTTATATGTGAATTTAACCTTAAAATAGTGAAATAAGTAAATTATCATTAAATAGACTTAAAAATGAGAAAATTTTGATACTATAAAATTTAGAAATTTATTAAACCATAAATCCATAAAGAAAAGCTTAAAATAATAATTTATATATATTTTGGTCAAAATAATAAAATTTGTAACATTTTAAGATCATAATGAAAAATGCAGCTTACAACATCTAAAACAGACCCATTATATGAAAATACATTAAAAAATGATAAAAATTGGAGTTAAAATAAAAAAAGTTATACATGATTGACAAAAAATTAAAATTGAGGATTTTATTCGAATAAACAACTAATTTAGGTAGTTATTACTAGGTACGTGAATAGTTTAGTTTTCTTTTTTTTTCATATAAACACTCATTACTTTTCGTATTTCCTAAATGTTAGATGATCTCTATATAGATATCAATCTTCTGGTAGACTATTACGATCCCTAACTACTATTATAGCCGAGTGAGTATTCTTGATGATTCCATGTTTAACTATGTTTGTAGATAGTGAATTTTAATTCTATTGATAAATGACTTGATGTGTAGGGTTTGAGGTATGTATATGACTGATGATTGTATATTATGTGAAAATACTTTAAATTATGAAACTAAATTCATTGTTGCATTATAGTTATCTATAGAGAATTGGTTGTTTAAGATATTGGCTGACTGCACAATAATTGGACTTAAGAATATTTGACTTGATTAAATTAAACTTGGTCATACATAATCATGCATCATATTATAATAATTCTAGCCATTACATCACACGAAGGTAGCGAGGGACCATGAAGGGGTTGATTATTAATATGAATAAAGAGTTTTAGTATGGTGCACTAATACAACATGATCTTACTCTATCTTCCGAAATTACTAAGCATTAGAGGCACCAACTACTTAGCTAAGGCTGGAGTCTAAAGGCCTCCATTTGGGGATAAGTATCAATTACAGGGGTCTACTCACACTCATACTTGGAACTTCGTTTTTAAAACCGAAAATGAATGAACTATTTTATTTTTTATAACAAAACGTAGAGTTTCTTAGTTGTATAAGTTCAAGTATGATACTCGGATCTGATTGGTGCTGTATATAATCTAATCTTAACTTTGGAGGGCGTTAAATTTGAGTTGCATACAATACTTGGTCGACTATATGTATTTGTGTAGCATTCTACTTGTTCATGAATTTATATGCTTGTAATTTAATTGTTGAATATCTTGTTTGTTGTATGGTTAAGGGATAGCTCACTAAGCTTCCTACCTTATACCCTTATAGACTTCTTTTGTAGGATGATCTCTTTATGATACTTGACCGACACATGCCCGAGGTCAATAGGAAGCTTTTAGGTTTGTATGGGTTTGAGTAGAGAGTTGAAAGAGCTTTACTATATCAGACTCTCCAATAAAGACCTATTATATGATATTCAATATAGATATGTAGTAATTTTTTTTATATGTTAGCCTATTCGATAGTACTTTAAAAACTTAAGAAATCTCATGTTAAGGTTAATATGTTGTGATATTATCTGAGCTTACATAACTCTCGGGTAACTACTACTAGTAGTAGCCTTGTATATTGCATAAAGAGTTGTCAATTAAAAGGGTAACCAATCTATGATCCTTTGTACGATATATGGCACTTGCCATGACTAGGCTACCCCTCGAGTCATGATAAACTGCATCTTAGTTAAACTGTTATGCTGTTATATTGAGTGTTGATGTGCTGTTTACAAATGATTGTACTAACTTGGAGATTTAAAGGATTGCTAACTCAATCTTCTAAGTGTTCACCTAAGTGAACCCCAAGTAAGATGCTAGATTTCCATTAGAGAGAGTTCGAAAACTAGAATTAGATAATTAGGTTGAATAAAACTGAAAGATTGATTATCTTGATTGATATTCTTGAGTTGTTATTGCATAACATGGCATGGCACAAAAAGGGACATAGGATCAAAATTTTCAGAACGAGGTTTCTAAGTGATAAAAAAAGAATCATGGCTTTACAAATTTAGTTTGTAGAGGCAAATAGATTTCCATTGCCCAAACATCTTGACTATTTTGATAGTTATGTTTAGTAGACTATAGTGTATAGTCTAATTTGGCTTTGTTACCTCTTTGATTTGGTGAACTATAATATGTACTTTAAAGTTTGTAAAACAAAGTTAGGGGTCCTACTCCTAGATAGCTTCTAGCTACCCTTATTGATATTGTTAAACTACTATAGTATGTAGTCCAATTTGGTGGAGATCCTATTCCCAAGCAACTCCTTATTGCCCATAGGTTCCTAGATATTGTATCCAAATGCCTAGCTATGTCAACTAACAAAATCAAAATTGGAGGGCATAGAATATCGATATCGATGCATACTACATGTATGAGCATAGCATACAACATTGCTAGCAATACATGTTTAGTTAGGCTAATGTATGTGTGAAGTTGAACTTACTGGTTATGATTGCAATGTTTTCAGTTATGATGTTGCTTATATTGTATTGTTTGTTATCTACTCTCACTTAGCTCTAGTAGTTGAGGAGATAAAATGTTTTATCCTTAGGTTAATAGCATCATGAAGGGTTTAAACTAAGGGAGGATGTATATTGAGAGTTTGATATGGAGTCGACAATTTTTCTATGGAAATCTATACTAAGTTAGGAATCCCATTATTGTGAAGATGACAAAAGAAAAAGCTGGTTCAAGTTTTGATATAAATATTATATTATATACATAAGTTGTAATAGAATATCTAGCTGAACTCTAATGTAGCAACCCCTTTATCATGTAAACAAAGTTATCTTTTGATGAATGAGTAGGTTGAGTTAAGTTTTCAATAGGTATTCTTATGTGATGATGCATTTCGTGTGAAGTCGAGATGTGAGAATGTATTTACGTATTGGCCTCAATAATATGAATACATTAAGTCTACTAATTAAGTTGAACTCTACAAATAACAATCTAATAGATACAAAACACGTAATTGAATTAATAAGAATAAGGGAATTTCATTAGAATAATTGCAATTGAGTATGCTACGTGTTACCTTAGCGATTACAGATCTAAATATCTATAAATCCATGCTATAGACATGACAAAAATGATAACTTACAAAATAAAATGAATAAAATCCCTAAGAAACATTATGGAGCTCTTTTGTCTTTCTTTTTAGCATCTCCCCCTCTTTTAATTGTGTATATCTAACATCTATTAATATTTTTCTTGACAAAACAAAATTTAAGTAACAGGTATAATAAAGCATGAAGTTAGGCTATGAATTGCTACTTACAATAATTCTTTAAAAAATTGACTTAACTTTAATTATGTAGGGGTTACGGCGAGAGATCATGGCTATGGTATAACGACCCAACAGTATCGTTGTCGTGATAGGTCGCCGTGTACCGTATAAAGGTCTATTATCAACCCTCTTGTTGATCATAGGCCTTTCATACGACACACAGGCTCTTTCCACTCTATGTTACCACTAGGCCCATAGACAAGTAATATAGAGCAATTTAACTAAAATTACTTCTATGTTATAAATTAACTAATTGTGTGGGCTCGTGAGAACCACACCAAAACAATATTATAAACGAATGCAATTCATAACGGAACTGCATAAAATCTAAGTTATGCATAAATATATATAAAGTATCTAAATATCTATAATCTATTACAAAATGTCCTCTTCGCTCTCTGATCGCTCCAACCCGTCTCTACCCGAGACTTACCATGGGCATGCCTCGGCTCGGATTGACGAAGAGGTTCTCCTGCACCAACAGAAATCTATAGGGGAGTAAGCTTACGCTTAGTGAGATAAATACCCTTATCAGTACCACAAGGCAGAAATTTATTAGATGCACAATCATATGAATGCATGAACAAACAGTATGCCATACAACGCATGCAGTGACCTAGGAACTGCATACGACTCAGAATTTCGCCCCCTGAAGTCGGGGTTTGGAGATAATTAACCGACCTAAACCAAAATCCGGGTTCTAGACCTTGGGTTTTATTTCATTTGCACTATCGTGCTCATACCAAAACAAAACTCTACATATATACATATATATATACTTCTTTTATCAAAATCAAATCATATCCTTTAAAAATCCCAAGTCTAGCGGTGTGGTGGCCCCCGCAGTCCACAAACACACGCCCTAAGCAGAAGCCACAAGACTCGGCTCCTCGCCGACGGTTGGCGTCTCCCAGCGCCTAGTAAGTCCATCAGCTTAAGACAGAGACTCAATATATATGATGGCATAGCTAGTGCCCAATCCTGCAGGAAACTCGTATTCCTGTGAGTCCCTTCCCATCTTCTGCGTGAAGCGGCAGTCGGTGTTATCCGTATGCAATATGGGGAATGCATGATTCATTTTGAGTTCTTAATCATATAAGTGATTAACTTGATTTTCAGGGTGATCAACCAATTTCATTCCATACAATTCACAAGTATATATTCATGCAAATGATTCTCAATTATTATATATAATTAACAAGTCATCAAACTCATCCATAATTTCATACACATGCATCTCCCATATCCCACAAGCATCCAAATTTATAAATATAAGATTAGGTGCATCTACTTTACAAGCACAATCAAGTAAAGAGTCATCGGGAATTTACTCACTCTGCCATGTGGTTCAATCAAAGTAGTCCGGAGGCAAGTCGTCTCCGAAAACAGTGTCCTCTGGTCATTGAAATAATTTTTATAAGGAATTGAAGCAAACTTAAGAAACTATGTAAATTTTTCTTAAGTTATATTCTTAGCTAGTTCTCGGAATTTTTCCGGTTTTTACCTAAAGTTCAATCGCGTATAACTTTTTCGTTTTAAATCCGATTTTTATGATCTTATAGTCAATCTTCATTGTTTTCGAGTGTACTTTAACGTGGTAAGGTTAGATTTTCAAAATGAGGCATGCAATTCTGTCCATGGGTCAGAACAGTAGCGTTCTTCATGTGTTGGAGTGTTTTTGGGCCTTGTTTAGTAAATGGGCTTTTGATAGCTTGAGGAATCCTTTGGGCTTGGTCTTTAGATTTTATCCTAAGCTTAAAATACTCTTTGAGATCAGATTTACAATTTTGATTTATATTCCTAAGGCTAACAACCACTTCTTGGGCCCTTTAGTGAGCTTAAGTTATCAAATGGGCTTGTTTTTGGTTCAACTAAGGTTAATGACTTTGGTGGGCTTATGGGGCCTTAGGTGGATTTATTATGGGCTTCAAAAAAACTTCTCTTGGTTCTTTAAGTTGCTGGTCAGATTTTTGTTGAAGGCCTATCTTAGAGTTCTAAGCTTGTTTTAAGAGTTTTAGGCCCGGTTTTGAGTTTTAGGCTTTGTATGCTAATCATACTTGCTTTGGTTAATCCTTTCACTTTGTTCTTTCACTTTTATCATATTTTTCGGCCTCATTTACCCATGTTCCAGATCTGTTCATGTTGGTCCTAAGGGGTCCTTACTTGGTTTTTCAACTTGTTTCATCATTTCCTTAAGTGTAGGTGATAGATTATGCACTTAACTACTTGTGTATAAATCTTAACTTAAGTTCCCTTCAATCAAATGATCCTTTAACTCATGCTCCACATAAAGAAATAAAAGATCTTATACTTCATAAAACCTCCATATCATAGCTCATGCCATACAAAGTTGATTTCTTCATAAAACTTCATGTGATGGATTTTTTCTTAACTTAAGTCTAGTTTTGAGCATGTTTAACTAAATGGAAACAAAATCAACATTCAAATGATCATGGAACCTTCACGTCCAGCATGCTTACCCTTCATCAAAGTTCTCATTTCAAGATTTCCTTAGCTTAAAATCTTCCATTCAAAGCATTAAACAAATGTCCATACAAAACACCAACTTTACATGCTCATATTTCAACTTCATGTAATGGTTGTAGGGTTTGTTTCTTAAAACGAATTTTTGTGCTATAACAACTCAAACCTTACTCATATCTTCAAGAAATCCAATTCTTCTAACATAAATATTAATCCACACATCACAAGAATCACTTACTCGTCCTTAACGCAAAGTTTGGTGGTTGTGCACTAAGGTTCCTCTTAAGCCTTTAACTTTGCTTCCTCCTTTTTGCTTACCTTTTGAAACCCGAATTCTTTTATCTTTTGGAAATGGGTTTATGAAAGATTCTAATGGTCTTAGATGATCTTAAATGATGAAAGAAAATGGCACATGAAAAAAGAAAAAAAAATGCCGTGAGTTGAAGCTTCAAAATGGAAGAAAATGGATTTTGTGGGGTAAAGTTGTTTCCCCTTTTTATGTTTGTTTTAAAAGAGAGAAAGATGAAGTGAAAGTGAAATTAAAAGTGAGAGAAATGGGGAGGAGTGCAGCTGGTTGGAATGAAGAGAGAAGGAGTGTTTAAATGCCTTGAAAGTATTGTCTTAAAGCTTACAAAAAGTCAACAATTGCAACTCTTGATGATGTAAGCATTAAGGGATGAATAGTGATGTGTAAGAGGAAATGATTGATGGGTGAATGACAAATGCATGGCCCCCCTTTCTCCCCTTTTTAGATCTGCCATGGGAAGTCTTTTAATGGCATGGAGTGGTCTTGTCACCTTTATTAAAGTTAAGCTCATGATTTCTTGTGAAAATTTGTCCATATGTAGTATAAGTGAAGAGGTGATAAGGAAATTGTCTTATCACTAGATTTTGATAAGTTATCAATTGATAACTGATTCCAACTCTCAATTGATAAGTTATCTAAGGTAATTGGTTGGTCTACTTATTTATGGTGTAAGGCTTATGCATGAAGATAAGGGCATAGCCTTATAGAAAATTGTTTTGGATTTTCATCTTACATTGTTTTGTGATTTATGATTTGATTTTTGTAGAATTGTAAAATTTTCTAAAGATGAATAAAATTATTCAAACTAAATTATCGATTAATTATTTAGGGTTAAAATTCCTTAATGGTCTTAAGGTTTAGGGTTTTAAGTAGCTTTAGAGCTCGCAGTTCTTCAAGCTCGGGTTTTATCGACAATTGGCTTTTGAATTGACAATTGGCTTTTGAATTGTAAAAATTTAATTTGTTCCTAAATATAAACTTAAGTTTTTGGTTTAGTTGATCTTTAGGAACGTTCGGGAGGTACTCCTAATCAAGTCTTAAGCCTACTAAAAGTAGGGTTTACATATGGAGTTTAGCCATGATCTTGCACTTGGTGAAAAATTGTTTAAACTTCGATTGGAAATTGGGGATGTAGGTTTCAAGCCTAATGAATATGACTAAAAAGTGCAACTATGGTCTTCTTTAACTTTTAACTCTTGGACAAATCCTCTCTAATGCTTTTTATCCTTAAGCTATTCTTCAAAATTGGTGAATTCTCCTAAAAAATTGTATAAATTCCACTCTATTCATCTTATTACTCCATCTATGCCCTAAAATCAATTAATAACTTTATTTTGTAGGAAAATCGTTAAAATCGTATTGAAGTAACTCACAATAACTATGAATATAATACAAGAAATGAGAGTAAAATTACACTCATTAAATCTCCTCACACTTAAGACATTTTCTTATCCCTTAGCTAAATTAATCAATCCTTAGCAAGGATTGAGAAATTAAGACAACACTATTGAGTCTCCTTACTGTTATTCAGGATATTGGAAAAAAATCATATTAATCCCATCATATGATAAGAGTCAATGCATCCCTAAAACATTATTAGCAACTTGTATGATCTTCTCCCTTTCTACTTTTCAATGCAACCTAGACATAAATAGTAACATTCAATAACAAATTCTTATAAATCAATGTTTAATCATCCTATTTAACTAAGGATTCTCTCTTGAATTAGTTCCATTTTATATAATCAAGAAAAAACCATACATGACCTCCTTACATTTACCTAAGATATATACAAATCTCTCCTCAACTTCACTAAGCACTATATTCAAGGATAAATACATATTGTATCTACTCATCCCCTAGCATACATTTTTTCTACCATTACATGTTATATTTGCCAAAGTCTCTTTTTGAGGGGAGGAGTCAAAGAGTGTATAAGAGGATAATGTAGAGGAAGGATTAGAAAGTAGTGAAGATGTTTTGAAAAAGGCTAAAGGGAAGAAAGTCATGAAACCAATGGAAAAGAAAAGTAACATGTATGATCTAAGAATTGGAGGAAATTTTCAAATTGATAAATGGAAGAAAAGGAAAAAATTGCCTAATTAAGAGGATGAATCAAAGGATTCTAAAGAATGGCCAATAGCAAGGAAAAGCATTGAAGTAAGATTTGGAAATGCAAATTCTAAGAAAGAGGTTGACCAAATTATGGACAAGAAGTTTATTAACTTTCTAAATATGATGAAAAATCAGTTTTGAAAAGGGTTTAAGTCAACAATTGTTAAAGCTCCATTTATGCAAACACTGATCTCCTACATTACTATCACTTAAACAACTTGAAAATCAACCAAACCTCTACCTGTCACCTTCTCTACCTTCAATATTGTTTATGTCATGAACTAAGGATGACCTGGTCATGGCAGACACCGTATACTATACGAAGAACCCCTTATTGGTTACCTTTCTAATCAAGAACTCTTCATATAATATACAAGGCTCTACAACCACTAGTTTCCCAAAAATATACAGATTCACATGATATCTTCACACAAACATATTTATATAAATTTGAACTACAAAGCTTACTATACATAGTAATTTAGTATATATAAGTCTATAATCCTAGTGAAAACAAAAATACATGAGTAAGAGTCTATATAAACTGTTCTCTCTCAATATACAAGATAGCTTGCTCTTACCCAAGTCTCCAAGCTAACCTATGGTATCCCTTAGCTAACCTCTATGAATAAGCTATCCTACAGCAAAAGTCTAAAGGGGTGTAAGCCTAAGCTTAGTGAGCAAAACCCTTTCCCACACTGCAAGCAAGTTACAAATACATTATATTCATGCATATGAATGAATGATCAAATATAATGCTAAAAAATACGTATAATTAACTAGTTCATATACGTAACTCAAATTTAATGCCCTTCAAAGTCAGGGTTAGAGTATACATGGCACCAATCAGATCTAGGTATTATACTAGAACTTATTTTACTACGGAACTCCACGCTCCATACTTAAACCAAATAATTCTTTTATTTTCATAAAAACCAAGTTCTAATATAATCGTGAGTAAGCACCTGCAGTCCACACTCACCCCTAAATAGAGGCCTTTAGACTCAACCCTTAGCCAGGTGGTTGGCGCCTCCAACGCCTAGTGTTCCCGCGGGTCAAGGTAAGGTCATTTTGTACGAGTGCACCGTACAGAACCAATAAATAAATAATAATAACCCCCAAATGGCCTCTCTTTATTTCCGTATGATGTGATGGCCGGAATTGTGTCTATGCGATACATGTTAGTGCATGTTCCAGTTTCTTTTTATAAGCCGAGTATAATTAAGTCCAAATTATGCTGTGACCATCTAATAGTACATACAATCATTTTCTATACTACCATGTAGCAAACAAAGCATTATCTATACTTAAGGTAAATTCACAACTCAACATACAATAACATATACAAGTCTTTCCCGAACCCCACATAGTAGTCAATTAATAATAATAATTAAGTCTGCTATTTACAATCACAAACAAGCATGGAATCATAAGGTAAATACTCACTCGGCTATGGTGACGTACCCTAATTGTAGTAATCAATTAAGAGATCCTTGATCACCTCGGGATCACTTGATCATTACGATATGATAACGCTAGTAAGTAATTAAATTAACAAGTAATTCTAAATATCTATTTACCTAATTCTACTTAAATTACTATCAACTTTTATCTGGTTAGACTTTATTATTAATCGTATGTAACTTTTTTGTTCTATTTCTAATATTTATAAATTTATAGTTGTTTTTCATCATTTTTGAACGTACATTCACACGGTGATGTCCGTTTTGGACATTAAGACCTGTATTTTATGATATAGACTAAATTTACAGAAATTTTAGCTATGGAAACTTAATTACTCTTATTACTTATATTTATATCTTTTATTTATACTAAATGATTTTAGTTAACCCTTAAATTCTTATACTTAAAGGATTTTACTTTGCTATTACTAATTCATATACTTAATTAAGTATAATCCAATTTAGAAAATGTATTAGGGTTTACTAATTTAGGTACCTAATTATTATGCACTCTTCTTATTTCTTATTTTATAAACCTACGCTTATAACATCGCTAACATTATAATTTGCTTGTATCATCACTTGCTTATATTATGGCTTATGTCATCTTTTAATTACCTCATTGCTTACTTTATCATTTAATTACATATGCCTTATCTCATGATTATGTAATATCTTAAAAGCTTATGTACACTTCACTTAAACTATTATGTACATATACCTTTACTATACTTATATGTATACTAGTATACTTATACATATACTTATACTTTTATCGTATTTATACTTATTTACATACTCTTATACCTATACGGTCATATACGTATTTTTGTAAAATTTCGTATGCCTAATTTTCCTCTTAAGAAAACCTTCCTAATTTCATTCTTTTGTGTTTTTAAGTGTGTATTTAACATAGAATAGATATCTACAGTTAGGATTTGTCTTAGTTTAGGTTATGTACGTAGTAAATACTCATGTACAAAGATCCTCACACTTATATTCTTCTAATATATCCTTATGTACACATACTTAAGGGCATATACACATGTATTCCTTTCCTCTTTATCATGATTCCTATTCTTCTCTACTTAAAGATGGAAACTTTATGCCCTATTCTATAAGATCACACATAACATATATCTACTTATCTAATCTACCTAATTACCTAACTAATGAGTAGTATAAAGCAACATAAAGTAACATGATCACATACTTTAATTTGTGTTTGAATTATGGAGATAAAGAGGAAAGTTTTGAAAGTGAAAGGGGAGGAGAAGTATTATGGCAATGGAGGTGGGGTTTGCTTTGTTTCTTTTGTTTTGTTTTGTTTTGATTATTGAAGGAAGAAAATGGTGCGGTCTAGAAGGAAAATGGGTAGACAGTAATTAAGGAGGAGGAGGGAAGAGAAAAACTAAAAGAAAAGAAAACATTAGATGGTAAGATATTTTTCTTATGCTTTAGTGTCTTTTGTTGACTTTTCTAATTGTTGACTTTAGTCAACCTTTTGACCTTGGTCAACATGTGTTGACTTGGTCAAATTTCCTTAAGCATATGTCATTTTGTACACAAAATGTAGTAATTAAGGAAAATTAAGGAAATAAGGTATTTAGTGAATTGATTAGTAAAAATAGATAATGAGGTCTTACTTTAGGTATTTATAGCCTATATACATTATTTGGTAAACTACTTAGTATAACTAGTATGAAAGTACTCATTAAGGTATTAAGGTTCACTACATTTAGCCTAAGTTTCAACTATACCTCTAACCCTATGTAATACTATTTTAATCATATACTTAATGTTAAATGTAATATATGATTCATTATCTTAGTTTCTAAAGGACTACTTAAGGATTCTAAATATATATGCATGATTAAAAGTCTTCTCTAATCTTTTACTAATGATTTGGCAAAATATGAAGGTTATACTATCAATTAGGGTTTTAGGGTATATTATAATGAATTAGTGCACATATGTCTTTAAGGTGATCATTTTAGGGTTTTTGTCACCTTTGAATGAAATCTTTAATGTTTACATACATTTAGGGTAGAAAAGTTTCTTAAGCAATTGATTAGTTTTTTTAGGGTTTTCACTTTCATTAGCCTTGTCAACTCCTAAATTGTTTAACATAGTTAAGTCTATTTCAAAAGATAAATAAAAAATTTTAGGGGTTTATAGTTTAAGTTGATAAAACCCCTAAACAAGTTCCTAATCTAACCCTTACACAGTTCTTATTATGTTCTTACTCTAATTTTTTAATAGGTTTCTAGTCTTACTTCTGATCAACCTTTTACTCAAGCTCCTAGCTTTGTTACTCAACAAGTTCCTACTCTTTACCAAATTCTTAAGGAGGACTTTACTCTTGTAAACCTCGCAAATCTAACCTTCTGAATATAGAATCAACCTTACATACTATAGATAATTCCCTTAAGTTAATAGAGCCAATAAGTTTAAAATCGATTAAAATTTAAAATTTGAAACTTAAAACAAGAATAAAAAATGCTAATATATATTAATCAAAACCCTAATCATATATAAAACCTTAAATCCTAAATATGTGCAATTACTAAATATTGAACTCGAACGTGATAAAAATCTTAATTGTTTATGCAAACCCTAAACCCCATATAAGTATAAATACAAAAAATCAAACTCAAACCTGATCAAAACCTTGGTCACGTAAAATAGCTAAACAACAATTAAAGATAACTTCTAAATACTAATAAATGTAAGAGCACTAAATTAATTTACAGAATTGATAAAATTATTTTATAATTATTAGTAACTTTATATTTATAAATAAATTAATTTTATATGAATTTAATTATTTAAACTTAATTCTATTACTTATTTGTTATTTATGTATTATATAGTAAATATTAATTTTATATCTTCTAATTTTCTTTATAATTGCAATATATATTATTCTAAATATTATTTATAATATTAGAAATATTTAAAGAAAATTAAAAATTTTATTATAATTATTTATGTCCTTATTTTCCTTATCCTCTTTATTTCATTTTCTTTTATTAAATTATATTTGTTATATGTACATAATGTAATTATTATATTAATATTTCAATGTTGACCAAAAGTCAACATGTCTTTTTCATGTCATTTAATGTTCTTTTCCTTTCCTTTTTTCTTATTTTTTCCTCTTTTTCTTGCCACCTAATTCCCCTCTAAAAGCCTCTCTCAACTTCCTTAATTACCTACAAATTATACACAAAACCCACCCCTTTTCTTCCCTCTTCCAAATCGACATACCATATCTCTCTTCCTTCTTAATTTTTCTTTCATTTACCCCCTCATTTTCCTAAGAACCATTCCATCCTTAACTACACTTCATCCTCCATATTTAACAAAGTTAAGAAGAAGAAAGAGAAGGATTTTACACTAAAATAATTCTCTAAACAAGCAAGAATATTTCTTTATAAATATATATATATATATTTAGTATTAACTCTTTTATGTAAAGTATTTATTATGTATTTTATTGGGTATTTTTGCATTTGATGCTTTAGAAATGTATTAGTATATATTATAGTATATTTTGTTAGGATTTTTATGTATGGGTACTAACTTTTAGTGTACATAATCCTAACTCTTTGGAAATTATGTTTATATGTAAAAATACTAATGTATACATATAAATATACACATATGTATAATAATAGTAGAGAATGTATATACATTCATATTTTAATTCGATTAAATTTATTGATAAATTTTAAGCTTTTCTTTATTATTTTATGGTTTAATTAGTTTCTAAATCTTACATATTTTGAATATTTTATTTTTGAGTACATTTTATGTTAAACAACAAATTTTCAAGAAATATTTAACTAGAAAATATCCAATAAAAACTTAAAATTCTTTTAATTCTCAATTGATGATAATTAGATCGTAAGTCAATTATAGAGAGCATAAGGGCCCCTTTCAACTGATCAAATAAATCATCTACTTAAGATAAAATATTTAAAAAATGGTATCAATTTTGAGGACAAAACTTATTTTAAAGGAGGGGTGAATGTAATCCTTATAAAATTTTCAAGGCCAGGATCAAAGAAAATGCTTTAGTGTTGGAAAAAAAAATTCTCAAATTAGTAAATCAATTTAATTAATAAATCACCTTTATAGCTTTTCTTAGTGCACAAAGGTTAAGACATGCCATACTGATTCCTCAATCAAAAGCTTTAGTGCATTAGTGCTATCCATTTTCAATTTTTTTTTTCTTTCCTTCTTTAACCAACCATACCTCTTTTATCATAATTGAAGGACCTATACTGTATCAAATTTTACTTCTCAATCTATTTATTATTATGATTATCTAAGACTTAGGACTCGTTGCTTTATTATTTTCTTCTTCTTCTTCTTCTTTTTTTTTGTTATGGTCCTATTCAAGTTTGGTTAAAGTCATCAAAGGAAAGCTTCCTTTTCCTTTTCTACTTCTTAACTTAACATTCACTTATGCTGCTGGAGTAGCCATGTGAAGCATTATCCTTTCCCAAAAAAGTAGAGATTTGACAATTGGAGTCAAGTATGTAGGGACATCTTCACTATAGTAGCCACCCCATCCCTGTCTTCTAGATTTCCAGTGGCTACTAACCCTCCTTTCATTAAAAGTAAGAAAAGAAAACTCCAAATTATAGAAGGATAAACACTTTACTATCCCTCCTAGCTTCCTAATGTTACGCAAACTTAAGAAAAGTTATGCACTCTCAGCCCAATAATAGGAGAAAATCGAAGAGAGGTCAAAGTAGAGAGTAGTGGCATTCTCAAAAAGACAATCTTTGTTTTGAGCCTTTCATAGGTAAGCCATGTTCAACTCACTCATAGCATTTCTGTTATCCTTTAAGTTATGGTTATTTGGTTCATGTTTTGCCTGACTCAAGTCATGCTACTAGTTGTCAAGTTGTAGCCTGCTAATAGTGCCTTGATCAAAGGTTGTAAAGTAAACTTGAATCCTGCCCCTATCAAGCAAAGTGCTACTAGAAAATTTCTATTGCTGGCTAAGAAGTTTGGAATTATTCTAGCTATTATTGTCCATGCCAAGCCCAAAGTGTTTAGGTTTTACTTAATGTTGTATCATTGCTATAAGTAATTGAACCTACTATAAATTGAAGAACCTAAGCTATTCTTTTTAATTAGTGAAGTGTTGTACAGAGCCTAGCTAAATCATCCCCTATCCCACTTATAAATTCTACTCTATTGTCCTAGTCGAGTGTATGTCCTCTCTCAAGTATGTGTGTGTTATGCTAACAATTATGTTGAGTTCCACTCTTGTGGGTATGCACTCCTATCTCGTCTATGTATGGGTTATGCTATCAAATATGTGTCCTACGATATGTATGCGTTTAGCCATCGAGAGTATGTGATATTGTATGTACGATGTGAACTATCGTAGGCATAACTAATGTTGTTGGGGAAACAGCATCCATCTTGTGTTGTATGGATTGCTACTATTAGAAGCTACGTTTATCCCATTGTAGTGTGGCTACAATAGCTTTTGGTTAGGTGCCTTAGTTATAGTGATAACAACTCATTAGTTTAGGCTAACTTACGTCTCATGTACCCATAATTCAAGCTAATGTTTCCTATCCTAGACTATTACTAACAACCATCCTTTTCCTTGTGTGAAAACTTAAAGGACCTAAACAAATAAACACTTAAGCTTAATCCATGATAGCAGAACCTTAGCAATTGCCTTAAGGCTAAGATGAAAAGAAAGAATAGCAAAAGCCAAAAATTATTTATCTAAACCATGATTACAATTTTTACCATAATTAAAATGTTAAGAAATAATTTCTATAATAAGGATGATGTTATGTAAAAAGAATAACTTTTTGTATTATTAACAATATTTTAAAAGCATAATAAAGAAATTATTGTAAATAATAACTTCTTGTTTCACTTACATTCTATTATTTAATCATAATTATAAATCTTTCTTTCTATTAGCTGATTTTGACTAGGATTAGAACCTGCTTATGGATTATTACAATCCGTAACCTACTATGGCTAAGTGAGTTTCCTATGACCCCATGTCTGATGTGTGCTTATAATGTAATGGCACTAAATTTTTAAATTAAGTAGTAGATGCAAGGGGGGGAAATTGGCAATACCTATACATGTTATTGTCTTGTATCAAGTTTAGTGAAAGTGAGGAATTATATATTTTATCACCCGAAATGTGTACATTTAGATAAATTGTTGAGTGTCTAAAGTAAGTGATTGATCACCCTATAACGAATCTAATCATATTAGGGTAAAAATTGCATAAATTGGAACATACATTACCACAACATATGCATATATATAACCTAAGCTAACACATAACATGGAGGTAATGAAAAGGCCTTATCAGCATTGTTATTATTATAAAAACGAATTATTTGTTTGGTGCACTTGTACTATATAGCCTTATCCTAGCGAGAGGCTTACTAAGTGCTAAAGACATCAACCGTGAGAAACCTCAACCACGTTAGCAAACAAATTATCAAATAATTTAAACTAACATATGAATGCATGAGAAGTTAGAGAGAAAGAGCCATCATAGAGAGAAAGAGCCATCATAGAGAGAAGTCCTATTAGCTTACTTCCTCATATATTTTTGTTGCAGATATAAGATATTTTTGCTTTTCTATGGTGGATGATGCCTAAAATGGGGGTTACTTAACTCTTTGGAACCCTTGGAAGGGTTTTTTTTTTAATTTTATTTTAAGTTAGAGAGAAAGAGCCATCATAGATAATTTTTTGTTATAGGACTCTTAATTTAATCAATTGTATTTATTTCTTTTTTTTTTATTTAGCTGATATTACAAGGACTTAGAATATTAAGGGATTAAAGTACATGATAACATCAAACTTGATTGTATTAAGCTTGCTTTTATTATACTTATAGAAACTTCTTACTTTTAACCATGTGTCTAGACTATTACAATTGGGAGGATGACCTAAAAATAGGAAGCCTAGTGTTACATATAAAGACTATAGATCGACAAGGGAGCTAGTTTTAATCTTTGTATGGTACATGACTAACTGCCAAAGATAAGGTATCCTTCAAGATGTGATAGGTTCAGGGGTATCAAAGCGCTTAAAATACTCCAAGGTAGATGATAAAATTTGACCGTAGACATTAAGGTACTCACCTGGTGAGGAAACAAGCTAGTAACTTAGGATTGTTAATAATTGTAACATTTATTTATGAGAATATTGTTCTTTAAATTGTATTTACTAACTTAAAGAATTAAGGTATAGATCAAGGAAGAACGGATGGCCTTTAAGATCCAGCTCAACAAGAATTTAGTAGATTACAAGCATCAGTTAAGAGCTCATGTGAAGACATGGCCTTAGTGGGATTACTGCAAAACCTAAACAACGTGTTAGACCTTTGGTGCAATAAGTTCGATGCCCATTGGATGCTAAGATGCATCCTATACACTGTACTTACCTTGAGAGATATACTCTCTTAGGTAAAGTTAATGTATATACTAGAGTACAAGGAAAGAAGATGAATTTCCTTTTGCCATAACCTTTGGTGGAGCCTAGACCTCCCCCACCAAAGTTTCAGCATATAAGGCTTTTGAGATGAAGGCTAGCCTTAACAGTGGATCATCGAGTAGACTACGTACGGATCATAGCATAAGATCAGGTGGGGAATTTGTCTAATGTACACCAGCCCCTTTTGGCTGTGATTTAGTACATCGGCAAACCTGTGATTGGATTATGCCCTGATGAGATAGACATCCAAGGGGATGCTTTGGAGGTGGATTTATCTAGCTACAAGGATGTTCCTTACATTGCATAAGCCTATCATCGTAAGTTTGGCTATGGTAGGACTCAGGTACATGATCTTCATCTTTAGGTCAATAGTTATTTTCTACTATTCTAAATGTTAATTTGTATTATATTATTAAACTATGTTGAGAAACTTATTCTATAATGTTAATTAGTAGACTCAAAGTTAATAGTATCTAACAATTTGGGATTGTGCATGTATGGATTTATTAAGGACCTTTAAGTTATAGCTTTGAAGTATTTATGTTTGTTGTATTTAGAATTGTTGCATGAAATTGTTGGTATGCGAAATTGCTTTAAGTTTACTATTCATGTTCGGAGACTTGTGTGATCATTTGTCGTAAGAGGTAAAGGGGTAGACCCTTGATGAATAAGGCCTTAGCAAACCTGCTTAGGAAGAAAAATGTGCCTGGAGATTAGACAAGAGAGATAAGAAAGGTGATTTATGCCACTAATGTGTTGATATAGACCTTTTTACAGTGTGAGCAGGCACCACCTGCTCAGTTTCCACCACCTACTAGGGTTAAGGAGGCTCCACTAATCTATCTACCACCTCCACCAGTCATTCCAGCTATTATGATGTCGCTTACTCCTCTAGAGCCTCAACAGTGTAGGAGCATGTTATCGGAATTTATAAGGAGCAATCAATATTTTAAGGGTGCATTGAATCCGCTCGATGAAGCTAAGATTACTGATTCAAAAATGTGCTTCACCGTTGGTGCTAAACCACTGCGATCACTGATTACTAGAGGGCGTTCAAGTTTGAGACAGCAGAAAAGTAGATAAGAGAAGCCTCTTTTGAGAGCAGAGAAAAGGGACGCTGTTAATTGGCTGATCTGATCACAGAACAAAAGTAAGAATCCTCCTCCCAGGGCCTTTCTCGCTAGTTTCTCAGCAGAAAACCTTAAAGCATTTCCTCAGATTGGAGCTGGTCTTGTTGGAAAGCTAGAAGACTTTCTTGAAAAGCCCCATCTATTGACGTAAATTAGGAGTCTCGTCTTAAGAATCCGGTTTTTTAGATCAAGCGATCTTTTGAAACCTTTGAGGTACCTCATCACTTGTGCCTTACCTATGGCACATATATGCTAAAGTTAAGAGCTTGCACTTGGTAGGAGTCTAAGTAGAGAAGTATTAGAGGCCCTCTTACTTGGGAGACATTCCGTTAAGAGTTTCTTGAAAATTACTTTTTAGGTAGCCTGAGGTTGAAGTACAACAATTATTTAGTTGATTTGGTGAAAGGAACTCGCTCGATAGAGTAGTAAGAGGTAGAATTCAATAGGCTACTTCAATTTACCCCGTTTGAATACTAGAATAGTGATTAGTTAAAAATGCAAGTGTTTTCTAGAGGCTTTGGTAGTGATATGAGGAGGAGACTTATAGAGTTTAAGCTTAGAAGTTTTTAGGAATGATTAAGAAAGAGAGAGTCTCGGAAAATGCCAAGAGGCAAAGTGAAGAGATCGGGAGGAGGAGACATGGCATATTTGGGAGGAGGACATATGAAGGACTAGGTAATAGCCATTAAGGTCCTAATAGATTTAAGAAAATTTCGAGGCCTCAAAAAGGGATCCAAAAGAAGTCGGAAAGGATTGCATTAAAGTGTTAGAATGGTAAGAGAAACCATTATCCTCAAAATTGTCCTTAACTTCAAAACAAATGTTATTTTTGTAGAGATAGATCACATCAAGTACCGAATTGTCCAATGAAGAACTCCACCACTTGTTATATATGTCATAAAGTGGGACACTTCTCTATGACTGCCCTAGCAACACACCGCCATTCCTACCACAAAATTCCCTTAAGTCACGGAACCCCAAGCTATAGGAAAGGTAATTGGAAGTTTTAATATGGGAATGATCCATCTTGGGGTAGTAAATACGGCATGTATGTAACATCTCTAGGGAGATTGGCAAAGTGAAGATTACTTAGGAGAGAAGAGGATATCTATGAAGAAGCTGATGATCCTTCAAGCGTTGAGCTCATTTGAGGTATGAATTTTGTTCTCTCTTTAAGTGTTTATGTAATTGAATTTTAAGATGATCGGAATAAGGAACTAAGAAGGAAATGAAACCATAAAACTTTTACTATCTACTGAGAGAAATTAATATAAAGATTTAAGGGTTATGATAGGTAACATAGACATAACAGGATACCTTGTGTATACTATGTTCGATACTAGAGTGACCTACTCCTTTATATCTCCAAAAGTAGTGACAAAAACTAAGTTATTAGTGGTATAAGCTAAAGTTAGTTTTGAGGGAAGGACTCCAATAGGGAGTGGTGTTATGAAGGGAAGTTGTACTTGAATGCCCATTGAAGATATAAAGGTTCGATAGTATAGCATAACTGATAGTAATAGTTGATAACCTTACTGTAATCTGTTTAGAGTAGTTCATAATAATAAGGAGAGATAAATCTCATGGGTCATTAGGACTTATAGGTTTACAATTCACATGTGCAAGATAAGGGCAAAGATGAGCTGTGTTGGGACTAAGAAAGCAAGGAAAATATAAGGTGTTTTGTTGATTCGAAAGTCGGTCTTAGTAGAGTAATCAAATAGTTATGGAGTTCTTTGATGTTTTTAAGAATACATATATATATATATATATATATTATATATTTGAAATCAGTAGGTTATGTTTGAGATTTAGCAAGTGTATTGTAAAAATAGTTGTAAATATACTATTTACTTGGATATAAAATATAAGATGTGTTAAGTTTTAGACGCCTTACGTATCCTTAGCATATGTAGCGGGTAGTCCTAATTTGACCAACCTACCTTCGAGGCATGACAACTTTTAGTGGTATTAGAGCTTCTTTAGTTGCTAAGACTAAGACAACTATTTGAAAGTAGAAAAGGGTAGAAAACTTTTGAGGTAAATATATATTTTTTTTTAAAGAGATGTAGTCTTCAACTTTATATAGTTAAATGCTAACTACGACCACTTGATTTTTATGGTATAAGTTTGCTTCCCTAGAGGACCGGTGGAAATATTTTAGAGTCTCAATGTTTGATTCTCTACAAAGTTATCGCTTATGCTTAGGAGTCTTCCTTAAGGAAATAGCTAAAAAAGAAGGTATTATCTTCCTAATGAAGAAGATCAAGCAAAAATGGACGTCAAGAATGTACCTAGCTTAGTAAAAGACTTTGAACAAGGTATAACATAAACTTGGACATGCTTTAAGAGGTCAAGCAACTATGTATTGGGTTAAAGAATAGTATGCAAGGAAATATGGAGAACCCCTATTCCTAGCACCAATAGAATATGAAAGGTTGCCACTTGAAGGAGTGCCTATCAAAGTCGAAGATGAAAGTAGCTTTGTTACAGTTACCTATAATGCAGCTAGAAAGGCTGCTATAAGGTATACCGAAGTAGTCTTGCTAAGTGAGCCTGACGCTTATGAAACGTTAGAAAGATAATATGTGTGTTGACATCTTGGTTATGAGCTATGTCTCTTCTACTTTAGCCTTTAGCTGGTAAGAATCCCTATATAAAGGTTAACCTTTATGTTAATAAATAAAACTTATGTGTTTATGTAGTTTGCAATTTTGGATCGACAATGACCTTGAAACATGCTCTAAACAATATCTAAATGGTAGAAATCAAAAACTAAGATGAGGTCGTAGATGACCTCTAAGCCATCGCAAACCTAATAACCATCCTCCTAAAGCAAATACTTTTGCTAGAAATCGACTAGATGAGAATCTTGTAAACATAGATGCTATAAGGATGAAACAGTTAGTGTAGGACATGAATACAGCATTTCAACAAGAAATGAAATAGAATTAGCAACAAATTCAACCGATGCAATAGTAGTTGTAGAACTTGCAACAATTTGTGACAAGGGAACAATTGGAACACTAATAGAATCCACAACTAGCATAAGTGCCTCCCCAACCGATGCAATAACCATAAGTACAACCATAACAAGCACCTCCTCCATAAGAACAACAACGACTAGTACCTCAATAGTAAGTGTAGCTACAACAATTGCAAGCCCTTATTACTAATATAATGCTTCTAAACTTCATTAGTTTTAACTGTTACATCAAATGGAGCTCAAGTGAGTCAATTGTTGCTGAGGATTAGCTATCGTAAGTAGAGCACTCGTTTGTGGTATACGAAGTGTTAGAGAATAAAAAAGTAATCAATGGGATGTATCTTTTGAAGATGGATGCAAGAGCATGGTGTGACTCCAAGTGTCGTGACCCTAAGAGGAGGTGTAAACCTTAGAAAATCAGTAATTTGAACCTTAATTTAAGTCTAAGTATTCTAAATTGTATCATAAGTTAATAAAGCGAGTAATAATAAAAGATTATAAAATTTAATAAATTGAATATAATGGTGATAATAAAAACCCTAGAAATTGATCAAAACCTTAAATCTAATTTATACATAATTAACTGAAATCGAATCCGAATTTGATTAAAACCTTAAAACTATAACTTGAAGCCTATAAAATAATTAAATATCACTCAATAGTGATATAGTTGTAGTCGATTGCAATTATCAACTAAATCGCATAATTGCATAAAATTTTTAACGAAATCGTTTAAATAACTTATAAAAATTATACTTATATGGGTACCAATTAAATTAATAAATTTTCATAAAATTCCAAAATTAATTTAAGATGATTATTTTTATGATATTTAGGCATAGAAAAGTTACATATATTTATTTTTAATTTATATTTTCTTCCTTTTTGTTTCTTTCTTTTTCTCTTTTCTTTCTTTTTCTGCTCATTCACTTACTACCACATCTTGGAAGAAAAAAAAATGAAGATTAAGAACAGTAGCCCATATAATGAATTAGTTAAGAGGAAAAGATAAGCAATTTGATTACTTTGTCCCGTCATATTTAATGCATCACTTATCTTATCAATTGTTCTTTAATTATCTTAATTTTTTTTTTCAAAACCACTTAAGTTCATGTTTAGAAAAGTTGGAACAAAACAAAAAAAGAAAAAAAAATCTAGAAGGAAAAACAAACTAAAAACCAAACCAAGAGGAAAAAGAAGAATAAGAAGAAAAAGAGGAAGAAGGAGGAGAAAAAGAAGAAGAAAAATTAAGGATTATATCAACATATTTAGGTAAGTATATTGATTTTAGTTTTATATATGTATATTATATAATATGTACATGTATATACTAAGTATTTTGTAGTATTTTACTAAAGGTTTCATTATATATACATGTATGTATGTATAAGTAAATAAACAAATGCATGTGTATCCTTATGTATGTATAAATATATGTATGTAGACATGTATATAGATACTATTAGGTAAAATATAAGGTATATGAATATACATATTTGTATAGATAAGAATACATGGATATATATATGTATATGTATGTGTATTGTAAAATACAAATAAATAATAAGAAATAAAAATAAAAGTAATAATAATAATTGTAATAAGTCTAAAATCTAAAAAAAAGGGTAAAAAAAGTAACTAAAATGAAATATGCTTAAAATAATAAAATTATCAATAATATGATTTAAATAATTATTAAATCATAAATATATTAAGAAAAAGCTAAAATTAATATTTTATAACTTTTTAAATTAAAATAATAAATTTTCTGATATTTTTATATCATAATTCAAATTACGAGTCACAACCTCCAAAATGGATCTCGCTACGAGAAAATACGTTCGAAAACGATCAAAATGGATTGCAAGTTCATAATGATCTGAGCTAAAATGAAAAAGTTATATGTGACTCAATAAAAAGCTCGAATCAACGATTTCATGTAATTAGATGAAATAAACCTTATAAATTACAATACTACTTTAGCTTTAAATTTCTAAACTTATAAATTTTTATATTCCTTATTTTTAGGTGATCTTGACCTTAACCCTAAGTTGCTATCAGATTATTACGACCCTTAAGTCACCTATAGCTGAGTAATTTTTTCCTAATGATCCCATATTTGCTTGTGTTTGTAATTAGTGAATATAAATATGATCAATAATTGAATGTTGTATGGGGTCGAGTTATGCTTGTGTATGATAATTGTTTGTTAACGGTGAATTTACTTTAAATTACAATAATGTATTGATTGTTGCATAGTAGTTTCATTAAGAACTAATTGTTTGTGACCTTAATTAATCACTGAATAATAAGACCTAATTTTATTCGACTAGATAGAGTTAACTTGAAACACGCATAATCATATACCGTATAACTATTTCTAGCGGTCACATTACATGGAGGTAGTGAGAGGCTATATGTGGGTTGATTATTTGATTGTTATAAATTTCGTACAGTACACACATGTAATCTAACCTTACCCTAGCCCATGAGATTACTAAGTGTTAGAGGTGCCAACCACTTGGCTAAAGGTCGACTTTTAGCGTCCGCTTAAGGATGAGCGAGGACTGCGTAAACCTACTCACGATCATATATAGACTTGTTTTTGATAAAACTGATAATGGATATACCATTACATTTTAAATACGAAACGTAGAGTTTCATTATGAGAAAAGTTCTAGTATGATACCCAGTTCTAACTGTACCAATGTATCTATAACCCTGACTTCAAAGAGCGTTAAACTTGAGTTGCATGCAATACCTGGTCACCTACATGTATTTGTTTGGCATACTGGTTGACATGCATTCATTTGATTGAACTTAATTGCTGTATAACTTGATTGCTGTATGGTTGAAGGGATTATCTTACTAAGCTAGTTAGCTTATACCCTTATAGTCTTTTTCCACAGGCTGAGTTTTTTGTAGAGTCGGGCCATCCTATGCTTGAGGTTAATTGCTCATCAGGGGGTCGATGAAGGAGCAAGACGTGATCAGAGTGTATTCATGATAGTTTATCTAGATTATAGATCTAATTATGTAATAAAATGATACTAGTTTGAATTAAGAAATGCTTTAGACTTCTTATCTATAAACTCTTATATAAATAGATTATGTTTTATATTTCTATATCTTATTATTGTTATCATGAAATGATATTACTTATGCTTACGCAACTTTTGGTTGTTAGTTGTAGCTATAGTCTTGTATATCATATAAAGGGTCATTGATTGTAAGGCAATTCAGTCTACAGTCCTTTGTATGGTAAACGGTGATTACCATAATTAGCCCCCTTAGGTCGTAACAAGAGTTTAGTAGGATTGCCTAAAATTTTCATATTACATGTGCATCAATAATATGAAAACTATTGTATAATTCAGAGATTGTAAAACTCTAAACTATTATCCACTAAGGTTTTCAATTTTCAATTAATTAACTTACTATAAAATATAAATAATTATAGATATATAATATTTTACAGTCTACCAAAACTACATAGAATTGGTGTCCCCTACCAAATACTAGGATAAAGTAAAACAACTTAATAATTTATAGGAAAATATTATATTATACATAATCTTATATAAAAATTTTCTACATCAATAGTTTATATATATTAACTATATACATTTCTATCAACTCTAGCACTATCAAAACTATTTCCAGTTTGTACTCTGCCCTCATGATTTTCCTCAATCCCTATTTAAAGGAACCTACAAAAGAAACTATAAGGGAATGAGCAAACTACATCTCAGTGAGTTCGTTCCTCACTACTACCTTTCAAGCAAGTTATCAAACATTATTAACACCTATACAATCTATCTACATACAAAATAAATACAAGCGCGATGAATGCAAGCAACACATCCATAAGAGCCTGAAACTATATAAGGTGTAGATTTACGTCATTTACATATCAATTTTTCCTTCTTGCTTACCTTTATAGAGCACCTCACCTAATCACATAAGGCTACTTAAGGGTATTGTAAACCCTGCGAATTTAACTTTCTAAGTATAGAACCAAATGCCTAAACTATAGATGATTTCTTGAAGTCAATAGAGCCAATGAGATTTAAAATCAATTAAAATCCTAATTCAAAACCTAAAGTGAATATGAAGAATCTTAAATTATCAATTGAACCTCTAACCACATACGAAGACCTTAAAACCTCAAGTATATGTAACTACCAAAGTTAACCTTAAACCTCATCAAAACCCTAAGACAACAATAAAAAACTTAATCGCGTATGAATATATTAAACCCTAAATGTGTAAAAACACTAGAGATTGTATTCGGAAGTAATAAAAACTCTAAAACTATAATTTTAAGGATATAAAAGTACTAATTCACCATAATTTACCTTAAAACCCTAAGTAATAATATGTCCTCTATATTTTGCCATTTCATTGGTAAACGACTAAAGATAACTCTCAATCATGCATAAATATTTAGAATACTTAAGTGATCCCTTAGAAACTAAGATATTGCATTCTAGATCACATTCATCTTATATATATATAAATAGGTTAATATTACATAGAGTTAGGGGTTTAGTTGATGCTTAGGTTAAATGTAGTAAACCTTAATACCCTAAATGATATTTTTCATCTTAATTATACTAAGTAGCTTACCAAATGATGTATATAGGGTATAAATACCTAAATAAGATCTTATCATCTGTTTTTATGAATCAATTCACCAAATAGCTCATTTCCTCTCATTTCCTTAATTTTTCTCTTAATTTTCCTTAATTACTACATTATGTATAATAAATAGCTTATTCTTTCGGAAAGTTGACCAAGTCAACACATATTGACTAAGGTCAAGATTTTGACAAGTCAACATTTAGAAAAGTCAACAAAAGTCACTTTTACTTAAGAAAATATCTAAGTCATGTAATGATTTCTTTTCTTTTAGATTTTTCTTCCTTCTTTCTATTTCTTTACCGTCCATTCTTCTCCCTCTTCTAGACTTTGCTTTTCTCATTTATAAAACACAATTTGAGACAAGAACAACTCCCTTTTCTTTTTCCATTTCAAACCGTGAACTCCCCTTTGCTTTATCATTTTCTCTTTTCCAAAATTTCACTTTCACAATCTTAAATACCACCATACACCAATCTACTATATCTACTTGTTTTCCTTTTTAAATTATAAAGGAGAAAAATGTATGTTTTATATGATTTCTTACCTTAATTAGTGAGTTAGTTATCTATCTAAGATTAGTATGGGAACTTTATGTAAATTGTGTTTTTTTGTTATGGAAGGAAAGGAATCCTTATACTTATGTTTAGAGTATAGAAATATCCATGTACATACAACAAGTGAGTATATATGGAGTGTACATATTAGGGTTTTAGTGAAACCCATAGTATAAGTGTATAAATCCTTAGCTAAATGGAAAGAAGAACACTTGTACATAGGCTTAAATATGTGTATATAAGAGTATACTTAATAAATACATATAGGGGAACTTTTGTACATGAATAACCATTATGTACATAACCTAAAAGGAGGTTTATATTAGTTATACATACATATGTCATGCCAAATACACCTGTAAAGTACAAAAATATAAAACTTGTGAAGATTTCTTAAGAGGAGATTTTAGGAAAACGAAAGTACGTATGAAAATACATATACCACCGTATGTGTATATGGGTATATGTATAAGTACATAAATATACATATTAGTATGTTAGAAGTATAGGTATGTATATAACATATGTATGAGTACATAAGGATATATATATATATTTATATGTAAAGAATGATTACATAAGTCATGACATCATCAAATGATTACATAAGCCATGGCATCATCAAATGATTACATAAGCTATAACATAAGCGATGACATAAGCATAAGCTTGTAAAATAATAAATTATAAGATTATATAAGAATATAACCTATATATATATACACGTACTTAGGAGTCGAAGATCCTTTAAACCTTAATACACTTTTTAGATTGAATTAAACTTAATCAAGTATGTGAATTAGTAACACCAATATAAAATTCCCTAAGTGTAAGAATCTAATGGCTAATTAAATCATTAAATACTAGAATAGGATATAAATATAAGCAATGAGAATAATTAAGCTTCAATGAGTTAAAATTTTAATAAGTTTAGCCTATATTATACAACATGGGTCTTAACGTCCAAAACAGACATCACCATATGAACGTGTGTCCAAAAACGATGAAAAACGACTATAAGTTCACAAATATCGGAATTAGAATGAAAAAGTTACAAAATACATAAAGGAAGTCTCATAACTTACTAATATAAGAAAATAGTTACTATTAATCTCACTGAGTATGGTAACCCTATACACATTATACTTGGGTTATATTGGGATAAACTAGATAAATTACAATAAATTTTTAGTTAACTAAAAAGTCTGACTTCTCAGAATACTTATAAGTTTTACTATTTTGATTTAAGCATTCAATATTGAGTTTTGGAAACCTCAAAGGCTTGGAGAATGAGCAATAATCCAAGTGAGGGAGTTCTAATGACCTGCTACTTGCTTATATGTGTTACTTGTATAAGGTTTTGCTGCTTGCTGTTGCTTGTATGTCTGAATGACTGCTTTGCTTGTTTGCTATCATGTGTGCGATCACCTTTTTAAATTGATAAATTTAAGTATTAGACCAAAATAACCAATTGTACTCATCGCATGTCTATGACTTAGTAAAGGTATGAATAAAAAGTGCTAGCGTTGCAAAAATCTTGAGAAAAGTGTTTTTGGAAAAAGCTTTTCTACTCTTAAACATATTTTTATATGATTTCTATAAAGGCCCGTGGAGCTATAAATAATATTTTAATGTTAAGGCAAAGCTAGCATAGGATCTCTAATTGATAGCAAGAGGACTTACTTTATTATGCCTGTAAGGCTTAGGTAATTTTGGTTACAAGAGGATTCACATGTTTGTGCTAGAAGGGCCTTGGATGGCAGATGCTCCTAGTTTGGGATCTACCTATTTGAATTAGAACTCTTTTCTTGATTAAGGTAATAGTCGAGTGTTGCTTAGAGGGGTGGTGCCCTTAAGTAACCTTATGCGGGTAAATTGAGGTGCCCTGTACAAGTAAGTACAGGAGATAATCAAAGTGTAGACGACGTAATTCTACACCTTTCATTGTTTCAGACTACTATGGATGTATTACTGGCATTCATCATGCCTGGATTTATTTTGTATGTAGATAGCTTGTTTGCATGTATAATAATAATGTATGATAACTTACTTAAACAGTAGTCGTGAGGGACGAACTTACTGAGCTGTTTTATGCTCATTCTCCCTTAGTTTCCTTTGCAGGTTTACTTACGATAGGATTAGGATATGTCTCGAGTGCTAAGTGCAAGATGAAGATATGTATACTAGTTTAAACCCTAGGAAATCAATAGTTAAACCCTAATTTAAGTCTAAGTGTCCTAAACTATGTAATAAGTCAATAAGGCTATTAACAATAAAATATTATGAAATTTAATAAATCAAATATAACACCGATAACAAAACCCTAGGAATTAATCAAAACCTTAAATTGCATACTAAAATCCTAAAACTGATTTATGCTCCATTAATCAAAATTGAACCAAATTTGTTCGAAATCCTAAAATTATAACTATAAGCTTATAAAATAGTTAAATATTATTCAATAGTGATATAATTATAGTCGATTATAATTTTCGACTAAATCGCTTATTCGCATGAAATTTTAATGAAATCGCTGTAATGACTTGTAAAAATTAAAATTGTAGCAAGTACTAATTAAATTGATAAATTTTCACAAAAATTTCAAAATTAATTTATGATTACTATTGTTATAATTTATATGTTCAAAAAAATTACATATATTTATTATTAATTTTTATTTTCTTCCTTTTTCTTTTTCTCTTTTTCTCTTTTCTTTCTTTTCTTCTTTTCCTTTGGCTGCTACGTCCTGCAAACATGGAGAAAACATTAGAAATATAGCAGCCCATGTGATCAAATTAAAATGCCAAGTGTTGATTAAACAATAAAAGAAAAGTTGGAAATGATTAATTTTGTCCTATCCTCATTAACGTATAGATTAGGTTAATATTTTGTTTTTTTTTTCTTCTTGATAAGTGCTGCTCACGTGAAACCAAAGAAAGAAAAAAATTTAGAAAATAAAAACAAAATGAAGAACAATTTTGGAAATCTTAAACCATGAAAAGAAAGAATAAGAAAGGAAGAAGAAGAAGGAAGAAAAGAAGAAAAAAAATTAAAAGTAATAGGTAAGTAAATTATTTTTTCAAGTATAGATGTATAATATATAGTATGTATATGTATATATGTAGTATTTGTATTGTATTTTTGTAAATATTACATTACTATTACATGTATATATATATAAGTACTTAAATTGAAATATATATGTATGTATAAAGATATGTATGTATACATGAATGTACATAGGTACATCATACGAAAGGAGTATATAGTATGTATTTTTTTTTTAGATTACATACAAGTGGTATTAAGTATTTTACAAAATAACTGTAGGAATATACCTATATATGTGTACATGTGAACTATATATTTTAATGCATATATGTATAATTTTTTTTGTATATATATATATATATAAATATGTAGTCGTATAGTATATATGTAGTTATATATTTCTATAAGTGGTCATATATGCTTAAATACATAATGTACATAGGACATATATATGTATATAATATAGTGTACAAGTATAACATATACCGGTATACCAAATATATCATATGGTACATGTACAATATATACTATACATATTGTATACCGAATACTATATAAATATATATACCGAATATTAAGTACGTAATATATATAATATAAATATATATATTGAATATAAACCCCGCAAATTTATCTAGTTAAGAGTAGGATTGAACCCTAATACTATAGATGACTTGATAAGTCATTAGAACTAAGGAAAATAAAAATTTAATAAATCATAAATATAAATATATTATGAGTAGTAAAAACCTTAAAAATTAATCAAAACCCTAAATCGCATACTAAAACCCTAAAAACTGACTTACACATTATTAACCAAAATTAAACCCGAATTTGATCGAAACCAATAAAATAATTAAATATTACTCAATAGTGATAAAATTATAGTCGATTGCAATTTTCGACTAAATACCCTATTCGCATGAAATTATAATGAAATCGCTATAATAACTGGAAAAAATTATAGTTATACCGGGTACCGATTAAATTGATAAAATTTTACAAAATTTTGAAAACTAATCTATGAGGAAATTCGCTATAATTTATATGATTCGAAAAATTACACATATTTATTAATAACTTTCATTTTCCTTCTCTTCTATTTTCAATTAGCTCATTTTCTCTTCTCATTTCCAATTCTTTTCACTCCCTGCACAAAAACGTAAGGAACAAAAGTTAAGATAAAAAAGGAAGCAACCACGTGATGTTATCGTTTTGTCCTATTTACTTTAATAAAAAGTCACTTTAGCTTAAAATTGAAGCTACAATTACGTAAGCAAAAAGGAAGCCATATAAATATGGAAAAAGAAAAAAAAAAGCACAAACACACACACACAATCTGTAAAACCGTAAAGAAAAAATAGAGAAAAAAGAAAGAAAGAAAAGAGAGAAAGAAGGAAAAGAAGAAAAAAAATAAAAACTGCAAGGTAAGAGATTTATTTTAGAAAGTATATATGTATATGATAGTATATACGTATAGAATTATAGCATTTTTATGGTATTTTTATGATATTTTATGGTATTTGTACATATAACACGAATATTATATGTTTATATATATGAATACCTAAATTTAATTATATGTGTAAAATATAAGATTAAGTATGTCTACATATATGTATCGAGGTAAATAGTATGTATTATGTATTTTTTTTGGTTTTTTTTAATACATCTATTTAGTAATTTACATAATTCTAGTATAAATATATATGTATGTACCGTAACTTTATATATATATGGGTATACATATATGATTATATATATATGTATGTAGTTGTATAGTATATAGTGGAGTATTTTTTTTAAGTGTATATATATATATATAATAGTATACGGTATATTATGTATGTAATGTATAGTATACATATTTTATGATAAATACTATATATTTTATGATTTATGATAAATGATAAATACTATATAAGCATATATATACCGAACATATATATATGTATTTATAGATATGTATGCCGAATATATATATGTATGTATTTATATGAATATATGTCGAATAGATATATTTATATATATAGATATATGAATATGTGTATAAGAGTATGTTTTAAATAAATACATATACATATATCATACGTGTAATATATATAATGTATATATATATATGATACCGTAATTTATGATTTTACAATAACATAAACCATAAATTATATATTATAAGTTTGGAATATATATATATGTATAATAGTGAGGTACATAAGAAAAATAAAAAAATGAGAAACATAGGAAAATATACCCAAAATAATAAAAATAACAAACATATGATTTAAATAATTATTAAATTATAAATATGTTACGAAAAAGGGAAAACCAATATCTTATAATTTTTTAATATAAATAATAATTTTTATGATATTTTTGTATCACAATCTAAGTTACAAGTCACAACGTCCAAAACGGACCTCGTTACGAGAAAATACGCTCTAAAACGATCAAAATGGACCATAAGTTCATAACGATCCGAGCTAAAACGAAAAAGTTACATGCGATTCGATATTTGATAGAAAACTCGAATCGACAATTTCACATAACTAAGTGAAATAAACCTTACATATTATAACTCTAGTTAATTTTAAATTCCCTATCTTACACATTTTCCTTATTTTCAAGTGATCTCGATATCGACCTTGAGCTGCCCACCGACTATTACAATCCTTGAACTAGTTATGGCCGAATAAGTTTTTCCTTATGATTCCATACTTGTTTGTGCTTACAATTAGTGAATCTAAATTATGATGTATAAATGAATGTGTATGGGGTTGGGTTATGCTTATGCATGATAATTGTTGTGAATTGTGAATTTACTTTAAAGTTCAGTAATATAATGTTTGATGCATAGTAGATTCAATAGATTGATTGTTTGTGACTTGGAATGATCACTGATTAAATATAACTTAACTTTTATTCGATTAGAAAAGTTAACTTGGATCATTCTTGAATCATGCACTGAACTAATTCCGGGCAGTCACATTTCACGGAGGTAGCGAGAGGCCATACTTGAGTTGATTATTGATTGTTATTGATTTCTTACGGTGCACACATGCGATATGACCTTTCCCTTGCCCGCGGGATGACTAGGCGTTGGAGGCACCAACCGCCTGACTATGGGTCGAGTCCAGAGGCCTTCGTTTAGGGGTAAGTAAGGGCTGCGTGAACCTACTCACAATCATATGTAGAACTTGTTTTGATGAAGCTGGTAATAGATATACCATTACATTTTAAATACGAAACACGGAGTTTCGTTATGAAATAAGTTCTAATATGATATCCGGATCTGACTATACCAATGAATCTCCAACCCTGACTTCGAAGGCGTTAAATCTGAGTTGCATGCAGTACCTGGTCACCTGCATGTATTTGTTTGGCATACTGTTTACCATGCATTCATTTGGTTGAACCTAATTATTGTATGACTTGATTGCTGTATGATTGAGGGAAATTAACTCACTAAGCTCTTGTAGCTTACGTCCCAACAGTTTTCTCTTGCAGGTTGCTAGTCGATCGGGCATGGGTTAAGAACTGAGGGTTGAGTATCAACATCAAGATAAGATGCATAGAAGTTAGATTTTAAGGACAGACTATATGGTTCATTGGAATTCTTGTATTTTATATTTAAATTTTGTAACTTTAGTAAGTTTGAGTTTTGGAACTTTTCTACCTAATCTTAATATTTGGTAGGCGATACCGATTCTCTGCAGTTCTGTTGAACTGTGGCTTATCGGATATCCATAGTCACATATATGTGATCGTAAGATAAGTAAGTTAAATAAATAAAAACTTTAGTGATTAATTATTTAGAATCTTGTAATCTCTAACTTGTAAGATGATTTTCAAATCATGGGCTCACACATGATGTGAAAATTTTCGGCAATCCTACTAGGCTCCTATTAGGGTCATGATTCCTTCACTTGGGTTAATGCATACTTTCCTAACGTTTGAGAATTCCAAGACTCAATAATCAACTCTCTTAAAGATAAAAAAACTTATAAGTATTCTAAAAAACTAGGTTTTCCTGTTAACTAAATATCTATTATTATTTACCTAGTTTCCCACTATAACCTAAGTATGGTACAAACATAATTTAACTTAATTCTTTTACTTATTTTTCTCGGTTTATCATAAATTTTTAATAATGTACAACTTTTTCGTTTTAACTCTAACTTTTATGAACTTATAGTCGATTTTCATCGTTTTCGGACATACTTTTATATAGCGGGGTCCGTTTTGAACATTGTAACTCGTATTTTCTATTCTAATATAAAAATATTACAAAATTGAATATTTCGACTTAAATAATTGTAAAAAATGGTTTTAAGCTTTTCTTTGCATATTTTTTTATTTAATAGTTGTTTAAATTTTATATTTTGTAATTTTCTTAATTTCGAGTTTATTTTATCACAATTTATGTATTTTTCCACTTTTAAGGTTTCATACTTATTTAATTCATTTTTATTGTTTTAACCATTTTCTAATTAATTGATTGTTTTATTATTTTTTAATTATGAATTTAGTTAAATTTAGCTAAGTGATAATGTGGCAGCTTAAGGGAATGTTATGTCTTACTTTTGAATTTTTTGTACTTTTTCTACATTTTCTTATTTTTTTTATTTTACGTCATATATATCTAATAATATTTATTATTATATTTTACTAAATTTGGTAAATTATTTATTTCTTATAATATTTTTCAATGTTACTATATATATATACTCATATTTACTAAATTACTTTATTTGTTAAATTTATATCATAGTATATTTTATATGTACTATTTAAATATACCCGAATTTTTACATATACCAGACCATTCATATACGTATTTTTATACATATAGTATACTTATGTATTATACTCACATAACCCTAAATATATTATATATATATACTATATGTATGGATGTATATATATATATCATGTAATTATATTTTTGTATTTTATACATATGCATACATATATAATGATATTTACTTAAATATATATACTAATATACTTAACATACATAGTATTATACATAAATACATATGCATATATATTATGCCCCTAGGTATATGTATATATATAATCTATACAATAAAAATACGATATATATACACTATGACATACATGTATACTTATCGAATATATACACTCTATTGTAGACATAATATATTATACTAGTATTTTGTATTTTATAGTTATATATACATATTTTGGTTACATATATATATATATACTATATGCGTATACACACATATATAAAAATACATAATATATATGTTATTATATATGCATACATACATGTACAACTATATTTATGTATATATACAATAAAATGCATAATACATATGTACATGAACACATAAAAATATTTAATACAAAATAAACATAATGTACACACTAAATATTCCTCTTTGAAGTACCTTGAAAAAGCAATTCCCCAAGCTTTTCTTCTTCTTTGATTGTTTTATTCTGAAATCACAAGAAAAATTGAAAGAAAAAGAAAAAGATGGGCACCGTTGAGAAGAAGAAGAGAGAATAGAGATGTAAGTGTTTTGTTTGTTTGTTTGTTGTTTTTTTTTTTCTTTTCTTCTCTTGGTTTCTAGGCATGTTACTAATGGACACAAGCAGCAAATCATGTGGCTAAAACAAAAAGAAAATAAGAAGAAAATCAAAGTATAATATGGTAACTAATGTGATGAGACAAAAGAGTTATCATTTGTTTTGTACTAAATAACTATCACATGATAAAAATTAGATGAGTAACACATGTCCACTAACAATCTAGAAGGTGTGAGACGTAGAGGAGAAAAAGAAAAGAAAAAAATAATTTTGGAGAAGAAATGAGAAGGAAAAAGAGGAAAGAAAAAGGAAAAGAAAAATTATAAATTTTCGAAATGTAAATAATAAAACAATAATTATTAAATACTATTTGAAATTTATTAATTAAATCAATACCCGTTACGTTTATAATATTTATAAGTTATTTCAATATATTCGTTAATAATTTTATGCGATTATGCGTATTAATTGATAATTATAATCAACTTAGGTTTTATTACTATTAGGTTATATTTATCTATTTTATAAGCTTAAAATTATAGTTTTAGGGTTTTTATCAAGTTTGAGTTTAATTTTGGGTATTTATGCGTACATAGGATTTAGGGTTTTTGTACGTGATTTAGGTTTCAATCAAATTCTAAGGTTTTTATTACTTATAATATATTCAATTTTATAATTTAATAAATTTTTAGTCTTACTTAGTCTTATCAACTTATAAAGTTATCTATAATATTAAAATTCAATTTTACTCACAATTAACTAAATTTGCGGGGTTTATACTAAGCAAGGCGCATTAAATGCAGCTATTACTTGGGCACCATTTAGAGAAGAATTCCTAAAAGCCTATGGGTACAGTTGAATTTAGATATCTTCGCACTTAGAAAAGGCAATCAAATAATTACAGAGTACGAGCTAAAGTTTAAACGCCTTTTGCATTTCATTCCAGAAGATCTTCGAGAAAATGAGAGTCTTCGAATGTAGATATTTAGGAACGGCCTAGTCCCATTTGTCCAAGTAAGGTTAGTAGAGTTTCGGTTGAGAACTTATTTTAAAAGTGGATTAGGCTCGAGTGCTCGAGAATAGTAAGAATCTAGCAATGGAAAACCAAGCCCGTAAGATCCAGTGGCTAGCTAGTTCAAGTAAAAGGTACATGGGAACCACCAGAGGTGTCGACAAATGGAAGAGATTTGCGCTAGCGATAGGATCAAAGAATAAATAACCTGTTGCAAATCCTCCGACAAAGGTCATATGTTGGAAATGTGGTTCGAACCATTTCCTAAGGGATTGTCAACAACTGAAATATATGTGCTACTTTTGTAGGCTAGAAGGACATGTATCAAAAGAATGTCCGAAGAGGAAGTTGCTTGTGTGCTATAATTATAGAAAGCATGGTCATTTTGCCCTAGACTGTCCTGAGCGAGCTGAACAGCATGGCCACCGTAAAGATACTGGGAAAGCTATCACCCCTACAGGAAAGCCTATTGCTGCTGTTTCTCTTAGCAACAACAAAACACCAATAAGATATGACTCGCACCTTAATTGAGGCAGACTCCAACTACTAAAATGAAGTTATAATAGGTACAGGTAATAAAATTAGCTAGCTAATATTATTTAGTAGATTTCACATCTGAAATAAGAATATATAGAAAACATCAATCATAAATAATAATAATAATAATAGTTGTACTGCATTAAATTATAACAGGAAGTCCTATGGTTGCCTCTTAACTTGCTTCTACCCTTTTTGATACGGGGGCCACCTACTCTTTCATAAACCCCATGTTTGTCCAACAACATAATCTGTCAACTTAAACCCCCTCTAGCCACTTTCAGGTTAGTACTCCTACTTGTAGTACTATCCTCTCTAAGACAATGGTAAAATCTTATCCTGTGGAGATAGATATACAAGTACTATACACTGGTTTGATTGTGATGGACATAAGGAAGTATGAAGTCATCTTGGGAGTGGATTGGCTGTAAAAACTTGATGCCCAAATAGATTGTCAAAATAAAGAAGTCCGCTTCAAGATCCTGGGCGAAAAAGAATTCGTCATTGCTGATACGCTAGCTAAAGTTGGAGATGAATGGATAGCTGCTATTGAAATCCTTGAAACCAAAGGTTGGCAAGTTGGTTTTGTATATACAGAAAACACGAAAGAAGGATTACCAAGGTTGGAGGATATTTCAGTCGTTCGAAAATACCTAAAAGTTTCTCCAATGAATTATTAGGATTACCACCCAAAAGAGAAGTGGACTTCAGCATTGAGTTGGTACTAAACACAGAGCCAATATCAAAGCAACTTTACTAGATGGCATCAATGTAGTTACAAGAATTGAAGAAGCAACTTCTAGAATTACTATACAAGGGTTTCATTCGACCTAGAGTATCCCTATGGGAAGTGCTAGTGCTTTTTATAAAGAAAAATGATGGTTCAATGAGATTATGCATCGATTATGTAGAACTTAATAAATTCACTATCAAGAACAAGTATCCTTTACTATAGAACGATGAACTCTTTGACTAATTGCAAGGAGCATAGGTATTCTCAAGGATTGATCTTTGATCAAGTTATTACTGACTCATTATTAAGCTAGAAGATGTTTCTAAGATGGTGTTTCCCATAAGGTATGGGCATTTCAAGTTTCTAGTTATGCCATTCCATTTGGATTAACAAATGCTCCCGCAGCTTTTATGGACTTAATGCATCGGGTGCTCAAACCTTACTTAGATAGATTTGTCATGGTGTTCATCAACAACGTCCTTCGCTATTCTAAAAGTAAGGAAGAGCATGAGGAACACCTATGGATAATGTTGCAAACCTTAAAGGATCATAAGTTATATGCTAAGTTCTCCCAGTGTGAATTTTAGATGAATAAAGTGACATTCCTAGGACATGTTATATCAGGTGAAGGAATACTTGTAGATCTAGACAAGATAAATGACATTGTTGAATGGAAATGACCTACTACAGTAACGGAAATGTGAAGCTTCTTGGGAATAGCAAGATATTATAGGAAGTTTCTTCAAGTCTTCTCTAAGCTCGCTCATCCACTTATTTATCTTACTCAAAAAGGAGCAAAGTTTGAATGGAATGAAAAATGTAAACAAAGTTTTCAAGAATTAAAGTGAAGGTCAGTCTCAACACCAATATTAACCTTACCAAATAGTGAGGATCCTTTTAGGATCTATAGTAGTGCTTCACATAATAGGTTAGAGTGTGTGTTAATGTAGAATAGGAAGGTAGTGGCTTGTGCATCGAGACAGTTAAAGCCATAATAGTAAAATTATCTAACTCATGACCTAGAACTTGCTACAGTAATTTTCGCTCTTAAGATTAGAAGACATTATTTATATGGGCAAAAGTGTGATATGTACACATACCATAAAAGTCTAAAATACATATTTACTCAAAAGGGGTTAAACGTGAGGCAGTAAAGATGGTTAGAGCTTCTTAAGGATTATTGTAAACTTTGCAAATTTAGCTATTTAAAAGTAAAATTGAAACCTAATACTGTAGATGACTTCATGAATTGTTAAAACCGAACAACATAAAAATTTAATAAATAATAAATTTGAATATATTATAAGTAATATAAATCCTAGAAAAATCTATTGAAACTTAAATTGCATATAAAAACCTTAAATTTAATGTACGCACAACTACTCGAACTTGATTGAAATCCTAAAACTATAACTTTACACTTATAAAATGGATAAATATTACTTAAGAGTGATATAATCATAGTAGATTATAATTATCGATTAAATTGCGTAAAATTTTTAACGAATATATCGAAATAACTTTTAAATATTATAAATATAGCAAGAAAAAATTTAATTAATAAATTTTATAAATTTCCAAAGTATATATATTAATTGTTATTTGTATATAATTTATATTTTAAAATTTCTAATTTTTCTTCTTTTTCCTTTCCCTTTCCTTTCTATGGTTTTTTTTGTTTTTTTTTCTCCTCCACGTCAACACTCGAAAAAGTTTCGGCTGCAAGTGTGTGTATGTTTGAATTAAAGATGTGCCGAATTCAAAAAGATAAGTTGAGATAAGTTCCAGTCAAATCAACCGATTAATGCTTCATTATCCTCTAACCTTCTTTCATCTATATTACATGTTATCGTTGTTTTGCTCCTGCCGATCATCACTTTGGACTTTTTTCTTTTTCTTTTCTTTCCAAACTATCTTCTCACAAACAAAACCAAACAATCTTCATCGAGGAAAAATTAAAAAATCGAGACCACTACCCTATTCTCCATTTTCCTTCCCTTTATTTCTTTCTTAACTTTCTTTATTATTCCCATACTAGTATAAAAAGAGAAGAAGAAGAGGGAAAAAGATAATAATAATAAAAAGGATTCAGCCACTTAAATGATTCAATTGCAAAGGATTTTAGGTAAGTTATTTATTTATGTTGTACATGTATATATTTTATACTATGTATATATATATGAAGTATTTCATTTATTTATTTATGTATATGTACATATAAGTAGGCATGAATAAATATAACATATGTATGTATTATGTATTTTATTCTATTTTAGTTTTATTTGTGTAATAGACAGTATATGTATGTATGTATAAATAATAATACATACGATATATATTTGGTATTTTCTGTATTTAGGTATTGATATATATATATATATATATATGTAGGTATGCATGAATATATATGGGTGCATATGTACATAGTATTTACTTTAGTATGTGATACGTATATACATGTATTATTTAATTTTGTATATATATGTGTGCATATGTATATGTTTTGTATTTCCCTTATGTATATATATATATATATATATATAAGTTGGTAGATGTGAACATTTATAGAAATACACATATAGTATTTTGATTTTTTTTTATAAATGTGTATACATTTATGAGATATATGTACAAGTATTAAGTATTTTAGTATTTATGTGTATAGGTACATATTTAGTATTTTCTATATATATATGTGTGTATGTGTGTGTGTGTATGTATGTTTATAGGCATGGTGTTATATTTGTATGTATATATCCATAGTATTTCATATTATATGATATATATAAGTGTATATGTATAATAGTAGGTATATGTATATGTATTTATACTTAGTATTTTTAATTTATATAAGTTTTTTTTGTATATATATTCGTACATGTAATGGGTTGTATGTGTTGAATATGTGAATATATGTATATTATTAATTTTATTATATATATATATAAATAACTGTATATGTACATATGTTTCTAAAGTATAAATACATATATATTATATTGGTACATAATGTATAATTAGGATTAAAATAATTTATTATATAAAGTATAGTATATGTATAAATGTACGTACATGTATAATGACATATACGTAAAAATACGAGTATAATTAAAATGTGTATACAATATACTATACTAATAATTTAATAAATAAAGTAAGATAATAAATATATATATATAACATTGTCATAATTTAGAGGGAAAAAAATTTTAATAATTAAGTAAATTGAAAGATTTGATTAAATATAGTCATAAGTAATTATATATATAATTAAATTGTAAATATAGTAATAAAAAGCCTAAATTAATATTTTATAACTTTTTAAGTTAAAATAATGATTTTGTGATATTTTTATATCATAATCAAACTACGAGTTATAACGTCTGAAATGAATCTCGCTACAAGAAAATACGCTAAAAAGCGATTAAAATGGATTATAAGTTTTTAAAGATCTGAGCTAAATTGAAAAAGTTATATGCGATTCGATAAAAAGCTTGAATCAATGATTTCACATAAATCAATAACCGAGTTAAGTAAACTATACTTATGAGCTCTACACCTGCAAAGTTTACACTCATGCACTCTACCCTTATAATATTAGTAAGGGTAGAGGCATCCACTTAAAGAGGTTCATTCATGACCAAAGAAGATTTAGAAATGTATTTGAAGGAGATACATACAAAGTCTACAATTAGGGTATCAGAATTAAAACTCTCATATCACCTACATATTGTTACGAAGCTATACCATAAGGACTATGTAAGTTCGAAGTTCATGTTGTGAAATGGTAAGAAGGGGAGCTATAAACCTTAGGAAAAACAGTAGTTGAACCTTAGCTGAAGTTCGAGTGTTCTAAACTATACAATAAGTCAATAAGGCTAATAATAATAAAAGAATATGAAGTTTAATAAATCAAATATAACACCGATAACAAAACCTTAGGAATTTTTCGAAACCCTAAACTACTTACTAAAACCCTAAAACTAGTTTATGCACCATTAATCGAAATTGAACTCAAAATTGCTTGAAACCCTAAAATCATAAACATAAACCTATAAAATAGTTAAATATTACACAATAGCAATAAAATTATAGTCAAGTGTAATTTTCGACGAAATCGCCTATTTGTATGAAATTACCACAATAACTTGTAAAAATTATAATTATAACGGGTACCAGTTAAATTGAAAAAATTTCACAAAATTTTGAAAACTAATCTACGAGGAGATTCGTTATAATTTATATGATTAGAACAATTACACATATTTGTTAATAACATTCATTTTCCTTCTCTTCCATTTCTAATTTATCTCATTTTCCTTCTCCATTTCCAATTCAACCCCTTTCTTGTGTAAAACATGAACCAAAATTAACAATTAAGACAAAAAAAAAAAAATTTAGCAGCCACGTAATCAATCCAATTGCAATGTGTTGATGTTATTTTTTTTGTTTTATATACATTAATGCAAAAGCTAACTTAGCTTACAATTTAAGCTAAACTCACGTGAGCAAAGGAAAGCAATATAAATCTGGACAAAAAGAAAAAAAATCTACGCAAACACACACCAAATCTACAAAGCAAACCGTAAGGAAAAAGAAAGAAAGAAAAGGGAGAAAGAAGGAAGGAAAAGAAGAAAAAAATAAAAAACTAAAAGGTAAGTAATTTATTTTAGAAAGTATAGATGTATATTATAGTATACACATGTAGAATTATAGTATTTGCATGGTATTTTTATGGTATTTTAACATATAACACTACTAGTATATATCTATATATATGAATACTTAAATTTAATTATCTGTAAATATATGGTTAGTATGTATACATGTATGTACATAGGTATATAGTATGTATTATGTATTTTTTAATACATCTAATTAGTAATTTACATAACTATAGTATAAATATATATGTATGTACCGTAACTATATATATATGGGTATACATGTATGATTATATATATATATGTGTGTGTGTGTGTGTAGGCGTATAGCATATAGTGGGATATTTTTATAAGTATTGATATAAGACATACGAATATATAGATATATAATATAGAGTATAAATATTATAATATATGGCATATTATGTATGTAATGTGTAGTATATATATTTTATGATAAATACTATATAAGTATATATATATGCCAAATATAGATATGTATGTATTTATAGGTATGTATACATGTAAGACATATAAATAAATAAATACAAAATATATATAAATATATGAATATGTGTATAAGAGTATATTTTAAATAAATACATATACATATATAATACGGTAATATATAGTATATACATGTATATATGATACCGTAATTTAAGAATTTACAATAAAATAAACTATAAATTATATATTATAAGTATAGGAATATATATATTTATAATCGTGAGGTACATAAGAAAATGAGAAAAATAGGAAAATATACCCCAAATAATAAAAATAACAAACATATGATTTAAATAATTAATAAATTATAAATATGTTACGAAAAAGCGAAAATCAGTATTTTATAATTTTTAAATTTAAATAATAATTTTTGTGATATTTTTGTATTACAATTTACGTTACGAGTCACAACATCCAAAATGGATCTCATTATAAGAAAATACGCTCGAAAACGATCAAAACGGACCATAAGTTCATAACGGACTGAGCTAAAACAAAAAATTTACAGGCGATTCGATAAAAAACTCGAATTAACAATTTCACATAACTATGTGAAATAAACCTTACACATTATAACACTAGTTAGCTTTAAATTCCCAAGCTTACAAATTTTCCTTATTCTTAGGTGATCTCAATACCGACCCTGAGCTACTCACCGACTATTATGATCCTTGAGCTAGCCATGGCTGAGTGAGTTTTTCCTTATGATTCCATACTTGTTTATGCTTGTAATTAGTGAATCTAAATTATGATTTATAAATGAATGTTTATGGTATTGGGTTATACTTATGCATGATAATTATTGTGAATGGTGAATCTACTTTAAATTTCAATAATATAATGTTTGTTGCATAGTAGATTCAATAGATTAATTGTTTGTGACTTGGAATGATAATTGGTTAAATATGACTTAACTTTTTATTCGACTAGAAAATGTTAACTTGGACCATGCATAAATCATGCGCTGCATAACTCATTCTGGGCAGCACATTACACGAAGGTAGCGAGAGGCCATACGTGGGTTGATTATTGATTGTTATTGATTTCGTACGGTGTAAACGTGCGATATGACCTTACCCTGGCCCACGGGATGATTAGGCATTGGAGGCACTAACTGTCCGGCTATGGGTCGAGTCTAGAGGCCTTCGTTTAGGGGTGAGTAAGGGCTGCATGAACCTACTCACAATCATATATAGAACTCATTTTGATAAAGTTGGTAATGGATGTACCATTACATTTTCAATACGAAACGCGGAGTTTCATTATGAAATAAGTTCTAATATGATACCTGGATCTAACTATACCGATGAATCTCCAACCCTGACTTCGGAGGGCTTTAAATCTGAGTTGCATACAGTACCTAGTCACCTGCATGAATTTATTTGGCATACTGCTTATTCATGCATTCATTTGGTTGAACTTAACTGTGGTATAACTTGATTGTTGTATGGTTGAGGGAAAATATCTTGCTAAGCTAGTAAGCTTACACCCTTATAGACTTCTCTTGCAGGCCGACTTATTAGTGGAGTCAGGCCGTTGTATGCCCGGGGTTAGCTTTCTCTATGGGGTCAATGTGAGAGTTGTTTGAGGACAGAGAGTACTTTTGAATAAATGTAGATTTGAATATGCAATTTTTTTATTAATCTGACTTTAGACATGTTTCAAACTCAATATCTATAAACTTTTATACAAATAAATTATGTGTTATGGTTTACTATATTATTATTTGTCATGAAATAATATTGCTTAAGCTTGCGCACTCTTGGTAGTTAGTAGTAGTTGTAGCCTTGTGTATCGTATAAAAGGGTCGTCGATTGTAAAGGAACTCAATCTACAATCTTTTGTATAGTATACGGCGACTGCTACGACTAGCCCCCTTGGGTCACGATAGTTAGTTGGTATCAGAGCATGATATAAACTAGGTTAAATAAAACCTAACTTTAGATAGTAGGATACCTTACTTGGGAAGATTGAGAGGGGTAGAACCAGGTTAAAAGTTGAAGCTTTAATGTACATACTAAAAGCTATGATAAATAAATTGTAATTGTAACTTTATGCCTTATTGATTTAGAGGACTGAGTTAGAGCTACGGACATCTTTCGCTCTGTTTCGTCTTCGAAAGGGAGAGAGTTTACATGATTATCGGTGTCGACTTAGGATTGCTTGCGAGGATTTAGCATTGGTGGGCCGACCTCGTACAATCAGTGAGGTGTTATCTGCATGGTATCGAGGACTGAGCTCATATTAGATTAACAGGAGGATTTATTGGGTTTTTACCATAGACGATCCTTTCCCTACTAATGAGGAGATGATTTATTATTTGGAGTTAGAGGAGAGTCTAAACCGTACTTAGGAGATTATGTTTCTAGTTGATGCTGATTCTCTTCCACTACCACCATCCTTTGGCCATAATAGGATAGTTGGACATGGGATTGCCCTAGCTGTAGACCATCGTGCCGATCATTGTTTTGTCATTGCTCAGGATCAGGCTAGAGCTATGGCTGACATAGGGACTAGCAGGGTATCGTGGTATGATCCTACCTATGATATGGATGTTCCTGTACCACAACCGAGGATTGGATTTGATGGACTTGGTTTACGATTGGATACCCCTGTCATATAAGACGAGCCATTACAGTTGATACCCCCAACTGACGAGTTTGAGTATTATCATATGGACCTTAGACTTCCACCTATAGTTTCGTGAGTGGACTACCGAGGATAGCTACTGGTTTTGATGCGATTTGGGTAATCATGGATCGACTTATCAAATCAGGTCACTTTTTACCAATTAATAAGACTTTTTCTTTGGAGAAATTGGCAAGGATATATATCAAGGAAATAATGAGACTACATGGTGTCCCAGCAAGAATTGTATCGGATAAAGATCTAAGATTTATATAAAAAATTTGAGGAAATTTACAGAAAGTGATGGGAACGAAGCTACAGTTTATCACAGCATATCATCTCTAAACAAATAGACAAACTGAGAGAACTATTCAGACTTTGGAAGATATATTGAGGGCATATATTATAAAATTTAAAGGAAGTTGGAATACACATTTGCCCTTAGTTGAGTTTACCTATAGTAACAGTTATTACTCGACCATACACATGCTACCTTATGAAGCTTTATATGGAAGAAAGTGCCGATCTCCATTATTCTGGGATGATGCAGAGAAAGCTGTAATAGGACCTGATCTGATTCAAGAAGCGGCAGATAAAATCATGGTGATCAGACAAAGGATGAAAGAATCCCAAGATAGACAAAAGAGCTGGGTTGATCTGAAAAGAAGAGAAGTAGAATTCCAAGTGGGAAAACATGTGTATTTAAGAGTAAAACCGATCAAGAGTATTCATTGTGCTAAAGCCCAAGGAAAACTAAGTCCAAGATATATAGGCCCATTTGAGATTTTGGAACGAGTTGGGAATTTAGCTTACTCACTAGCATTGCCACCTAATCTATCGGGAATTCATAACATTTTCTAAGTGTCAATTTTGAGGAAACACATTTCTAACCCCGACCGTATCGTTGCATTGGAACCAATAAGACTGCAAGAAAACTTGACAAGTGAAGAACACCTAATGAATATTATAGAAAGTAAAGTACAACAGTTGAAGAATAAACAGATTCGTTATGTCAAGATATTATAGAGGAACCATGAACAAGAATCAACTACTTGGGAAGCAGAAGATGAAGTAAAGAAGAAATATCCACACTTATTCGTAGAACCAGATATGCAACTCAAATTTTGAGGACAAAACTTATTTGAAGGGAGGAAGAATGTAAACCCTTGGAAAAATAGTAGCTGAACCTTAGCTCAAGTCCGAGTGTTCTAAACTATACAATAACTCGATAAGGCTAATAATAATAAAAGAATATGAAGTTTAATAAATCAAATATAACACCGATAACAAAACCTTAGGAATTTATCGAAATCCTAAATCGCTTATTGAAACCTTAAAACTAGTTTATGCACCATTAATCAAAATTGAACCCAAAATTGCTCGAAACCCTAAAATCATAAATATAAATCTATAAAATAGTCAAATACTATACAATAGTGATAAAATTATAGTCGAATATAATTTTCGACTAAATCGCCTCTTTGTATGAAATTTAATGAAATTACCACAATAACTTGTAAAAATTATAATTGTAGCGAGTACCAGTTAAATTGAAAAACTTTCACAAAATTTTGAAAACTAATCTACAAGGAGATTCGTTATAATTTATATGATTCGAAAAATTATACATATTTGTTAATAACTTTCATTTTCCTTCTCTTCCATTTCCAATTTATCTCATTTTCCTTCTCCATTTCCAATTCAACTCCATTTCCAATTCAACTCCTTTCCTGCGTAAAACATGAACCAAAATCAGCAATTAAGACAAAAAAAAATCAGCAGCCACGTGATCAATCCAATTGCCATGCGTTGATGTTATTTTTTTTGTTTTATATACGCTAATGCAAAAGCAAACTTACTTACAATTTAAGCTAAACTCACGTAAGCAAAGGAAAGCAATATAAATCTAGACAAAAGAAAAAAATTTTGCATAAACATACACCAAATCTGCAAAGCAAACCGTAAGGAAAAAGAAAGAAAGAAAAGAGAGAAAGAAAGAAGAAAAAGAAGAAGGAAAAGAAGAAAAAAAATAAAAAACTAAAAGGTAAGTAATTTATTTTAGAAAGTATAGATGTATATTATAGTATACACATGCAGAATTATAGTATTTGTATGGTGTTTTTATGGTATTTTTACATATAACACTAATAGTATATATTTATATACATGAATACTTAAATTTAATTATATGTGTAAATATAAGGTTAGGTATGTATACATGTATGTACATAAGTATATAGTATGTATTATGTATTTTTTTTTAATACATCTAATTAGTAATTTACATAACTATAGTATAAATATATTTGTATGTACCATAACTATATATATATGGGTATACATATATGATTATATATATATATATGTATGTGTGTGTGTGTGTGTAGGCGTATAGCATATAGTGGGATATTTTTATAAGTATTGATATAAGACATACGAATATATAGATATATAATATAGAGTATAAATATTATAGTATACGTCATATTATGTATGTAATGTGTAGTATATATATTTTATGATAAATACTATATAAGTATATATATATGCCGAATATAGATATGTATGTATTTATAGGTATGTATACATGTAAGACATATAAATAAATAAATACAAAATATATATAAACATATGAATATGTGTATAAGAGTATATTTTAAATAAATACATATACATATATAATACGTATAATATATAGTGTATATATGTATATATGATACCGTAATTTAAGAATTTACAATAACATAAACTATAAATTATATATTATAAGTATAGGAATATATATACATATATATATGTATAATCGTGAGGTACATAAGAAAAATAAGAAAACAAGAAAAATAGGAAAATATACCCAAAATAATAAAAATAACAAACATATGATTTAAATAATTAATAAATTAAAATACGTTACGAAAAGCGAAAATCAATATTTTATAATTTTTAAATTTAAATAATAATTTTTATGATATTTTTGTATCACAATTTACGTTACGAGTAACAACGTCTAAAACAGACCTTGTTATGAGAAAATACGCTCGAAAACGATCAAAATGGACTATAAGTTCATAACGATCTAAGCTAAAACGAAAAATTTATATGCGATTCGATAAAAAGCTCGAATTGACAATTTCACGTAACTAAGTGAAATAAACCTTATATATTGTAACACTAGTTAGCTTTAAATTCCCAAGCTTATAAATTTTTCTTATTCTCAGATGATCTCGAGATCGACCCTAAGCTACCTACCAACTATTATGATCCCTAAGCTAGCCATGGTTGAGTGAGTTTTTCCTTATGATTCCACACTTATTTGTGCTTGTAATTAGTGAATCTAAATTATGATTTATAAATTAATGTGCATGGTGTTGGGTTATACTTGTGCATGGTAATTATTGTGAATGGTGAATCTACTTTAAATTTCAATAATATAATGTTTGTTGCATAGTAGATTCAATAGATTGATTGTTTGTGACTTGGAATGATAACTAATTAAATATGACTTAACTTTTTTATTCAACTAGAAAAAGTTATCTTAGACCACGCATAAATCATGCACTGCATAACTAATTCAGGGCAGTCACATTACACGGAGGTAGCGAGAGGCCATACGTGGGTTGATTATTGATTGTTATTGATTTCATATGGTACACACTTGTGATATGACCTTACCCTAGCCCACGGGATGACTAGGCATTGGAGGCGCCAACCGTCCGACTATGGGTCAAGTCTAGAGGCCTTCATTTAGGGGTGAGTGGGGGTTGCGTGAACCTACTTACAATCATATGTAGAACTCGTTTTAATAAAGCTAGTAATGGATGTACCATTACATTTTCAATACGAAACGTGGAGTTTCGTTATGAAATAAGTTCTAATATGATACCCGGATTTGACTGTACCGATGAATCTCCAACCCTGACTTCGGAGAGCGTTAAATCTAAGTTGCATGCAGTACCTGGTCACTTGCATGTATTTGTTTGGCATACTGCTTGTTCATGCATTCATTTTGTTGAATTTAACTGTGGTATAACTTGATTGCTGTATGGTTGAAGAAAAATATCTCACTAAGCTAGTAAGCTTACACCCTTGTAGACTTCTCTTGTAGGCCGACTTATTCGTAGAGTCAGGCCGTTGTATGCCCGAGGTTAGCTTTCTCTACGGGGTTAATGTGGGAGCTATTTGGGGATAGAGAGTACTTTTGATTAAATGTAGATTTGAATATGTAATTTTTATATTAGTCTGACTTTAGACATGTTTCAAACTCTATATCTGTAAACTTTTATACACATAAATTATGTGTTATGGTTTACTATATTATTATTTGTCATGTAATGATATTGCTTAAGCTTGCGCACTCTTAGTGGTCAGTAGTAGTTGTAGCCTTGTATATCGTATAAAAGGGTCATCGATTGTAAGGGAACTCAATCTACAATCCTTTGTATGGTATACGGTGACTGCCATGACTAGCCCCCTCGTATCGCGACAAGAGCACCAAAGAACACTTGCTAAAGTTCATTAAAACCTTAGAGTTATATGGTCTAGACGACAATTTGAAATTGAAAGAATTTTCTAAGTTATTTATTGAGAAGGCATACATCTAGTATATTAATTTCCCTTTAGGATCAATGAATTCGTAAGAGAAGTATGTGCAAGATGTTCTTGGAAGAGTTCTTCTCCACTGAAGATAGAGTCACTTTTATTGACATGGGGTGAATTTGACAAAAGCTTAAGAATGATCTTATGGATTACATTAAGTGCTTTAGGGAATGCTCTTTAAATATCCAAGTTGTTTTGTGATGAAAGGGAGCTAGTCAAGATATGTATCTAAAGGATGTTTACCGAGTATATTGTACATCTTGAGAACCTGTCCCTAGTCTACATTAGTTGAGAATGCAAGAAGGACAAACAACTTGATAGCATGACAAAGAGGTAATGATGTTATAGAAATCACAAATTAAGTAAATAACACACATACATAGGTCGTGTAGCAAAAATGTTAGGAGTAACAATTGTGACCTTTTTGACTTAAGGCTTCCAACAAGAGAACTTCACAATGGTCTCACCAGCTTTTGGGTCTACTACTACTTATCGGGTTTCTAAGTGATTTCACCCATCTTCAAGCTTTACAAGGTAGGAAACACTACTGGTACTGCATATTGGGTCTTTGAGTAACTTTGCTGGCCTTAAAGCTTCCTAATGGATGAAGTACTATTAGTACCACATATCAAGTCTCTAAATGATTCCATTGGCCTTTAAGTTTCACAACAGATGGAGCACTATCAGTACCATGTATTGGGTTTCTAAGTGATTATACTAGCCTTTAAGTTTTAGAATGAATGGAAATTACCACTGATCTTGTGTTTAGGTCTTTGGGTGGTTCCTTTAGCCTTCACTACAGATGGACACCACTATTGTAACTATGCTTAGATCTCTAAGTGGTTCTGCTTGCCTTTACAATAAACAAAACACCATCGTTACAATGATCAGAACTCTATGTTATTCTATTTGCCTTCAACAGCTACTAATTGCACCACTTTCTTCCCCAGTTTTGCTGGATATGTATTCTTCTACTTTAGCCACTTAAAAGAAAAACAGATATAAAGGGGGCACTCAAAATATGATCATGGACTCCCAAGTGTTGGTCTTGGCACTTGTAAAAGATGGACAATAAAGAGACGTTAACTTCACAGTTCTAAAAAAGGGGGAAGGCAAATGCAAGAGCTAATAGTAGAGGCACATGTGAAGGCTAATTTGAATGTGAATGGAGACAAAACATATCAAGTCATAACATATTGTGAAGTTCAAATTTTAGTCGAGTTTATTTTTGGCCATTCATAATGCAAATCTACACTAACTAAGGGATTTAAGTGTAGCACAATCATTTGATATCCAAGCTTAAGAATTCCAAGTTATAACACAACAGATATGGGTCATTAGAGATTGGGACACTTAAGAATGGTGAACAAGTAAAACATATGTACGTATTATTGTTAGATTAATACATGTATGATCACACTTGCACTTAGTTCCACACTCATTCAAATAAAGTGTGAACCAGGTAACGTTATATTTTGGGATCCCAGTGCTGAAGAAACCAAAACGAATACAGCTGCCCATTAATAGGTATTATGGAGATAGAAGAATTGAGGACGCCACTTGTGAGAGTGATTAGTCCTATGCTAGCTACAACTAATTGAAAACGAATCTTGTCAATGTCTAGCCATATGATAAGCTAACCTGATTAGGGGGATTAATTCTAAGGCCTCATTGTCAATAAGCCTAATGGTTGAAAGTGACCGGGTTCATAATGAAGTTTGGATGTGTAGACTATTTACAAGTTAAAATAAGCACTACCTACAAGGACTGAACAGGGACAAAGCCATTTGGTCATGGAAATGAGACAAGAAGCTATTGGTATTGAAGAAATCATCAACACCGGATTCGTTTTTGTATCCATCTATTAAAGACTAAAGGTCCACGCGTCTGGCCAGGTCCATGTTTGCAAACAGCAAACTCATGTTGGTCAAGACAATGTTAAATACTTCAGCTACGGATCTAAAAGAAAAAGAAGGAATTCAAAAGGTTCATGGGAAACATCATCTATTCACTTAGAGAGATGTTATAGTTATCTACAGGATGCAAAGAGGATGGCTTTAATGTTCTGCTTTGGCTGTGTAATTCTTGGTATTTACTATCTAGGCATGTCATTAAGAGGGCATGGTATGGTGCGAAAAATTTGAGGTATTAAAATAGAGTAGAAAAAAAAAGCTTGAGGCTACAACAAGAAACAGCACTATGGAACACAATGCGATCCTCGACAATATTAAGTTATGAAGTCTGATCGGTTGGGACTCCAAGTTGCTCTCGTTACAATATTACCGATGGCTTGCGGGAATTAATTAATGAAGAATTCCAAGATTCTGGGAACAGGCTTGAATCGTTACTACAGGTTCTTAAGCCCAGCTTGGAAAGAGGGGAATAAAGATACAATGGAATATTACATATATGCACGTATAATGAAGGTAAAAGATGGCAAAACAGAGACTTGAAGACACAATGTCAGCAAGTAACTACAGCGTATAGTTGGTAATTTATGGATTACGATGAACAACAGATTTATACACATATAAGGAATATGAAGTGTAATAAAATCAATTATGTAGTTCGAAAACTGTATATTACAACACACCTGATGCAAGCGCAAAAATTGTGAGTTGGGATGAACTCTTATCTTCACGGAGCTGTTGTAAAAAGATGTAAGCTGAGTTGAATCCAGCTTCGGTTGGTTTTGACGACCGCCTCTTTCTTCAAGAAACAACCCATGAAGAAGGGCACCCATGTGAGCTGTTCACGTGGACGACAACTCTGAGCACCAAGGATAGCTGAAACTTGAAGAAGCAACTTCAATGACCTATTAAGATGAAGAGAACTCGGTAAACAGAGCAGTGCGGAAGAAAAGGAACCATGACTAACCAGGTAGCAGTCGAAGCCTTCATATCAGATGTGACCAAACTTACTCTTTGCTTGACATCCAAGCAGACTTGCAAGAGGACGGCCACGAACAATTACTCACGTGGTTGAGCAGTGTCTCCAACTTCTTGCCGAGCGCATCAACCCAGTGAAGTCCGAACAAATTCTTGGTCAAGCAATTGCTGAACCAAGCATCGTCCATTTTCCTTTTCTTTCTTTCCAAGCCTCTTGTCAAGTTGTTGAGCACCGTAATATACAATCTCTGAGCTGTCGTTGAACAAAAGCTGAGCAGCAGCTATGTGAACCTCAACATCCGAATGGAGCAGCAACTCAAGAGAACCAAGCCCGAAGATGTAGCACCTAAACTCCATGTAGACAATCTAAGCAGCTCCACATCTAAACTAGAACGATGAGGACCAAATGTGAAGGCCAAGAAGTAGCTGATCCGAGAGCCTCCATTGCAGAAAAAAAAAAAAAAAAAAAAGAAAGGGTCAAACCCCAACACACAGCACCACATGCCGAGCTGAGCTCCATATACCCGATGACAGCAGCTTTGGATTTCCTCCTTCAATTACTTTTACGACGCAACCTTCAAACAAGAATCTGCAAATGGCGTTAAAGTGAGAAGCAAAGGAGAGAGAGAGAGAGAGAATTGTAAAAGGATATAAGAACTTACCAAGTAAAGTGAAACATTTGATTTTGCAACTTACTATATTGCAAAGAAGAAGAAGAATAAGCTACTAGGTTATGAAAGTTGCCCGCAAAGTAGGAGCAGAAAAGAAAAAGCAAGGGTGCAACTGTCGAAATCCTAGGGGGGAAAGAAGTTTTTTTTTTTTAAAAAAAAAAATGAGAAATTCCTACCCTTTACAAAAGTACGTGTATAAGAGGTATGCTGATTGTCATCATTAAATGGCTAAAAAAAACGAGACATGTTATGTGGTGATCCAAAAGCCCAGCATGATATATCTGCATTGTAGCATGGGTGTTTTTGCTATAAGTCAAAAGATTATATGCATGAATTGGCGGATTTGGGACTCCAAGTCTATGGGTTTTGTTTTACATTTGGTAATCTCATGTAATGAAGGCAAGAAGAAGGAATTACCAGCATATCATAATCATTATCCACCAAGTTTCAAACGCGGCATTCCCACCACAGACCTCTTGAAAATTGAGCTCCCAAAATATTGCACCCAATTACAATGTAGGTTACGCAACCAAAGTTCAAGGCATTTAATAACTCTCTATATATGAAGATGCACAAGAAGAATTCTCTTATATCTGAAGAAAATCAAGACAATATTGACACATGACGATCACTTGCAAATGTAGAGCTAATGCATGAAGTCTAATCTAATGAGGCGAATAACTTATATAGATTGAAATGAAGAGACAAATCAGCTCATAAAGAGATAACTTAAAGAATATTTATTTCAAAGTGTTACCTTATGGGAAATGTGCAACTTGATCAAGTTAAGGCATAGCATACAAGTATAAAGGTGCTACGAACTCATGCACTAAGACAATTCTTAGATGAATTTAGTGACGATGTAATTGTTCAATAACATGCATACGTCTGAATCATTTGAAAGGCTCATTTGATGCCCAAACCCTATCGGTTACATCTAAAGGACTTTGGTCAACGGCAAAATGTGGAGAGCTAAATTTAAAGTTGGGCTTTAAACTCATTAATTAATTAGGTTTAACTCTTTAAGCTAAGGTAACTAGGTCTAAAGAGTTAAGTCCACATATTTGGGATGATTAAGAGAAATTTGGTATAATGGGCTTGGAGTAAAGTCCGTTAGATTAGCTTGTCCGATCTAACCTTTCTCAACTTGGCTTACACTAAGAATAAGGCCTTATAGGGCCTAAACTAGGTTTCTTAAGGAAAGGGATGAATTCTAGCCATTACTTATCATCATAATCCAACGGATGAGGTCATTGGTCATCTTATACAGATACCTTTCTCCCTTCCTCATTGGAATAAGAGAGAAACACTATTACTTTGCGAAATCTCACTATAAAAGGTCAAACACTTGAATATTATAAGAGCACTTCCATATCATTCATTGATAGTGGAATTTGATGCCTTCAAGCTCCTCTACCTATCACTACAAGTATTAAAGCCTTATTGAGATCACTAAACCTCCTTCCCACACTTCTCCTTGATCATCCCCTATATGCAATTCATGTAATTTCTCTAATCATGTATAATGTGTCTATCATGCAATACATACGTGATATTTTAAATCCTCATTACTAATGGAATCGAAATGATCTTTAGATTGATTAGAAGATCCTTTCAATTGGCTAAAAAGAGATCTTAGCAACTTAAACAACTATCTAAGCTCAACATCAAAATGACTCTTGCCAAATGATTACATTTCTCAACAACAATTGCCTAATTCTTTAAATATATGCATGGAGTCAATTGATGGACACAGTGATTAACATTAGATAAGGAAACTAGTATAAATATTGTCATGAAGTTAAAGGAGGTCTAGTTAGTTTGTCTAAAAATCTTCATATCAAATATGCACTCATGATATGGCATGATATGAAAGCCATCTTATAAGTTACAGGTTGTCATTTATTAGCTTAGTGTAAAATATAAGTAACCATGGATACCTATTATTCCACAGTCCATCAGAACCACGACGATTCATTATCCCCTACCAAATAATAAGATAGGATAATAAATTTTGGAAATTTGAAACCATATAGAAATTATAGAAACCTAAACATAATAAAGTTATTTCAATTAAATGTTCCAAATCATCTATACATTGCACCATCCAATTGTCAATTTTTCTACTATAATTCTTGATATTTATACTTTGCACTCAACCCACCTTAGTCTTAACTATCCATTAACCTGTAAGGGAAAAACTATTAAGAAGTAAGTAATATGAGATTAGTGAGATATCCCTCATATTATACAGACCAACAAGTTATCAAACAACCGATTAAACAATCATGTGAATACATGATCAAGCAATATGCTATGCAATATATGTAGTAGACTATGTGATACATACAACTTTGGATGTAACGTCCTTCAAAGTCAAGGTTTGAGATTTATCAGTACCAATCACAACCGAATTCTAGCATCTAGGTTTTTAACCATATATTAGAGTTCTGTATTTCATAAAATATATTTCCATTTCTTAAAAAAACAAATCTAATAGTAAACAAATTCCCAAGTCTAGTGGTAAAGTAGCTCTCAGAGTCCATACTTACTTCCGACAATGGAGGTCTCCAATTACGACCCTTAGCCACCTACGATTAACATCTCCGGCTACCAAGTAATCTTGTGAGTCATGGTAAGGTCATGTTATACAAATGTATTATACTAAAACTCTTTAATTCAATATATAGAAATAATCTTCACATAGCCTCTCTTTACCTCTATGTAAAATGATGGCCGGAATAAGTAATGCAATGTATGGTTGATGCATGATCCATTTAATTTAAGATAAGCTGAATATAGTTAAGTCAAATTATTAAACAATCAACCCATATCAACAAAGCTTCCAAATCATGTAGTAGTTGTTCAATCAAGTCTTTAGTTATCATACTTAACAATACTTTGTACAACAATTAACCAATATCAAGTACATACACATCCTAAACCCCAAGCATCAATTTATTAATATATATGATTTAGGTGCACTACAAAACAAGTATAATAATTGCAAGTGCTCACTCGATGGTAGTTGCTACATGTTGCAAACACTCAAAGGCATCTTGCCTTATTAATCCATGCTACTTAATGGATAAAATAATAATAATAAGCTAATAAGTACTTATCTATAGTGCTAAACTATCTAATTAGTTAAATAGCTTACTTCTATTTCTCAGTTTTGTTTAATTATTTAATCGCTCATAACTTTTTTTTCTTATTTGATTTTAATGATCATGTAGTTGTCTCTATTTTTTTATTCATTGGTTTTAAAGATACTTTTCAATGGTAGGGTCCACTTAGGTGATAGAATTTGCATCTATATAAGTATATTAATTATTCATTTTTTTATATATGTATTTATATGGATATTTTATATTGATTATTTATTTATTGGTTTCAAATTAACCTTATGACCTTTGATTTGATTGAAACCATAAGTAAGATATAATAAAACAAAATTTCAATATACATACATTTAAATTATATATATATATAGCCACACATATATATGTATACATATGTATGTGCATTTAGCTGTATATATATACATATACATACATATGCATACATATATATAATCTAAAATTTATTTCAGTGTAAATGTGCTTAACTTTTTGATAATTTATCATTAAGGAACCACATTTACTAATAAGATAAAATTCACTTACCTAGCCTATGATGTACAATTGTCTTTATTTGGTAACAATATAGTTTAACAACATTTATACGAAGGTGGCAAAACTTAATATTTTTCCTTACAATCATTTGGCATGGTAAGCCTTTAATAGCTATGGCAGTAACATGTTTTAGTGAAGATTCCACATCAATTCTCCTACATCCTATTGATCAAGGAGAAGGATACATAAGCTTTTTATTTGAATATTATCTTCTTAGTTGGATTTTCCAATACAGTTCCATACCGCTTTGATGGTGAATGTGATGAAGTGGAAAATATCAAAATTTATATTTTCTATCTTAAGTGATTTGGCAGTGTAGGTATTGGTTTGTATACTATCCTAGATATATATATATACTTAGCCTACTACTACTCAACTTAGGTAATAAAGCTTAGTGAAAGAATATGTTATTTTTATTCATTTATTTACTCAAATTCTTGAATCCACCATGTCGAAAGGATTTTAAAGGGGTCATCTATACTCCCTCGATGCTTACGATTAAGTTGGGGTGTCTTATTTAGTATGCATTAAAATTTTTGCAATTGGTCAATAGCTTATTTACACCATGTCACTATAATAACCCTCATCAAGATTAATAGGGATGAAAGAAAACATCTTAATGATTAATTAAAATCCCTTTTCCATTCATCTAAGCTAACATAGCAAACAACATGCCCATTTATCTTCATTTAATTAATTAATTAATCATTACTATTATTATTATAACTAATTTACTCTCCATGGTTACTAAAGTTAAGCATTCATTTATTCAACAAAATATCTTAGTTTATGTAAACCTTTTTATTTTTCTCTGTTTTTTTTTTTTCTAGAGTTGTCTTGGCTAATTTAGAATTAAGTTGTTACATTACCCATACCCAAGACATTGTGGTTTATCTAAATTTACAAGAGCTATAATAGATTTAGAAGAAGTTTACCCCTTCTTTTTCTTTTAATGGCTCCAATCACTTTGAGATGTGGCCTTCACATCTCCTTTTTACAACTATGGTTGCTTCGATGGTATAGGGTTGGTGGTTCTTTAGGTTCAACTGGATACATAAAGTTTGATGACATTCTCATTACATTCCCTAGCTCATGAACAACGTAGGTTGCAATATGGAAAGGAAAGAAGATGAAAAAGAAAAGAACCAGTCAATTTTGATGGTTCAACAACTGCTAATGGTTTTTAGATGAAGTTACAAGCTTACCTTAGGTTGTTGACGTCATTGAGGTTGTTACATAATGAAACAAAGGTGCTAGTTTGCTAAGCACTTATCACCCTATTTTCCTTTATTTAAACAATGAATGACTAGCTAATGGGAAAAGGAAAAAAAAAGGAGAAAATAAGGAAGCAATAGGAAAAAGGAAGAAGGAAGAAGAAGATATGGTGTTAGTGATGAGTTAGCAAATAGAAGGAATGGACAAGGGTTAATGGTCTAGGTGAGATATTGCATGGAATGTTAGATATGAAAAATGAATGGAATTAAGGGTATCTATAGGGATATAATGCCGGTTTAGGGAGAGAGGATATGAGTGTATTGTCTTATCATTTGAATGGAGTTTAGAGTAAGGAAAAATTTGAAGGCTCATGGTAAAGGGGATGGTGCCAGTTGGAACCAGGGAAAAGGGGATGTGTAAATCTTAATTTATGTAGGGTTTAATAATAGGCTTTAGTTAGGCTAGATTATGATAAGTTGTTATAAGGTGGCTAGATGTAGTTTAGGCTAGGTTAGATTTGATTGATTAGATAAACTTATTTGGGTATATTACACTTATGTTAATAATTAGCTAAATTAAACCAATTAAAGTAATAGATTAACGTAATTACTATTTTACCCCTATCTTTACATTTTAAGTTAAGGTTTTACATCTTTAGGGTTGGTTTTGATTTGTGGTAAAGGTTTTTATAAGCAATTAAAGTTTATGAATTTTATATTAAGATTTCTGAGTTCGTATTAAGGATTTATTTTACTTCCCTTTTTTTTTTTTTACCAGTTTTAGTTCTTTCGATCTTGTTGACTCTTGGAAATATTGATCGATTTTCGAACTTAACTCTAAATCCAAAAATCAAAATTTGTAAGGCTTACAAATATAACATTTCATTATGCAAAAAGGAATTCAAAGAAAATGTTAGTAATAGGGGAATATCAATGTTTTTCTAAAGTACTTTGCAATTTAATATGTAAATGGTAGATAATAAATGCACATGTAAGACATTAACTTTCTTCAATGTAGGAATGACATAAGAAAATTTGAAAGAAAAGTAAGAAAATAAACAAAAATCATTTTCTTGTGGTTCTCTTTTTATATACTTCCTCAAATCCAATCTAATCTTGGATAAGAAGTTTCTTAGGCCTACAAAATGAGGCCCAACCTTTAAAGTAATAAGGTTATGTTTGACCAAAATATCAGTTCCCTTCTCTTTGTCTCCTTTATTCTCAACTCTTCCAAATTACTATGAGCTATCTCTCTCTCTCTCTTCTTTATTTGTTCTGATCTAAGGTTTGGTCTCCTTGTAAGATCCAACCCAAATCTTCTCATTAAGCTCTCGTGTTTGTTTATTTATGGATTAATGCTAACACCTTCTTTGTTGTTCTTACAAGATGCATTGTAATGGCCTATTTGAGTTGGCTAAACTTCGAGGAGGGATAATGAAGAAGTGACACTAAATTTTCTCGAAGGGGGTGTAAAGTGTTTCCACCGCCACCGCCACCCCTACTTCTCCCTACCTATACACATCTTTACTCATACTTTCTATTTATACTATTTTTTTTTTTTTTAGAATAGTATTCGATACACTTTATAGTTATTTCCTACCTATTGTACATATTACAACTAAGATCTATACCTAATATGTTCATTGTAAAACGTGATATGTTGGTTTACGATTTGTAAACCTATATTTTGTTGATTGAGTTCAACTATGCCATGATATAATCCTTGTGCCATCGGGTTCTCTTCGTTGTCTATCTCTTCTAACCGTAGCAGATGCCTCCTCTTTCTAGAGAAACAACCTTATCCTAAAGGTTAATCTTAGGATAAGTAATCCAAAAAGTGTCTAAATCCTCCCAACTAGTGTCCTCAAGGCTCAACCTTTGCTAATGAACCAAAACTTACTAAATAGGGAGATCCATACGAAAAATAATATGTTGATTGAAGATCCCTAAGGGCCTAAGTACTAGGCAATTGTAAAAAGGGTTTGGAGGGAGATATAAAGAAGGTATAGATGACCTATAGGCATGCTTAAGGGTTGAAACATAAACAAACATTATGCAGCTTAGAATAGGAGGAAGAACAATCTCATGGGCACGAGAGCTTATCTTCTATAACATAAAATAAGGACCATAATAGCGCTTATAAAGTTAATGGTGCCCATGTTGTCAAAGGGATAGTTGTTTGTAAGGTTAGAGCCTAACAAAAACCAAATTAGTGGGCTCAAAAGACATATCTATCCTATGTTGGTCAAAAAGCTGCTTCATCCATGCTTAATAGGGGAATACCCATGAATTTGTTTTATTTTTAATTTTCTTAAACATTCCCTCTCTTTTACATTAGAAAAAACCTTTACTTTAAATTTTGAGGAGGTGTATATTCAAGAAATGATATCAATGTGATGCTAGAAGCATATTCATATAATATATTTCATATTTAACAATAAGCATTGCCAATAACTTATTTTAGGTGATATTTAATAAACATAACCAAAACTTGTCAAAATCTAAAACAAAAATTATTGTACTAACATCAATCAAGTCTTCTTTCATAGGTGGAGGGATCTTGATTTTGACTTGGTTGACTAAGATGCTAAAAAAGTCCATCAAACATGTTTGTCTTTAGAACAATCCCTTCAAGGAGAGATTATTCCAAAGAGTTCTTGAGATTTTACTAGCTTTTGAACCTTACCCTTTAGTTTCTTAACTTGATAGGCTAAACTCTCTTACTTGGTAAAGGTGTCATAGTCCTTCCTCTTAGGTGTTTCTCCATTGACATCATCTGATAAGAGACCCATCTATTGGAAAATTGAAAGTGACATCCCTTACCATGGTTAATTGGGGATTTTTGACAAAGAGTTACAATTTCTTTGCCAAAAGTGTATCATATGGCCTATATCCAATTTTGCTTAAGCCTTGCATTGATGGCTTGGTGCTGCATAGAGAATGCTAATGTCACCACTAAATTAGTTAAGTATTTCTCTACAAGACTATAAAGGTAAAACAATTCATGAATCACCACTACTTTGGTATTATTTCCTCTCCCACTAATTGTATGTGTAAGAAACTAATGAAGGATTTGATTTGTGGGATTATTAAGGTGGGATCCTCTAACACATTTGGGGTTATAGGTCATTTCTTTGGTTAGCTTTTGCCAGTAGTTTACAAGGGTAACTCCGCATAGGAGTTCACATGGTCGTGTGTAGAACTTAAGGGATTAGACATATTCCTTGCCATAGAATCCCATGAAGACCCAGAATTCAACTATAGTGAGAGTGAATTGGGTGTCTCTTAAGCTTAAGGATAGTGAATTTCAGGCTCCATATAGTAATTGGTTATGTTCCATTGTTAGGGTAGTGAGGAATTCTAAGGTGAGGTCCTTCTAAACTAGCTCTTAGATAGTTCAAAGTTTCTTCCAACCCCCAACATAGCTTGGATCTCGGTTTACATATTTAATTGTTTAATGATTTCATAATATAAGAAGCTAGATCTTGAAAAGATCTTCTCTCATAGCATATCAAATCTTACTTGATATTATGAAGGATGATAATTCACATACAAGAATGAAGCTATGTATATATGGAAACGTAGCTACATATTGCTGCTCTACAAAAAGGATACCTAATCTTTGATAAACATGGTTAAGTAAATAATCACTAAAATAGGTAATAACCAAGATTAATAAGATTTGTTCTAGTTTTAGGAATAGCTTAAAGAAGGATGTGATAAAAGAAGGAAAGTGGATTTACAATATAAGGGAGCTAAATTAGACAAGTTTTAAGCTGATAAATCAAGAAGAACTTGAACATGATTGTTCACAGGTGGGATTACAAGTGTAATCACTAAGCATAAACAATAATTTATGATTTAAACATGAACACGAAGAAGATTACAGGTGCAATCTTAGCAGTGGTCCTTATCCTTAACCATACACACTTAACTTAAGAGAGGATCATGCCTAAGATCATAGGTGTAATCTATAAGGCGTGTTGCTCTGATACTTATTTACTTAATTTCATGACAAGAGGAATATGGGTCATCTCATAATCTTTTTCAATCTTCCCTATCAATGTAGATCACATCTCGTATCATGATTATGATCTTTGAATTTGTTCTCCTTGGCATGAATAAACTATTGTTAAGCTTCCTAAACTTGAAACACTTCAAAAGATTCTTCAAAGTAGAGTATGTTGAACTGTCGGATGATAAAAACCAAAATCTTAATGACAAAGCAAGAGAAGAATAGAAAGAAAAGAAAGTAGCTTAGTTTGCCTCCTACGAAGTGCTATTGTTTAACGTTGTTTGCTTGATGGATTAAGATAGAAACTATCCATTTTCTTAAATTGAGAAGAGGTTAAACTTGATATGGTCTTCTTAATCAAAATATCCTCCTAAGTACAGTATGAGTAGTGACCATTTACTTTAAATGTCCCTCGCTGAGGATGTGAAATTTCCACAATAACATACAAGAATATTTAGGGTCTAAACCATCGTGATTTAAGTTTACTTAGGAAAAGTCGTAGTCAGGATTGAAATAAGAGGACCTCAATTCTAACTTAGAATTGATTTCTTTACTTTATCCAACTATCATGGTATCACTTGGCTTGTTCCTTGAATAGTCTTGTGTTCTCTAAGCCATTTCATGCTATTCTGTTAGCTCATTAAGCTAAAGTTTCCTATGCTTACATGCACACTCAATTTCCATGCTTTTGGAATGGTGCCTATAGGTCACTTATATGCTGTCTAATGTGCCCATAGAGCATTATCGATTTTTTAAACCAATCTCATATATTGTGCTCAACCATCTTTTCTAAAACCCTTTTTAAATCCTTATTTGCAACTTCTACTTATCCACCCATTTGTAGGTGGTATGGTGTGGCAATTTTGTGAGTAATGCCATATCACTTGAACACCTTCCCAATTGAACATTACAAAAGTAGATTCTTCGATCACTTGTAATTGCTCTAAGTGCACCAAACCTAGTAAGTATACTTTTAAAGAATTGTTTCACCACCCTTCATTTGTTGGTAAAACTTAAGCTTCTACTCATTTGGCTGCAAAATTTGTTGCTATGAGGATATATTTGATTTTTTTAGAATTTAGGAATGGTCCCATGAAATTGATACCCCATATATCAAAGGCTTCATAAATTAAGCATGGATTTTGAGGTTTTTGGTCTCTTTTGGAAATATTACCTACCCTTTAGCACCTACTACATTAGCTTACAAACTTCTAAGCATCCCTGAAAAGTGTTAGCTAGTAGAATCCAAACTTAAGGACCATGTGTGCTATTTGTTTGCACTGAGGTGTCCTCCAATTAGCCTTGAGTGATAATGACGTAAAATCTACCAACGTTCTAAGTGAGATATACATTTATGAATCATTTGATCTACATGAATCTTAAATAAATACAAGTCTTCCCAAAAGTACTTCTTCACATCATGGAAAAATTTCTTCTTTTGTCAATAATCCAATCCTTTTGGGAAAATGTTAGTCACTAAATAATTTGTTATGTTAACAAACTAAGGAATTTCCCATGTACTTACCTAATAAAGTTACTCCTTTAGGAATTCATCATTAATAGCTCACTCATCTAACTTTTATAAGGATGGATTCTCTAAGCAGGATATATGATCTATAGACAAATTCTCCATTCCCTTTTTATCTTATATTTCTAAGTTAAACTTTTGAAGTAGTAATACCCACCTAATCAATCTAGGCTTGGCATTTGTTTTTGTTTAACAAATAATACAAATTAAATAGTTGCTAAGCTTGGTTTTTTCCCTCCCAATTCTTTTTGAATTAGGTCTTCTTCAAACCGATCAGTACTAAACCTTTACCTATTTAGGGATCAAAAGTGGTTCAAAATGGGGCTTCATTTAGGGGTCAGTTGGGTTGGAGCTCTACGAGTTGAACTCTTCCTACAATAACAGATGAGGGGGGCATTTCTAGTGGTTTTGGACTATAGCGGTCTAAGAATGGTACTAGGCTTAACTCTGCTATTGGTGGTGTTTGTCGCAGTGGGGGTTGAGTGCTCATGTACACGGATGGTTCAGGATTTGGTTTGTTTGGTGAAAGAGAGGTTCATATAGTAGAAGAGGTTAGAGTATGGCTATGATGCGGTAGCGTTTCATGCGGTGGTTTGTACGATAGTAGGTGTATGAAGGACGTTAGGGAGTAAGGGTCGTGTAACATAATGTGTGTTGTGTTATCATTCGAGGGAGAGAAGTGTGTGGCTCAATGGAATTGATGCATGTAAGGGGGTGGTTCGTATGATCGAGTAGTGTTGTAGATTGTAGAAAGAGGGTAGAGTTAGGTCGTAGTATTGATTGGCAAGAGAGAGATGATGGCTGTGATGTGTGGTTCATTATTCATGCTTGTCTATCGATGTATGGTGGTATTCAGAGAGAGTGAGGGATCGTGTGAGGGGTTAGTTTTATGTATTGGCTATCAATTTAACGTGAAGGCCAAAAGAGAGAAGATGAAGGTAGGGTGCTCGTGTCTTTATGTTGTGACCAGTAGCCAGGATGGGGTCATCGGATTAAGGTTTGGTGTTAGTGGTGTAGTAAATGGCCAAGGGAGAGATAGGTTAGGGGAAAGAGAGGAGGCTAAGAGAGAAAGAGGGGGCCTATTTGTTTTCAAAGTAGATCCTTCCCCGTGCATCTATGGGTGTCAGTGTTTAACAAAAAAGTAAGAGAGGAAGAGTGGCAAGAGATAGATAGGTGGAGTGAGAGAGATAGTTGATTGAGAGAGAGAGAGAGAGCCTACCAAGAGAGTATTGAATCTGTATGTCTCATAGCCCCCAAAGCATGGATTTGCCCCCCTTCGTGTGTTGTGTTTCAAAATAAAAAAAGAAACCCCTTTTACTTATGTATGTGTTCCAAATGTCCCCCTTTTTGTATGTAGTGTTTTCTCTTTTTTTTCTTTAAATGAGAAAGTGAAGGAAAAAAAAAGGTAAGGGGAGAAGGAAAAAAAAAAGAAAGAAAGAAAATTTATTGTCTAAATTAATCACAAAATGCTATGTGTCAATTTCAAACATGAGGCCCAGTAATGGCTTGACATGTGCCCACATGTGGAGTTTGAAAAAGAAAAAGATAAAAAGGCATTTTTTATGCCTTTAGCAAGTTGCAAACCCAAGACCTTTAACTAAACCCATGCAATGTCTATAAAGTTATTCGTTAGGCCATTATCTTATGCCTTGTCCATATAAATTGCATAAATGGGCTAGGTCAGTTTCGACTAGATTCAAATCTAAGCCTAGATTCAATGGTCATTTACTTAGATTTATTTAAATTAAGAAATCTCTTCTTATTAAACTAAAAAATGTTATTATTTTCTAAATTCTCAATTTTTTAATTTTTTTTCAATCTTTTTTTTTTTACTTTTCAAAATTTTTATATATTTTTCTAAAATTTTCCATTTTTTTGTATTTTTTCTAAATTTCTATTTTTTTTGTGTTTTTTCTTATTTTACAATTTTTTTTTGTATTTTCCTAAAGTTCATATTTTTGGGTTTTCTTATTTTTTTCTATTTTTATTAATTTAAAAATACAAGGTAGGCAAAGCCCTCTTAGAGTTAGCTAAGACCCTAAACTGAAATGAGAAAACTTAGTCGTGCCCCAATGAGCTGACTAACTAAGGTGGGGAAAACACTACTAAAGCTGGCAAAGACCTTAAACTAAATGACAAAACTTGGTCGTGCTTCAATGAGCTGACTAGCTAAGATGGGTAAAGCGCTCCTTAAGGTAGGTAAAAAACTTGGTCATACCCCAATGAGATAACTAACCAAGATGGGTAAAGCACTCCTAGAGCTGGCTAAGACCCTAAAAGATAGAGAAAACTTGGTCATGCCCCAACGAGTTGACTAACTAAGGCGGAAGCATCTTTGGTAGATGAATAACCCTAACTTTTGGAATCGATGATGAGAGGAAGCGCCCTTTGGGCTTACCTAAGAAAAATTGGAAAAAGAGAGTACCTTATGGGTTTGTAAAGAGGATTTGATGAGGAGAGGCATCTTATGGGCTCACTTAAGAGAAATTAACAAAAGGAAGCACCTTATGGGCTTGCTTGAAAGAAAATGGTGAAAGAAAGCACCCAATGGGCTTGCTTGAAAGAAAATGGTGAAAGAAAGCACCTAATGGGCTTGTTAAGAGAAAGTTAATGATGAGACATGCCCTGTGGGCTCACTTGAGAGGATTTGATGAGAGAAAGTGCCCAACAGGCTTGCTAAGAGAAAGTTGATAAGGAGATGCGCCCTGTGGGCTTATTTGAGAGAAAAAGACAAAAGGAAGCGCCCTATAGGCTTGCTATGAGAATTTGATAAAAAGAAATGCCCTTTGGGTTCATTGGAAAAAGAGAAGCGCTCTATGGGCTCGCTTGAGAGAATTTGATAACAACAAGCAACCAATGGGCTCATTAAGAGAATCAACAAGAAAAGGAAGCACCGTATGGGCATGCTACAAACAAGTTGGTCAAGAGAAGCAACTAGTGGCGCACTAAAAGGATTTGATGAGGAGAAGCACCCTAGAGGCTCACTTAAGAGAAATTAACAATTGAAATTGCCCTATATGCTCCCTAAAGGAATAGAAGAGCCATAAAGATGAGCAAGATCCCTAAAAATGAAAGATGAGATAGCACCATAAAGTTTAGTTTAATCCTTAAAACAAATAAATGAGTAAGTTAATGCTCTGAGAGCTGGCTAACATCCTAGAAAGATAGGATAGTGCCCTAAAGGTTGGCTGGAATGCCAAAAAGAAAAAAAAGAGGGGTTAGCACTGTAAGAGCTGGCTAAAACCCTAGAAAGATTAGATAATACCCTAAAGGTTGGCTGGAACCCTGAAAGGAATAAAATAGGGGTCAATACACCAAGAGTTGGCTAAAACCTTAAAAAAAAAAGGAAGTCGGGGTAGTACCCTAAAGGCTAGCTGGAACCCTGAAATGAATAAAATAGGAGTAAGCACTCCAAGAGTCGGCTAAAACCCTAAAAAGAAAAATGGAAGATGGGGGCAATGCCCTTAAGGCTAACTAAAACCTTAAAAAGAATAAAAGAAGGGTCATTGCTTTAAGAGCTAGCTAGAGCCCTAAAAAAAAAAAATGAAGATGAGGTAGCACCCTAAAGGCTAGCTAGAACCCTAAAAAGAATAAAAGAGGAGTCAGCGCTCTAAGAGCTAACTAATACCCTAGAAAGACGAGACAATGTCCTAAAGGCTGGCTATAACCCTAAAAAGAATAAAAGAGGGGTCAATGCTCTAAGAGCTAGCTAACACCCTAGAAAGACGAGACAATGCCCTAAAGGTTGGTGTAACCCTAAAAGGAATAAAAGAGGGGGTCAGTGCTCTAAGAGTTAGCTATAACCCTAAGAGGAATTTTGATGAAAGATTGAAGAAGTAAGGTAAGGAAAGCAACTGTTTTAAAAGACTTCTTAACTTAGAAAAGTATTTATAAGAAGATTGTTAAAAAACCATTTATAAAAAAAGAAAAATTTAGGGATAGGTGCCTTAATTAGCAAAAGTGTTAAGAAACTACAATAAGGAAAAATGATCTAGACTACTAAGGTTAATTTTTTTTTAAAAAAAAAAGTGACTACCTTAAGAAGGAAACAAGTGAATTGAAAGCTTGGCTACTCGAGCTAACATGGATTAGACTAAAATCTTGTGACAAGCCTTTATTTTTCTCTCTCTTTTTTTCTTCTCTTTCTCTTTTTTTTTTTTGAAAGTTTTGCCAACATGTATAAATTCTTATTTAAGGAACAATCTTATAACCCCCTATCCTACGTAATCATGTACAGTTTCTTAATGCCCCTGAACCAAGGGCTTCTCATAGGGCTTTGGTGATTTCGAGACATTCCTTTCTTAAGGAAAAGGTAACTCATGATTAGTTTAGTCAAAGAGGTCTTCCTTACTAACTCTCAGTCTAGATTTTTCTTTTGACCTTAGTTTAAAAAATTACAATCCATTTTGTAAGTAATACGTCTTGATCAATCCATTACGTCTTTGCAGTTCAACATTATGAATTTAAGCTTTTTGTCCAAGGGTTTAAAAAAGGATTAATGAAGAGGCCTATTTTAAAAGAAATACTTTTATTAATCCTAAGTATACAAGTCAAGAACCTTAAGGAAAAAAATAGAAGTATCCTTGCCTTAATTTCAAAAACAACTTTTATTAAAGATAAATTATCTTTTAAGATCCAAAGAGCTTTTACATATGTAAGAGTGGTACTGTAGGTGAGGAGGCCTTATAAGATTCAGTATTGGTAAGAGAGGCTTCATAGTGTCAGAGTAGATATGGAGATTTGGGTTTTTAGGCTTTGGAGCATGATTTAGGGCCTTATGTTGCTTGGGGCTTTTTAGGCTCAAGTTCCTTGCCTTTCAATTCAGTTTGCTACCCTTATTAGGATATGACATATCTCTTGGGGCTTTTCTCTTACACCTAGGCCTAATTCTTTGGCCTATTTTTTTTTTTCATATTCTCTTTACTTTGCCCCACTATATCTTACTATTCTTTCCTTTCCTTTTGACTCTAAGAGTGATTATTACAGAGTTTTTTTATTTTTAATTGATTTAAGGCCATAAATCCATAGATTTCTAGTGTATGGGCTTAAGGTGTTTGAAAAGGAAATTGGCTTCTCTTCATTTCAAAGAAAAATAATTTATCTGAAATAAAAGTCATTTTTGAATTAATGTTACTTACATAAGCATAAACCAATATTATCCCTATCTTCTAATCAATGACCCTAACCTCCAAATTGCCCCATTGTGGGGTGGTTCTTGACAGGGTTTGAATTTGAAAATTCTCCAAATTGGTCCAACTAGGTTGACAACAGGTAATTGTGTTTAGGATTTGAAAATGAATGCCTAACTTTATTTTAATCTATGTATCACATTTAAAGTGGACCTCTTTTAAGGAATAAGCCCAAAGTATCCTCAACATTATGCCGCTCAATTCTCAAAGTATTTTAGGTTGGTGTATAGAATATAGTTTTCCTCTACTCATTCTAAACCTTTTTTTTTTTTAAAGTGAGTTACTGATTTTAAGGAGGAATCCATATTTATTCGCTTAAGGTGAAGATTGGCTTTACCCTTTAATTTCTCAAGTCATGCATTGGTATTTGACTTTGTGTTTTCGTTCAGTTCATAATTGGGCTTGGCTTTCTAAACAAATTAGGGGTTCTAGCTTAGCTTGGTTACTTTTAGGCACTGAGGATTGTGCTCAAGTCAGTTGCCTCAATGGGCTATGGTTCATGTTTGGATTGGTTACCTAGCTTAGTAGCTTATGTTCAGGTAGGTCACTTGAATGAGCCTAAGGTTGGTGTTTAAATTAAACGTCTAGCCAAATGAGCCAAAAGGTTTCGTGTTTGGGTTGGATGGCCGAATGGGCCCAAGGTTAGTGTTTTAGATTGAATGGGCCAAGAGACTAATGCTTGGGTTGAATGGGCTAAGGGGCTCGGGTTGAATGGACTAAAGGGCTCATGTTTAGCTTCCTTAATAGGTCGAGGGACCTCGTATGGTTTGGAAACCAAGTATTTGGGTTGATTACTTGAGTGGGCTAGAGGCCTAAGCGTGTGTTGGCTCCTTAAGCCCATGTGGATTTATAGCCATTAGCAAATTTTCTTTTCATTTTTATATATTTTTCTCTTTTTCAATTTTGTTCTTTCTTCTTCTTTTACATTTTTTTAAGAGGGAGAAAGGTAATTTTTTTTTCAAAAAACAAGAAAAATTGGTAGTGATTTTTTAGGGTGCTATTTACAAATTTATAGATTTTATTTACATTTCCTTAAATGAGAACGAATAGTAGTTAGACAAATTTTTATTGAAAGACTATTTATAATGATAAGAATGTTAAAAAAAATATGAAGACCAATGAACAAAATAAAACTTCATTATTTTGAAAGAGATCAGAATACAGAAACAAAGGTAAAGATCTTAACACTTATTCTAAAACTTTATTCTAGGCTCTTTAGATTTTTGCTGGAAAAACCTTACATTAAGTCTCGTATACAAGCCTTAAGGTCTTCTATCATCTCATAAGTATCCCCAATGGCCTATGCTAGAAGGGACCTTAAGGCTTAGTTATGAGTCTCTAAACACTCGAGCTTTTGCTTCAAATAGGCAATTTCATCTCTTAGCATCTGCTTATGAATCTTATAAATGTCCACTGGCTTATTGTTTGCCTAATCATTTACTTGGTTGTCTGCCATCCTAAGTCTATACATTTTATGGATGAGAATCAATCATCAATGCAACAAAAGAAAAAAAAAAGTGGAAAAATGCAGATGTTAAGATCATTTGGGTTAATACATTACTCCTTAAGTTATAACCCTAACTTTAATTTTCAAAAACTTGATTGCAAAAACTCTTGAAAAATTAGTAAGGTTGCAGTTTTTTAAGGGTAATGTATTAACTTAAGCTCGAAAGGGAGTATATACAACTAACGTAGGTTATAGAAGGTCCTTAAGCTCCGTGACCTTACTTAATTTTAAAAAACACTTTTATTAGTCACAATGAGCTTAAGTGGGGTAGCCTAATCAACCCTGAATTGTGGCTAGACCACTATGCCTAAAACATACACAATGGCTCCCCTCTAGGGTTTTAAGATAGCCTAGATTTGACCACATCTACCCTACATCTTTGATGCAACAGATGAGCCCCCTATGCCTTGGTTTATGTGATATGCAAAATAAATACAATAATTAAAACAAAATATTCACATGAAATTAATAACAAATATACAAATAAATAAATAAATAAACAAACAACTAAATAACATGGGTATTTTGAAAAGCAATTTTAGTTTTAGAATGTTTTTAAGTGGCTAGCCTTCTTGACGATCCTTAGTAGAGTCGCCAAACTGTTGAGCTTGCTTTTTTTCCTCCCAGTTCTTTTTTAATTAGGTCTTTTTTTAAATTGATCAGTATTAAACCCTTACCCATTTAGTCTTGACCCTTAACTAAGGTTTAAAAAAATTGGTCCTTTTTATATTTTGAAAGTACTTTGGAGTCGCCACCTAACCAGAGTTAAGAAAAAAAGTTAAGTTATAACCAATTGGGTGAACTAGTTATAACTTAGCTACTGATCTTTCAATTAAACCATTTTATAAAATGGTTTTTTTTTTTTAAACCAGAGATCTAGATCCGAAGGCTAATTCATTAAACCCCAAATGGATACCACTTTTTAACTTTCAAATTTTAAATTTTATTTTCAATAATACCCTTTTTCTATTTCTAAACAACTAATCATATTACATGAGACTTAAACTAATTACTTTACACAATTATCTATGAAAATAGAAAAAATAAAAATTTTCATATTTTAAGTCGCCCCATACTTTGTACGGGTGCCTATGTTCCTACTATTCAAGATCAAACTTCTGTAGTTTATTTACCAAAAACATAGAGGGATGAATAGATTTTATTTTTGAAAACTAATCGGGTTTACATTTTTACCTATTTTGATTTGTTTAATGAAATTTCCTAAAAGGTCCTAAATAAAAATTTATTTATGGAAAGTTCTAGAAATATCTTAATGTAGGAGTGATCTACTTATTTTTATTTATTTTTGAAAAGTTGCTTTTCCTAAGTGATAAAATGAATTTTATTTGCTCATTTATTCTATTTTATTTATTATTTTTTATATTTTTGGTTAGAACGTGAAAAAAAATAACACTAAACTAAATACTTCTTCCCCTTCTCTTTTTTTTTTCTCTTTTTTCTTCTTTTTACAAGTACATTTACAATGTAAAGAATGAAATAACAACAAATAAAATAAATAAATAACAAAAAGAAACGAAGTTGGACCAATAGGCATAAGGGGTCAGAAGCGGTCTGAAATGGGGCTTTAGTTCAGGGTCAATCGAGTTGGGTCGGTTCAAGCCAAATCTCTAGTCGGTTGGGTTGGAGCTTTATGGGTTGAACTCTTCTAACAACAATAGACGAGGGGGAGGGTTGTTTCTAATGATTTTGAGGAGATTTTCAAGTAAGTGAAGGATTTTTGTGAATTTGGTATTGGACTTTAGGGGTCTAGGAATCACACCACAGCATAACTCGACTATTAATGGTGGCTGGTGGTGCTCGTTGTAGTGAGGGTCGTGCGTTTGTATGTAGGGATGGTTCAAGATTTGGTTTGTTGGGTGGTGAAAGAGAGGGTCATGTAGAGGAAGAGGTTAGAGTGTGGCTACGATGCAGTGGCGTTGTGTGTGGTGGTTTGTGCGATAGTGGATGTATGAGGGTATTCAAAGAGTGAGGGTCAAGTGGCATAGTACGTGTTGTGTTGTTGTCTAAAGGAGAGAAGTGTGTGGCTTGGTGGAGTTGATACGTATGAGGGGGTGGTTTGTGTAGTGAGGTAGTGCTGCAGATTGTAGTAAGAGGGTAGAGTTGGGTCGTAGTATTGATTGGCGAAAGAGAGATGATGGGTTATGATGTGTGGTTCATTGTTCATGCTTGTGCATCGGTGTTTGGTGGTGTTTAGAGAGGGTAAGGGATTATGTAAGGGGTTAGTTTAGTATATTGGCTTTAAGTTTGGGGTGAAGGCTAAGAGAGAGAGTACGAGGGTTGAGTGGTCACTTTTGTATGTTGTAACTAGTAGTAAGGATAGGGTTGTTAGATTGGGGTTTGGTATCGGTAGCACGATGAATGGCTGAGAGATAGATAGGTTGAGGGAAAGAGAGGAGGCCAAGAGAGAGAGAGAGGGCCTATTTGTTTTCAAAGTGGATCTTCCCCCCCTGTACACCTATGGGTGTTAGTGTTAGAAAAATAGTGAAAGAGGTAGAGTCAGTTAAGAGGGAAATGAGAGATAGATAAGTTCAGAGAGAAAGATAGCCAAGAGAGAAGGAGAGTCAATCAAGAGAGAGAGAGCTTGCCAAGTGAGTGTCTAATCTATGTGTATGTGTGTATATGTGTGATGTCCCCCAAAGCATGGATTTCCTCCTTTCATGTCTTGTGTTTAGACGTGTATGTGTGTTCCAAGTATCCTCTCTTCCACGTGTAATGTTTTCTCCTTCTTTTTTAAACAAGAAAGTGAAGGAAAAAAAGGAAAGGGGAGAAGGAAAAAAAAAAGAAAGAAAATTTGTTGTCTAAAATTGGGTAGAAATATATATATATATATATATGTATAAGACTATGTCTAAAATTGGGTGTAAATATGTGTATAAGTATATGTATATGCATATAAATATGTACAATAAAAGTATAGTACACGTATGAATACATATGTATACATGTATAGATATATGTATGTGTATACGTATATTTATATAAGTACATATACTAATGTATAAAGTATAAGTGTCTTCCATGGTATACTAAATATAATAACATAAACAAGAATACATATATACTTATGTATATGTATGAGTGTACAAAATAAAACATTAAATATAAATACATACAATAAAATATTAGATATAATAAAATAACTAAGAGTTATATGTATGTTTGTAAACACATAAGTATGTGAGTATAATACCACATATACTAAATACAATTATTTAATATAATATAATCAAATATACATACATATATAATGGGCCGAACTAATAATATACAAATAAGGCGCATGAGTTATGAATTAATTAAATATAATATATATATATTGAATAATAATAATATAAAATTTAAAAATATATATAAAAAATCACAAAAACTCAATAAAATACCAAACGAATCAAATTGTGCCACGTCAGCAATTATATCCAAATAAATAATTCAACTGAAAACTTCAAAATAATTAAGGAATAATAATAAAAAAATTTATAAAAATAAATAAATAAATAAAAATATAAAATTTAGAAATTAATTAAATCATAAAACACCAAAGAAAACTTAAAATTAATAAATAAAATTATTTTAGTCAAAATAATTAAATTTCTCATAATTTAAACTTATCTCGAAAAATGCAGGTTTTAACTTCCGAAACGGAACCTACTACGTGAATCTATACTAAAAAATAATAAGAATCGACTATAAGTTTATAAATAATGAAGTTAGAATGGAAAAGCTATACGTAATTTAGGATTTAGAAAAAAACGAAGGATATAACTAAATTGATTGCATTATTTAAATGATAAGATCTTATAAATAAATAATTAGAATAAAACCTTAACCAATAAACAAATATTCAAACACAATTATTTATAAATGTACATATATAGATTCTTACAAGAGAAAATCAATAAACATATGTAAAACACGAATAAGACAAAATTATAAGGCCATGAGATTCTTTTAAACATCAAATTGTTAAATATATGCACGTATACTTAAAATTCAAAACATGTTGAAGAAGATATGTTTTATATGCACTAGCAATATATGTATTAATAAAAAATAGTAATAATAATAATAATGACAACTAATAATAAGGATGGTGATGATGATGATAATAATAATAACAATAACATAAAATCATGCAAATAGAGGAAATAAATTGAATATGAGTATATAAACATGTACAGTATAATCTTAAAATAATACTACAATATCATTCAATTTAAGTTTTTAGTTGTGCAAATATACGATTTCAATATCTCTACCTAACTTTATTATTTTGTCTAACTTAACTTACTATAAATGGGAATCACAATTAAATTATAATATAATAATATGCTAATATAAAACTTATGAAAAGTGGAAAGATCTAAACTTGAATAGTATTTACTAAATTATATATTATTACTTTACAATAAAATAATAGTTCCCAATCATCACGATAAACAACTTAAGGCATGTTTATATCACACATGGGTCACAGTAGGAAACTAAGCAAACTACGATAAGCATATAGTTAACTGAGAAACCTAGCATTTTGAAATACTTATAAGTCCTATTATCTTTTAAGTACTCAATTGTGAAGTATGGAAAACCCAAAGGTTGGGAGAATGAGCAATAATCTAAGCGAAGGAGTTCTAATGACCTGTTATCTACTTGTGCATGTTATTTGTGTGATGTTTTGCTGATTGTTATACCTGTATGTTTAAATGACTATTTTCCTTATTTTTATCATCTATATGATCACCTTTTTAAACTGGTAAATATAAATTTCTAACTAAAATAACTGATTATATTCATGATATGTCTATGAGTCAACTGATGTATTAATGGAGAGTGCTAGCTTTATAAAATTTTGAGAGAAGTATTTTTGAAAAACGTTTTTACAATCTTAAACAAATATTTATATGATTTTTATAAGGGGTCGTGATGCCCATAAATGATATTTTTATTGTTAAAATAAAGCTAGCATAGGATCTTTAATTCATAGCAAGAAGACTTGCTTTATTGTATCTGTGGAGCTTAGGATATATTTTGATTGTGAGAGGGCTCGCATATTTGTGCTCATAGAGCTTTGAATATATGCTAATAGCAAAAGGGCTCACATATTTGTGCCTGTAGAGCTTTAAATATATGTTGATAGCGAGAGGACTCGCTTAGTCATGCTTGAAAGGCCTTAGATGGTGGATGGCCCTAGTTAGGGTCCACTTATTTGGATTGGTATTTCTTTCTTGACTAAGGTAATAGTCAAGTGTCGCTTGGAGGGATGGTACCCCTAGGCAATCTCATGCAAATAAGGTGAGGTGCCTCGTGCGGGTAAGCACGAGGGATAATCGAATTGTAGAGACATAATTCTATACCTTTTATAGTTCCAAACTCCTATGGATGTGTTACTTGCATTCATTGTGCTTGCATTCATTTTGTATGTAGGTAACTTGCATGCGTGCTAATAATACTTGATAACTTGCTTGCACGATAGTGATGAGGGATGAACTCACTGAGCTATTTTATGCCCATTTCCTTACAGGTTTTTTTGCAGGTTCATTTAGATTAGGATTAGGATAAATCTCGAGTGTTAAGTGTAAAGTGAAGATAAGTATGTTAATGTTAGAATTAGTTGAGAATCTTACAGATTGTATAGAAACATCTTTTGTAGAGAATGTTTATGTGCTAAAGTTTAGTATAATTTAATATTTTGGTCATTTTATAAAGTTGGTTTACCTTATCTTATTATTTAGTAGGGGATACTGATTCTCTATAGTTCTAAAGAACTATGGAATATTGGATATTTATAGTTAGTTATATTTTACAATAAGTTAATTAATTAAAAATTAGAAACCCTAGTGATTAATGGTTTAGAGTCTTGTAATCTCTAACCTGCAAGGTAATTTGTATATCATGTATGTACACATGATATGAAAATTTTAGTTAATCCTCTTAGGCCCCCTATGGGGCCCTGATAGTAGCGTAGTTCTCTTAAGTTTCTATGAAGGTTTTACTGGCATAATATATTGGCTAGAAGTGTTTCTCTCACCTTTGCCCTAAAATTGTACCTATAGTGTAGTTACTTGCATCGCACATAAGTTCAAATGGCCAATTTCAATGTGGTGCTTTCATTATAGGGGTATGCATCAGCTTCTCCTTAAGAACATTAAATGCCTACAAACCTTGCATGGCTTAAGAAATTGCATATTGCTTTAACTAAAGTGGGAGGAGGCAACTGTACAATAGTGTTAATTTTTGCATTGTCACTTTAATACCTCTCCACTTGCACCATGGCATTTCTCCCAACTTAACACTAGATTTGTTTCTTCACATCTAGCTAGCACTTTTGCAAGTTCATAAGACATTGATTGAAAGAATTCTTGAAAACTGCACCATTATCATTCCTCTTTACTTTGGCATAACCTACTCAAGACTAACTCATGAATTGTCAAAAATTAGATAGATAATACTTGCATTAAGAAGCTTTATTACTTCAACTTTAATCACTTCTTTCATGTTTGAGTTAAATTGCCTTTACGATTGCCCTACCAATTTATGTCCTTCCATGAGTAGTTTATGGGTACAAAAGTATAGGTTAATTCCCTTTAGGTTTGAAATATTCCAAGAAATTACCCTTTTGCGATTCCGAAGTACATTTAAAAGCTTTTGCTTCTATTCTTCATTCAACTTAGAAGAGACTACCATAGTCAAATTTGTATGCCATTCTAAGGGGGCATATTTTAGGTAATCTGGCAATTGCTTTAGTTTTAAGATAAGAGGCTCTTCAATAGAAGGGTTGAGATTTGCCTCTTTTTCCTACTTTATCCTTTCAAACCTATTCTTATTGATAGTTGGTAGGTTAGCTTCTAGTTGTGGTGTTACTTTAGCATAAGTCGAATTGCTTGCCAACTCTTCTTGTTCTCCATATTTTAAACAATAATCTAAAGGATCCTTTGTTAATAATTCCTACAAAACATTAGTTATAAAGGTATCAGCAATGTTAAGGTAAAAACATGTGTCATCTTGTTCAATATACTTTTTCATTGCCTCTTTTATTTTAAATACCATCTCTTATTCTCTTACCTTAAGATAAGCTTGCCATTAGAAATACCAATAATGGCTTTAGCTATAGTAAAAAAGGGTCCCTAAGATGAGTAGTACTTCAATGTCCTTATTTATGTCCAAAATTACAAAATTTGTAGGAAAAGCAAATTTATTTACCTTAGTAAACATATCTTCAATTATACCCTTAGGGTACATTACAAATCTATTAGTTGATTGCAAACTCATTTTGGTTGGTTTTGGTTCTCCTAAGCTTAGCTTGATAAATGATTTATATGGTGTTAAGGTTATGCTAGCACATAAGTTAGCTAATGATTTCTTAATAGATAAATCACCAATTAAGCAAGAGATAGTAAAAATTCCTAAATCCATCAACTTTGTTTAGATCTTCTTTTAGAGTGTTGTTGAATATTCTTTACACAAAGTTACTATAAATAGTTCCTTTAGCTTCTTTTTATTAGACAATAGTTCCTCTAAAAATTTTGCATACCTAACCATCTGCAACAAAGCTTCAACAAAAGATAAGTTAATATGAAATTAATTGAAAGGATTTAAAAATTTATCATATTACTCGTTTAGGTGCTCCATCTTAAGTTGAGGAGGGTAAGGTATTAGCGGCTTATATTCTTTTACTTTCTATGACTGTACCCTTTCCATTGCAATTTCTAGAGTCTCCTTAACTTTGTGTTCCTAATCTTCTACCACTGACTCTTGGTTTACTTGTTTCTTATCAACTTAGTTTTTCAACTATAGCACCTAACCATTCTTAAGAGTTACAGCTTCTGCTTATGCTTGAGGAGGTGGTTCTTGTTGCCATTCAATAGTAATATTTGCAAGCTGTTCAATTCATCTTTTGGTGCTCATCAATCAAGCTTCATTATTTTCTACATACTTAGTCAGCATGCCTTCTGACCTTAACTTTTCTTCTCCAAGCAAGAAGCTCTAACATCTTTAGGAATAACTAATGTACTTCGATTAAGTTCCATATGGATACTCTCCCTATAGTTCAATCAATCTTACATCATTCTTTAAGATCACTATAAGGTACACATTGAAATCCTCATTGATTCACAACATAATCAGTTTGTCTTATATTATATTGTCCTCCATATAAATCTTTCTAGATTTATAGAATTCATCATCATGGAATGTTCTAGAGGCATATATAAGGTTACCAACCTTTGACATAGTACCTCAACCTTTACTACTAAGGTTGTGGTAATGTCCAAATCCCATATGCCTAAACTCTTTTTATTAGCTCTAATGTTCTCCTAATGATAGCTATTCATTGCTAATCTCTCAATCTTAAATTGAGCTTCTTCAAGTGTTTTCATATTCAATATCCCTTTTGCAGCTAAATCAACTGATTGTTTAGTAGAAAAATTTAAACCATTATAAAAGGTTTTTACCTACATCCAAAGTGAACGGCTATGATGTGACCATCTTTTAAGTAGCTCCTCGAAACACTCCTAAGCATCATAAAGAGTTTCAAAATCAAACTAAACAAAGGATGAAATGTCACTTTGAAGCTTAGCAATTTTGGCGAGAGGAAAATACTATTATAAAAATTTATCAATAAGTTGTTCCCATGATAAAGGGAATAATCTCAATCGCATTGCATCATCTATGGCTACACTAATTTTGAAGGCAATATATATCTCTAAGAAATTAGTGATATGAGTATATGGAACATTACTCCAAATTCCTTAGACACAAAAAGAGACAAAAAAAATTAGACGTCTGTTGAAATTAGAAAAATAATAGAAAAATAAATGAAAGGGAAATAGTAGAATAATAAAGGAAAGAGCTTTCTTGATGCATACTCCCCAACAATAGTATTAAAAAGTTGATTGACTAGTCTATACACTTATCTAAAGAGTTTCTCTATCAATTATATCAATAGATTTTTTAGCCAAAGTATATGAATTTTCATTAAAATCAAATATAATTTCTTAATACAAGTGTAATTCATATTCTTTTTGTTTTAGTGCTCAAAAGTAGTATATATTTAAAGAATTTGAGCTTTTTATGATTAGTCTTATAGGTCACTACCAACTTAATGGTATCTACTATCTTAACGGTATACCTAATTACCATCATAACTGTAGATGATTTGAAGAGTTAGCTTGAGTAACCATCAAGCTAGTATACGTATTAGTATCAAGAATAGAATGCATGAAAGTATCACAAGGATTGGACTATACCATCATGATGGTAGTCCTAATTACCATCATGATGGTATACTAAACCCTGAATAAAAAACACACCGTTTCATTGAAGAAAGAAGAACAGCTATAGATGACACCTATTCACCATCATAATAGTAGTCCCAATTACCATCATGATAGTAGTGCCTTAACATTAAAACTTCTTCATCTTCATTTTACATAGATTATACCTAACATTTTCTCTAGTCTAAGGTTCTAGTTTTTGCTATCTCTTCTCCGTAGGTTACTTTTTAGGTAGTTTTATGATTTTCATGACATTTTCTTATATTTTCATGATTTTAGGATAGACTTTCAGTAGATTTTAGCTCCATTTAAGGTTTTGGTTTGTAGATTTCCATTGCATCCATGAAGATTGTTGGGAAAATCTTGTGGAACTCCATCATTGAGGTTGAGGAGCTCAATTTTGTAATGTTTCTCATACTTTTTCAATATTTAATGGAATGTTTATTTTCATGTTTATTTGTATTATGTGTTAGATGCTTATCCTCCATGATTGTGATGAATAGTACTTATGGATAGTGTGTGAACATGATGAAGTACTTGTAGTTATTGATGTTCTTGTATTTTAATTGTGTAAACATAGAATTTTACCTAGTTCTATGGCATAATTGGGTGTATTTCAAGGGTTGGGTTAATGTCGAGCTAGGTAGAAATTCCCATACATTGACCCTTTCCCCTTGTTATCCTACTAAGGTCTAGATACTGTAATATGATTCAAAAAACCTAAACAAAACTTAGGATTCCTAATTTGAATGGGTAATTCTTGAGAATTAGGGCTAAAATCCTTATAATCACCTTGAGCTAACATTGATTAGGATGAGAAATCAATTCTAACATTGTTATTTAATTAGTGACAAAACTTGAATAACTAGCTAATAGTATAGATGAGAGATTGATAATACAATGCTCCCACTAAATGATAGAATCCATGAAAAGAAAGTGGGATAAATTATGTGAGTATGAGTAAAATCCATGTTTAAACTATTATAAATACTCTAATAGTATGGCTACAATGATCTCAAACGATTGTTTGCTTATTACTTATACATTTTTTTTATAGAGAAATCTACATCCCAATATTAAGAAATTACTAAAATCCATGCTTAATTCCATTGTAGTTTTCCTTTCTATTTTAGATAACTTGTATGTTTTTTTATTTGAAATTGTTGAATTGGTTGCCTAAATTAGAGTAGAAATAGTATAATCTAGTACTTAATTATCTTTTTAAATTCTATTCTTTCCTTCACCACAAAATATAACATTGGTTACTCTCCTTATACTATCAATAGACTAATACGCGTGTCGTTAGTTTACGATTTCTACTAAATTTTAATTATTTATATTCATAGGAAAGTTGATTGATAGTATAGTATTCCACTATTTTTATAAAAGGGCGAATTCTTATTTGTGCATAAAATTAATGAAAGTAACATCGCGACACCAAGTTTTTGGCACCATTGCTAGAGAAGATAAGGGAAGTGAATGTTAGCTAATACTAGATTAGTATCTCTCTTTGAGACTAGGTTTAGAGTAAAGTAGATTTAGTTAAAGTTAGAGTTAGTTTTGTGTGCTCAAAATATAATTACATCTTTATTTTGTTGAGAACATTTTACTGTGTTGTTTTTGTTGGTTTATAGGACTTATGAAGAGCTTATTAAAGGTTTGATTAGTCATTTGGAGAAGAGATAAGCCTCTTGCCACAAGGTTGTATTGGGTTAGGATTGTTGAAACCCCTATGTTTTTAGCTTTTTAGGATTACCCTTGTGTTGAAATTTCAAGGACTCTATTATTTTATGTAAAGAAGAGGAGTTGCAGATTTTGAGTTGTTATTTGATCTTGAAGTTGATAGAACATTTCATAGATGATTACAAGAAAGAAAAAGAAGATTTGTTGATTTAGAGAATGAAGGGAATGGATACGATATTGGTGTAGGAATCGATGTGAATATGGATGATGGGAGTGAAGAAGGATATTAGAATAGATTTAATGGGAAAAATGGCAATGTGAATGGTAAAGGATGAAATGGTTTGAATATGAATGGTGATGGAAATGAAAAACATAGAGCTTTATAGGAGAACACTATGCCAACCGTGGAAGGTTTTGCACTAGAGGTGATATGGCCTATTATCCAAGCCAACAACTTTGAGCTTAAACTCACATTGATACAAATGGTGCAAATAAATTAGTTTAGTATAAGTGCTTTAGAAGATCTGAATGAACATCTACAGAGTTTCCTTCAATTGCGTGCAACATTAAGAAAAAATGGTGTTTCTAAGGATGTTATTCGATTGAGGCTATTTCCATTCTCCTTGACAAATAAAGCTTGAAGCTGGTTATATTCCTTACCACCTTATTCTATTACTACTTGAGAGCATTTAGCCCATAAAGTTTTGTCAAGATTCTTTCCTCCGTGCAAAACAATGAAGATGAGGAATGATATCACAATTTTCCATCAATATGATGGAGAATCCTTGTATGAGGCATGTGAACGGTTTAAAGAAATAATTAGAAGATGTCCATACCATGGAATAGCGATTTGGTTACAACTTCAAACTTTCTATAATGGTTGTTAGGAAGTTTGTAGTCTATGATTAGTGCCACATTTGGAGGTAACTTGAAGAAAAAGTCTTGACGAAGCATATGAATTGATGGAATAAATGGCTTCCAATTCCTTTAGATGGTATGTTGAGAGAACGAATGCTAGAAGAGTGGCTAGCATAGATGAGGAAGACAAATTCAACATGATAAGTTTGCAAGTTGTTGCCCTCTTTAACAAATTGAACAAGATGCTTGATTCCAAGGCAAGTTTGAGCCAAAATATTATATGTAGGAAGTGTGGTAGTGTTGATCATGATAAGTTCAATCACTAACTATATTAGAATGGGCAAGATTGAGGCATTGAGGAAGTCAATTATTTGAAAAACTTTCAACAAAGACGACTAAACAATTGGAATGGATATCTGAATAAGTGGAACTGAAATCTTAACTTTTGATATGGGAACAATCAATCGAATGGTCAAAATTTCCCACCTCTTCTATCACCACCACAACAAAGACCTTAGAGAAATTTCTAGTCACAAAGAGAGAAGGAGAACAATGGCCTACTATCTCAAGAATCAACTATTAAAATTGTTCAAATCTAGTTGTAGCAAAATTTTAAGTTGTTGGGTACTAGATTACAAGGTACATTACCAAGCAATACTAAAAAGAATCTAAGAGAGCAAGTAATGATAAGTTCACCTACAAACACATAAGCTAGTACATCTAGTGGAGAGTCAAAAGATGCAAATGTGGCTAAGAGTGATTATAATGACTACAAGAGAGATCATTATAGTGAAGACTCTAATGAATAAGTTGATGACAAATTCAAGATAATTGAAGAAGGTGTATCAGAAGAAGAGTTGGAGATTCCTATTTTAGAAGAAAGTGGGGGAGAAGAAGGAATAGAGGAAGAAGCTAATAGTGAAGGGTTAGAAAGGTTGATGGTAGAAGAAGAATCAAAGAGGATGGTTGATGAAAAGTAAGTCAAGATGTTAACTGGAGAGGAGATTTCTCAAAGGATAGCCAATACATGGAAGTTGATGATTCCCCTCCCATTCAAAGAAAAGTAATTGAAGAGAAGAATCCAAAAGAAGAATTAAGGGAAAATGATTTGAGTAAATCAAGTGAGCAAGAGAAAATCAAGCTAGCAAAGAAAGAAGAAAGTGAAGATTTTATTCCATCTCCTAAACTTGATTTTATGCATGAGAAAGTATTTGTATATGCCACCAAAGAGAGGATATTTAGGCCAGTTTACCATTCCTTGTATTATTCTTGAGAAGTACTTTTTGAGAGCTTATTGTGATTTAGGAGCATTTGATAACATTATGTCTAGAGAGCTTTTGAGAAAACTTAGACTAGAAGGATTCCTTAGAGAGGTAAATTTTGTTATGTCCTTTACTGATAGGTTAACAAAGAAACCATTGGGACTCTTTATGGATCTTGTCATAGAAGTTGGTTGTTTCAAACTATCTAGTACATTTTATTGTGATATAGATAAATGATAGAGCACAACTACTTATCCTAAGCCAATCCCTCTTGGTAATAGTTGGAGCACTAATTGATGTCAAAGGCAAGAAGATGCTATAAAGATGTAGGCTGTCTAAGGTAAAATTTTTCACAAGAAAATTCAAGGAAAAGAGGAGTGAAGATAAAGAAATTAGAGTTGATTTTAATGAGTTAAAGAATTAATTTGCTAGGGAGTGGAATGGTTCTCCTTACTGGATGTTTGGCCAATCTAAAGTTAAAGACACAAAAGAATAGGCAAAGAAATATCTTGATTTCCATCCACCATGACAACTATGAGAAAGGGTACGGTTGAGGGACTTATAACCCAAGCATTGGGTGGAAGGCAAACTACCGGAGTTTTACTTAGTTTCTATACACTATTTTTCATGTTGCTCCAGTTTTGTTTTATATTTTTAGGAAGATAGGAAAATAAGATCCTTTGAGATAGTTTTTGTTCTTTTGCCGATCTTTAAAGAGGCTTTAGGCTAGCCCCAAAAGGACTTGAAAAACAAGAAGGAATCAAAACAAAGCAGCTCAGCTAAATCCTTAGGGTAGTGATGATAAGTTGAAATTATATGAGAAATTGAAGTTGGGGGTAGGGAATAAATCGAGTGGATTGAAGTTGTAGTTGTGCTTTGTTGAATTGATAATTACATTTGTACTGAGTATTTGATTGCTAAGCCTATTTTATTTTCTTAGAACTTCTGAGTTGAGCTAAAAAGTATAAAGCAATTTCTATCTTTATCATGTTTGTGAATAAGGTTAAAATGGATTGAACTTTTTACAGTACTCTATAATAATGGACCAAATCTTTGGATTAGATTGTTACGCTTTCTATTTAACTTAACATTTATAAGTTGACAATAAGATGGTGCCACTAGTTAGAGTTAAGTGTTTACTTTTTATAAAATTGATTTTCATGTATCGTACTCTTTGAATTTCCAAGTGGCTGAGTATAGTGTTGGAAAAGATTCTGAAATTGTTTTGGTCTTAAAAAGGATTTCCTAATAAAAAATAGAATTAAAATTGGTCAAAATTCAAAAGTTGGGGGTTATCCTAACTAAAAAGAAAAAAAGAAAAAGAAAAAGGGAGAATCAGTAAACATCTAGGGCGCCCAATGACTACTTGGCACATCTTTTGGAACGATGAATTTTTGAATGGGTTCATAAGTCCCTAATGTTCAATCAAGGAAAAGGTTAGCAATAAAGAGCTCCATTGAACAAAAGTTAAGGATGTATGAGTGAAAATTGGCCATAAGTAAGAAAATTATAAATTACTGGGAAATCTAAGTAAAGAACAATCCAATTTTGTCATTTTTTTTCTTCTAAATTATGGTTGGCTTAAGGGAAGGATTAGGGGTATATATACATTGATCAACCTATAAATTGTAAGAGCCTTTGTCTTCCTTTGTGACAACTTACTTAATCTCAGGTTATCTAATCTTGAGTTAAATAAGAGGCAAAGCTTTATAAACCATGGATTAATTCATTAATTCTCTTGGATATGTAATTTAGTACACTCAACCATTTACTTAACTTTCATGAATAATGAATTGCTTGCCAAAAGCTGAATTGAAAAATGCACAACTCATTACATATAAAGTAAGGGATGGACTTAACAACCAAAGAGTAGAGAGTCCATCTTTTTCCCATTATTCTACAAGTAGTTTAAGCTTGCTTAAGAACAAGTAATTTATAAAGTTTGGGGTACTAATATGTGTGCAAAACCACATACTTATTTAAAAGATTTTTCTAATAATTATATATGATTAAATAGATTTTGAGACAAAGTGTATGAATTTTCATTAAAATCAAATATAATTTCTCAATACAAGTGTAATTCGTATTCTTTGTGTTTTAGTGCTCAAAAGTAGTATATATTTAAAGAATTTAAGATTTTTATATTTAATCTTACAGGTCTTAAGGCTACCTACTTAAGAAGCCAAAAGTTAAGAAAAAGAAGAAAACATGGAGCCAGAACTACTGGCTTGATGGTATCCCTAATTACTATCATGATAGTAGGTGATTTAAAGAGCTACCTTAAGCAACCATTGAGTTAGTACACATGCTAGTATCCAAAATAGAATGTGTAGAAGTATCATAAGGAGCGGACTACACTGTCATGATGGTAATCCCAATTATTGTCGTGACGGTGATGCTATACTGGACCTTTGAAGAAAAAATGTACTATTACATTAAAGAAAGAAGAGGAGATGTGGATCACACTTATCCACCATCATGATGGTAGTCCTAATTACCATCATAACAATAGTGCCTTGATATAAAACTTCTTCATTTTCTACAAATTTTTCTTTGCATTTTCTATGGTTTAGGGTTTTAGTTTCCACCACTCTCCTCTCTTTAGGTTATATTAGGATAGTTTTATGATTTTCATGGTATTTGCTCATATTTTCATGATTATAACATAGACTTTTAGTGGATTTTAGCTCTTTTCAAGGCTTAGGTTTGTAAATTTCCATTGTATCCATGGAGATTATTGGGGAAGTCTTGAGGAACTCCATTGTTAAGGTTGAAGAGCTCGGCTTTGTAATGTTTCTCATACTCTTTTTATGTTTAATGTAAGATTTATTTTCATGTTCATGTCTATTATGTGTTAAACATTTATCCTTCATGAATGTGATAAATAGTGCTTATTATGCTTGTGGGCAGTGTGCGAACATGATGTAATAGTTGTAGCTATTGGTGTTTTTGTATTGTGATAGTGTAAATTTGGAATTTTACTTAGTTCTATAGTGTAATTAGGTATAGCTCAAGTGTTGGGTTAATGTTGAGCTAGGTAGCAATTTCTATACATTGGTCCTTCCCCCTTGTTATCCTAATAAGGTCTACCTCTAAATAGAACCTATGATTCCTAATTTGAATGGGTAATTCTTGAGAATTAGGGCTAAAATCCCTATATTCACCTTAAGCTAAAATTGATTAAGATGAGAAATGAATTCTAACATAGTTGTTTAATTAGTGATGGGACTTGAATAACTAATTAATAGTGTAGAAATGCGATTGATAATACGACGCTCTTGCTACGTGATAAAATTTACGAAACGAAAGTAGGATAAATTTTGTGAGTGTAAGTAAAATCCATGTTTAAATATCATAAATACTGTAAAAGCATGGCCATAACTATCTCAAACAACTGTTTACTTATTACTCATACATCTTTTCATATAGAAATCAACATCCTAATATTGAGAAACTGCTAAAATCCATGCTTAATTCCATTTTAGTTTTTCCTTCTATTTTAGATAATTTGCATGTTCTTTTGTTTGAAATAACTAAATTGATTGCCTAGATTATAGTAGAAATAGTAGAATCTAGTACATAGTTATCTTTCTAAATTCTATTTTGTCCTTCACCACAAGATACGACCATGGTTACTCTCTTAATACTATCAATAGACTGATATGCTTGTCGTTAGTTCATGATTTCCACTAAAATTTAATTATTTCTATTCATAAGTGAGTCAATTGATAGTATAGTATTTCACTGCTTTTAAAAATGGGCAAATTCTTATTTGTGCGTGAAATTAGTGGAAATGATATTGTGACACCAGCTAGCAAGTACACTTTTCAAGTTAAAAATATAGTAGACTAGCATAATCTAAGTTATCAATCGCTCGATGACTACACGTACTATTGACTCTCACTTTGCTATTCTACTTTTAAATAAATATTAAAATCCAATTGTGAGACAAAACAATTAAATTCCAATAACTAAGAGAAATAAAATTTTATAACTACTAATTAATAAAGCAAGAAACTCTAATTAACCATATGGATGTCTATACTCTACTTCATTAAGAAATCAACAAGTAATAATTCAAAAGATTTATAATTTGTTTTGTATTCTTTTTAACTAAGAGAATCCAACTAGTGATATAACAGTGTTGAGTTGGGTTTTTCACCATTAGTTTTTAAAATTAAGTCTTCTTTAAACCAACTAATATTAAACCCTTACCTATTTAATATTGACTCTCAACTAGAGTTTAAAGAAAACCGGTTATTTTTATATCTTGAAATTACTTTGGATTTGCTACTTAACTGCAGACGAAAAAAAAAAAATAGTTAAGTTATAATTAATTGGGTGGATTGGTTATAGCTTAACCATTGGTCTTCTGATAAAAAACCTATTTTGAAATGGATTTTGAAACCAGAGATCTAAATCTAGCAGTTAGGAGTTTTAAACCCTTATAGATACCACTAACTTTTTAAATTTAATTTTAACCTTAAAAATCACCTTTCAATTTTAAAAGATAGAACTCGATTATTTACCTAAATGGGATAATTTGAACAATCTAAACTAAAGGGAAAATCAGGTTTTTTATTTTTATTGTTGCCCCATAATTGTCTATGTACCCGCAATTCAGGATGAGATGTATGTAGTCTTTTTTTGTAAAACTTTAGTGGATTAAGTTGATTTTAATTTTTGAAAAGAGATTAGCTTTACATTTGTATCTAGTTCATCTCATTAAAAGAAATTTTAATCTAGGTCCTAATCAAGGTTTTATTTTTGAAAAATCTAAAATGGTCCAAATTTTAAGGGGTTCAATTATAATTATTATTTTTATCTTTTAAAACTTGATTTTTCTAATTTAATTTTTTTTTTATTTATGAGCTTATTTACTTATTTCTATTCTTATTATTATCTTATTTATTATTTTTTGTTTTACTTATTTTTATTTTTATTAAACTAAAAAATAAATAAATAAACGAACTACTTTTTTCTTTTCTCCTTTTTTTTCTTTCTTTTTCTTTTCCTTTTGCTTTTCTCTTTTTTCCTTTTTTTTTGGTATTACAATTTACATGTACATAAATAAATAGCTAAATAAATAAAAAATTTACAAAACTAAATAAACAAAATAAAATGAAATAAATAAGCAAATGGAAAATAGGGCGAGACGGATGTTGGATTAGGACATGGGTCAAGGCGCGATTCAGATCTCTAATCCGAAACAAATCTGGCTTTGAATTCGAATCACGGTTGAAAGAGCAATAGTTACTTGAGTCGATTCCACTCGATTTAGCTAACAAACCAAAGGGGAAAGATGGGTTGCATGTGTTTTGTATTGGGATTAGGAGGGGTAGAACAAGTGCTGCAATGGTGAGAGGTTGTTTAGTTGGTGGTCTAAGATTAATGGTAGTAGTAGTTGTGTTCCTTGGCATTTTAGGGGTTGTTGGAACCAAGGGAGGTGCGAGGTTGATGTTTTTAGGTAATGGTGCAGTTTGCTATGAGGTTGGCCTAAGCTCAAGTCAGTAGTTCGAAGGAAGATTGCGATGGTAGTTAAGGTTTGGGTCTTGCCAGTTTGGAAGTATAGTTAGGGAGCATGGTGGTGTTTAGTTGTGGTTAGGTTAGAGAGCCTAAGTTGTAGGTAGTGTTTTTAAGGTAGTGGTGCGTTTCTAGAATAGTTAAGGAGAAGGGATCAAAGAAAGAGAGAGTTCAGTGAGTATAGAGAGAGAGTGATTGAGAAGAGAAAGAAAATGTTTACAAGTTGATTCAAAGGCTTCTCTATGATCCAGTGAGCTCCCTAACATCCCTTTTGTATACTAAATCACCCTAGAAAACAAGGAAAGCTCAAATTTGGATTAAATGAAATTTTCGAAATTTAAGTTTTTTCTGACTTTTGGAGCCTAATTTGAATGTGTATTTGACCGAATTTAGACATGTTTTTTAATCTCAATCCATAGTAGGCCATGTTTAGAATAGGATTGGAGTAAGAAATTATGACTATATGTGTGAAATTTGTGCAAAAATTATGGCCAAAGTAAAAGGGTCAAGTATATTTTGTTAGGGAAAATGGAGGAAAATGTAGGAAAAAGAATGGAAAGGGAGAGAAAATGTTGCCGTGTGTCCTTACATAACATGTCGTAATTGATGTAACATACCATGTGGCGCTACATTAGTAGGCATCCAACCTAATGTGCCATGTGTCAAGATACCTAGTGTAATGAGATCTTAATATGTAGTAGTTCCTCATTATTTAAAAAATAAAAAAATAAAAGGCTTTTGTATGCCTTCACTAAGATTCGAACTCTTAACCTGATGCTCAAACTTAATGCCAAGTCCATATGCTTATATGTTAGGTTATTAGCTTGTGCCTTGTTTATATGTGTAGTTAAATTGTACATATGGACCAAGCCAGCCTAAGCAAGATTCAAATCTAAGCCCAGGTATCTAGCCTAATCTTAACGGTCCCCTTCTTCAATAGATTAAAATTAAAATTTATTCTATTAAATTATCATTTTCTAAATTCTATAACTCTTCTATTAAATTTTTTTTCTATTTTTTGTGATTTTTCAATTTTCTAAATTTTTTCAAACTTTTTCAATTTTTTTGTATTTTATAAATTTCTTATTTTTTGTGTTTTTTCCTATCTCATATTTTTTTTATATTTTTCTTTGATTTCTTATTTTTTTATAATTTTTCCTATTTTTTGTCTTTTTTTGTATTTTTGTAAACTTCTTAATTTTTTCTAAAGTTATAATTTTTCCTATTTTTTTTTTAATTTTCCATTTTCTGTGATTTAAGTACCCTTGAGAAAATAAAATAAAATAAATGAGGCAAAAATTAGGTGTCTAAAGTTGCCCCTTTTTGTGGTGAAGTTCAGACAAAACTTTGCCACAAAGATAGGGAGACTTTTTTTGCTTTTGGGATGACTTTAAAATGACTAATTAGCTATCTTAGACTTGATCTATTGAGGATTTGGTGAAGAGGAAGTGCTTTAAGGGTCGAAAAAGGAGAAATGAAGCCTACTCATACCCTTTTAGGCTCACAACCTAGGTTGGAGTGTCTCTAGCGGATAAATGCCCGTATGCTAGAATTGATTTAAAGAATCTTGTAGTGCCTCTCTAGGATGATTAACCTAAGTAGGAGCATAGACTAGCAAACTTAAGTTGGGATCGATCTAAAGAACTCAGGTATGCCTCTTTAAGCTCACTAACCTTAGCGGAAGCGTCTCTAGGGGATTAGCAACCTTAAGTTGGGATTGATATAAAGAACTTGGTCATGCCTCTTTAGGCTTACTCACATAGGTAGGAACGTCTCTTGAAGACTAATAACCCTAAGATAAGATTGATCTAAAGAACCTGATCATACCTCTCTAGGTTCACTAACTTAAGTGAGAACGTCTCTTAGGAACTAACAACCCTAAGTTGGGATCAATCTAAAGAACCTAGTTATGCCTCTTTAAGCTCATTAACTTAAGTGGGAATATCTTTCAAGGACTAGCAACCTTAAGCTAGGATCAATCTAAGGAACCTGGTCATGCCTCTCTAGGCTCTCTAATTTAGGCAATAGTATCTCTTGAAGATTGGAAACTCGAAGCTGGGATTGATCTAAAGAATTTAGTTGTGCCTCTCTAGGCTCACTAACCTAGTTAGAAGCATCTTTTGAGGATTAGCAACCCTATGTTGGGATAGATCTAAAGAACCTGGTCATGCCTCCTTAGGCTCATTAACTTAGGTAGAAGCATCTCTCGAGGACTAAGAACCTTAAGCTTGGACTTAATGAAGTGCCCTATGAAAATTGTGGAGGAGAAGTGCCTTATGGGTTAGCTAGAGAGCTTTGAAGAGAAACTAACCTAAGATTGTCTCTTCAAAGGTTAGCTAAATACCAAATGCAAAAGATAAGTGCCTTATGGGTTGGCTAAGAGAAACTTAGTGAATACAAGGGCCTTATTGGCTCGCTAAAGGAAATCAAGCATCCTATGGACTTGCTAAAGGAACTTTGAAAAAAGAAGTGCCCTAAGGGCTTATTAAAAGAACTTGGTGAACAAAAGCGCCTTATGGCTTTGCTAAAAACTTTGAAAAAAGTTCAATAGATGGAAGGCAGGATAGCACTTTTAAGGGCTAGTTAAACTTGTCTAAAAAAACTCCCTGATTTAAGGAACATATTTATAGATAAACCCTTTAGTGAACACTATTTACGTTAAAAAAGAAACATTGGGGATAATTTTTTTTTTTGGGTTGGATTTAAAAACTTCGCCACTTGGGTTGATATGGACTTAGAATAAAGATACTTTCTATTTCTTTCCCTTTTACTTTATTACCCTCTTTTTTCAATTTCTCCTTCTTCTTTTTTTTTTTATATTTTGCTGTAGGTAAAGAAATCTTCCTTAATAATCACATGGGGCCTCTTATGTTCCCCATAACCTTGATGCTAAGTGGCTTGGTGGGGCCTTGTGACTTCAATAACCCTTATTTTTTATAGAAAGGTAACTCATGATTAGTTTAGTTAAAAAGACTTCCTTGTAAACTCTCGGCCCAGATTACACTCTTGACTATAATCCCAAAATTATACTCCATTTTGCATGTGATACGCCTTGATCAATCCATTAGGTCTTTTTTTGGTTTTAAAATTATGAATTTAGGCTTTTGGTCCAAGGGTTTTAAAAAGGATTAATGAAGAAGCCTATTTTAAAAGAAATATTTTAGTAATTTTGGGTATATAAGTCGAGACCCTTAGGAAAAATTAGAAATATGCTCGCCCCAATTTCAAAAAACAAATTTTATTAAGGATAGATTACCTTTTAAGATCGGAGGAGCTTTTATTGTGTAAGGATGGTATTATAAGTAGGAAGGCTTGATGTGATTCAACATAAGAGAGGCTTTAGAGTAGATATAGAGCTTTTGGATTTCTAAGCTCAGACTGTGATTTAGAGCCTTTCATATTTGGGGCTATTTGGGCTTTGAATTTTGATTTGATTTAGCTGCCCCTATAAGGATATTATAAATCTCTTAAGGCTTTTGATTTACACTTGGGCCCAATTTTCCAAACTCTTCTCTCTTCTTCATTTTTTTTTTTATCTTTTTCTTTTCTTTCTTGTTGTTATTACTTTGCCCCACTGTTCTTTTGCTATTCTTTTTTTTTTTTTTGCCCCAAGAATGTTTGCTTCCATTGCCAAGTTTTTGCCTTTTAAGCAATTTAGGGCCCAAAATCCATGGATTTCTATTGTATGAGCTCAAGTAAGCATGATGTGTTTGAAAAGGATATTTCAAAATAAAAATAACTTATCCAAAATAAAATTTGCTTTTGAATTTGATGTTACTAAATTAAGCACAAACCAATTTTATCCTTCTCTCCTCATTAATGACCCTAACCTTTGAATTACTCCATTGTAGGATGGTTATCGATAGGTTTTAATTTGAAATTCTTCAAATGGGTCCAATGGGGTAAACAAGAGATGATTATGTTTAGGATTCAAAAATGAATGTCTAACTTCTTTTTAATTTGTGTGTCACATTCAAAGTGGATCTCCTTTCAGGAATGAGTCCAAAATATCCTCACCATTCTGTCTCTTAACTCTCAAAGTGCTTCAGGTCAAGGTATGAAAAATAGTTTGCCTCTTTTCATTCTAAACCTTTTAAAAGTGAGTTACCGATTCCTTCAGGAGAATTTATTTGCTCTAATAACATTGCAATCATTCAATTGAAAAGGCAATTATATTATTCCAACTATTACAGCGTAAGCTTATTAAAAGGCATTGGTATACTCAATAGGAATGAAGCTTTAGGCGACTTGGTTGAACTAATCTTATGACTTGAAGAAGACCAACTTGTTGTAGCTATGGGTGAATGACTTTTGCATCAATCAAGTCTTGAATCTTGTTCTTCAATGTCCAGCATTTTTCAGTAGAGTGCTCTTTTTGACCCATAAGATAATCACATCATGCTTCTAGGTCAAAGCTACATAGTTTGTAATTCAAATTAAGGGCTTCATAAGCTATAATCCTTATTGCCTTCAAGTGATAAAAGATTTGGGTAATTAAGATCTTCAATTGAGTGAAATGTCTCCTCTAAGTCCCTAAGGCTTGTTCTTTCTGACTCCTCCTTAGCTTTTTTCTTGTTAGGCCTCCTCCATTACTTGAGCTTATTGACTTTTGATCAATATTGAACGTCGGGTGTTGAAATCCTCTAAGTTTGGGGCCGATTTCCATTTCTAGATTAGTAATGCTCTTTTATATTATAGCTACCTTTTCTTCCAGATTTGAGAGTCTCCTTTCCAGGAAGGCGTGTTTGTCATCAGTCATGTGAACCTAATTAGAAGAATTCTTTACCAGTTAGCAACTTTTCCTTTCTCTTCTTTTTTTTGAATAAAATCCAATTACCATTTCTAGATCTATAATGCTCTTTTGTAGCGTGGCTATCTTTTCTTCTAGATTTGAGAGTCTCCTTTCCAGGCTTGAATCTTCGGATATTTAGAGAATAGTAGTCCTTGGGAACGAAACCTGCCATTGTTAGGCCATCTGATGCATCATCCTTTCTAGGAAGGTGAGTTTGACATTAGCCATGTGAACCTAATTAGAAGAATTCTTTACCGGTTAGCAACATTCTTTTTTTTTTTTGAACAAAATCTCTCCTTTTTAAGAAAGAGAAAAGGAAGAAAGGAATATAAGGATAAGACTTATTTACAAGTTGTGAGAAAGGAGTGGAAAACAATCCTAAGGGATCAAGGGCTTAAATATTTTACAAACTTATAAGAAAAAAGTTCCTAAGGTGTATGGGAGAAGAGATTGGAAATGATTAGAGTAGAAGGTATAGGGAAAAGGACCTAAGGACATGACTAAATAGAAAATAATGTATATTTATAAGCATAATAAAATATTAAGATGATGCAGATGTAGATAGGGGAGTTGGTAAACTGACTACAATGTGTTGATAGTCAGTTTTCGCTGAACTTATACTCGTCCTTTCATCGGCCAAGTTGCCGAGTAATCGACTCTCTTGTCATTCACCCTCTTTAGAAGATACATGGCACTTATGCCATGTATAAGAAACACTCCTGATTTGAATTCAAAAATATATGGCGTGATCAGTTATCATAAGCACAATTATATTTTATAGCCACTTACTATCCCTACATATTAGGGGAGATGTTAAGTCAAAATGTCTCCACGTATCTTAACAATTATCTTGACAACTGCCTTAGACATAATAACCATCTATAAATACTAGAAAGAAACTTTATAAAAGCTTTCTGACACTTCTTATTCACATACTTATTATAATAAATTACCATTATGACATAGGTAATGGAGTGGTTGCACTGGACTGGCTCCAGTACCAAGTATTTTACTCTTTTTTGCAGGACTATTTCCTCATCCCAAAATTCACCACCAATATTTGGCACTGTCTCTTTTTCTTTAAACACAACTACATAGCTAAAACTAGGATAACATAAAGTGCAGGTGCTAGTACTTCCTCCCAACATCCTGATGGAGGGAGTCGGCATGCTGATGAATAATGATTGGCTCGACTCAAGCAACTTTATCTCTATTTAGCTAAAGAAAATTCTTAGCTAAAGAAAAAACACAAAAAAATCTTTAACCTTCTTCATAAAAGTTTTCAATCGAATCAGGCAAAAGAGTGTGGCGATGATGATGCAAACAGTACTGACGATTCCATTTATTCAGCTAAATTTCCAAAAAAGCAAGTTGAGGTTCTGGCATGACCCACAACTCTTACATTCAAAAAGGTTGATAAGGGTAAGCAACTGCAGCATGTGCATCATGCGAGACCCTTGCATGTCAGTATACCCATTTCAGCGACTAAATTGTTCAAAATCAAGAAAAGTCCTTTTGTCCTAGAGATTTTAAAAGAAGTAATATCTCAGCACATCAAGCTGCCTTAATTTAAGATAGATGATGGGATGAAGGACCTCGAAGACCACTTGGAATACTACCAAACACTAGCTAAGTTACATGGTTTAAGCGATGTGGTGGCCTATCAACCCTTTCCCTCAACCTTGAGGAATGCAGCCAATACATGGTTTAAACACTTGAAACCAAATACCGTTTCATGTTTCAATGAATTAGCAAAAGTGTTTCTTCAACACTTCCTTGCTAGTAAACTTCCTGTTAAGGATTCTTCAATCCTAAACACCATTAAACAAAGGTCCGATGAGTCAATCAATGACTATTTGGCCATATTTATGGTTAAGATGGTCTAAATCCCAAAACTAGATATGACTACGACCCTCAATGTTGTAATTGACGGCGTCAAGCGTCATGGAGACTTTTTGAAGTTTCTTGCAAAGAACAAGCCAAAAACTTTCACTAAGTTTAAGGCTAAAGCTACTTCATACATCTGATAAGAAGATAACATAAAGGCATGACGAGAAGCTGATCAAAGTAAAGGAGATGGAAAGAAAGACAAATAGAAAAATGCTAAGGATGGACTTGGCACAGACAACGATAGCAGTCTAGATACCTCGAGGAAAAGAGTAAGGATCCTAACATTCTCTTCCCATACACTTGTTAACTGTCCAATTTCAGATATTTTGATAGAGGTTCGTAGAGAGAGAGGTATCCTCTAATGGTAAAAAAGAATGCAAGGGAATCCTTCGAGAAGAAATTTAAACAAGTACTACAACTTTCACCATGACAAGGGTTACAATATGAACGAGTGTATTCAACTCAAATATGCAATTAAAGATGTAGTATAATGTGAGCACCTGTGAAAATTTCTAGCACATGATACTGAAAGAATCAAAAGATTGTCTCAAAGGAGGAGAGAGGAACATGATGATGACACTTGGTTAGAAATGGCCATGAGAGATGTAAGGGATGTTAATCCCAACATAGCACCGAATGGAGTAATTAATACAATTGTTGGTGGACCTAATATACGCCAATCGAGTTCTTCAAACTCGGTTAATGCTAGGAATTATGTTTGCAATATTCATGGAAAGAAGGTTAGGATTGATAATACAATATCTTTCGAGGAAATGGATTTTAAAGGCATATAGATGCTGCACGATGATGCACTTGTCATCAATGTGAGAGTTGCTAACTTTGAGGTCAAGAAGATTCTTGTTAATACGGGAAGTTCGGCCAATATCATTTTTCAACATGCCTTCATTCAAATGAGGCCCAAGATCAAAGTGCAACTACGGTCTTATAAGTATGACCTCTATGCTTTTAATAATCAACCTGTCTAAGTAGCCAAAGTTATCTCTTTGCTGATACAAATAAATGATGATAAGCATGTTATAGAGGACAAAGTGGATTTTCTCAATGTCAAATGTTAATCCCCTTATAACATGATAATGAGACGACCATGCCAACATTTATTGAACATCATCCCTTCAACAGCACATCTAAAAGCCAAGTTTTCTCCTCCCACAGTGGTTAGTGGATGCAGAGGGGATCAGCAATTGGTACATTCCTTATATATAAGGGCTTTGAGGCGAGAAGAAGTGTTTCAGGTCAAGACTTGCCCAAAAGGCAAGTCAGCCAGCACAGAGAACGCCAAGAATGATACAGAGGAAATTTCTTTAGGAAATGATCCTAAGAAGACAATAAGCATAGGAAAACCCATGTTATCAGATGTCTGACAAAATCTGATTAACTTCCTACAAGCCAATCCTAACATGTTCACATGGTCACCATCAGATATGTCGGGTATTTCGAGAGACGTTACTATACACAAGCTCTAGATTGACGCGAATGTAAAGGTGGTCAAACAGAAAAAGAGACATTTTGCACTAGAAAGACAAGTGGCTATAGAAGAAGAGGTCTAAAAACTATTGAAGGCAGAATTCATCTAAGAAGAGCCTTATCCGACTTGGCTAGCAAATTGTGTGCTCGTCAAGAAGTTTAACGGCAAGTGGTGAATGTGCATAGACTTCATGGATCTCAATAAAGCCTATCCCAAGGATTGTTTCCTATTGCCAAAAATAGATCAGATGGTAGGTGCAACCGCATGACATGCATTGCTTTCTTTTATGGACACTTTCTCTAGTTACAATCAAATTAGGGTGGACATGGCAGATGAAGTCTATACATCTTTCTTTACCAATTTTAGAACATACTGTTATATGGTAATGCCCTTTAGGCTAAAGAATACTAGTGCTACAAACTAGAGATTAGTAACGAAGATGTCCAAATCTCAAATCCATAGGAATGTTGAAGTACATGTAGATGATATGATTGTGAAGAGTATGAAAGAAGAACAGCATCTTACAAATCTAGAGGAGATGTTTGCTACATTGTGAAGATATTGCATGAAACTCAACCCATAGAAGTGCATCATTGATGCAACATTAAGGAAATTTCTCAGGTATATGTTCATACCTCGCACGATTAAAGAGGTGTAGAAACTCACTGAGCGAATTGCCGTCTTCAATAGATTTGTTTCAAGAAGTGCGGATAGGTGTGTAAAATTCTTCAAAATTTTGAAGAATCCAAAGGAATACAACTGGATTGAAGATTACGAAAGAGCTTTCAATGAGCTTAAGGAATTTCTTGCGTTACCTCCAATACTCTCGATACCTATTCCAGGAGAAAATTTATACTTGTATCTATCAATTAGCTGCCGAACATTTTCCTTTGTACTGGTCTAAATTGATGGCAAAGAGCATCGACCCATTTATTATCTAAGTCACGTTCTATAAGGGCTAGAGCTTCAGTACACCAAGATAGAAAAATTTGCATTGGTTATAGTTCTCTTAGCAAGAAAGTTGAAGCAGTACTTTTGAATCTCACCAGATCATTATCCTTACCGATCAACCATTGTGATAAGCATTACAAAGGCCTAATTCCTCAAGGAGGATGATAAAATATGCCTTAGAGCTCAGTGCCCATTGTATATAATATAAACCCAAAATGGCACCAGAGGCCCAAGTACTAGCGGATTTTGTAGCCAAATTCACCGAAAACGAAGACTGCATAGAGATTGTCGAGAAACCTATGTGGTTTCTCTATGTCAATGGTTTTTCAACACAAGAAGGAAGTGGTACAAGCCTAGTTCTTCAAGGATCCCATAATGTCAAAGTTTATTACGCTCTGAAATTCAGATTCCCAACTAGTAATAATGAAGCAGAGTACAAAGCTCTAATCACTAAACTGAAACTGGCAAAAGAAATTGGTACCAAGAAACTCGTAGTGTTCTCTAATTCCCAGCTGGTGGTAAATCAGGTCACCAGAAGTTATGTGGTAAGAGAAGAAGAGATGAGCAAGTACCTATTGGTGGTACAAATGCTTGTAAAAGAATTCCTATCTTTTTCTATTCATAAAATTCTGAGAAGTAAGACTATCATTACCGATAAGCTATCGAAGTTAACTAGTATGGCATTCCTTGAGCTAAACGAAAGACTGTTCATTGAACTTCTCCTGCATAAAAGCTTGTCCAATCTCTCGCAAAGCTATGAATTAGCTCCTTCCCCAAAAGAAGAGTCATGGATGGATTCCTTAGTGAATTATCAAAATGATGCTACTATCCTTAACAACAAAAAGGAGGTACAAAGATTGGCTTACCAGGCTGTGAACCATACGTTGATTAATGATCAGCTATATAAGCGTAGCATATCCCAACCCTACCATCTATGCCTTTCCTCGAGGGAAGCCCAAAGGGTATTATTTGAACTTCATGGTAGCATATGCTGCAATCATGTGAAAGCGCAAACACTATATATTTGAGCATTACGACTTGGCTATTATTGGCTAATTATGAAAGAAGATGAGAAGGGCGTTGTCCAATAGTGTCCTTAATGCCAGAAGTATGAATGGCCAAGTAAAGCACCTGTAAGTGAATTATGTAGCCTAATCAACCCTTAGGCTTTCGCTTAGTAGAGGCTAGATATCTTTGAACCCTTTCCTAAGTCTATTGCCCAACGAGAATTTGTCATTGTCACTATGGATGACTTTACTAAATAGGCTAAGGTTAAGGTCGTGGCAAAAATCACGAAACAAAATGTGGAAGCTTTCGTCTTCAACACCATCATATTGAGGTTCAAAGTATCCTACATGATAACTATAGATAATGGCCCACAGTTTAACAATAATAGGTTCTGAACGTTTTGTGAAAGGCATGGCATTCGGCTCAACTATACATCTATAGTGCACCTTTAGACAAATGGATAAGTTGAAGCTATAAATAAGATCATACTGAACAATCTGAAATGGAAAGTGGATCAAGTCAAGGGGAAGTGGGCTAATAAACTACTGAATGTCCTATAGGGATACAAAACCACTCATAGAATTGCAATGAGAGAGACACCATTCAAGTTAGCATACGGCACTGAAGTGGTGTTACCGAATGAGTTAGATTTACCTAATTTTCATATACATAATTTTGACGTAATGCTTAATCAAGTCGGATTGATAGTGAATCTGGACACTATTGAGGAAATTTAAGATGTTGCAAAAGCCAAGGTCATAGTATACCAGTATAGAGTAGCAAGATACTACAATAAAAAAGTTAAACGCAAGGTTTTCCAACATGGAGATATGGTTTATCATAAGATGGAAGCAATAGGTACACGAACAAGTCAGGGAAAGCTTGGTACGAATTAGGAGGATCTTGTCAAGATTTGGGAAGTCGTTGGTGAGGGGGCCTATCAATTAGAAAGGTTGGATGGATCCATCATCCCTTGAGCTTGGAACATTAGTAATCTAAAATTTTATTTCAATCAATGTCGAATGACTTCTACAGTAACTCTTTAGGCAGTAGCCAATAAGATGATAAGACATTTACAACACTTATATATTTGAAGTTTCCTTGTGTTTTGGTTATAATTGTTGAATGAACGAATTCTAGGCTACATGACAAATGAGCTGATCTAAGTTTTAGCCTAACACAATAAAAGAACTATACAGGTTAACTATGTATCCAAGTAATACGGCTAGTCCATACCTCAAATGGTTAACGAACAGTATAAAATAAGGGCATATGAAATAAAATATGTTGATAAATGATGGACATGTGAAATAAAACATGTCAAGAAACAATAAGTGTATGAAATAAAACATATTGAGAAACACATGGCATGTGAAATAAAATATGCCTAAAAACTATAGGCTTATGAAATGAAACATGCCGAGAAACAGATGGTACGTAAAATATAACATGCCGAGAAACATGTATCATATGAAATAAAACATGCCTAGAAACAATAGGCTTGTGAAATGAAATAGGTCGAAAGATAGTAAGGCATGTGAATTAAAACATGCCGAGAAACAAATGAAGTGAATTAAAGCATGCCGACAAATGAGATGGCGAAGCAACATGCATAAACCAAACAAATCATGAAAGCTCAGTTACGTGAAAGTCACATACATTCTACATTACCTTGATTATATTCCAATGATTAATTACAAGAGAACCCAATATGCCATTATAATAAGTCTTACGGCCTATTCTCAAATTCAGCAAAAGCGATTCTTAAATCTTTCGCTAGGGCTTCCCTAGCAGCTAGTTTCTTGGAGTAGGCAACTTCTCCGGCTTAAGCTTCATTATCACTTTGATTGATACTCTTGGTACACGTCTCGTTGCCTTCATCTTCGTCGACACTACTAACTTTATCATCAACATCAGTAAAGTTGAGACACGAGAGATCATAATTGGGATGAAGCTTCAAGACCTCTCCTCTTGCTACTTGAACTCCCTCCAACAACTTTTGGAGTAAAAGTTTCTTGTATTGCTAACTTAGAGTGACTATATCAAGAGCCTCTTCAACAAATGGCCTCCTCCTCATAATCTCCTCCAACTTAGCAACACGACTCTACAAGTTTGAGTTGTTGGTCTCTATCTCCTTTATTTTCACCTTAAGTTTGTCTTCATCATCACTCATCGTACAAATAGTTTAGCCTATGCCCCAGTACTCTTCCCTTTTCTTCTACAGTTCCTCCTTCAAGCTTTCAGACTCTTTGTACTATTGTTCCATTTTCGTCTTTAGGCTAAAGATTTCATCAACAGTAAGGTTTTGTGCCAATTTCTCAACAGCAAGTTCCTCCTTAAGCTTTCCCACCTCCATCTCAACCTTGATCTTAGCATTATTGGCTGCAACAGTTTGGGCCTTTGATGAATTGTAGGCATCCTCAACTTTTTGCAACAAGTTCAGTTATTATAATCAAGAACGATTGGATATTACATAGATATAGTAGAGGATATTACCTTCTTTGCCTCTTTATCAACCTCGTCCAAAGCTATAAGGATGTGGCTGCTTATTTGGAAAAAGAAAATGTATTAATTATCTAAAGGAGTTAGAGAAAGAAAATGTTTATGGATACTCACATCATATAATTTGGCTGCAACATGGGCTTTACTACAACTGTCAACCTTGTTTACATCCTTCTTAGTGATATCTTTGTCTTTCGAAAGAATGACCCCTTTTATAAACCCTAGAAAATTGATAGTCTAAATCCTAATTTAAGTCCAAATGTCCTAAATTGTATATGAGTCGATAAGGCTAGTAATAATAAAAGATCATGAAACTTAATAAATCCAATATAACACCGATAATAAAAACCTTATAAATTGATCGAAACCCTAAATTGCATACTAGAACCCTAAATTTGATTTTTGCATAATTAACCGAAATTGAACCCGAATTTGATCGAAACCCTAAAACTATAACTTTAAGCCTATAAAATAATTAAATATCACTCAATAGTGATATAATTGTAGTCAATTGCAATTATCAACTAAATCACGTAATCACATAAAATTTTTAATGAAATTGTTAAAATAACTTGTAAAAATTATAATTGTAATGGGTACTAATTAAATTGATAAATTTTCATGAAACTCAAAAATTAATTTATGATGATTATTTTTATGATTTTTAGGATTAGAAAAGTTATATATATTTATTTTTAATTTCTATTTTCTTCCTTTTTCTTTCTTTCTTTTTCTCTTTTCTTCTTTTTCTCCTCATTCACTTCTTGCCACGTCCAAATGCTGGAAAGAAAAAAAATCAAGAACAGCAGCCCATGTGAGGAAAATGAAGTTCCAAGTGTTGATTTTGTAAAAAAAGAAAAATAAGATATGATTACATTGTCTTATGCTCATAAATGTAGAGATTAGGTTAGCTTATCATTTTATTTTTTCTTTAAATTGCAACTCATGTTGGAACCAAAAGAAGAAGAAAATCTAGAAGTGAATAATTAAAAGACAAAGTGAAGAAAGAAAAGAAAAACAAAGTAAAAATAAAACAAAAGCAAAAACTGAGAAGAATAAGAAGAAGAAGAAGGAAGAGGAAAAGAAGAAGAAAATTAAACATATTTAGGTAATTATAATTATTTTGGTTGTATATACAAATATTATATGGTATGTACATGTATATACTAAGTGTTTTGTTGTATTTTACTAAATACTTCATTACATATACATGTATATATGAATTAGTAAATAACCAAATATATATGTATCTCCTATGTATGTATCAAGATATGTATATAGACATATGTATATATATATATATATATACACTATTAGGTAGAATATACGGTATATGTATATACATGTATGTATAAATAAGAATATATAGGAAATATTTGGAAATCATACTATTTGGATATAATATACATGAACACGAAAAAAGTGAAATAAATAAATACATAGATGTATATATAAATAAGAGTATATATAGTATGTATTTAGTATTTTCACAAAATAAATATAGATATATACATATATGTGTACATGTGAAAATAACTATTTTTGTATATATGTATACAATCTTTATTTCCAAATATATATATATATGTAACTAAGGTAAAATATGCTTAAAATAATAAAATTATTGATTATATGATTTAAATAATTATTGAATCATAAATATATTAAGAAAAAGGTAAAATTAATATTTTATAACTTTTTAAAATTAAAATAATAAATTTTGTAATATTTTTATACCACAGTTCAAATTGCAAGTTACAACATTCAAAACGGACCTCACTATGAGAAAATATGCTCAAAAACGATCAAAATAGACTATAAGTTCATAACGATTCGAGCTAAAACGAAAAAATTATACGCGATTCAATAAAAAGCTAAAATTGACAATTTCACATAACTACGTAAAGTAAACCTTACAAATTACGATATTAGTTTAGCTTTAAATTCCTAAACTTACAAATTTTTATATCCCTTATTCTTAAGTAATCTTGACCTTAACCCTAAGCTACCACCAAATTATTACGGCTCTTGAGTCACTTATGGTTGAGTGAGTTTTCTTGATGATTCCATACTTGCTTGTATTTGTAATTAGTGAATATAAATGATGTTTAATAATTGAATATTGTATGGGACTGGGTTATGCTTGTGTACAATAATTGCTTGATAATGACGAATTTACTTTAAAGTGCAATAACGTATTAATTGTTGCATAATAGATTCATTTGAACTTGATTGCTTGTGACCTTATTGATCATTGAATAATAAGACCTAATTTTACTCGACTTGAAAAAGTTAGACTGAAAGACGCATAATCATACACTGCATAACTAATTCTGGCCATCACATTATACGGAGGTAGTGAAAGGCCATGCGTGGGTTGATTATTTATTTGTTATAGATTTTGTATGGTTTATATGTGTGATATGACCTTACCCAGGCCCATGGGATTACTAGGCATTAGAGGTACTAACCACCTAGCTAAGGGTTGAGTCCAGAGGGTTCCGTTTAGGGGTGAGTAAGGGCTACATGAACCTACTCACAATCATATGTAGAACTCATTTTTAATAAAACTGATAATGAGTATATCATTACATTTTAAATGCGAAATGTAGAATTTCGTTATAAGATAAGTTCTAGTATGATACCCATATCTGACTGTACCAATGTATCTCTAACCTTGACTTTGGATGGCATGAAATCTGAGTTGCATGCAATACTTGATCACTTACTTGTATTTGTTTAGCATACCGGTTGACATGCATTCATTTGATTGAACTTAATTGTTGTATAAATTGATTGCTATATGGTTGAGGGGATTATCTCGCTAAGCTAGTTAACTTATACCCTTATAGTCTTCTTTTGTAGGTTGAGTTGTTCATGGAATCGAGCTATCGCATACCTCAGGTTAGTTATTCATCAGGGAGTTGATGTGGGAGTAGGACATGTTCAGAGTGTCCTCATGATAGTTTATCTAGATTATAGATTTGAATATGTGATAAACTGATATTAGTTTGAGTTAAGAGTTCTAAAGACCTTATATCTATAAATTCTTATATAAATAGATTACGTTTTATATTTCTATATCTTATTATTGTTATCATGAAATGATATTACTTATGCTTGTGTAACTCTTTATTGTTAGTTGTAGCTGTAGCTGTAGCCTTGTGTATCGTGTAAAGGGTCGTCGATTGTAAGGGAATTCAATCTATAATCCTTTGTACGGTATATGGCGACTGCAACAACTAACCCCCCGGATGGTGACACCTTCCGTTAAAGCTAAAGATTTCGTCCTATCTCCCAAGGCTAAGTCAGTTCCAAAATCTAATGGCTCCAATATGGGATGAGGTACTCGCCGACCTCTTTGTTTAGCAAGAATTCAACGTTAGTGATGTTGAGAGATTTAGAACATATTACCTCCTTCACCCTTTCATCTAAGCCTTTGGACTTCTTGATAGGTGGTTGGCTGGCAAGTTCCCTCTCTAGTCTTTTTTCACCACTTTGAGATACCGCAATCACCTATGATGAGCCTTCTACGGCAATGGCATTTTCATCCTACTCGTTAAGGTATGTATCTCAATGCTCGCTATTCCTTAACTCAACGAAAATTTGAATAATCATGACCAAAGGCTCCTAAGAAAAAACCTTAGTCGACTATATATTCTCATTCTCCTTCACTCTTTTAGCAGGATGAGAGATCTACGCAACTATATGCTTTGCTGTAGCCTCCTTTCCTCATCTCTTTACAGCAGTAAGTTGTGTGGTAGTTGCAGAGGTGGTCCTCCTCCTATCAGCCTTAGAGTTCTTAGCCTTGGCCTAAGTAAATAGCTTTGCAAGATCTACCTCTCCAAGAACCATATCTACAAGATGAGTAAATCAATTAATAAAAACAAGGAAAAAAATATGAACTTACATTTTCCATTCTGAATAAGGCTTAAAGGTCACTATGCTGCCCTAAACTCTCAAGAATGGCTTTCCTCACGACTATACTCAATACAGTGACAACACATCAGTGTACCTTCTTTTTTAGAAAATATTGGTTCACCATTTTCATAATGCCATATAATTCTCTCGGTGTCTTAGAAGAACATTTTGTTTCTCCTTCTCTCCTAAATCTTCTTTGCTGTTGCTACATCATTCGGCGTTAAATCTACATCCATTGTATGTATCGGCTCAGTCCATTGGGTCTAGAAGTCTAAGTCCTCATCAGACACTATTGATACGAACTTATCATGCCACTTGTAAATATTAGATTCTAACCCGTCCATGAACTTATGACCATGCCTTGCAGTAGCAAAGTACCACCTATCAGGCTGCTTATGGATATTGAAGAAAAATCTAAACAACTAAGGCATAGCCTTGATCTTAACCTCTCCACATACTATCTCTAAAGAAGTTGAAGAAGCCCCGAGCAAAAGCTGAGAAAGGGAAGCTCAGCCTAAAATCTAGATACTTCAGGTATATATGGAACTTGTGCTCCAGTGGAAAGCATACTCTCTCCCCGTCTCTCGGCCTCCTCAAGTTCCATGTTCTAAGAAGATTTTGCCAGTACTGATTGTACTTTGAATGAGAACTCTATTGATGGAACTGGCAGTTCCATCAGGAGAATCATGAAAGTAAGCTATTTTGTTGTATTGATATTTTACTAAAGACCTCTCTTCCTTATCATTAGGATAATTGTCCATAGGAAGCTCATTAATCCAAGCAAGTTTATCCCACCTTTCCTTCATACTATTGGCTGAACCGCTTGAAGAACATGTCGCCTCTCTCCTATTTTTTTTGGGGGTGGAGGGAAGAGTGTCCTCAATTTCAGTTGCCTCAGAATCAGATAAAACAATTCGACAAGCAACTTTGTGAACCATACCTGGGCAGTTATATGAAATGAAATAATAGAAATTGAAGAGTGAGATTTTGAAGATTGGAAAACGAACAAAAATTTTAAGTACAACTAGAGAAGTGAAATTTGAGTATGAATAATACCTTATATATAGACAATCCGTTCTTGTAACTACAAATCTACTTTTGATGGTATTGATGCACTGATATGATAGTCCCATGGGTTATGGACGCATGTCTCGTAATAGTAATCTAATGGCTGAAAACTTTCTGACAGTTATTAGGCCTACAACAAAATGATGAAGTAGGTGACAGATGTCGTGCCTATAACTTTTTGGTTTCTCGAATGGGAAAAAGTTTTGAAATGGTGACGTTTTGGCTGGCAATCTATCTTACTTCCCACGTCACTGGGCATGAATCCAGAGACTCTCCCCACTTGGCTTCAACTATAATATATACATATATATATATATCTAACTCCTTTTGTCGACTATTCAAATACGGGAGTTAGGGGGCAAATATTGATAGTCAGTTTTCGCTCAACTTATACTCGTCCTTTCAGCGTCCGAGATGCTTAGTAATCGACTCTCTCGACATTCGCCCTCTTTAGAAGACACACGACACTTATGCCATGTAGAAGAAACGCTCTTGGTTTGAATTTAAATCTATGGCGCAACTAGTTATCATAAGCACTGTTATATTTCAAAACCGCTTGCTATTCCTACATATTAGGGAAGATATCAAGTCAAGAAGTCTCTACGTATCTTAACAGTTATCTCGACAACCGCCTTAGACACAATAACTGTCTTTAAATACCGAAAAGAAACTCTATAAGAAAACATTTACAGGGAACTATCTTATTTAAACCTAACCATTTTCTACAAAAAGGATGGAAAGAAAAGTTATATCAAAACTATCTTATTTACATGAGGATTACATCGATATTTTAAAGGAACAAAACATTTACAGGGAACAGATTAGGGACTTCACAGTTTTTTTTTTTTTTTTAGTTTTGCCACATTGTGTCAATTTATTGATTTTGGAAAAGGGTTCATGAATGAAATTGGGGTAGGTTCTAAAAAGGTTCTTAAGTTGTGTGACCTCATTTATTAAAGAACACTTTCATTAGTTACATCGAGCTTAAGTAAGGTAGCTTAATTGACCGTAAGCGGTGGTTATACTACAACACCTGAAGCTTACATAATAGCCCCTCTCTTAAGCTCCTAAGATGGCCTAGGTTTGATCGCATCTACCCTAAATCTTTGATGCAACAAATGACTACCCATATCCCAGTGCATGTGATATGTAAGATAATAGTATAGACATAAAGTTAATAACAGAAACTAGGAGAAAATATAAGGAAAGAAGCTTTAGGTTTGTTTTTTCTTCTTTTCAGTTATAACAATGTTGCTTTATTAGCTATTTGCCAAACTTTAAAGAATGTATGCAACAAATGATCCTCAAGTGGAGTTGCCAAGTTGTTGAGCCTAGTTTTTCACCTCCAGATTTTTAAAATTAAGTTTTCTTTAAACTAACCAGTATTAAACCTTTACCCTGCTTAATATTAACCCTTGACTAGAGTTTAAAGAAAATCAGTTCTTTTTATATTTTGAAATCACATTGGAGTCACCACCCAATTGGAGTAAAAAAAAAAAATAGTTAAGTTATAACCAATTGGGTAGATTGTTTATAACTTAGTCATTGGTCTTTTAATAAAAAACCAATTTTGAAGCCATAGATCTAGATCTAGATTTAGGGGTTAGGAATTTTAAACCCTTACGAGTACTACTAATTTTCCAAATTTAATTTTAACCTTAAAAATCACCTTTCAATTTTAAAAGATAGAAATTGATTATTTACCTTAAATGGGATAATTTGAACAATCTAAATTAAAAAGAGATAAGTAGGTTTTTTATTTTTATTGTTACCCTGTAGTTGTCTACGTACCTACTATTCAAGATTAGACATACGCAGTTCTTTTTTGTAAAAATTTAGCAGATTAAGTTGATTTTAATTTTTGAAAAGAGATCAGCTTTATGTTTTTATCTAGTTTAACTCATTAAAAGAAATTTTTCTGAAAAAGGTCTTAATATGGGTTTTATTTTTGAAAAATCTGAAATAGTCTTAATGTGTAAAGGGTCCAATTATTATTATTTTTTTATTTTTGAAAACTCAATTTTTCTAAGTGAAAAACCAATATTTATTTGTTAGCTTATTTACTTATTTTTATTTTTATTATTATCTTATTTATTATTTTTTATTCTACTCACTTTTTTTATTAAACTAATAAATAAATGAACTACTTTTTTGTTTTCTTCTTTTTTTCTTTTACTTTTTCTATTATCTTTTTTCCTTTCTTTTTGGTATTATAATTTACATGTACATAAATAAACAAATAAATAAAATAAATTTGCAAAATTGAACAAACAAAATAAAACGAAATAAATAAGTCAAATGGAAAATAGGGTTGAACTGGATGCTAGATGAGGACGTAGGTCTGGGCACAATTTGGATCCTAGCACTAGGTCAGAATTAAGTCAAATCCAGATCATGGTTGAAAGAGCAGTGGTTGCTTGAGTCGATTCCACTTGATTTAGCTACCAAAACAATGGGGAAAGAGAGGTTTCATGCGTTTCATATTTGGAATAGGCGAGTGAAACGAGTGCTATGGTGGTTGAAGGTTGTTTAGGCGGTGGTCAAAGATAAGTGGTAGCAGTGATGGTGTTCCTTGGCATTTTAGGGGTTATTGGAACCAAGGGAGGTATGAGGTTGATTAGCTTAAGCTCAGGTCGACGGTTAGAGGGTGGATCGTAGTGGTGGTTAGGGTTTAGGTCTTAATGGTTTAGAAGTGTAGCTAGGGAGCACAGTGGTGGTAGGTTGTGGTTGGCTTAGGGAGCTTAAGCCGTGGGTAGTGTTCCTAGGGTAGTGGTGTGTTTCCAAATCAACTAGGGAGAGGGGATCGAAGAGAGAGAATTCAATAAGTGTAGAGAGAGAATGATTGAGAAGAGAGAGAAAGTGTTTGTGAGTTGTTTCTGAAGCTTCTTTGTGATCCTATGAACTCTCCAACACCCCTTTTATACACGAAATCACCTTAGAAAACAAGCAAAGCTCAAATTCGAATTAAAATAAAATTTTCAATTTTTAGTTTTTTCCAACTTTTGGACCTCAATTTGAATGTGTATTTGATTGAATTTGGACACATTTTTTTATCTTAATCCATAGTAGCTCATGTCTAGAATAAGATTGGAGTAAGAAATCGTTCTTGTATATGTGAAATTTGTGCAAAAATTGAGGCCAAAGTGAAGGGGTCAGGTTTGTTTTGCTAAGGAAAGTGGAGGAAAATGTGAGAAAAAGAAAGGAAAGGGGTAGAAAATGCTAACATGGTGTCAACATGGTGCCATATCAGTTGTATCGACCTATCAGATGTTGCTACATGTCCTTACGTGACACATGACAACTGACGTGGTATGCCATGTTGTGCCAATCAGCATACGTCCAACTCGATGCTACTACGTATCTAGATACGTGGTGTAATGAGATCCTAACACATGGTAGTTCTTGATTATCTAAAAAAAAATAAAAAAAAATAAAAAACTTTTGTATGCCTTCACTAAGATTCAAACCCCTGACCTCATGTTCAAACATAATGCTAAGTTTATATGCTTATCTGTTAACTAGATGGCCTATGCCTTGTCCATAAGTGTAATTAAATTGAATATATGGACTAGGTTAGCTTAGATTAGATTTAAATCTAAGCCTAGATTCAATGGTTCTCTTCCTCAATTTATTAAAAATAAAATTTATTCTATTAAATTAATATTTTCTAAATTCTATAACTCTTCTATTAAATTTTTTTCAATTTTTTATGACTTCTCAATTTTTTAAATTTTTTCAAACTTTTTCAATTTTTTTTGTATTTTATAAATTTCTTATTTTTTTTGTGTTTTTCTTTTCCTATTTTCCTATTTTTTTATATTTTTCATAGATTACTTATTTTTTTTATGCTTTTTCCTTTTTATTTTGTATTTTTCTAAACTTCTTCATTTTTTTCTAAATTTCTTTTTTTTTCTTTAATTGCATATTTCTTTTTGTATTTTTTGTGATTTAGGACCCCTTAAGAAAATAAAATAAATAAGTGGGGTAAAAATTAGGTGTATACAAATAGTAATTGCTTCACTTATTAACTCCTGACCCTAGCTGCACTCTATCTAAATCACTTCTACGATAAAGTAAATTAAGAGAACATTATAAATAAGAATTTCATTTATAATAATTACAATTAAATTAAGAAGAATCACATAAAGGTTGTAGAAAAATCTCATCAATTGTGGTAGATCTAATTATATCGAGTCTTGCAACCTCAATGTACAATAGCAAATAATTAGATTGAGACTTTGGAAATAACGACCTAATTCAATAAAAAAACATACAATTGAATTAATAAGGAATTTCGTTAGAATAAGCCAAATATGCACTTTACATGTTAATTCAAGGATTTATAGTTCTAGATATCTACAACTTATGCTACAATCGTACTAAATAGATAATTTTGCAATAAAGTTCATGAAAGTACAAATGAGAACCCTAAAGAACAACAGTCTTCCTCTCATTTTCTCTTCCTTTTCCTCTCTGTCTCTTTTGTTTTCTCTCTCTAAATGATTATCTGACTTCCTATGTATAAGGTTGTAAAAATAACTCAAATATGGATCTTTTTAAATATCATAGCTTAATGAAGCCCTAAGAACACAAGTGTTTACTCGAGTGTGTACTTTCGACATGTTCCTTTTGTAATATTCCTCTCATAAATCGATAGAAATTATTTAATGAGAGGATCACAGCTAAAGAAATTAGGCATGAGCATATTCTTCTCTAGACTCTAATTGTCAGTAAAATCTACTTCTAAAGCTTGCTATCCCTACCCAATTATTCAAATTAATTGAAATTATTCTCTAACTGTCAATCTGTTTGCTTCAATACCTCTTCCAAGTCTTAAAATCAATAAATTGCTCATCTAAGATTAAAATTGTTAGATATCTTTCTTATATTTCAATGATAACAAAAAGGGTTAAAAGCTAATGAATCTTCAATAGTACATGCCTACAAAAAGATTTTCAAAAAGTTTTTGCAAAACTATGTTGCATTCAAAAGCTTTGAATTGATTGAATATAGATTAGACCAAAAATCTTTCAGATAATATCTCAAAAGCTTTCATAAGAAGAATTGATACAACACTTCAGAAACTTATTTAGAAACTTCAAAAACAAAAGGTTGATATTCTTCAGAAGCTTGTTCAGATTGTAAGTCTAGAAGTATGACATTGAAAATAACTTCAAATCATATTTAAATTAATCAAGGCTTAGCTTTATTAGATTAGGTATATCAGGAAAATACACTTAATCTAGTTTTACTCAAGATGGAGTTAAGATCCATGGGCATTATCTTTTGATCGAATTAATTTTTGAAAAATTAAGTTATACATAAGAATGGATAAGCATAAGGTTGAATCGGATTTTATGGAAATTCAAATCTTGAATATGAGTTTTATCTAGAAATTTTTTATAAGGGATATTAGCTTGACAATTTCAAATCAGAAGCAAATCTGGTCGTTATTGATTGAAGGTTATCGATTGAAGCAAGATACGAAGAGTTAATTTTGAAATTCAAATAACTGAGATTCTCTCAAAATATCTAAGGAGTATCTTGAATGACTAATGATTGGATAAATATGGAAGTAAAGATAATCTTCATCTAATTAGCCATTGAAAGATTTATATATAAAAGAGAAAGGATTCAAAATGTTCAAGTACCACTTTGGCAAAATCTCTAAAAAAAAAAATATTAAGATCAAATTATACCTTCTGAATAGTCACAGAAAGTACTTTAGATACTTCTTCAAAAAGTTCAACCGAAGCAAATTATTCAACATTCATCATTTCTCTCCTTGAGCAAAATTAATTGAGATTTATACTTTTAATCTCATTTATAATATGTAATTCTTATTTCTTATTTGAGTGTTTAGACAAGTACATTTATACTCTGTATATTTATGTTAGCCTACATTATAGAGAGGCTAAATAGGTAGACCAGAGTTTTCCAAAGTCCATATGTGACAAGTACTTGTGATTTGATTTAGTAGATCAAGTGGAATGACACCAGTAAAGTAGATCGAGTCCCTAGTAATGGAGCTGGAAGAGAGTAGTAGACAGAATACTGAAGCTCTATGAATTCTTAGCTTGATTTTCTCCTTCCTTAAACTCTTTTAATTTGCTTTATTATTTGTTGCACATTGAATTATTAAAATATCAATATTCTCCATTATAAGTTGTTAAGAAGGGTACATTTTATTTTATATCGAAAAAGTTTCAAAAAATTTAAAGATATTAATTCATACCCTCCTCCGGCCCCCCCTCCTGATATGTTATACAGGACTAGCAATTAGTATCAAAGGCTCACTTTAATATTTCCTAAAGTTCAAGATCATGTGTAAATCAAGTGGTAGTTTAACAATCCAGCCTAGCAAAGCACCATTTTTTTATGGAACTAAATTTCCATATTAGAAATTTAGAATGGAGACTTATGTTAAGGCATCAGATTATCAGGCATGGCAAATTATTTCTACTGGAGATCTCAAAGTTCTAAGCATCATTATGTTAACAGATGATATCACCAAAGCCAAACTCAATTCAAAGGCTAAGAATTTATTGTTGAGTACTATTACAGATCAGAAACTTATCCAATTGCTTCTTATGTTATAGCTAAAGATATTTGAGATACTTTGGTGCAAACCTACAAAGGGATAGAAACAATCAAGGATACAAGAATTAATTCATTGGTTCAATAATATGAAACATTTTGAATTCTTCTTAGTGAAGAAATCAACAACTCTTTCAGTAGATTTACTATTATAATTAATGAATTGTCTTCTCTTGGAATAATAATTAGTGATGCAGATATGATACGCAAGATGCTAAGGATTCTTCCTAAAATTTGGAATGCAAAGAAAATTGCCATCAAAGAAGTTGTGATCTATAGACATGGATCCTAAATCAACTATGCAGCAAACTCATGGCATATGAAACTAATTTTCTCGAATTAGAAAGTACTTTAGAAGACATAAGGAAGAGGATCGTAGCCTTTAAAGCCAAAGAAATAGATACTGATTTAGAAGGAGAAGATTCATCTAAAGAAGAAGATGAGGATGCGATACTTTTAACTAGAAAGCTTAATAAATGGCTTAAGAAAAAGGGTAAGAAAATGTTTACTGAAAGATTTACTATTAATAAGAATCGATTTGTTAATACAAGAAAGGAAATCAAAGAAAAAGAGGAGAAAAAAGTTCAAAAAGGAGATTATTTACTATTAATGCAAGAAGCTTAGACATATCAAATATGAATGTCCCATGTTAATTAAGAAAATGGAGAAATTCAAGAAGAAACACAAATCTCTAATGGCAACATGGAGTGATTTGGAAGATTTAGAAATTGAGTTAGAAAGTTCTGAAGAGTGCGAAGAAGCTAATCTATGTCTTATGACAGTTTCTAAGGTAGACTCTAAAATTGATTTTGATTTTGATTTAGAAGTACCTAATGCTATATGTGCTGAAATTAATAAACTTCTTAAGGCTCTTTCCAAGTCGAGTAATAAAATATCTAAGCTTGAATTTGAGGTTAAAACATCGAAAACTGAAAAACATGTACTTAGTCAAGCAAATAAGTAGCTAGTAGATGAAAATGATTTTCTAAAAAATGACTGAAGGATTTCATATTGCCTGTGAAGCTTTAGCTAATGAAAATCTAATTTTAAAAGAAGAAATTAAGAATTTGAAAAATCATGTGGAAGATTTATCTAAGTCAATTAAGAATACCTTTTGCAAGTTTGATGAAAGTGATAAGAAACTACAAATGTTGATTTCTAGCCAACGGATAGATAATTCAAAATTTGGACTTGGTTTTAAATTTGGAGAAACATCTAAGACAAAGAAAGAAATAGTTTTTGTCAAATCAAAAGATGGAAATCAAGAAATGAATAAAAGTAAGGAAAATAACAAAGCCTTTGAACCTATTAGAAAGAACAACAGAAGGTTCTCTCAAAACAACGATAAGTATCCTTTTAGAAGGTATAGCAGAAGATTGAACATAGGGTATTTTAGAAAGAATCCAAACTAAAGGAAACTGGTAAGTAGCAGGTTTATTGAACAGAAACCTTATTCTTGTTTCTTTTGTGATAAAATAAGTCATATAGAGAAATATTGCTTTTACAAAAAATATAAGCTCAATAATAACCGAGGTTCAATTCAAAACACAAGCATTAAATTCCTATGGACCCAAGCTTTGCTGGGTTCGTAAACATATTTGATTATGCTTTAATGTGTGTAGGATTACAAAGCAAAGATAAAAGGAACATGGTATCTTGACAATAGATGTTTAAGACACATCATCGGTGACGCTTCGTTGTTCACAAATTTGGAATGGAAGGAAAATGGTTATGTGAAGTTTGGTCACAATGGTAGAGGTAAAATAATTGCAGTAGGATTAATTGGTTTGGTACCTCATTCAATCGAAAATGTGTTGCTAGTTAAATGATTAAAACATAACTTATTAAGTATAAGTCAATTATGTTATAAAGGACATAGAATAGTTTTTGAACATGATAAAAACATTGGATTTAATAAGGATGGTTTTAAGCTGTTTGAAGGTTTCAAAAAGAAGTAATCTAATTAAAACATCTGAAGTATAATCTAAAATTTGTTTTATTTCTATAAATGATGATGCTATGCTTTGGTATAAAAGAATAGGACATGTGAATTTCCAACAATTGGAGAACTTGTCCAAAAAGAGTTTAATCTTAGCTTTACCTAATGTACATGTACCTGAAAATGTTCGTTGTGCTGCTTATTTGAAGAATAAAATGAATTCGTCATCTCATAAGAGAAAGAAGGTTATCTCTACTCAAAGACCTTTTGAGTTATTTCATTTAGATCTCTTTGGCCTCACTAGCACTCTAAGTTTAGGAAGAAATAAATATAAACTGTGATAGTAGATGATTTCTCTAGACTTACTTAGGTCTTATTTTTACGTCACAAAAGTGATGCTTTTAAAAGTTTTCAAATATTTTAAAAAAGAGTTAAAAATGAGAAAGGCCTCTCCATCATTAATTTATAAATTGATCATGGTAAGGAATTTGAAAATTTTGATTTTATTTTGTTTTGTGAAAACAAAGGCATCACTCATAATTTTCTGTACCATATACTCCATAACAAAATGGAGTAGTTGAATGCAAAAATAGGACTGTCTAAGAAATGACAAGAACTCTACTTAATGAAAGTAATATAGCTAATTAATTTTGGGCTAAAGCAACTTCAACAACTTGTTATATCATTAATAGTATATATGTAAGACCCTTGACAAAACAGGAAAAGCCTTGGACAAATTTGAAGAGAGAGCAAATGAAGCCAAACTCAAAAGCATACTAAGTATACAATAAAGAAACAAAAGATGTGGAAGAGCTAATAAATGTTAAATTTATCAAAGAAAAAATCCATGAAGAATCAAACGATGAAATGTCAATTAACAAGAACAATATAGGTTGTCCTAATTTAAAGGAAGGAAAAACAAAACCTCCCTTAGAAGGTAGTTTAAAAGCTTATAGGATGCTTAATGGAACCAAAACAAAATAGGTATTATTAGAAATTGTAGTTCTCAAATTCTTCGATCAAAACAACAATTGAATGATTATGGAATAAGCTGTAAAAATATTCCCATAAAATGTGATAATATAAGTGCTATTAATTTAACAAAAAATCCATTTCATCATTCAAGATCAAAACACATAGATATAAGCATAATTTCATTCGTGATCATATAGGAAATAATGATGTAGGTATTGATTTTTACTAAACGTCTGGGTAAATTGAGATTTGAATTCATTCGTAAGGAACCTGGGGTTTGTAACCCTTTTTATTAATTTAGTTTCTTTTTTTAATTTTACTTAGTTGTATTTTCTATTTGTCACATACAGGTTTTTTTACATTTGTTGGATACAAAAATTTTAAGGGCTTTAGCATGTTCTCCGTAGGTCTACAAAATCCTCATTAGCAGGTTCATTAAGTCAATTCATTTCCTTCGGATAACTGCCACTACATGAGCAATTTAATCACTCATAAAAGCCTCATTTCTATTCTCTCTTTCTCCCTCTTCATCAAACCTTTCCTATTCTGCTCTCGTTTTTTTATCTCAACTCTAATGGCATCTAGAAAATCTAACCTACTACAACTAAAGGGATTAAATCAAAAATCTAAAATGATCCCAAGAATCCCATCGTTCTTGATGAACAAGAAATAGAAATTACCATTTCTATAAATCCTCAACCGAATCCACTCTTCAGAACACACCAAGATTCTTTTGAGAAAACCCTAAGCCTTAAACTTCGAGATGAACCATTGGAAGGGGCTACTCAAGAAGTAAGTTAGAAGAATGCCTTTGAAGTACATTTTAAACAAGTTCAGGAAGTTAATTAGAAGCTTGTTTAGGATAAGCAACAAATCCAGTTCCATCGAAGAAGTTACTAAATCGAAAGAATCTAAACCCTTAAGCAAACCATCTGAAGAAGTTTATGAAAGAAATCCTTCAGAACCTGATCTTGTTCAGTAGCCAAGGAAATCTCTTCAAAAATCTAAGTCAGTTACCTTAGTTAAGAAGACTTCGAAATCTCCCCAAAAGGTGGAAAAATGGTCCAAAGTTAAGACATCAATTCCCTCCTTCAAATCAAAGGATAAACCCAAGAAGCAGTATACTGTAAAAGGTAAAAATCTGTCCATCAAAGATTCATTTTATTTAGATCTTGAATACTTTGTGAAGAATGGTTTTTATTGGAAAAATTATCTGAATGGATTGGGTTTAATTGGTTTGGTTGATTTGCATGGAGTGATATATGGCGAATTGATTGATGAATTTTATAGGAAGCTTGATAGTAAAAATCAAGAAGTTTGGAAGTCAATTGTATTAGTATAGAAGATAGAAATCACAAAGAAGGACACTTTGAAATGCTTTGGCATTAAAGAATTGAATAATGATGAGAGCTTAGGATAGTTGACAAAGGAAAATTTATTTACTGAATTGAATGATGAAATCAATTTGGGGATAGGAAGAGATATCTTTAGTATTGAGTTTGAATTGTTAGTAAGAATTCTTTACAAATTTGTTAACTCTTTTGTACTACTAAGGAAGGGTAGCACAACCTCTATAACTAAGGAGGATGCACTGGTGATCTTGATAATGTTGGCAAAAAGGCAGGTAGATATTGTGAAATTAATGATGTGACACATGAGACAGCATGTAGATGTTAAGCCGTATGGAAATATGTCATTTGAACTTGCTCCTTCTACTTAATTAAAGGATCAGACCATTATCAGTGTTGTTCTAACTTTAGATAAGACCCCTATTATTTCACCATAATCTCTTAACAAATCAACTCAAGTTGCTACTTTTGTTCTTAATCCTAAAGAACAGACACCTCCTAAAGGCTATACTAAAATTTTATCTATAGCTTCTACTAAAGAAACTTCCTTACTTTATCCCATCCAGACTACAACATCATCTGACAAAAGCAAAGAACCTACTTTATCTATTGCAATATCTTCTGAAGCCATTCATTCTCCTAGCAAAGTTCTTCCACCATATTCTGGCAGATTCAAACTGTATGCTAGGAAGAAAACAAAGCGATCCAAAAAATGACTATTATGTTCTATTCTAGCAAAAATTTATGTTCTCGCATATTTTGTTTTTTGTTCACTTGTGGACTTATTTCTTGTTATTTATGTTTTTGTTTCTAAACTTAGTGATTAAATTTCCTTAATTAATGCAATTTGATCCTTTCTATCTATTATATTTTATTCAAACTTGTACATTTTATAAAGATTAAGGGAGAGTTTATTAAGAATGATAACAAAAAAGTAGGAGAGAAAAACCAAAAATAGTTACACTATACTACTTGCACATTACATGAATATGTGATTGTGAACATTTTTTTGTAATCTGGTTTTATAATAGTATTATTATTATCATAAAAGGGGGAGAGTGTTAGATATCTTTAATATGTTCTAATGATAACAAAAAGGGTTAAAAGCTAATGAATCTTTAAGAGTACAAGCTTATAGAGAGATTTTTAGAAAGTTTAATTTTGCAAAACTAAGTTGTACTTAGAAGCTTTGAATTGACTAAATATAGACTAGTCTAAAAATCTTTCAAAGAACATTTTAGAAGCTTTCAGAAGCTTATTTAGAAACTTCAGAAACAAAAAGTTGATATTCTTCAGATGCTTGTTCCAAAAGTAAGTTTGCAAGTATGATGTGGAAATTAGCTTTAAATCTGATTCAAATTAATCAAGGCCTAACTCTACTAGATTGAGTATATTAGGAAAATACACTTAATCCTATTTCACTTGAGATGGAGTTAAGATCCATGGGGATTATCTTTTGAGCGAATTAATTTTTGAAAAATTAAGTTATACATAAGAATGGATAAGAATAAGGTTGAATTAGATTTTATGGAAATTCAAATCTTGAATATGAGTTTTATCAAAAATTTCTAATAAGGGATATTAGCACGACAATTTCAAATCAGAAGCAAATCTAATGGTTATTGATTAAAGGTTATCCAATTGAAGCAAGATACGAAGAGTTGTTTTTGAAATTCAAATAACTGAGTTCCTTTCAAAATATCTAAGGAGTATCTTGAATAACTAACGATTGGATAAATATGGAAGTGAAGATAATCTTCATCTAATTAGCCATTAGAGATTTATAAATAAAAGAGAAAGGATTCAAAATGTTTAAGTATCACTCTGGAAAAATCTCTCAAAAAAAAAATATATATTAAGATCAAATTATACCTTCTAAATAGTCGCAGAAAGTACTTCACATACTTCTTCAGAAAGTTCCATCGAAGCAAATTATTCAACTTTCATCATTTCTCTCCTTGAGCAAAATTAATTGAGATTTATACTTTTAATCTCATTTATACTATGTAATTCTTATTTGTTGTTTGAGTGTTGAGACAAGTACATTTGTACACTGTAGATTTGTATTAGCCTACATTATAGAGGCTAGATAGGCAAACTAGAGTATTATAAAGTCTATGTGTGATAAGTACTTGTATTTTCTTGTGATTTGATTTAGTAAATCAAGTGGAACAACACCGGTAAAGTAGATCGGGTCCCTAATAGTAGAGCTAGAAGAGAGCAATAGGAAGAAGGTCGAAGCTCTATAAATCTTCAGCCTGATTTTCTCCTTCCTTGTAATCTTTTAATTTGCTTTATTATTTGTTGCATATTGAATTATTAAAATATGACTGTTCTCTATTATAAGCTGTTAAGAGGGGTAAATTTTATTTTATATCAAAAAATTTTCAAAAAATTAAAGATATCAATTCATACACTACCCTACCCCCTTCCCTCTTGATAGCTTATGTAGGACCAACAAAAATCATTAAAATCCTCTTAAAAAAGAAGAAAGTCACTATAAAACATTACAACAAATATATGTAAATTCACATTTATCACATGTACTTGTTTAGTATATTTAATAAAATTAAGGGTTCACATCAACTTCTAATACCCCCTTCCCCGCTTACACTTCCTTTCCCAAAAAATAAAAAATAAGAAAACAAAAAAGGCCATGTACTAGGTATGCCAATAAGTGGGGAAAAACCCCAAATCTTAAACCTAAAACCCCATACTCAAAACCTTAATCATAAACCCTATCCCAAAACCTTAAATCATAACCCTAAAACCTATAACATAAACCCTAAACACTAAACCTCAAGTCTAAAATCCAAAACTTCAAACCTTAAGCCCAAGACTTTAAACCCTTAACCCTACCTTGATAATGTAAACCAAATGTGAGCTTCAAAAGAAGTCTTATCGTAGCATGAATGGAGCCATCAAAGCTATCAAAGAAATAGGCAAAAGGGTTGGGTTAGAAATGTAGGTAGAACGGTAAGCAATCATGAGCTACTCGTAGTTGTGATGCACCACTCAAGCACTAACAACAAGTGTATTGTTGGATGTGACTCATCAATCTAAGGCAATGAGTCACTTGCCATACAACCTTGCTTAAGGGTTGCTAAGATGATGTGTCTATAAGGTTAGAACATATAGAGAAGCACCACAACAAACTAGAAGCCAAAAAGGAACAAAAGAGTTAGCAAATCTTGAAAAGCTAAGTTGAGAAGAGTGTTTCTCAAAGCAGAAAGTTTGTATTTCAAAAATGTCAAGGATCATGTCGATATACAAGAAAACAGAGCTTATATATGGCCTCTCTAAGGTTACATAATGTAAGAAAAGACAGAAATGGAAAATTACAAATAAGACACAAGAGATTCCTAAGACTAATGCTATAAAGGGAAGAAATGGTAAAATATGGTACAATGTACAAAAATGAATCATTTTGGAATGTTGTATTAGGAGGCACATGGTAGTTGGTAGTTAGAGACTAAGGTAAATGAATAAGAATGATGTATGTTGGGCTACTCCTGTGAATGTGAAGTCCTTGAAAATTGAACTAACTCGACCTTTGAGGAAGATAGCTTGGTAGGGAATGGAAGAGAACTAGAGGAACTAGACAACCTGATCGGGATTAAGTTGGTACTTAGGTAATGTCAAGACCCTATAGGAGGCTTAGTAGGATTTCCTATAATTTTCATATCATGTGTGTACCCATGATAAGAAAATCACCTTATAAGTCAAAGATTGCGAGACTCTAAATAATTTATCACTAGGATTTATGTATTGTTAATTAATTAACATATTATAAAGTATAAATAACTATGGATATTTAATTATTCCACACTTCTTTAAAACTGCAAAGAATCGGTATCTCTACCAAATGATAAGATCAAACAGTATAAACTTAAAATTCAAACTTATTGAAGTTACTAAATCTAAATATATAAGTGGTATTTACATTTAAAGCTTTACATGAACTAAACAATTTCTCTCTAATTCTAACCTCTAAAACATCTCAAGACTTGCACTCAACACTCAGCTCTTAACCTAAGTCTAATTAGCTATCAACTTGCAAAAGAAAAATTATTAGAGAGTAAGCTACAAAAGTTTAGTGAGTTATCCCTCCTACTATACAGGTAAGCAGGTTATCAACCAAATTATTACAACCTTATGAATGCATGTACATATAGTATGCCAAACAATATATACAATTGACCAGTATTACATATAACATTGGATTTTAACGCCCTTCGAGATAAAGGTTGGAGATACATCGATACCAATCACAACTAGGCTTTAGCACTTGGATGTTTAACCATAAATTTAAATTTTATATTTCACAAAATACATTTCCATTTCTAAGAAATCTAATAGTATACAAATTCCTAGGTCTAGCGGTAAGATGACCCCTACAATTTACATTCAGACCCTACAGTAGAGGTCTCTAGACTCAACCCTCAACCATACGGTTGGCATCTCCAATGCCTAGTAAGTCTGTAGGTTACGGTAAAGTCATGTTGTATGAGTGCACCGTACTAAAGCACTTTAATTCAATGTATGGAAACAACCCCCGCAAGGCCTCTCTTTACCCTTACATGAGGTAACGGCTAGAGCAAATAATGCAATACATAGTTGATGCATAATCCTTTTAATTTAAGATAAAGCCAAATATAATTAAGTCAAATTATTGGATGATCAATCAATATCAGCAGACCTTTCAAATCGTGCTATAGTTAATCATACAACCAAATCTTCAATTTATCACTTTTAACAGCATTTTGCACAGTAATCAATCAATATCAAGCACATACATAACCTTAACCCCCCATGCATTAAGTTATTACTATTTAATTTAGATGCATTAACTACGAGCACAAAATAAGTATAGAGTTATTGGGAGTATTCACTTGGCCATGACGTCTCGTACTAATTGTAGTAGTCTTGAGGAAGATCCTAATCCTCGTTTGGATCACTTGATTATTATAAGATAAGAACAATAGTAAGTAATTGAACGAACTAGTTATTCTAGATATTTGTTCACCTATTTCCACTTAAGTTCCTATTAGTTTTTATTCAGTTGAACTTTATCGTTAACTGTATGTAACTTTTTAATTTTGTTTCCGATATTTATGAACTTATAGTCGTTTTTCATCGTTTTTTAATATACATTCACACAGTAGGATATCTTTGCACGTTAAGGCCCGTATTTTATGATTTGGGTTTAAATTATTATAATTTTAGTTATTGTGACTTAAATATTCCTATTTGCTATTTTTAATCTCATTTTATTACTTTATGATCTTATTAATTACCAATTTCTTATATTTTTATAATTTTGTATTGTTATTATTATTATATGCATTTATTTAAGGTTAATATAAGTTGATATATGTATTATGAGTCCATTATGGTTTCGGCCCATACCTATATATTTATACATTATGTATTATTATATTATTGTATTATATTATAGTATATTAGATATTTCTATTATAATTTAGATATGTACTGCTTATATATCTTATATGTATATGTTTATATATATATATATACTTGTATATACGTATGGTTGTATACGTATATTTATACTTATTTTTGTATTTCCCAACTATCAGTTTAAGAAATTTTCATATAATTTGTATATGTGCATGTTATAGGTTCAGTTAGTATGTTATATGTATATATACTTAATATTTCTATTATTTTTTATTATGTACAAAAAGAGTACTCATGTATAAGAATACTCATGTTTAAGAATACTCAAACATATGTACATGTGTTCTTCCTACTCTTATATATATATATATATATATATATATGTCTATTTATACTATGTATTTTACTAGCGTTCATACATACATAATTCATATGCTATATGTACACATGTATTTGTAAACTTATAAGTATGTGTATAAGGTTTCCCATATGTACTAAGATATATGTAAATATTACACAAGAATTTCAATATTAACATAAGGTAAATTACTAATTACTCATTGAAATAGAAGATCAAATGAAAATATACCGCTTTCTCTTTTGTAATATGTATAACGAGTGCAAGTATATAGTATAGTACTTTGTGGGTGAGTAGTTGAAATTATGAAAGTGAAATTGAAAAGTGAAAGAAAGGGAAAGGAGATGAGGGGTCACAATTTTGGATGAGGAAAGAAAAGAGGGTTTTGTTGTGTCTTCAATGTAATTTAAAGAATAAGAAAATGAAGTCTAGAATGAGGATGAAGTAAATGGCAAAGAGGGAATGAGAAGGAAAAAAATCATGTGAAAAATGAAAAGAAACCCATAGAAAACAAAAGAGAATTCTAGGTAAAAAGGACATGTGTTAACTTAGTCAACATTTTTACTTTGGTTAAATTTAACTTGGTCAATTCTTGAAATTTTACATGTAATTAGTGTATAGAATATTGAAATTAAAGATAATTAGAAGAAAAATTAAAGGAAAGAAAGGAGCTATGGAATTAAATGAAATAATTAGTAAAAATTATTATTAGAACCTTCCTTTAAATATTTAAACCCTATAGATAATATTTAACAACATACTTAATTTAATTATCATGGAAAGTGCAATTTATAATCCTAACATTTACTATATATAGTATAATTATTAACTAAATACTTAAACTTACATGTTACTAGCTTATTTGTGTAATTATAAAGTTAATATTACTTATAAAATAATATTATAGTTTCTTATAAATCAATTTCTAGTACATACATATTCCTATGCATTTAAGAGTTATCTTTAATCGTTAGTTAGTAATTCTATGCAATTTGGCATATCATTAAATATTTATACTCAATTAAGATTTTATCGCCTTTATAGAAATTTGGTGTATGTATAAGCTTAAAGATTTAGTTGTAGGATTTTGCTTAGGTTTAGGTTTGATTTCTCATATGTATCCACGGATAGAATTTAAGATTTTCATACGCGATTGAGGTTTTTATCAAGTTTAGGTCAAACTCTTAGAGTTACATATATTTAGGGTTTAATGTTTTCGTATGCAATCAGATTTTTGATTAATAAGTTAAGGTTTTTCATATTCGTTTTAAGTTTCATATTTAAAATTTTAATCGATTTTAAACTTAGCATCTTTGTTAACTTAGGAGAAATAATCTATAGTACATGAGTTTGATTCTATATTCAAAATACTATATTTATGGGGTTTACAAGTAAGGGTAGAATTTGGTCGGAAGGCATAATGGATCTGATCAAGTTTCAGCTTAATGGTCCTCTATTTGGTCTTCTTCAGCTTAGGCGTCATCCTGCTCAAGGTCAAAGCTTAGCAAACTAGGTGGTTAAAGTGGAGTAGACCCTAAGCACAGACGGAATCTTCTTCTCTTTGTAAGTCTTGAGTTGCATTGTATAAGTCGTTGTAGTCCCCTAGCTTAACTCTTAGCGATCAGGCCATGATGTTGATTCTTCTTGTCTTCTTTGGGGTTAGAAGGATTTGACCTTAAATTTGTAGAGTCTTCTTTGATTTGTTCTTCTCCTTACCAAGTTGTTGCTTTGTCTAGCTAGTATGGAATTGATGGATTGCTGACCTCTAGACCTCTCACTCGTACTTACGTTCGAGGCCTATAATCCCTCACTAGGATGATTTTCTCTTGTCAACTTACTGAGGATGAGCTTTAGTACTTAGAAGAGGTGTAGAAGAACTCCCTAAGGAAATAACTCGGATACAATTCGCTTTGTTCGGACTCATACCTAGTTGCCGACCTACCAAGTGCCGAGATCGACTTACTAAGTGCTGAGGCCAACTTATTGAGTACCAAGTCGAAGGATACTATTCACTGAGCTTTACTCTTCTAGCCTACTGAACTGCAATGTCAGTCAATCACCTTGGCAACTCTAGGCACAATTCATCAACAATACCCCCAAAATCATTTCAACTCAACCATAAGTCTACAAGATCCAAAAACATGAACCCATTGATAAGTTGCTACCTATCCTCTACTTTTCTAACATTTGTACAATATTCCTTTTTTTCTTTTATCTTATTTACCCTTTTCGTATATACTAAGAATGTCTTTCTTACATTATCCTTTATATAATTTTCCATTATTGTATTGTTTCCCTAAAGAACTTATTATAAGTAGCCCTTTATACTGTAGTCACAATTATCTTACTTACCTTAAAAGTTAATGAATATTCTTGTTCTTGCGAGACACGTACATCCCTTTTCTACACCATTATCTAATCTTGTTGAGTAGCTCGAGATTAGTGGAGAGTAGACCTTAGTATTAACTTGTACATCATATCAGGCAAAATACTAAGTTGTGTTATTTTCATTGGTGCATCATATCCTTCGAGTAGCTTCATAAAAGCTATTGTGTTTGTTGACTTATCCATTCCTTTATTCCTCAATACTTTGAAAGACCTATTGTTACCAGATCCTTTGGTAAGCCCTAGTGATAAACTCAGCTCCTAGGCACATCATATAATCTTGGTATCAAAACTTGAGCCTACTACCAAAAGCTAAGTATTATAGTAGTTGCTTCTTATTGTTGTGTGTGCATTCTATTATACTCTATTTCTTTAGTAGAAAAACAAAGCAAGCTCTTAAAACACTATGCGATGATATTATATTATCAAAGTTATGTGAAATTGTCTCTGAAGTAGTGAATTTCCTAAGGTTTTGTATTAAGATGTCGAATCTTAATGTTTGAGGAGAGATTAATGATGCTAAAAGTGATGCTCATAGTCGTGGTCGTTTTACCTAACATACCCTGTAAACTACTGATGAGCAATTGCAGGGCCTTACTGCTATCATACCCAACTTAGCTATATCTGTACAACGGGTAGTAAAGATTAGGCCTCAAGAGAGAGTTGATGAATGAGGTCAAGAAGTGAGAGATAAGCTGAGAAGACAAGGGGATGAGCATCGAGCCCCTGAAGTTGTTAATGTGAACCCAGCTCCACCTTGACATGTTGAAAGGGTTACGAGGAAGAGACTTGAGTTAGATGATGAAGCTAAGGAGTATAGGGAAGAGGAGGATGTAAACCCCTAAAAGTTTCGATCTAGTTTTTGAAATAGACTCAACTATATTAGACAATTTAGGAGTCAACAAGGCTAATTAAAGTGAAAACCCTAAAAGAATTAATCAATCGCGTAAAGAATGTTTCTACCCTAAATGTTTCTAAAAGCTAAAGATTTCATTCAAAAGTGATAAAAACCTTAAAAATGATTCCATTAAGGACATATGTACACCAATCCAACATGATATAACCTAAAACCCTAATTGAAAATATAATGCTTATATTTCGCCAAATCGTTAATAAAAGGTTAGAGATAACCCTCATTCTTGTTTATATGATTCGAATTCTCAAGGAATCCATTAGGAACTAAGATAATGATTCATAGATTATATTTATTCCTTAAATATATGATTAAGATAGTCTTACTTAGGGTTAGGGTTATAGTTGAAGATTAGGTTACATATAGTGAACTTTAATACTCAAATTAGCACTTTTTGCACTTGTTATCCAAAGTAGTCTATCAAATGAGATATATGGACTCTAAAGACCTAAAGTAAGATCTCATCAACCATATTTATACATCAATGCATCATATACCTCATTTCTTCTCATTTCCTTCATTTCTCCCTTAATTTCCCTTAATTACTACATTATGTACACGAAATTGCACATACTTAAGGAATGTTGACTAAGATAATACATGCTGACCAGAGTTCAAATGTTGACCAAGTCAACAAAAGCTAAGAGATAAGGAAAATATCTCTTCCTTAATGATGTCTTTCTTTTTTTTTCCTTTTGATTTTTCTTTCTCTCTTTTTCATTATTGTTGCCATCCACAATTGTCCTTCTAAACCCCACCACATGTTGTCTTCCATTAAGAGAAACAAATCAAAACCCCTTTTTCATGCCGTGACCTCTTTCTTCTTCTTTCCCTTTCATTCCTTCACTTTTGTCTCCATAACTTCAACATCATTAAAGGTATGTCTTTAAGTTGCTTTATGTTACTTTCTATTATTCACTAGTTAGTTAATTAGGTAGATTAGATAAGTAGTTATGTGGTTAGTATTGTCTTGAAGAAGAGGAAACAAAGTTTCCATCTTTAAGTGTAGAAATTTGAACTTTTGAAGAAGAAGAAAGGAAGATATGAGTATATGCTTATAAGTATGTATACATAAGGAAATACCAAAAGATTATAAGTATGTGAACCTTTGTACATGAGTATTTATCATTTACATAACCTAATTTAAGATCAAATCTAACTATACATACCTATACTACACTAAATATATACATAAGAACACAAAAACATGGAATTAGAAAGCTTTTCTTAAGGAAAAACTTAGGCATACGAATTTTAGTATAAAATACGTATCCAACTGTATAGGTATACGGGTATGTATACACATATAAATACGGTATAAGTCTAAGTATAGGTATGAGTATAAGTATGTATAAAGTATATGTACATAAGTATAAGAGAAAGGGATAACATGTACATAATACATATGCATATGACATAAGCATGAGGAAAGGCTTATGTAAGCATATGATGAGGTAAGTGATGACATAAGCACATGATGACATAAGCCATGACATAAGCAAGTGATGACATAAGCAATGACATAAGCAAAGGATGATGTAAGCAATGATATAAGCATAAGTTTATAAAATAAGAAAACTAAGAAAAGTGTAGGTAATTAGGTAACTAAATTAGTAAATCTTAATACACTTTCTAAATTAGATTATATCTAATTCAGTACATAAATTAGTAATAGCAAAGTAAAATCCTTTCATTATAAGAATTTAAGGAATAAAAGATATAAACATAAGTAATAAAAGTACTTAGGTGTTCATAACAAAAAATTTCTATAAATTTAGCTCATAAAGTAAAATAGAGGTCTTAATATCCAAAACAGATATTACCATGTGAATATATGTTCGGAAACGATGAAAAACGATTATAAATTCATAAATATAAAAAATAAAACGAAAAAGTTACATACGATTGAAATTAAAGTCTTACCGGGTAAACGTTGATAGTAATTTAAGTAAAATTAGGTAATTAGATGTTTAGTATTAGTAGTTAATTTAGGTACTTACTAGTGTTATTATCGCATAATGATCAGGTGACCTTGAGGTGAGCGAGGACCTCCCGATCGATTACTACGATTAGGGCGAACCACTATGGCCGAGTGAATATTTACCCTATGATTCCATGCTTGATTGTGATTGTAGATAGTGGACTTAAATATTATTATTAATTAACTACTGTATGGGGTTCGAGAAATGCTTGTGTATGTAATTGTATGTTGAGTTGTGAATTTACCTTAAATGCAGAGAATGCCTTGTTTGTTGCATGGTAGTGAATGGTCACAGCATAATTTGAACTAAATTATACTCGGCCTATAAAAAGAAACTGGAACATGCATAGCATGGATACTATTTTGGCCGTCACATCACACGGAGGTAAAGAAAGGCCATTCGGGGGTTGATATTATTGATTTATTTGGTTCTGTACGATGCACTCGTACAAAATGACCTTACCTTGGCCTACGGGAACACTAGGCGTTGGAGGCGCCAACCGCCTGGCTAAGGGTCGAGTCTAGAGGCCTCTGTTTAGGGGTGAGTGTAGACTGCGGGGGCCCACTCACAATTATACTAGAACTTGGGTTTTTCTGAAAATAAAATAATTATTTGATATAAGTACGGAACATGGAGTTCCGTAGTAAAGTAAGTTCTAGTATAATATCCGGATCTGATTGGTGCCGTGTAAATTCCAACCCTGACTTTGGAGGGCGTTAAATCCGAGTTACGTATATGAACTAGTTAAGTATGTGTATTGTTTAGCATTCTGTTTGATCATTCATTCATATGCGTGATACTAATGTACTTATAACTTGCTTGCTGTGTGGCTGAGGGTTTTGCTCACTAAGCTTAGGCTTACACCCCTTTAGACTTTTGTTGCAGGATAGCCTGTTCGTAGAGACAGGACGAGGGATGCTACAGGTTAGCCTGGGGACTTGGGCAAGAGCGAGGTATCCTGTGTGATGAGAGAAAATAGTTTATGTAGATTCCTTCTCATGTACTTACGTTTATCTTATTATTATGAACTTAGACATACTTAAATACTATGTAATGTAAGCTTTATAACTTAACTTTTATATAAATATGTTGTGTGATGATATCATGTGAATCTGGATGTGCTTTGGAAACTAGTGGTTGTAGAGCCTTGTATATTGTGCGAAGAGTTTTTTATTGAAAGGGTAACCAATTAGGGGTTCTTCATACAGTATACGGTGTCTACCACGATTAGGCTGTCCTCAGTTCGTGACAGAGGAGTAATATGACAGATTCGAAAAATGTAAGCTTCGTACCCTTAGAGGAGTCAAGCATCTTAAATTACAGATTCCGAGTTTTAGTAGGTTTGATAGTGTTGATGACTATCTAGATTGGGAGGAGAAGAATGAGAAGATATTTGAGTTATATGATTATGAGGACTGGATATGTATTCAAGTAGTTGCTTTAGAATTTTCTAGGTATGTAGCAATGTAGTAGAAGAAATTGTAAAATGTATGCCAGTGAGCCCGATGTGAAATCTAAACATGGAACGAGATGAAGAGAGTTCTAAGGAGTAGATTTGAGCTAAAACATTATGAATAAGACACATTTCGACATCTCTAAGAACTTAAGTAGGGCAGCCAATCTGTAGATGAATATGTTTGGGAGTTCCAACTGCTAATGATCTACTATAATTTTGATGAACCTGAAGCATTGACAATAGCAAGGTTCATTTCCAAATTAAGATTTGAGATTGGTAATGTAGTGGGGGTATAGAGGCTTAGAAATCTTGATGAGACTATCCAAATATTGCAAAGTTAAAATTAGCTCAACCAAGCATAAAGCAACTAACATAGCTTGCTGAATAGAACTGATATGCATTTTGAAGTAGACCGCCGAGGTCATATGCCAAGCAAACCTGGTGATGGCTGAGGAAAGACTAAGGCCAAGGAGTCAAAGGTCTAAGAGCATCAAGGTTAGAGCTTTAGTGGGAAGACTTAAGAGATAAAGTGTTTCAAATGCCTAGGTTTTGGACACATAGTAAGTCAATGTCTGAACCGACGTATTATGACCAACAAAGGAGAGAACCCCTAGTTTGAAGTAGAGAGCGCTAATGAAGGAGAAGTAGTAGAGAATGCCAAGCCATGTTTTGAAGAGTTCTTTGAAGATCCTGAGGCCCTTACCTAACCTAAGTCAAGAGAGCAATATCTCAATTTAGTTGTTCATAGAATTCTTATTACCACTATTGCAAGGGAAGATGAGCAAAAAGAGAATCTCTTCCATACAAATTGTCGCGTGAATGGCAATCTATGTGCTTTAATCATAGATGGAGGAAGCCATACCAATGTCATAGCACGAGGAGTAGTGAAGGCTCTGAAACTGCCAACCTATCCTCATCCTAAGCCGTACAAGATTCATTAGCTTAATGAGAAGGGAGGACTGTACGTTATCGAGCAAGTCAAAGTGCCGATCATAATTGGTGACACATACAAGGATGAGGTATTGTGTAACGTCCTATTAATGTATGCTTCAAACATACTATTAAGCTAACCTTGACTCTTTGATCTTAAGGTACTCCATGATGGGTATAAGAACACTTATACGTTGCAAAACGATGGTTAGAAGGTTATACTAACCCCTAATGAGCCTAACAACGTCTAGGAGTCATAAAAGAAGATTTCTAGATCACTATAGGGGAAGTCCTTAGTGATTTCTTGAGCCCAATTTTTAAAAAATGTTAAGACAAAAAAGTATGTACTCTTATTGGTCAAAAGCCTAATAGAGTTGAGTGAAGTTAGAACATTACCTAGCAAAGTGCTAAACATTGCTCCAAGAACATTCCAACTTGTCTCTTACTAAGTTATTGAGAAGTTTACCCCTTCTCAGAGGCATAGAGCATTACATTGACCTCCAACTTAGAGTTGCTTTACCTAATTGATCTACTTATAGACTCAATCATGAGTAGGCAACCAAGCTAAAGAAATAAGTTAACAAGTTGATTGAGTGTAGATTTGTTATGGAAAGCATGAGCCCCTATGCCTTGCTGGTTATCCTAATGTCGAAGAAAGATAGCTCATGGAGAATGTGCATTGATAGTCTAACAATCAACAAAATCACTGTCAAGTACTGATATCCGATCCCATGATTAGATGATATTCTTGATGAGTTGCATGGTATGCATGTATTTTCGAAGATTAACTTGGAAAGTAACTGTATATTCGAATATTGGCCATAGAGAATAGCTACCAATAGATCCAAATGAGGCTTGGAGATAAGTAGAAAACTACTTTCAAAACAAAGGATGATCTATTTGAGTCGATGGTGATGCCGTTTTGTCTCACGAATGTGTCGAACACCTTTATACAACATATGAATCATGTTTTGAGGTCCTTGATTGGTAAATGTGTTGTTGTTTACTTTAATGATATTTTGGTATATAGTATTGACCTCATTTCCCATTTTATGTACTTGAGATCTATATTTGATATCTTTTATTACTTGGCATATGAAAAGGAATTTTATGCCATTTTTTAAGTTCTTCAGAATTGGCAATAGTATTTGCTATTGAGAGAGTTTATCATCTATACAGACCATAAGTCCCTCAAACACCTATAGGGCCAACGGAAACTATCTCGATGTCATGCTAAATGGGTCAAGTTCTTAGAAACCTTTTACTATGTCATTAGGTATAAGAAGGGAAGTGAACACCGTAACCGATGCCCTTTCTTGTTAGCATATTCTTATTACCACATTACAAGCTAAGATACTTAGGTTTGATATCTTGCCTAATTAGTATGAGCATGACCTATACTTTAGACCCTTAGTGTCTAAGTGCACTATTGGAAGAGTCATAGATGTGTTCTACTTAAGCCAAAGGTTCCTAATGAAAGGCTAACAAGTATGTATGGAAGCCTACGATGGGGGCTTAGCTGGTCATTTTGGCGAAAAGAGAACTATCAAGTTGTTGAAAGAACACTTCTATTAGGTTAGCATGATGAAGGATGTGCACAAAGTTCTTAGGCATTGTGAGGTATGCAAACGAGCTAAAGGAACAAAGGAGCCATATAGAGAATATATACCTTTACCCATACTAGAGTGGCGATAGACTGATTTAAGCATGGATTTCATACTCACCTTAGCTAGAGCACCTTGGAAACATGATTCTATTATGGTGGTAGTAAATCGGTTCTGGAAAATGAGCCACTTCATCCCTACTAATGATGCATCATTTGTTACTAACCTGTTTTTATAAGAGACTGTGTAGGTGCATGGAGTCACAAGGATTATTGTATCTAATCATGATTCAAAGTTTATATGCTTCTTTTAGCAAACACTATGGAAGAAGCTCAACACTAAGCTCATTTTTAGTACTTCTTTCCATCCATAGATAGAAGGCTAGATAAATGTTGTGAACAGAACAGTAGGCAACCTCCTTTAAGTTACTGTTGGGAAGAATCTACATGATTGGGATCTCTATCAACCCATCATTAAGTTTGCTTACAATTTCTCTACCCATAGCTCAACGGGAAGGCTACCTTTTAAGGTCGTTTATAAGCTTAATCCAAACTTACCATTGGATATGATTACAAGCTTGACCTCTCAAGGAGAAAGTTAGATAAGTCTATAGTGTGCCAATGAGTTTCAAAGATAGCATCAGAAGGTTGCCAAGCAATTAACCAAAATAGTGGCCTAATAAAGAAAGCAAGGAAGCTGCCCTTTCAAAATTATTTAACACATAATGACAACACCTATGAGATAGAATTGCTTAAAGGATATGGAGTGTCTCCAACTTTCAATGTCACCAACTTGACTCCCTTTGTACTAGAATAAAAAGACCAAGATTTGAGGGCAAATCTTCAAAAACTCTAAGGAATTGATGCATTATCGACCTTTAGACCTCTCATTCGCACCCACCTCCAAGGCCTACGATCCCTTATAAAGAGGATTCTCTCTTAGTAACCTACCAAGTACAAGCTTAAGTTCATGGAAGAGCTATGTAAGAACTCCCTAAGGAAATAGCTTAGACATACTTTGATCTACTCAAACTCTTGCCCAATTATTGACTTACCGAGTGCCGGAATATTGAACTGCAATGTCATTCAATCTCCTTGGTAACTCAAAGGATAATTTATCAATAGCACCCCCAACATCAGCTTAGCTTAACTACAGTGCCCCAAGATCCCAAAACACAAACCCATTTACAGGCCACCACTTGTTCCCTACCTTTTCTAACATTTTTACTATATTCCATTTTGTCCTTTGTCTTATTTACCCTTTTCATATGCACTAGGAATCTCTTTTTACATTGTCCTTTATGTAATTTTTCATTGTTGTATTATTGCCTCAAAGCACTTATTATAAATAGTCCTTTATGCTATAGTTGCAATTATCTTACTCATCGTAGAAGTTAATGAATATTTTTGTTCTTTGGAGATACCCTCTCTGAGCACATCCCTTTCTCACACTCTTATCTAATCTTGTCAAGTAGCTCGATATCAATGGCAAGTGGAATTTGGTATTAGCTTGTGCTTCATATCAGGTGAAATTCAAAGTTATGTTATATTCATAAGGGCATCATATCCTTCGACCAACTTCACAGAAGCTACTCTGTTTGCCGACTTATCCATTCCTTCATTCTTCAATACTTTGAAGAACCTAATGCTACTTACTCCTAGGTAAGCCTTAGTAATAAACTCAGCTCTTAGGTACATCATGAATCAAGTCAAATACGTTGAAAGTGGAGAGACACCATAGTCCTTAGGTAGTTCGACTTGGTAAGCATTACAATTGATCTTCTTCAACACCCTGAATAGTCTATCAGCTCAAGAAAATAGTTTGTTCTCTCACAAGTGCAAAAATCATTCTTGGCTAAGGTGGATCCATACTAGGTCACCTAAATTGAAGGAAACAACTCGACGGCTACAATTACCTATGGCTTACTACCTTTCATTGAACTTAGCGATCATCTTGGCTACATACTAATGTAGTTTACGTAGCTTATAAGCTCAATCTACCCTTAGTTAGCTTCTTTGAGGGCTATTGGATTGTCAACCATCGTAAGTGGGATAGTCAGATTGTGGCTATAGATGACTTGAAAAGGGCTCTTTCTAATAGTATTGTAGAAAATTTAGTTATAAGCGAGCTCTACAATAGGAAAAAAGAGATCCCAATCCCTTAAATTCTTACCCAGAACAACTAAGGGTGAGGTTCCTAACATGTTGTTTACTACTTCAATTTAGCCATCATTCTAAGGATAGTTACTTGAACTAAACATGACCTTTGTGCCAAGTCTCTTCCATAAGGTCTTCCAGAAGTAGCTTAGAAATTTTCTATCTCAATCTAATATGTTGGACTTTGAAACTCCATGTATGCGGACGATCTCCTAAAAAAAAAAAAAGCAATATATAAAGTATTGTTAGTTTGGTAACATAAGATAAAGTATGCCATTTTACTAAAGCGATCTACAACTATAAGGATCGAGTCCCTTCCTCTAGATGCCTTAGGTAACCTTAAGACAAAGTTTATGCTAAGATTAACCTAAGGTATGGTCACTATTGTCAAAGGCATATACTTTCCATGGGCATCTCTTTTTCCCTTCACTCTCTTGCAAACTTCAAAACTTCCAACGACCTTATAAACATCCTCAGCCATACGAAGCCAATAGAAATTTTTCTTGATGAGGTCAACCATTTTGGTCTCACCAAAATTCCCAAATAAGCCATCATTATGGACTTCCCTATCCAATGGGTATAGAACAACTTAATATATACAATCTTCTCTCTTTGAATAAATACCCATCCTTTACATAGTGCCCTCTCACAATAATCCCTTCTCTACACTTTTCAAGAATAGGATAAAATTGTGGGTCCTAAGCATACTACTCAGTAATAAGGGAGAATCTTAATAACTCATTTGCTGGGTAGTTAGCAAAACATGCCAATGTGATAAAGCGTCAACGATCTCATTCGCACTACCTTTCTTATATGAAAAACCTTCCATGAACATAAGCCACTTGGCTTGCCTCTTTAAGAGTTTGCTCTGACTTCTTAAGTGCTTTAAGGACTCATGGTCTATGTAGATCACAAACCCTCAATGAAGTAATTAATGCTACCATACTATAAGAGCTCAAAATAAAGAGTACAACTCTTTCTCATATATAGAGTAACTCAAGAAGGCACCACTAAGCTTTTTGATGTAGTAAGCAATAAGTTGATGCTCTTGCATCAAGACTATACCAATGCTGATGCTTGAAGCATTACACTCCAACGAGGTAGTAATTAATGTTGCCATACTGTAAGATCTTTAGTGAGGTCAATTTCTCCTTAATTTTATAAAGATCTTCTTAGTGCAATCATTCTAATGGAATCTATCACTCTTCTTAGTCAACTTAGTTAAGGGGCTACAGTAATACTAAAGTTTCTAATGTTACTTCTATAGAAAGAACCAAAGCCATGAAAGCTTCAAACTTCAATGACATTCTACAATGTTAGCTAGACAGAAAGAATTTTCTCCTCACCAACATGAATTCCATCTCTTAATACTAAGTAACCTACAAAGACAACTTTGTCTTAGTAAAATGTAGTCTTCTTTAGATCCTTATATAATTTCTCAACACAAAGCATGTCAAAGATTGCTCAGATATGTTCCATGTGGTCCTTTAGGTCGACATTATACACAAGAATGTCATCGAAGCATACAACCACAAATCTTCTGATTAAAGGTCGTAATATGTGGTTCATGAGTCTCATGAACATGCTTAGGACCTTAGTTAGACCAAATGTAACACCTGCCTTCTAGGCTTCTACTTAAAAATTTTTCTCAACTTTGCTTAAAGATAATCTATTATTGTTGTCCATGAGTTAAGGATAACACCAAAGTCTTCCTTAAACAACTGCTTCTAATGGCTTAACTCATATATTGCAACTAATATCTTCTTCTAAAAGCCCATCACTTCTTAACATTTAAAGTTTCTTTCCCTTTACGATGCAAAATCCTATTTAACTCATCATTTACCTAAGGATAAGACAACTTATCCCCTTAGCTTACTGTAACATGAGTGAGAATGGATAAACAAATACAATGCAAGCAATATCATATCACAACCATTTAGTAAGTTACGAGTTTAATCAAAATATTCTTTTAGTCTAGCCAAGAAATGCAAATATAGCAAGTGCATGCCATGCTCTTGTACGTAACATGCAACGATATCGATATCCTTACTCAACCTAGTAACTTATCTAGTTGGTTGACTTTAATTGGGAATCTAGACACAAACCAAAGTTTAGGAACCTAGCAATGTAACAATTAGTTAGCAAAAATCATCCTAGTAATAACTACATGGAGTGCTTAGATAATCTAGTATATAGCTGGCTCAGTAGATACAGTGAAATTTCTATCTGCTCAAAAACCTAACTTTTTATAAATCAAGTTGTTTACTTGATAAACCCAATTTTTTGTTTAAAATTTAATTTCACAAAATCACAATTTTGTAAAAACTTAACCCATAAGTCCTTTTCGTACCACGCCATAAATGCATTAAGTCACACACTAAGAAATACCCAATAGATTACTAAGCAAGCTTACTTTACTTTTTATTACTATCATTTTTACCATTATTGTTAGCCTAGCCTTTACTTTGTTTCATTGTCATTTCTAATAACTTGATATTGAGTTCACTTAGATGAACACCTTAGGAGGTAAGGTCAGTTCGCAATACAATCATAGCAACCAAGTCCAATATTAGGACACCATTTAGTCAACAAAAATTATAAAAAGAAGCTCTACATAACTCATTAAGCAGCCCATTAAACTTATAACTAAGCTTAACCAACCCATAATATAGCATGTAAAGTTGGGAGTAGACATAGGTCTACTTGAGGCACATAAAACCCTACTTACCCTAGCCTACTGAATGCTCTAGCACTACTCATTAACATAAGCTTCCTCCTTAGCTACTTCACCTAATAAAGATAAATACTATCAAGGTCAACTACAGATCATGCATATGTATATATTTTAGCTTGTTATTACCTCTTGATTTTAAATTTGTTTTGTCAAGAGAATGGTTACCCTAGACTACTCCTGACTTAGTTTCTGATTTAGCCTTTAAACTTTCCTCTAAATTATCCTTTGACCAAGGCAAACCTCAAAATTTCTAAACAAATGCAATCGGACTTATATCTTCAGTTTTACCAATTAAGAATATTAATTATTTCATCTAACTCAATCTCCAAGCCTAACGTACACAAAAATCCCCAATTGTAGCCTTTAATTCATTCTATGAATAACCTCTAATTTTACCCAAACACCGCATTTTACTTACAATATTCTACTTTTTAGTCAGGCTAAGTTAAGACAAAAAAAGAACATGTTAAATATAATATAAATAAGGACTCCTAATTGCTATCATCATGCACGTCAAGCAAGTGTACTTGGTTAAGTTATAATATAGATTAAAATGAATGTAAGTCCAAGTCCCGATCTTATAGGGACAATGTATGTAAGAACCTAAGTTACTAGCAACTCAACCTAAATTAGCAAATGTCTAACTTAACAATATGAGGATAATTGTGATTAATTAGGAAAGATAAATAAGGATTGATAAAATAAGAAAAATAAAGTAAGTAAGAATAAGTAAAATAATAAAACTAATTAAAACTAAGACCAATTAACATAAACAAGCATGATTCAATTAAAATAAAGAAGACATGATCCTTAGGAAATTGTGTTGTTTTCTCTCTAAATCTATGCAATCTTTCAATCTCAATCATTCCTTAGAATGTAGAGATTCCTAACCCTATTCTTATGGAAATCAAATTCTAAATAAGTTAAACTCGTAGCTCTAGCCACTTCCTAATCTTAAGACCCTCTATATCCGAATTGCTTTAAAATAGAGTAACGCAAGATTGCATTAAGCACTTAGATCCCTTTATTAGGTTGTCTTCATCTAAAAAGATTTAATACCTAATCTCTTAGCATACTCAATCTCTTCTAATTACACTTGTCTATTTAATTGTACAACTCATGTCTCTATAGCAAACTTATACATTAAATTAGCAACCTAAGTAAATACTAATTGACGATAATAATCTCTATGTAATTGGATCAATAAAGAATAAATCATAGATTGAAATAGAGGTTGTTGCAAGACAAACTAGATTTCAATAATAATTTACTATGCCAAAAGAACAACATAATTGAAAACAAAGAAAGAAGTAAATTGGGAGACCTTCACTAATATTCTAGATTACAACTCCACCAAAGGGAAATCTCCTTGAAAACCTAAGCCTAAGGATCTATTTATAAGGAGTAGAGCTAGGATTACAAAGAGAACCCGACAAACTAGAAGATCTACTGCAAAAATAGAAGATTTTTTTATCATAGCATGTCTACGCCCTACATACATAGTGGTAATGTGTGGGCCTGTTCTTACTTTTCATGTCAAAACTTCGAATGTGATGACATTGCTCAACAAATAGAATATGAATGAAGGCCATGACCATGGTCCATACTAGGCTTCATTTCTTGCTTGATTCTCAACCAAACTTCCTTCACTTCATTCCATGATAAATGCATTTACTTCAAATTACTCTAAAAAATTGGTAAAAACCTTGAAAACTCCATGAAAAGGCTCCAAAAGTCTATAAAAATGAAATTTAAATGAGTTAAGCTCAAAATATCATAAAATTAACTAGATGAAAGTCTAAAATAGCACTAAGTAACCATAGAAAATGTATGCTAAATTCGAGTTATCAAATTCTTACACACTTAAGTTTTTGCTTGTCCTTAAGCAAAACAATAAAAATCAAAGGAAAAATATTTGAAGAATAAGACAATTAACTACAAACTTTGAAACATATACCCTCAAAATTGAATAGCTTAGTGAAAAGTTTTCCTAAATCCCCCTTTTTCCTTAATTTTGCAATGTATTTAGAACACTTGGATAATAGAAATTTAAGAACTACTGAATTTCAGTTATCAGTCTAAATGACTCAAAGTTAACTACAATGCTTAAGCAGAAACTAAACTAGAGATTAAAAAAAACATAAATCAATCAAGAAAGAGTTGTAAAGATTTCCTCACTCTAACTTAAGAGGAGAGAAATCCTCCTTAATTATTTTTATCTTATAAACTAGATTGGATGCATATTACATCAATTCATTCTTTAATTGTCTCTCTACTTCTTTCAATTTTCATTGGGTGGTTTATCAATTTAAATTGATTTTTCTTTATTGAGGCTCAATTAGCATTAGGATAATACTTCATTCTTCTAACAGACCAAGGTCGATCCTTATTAATTTAGCTTCTTTAATTACTTTAATGGTTGCTAATGAGAAAGTACCTTTCTCTTCTAATGGATCAAGGGCAATCCTTAATAACTTTAATTAATTTTACTTTTATGATTGGTAGCAAGAAAAGCTCATGCTCTTCTAAGGGACTAAGATCGACCATTACCAATCTTTAGCGATTCCTCACTTAATTTTGTCAATTAATTAATGCCTCAAACTACTTTGATTTTTGAAGCAACTTTCAAAGGAAAAATCTCATTTGTTTATCCAATCTAAAAATTTTGAAAAGGAAAGGATAGATAACAATCCTCTATAATAAAACCTAGAAATCAAAATAATTAGTCCTTAATACATTCATTTTTATTCTAAACCCAAGTCTAAGTGTAAGTTGAAGCAACTAGAAACTTTGAATCCTAAAGATTTAATTACTTAAATTCAATAAAGTGTTCCAAATTCACAAAGGATTAGGAAAATTTGAAAAAAAAAAATTGCTTGCTTATTTAAGGTGGCATAAATATGTATCTAATTTACAATATACATAATCTAACCTTTCCCCTAACACTTAAATTTTACATTGTCCCCGATGTACATAAGACAATGCAATTCATATTACAAAAGTAGGGAAAAAAAAAAGGAACTGGGACTTCCTCGATTTTTGGTATTGATCCTTCAAAATTATGAAGTTTGAAGTTGAGTTCCATTGACCAGATATATACATAAAGTTTTCTTTGCATTAAAAACGAGATAACCAAGAAAAAGGAAAGAAAAAGTTAAACTAAACAAAATAAACTAGATAGAACTACTGATATTAACTCAAGTAACAGATGATAGTTGTTGATAATAGAATTTCGCCCAACAATGTTGCTTGACCCCTAGCCTACTGAGCTGCTAATCATTACTATTTTCTATTTGGGCCTTTGATGGCTTACCTCATCTAATAGGCCTAAAGGCCCAGCTTACTTATATATCTAACTTAAATTTAAAAAGTGGCATAGACAGTTGTGGCCTTACACGACTTCATTGCATGACCGCTCACTACTTCAATTCTTTAAGCATGTGCTTAATTAATGAGCTACCATATGGTTTACAACCAAAGACTGTCCATTACTATAGACAAACAATAGACTCCTATAAATAAGGAAAGAATACACTGTAAGAACTCTCTTAGACACTCTCAAATACACTTTGCTTGCTTACTCACCTCTTTTCCTTGAACACATACTAACTTGGGCATTGGAGTGGCTATGCCAGACTAGCCACAACACCCACTATAGCCTTTCTTTCTTCTTTTATAGGATCAAAGTTCTACACCAAAATTGACTCACAACATATGGCAACATTTATTTTCAAATATCTACCCACATGGCAAAGAGTGTAGATGTTGATTCTTCTCCCTATGACCTTTAGGGGGAGAGTAAGCATACTGACGAATAACATTTGGCTAAATTAGAATAACTTTGTATTGATTTATCCAATGAGAATCAGGAACATGATAAGAAAAATAATGAGAATGTGAGTCTTCTTCGTAAAGATAGTCAACGAGACTAAAGCTAAGGGAATGGTGATAACAATGTTGAAAATTTTGATGACTTAACTTATTCCCCAAAATTTCCCAAGAAACAGGTTGGGGTGATACTGGGCACTTTGACCCCTACTCTTAAGAAGGTTAACATAGGAAAATAGCTACAATAGGTGCACCATGTAAGACCATCGCATGTCAATACCCTTGCCTCAACTAGCAAAAAAATTCAAATAAAGAGGAGCCCTTTTACTCTTGAAATATTAAAATATGTAATACTATGACATATTAAATTGTTGTATTTCAAAACATCTAATAGAATGAAGGACTTAGAAGATCATCTTGAATATTACCACTACTTAGCTAAGCTGTACAGCTTAAGTGATGCCGTGGCTTATCAAGCATTCCCTTCAACCTTAAGAAATGCAACAATCACATGGTTTAAACATTTGAACCCTAATACAATTTCATGTTTCTAGGACTTAGTAAAAGTGTTCTCATAGCACTTCCTTGCAAGTAAGCTCCATATTAAGGATTCATCTATCCTTAACACCATAAAGCAAAGGTCTAACGAGTCAATTAGAGACTACTTAGCTTAGTTTATGGCTAAGATGGTCCGAAACTTGAAGCTAGATATAAGCATTGCTCTTGATGCAATGTTTGATAGAGTCAAGCCACATAGAGATTTATTTAAATTTGTAGCAAAAAACAAGCCAAAAACTTTCACCAAATTTAAGGCTAAGGCTATGTCATACATTTAACAAGAGGATAATATTAAAGCTCAGCGTAAAGCTGATCAAAACAAAGGAGATCAAAAGAATGACAAGAAGAAGAACATGAAAGACCAATTTGGTACACACAATGATCAATTTTTAGAAGGAAGCAACAGTAAAAGGAAGAGGCTACACATTCTAACCTACTCTATTCATACCTTACTCAATTAATCAATCTCAAACATGTTGATGGAAGTATGCAACTAAGGTATTACAGTGGCCAGAACAAATGAGAGGAAATTTGTTACATAAAAATTCTAACAAATATTTTGAATTTCATCATGATAAAGGCCACAACATTGATGAGTATATTTAACTCAAAAATGCAATTGAGGATGCAATGTAACGAGGATATTTAGGTAAGTTCCTTGCCCATGATGCTGAGAACATTAAAGGACCAACCCAAAGACAATAATGGGAAAGAAAATCCTACATGGTCTCCTCAGGTTGGAAGGGATGTGAGAGAGAGGTCATAATAGAGCATTGAATGGTGTGATAAACATTATTATCAATGGTCCTTCTACTTTAGGTCGGTCAAGCTCTTCAAGCTTTGCTAACACCATACAATATGTTTGTAATGTAAACTGCAAGGAAATCAAGGTTGACAATTCCATCTCTATCACTAAGGACAATTTTGAAAGCGTACAAAGACCCTATGATGATGCATTGGTGACCAGTGCAAGAATTGCCAACTTCGAGGTCAAAAAGATCTTCGTTGATACTAGAAGTTCAACAAACATTATTTTTCAATAAACATTCAACCAAATGTAACCAAAGATTAAGGCACAATTGAGATCTTATAATTATGATTTATATGCTTTTAATAATCAATCCATACTACTTATTAGAGTTATTTCTCTTCCTATTTTAATCGAAGACGATGAGCATATTATAGAAAACAAGGTCAACTTCCTTGTTGTCAAATGTTGGTGGTAGTAAAATATGATTATGGGTTGATCATGCCAGCATTTGTTCGACATGGTTCCTTCAACTACACATCTCAAGGTAAAATTCCGTGCTCTTACTATAGTCGAAGTATGTAAGAGAGATCAACAATTAGCTAGATCCTTATATTTGAGAGCACTGCAATGCAAAGAAGTCTTTCAAATGGAGACCAATCTAGATAAGAAGTTCATCAACATTAAGAATGCTAAAGAAGAAGTAAAGGAAGTCCTACTAAGGAATGATCCTAAAAGAACAACGAAGGTAGGGAGACTATTGTCAGCAACCATCTACCAAAGTGTAATTAAATTTCTTCAGGATAACGTTGATGTCTTCGCTTAGTCTCCCTCATACATGCCTGGCATCCTTAGAGAAGTAATGACACTTAGGTTGTAGATTGACCTGAGTGTAAAGATAGTTTAGCAAAAGAAAAGGAATTTTACCCCTAAATGGTAGGCAACCATAGGATAAGAGGTTCAAAAGCTACTAAAGGCAAGATTCATAAGGAAAGAGCCTTATCCAACTTGGCTAGCTAATTTTGTGCTAATCAAGAAGTTGAATGGCAAGTGGTATATGTACAAAGACTTTATGGATTTGAATAAGGCCTATCATAAAGACTATTCCCCCTTACCGAGAATTGACCAGTTGGTTGACTCAACTGCCAAGCATGTCTTACTCTCTTTCATGGATGCATTTTTCAACTACAATTAGATTAAGATGGAGAAAGATGATGAAGTTCACATGTCTTTTGTCGCAAATTTTAGGATGTATAATTATATAGTAGTGCCCTTTAAACTTAAAAATGCTTGTGTAACCTATTAGAGGCTTGTAACTAAGTTGTTTAAGCCCCAAATCCACCAAAATGTTGAAGTTTGTGTTGACGATATGATAGAAGGCTAGCACCTTACCAATCTTGAAGAGACATTCAATACCTTGAAGAGGTATAACATGAAGCTTAACTTGTACAAGTGTATTTTTGGGGTCACTTCGAGCAAGTTTTTGGGATATATTGTTACTCAATGTGACATTGAAGCAAATCCTAGGAAGATTGATGCTATTTGGAACATGAGGTTCCCCAGTACTGTTAAAGCAGTTCAAGAATTAATCTGGTGAATTATTGCCTTAAACAAATTTGTACCAAGGAGTGTAGATAGGTGTACATAATTTTTTGAAGTGATGAAGAATCTAAAGGAATTTCAATGGACTGATGAGTATGAGGTAACATTCAAAGAGTTAAAGGAATTTTTAACATCACCACCAATACTTTCAACCCCTATCCCTAATGAAGACTTATTTCTATCCTTATCAGTTAGTAGCTATGCACTTTAATTTGTCTTAGTTTGAATTAAAGGTAGGGAGTATAAGTTGATATAGTATGTAAGTCATGTCTTGCAAGGCCTAAAATAGAGGTATACTAAGATTGAGAAAATTGTTTTGGCTATGGTTCTTTTGACAAGGAAATTGAAGTTGTACTTTGAATCCCATCAAATAACTATTCAAGTTGATTAACCTCTACATTAAGCCTTGTATGACCAAATTCCTCAAGGAGGATGATGAAGTATGCTCTGAAGCTAAGTGCTTATAGTGTATAATACAAACCTAAAATGGCATTAAAAACTCAATTATTGGTAGATTTTGTAGCAGAGTTCACTGGAGATGAGGATAGCATAGAAATGGCCAAGAAACCCCTATGGAATTTATATGTAGATGACTTATCCTCTAAAGAAGGATGTGGTGTAGGCCTTATTTTTCAAGGACCCCATAACATAAAAATCTAGTATGCACTGATTTTTGGATTTTTTGCAAACAATAATGAGGCCCAATATGAAGCCCTAATTGCTAGGATAAAGTCAGCAAGGGAAGTTGGAGCCAAAAGGATTAAGGTTTTCTCATATTCACTGTTGATGGTAAATCAGGTAAAGGAAGCTATGCAATAAAAGAGGTAGCGATGAGCAAGTAATTAATGATTGTATGAACACTCATAGATGTATTCCAATATCTTACAATTGAAAATATACCAAGGGTTAAGAACATTACTGCTAATAAGTTCTTGAAATTAGCCAATACGGTGTTTCCCAATTTGAGTGTGTATATAGTAATTACACTCTTTTATAAATGTTAAGATTTCTTTTAGTGAATATTTATTATTGCCTGTTTTATAAGTACATAGTAAAATAATAAGATCTATAAAACAATCACAAGTAAAAGTTTACTAATTGCATAACATAACTAAATTCTAAAATACAGCTAATGATGAATCTTTTATGGGATTTCAACATAGCTTTCAAGTGGGAATTAAGAAATTATAAACCAGGTAAGTTCATTGCCTCACAGTTGTTATTATTGCGTTAATAAGAGGTAAGAAGTCGTTATATTGCTCATGCTAATAGTTAGGCATTTCTACACATGCAACATTTGAGGATGCAATAATTATGATTGATAACTTGTGCTGCTTAGTTTGAATACTTACTATTCTGATATGGTTTTGAATCACTAATTGATCATTTAATTAACTTAATTAATGTAATATATGACTCTAAAAAATGTACATGCATAGTACACCCACATTTCAACATGTTCCCATCAACACCACCCATATGATAAGGAAATGGGATTTCCTTCTTTTAATCTTGCTGAACTAAAAAGACAAAAAAAGGGGTCATTGACAAGTTAGAAAGTATTATGAAAGGATAGTCGAAATGGGTATAGAGGGGATAGGGGAAATCCATCGTACATACTTAGATTGATGGGAATGTTTTAGACCCACATATGTTGAGTAAAAGAAACCCCTCAAACCTAGGCTAGAGTGGGGTTATTTTCTCTAGTCTCACAATGTACCAGTTAATGTTGTGTGAATGGCACTTTAACTGTTGGATTGCACTTTAAAAGTATTTGCTTACCTTGCTTGTTTATGTATAACACTTATCCCTTATCACTTACTAAGCACGTGGTTTTACTCATACTACTATAGTATTTCTTTTATAAGTTAACTCTACAAAAGCATAAGAAGGGAGAAATGAGTGATGTCTAATCAACAAAAACTAGCTAACCACTTTGCTAAGAAAACGAAATAGGAACTTTGGTGTTGTTCTTCAGGGCTATTAGTAGGCATGCTTCACTTCCACTTAATATTGCCAACTTGGTTGTAAAGTCTTGTATATATCAATGGTGTAATAGTAACTATGAGCCCTATGCTATCATTGACCATTGGTATGCATGGCAAGACGGTTATGATATTGGCACCTAGGGTACAACAATCATAAAATGGTATTAAAGCGTTATAACCCTCAAGAACAATATAGAAAAAGAAAATGAAGAACTTGGACATTAAGAGTAGATAATAGGGTAAGCTTAAGTAATAAAAGTTTAAGACATTAGTCAATTACCCAAAAGATATGGTATATGATATCAAATTAAAGACTTAGACCTTAACTCTAGCATATTAAGGTCAAAATTTTATTTCATATTAAATATTGACCTTCCTTTGTAGCTTCTTTGGTTTCACTATAATATGATCAACTTGCTCTATTTGCTATGTTGAAGATGTGACAGACTTAGCATTTGAAATTCGCAACAAGTTTTAAGTTTGATGAACAAAGAAAGAAGAACTTCTAATTTATTTTTCATCGTTTAACTAACTTAGTAGCATCAACTCTAGTTTTATCATTATCAAGTTATTTCTATGAACACCTTTACTGATCTTCTTTCATGACCTATTTGAATCTATTAAAAACCTTAACTGTTTCAACCTCCTTCTTCAAATTAATGAAAGCCCCCTAATAAGTACATCTCTTAAGACTAATTGACTTAGTCTTTCCATGTGAACTTTCTTCCAGTTGAACCCTATTTTGGTTTTCCTTAATTTATTTTATACTAAGCCTAACCCACTTGATATAAAATACTCAACATAAAATTAAGAAAAATTTTATTTCTTGAAAAATTATTTTTTTTAAATACTTTCAAAATAATTTGGAATCATCAAGTAGTAAAATTAGTAAAAAAGTCAAATTAGGGTTTTTAAGTGGGAAAACTCTTATTTAGCCACTAGTCTATAAATTTTCAAAAAAAATTAATTTTTTAGAAAATTTATCTAGAAAATTTGAATTCAGGGGCTAACTTATTAAGATCAAGTCATTATGTAAAAAATTAAAAAGGAAAAAACAACTAATGGGCCTTTATTTTTATGATTTTTTCTAAAAATGCCAAAATATGCAAAAAAAAGTACGAAATGCAATTTAAATGAATTTTTAATAACTTTTATTAGGAATTTTCCCAAAAATAAAATAAACAAAAAGAAAATGTTTTCATTTTTTTTTTATGGTTACCTTAGAGGTACTTGCGTACTTATTAGTCGAAATCAAATCAATGTAGTTTTTTTTTTAGAAAAAAACTTTAGTAATTTGATAAATTTTATTTTTTAAAAATAAGCCAAGTTTGCATTCTCTAACTAATTTATTTTTATTAAAAAAACTTAAAATCCTAATTTATATTCCCTATTAAAAAAACCCTTAGAGACTTAATTTTCAAAAAGACTCTAAGTTAGTATTTTGTATTATAGGAAAAACTGACTACATGAAAAAATTTAAAAATAATCCTAAAGTACTTAAATGAAATTTTTCTATGAAAGATACAAATCTTAAATAAAATATGCAAGTTTTATGAAAGTATGCCAATACGTAATTATCATGGAAAACATGCTGTTTTATGGGGAAAAAATACAAATACTATTAACAATATGCCTAACTATGAAAAAAGTTGCCTAACTGTAGAAATAAAAACTAACTATAAAAAAAGGCAAAAATCATGGAAAAAATGCCTAACTATAAAAAATATACCTAAATCTTAAGAAAGATGCTTGACTATAGAAAATATGCCTAAATCATGGAAAAGATATCTAAATCATAGAAAAGATACCTAAAATATAGAAAAGATATATACCCATAGCAAAGAAGCCTATTAAATTTTTTTATTTTATTTTATGAAAAACTAAACAAGTGACAAAATGATTTTTTTTTTTCTAAAAAAGTCCCTAAATGCCTAATTTGTTAAAAAAAATTGCAAATCTAACTAAAATATGTAATCCTATCTATATCTTCTAAGACATGCAATATAGATATGAATTTGAAGATAAAATATGCCACTATACTCTAAAGATGAAATTTTTATTGAAAAATGTGTTCATTCAAAAAATGCAACCTATTAAAAAAATATGCAATTTTTATAATGCATAGTAATCATGCTAAAGATGCAATTTATCTAGAAATATGCAATTTTTAGAGAAAAAAAATGCGCAAATATGCAATTTTATGTAGAAAAGTTCAATCTTAATAAAAATGTGAATTTTAATAAAATGTGTGATTTTTCCTAAAAAACATGCAAGTCTTAATTCTAAATGCGCAATTTCCTTAAAAATGCTCAAAATTTGTTTTAATGATAAAGATGGAAAAATACTATTTTTATTCCTAATATGTAAAAATGACCAACTAACTGAAATCAACACAAAATTTTAGAAAATGACTCCAATTAGTAATACTCTATATAAAATTTTATCATGCAATTTAATAAAAAGCCTGATATAACATACAAAGAAAAAAAATAAACAAGTTTTTAGTCCTAAAGTGCTCAAGTCGATTTCTAATAAAAGTTGAAGAGCCCTAACAAGTCTGGTTGAATCTCTCCATGGATTTGGATTGCACTTGGAAGAAAAGCTGAGGTCTAGAAAGTGTCCTAAGGGTAGCTTTAACCACTTTTTCAAGCGGATATTGACACTTCCATACCAATCTCATTAGTGAAAATGAGATTAATGCTACTGCCATCGCTTAGGGTAGTGCTTTGGAGGTTATTGATAGGAGGTAAGTGGCAATGACTTTGAGTGTAGTAGTGATGGTAATGTGAAGGTATGTTTGGGGGCTTTTAAGTGTAGAGAAGATGATGGTGATGGTGATTTTTTGTTTAGAAGTGGCAATAATGGTGTTTGATGGTGGTTTGAAAGCCATGTCATTAAGGGTTGGGGTTTGCATAGTTGTGGCCATGCCTAGGTTGTAAGGATGGCAATGATGATATCAATTGAAGTTGAAGATGGAATGGGTGAGTTTGCTATTAGTGTTGCCATCAAATGGTAATAAATTGATAGTGGACATGTTTGGGGTTAGGGGGTAATACACGATAGGTAGTCATAACTATGTATAGGTTGTTGTTGTGTGCCACTAATATGTGCGTGTATATGTCGCATGGTCTACTAGTAGGTATAGTTTGTGGTTTATTTCGTGTCATTGGGGTTTGCATCATGAGAGAGGGTAATCAATGGGGGCTTAGGTCGTCAGAGAGGGATCAGGCCATGCACGTGTTTGGGAGTAGGTAAGAGGAGGAGTATTATCGAGGGAGTTTGGTTGAGGATGTTGGCTAGTTGTTTGAAGCATAAGTTGGGTAAGGAGGATGAACAAAGAGGGTGTTAGCTGTGTTAAGGGTGAATAAGTGAATGAGGGAAGATGGTCGATGGCTATTGTTTTCAAAAATTGACCTATTTATAGCTTTTAACTCAAATCTTAGTTCAATCTATGATTAACCCAAATCAACTGTGGAAGTGATTTATCCCCAGAATTTCCTTTATCAAATCCTCACTCAAACAAGATTTAAGCAAGTCCTTACAAAGTCGATATTTTGTTAATGATTCAATAAGATTTAATCTAAATCCATAATAAAAAATGAAGATTTAGAGAGAGAATTGTTAATATCAAATCTCTTTCCATGGCTGAACTTGGATACAACTGGTTTTAGGGAAGAGAATGAAGCCATCACGTACATGGTACGTAACTTAGGCTTGTAAAAATCTACCATCAGTTTGGCTCGATCCCCCAATGACTTCTTTCTTGTCCACACAAAATAAATTTAAGCCTTTGTTATTAGGCCTAACATAAATTTAAACATTCAAACCTAAGCCCACTCCATTCTAAAATGGCCCTAACCTTTTTATACAACTTAAAATATACATGCTAAATATTTCAACACCATTGTTTTAATTTAAACAATTTTAACCTTAATTTTAGTTAGTCCAGTTAAAATATTTTTTAAACTAGGAAAAAATCCATTTATGAACTTAAATGTTATGCTAGACTATTTTAGAAAATATTTTTCTAATAAAACCTAAAAGACTCCAAATTTACTAAATCATACGTATAATTTCAATCATTACCTCATCTAACCCTAAAATATTAATTGACTTGACTCAAATACTTTTGACAATTTTTATTTTTTCAATTTTTTAAATATATACAAATATATATATTGAGTTTTCATTTTTTTTTTGTTCTTTTGTAAACTTGGCCAAAAAATAAAAAAAGACTAAAACTAAAATAAATTGTAGCAAAAATGGGGTGTCTACACCCTTACAAACTCAAATACAATTAATTCTTCTTGAAAAAGCAAGAACTTCAAATTTAATATCTTTACTTCTACACTTATGTTAATAACTATATTGAGTTTCTTAAGCACTAGTCTCCATGCTTTGGAGTAAGGAGATTGTAAAATTCCCCATTGTATCCCCTTCAGTTGTTTCATCATTGGTTTAATGCTATCGGGTCATCTAATACCTTACACTTGTATAAGCCTTATCTAATATAGGATAACCTACCTACTCTTTCAAATTCAAACAATTAAGTTTTCCTAAAATAAAGCCTAATCCAACAATCTTAGACTAAAAGCAATAGTTATTGTTCCTTAGTCTTCTCTAATTTTCCTTTTTTATAAATTTGACCATTTCTCTTTAAATCTTTACCTAACCAATTTTCAAACAACCCTATATTATTGCTAATACAACATTATGTCAATCAAATCATGAAATAATCTTATGCTTCCATAATTACCATGTCATATCCTTCAAAAACAAATCATATTTTTCCCTAACTACCACTTACGAGTTTGTTACTTCTAAATTCCCAAAGATAGCTACAAATAGAATTTCATTCCTTTAGTTTTCATTACAATATGTATGATAGAATTTAACCATAATTACCAATCCACCATTTATCATTCTAACCATATTGCTTATGCCTCTCTAATTCTCATGATTTTTCACATAAAACTTGATCTTTAAACATTCAATCTCTCTTTCACTCACATAATTGTTATACTTCATGTAACGCCCTAAAAGGTAGCTTAGTAGTCTTACCCAAAATCTTCATATCACATGTAAACTCATGAAAGAAAGACCGCCTTTCAAGTCAAAGATTATAAGGCTCTAACTAGTGAGTTTTGAAGGTTGCTTATTCATTTTATATGCATCTACTTAAATATATATATATATATAAGTGATCCAACAATCTACAGTCACTAGAACCATAGAGAGTTGGAATCAGTTACCAAACAATAAGAAAGGGTATTAACCTAACAATCATAAAGTCACTAAATACCTTAAAATTTTAATTCAACTATACTACTTGCTTTCTTAAACTTATAGTCTACTTTCTTAGCTCAAAGGAGCACTCTACAATTGAATCCTAGTCCAGCCTTAGCTTTGTAAGACCTACAAAAGAAACTATTAGGGGGTACGTTACATCTAACTTAGTGAGTAACCTTCTGACCTTAGCATTAGACAATAACAAGCAAGTTATTTATCAAACATATGAATGCATACATAAGCATATGCAATGAAAACAATGTATGCTGTCAACTAGTAATTTTATACAGTACGGTTTTAACGCCTTCTGTTGCCTAGGTTGAGAAGTATTTAGGCATATCAAGACCTAGGTATCTACATCTACTATGAAATCTCTTAAGAATATAACCAACCTCAGCAATAGACACGACTCGGCCTCAAGTAGAAGGTAGCACTCTTCGGAGCCATATAGTTCCTAAAGGTTGAGCGAAGAACATGTTGCACAAAATACATCAGGTGATGAATAATCACAATATATAATATCAATATGGATCTATCTAAGCATGATCTCCTGCTCTACTGCGTAGTGTAGACACCTTTTTTTACTCATGCTATAAGATGTAATACATGTCCGTTTAATTAGAGGTCAAATATTTATTAATTTTAGATTCATAGGTGATTAAGCAAGTATATTCCAAACATTCCAATGCTTTATGTTCTAATGTAGCAAGAAAGGGTGTTTGAAATGTCTTAAGTATTTTTATAAGCATAGTTCAACTAGAATAAGCACATACAAGTTCCTATATACCCTAACATGCAATAAGTTCAATTATCAGATATAATTAGACAGTACACTAACTACAAGCACAAAACAAAGTAAAATAAGTGGCGATATACTCACTTAGCCTTAAAGTCAAGCATTCCCAGTAGTCCTTGGTAATCTCAAACTTAGTATCCTAATTCACTTGAGTAAGGTAACTAAGTAAATAAGACTCATCTTAAACATAATTTATTTACTAGCCTCACTATAATTTCCCTATTTCTACTCATTTCATGTCTTGGTCATGACTTTCTTGTTTTAAGTTGGAATTTTGTGATCTTATGGTTGATTTTCATTGTTTTCAAATGTTCTTTCATTTGGTAAGGTTATTTTTAAGCTTTTCAGTCAGTAAGGTTTCGGTTTGGGCCTTACAAGTTCATGGGGCCAAGGGGTAAGTTTGGTCACTTTAAAGTTTGGGCCTAGTTTTAGGGTTTAGGCTTAGTTTTTGATCTTGGACCTTGTACTTAATATTTTAGGCTTCTTTTAAGTATTTTAAGTATACTTTTCTACCCAACACTTCAAAATTTCACCTTAAGCCTTGATGTTGCTCTTGTGGGCCTAAATGGGTCATTTTTACTAGTTTAAGGCCCTTACCTACTAAGAGACCTACATGTATGCTTTTACACTTAATAGATCTTTTATATTTTATTTTATGAGCTTTTTAATTTAAGGTTTAAATTTGGTCACTAAGTTATTAGGATTTATTCTTAGTTCTTTTAAGGGCTTTTAAGCTTATTAGGTCCATTTTCTATTAGGATTTAGATCTGGTTCTTTTCATTTATTGAGCTCCTAATCATATTTCTAAAGCTTTAATAACCAACCAAACTAATGTAGGCCTAATTTGCATTTTAAGACCCTAAACTTGATTCTAACTTATTCTATTGGGTCAAATATGCTAATGAGTCTACTAAATATCCCATTTTATTAAGTGTTCCAAATCTAGTTCATTTCATTAATGGGGTTTCTAACACTATTCTAAAGCCTTAATCACCAACTTAACTAGTTTAAGTCATTAACTTATCATTACCCTACTTAACTTAGTTAATTAAGTCCTTAACCATACTTAACACTAAATAATCATGTTATCTAGCTAGTAGATCAAAATTTATAGATTTGAAACTTTCATGAAAGTTATGGCCAAGTAAGGTTCTTATAGGCTTTCCTTCAACTTCTTCCATGCAATACTTATTATATTGTGTTTTCTTGTTTTCATCACATTTCTTCTTGTTTTAAGCTAATAACATTACATGATATGGTGAAAGCAAGATGGATATTCACTAAGGAAGAGTGGCATGTATGGTACTTAGGGTTTCATGATGTTTTATCAACATCTTTTGAAGCTATTACATAAAACTATCTCCTATACTTCTAAAATGTAAGTAACGAACTAGCTAAGCACTAGAATGAAGGTATAATTATGAGGCCCCAAAATGACATGTACATAATTATAACATGTTTATCTAGTATTTCTAATCCTAAACTCTCAAGATGTCATAGATAAAACTAGGGTAAATAGAAAACTTAAGTTGGGTGAGTTTTACCTTAAACCGGTCTGCATGAGCTCTAAATTTTTTACTTAAAAACAAAGTTGAAATGTGCTTCCTTAGGTGTACAAGTTTTTTGACAAGAAACTAAAATGTGTTTGTGACATTTTGGTAGTGGTGGCTTATGATTTAGTGGCGTATGGTGATGGTATTATTAAAAGGCGAAGAGGAGTCTAACAACTCCTTTTATTTTCTTCCCTTTTTCATTTTGTTTTTGTTTAGGTTTCTTGAGAGTATTTTCTAAGGTTTTCTATGTGTGAAGATTAGTGCCAAATAAGGGTTTTAGAGGGGTGAAATGGCAAATTTTAAAGGAAGATTAAGGGAGATAAGAGGTGGCCATTTTGGGATAAAGGTATATGGTCCCCTCTTAGCGCTATTATACTTTATTTGCTTTTTGCTAAATAAGGGATGATTTTGCCTCCTAAAGGATAGGTATCCTTTAGTTCACAATTAATCCTTTGTCTTTTGTTCTTAAATAAGTTCAACTTGTTACTAATTAAGATGTAATGGGATTTAGTAGATGGATTAAAGGGTAATTAAGCTAACTAATCAAGATTATATTAATTAAGTAATTTAGGCCTAATTAGGGTTTAACTAAGGTCATTTCATATTTTATCACATTAGTTAACTTCATTTACCTATATTCCTTTGTTTGTTAGAGTCCTTTATTATTCGGGATCGATTAGAGTTTTTGGACCGTGTACAAAATTAACGATTTAGGGTTTTTAAGCTATTGGAAAAATTACTTACAATTAGTGAATAGTTTAGGGATATACTTAGGGTTTATTAGATGAATTAGGGTTTAGGACTTCCAATTAAGATTTTACTTAATCTATTGATATTTTCCAATCATTTTAAGGTTTCCTGTGTATTAGGGTTTTATGTGTATAATTAAGGTTTTAGGGTTTTACTCTCTTTAAGGTTTTTCGGCTTTATTACTTAGGGTTCATGACTTATTATTTAGGTTTGAATCATTTTATTATTATATCATTTACTACTATATATTGAGTGGTTCTATTACTTATTAACTCCTATATTTGACTTCAAGTTTGGATTCAAAAGTTTATGGGGTTCATATTGTCTCCTTAAGTATAAGGTTGTCATTATTAAGGAGATACTTTCATATAATTTCTTTGACTTTATATGATTAATTACTCTTGACTTATAGTTAATTATGATGTAATACCCGATTAGTGAATTAAGGTGTACTTAAGTTTTTTAATCTTAATTACTCATACAGTTTGCATAAATTAGGTGCATTTTAGGGTTTAATGTGTCAAATTAAGTTAGTTAAGCTCATTGGTCATCTTGTCTGATTATTTTAAGGAATTGAGACAATTATTGCAACTCGAATACATTTTAGAGGGTAGATCAGGGTTTTAAGGTAATTAAGCAATTAGTCTTCGATTAATGAATAGTTTTACTATTTAATTAGAGTACACTAGTTGGAGTAAGGTTTCTCGGCCATAAATTAGGATTTTACAATTTAAAGGCTCACATATATTAGGGTTTCAATTAAGATTTTAGTGTTTGAATGTTCATTTAAGGGATACAGTATTTGTTTTGAGGTTTTGAAATCATTGTTAGGGTTATCTATAATAATATTCATTTTTGGTTTAGCTCACCCTTTATTGTTTTCAAGGAGCTCTCTTGGACTTTGACTATCAGTCTCCTTTTTATTGGAGTTTAGGGTTAGTTTTGTTATATTAGGTTAATCTTGGGAGTTAACATTAGTTATTGACATTTGTTTATAGGATTGTAAGACTTTTGAGTGTGGGGTCAAACTAAGGTTAAGACTGCCATTTAGAGTTTTAGGGGTTTGCATTAGGGTTTTTAAGCTAAGGGTACCTTTTGGAAGAACTTCTTAACTTATAATCCCTATTATAGGGAATTTGTGGGGTTTACACTTCCATCTCACTCAGATTAAGAAAACCCCAAACTAGATGTTAATTCTAACTTTTGTACTATTATTTTATAGAATTGCACTCAAGCATAGTATAAGCTTATTCTTTAAAATTTAAGTCCAACTTCCTAACCTATTAATATTAAATGATGGATGGTTATCCATCAAATTTAAGTGCCCCTTTCTTATACACCCGTATACTTTGTAAAAGAACCAATTTCATCTGCCCTTCAAATAGAAACATTAGTTATTAATAGTTTGATAGGAATCAACACCCTGGACCGATCACAAGAAGCCGAGCTAGAAGACTTTAAGGGCTCGTATGGAAATACTAACTCTAAGCCATAGCTGAGACGAGGACTCCTATCTTGATCCGACTTCCTGCCAACTTATCTCTCAGATCCTCACGTGTGTCCAATGTGCTCCTAGCCAACAGCAAAGTCTTAATCCAAAAGATAGCCCAAAACTAGCTGAGTCGAGCTACCCACCTAACCCATTAGCCCCTGACTCCCAACACTTCCTATTTTTGCTTGTGTATCATACTACTGACATACAGCCATCAAGTGACGCGTGCCATCTAACACAACGTTCCAGAATGATTCTTTCTTTTCTATACTCGATATTCTTTGTCAATTTTACCCCCTTTTAGTATGACTAATGTAACATAATTATAAAATACTATTTTGCCTTTTCATATGTGTAAAATAACCCTAGTAGGCAAGTATATAAACCCGTACTTTCCTTGTACGCATACATTCAACTTTCAATATAGATTTACTCACAAGAGTAACCTTAGTGTTCTCGTTATCATTCAACTCTTATCCATTCCCTTTAGCAAGGAGTAGTGGCGAGTGACCCTTCAATTCGGACTGATGTATCATATCTGGTGGGTTGTAGGTCAAATAAGATCAAGTGGTGAGTCATATCCATTCAGTAGCTACCTAGACTTTGCTAGTCTCTTTTCTGTTTCCTTTTCAATTCATTCGTTGTAGTACTTCTCCATGTATACGACCCCGGAGATGTATCAGCTTTGTTGGTATTAAAGTACGGTTCCGCAAGAGAGTGTGTGAAGTTGCAGTGGATTTTTTGTTCGCCTTACTATTTGCAGCCACTCCGTTCCTTCTATAGCGACTATAGTGTATTATGCGTGTTCATAAGTGTGGTCTCATTGATACTCTGTTTTCCATTATGACAATAGAGTAAGTTTATTAGTAGTTTGGTAATCTATTCGAAAGGTATTACATTATGTCAGATTCTAATGTTTAAGGACTTATTGGTAACCAAGGTAGTAGTGCCTAACTTGGTCGTAGTCATAATGGTAGTACTACCCTAGGGTCCATTGATGATAAGCTTGATAAACTCATAAACCTTATTGAAAGTCTAGTTACTAAAATCCAAATTAATCAACAAAAACCCCAAGGTGTACAGCAACAAAAACCCATAGGATGGCGCTCTAAAGAGATACTACATCCAAGGCAATCAAACCAATCACCCAGTTCTACCCCCTCGAGTTGGAGGAGCTGTTAAACAAAGATTGAAGTTAGAGGAGATTAGGGAAGGTAACAAAGAGGTAGATGTTGAAGAGTTTGGTGAAGAGGAAGTTAATTATTACCAAACATAGGGATAAGGACGTCGAGCTCCTCGAGGGCTAGATAATGTTAAGGTGTAAATCCTACCCTTCGATGGAAGTGGAGATGCAGATGAATACTTAAAGTGCGAAGAGAAGGTCAAGAAAGTATTTGAGTGTTATGCGTATGAGGATGCAATCGAGGTCTAACTTGCTGCGTTAGAATTTATTGGATATGCCACTATGTAGTGGAAGAATCTAAATGCCGCCAAAGCTAGAGATGGGAGATGAGGTGTTAGGACCGGGGACGAGATGAAAAGGTTGTTAAAGGGTAGATTTGTGCCCAAAACGTACCTATAAGATACGTTTGCCAAGTTGTAGGAGCTTCGCTAGGGAAGCCAACCTATCAATGACTATAATAGAGAATTCCATATGCTTATGATCAAAGCTAACGTAGAACAACCAGAGGCTCGTACAATATCAAAGTTCATTTCTGGGCTCAAGTTTGAGATTCACAATATCGTGGAAGTACAGAGATTTTATACCTTAGATAAGGCCATCAAAATATCGCAAAAGGTCGAAAGGTAGAGGAGGAATGTTTCAAGCTGACTTGGGCAAACATCCTCCTGAGCTCCCGTATCACACCGACCTATTCAAGCCGAATTGATGAGGCCATATCGAGCCAAGGAAGGAATGACTGACTTGAAGAATGCTAAGCAAACTAATCTAGCCTAGTAAGATAGTTAAGTCTACCCGAGGTTAGGCCAAACCCAAGAACCTATGAGAAAGGCCAGCCATCCGGACGGAAGACCAGCAAGGTGAAGTATTTTAAATGCTTAGGCTTTGGACATACGGCTGCTAAATGTTTAAACCGGCGTATCATGGTACTCCGAGGGGACAGGGTGGATAATACCAATTAGAGTGACCCTAAGGAAGAAAGGAATGTTAGAGAACCTAAAGTAGAAGAGAAAGAGGAGACTTATGTCTATGCTGACCAGTGAGAAGTAATGACCCTAGTCCTACAGCGAATCCTAAGTTCCCTGCCGAACTTTAAAGAGGACCAAAGAGAGAATCTATTCCACAATAAGTGTACCATCAGAGGCCAACTGTACACAATGATCGTAGATGGAGGAAGTTATACCTATGTCATTACACATTCCTTTGTGCAAAGGTTGGGTCTACCAACCTCAAAGCATCCTCAACCCTACATGCTGTACCAGCTTCATGATAAAGGAGCTTTGTATGTAACTGAACAAGTGATTGTACCTGTCATGACCCTAAAGGGGGCCTAGTAGGATTATCTAAATTTTTCATATCATGTGTGTACTCATAATTCGAAAATTATCTTACAAGTCAGAGATTGCAAGATTTTAAATAATTAGTCACTAAAGTTTTTATTTATTTATTTAATTAACTTACGACCACATATATGTGACTATGGATATCCGATAAGCTACAGTCCATTAAAACTGTAGAGAATCGATATCCCCTACTAAATAATATGATTAGGTAGTAAAGTTCTAAAACTCAAACTTACTAAAGTCACAAAATTTAAATGTAGTATTAATAATTATATATATAATAATTCAAATGAACTATATAATCTGTCCTCAGAGTCTAACTTTTATGCATCCCAATGTTGACACTTAACTCTTAGTTCTTAACCCATGCCTAATCATCTAGCAACCTGCAAGAGAAAACTATTGGGGAGTTAGCTACAAGAGCTTAGTGAGTTAACCCTCGTACTATACTAGCAAACAAGTTATCAAACAGTTTACTACCAAACATTTGAATGCATGAACAAGCACTATGCTAAACAGTATATATGCAGTTGACCGGTACTGCATATAACATCAGATTTAGCGCCCTCCAAAGTAAAGGTTGGAGATACATTGGCACCAATCACAACCAGGTTCTAGCACCTAGGTTTTTAACCTTATATCATTATATATATATGAATTCCCTATTTCACAAAACAGGTTTCTAATTCCAACACTCAATAGTATACAAATATTTAGGTCTAGCGATGAGTTGGCTCCCGTAATCCACGTTCAGACCCTACAGCGGTGGTCTCTAAATGCAACCCCCAGCCACCCACGATTAGTGTCTCTAATGCCAATAAAACCCGCGAGCCAAGGGTAGGGTCTTCTTATACCAATGCATCATGTGGGAATCCATCCTTCCAAGACCCTTCATTAACAACCGCGTGAGGTGACAGCCAGAACATTATATGCAATGTTCATGCTTTATGCATGAACGGTTAAATTTTAGTTGAGTTGAATATGGTTAAGTTAATTTATGAGGTGGTCAAGCATTATCAACAAATCATTCAAATAATGCAACAATCAATTATATCACATTTAATAGTATTTTGCACAATAATCAATCAATATCAGTCGCATGCATAACCCAAAACCCTATGCATCAAGTTATTAATATTTAATTCATGTGCACTAACTATAAGCACAAAACAAGTATACAGCTATTGGGAGTACTCACTTAGTCATAAATGATGTCAGGGATTGTAATAGTCCAAAAGTAAGTCGGTCTTGATCTCAAGATCACCTAACATTAGGAGAATATGGAAAGTTATAAGTTTAGGAATTAAATAACTAAACTAGCATGCTAAATCGTACTATTTACTTAAATCGATTATTGATTTACATGAAATCATCGATTCGAACTTTTTTATCGAATCGCGTATAACTTTTTTATTTTAGCTCGGATCGTTATGAACTTATAGTCCATTTTGATCATTTTCGAACATATTTTCTTATAATGAAATCTGTTTTGGATGTTGTGACTTGTAGTTTAAATTGTGTTTTAAAACTATCACAAAAATTACTATTTAAGTTAAAAAATTATAAAATATTAATTTTCGCTTTTTCTTAACGTATTTATGATTTAATAATTATTTAAACCATATATTTGGTATTTTTATTATTTTGAGTCTATTTCCCTATTTTTGAGATTTTTAGCTTTATTATGATTATTATTATTATTATGACCTTTATTATTTTTATTACTTCTCATTTTCTTATTATTTATGTACTTCACAATTTATACATACATATATATATATATATATTTTCGGTATACTACATATATATAATATATGTTATACACTATATGTATCTATATACTTATTTTAGGAAAACAAACATACTTCTTATGTAAATATATATATTCATGTATTTGTGTTTATACATAATAATATACTTATATAATTTCCGAATACTTAGATATATATAAATAATTTACAAATACCTATTCTTATATTATATATTTGGTATATATATATATTTACATAGTATTTATTATAAAAATATTTATACTATATATTATACTTATATTTTATAATATATGCGATGAACCGCAAAATATACCCTATATTATACACATATATATATATATGTCCTATATACATATATTATTACTTATGGAAATATATTACTACATATATATATATACTATACAATTACATATATATATATGAAAATAATTATACATGGGTACATATATATATACACAGTTTACGGTACACACATATACATAAATATACTATAGTTATTTAATATAAATACTTAATACTAATCATATGTATACTTAAAAAAATACGTAATACATACTCTTCCATATAATATAACTATATACATACATAGCCTAATACATGCATATATTATTCAATTTATGTATTTATGCACATATACATATAGTAGTAGTGTTATATTAAAAAAAATACTATACAAATAATACATTTATATATGTATATACTATGTAATATACATCTATACTACTAAAATACTTCTACTTACCTCTTATATTTGATTTTTCTTCTTCTTTTCTTCCTCTTTTCTTCTTCTTTTCTTCCTCTTTTCTTCTTCTTTTTCTTCCTTCTTTTCCTTACGTTCTTTCTTCTAGGATTTTTCTTTCTTTGTTTTTCTAATGTTTTCTTTTCTTTTTCCAAATGTGAATATTTAAGGACAAAGCAAATTAAAATAAGATCACTTACTAAGATAAGATTTGCATTAATTATGATAGGACAAAATGATGAAATCTTCTTATCCTTTCTCCTTGATTAATTCACCACGTGGGCTACTATATGTTGATTTTTGTTTTCCATTTGTAGGACGTGGTAACAATGAACAAAGAAGAAAAGAGATAAAATGAAAAAGAAAGAGAAGGAAAATAAAAATTAATAATAAATATATGTAATTTTTCGAAACATAAAAATTCTAACAATTCTTATCATAAATTAATTTTTAAATTTTTATAAAATTTTATCAATTTAATTGGTACCTATTACAATTATAATTTTTACAAGTTATTATAGCGATTTCGTTATAATTTCACACGAATAGGCGATTTAATCGAAAATTGCAATTGACTATAATTTTATTACTATTGAATAATATTTAACTATTTTATAAGTTTATATTTATAATTTTAGTGTTTCGAACAAATTCAGGTTCAATTTTAATTAATGGTGCTTAAAGCAGTTTTAGGGTTTTAGTATACGATTTAAGGTTTTGATCAATTTTTGAGGTTTTTACTAGTTATAATATATTTAAATTTATGATTTATTAAATTTTTATCTTGCTTGCCTTTAATGACTTATCAAGTCATCTACAGTATTATGGTTCAATTCCACTCTTAAATAGCTAAATTTGCAGGGTTTATAGTACCGTTCAATGTTGGGAACATGTACAAAGATGAAGTAGTATGCGATGTTGTCCCTATGGGAGCTTCACATCTGCTGCTTAGACGAACTTCATTGTTCAATTGACGTGTCACTCATGATAGGTATAAGATCACCTATGCCTTTATTAAGGATGGAAAAAAAGATTATGTTGCGACCTTTAACCCCATCCCTATAAATGAAATCTACAATTAGCTCACTTAGGCTAGTCAAAAGAAAGCCTTGGTTATGAGCCACAGAGAGCTCCGATCCATTGAGAAGGTTGATGAACCCATGTTCTTATTGGTTAGAAGATTGATGGAGATGAGAGAACTGTCGGATGTCCCAAAAGAAATCCGAAGACTGCTAAATGAGTTCTCTGACCTGTTTTTGGAAGAATTGCCTAAAGGACTACTACTAATCCAAGGCATAAAGTACTGTATTGATATATAACTAAGTGCCGCCTTACCGAATTGACCTACGTATAAGATGAACCCTGACCAAGCTGCCGAGTTGAAAAGATAGGTAAATGAACTCATTAAGCGGGGACATGTGAAGGAGAGCATGAGCCCCTATACTATCCCAGTTCTTATCATTCCAAAAAAGGATGGTTCATGGGGCATGTGCATCAATAGTCGAGCAACTAACTGAATTACTATCAAGTATAGATACCCGATACTAAGGCTCGATGACATGTTGGATAAGCTTCATAAAGTAAAGATATTTTGAAGATTGATTTGCAAAGTGGCTACCACCAAATTTACATGAGGCCAAGCAATGAATGGAAGACTGCCTTTAAGATTAAGCATAGACTCTACAAATGGTTAGTTATGCCATTCGGACTAACTAATGCGCCGAGTACATTTATGAGGTTAATGAACCGTGTGATGCACCCTCATCTTAAAAGATGCGTGTCCATGTACTTCGATGACATATTGGTATATAGTACCGACTTGAACAATCATGTTCAACATCTTCGCGAAGTATTTAACATTCTACGAGCAAAGAAGTTATATGGTAATGTAAAGAAATGCATATTCTACTAGAAAGAGGTGATTTTTCTAAGGTTTATAGTATCAGCGGAAGGAATTTGAATAGATGAGGAGAAGATCTGAGCTGTTTTAGAATGGTCGACACCAAAGAATGTCATAGAAGTTTAAAGCTTCCATAACCTAGCTTCTTTCTATAGGTGATTCATTAAAGACTTCAACACAATAGTTAGCCCATTGATCGAGCTAATAAAGAAGAATGAAGGGTTCAAGTAGAATAATCGAGTTGAGCAAAGCTTCAAAGAGATCAAAGAGAGGCTCACCTCATCACCTGTCCTTTCACTACCAGATTTTGACAGGCCCTTCGAATTGGAGTGCAATGCATTGGGAATTAGACTTGGTGCTATCTGGATGAAAGAATGACAGTCCGTCACTTACTACAGTGAGAAATTGAGTGGCCCAAACCTAAACTATTTTGTGTAGAAGAAGGAGTTGTACTCCCTTTTCCAAGCCCTCACCGTTTAGCAATACTACCTACTACCACGAGAGTTTGTTATTTTCACTAGCCACAAATCATTGAAGAATCTTAGGAGTTAGAACAAACTCTCCAAGAGGCAGGCTAAATGGTTATAATTCATGGAAGGGTTCTCGTACGTCATTCAATACAAGAAAGGGAGTGCAAATGTCATTGCTGATGCTCTGTCATGACGGCAAACTTTGCTGACCAATTTATAGACAAAATTATTGGAATTTTCGCTCATCACGGAGCAATATGCTGCCTTCACTTTGGTCCCATTATTGAGTAGTACCGAATGGGGCTAGTTGTTGTAGGATATTATCTTAAGGATGGCTACATGTTCAAGGATTACAAGCTATGTATTCTAAATTGCTCTATACGAGAACTGTTGGTTTGGAAGGCTTACAATCCTGGACTTTCAGGCCATTTTGGGGAGGTCAAGACCAATGGTTTGTTGAAGGAAAACTTCTACTAACTAGGTTTGGCTAAGGATGTCCATAAGGTAGTTAGTAATTGTGAAGTGTGTAAGTATGCTAGGAAGAAGAGAGAACCCTATGGAAGGTACATGCCTAATGATGCCAACTTTACTTGGGGTCAACCTCAACATAGACTTTGTCCTAAGGTTACCCCGGACATCTAGAGGGAAAGATTTTATTTTTGTTGTGGTAGACCATTTCAACAAGATGGCGCACTTCGTTCTGTTCTATCGAACTAATGATGCTCTATATATTGCCGATTTGCTTTTGCAAAAGATTATCCGACTACATAGAATACTAAAGATGATTGTCTCAGATCGGGACACAAAATTCTTATGATATTTTTGGAAGACCCTTTGGAGGAGACTTAGGACCAAACTCAAGTTCAACTCTAGTAGCTACCCTCAGACTTATGGCCAGACTAAAGTGATAAATAGGACGCTAGGCAATCTACTCAAAGTTGTTGTACGTAAGAACTTGAGGGATTGAGATCTGTGCCTACTAGTTGGAGAGTTTGCATACAACCGAACTGTTCATAGCACTACTAGAAAGACCCCATTCAAGGTCATCTATGGCCTTAAACCTACCACTCCCTTAGATATAATCGATACCCCAGCAACTACCGAAGAAAGTCACTCCAAAATGGACCAAACCTAAAAATTACATGAACTACACCAGTCTATCATGACGAAGATAGCCAAGTTCAATTAGAGACAAGAAGAGATTAGCAGCCGAGGTCGCCAAACTATTTCTTTCTAGCTAAGAGACTTAACATGGATTCACCTCAATCGAGAGTGATTTTTACACTTAATACAAAGCAAACTGTCTCCTCAAGCTAATGGCCCATTTATGGTCCTGAAGAAGATCAACTATAAAGCCTAACAGATCGAGTTGCCTAATGACTATGGTGTCTCCTCTACCTTCAATGTGTCCGATCTGATTCCCCATCAACCAACAAAAGACCCTATGAGCACCTCAGAAGAACAAATAGAAATCACTTCATATTTGAGGACAAATCTCTTCAAACCCCAGTCAAATGATAGGAATCAACCCTCTAGATCGATTACAAGAAGCTGAGCTGAAGGACTTCGAGAGCTCATACGGAAAATACTAGCTCTGATCCATAGTCGAGATGAGGACTTCTATCCCAATCTAACCTCCTACTAACCTATCACTCAAATCTTTACATGTGTCCAACATGCTCCTACCTAACAACAAAGTCTTAATCCAAAAGACAATCTAGAACTAACTGAGATGAGCTACCAACTTGACCCATTAGCATTTGACTTCAAGACAGCTAACCTCTTTGTTAAGCTAATTGTCTTACGACTTAATCCTGATCAAGTCGACCCTTGACTCCTAACACTTCTTGTTTCTGCCCGTGTATAATAATCCTAACATACAACCATCAAGTAATATGTGCCATCTGACACAACATTCTAGAATGATTCTTTCTTTCCTATACTTGATATTCTTTGCCCATTTTACCCCCTTTTAATATGATTAATGTAATGTAATTGTAAAATATCCTTTTGTCTTTTCATATGTGTAAATATCCCTAGTGGGAAAGGAGTAGTGGCGAGTGATCCTTAAATTCGAACCAATATATCATATCTGGTGGGTTATAGGCCGAGTAAGATCAAGTGGTGAGTCATATTCATTCAGTAGCTACTCGAACTTTGCTAGTTTCTTTTCTATTTCCTTTTTAGTTCACTTGTTATACTGCTTCTCCATCTGTATGACCTCGGAGATGCATCATAGTTGTTCATCATCCTCTATAACCTTCATTTCAAATCTAAATTCATATGTTATAATTGGATACATCTCTCTAAACCGAACTTACTATGAACCATCAAATCTTTCAACCTCTGCATATAAATTTGTTGAAACATAAATTGCAATCTGAAACAGAACTTTATCAACTAAAGCCAAGTGTCCTCTTTGAACAATCTTCTTCATATGTCCGAAAGGAAAAAACATTAATTTGTTAATTGTTTATCATCTTCCTTGATCTCCATTATTCTAATTCTCTAAATTACAATTTGACTTATCTCATTAGAAAATCTAAAATCTACTTAACCATCCTATTAGGCTCAAGACAATCTAGTTGTGACCTAATATGAATATCTTATTGATTTCTTTTTTAATACTTCATAATTATTTTCTAAATTATTCTAAATAGATTTATACCCTTGAAAAAGACATGATTTGAAACTATTCTTGACTAACCATATCTAATCTTCTCAAATACTTACCATCTTTGAACCATCTATGGATTATTCCAATTGACCAAATACCAATGAACTTTTGTAAAGTTCCTCACCATCATTTATTTCGCATTCCATTATATATTTATATCAAAGACCACCTTTACTTTAAGAAGAATTTTGTATGTTTTGTTAAACATTTTAACTATCCATTACCTTGATAACTTTCAAATTTGTAATCTATAATAATTTTTCTTACAAAAGAAAAGAAGAAGTATTGCCTTATTTATATTGATATCTCCAAAATATGAGAACTATTGATACCCTTTTTCGTAAATATAAACCAAGACTTCATTCCCATCAAACTTAATAACTACTTTGAGACCAACAAGTCAAAACGTGGATGATTGAGATAAGTTCTAGTTAAGAATTAGATTATGCAGCGAAAGCTAAAGAATATCCACTACTTGAAGTTTTGAAGATGAAAGTTTTTAAACAAGGTAGAATATAAGACCAGCTAACTTGCTTTAGCTAACACCAGGATATAAACCCCAAACCCTAAGTTCTTGAGGACCTAAGACGAATTCAATTGCTAAACCCATTGCCCTAAATAACTTTACAATATGAGAATTAACTAGGGATCCTAACCCATTAGTAGAATTAGGGTCTCCAAAGTTTAAAAGAGTAGAAAGTATTAAAATTGATAGCACAAATTAGATTAGAAAAAGAAGAAAACATAAGGGACTAAAGGAGATTAACTTAATAATTACCTAGTAAAGAAAGTTAAAATTAATGTTATAACCCTACATATATAATAAGTTATAGAAGGAAGAAATTATTAATGAGTGGTCAAAAGGATTAGTTATTATAAGATGAAAATTCAAGACTATAATTATAAAGCACCTACCAAGGATTAAAGATGAACTTTACTCTTAAAAGTAAAAGTAGATAGTAAACTAGTAATAAAGTAAGGTAAACAAGTAATAAATAAGGGCAAAAAGCATGATATAACCCATGCTTCATACATATAAGACATCATTATGACATATTCCTAAATAAAAATAAAAAATGCTTTTGGAAAAGTGAATTAAACAATAAAATAATTGGATACAATGCTAAAACATGATAAAAGTACCCTACAAAACATCATAAAATACTTAAGAAATATCAAAATAACTCTACAGATGTCAAACAACCAATGAAATCTCATAAAAATATCCGACAACTTGTAAGGAAAGTATATGAAAAATTATAAAATTTAGAAATATCATAAAATGAATAAAATATGTTGATAACTTCTTCAAAAATTTACCAAAAATTGTATAAAAGGCAAAAATTGTTCAAAACTTAGTTGGACACATGTTATAAGGTTAGGGACACATATCATTTTTCTATGAATTTAAACTTATCATAAAATTATTAATAAATTAGACAAATTTTTCAAAAATTCACAAAAATTGGTACACTTGTCCAAAATTGGTCAAACTTTAATAAGAGTCATGTGAAAATATAAGGAACATGTGTCCAATTTTTTATCATTTTCCGACATGTGTACAATTTTAATAATTATTCTTGAAGACTATAAATACCCCTATCCTCACTTCAAAAATTCACACCACTTAAACTAAGTCTCTAAAATTGGGGGAAAAATTTCTAGTGCTTCTCCATATTCCTCCTAAGAGGTTAAATAAGATTGGAGTGGTGATGGTAGCCAAATCCTTGTTATTTCTATGAGTCTTTTTACCTATAAATACCTTATAATAATTTTTATATAATTAATTCTTCATGTTTAGTATTTTTTATAATTTTTCTAAGTTTTTACCCATTTTGTTAAAAAATCTCTATTTTAAACAAAAATCACAACACCCTATCTATTAATTTCCTAAAATCCTTAAACTTTTTCTCAAGCTTTCATGTATTTAATATGATATTTTGGTTCTATCAATGATAATTGTTAAATTATTTTCTAACTTCTTGGTATGTTGGCCTAATTTTCACTTAAAATATTTAATATATGATAAAACATTTAATATATGAATATGCTACAGTAATAGCTATTGCTAATTATCATATATTTTAAGTTTTCCTATATCCTTGTGTAACCATTTACAAGAGTTATACAATAATAACAATTTACCATAATTCTTTTACCGTAACTACCCTAAAACTACATTTCAAAATCTTTGTATGTATGTATATGTGTGTGTATGTATAGTAATTACACTCTTTTATAAAAGTTAAGATTTCTTTTAGTGAATATTTATTATTGCCTCTTTTATAAGTATATAGTGAAATAATAGGATCTATAAAATAATCACAAGTAAAAGTTTACTAATTGTATAATATAACTAAACTCTAAAATACAACTAATGATAACTCTTTTCTAAGATTTCAACACAACTTTTAGGAAGGTATTAGGAAATTGCAAACCAAGTAAGTTGCTTGTCTCACAGCAATTATTATTTCATTAATAAGAAGTAGTAAGCCGTTATAATGCTTGTGCATGTAGTTAGCCATTTGTATGCATGCAATGTATGTGGATGCTATAATTATGTTTGATAACTTATGTTGCTTGGTTTGAGTACTTAATATTTTGATATGGTTTTGAATCATTGATTAATCACCTAATTAACTTGATTAAAATAATATTTGACTCTAAAAAAATGTGCATGCATAGTACACCGCAGTTCAAATGTTCTCATCAACACCAACCGTATGACAAGAAAATGGGATTTCCTTCTTTCAATCTTATAGAACTAAAAAGACAAGAAAGGGGGTCACCAATAGGTTAGAAAGTATCAAGAAAGGATAGTCAAAATTGGTATAGAGGGGGTAAGGGAAAGTCCATTACACATCCTCGGATTGATGGGAATGTTTTCGACCCACATATGGTGAGTATAAGAAACCCCTTGAACTTAGGCTAAAGTAAGTTTATTTTCTCTAGTCTCATGACATACCAGTCAACATCTTATGGATAAAACTTTGACTATTGCATTGCACTCTAAAAGGACTTGCTTCCTTTACTTGTTTACATATAATGCTTATCCCTTGCCACTTACTAAGCACGTGGTTTTGCTTATACCCCTATAGTTATTCTTATGCAAGTTAAATCTAAAAAAGCTTAGGAAAGGAGAAATAAGTGAGGTTCAACAGAAGCCGATTAACTACTTTGCTAAAGATTCAAAATAGGAACTTTAAGGTAAAGGGGGCATTGTTCTTCAAGGCTATTGGTAGGCATGCTTCACTTCCACTAAATACTACAACTTAGATGTAAAACCTTATGTATATCAATGGTGTAATAGTAGCTATGGGCTCTATGCTATCATTAACTATTGGTATGTATGGTGAGACTATGAAAATATCGGTACCAAGGACATGACGCGTGACATTGTCACTTATCTCTATAATATAAATATTACTTTAGTATTCATATAGTTATTATGTATGGGCTCTATTCTGCAATGTAGATTATTATTCTCAATTTAGGGCGTTACCATACTTAGTTATTTAGGTTTTAACTATCTTATGTCGTTTTCAACTAAGTTCTAATTTGGCTTTTAATTTCGTTTCTAAATCACGTTCTAATTTAGCTCATGATTACCCTTTATTCATAATTCTAAGAAACACCTTCCGACCTACCTCCCATAGTTTACTTAGATGATTATAACCTCTATTCCAGGTTCTGATTAACTCCATAGTGTGCTATTACCAACCTTATCTCTAATTTAGCTCTTGAATTAGGTTCTAATTTGTACTAATTCTATATTTCCATATAACTCCCTTACAATCTAGTTTAAGATCATAATGTAACTATAATATACAGTTCAATATTACTTTAGCCTAAACCAACTATACTCATTTCTATTATTTGACCACTTCACTTATACTTTACAAACATCAACACCATACACTTAACATTCCAATGTAGTTCTTCCAACACCATAGATTTATTCTTCAACATTATTCAATCATCATAATATCTCAAAATAGCCATCAAAATAGATTCTAGCTTAATGTTTGAGAAAATTATTAAGTTCATTTTGAAAAATAGTCATTTAATAGGATTTTGAAAGCTTAAAAATTAGATAAAATTTGTAATACCTTAAGGTTTCAAGCCAATACGATAACTAGAAGATCTAAGCCCCTAAATTTGGTTCATCGAGCAACATTGTCTGTTTTAATTCAAACTTTACAATAAGGCTAAAAAACTTAGAAGAAGTACTTTAGTAAAGTTAATTTCATAAAATAAAGTATATAAAAATTTAATTTGGTAAAAACATCAATTTATCGAAAAAATCGATAATTATCGAAAACATAAAATTTTGATTTTGAGTTATAGCAAACTATTAGAAATAAGTTATTTAGCTTATAAAAATAATAAATGATGTTAAAGTATATAATATATATATATATTTACATAGAATATGCACTACATGTATGAAATATGTATATGTAATAATAATATATTATAAAATATGGGTAACATGAATAGTGAGTCCGAGACACACCGAGGTCTCATAAATAAATATATTGTGAAAACACGAGTAACATGTTCAATTATATGGTGAGACTCTTAGAATAAATTATGGGAATAATAAAACAACAATATAATTGAAAGTTAGGTATAATCACATTATTTGTTGTTTAATGGGTAAGCGAGATTCAAGTTCTGATAATTAAAGAGCCCTTATAGATAGATTATCTAGACTCTAAAATTTATGAAATTACATGAGTTAAGATCTGAAAATACTTATATACATCAAGTATATTTATCATATATAAACTATACCTGTAAGTTAATATAAACTCAAACACATATAAAATATATTCGAATATATTAAAATAATCCACAATGGCTAAATAAAATTTTCATAGAACATATAATATCAAATACCAAGTGTGGCAACATTTTGCTATCAAATGTGATGACTAAGCATTATAACCTTGATGTTTCTTGAGAACTAATTATATAAGGGACATCTATCTTCAATAAGTCATGCTAGAAGCTATTCTAGGAAACAAATACTCGTTAATGCAAATGTGAGGAATGTATTGACACTTTCTTCACTTGACACATAGGTTGACATTTGTCTTTAATTATTGAACCGAATAGCTTTTAGACCATTTGGAGGGACCTAAAAGAATTCTAAGCAACAAAATTAACCTATGATAGTAGACTAAATCTGTAAGCACCATTACTCCCCATTTCCTATTGAAAGAAATTCATAACTTCCTAGAACAAGATCTTAAGAACTTTGAAACTCAGTAGACTCATTTCCTACTAAATGAAAATCTCAACAGTCACTTTCTTTTTGTTCTATTGGGCATCAATGGAATGAAGGCCATTCATCTTGATGTCAACAAATAAACCCTTAGAACTATAAGAATATCTACAGTGCACGCATATATGGGCAATGAATGATATATATATATACATACACTGCTAAACCAGATCAAATATTCCCTATAATTTTAAGTTATGTCTTATTTTGTCGATACTTTACTTTGGTATAAGTACTATCTGATTATAATTATCTATTAAAAAGTAAGTTAGGAATTGTAAAATGGTATTTACTATGCAAGAAATATATATATATATATATATGGAAGGGGCGTGATATGCTGTTGGGATTGCATATAACATTTGCAATACTTTCCTTCTAACATAACTTAATATTTTGAAGGTTCTATATATTACTAACCAGGTTTGAAAATGCATGATCCTTTTTTCTTCATAATTACCTTGATATTTTAAAGTCCAAAGCATAGTTTCTGCCTTATATATATATATATATATATATGTATGTATGTATGTATGTATACATGTTCCACCCATTCATTAACATAATACGTAAATAGGCATATTTTGGGAATACATAGTATGATAACAACTCCATGAGATATGTGTTAAGTGTATATACACATATATAAATATATATATAGATTTCCACAAATATTATCTTTTACAAAAGCCCCATTTAGGGAAATGTACTAAACAAAAATGAGTTTAAAATGCAACAATAATACTTATAAACTAAAGCTTATTAGAGTCAATTACGAAGTTACAATAACGTATGACCGACTCAATAGTGAGAAAGGGTATTCTTGGACTTGTAATCATATTAGCTAATCTATTTATTAAGATATTTTAATAGTACTCAAAATAACGATTGTGAAGATATAAAGTTCAATGAAATCAGATAAGGATTGAGTAAGATACAATCAAATGAAGTTAAAAAATGCAATAATAAAAGCTTATAAGAGCTTGATTTCAACTTATAATTGACTCAAAGACTGTGTGCATTTTCCTAGGTGGTATAGGTGGGAAAGGACTACGTCATGATGCCTAGGATTTTATACAACTATAAAGTATAGGTAAGTAGATATTTCTATTTTTGTATAAACGGACCTGTATCCACTTGACTTGGAATTAGTTATATTGTAAACTACAAATTATGTGATTGATTAATTGAATATGTGACTTTGTTGAATATGCATTGATTTAGTGAAGCATCTTCCTAGTGTATGATTAAATTACTAATGCATTTTATTCTCTAGAATACTTAGAAACTAATCTATCTTTCAAAGTGTTCACCTTAGTGCACCCTATACGAAGGAATGAATTGTAAAGTCAAGACATATAGTTAGAATTATGATAAATAAGATATTTATGTTATGGAATATGAAATTCATGCCTAATACTGGATTATTGAATTACTGGTTGCATTCATAGCATAGCATGAAAAGACTTACCAATTAAGTTTCCAAAAACTTGAATTTTGCCAGGTTTCATTTTGAGCATATAGAATTTCATTGCTTAATCTATTTTGTCTATGAAGTATGGTTTTAGCTAGGTCAGCTAAATGCTAGGTTATGGCAACTCTTTGTTGCCCTAAGTTCTTGGACATTGTATCCAAATACTCGAATATGTTGACTAACCAAATAAGTGGATTGGAAAAACTAGGTTGGGCTCGGATATCAATACCGATGCATCTCACATGCATGAGTATGGCAAGAATTCCATACACAAACATCTTATCTTGATAACTCTAATTATGAAATTAAATGTTTTATAATACCAATAATTGTAACTATGTATTATGCGTGTGCTATGTTTTGCTTTTATCTACTCTCATTTAGCTCATAGAAAGCTGAGGAGATACTTGTACATCCTTAGGTAATGAAGAGAATTAACTGGGTATCACTATTAGCAGGTGAAAAAACTTTTGAGAAGACATAAGATAGAATTAGTCACTTTTGAAAAGGCTTGATGTTTTGTCATCTTAGTCCCAAAAGGATTTGTACATATGTAAAGAATATTAAAAAAATATAGCAAATAATTTTGAAGGATATGCTCTTTTATATAAACAGATGTAAAACTAAACTCCATTGTGATAATCTCTTGTTATAAATAGAACTTTTGTTGATATAAATAGATATTCTTGTATGATGGTACATCCTTTGCTATACCAAGATGTGACAAAAATATAGCAAATAATTCTCACAAAAATATTTTCATGGTAATTTAATGTATATATCGTAAGAGTTTCATAGAAAAATTTTGCAACTGAAATATCATCAATAGAATTTTTGAAAACAAAAGCGAAAATCTACTAGGTTTTGCAATTTGTTAAGGGTGAAATATAGTATTATCCCTTAAAACTACATACAAAAATGTACTAAAATATAGATTTTCATAATTTTTAGACAAAATTTACTGTTCTTAATGAATTTATGAAAATTGAAGGAAATAAGAACATTCATCAAAAACTGGCCTTGCCACTACCTCTAGCCACCATGGAGTTATCGGGCCACCCAAGTGTTGGGTCCACTATTGGGTGGTGGCTGTAGTTGCATCCCAAGTCCTCTTAGGATGTATGCACTCCATTTTAGCCCTAACAACACCTATTTTCCTATAATTTGTTTGAAAATTCCCTACAACTTTCCTTAAACTCTCTACATTTTTCATATACTCTAAACTATCTACAGAAGGCCCATCATAAATTTATAAGAGAAGGAATTGTTGATTATGGAATTTGCAATAGCCATATGTCTTCATTTTTTTCCTTTTACTAGTCTTAGTTATCTAATTCTCCATTATATGTACCACTATTATTTTGTTTTCGTAGTTGTCACACCTCCAAACTACATTTCCTAAGTGTCATTAGTTTTTTTTATAATTTTCCTTATTTATTTTAGAATATTCTAATATATATTAGGTATTTTAAATAATTTCAGGTATTTTAACCTATACATAAAATTACATATAACAAAAATAAATACCTCTAAAAATTATTCGTGATATTTTATGATTTTTAATGTACATATATTTTATCTCTAGCAACTTGTTAATTATCAAAACCTATTTTACACATTTCCAATAAAATAATGAATAATATACATATAACCTAAATATGTTAAATTTAATTATTTTATTAGTTTATTTTGATAAATCCAAACTCATAGGGTCACTCCTACTAATATTTCTAACCTCGCCCTAACATTCGAGCTCAATCAGATAATTTATACGATCACCTTAAATTTTATGAATTGATTCTAAATAGACTAATTTAAGTTGATAGCCTATTTTTTGGGGTTTCACAAAATAGCTTAGGAATACCAATTTTAACAATTCTTCAAGCTAGTTTACTATTTTTAAATTTTTTTGAAAATTGGATACAAAAAGAGACTTACAATTGTAGCTTGCTCCAACAACCATCTAGCCAAAAGGGCTCGTTGGTAGCCCCAATCACTCCCTCCTCCATCGAAGTGTAGTGGCAGTATGGTGTCAAGTTATTACTTAATGGTGGTTCTCCTCTCAATTTAATTTCTACACTAATTTTCTTATTATTTTTTCTAAATTTTGAAATATTCCAAATTTTGTTCTAAAGTTTTCCCAAACCCTAAATTTGTCGAAAAAGTATGAAATGATTATAGTAAGTGGTATGGGAGATAAACTTGCCATGTATCAAGTGGTTTCTAAAAACCCATTTACATGAAACAATGGTCTCCCTTTGTTTTGTCTCCTAAAACCATGGGTCTATCATTTTAATCTTTTCAAAACCATATGTAGCACCTTATCTGATTCGTAACTACTTTTGAATATTTTATTCAACTTATCCTTTAAGTATTTTTATTATTCCTTATCAATATGACCTTCTATAAGGTGCTTACTAAGCTTCTACAAGGGTTTACTATTAAACCATATTTTTTTCCTTCTTTATATGCATTCAACATTATCTTTAATATCCTAATTATATTTTCCAAGGATATATTCACTCTTAAAATAATTTTCCATGTTTAATCAATGAATTATTATTTAAATCACTTTTGGTTTTGGTTAGCCTAACAATTTATTGAATAAATTCCCATATATATATATATTATTTTAGCGATCCGTTTCCTTAGGATAACTTCTTATGATTTTTATAACCTATTAATAATTTTTTACCTAGTTTAGTCAACGTTGACTAATGCCCTAAATTTAAGGGCTTAAAACCTAAGGGTTATAATATTATATTGCCCTTACAAAAAGTTTCGTCCTTGAAACTTAACCAAAAATAACTTATTTTTGACGAATTATTCCTAGTAATAATAATAAAAAAAAGGCATTGGTAAAAAGGGTTACCAACCTTCTACAAACAATATTGGATACTACGCTTTTATTTGATCTATAGACTCCTAAGTCACCTCTTTCACAGTATGTCTGTCTAATAGCACTTTAACATACTCAATATCTCGATTTCTCAATCTTTGAACCTTCCTTTCCAATATCTAAATTGGATGCTCTACATACATCAAGTCTTTCTTTAATTCTACTAGTTACACCTCTAAGATTTGCAATAAATCTCTTACATACTTTCTCAAATTTGATACATGAAACACATTGTATATACCTACCATTTCACTAGGTAGCATTAACTTGTATGCTACTTTTCCTATCCTCTTCTTAATCTAATAAGGTCTGATATACCTAGGACTTAGCTTTCTTCTTACCCTAAATCACTTTACTCCTTTCATTGGATATACTTTCAAAAATATTCAATCACCTTTTTGAAATTCTATTGGCTTCCTTCCGACATCAGCATAACTCTTTTATTGACTTCGAGCAATTCATAGTTGCTCTTTTCAAATTTTTACTTTATCGTTATGTTCTTGCAACATCATTGGCCAATAATCTACTTATTTACTACTTCATCCCAATAGATTGGGGATCTACACTTTCACTTGTATAGTGCTTCATATGGAGACATCTGAATGAACTATAATAACTATTACTGTGAGCAAATTCCACTAATGGTAAATGATCATTCCAACTTCCCTTGAATTCCAATACATATGCTCTCAACAAATCCTCTAAGGTTTGTATTGTTCATTCAAATTACCCATTGCTTTGTGGATGATATGCCATACTAAAGCTCAATTTAGTCTCCATTGTCTCTTGTAATGATTTCCAAAACCAAGATACAAATCAAGAGTCATGATTAAAGACTATTAATACATGTATTCTATGCAATTGAACTATCTCCTCAACATATACTTCAACCAACTGTAAAAATGTTGCACTTTGTTTCACTACTAGGAAATGTGCCAACGTGTTAATCAATGAACTATAACCCATATCATATCATTCTGTTTTCTTATTTTTGGTAAACCGCTTATAAAATCCATTATCATGTGCTCCCATTTCCATTTAAGAATGGCTAAAGGTTATAATAATCTACTTAGCCTTTGATTATTCGCTTTTATCCTTTAACAAGTTACGTACCGTAATACATATTGTACCATATCTCCCTTCATTCCTATCCACCAAAACTGTTACTTCAAGTCCTTATGTAAACCCTACAAATTTAGTCATTTAAGAGTATAATTAAACCCTAATACTGTAGATGACTTGATAAGTCATTAAAACCAAGCAAGATAAAAATTTAATAAATTACAAGTAAAGTTAGAAATATTAGTAAAATGATCCCACAAGTTTGAATTTAAGAAAATAAGTAATAAAATAAAAGAATATAAAAATTCCAAATTTTAAGTATTTAACTCATTATTTATCAAAAATACGTAAAATGGATTCCAATAATTAACAAACTGCTAGAGATAAATTATATGTATACTAAAAATCATAGAATGACCTAAATAATATTTAGGAATATTTATTTGCACTATATATGAATTTACATGTAGGTAGAAATACGCGCAATTACTTAAAATACGCGAAACGTGTTAAAATTATACTAAATAATTAAAAAAATTCATAATTCATTAAGGAAAAATAAAGAAAAATTAGAAAAAATAACGAATGATCCAGAATTAGGTCGTGGCAGCTAGAGAAAATAAGAAAAAAATTAACCAATTAAATTTGAACAATACAAAAGTCAAATTAGAAGAAGATAAGGCAATTATCTAATCAAATTAATACACAATAATTTCCATGAAGCTCTATAAATACTCCAAATTTTTTAGAAGCTCATTTTGGATGTCAAGAAGTTTATAAAAATAAAGAGAGGTGAAATTGAGAGAAAATTTGGATTTTACAAAAATTTAGCAAAAATCTGTACAATTGAGCCTTGTAAGGGGAACCCAGACCCGACGAGCAGGTAGAAGTGGACGGCCATTACCACTACATGGTGGTGGCAGCTCCTAGGTGGGCTGATACACCCATAACCACCGACGGTAGTCGGAGCTACTCAAATCGATAAGTTCAATGTCCAGCCCGATTTTGTGTAATTTTGTAAAAATGGTAAATATTCTTAGAAAATTATGAATTTTGTTATTATAGAATATTTTTGTATGTAGTTTTTAGGAAAAATATTATTTTGATGAAAATATGTCCCGTGATATATGGTTCTTAAGAAATCATACAAAACCAATCACATTTCGGTTTATAAATAAATGACCTTAGGAGTGTAGTTTTGAGCTCCAAATTTTTGTGTAGACTAATTAGATGATATATAACAGTGCTATGAAGCCTGTTAATTAAGTAAAATGAGGCATAAAATGGATAATTTAGGGTTAATTAAGTAATTAAATAGTTAATTACTGATTTAGTGAATAATTATATGTTTTAGGATATTGAAATCTGATGAAGTATGATACTTGTAGTATTTAGGGTAATAGATGTAATTATTAGGTTAATTATGTAGTAAATAAGTAATAGGGAAAATAATGAATTTTAAGTTAATTTTTTAAATTAGGGTAATTAGGTGTAAAATTTGATTTAGGATGAATTTATACATTTTTAAATGATAATTGATATTGGGAGATAGTAATTAGAATGATAAAAATATTAGATGTGTATTGTGTACATAATAAGTAATAGTACATAATACATAATTATTAGAAATATAATAAATAGAAGATATTAGAATAAAAATTGATATTACATAATAAAGCTAAAATCTCAAAAATAGGAAAAGTATGCTCAAAATAATAAAAATATCAAATATATGGTTTAAATAATTATTAAATTATAAAAATATTAAGAAAAATCTAAAATTAATATTTTATAATTTTTAAACAAAAATAATAAATTTTTTGATGTTTTTATGTCATAATTCAAACTACGAGTCATAACGTCCAAAACAAACCTCGTTACGAGAAAATTCACTCGAAAACAATTAAAATGGACTATAAGTTCATGACGATCTGTGCTAAAACGAAAAAATTATACACGATTCGATAAAAAGCTCAAACCAATAAATTCACATAAATCAATAATCAATTTAAGTAAACAGTACGATTTAGCATGTTAGTTTAGTTATTTAATTCCCAAACTTATTACTTTCCATATTCCCCTAATGTTAGATGATCTTGAGATCGAAACCGACTTACTTTTGGACTATTACAATCCTTGACATCATTTATTGTAAACCCCTAAAATTTCCGATCTAGCTTTTGAAATAGACTCGAGTATGTTAGATAATTTAGGAGTCAACAAGACTAATGAAGGAGAAAACCCTAAAAGAATTAATCTATCGCGTAAGGAACTTTTCAACCCTAAATGTATCTAAATGCTAAAGATTCCATTCAAAAGTGATAGAAACCCTAAAATGATCACTTTAAAGACATATGTGCACTAATTCATCATAATATACCTTAAAATCCTAATCGATAATATAACCCTCATATTTTGCCAAAATCATTAGTAAAATGTTAGAGATGACTTTCAATCATGCATATATGTTTTAAATCCTCAAATAGTCCTTTAGAAACTAAGATAATGAATCATAGATTACATTTATCTCTTAACTATATGATTAAGATAGTGTTATATAGAGGTAGGGGTATAGTTGAAGATTGGGATAAATGTAATTAACCTTAGTACCCTAATTAGTACTTTTTGTACTAGTTACACAAAGTAGTTTATCAAATGATGTATATAGACGATAAATACCTAAAGTAAGACCTCATCAACTATTTTTACTAATCAACTTACCAAATACCTCATTTCCTCACATTTCCTTAATTTTCTTTCTTAATTTCCCTTAATTACTACATTATGTGTACAAAATTACATATGCTTAAGGAAAGTTAACCAAGTCAACACATGTTGACTAAAGTCAACATTTAGAAAATTCAACAAAAGTGTCTCTTTCATTTGGAAACAAAATATCTTCCTTTTCATGATTTCTTTCCTTTTCTTTTCCTTGCTGTCCACTTCTTCCATCCTCTAAACTCCACTTTTCTTCACTTTTTCAAACACAAACTAAAACAAAACAAATTCCTTTCTTCTTCCCCTTTCCAACCGTATCTTCCCTTCCCCTTTTACTCTTCTTTCCTTTTCAACTTTTCAACCATTTCATCCATAGTCAAGGGCAACTTAAGGTATGCTATTATGTTCTTATGTCTTACTTCATCCTTTTTACAAGTTAAAAGGAGAAAAGGTTAGATTATGTGTTGTGTTTATATATATGTTGATTTTGGCTTAAAGTTCAAATCTTTACATATGGAAGTGTAGAATTCTTTAGGCAATGGAAGAAGATGCATGTGTACATGTCTTTGAGCATGTGTACATAAGGGTATGCTAGAGATATACATGTATAAATACCTTTGTACATAAGTATTCAATATGTACATAACCTAAAATAAGGCATATACTAACTATACATACATATACCATGTCAAATATACCCTTAAAAGACAAAAAGAATGAAATTGTCAAGCTTTCTTAAGGGGGTAGATAAGGCATACGAAAATACATATAAAAATATGTATGTCACCGTATGCGTATATGGGTATGTGTATTAATATATGTATATATATTAGTATCTTAGAAGTATAGGTATGTATATCACATATGTATAAAGTGTGTAAATATATAAGGATAATAATGAACTAATGACATAAGCAATGATGTCATTAAAGGATTACATAAGCTATGACATCATCAAATGATTGCATAAGCTATGACATCATCAAAAAGATTACATGAGCCATGACATAAGCATAAGCTTGTAAAAGAATAGATTATAAGATGAGATAAGAATATAACCTATATATGTATACATGTACTTAGGAGTCGAAGATCCTTTAAACCCTAATACACTTCCTAGATTGAATTAAACTTACTCAAGTATGTGAATTAGTAGCACTAATTTAAAATTTCCTAAGTGTAAGAATCAAATAGCTAATTCAATCATTATATCCTAAACTAGGGTATAAATATAAGCAAGAAGAATAATTAAACTTCAATAAGATAAAATTTCAATAAATTTAGTCTACATCCTAAAACATGGGTCTCAATGTCCAAAACGGACATCACTGTGTGAACGTGCGTCCGAAAACGATAAAAAAATGACTATAAATTCATAAATATTGAAAATAGAATGAAAAAGTTATGTATGATTAACAATTAGGTTTAATTGAATAAAGGCTGATAGTAATCTGAGTAAAATTAGGTAGATAGATAACTAGAATCATTAGTTGAGTCAACTACTTATTATCCTTGTTATCTCGTAATGATCTAGTAATCCCGACGAGGGCGAAGATCTCTCGATCGGTTATTACGATTAGAGCGAGTCGTCATAATCAAGTGAGTACTCCCAATGACTCTATACTTGTTTTTGCTTGTAGTTAGTGCACGTAAATTGAATATCAATAACTTGATGCATGGGGTTTCGGGATATGCGTGTGCTTGATATTGATTGATTATTGTAAGAAATATTGTTAAATACGATAATTGATGATTTGATGGTATGATTGATTTTTATATGAGTTAGATAGTTTGCTCATATTGATTGATCACCTCATAATTTGACCTAATTATATTTGACTTATCTTAAATTAAAAGGGTTATGCATTATCCATGCATTACATTTACTTATTCCGGCCGTCACTTTACATAGAGATAAAGAGAGGCCTTGCGGGGGTTGTTTATATATATTAATATATTTCTGTACGGTACACTCATACAACATGACCTTACCCGAACCTACGGGCTTCCTATGCGATGGAGATACCAACTGTATGGCAAAGGGTCGAGTCTAGAGATCTCCGCTGTAGGGTGTGAGTATGGACTGCGGGGGTCACCTCACCGCTAGGCTTGGGACTTTGTGAACTACTGGATTTTTAGAAATGGAAATGTAGTTTTTTGGAAAATACGAAATTCAAAGTTATGGGTAAAAACCCAGGTGCTAGAGCCCGTTCATGATTGGTGCCGATGAATCTCCAACCCTTATCTCGGAGGGTGTTAAAATCCGATATTATTTGCAGTACCGGTCAACTACATATATTGTTTGGCATATTGTATGTGCATGCATTCATATGGTTGTAACAATTTGTTTGATGACTTGTTTGCCAGTATGGTATGAAGGATAGCTCACTAAGCTCTTGTAGCTTATTCCCTAATAGTGTTTCTTTTGCAGGTTTACATACGATGGGATTAGGTTAAGTCTCGAGTGCTAAGTGCAAGATGAAGATATGTACTTCAATGTTAGAATTAGTTGAGATCTTTATAGGTGATGCATAAACTTTTTTTGTAGAAAGTATTCACATGTTAGAATTTAATATAATTTAATTTTTCCTACAGTTTTATAGTGTTTGTATATCCTGTCTTATTAGTTGATAGGGGATACCGATTCTCTGCAGTTCTAAGGAACTATAGGATATCGGATATCTATAGTTATTTATATTTATATGTTATATTACATTACAATAAATTAATTACTTAAAAATTAGTAATCTTACTAATTTATTATTTAGAGTTTTGCAATTTCTGGCTTACAAGACTGTTTTTATATCACGGATGCACACATGTTATGCAAATTTTAGGTATTCCTACTAGGCCCCCTTTAGGGTCCAAACATTTATATCCAAGTGAGTATTCCCAATGACTCTATACTTGTTTTGTGCCTGTAGTTAGTGCACATGAATTAAATATTAATAATTTGATGCATGGGGTTTTGGGTTACGCATGCGACTGATATTGATTGATAACTATGTAAAATACTGTTAAATGTGAGACAATTAATTGTTGCATTATTTAAATGATTTGTTGATAATGTTTGACCACCTCGTAAGTTGACTTAATCATATTCAACCCAACTAAAATTAAATAGTTCATGCATAAAGCACAAACATTTCATATATTGTTCCAGTTGTCACCTCACGCAATTGGTAATTAAGGGCCTTGGAGGGATAGATTCCCATATGATTTTATTAGTACAATGCAGGAGCATTGGTACAATAAGACCTTACCCTTGGGTCACGGGTTCTATTGGTGCTAGAGACGCTAACTGTAGGTGGTTGGGGGTCACACCTAGAAACCACCGTTATAGGGTATGAGCGTGGACTGCGAGAGCCAGCTCACCGCTAGACTTAAATATTTGTACACTATTGACTGTTGGAATTAGAAACCTGTTTTATAAAACAGGGAATTCATATATATATATATATATATATATATAATGATATGAGGTTAAAAACCCAGGTGTTAGAGCCCGATTGTGATTAGTGTCGATGTATCTCCAACCCTTATTTCGAAAGGCGTTAAATCCGATGTTATAAACAGTATCGGTCAACTGCATATATACTATTTGGCATACTACTTGCTCATGCATTCATATGTTTGGTAATAAACTATTTAATAACTTGATTGCTAATATAACACGAGGGATAACTCATTAAGCTCTGGTAGCTTACTCCTCAATAGTTTTCTCTTGTAGGTTGCTAGATGATCGGGCATAGGTTAAGAACTGAAAGTTGAGTGCCAACATTGGGATGCATAGAAGTTAGACTCTGAGAACAGACTATATGGTTCATTTGAATTATTATAAATATATATATAATTATTAATACTACATTAAATTTTGTGACTTTAGTAAGTTTAAGTTTTAGAACTTTATACCTAATCTTATTGTTTAGTAGGGGATACCGATTCTCTACGGTTCTGATAGACTATGGCTTATCAGATATTTATAGTCACATATATGTGATCGTAAGTTAATTAAATAAATAAATAAAAATTTATTGACTAATTATTTAGAATCTTGTAATCTCTGACTTGCAAGATGATTTTCAAATCATGAGTGCATATATGATATGAAAATTTTAGATAATCCTACTACGCCCTCTTTAGGATCATGACACCTTATGCATCCTATTATTTCTTGGATGTATGGAATATCTTGTATCATGCGCCTCTCTTAAAATTATCTTCTTAATTTTCGAGTCATTTGGTACATAAATTCTATTTTTAAACCTTATCGTTCCTTTATCATCAATTTTAAAGTTAAGATTCTTATCAATGTTATTTTTAATCTTTTGTAACTTAGTGTCATAATCTTACGCTCCCTTAATACGTTCTAAGAGAGTAGGTTCAACTTTTAAGCTAGCTAACAAGTAATCACCTCTCTTAATCACAATCTCCAAGTTTAACTTCTCCATTCATTAATCAATTCCGGTTTATTTGTGATGAGTGTAGCCATACTACCATACTTCTTCTTGCTTATCACATCAGCTTAGCATTAGCTTTCCTAAGATGATAATGAGTCGAAAGATCATAATCCTTTAATAATTCCAACCATCGTCTCTGCCTTAAATTCAAATCTTTTGTGTAAAAATATATTTAGGATTCTTTTGATAGGTATACACCTTACACTTTCCACCATATAGATAATTTCTCCAAATCTTCAAAGCAAATATCATGGTCGCAAGTTCTAAATCATAAATTAGGTAGTTTCGTTCATATATTCTGAGTTATATTGAATTACCCTGTCCTTTTGCATCAATACACACCCCAATCCATTCTTTAAGGCATCCTAGTATATAGCATACACTCTAGATCCATTAAGTAAAGTCAACACTTAAGCCTTGACTAATCTTCTCTTAAGCTCTTGAAAACTTCCGTCACGTTTATCATTCTATTCAAACTTAACACCATTTCTCGCCAATTGAGTTAATGGTAAGGCTATATTAGAAAAGTCTTATATAAATCTGCGATGAAATCTAGCCATTCCTAAGAAACTCCTGACTTCTGTAACCGTATTTAGTCTTGCCTACTCCATCATTGCCTTCACCTTCATAAGGTCAACTACTATTCCTACACTTGACACCATGTGTCTACAAAATCCAACTTGTTCTAACTAAAACTCACATTTCTTTAGCTTTGCATACAATTGACTCTCCTTAAGAGTTTGAAGCACAATCCTTAAATGTTTTACATGCTTCTCCTGATCTCTCAAATCAATTAAAATGTCATTAAGAACCACAACTACAAATTCATCTAGATATTTCCTAAACACACGGTTTATTAAATCCATATACACAACTAGGGCATTAGTCAATCAAACTAGCATGACTAAAAACTCATGGTGCTAGTATCTTAATCTAAATGCATCCTTTAATACATCATCTGCCTTAATCTTTAGTTGGTGATATCTAAATTGTAAGTCTATTTTTAAGAGTACAATAGCTCTTTTCAACTAGTCAAATAAATCATCAATTCGAGGTAGTGGATACTTATTCTTAATTATTACTTTATTTAGTTCCCCATAATCTAGACATAATCTCAAACTCCAATCTTTCTTCTTCATAAAGAGCATGGGAGTACCCCATGGTGATGTACTAGGCTCAACGAATCCCTTGTTTCATAACTCCTATAACTGCTTCTTAAGCTCTACCAATTCGTCTAAAGCCATCTAATACGGGGTCTTAGATATTGGTATAGTACCTAGCATAAGGTCTATTGTGAATTCAATCTGCTTATCTAGTGGTAATCCAAGTAATTCCTTAGGAGAGACTTCTAGGTACTCATACATCACCAGTATATCTTCTAAACTCACATCCTTAACTTATGTATTCACTATCATGGCTGAATACCCTACACTTTCATTTCTCAACAACTTTTGCACTTTAATTACTAAGATTAATCAAGGATTAGCCTCCTTAGAACTTCCCTTAAAATAAAATTCCTACCCATTTAGCTTCATAAATATTACCAACTTTCTTTCACAACCCACACTTGCATGATGTGCAATTAACCAATCTAACCTAAGTATCACATTGAATCCCATCTTTTTCAATATTGCTAACTCTATAAGTAACCTCCTAAAATCAATATACATGCTCCCATCCTTTAACCTTTGCTGTACAACTTGTTCTCCCCCTAAAGGAGTTGACACTACTAACTTATACTTGAGAATTTCAGTCGGAAGTCTATTTTTGTTAACATACTCCTTCAATACATAAGAATGAGTGGTTCCTACATCAAACAATGTATAAGCATATTTTTTTCCCATACATACCAATCCTAATACAATTAATTGTAACCATGTCACTATACTCAATGAATGAACATAAACATTAACGAACATCTAGTAAACAATCACCCATAGAATAAGTGTCATATTTAAGCAACCTTTTACTAAAGTTTCTATAGGAACTCAATTGAAGTCTCACATCTAAAAGAACTTCTTCTATACCTTCTACTAAACATTATTCTTTACACATCAAGTTAAAGAAGGTTCTATAAGGGTTTAAGAATTCGTACTTGCTCCTACATTATTATCTCTAACTTCCTCTTGCTAAACCGCATATACTTTCCCTTGGGCCCTAGGCTTTTGTCTTGCTCCACTAAGTTGATTGTTTCTATTAGCTAGTATAGGTCTATTAACCTAAACTTGCTTTAGTCTTGCCTACCAACTTTAGATATAATAGATTCGGATGCACTATGCTTGATCCTTCTACACTTATAGTAGAATATTCAATTGGAGTTCAAATTTTGGCATTACCTAGTTAAATGTGCTACTTCCCCACATTTGAAACATTTCCCTTTTAACTTAGGATTATCAATAGCTTAATGTCTACCATTGCACTTCCAATAGGTTAGTGTCATACGACTAAACTTCTTACTCTTAGAGTGATAGGACTTCTTCCCTTTAATAGATCTACTACTCCTAGAGCTCTCTAAAAACTTTTGTTTCTTCCTTTCCTTTCCATCATCTTCATGTAACTTATGTGCTTGTTCAATTAAATAAGTCTCATTAATAATATCAGCCATTCTTACCAATCTAGTCCTTTTCAATTCAGCTTGGAAATAAAGATCTAACCCAGCCTTAAACCTACCAACTTTAGCCATCTCGTTATTTTGTATAGCCTCCTGGGCAAATTTCAACAACTTATTGAACTCCCTTTCATACTCTTTAATCATTATACCATGTTTCTTCAACTTATAATAATTCTTACACATTTCTTCTCTCACACATTCAAGAAAGTATTGTTCCAAGAGTATGTCTCTAAATATATCCCAAGTGATAGGTAACATCAACAATCGCTTCTTACCTTTCCACCAATTATTCGCATCTCCATTAAGTAAGATAGTAACAATCTACACCTTCTTATTATTCTTGACTTTATGTACTTCAAAAGCTTTCTCTAGTGATCTAATCCATTATTTTTCTATTAGGGGCTTAGTATTACGCCTATCATATGGCTTCACAATACGCTGAACTTTAGCTAACTTATCCCCATTCAATCCTCCAAGTCTTGTTAAAGCCATTGTAAATTACTACTCTACATCCATTGCTTTTGGGGGTTGAGCTTGTTGGGCCTAGGGTCCTTAGGGTCAACCTTGGTTAGGCTGAGGTCAATAAGGTTCATCCTTTATTCAGATTCTTGGTGCAGATGTCAAACTGAGATCTCCTCTTGGTTGTATTTAAACCATCTTCCTAGAAATCATGTTTTAACAAACTTAATTAGCTTCTACACAACAATCTTCTCTAGGCAAGGTTAAAACAACCCAATTCTTAGCTATCATATGCATCTCACATGCATCCATATTGTAGTCCCTAACCATGCTCTAATACCACCTAAATAGGATGTCACATCTTGGCTTAGCCTCAAATGTAACACCCACAACTAATTGGTTTATAGAGTAAAGAATAAGGCTACTTGCGCAAAAGATGTTATACATAAAAAGTATTACATTTGGAGTTTGGCTTTACACCCATTTTTTTTTTCTAAAATAGAGGTCTAAACCTCAACAAATTCATTTACATCATCTAGGTTCTTCTTTCAATTTACAACATATTTAAATAGACATTTCCTTGATTAATAAAAGATTCTTCTAAAATAGTTGACTCCAACCTAGCATTCTTAACAATGGTAGCAGTGCCCCTCCTATCTTTCTCCTTAACCTATGAATATAACAAATATTTGCTTAGTTCACTGTAAATTGAGTGAGAGTAGATAACAGCACATAGAGTACAAGCAAGTCCCATAAATAATAATCTATGCAAAAGGTTAGACATTATAAGCATGATTAACATTTCCTAGCTAGGGATTTCATGCAAGAACTCCACACCATGCTTATGCACATGAACAAATGCATTGATACTGATATCCTAGCCCAGCTTAAGGTAACTACAAGTTACTACGGGATCCTTGAACAATTCAAGCTAAGGCTACAATAAGTTGTCGAAGTCTTAGCCTAGCTGACCATATGATGGTTAGAAGATTTATTGATACAAATCTATATGCTAAAAGAAACCTAACCTTGCCTTGCAATATCTTATTTTGGAAAACTTGACTCATAAGTCATTTTTGTGCCACGCCATGAATGTATCGAGAAATAAGTTAGCACAATACCAAGCATAGTTACCAAGAAATACATCCTAGTTTCATAACATATGTTATTTAGTTAACCAAGTCTTTCTTTGGTATACTTCATCATTATAAACTAAAACCTGATATCAAGTTCGCTTTAGTGAACACCTTGAGGATCGAACCATTTCCTTAGGATTTTCCAAGGTTAGAGTATGTCAAAGTAACTTCTTACATGATTAGTAAATCACACGTTAAGCTTCATGCTCAAGTTCAGTTAACCAAGTATAAAGCCAAGTTCAATTAACCAATTACACAATCATCACATTTTTAGCAAGCAACATTTCTGAGATTTAGCATCGAACCTAGACAACCAAGCATATTGCAATGGAACTAGAAAAATTTGCAACCTAATGACAAAAGTCTACTCCTAAATATACAATATTCACTTACCTGCAGTTAAAGCTCCTCATGTCAAGTATCATCTTCAGGTTCTAAGTTATCTTGATGACCTATAATCAAGGTTCCTATTTTAGTTTATGATTAAGCATCCGATGCTTTATTTTAATCTTGAAGTATCTTTATAAGTTAATGATGTGCACCTTAAGTGTTTGATAAGAATACTTCATTAGTATCTATGACCTTGTACACAACCTTCTACATGATCCTTATATTAAGTTCCTGACCTTCTATACAACCTTCTACATGGTCCTTATGTTAAGTTCCTTACTTTCTACATAACTTTCTACTAGAGTGGAGTCTTCATTCACTTCATTAGTAACACCTTCTAGTCAACCTTCTACTTAAGGTTGGTCTTAGGATTCATGGTTAGGAAAGCCTCTACTAAACCTTCTACTAAAAATCCATCTTTATGTTTCACTAAGAAACCTTCTAATCGAACCTCTACTTACACCTATTTTAGTTTTTTCAATTTGATATCTCACTAGAGACCTTCTACAGAAGCTTCTACTAATTGTCATGTTAAGACCTTCATGGGCAATCTTCTACAGAAGTTTCTATAATGCCAAATAATGCCTAAACTTACTAAAACTCACCACAACCATTAGGACTTAATGACTCTAAACACAAACCAACAAATTGACCAATTCTAAAGATGAATTTCAGATTTGGAAAAATTTGTAAAAACTTGTGCATACTTGTTTTTAACACATCGTTGTTTCAGTTTTATAAAAATGACACTTTTAAGCTTGTAAAAATGCAATATATCATATGTTTGACCCCTTTTTCTTCTAAAAAGTCATGCAACCATGCAAAATATTATTTTAAGACAAAAAATATAGATATAAATTAGATTTGATTAAAAATACTCAAAAATAGATCGATGTAACAAAATTTCCATATTTAGCAATTTTTAGCATATAAAAATTAACAAAAATCTACCAAGAAAATTTGGGAAAACTTTTGACATAGCTTGAAAAAAAAACATTATGAGTACTCTATAGAAAAAGTTTTAGCTTCAAACAACATAGTTTGGCCTCTTGATAAATTTGATCGAATATTTGCTCAAAGTGGGTCAATTCTGAGCAGCAATATATGAGCCATGTATATTTTCAAAAAATGACATTTCTCCATGAAAGTATACAAAAAATAACCTAAGAATACTAATTTTTATAATTTTTCAAGTTAATTCACTATTTTTTAAATTTTATTGAAAATTAGATGCAAAAAGAAACTTATAAATGGAGCTTGCTCCAGTAGCCATCTAACCAAAAGGCATTGTTAGCAGCCCTAATTACTCCCTCATTTGTTGGAGTATGGGGGTAGTGCAGTTTCAAGTCATCACTTAATGGTGGTTCTCCACTCAACTGAATTTTTGTACTAATTTTTTAATTTTCTTATTATTTTTCCAAAATTTTCAAAATTTCTAGATTTTGCTCCAAAGTTTTTCTAAGCTCAAAATCTATCTAAAGAGTGTGAAATGAGTAAGTGTAATGTTTATATAGTAGGTGGTATGGGAGACAAACTTGTCATGTGTTAAGTGATTTTTAAAAAACCATGTACATAAAACCATGGTCTCCCCTTATTTTGTCTCTTAAAACCAGTGGTGTCCATGGTTTTATCTTTTCAAAACCATGTGTTGTAAACCCTATAAAATCTGTTGTCTAAATCCTAATCTAAGTCCAGGTGTTATAAACTATGTCATGAGTCAATAAGGTTAGTAATAATAAAATTTTATGAAATTTAATAAACTGAATATAGTATCGATAATAAAAACCCTAGAAATTGATCGAAACCTAAATCGCGTACCCGAAACCTTAATCGTGTACCAAAAACCTTAAATCCAATATATGCACAATTATCCAAAATCGAACCCAACTTTAATCAAAACCCTAAAACTATAACTTTAGGCCTATAAAATAATTAAATATCACTCAATAGTGATATAATCGTAGTCAATTACAATTATCGACTAAATCGTGTAATCACGTAAAACTTTTAATGAAACTATTAAAATAACTTGTAAAAATTATAATTGTAATAAATACCAATTAAATTGATAAATTTTCATAAAATTTAAAAATTAATTTATAATTATTATTTTTATGATTTTTATGTTTAGAAAAATTACATATAATTGTTTCTATTTTCCTTTTTCTTCTATTTTCTTTATTTTCTTTCCTTTCTTTTTCTTCTTTTCTTTTCCTCTTTTATTTTCTTCCTTTTTCCTTACGTGAATGGAGATGTAAATTACAGCAGCCTATGTACACAAATATAATGTCCAAGTGTCACAAACTAAAGGGATAAAGGATAAAATAATAAAGTATATGTCATATCTTAATTAATGCCTAAATTAAGAGGATAAGCTTCTTTATTTTTATTATTTTATTTGCTTCAAAATCAGATGGACTTCACATCCCAAAAAATCTAGAAAAATCAAATCGAAAATATAAGTGGAAAAAAAAAGAAAAGAAAAGCAAAGTAAAACAAAACAAAACAAAAGCAAAACAAAGTTCAAGAAGAAGAAGAAGAAGGAGAAGGAGAAGGAGAAGGAGAAAATGAAGAAGAAAATTAAGAATATTACCAACATATTTAGATAAGTGTATTTAATTTATTTATACATATGTATATTATATAGTATGTGCATGTATATACTAAGTATTCTATTTCATGTACATATATGTATGCATAAGTAGATAAAGATATATGTGTATCTCTTCTATTTGTGTTTAATTATATGTATGGGGACATGTATATATACATTATTATGTAGAAGATATAGTATATGTATATATATATATATATATGTAAGTATAAATATGAATACATGTACTAAGCATTTAGTATTTTCACTAATTATGTATTGATATATATATATATATATAGATATATGCATATACATGAAAATATATATATGTATGGATGTATTATATATGTATGAATAATTAGTATTTGGTATATTATATATATACATGTATTAGGTATTTTTGTATTTATGTATTCAAGTAAGTATCTTTTTTTTTTTATGTATAACAGGTATTTATAGTTCATGTGAATATATGTACATGTAAATATAAACATAGTATTTATTATATATATGAGTACATGTATAATAGTAGGTATATGTATGTATATTTATAATTGGTATTTTTATTTTTATAAGAATTTTTGTATATATTTACACATGTATTAGGTTAGATGTTATATGTATATAGTATATTATTAGTTATATTCCATATTTTATATATATATAAATATATGTGTGTGTGTATGTGTATGTTTAATACAACTGTATAAGTATATATATATATAATACAAATTCAATAATATTATACTTATACGTATAGTATATGTATAAATGTAAGTATATGAATAGTGACGTATACATAAAAATAAGAGTATACTTAAATAGTGTATACAATATACCATATTAATAATTTAATAAATAATGTAAGTTAATAAATATATATATATGGGTACCGTAAATTAGGAAAAGAGTTAATAATTTAGTAAATTTAAAAAAATTAATCAAGTATAATAATAAGTATTAATATATATATATGTATATCATAAAATATAAGAAAATTAATAAAGTAGAAAAAAAAATTTGAATTAAAAATTCTAAAATCTTAAAAATAGGTAAAAATAAGTAACTAGGGTAAAATAAGCTTAAAATAATGAAATTATCAATTATATGATTTAAATAATTATTAAAATATGCTAAGAAAAAGTTAAAATTAATATTTTATAACTTTTAAAATTAAAATAATAAATTTTGTAATATTTTTATGTTACAATCCAAACTGCAAGTCGTAACTTTCAAAACGGACCTCGCTACGAGAAAATATGCCTCGAAAATGATCAAAATAGACTATAAGTTTATAACAATTTGATCTAAAATGAAAAAGTTATACGCAATTCGATAAAAAGCTCGAATTACGTAACTAAGTAAAGTAAACATTACAAATTACGATACTACTTTAGCTTTAAGTTTCCAAACTTACAATTTTCTATATTTCTTACTCTCAAGTGATCTCAACTTTAACATGGAGCTACCATCGAATTATTACAACCCTTGAGTCGATTATAGTTGAGTGAGTTTTTCCTAATGATCCCATACTTACTTATGTTTATAATTAGTGAATATAAATTATGATTGATAATTGAATGTTGTATGGGGCTAGGTTATGCCTGTGTATGATAACTGTTTCTTAATGGTGAGTTCACTTTAAAGTGCGATAACGTATTGATTGTTGCATAATAGATTCGTTAGGAACTGATTGTTTGTGACCTTATTGATCATTGAATAATAAGACCTAATTTTACTCAACTAGAAAAAGTTAACTTGAAACACGCATAATCATACACCGCATAACTAATTCCGAACGTCACATTATACAGAGGTAGCGAGAGGGCATACATGGTTGATTATTTGATTGTTATAGATTTCATACGGTGCACACGTGCGATATGACCTTACCCTGGCCTACGGGATTATTAAGCGTTGGAAGCACCAACTGCTTGGTTAAGGGTTGAGTCTAAAGGCCTTCATTTAGGGTTAAATGAGGTTGTGTGAACCTACTCACAATCGTACGTAAAACTTATTTTGATAAAACTAAGAATGGATATACAATTATATTTTAAATACGAAACGCGGAGTTTCGTCATGAATTAAGTTTTAAGTATGATATCTAGATCTGACTATGCCAAATTATCTCTAACCTTGACTTCGGAGGGCATTAAATCTGAGTTGCATGCAATACTTGGTCACCTGAATGTATTTGTTTAGCATACTAATGGACATGCATTTATTTGATTAAATTTAATTAATGTATAACTTGATTGTTATATGGTTGAGAGGATTATCTTACTAAGCTAATTAGCTTATACCCTTGTAGTTTACTTTTGCAAGCTGAGCTATTCGTGAAGTTAGACCACCGTATACCCCAGGTTATGTAAACCCCTAAATTTTTCGATCTATAATCTAAAGTAAACTTAAGTATGTTAGATATTCTAGGAGTTGATAAGGCTAATGAAAGTAAAAACCCTAAAATAACTAATCAATTGCATATAAAATTTTTCTACCCTAAATATATATAAACACTAAAGATTTCATTTGAAAGTGATAAAAACTCTAAAACTATAACTTTAAAGATAGAAAAGCACTAAATCACCACAATTTACCCTTAGACCCTAATCGATTATATAATCTTAGTATTATACCAAATTATTGGTAAAAGATTAAAGATAACTTTTAATCATTCATAAATACATATAATACTAAAGTAATCCTTTAAAAACTAAGATATTATATCATAGATCACATTCATCCTCTAAGTATATAATTAGGCTAGCATTATATAAAGTTAAGAGTTTAGTTGATGCTTAGGTTACATATGGTAAGCATTAATACCCTAAATGACACTTTTCATAATAATTATACTAAGTAGCTCACCAAATAGTGTATATAAGATATAAATACCTAATAGTAGATCTCATGTCTATTTTTACTAATCAATTCATTAAACATCTTATTTTCTTTCATTTCCTTAATCTTTCTCCTAATTTTCCCTAATTACTTCATTATGTACACTAAGTGGCATGTAATTTTGGAAAGTTAACCAAGTTAATACATATTGACCATGGTTAAAGGGTTTACTAAGTCAACATATGGAAAAGTCAAAAAAATATTCTTTTCAGTCTAGAATTACCTCTTCCTTTCTAATGATTTCTTTTCTTTTCTTTTAGATTTTTCTTCCTTTTCCCTACTTCTTTGCCGTCAACTCCCTTATCCTTTAGGACCTACATGCTTTCACTTTAAAAACACAAAACAACACAAAATCAAGTCCCTTTCTTCTTCTTCCTAAACCTTGATTCCCCTTTCCCTTTCACCTTTCTTAATTTTCAAACTTTGCAACCATATTTCAAGGAGAAAACAAAGGTATGTTATTATGTATTGCTCCATATTATCTAATAGTTAGATGAATAGATAGCTTAGTTTAAGAAGTTTATGTGTTGTGTACATATATGTTGTTGAAGGCTTAAAGATTTAATTTTTATGTTTAGAAGTATAGGATAGCCATAGTAAATGGAAGAAGAGAATGTATACATGTATCTAAGTATGTGTATATAAGAGTATACTAGGTAAATACATATATAAATACCTTTATACATAATAATCCATTATATACATAACCCAAAATTAGGCATATACTAACTATACATACATATACCATGCTAAATACACCCTTAAAATATAAGAAGATGAAATTTGAGAAGCTTTCTTAAAAGGAATTTTAGGCATACGAAAATATGTATAAAAATACATGTCACTTATGTGTATACGGGTATATGTACAAACATAAATACGACATATGTATAAGTATATGTATGAGTATATTAGTATACATACAAGTATAGTAAAGGTATAAGTATATACTTAACATATGTATAAGTGTATATAAGATACTTAAGCATGAGGTAAGGGCTTATGTAATCAAATAATGATGTAAGCAATTACATAATTAAAAAATGACATAAGCCATGACATAAGCAAATAATGATATAAATAATGACACAAGCGATTGATGATATAAGCGATGACACAAACATAAGCTTATAAAATAATAACTTATAAGATTACATAAGAGTATAACATAAGTATATACATGTACTTAGGATCCGAAAATCTTTTAAACCCTAATACACTTCCTAAATTGAATTAAACTTAATTAAGTGCATGAATTAGTACTACCAGTGTAAAATCCCCTAAGTGTAAGAATCTAATAGCTAATTAAATCATTAAGTCATAAAATAGGATATAAACATAAGTAATAAGAATAATTAAGCTTCAATAGTTAAAATTTCAATAAACTTAGCCCATATCATAAAACATGGGTTTTAACGTCCAAAATGGACATCACCATATGAATATACGTTCGAAAACGATGAAAAACGACTATAAATTCCTAAATATCATAAATAAAATGAAAAAGTTACATGCGATTAGTGATAAAGTCTAACCGAATAAAAATTGATAGTAATCTAAGTAGAATTAAGTAAATAGATATCTAGAATTACTAGTTAATTCAATTACTTGCTAGCGTTATTATATCGTAATGATCATGTGATCCTAAGATAGGCGAGCATCTCTCGATTGATTACTATGACTAGAGCAAGTTGTTATGGTTAAGTAAGTATTTACCTTATGATTCCAAGCTTGTATGTGATTGTAGATAGTAGACTTAAATGATATTGTTAATTAATTATTATATGGGATCAGGAAATGTTTACGTATGTTATTATAGCTGAGTTGTGAATTTACCTTAAGTACGAATAATACTTTGTTTGCTGCATAGTAGTATAGAAAATGATTGTATGTACTATTAGATGATCACATCATAATTGGATTAAATTATGCTTGGCTCATAAGAAGAAACTGGTACATGCATCAACATACATTGCATAAACATAATTTCAGCTATCACATTACACGAAGGTAAAAGAGAGGCCATAGGGGGGGAGGGGGGGAGGTTGTTATTATAAAATTATAGGTTCTATACGGTGTACTCATATAAAATGACCTTACCCTAACCCACGAGAATACTAGGCATTGGAGGTACCAACCGCCTGGCTAAGGGTCGAGGCTAAAGGCCTCCATTTAGGGGTGAGTGTAGACTGTGGGGGCCTATTCACAATTATACTAGAACTTGGTTTTTATGAAAATAAAAGACTTGTTTGATTTAAGTATGGAATATGGAGCTCCGTAGTAAAGTAAGTTCTAGTATAATACTCGGATTTGATTGGTGCCGTGTATACTTTAACCTTGACTTCGAAAGGCGTTAAATTTGAGTTACGTATATAGATTAGTTAACTATAAATGTTGTTTGGCATTCTATTTGACCATTCATTCATATGTGTGAATATAATGTATTTATAACTTGCTTATGGTGTAGCTAAGGGTTTTGCTTACTAAGCTTAAGCTTATACACCCTTAGACTTTTGCTGTATGATAACTTGTTTGTTAAGGCTGGATAGGGGATGCTACAGGTTAGATTAGGGACTTGGGTAAGAGCGAGCCATCCAGTGTATTGAGAGAACGAATTATGTAGACTTTTACCTATATACTTTTGTTTTATCAATAATATAGACTCAGATATACTAAATTAATGTATACTATAAACTTTGTAGTTTAAATTTTATATAAATATGTTTGTGTGATAATATCATATGGATCTGTATGTACTTAGGAAACTAATGGTTGTAGAGCCTTATATATTGTGTGAAGAGTTCATGATTGGAAAGGTAACCAATCAGGGGGTTCTTCATACAGTATATAGCGTCTGCCACAACTAGATCATCCTCAATTCGTAACAAGTTTGTTATACATCAAGGGGTTGATATGGGAGTAAGACGTGACTGGAGTGTACTCATGATAGTGTATTTAGATTATGAATCTTACTATGTAACGAAATGTTATCAGTTTGAATTAAGAATTAATATGGACTTCTTATCTGTAAATTTCTATATAAATAAATCTTGTTTTATATTTTTTTAATTTGTTATTATTATGATGAATTGATGTTGCTTACACTTGCACAACTCTTGATTGTTAGTTATAGCTGTAGCTGTAGCCTTGTATATTACATAAAGGGTTGTCAATTGTAATGGAATTCAATCTACAATCCTTTATACGGTATACAATGACTGCCACAACTAGCCCCCTTCGAATCGTAACATGTGCATCACCTTATCTCTTTCAAAACCACTTTTGAATATTTTATTCAATTTGTCCTTTAAATATTTTTATTATTCATTATCAATATAAGCTTCTACAAGGGTTTACAATTAAATCATATTCTTTCCTTCTTCATATTCATTTAACATTATTTTCAATATTCTAATTATATTTCTTAAGGATATATTCACTCTTAAAATAATTTTCCAAGCTTATTCATTACTTATTGTTTAGCCTAATTTTTTGGTTTCTCATTTCAATTTCATTTCCCATTTTCTGACCAATACTAAACCCTAACCCATTTAATATTAATCCTCAATTGAAAAAAATGGAAAATTTCATTTTTTTTAATTGAAAATCTTTTAAAGTCGCCACTTGACCAAAGTCGGGAAAAAGAGAAATTGTAATCATTTGGGTAAATTGATTATAATTTAGCTACCGGTTTTTAATTTTAAATTGATAAAAGCTAGAGATTTTCGAATTCGAAGGCTACCTATTAAACTCTAACAGTTACCAGTATTAATGTTCCAAAATTAGGCTTATTTTTAAAAATTATCCTTTTTTAATATTCAAAAAATAAAAGAGATCCTAATCTTATAAAGGATTGATTAAATTTTTATTTTGAAAATAACTTTTATAAGTGCTAAAGCTTTTTCAACATTTAAGTAAAGAACTCAAAAGAAGAAAAGAAAAACTCATGAATATATATACATTAACCCCCCTTTTCTTTCCTAATAGCTAAAGAACAAAAAGGACAACAACAAAAAGTAATTGAAGCTAGGAAAAAGAGACTAGACCTAAATTACACTATAGTAGATTATAGCAAACTATGGTGTTCGGTCGCATAAGTCAGGTCGATAGCAATATGTTCGAGCATAGGGGACCGTGTGTTATGTGCAAAGGGTGAAAGAGATTCTAGCCATATGTGCAGCATATTGGACAAGGCATATGGTGTGGATCTTGAACGTATAGTGCTGACGTGAATAGGGTATGCTGTTGAGTGTTAAACAATGGACGAGGGGCTCTTACAATACGTGTGAAAGAACATTTGGACGGTGCGTGCGACCACATGTTGTGAATGGAGATTGAGCAATGTACTGGAGCGACTATTTTTATGTGTGAGTGTTTATAGATTGTGAGTAGAGCGAGTTGATAGTTGGCAATTAAGGATGATCGAGTGAGAGGTCTATTGTATTTGATCGACGACATGCTTGTATGTTCAATAGTAGTATGGTTAAGCTTATTGCTGATCTTGGGCACTGGCTAGAGTTGTTGTCATGTGATGTAGATGAAGAGAAGATGGGAGAGGGTCTATATTCTGTGTATGGAGTTGATCCTTGTGAAGGAGATGAAGGTTAGATGAGGATAGAGTAAGCCAATGTGTGATTGGAAAAAAAAAAATTTCCTCACCATACAATCCATATTAATAAGACTTGAAACAAATCTTTTGTATGGACTGAAATCTAATTTAATAAATATTCAAATTAGATTTGAATCATACAAATCTTGATTTTATTGGATTTAACGATATTGAATCAAATTTGCATTTTTCAACAATTATTTAGTCAAGATTCTATCCTAATTAATCTTTTTTTGAATTTTTTATTTTCTCTCTTTTTCTTTTTTCTCTTTCTTAAAATTTTCTATATTTTTTTTTTTTTTATCATTTTTCAATTTTTTTTACTTTTTGAATTAAGACTTTTTAAAAACAAAAATCAAAACTACATGAGGTCAAAAATAGGGTATCTACACTTATTGTTTAAATCATTTTTGGTTTTGTTTAACCTAACACTTTATTGAATAAATTCTCTCAGATATATATATATATATTATTTTAGTGATTCGTTTCCTCAAAATAACTTCTTATAATTTTTATAGCCTAGTTATAAATTTTCACCTAGTTTGGTCAACATCGACTAATGCCCTAAATTTAGGGGCTTGAAACTTGGGGGTTATCATACTAGGTAAATACTGATTACAGATAATAAAATCTACGTAATTGGATCACAAAAGAATAAAATCATAAATTGAAATAAAGGTTGTTGCTAGATGAACTTTATTTCAATAATAATTTACTAAGAATGATTCTAAAGAGCAACATAATTCAAAAGAAATATAGAATAAATTGAGAGACCCCTACTGATATTCTAGACTTGAACTCCACCAAAGGCGGCTCTCCCTAAAAACCTTAACCTAAGGATCTATTTATAAGAAGTAAGGCTAGGTTTAAAAGAGAACTTGAGAAATACAGAAGATTCACTCACCATTGGATGTCTATGCCCTAGGTGTACGGCTATGGAGTGTAGGTATGTTCTTTATCTTTACGCGAAAATTTCGAATTTGATGAAATTGCTCGATGAATGGAACACCAATTTTAGGGTAAGATTAGACCATGGCCATGGTCCTTATTAGGCTTCATTCCTCACTCAATTCTCATCTAAACTTCCTTCACTTCATTTCATAATGAATGCTTTTACTTCAAACTACACAAAAAATTGGTAAAAACCTTCAAAACTCCATGAAATGCTCTAGAAGTTCTTGAAAATGAAATTTAAATTAATTATGCTCAAATATAATTAAGTTAATTGGATTAAATTATAAAATAGCACTACATAACCAAAGAAAATGTATGTTAAATTCATGTTATCAACACCCCTTATTACGGTATTAATTATGCAATTATTTTATTTATCATATTTAGCAAGATATACATAAATAACAGGAAATTACTTAATATTGAGTATCCATACTCTATTAAATCTACAAAAAAATATATTTTTCTTAGAAAATCATAATTGTTTTACTCTGGTCATGAAAAGTACTAAAATAGCATAATATACAATATTTTCCAAAATATCAATTTTGGCCCAATTTTGCTAAAAATTAGCATAAATTAGGTAAATAATCAAATAAAATTATACAATCTAAACCAAATACTTATCTAATCATAATAAAGCTCCATAATTTGGTATAAATTAGATTCATTAAGAAATTTAATTAAGTACCTGTTATTTCTTCAACATGAAAACTAAGGCAAATTGCATAAAATAAATTTAATAAACTCAATATTCATATTTTATCAAAAATAATTTTTATGTAAATTAAATATATCATATGAGGAGTACCCACAAAAAATTAGCTCAAAATAATATCGTCTACTATTTTTAAAAATTAATGCAAATTTTGTTAGAATAGGGTAGTTTCTTAAGCAACCCAAATATGCACTTCTAATTTGAAAATTCTAAGTTGATATTTTGATTCTTCACACAAAAATATCAAGTAATACCAATATCCTTTGATACTTTTAGTAAGATATACTAATTTAAAGGTTAAAAATAACATTACCTCATCACCAAAGCTCTGGCTGCCATTGGTTAGAGAGAGGTTGCTTGTAAACCCTACTTTTAAGCAGGCTTATGATGCGATTAAGAGTACTTTTTGAACATTTCTAAGGATTAACTAAACTAAGAACTCAAGTTTACATTTAAAAAACGAATTTACTTTTCTAAGTCGAAAGCCTATTATCTATAAAACCTATACATGAAAAACTCTGAACTCTAAAGTTACCTAAGACCCCAAACCCTAAAACAATTAAGGGATTTTAATCCTAAGTGACTAATCAATAATTTAATTTGAATAATTTCATTCAACTCTAGAAAATTTCATAATTTAATAAGAATTCAATCATAATTTACAAGACAATTCAAGAAGTAAATCCTAAAACAATTTACTATAAGACAATTCCCTTATCTTCATATCTAAGCTTTACATGTAAATAAGTAGACCAACTAATTATCCTAAATGACTTATCAATTGAGAGTTTGGGTCATTTATCAATTGATAACCTATCAAAACTAGTGACAAGACACTTTCCTTCTCACCTATTAACTTATACTACATATGGAGAAATTATTACAAGATTTCATATGCTTAAATTTAATAAATGAGACAAGACAACTCCATGCCATAAGAAAACCTAATGCTTGGTTCTTATAAGCAAGAAAGGCAGGAGCTATGCTCTTATCTTTCATTCATAAATCACTTTATCTTATACTCTACTATTCACCCCTTGATGCTTACATTATTAAGAGTTGCAATTGTTGACTTTTGTACATGCTACATGACAACACAAACAAACTTCTTAAACACGCTTCTACCCTCATTTCCAACCAGCCACTCTTTCTCCCATTGCTTTCATTTTCACTTCCTTTTCTCTCACTTTAAAAACAACTCAAAAGAGGAAACACAAAACCCCATAAAATCTTACACTTACCGCCACTTTCCAAGCTTCTACACTCACGACATTTCTACTTCACTTTGTATCTTACATTTGCAACTTTCAAAGCTCCTTTTAGGATCGTTAGAACACTCCTTAAACCCCACTTCAAAGGACTACAACTTGAGTTTCCAAAAAGGGTATAAGAAGGAGGGAGCAAGATAAAGAGCTTAAGTGGAAACTTAGTGCACAACCACCATATTCTTGCTTTGTAGATGAGTAAGTGTATCTTGTGTTAATAGTTTAGTATTCATGTTAGGAGACATAATTTCTTGAAGATATGAGTATGATCATAAGTTGATCAAACATCTAAGACTACCCTAAGAAGCAAACTCATGAAACCCTTACAAGAAAGTTGAAACATGAGTATGTAAAGTTGGTGTTTTGTAAAGATACTTGTTTAACACTTTGAATGGAAGATTTTAAGTTAAAAAAATCTTGAAATAAGAACTTGTATGCAAGGGAAGCATGCTAGACATGAGGTTTTAGAAGTCACTTGGATATTTTTTCACTTGGATATTTTTTCACTTCTATTAAGCTAAACATGCTCAAATCTATACTTAGGTAAATGAAAAATCCATCACATGAAGTTTTATGAAGAAACCAACATTGTAAGACATAAACTATGATATGGGAGTTATGATAAGTATATATGATAAGCATAAGATCTTCTACTTTCATGTAAAGTATGAGCTAAATAATCATCTCATGTAAAGGAAGTCAAGTTAAGATTTGAATACAAGTAGCTTAAGTTCATGATTTCACACCTAAACTCAAGGAAATGATGAAACAAGTTAAAAAACCAAGTTGGAAGCCTATACACCAAACCAACTAGATCTGGAACTTCGCTAAAAAAATACCTAAAAATGTGATAAAAGTAAGTAAACAAAGTGAAAAGACCAACCAAGACAAGTACGATAAATGTATTAAGCCTCAAGCTCAAAACCAAGCTTAAAACTTCCAAAACGAGTCTCAAACACCAAGTTGAACCTACTTTAGGTTTCTGACGAGCAACTTAGCACAACAATAAAAGTTGTTTTAAGCCCCTCAAGACTTCCACAAGACACTCCCTAAGCCCAATAAAGTTACTATGTTTGATTTAGATCCAAAACAAGCCCATTTGACAACTTAAGCCTACTTAAGAGCCTAAGGAGTAGTTGTTAGCCTTTAGAGCATAAATTAAAGTTGTGAATCTGATCTTAAGGAGTACTTTAAGCCTTAAATAATATCTTAAGCCTAAGCCCAAAGGATTTCTTAAGTTACCAAAAAACTTATTAACCAAACAAAGTCCGAAAGCACTCCAAATCGTGAGGACTGCTACTGTTCTAACCTATAAGCAAATTTGCATGCCTCATCTCAAAAATCTAACCTCACCATGTTAAAGTGCACTTGAAAACAATGAAGATTGGCAATAAGATCATAAAAATCAAATTTTAAACAAGAAAGTTATATGCAATTGAACTTTAAGTAAGAAACCGGGAAAAATATGAAAACTATTCAAAAGTATAACCTAAGGGGTTTTAGCTTAGTTTTCTAAGTTTATTTCAAATCCTTATAGTATTATGATTGCGATGTCTAGGGGACCTAGCTTTTGGAGATGACCTACCCTCAGACTACTTTAATTGACTTGCATGGCTAAGTGTAGCGACCCTAGGAGGGGGCCTAGTAGTATTGCCTAAAATTTCCATATCACATGTGTACCCATGCTAAGAAAATCGCTTTACAAGTTAGAGATTGCAAGACTCGAAATAGTCATTTGTTAGGGTCTTCAATTTTAATTCATTGACTCATTATATAATATAAATAATTATGGATATCCATTTTTCCAAAGTTCCTCAGAACCATTGAAAATCGGTATCCCCTACCAAAATAGTGAAATAAGATAGACAATTCTAGAAAATTCTAAACTTAATAAAGATACTAAACTTAATTGAGACCTTAGTCATTTTTCGGAGCATTCCAAATTAACTACACAAGCTTTTCATCATACTGATCCAATGGTAGCACTCTACACTTGATTCCTATCCTATTCCCAACTATCGATCAACCTGCAAGGAAAAGAACTGTTGGAGTGTAAGCTTATGCTTAGTGAGATAATTATCCTCATTAATACCGCATGACAAAAATTTATTAAATACACAATCATATGAATGCATGAACAATCAGTATGCCAAACAACGCATGTAGTGGCCTAGGAATTGCATACGACTCAGAATTACGCCCCCTATAGTCGGGGTTTGGAGATAATTAACCGACCCAAACCAAAATCCGGGTTCTAGACCTTAGGTTTTATTTCATTTGCACTATTGTGCTTGAGCCAAAATAAAACTATATATATATATACGTGTATGTATGTGTATGTACACTTTCTTTACCGAATAACAAATCATATTTTTAAAATCCCAAGTCTAGCGGTGTGGTAGCCTTCGCAATCCACAAACACACGTCCTAAGCAGAAGCCACAAAACTCGGCCTCTCGCTGAGAGTTGGCACTCCCAGTGCTTAGTAAGCCCATCAGCTTAGGACAGGGACTCAATATATATGATGACATAGCTAGTACCCAATCTTACAAGAAAGTCATATTCCTGTGAGTCCCTTCCCATCTTCTGCGTAAAGAGACAGTCGGTGTTATCCGTATGCAATATGGGGAATGCATGATTCATTTTGATTTCTTAATCATATAAGTGATTAAGTCAATTTTTAGGGTGATCAAACAATTTCATTCCATACAATTCACATGTATATACTAATACAAACAATTATCATTATTATATATATAATTAACAAGTCATTACACTCATCCATAAATCCATACACATGCATCTCCCATATCCCACAAGCATCCAAATTTATATTTATAAGTTTAGGTGCATCTAGTCTACAAGCACAATCAAGTAAAGAGTCATCGGGAATTTACTCACTCTGCCATGCGGGTTAATCAAAGTAATCCGAAAGCAAGTCATCTCCATACACGGTGTCCCCTGGGCATTGAAATAATATTTATAAGGGATTCAAATAAACTTAGGAAACTAAGTAAATTTTCCTTAAGTTATACTCTTGACTAGTTTTTGAAATTTTTCCCGATTTTTGTCTAAAGTTCAATCGCGTAAAACTTTTCGTTTTAAATTCGACTTTTATGATCTTACAGTCAATCTTCATCTTTTTCGAGTTTACTTTAACATGGTGAGGTTATATTTTCGAAATGAGGAATACAATTCTTTCCATGGGTCAGAACAGTAGCATTCCTCATGTATTGGAGTGTTTTTGGGCCTTGTATGGTAAATGGGCTTTTTGATAACTTGAGAAATCCTTTGGGCTTGGTCTTAAGATTTTATCTTAAGCTTAAAATACTCCTTGAGATCAGATTTACAACTTTGATATATATTCCTAAGGTTAACAACCACTTCATGGGCCCTTTAGTGGGCATAAGTTGTCAAATGGGCTTGTTTTTTGTTCAAACTAAAGTTAGTGATTTTGGTAGACTTATAGGGCCTTAGCTAGATTTCTTATGGGCTTCAAAACAACCTCTCTTAATACTTTAAGGTGCTGGTCAGAATTTCATTGAAGGCTCAACTTAGAGTTCTAGGCTTGTTTTGAGAGTTTTAGGCTCAGTTTTGAGTTTTAGGCTTTGTATGCTTACCATACTTGCTTTGGTTGATCTTTTCACTTTGTTCATTCACTTTTATCATATTTTTAAGCTTTTTTCTCACGTTCCAGATCTATTTGTGATGATTCCAAGGGGTTCTCACTTGGTTTTTCAACTTGTTTCATCATTTTCTTAAGTTTAGGTGTTAGATTATGCACTTAAACTACTTGTATCCAAATCTTAACTTAAGTTTTCTTCCATAAGATGATCCTTTAACTCATTCTCCACACAAGAGAAATAAAAGATCTTATACTTAATACAACCTTCATATCATAGCTCATGTCTTACAAAGTTGGTTTCTTCATAAAACTTCATGCGATGGATTTTTCCTTAACTTAAGTCTAGATTTGAGTATGTTAAACTTAATGGAAACAAAATCAACATCCAAATGACTATGTAACCCTCACGTCCAGCATACTCATCCTCCATTCAAGTTTTTGTTTCAAGACTTTCCTAACTTAAAATCTTCCATTCAAAGTGTTAAATAAGTGTCTTTAAAAAATACCAACTTTACATGCTCATATTCCAACTTCATGTAAGGGTTTCATGGTTTGTTTCTTAAAACGGTTTTTAGTGTTATAACAACTTAAACCTTACTTACATCTTCAAGAAATCAAAGTCTCCTAACATAAATACTAACCCACATATCACAAGAAACACTTACTCATCCTTAAAGCAAAGTATGGTAGTTGTGTACTACGGTTCCACTTAAGCTCTTAACTTTGTTTCCTCCTTTTTGCCACCTTTTGGAAACCCGAGTTGTTTGATCTTTTGGAATGGGATTTTTAGAAGGTTATAATGGTTCTAAAAGATCTTAGATGGTGAAAGAAAATGACACAAGAATAAGAGGAGAAATTGCCTTAAGTATGGAAGCAAAAATGGTAGCGGCAATGTTGGGAATTTGTGGAGTTAGATTTCTTCTTTTGATTTGTGTTTAAAGTGAGAGAAAAGGAAGTGAAAATGGGAGTGAAAGAGGGAGAGAGTGGCAGATTTTGAATGAGAAAAGAAGTATGTGCAAGAAGCTTTAATTGATTGTCTTGTAGCTTACACAAAAGTCAACAATTGCAACTATTGATGATATAAGCATTAAGGGGTGAATAGTGATGTGTAAAAGAAAATGATTGATGGTTGAAACACAAGAACATGGCCCCCTTTTCTTACTTGTTTAAATCTTCCATTTAAAGTCCTTTTGGGTCATGGAATGGTCTTGTCTCATTTAATGAAGTTAAGCATGTGAAATCTTATGAAGAATTGTCCATATGTAGTATAAGTGAAGGGGTGATAAGGAAAATGTCTTATCACTAAATTTTGATAAGTTATCAATTGATAAATGATTCCAACTTTCAATTGATAAGTTATCTAAAGTGATTGGTTGATTTACTTATTGAAGTGTAAGGCTTAGGCATGAAGATAAAGGCATGGTCTTATAGAAAATTGTTTTTAGGTTTTCATCTCACATTATTTTATGTTTTATGATTTGATTTTTATAAAATTGTGAAATTTTCTAAAGTTGAATGAAATAATTTAAATTAAATTCTTGATTAATTACTTAGGGTTAAAATTCCTTAATGGTTTTAAGGTTTAGGGTTTTAAATGACTTTAGAGCTTGCAGTTCTTTAAGCTCGGGTTTTATTGGCAATTGGCTTTTGAATTGGAAAATTTAATTATTTCTAAATATAAATTTAAGTTTTTGGTTTAGTTGATCTTTGGGAACGTTTAGAAAGTACTCTTAATCAAGTCTTAGGCCTACTAAAAGTAGGGTTTACACTAAGTGAGTGAATTCTTGATGACTCTTTACTTAATTTTGCTTATATAATAGATGCACCTAAACTTTGATATATGAATTGGATGCTTGTGGGATATGGGAATACATGTGTGTGAGTTCATGATTGAATGCTATGGCTTGTTAGTCACTTAATAATAGTAATTTCTTGCAATAATTCATACATGCGATTATATGGAATGAAATTATCTGATCACCATGAAAAATCGGATTAATCACTTATATGATTAAGAAATCTAATAAATCATGCATTCCCCATAATTACATTTGGATGACACCAACTGTCACTTCATATAGAAGATAAGAAGGGACTCATAAGAAGAGGGCCACCTGCAAGATTGGGTACTAGCTATGTCATCATTTATATTTAGCTCTATCCTAAGTTGAAGGGCTTACTAGATACCGGGAGACTCCAATTGTAAGCGAGGGGCCGTTTCTTATGGCTTTTGCTTAAGCGTGTATTTGTGGACTGCAGGGGCTAATACACCGCTAGACTTGGGATTTTGAAAATATAGTTTATTGTTCAGGAAAGAAAGTATATTATATATATGGTTTTGTTTTGACTTAACCAAAATAGTACAAATGATATAAAACCTAAGGTCTAGAACTCAGATTTTGATTTGGGCTGATTAATTATCTCCAACCCTGACTATAGAGGGCGTAATTTTGAGTCATATGCAGTCTTTAAGCCACTACATGCATTGTTTACTATACTGATTTTTCATGCATTCATATGTTTGTGTATCTAATAAATTTCTATCATGCAGTATTAACGAGAATATTTATCTCACTAAGTTTAAGCTTACAACCCAATAGATCTCTTTTGTTATAGGGAAACCCCTTCGTTCATCCGGGCTGGGGAATGCTCGAAGTGAGTCTTGTTTAGAGATAGGATGGACCAATCAGGGCGCAGAGAGGAGATTTTTTTTTTTTTTATAATAGCTTTTTGTAGATAGCCATTTATCTTTACTTTTGTTCATGTTATAGATGGAGGTTTCTAATGCAGTTTCCTTTATGAACTGTATTTGTTTATAATATTCTTTTGGTCCAGAACTTAATGAGTCTACATGTTTACTTGATTAATTTACATCTTAGAAGTTGATTTTAGGAAATTACTCTATATTACTTATCTATAGGCCTAATGATAGTATATAGTAGAAAGAGCCTTATGTGTCGTATAAAAAGCCTGCGATCAACAATGGGATTAATAGTCGACATTTATGTAGTACACGATGATCTATCACGACAATGACACTGTTGGGTCGTGATATTGCCTGACAAACTACCCTTGATGTTAGACTTCAACCATCAAAACACCACCATGTTAGGTTGTCATTTTCTACAAGAGCCATAATTCCTCTGGAATTTCCAATATTTTTCCCTATTTTTGTTTTATTACAAAATTTGAATTCTAAAGAGTCTTTTGCCTATTTCTAGTCTTTCAAAATGATTTAGAATTCTCCCCACATCTCCTTATATATCAACTCAGGCAATGGAAAAAGAAAAACCATGTCTAAGTATCACTTATAAGTTTAATTAAGTGTATTGTATACATTTTTTATTATTTCCCTATACAACAACTTACCCTAAAGCTCTTCCCAATTTCCAGATGTGTATCATGCCATTCACTACATGTTTCCAAGTTGTTTCTTATTGTTTTAATAATTTTTAATAATTAAATACTATTTTTAGCTATTATTTAATATATTATGTTAATATATTTGCATATAAAGTACATATAATGCATATAACATAATTATATAATTACATTGCATACTACTTTATGCTAAATATTATTTTTATAAGTTAAATAATTTATCTCTAAGGTTTCGTTATCGTTCAAAACTCAAATTTTGAGTTTTTGATAATTATCTAGCAGTCTCGATAAAAATGCGTTTTATTGAAATTAAATATTATATTTACTTTATTTCGAAGAATTGACCTTAGTTCTGTTTGTCTAACTTTTGTAACTCATATTAAAATTTGACTTAATTCGATCAAGATTTTTTGAAAGCCCTAAATCATAACGAACACCCTTACTTGTATCGAAATCTAGTAGCTAAGGTCTTATCACATAACTAAACTTATTTCTCAAATATCTCTAAGTAAGTTTATTTTGTTATTTCCCTTAGCTACAATTTTTAAGTTTCATGCATGATAAATGTAATTCACTTTCCCGGATCCATGGTAATAAGTCAAAAACTAAGATTTCACATTCCACCCTCGAATAAAAAGTGTAAACCCCGTAAATTGTTAGTTTGAATCTTAAACCAAATATAGATGTCTTAGATAATTCTATGAGTCGACAATGCCAAATAAACTAAAAACTTTATTAAATAATAAACTCTAAACTATTTTAAAGAAAAAAATCTAATATATTGATCAAAACCATAATCGCATATGAAAACTCTAAACTATATATGCGTGTAAACACTAGAAATTAAACCTAAAAAAACCCTAAAACTAAAACCTTAAGCCTCTAAATGTAAAAATTTACTTTTACGATAAGAAAACTCTAATTGAGTATAATTATCGATCGATGCGCCAAATCACATAAAATTGTTAACTAACGACTAGAGATAACTTCCAAATGTTAATAAATGTGAGAATACTAAATTAATTTATAAAATTGATAATAGTATTTTATAATTATTAATAATTATATATATAAATGAATTAGTGATATATGAATTTAATTATTTGAATCTAATATTATTATTATTATGTATTTATTGTTTATGTATCATATTGTTAATATAAATCTTACATCTTATAATTTCCTTTATAATCATGATATATATTATTAATATTATTATTTTAGGATTAAAAATATTCAAAGAACATTCAAATTTTTATTTTATTTATTAATTCCTTTTTTTTCCTTTTCTTCCCTATTTATGCTTTTTGTTTTCTTTTTATCCTTCTAAATTATAATTTTTACATATACACAATATTATTACTATATTATTATTGTGATTTTGACTAAAAGTCAAAAAGGTCATTTTCATGCATTTAATACTCTTTTCTTTTCCTTTTTCTTTTCTTATTCTTTTCCTTTTTTTATTTTCCTTTTTCTCTTATTTTTTTCCTACATGCCGTAAATCCATGTCTCCCTTAGAATTCTCCACATTCTTCTTCTTATTTCTAACATTAAATAATCAAAATTGAAGTCTTAAACTCTAATTGTTGGATGGACACTTACATTGCCCGTTTCATCTTCTTCTTCCTTTTATTTTTTTCCATTTTCCTCACGTAACATTCCACTTTCAACTATACTCGACATTCCATCTCTTACCAATATTTAGAGAGAGAAAGGGAAGGATTTCTACACCAAAATATTTTAAAAATAAGTAAATACATTTCCTTCATATTTCTTTGTATTTAGTTAATATTTGTTGTATTATGTAAATTAGGTTTAGGTATTTTCTTGTATTCTCATGTATACTATCATATTAGATGTATTGTACATGTAACTTAGTATTTTGAAATTGAAATTTTCTATACATGTATTAGATTTTGTGTATAGAAATTTATTTCTTTTAGAAATTGTGTTTACATGTGTAAATCTACTAATATATGCACATAGATATATGCAAGGATATGTTATAGATTTAGTTAAGCTATATGTACAAATATATAAACATATATATGATATATATAAATACATACATATATATACCCCCTATATATATACTATAGCATGTACATAAACTTACATATAAGATATAATAGGTATATATACATATATATGCAAAACTGAAAGTGTATATAGCATGTATATATATAATATAACAAAAAAAAATCCATTAGAAAAATATTAAGAAAATATAAATATATATATATACTTATATAAAAGTATGTACAAAACTAAGTATAAATATTTGTATATGTATATGTATATAAATAAGCATAATAATAATAATATACCACAAGCATAAATACATACATATAGATATATATATATACATGTATAGATATAAATATGATAATTGTATAGTATGAGTATATATATATATATATATATATATATACAATTATATGTACTAATATGTTAAGAATATGTACATAATTAAGGATACATATGTATATATATATATATTGAATTCAAGTACATACATATAATATACCTATTTAATATAACCTAATAATATATGTATATATATATATATATACATACACATAGGTGGACCAAAACCCATAAAGAACAATTAAATCCCATAAGATATTAATTAATTAATTATAATAACATATAAATATATATAATAAAAATACAAAATCTAAGAAATGTAAAAATAAGGGAAAATCAAGAAAGTGCCACATGAACAAATAGGAACATGCCACATCAACAATTTATCTAAAACAATCAATTGAACCAAAAATTGAAAAATAATTAGAAAATAATAACAATTAATTAATTAAGAAAAAATACAATAATAAAAAATTAATATATTTGATAAATTAAGCTTAAAAATGAAGAAATAGTGAAAAATGGACTTAAAAATAAAATATTATGAAAATATGAAATTTAGAAATTAATTAAATCATAAAACAATAAAGACAAGCTTAAAATTGAAAAGTAAAAGTATTCGATTAAAATAACTAAATTTGTAACAATTTAGGCCCATATAGAAAAATGCAAATTTTAACGTCCAAAACAGATCCTACTACATAAACTTACGTCCAAAAATGATAAAAATTGACTATAAATTTATAAATATTGAAGTTAGAATGAAAATGTTATATGCGATAAACAAAAAAGCTTGAATTAAGAAAATTGGTAGAAAACTTAAGTATATTTAGGTAAATAACTACATAGATTTGTTAGTCTAATTAGTTACTTATTATTTTTTCTATTTCATAATAATTAGGTGATCTTGATATGGGTTTGGATCCTCTTGTGAATTATTATGATCCTTAAGGTTCAGCATGGCCGAATGAGTATTCCATATGATTCCATCCTTACTTCTACTTGTAGTTGGTATTATTTAAATAATATTGATAATGGAATGATGTGTGGGGTTAGATTATACATGTAAATGTTATTGTCTATTGAATTGTGAAATCACTTTAAATTGTGATAATGAATTATCAGTTGCATAGTAGATTTCATGGAAATTGACTGTTTGTGATTTTGTCTAATCATATTATAATTAGATCTAATTATGTTCTACTTTATTAAACTAAATCAAATCATGCATAAACATACATCACATATAACTAATCTAGTTGTCACATCACACAGAGGTAATAAGAGGCCATGTGAGGGTTGATTTATTATGATATTAGTGTTTTAGTATAGTACATACATATAATATGACCTTACTATATCTCGCGGGATTAGTAGACATTGGAGGTGCCAACTGCCTGAGTAAGGGTTAAGTCTGAAAGCCTCTGTTTAAGGGTGAGTGTAGATTGCGATGGTCTACTAACGATTATACATAGAACTTAGTTTTATATTAAAATGAATAGATTGTTTTTACTTGAATGCAAAACGTGAAGTTTTGTAGTTATATAAGTTCAAATCTAATACCTGGATTTGATTGGTACCGTGTATACTCCAACCCTAACTTCAGAGGGTGTTAAATCTAAGTTAGATATAGTACTTAGTCAACTGTATGTATTTTTTTAGCATTTTGCTTATTCATGCATTTATTACTTGTAATTAATGATTGAATAATTTGCTTGTTGGTATAGTTGAGGGATATCTCACTAAACTCTTATAGCTTACTTCCCAACAATTTTATCTTACAAGTTAATTGATAATTGAGCATAGGTTAGGTGCCAAACATTGAGTACAAGCTAGTGATAGCTTGTAGAGTTGGTACAGAATTATCCTATGTAGAAAGAAATTATACATTCAAATTCTATATAATTTAATATTTCCTATAATTAATAAAGTTGACTTACCTTATCTTATTATTTGGTAGAGGATAACGATTCTCTATAATTTTGAAGGACTGTGGAATATTGAATATCCGTAGTTATTTATATTATATTGTAAGTTAACAAATTAAAACTCGGAAACCTTAGTAAATAATTATTTATAATCTTTTAATCTTTAACTTACAAGGTTGTTTTTATATCATAGATGCACACATGATATGAAAATTATAGACAAACAATCTAGGCCTCCCTTAGGATCATGACAAAATGTTTCGTCCTTGAAACCTCTATACTTCTGATATCTAAGTTACATACACAACATTACTTTTGCTGCATAGATTTGATTTTCATATCATATCATAATCATCAAATTTTGTGAAGGTGAAGCCTTTCTATGCTGACTTTTGTTTCTTTAGCATCAAATTTATCAACTTAAGAAACTGTCTACTTTAATATAGAAGTCTTAATGCTTTGCTTCATCTTATGCTTTAACTTGTACAATAAAAACTTAATATAGTTAGTTTTGAACATCCCTTATTTCCTCTTCTATTATATCTTCAGCAGTATCTTCTACAATATCCTTAACTTCTCTTATTCTTCTCACTCCTTTTAGTTTAATTCATTCTTTTGTTGTTATTACTACCTAGACAGCATCTTCATTGTAGTAAATTGTCATACACCATACAAAAGTCGACGACCAACTCCCTTATTGATCATTAGCCTTTCATACAATGCACAAAACTTCCTCCACTCCTATTTACTATCGGTCATATAGACAAATAGTATCATAGCATAGTAATTATATTTACTAAATAATTAAATACATCATCAAATTAAAAGGATGGAACATAACGATCCTAAAACAAGATGAACAAAATACATAATCTAAACAGCTATTAATAGTCTAACTACTCAATAATAAGAAAGTTGTAAAAGTCTTATCCAATACTAATAGTTCCCTTTTTCGTTCTACATATCTCAAAGTCCCGTCCCAACAAGAGACTAACCTCGACCATTCCACGGTCTGACTTGACAAAGAGGTATCCCTACGTTAAAAGAAATCTAAGGAGGTGTAAGCTTATGCTTAGTAAGCTAATCCCTCTAACATGCCTCACAAATAATATGTATTATTAATAATCATATGAATGCATGCAACAAACAATATGCTAAACAATACATGCAGTAGCCTAGGAACTGCATGCAACTCAAAATTTTTCTCCTTATACTCAGGGTTAGAGTTTATTGACCAGCACAAACGAAAAACTAGGTTTTAGTACTTAGGTTTTCAAACAATTTGCATCTATGTGCTAAAATTATCTTATTAACATACTTAGTATATATGCATAAATATATGTTACTTTAATGAGGAATAAGATCATTTCAAAATTTCTAAGTTTAGCGGTATGGTGGTCTCCATAGTCTACATCATACACCCAAAGCAAAAGTCATAAGACTTAACCCTTAGCCAAAACAATTAGCATCCCCTAGTGCCTAGCAAACTTGTAGGTTAGGACAGGAATTAAATAACATGACATACCGATGCCTAAACTAATCCCTTCAAGAGCCCTTAGTCCTATGAGTATCTTCCCACCTTTTACATTAGGTGACAGTCAATGTAATTATGATGTAAGAAGTGCTATGCATGACTCATTTTAATTTCATGGTTAAATAATTATTTAAGTCAAGTTATTCGGTGGTCAAACAATCTTACACCATAACAACAATACATAATACAATCACACAAGCGGTTCTGGTTTTTATTATTATTATGTCATACAACCAATCATACTACCATATACATGTATTTCCTAAACCCACGTGCATCTAAGTTATAATATTAGTTTAATGCAACTACATGACAAGCAAAATCAAGCATGAATTCATTAAGAGTTACTCACTCTACCATAACTGCTGAGTTGTAGTAGTCTAAGGGTAAATCATCTCCAAAAGTAAAGTCCCCTAAACATCATAAATACAGTATTATGAGAATTTCATATATATTAAAATGTCAACATAAAGTTCTATCAAGTCATGTTCTTAACTTTGTTTTAAATTTTTCTCCAGTTGTACTAAATCTTTGATCACATGTAACTTTCCCATTTTAAGTCCAATTTTTACGATCTTATAATCGATTTCCATCGTTTTCGAGTGTACTTTCATGTGATAAATTTATATTTGGGAGATGGGGCTTGAATTTTTGCCTATTGATCAGAACAGTAACGCTCTGAAGGTTCTAGTCTTCTATTGGGCTTGGAATTGTTGTTAGGCTTTTTACTACATTGTAAAATATTTAAGACTTAGGCTTTGGGCTTTGTTTTAGGCCTAAATACTTTTATTAAGGTCAGTTTTTCATTCATTATTTGAGGCTTTGTTGTTAACTTATACTTCTTGAACTTTTAAGTTAGTCATATAGTCAAAATAGGCTTGTTTCATATACAAATCAATGCTTATCACTTTGTTAGGCTTAGGGAATTTAATGTGGACTTCCTATGGATCTTATAACATCTTTTTCTAAAGTTCAATATGCTGGTAAAAAAAATTTATGAGGCTTGATTGAGAGTTTTGGGCTTATTTTAAGAGTTTTAGGGCTTGATTTTGAATTTTTTATCTGTAACCTGAACTTACTAGTCTTGGTTGGTCTTTTTACTTTGTTTACTTCATTTTCTAGTGTTTTTAAGTGGATGATTCTCACATTACAAAGCTGGTCCTGTTGGATTGATTCATTTTTCCACTTTATTCATGATTTTCTCAAGCCTAAGAACTAAGTTAAGGACCTACACTACTTGTACTTCAATCTTTGCTCGACTTATTCTTTATGAGTAGATTATTTTGACATAATATCAAGTAGGATTTATAGAACATGCACATATCTTAGACATTACACCATGGTTTGGGTCCTTAAGAGTTGATTTCTTTACTAAAGCTTCATGTAATGATTTTTCCTTTACCTAAAGTTAATTTAAAGTATGTGAAACTTAATAGAAGTAAAAATGACACTTAAGCAAGCCATGTACATCACATGTCCAGCATCATTGGGAACTTACAAGGTCTTAATTTCCATGGTTTTCTCAAATATAAGGATATACTACATGTGATGTGCAACATACTAAAAGCAAAATAAGTCTAGGCTACTCATATCATACTACTTGTGAAGAAACTTTAAGGAACTAACATTGACCTAAGTAAAAAGACCTTCTAATGTTCATGGTACATCTATATAGGCATGAAATGAAACTCTACATATATTCTTATAAAGATATCTAAAAGTAAAATGTACTTTACTAATGCTTGGGTAGTGGTTTGGCCTCCTTAGGCTTTCCATGGTTCTTTCTTTTCTCCTCCCTTTTCCTTAGTACTCCTTTCCTCCTTTTTACTCCTATGAATGTGGTTGTTTTTGAGCATCTAAGTGTCCCCTAGTTATTGAAGTAGAGAGTCAACTTATGGGGTTTCTTAAATTCGCTAGAGTGGGTGCAAAAAGAGTGTGAAGTAACATGTAGTATATGTATGGAGTGAACGATTTGACTAGTGTGTTTGGAAGAGTTTTTCTTTTTTGGCTTTAATATTTAAAGAACCTAAGAATTTGAAAGACAAATGAGGGTATGGGGAGCATGGGATGTCCTGTTCTATACAACGGTTTTAGTGCCCTTAATCTTGTCCTTAAATCAAAGAATGTGATGGGATTACTTGCCTTGCGAAAGCTTCCTAAATGTGACATGTTGGATATGACAATGGATGGAAAAGATAGATGAGAAGCAAGCTATACCCCTCTTCTTCTCTAACTAGCATGGTGTATATAATTTTGGGTATAGGAGCTTGTTACATCAACTTGACTTTAGAAGTACATGAAATGGTTAGTTAGATAACTTATCTACAAGTAATATAACTTATATGGAGAAAAGGGAATTGCCTTATCTCAAACTTATGGAAGTTACTAAATGATAAGTCAGCTAAGTTCTCACTATTGGCTTTGGTTTAATTAAATTCAAATTGGAAAGGAAATTAGATGGGACTGGTCGTTTATAAGCCTCACATGTGTAATTCTTAAGTTATCTTATTCGTATGGTTCTTTTAGGGTTTAGTTCTTTAAATATTTCATGTCTTAAATTTTCTTCTCAAAGTACGTTATAGAATTTTAGGGTCAAATCAAACTTGGTTAGGTTCGAGTTTTCGATCGTTCATTTGGAGTCTAGATAATCTTAAGCTTTTTCTAGCTCATCTTAGGGTTTAGGTTTATAGTAATTTAAGACTCGTTATTCCACCTTAAGGTTTTCAACTATTTGAGTTAGGATTTTACTTTACTTAAGGTTTAAAAGGATTTCTAGGATTGATATCAACTTTATAACTCTTAAATTGAATTATAATTATGAAGTCAATGAATATAACTTTTAAATTATACTTGATCCTTAGTTTGGTTTATCCTTGAGAATAATCAAAGCGTGCTCTCAACTACTATGATGTCACTTAAAATCATAGGGTTTACAATTTCAATTGGACTATTACCATTACTATGCTATGTTTTTGTTTAGATACCACAACCATCACATTGATATCCATAATTTAACTTTCATCACTATTCAATACTCTTCTCATATCAAAGTCAATAAGATCTTATGCCAATTTCTTATCACCACCCCAACTAATGCTTCCACTTAGTGCCTACTTCATTCTTTAGTTAGTTCAGACTCCTACAACAGTTGGTTCCTATCAAGGTCCATAGCTACCCCTTCCATTGTTCCATTGCCCACCCTATAACTTTATTTAGCACATCTTTCACTTAATTTCTATCACCTGTGCATGTCAAAGTCCCATTTTCACATAAAACCGATCATAACTAATTCATTTTCTCACATCTATATTACAATCATCGCACTCCTATCATAGTTAAGGACTTAAGTACTTCATATAGTTATCACATATATCAACAAGAATAAGTTTAGCAAATCTAAACTTTCGACTGACTTATACTCCTACGAAACCATGTGAAATTGACTTAATCCAACGTAAATTGATATAACTCTTGACAAATAAGACTTATAAGAACACTTAACACTTTACTAGTTGACATTAACATGACATGACCAAATCAACAACAAAGATAGGAAATTTGTCATGAAAGACATAAGAGTCGCAACAGACATGAGCCTTGACAAGAGAGTAGTGAAAGTCATAAATTTACCAACCTCTTCTTACTTACCACTTGTGTTAAGTTGTACATGAAGAACAAGCTCTCATAGTGTTGTAGTTATATCCCTTAATTACTTCATATACTTCATCATCATTTGACCCCCTCAACCTCATTATTAACTGTTACCTCATGAGCCATAATCTCGTATCTTGGCTTAGCATAAGATACATCATCGCATAGGAATACTTGTTAAAAACTAAACTTAACCTACTCATTCATCAAAAGACAAGTTTATTTATGTGATAATGAAGGTGATACAATAGAGTTCAACTGGATATTTGGTTATAACTCATATGTACAACTTGATATTTACATCAAAACATAAGCCATTTTTTTTTTCATCTTTAAAATAGCAAGACTTCTAACTTAGTACAGGTTCCATCCAAAAGTTGCTAACTCCAACTTATGCTCTCATAATATATCTCCCCTAGCGTTAGGCCCTTCAAGATCCTGCTAATTTGAGGATAAAACATTTTATCTCCTTAACTACTTAAAGTGAGTGAAAGTTGATAACAAACAATATAATATTGATAATATCATAACTCAAATATTTTGAACATAACTAACAGGTTCAAATTCACACATACATTAGCCCAACTAGGTATTTATTACTAATAATGCAATGTGTTATGCTTATACACATAGCATGCATCAGTACCGATATCTTATGCCCTTCCAATATACTCATCCGGTAAGTCGACATACCTAAGTATCTAGATACAACATCGAAGAGCCTAGAGGCAACAAAGAGCTAATTGAGAGTAGGAGCCCCAACTCTATTTTTACCAAATTTGACTATTAATAGTAATCTACCAAATCAAACTACAAAAGTAGTCATGTTACTCAGGGAATGAGAATCTATCTACTTTCAAAACTAAGTTCATAAAGCCATGGTTTTTCTTGATTACTTAGAAGCTTCATTTTGAAAATTCTAACACATAGGTCTCTTTTATGCCATGTCATGCAATGTTGTGCCATACCGTGCCTTGCTATGCAATAACAAATCAAGTATATCGTTCACCACAACTAGTCTATAATTTTTATTCAACCTAGTTATCTAAGTCTAGTTGTCAATCTCTTCCTAGTGGAATCCAATATCTTACTTAAGGTTCACTTAAGTAAACACCTAAATGATTAGGTTAGCAACCACTCAACTTTCCAACTTAGTACAATCATTCCTAAACACCACATCAACATTCTACATACCAACATAACATAGCAGTATGACAATTCAACTAAAATATGGCTACTATCAATCAAAATCACTAGATCAACATCTACTACAACAGCATATTAATTCAACCAAGATATACTCTAAGCATGGGTTTGATCCACTTATCAAGGCTTAATAGTAGTACAAAATCCTAAACTTCGTAATGTGGTCCTTCCTCACTTATCACACTTAGGAAAATATAAACATAGTCTCTAAGTTAACAATGGGTCGAGCTTAAACCCTTATAAGTTTTCAGTCCTATGTTTTCAAACTTCATTTGAGCTTATCTTACTTATTTCTTATCCGATTTCATTAAACTTGATATCTTTATGATCATTATTTTGAGTACTATTAATATATCTTAAGAAACAAGACTGATTAATATGGTTACAAGACCGAACATACCCCTTTCTTGCTATCGATTCGATTGTACATTACTGTAACTTTGTAATTGACTCGAGTAAACTTTAATCATAAATTAAAAATCCTAAAAATTGCACTTTCTAAACTTGAACAACATTTATTTTATACCTAAAATACTAATCTTACATTATCTTATCAATGATCACAATAATACTTTTTACTATTTTACAACATAAGCTTATATTAGGAAAAATACGTAATAAATAGTATACAAGCCTAATTAATTCCACAAAAAATCTTATAGACTCACAAAAATATGTAGTTTAACTATTGACCATCAATTACACTAAATTAGCGTATTATCTATTTTTACCAAAATAGTAGTTTTAACTTGAAATTACTAAAAAATTAGGGAAAATAAATAAATGTAGGTATGAGATAAAAAATAAGTACTCCAAATATCCTCACAAACTTCCAAAAGTCAAAATACATAGGGCTTATTAATTAATTTACTCAAAAACCAATTATTTCAGTAATTTAGTAAAATTGGCAATTTTATCCTAAATAATTATAAAAAAAATAGTAAACATGTTTATTTTCAAAAATTCTTGTTACTACAATTATACATAATGTTAAATGTACTACATGCAAAAGTTGAGTTTGAAACAATATCATCTAATATTTGTAAAATTTAATTCAATTTTCACCCAACATAGGAAAATTCCTTAAGCGTCCTATATTTCCACTAACCATTTAATCAAAATAAAATTATCACATTAATCTATACTAAAATAATCCTAAGAAACAATTTTTCATAATTAATTAATAACATTTAATATTTTTAGGAAATTAAATAAGATACGGGCGAAATTTTGGTTTACTTGATCTGGCAACTTTTGAACACCATCCGGCCACTGCACTTTGTTAGCCTAATTCTTCTCACAATGAACCTTTTAACCCCAAGGTAGCTTCAAGTTAAGTTGTCAATAGCCTAGTGAACTTTCTTAGACCAACTTGTGCCCTGTTTTATGTTTTGTTTTTATCATAATTTTTTTCTAATTTTTTTTGTAATTTCTTAAAATTATGTTCTTGTGTTTCTAAGTCCCTAAAATATTGCAAATGATTTTTAGTTCCCTATTTATTGGTTTTAAGAGGATTATATGTCAAAAAGTGGGTTGACACATGTCATTTCTCTATTGTCTTACATGTTGACTTAGATCCATATGTCATTTCGTTATTGATCTTATGATGACTCATGTTTTCAAGTTGTTCCCATACTACCACATTATTTTGGTGACTCACCAAATTGTTTTCTAGAAGATTTTCAATTACTTCATATTAATTTACCATATTTTTATAATTTATTGTTATAATATGTAAATATTTAATACATATAATGTATATTCTAAGTAAATAAATGTATATTATATAAAATTCAACTTCATTTATTATTTTTATAAGTTAAATAACTTATCTCTATTATCTCGTTATATCTCAAAGTTCAAATTTTAATAATTATTGGCTTTATTGATAAATTGACATTTTCCTCAAATTAACTTATTTATATAGCTTATTTTGAGAAATTAACTTCATTATGATACTTCTAACTTTTCTAGCCTTACTACAAAGTTTGAATTAAAATGGATAATGTTGTCGGATGCCCTAAATTTAGGGGCTTGGATCCTAAGATTATCATATTAGCTTAAAACCCTAAGATATTACACACAATCTCATTCTGTACAAGGTTAGCCTTTAGATTAGGCTCTAATTGTTCCTTTGATAAAGGTTTTGATTCATGCCTCTAAATTAGCTCCCGATTGCTCAACTTCGACATTTCCTACCATTTTATTTATCTCAATAGTAGTTACAAGCTGCACCACTACGACATGCATATCCTTACTAAGATCTCCTTCCAATGTCTACTTCCAGCTCCTATTTAGGTTCCTTCTCTTTTGAATCTTCCTCTACATTACCCTCTAGTCCACTTTCAACCAACTCATGATTACTTTGCACAATAGATTAAGCATCATCTTAAGGTTTTATAAGGTGCTAATTGTCCTATAGTGACTCAGGTGCTACTAGTTGAGGTTAATCTCCATAAACTAACCTAGGTACCTCCCTCAAACTTACACATGTATCTCTCATATAATCCTTCATATGTACAATTTCCTTATCTAAAGACATACTTCATTCCTTTTCTCTTTAGTTCCAATATGTATACATACTTAAATCTTTTGACAATTTCTTTCAATACTCAAGTTTCTATGAATTTTGTAATGGTTTCCCTCTCAATACTAGCTTAAATCCATCAAGTTCTCATGCACTTTCCCCAAATTTCTCACCAATTTTAACTCAATTCATGTTGTTCCACATGACATATTATCCTTTCCTCCAAAGCAACTTGATCCGTATGCCTAATTATGTCTTACCCTTCATTTTCATCCTTACGCTAATCCATCAAATTAACATAAAGGTCTTAATACTTCCATCCATTACGCATTTGATCGTTATTCATAGACAAACTGTAATACTTTACAGCCCATTTAACATAGTAACGCTCTGATACCACCTTATAATACCCCGCCATCTAGGTGTGTCTACTTAAAAATTTTTCTCAACTTTTAGGTGCCTGATGACGGATTGTTACTACTATTCCTAAGTTCAAGATAAGGTAGAATATATACTTCACTTGTCATTCAACTTCATAGAAACTCAATTCCAAATCTCTTCTTATATAATGTAATAAACTATAGTGGAAATCTTTTACATAAGTGAGCCAAAGTCAAGGTATTACAACCACATAACTCCTATACAATACATGATTCTATTGCAGGTATATATATCATGACTATAGTTACTAAACTAAATTCTTTGTAATATAACACCAAAGTCTTCCTTAAAGAACTGCTTCTAAGGATTTGACTCGTATCTTGCAACTAATAGCTTCTTCTAAGAACCAATCACTTACTAGCATTCAAGGTCTCTTTACCTTTATGATGCGAAGCCTTATTTATCTTATCCATTACCTAAGGATATGAAAACTTATCCCCTTAGTTCATTGTAAGTTGAGTAAGAATGGATAAACAAATATAATACAAGTAGTATCATATTACAGCCACGCAGCAATTTACCAATTTAATTACAATATTCTCTTAGTCCAGCTAAGCAATACAAATCTAGCAAGCACATGGCTAGCTATGTTAACCCTAGAATCTAAGTCCCTAAATTTAGGGTATCGAGCAAAATTATTTGTTTTAATTCAAACTTCACAGTAAGGTTGAAAAAGTTAGAAGAAGTATCCTATTAAAATTAATTTCTCAAAACAAGCTATATAATAGAATTGATTTCATAAAAACATCAATTTATCAATAAAGTCGATAATTATCGAAAACATGAAATTCGAGTTTTGAGATATTAAAGAAAAGTTATTTAACTTATAAAATAATAAATGAAGTTGAAATACATACATATATATAATATATGAATTTACTTAGAATATACATCACATGCATTAAATATGCATATATAATAATATTAGTAATAAATTATAAAATATGAGTAAATTAATATAAAATAATTAAAAATTATTCAAAAACATAACTTAATTAATTATCAAACCCCCCATGCATGATGTGGTAGCCTGGGATAAGCTAAAATGATGAGTTAAAAGCTAAAAAAATATATAGACATTTTTTACATATGGCATGATGATTCATCAACCCATTCAGCTCCAAACCTATAAATATACACTCAATATCATATATAGACATTTTTAACAAACCAAATTTGGATAGGAAAAATTAGGAGAAAATCAAAACATAAAAGAAAAACAACAAAAAAATAAGACAAGTTTTAGTCTAGGGCAGTTCACTAAGATAGAAACAACTTGACATGGAGCGGTTTGGAGCTTTGAAGGTTGGTGTGCATCTAGCCTTTTTGACAAGGCCTCGTTGCTAGATGGTGGTTGAAGACGGCTAGTTTAAGTTACTTAATTTTCCAACCAAACATTTTTTAATTATGTAAAAATATCAAATAACTTTGTCTAATTATGAAATTCAATTTCCTACGATTATTTTAAGTATAGTTTAATGTGCCAATTTTATTTTAATTAAATATTAAGTGGAAATACAGGTTGCTTAAGAAAATGCCCTATTTGGCAAATTTTAAATTAATTTTTAAAAATATTAGATAAACTTGTTTCAAGTTGAATTTTTTTGTCTAATATGCTTCATATATGTATTTAATTATGGAAACAAGACTTTTTGAAAATAAAAATTTTTACTATTTATTATATTTATTTTGAATAAAATTAGCAGTTTTGTTAAATTATTAAAATAAATAGTTTTTACTAAAATCAATGAAGGAGCCCTACATATTTTGACTTTTAGAAGTTTATAAAGATATTTGGAACACTTGGTTTTTATCCCATACATAAATTTGTTTATTCTCCCTAATTTTTTGTAATTTTGAGCTAAAATCACTATTTTGATAAAAATAGATAATAAGCAACTTTAGTATAATCAATGGTTAATATTAAACTATATATTTTTATGACTCTATAGGATTTTTTGTAGAATTAATCGGATCCATATATCATTTATTGTGTATTTTCCTAATATAAGCTTATATATTAACCTAATATGTAAAATAGTAAATAGTATTATTAAGATATTCGCTAAGATGATGCAAGGTGAGTATTTTTTACATATAATAGGTGATGGACATGATTGGGAAGTGTAATTTTTAGGACTTCCATTTTAGAATTAAAGCCTACTCAAGTCAATTGCTGAGTTTTGATAACGTACAATTGAGTTGGTAATGAGAAAGGGTATTTTCGGACTTATAACTATATTGATTAGTCTTATTTCTTAAAATATTTCAATAGTACTTAAAATTACAATCATGAGGACCTAAAGTTTGCTACAATCAAATGTGAATTGAGTGAGATATGGTCAAATAAAGTTTAAGAAAGCAATAGTAAAAGTTTATGAGAGTTTGGTTTCTTCTCATATTTGACTTAGAAACTATATGTATTTTCCTAGGTGTAATAGGTAAGGAAGGATCACATCATGAAGCTTAGGATTTTATAGAAGCTTAAGTAAGTGGATATTTCTATTTTTATGAAAGTAGACCTATGTCTACTTAACTTGGAATTAATTGTATCATAACTTAGACATATGGTTCTATGGAATGTGCATTAATTGAGTAGTGTTTTCTCATGTATAATTGATTTATCAATGCATAGTTTGCTTAGAAAGCTTGGAAACTGATTAGTCCTTCAAGGTGTTCACCTAAGTGAACCCTATATGAAGGGAGGAATTGTAAAGTTTACATACAAAACTAGATCTAGGCTAATTGGATTGTTTATGATATGGAACTTCAAATTCGTGCTTAATACTAGGTTATTGTATTGTTTGCTCCATTCATGGCATGGCATGAAAGGACATATGGGTCAAGTTTCTAAAAACTTGAATATTGCTAAGCTGGGTTTTAAGCATATAGATTTGCATTGTTCAATTAGTTCTAGCTACTTCATGTGGTTTCAATTAGGCTAGCTATATGTCAGATTTTTAAACCACGATAGTTACTTTTTGTTTTGCTAAGTTTCATGGGTCCTACTCCCAGGCAGCTACTTATTACCTCTATGTTCGTAGACATTGTATCCAAATGCCTAGGTATGTCAACTAACTGGATGAGTAAATTGGAAGAACATAGGATTCAATATCAATGCATGTCACGTGCATGAGCATGGCACTTATTCCCTACATAGACATTTTATCTTGGTAACTCTGAATATGAAATTGAATATCTTATGATAATGATATTTGTAAATGTGTTATGCTTGTTCTATGTTTTTTTTTTTTTATCTACTCTTACCAAGCTCATAGTAGTTGAGAGGATAAGTTGTCTTATCCTTAAGTAATGGGTAACTAGACAGAAGAGTGTATTATAAGAGATAAGGAGACTACAAAATTCTAGTTGAAGAATGATCTTTTAGAAGAAATTCAATGGCTTTTAGAAATAGCTTAAGCACACAGGGGCAGCTTTTCAAAAAGGACATATGAAGAGATTTCAAAATAGTGTTAAAGGATGAACTTTTTGAAGAACTGATTGAGCCTAAAGTACGAGTTAAATGCATGAAGGTAGCTTTCCAAGAAAGATGTTGGAATCATTTTTCAAAGGACTTAATGTAGTTCTAGTGGTCAAAAGTACGTGCTTGTAAAGAATTATAGTATTATATCAAAGCTTATGACTATGATACCTTGAATATGTCTCACTTGTAAAAGCTTCTATTATTGTTTATCACGTTGAATGAGAAATGATTCAAAAGGAAATGTTTATAGAGTAAAAGAGCAAGTTGAACACTGGTTTTACCTTATCCTTAACTCAATGATGGCAATAACAAACCGTCTTTAGGTACCAATAGTTGAGAATTTAAGTAAACACCTAGAAGCCAAAGTGTTACAGGGTGGTATCAAAGCATAAATTAAGGAATATAGTACGAAACATATGTGAGATGTGTTGGGTAACTAGGTATCTTATGACTTGACTTTATTAGTAGTGATCACTATGAGGAAACTAACTGTATCTAGTATGTTTGCTATTATCCAAAAAATGTTGCAAACACGTATAAGTAGGGATCTCAATTCATCATTCGCTCTTAAGAGATCGATGAGGAAGGAACAACAGCCTCAACCAAATCAAGCTCTACCAACATAAGTAATGGATGTGGTGAAACAACTTGTAACTGCTTTGGTTGGGGCCCTCAAAGTGGGTAGGGAAAAGTTAGCTTGGGTACACTGTATACTAAAACCATTTGACGGGACAAAAAATTGACACTTTAGTTGTGGAAGAGTGAATTGATTTGTTAGAAAAAGCTTTTGGAATGCAATTGGTAGAAGAGAATAGGAAAGTGGGGATTATTACTATTTTGTTAGATGGACATACGAATAATTGGTGGAAAGGTAAGAAATGGATTATGGTAGAACTATAGGTTGGGACGACTTTAGGAATGCATTTCTAGAGTAGTATTTCCCTAAATGTGTAAAGGAGCAATTGTGTCAAGAATATTACAATCCAAAGTAAGCAAGTAAGACTCTTAAAGAATATGAGCGAAAGTTTAATAGATTGTTGAAGTTTTCCCCAGAAGCAGTACAGAATAATGAAATTGCTAAGGTTGGTAGATTTAGGCTAAACTTGATCTTTATTTTCAAGCTAAGTTAAAAAGGATAAGGCTAGTGTGATATGCTAATATCATCAATGAGACTTATTTAATTGAGCAAGCTAGTGACTTACAAAGGGCAAATAAGGATATAGAAAGTAAGAAAAGAAACTTTGTGAGGAGTCTAGTAATAGCCATAAGTTGAAAAGAGGAAAAAGAGTCTATTAAACCCCTAATAAGAATCAAAGGTTGGATGGAGCTATGCCATTTTGTTAGAAGTGTAATGGTAAGCATTGAACCATACAGTGTCCATAACTACAGCAGAAATGTTTTAGGCATGGAGAAGTTGGGCATTTGGCTTAGTGTCAAAACTCAAATCCTAAAGGTATATACTGCCATAAGTGTCACCAAACAACACATAGCACCACTCATTGTATTGCAGATCAATAGGTAAAACAAAATCAAACCTAAGCCAACAATCCAAGACCCACCAGTAGAAATAATCGACCAGGAGAGGCTAAAGCCAAAGCTATAATTCAAGGAAGGGTGTATACAATCCAGCATGAGGAAAGTAACGATCACAACACAGTTGTAGGTACGAGTCTCGAACCCCATGACTTTTAGATATCTTTATATGATCATATATTGTATGTTTGCTTGAATCATGTACCCTAGCGTAATGATACAATTGTGATTGTTATTTTAAGATTGGCTCACCTAGAAAGTAACTATGCTCATACATTGTTCGATACAGGAGTAACACATTCATATGTATCCAAGGAATATGTTGATAGGAATAAACTCCTAATAGAGACTCTAAGGTATAATTTGCTAGTGACTACCCCTTCTAGAGGAGAACAAATTGTGTAACAAAAGTTGAAGGGAGCTAATGTGTGTGTAGATCTATATAAATTGCCTGTAAAATTAGTATTGTTCGATGTGAAAGGATTTGATGCTATATTGGGGATAAATTGGCTAACAGAACATTAGGTAAATGTAAACTATGAAGAATTTTATTTTAAAGTCTGATGGAGAGGAATTTTATTTTAGAGGAAGCTCTAGAAAATTAGCCCCCTAAGTAGTCTCAAAAAGTAAATCCTAGAAGTCGTTAAGTAATGGTAATATTGGATTTTTAGCCTCAATAGTAGATACTCAAGCTCAAGAAGTGAGATTAGAAGATATACTAGTAATGTCTGAATATCTCAAGGTTTTTTATTAAGATTTGCCTAAACAACCTCATAGATCTTCTATCAAGTATTGCACCAATCTTTAAGACACCATAACAAATGGCTCTTACTGAATTGGTAGAATTGAAATGCAACTACAGGAGCTACTGGATAAAGGATTCATAAAGCCAAGTACATCACCATAGGGTACGCTAGTAAGCTTTGTTAAAAAGAAGGATGGAAGTCTCCGGTTATGTATAGATTATCAAGAATTAAATAAGGTGACGATAAAGAACAAATATCCATTCCCTAAGATTGATGATCCATTTGATTAGTTGAAGGGATCCGTAGCATTCTTGAAAATAGATTTACAATCCAATTACCACCAGTTTAAAATTAAGAAAGAAGATGTATCCAAGACTTCCTTAAGGACTAGATACAGACATTACAAATTTTTAGTGATGCCATTTAGGTTAATGAATGCTCTTATTGCATTCATGGACATGATGAATCGTGTCTTTAAAAAGTACCTAAATGAGTTTGGAAGTTATGTTTATTGATGATATTATAATATACTCAAAGAGTAAAGAGGAACATGTGGAACACTTAAGGATTGTACTTTAGACTCTTAAGGACAACAAACTATATGCAAAGCTAAAGAAGTGTAAGTTTTGGATGGATCAAGTAAGATTTCTTAAGCATATAGTATCTGGTTAAGGAATAACAATTGAACCTATGAAAGTGAAAGTAGTAATGGAATGGGCAAGGCCAACCACTGTAATGGAAGTAAGAAGTTTCTTAAGGATTATTGGTTATTACAGGAGATTTATATAGGATTTCTTTAAAATAGCAATTCCATTGACCCAATTAACACAAAAAGGCATTAAATTTGAATGGAACAATAAATGTAAAGAGAGTTTCCAAAAGCTTAAGAGAAGGTTGGTAACCACTCCAATGCTAACGGTACCAGATGGATATGGAGAGTATGTGATCTATTTTGATGCTTTAAGGAGTAGATTAGGATGTGTGTTAATGCAAAATGATAAGGTAATTGCCTATACTTTAAGATAACTTAAGCAGTACAGGCAAAATTATCTAACTCATGATTTGGAGTTCGTAGCTATAATATTTGCTTTAAAAATTTAGAGGCATTATCTATATGGTGAGACATGTAAGTTGTATACTAATCACAAGAGCTTGAAGTATATCCTTACATGGAAGGAATTAAATTTAAGAAAAAGGCGATGGTTGGAATTCTAAAGGATTATGATCCTACAATTCATTATCACTTTGTGAAGGTTAATGTAGTGAACGTTACATTAAGTAGAAAGAAGTTTGGTAGTGTCACTGTACTCATTACATATCAATGAGAGTTGATTGAAGAGATGGAGAAATTGAGTTTAGAAATTGTAACAAGAGAAGAGAGTAGTATGTTGGCTAATTTGAAGGTTGGTCATACTTGAGCACATTAAGGAAGCTTAGAAGGGAGATGTAGAGCTATAAAAGATCAAAGATGGTATTGAGCAATACCCTGACTTTGCAATCGATGATACAAGAATATTGAGGTTTAAAGAAAGACTTTGCATATCAAAGGATTCAGAAGTTAAGAAGATGATTTTAGAAGAAGCGTATAGTGCAAGATATCCCCTATACCCTGGAAATAATAAGATGTATAAAGACCTGAATCATAAATTTTGGTGGATAGGAATGAAAGAAGATGTAGCACAATATATATCAAATTGTATGACATGCTAAAAGGTAAAGGTTAAACATTAAAGACCAGGAGGATTGTTATAACTTTTACCTATAGCCAAATGGAAGTAGGAGTATATAACAATGGATATTGTAAGTAGTTTACCAAGGATAAGGAGACAAAATGATATGATATGATATGATTTATAGTGGATAGACTCGTAAAATCAGCACATTTCATAACCGTGAGGCAAACGGTGACATTCTCTCAACTAGTAGAAGTTTATGCCAAGGAGTTAGTTCTTTGCATGGTGTTTCAGTATCGATAATATTCGATTGTGATTCTTGATTTATGTCTAGGTTTTGGCAATCTTTGCAAGCGAAATGGGAACTAAGTTAATCTTTAGTACTGCTTATCATTCTTAGAGTGATGGACAATCAAAGCAAACAATCCATACTTTGTAAGGTATGCTAAAGGCATGTGTGATGGATTTTAGAGACAATTGGGATGATCATTTGCCATTAGTAAAATTGCTTACAATAACGGTTATCATAGCATTGTCTAGATGGCTCCATATGAAGCACTACATAGACATAAATGTAGTTACCTTATCTATTGGGATGAAGTAGGGAACAAGCAAGTTATTAGACCGTCGATGTTACAATATCTTAAAGAGAAGGTACAAATAATTAGGGAACGTATGTAAACTACCCAAAGCTAACAGAAAAAGTTACATTGATGTTAGAAGAAAGCCATTAGAATTCCAAGTAGGCAATTAGGTATTCTTAAAGATATCACCAATGAAGGGTGTAAGGTAACTCACTATTAAAGGAAAGTTAAGTCCTTGGTATGTTTAACCATATCAAATTAAGAAAAGGATTAGGAAAGTTTCCTATAAACTTGAATCACTCAATTGAATGGCAAGAATTCAAGATGTGTTTCACATTTCGACATTAAGGAAATTTATAGGTGATCTCATAATGATATTGGATGTACCACCAATGGAGCTAAAAGAAAACCACACATATATGAGCATCCAGTTTGCAATTTAGATACAAAGATTGAGAAACTGAGACATTGAATATGTGATGGTCCAATAAAGCAGATACACCACTGATGAAGCAATATGGGAGTCTACCGAGTCAACGAGAGCTCAGTACCTTGAACTATTCATGTAAGGTCAGTGATGCTGTCATTGACTATTCTTTTTCTAAAATAAGGTTAAGAATATATGTCTTTCAACTCATAGTTAAGTTTTAAGGATGAAACTATTTATAAGGAGGGAAGGATGTAATACCCCAGGGTTTTAAGCCAATATGATAACCTAGGATTCGATCCATTAAATTTAGGGCGTCAAAAAATATTATCCATTTCAATTCAAACTTCATAATAAGGTTTGAAAAGTTAGAAGAAGTATCTTAGTAAAGTTAAATTCTCAAAATAAGTTATATAAAAGAATAATTTGATAAAAATGTTGGTTTATCAAAATAGCTAATAATTATCAAAAATGTGAAATTTAAGCTTTAAGATATAATAAGATATTAGATAAGTTTTAAGGTTATAAAAATAATAAATGAAGTTGAAATATATATGAATTTACATAGAATATACATTACATGTATTAAATATGCATATATAATAATAAATTATGAAATATGTGTAAATTAATCTAAAGTAATTAAAAATTATTCAAAAAAATGACTTAATGAATCACTAAACAACCCAAGCATGACGTAGTAGCTTAGGATCAACTAAAATGATGAGTCAAAATTTGAAAAAATAAAGAAGTGACACCTAGTAATTAGGATAACTAAAAAAATGACACCTAGGCTACATTTTGACAAGTGGCATGATAATTCTTCAACCCATTCAACTCCAAACCTATAAATAAGCACTTAATATCATATATAGAAATTTTTAGCAAACTAAATTTGAATAGGAAAATTTAGGAGAAAATAAAAAATAGAAGAAAAATAGGGGAAACGGGATCTAGTCTAGAGCAATTCACTAAGATAAAAGCAACCTGACTTGGAGCAACTTAGGAAATTGAAGGTGGGTGGTACATCTAACCCAGCACTATCCTAACCCAGATAGTATCTTCATCATAGTAGATCACAGTACACAGTACAAAGGTCGACAATCAGCTCCTTTGTTGATCATTAGCCATTTATACGATATACAAGGCTTTATCCACTCCTAGTTACTATAAGTGATATAGACAAATAATATCATAGTATAATAATTATCTTTATAAGCCCTACGAAATTTCGATAACCTAAAAGAAAAATCAGAAGAAAGAGTCTTTGAATAGTCCCTAAGAACACCTAAACATAATAATAAAACCTAGGTATAGGAATCTAACTCTAAGTGTTCAACGGAAAACCCTAATTGAAGTAAGCCCTAAAAACCCAAACGAATGAGAACCCTAATAATTAAAAACCCTAGAATGATATTGAAAGCCTAAAATGATCATCTAACCCTAATTAAGCAATCAAATAGCTTAACACTACAAATGAACACTAATAGTAAGGTTAAAACGATCAATACAAGTGACCTATAGCACTAAACGATTGAAACCATAACTTTCGAGTTTGTATGCAAATTAAATTACTACAAATAAGCACCAAGCCCTAAGGAAAGCCTAAGTACATGTATAGAGCACTTAAATTAACTAAAGTGTAGTAACAAAGTCCAATAAAACCCTAAACATATCCTAATTGTGCCTAATTAGCGTAATCATGCTTAATTACCATCAATAACCCTAATACTTAACCAACCCCATTACATCTTAATTAGCTACAAGTTAAACATGATTAAGGACTAAAAGACAAACCCTTAATCACCTTAAAATATCTTGTACCTAAGGGGACAAGATCTTACTTAATTTGGTAAAAAGCATAATAGTACATGGTCCCTATTTTAAGCGTTATCCTTAATTTCCCTAAACAACTACAACTTGTCCCCACACTCTTCCCTTGCCTTACGATCAGCCACTCTTCTTCCCTCCCTCATTTTGTTTTCTTAAACCCTGAACACTCTCAAACCCTTTCAAAAATTCAAACACACAAACTTCGATTCATCTTCATCCTTTGACTACCGCCATCCACCCTATTACTGGCCACAATAACTTCCTTACTACCACTCCAAATCACTCAACACCAAGCCTCATACCTCATACACACTCCAACCTACTCCGTTGACACACATACCCATTTACACTCACAAACTTACAGCATACAACCACCAAGGAAGCCATCCTTAACCTTGCTCCAATAAGTGCTTAGGATAGTTTTTCCTTAGTTTTCTTGTAGAATAAGGTTAGATACTAATGTTTTTCTTTATTGAACCTCACTTTACAACTAAGAGTTCTATGGTGTTTCAAGAAGGGTAAACAAACTTAGTAAAAGAAAAACAACTTTTGGTAGAAGTTATAACACAAATAAATTAGGTAGTATAGAATAGTGTTAGTATTAGTAGTAAATCATCAAGTAGGTTAATAGAATCCCCATTTCTCATGCATGTCGCCCCTTATATGTCCCCTCACAATATTTCTACACACTTTTATGTAGTGATTATGCTTTTAGATTAGTAGAAACATAGGTTATTTAAGTAGAAACACCATAAAAATCAAATGTTGCATGAAAATGGAAGATTTGATCCTGGGAACAACTCATGGCCACCACTTTCATGAACCCACTAAATCTAGAAATTCTCATTTATTAGCTTAATGACATGTCTATTTAGCGTTAAGTATGATTTAAGACTTAATCAATCAAGTTAAGTAGGCTAAAGTGCAGTTAAGGCCCTAAAACTAGCTAGTCAGTAGTTATAGGCTTAAAAATGGTGTTACATATCTATAAAGATATTAAAAGTGGGCTAAATTTAAGTCCAATGTAGCTAAGTGACTAGATCTAACACTTAGGTTAGAAGGCTTAAAATGATTTAATTAAAAGGCCCACTAAACCCTAAGGCCCATCCAAGACACCGACAATAGGCCCTTAAGTAATTTAAAGCCTTAAACTTAGTAAAAAGGCCTATTTAGACCCATAAGAGTAACACCAAAGCACACTTTAAAATTTTAATATGTTAGGCAGAATAAGCCCATTTAAAATACTTAAAATAAGGCCCAAATTATTAAGTATAAAGCCCAAAATCAAAAACTAAGCCCAAGACCCAAAACTATGTCTAAACCCTAAAGTGACCCAACTCACCATTTGGGCCTACAACCTTATCGGGCCCAAACCAAAAACTTGCTAACCAAGAAACCTTAAAAGAACTTCACCAAATGAAAGAATATTCAAAAATGATGAAAACAACTATAAAATCACTGAAAACGGAGTTAAAACGAGGAAAATATGTCTGAATTACAAAAACAACTAAATCAGGGTTAGTGAGCTGTAAGCTTAGTTAACTAATGCAAATATAATATTCATAGACCTTAATTATCTTCATTAGGTGACAAGGATATTGACTTAGACATGGTAGAGGACTACTAAGACTACTGAGTATCATAACCGAATGAGTATACCACCCCCATAATTTGCTTGTTTTTACTTGTAGTTAGCAAAATACTTAATTATATCTAATAACTAAAATTGTTACATGCTAGGGAAAATGGGAAATTGTATGTGCTTGATTTGATCTTGCTTGCAAAATATCTTAAGTGATATGAATTTTTATGCTTGCTACATTAGAACTTAAGATCTTAGAGTGTCTATGTATAATTGTTTGGTCATCCATGAATAAGTACTAATAAAAACTCGACCTATAATTAAATCGGACATGCATCACGTCTTATAACATGATATTAAGGGTGTTAACATCACGCAATAGAATGGGCAATCATGCCTAGTTAGATCTACATTGTATTTTTTATATTGAAATTGTTATCATATGACATATTTCATGTGACATGTTCTTGCCTCGACCTTTGGGAATTACTTGGCTCTACGGAGTGCTAGCTTCTCCTTAAAGCCGTACCATATCTATTGCTGAAGGTGATATTGATGATAAGAGACTTTGAATTGGATATAAATACCTAGATCTTGATATGCAAAAATGCTTCCTAACTTAGGTAATGGTGGGCATCAAAACCATGCTGCATATAATTACCGACAGATTGTATATATTGTTGCATTGCATACGCTTGACCATACATTCATGCTTAATTAATAACTTATCTGATATTGCTTGTTAGTAAAGTAAGAAGGTTACTCACTAAGCAGTTGAGCTTACCCCCCTATAGTTTGTTATTGCAGTAAGATCTATGGCTGAAGCCGACTTGCAGGATGTCCGAAGTCAATGATACCAACTTAGGATTATGGGATGTAAAGAAGTCAAGAGCCCAAACAAACCCTTTATTTATATTTGGACTCTCTCTATTTTTTTCAATTATTAAGTATTTTTAGTTGTTAAGTAGCCTAAATTATTATTGTTATCTTACTCTAATATTTTATGACTGCCTTAAGGGAAAAACCTTATATTCCCTCTTATCTATGTTGTGTTAGTATTAATTAGATGATATAACTTTAGTTATGTGCTCTGCTATTACTTAATGCTAATTACTAAGAGAAGGTTATAGTTGTGAAATGTCTCATGTAGTATGCTGAAGGCCCTTGATCAAAGATGGTACCTGATCTCAAATCTTCGTGTATTACATGGCGATACTGCCTCGACTTAACCCCCTTCCGATTGTGACAATCTTTACTAAATAATCAAATATATCATTAAATTAAAATTATGGAACATAACATTCCTAATACAAGAGTAACAAAATATGTAATCTAAATGGCTACTATAATCCAACTACTAAATCATAAGAAAGTTGTAAAAGTCCTATACAACACTAACAATTCTCTCTTTAGGTCTGCATATCTCACAATCTCGTCCTAGCATAAGACTAACCTCAGGCATTCGCAATCTGACTCGACAAAGAGGTATCCTTGCATCAAAAGAAATCTAAGGAGGTATAAGCTTATGTTTAGTGAGCTAATCCCTCCAACATGCCTCACAAGTCACAAACAATATGTATTATTAACAACCATATGAATGCATACATCACACAGTATACATAACAATACATGCAATGACCTAGGAACTACATGCAACTTAGAATTTCAGTCCCTGTAGTTAGGGTTAGAGATTATTGACTGACATAAATCAACAATCAGGTTCTAGCACCTAAGTTTTTAAACAATTTACACCTATGTGCTAAAATCATCTTATTTTCGTACCTTGCATATATATAGATAAATATACTTTGATTTAATGAGAAATAAGATCTTTTTTCAAAATCCCTAGGTTTGGTGGTCTGGTGGCCTTTGTAAAAGTCACAAGACTCGGCCCTTTGTCTACAATTAGCATCCCCCAACACCTAGTTAGCCCATCAACTAGGATACTAATTGAATAATAACATGGCATATCAGTCCTAATCTAATCCCTTCAGGAGCCTCTGCTCCTATGAGTCCCTTCCTACCTTCCAATTGAGGTAGCAATTGGTATAATTATGATGTAAGAAGTGCTACATGTGACTTATTTTTATTTCATGGTTGGATAATTACTTGAGTCAAGTTATTTTGTAGTTAAATAATCTCACATCATAGTAATAGTACATAATATCATCACACAAGTGGTTGTGAATGTTAATTATTATTATATCATACAATCGACCATACTACCATACACATGCAATTCCTAAACCCGCATGCATCTAAGTTATATTATTAATTTAGTGCAACTACACTGTAAGCAAAAATCAAGCTACAATCATGGGGGGTTACTCACCCTACCATAGCTGCTCAGTCATAGTAGTTCAGGGGAAAATCGTCTCCAAAAGTAAGGTCTCCTCCTAAACATTGTAAATATGGTATTACAAGAATTTGATATACATTAAAATGTCAACTTAAAGTTCTATCAAGTCATATTCTTAACTTGGTCTTCAATTTTTCTCCAATTGTACTAAATCTTCAATCGTGTGTAATTTTCTCATTTTTAGTCTAATTTTTATGATCTTATAGTCGATTTCCATTGTTTTCGGATCTAATTTCACATGATAAGGTTAGATTTGAGAGATGGGGCCCGATATTTTTCCTAGTGGTTAGAACAATACTACTCCTATGGTTTAAGTCTTCTTTAGGCTTAAAATTGTTGTTGGGCTTATTATTGTCTTATAAAATATTTAGGCTTAGGCTTGGGGCTTCATTTTAGGCTTAAATACTTTTATTAAGGCCAGTTTTTCATTCATTATTTAGAGCCTTGTTGCTAACTTATACTTCTTGAACTTGTAAGTAGGTTATATGGTCAAAATGAGCTGGTTTCATGTATTAATCAATACTTATCACTTTGTTGGGCTTACGGAATTTAATATAGACTTCCCATTGATCTTATAACCTATTTTTCATAAGTTTAATATGATAGTTAGAAATTTTTATAAGGCCCGGTTGAGAGTTTCAGGCTTGTTTTAAGAGTTTTAGGGTCCAGTTTTGAGTTTTTGATCTTTAACCTTAACCTACTAGTCTTAATTGGTCTTTTTACTTTATTTACTTCATTTTCTAGTGTTTTTTAAGTGGGTGATTCTCTTATTACAGATCTGGACGGGTTGGATTGATAGCTCCTAAATCGAGGACTTATACTACTCATACTTCAACCTTTGCTCGACTTATTCTTTCTAAGTAGATTATTTTAACATGATAGCAGGTGGAATTTATAGAACATGCATACATCCTAGGCACTATACTTTGGTTTAGGACCTTAGATCTTGATTTCTTCATTTCATCTTCATATGATGGTTTTTCCTTTACTTAAGGCTAATTTAAGTATGTGAAACTTGATATAAGTAAAAATAACACTTAAGTAAGCTTAGAACATCTCACATCTAACATCTCAGGGAACTTACAAGAGCTTAATTTCCATGGTTTTCTCAAAGACAAGGGTATACTACATGTTATGTACAATATACTAAAAGCAAAATAAGCCTATGTTACTCATATCTTACTACTTGTGAAGAATCTTTAAGGAACTAACACTTGACCTAAGCTTTCCTTAGTCCTTGCTTTCGCTTCCCTTTTCTTTAGTACTCCTTTGCTCCCTTTTCACTACTATGGATGTAGTAGTTTTGTGTATCCAAATGTCCCCCTAGCTAGTGAAGTAGAGAGTGATCTTGTAGGGTTTTCTAAAGTGGCTAGAGTAGGGCACAAAAGAGTGTAAAGTGGCGTATAGCGTGTGTATGAAGTGGATGCTTTGACTAATGTATTTAGGAGAGTTTTTCTTTGTTGGATTTAGTGTATAACTGTCTTTAGTATTTGAAAGCAAAAGAGTATATGAATGATATGGGGTGGCTGGTTCTATTCAAGAGTTTTATTACCCCTAATCTTGTCCTTAAATCAAAGGATTGGATGGGATTACATGACTTGCTAAAATTCCTAAATATGACATGTTGGACATGACAATAGATTGAATAGATAGATGAGAAGCAAGCCATACTCCTCCCTATCTCTCTAACTAGTGTGGTGTATGTCTTTTTGGGCATGGGAGCTTGTCACATCAACTTGATTTTTGAATTAAATAAATTGGTTAGTTAGATCACTTATCTATAGATAGTATAACTTATATGGAGAAAAGGAAATTGTCTTATCTCAAACTTATGGAAGTCATCAAATGATAAGTTAACTAAGTTCTCACTATTGGCTTTGGTTTAATTAAATTCAAATTGGAAAGGAAATTGGATGGGAGTAGTCGGTTATAAGCTTCACATGTATAATTCTTAAGTTACCTTATTCGTTTGGTTCTTTTAAGGTTTAGTTCTTTAAATATTTCATCTCTTAAATTTTCTTCTCAAAGTAGGTTATAGAATTTTAAGGTCAAATCAAACTTGATTAGCTTCGAGTTTTCGAACGTTCATTTGGAGTCCAGATAATCTTAAGTTTTTCTAGCTCATCCTAGGGTTTTGGGTTTTAGTAATTCAGGAATTGTATTCTACCTTAACGTTTTCAACTATTTGAGTTAAGATTTCACTTTACTTAGAGTTTAGAATGATTTCTAAGATTGATATCAACTTTAAAACTCTCAAAATGAATTATAATTATGAAGTCAATGAATACAACTTTTAAATTAAACTTGATTCTTAGTTTGGTTGATCCTTGAGAATAATCAAAGCATATTCTCAACTACTATGATGTCACTTAAAATCATAAGGTTTACATCCTCCACCTACCTCCCCCCCCCCCCCCCCCCCCCTAAAATAAGTTTTTTCCTTAAAACTTTGAGACATACATGATTCTTTACATAACTGGGGGTATTTACATCTTACTTCCTCTTCAACTTCCCAAGTAGCCTCCTCTCTCTTGAAATTCCTCTAGAGTAACTTTACATACTTGATTACCTTATTCCTTAGCTTCTAAACCTTATTATCTGTGATCCAAACTAAGTATTCTTCATATGTCAAGTTCTCCTTGAGCTGTACTAGTTCTAACTCAATGATGTTGTTTAGGTCAAGAATATGTTTCCTTAACACTAAAACATGAAACACATTATGTATTTCGATCATATTTAGGGGTAAAGCTAATCGGTGGACAAGAATTCATACTTTCTAGAGAATTTCAAATGGTCCTATATATCTTGGACTTAGTGTTAAGGAAGAAGAGTATGGTAAATCTATGACAAATGGTCATATTTGTGTAACATGATGAGAGCCTACTATTTATGAATCCCTTAGTACGTATGGTAAGCAAGAAGAGTATGTAAATCTATGACTTCCATGATTCTTTGTCAAGAGTCATATCTATCATGACTCTCGTGTCTTTCATAACTAAGTTTCCTATCCTTGTTGTTGATCTAATTCTATCATGTATATTACCAGCTCAAAAAGTGTCCAATGTCCTTGTGAGTCTTGTTTGTCAAGAGCGGTGCAAATTTCCTTCAAATCAAGTCAAGTCCACTTGGTATGAGTCATTATCTATCTCTTCAATATACAAATTGATGGAAAGTTCAGATTTGCCAAACTCATCCTTATTGATATATGTATAGCTATAGGAAGTACCCAAATCTTAACTATGACCATTAAGTAATGACCGTAGTAGAAGAACTATAGACATGAAGAAATTGAATTTATTTTGTTCATCTTAAGTGGAAATTGGGAATTTGAATAATACATAGGTGATAGGGATGAGGTAAAAAGCTATTTTGGCAAGCTATGGGATAGATAATGAAATAATGGAAGGAATGACTATGAGTTCTATAGGACTAACTAATGTAAGAGTCTAAACTAATTAAAGGAATGAAATAAGGATTGTGTGAAGGTACTAGTTTAGATGGTAATAAAAGAGTAGTACAAAAACAAGTTTGTTTGCTATGAACAGAGATAAGGGGTAAAATCATAAATAATAATATGATGGTTGTATTATTTAGATAAGAGCCTAATGAAGTCACAATGATGGACTAATTGTTATGAAAAGATGACTTAAACAAGAAGGGGAAGTGAAGAAAAACATGTGTAAATATATATAAAGAGAGGATATAACAAAAGGCAAAGTAAGGAATATCCAAAATAAACTATATTAAACTTATATAGTAGAAGTTAGAAACATAGGATCAAGAAAGTAATAAGACATGTAAGACAAAACAAAAACTTCATGAGTTAATAAATTTGAGGTTAAAATACAGGAGTCAATATTGAAAGATTTTACCTTTAACAATAGTTGACGATTGTGATGAGATGTGAAAATCAGATTTGCACAACAAAAACACAGTAGTAGGTCATGAACACGAATGTCTTCGATTGTGAAAGTTTTGAAAACAAAACTTTTTGTAAGGAGTGTAGGATATAATACCTTAAGGTTCAAGCCCATGCGCTAACCTTAGGTTCTGAACTCCTAAATTTTGGGCACTGAGTAACATTATCCGTTTTAGTCCAAACTTCATAATAAGGTCAGAAAAGTTAGACGAAATAACTTGATAAAATTAATTTCTCAAAATAAGCTATATCAAAGAATTAATTTGAGAAAATTGTCAAATTATCAATAAAGCCAATAATTATTGAAAATATGAAATTCAAGCTTTGAGATACAACAAGATAAGTTAGTTAACTTATAAAAATACTAAATGGAGTTAAATTATATATAATATACATGTATTTACATATAATATGCATTATATGTATTAAATATATACATAAAATAATAATTTATCAAATAAGGTAAATTAATATAAAATAATGAAAAATCTTCTAGAAAATAATTTAGAGAGTTACCAAAATGATGTGGCAACATAGGAATAACTTGAAAACATGAGTCATCACAAGATTGATAAGAAAATAACTCGACACCTAATGGACAGTTAGGAAAATAGGAGAATGACATATGGCATTCACTTTTTTGACGTGTAATCCTCTCAAAACCTATAAATAGGACACCAAACATCATTTTAAATATTTTAAGGACTTGGAAAGATACGAACATAATTTTAGAAAATTAGGAAAAATTAGAAAAAAATATAAAATAGAACATAAAATAGGGGCTAATCTAGTTGAGGCCAATTCACCTAGCATCCTACAACCTGACTTAGAGCAGTTTGGTGGTTTGAAAGCCCACTGTGAGAGGAGGCTTTCTGACAAGGGACAGTAGCTAAATAGTGGCCGAGAGCTGCTTGTTCAAGCGAACCCATTTTTCACTCGTAAGCTTCTCCTATTTTCTAAAAATATCAAATCTACTTAGAAAAATCAAGAAAAATGTTTTATGGGGTTAATTTAGGTGTAGATTGATGTGGTAATTTTATTTTAATTACATAATATTAAGAAATTGCCATGTTTAGGCCAAAATTAAATTAATTTTTATAAATATTAAATGTTGTTGCTTCAGCCTAAATTTTTGTATATAATACACTTACTAAGTATATTAAATTATGGTAATAATAATTTTTGAAAATAAACTTATTTAACATTTTTTTATAATTATTTTGAATAAAATTGGTAGTTTTACCTATTTGTTGGAATAATTAGTTCTTGATAAAATCAACGAATGAGCCTTACATATTTTGAATTTTTTATGTTTATAATGATATTTGGAACACTTGGTTATTATCTTGCACATACATTTGTTTATTTTCCTAATTTTCCATAATTTTGAGGTTAAAATGATATGAGCTATATAATTATTATGGATGATTAATATTAAACTCTATATTTTTGCAAGTCTATGGAATTAACCAGACTCATATACTATTTATTGTGTATTTTCCTAATAGTAGCCTAATATATAAAATAGTAAATAATACTAGTAAGATATTTGTTAAGACAATGTAATATTAGCATTTTTTACTTATAATAGATGCTGATCATGGTTAAGAAGTTTAATTTTTAGGGTTTTTAGTTTAGAATTAAAGCTTCTTCAGGTCGATTATAAAGTTACAATAACTTACGATCAAGCAAGTATCATGAAAGGGTATTTTCAAACTCGTAACTATATTGATTAGTCTTATTTCTTAAGATATCTTAACAATACTCAAAATAACGATTGTGACAATATAAAGTTTACTAAAGCCAAATAAAGAATGAATAAGATATAGTCAAATGAAGTTTGAAAACGCAATAGTAAAAGCTTATTAGAGTTTGGTTCCCACCCATACATGACTTAAAGACTATATGTATTTTCCTAAGTATGCTAGGTAAGAAAGGATCACGTTGTGAAGTCTAGGATTTTACACTACTACTAAGCTCAAGTAAGTGGATATTGTTATTTTTGTGCAAGTAGACTTATGTCTACTTGACTTGGACTCAATTGTATCATGAACTGTAATAAGATGCTAGATTAATTAAATACATGGTTCTATTAAATATGCATTGATTGAGTGAAGTGTTTCATCATGTATGACTGATTTGTCAATGCATTTCATTGCTTAAAAAACTTGGAAAGTGGACTGTCATTTAGGGTAATTGATAGTTGAGATATTTATGATGTTGAACTTAAGATTCGTACCTGATACTAGGTTATTGTATTGATTACTACATTCATGGCATGGCACAAAACGACTTACAGGTCAAGTTTTTGAAAGCTTGAATATTGCTAAGCTAGGTTTAGAGCATATAGATTTACAATGCTCAATTAGTTCTGGCCACTTCATGTGGTTTCAGCTAGGCCAGCTATATGTTGAATTTCCAAACCACAACAGGTGGTTTCTATTTTACAAAGTTTTGGGGGTCTTACGATAAATCCTGCAATTTTAGGGGCATACAAAGTAATAAGGATTACTCTCTAATTATTCCCAAGGATCAACTAAACTAAGAATCAAGCATAATATAAAAACCATATCCATAACAATTGACTTCATAACTATAATTCAACTAGAGAATTCTAAAGTTGACATCAATCTTAGAAATCACCTTAAACCTTAAGCAAAGTAGAATCTTGACTCAAGCAGTTGAAAACCCTAAGGTGTAATAAACAAGCCTTAACTTACAAAAAACCTAAACCCTAGGATGAACTAAAAACTCCCAAGATTATTGGAACTCTAAACGAACGATAGAAAACTCAAACCTAACTAAGTTTATTTCAACCCTCAATTACAATAACCTGTTATGAGAAACATTTTATTAAAGAATAGAAATTTTTAAAGAACTAAACCCTAAACGAACCACATGATTAAGATAAGCAAGTAACATATGCAAGAGTAGAATTTAAGAACCATATGTATGAAGGTTAAGGTCAACCACTCTTATCCGATCTCCCTCCCAATTTAAATTTAATTAAACCAAAGTCAAAAGTGTAGACTTAGTTCACTTTTAACTTAGTAACTTCCATAAGTTTAGTAAGACAATCTCCATTATCATATATAAGTTGTACTACTTATAGATAAGTGATTTAATTAATCTATTTTATCAATTCAAAAATCAAGATTGATGGGAGAAGCCACCATGCCCCAAAGGAGGAGAAATCACACCAGTTGGGAGGAAGGGATATGGCTTGCCATTCTTCTATCTTTTAAATCCCTCATCATGCTTAATATGTCACATTAAGGGGTAACTTTACAAGGCAAGTATAACCATCACATACCTTAATTTAAGGACATAAGTGTAGGTAAGAAAACCCTTAATACAATCGGCCATTAAAGCTTCCCCCATACCCTCATTTGTTCTTCATTTTCTTAAGACATTCAAAACCAAAAGACAATGAGAAAAAGATCCCCAAACACTTCACAATAACTATCCAATACACAGACAAACTATACACTACTATCACCTTTTTGTACCCTATTTTAGTCATCATAGGAAACACCACAAGTTCACTTTACACTTCATTAGTTAGGGAGACATTTGGATACAAAAAAGCAACCATAATCATAGGATTCAAAGGGGCTAGGGATCACTAAGGGAAAGGGGGGGAAAGGTAAGGAACTAAAGGAAGCATAAGAAGGCTTAAACTACCGCCCAAACATCTAGTAAAGTGTATCTTACTTTTAGATGTCTTTAGAACACTATGTGTAAAGTTTCATCTCAAATATGCCATGCGCTTTAAAAGTTCTTTAACCTAGGTCAAATGCTAACTTCTTAAAGTTTCTTCACAAGTAGTAGCATATAAGTGGCATAGGCTTATTTTTCTTTTAGTATATTTGTATATTACTTGTAGTGTAGCCTTGTATTTGAGAAATCTATGAAAATTAAGCTCTTGTAAGGTCCCCTAAGATGGTAGATGTAGGATTTATAAAGCTTGCCTAAGTGTTATTTTCACTTATATTATGTTTCACATGCCTTAAATTAACCTTAAGTAAGGGAATAACCATCATATAAAGTTTTAGTGAAGAAATCATCACTTAAGGACCCAAACCAAAGAATAGCACCTAAGAGATGTATATGTTCTATGATTTCCACTTGATATTATGACAAAATAATCTATTTACAAGGAATAAATCAAGCAAAGGTTGAAGCATAAGTAGTGTAAGGCCTTGGTTTAGTACTTAAGCTTAAGAAAAAAAAATGATGAGTTGAAAATTGAAGCTAAGAGCTATTAATCCAATCAGACTAGATCTATAAGTTAAATAATCCACTTAAAAATAATAGAAAATGAAGTAAAAAAAGTGTAAAGACTGACCAAGACTAGTAGGATAAGGTTTAGAGGTTTGAAACTTAAAACCGAACCTAAAAATCTTAATTGGCCCTTATGTAAATTTTTGTCCAGCAAGATAAGCTTAAGAAAAATATGTCTTAAAGCCCCTAGAAGGCCCATACTAAATTCTCAAAGCCTAACAAAGTGATAAGCATTATTAATGCATGAAACAATCCCATCTTTAGGCATATAAGCCACTTAGAAGTTCAAGAAGTATAAGGTAGTATCAAGCCTAAAAATAATTAATAAATAACTAACCTTAAGAAAAGTATTTAAGCCTAAAATGAAGTCCCATGCCTAAGCTCTAAAAATTTCACAAAGTAATAAAATGCCTAAATTCATGCCCAAAAGAAGACTTAAATCCTAGGGACGCTACTTTTCTAACCTGTAAATAGAATTGTAGGCTCCATCTCCTAAATCTAACCATACCACATGAAAGTACACTAAAAAATCATGGAAATCAACCATAAGATTGTAAAAATTGGATTTAAAACTATAAAATTACATGTGATTGAAGATTTAGAATAACCAAGAAAAATTTAAGACTAAGTTAAGATTATAACTTTGATAGAACATTAGGTTAACATTATAATATATCAAATTCTTATGTCACCATATTCACGTTGTTCAAGGGACTTTACTTTCAAAGACGATCTACCTCCAAACTTCTACGACTAGTAGCTATGGCAAAGTGAGTGACTCTCGATAACTTCATGCTTACTTTTATTTGCAGGCTAGATGTACTAAAATATTATTGTGATTAAATTGGTTTACATGGGGAAATGCACATATAATTTTTTATGATTGATTTCATAACAAAATAATTAGATATCAACTAGAACTACTTATGTGATTTGATTATATACTATTATTATGGTATGAAATTACTTGACCACCTGAATAACTTGACATAATTACTTATCTGACTATGAATTTAAAAAGAGTCGTGCATGGTACATCTTTGCATTATAACCATACCGACTGCTACCTCATGAAGAAGGTAGGAAGTGACTCATAGGAGCAAGGGCTCCTAAAGTGATTAATTAGGTACCGATATGCCATGTTATTAAGTTCGTATCCCAGCCTACAGGCTTATTAGGCACTAAGGGATGCTAACCATTTGGCTTAAGGCCATGTCTTATGACTTCTACTTATCATATTTCTCATTAAGGTAAAGTATATTTATGTATATACAATATATGCAAATAAGTTGATTTGAGCACATAGGCACAAATTTGTATAAAAACCCAAGTGCTAAAACCTGATTGTTAGTTTGTCATGATCAACAATCTCTAACCCCGACTATAAGGGCGAAATTTCTAAGTTGCATTCAATTCTTAGGCCATAGCATATATTGTTTGGTATATCGTTTATTACATGCATTCATATGGTTATTAATATATATATATATATATATATTGTTTGTGAGGTACGTTAGAGGATTAACTCACTAAGTATAAACTTATACCCCCTTATATTCCTTTTGTTACAAGGCCACTTATTTACTAAGCTGAGCCATGGGATACTCGAGGTTAGTCTCAACTTAGGATGAGGCTGTGAGTTATTGGAGCAAAGGAGGGAACTACTTAGTTTTTTACTAGGCTTTATAAATCTCTTCCTTTTGTAGTGTTGTTAAACCTTTAGTAGCTACTTGGACTACTATTACTACTATTCTTTTTTAGGAATGAAATGTTCTATTATTATTACTATTTGATAATGCATCTAATATTTAGTTAAGATAATAGTTTTCTATGATACTATTTGTCTATATGACTACTAGTAGCTAAGAGTAGAAGTAGCCTAGTACATTATATGGAAGGGTGATGATTGATAAAGGAGCCAATCGTCGATCTTTCTATAATGTATGGCAATCTACCATGATGTAGGTACTACTGAGTTATGATACCTACTCCCAAGCAACTTCTTATTGCCCCTAGGTTTTAAAACGTTGTAACTAAATGTCCAGGTATGTCTACTAACCAGATGGGTAAATTGGAAGAACATAAAATATTAGTACTAATGTATGTCATGTAAATAAGCATGATATGCATTCCCTGCATAGACAATTTTTCTTGGTAACCCTAAATATGAAATTGAATATTTGGTGATAATGATATTTGTAAACGTATGTTATGCTTGTTCTATCTTTAGTTTTTTATCCACTCTTACTTAGCTCACAAAGAGCTGAGAGTATACTTGTGCATCCTTAAGTTTTGAATAAAACTAACTAAGTACTACCATTGATTAGGGGAAAGACTTTTAAGAGTACATAGGATAGAGTCAGTTACTTTTGAAGAAGCCCTGATATATTCAGGTCTTAGTTCCAAAAAGGATCTATACTTATGTAATTAAAGAAAAAAATAATATATTATGCTTTAGATCTAGTTATGTTTAGAATGACATACTCTGTTGTATAAACCAGTGTAAAGCTAAACTCTATTATACTACTCTTTTGTTATAAATAGATCATTTGTTGAAATAAATAAGTACTCCTATGTGATGGTATATCTTATACTATGTCGGGATGTGACATCCTTTAGGTGATACCAAAGCATTCTACTAGCTGGAAGGGCAAGTCCCTACCTAATAGTGGTCCTAACTTATACAAAAAAACTGACAAGGACATTAGTTTTATAATAGAGGTGAATTGTAATACCTCTTACATACTAGGTGACTGAATTCTAAATTATTGAGGTATCTTTTGGTTTAGAAGCTTAAAGCACATCAAAACTCCAAAGTTAAGCATGCTCGAGCTAAGTCAACCCCAAGATAGGTGATCTCTTAGGAAGCTACCACACCAAGAGATAAAATTGTATAGTGTTCCACTGCAAAGCGAACAATACCTTCGTGGAAGAAGTTCCAATCAAGTCGTTTGATTTATTGTGTTGCTTACTGTATTCATGGCATGATATAAAAGGACCTACGAATTAAGTTTCTAAAAGCTTGAATATTGCTAGACTAAGTTTTGAGCATATAGATTTGCATTGCTCAATTAGTTCTAGATACTTCATGTGGTTTCAACTAAGCCAACTATATGTTAGATTTCCAAACCATGATTAGTGGTTTCTATTTTGTTGAGGTTTAGGGGTCCTACTTCTAAGTAGCTCCTTGTTACCTTTAAGATCCTAGATATTGTATCTATATGCTCAAGTATGTCGACTAATTGGATGAAAAAATTGGAAGAGTATAAGATATCTGTATCAATGCATGTCACGTACATGAGCATTGCATGTATTTCCTACATAGACATTTTGTCTTGGTAACTCTTAATATGAAATTGAATATCTTACGATAATACTATTTGTAAATGTGTTATGCTTGTTCTATGTTTTGTTTTTTTATCCACTCTCACTCAGTTAACATACTTAAGGAGATAAGTTGTCTTATCCTCTAATTGTGAGTGAATAGATAGAAGAGTATATCGTAAGAGACAGGGAGACTGCAAACTTTAGTTGAAGATTGAGGCTTTCAAAAGAAATGCAATGGCTTTCAAAAATGATAAGACTCAAGGTATCGACCGAACCTAAAATACTAGAGCCGAGCTCATCTACTCCTTACCTGGATATCTTATTTGTGCTATTTGGACTTTCTATTTCTTGTAATATTCTTGAATTACCCTCATGCTTATTCTATATTTACAAGAATGCTACTAGGGCATCCTTTTAGCCCTTTATTTATAAGTTTGCCATTATGTATAAATAACTCATGTATGAAGGGTTTTAGATAAATTTACAACATTAATGAAAAACACCCTTTGAGTATTTTCTCTTAGGAAGATCATCTCTCATTAACTCTTATCAATCACTTTAGCAAAGATTATGGCGAAAAACCCTATCATTCGGACTGGTGCATCACATTCGGTGAGTCTAGGCGATGTAGAATCTAGTTGGTGCATTATATCCATACAACAACCTTTAGAATTGCTATTGAAACTTGGCAAAGGTGTTCAGCTAGGGCTTGAAATTGCAAAATTAATAGCTGTGGGAGATTATAGAGATATTTGATTCATTGCACTCGGATTGTGTATTTAATACCCTAGTTTTTCAATATGGGTTTGTACAGCTTGTACAGTGGTGCAAACTGCTGTTTAGAAGGGAGCGTGAAGGATCTCATTTAGGTTTTGTCGAAAGAGTTGCGCTGTGTACTGCCTGTGGTATGAGTACGAAAAGACCAGTGTTGAGCGTGTACTAACAGTGGAGTTGCCGTTGCATGGTGGGTCAATAACTGTGCAGTTGTATTGGGTCTAATGTGTAGATTTGTGTGGCCTGTAAACTTATGCAGAAGTGCATTGTACGACTTGTTTGGTGGACTATAGAGTGCTACAATTTGTGCAGCGAGTGTGCTGGCAGGTGTCGTAACTAGTGACCCACTGTCCTTGTGTTCTGATTTTTGTGTAAGGGGTGTTTAATTAGCTGGTTAGTGATTGTCATAGCTAACTGTTACAGTTGCGGTAAATGGTCAAGTGCATTGCTATGTTTACGGAGCGAGCATTAGTGTATTGAAGTGTTCTGAGTGTGCAATGTTTGAGCTTCCGTTGTGTAATGCGTTTTGCTGCGCGTGGTTTGTTCTCCAATAGAGGAGTCATAGTAGTGGAGTGCTCTGTAAATTGCAGCTATGTCTGAGCTGATGTCATATATGTGCCGAGCTTGAAGTGAAAAGTGAACAAGCACGAAACTAAGCTCGTGAGTTTGTGTTAAGTGTGGAAAGCAAGTGCAAGGGCTATACCGAGCTGAAGTTGAAGTCCGAGCTGACATACTTCACAAATTGCTGAGCTAAATTACTATAATGTCCGATCTGAGTTGTGCCGAAGTGAACTGCAGTAGTGTTCTGAGCTCCGAGCTACTACAATCCAAAGTGCCGACCTGAGTAACTTTGTTGAACCTGTTGAGCTGACAGCTCAAGTGCCCAACTACCAAACTGTTGCATTGTCGAGCTGAAGATACTCTTAATCCGAGCTGCTCACTCACTGAACTACTGCAAGCTCCATCTATGCTGAGTTGAGCAAGTTCAGTGCTGCGATTTAAGGAGTACCAAGCTATCAGACTATCAAGGATCCGAGCACTGGAAGTGTCCAGACCGAGCTGCTATGTAAGAAGTGTCGAAGTGGAGTGTACCTATTTTCGAGCTACTGTGAACTATCGGACTGCAAATTACTTGTCCGATCTGCTATTAGCTATGCTTTATTTGTGTCCGAAGTCTGAGCAAGTTTCCGAGCCATTAAGAACCGCTGCCGAATTGCTGTTATGATTGTGTACTAAGCTTGACAGGTCCGTTCTGCTATTTAGTATTGATTGAACTGATTTAATTCTACTATCGTGAGCTCAACCCACAGTTGAATTGCTTTAAACATGCCTATCCGAGCTATCCCAAACTCCAGGTCTATCGAACTGCTGTCCCCTAAAGATTGCCGGATAGCCAAGCATATTGTTGTGTGTGGCTAATCACGTACCGAACTGGTCTACCTTTCACTAAGATTGCCGATCAGCTATGAATGCACAACTGAAGAAGTGACATGCTGCTTTGTATAATTAGTGCCAAGGCCGAGCTCTATTGCATGATTGCCGAGCTAGTTTCTTTGAAGTATCGAATTGAACTTAGTCAGTAAATTGGTGCCGAGCTAAATAGCGATTAGAGTTGGACAATTGATGAAGTGCAACCGAACTATCCACGTGTCGAACTATTGCGTGTTGCTGAATTAAATTGCAGAATTGAACTACTAGTTGCCAAGTTGATTCTAGCTTTGAGCTGTTTTGAGATTCTTATTTGCCGAGCTGAAAGTACTTCCGAGCTGCTGAAATTAATAAATATCCAAGGCGGTGTCGTCCAAATTTTAAAGCTAAACCAAGCTACTGCTGTTCCTATCTGAGCTGAACTCGTAACTCCGAGCTACTACGATCTGACCCACAAGCTACTGAAACAGAGACAAGATGATGAACTTATAATCTGCCGAGCTGCTGTGACTCAACACTTACCAAGCTAATTTGAGGCGAGAATTGGTGTGCCGAGCTAATTTAATCGGAATTACTACAGTTGAAGTCCAAGGTGCTTGCTATCCGAACTGTTGTGTGAAGTACGCGGGTCTTCCATGCTAAAAACATTTTGCATTAAGCAGTTAAAAGTTGAACCGAGCTGAGTGAACTTAATAGCCGAGCTGATTCAAGTACTGTTGAACTTGTACCAAGCTGTCGATTCCAGTGTCCGAGCGAATTAGTGTATAGGCCGAACTAAAGTTATTTGCTATTCGAGCTTAGTCGACAGCAAGTGCAATCCAAGCTACCATGAACTCAATCCATTGCCGAACAGTTCGTATACCGAGCTAATTGCTAAGGCAAGCTGATTAAGTACTTCGTCCGAGCTGATGTACTTCTCCGATCAATTGTGAATTGCTGCAGTACGAATCCGATCTGATTTAAGGTGAAACGAGCTGTTGCATGTGTGGTCGAAAGGTTTCCGAGCTGAATTACAAAAGGGTAGAGCTAGCTGCTTTAAGTCACGTGTTTGTACGTCGAACTGAGGAACCTAGGTGCCGAGCCAAACGTGTAGCGTCAAGGATTGAGAAAAGAGGGATTGCTAAGTTGTTAAATTGTCAAGCCGTGTTGTTTCTGAGCCTCCTGAATTGTTAGCGCGTAAAGTTAGTGTGCATTGTGCGGTCACCGTGAATGCTGAATTATTGTGTCCATATTACATCAGCTGAGCTAAACTGAGGTCAACTATTTAATTAATAAATTGAGATATTGCATGTCTGAGCTGTCTTGTTTGGAGCATCCGTGTGTTATTGTTATGTAACAAGTGCCAAGTTGCCTGATTATTCGAGTTTCTAAACCGTTGCGCATGTGATTGAGCAGTACCGAGGCCAAACTGTTTGGAATAATTACTGAGCTGTAGTCATGGTCGGAAGCCATTGTCCTTAAGAAGCGAATTCCAAGCTATGGGATGTGTATTGTAGTGGTAATAGACATGCGCCCAACTATTTCTTTAATTTTGTACTGCTGTAGAGACTATACTATCTGTGCTGTCCGAGGTTGTTTATTGTGAGAGTGTCAAGGTGAAGTAAAAGTGCAAGGTGTAGGGGCACTTAGCAACATATCAAGTTGTGTGCTGTTAAACAAAGTGAATATGGAATATGAAGTTGAACGCGATTATGAATATTATTACGAAGACGTAGTCTCACGAATTCTGGAATTTGGTGGATATGACACTCTAGATGAATACTTGAATTAGGAATTTCAAGTTAATCGGATTTTTTAAAATTATTATTATCCTAAGTATAAAAGAGCCTATGCTATAAAAAATTTGATGAATGGCTACTTGGTGGAAGAGAATGATAAATCAAAGAATTGATAGAGGAAATATTGAGATCATTACATGAGACAAGATTAGACATTTGATGTGAAGAAAATTTATGCCCCAAGATCATCAATACAAATTATATGAGAGAAAATCCACTTATGAGGCTAACCTCTCTAAAGTGCTGGATCAGCTAAAGAAGATTGAAAAAGAACTTGAAGTGTTCAAGGATGAAAGGAGACAATAGAAGAATGTCGAGTTAGAGACTATCGAAAGAGGAGTTATGGAGGTGAAGATTGTTGGAGAAGCAAGTAGTAGAGAGGACGAAGACTAAGTCAAGTTGAAGTTAAACCTGTATGTTCCTGATGTGATTCCATTAGTGACCATCCATACTATTGAGGATGTCCCCAAGTACTACTACATATATCTTCCACCTATTGGGCTTCTTTATCTTAATCCATTAATGGGATTATTTGAGATTGGTGAAAGCTATAGCAGTCTTGTTCCCATGAGATCTTATAGATTACTTCTTGATATTTATCATGGTCATCTTGATGGATATTTATATTTGGATTGTGTTGCACTCTTGGAAATCTTATGTTGGAAGTGCTAGAACTATATCGATGTAGAGAGGAAGAATTGAGTAGTGAAAGAATTGAAAAAGTGGAAGTGAATGGGGTAGGGGAGTGGGTTGAGGCCTTACTTATTTAAATACAAGATGAGTAGAAAGAAGGGGCTTCAATAAAGAATTTGGTTGACCATGCCCATGATGAATGGAAGGAGCTAAGGATGATGCTAACACTAATCTTAGACCTAAACTACCTCTATATCACTCTCTCTAGTTTTTACAGGTTGATATTTGATCTTGATGGGACTTAGAGTCACCAATTATCAAGTTTCAAGCCGAAACTTCTCTAAGGGAGAGGGAATGATAAGACTTAGGGTACCGACCAAACCTAAAATGCTAAAATCAAGCTCAACTACTCCTTACCCGGATATCTTATTTGGTCATTTATTTTTATTTGTGTTATTTGGATTTTCTATTTCTTATATTATTCCTAAATTACCCCCATGTTTATTTTATATTTATGGGAATGCCACTAGGATATCTTTTTAGCCCTTTTATTTATAAGTTTACCATTATGTATAAATAGATCATGTATGTAGAGTTTTAGACAAATTTACAATATTAATGAAAAAAAACCTTTTAAGTATTTTTTCTTAGGAAGACTCTCTCATTATCTCTTATTAATCCCTTTAGCAAGGATTATAGTAGGTAACCTTATCACTAGAACCAATACGTTACATTCAGCAAGTTTAGGCCTGTAGAACCTAGCTAGTGCGTCATATCTGGTTAGGTGTCTCACAGATTCACTAAAACCCTCAATAAACCCACTTTTTTACTCCTTCGACAAGATTAGACCTATCCCTACGATCGGTCTTATCTATTCTTGGCCCAGTCCATAATAGGAAACAACTTAAGCACATAAGGGCAGCTTTTCAAAAAGTACATATGAAGAGAGGCGTTTTGCAATAGCCAGAAAAAATGAGAGAAAATCCCTCAAGGAGAAATTCCAATAAGTACTATGAATTTCCATCGTGAAAAAGACCATAATACAGACGAATGCATCCAACTCAAGAATGCAATTGAGGATGCAATTCAACGTGGGAATTTGCGCAAGTTCGTAATGTGCGATGCTAAGAATATTGAGAGATCATCTCAAAAGAGATGTGAGAAACAAGAGAATGACACTCAACCAACTATTGCTAGAAGAGATGCAAGGGACAAAAGTTCCAGCAAAGCACCTAATGGAGTAATCAACACTATTGTCAGTGGACCTTCTATGGGCTAGTCAAGCTCTTCGAGTCTAACTAATGCCAAAAATTATGTTTGTAACATCCAAGGTAAGAAGGTTAAGATCAATAGCACAATCTCTTTCATAGAAGAAGACTTTGAAGCCATCTAGAGGCTGCATGATGATGCATTTGTTATTAGTGCAAGAATTACCAACTTCAAGGTCAAGAAAATTCTTGTTGACACTAGGAGTTCAGCAAATATCATTTTCTAACATGCTTTTGACCAAATGAGACCCAAGATCAAGGTATAGCTAAGATCTTATAAGTATGATTTGTATGTCTTCAACAATCAACTTGTACGAATAATCGAAGTAATTTCTTTACCAATCCAGATTAGAGACAACGAGCATGTTGCAGAAGATAAAGTGGACTTCCTTGTTGTCAAATGTTGGTCCCAATACAACATAATCAAGGGATAGTCGTATCAACATCGTCCTTTCAACTATACATCTCAAAGCTAAATTCCCTACTCTTACGGGAGTCAACGTGTGCAAAGGAGAACAACAATTGGCAAGGTCCATGTACATGAGGGCCTTAAGACAAGAAGAGGTATTTCAAGTAGAAACCTTTCCAAAAGGTAAGTTAGTTGGCATAGAAAGCATTGAGAATGATATAGAGGAAATCTTTTTAGGAGACAACCCTGGGAAAATAAGGAAGATAGGGAAACCCTTATCAGTAGATATTTGGCAAAGTTTGATCAACTTCTTTGTAAGTCAATGCCAATGTATTCACATGGTCCCCTTCGAATATGTCAAGCATCTCGAGAGACGTTATGGTACATAAGCTCTAAATTGATCCAACCGTGAAGGTGATCCAACAAAAGAAAAGGCATTTTGTCCTCGAGAGACAAGCAGCCATAGAAGAGGAAGTCCAAAAGCTATTGAAGGCAGAATTATTCAAGAAGAGCCTTATCCGACTTGGCTAGCCAACTATATATTAGTCAAAAAGTTTAACAACAAGTAGCATATGTACATAGACTTCATGGATCTCAGTAAGACTTATCCTAAGGATTGTTTTCCACTACCGAAAATCAATTAGTTAGTAGATTCAACCACTGGACATGCATTGCTTTCTTATATAGATACTTTCTTGAGTTACAACCAAATTATGATGGATAAGGATGATGAAGTTCTCACGTCATTTGTTACCAATTTTAGACGTATTGTTATACGATGATGCCCTTTAAGCTAAAAAAACACTAGTGCAACTTACTAGAGACTTATTACCAAGATATTCAAACCACAGATCTATCGAAATATCAATGTATATGTCGACAATATGATTGTAAAGAGCATGACCAAAGATTAGCATCTCGTTGATCTTGAGGAAACATTTGCTACTCTAAAGGGATACAATATGAAGCTTAACCCACAAAAGTATGTTTTTGGTACAACTTCTAGAAAGTTTATAGGATACATGGTCATTCGACATGGCATTAAAACCAACCCAAGAAAGATTAAGGTGATAATAAATATGAAATCCCTCCATACAGTCGAGGAGGTATAGGAACTCACCAAACAAATAACCACCCTCAATCGGTTTGTATTGAGAAGAGTGGATAGCTGCGCAAAATTCTTTAAAATCTTAAAAAATTTAAAAGAATTCAAATGATCTGATGACTGCGAAAGGGCTTTCAATGATCTCAAAGCATTCCTTGCATCACCTCCTATTCGCTCGATACCTATCCTTAGAGAGAATTTATATTTGTACTTATTAGTCAATTGTCAAGCTTTTTCTTCCATATTAGTCTAAATTGATGGTAAGGAGCATTGACTCGTTTATTACGTAAATCATGTCTTGTAAGGGCCAAAGTATTGGTACATAAAAATTGAGAAGTTAGTTTTAATAGTGGTTCTCTCAGCAAAGAAATTGAAATCGTCTTTCAAGGTTCACCAGATCGTAGTCCTTACTAATCAGCCTTTGTGATAAGCAATGTAATGGCCAAACTCTTCTAAGAGAATGATGAAATATGCCCTAAAGCTAAGTGCCTATGATGTATAGTATAACCAAGAACGGCATTAAAAGCTCAAGTGCTACCAATTTTTTTAACCAAATTCACTGGTGAGAAAGATAGTATGGAGATTGCTAAGAAACCAATATGGTACCTTTATGTAGATGGTCCTTCTACTAGAGAAGGAAGTAATGCAGGCCTTGTTCTTCAAGGCCCCTATAACTTTAAGGTTAACTATGCTTTAAAATTTGGATTCCTAACCAGTAATAATGAAACAGAATATGAAGCCTTGATTGCTGGATTGAAATTGGCAAAAGAGATTAGCACCGAGAAACTCGAAGTGTTCTCTGATTCACAACTGGTGGTAAATCAAATCACGGGAAGTTATAGAGTAAAGGATGAGGAAATGAGCAAGTACCTGTTAGTGGTACAAACGCTTGTAAAAGATTTTCAATCTATAAGGTTCTAAGAAGTAAGAATATTGCTATCAATACGTTGTTAAAATTGGTTAGTATGGCATTCCCTAACTTGAGCGACAAACTTTTTGTTGAGTTTCTTCCATAAAAAAGTTTACCCACTCTTTTGTAAAGCTGTAAATTAGCTCCTTCCTCAAAAGAAGAATCTTAGATGGATCCCATTGTAGACTATTTGAGAGATGGTAGTCTTCTTATTGATAAGAAAGAAGTATGAAGATTGGTTTATAAAGCTATGAATTATACGTTGACAGATGATCAGCCGTACAAATGTGGCATGTCACAACCCTATCTTCGATGCCTTCCTCTGAGAGATGCCTAGCAGGTATTATATGAACTACACAGTGGTGTATGTAGTAACTATGTAAGAGCACAGATATTATATGTCCACGCTTTGTAACTTAGTTATGATTAGCCAACCATGAAAGAAGATGTAAGGATGACTATTTGGTATTGTCCACAATGCCAAAAGCATGAGGCGCCGAGTCACACACCTTCAACTAAATTATGTTGCCTATCTAGTCCTTGGCCTTTTGCCTAGTGAGGGTTATATATTCTCAAACCTTTCCTAAAGTCTACAGCCCAACGACAATTTGCCATTGTTGCTGTGGATTATTTTATAAAGTGGGTAGAAGCCAAGGAAGGGGCGAAGATCACCGAGCAAAAAGTGGAAGCATTCATTTTCAATTGCATAATATCAAAATTTGAAGTTCCTTTAATGATAATCATAGATAATAGCCTGCAATTTGACAAAGACAAGTTCCGAGCATTTTGCGAGAAGTATAGCGTTCACCTGAACTACTTGTCTATAGCACACCCTTAGATAAATGAATAAGTTGAAGCCATCAACAAGATTATCTTATACAGCTTAAGGAGGAAGGTTAATCAAGTCAAGGGGAAATGGGCTGATGAATTGCCAAATGTCTTATGAAGGTATAGAACCACCCACAAAACTGCAACAAGTGAAACCCACTTCAAGTTAGCATACAACATGGAAGCAGTTTTGCCGATTAAGTTAGATCTACCTAATATACGAATGCAGAATTTTGATGAGATGGTTAATTAAGCTGGATTAACATCAAATTTGACACAATTGAGGAAATTAAAGATATTGCAAGAGCAAGGGTTGCAGCATACTAGCATAAAGTAGCTAAGCATTACAATAAAAAAGTAAAAAATAAGGTTTTTCAACCTAAAGACTTAATTTGCCAAAAGTCGAAAGCAACTAGTACACAAGAAAGTCAAGGAAAGATCAACACAAATTGGGAGGATCCTATTAAGGTCTGAGAAGTCATTGGCGAAGGGGCTTATCGACTAAAAAAGTTATATGGATCAATCATCCCTTAGGCATAGAATGTCAAGAATTTGAAACTCTATTTCATTTAATTGCCTGGGTGATGTTAATGTCTAATTATTTTGTAAGGTGACAACCTACTTGTTTATGAGAATTATATTTGACGTCTTATTTTGTTTCTCAATCTATTTATAACTGATGAGTTAATAAGTTCAAACTACATGGCGAATGAACTGACATAAGTTCTAGCTTATCGCGTTTAATGAACTTCATAAATTAATCCTACAACTAATACATGTCTCAAATGGCTAATGAACAATGTCTATAAAAGATGCATGGAAGGCATGTGAAATAAAACATGTCAAAAGGATTGGGCGTGTGAAATAAAACATACTAAAATAATTTAGCATATGAAGCAAAACATGTCGAGAAATACTTAGCATGTAAAATAAAACATGCTAAGGAGTAAGAGCATGTGAAGCAAAACGTATATATTAATAGAAAAATCATATGTACTAAAGGAGTTTTTCATTCATCACAATATTATTACAAATGCTCAGCCAATCAACCTAGTATATTATGTACAAAGAGCATAAGTACAAGACTATCCTACAACCTATTTTCAAAATCAGTAGATGTAATGTTTCGATAAAAGGCTGAGGCTCTCTTAAAGCATACTTCTTTTTTGGAACTCAAGGTCTCAACGCAGGTTGATTTTTCCTTTCACTCATAGGGGATTTCCTTTGACAAATGCTCTTCATCTTCCCCTAGATCTTTGGTACAAACTTCATTATTACCCTTTTAAAACAGTCTTGACGCCTAATTCTTCATTGTCATCCTCATTGCAACTATTGACTTTGTCATCGACATCAACAAAATCAAGGCAGAAGAGATCGTAATCAAAGTGAAACTTGAGGATTTCCTCTCTTGCCACCTGGACCCCCTCTAATGACTTTTTCCATAACAATCTCTCGTATTGCCGATTGGGAGTGATGATATCTACTAACTCTTCAATAGAAGGACCTCTCTTCATAGTTTCCTCCAACTTGGCAACACGACTTTGTAACGTTGTGTTGCTGGTCTCCAGCTCTTTGATTTGTTCCTTAAGTTTATCTTCCTCTTTGCTCATGGTGCTGAGAGTTTGGCCTAAATAATAGCACTCTTCCTTTTTCTTTTGTAGATCCTCTTTTAGGCCTTCGGATTCCTTATACTGCTCTTCAACCTTAGCTTTAAGGCTCGAGACTTCAACGGTAGTCAAGGAATGTGCCAACTTCTTGGTACTTTCTAGCCTCCATCTTAACCTTTATTCTCAAGCTCTCAGCAACAACAGTTTAGGCTTTCAAGGAATTGTATGCATCCTCAACTTTCTACAATAAGTAATGTTGAACTATGAGTATTTTAGATGAACTTGCAGAATACAAGAAGATTGTTATTGTTATTACCTTCTTCATCTCTTTGTCGGCCTCATCTAAAGCTATCAGAATGTGGCTGCTTAATTGAAAGCAAATAAGAGTGTTAGCAATCAAACCAATCTAACAGTTGAAAGGGTACAATAGATACTTACATCATACAATTTGGCCACGATGTGAGCTTTATTATAACCACCAACCTTTTCGACATCTTTCTTCAAAATATCTTTATCCTTAGGAAGAATGATGCTTTCCATCAAAGCCAAAAATTTTGTCCTGTCACCTAAAGTTGAGTTATTATGTAAGATGTTATGCTCTAACACAAGACAAAGTATTCGCCAACATCCGTGTTGGGGACAAATTCGGCACTATTGATACCGAAAACCTTATTGCTCATGGCCTCTTCTATCCTTTCGTCTAGATCTTTAGCCTTCTTAGTTAGTAGTTAGCCAATAAGTTCCTTCCCAGGTCTTTTTCTAGTGCTCAGCACCACTTCCACCATCAACGACGACCTTTCAGTGGCTACAGTAGCTCAGCCTCATGTTGGGGTTAGGTCTCTCAATAATCCTCTCTTAACTCTACAGCAAGTTGAATATTCTGAACTAAAGGTATCTTGGTATGTGCAGCTTCAACCACCCTAGACTTCTTATTCCCTTTCCACTTTTTAGCCAGTTGGGAGGTCTTCTTTTAGGCTATTGGCTGCTTTACTGCACCCTCTTTTGCTGCTTTCTTTACAGTAGTTGGCCGAGTGGTAGTGGAAGTGGTGGTTGCACACTTATCAGCCTTTGATTTCTTAGCCTTAGCTTAGGCCAATAGCTTAGAAGGATTCACCTCACCAATACTTTTATCTACAACATGAAGCATGATACATTAATTTTAGTGCGAGGAAAAAAGAGTAAAATTACATTCCCAGTGCCAAGTAAGGCTCAAAGGCAGCAATTCTTCTCCCAAATCACAAGAACAGCTTTCCTCTTGTCGCTATACTTAGCACAGTAGTCACTCATTAGCGTACCTTCCTTCTTAGAAAAGATTGGCTCTCCACTTTCAAAATGCCTTATTATTCTTTCGATGTCCTAAAAGAACATTTTGTTCTTCCTTCTTTCTTGAATCTTCTTTGCCATAGTAACATCATTCGGCATCAACTCTATATATTTTGTGTAGATTGGCTCGATCCATTGTATCTAGAAATCTAACACCTCATCCAAAACGATAGACACAAATTTGTCATGCCACTTATGGATCTTAGACTCTAACCCATTCATAAGCTTCTACCCATGCCTCGCAGTGGCAAAATACCAACAGTTAAGCTGCTTCCTAATCAAGAAGAAATATTGGAGTAGTTGAAGTGTAGCCTTGACTTCAACCTCTTCATAGATTATTTTGAAAGCCATTAGAAGTCAATATGTATTTAGTGAAAACATACTCGACACAACTTGAAAATAATTGAAGAACTGCTTGATGAATGAAGAGAAAGGGAAGGGTAATCGAAAATCAAAATACTTAAGGTAAATATGGAACTCATGCTCTCTCAAAAAACATACTCTTTCCTCTTCTCTAAGCCTCTAAAGATTCCATGCCTATGGAAGGTCTTGTTAGTACCTGTTGTACTTTGAAATAAGAACCCTATCGGTAAAACTGATTGCTCCATATGGTGAATCATAGACGTAGACTATATTGTTGTACAAATACCTAACCATACATCTTCCCTCCTTATCATTTGGGTAGGTATCTACTGCGAGAGAATTGATCGGGCAAGTTTACTCCATCACTCCACTACGGTATCGGTCTAACTACCTGAGGAATACACCATCTTGTTCGGTCTTTGGGGTGGGGGAGAAGTGGCCTTAATCTCCATTGCTTCAAAATCCAAGAGGACAAGTCAATGAATTATGTTGCAAACCATACCTAATTGATTATGAGGAATTTCATAGAATTTGAAGAGTTTGAGAGGGAATGAAGACGATACGTTGAAGGCAAATGAAAGTTTATGGATGCGATTGAAGAAATCTATTTTGATTTTGAATAGTCCCTTAAATATGGATGGTTTATCTTCATAACTACGAATGTGTTTCCAATGGTAATGATGCACTAGTTAGATAACGGTGTGGATTGTTAACACGTATTTCAACATAGAAATCCAACAATTATCAAGTTTCTAACAATTATTAAGCCTACAGCGTAATGATGACCAAGGTGATGGATGTCATACCTTCTACCTTTTGGTCTCTTAACAAGAAGGGAAAATGAAAATTGTGACTTTTCATTTAGGATGCGATCGATCTTCCTTCCTACCTAACACAAAATCTAAAGAACTACTCCCTACTCGGCCTCTAGCGTATTAAATGTTACTCCCTTTATCAAATCCTCAAATATAGGAGTTGGAGGGTAAATGTTGATAGTCAATTTTCGTTCGCTCAACTAGTTAAGCCTTAATAGTCAGATTTTCACTCACTCGTCCATTTGGCAACCAAGCAACCAAATGACTTACATTTCTGGAATCTGGTCAAGTAATACAAATCCACTCCTAATTTGAATTCAAGGGAAGTGGTGCAAATAGTTATCACTAGTACGGTTATATTACATAATTGCCTACTCTCCCTACATTTTAGGGAATGGGTCCAATCAAGAGTCTTCTACGTATCTTAATGTTTATCTTGATAACTACTACTTCAAACACAACATTTGCCTATCAATATGGGAAAGAAACACAATAAGAGCATGGAACAACTCTAGACCATTCATTTAACTTTCCCTATACATATTCACTAACTTAAGCATCGAAGTAGCTGCACCAGATTGCCCTAGTACCAAGTACTTTTCTTTTGTCTTTGCAGGATATTTCCGATTATCAAAATCCACCAACAATAGGTTGAGTCTTCAGGTTACCTTAACTGTCAACAGGTTGATCATGAGTCTCATCTGTTCAAGTCAACCTTCTCTACTCGAGTTGAGTAGATCAACGTTAGGAAATAGCTCGAGAAGTGCTCAAATCAAGTCGAAAGGGGGTATTTCTTCTTTGTTTCTCGACCCTCTAAGTAATTTTGATTGTGTCTTCTAATGTATAGAACCTCTATGCTTCTATAATATTATGAACCTCATATTTGAGTCTAAAAATGAATCTCGATATAATGCAAACCTTAAGCTCATCTACCTTAGCTCGAATCATCAACATCTAGAAATCTTCGACATAGTTATCAACAATTTAGCTCCCTTAATGAAGTTCTTACAACTTGGCAAAGGTTTCTTATAAGTACAACTCAGGGATAAATCTTCCTCTCAATAATCTCTTTATGACCTCCCAAGTTCACATTCCTTGTCGTCAATCTCTTGCTTGAGCCACATTCAAATTTTTCCACCACATGATAACATATCTAAAGAACTTAGGAGTAGCAAGTTGAACCTTCACTTCCTTATATCCATAACAATCAGACACTTTTTTGACCTTCTCTTTCCTCTTTAAATATTCATTTGCATCCCTACTACCTATAAAGGTTAAAATCTAGATTTTGAGATTTTTAAGTCCTCAATCTCTTCCATTTCTAGCCTTTAACGAGCAAATCTATCTACAATTCCAACTCGAAGATGTTAAGCTAGGGGATTAGCTTGACCATGATGGCCATAACCTTACTCATGTACTTCATCTACTTGGTTGTAATTGGGCACATCTTGGGGTTGTTGCCTATTGTCTCACATGGCCATAACTAGACTCTCCACTAAATCAATGAGTCTATCGATCTTATCCTCAACCAACCTCGAGGTATAGCTTCCCTAGTAGTCTTGTCCAACTTGAGCACTACTCTTTTTATCTCCGATAGTACTACAAATACTAGAATCTGACATTTTCACTAACAAACACTACTTCTCTAGTTAAAACAACAAGGGTTACACAAAAATCTACTTCAAACACTACTCTAGTACTACACACATTCTAGCTACTATTATAAACACTACAACAAGCTCCTATACGTTAATACTTCAACAACCACATGTAGTATAACTTGCTATGTCTTCACAACTAAAAATAGGGATGAACAAAGCACTGTAACAACTTCACAAAACAGCTAACTCACTTGTACAACAACCATACAATCACCGAAATCACATCATGTCACTTCAAAACTACTATAGTCATCCAACCACTCACTCAAACATAACACATACTCACAATAACACTACAATAGTTATGGACAAGATACAATGGTCACTAAAAGTAAACATGAATAAGAACTTCACTACACTTCACATACTCCCTTATCAAGACCATACTTTAATACCACAAAGTTGATGCATCTCCATGAAGGTTAAGATACATGGAGAAGCACCACAACAAATAGGAAGCTAAAAGGGAACAAAAGAGTAAGCAAATATCAAACTGCTACTATTTGGATGCGATGTATCAACTAACCCGATTTAGCCTAATTTATCACCTTCATATTATGCACAAAGTGAAGCTTAAGGTCACTTACCACTATTCCTTATTAAAGAAAATATATAAGTGCTAAGTTAAGAAGAGTATTTCTCAAAGAGGAAAGTTGTATTTAAAAAATGTCAAGGATCATAAGCAAATGAGGCTTATATATGGCCGCTCTAGGGTTACATAATGTAAGAAAAGACAAGAAATGGCAAATTACAAATAAGATACAAGAGATTCCTAAGACTAATGCTAAAAAAGGGCAAATATGGTAAAATATAATACAATGTACGAAAAAGAATCATTCTAGAATATTGTGCAAGGGGGTATGTGTCAACTGGCAGTTGGAGACTATAGTAACGAATGCGAATGAAGTATGCAGGGTTGCTCTTACAAAGGTGAAGTCCTTAGTAGTTGAACTAACTCTATGTTTAAGGAGGAAAACTTCATAAGGAACAAAAGAGAATTGGAGGTGTTAGGACCTTAAAAGGGGCCTAGTAAGATTACCTAAAATTTCCATAACAGGTATGTACCCATGATATGAAAATCATCTTGCAAGTCAGAAATTGCAAGACTCTAAATAATAAATCACTAAGATTACTAATTTTCAGGTAATTAATTTATTATAACACAACATAACATATAAATATAGATAACTATAGATATCCAATATCCCACAGTTCCTTAAACAGTTCCTCAAAACCACAGAGAATCGATATTCCCTACCAAATAATAAGATAGCATATACTAACATTATAAAAAAAATATACAAGAAAAATTAAATTAACATATAAATATTTTCTACAAAGGATGTTTATGTATCATCTAAAGAGTACTCAACTACTTCTAATACTAGTATACATATCTTCATCTCGCACTTAGCACTCAAGACATATCCTAATCCCATCGTAAGTAAACCTGCAAAGGAAACTAAGGGGAAATGAGCATAAAACAGCTCAATGAGTTCGTCCCTCACCACTACCATTCAAGCAAGTTGTCACACATTATTATCACACACGCAAGCAAGCTATCTACATACAAAATGAATGTAAGTGAGATGAATGCAAGTGAGATGAATGCAAGCAATACATCCATAGGAGTCCGGAACTATGGAAGGTATAGAATTAAGTTGCCTACACTTCGATTATCTTCTGTACTTACCTGCACAAGGTACCTCAGCTTACCCGCATGAGACTACCTAGGGGCACCATCTCTCTAGGAAACACTCAACTATTACCCTAGTCGAGAAAAGAGTTCTAATCTAAATAGGTGGATCCCAAATTAGGACCATCCACCATCCAAGGCCATTCGAGCTCAAACATGCGAGTCCTTTCACAACCACAATTACCTAAGGCCTTATAGGTACAATAAAGCGAGTCCTCTCGCTATCAATTAGAGATCCGATGCTAGCTTTGCCTTAACGTTAAAATATTATTTATGGCTTCACAAGGTCTTATAGAGGTCATACAAAAATATGTTTAAAAGTAGAAAAGTTTTTTTTTTTTTCCAAAAACACTTTTCCCAAGATTTTTGCAAAGCTAGCAGTCTTCATTCATACCTTTACCAAGTCATAGACATACGACGAGTATAATTGGTTATTTTGGTCTAATACTTATATTTATCAATTTACAAAAGGTGATCACATAAATGACAGCAAACAAGCTAAGCAGTCATTCAAACATACAAGCAACAACAAGCAGCAAGACCTCATACAATTAACACGCACAAGTAAGTAGCAGGTCATTAGAACTCCCTCACCTGGATTATTGCTCATTCTCCAAGCCATTTGGGTTTCCAAAACTCGATATTGAATGCCTAAATCAAAATAGTAAAACTTATAAGTATTCTGAAAAGTCAAACTCCTTAGTTAACTAAAAGTCTATTATACTTTATCTAGTTTGCCCCAATATAACCTAAGTATAATGTGTATAGGATTACCATACTTAATAAGATTAATAGTAAGTATTTTCTTATATTAGTAAGTTATGAGACTTCCTTTATGTATTTTGTAACTTTTTCATTCTAATTCCGATATTTTGCGAATTTATAGTTGTTTTTTATCGTTTTCGGACGCACGTTTACATAATGATGTCTGTTTTGGACTTTAAGACCCATGTTTTATGATATAGGCTAAACTTATTAAAATTTTAACTCATTGAAGTTTAATTATTCTCATTACTTATGTTTATATCTTATTATATTATTTAATGATTTAATTAGCCATTAGATTCTTACACTTCAGGAATTTTACATTGGTGTTACTAATTCACATACTTAATTAAGTTTAATTCAATCTAAGAAGTGTATTAGGGTTTAAAGGATCTTCGACTCCTAAGTACATGTATACATATATAGGTTATATTCTTATGTATTCTTATAATTTATTATTTTACAAGCTTATGCTTATGTCATTGCTTAGGTCATCAATTGCTTGTGTCATTGCTTATGTCATCATTTGCTATGTTATGGCTTATGTAATCTTTTGATGATATAATGGCTTATGTAATCATTTGATGATGTCATGGCTTATGCAATCATTCATTACATATAAAATATATATATATATATATATCCTTATGTATTCATACATATGTTATATACATACATATACTTCTAACATATTAATATGTATACTTATGTACTTATACATATAATAATACATGTACCCATATACACATACGGTAGCATACATATTTTCGTATGCCTTATTTACCCTCTTAAGAAAGCTTCTCAAATTTCATCTTTTTATATTTTAAGGATGTATTTAGCATGGTATATGTATGTATAGTTAGTATATGCCTTAGTTTAGGTTATGTACATAATGAATATTTATGTACAAGGATCTTTATACATGTATATCTCTAGTATACCCTTATGTACACATACTCAAAGACATGTACACTTGCATCTTCTTCCATTGTCTAAAGATTCCTCCACTTCTACACATAAAGATTAAAAGCTTAAGCCTTAATCAACGTATATATACACAATACATAACTACTTAACCTAATCTAACTCTTTATCTAACTAGTAAAGAATATGAAGCAAGACATAGTAATATAAGAACATACCTTAATATGCTCTTGAACATGGATGCAAAGTTGAAAAGTAAAGAAGAGTGAAAGGGAAAGGGAAGATACGATTGGGAAAGGAGAAGAAGAAAGGGACTTTGTTTTGTGTTATTTTGTTTTTGAAAAGGAAAACAAGTGGGGTCTGGGAAAGGGAAAGAAGTGGATGGGAAAAAAAAGGAATAAGGGAAGAGAAATCCAAAAGAAAAGACAAGAAATCATTAGAAAGGAGGATAGAATTCTAGATGACAATGACATTTGTTGACTTTGTTAACATGTTTACTTGGTTAACCTTTGACTTGGTCAAATGTTAACTTAGTCAACTCTCTTAAAATTGCATTTAATTTGAATGCACATAATGAGGTAATTAAGAAAAATTAGGAAGAAAATTAAGGAAATGTTAGTTTTGTTGAAATAATTAAAAATAGGTAATGAGATCTTTCTCTAAATATTTATGTCTTAGAAACATCATTCAGTATGCCACTTTATGTAATTGTCATGAAAAATATCATTTAGGGTACTAATACCCACTATATGTAATACAAGCATTAATTAAACTCTTAACTCTATATAACACTAACCTAATTATATACTTAGAAAATGAATGTGATCTAGGATGCAATATCTTAGTTTTTAAGGGATCACTTAGGTATTCTAAATATTTATGCATGATTGAAAGTTGTCTTTAGCATTTACTAATGAAATGGCAAAATACAAAGGATATATTATCACATAAGGTTTTAGGGTAAATTATGGTGGATTAATGCTTTTATATCCTTAAAGTAATAGTTTTAGGGTTTTTATTACTTTCAAGTACAATCTCTAGTGTTTTTACACATTTAGGGTTTAATATATTTATACGCGATTAAGTCTTCGACTGTTATCTTAAGGTTTTGATGAGGTTCAAGGTTAACTTTGGCAGTTACATATACTTGAGGTTTTAGGGTCTTTGTATGCAGTTAAAGGTTCAATTGATAATTTAAGGTTTTTCATATTCACTTTAGGTTTTGGATAGAGATTTTAATCGGTTTTAAATGTCATTAGCTCTATTTACTTAAAGAAATCATTTATAGTTTAGACGTTTTATTCTATACTTAAAAAGCTAAATTCGCGAGATTTATAGGAGAGATTGGGATCAAGTTGATACTTAGGTATTGTGCTCAAGTAAGTACCAAATCTAGTCGAAAGGTACAATAGTCTTATTGGATGTCAACTTAGTGCTCATCTATTTGGTCTTATCAACTCAAGCATTGTCCTAATCAAGGTTAGTGCTAACCAATATGGGTAGTTAAAGTGTAACAAACCTTAAGTGGAGTTGGAATCTTCTTCTCTTAGTGGTTCTCAGGCTAAGACACATTAGGCGAGTCCTTTATAGTCCCTTAGCTTGGCTCTTGGTGATTGGGTCATGATGTTGATTCCTACCATTTGACTTAGGTTAGGGTTCTCAACACATGAAGAAAAGAGGGAACTTAGAGAAATTTCATTCAATAAAGAGGAATTTCTAATTACAACAAATGCTATAACAGGGGTATTTATACTAGATACCTAGGGTTACATCCTTTTACTCAAAATTACTAAAAGGGGTAAATGCTAAATTCAACAATATACATAAGAGAGAAAGGACAAATTTGTAATCCTTTTTGAAAGAGAATCTTCAGTATCAAGTTGTACGTCCATAGGGAATAGGACGTATGTCTTCATGACAAAGGTTGAAAGGTTCTATGAATAATAGTTGCTAACTGTTCTGGATAAGATCGACAACAACAAGACTCTTTGATATCTTGGCACCATGACCTTAGTAAGTTTAGATTTGCAATGGAAAGTGATATACTAAACAGGTTGGAAGGAATTGCTCTAGGCTCTTAATCAGCTCAAATTATCTTTTTTCTAACAAGACAATACTCCATGCACTCAGGGAACTCAAGTGTATAAAAATGTTGGCTCTACAAATCAGGTTGGCCTCCTCAACACTTGGTTGACAATTGAGGATCCAATAGGTTAAGTTGGCTAAACCTCTCACTCGTGATTGGGTGAAGGGTCTTAATGGTTGATTCCTATCATAGCTTAAACCATGAATCTTATGCCTTAAAGGGCAAATGTCACTTCTGGTATTCAAACATTTTCCTTTATTGTAATTAACTATCATAAGTTTAAAAGTTTTAATTTGGTACCTAAACTTCACCATATTTATAATATACTAGGTAAATTTTGCCGATTTTTACAGTTAACTACTTAAACTTTGTCTATTTTTTGTAATAACTACATAATTTAGTTATACGAAATGACCTCAAAAGTTTCATAGGCATTAACTTAATATTTTTCAACTTCAAGTAGTTTGTCACAAAAATAGGTAAAGTTTTGGTACCAAATGCGGCATTAGCCCAAATTTTAAAATCTATACGAAACGTAATACCTTAACTCCTAAATCCTTAAAACTCAATCCCTAAACCCTCAACACCAAACCTCAATCCTTGAACCTTTTAAACTCTAAAACCTAAAATTAGACCCTAACCTTAACCCTAACAAAGAACCATAAATGTTAAACCCCAACACGCAAACCCTAAACTATAAAACCCTATATTGAAAACTCCCAACCTCATAAGCTTAACCCTAAACCTAAATCTTTAAAATCTAAACTCGAAATCATAAGAGCTAAACTTTAAAGCTAAACCCTAAAAAGCTAAACCTTAAATGAAGCCTTAAAACCATCAACCTAAACACTAACCTTAAACTACAAAGCCTAAACCTAAACCCAATAACCTAATCCTCGAATCCTAAACCCTAGAACCTAAATCCTAAACATCAAACCCCAAAACCTAAATCACAAATCCTAAACCATGAACCTTAAACCAAAATTAATTTAAGATGATTCGTTCTGGTTCACTTTCATTTAAAGCTATTTTATTTAAGGTTATATCTTGTGATATTGTATTTTTACTCAAATTGACTAGTTACCTCTCAGTTATACTTTATTACAAAGAAATGCAAATATGTTTTACCAATTCAATAAATGGATATAAATATTAAAGTTTTTTAAGGTTGGAATGATTGAATTCAATAGCTACAAAGTAAAATAAGTGAATCCAAATAATATCAATAATATAGTGGAAAGAAGATTTTCTAATCAAATGCTCTATAAATCAATCTGATTTAAACTATTTGAAGATTGAATTAGCATCTCGACTCAATTTATGGTTAGATAACCCTTGGCTTTGGTGTGGTTGTAATGACCTAATCCTAAGTGTCTGTTTAAAACTTGTTTTACAACTTGTACATAATGAACCTAGTACCTAAAGCAAGAATATTTATGCCATACATAAAGTAAGAACAAGGCTCATATCATGATGTCAACTTGAACCGACTGTATAAGCAATAAATAATAACTTGAACTTTGAGAACACCTTTGCTCATTCATGCCATTGGTACCTACCAACGCTTAACTTGTAACCAAAATCTCATAAACTATTTGCCGAAAAGGTATACTATGAGACCTACACTTTAGCAAATAGGTCATTAATGCCAAAATTTAAATGTCCATGAAAATTCACTTATTATAACTCAAAGGATGCGTTAGGGCCACAAACTAGTTATAACAACCCAAATACTTTAGGTATTTAAAACACAATAATAAAATATTAATACAAGTTAAAAACTAAAATTCTTAACTTTAATGGTTATTAGTTGAAACAGGAAAATTGTGAAATTCAAGATTCAAATTAAAGAGATCTTAGATGAAAATTAACTAGTGATAAAATTTAACAAAACGACATGGAACAATATTTAGAAAAACAATAATAGTACAAACATATAAAAGAATTAACACACTAAAATTGTATAATTTTGAACTCCCAATTTAAGGTGTCCATCAAAACAATCCATTTAGGTTCAAAAGCAACAATAAGACCTAATAAGTTGGTCAAATTAACCCGAAAATTTAGATTTTAGAAACGGAGTATTAAAATATTAATATAAGATAAAATGATAAAACTAAACAATTTATTGAATTAATTTTTGAAGTTTTGAAAAACCGTGATATGAGATATAATGAGAACTTAGAAATTAATTAAACAAAAAATAAAATTAATACATGATATGAAAAATAAATAAAATAATAATATGTAATTAGTTAACTATGTATAGGTTGTAAAAGCCTTAGTGGAAGTTTCTATTTAGGTTAAAACTAACCTAAGTAATTGAATATAATAAAATATGTTAGATAAATTAATTATTAAACAAAAGCATAGGGTTTTCTTGTAAAACAAAGACTAAGTTTCTAGTTTTCAACAAACCATAGACTTCGGCAGTTGGTTTTGGAAGATACCGTAGAAGAAAACCATGTATTTTGGAGACAAGTGGACATATGGCATAGGGAGGGAAAAAAAAAAAAGAATAAGCCAACACTTATCACTCTCACAAACTTGTAACTCACTCAAGCTAAACTATAAATACCCATTCCCTTCACCATTTAGACTCTTTAGATACTCTAGAAGATAGGAAAAATTTGTACAAATTTTTTGGAAATTTTAGAAAATTTTAAAGAAAATTGGAAAATTATGCTATAATTTGGGCACAAAGTTCCTAAACCAAGAAAGGACCTAATGATGAGTACTCACCATCAATAGAGGCACCACAAACATCCTTTCTCTCCCCCAAACAACCTACCCCCAACAGTAGCCACTAAAGATTCTATTATTAGTGTATTCAATTTTCCACCTAATTTTCAAAGTTTTGTTAAAGTTATCAAATTTTATCCAAAATTTATAAATTTATTCTAGCATTATTTTAATATATTCATGTAAAATTGTTATCTTTGTAAAAGTGACTCATTTTATAAATCGCCCTTAAGAAAAGTGCCTTTTAAAATAGAATTTTGATTTGATTTCTAAAAGACCAAATCATATAATTTCCTTTTAGAAAATTTTTTGTAAATACCTTATATCATATAGATAATTGTTATGTTAAAAGTTGTTCAAAAACTTTTTCATTTGATTTGGATTAATTTTTAGTTTTTGGAAAGACTAATAAGTTGAAATTTAAGGAAAATTCACTATTTTTCAAGTTATTTTGTAAAATCTAAAATCCAAGAGTTTTTTTTTAATGATTTTGATGACATGCAATAAGTTGAGAATAGATTTTAAGAAGAAATTGTTGGATTTCATGAAAAAACAGGTTTTTAGAAGTTAAATTTAACGATTCCCACTTAGTTTCTATGTAGATTTTACAAAGATCGTTAAATTAATTAAATTTATTGAAAACCCCTCAAATATCAGTAGTAAATAGAAAAGTTAAGCTATTGTAGGTGAAGCATTTTTAAACAAGAACCATAATTATTTTTGCCTAATATATGCATTTTAGGTATATTAGTTAATTAGTGATGTTTAAGATCCTATTTGGTTGAAATTCCAGGTTTGGCACATTAATGCGGATGAGTTCTAAGCCATGTGAATTGATATCAGTAGAGTTTAAGATTTGATGGATTGGAACAAAGTGAAGAAATATGCAAAATATGAAGTTTTTTTTTGCAAAATAGAGTGAATCTAGTGCTTGTAAAAGGTTCTGTAGGAGTTTTACTGGAGCTAGTATCTATAGAAAATTCTGTAGAAGCTTCTATAGATGTTTTGATGAAAGTTAGCAACATGTAGAAGGTATTGTAAAAGCTTCCTTGATTAAGTCAACTTTAAATATAGTAATAGAAACTTTAATGGAAGGTTTCTTAGTATAGAAGTTATAATAAAAATCAATGTAAAAAGTTGTGTTAAAGTTATGCTTAGTAAAGACCATGAGTCAAGATACTTGTAGACGGTTGTGTAAAGGTTCCACAATAAAGAATGCAAATGAAGACCCTAGTAGAAACTTTAGCAAAAGGTACCAAAACATAAGATACTCTAATAGAAGATTATGTAGGAGATACTATAAACCTAAGAAACTTAGTAAGTAGAAGGTATAAATAACCCATGTATGAGTAATAGTACTTAATAATCATAATAAACTCTCAATGGATACTAAAAGAATAATAAGTTTAATAAAAGTTATAACAATTTAAATATTCTTACTTCAATGAATTGTACTAAACTAAAATATAGTTTGTAATATAAGGACCTTTGACCACAAAAGAACTGAGATATCTAATGTGCAAGACCAACAATGAATCTAGGTAAGTGGGATCATTGCTTAATAGTATTTTAGAGTAATATATAAAAGCACTTGGAGGCTGATGTGTACACTTACTTATGGTTGTAAAGTAGTTAATTGTACACACGCCACATATGTACTTGAAAGTTGTTATGTTATATTTTTGTTATGATATATATGTAATTGCTTTGTTAAATTTTCTTTGTGATTTGATTTTTTGCAATTTGGTTGTTCACTCTTAAAACAAACTATGTTAAACATTAGACCTAAATACTAACTTGATGTGCATTGCAACCTATTAAGGGAGTCGTTAAGATTTTCCGATTAAATACCAATCCTTCAATGAGGTAACTAAATTAACCTTCCCCATCCTTAAGGCCAAACTAAGTAAGAAGAGAAGAGGTTGCAACAAGGTTGACAGCATTAGGTACAAAGGTAGTCAAAGGAGGAGTTAAATCTCCATTGCATAAGCTTAGGTTGGTAAGAGGACATCATGGCCGAAGTGCAACCCCATTGTATTAAAACTCCTTGACTTGGGTTAGAGTAAATGCAATTTCTCTAACTCTAGGACAAACCAAATAACATTGTATAGATGGCATGTATTATCACCTGTTGTCCAAAATTTCTTATACTACCACTACTCATCTATTTGCCTACTAGATAATGCCATGTATATATATGCATATGCTTAAATAAACTAGCCTATAACTTTAATTCTTTCTTTAGTCTTAAACATCAACAACTTGAGTGAGCTTACTTCAAATTTACAACACGTAGTAAGGAAAATTACATATTAACCTCACATTGAACACATGAACTTGAATATAAGCTATAATGTAAGATGGAATCTATCTAAGCAAGCTTTAGTCATCACTTTAGGTCTACTAGTTGAACTACTACTCCCAAAAGCTTAAAGTCCCAATAAGAAGTCTTAAAGTCTCCAAACTTGTGCCTAAAGTCAATATATACTAAATCCTCAATTCTATATAGAACAAAGTGAGCATAAAAAAGATATAAATCAATTAGGAAGCAACTTAAACATCACACAAATACAAGTGCACAAACAATAAATTTTAACCATTTTCAAATGAAAATGCAAATGAATGTGATACAACCAAATTCTTTGTTTAGCCCCTTAACTAATTATATTCCTTTCAAATATTGCTTGTTGTTGAGATTGCGCCATAAACCATTCATTAAAACTCTAAACACTGATTTGGCTAACACAATAGCCATATTATTGTACTTTTGGCATAACACTTTGACTTTAACAATACAATGAGTCAGCTCATCTTTCTTCCTTTACCTATCACCAACCATAAATCAATAAATCTAGGGGACATGTCCCAATAGGTCACTCATTATCGGGTCGACTCAAGGTTCATGTCACAAACTTATTAGGTCGATTCATAGATCATACTACAAACTTACCTAGTCAATAAACCACATACTTACCAAGCTAATTCACATATCGTACCATAAACTTATTAGGCTATGAGCTGAACTCCATGCATTTAAATAACTCTTAGTTAGCACTCAAAATCTAGCACTATAATTATAAGTCGATAGCTTAAGCTTTTGTTAGATAAGAGTGTTATACATAACGTAAATATAATGTTCAACATGTTACCACTAGTATCTCACTATTTTGCACTATAGTTACAAATCAACTCATATTTCAATAGCTCAAACAAAAAATCATAACTTCTAGTCAAACATCTAGCCTAACACTAACATATAAAACATATGCTTTTCTTATTGATTCTTATAGATAATAAACTAACCATTTACATGTATTTGCTCAAAACTTCCATTTAAGTTCTAGGATGGCTCAAAATTGCCCTAATTACATATTTACTCAAACTTCCATAATAATTAGAAATGAAATACTCCCATTAACATCATTAGATTCTTAGTAGTTACTACAACTCAAATTAACTAATATATTTATGAAAATCCATAAGATTAATCACTTTCCAAATAAGGTAGCATCAGGAGAAATAATTATAATAAGTCACCATCAAACTAGCAACTCAAAATCATCCTCACACAAATTTAATATTACAACTTTAGAGACTATAGTCCAAAAATCAGTTAAAAACAACATTGATTGGAGTCTTGCAAACTGATTTGAATTCAAATTCAAATTCTCAAAAACCTTAGCTAATTCATAGCAATTTTAACAAAAGAATAATACCACATTAAATTACATCAAAAACTATTCTAGAAAACATTTTTCCAAAATTTTTAGTATTCATTTACTATTTTTAATAAAATAAGTAGAATTAGATTAAAAATGGATCTCAGTAGCATCTAGAGCTTCAACTCCCTTAAGCTTCCACTCCTCTAATAGCTTATCAGTAGCTTCACATTTAATCCTCAAACCCCAACTGACCCAACCCTGTAGCTTTCCTTTCTCATTTTCCCTGTTATTTCCATCTAAATTTCTTTCTAAACCTTCCTTGTAGTTACATCTCCTAATCTTGCATGGGACTAAATTTTGCTTAAATGATGCAAGTGTGGAATGGTGGAGGTCAGTGAGATTTGAGAAAGAAAAGGTTTGTTTCTTGTTAATGGTGATAATTCCCAAGACTAAGCTTGGCCATTTTCCCTCTTATATTCTTTCTTTTCCTCTTTCTTTTTTTTGTTTTTTTAAATATCTAATGCTATTGTTGTGTTGGAGTATAGTATACACCCCTATCCATTGCCACCAAAACACTCCATTTCCAATAACTAAAGTTATTGTGGTTTTTCTCTCCATTTACTACCTAAAAGTGCCACACACACATACACATGCACGCACAGACAATATATGTTTTTCTTTTCCATATTTCCACCAATTAGAATAATAATTACACATAAACATATTACCATGATATGCATTCGACCCATTACCATATTCTAACAACATGTTTCGATAATTCAACAATAATTTCATAAATTCAATAAACTATCTTTAATACCTTGTTATAAGTATATATCAGAAATTCATACTTAAGTTTCTTATGAATAACGATTTGAACCTTTATTCAGTATATATAATAAAATTAATTTATTTACATGCTAAAATTTACTAAAACAAACATTACTAGGCCATTTTTACTAAATTTGTGACCACATCATAAAGTTTGGTTTCTTTTAGCAAAACACTTAAGCCCTAGATCCAATAACTTAGAACTAAGGGTTATCATAGGTGGTGGTATAGTAGACTCAAGCACACGGCCAAAGCATATAAAGCTTAGGCAGCCTAGGCATAGGCATGCAAAGAAATTTAGAAACATGAACATGTAAGGCTTGTAAAATTCGTAGGCTACCCAAGCATAAGCACATAAGTATATGGTAGCATGTAGGCCTTTATTTTTTTTTAATGTAATATAAAAACAATATTTAGTTAGTTTTATTTTATTGATGAATTATTTAATTAATGAACTTAGCTATATTTTAGGAAAAGTATGTACCTTAAGGCTCTTCCATCTTTTTACTGTCTACTTGAATCTTACACTTAATAAGAGTAAGACATCAAAAAAATGAAAATGTAATTCTATTATACCTGTCTTCTAAAATTAAATACGCAATGAATTCCTTTAGCACTATGTTTAGATTAAGGAAAGGAATAGGAAGGAGAGGGAAAGTTAGAAAATCAAGGTACTTTTAATTGTTTGGTAAAGGAAGGAAAAGGAGAAGGAATGGATTTGAAAAGGAATTGTTTCCCTTAGGCCCATGAAAATTTATCTCTCCCTAATTGGAGAGAATAGGAAGGAATTATTTTGAAATTACACCATTACCCTTATAATAAAAGCATATTTTAAAGTTAGAGGGATTTTTTTGACATTTTGATAAAATAAATAATATTCTTATTAATTTTCCCTTTACTTTCATTCCTTCCTTATCCAAACAAGAGAATTAATATTCTTTTCCCCTCACTTTCTTTCCTCCCACTTTCATTCCTTCCTAATTCTTGCCATGTTCCCAAATATAGTGTAGAGTGCATTTACTTTATTCATGTTCACAAAAATACCAATTAAAAAAATCATCTATAATACATAAAATATATTTTTTCAAATATTTTCTCCTAAAAGTACATGAATTTTTATTTTCTAATTTGAATACTCTAATCACCACTTTTATTATTATTATGAAATAGAAACAAATAAAATAGTTTTTCAAACACCAAATTTTAAAACGATATGCATAAAACACATAAGGGATATAAAAAAGATACAAAAAAAAAAAGACAATCTACATAGGGCCTAAATCGTCTGTTTATAAATATTTTAATGATTAAATAACATTATAATAAAAACTTTAAATCCTTATTTACATTTTAATTTCTTGATAGATGAAATGGGAGACATATTAATCTTGCAATGATGAACATAATGAGAATTTTTTGCCAAAAAAAAAAAACTTAACATGAACAAATTATTAATTAATTTTTAAAGTAAAATATTATTCATCTTCCTTTTAATTTATTTGTAATTACCAAAATAGAGCTAATTTCTTAAACTAAAATTCAATATTTCTAAAGATATTTAACTAATTTACAAAAATACTTTTTAATTAAAATTGTAAAGTCATATGGAAAATTAAATAATTTTGCTATTAAAAGTCAAATTATTTATTTTTTTTAACCTTTAACAATAGGGACACTTAAACTGATGTTTTTATTAAGATAACGTTGTTAAAGAAAAGCAAATTGGGATAGAAAGAAAAAATTCCATTAACAAAGTTTTATATATTTTACAATAGATGTGGTCATGGTCATTCGACAATAGTGCAATGGAGCATTTTCATAAAAAGAAAAAAACAGAAAAAGATACAAAGACAAACTAATCATCCCCACCCTCCAACTACATCCTCTATGGTATTTAAAACTACTTATCCTCATACCATTATCACTGGGAAACCAAGAATATGAATAATCCCCTTAGCTACGGTCTTCAACATCGCTCTATTCCTTCAGGCACATACATACCTTGATGATGTTGAGGTTCATTAAAAGGTAGTAGGGGCTAAAGAGTTGTTTGTCTAAACTAAAAGCTTACTAAAATGGGACTATCAAAGCTAGAAGCACTAAAATGTCATGTAACACTAGGAAAAAGACCAAAATCATGTGTGCCTTAGTTGACCATCAAGCAATGATATTAAATTTGTCATTTCCATTAGCATTCTCTTCCATCTTTACCCATTGTTACACCTTATACACCATTAGTTCACCATAGTCTGGGCCAACATTAGAGTTGCTCCCAGCATCCTAGCTACTTCATGCAATATGTTTCCTTCATTTAGAATGCATGTTAGTTGATTAACTATTGGGTTGTGGTGGTTGAGATGGATGCTCCACTCTTCCTTTATGGAAAATGTATAAAGATTTCAACATATTTTGCACCACAACATCAAGCGTAGTTTCTTCATAGTTGGCATTATCCACCCAATGTTTAGGTAGAATTCTTAGAGTAGATTGCAAATGGTGGCAATCTTGTAATGTAGATCATGTAAAGTTAGTCTATGTAATAGGAAAGGAAGCAGGTGAAAGTAAGTTAGGAGTTTTTCAATCATTCCATCTACGATAGACTGAAGGCATAACAACCACAGTATAGAGCTATCTCATCCAATATGTCTATAAGGTTGAGGAGTACAGCATTGCCCATGGGGTAGTAGGAGATGGACATGTGATTGGTTGCCTGAAAGAAGGCCTTTGGGTTATCTCTCATTCTTTTGCATATCTTCCAATCCCTATCTCTTATTTATTTGCGGGTGATTCAGGATTAACTGTTAGTATGAATATGTTGTTAAAAAATGAAAAGACCCTCCTTCACTTGGATGAGATAATTACATACCCTTAGTTCATGAAATTCTAATAACTAGATGAGATAAATACTACTATTGGAAATAAGTACAAATATGTTGTAACAAGTAGAGAGAGCCACCCTTACCTTGTAAGCCCCATTGAGTATCTTAAATGTTGAATTCACCTGATTGGGCTATTGAGAGGTAGAATATGAGTCTTGTTACCATGGCCTCTATAGTAATCATAAACTCGGCAAGCTTCTTTTTGGCAGTACAAATGGCATTTATTGGACATCAAATCCTTGCAATTTGAGGTTTCAAACCATAAATCTCAAGACTCACATTTACTGCCAAGTTAAACATGTGGTAGACGCATTAGACAATGAAGAACTTTCTGTTATAGATCGGATTCGATGCATGCTTCAACAATCTGATTGAAGCTGTGGCCTTAAAGGCATTACCAAAGCAAACGTTGAACATTTTTCGTATATTATATGCAAGAATAGTGTCGAGTTTGGAGACAATAGCATTGCCCATGTGGGATTTAGGAAAAAAAATATAATATATGATCCTCTTCGACACCATCCATTGATTATCGATCCAATATGCTGTAATGCATATGTTATTGTCGTCAATGGCGGTTATCGGGGATTTCCACACATTCAATGTAAGAGAGACACTACAAAGAGGCAAGATAAATCATGATATTTGCATTTTCCAATTAAAAAAAAAAACATATGAATGAATGTTACAAATGAAACATATGAACCACTCGCCTTCATGGGAGGCTTGATAACTCTTTATCAGACCTCGACACATCCATTTGAAAACTTCCATTGTATCATTTCTTTTAAGGTTTATTAATCTGCATGCCAATATAGGGGGTGTAGATTCCTTGTTGCTCTCCTTCCAAAACGAAGCCTTGTAGCATGAAAGATATACCTATTGTAGTCATCATCTGTACGAAGTCGTCTCATGCATTCTTATTGTTGAAAACGAATTCCCCAAGGTTATTCGAATCAAGAACCAACATTGACCAGTTGGGCGCTTTGCTGACCTTCACTAGACGTCATCTCTCCTTTCATGCATTTCAATGTATCACCTTAGATAACCCGTACTAGGTTGGGATATACCTAACAAATTATTCTTATAAGTCTGACAATGTGCAGATTTCCCATAGGAGAGGATTATAAAGTATTGCCAATATTTAGCAGACCGCCTTCTACGTCACCTATTTGGGGATTGGGTTTGGCGGAGATGGAGTTTGTATTGCTTACAGTATTGCAAGTAGTAGCTATGGGTCCCTAACCAAGAATATAAATTTGTAGTTACATGTCATTCTTGCCCTAACTAATATAAGTATAAACGTGAACTTCAATTGTTATTTAAATAGGAAACATACCTCACTAGCATTCCCGCTTGCCATAGAAACCGGTCGTGTGCTTTATGAGGCACTGAATTGAGTGTCAAGTGTTTCGTATTCTTATTGGGCCTTAGGTTATTATATGGTTGATTCTAAAGAACCATGGGTAGAATTAATTCATCAAATTTGTAAATCTTTGGTCATGGTAAACCAAGTGTGGTTGTTCACCATACAAGTAAACGAAAATCCATGAGTCATCATACTCATTTGTGTAGGGAGTGTTTGGTTGGATTCCTCTGCTGACCTTTTTTTTTTTTATTTCGAAAAGATTGAGAGATTTTAAATGCTAAACTTAGCATTAAGAGAGAGAGTGGAAAGTCTGTAAACAATTGTAGAGCGAGGAAAAGATGCTATAGCAAATACATAGAACCTTAAAAGACAAGGGCACATTGGCAAAACGTAGGCACATTAGCCAACTTGGCCTTGTTATAAGTAAACAAGTCTATGTCGAAGGCTATGTGGAATATGCCATATGGGAATCCAACATGGGTACATTTGTGCCCAACATTTAAATTTTCTTTATCATGGGTCTAACGTATTCATGTTAAAATGATGCTAATAGTAAATATATCTACATATATAAACTATAGTTATGTCCATGACCAAAGTCAACATAGGTATGTTGGTGCTCAAAATTGTTTTGACCATGGTGCCTATGTTCAAGACTAATGTAGGCATATTGATGCCAATGTTCACCCACACTCTTAGCTATAATAGGTACCCTAATTCTTCTTTCACCTTCGTACCTTTAGCTCTTCCTCTATTCCTTCTCTTACCCAATGTCCTTACTTATATAATATCTCATTCTATATTTCTCTTCTTCTTCTTTTTCTAAAATTGTAACAATAGAAGGCAATTCTCAACCATATTGTTCTAAGAAATCACAAAAGTAATCTAAGCACCTTTGGGCTTGTTTACCTACCCTACCTCTACCTCTTAGTGCATCCACTAAAACTTTCTATGACCTCCACCTCTTAATGCATACGCCAAGACTTTTTATGAGCACCTTCCCACCTCTTATATGTAAGATCATTTTAGACATGAATATTGTACTTGTAATGTCCTTAGGACCTAATCTTATGACTTAGTTGAACTTAGTCTAGATATATGGCTTTCAAGGCATTCTTAAAGTGATAAGTTTCTTGGGATTAATTGTAAACCCTATTTTTAACGGGCCTATGATCTAACTAAGAGTATATCCTGAATGTTCCTAAAGAGCAACTAAACTAAGAACTCAAGTTTACATTTAGAAATGAATTTATTCTTTTTTTTTTTCCAATTCAAAAGCCTATTATCAATAAAACTTGAACTTGAAAAACTGTGAGCTCTAAAGTCACTTAAGACCCCAAACCCTAAAACAATTAAGGACTTTTAACCCTAAGCGACTAATTGATAATTTAATTTGAATAATTTCATTCAACTCTAGAAAATTGCACAATTTTATAAGAATCGAATCATAATTTATAAAACAATGCAAGAAGTAAATTCTAAAAAAATTTCCTATTAAACAATGTCCTTATCTTCATGCCTAAGCCTTACATATAAATAAGTAGACCACCAATCACTTTAAATAACTTATCAATTGAAAGTTGAGATCATTTATCAATTGATAACTTATCAAAATCTAGTGATAAGACACTTTTCTTATCACCCCTTCACTTATACTACATATGAACAAATTATCACAAGATTTCACATGCTTAACTTTAATAAATGAAACAAGATAATTCCATGCCCAAAAGGACACCCTTATGGCTAGTTTGGACAAGCAAGAAAGGGGGGTCATGCTTTTATCTTTTCATCCATCAATCACTTTATCTTACACTTTACTATTCATCCCTTAATGCTTACATCATCAATAGTTTCAATTGTTAACTTTTGTGTAAGCTACAAGATAACCAAATCAAGCTTCTTAAATACACATTTACCCCATTCCCCAACCAACCACTCTTTCTCCTATTTCTCTTACTTTCAATTTCATTTTCACTTCCTTTTTCTCTCACTTGAAACCAACACAAAAGTAGAAACAACATTACCTCACAAAATCTTTCACTTTGCCGCCACTTTCCAAGCTTCCACTCACGGCACACTCAACTTCTTTTTGTGCCCTTCTTTTCCAACATTCAAACTTCTTTAAAACTCTTAGAACATTCTCCAAACTCCACTTCAAGGCACAACTCGGGTTTCGAAAAAGGTGCAAGAAGGAGGAAGTGAGATAAAGAGCATAAGTGGAACCTTAGTACACAATCTCCATACTTTTGCTTTGTAAACGAGTAAGTATTTCTTTGTATTAGTAAGTTAGTGTTCATGTTAGGAGCCTATAATTTCTTGAAGTTATGAGTGTGATAATATGTTGGTATAACATCAAAGACCACCTTAAGAAACAAACTTATGAAACCGTTACATGAAGTTGTAATATGAGCATGTAAAGTTAGTGTTTTGTAGAGATATTTATTTAACACTTTGAATGGAAGATTTTAAGATGAGAAAATCTTGAAACGAGAATTTGAATGAAAGAGGGACATGTTGGATGGAAGAATTCAAAGGTCATTTGGATGTTGATTTCATTTTTATTAAGTTGAATATGCTCAAATCTAGACTTAGGTTAAGAAAAAATCCATCATATGAAGTTTTATGAGGAAACCAACTTTGTAAGACATGAGATATGATGTAGAAATTGTAATAAGTATGAGATCTACTATTTTCATGAAAAGTATGAGTCAAATAACCCTCTCATGGAAAAGAAGTTGAGCTAAGATTTAAATACAAGTAACATATGTTCATGATCTAATACCTAAATTTAAGAAAATGATGAAACAAACTAAAAAACCAAGTCAAAAGTTCTCATATTCAAACCGACCAGATCGAGAACATCCTTAAAAGATACTTAAAAATATGATAAAAGTAAGTAAACAAAGTGAAAAAACCAACCAAGGTAAGTATGATAAGTATATTAAACTTAAAACTCAAAACCGAGCTTAAAATTTCCAAAACGAGTCTTATACACTAAGTTGAACCACCCTTAAATTTCTTACCAGCAACTTGACATATCAACAAGAGTTGTTTTAAGACTCTCAAGAAACCCACAAGATACTCCCTAAGCCTAATAAAGTGGTTAAATTTGAGTTGGATAAAAAATAAGCCCATTTGATAACTTAAGCCCACTTAAGAGCCCAAAAAGTAGTTGATAGCCTTAAGAGTGTAAATCAAGGTTGTAAATCTGACCTCAAGGAATATTTTGAGATTAGAATGAAATCTTAAGGCCAAGCCTAAAGGATTTTTTAAGTTACCAAAAAGCCCATTAACCAAACAAAGCCCAAAAGCACTCTAAATTATGAGGATCGCTACTGTTCTAACCTATGGATAGATTTGTGTACCTCATTCAAAAAATCTAACCTCACCACGTTAAAGTAGACTAAAAAATGATGAAGATTGACCATATGATCATAAAAATCAAATTTAAAATGAAAAAGTTATAGGCGATTGAACTTTCAAATAAAATTGAGAAAGATACGAAAACTAGTCGAGAGTGTAACTTAAGGGATTTTAACTTAATTTTCTAAGTTTTATTTCAATCCCTTATAGTATTATAATTTCAATGACTAGGGGACAATACGTACGAAGACGACTTGCCCCTAAACTACTTTGACTAACTACATGGCAGAGTGAATAAATTTCTGATGACTCTTTACTTGATTTTGCTTCTAGAATAGATGCACATAAACTTATATTTATAAATTTGGATACTTGTAGGATATGAGAAACGCATATGTATGAATTTGTGAACTGAATGCTATAACTTGTTAATTATATAATAATGGGAATTGTTGTGATAATTTATATGTGTGATTGTATGGAATGAAACTGTTTGATACCTTGAAAATCGGGTTAACCACTTGTATGATTAAGAAATTAAATGGATCATGCTTTCCCCATAATTGCATTTGGAAAACACCGACTGCCGCTTTACACAGAAGATGGAAAGGGGCTTACAAGAGGAAGGCCTCCTATAAGATTGGGTACTAGCTATGTCATCATTTTTATTAAGTTTCTATCCTAAGTTAATGAGCTTACTAGGCGCCGGGAGACGCCAACCATCAATGAGGGGTCGTGTCTTCTGACTTCTGCTTAGGCCGTATGTTTGTGGATTGTGAAGGCCACTACGCCGCTAGACATGGGATTTTAAAAATATGATTTATTATTTGATAAAGAAAGTATATACATATATATATATATATAGTTTTGTTTTAGCTTAAGTACAATAATGCAAATGAAATAAAACTTAAGGTCTAAAACTTGGATCTTGGTTTAGGTCAGTTAATTATCTCTAAACCCCGATTATAGGGGGCGTAATGCTGAGTCGTATGTAGTTCCTAAGCCATTGCATATGTTATTTGACATACTAATTATTCATCCATCCATATGATTGTGCATCTAATAAATTTCTACCATGTAGTACTAATGAGGGTATTTATCTCACTAAACTTAAGCTTATACCTTGACAGATTTCTTTTGTTGTAGGAAAATCTTTTCGCTAATCTGAGCCGAAGGATGCCCGAAGTGAGTCTCTAATGGAGACAGGTTGAAGCAATTAGGAAACGAACAGGAAATTTTGTAATAGTTTTGTAGATAACTAATTACTTCTATATTTTTGTTTATAATATAGATTAAAATTTCTAATGTAGTTCCCTTATGAACTGCATTTATTTATAATATCCTTTTGGTGTAGATCTTACGAGTCCACACGTCTAGTTAATTTATACCTTATAAGTAATTTTAGTTAAATTGCTCTATATTACTTATTTATGGGTCGGGTGGTAACGTATAATGGAAGGAGCCTTATATATTATTTGAAAGGCCTACAATCAGCAAGAGGATTGATAGTAGACCTTTGTACGGTATACGGCGACCTACCATAACAACGATATTGTTGGGTCATAATATTAATAGAGTTAGATGATGGAACATATATGGACTTAGTTTACATATATTACTAAAATATGACTACCAATATAGTCCTTCAAGATGATGACCTCATGCCCTAGCATGAAATAAAGTAAGATGTTGGCTTCATCACAACATACGTGTGCGATCAAATTCTCTATATTACCATCAATGATTTATTTAGTTAACCTAGTACTAAGGATGTAAATATGCAATTCCTTAGGACATGTTAGATACCTTTTAGCATGTCTTTAAGTAATCAATATGTCCAAGAAAAAATTGGGGTCAACATTTAAAGTGTGTTATTATTGGGGATCTTTTCCTACATGCCTAAATTCTCCACCATATGATCACCAATTTCATCACCCCATTGTATTACACCAACTTTTTTCATCAAAGAATATCTTTTCCTCCTTGATTGTTTGATGTTAAGGGGATCAATCTACATCAACCATATTATTAGCCGTTGCTTTATGTGTACACTCACATAGAAGGACAAGCATCTTAACTATAGCCGACTCATCATGTACATTCTTTTAGCTAACAAGTTCAACTTGCATAAGTATGCATTGTATAAGACAAAGACTATTTTTTACTTGGTGGTAGTAAAGAAGAAACTACACTTCTACTGTGATGAACATATTAGTCAATGGGTCAAGTAAGGGCAATAGAAGGAAATTTAGAACAGGGTAAGGGCACCTAACTAGATGTTGAGGACTATGACATTGTCCTATGAGGTTAAGATCAAGGGGAGGAGGTCATTGACAATAGGAACAATAATAGAAACTACGCCTCTACACCATGGAAGAATTGCTTAATCAATTTAGTCAAAGATGACCAACTAATAAGATCTAACAAAAATCCCTTTGGTATTTAAGGAACTATAGGGGATTTTCAAACCTTAGCTAGTAGCATGGAGACTTGAATTACCTAAATTTGAGATCACTGAAGGAGACAAGATGTTAGGATTGAAGAGTTTTACGTGTAACAATAAGCATACTTTAATTGGTGAAACTTTTAATATCTACAATCACCATCACCACCTCTCCCTGCCCCCTTCCCATAATGATGGTATTCTTTATACACACCATTAGATGAATTTTAGAATTATTTATTTTCATTTCCTTCTTTCATTTCTCCAATTCTAATATAATTATGATATAAGTACTTAAACTTTCATGATTTTTCATCCTATTACCTAAACTTAAATTTGTTGATTTTAGTACCTTACCCATTTAAATGAGACAAATTAGTATCTTATGACCATTAGTATGAAATGGTAGGATAATAATATACATACATCAACTTTCATTTTATTTTCATTTTAGTTCTCAAACTTTATTTACTTATTTTTTTCATTTTAGTACCTTAACTTTTTAAAATGAAACAAATAAATATTCTTTATTATAACCTTTGTAAAAATGTTAGAAAAAATCACCAAATAACAATGAACGATTGCAACATATTTTAAAAAAATGAATAAGAAAGAATAGACCCTAATCTTTAAATTTTAATTAATATGACTTTTGTAGTATCTAACTTTTGCTAACTTTTATATTGCTAAATAAAATCTTATGCATACTGTATCATTATTTATCAATAATAATAATAGATAAATAGATAAATGGGAAAAGATTGACAATGGATATATATTAACCAAATCAATTATGGTTGAACTTGTTGGTGTAGAGCGAACTACTTTTAACTCTATGTTGACAAAGGGTTAGCATGATTTTAAACATGTTAGAATGGAGAAGATTATGAGTTGATGTAAAAAAATTTTTATCGAGTTAAAGCTGAAAAAAGATTAACAAAGGATTGCTTTAATTAATGTAAGCTAAGTAATAATTAAGATATGATGTTAAACTAAAGCTAGAAGGAAATTAACAAGACATTAATTTCTTAGGCACTTTCCCATTTTTACCATTCTTTCCTATCTATTCATTATTATGGTTGTCATCCTTATTGTTGTCCTTTTTTTTATTATTGTAATTAATGATGATGATGATGATAATAATAATAAATGCATAATTTATTTGGAGATATAAAAACTCTCAAAGGTTGTATACTATTTGCAAAAATCATATGTGCAAATAAAATTTTAAGAACCAAACCTATTTTCTCTCTTTTTCAAAAAATTTCTTTCCATATATTATTGTTATTGTTGTTTTATTAATTGTTTATAATATTTTTATAAAAGTTAACATAAAAAAATTATTTATTTATTTCACTTTTAAAAAGTTGAGGCACCAAAAAAAATTTTTTATTAAACACTAAAATGGAAATAAAATGAAAGTTGATGTACTTTTATTATTATCCTATTATATCACTATAACCATTGTTATAATATAGATACTAATTTTTCTCATTTGAAACGTCGAGGTATTAAAATAAAAAAATTTAAAATTTAGGTAATAAAATAAAAAAGAATTGAAAATTGAGGTATTTTTACATATTTATCCCAAATGATATAATATAATATTAATTTTATTTTTATTCTATTACTTCACAGCTCTTTTACTTCTCAAATTAACAACATAATGTTAAATTTTATTCTCTCAATTCTCAATTGCTCAATTTTTAATGTTTAAATAATTTTTCATGTTCTATGGTTATACTAATACATATAAAAAAATATTTATAACATATATATTTATATAATGTAATGTAACATATAAATTTACATATGACTTCAAGTTTTATAAAATCTAAAATGTGGATTTGTCAATAATAGAGAAATACTAAATACTCATAAAGTAAGCAATAAGTAAATACTAAATAGATATATGTGTTTTTATGTAGTACATACGTATTTATGTCATACGTAATTATTTATATATGTATTTACGTAACCAATGTAATATACATATTTATGTCATATGCTATATGTGTTTTTATTATATAAATACATACATAATATCTGCCATATGTATAAAATATAAAGTACGGATATTTATTTTCATTTAGTGTACGACTTATTAGTTCTTAATAAAATAAAAGTAGAGTTTCTCCAATTATTTTATGCATGTAACTTTCACAAAAATCAAGTGAAATGGAAAGTTCGCATATTTATTTAGCAATTTGCAATTTCTATTTTTCAACTTGTTTACAAATTAGTATTTACTAAATGCGGTAATAATTCCTATGACTACAAACCCTCCAAGTTTCGCTCATTGTTTTCCTTGTTTTGTATATCTTGGACTTCAATTAATTTAAAAATTTGAACTAAATTTTTAATTAACCACTCCAAACCTTTTTTTTTTTTTTACAATTTTTTCATACCTATCACATCAGTAACATCATGGGATAATACTGACAATCATCGGAAAAAAATAAAATAAAAAAGGGTCGAATAAGCAATTTTACCATTGCCATTGGAATCCAATTATAATCATCTGGGCTGGCACACAAATCAATGAGCAGCTCGCGAGAAGCATAGGCACGTGAGCATACAGGCCTATAGACATATGAGCACAATGGGATGAATCCGCAAAAAGCACGATCACATAAAGCAAGGAAATTTGAGCACATGAGCCCGGGTGGACCATCTATTTACCAGCAAAGAATTAGATTCCCTAAAATAAGAATAAGAAATAAACAATGGAACGAAACGAGGGACATTGTGGGCAGTAGAGAAAACTAGGAGGCCCAAAATCGTGCAATTATGACTTCCTTTCCCGCAGCATATTCCCCTCGTCCCGGTCTCTCGAACCCTCGGGCTATAAATATCCGTCGTCCTTAGCGTTCTCAAACCCTCTCTCGATCTAGCCCAACTCTCGTGTTCTCCCTCTTTCTCATCCTTTTTTGGATCCATCCGAGAGAGTGCTTTAACAAGTCCTCCAATCATGTTGGTGTATCAGGATCTTCTTACCGGTATGCCTTTCTCTATATCTATGTTTGTGATTGGTGCACAAATCGGTTAATCGATTTTCAATTATATGCTTTTTGGCCTTTCCATGTTGTTTGGGGATCTGGGTTTGAGTAATTTATTGGGTTTTTGTTAGATCTGTGTAAAGTTTAATGATATATGTGTTTAATCCCTTTTTAATCTGTGTACAATATAAAAGTTGCGAACTTTAGGTTCGATTATGTATAATTGTAGCTTGCAACTTGATCTGATTTAAAGATTTTGAGGGTTTGACTCGTGATGTTTTAGAGAAAGCAGTATTAGGAGTTAATATTGCAGTGAAGTATTTGTTTGCTTCTTACGTGTAAAAAGATGTCTATCCCAATTTGGTTATGAGAGCTTTTATTATTTAAATAGATGTTGAACTCAGCAATTCGACGCTGCTCTAGGCGGATAAATTTGCCTCTATTAAGATGCCTATCCCGATTTCTTAATCTGCTTTTTTGGTTTATTTTTACTTGTAAGAATATATGGATATGTGTTTTCTATATTCAGGCTGGATATTCCTTGTTTCTCAGTCTGTTAGAAAGTTATTGGCTTTAATTACAGGCAGTTGTTTGTTTAGTTGGATAGTGCTTGTGCAAAAACAAATTGGATGTGATTTCTATCTTGGTTTATATTGACATCATGTTCGTGGTACTATGCAACGAAGGAATTGGAATTAATTACTTTTGCTCTTGATTTACTGCTGTACATTTAATTACCGACACAAAATATCCCAAGTCACAGCATGTAGGACAGGCAATTATCTAGTCACTCTATTCTGAACGTGGCAGTCTCTCTTTTTTTTTTTTTTTTTTCCTTCTTCTAATTAAAATATTGACGAATTTTGATGGGCTTTTATTAACTCATATCATATTTGATATTTCAGGTGATGAACTTCTCTCGGATTCCTTTCCATACAAGGAAATCCAAAATGGGATTTTGTGGGAGGTCAATGGAAAGGTTTGTCTCTTATGATTAATTCTTCTTTTCTGTTGTGTTGGGAATGTTATTTATCTTTACATAGGGTTGCGTTTACATCTTTCTATGAGATCAACAATTTTAAATGATTCATTATTCCTATATAAAGGTTTGACTTTTAGTTTTCTTTATTCAGTGGGTTGTCAAGGGTGCGGTTGATGTAGACATTGGTGCAAATCCCTCTGCTGAAGGTGGGGAAGATGAGGGTGTTGATGACCAGGCTGTTAAAGTGGTTGACATTGTTGACACCTTTAGACTTCAGGTTAGTTGTGGAAATGCTTCTTGCTTTAACTCCTCCTATGTTCTATGCAGAGTGTAAATGGTTGGTCTTGATGTTGTAGGAGCAACCTGCATTTGACAAAAAGCAATTTGTCACATTTATGAAGAGGTATATCAAGCTCTTGACACCCAAGCTGGAGGGGGAGAAACAAGAAGAATTCAAGAAAAATATTGAGGGAGCAACTAAATTCCTGCTCTCAAAGATCAGTGACCTTCAGTTGTAAGTGTCCAGACACAGCACTCTATGGTTCTTTTAAATTATCGAGTAATATGTAGTGCTCGTTGTGACTCACTTGCCAAACAAAATTATTTTATGTTCTGCAGCTTTGTTGGTGAGAGCATGCATGATGATGGGTCATTGGTGTTTGCTTACTACAAGGATGGTGCTACTGACCCGACATTTTTGTACTTTGCCCATGGCCTGAAAGAAATCAAATGCTAAGAAGTGACATTCTAGGTGTCCAACATTTATGTGTGCGTTAGTTTTAGCTTTAATTATAGTTGGACAACATTATGCACTTTTCATTGGGATTTTGCTGTTTCAATGACTACTATGCTGCAGCATTTCTTAAAGCTTCTTTTTTCATCTCTATTCAATGTCTTAAAGAGGCTAAGTTATTTTCATATGATTTTGAAGGTACGGATCTTATTTGGTGTAGTCTAACTACATTAGGTGGTAAATACGCAGACTGAGATGTTGATATTTTGGCTTCTTCAGAGGCCTCTTGAGTGTTTTCATTGGATGTATCTTTTCTGCTTAGTGTTTTTCGGTTTTCTTGTGGCCTATGTTTAGTATATTTTTGTTACAGAAGGTTTTGGGGGGTGGGGGAAGTTCCACCAGCGGCAGACAGTTGGATAGGGGTAGGTGTGTGTGTGTGTGTGTGTTTTTTTTTGGGGTGGGGGGTGGGGGGGTATGTGTGTGGTGTGGGTTGGTGGGGGCTGTGGTGGTGAGATACGCTAGCCTGTTGCCTCATTATTTTCATATATACTGAAATTTCACGTAGAAAAATGAAATGTGGGATTTGCATTCTTTCATCTACGCACTGGGTTGATTACTTTTCGTCCCCATATTCAGCATATCTTAGCATTGATGATCCTTCCAGACATCTTGGTTAGGGCTTAGTTTAAGAGTTGAAGCTGCTTTTTTTTTTTCTTTTTTTTTCTTTGTTTTTTTGGTAAATAGGATCTAAGAGTGTGTTTATAAAGAGTTATTAAGAGAAAGTTGTTAAGACTTGCTACATCATCTTTATCGGGACTTACAAGTAACTCTTTACTTTTTAAAAAAGTACTTAATGGAAGTTATTTATCAAATTTTTTTATTTTATGGATCTCATATTATCATTACTATTAAATAATATATAAAATGTATTTATGATAAATATTAAATGGTATAAAATTCTTCCATCAATTTTTAATAATATTATTATTACATAAAAATAATAAAAACATAATAAATAAAAAAATGATTTGTCTTTGCATATATGTTGTGGATAGACTTAAAAAAAATATCGTTTTTTCATATTTGAGCAATAACCAAATGAACTATTGAGAAAGAAAAATGGAAGTTTTCTAAATGAGGCATACATTAGTGAATAATTAATCATATCAATAAACCAAGGATGATTGATATAGCAAACAAAGTTCAATTTATTGGTGACAATAATTAAATTAAAATCAACACAAGTTGAAAAAATAACATGAATGATAATTATATCAAAATTGCATAAAATAGATAATATCGTAGCATATGAAAAGAAAAGTGAATTAAAAAAAAAAAAAACAAGCCAACATAAACATGAAAATCATTATTTTCTACTTATTCATTTTTCGTAGTAGGTGCAAATTGCTGCTACACATGCTCAATTAGATTGGATTATAGCTGACGATGTTTAACCCTATCAGGAAGTTAAATATTGTTATGAATATAAGTTGCATACTTTTCAATATGCTGTGAAAGACATGTGGTGTAGAGTTAGTACTATCTACAGACTTGTATTCTTGAACTTGGAAATTGAAATTATAGTTATCTCGTTTGTCTTCAATAATCATATTATGTAATACTATGCATGCTCTCAATAATTTAGCCTCTAACTTCTTGATCCCACGTTTGTAAAGGGTTATGGATTATAGCGAAACAAGAAATAAGCTTGGAGAACTCCAAAAGCTTGTTTAACATCTTTTCTATATTCTTCTTACTGCTTAGCAAATAATTTATCTTTTGGACTATGTGAATACGAATAAATTTAACAAACGTTGACCACTCAGAATATATACTATCCATAAGATAATACCCGATATCATAGTTTCTACTGTTGACATTGTAGTAGACTGACATACGTCCTTCTAAAACATCATCAAATAGGGGTGATCGATCCAACACATTAATATTGTTATTGGAGCTTGGGACACTTAAAAATACATACCAACCATATTTTAAGCGTCGTATGAAGCTATAGCTTTAAGCATAATTGTTGGAGAACCATGATCTCCTCAAGTATACATACCTTGCCATGAAACTAGACAATTTCTCCACTTCCAATGTATACAATCTATACTTCCTGACATATCAAGAAATCTACATTGTCAACTACATAAAGTAAATGATCAATAACATAATGATTAGGTTTGCGTAAGTACTCATCACCAAAGCATGTAATAATAGCTGTAGCAAACTTCTTAACACATTGTAATATCGTGCGTATGGCCATTTGCATGTAATCAACTAAAGCATTACCTACTACACCATATGCCAACATCTGAATAGCAGTAATGCACTTTTGTAGCATTAAAAGATTGGGATGATCGACAGCGGTCCTCTTTTGTTTCAAATAGGGAGAGTAATCTTAAAGTGCTTCAACGATGCAAAGGAAACAATCTTCCTCGTATAGAATCTTTGTCGAAATTGCTCATTTGTATAAATTGGTTGTTTGAGAAGTTATCGATATACAAACGATTATAATACTCTAAACGACCTCTATTTATGTACTTTCACTTACAGTCTTCCGGTTGAAGAGCACTTAGATATTTGTGGTAATATATCACTCACTCGCTCAATTATCTCGCTCTACAAAATACTTAACTCCGATAAAAAAAATTTGCCAATGCCCTTCATATTTTTGTTTTGCTCAGAATCAGAGCTAGTAGAGGTGCTTGAGTTGTTAAAGTTTCTTATTGCCATAATGATTGTTGAGGTAAAGGATATTGTAAGTTTGAATGAAAATGAGAAATGTAAGAGTGTAGTTTAAAGTCTTGCCTTATTGGATATATAGAGAATTTAGGACAACAACTAGTTTATAACGACTAGTTTGCAACGACTACTTTATAACGGCTAGTTTATAACATTAAGCAATTTGCAATGGTTAGTTTTTAAAATCTCCAACTACATTAAGAATAACATTCATATTAGATAGATACATTAAGTAATATTAAATCTACTAACTACATCAATATGAACTCATACATAGCATTAGATAGATTAAAATTATGAAGTCTTTCTTTTGTTAAGGATCTCCTAACTCATCTCTTTAAACCATTACTTTTGCTGCTCATCCATTTTTGAAAGATTGATAATTATTATTGTTCCCATTCCATGCACTTTCGATGTTCTTATTCAATCTTGCAATGTTCCTTCTCCTTAATCGTTTCAAGCTCTTTTCCCCTTTGCTCAACTGTTTTACGAAGCAACTCAACTCTATTACAGTCTGCTGCTATCATAGTTTACTCCACTTAAGTGTTGTAGTTCTTGTGCCAATCCATCAACAATCTTTTCCATTCCTATCTTCGTATTTCCTTTCCTCTTTGCTGTCGATTTACTAAGTCAACGAGTGATTTGCTCACTTTCCTCATTATTGTTTGGTAAATCATGTTTAGAAGATGAGCTAGTATATGCACAGAGTGTATTGAGGTTGGTCCGCTTACTTTGGAAGCTCTTTGCATTATTGATTTGAGACATCCATTTGGGCTCATTACGTAATATCACCCAACAATGTTCAACCGTATACGATCTTTTCTTGTTGTTTCTATAAAGATCATGAGCATCCTTTATGTAATCATACTTGTTCTTCCCACTCGCCTTTTTATTTGGTCATAACTTACACCAACTTTCATCACGTCCCTTCCTATTTTCAACCATTAGGCTTTGCATTGCTATTACGTGTGTTTCTCTTGATTTGTTCGATTCTCTATGGCTTGTCCCTCTTCAAAACTTTCATGGACCCGTTGCCAAAAAGTTTGTAATGGTTAATTGTTTCCAATAATAGGATCTTTACTAACCCTTATCCATGAGTGGATAAGAAGTTTGTCATCACTATGATCTCATTTTTTCCTACAACCTTCAACCGATTCAATTTCCTTTACCTCATCATCGCTATTTTTTTCTTTGGGAAATTGTCGGTGATGCAAGTTTGTATTGTCGGATGTTCATGGTGTTTCATTGAAATTCGATTGAGGAGTTGACCCAAATGGCAAAAATTGTTGGCTATAATTATAGGTTGGGTGTTAAACATATGGGAATTATGGTGGTGCCTTACCTATCAAGTTATGATAGAAATTTTGTGGATTTTGGTTCTTGATAGAAAATTTGGAGGGAATTGGTGATTTGGTGTTCCTTGAAAATAACTACTAAATGAAAAATATGAACCACCTTGTAAATTTGAAGATATTTGCATATTTTGTGAGTTTATAGATTGCTCAAAATGTAGAAAATTAGGAGATTTGTTAAGTTCCATTGCTAATATCAAATTAGAAGTAAATAGATTTGAAAAATAATGTAAAGTGATAGTAAATTTAGAGTGTAAAACTCATGCGATTTTACTATTATTTATAGGAAAATTTTACATAAAAAAAAATCAAAATGTGGTCATTATGCAATTTCAATGTCTTCCTCTAAGCCATAATTCATTGTAAGAGATGAAAATCTCTAATAGCACAATGCTACCTTCAATTGATTTATTAAAAAAATAAAAAAAGCCTAGTTCTAATAAGCTAAAAGCTTGCCATATGATTAGAAAATGGGGGTACCTTATGTGGTACCCAGTGACTTCTAAGCATCCTTGCGTGTTTGCAATTTATAAAGGCTAAAGGGGTACTTGGCATGGGAATATGTGTCAAGTATCTCTTGTAAACATACTCTAAACTTTTATACCGCTAAATGTTATAAAATGTGGTACTTTTGGGTAAATAGAAAAGTAATTGTACTTTTATGCTATTAAATCTGAGCATTTGTAATGGGGACATCTCACCTCTTGTCTCTTTGTGACTTCCTTCAGATTATTGCTTTTAGTCTTGTAGCAACTTTCTCTCCTGCCATTTAATTTGATTAAGGATGAAAAAGTGATCATTTCAAATTTTTTTTTTATAGGGTTGGTGTTTGGTTAGAGAATCTTAATTGGTCTCTATGGTTTGTAATATATATCCAGTTAAGTTTTCAAGTCTAATATAGTTAAGTCTAGTTTAAGATGAGTAACTAATTCCATGTAATCTAGTCAATAACAATCTAGTATAGCAAACTAGTAAGGTATAATCAAGCTTAGAGATAAACATATATGTATGCGTATAAACAAGCTACTTATAGGTACAATCAACTATAATTTTAAGTTTCCAAATACTATAAAATAGTAATCTGAAATGAAATTACGTGTTACCTTTCATTTGCTTACTAAGGTGTGACCTATGATATGCCTTCATCGCTAATCTCTATAATATAAATGCCATTTTAGTATTTATATAATTACTATATTTGTCGGTAGTTGCAAGCGAGTGGTCCCTTATCTAATGGTGGTAGCGACCTTTCACTTCTAGAATCTTTTTAACCCTTTGAACTCAATTTCCCTTATTTTCCACTTGATTTTGTATAATTTTTCCTAATTTCTCTTTAACTCACCTTAAACTTCTTCCATTTTTACTAAGTTCTACCGATGCTAAAATGATTTTCAAGTGACCACTTATGCTGTTATAATGTGAAGAAGTGGTGGAGGAAATTTTTGCCTTTTCAAGTGTCACAATCCCTTAATATAATGTATGTATTACATGTCAAGAAACTTCCCAAAGTACCTTAATTTTCTCCTATAGATTGTTACGCCACTTACAAACATTCCTAAGCTGGCACTTGGCTTTTCTTGTTTTTTATAGATTTTTCTTTGATTAATTAATATATTTTAGTATAAATTATGTATTTTTAGAAATTTTAGGTATATACATACATATGTAGAATTATATTTAACGTAAAGAAATACTCATAAATATTATTCACATTATTTTACAATTTTTAATATGCATATAATTTATTTTAACTAACTCGTTAATTATTGGAACTCGTTTCGTGCATTTTTTTATAAATATTTAGTAATATATGTATATCCTATAAATGTAATATTTAATTATTTTATTAATTTATTTTCTTAAAACCAAACTCGTGAGGCTACTTTTACTAATATTCCTAACTTTATTATAAAATTAAATCTTCATTGGACAATTTTTGTGATCACTCTAAATTTTATGTACCATTTCCAAACCATCCAATTTTAAGCTCACCACAAATTTTCGCAAGGTCCCATAAGTTGCATTGAAATAGAAAAGTGAAATAAAGGACAATCATAAAATTGACACTTATGACCTTAGTAAAATAACATTCATACATCTATTTTGTAAAAATAACAAAGTTAAAGTACATAAAATATTAATATTATAAAAAACGCCAATTTTGGCAAAATGAAAAAGGCACAAAAAGCCTTCTTTGGTGCTTTAATAATATAAATGACTATAGTCGATGAGAGAAGCATGTGACTATCTCTTTTAAATTGTATATTGTAAAACAAGTGGAGTGATGACTACTAGATAAAGTAAACAAGAATATGACACTTCTATATTAATGTTATGAGGGTTAATATTACGGTTTATGCTTTAACTTTGTTACTTTTTGCAATTATGACACTTGAAGTTTCAATTTGTCTAATTATACACTTAATTAAAGATTTAATTGTCATTATCTATATTTTAGTTAACTTTAATTTATATTGTTAGTTCAATCAATACGATCAACGAATGAGGTTGCTACCTATGGCCTTAGGAGGGTTACGCGATCTCTTACAGGTGGTTACCGACCACTAACTACAAAATAATGGGTAGCGATTGATACAAGATAAGCGTACTTCTCAAATTATAGTAAAGCAAATTTGAGTTTGAATGTCGATCCCTTAGAGACCTTGAGTACTATTACTAACCTTAGCTTTATTATTTAACTAAATAAATTCAATTTGAAGAATTCAATTCTTTAAATTAAAATTGCAACAACAAATTAAATTAAGAAAATAATCAAGAATTGAAAACTCAATGTCATACTTAGATCTTGATTCCCTAAATCTATATATGCAACTTCTCTAAAGATAATCTAATTCAATCTTTAATTTTTCTTAACCAAAAAAACTCTCTTTTAAAGTTAATAACTTCTCCACGCTTATTAACCCTAATCTTTAGATTATCTAATATAATCTCTTCCTTATAGTATATTTAAGATTGTATTGGTATGTAGTGAATTCTCTTAAAAATAATATTAAAGAAAATATTATTGATCTAGAAGAATCTTGCAATTTATTTCTAACATTGCACAAACTCTCATCAACTGAGATAAATCTGATTATACAAGAAATCTCTTGATCTTTTTGTATAATATCATATTTAAATTAATTACTTTCAAAATTATCAATCTAAAACATGCAAGCACACATAATTGATTCAAAAAGAATAAAGATCTTCATTAGATATAAATAAACCAAGTGTTACATGCGAGATCTAGGTTCCATAAGATTTAAATACTAAAGATTTACTCTCTACACATTATGGAGTAACGATCTAAAATCAAAGAATAGAGAAAAATAAACGGAAGAATCATGAAATCTAAAAAAGTTTGAATCTTGAAGTCTTCTTTGTGTCTTGCTCTTTGAATGTTCTTAACTTAAAAAACTCTCAAAAAGTCGTGTCAAAAGTTCTATCTAAAAAAACCCTAATGAAGCTTTATATAGGAAATGAACTTAAAATTTATGGGAATATCATAAAAAATCACTAATTAAAATAGTCAATTTAAAGCTTATCAGCTACCCACTTAAAAAATGTGGGATATGAGACCTATTGATCGCCATGGGTGGTAGAGCTCGGCTTTATGGGGGTTGTGTGACCCTTTTAAGGCCGTGGGTAACCACCCCATTGGCTTATCTTGCTTAATGGACTACCATTATGAATATGAGGTAATTAAGGTATATATGATAATAACTAAATTTTCAATTAAATGCATAACTAGACAAGTTAAAATTTCAAGTGTATTATTGCAAAAAATGGTCAAGTTGAATTGTAAACCATGACACTGTCCCAATTAATACCATTGTTAGTAGTTGATAAAGCTTACTATTTGGGTGAATTTTATCAATTCTTTTGGACCAATAAACCCATCTTTGTGATGTAGTGAGTTTTCTAGCCCCCCTCCCCCCCTCTTCCCCTTTTTTTTTGGGGCAAGATGGCAACTTATCCTATACATAAGTCATCAAATTTAACTTACCTTTTGATATCATGTAATTTTTTTTCTTTTTTTTTTAAATCTTTTAATTTGATATAATGTCCTATAAGTGAAATCCTTTGTGATTGGTAACAAACTATATTCTCTTATAGGGGTGGAGAAGATTTGATTCTTTCCTCTTCTATCCTCTATTAAATTATTATATGAAAGTGTGACACATGGGGAAAATGTAAATACAAACAATGAAAACTAAATAAATATAGGAATTAATTGAGAAAGGGAAATAGAAAATGCATTAAGATTTAAGAGACAAAAACCTTCAATAGAGTAAGAAAAATCTCGTCGACAAACAAAGAAAGGTAACTTCAATGGAAATTACAACATGTAATCTCACAAGAGTAAAATAACATCTCTTACAAATGTTACTCTCACTCATGGAACCTTAGACTTTGATCTTTATTTATATAGGAATATAAAGTCGAAAAAGTAAATGCTAGAGGATGAATTTTTTAATGTTGATTTTAAATAGACTATGAAACTCATTCATTATTCATATAGAGCACTAACTTTGTTAAAATGGTGCAAATACATGACAAACATTAGTGGCGTAAAAAGAGAATGCCATCATGTTTAAGTAGGGAATAAACTTGTGTATGAACATTCATCTTTGATATGTAATTTCCTCAATATGAAATACGTAAGTTATGTACAGAACAAGTGAAATGAGAAATAAAAAAAGAGATTGATTGGGGGGCTTGGTTAACCAACTAAGGTTATCGTTAAATACTCATGATCTTAAATGTCTAACAATAGCTTATGAAACTGAAACACCTTAATTAGTTAGTCTAGTATTTTATTTATTTTATAAACTCCTTAAGTTAGTATTGCTGGAAATAAAAAATTAAGGTCTCAAATTAATTATTTTTAAGATCCTTATTTTACGTAGATATTGAGTACATTAAATTTAGATTTTATGTATATGATACAATAATTTTTTTTATTTTTTATTAGTATTTTACATTATGACATTTATATAAAAATTTATTTTCCTATGCGGTATTTATATATATTCTTACTATAATTAATTCTTATTTTCTTTTCCTATATACAAATACTACCCTATATTCTAGAAAGTTCTAGACTGACCTACCCTCAACCCTATCTCTTTTCTCACCGTAGCCATCTTACTTCCTATTCTCTCTTAGCATTAATTTTTTTCTTTCCTCACCTAACCCTTCTCTCTCCCCTACATCTGTTTTCTCTCTATCTTTCGTCCCTTTATCTCCTTCTTTAAGCCCCCAGACCCTACCCTTGTTTTCCCTCCCTCTCATCTTAATCCCTCTCTCTTTTGTCTTTGTTTCTCTTCCTGACCCCATCTGTCACCTTTTCTCTCTTTAGCTTATCTTCACCGTCGTCATTTTATTTTTCATTGTACCAAGGACTAAGATAAATTGTAGCCAATAAATGTAATGTTACACAAATTAACAACTAAGTGGAATCCATGGAAATCAACTAACAACATAATGCTCTAGTAGTAACAAATATGATCGTTGACTATGATAGATTGGCCTTAATATTTGGTTTCGAGAGAAAGAGAGCATCAAGGATTTATTTAATTGGAATGTTAGTCATCACAAGTTGCTAAACTAAGCACTCTTGATGAAAGATTAAATATCATATAATTTGTTACCCTTCTATGACTTGGTTGATGGTGAATCATTATTCTTTTTTTTTTTAGTGATTTTGGGAATGGATCTATTCGAATGAAGAGTAAATCGGCCATGACCACAATCGTGACTATTCTACCCAATATGGCAACAAGCCCTCATAGTAGACTTTATTTACGATCTACCATATTTCCTTTTCTTTTGTTGTTTAACTTTCACCTTCCTTGACTTTAAATTGATATACTAGACTTAAATGGAGCTAAATAATAAGGAAAATCTATAATGTGGGTGTGCTACTATCATGACCATAAGGGGAGTCTAATAAAATTGTTTAAAATTTTCATATCATAATGTGTGCACTAATGATATGAAAATTACTTTACAAGTCACATATTATAAGACTTTAAACAATTAGTTACTAAAGTTTTCGATTTTTAATTTAGTTAACTTACTATAACATATGAGTGACTATGGATATCTAATATTCCACAGTCCATCAGAACCGTAGAAAATTGGTATCTCTTACCAAATAATAAGATTAAGTAGTAAAGTTTTAAAACTTAAACCTATGAAAGTCATAAAATCTGAATATAGTTTGAATAATTATATGCAATAATTTAAACTGTTTATATAGTCTATCTTCAGATTTTAACTTTTAAGTACCTCGACGCTAGTAAGTTAGTATCCGTATTGGGATCACCTGATATTTAAGAAATATAAAAAATAATAAGTTTGGGAATTAACTAACTATTAGTATTGTATTTTGTACTGTTTACTTAAATTAGCTATTTGTTTGTATGAAATCGTCGATTCGGGTATTTTACTTAATTACGTATAACTTTTTGATTTAGCTCAGATTTTTATAAACTTATAGTCCATTTCAATCATTTTCGAACGTATTTTCTCATAGTGGGGCTCGTTTTGGATGTTGTAACCTACAATTTTGATTGTGATATAAAAATATCACAAAGTTCATTATTTTGACTTAAATAGTTATAAAATTCAATTTAGACTTTTCTTAGTATAATTACGATTTAATAATTATTTGTATCTTATATTTTTATAATTTTATTATTTAAAGTCTATTTTACTATAATTACTTATTTTAACTTATTTTGAGGTTTAAGATTTATTAATTCAATTTTTTCTAATGAAATAATTAATTATTATTATTATTAATTTCCAAAAATTACTTAATTTATTCTTAAGTGGTGACGTGGCAATATATGGAAGTGCCACATGTCACACTTATGAATTTTCCATAATTTTCTTATTTCTTGTATTTTGCAGTATAATTATATATATTAATACTTATTACTATATTTTATTAAATTTTATAAATTAATTATGTATTATATTTTCTCCTAAATTATGGTACACTTAAATATTTATATATATAATTACTAAATTACTTTATTTATTAAATTACTATTATAGTATATTATATATATACTATTAAATATACTCATATTTTCTACATATACGATACTGTTCATCTATGTATATTTATATGTATACTACCTATGTATTAAATTATTTTAATCTTAATTATGTATTATGTACTATACGTATGAGTATAATATATACATATTTATACTTTATTTACATATGCATATATACAGTTGTATTATATATATATATATATTAAAATACGAAATATAACTAATAATATTATACATACATATCATGTCCAGCCACTTATATATATATATATATATAGAAAATTTTATAAAATGAAAATACTAAGTATAAATATACATAGATATATCTATTATATGCATATACATATATATTATTATTTATACATACATATATATATACCATGTCCATGCCTACTTACATATATCTATATATATATATATATATATACATAAAGGAAATAAAAAATATATACATATGTACGTATATATGAAAATACATAATAAATGTATATACATATCATATACTAAAATAAAAACTATGTAAATACACATATATACCCATTTATAAATACATATGAGATTTAAGAAAATACTATATACATATACATACATATATATTCATGTGTACATACATACACATAAGAAAATACATAGTATATATATTATATACACATACATATACATACTTTATACTATATATAATATACATACATATTTATGCATACATACATAAAAAATAAATAAAAGAAAATAACAAATACCCAATATACATGTACATGTTATATGATATATATATATATATGTGTACAAATAAAATCAATAAACTTACCTAATTACTTTAGTAAAATATTGGATTGAGTTTCCCCTAATTTCTTCTTCATCTCCTTCTTCTTCTTAGTAATTGCTTTGGTTTCTATTTTTTTTTTTTCGGTTTTATGTGTATATTTTTTAGCTTTGCTTCTGTTTTTCTCTTTCTCTTTGGTTTTTGGTTTCCAAACTTCTAGAATTTCCAGACATGATCAAGATGAGCAGGAGAAGACAAGAAAAAAAAAAAAAAACAAAGGCAATTTATAAAAACAAACAACTTAACCTATGCATTAACTAAGAAAAGACTTAACAATCATTACTTTTGGTTTTATCTTAAGAACACAACACCTGGAGAATGAAAAAGGGAATTGAGAAAAACGTGGGCTACTAGATTCCACATGGAAGCAAAGGAAAAAAATATGAAGAAGGAAAAGGGAAGAAAAAATATATATATAATTTTTCCAAACATAAAAAATCATAAAAATAATATTTATAAATTAATTTTAGGATTTTATGAAAATTTATTAATTTAATTGGTACCTGTTACGATTATAATATTTATGAGTTATTTTGTCGTTTTCGTTAGGGTTTATAAGCGATTACGTGATTTAGTTGATAATTGCAATCGACTATGGTTATATTACTATGAAGTGATATTTATTAATTTTATAAGCTTAAAGTTATAGTTTTAGGGTTTTGGTCAAGTTCGGGTTCGATTTCAAGCATTTGCACGTACATTAGATTTAAAGTTTTTGTATGTGATTTAGGTTTCAATAAAAATTTTTGAGTTTTTATTACTTATAATATATTCAAATTTATAATTTAATAAAATTTTTATCTTACTTAGCCTTATCAACTCCTAAAGTTATTTATAGTATTTGAGCTTAATCCTACATTCAAATGGCTAAATTTATGGCATTTACGGCTACTATAACACTACAAAAAGGAATGATGGTTACTTGAAAACATGGCAAAAGTAAAGGTCACATTCAAGAGTTTCATTTAAACTTCTTAATCTTAATCTAGCTAAAATTTTAGCTTTTATTTATGAAGCCGGTGATCATTTTCATTATGTACTAATACAATTTCCAAATTTTATTCTTAAGGTTTTTTCTTTTAATTTTATATTTTTCCTTATTTTCTTTATTAAGAGGTGAACATCTTAGGTTTGATTTTATAGTTTCATTTAGGTATTTTTGCTTAAGTGTTTGTCTCACATGCTTAAATATACTTAGACACATAAGGTGAAAAGGCACAAAAAAAGGTTTATATATTTCATAATAAGCCCCCACAAAATGAACATGATTCAGCAACTACTCTTCTTATGGCAAACTCTATCATGGAGCCTTTCTTCTTCTTGTCATGAGATTGAGACCTTTGTAATAGAAAGCAATTAGTGTAGTGGTTTATTTTGTTTGGAAGGAGTGGAATCAAAAGTGTATGGGTCTTTACAATTTAGACTCTACTAGCATTGCTAAATGTGTTTAGCTTGCTTATTTAGTGATTGATTTTTTTGTTAACCTATTTTAGTTGTTTGGTTTGCTGGTTAGAACACTTTGAATGTGTTGGCCAAGAGACCAATCCTAGTACCCTTTTGTTACGTTGGTGCTTTGATTGATCTTTTAGATTTTGTTAAGTGTTCTTTTATTTTTCGTTGTATAGGGGTTTCTTCCCATCTTTTTCTTGTAATTTTTTATAAACATAATACGAATGACAAAATCAAACTTTACATCATTAACTAAAAAAAGAACCTTGTAAAATGGCTTTCTTTGACGATGGTACTTAGGTGTTTATATATGCTTATAGTTATTAGATGTAAATCCCTAAAGATTTTTTAGTTTCGAGTTTAGGGACTACAAGTGTACTTCTTGAGGTAGAGGAAAAGTGTTGCTTGTTTATGTTATTGGGAATCTTTTGTCTTTTGGTGTTGGTTGATATTTTGTAGGAGTTGATCTTTAGCCAAGTATGATAGCAAATTTCAGTGGAATTGATGTATGTCCGAGCATGAGCGAGTATGTAAGAAAGGCAAAAAGGTGAGTTTTAGGCTAAGGGTTGTTTATCCATGTAAAGTAGGCATGTTATTATATGCATAAATGCTTTTCCTTCCTTTTGGTGTTCAGAAGACAAAATGAAGACAATTAATTAGAAATTGGTTTCACATTACATTCCTTACATAGGTTGAGGTCGGGAGCTTTTGGGTGCAATTTCATGTATTATCACATAAAATGACAAATATCACATTTATCTACAATTGTTTAAGCTATTGATTAGAAATCTCCTTTAAGGAAATTGAGACCTCTTCATAAAGAACCCACCAATTGTAGAGTTCTTGTATTATCACATATAATGATGAACTTTACATTCATCTACAAGTATTTAAGCTACTAATTAGGTAGATGTGGGATCAAATGTCTTAGATATTGTATAATATTTCTTTCTTTTCTCCTTTAAGGAAGTTGAGATCTCATCATAGAGAACCCATCAATTGCTATTAAGGACTCTTTAGAGAGAACTATGCCATCTCATAAAGAAAGATGAACAAAAATAAAAACATAAAATTCTAGCTTACATTCTTTAACTCAATGATGTATTTATAGATGCTTTTGACTCTTAATTTTTCATAAGCGAAGCTATAACTAAATTTCATCTCAATTTAGACAGAGAAGATCAGTTTGTTGTTTTTGTACAATGACATCACAATATCTTTTCATTTTGCAAAATGCATATAATAACTGCCTAAAAAGCGTTATACCTTTTCAAGAAATTATAATTAGGACAAAATTTGGCTTTACTTAGCTCATTGACTTAAATTGTCACGACTTGTAGAATAGCTTAGCAATAGCAAGTCACCATATATCGTACAAAGATCGTAGATTAGCTCCCTTGCCACTCAATGACTTTTTATATAATATACAAGGCTATTAAACCAATTAGTTATTCAGTTTTCCGTATAGTAACCATGTTTACAAAAAGCTATGGGACTCTAATCCCTAAAATGTAGTCTAGCTATTACAACCAAAACAATAGTCCTACATGACTAGTAAATTCAATATACATAATAGATTCCAAATATAATATTGAGAGTCTAATTAGTAGAGTGATATTCCCTTTGGCTCTCATTTTTCCACACACATCCTTAAAGGCTTCAAAATTAACTTTAGGCATGCCTTGACCTAAAACAGTAAAGATATCATCTTATAATAACAAAATCTCTATAGGAGAGTAAGCTATAAAGCATAGAAAACTATCCCTCAACCATGCCGTTAAGCAAGTTATCAACCAATTTAATTACAAGCATATAAATGCATAATCAAATAAAATGACAATAAAATGCATACAATTGATTAGGCACTGTATGCAACTCAAATTCAACGCCCTTCGAAGTCAAGGTTAGAGTCAGATCCAAATGCTACACCTATACTTATCCCCAATTACAAAACTCCATGTTTCGTTTCCAAGGATTTTTTTTTTAAGATTTTCAAATTTTAAAAACCAAGTCTCAAGTGTGGTTGTGAGTGGTTCTTGTAGTTTATATGCTCGCTCTTAAATGGAGATCTCAAGACTTGACCCTTAGCTAGGTAGTTAGCGTCTTTAGCACCTAGTAAGCTCATAGGATAGGGTAAGGTCATGCTATACATGGGCACTATACTAAAACACTTTAATCTCTAATGTATATATAAACAATCCGCTCATGGTCTCTCTTTATTTCCATATGATGTCATAGTCGAAATAATAATAATGTACGACATGATTTAATTTAAATAAGTAATGTATGATTGAGTCCATTTATTGAATGACCAATCAATCTTGCAAACAATCGTCATCCTATTGTTGTTTATTATATAACAAAGCAGTTAATTATGATAATTTAATATATTTTTTACTACGACAACCAATATTAATCACAAGCATAAGCTATACCCCCAAACATCAATCAATTTCACAACAAAATTTAGTTGCAACTAGCTACACACACAAATAAGTATGGAATCATCGAGAATATTTTCACATCCTGATTTAGCTTATAATACCCACAAACTAACCTACAATAAACCAAAGGATAAGGCTATATATATATATGGTTTTTGCTTGATGGTATTTGTCTTCGATTTCGAAATTGAGCATGTTAATGGATCATCAAATTCCCTTCCTGACTTCCTTACTCATGAATTTTTGCAGGGAGATACCTCCCAAAAAAGACAACAGTAAGGGGAAGGAACCCTAGAAAGAAGGCCTGACTAACGTCCAATCATGGCTCAATGCAACCAAATCCTTTAATGTACCTTTAACCATCAAAGATGAATCATCATCTCTAATGCCCATTAAAAATGAACCAACCTAAATGACACCTCAAATAAATCCTAATGAAATTGCTCAATCATCAGGAATTCAAATGGCATTAGAATTGTTCAAAGCACTAGCAACTACTTTGCAACAACTAATGATTCCAGAATTGCCATAGGTAGAAGAAACAATTCCATAAAAAATGTCCAAATAATCGAGGTAGCATCTTCCTCTAGAAAGTTAATAGTCCTTCGAAAATAAAAAATTTTCAATAAGGGAATTTTCAAACATTGGTTGGTTCTATCACCTATGGTGGTTATTTTAACACATGAAGAGAAAGAAATTCTTTCAAATTTAGATAATTGTCAAATGATAATGAAAAATTTGAATGTTTGAAAAATGTTAATAAAGACACCCTTCACTAACACATCATTTTCCCTATAATCTTAAAGAAATCCTTGAAAGAGTAAAAAAATTTCGTAAAAAACCCATTTCAATAAATGATCATCATAATGAAATTAATATTCAAAAACAAGAAATAAAAGAATTAAAGTTAATGCAATTAAAGTTATAAAATGATTTTCTTAAATTAAAACAAGAAAGAATTATTTAGGAAAGTTTTGACAATGAAGTGACTTCAAATAATGATGATGTACAAAAAATCTTTGAAAATGATTATAATTATCTTTTACAACTTGTAAAGATAATAACAAGAAAATGGATTATCAATATTACAATAAGATTTATTTTGGAAACAATTGCATTATTTAATACTGGTGCTGATCTAAATTGCATTAGGGAAGAGTTGATACCTACAAAATTTTATGAAAAAACAATCAGTTTCTAAGTTCTACATTCGATAACAAATTATAGATTAATTTCAAATTATCCAATGCTGAAGTTCTAAAAGAAAATGTTTCTTATAAAACTACTTTCATTCTTGTTAAGAATTCAAAGCAAAATGTTATTATAGAAACACCATTTATCAATTAAATTCAATCTTTTAATGTTAATGACAAAAAAATTGAGACATGTTACTTCAAAAAGAAAATTGTTTTCAATTTTGTCTCAACCATAGATTAAATACTTAAATGAATTGAACGAAAGCTCAATCAAAATGGAACTGTTTAATTGAATGTAAAGAAAAACACTTAATGTTTCTAAAAAAATGATCTTGAATATAAGAAAACTGAAACCTAACTCTCAAATGAAAATTTGAAGAAAAAGGATTTCTAATTTAGAATTAGAAATTAAAAAGTCAATATGTTCATCTTTACCTAATGCCTTTTGGGAATGTAAATCACATATTGTTGATTTACCCTATGAAAATAATTTCAATGAGAAAAATATTCCAACTAAGGCCTGATCTTCCCAAATGAATAATAATGTCATAAGCCATTGAAAAAATGAAAGTAATGATTTACTTCATAAAAAATTAATTCGCAAGATTAAGTCTCCATGGAGTTATTTTGCATTTTGTGTTAATAAGAATGTTGAAATTGAAAGAGCTGTATTAAGATTAGTAATTAACTACAAAGCTCTTAATAATACCTTAAAATGGATTAGGTATCTAATACCTAATAAAAAAGATCTACTTAATAGACTCCATAATGCTAAATATTTTCAAAATTTGACGTGAAATCTGGATTTTGGCAAATTCAGATTAAGGAGTCTAATAGGTATAAAATTGCATTCATTGTCCCCTTTTAGTCAGTTCAAATGGAATGTTATGCCCTTTGGACTAAAAAATGCTCCCTCTAAATTTTAGAGAATAATGAATGAAATTTTTAATGATTATTCAAACTTCATAATTGTTTACATTGATGATGTTCTAATATTTTCTTCTAATATTGACCAACATTTTAAACATGTTAAGACTTTTGTAAATATTGTAAGAAAAAATGGGTTAGTTGTGTCACCATCTAAGATTAGTCTTTTCCAAACTAAAATTAGATTTTTAGGGTTTCACATACATAATGAGACAATAATTCCTATACAAAGATCAATTGAATTTGCATCTACATTTCCAAATGGAATTAGGAATAAAAACCAACTTCAAAGATTTCTAAGAAGTTTAAATTATGTTGTTGATTTCTTTTCTAATTTTAATATTTTGTGTAAACCACTTTATCGAATATTAAGAAAGAATCCCCTACAATGGTTAGAATGCTACACTAATGTTATTGAAGAAATTAAACAAAAAATTAATGAAATTCCATGTCTCCATGTTGCAGACCCATCTCTATTTAAAATAGTAGAGATGGGTCTGATATTGGATTTAGTGGAATACTTAAACAAAAAAAAAATAATAATAAATATGTTGTTAAATTTATTTCTAAATATTGGAATGAATATTAGAAAAATTATTCTACAATTAAAAAGGAAATTTTAGCAATTGTTTTAACAATTTCCAAATCTTAAGCAAATTTGCTAAATAAAAAATTTCTTTTAAGAATTAATTGTAACGCTATTAAGAATGTTTTATTAAAAGATGGTTAGTTAAAAGATGTTTAGAATATTGCTTCGAAACAAATTTTTGCTAGATAGCAAGTGATTTTGTCTGTTTTTAATTTCAAAATTGAGCATGTCAATGGATTATTAGATACCCTTCCTGACTTTTTTATTCATGAATTTTTAGAGAGAGATGCCTCCCAAAAAAGACAAGGGTAAGAGGAAGGGGAGAGAACCCTAGAAAAAAGGCCTAACTAATGTCTGGTCATGGCTTAATGCAACAAAATCCTCTAATGCACCCCTAATCATTAAAGATGAATCATCGTCTCCAATGCCCATTAAAAATGAACCAACCCAAATGACACCTCAAATAAATCTTAATGAAATTGCTAAATCATCAGGAATTCAAATGACACCAGAATTGTTCAAAGCACTAGCTACTATTTTGTCGCAACCAATGATTCTAGAAATGCCATAGGTAGAAGATCCAATTCCATAAAAAATGTCCAAATAATTGGGGTGGCATTTCCTTCGGGAAGTTAACAATCCCTCAAAAGTTAAAAAAAAAATCAAAAAGGGAATTTTCAAATACATCGTTTTTATATAAAAGGGTATTTTTGAAAAAGATCTCTATGATTATGAAAAAAATTTTTTTCTTTTTTTTTTTGAAATTTTTAATTTTATCCCATATGATTATTATAAAACAATTGAATTTTATGAAAGAATCTTGAGTCAAACTGAATTTGTTTCATTTAAGCAGTTTGAATCAAATAGGACAATAAGTTATTCAATGGCCAAAATTCATAACATCATCAACCTTACTAAATGGCCAAAACATCTTGCAATGCCAACAAAATTTGAAATATTACAAATGGAACCCCAACCAAATTATAGAGCTACTTATAATTATTATGATTATAAGCAAGCTTGGTGGAATGTTTTTTTTTTTTTTTTTTTTTTCCAAATGAACCCCAAATGATCACATACATGGCTCATCTTTTATGAAAAATGTCCTTAAAAAAACCTCCCCTGCTGGTTTGCACACTGGTAAGATGAATTTGGAGCCACTAACGAAATCATACATGATAATGCTCGTAATGGATACAATGTTTTTATGAAAAAATATGTACCTACATCCCATGAACAATACTTCAAAAAAGATGTGTTATATTTTATGCATATTAGTATATCATGGGTAGTGACCTAGTTTTATGATTATAAAACTGATAATGAATCTAATACTACTATTTTAATTAGGAGACACAAAGTAAAATGGTAGGATGGATTCAAAACGTAGTATATGGTTGAGGAAAATGCAGTCCTTAATTGGATCAAAAATGACAAATCCTCAATTATTCCAACAAATGTTTCTACACCTCTAACTCCCTTTCTCCATGATAAGGGATTCCTAATGGCTTTAATGGCAAATGTTAGTTCTGTAGACCAGATGAAATTATTGGAGAAGGCATTAACATGTTTGAATGAATCAACCAAAGGATCAACTATAGATCTTGGATCTCATCACAATGGTGACATCAATGAAGATGACTATTATGGAATAGATTTATGTGATCCTTAGACAATGTATGTATTTTGTATTTTTTAAATGTATTTCTACACTGTAAATCACTAGTAGGAATATACTCCCACATGTATTACAGTGCACATTGACATCACAATGATGTTAGATTCCATTTTTGACCTAATGATATCCACTCATGACTTTTCACTGTTTACTGCAGTGAATTGCCTGCTATAATAATTAAGCTTTCACTGTTTACTATAGTGAAATGTTGGCCTCTTCCATTATAAAATGAGGCCTCCCCTTTCATTCAAACCATCTGAAATTTCTTTGATATTGTTTCTCCGCTCCCTCTTCTAAACTCTTCCTCCCTCTCCTTCCCTCCACTTCTTCTTCTCTCCTCTTCTAACCTTCCATTCACTTCTATTCTCATCTTCTTCCACTTTTCCTCCTATCTCTTCTCTTTCTTTTTAATTAATAATATTCCATAATTGAGAAGTGTTCATACGCTTTTGTCTTAAGGTATAAGAACATATCTTTAATGTTCTTTCTTACAATGTTTAATGTTTCTTTTTGCATATATGATTTGAATGTACAACTCATGTTTATTATCACAACCCAATAGTATCGTTGTCGTGGTAGGTCGCCGTGTACCGTATAAAGGTCTATTATCAACCCCTTTGCTGATCATAGGCTTTTCATACGACACACAGGGCTCCTTCCACTCTACGTTACTACTAGGCCCATAGACAGGTAATATAGAGCAATTTAACTAAAATTACTTCTATGTTATAGATTAGCTAATTGTGTGGGCTTGTGGGACCCACACCAAAAAAAATATTACAAACAAATGTAGTTCATAATGGAATTGCATTAAATCTGTGTTATGAGCAAAAACATAAAAGTATTTAAATATCTATAAATCTATTACAAAATGTCCTTTTTGCTCTCTGATTGCTCCAACCCGTCTCTACACGAGACTTACCACGGGCATGCCTCGGCCCAGATTAGTGAAAAGGTTCTCTTGCATCAACAAAAATCTATAAGGGTGTAAGCTTAAGCTTAGTGAGATAAATACCCTTATCAGTACCACATGACAGAAATTTATTAGATGCACAATCACATGAATGCATGAACAATCAGTATGCCGAACAACACATGTAGTGACCTAGGAACTGCATATGACTCAGAATTAAGCCCCCTGAAGTTGGGGTTTGGAGATAATTAACCGACCCAAACCAAAATCCGGGTTCTAGACCTTGAGTTTTATTTCATTTGCACTATCGTGCTCATGCCAAAACAAAACTCTCTCTCTATATATATATGTATACTTCCTTTACCGAAATCAAATCATATCTTTTAAAATCCCAAGTCTAGCAGTGTGGTGGCCCCCGCAGTCCACAAACACGCGCCCTAAGCAGAAGCCACAAGACCCGGCCCTTCGCTGACGGTTGGCGTCTCCCAGCGCCTAGTAAGCCCATCAGCTTAAGACAGAGACTCAATATATATGATGGCATAGCTAGTGCCCAATCTTGTAGGAAACTCGTATTCCTGTGAGTCTCTTCCCATCTTCTGTGTGAAGCGTCAGTCGGTATTATTCGTATGCAATATGGGGAATGCATGATTCATTTTGAGTTCTTAATTGTATAAGTGATTAACTTGATTTTTAGGGTGATTAAACAATTTCATTCCATACAATTCACATGAATAAATTAATACAAACAATTCCCATTATTATATTTATAATTAACAAGTCATCACATTCATCCATAAATTCATACACATGCATCTTCCATATCCCACAAGCATCTAAATTTATATATATAAGTTTAGGTGCATCTACTCTACAAGCACAATCAAGTAAAGAGTCATCGAGAATTTACTCACTCTGCCATGTGGGTCAATTAAAGTAATCCGGAGGTAAGTCGTCTCTGTAAACAGTATCCCCTGGTCATTGAAATAATTTTTATAAGGCTAACTACAACTTCTTGGGCCTTTTAGTGGGCTTAAGTTGTCAAATGGGCTTGTTTTTGGTCCAAACTAAAGTTAGTGACTTTGGTGGGCTTATGGAGCCTTAGGTGGATTTCTTATGGACTTTAAAACAACCTCTCTTGGTACTTTAAGGTGCTGGTCAGAATTTCATTGAAGGCCTAACTTAGAGTTCTAGGCTTGTTTTAAGAGTTTTAGGCTCGTTTTGAGAGTTTTAGGCTCGGTTTTGAGTTTTAGGTTTTGTATGCTTACCATACTTGCTTTGCTTGATCTTTTCACTTTGTTCATTCACTTTTATCATATTTTTAAGCTTCTTTTTCCTACGTTCCAGATCTGTTCATGATGGTTCCAAGGGGTTCTTACTTGGTTTTTCAACTTGTTTCATCATTTCCTTAAGTTTAGGTGGTAGATTATGCACTTAAACTACTTGTGTCCAAATCTTAACTTAACTTTTCTTTCACAAGATGATTCTTTAACTTATGTTCCACACAAAGAAATAAAAGATCTTATATTTAATACAACTCACATATCATAGCTAATGTCATACAAAGTTGGTTTCTTCATAAAACCTCATGTGATGGATTTTTCCTTAACTTAAGTCTGATTTGCGCATGTTTAACTTAATGGAAACAAAATCAACATCCAAATGACTATGGAACCCTCACGTCCAGCATAATCATCCTCCATTAAAGTTCTTATTTCAAGATTTTCTTAGCTTAAAATCTTCCATTCAAAGCATTAAACAAATGTCTTTACAAAACACCAACTTTACATGCTCATATTTTAACTTCATGTAAGGGTTTCATGGTTTGTTTCTTAAAACGATTTTTGGTATTATAACAACTTAAACCTTACTCATATTTTCAAGAAATCCAAGTCTCCTAACATAAATACTAATCTACACATCACAAGAAACACTTACTCGTCCTTAACGCAAAGTTTGGTAGTTGTGCACTAAGGTTCCACTTTAGCTCTTAACTTTGCCTCCTCCTTTTTGCCACCTTTTGGAACTCGAATCTTTTGGTCTTTTAGTATGGGGTTTATGGAAGATTCTAAGGGTCTTAAAAGGTCTTAGATGGTGAAATAGAATGATACAAGAACAAAAGAAAAAAATGCCGTGAGTGAAGCTTCAAAAATGGGAGAAAAATTGATTTTGTGGGGTAAGGCTGTTTCTCCTTTTTATGTTTGTTTCAAAAAGAGAAAGATGAAGTGAAAGTGAAATTGAAAGGGAGAGAAATGATGGAGAGAGTGGCTGGTTGGAAATGGAGAGAGAATGAGTGTTTAAATGTCTTGAAAGTGTTGTCTTGTAGCTTATACAAAAGTCAACAATTGCAACTATTGATGATGTAAGCATTAAGGGGTGAATAGTGATGTGTAAGAAGAAGTGATTGATGGGTGAATGACAAGTGCGTGGCCCCCCTTTCTCCCCTTTTTAGATCTGCCATTTAAAGTCTTTTTATGCCATGGAGTGGTCTTGTCTCATTTATTAAAGTTAAGTTTATGAAATCTTGTGAAAAATTGTCCATATGTAGTATAAGTGAAGAGGTGATAAAGAAATTGTCTTATCACTAGATTTTGATAAGTTATCAATTGATAAATGATTCCAACTCTCAATTGATAAGTTATCTAAGGTATTTGGTCGGTCTACTTATTTATGTATAAAGCTTATACATGAAGATAAGGGCATAGCCTTATAGGAAATTGTTTTTAGGTTTTCATCTTACATTATTTTGTAATTTATGATTTGATTTTTATAAAATTGTGAAATTTTCTAAAGTTGAATGATATTATTCAAATTAAATTATTGATTAATTACTTAGGGTTAAAATTCCTTAATGGTTTTAAGGTTTAGGGTTTTAAGTAACTTTAGAGCTTATAGTTCTTCAAGCTCAGGTTTTATCAATAATTAGCTTTTGAATTGTAAAAATTTAATTCGTTTCTAAATGTAAACTTAAGTTTTTGGTTTAGTTGATCTTTGGGAACGTTTGGAAGGTACTCTTAATCGAGTCTTAAGCCAACTAAAAGTAGGGTTTACATTTATAGTGAAATAAAAAATTTATTTCTTTCTATCTTCTTCTAATCTTATGAGGGGAGTCTCCATCTTAGATGGGTGTATCTCCATAAGATTTTAATGTTTAATGTTTCATTTGTTTAATGTTACATAGATCCCATAATTGGTTGGTTTTACTACCTATGGTGGTTTTCTATTAATGGTGTTATGTTTTCATACGCATAAAACCTCACTAGTCTTCGCTATGCCACCTATGGTGGTTTCTTTTTAATGTTTTTATGTTTATATATATATATATATGATGTTTATATCATTTAGTTAGTAAGGTATATAGGCTAGAAACCTGAGGCTACGAGCTACTGGTCTAAAAGAGGTTTAAATGTATATCGTGCTTATTTCTAAGGGTCTTCTACGATAATCTAAAGACCTCCTAGCAAATTGAATCGTAAGCAACCTAAGAGGATTTATCCTAAGAGATAGAATAAGATGCAGATGAATGATTTTGATAATGTATAAAATGGAAGATGCAATATTAATATATTAAAAATTAATTTCTTCTAAAATGAATATCATGTAAATAAAACCTTTTTCCTAAAAGAAAATAGGCCCAATCTATATAATATAAAAATTCTACAACATCTTCTAAATATTCATAAAATTCTATAATATCATTACTATTATTATCTTTAACTATTTGAGACATATTAATACATTAAAGAGATATAAAACATTCATTAAATTATAAAAATATATATAATATTAAGAAAATTTATATCATTAGTTCTCTAATACATGGCATTGTATTACCAAAAGCATGGAGTATATTTATACCTCATTTGAACTAGTAACCTACAACCTTGAGTTTCTAGCCTATATTCCTTACTAGCTAAATGATATAAACATTATATATATATATATATATTAACATAAAACATTAAACAGAAACTAACATAGGCAACATAGTGAGGACTACTAGGGTTTTATGTATATGAAAACATAAGAACATTAATAGAAAACCACCACGGTAGAACCAACTGATTATGAGGTCTATGTAACATTAAACAAATGAAACATTAAACATTAAAATCTTATGGAGATATACCCATCTGAGATGGAGACTCCCCTCATAAGATTAGAAGAAGATAGAAAGAAATAAAATTTTTATTTCATTAAAAACATGAGCTGTACATTCTAATCATATTGTGAAAAGAAACATTAAACATTGAAGGTATAAGAAAGAACATTAAAGATATGTTCTTATACCTTAAGACAGAAGTGTATGAATGCTTTTCAATTGTGGAATATTATTAATTAAAAAGAAAGAGAAGAGATAGAAGAAGGAAAAGTGAAAGAACATGAGAAGAGGAGAATAGAAGTGAATGGAAGGTCAAAAGAGTAGAGAAGAAGAAGTGGAAGGAAGGAGAGGGAGGAAGAGTTTAGAAGAGGGAGAGAAGAAACATCATTCGAGAAATTTTGGATGGTTTGAATGAAAGGGGAGGCCTCATTTTATAATGGAAGAGATCAACATGTCACTGTAGTGAACAGTGAAAGTTTAATCATTATGGCAAGCAATTCATTGTCGCAAATAGTGAAAAGTTATGAGTGGATATCATTATGTTAGAAATGGAATTTGATGTCATTGTGACATCATTGTGATGTTAATGTGCATACATGTAGGAGTGTATTCCTAGTATTAATTTATAGTATATAAATACATTTGAAAAATACAAAATACATATATTATCTAAGGAACACCTAAATTTATCCCACAACAGTCGTATTTATTGGTGTCGCCACTGTGATGAGATCCGAAATCTGTAGTTGATCCTTTAGTTGATTCATTCAAACATGCTACTGCCTTCTCCAGTAATTCCTTCATTTGGTCTATAGAACTAATATGTGCCATTGAAGCCATTAGGAATCCCTTGTCATAGAGAAAGGGAGTTAGAGGTGTAGGAACATTTGTTGGAATTATAGAGGATTTGTCCTTTTTGATCCAATTAAGGATTGCATTTTCCTTAACCTTATCGTACATTTTAAATCCATCTCACCATTTTACTTTGCATCTCTTGATTAAAATGGTAGCTTTAAAGATTCATTATCAATTTTATAATCATAAAACTAGGTAATTACCTATGATATACATATGCATAAAATATAACATATCTTTTTTGAAGTATTGCTCATGGGATGTAGGTACATATTGTTTCATAAAAACAATGTATCTATTACTAGCATTATCATGTGTGATTTCATTAATGGCTCCAAAGTCATCCCACCAGTATACAAACTAGTAACTAATAGGGGCAGTTTTTTGAGGGACATTTTTCAAAAAAGATGAGCCATGTGTGTGATCTTTTTGGGTTCATTTGGAAAAAAGCATTTCACCAAGCTTGCTTATAATCATACTATATATATATATACACAACAACTTCCATAATTAGAGGATTTTTAATGGAGTTCAGCCTTACAAGTTATACTTTACATATTTATGATTTCGCATGAACCAATTGTCATAGTCTTTCAAACTCTTTTTACAAATTTATACACAATGACTATTTAAGTGTATCATAAAGAACAAAAGTCCTTTAAACCGGTTAACTCCAACCTAAGCGCTCTCAAAATCTTTTTCCTTAATGATGGTAGCACCCCTTTGACACTTCGCCTTGACTTGTAGATATAATACATATCTACTCAATTCACAGTGAATTGAGTGAGAATGGATAACAAACATAGCACAACATAAAACATATCTAATAAACAAAAATCAAGCTATCACATGGATACATTAGTAACACAATAAATAGTACTAAGCGGAGTTAGATAATGTGGAAATGTATGCTATGCTCTACATGTGAGCTAATGCATTGATATTGATATCCTGGTTTCTAAATTTTGAGCACTCTGAGCATTTTAAGCTTCCAAGCTTTTCATCCGATTAGTTGACTCAACTAAGCATCTAGATGTAATGTTTAGAAATTGAGCAGGTAACAAGGAGCTACCTACGAGTAAGACCCTTAAATTTTAAGTTACAATTGATCATTAGGAGTAGTCAAAGGGTTTAGGCAAAAGCAATTCTATATCCTTTAAAACTAAGCTTTTCAAAACTAATCCTAGCTTAAACTTACTCTTCATAAAATATGACCCATAGGTCCTTTTCATGCTATACCATGAATGCACCAATGATGTGTCAAACACCACATCCAGCAAAATGTCTGATCTTTATATCAATTATCATTTGATTTACCTTAAACTTACTTAGAGTCTTGCCATCTCAATCTAGACCTTACATAGGGTTCACTTAAGCGAACACCTTGAAAGTTGAATTGTTTGCTACTATTTCCCATAGTTTGAATGTGCCAAAACAAATATCATCTAATCATTACATTCATGGCACCCAACTCTCAAGATTCGAACCAAGCATGGACAATCAATTACATGAATAAAGACATCACATAATTGGTAAACATCATTCTAAGATTTAGAATCAAGCTTAGTAAATCAAGTACATTCTACTTAAACCACGTAACTTGCAGCCTAATGAGTAGACAAAAGTATACTCTTAAACACACAATATCCACTTACTTGAGAGTAGTATCCCTCCCTTTAAGTAGCATCTTCGAGTTCCTTATTATTCAAGTAACCTAGAATTTAGAGTTGTATTTCAGTGTCTAATTAGGTTATGTAAATGTTTTATTAAAGCTTAAGTGTTTAGGTAAGAGTACTTCAATAGTACCTAGGACCTTCTATAAAACCTTTGACATAATTCTTTTTGTTTAAGTCCTTGTTATTTAACCTTCTGTGTAACCTTCAACTAGGGAAGGGTCTATAAATCCTACTTTTAGTAGGCCTAAGACTTGATTAGGAGTACCTCCCGAACGTTCCTAAAGATCAACTAAACCAAAAACTTAAGTTTATATTTAGGAACAAATTAAATTTTTACAATTCAAAAGCCAATTGTCAATTCAAAAGCCAATTGTCGATAAAACCCGAGCTTGAAGAACTGCGAGCTCTAAAGCTACTTAAAACCCTAAACCTTAAGACCATTAAGGAATTTTAACCCTAAATAATTAATCGATAATTTAGTTTGAATAATTTTTTTCAACTTTAGAAAATTTCACAATTCTACAAAAATCAAATCATAAATCACAAAACAATGTAAGATGAAAATCCTAAAACAATTTTCTATAAGGCTATGCCCTTATCTTCATGCATAAGCCTTACACCATAAATAAGTAGACCAACCAATCACCTTAGATAACTTATCAATTGAGAGTTGGAATCATTTATCAATTGATAACTTATCAAAATCTAGTGATAAGACAATTTCCTTATCACCTCTTCACTTATACTACATATGGACAAATTTTCACAAGAAATCATGAGCTTAACTTTAATAAAGGTGACAAGACCACTCCATGCCATTAAAAGACTTCCCATGGCAGATCTAAAAAGGGGAGAAAGGGGGGCCATGCATTTGTCATTCACCCATCAATCACTTCCTCTTACACATCACTATTCATCCCTTAATGCTTACATCATCAAGAGTTGCAATTGTTGACTTTTTGTAAGCTTTAAGAAAATACTTTCAAGGCATTTAAACACTCCTTCTCTCTTCATTCCAACCGGCTGCACTCCTCCCCATTTCTCTCACTTTTAATTTCACTTTCACTTCATCTTTCTCTCTTTTAAAACAAACATAAAAGGGGAAACAACTTTACCCCACAAAATCCATTTTCTTCCATTTTGAAGCTTCAACTCACGGCATTTTTTTTCTTTGTTCATGTGCCATTTTCTTTCATCATTTAAGATCATCTAAGACCATTAGAATCTTTCATAAACCCCTTTCCAAAAGACCAAAGAATTCAGGTTTCAAAAGGTAAGCAAAAAGGACGAAGCAAAGTTAAAGGCTTAAGTGGAACCTTAGTGCACAACCACCAAACTTTGTGTTAAGGACGAGTAAGTGATTCTTGTGATGTGTGGATTAATATTTATGTTAGAAGACTTGGATTTCTTGAAGATATGAGTAAGGTTTGAGTTGTTATAGCACAAAAATTCGTTTTAAGAAACAAACCCTAAAACCATTACATGAAGTTGAAATATGAGCATGTAAAGTTGGTGTTTTGTATGGACATTTGTTTAATGCTTTGAATGGAAGATTTTAAGCTAAGGAAATCTTGAAATGAGAACTTTGATGAAGGGTAAGCATGCTGGACGTGAAGGTTCCATGATCATTTGAATGTTGATTTTGTTTCCATTTAGTTAAACATGCTCAAAACTAGACTTAAGTTAAGGAAAAATCCATCACATGAAGTTTTATGAAGAAATCAACTTTGTATGGCATGAGCTATGATATGGAGGTTTTATGAAGTATAAGATATTTTATTTCTTTATGTGGAGCATGAGTTAAAGGATCATTTGATGGAAGGAAACTTAAGTTAAGATTTGTACAGAAGTAGTTAAGTGCATAATCTACCCCCTAAACTTAAGGAAATGATGAAACAAGTTGAAAAACCAAGTGAGGACCCCTTAGGACCAACATGAACAGATCTGGAACATGGGAAAATGAGGCCTAAAAATATGATAAAAGTAAAAGAACAAAGTGAAAAGAATAACTAAAGCAAGTATAGTAGACATATAAAGCCTAAAACTCAAAACCGAGCTTAAAACTCCCAAAACAAGCCTAAAACTCTAGGATGGGCCTTCAATAAAAATCTGATCAGCACCTTAAGGAACCAAGAAAGGTTGCTTTGAAGCCCATAAGAAATCTACCTAAGGCCCCATAAGCCCACCAAAGTCATGAACCTTAGTTTGAACTAAAAACAAGCCCATTTGATAACTTAAGCTCACTAAAGGGCCCAAGAAGTGGTTGTTAGCCTTAGGAATATAAATCAAAGTTGTAAATCTGATCTCAAGGAGTATTTTAAGCTTAGGATAAAATCTAAAGACCAAGCCCAAAGGATTCCTCAAGCTATCAAAAGCCCATTTACCAAACAAGGCCCAAAAACACTCCAACACATGAGGAACGCTACTGTTCTGACCCATGGACATAATTACATACCTCATTTCGAAAATATAACCTTACCACGTTAAAGTAAACTCGAAAACGATGAAGATTGACTATAAGATCATAAAAATCGGATTTAAAACGAAAAAGTTATATGCGATTGAACTTTAGGTAAAAAAAAACTGGAAAAATTCCGAGAACTAGCTAAGAATATAACTTAAGGAAAATTTACATAGTTTCTTAAGTTTGCTTCAATTCCTTATAAAAATTATTTCAATGACCAGGGGACACTGTTTTCGGAGACGACTTGCCTCCGGACTACTTTGATTGAACCACATGGCAAAGTGAGTAAATCCCCGATGACTCTTTACTTGATTGTGCTTGTAAAGTAGATGCACCTAATCTTATATTTATAAATTTGGATGCTTGTGGGATATGGGAGATGCATGTGTATGAAATTATGGATGAGTGTGATGACTTGTTAATTATATATAATAATTGGGAATTGTTTGCATGAATATATACTTATGAATTGTATGGAATGAAATTGGTTGATCACCCTAAAAATAGAGTTAATCACTTATACGATTAAGAAATCAGAATGAATCATGCATTCCCCATATTGCATACAAATAACACCGACTGCCGCTTTACACAGAAGATGGGAAGGGACTCATAGGAATACGAGTTTCCTGCAGGATTGGGTATTAGCTATGCCATCATATATATTGAGTCTTTGTCTTAAGCTGATGGGCTTACTAAGCGCTGGGAGACGCCAACCGTCGGTGAAGGCCCGAGTCTTGTGGCTTCTACTTAGGGCATGTGTTTGTAGACTGAGGGGGCCACCACACCGCTAGACTTGGGATTTTAAAATATAGGATTTGATTTTGGTAAAGGAAGTATATATATATGTATATATGTAGAGTTTTGTTTTGGTATGAGCACGATAGTGCAAATGAAATAAAACCCAAGGTCTAAAACCCGGATTTTGGTTTGGGTCGGTTAATTATCTCCAAACCCCGACTTCAGGGGGCGAAATTCTGAGTCGTATGCAGTTCCTAGGTCACTGCATGCGTTGTATGGCATACTGTTTGTTCATGCATTCATATGATTGTACATCTAATAAATTTCTGCCTTGTGGTACTGATGAGGGCATTTATCTCACTAAGCGTAAGCTTACTCCCCTATAGATTTTTGTTGGTGCAAGAGAACCTCTTCGTCAATCCGGGCCGAGGCATGCCCGTGGTAAGTCTCGGGTAGAGACGGGTTGGAGCGATCAGAGAGCGAAGAGGATATTTTGTAATAGATATTTAGATACTTTCATGTATTTATGCATTACTTAGATTTTATGCAGTTCCGTTATGAATTGCATTCGTTTGTAATATTGTTTTGGTGTGGTTCTCACGAACCCACACAATTAGTTAATTTATAACATAGAAGTAATTTTAGTTAAATTGCTCTATATTACTTGTCTATGGGCCTAGTGGTAACGTAGAGTGGAAGGAGCCTTGTGTGTCGTATGAAAGGCCTATGATCAGCAAGGGGGTTGATAATAGACCTTCATACGGTACACGGCGACCTATCACGACAACGATACTGTTGGGTCGTTATAGGGTCTTTATTAACTTCATTACTTATACCTTCTGCTCAACCTTCTACTTAAGGTTAGTCATATAATTCATGGTCAAGGAAGCCTTTATTCATATTTACTTTTAGTTTCCACTTTATGTTTCATTAAGGAACCTTTTACTCAAACTTCTACTCGGACACACTTTAGTTTACTTAATTTGGTATCTTAACAGAGACCTTCTACAGAAGCTTCTACTGATTATTACATTAAGGTCTTCACAGGCAATCTTCAGGCCAATATTATGCTTAAACTTGCTAAAACTCCATCTAATCATTAAGACACATCAAGCTTTGTACATGACTAGTAGTAAAGCCATTCCAAAGATCATATTCCAGATTTGGACAATTTTTCAAAAACCTGTGCATGCTCATCTTCCAATACAAAGCCATTCCATTTTTGCGAAAAGAAACTTGTAAAAATCATAACAAATCACTCATTTGACCACTTTTGGCCTCAAAATCACGTGAAACTTCATGAAACATCATTTTAACACAAAAAATGTGAATAAATATGATATTCAGCCAAAGGTACTTCAAGATAAGCCATTTTTCCAAAATTTCCAAATTTAGCAATTTTTGGTAAATCAAACTTAACAAAAATCTACTAAGCAATTTTGGGAAAACTTTTGACATAGCTCAAAAATAGATATCATGAGGAGCATACAAAAAAAAGCATGAGCTTGAAACATTATCATTTGCCTTTTTGAAAATCATATCGAAAATTTGCTCAAAATGACCCATTTTTTAAGAGTGATATATAAAACATTCATAATTTTAAAAAATGATATTTTTCCACGAGAAAGTACTAAAAATAACTTGTGAATACAAATTTTCATAATTTTCCAAGTTAATTTAATATTTTTAAAAAATTATTGAAAATCGAGCAAAAATCAAAAGTCATTGCTGTCACAAGCTCTAGCTATGATACCCCACCAAGGCCTTATCGATCCACTTAGGCATTGCTTTTGGAGCATAGTTGTGGTAGCCACTTATTCCTAGGTGATTGTTTGCCTTGGGTTTGACGTACGCTTAGATTCTATGCTATTTTTTGATTAATTTCCTCTAATTTCTAAATGAGCTCTCTAAATTTTCCTAGAATGAAATCTAGCCAAAGATTGTAAAATAAAGAGGGTTGGGGTTTTTAAAGTGGGTTTGGTGGAGGACAAGATTGCTAAGTGTCATGTGATTGTAGAAAACCATGCATCAAAACCACTAACTCTCCTTATTTTGCAATTTAAACCATGTGCGATCCTTGTTTTTGTTTTCCAAACCATGGGTTGCCTCTTGTTTTGGTTTCCAAAACCATTTGCAGCCCATATTTCTACAAAACCACTCTTGATGATTTTATTTGTTAATTTCTTTGATTAATTTATATTATTCTCTTCTAAACATAAGCTTCTATAAGGCTTTACCCCCAATCATATTCCTTTCTTATTTATGTGTTTTTAATATATGAGTTATATTTGTCCTACATATATCACTTTAAATAATATTCTGAGCCTAGTCATGAGCTTCACTTTTAAAATGACTTTCGGTTCTGGTTAACTCGATATTTAATTATTTCACATAGATGAATTATTTTAGCGATTTGACTTTACAGAATAATTTCTTCTAATTTTTGTAGTCTAGCCATGAATTTTCACTTAATTTTGTTAATGTTTTAGCCTTAAATTTAAGAGACTCGAAATCCTAGGGCATTACATCCTACCTCCCTTATAAAAGGTTTCGTCCTTGAAACTTAAATGTTCTAACATTTATAGATTATAAGAATATCATCATACATTTGCTGTGCAACTTTAATTTCCACATCGCATCACAATCATCAACTATTATTAAGGCCTCAACTTTAGTAACTTCTACAAACATTTATAGTGTCAAATCTTTTTATACCTTCTTACCATATTAGTCTTGTATTGTATATACTAATACTCATAAATCAAGCCCCTTATCACACTCCTTAGATCCTTATGGCATTATTATTAAGCCTTTTTTGAAGGAGGTATGTTTTCCTTTCAAATCAGTACATAACGACATTATATTTATCACACTCCTTACATCCTCTTGATCTTTGTTCCTATTCATTAAGTCTTTTGGTCACATGTTATGATTGATCATAATTCCAATTCTACTTGCAACATATCTTCTTTTAATAAAATCAATCCAAGCGTATTTATTGTACACATGAGTCCCTAAAAAATAACTCTTATACCTTTCTAGTCATATTTCCTTTTCACAATAAAAAGAAAATCTCCTCATCCTCATTTTATTCTTTACCAAAGGTATTTATCCATTAGTGCTTTTCAATATTATTACTCCCAATATCAAATAACTTGCTTCTTTTCATTATTATTCATCATCTATAGACCTAAGCTCATTGACATTGTTAATATTTATCTCCATAGCTCATCTTGACTTACTCATCACTTTAAAATTTCTCTACATCTAATTACTTTGACATTTAAATTAAAATATTTGATTTTTAATCAACTTCAAATAAGAACACAACTTGGGTCCCTATCTTAACATTTGATGGCCCCAATAATCCCATTAATAACCTCATCTTATAAGTCAATAGCATTTACTCTAACAGATTGATTTTATCCTAAGGTATCAATCTCTAAGTGATAAGGCAACAGTAATTTAATCTTATCACCTCATTATCCACTTCTAAACTTAAATAATTAATCCATACTTAAGATCACATCTTAAGATAGCTAATTTTAGTTCCAAGAACTCAAACATCTTGTCATTGGTTCAATCTTATCAAACCATTGAATCTTCCACACTAACTTCTTAAGTAATGAGACCTAGAACTATTATCTCAAAAGATTTTCCTTCATTAATTTCCATTTTATGCTTAAATCAACATATCTTGCTCAAATTCATCAAACAAGTAGACAATTATAGTCTTCAATGCAACATCAACAATCAGTATTTTGTGATTCAAAACTAAAGGATTCTCAATAGTAACTTTTATGTTTCTATGCTCCCATCCATTAGGTTTACTAAACTTCTACTCTATCTTCCATCTTTTGAAATTATCATCATAGATATAAAGAACCTCTTTGTTATCTTCTACTTCAATTTCTACAATTTAAACTTAACATAATTGTTCTATTATATCTTTTATTTACTTTCCACAATAGCTACTATACTTTCTCTTTCTTCACTACTCACTTTCTTCTATTTATAAGACTCCTTGATCTTTTTTTGAAAAATTGGTTGGAACAACCATCAAGTCATTGAAATTCATGGTCAATGTATCCTTGATCTCTTCTTTGAATCTGGTTTTTTTGGTGCTCTTCTTGACAAACACCTTAACCTTTGGTTTTCTTGCATCATTTCCTAGATTCTTTACAAATGTCAAAGTGAAAAAACCAAAGATATATGGTTAGAATTTTTCTAGAGATCATATGATGGATCCTTATCATGATCCAGACAGTACTTATGTCATGGTAGAATGCTGTATATTGTATGAAGGTCGACAATTAACCCCCTTATCAATCATCGTCCTTTCATACAGGAGTGGAGGCTCTTAAAGGGATTAATTAGGCACATTATGTTATGTTATTGAGTTCCTATCCTAGTATATGGGCTTATTATGTGCTAAGGGATGCTAATCGTATGGCTAAAGGCTGTGTCTTGTGACTTTTGATTAAGGCTTATGATAGTAGACTGCGGGGGCCACTACACTACTAGACTTGGGAATTTTCAATTTTTGAAAGGGTTATGTTCCTTATCAAAATAAAGTGTATTTATTTATGAATATATGTATATAAGTTGATTTGAGCACATAAGTGCAATTAAGGATAAAAACCCAGGTGCTATAACCCAGTTGTTGGTTTGTGTCAGTTAATAATCTCTAATCCTAACTATAGAGGGTGATATTTCTAAGTTGTATGTCATTCCTAAGCTACTGCATGTATTGTTTAGCATACTGCTTGTTACATACATTCATATGATTGTTATATATATTGCTTTTAAGGTGTGTTGGAGGGATTAACTCACTAAGTGTAAGCTTACACCCCCTTAAATTCCTTTTGTTGCAAGGCCACTTATTTGCCAAGTCGACCTATGAGATGCCTGAGGTTTGTCTCAAATAGGTAAGGGACTATGAGCCATTTGGAGTGAAGGAGAGGACTACTTAGTATTCAAGAGTCTCCTTAAATGGTGAAGTGTATGGTGAGTTTAGGGTATCTTCTTTGATGGTTGAATCTAGGGTGCTCAAATGGGTGGTTGGTATGTGATTTATGTGTATTTTTAGGTAGTTAGGATAGTGTGTTTGGGGGGCTTTTTCTTGTTGTTTTTAAGTGTTGTTTGTCTTTAGAAGAATGGGAAAGTAAGTTAGGTTTGGGGGGATTTCAATAGCTAGTTCTTATTTAAGGGTTTCTTGCTCAATTCTTGTTACATTGATGAGCATAACCCAAGGGATGTGGTAGTTTTATGTATGCTTTGTAAGTGACTATCACTTGTGATATAACAAGTGAGAAAAGGTTGAAAAGATGGAAGGATGGCTGGCTGTACCCTCCTTTCCCAACCAGCAGTGTAGGTGTCTCTAAGGTATGGTTGCTTATCCCATCAATCTTGACTTTTGACTTAAACTAAACATTAGTTAATTTACCTTTTTCCATAAGTAGTACAACTTATCTAGAGAATTGGAAATTGTCTTATTTAAACTTATGGAAATTACTAAGTTTATAAGTCAAGTACATTTACACTCTTGACTTTGGTTTGTTTAAACTCAAATTGGAAGGGAAGTTAGATGGGAGTAGCCGGTCTTAGTCCTCACATGTGTGGCTCTCTAATTCTACTCTTGTATGTCTTACTTGGTTGTCTTATTCAAGTGACTAAGTTAAGGTTTGATTCTTAAATATTTCCTCTCCTCAAAATACTTCTCATAATAGGCTATGAGTAATGGGGATTGGTTCAAACTTAGTTAGGTTTAGGCTTTTGATATAAGGTTTTTAAGTGTCTAATTTTAATAGTTAAGTTTTCAACCATTTGTTTAGGGTTATTTAGGGTTTTGATAAACTTGAACGTTTCTATTCCATTATGGGATTTGGGGTTTTAGTAATTTAAGGTTTGTTATTACATTTTGGGGTTTTCAAAAGTTCAAAAGTATTCTACTGCATTTAGGGGTTTAGGGTTTTGGGCAACTCTTAGGATCAATTTTGACTTTAGAGTTCTTAAGTTGGATCATAATTATGAAGTCAATTATTATGAATACAACTTTTATATTAAGTTTGATTCTCAGTTTGATTAATCCTCAAGAATAATTGAAGGGCATTTCCAACTACTCAGATGTTACTTAGAAATTGTAGGGTTTACAATCCTCTCTATTCATCTATATTATCACTTCTCATATCACATTTCATCCCTATTTTGAGTAACAATCTACAATTTAGAGATCCATCCCAATTTGCATCATCAATATCTATTTGTACTACTTAACTCAATTTTCTTGTTACCTTAGTAAGTCAAATATAAAGCTAAAAGTTACATAACTGAATTTGTATTTCAATCTTGCTCTCCAATAATTATGAACATAATTAAATTGAACTCCAAGTTCAATTGGCCCCATGATCGCATTATCATAAAAACATTTACAAGCCAACAACATTCACTTTATTAGATCAATTACACACAAAACATATATCTCTAGGCAATAAAACAACAATTTCATTTTATTATTCACATTTACATCCAATCATTATTTCAAATTTATGACCAAATCTTAAAATAACCAATAATCCATCAAATTTGATCACTAGTTCAAAATTATAACCACAATCATTACAGCTCTATTCTAAATATTTATGATCTCTAATTTCTAATTAAAACTTTCTAACACCATTAGTCATTGTCATACAATTCTCTATAAATGTGCATTTAGGGATTTTTACTTGCAAACAATTCTAACATTTTGCATTTTACATCTTAATGTTCCTGAAATCACTTCCTAGAACATGTCATATTGATTTCCACCATGATTTGAAACTCCCACTTTGTATCTATCTACCCCCTACTTCAAACCATTCTAGTTAAATTGCAAGATCTATGATTCCCAAACTCTAGTCAATCTTTCATACTTTATCATCAAGTTCTCATCTTAAAATAGAAACTTAAATGTTAACTCTACTATTGGTTGAGTTCTTTTATGATTCATGGCTATCACTTCCATTACCATTCACTTTATATGGTCCAACTATCCAAGCTAAACATATAAAAGCTATTGTTAGTCCTTTGTCCCTTTCATATAACGTCTTTTATTATTCTTCTTGTAATGTTAACATCTATTTTGGTCATTATCCACATCATAATCAAGGTCTAACATTTCACCTTGCATCTTCACTAACTTCTTAGGTAAACTTTTGTTACTCGTCACACTTAAGTCTTGCTTTATAGTATTTCTTCCTTTCCCCTGTATCTTATAGTCTTTCACAATTTATTTGGATTAATCTACTAACTTCATATCATATTTGCTTATTCCATAGCATTCTTTACCCTTTTCTTGTCTCTTGTTTACATAGGTTACTTAGATCTTCTTCATATATAATGTTGCTAACTTTGTAGACTTCTCATCAAGCATTTTGTGCATATTTCCTCTTCCTTTTTCTTTAGGTATTCAATTTGCTTACTTCTTCAAAAGATCTACACTAGTCATCAACGGGAGCCTATTTCTATTAATGTATTCTTTAGATTCAAAAGAATGAGTGGTTCTTGTATCATACATTGTATGGACATATCTATCCCTTATACATACCAATCCTGACATAAACAATTGTATTCATCTCATCATACTTAGCTACTTAACACAACAAACATATATAGAATATACATCATATTCAAGTAACCTTCTACTAAACTTTCTATAAGGCAAATATAATACCCAAGTAACCTTCTACTGGACTTTCTACAACAACTTAGTTAAGGATTTATTCTCATAAGAACTTCTATTATTCCTCATACAATACATTACTCTTACTTGCTAAAGTAAAGGAGGTTCGACATTTTTCCAAATTTCCAATCTCATGCTTACTATCTCATCGTCGTTTACTTCTTCCATTTACTATCGACTATGAAACCAAGATTCTACACTTTTTCACTCAAGCATACCAAATCTTTGCCACAAGATGTGCTTTATGCTTATTCTTAGACTATGTTTATGATCCTCAAACCCCTAAAGATACCTTAATGATCTATTGTAAACCCTATAAATCTAGTCTTTTGAGTATAGAATCAAACTAGTATACTGTAGATGATTTCCTTAAGTTAATAGAGCTGATAAGTTTAAAATCGATTAAAAGTTTAAATGTGAAACTTAAAATGAATATGAAAAACCTTAACTTATTAATCGAAACTCTAATCGCATACAAAAATCTTAAATCCTAACTATATGTAACTATTAGAATTTGACCTTGAACCTAATAAAAAGCTTAATTGCGTATGAAAACTTTAAATTCTATCCACATATATATATGAAAAGAAAAAAAAATCGAACCCGAACTTAATCAAAACCCTAAAACCAAAACTTCAAGCTTATAAATGTATTGATTTGCTATGAAGACGATAAAACTCTAATTGAACCAAATAACTAAACAATATGTTCAATTGCATAAAATAGCTAGTGGATGATTAAAGATAATTTGTAAATGTTTATAAATGTAGATGTACTATTAATTTATAAGAAGCTATAATATTATCTTATAAATAATATTAACCTTATAATCATATAAATAAGCTAGTAATATGTAAGTTTAAGTGTTTAGTTGCTATTTAAACTATATATAATAATTGTTAGTATCATAAATCATACTTTTCATGATGGTTATATTAAGTATATTGATAAATATTATCTATATTGTTATAAATGTTTAAGGAAGGTCTATTATTAGTTTTACTAATTATTTCATATATTTCCTTACTTTTCCTCTTTCTTTAAATTTTCTTCTAATTATGTTTATTTCTAGAAAAATATATAAAAAATAAATGTAATTTTGAAAGAGTTGACTAAGTCAAAGTATTGTCTAAAGTGAACAAAGGTCATTGTCAAGCTAGAATCTTCTCATCTTTTCTATAGATTTCTTCCCTTTATGCACATGATTTTTTTTCCCCAATTTTTCTTGCCCCTCTTCTAGAGCCTTCTCCACTTTTCATTTTCACACATTTAAGATATCACAAAAACCCACTTTCATCCTCCTTTCCCAATTGTAACTCCCTCTTCCTTTTCCCTTTTCTAATTTTTCACTTTCATCCTCTATTTTCCTCTTACAACTAGCCTATAAATCTCTACTCTAAGAATCATAAGCCTTCATCCATCCTTGAAAGAAAAAGAGGTACATAGAATATACTCATATTAGTATTTTACATGAAGTATGTTTATGTCCTCTTTACATCTACTTGTGAACTAATATATTTATGGTATTAGTAAATACTTAGCTTATGTTTTCAAAGTTGATCCTAATAGTAAATGTATTATCTTGCTCTTTCCAAAACTCCTATATTATGTATATGTACAAATACATATAAGAAATACCCCTACATGTGTATATAGGTAGAGAAATACAAGTACACATATAGCATATGTACTTATATGGACTAAGTATGCATAAATCTTAATAGAATACATAGTATAAACATACATATATATAGATAAGAATAGGAAAAAAAAAGTACATATGTATGGACATCCCTACACATGAGTGCTCTTTATGTACATAACCAAAAATACTAAAAATATTAAGTATATATATATATATATATACATATAGCATACTAACTAAACATGCATGTATATGAATTATATGAAAATTTCTTGTAATTATACTATGAAAATATGTATAACTATATGTACATAACAGTACATAAATACATATATAAATATACGTATAATAATACTATACATATAGGTATATGTACATATACATATACTAAGATATTAAAAGAATACACATATGGACATACATATAGGATACATAAATATGTAGGCATAAGATAAGTACATAGATGTATTATAATATAAGTAATTAATATAATACAGCAAAATAATCATATACATGTATATAAGTATGTGTGTGCTGAAATACATAAAAGGCCCATAATGCAATTATTAACTTATGTTAATTTTATATAAATACATGTAATAATAATGATAACAATAATAATAATAATACTAGTTCAAAATTATAAAAACATGAAAAGTTAGAAATCCATTGGATCATAAAGGAAACATTAAAATTTATAAATAAAGACATTTAAATCAAAATAACTAAATTTGTGACACTTTATATCCATAATGAAAAACGTAGATCTCAATATCCAAAATGGACCCTGTTATATGAACGTACGTTCAAAAATGACAAAAATCAACTATAAGTTTATAATTATCGGAATTAGAACGAAAAAACTATATATGTTTTAGGATTTAAGAGAAAACTTAAGCTCATATAATGTTACTAATTTGAATATTATTACTTATATGATTAAATTGGATATTATTACATATACGATAAAATAATGTCTCCTAAATATCATAATAAATAAGTTAAGTAATGTAAAACAACACTAATTTTAATCAAATTTTATCACTAAAGAAGCATATTTTAACATAATAAGAACCTCATATAAGAATGTAAAGGTATAAGGTAAAATGAAAAAAAAAAGTTTATAATTGATATAATACTTAAGTAGAATAAAAATTATAAGATAGATAGTAAACTAGTTAGGCTGTCTAATGTTACGTCTAGATACACATTAGGTTTATTTCATTTCTATTTATCAGGAAATATTGATTAAGAAGGCAATTTGCCTATTGATTATTAAGAATTATATCAACTTTGGTCAAGTGAGTACTCCCGATGACTCTATACTTGTTTTGTGCTTGTAATTAGTATACCTAAATCAAATAGTAATAACTTGTTGCATGGGGATTCAGCTTATTTTAAATACTTGATATTAATTGATTATTGTGTAAAATACTGTTATATGTGATAAATTGAAGATTTGGTTGTAGGATTAACTATTGCATAGTTTAAATGGTCTGCTGATATTGATGGATCATCCAATAATTTGACTTAATTATATTCATCTTATTTTAAATTAAAAGGATCATGCATTAACCATGCATTACATTATTTGTTCTAACTGTCACCTCACGCGGGAGTAAAGAAAAGCCATGCAGGGGTTGTTTCTCTATATTGGATTAAAGTGCTTTAGTATGGTGTACTCGTACAACATAACCTTACCCTAGCTCATGGGCTTACTAAGCATTAGAGTGCTAACTATCTAGCTAAGGGTTAAGTCTAGAGACCTCTGCTGTAGAGTGTAATGTTGACTATAAGGGCCACCTTACCCTTAGACTTGTGATTTTGTATACTACTAGATTTCTTAGAAAATGGAAATGTATTTCATGAAATACGAATTTAAATTTATAGTTAAAAACCCAGGTACTAGAGCCTATATTGATTAGTATCGATGTATCTCCAACCCTTACCTTGGAAGGCATTAAAATCCGATATTATATGCAATACTAGTCAACTACATATATTGTTTGGCATACTATGTATACATGCATTCATATGGTTGTAATAATTTACTAGATAATCTGCTTGTTAGTATAGTATGAGAGAGAACTTATTAAGCTCTTGTAGCTTACCTCCCAATAGTTTTTCTTTTGTAGGTGATAGATAATTAAGCATGGGTTAAGAGCCAAGTAGTGAGTTAAAGTATTGAGATGTTTTAGAGGTTAGAATTAGAGAAAGATTATATTACTCCTTTGAGACTTTAAATGCAACTATCACTTATATATTTAGATTTTGGAACTTCAATAAGTTTGAATTTTTAAGTTTATACTACTTGATCTTATCATTTGGTAGGAGATACCAATTTTCTACGGTTCTGAGGAATTGTGGAATAATTGGATATCCATATTTATTTATACTTTATAATATGTTAATTAACTACCAATTTGGAAACCATAGTGATAAATTATTTAAAGTCTTACAATCTCTGACTTGCAAGGCAATTTTCGTGTCATGGGTACACATATGATATGAAAATTTTAGGCAATCTTACTAAACCCCCATTAGGGTCCTAACATCTACTCTATCTATACTTTAGTCCACATGATTCACATAACTTCCTTAATCCTACAATTCATGTAATACTTTTAATCCATGGATTTTGATTTTCCTAAGCTTACCCTAATTCTCTTCTCAAAATTACCACAATCCGTTAGATACCCAAGCATTTCATGAATACTCTTCACAATTAACCTCAACCTATAATATTTCTCAATCATGTTGTAATCATTTCACTTAAGTATATAGGATTAAATCTCCTATATATAACTTGATAATAATCCTAACTCATATATATGATTTATAAATCTCTAAGAGTATCGCAAAGATTTACTACATCCATATTTCAATTCAAGAGATTTAAAGGAATTTCTTAATCTTGAGATTCATACCATTTTTACCTATTCTTTACATTCTTTCATCCTTATTAGTAGATAGCATTTAAAGTCTCTTTTAATCACTCTCGATCCATTTTCAAAGATAGCAAGATTTAGCATAACTAATGTTAGCTGGCTTCTACACAACAATTTCTACTAAACAAGGCCAAAGCAACCTAATTCCTAGTTACCTTACACATCTCACACGTGTCTAGTTCTATGGTCCTTAACTTATGCTCTGATACCACCTAAATAGGTCTCATATCTCGATTTAGCCTAGAATGCAACACCTACAAACTAACTTACAATAAATTAGAGGATAAGCTACATACATACATACATACATACAACAACTTACTTACATAATTAGAGGATTTTTAATGGAGTTCAACCTTACCAATGATACTTTACATATTTATGATTTTGTACAAATCAACCATGATAGTCTTTCAAACTCTTTTTACAACATTTACGCATAATAACTATCTAGGTGTATCATAAAAAACAAAAGTCCTTCAAACTAGCTAACTTTAAACTAAGCGCTCTCAAAATCTTTCTCCTCGATGGTGGTGGTGCCCTTTCGACACTTCACCTTAACTTACGGATATAATACATATCTACTCAGTTCACTATTAATTGAGTGAGAGTAGATAACAAATATAGCACAACATAAAACATATCTAAGAAAAAAAAATCAAGCTAGCACATGGATACATTAGTCATACAATAGGTAATACTTAGTTGAGTTAGATAATGTAGAAATACATGCTATGCTCATGCATGTAAGCTAATGCATTGGTATCGATATCTTGGTTTTTGAATTTCAAGCACTCTAAGCAATCTGAGTTTTTAGGCTTTTCATTTGGTTGGTTGACTTAACCAGGCATCTGGATGCAATGTCTAGGAACTACACATGCAACAAGAGTTGTTGGGAGTAGGACCCCTAAATTCTAAGTTACAATCAATCACTAAGAGTGGTCAAAGGGCTTAGGCAAAAGCAGTTCTATATGCTTCAATATCAAACTTTTCAAAACTAATCCTTGCTTAAACTCACTTTTCATAAAATCTAACCCATGAGTCCTTTTCATGCCATGCCGTGAACGCACTAATGATGTGTTAAATACTACATTGAGCAAAATGTTTGAGCTTTATATTAATTATCATTTGATTTACCTTAATCTTACTTAGAGTCTTATTGTCTCAATCTAAACCTTGCATAAGGTTCACTTAAGCGAACACCTTGAAGATTAAACCGCTTGCTACTATTTCCCATAGCTTTAATGTGCCATAGTAGATATCCTCCATTCATTAGATTCATGGCAACCAATTCTCAAGATTCAAACAAGCATGGTCAATCAATTACATGAATAAGGACATCACATAATCGGTAAACATCATTCCAAGAATCAGAACTAAGCTTAATTAATCAAGCACATTCTACTTAAACCATGTCACTTGCAACCTAATGAGTAGACAAAAATCTACTCCTAAACACACAATATCCACTTACCTGAGTGTAGTATCCCTTACTTTGAGTAGCATCTTCGAGTTCCTTGTTATTTAGGTAACCTAGAAGTGGTAGTTATATTTTAGTGTCTATTTAGGTTATGTAACATTTTATTAAGGCTTAAGTGTTTAGGTAAAGGTATTTCAATAGTACTTAGGACCTTCTACATGATCCTTTTTGTTTAAGTCCTTGTTATTTAACCTTCTACGTAACTTTATTCGAAGGAAGAGTCCTTATTAACTTCATTACTTATACTTTCTACTCAACCTTTTACTTAAGGTTGGTCTTATAATTCGTGGTCAAGGAAGCTTGTAAACCCCATAAATTTAGTTATTTAAGAGTAGAAGTGAACCTAATACTATAGATGATTTGAAGAGTTATCAAAGCCGAACAAGATAAAAATTTAATAAATCATAAATCTAAATATATTATAAGTAGTAAAAACCTTAGAAATTGATTAAACATCGCATACTAAAACTTTAAAACTGGCTTATATACCATTAACTAAAATTGAACTCGAATTTGATCGAAACTCTAAAATTATAAATATAAACCTATAAAATAATTTAATATTACTCAATAGTGATAAAATTATAGTCGATTGTAATTTTCAGCTGAATAGCCTATTCGCATGAAATTATAACGAAATCGCTATAATAATTTATAAAAATGATAGTTGTACCGGGTACCAATTAAATTGATAAATTTCACAAAAATTTAAAAATTAATTTACCAAGAGATTTGTTATAATTTATATGTTACGAAAAATTACATATATTTATTATTAATTTTTATTTTCCTTCTCTTTCATTTTCAATTTATCTCTTTTCTCTCTTTTCTTCCTTTCCTTCTTTTTCTTCAATTGCACTTTCTAGAACTCCAAGTAGTCGCCCACGTGAGGAAAAAGGAAAAAAAAAATTGCCATGTGTAACTCTTAGCTTAAATTTTAAGCTACTCATCATGTGAACAAAAAATATATATAAAGCTGGAAAAAGAAAGAAACGAAACAAACAACAAAATCTAGAAAAAAAAAAGAGAGAGAGAGAGAAAGAACATCCTACACAAACCAAAACCGTGAGGAGAGAAAAAGAGAAAGAAAGAAGAAAAAGAAAGAAAAAAAAAGAAGAAGGAAAAGAAGAAGAAAGAATTAGAAGAAAAGAAAAATTAAGTAAATTATTTTAGATGTATGTTATATAGTATGTACATGTATAATTATAGTATTTGTATAGTATATTTTTAATAAAATACTACTATTACATGTATATATGTGCACAAATACATAAATTAAATTATATATGCATGTATTAGGCTATGTATGTATACATGTATAAACATAAGTATATTATATGGAAAGAGTATGTATTATGTATTTTGTTTTAGAATACATATAATTAGTATTAAGTAATTTTATTACATAACTATAGTATAAATATATATGTATGTACCGTAACTATATATATATATATATGTGTGTATACATATATAATTATTTTTGTATATATACATATGTATAGTAGTATAGTATATATGTAGTGGGGTATTTTTATAAGTATGTATATAAGACATATATATATGCTTTGGGGTGTACGACATAATATATAATATATAGTATACATATTTTATAACAAATATTATGTAAATATATATACCGAATATATATTATAAGAATAGGTATTTGTAAATTATTTATATTTAAGTATTTGGAAATTATATAAGTATATTATTGAGTATAAACACAAATACATGAATATATATATATATATATATATATGTACATAAGAGTGTTCATTTTCATAAAATAAGTATATACATACATATAGCGTACATATACAGAAAATATATATAGATATATATATAAATATATGTATATATAAATCGTGAAGTACATAAATAATACAAAAATGAGAAATAATAAAAACAATACAGGTCATACTAATAATATAATCATAATAAAGCTAAAAATCTCAAAAATAGGAAAAATATGCTTAAAATAATAAAAATATCAATTATATGGTTTAAGTAATTATTAAATCATAAGTATATTTAGGAAAAAGCTAAAATTAATATTTTATAATTTTTAAACTAAAATAATAAATTTTGTAATATTTTTATGTCACAATTCAAATTGCAAGTCACAACGTCTAAAACGGACTTCGTTACGAGAAAATACACTCGAAAACGATCAAAATGGACTATAAGTTTATAACGATCCGAGCTAAAATGAAAAAGTTTCAAAATATATAAAGGAAGTCTCGTAACTTACAAATATGAGAAAATGGTTATTGTTAACCCCATTGAGTATGATAAACCCTATAAATATAAAACTTGGGGTATATTGAGAAACTAGATAAACTATAGTAGACTTTTAGTTAATTAAGGAGTCTGACTTTTCAGAATACTTATAAGTTTTACTGTTTTGATTTAGGCATTCAATATCGAGTTCTGGAAACCCCAAAGTTTGGAGAATGAGCAATAATTCAGGTGAGGGAGTTTTAATAACCTGCTTCTTGCTTGTACGTGTTACTTGTATGATGTTTTGCTGCTTGCTGTTGCTTGTATGTTTGAATGACTATTCTGCTTGTATGCCATCATCTGCGTGATCACTTTTTTTTTTAAATTGATAAATATAAATATCTGACCCAAATAATTGGTTCTATTCGTCGCATGTCTATGACTCAGTAAATGTATGGATAAAGAGTGCTAGCTTTACAAAATATTAAAAGGATATTTTTGGAAAAAGTTTTCCTAATCTTAAACGTATTTTGTGCAATTTTGATAAGAGCTACAGTGTTAGAAATGATATTTTATCGTTAAGGCAAAGTTAGCATGGGTTCTCCACTTGATAGGGAGAGGACTCGCTTCATTGTGCCTGTAAGGCCTTGGTTAATTTTGGCTTGCAAGATGGATTCGCAAGTTGTGCCCGAAGGGCCTTGGAGGGTGGATAGTCCTAGAATGGAATCCCCCTATTTGAATTGAAATCTTTTCTCGATTAGGGTAATAGTTGAGTGCAGCCTAGGGGGTGAGGCCCCTAGGTAGCCTCATGCAGGTAAGCTGAGGTGCCCTGTGCGGGTAAGTATAGAGGATAATCGAAGTGTAGACGATGTAATTCTACACCTTCCATAGTTTCGGACTCCTATGGATGTGTTGCTTGCATTCGTCGCGCTTGCATTCATTTGGTATGTAGATAGCTTGCTTGCATGTGTGATATAATGTGTGATAACTTGCTTGAATGGTTGTGGTGAGGAACGAACTCACTGAGCTGTTATATGCTCACTCCCTCATAGTTTCTTTTGTAGGTTTACTTACATTGAGATTGGGATAAGTCTCGAGTGTCGAGTGTGAGATGAAGATATGTATCTTAGTATTAGGAATAGCTGAGTAATCTTTAGATGATACATAAACAAATCTTTATCGATAATTTAATTTTTCTTGTATTTCTTTTGTAATATTGGTATATCCTATCTTATTATTTAGTAGGGGATACCGATTCTCTACGGTTCTGAGGAACTGTGGAATATCAGACACCCATAGTTATTTATATTTATATTTTATAGTAAATTATTTACTTAAAAATCAGTAACCTTAGTGATTAATCATTTAGAGTCTTGCAATCTCTAACTTGCAAGGCGATTTTCATATCATGGGTGCACACATGTTATGGAAATTTTAGGTAATCCTACTAAACCCCCTTTAGGATCATGACAAAGCTTCTACTCATATTTACGTTTAGTTTCCACTTTATGTTTCACTGAGGAACCTTATACTCAAACTTCTACTTGGACACATTTTGCTTTACTTAATTTGGTATCTCAATGGGGACCTTCTATAGAAGCTTCTACTAACTGTCACATTAAGGTCTTCATGGGTAATCTTCTACAGAAGCTTCTATTAGGCTAATTTATGCTTAAAATTGCGAAGCTCCATATGAAACATTTGATCTGGCTAGTCTTCCTGCTAGACCCTTGCCCTTTCTTATATGTTCGGGTTGACACTAGATCTTTGGACCAACTTTTCTTCTTGATTTTGACTTCTATCCTACTTGTCAGCTTGGTACTCGGCAGTGTTCAGTTACTTGCCTGTCTTAGTTGGCTAGTCGACACTCTAATCACTACTCGGCTTCTTCTTTGCCTCTTTACTCATTAGGCAATCCTAACAACTTTATCCATTATGTCAAATTATTAGAGTTCCACAATGTCTCAGATGTCTCCTCTCAACCTAGTGATAAACCTTGAAATTGTTCGGGCAGATGTTTCCTTCACTTTGCATCTTATCATAAGCATTTGGAATTCTTGAACATATTCATCAACAGTTTAGCTTACTTGTCTCAGCTCCTGAGCCATATGAAAGTATCTTGGAGATATGTTTTTGGCATGAATTTTTTTCTGAGTACCTTCTTCATCCCGGGCTAAGTATTAATCTCTCCATACCCGTCTCTTCTTATGGCCTGAAAATTCTTTCACCACATGGCAACATATCCAGAAAATTCAATAGCAACTGTCCTCACTTTCTCATAATCCTTATACTAGTAATAATAATACACGCTCTACCTTCTCTTCCCAATCTAGGTACTCGTTGACATTCCTAAACCCATTGAAACTTAGAATTCGAAGCTTTACATGGTCAGATGCTTTGGGGACTCGTACATGCTCTTCTTTAAAATACTTTTCTTCTTCCTCATCAAGCTCTCTTAGGCTTATCCCTCACCTTACCCATCTACCAACTCCTCCACCTTGAAATGGTTAAGTTGGGTTTTGACCTCTAACAGGTTGAGTAGCTTGTGGAGTGTTTTGCATAGCCTCATTGAGTTAGCAAGACAGTGCATGAACAGCTCGAGTCAGATTTACAAAGAGGTTAACTATCTCATTGAGTCTCTCGTCAGTACTTCTAGGAGTTCCTATGACTGACGCCCATGGTAGATAACTCTGCTATCATCATTGATACCAACATTCATATTTGGGTCTATCATTTTTCCTCACAGATTCAAAATTTAAACAAACACTTCAGAAAGTGAACAACTAATAATACTACAGTCAATGAACTTAATAACAGGCTCTGTTTCAAACAGCAAAAACAGAGTATAACAGAATTCCAAAAATAGTTAACTATAGTTTACATAAAACCTTCACTTTAATACCAAGATGATGTGAATCATGACCAAGAATAGACAAGGCTAATCGTTGAATGGGTCCGAGCTAGGAGAAAGCTTGAAAAGAGTCAATGGGGAAAGGTATGAAAGGGTAAAAACAAAGGATGAAAACAGCAAGCAAAACCTACAAACAACTTTGAGGGATATGATGTACCAATGAAACTTTCGAGAACTCACGACATAATTTGATGTGATGTACGAATTGGTCCAATGAGATTACTTGCACCTAACCTTGCATAAGGGAAAGGATAAGAGTGATGTCGAGAGTTAATAACAGTGTTTTCGTAGGGAGGGAGGTACTCAAAGGTATATTGAAGATTATCTGATATCTTACAACTACAAGTACAAGGATATTTATACCCGTAAACTAAGGCAATTTACCCAAAAGGGAAAAGACAAAAAGGATATTTCCTAAGGAGGGCAATGTACATGTTATAAGGGGCAAAAAATAAATATACAAGGAAAATAATCATTGGTGCTATAGGTTCTACGTGTGATACTGTACATGTGGTGATGTGGCATTGGTGAGGTTGTTAGGAGTGTAAACACAAAGTACGGATGCATGAGTTTATCCGAGTGTTGATAGCCTAGTCGGTACTGCTTTCTCTTTAAACTTCTCGGTAAAGAAGAGGCTGAGTAATTAGTCGACTCGGCAATAGAGAGTAATTGTTAACTCGGCATACTACACAACAATGGGCAGTCATATAACAGGCACTAGAGATGACTTGGAAAGGAAGTACTCGACCTCGGCAGGGGTTGGTTGGAACATAAGAATTCGTCGTGCTAGCTTCTTTAGTCTTCGAGCCTTGCTGTGGGTCAGGGGTCTTATAGCTTAATTCCTCTCAAAAAGTCTTCCATCTTGTAGAGTTAGTGTGCAAAAAATTAGAGGCTACCGATCATATAAAGGGTAAGGTAATTTTACCCTTAATTACGAAGGCCTAGTGTGTGTATGGAGGATGTAGGCAAAGGAGCATATAAGCTAAAGACCTTTAATGGGTGGCCAATCCCAAGAGCTTAGAATGCATATAACCTAAGACCATATTTTAAATAAGGTAAGGTAATTTTATCCCTAATTACGAAGGCCTAGTGTGTGCATGGAAGACACAAGCAAAGGAGCATATAGGCTAAAGACCCTTGATGGGTGGCCAATCCCAAGAGCTTAGAATGCATATAACCTAAGACCATATTTTAACTAAGTCTTATAATGTGCTCAAGACGTCTATAACTACTATTATGATTGCTAAAATGATGAGTTCCTTACACTTGTCTAACTTGCTTTTTCTTACTAATGGCTTACGCCACATACCCTTATGCTTGGGATGTTTTTCATCCCTGAATGCATGCCCCAAGTTAGTATCTACACTAAAACTACAAGCTTACGCATCAACCAATAGCATAGGTCCTCATCATGGTCTTATCCTTAGGTCAATTTTCATCCTTGAATGTGTGCCCAAAGTTGGTATCTATGCTAATACTACAAGCTTGTACACCAACCACTAGCTCAGGTCCTCACTACATTCTATTCCATAGGTTGATTTTCATCCCTATGGAAATACCTTAAGTTCGTATCAACACTGACACTATAGGCATTAAGGCCTTGATTACCACTGAAGGCAAGCCCTTTCAACAAAGTTTAGGTAATGGCATAGTTCTTGAAGCCAAAAACATAAGCACCTCCAGATCAAGATGACCTCTTCAGCTTCGGTAAATTACCCTAGCAACTCTCTTGCCTAAGGCTAATATATTCTCATATTGTCATTATGATAACTATGAGTGAGCAATCTTAAATTGTTAAGTTTGAAATAAGCGAAAGAGAGAAGAAAGAATGAGTTAAATAGCAGATCATATGAACAAGTATAAACATGACACATATTTTCATTAGTTGAAGAGAAATTATAAGGCTTTAAGGGTGAGGTCGACATCACAACCCTAGGTATATGTAAAAATTAAGAAAATTACAAGAACAAAGGCATAAAGCCAATTGCTAATGTATTATACAATTGAAGAAAAACCAATTAAGATTTTGGAGAATTGGATTCAAAAGTTAAGAAATCTAGAAGTTAAGTATGTGAAAGTTCAATGGGGTAACAGTCTAACGGTAAAGCTAACTTGGAAATTGAAGTCAGCAATGCAGAATTGTTAACCTTGACTCTTTAAAGAAAAAAAGGTAAGTAATAGGTTTTTACAAGAAAATAAGTAGTTATTATGTTTAGAATAAAAGTTTTAAGGACAAAACTTTCTTAAGGAGGATAGAAATGTAAGCTCTTAAAATCGTATTTAGGGTAATCTAACCAAAATGTAAGCCCACTAAGAAAACTTATTCAATTGAGTCCAAACTTTATGACTTCTTATAAAAAAGTTAGTTGAAATGACCCAATGAAGTTAGATTTCAAAAATACAAAAAATCCCAATTTTACCCTTAAAAATGTGATTATTCAATATAGAGTAAAAATGATCGAAACCCCTAAAATAGAGCTGGAAATGCGATGATGACTTAAAGATAAGTTAATTAGGCTATAAAAGAAAGTAATATAGTTTAATTTACTATATGAGTGTACATATATTTTTATGAGTACACTCAGTAATATAATAATTATATTCGTAAATTAACTCAAAATTATATAATTATAAATAATATGAGATAAACTCATAAAAATAAGTAGAAAATATACCTTAAAAATAAAAGATATGCTAGAAACATAATTACATGAGCATGTATACACATTACATGTATCAATTACATAAGATATATATACTCGTAAATTAATAGAATTACCAAATATTATGTAAAATATTAATAATCAACCTAAAAATCAACTAAAACTTATCCATTTAGCAAGTAAAATTATGAAAATTGTTGGAAACAACTAAAATTACGTAGACTTCAAGCATAGCAAGCAATTGGAATGTGATCAGGTGATCCAAAAGCTATTTCTTTGAAAATTAGACACCTGGTGATAAAAAAATAAATAGGAAATTTCTTCTTGACCACCCTTAAAACTTATAAATACCAAATTGTCCTAGATATGTCAACTTTAGCAATTTAGAGTTTAGAACATCAAAAGAAAATTTTTGAAAAATTAAAAGAAAATAGGGGAACCTATTAAGCTTCAACCATATCTAACCTAGATGACCACTTGACAACAAACCCCATTAGCCACCACTAGTATACCTTACGCCTAGCTACTTCGACAACCACCCCTCTACCGTCGACCACTAGAGTATCGACAAATAGGTTGGTTAAAATTTTGCCATGTTTTCCATTAAAGATTAAAAATTATCAATTCCACCAAAAAAATTATGAAAAAATTTATATTTAAGTTATTTTAGACATGCTTTCCTTTGATATTTTTGTTTTTGTAAAATTTAGAATATTTTATGTATTTAAGAAAGTGACTATTCATCCAAATTTTGACTTTCAAAATAAAAATATCAAATAATGTAGTTTGTAACTCAAAATTTGTGTGTAGAATACACATGATATATATTTGATTCTATATAGCTAAGTTATTTATTTAAGTATTTAATGTAATTTTTAACCCGCAAAATAGATAGAATTAGGGTGAAAATGTAAAATAAATAGGTTTTTATGAAATTAATTGATTAAAATGACATTTACTGACTTTTAGTAATTTATAATTATGTTAGGATATATTGAAAATAATTTTTTATAAAAAGGATAATATTTAGTTAATTAAATGCAATTTAAAGGCAAAATTGTAATTATGAGCATTTATGTGATTAACTTGATAGCATGGAATCATATGCTGACTGAGTTCCCCATATTTTTAGGAGTCTATAGAAATTTTTGGGAAATTAGTTGGTGACTTGACCTATTTATTACAAATTTATATAGTAAAATAGCTTAAATTATGAAGTGGAGCTTGTTTTTAGTAATAATAGGTTAAAATATGATAAATATTGAAATAAAAACTACAGAGATACACGCCGATCAAATTTAGAAAAAATGAATATTTTAAATATATTTAATGATAGTTTTATGACCAGAGTACGATATATACATATTAAGATTAGATAATACCTATATTATTGAGTTATATTCAGAAATTATATAAAATAGAGTTTAATTACATAAAATAAGTATAATACAATAATATTTATTATAGGCACATATAAGTATATTAGAAACTTGAACTACCTTTTAGAAGTCATATCTCGAAATAAAACTCATAATTCATATCATTAGGTATATATAAACCCAATGACACTACTTATATTAAAATTGAACAATCCTAGGTAATGTAACCTATATCTCTATAATATTACAAGAATTTACGTACTACAATAACCTTATCATAATGGAAACATAATTTAATTGATTAAAAGTATGTTTGGATATGATTGAAATGATATATTATATATAATAGTATAATTGCATGTATTGTTGATATTTAATAACTGCACTTTACTTATATAATAAAACCATATTCCATTATATAAGGAAAAAAATAATATACTTTAGATATATATGTCATGACCCTAAAGGGAGCCTAATAAGATTACTTAAAATTTTCATATTATGTGTACACCCATGATTTGAAAATCATCTTTCAAGTTAGAAATTGCAAGATTCTAAATAATTAGTCACTACAGCTTTTATTTATTTATTTAATTAACTTACGATCACATATATGTGACTATGAATATCCGATAAGTCACATTTCATCAGAACCATAGAGAATCGGTATCCCCTACCAAACAATAAGATTAGGTAGTAAGGTTCTAAAACTCAAACTTATTAAAGTCACAAAATTTAAATGTAGTATTAATAATTATATATATTTATAATAATTCAAATGAACCATATAGTCTGTCCTCAAAGTCTAACTTCTATGCATCTCGATGTTGACACTTAACTCTCAGTTCTTAACTTATGCCCCATTATCTAATAACCTGCAAGAGAAAACTATTGAGAGGTAAGCTACTAGAGCTTAGTAAGTTATCCTTCGTACTATACTAGCAATCAATTTATCAAAAGTTTATTACCAAGCATATGAATGCATGAGCAAGCAATATGCCGAACAATATATATGCAGTTGATCGGTATTGTATACAACATCGGATTTAACGCCCTCCGAAATAAGGGTTAGAGATACATCGGCACTAATTACAACCGTGCTCTAGCACTTAGGTTTTTAACTTTATATCATTATATATATATATATATATATGTATATATGAATTCCCTGTTTCACAGAATATGTTTCTAATTCCAACAGTCAATGGTATACAAATATCCAAGTCTAGCGGTGAGCTGGCTCCTGTAGTCCATGCTCACACCCTACAGCGGTGGTCTCTAGACGCGACCCCCAGCCACCCACAGTTAGCATCTTCGGCGCCAATAGAACCCGCGAGCCAAGGGTAGGGTCTTGTTGTACCAATGCTCCTACACTGTACTAATCAAATCATATGAGAATCCATCCCTTCAAGGTCCTTCATTACCAACCGCGTGAGGTGACTGCCGGAACATTATATGAATGTTCATGCTTTATACATGAACCGTTTAATTTTAGTTGGGTTGAATATGATTAAGTCAACTTGTGAGGTGGTCAAACATTACCAACAAATCATTCAAATAATGCACCAATCAATTATCTTACATTTAACAGTATTTTACACAGTAATCAATCAATATCAATCGCATACATAACTCAAAACCCCATGCATCAAGTTATTAATATTTAATTCATGTGTACTAACTATAGGCCCAAAACAAGTATAGAGTCATCAGGAGTACTCACTTAGTCATAAATGATATCAAGAATTGTAATAGTCCGAAAGTAAGTCAGTCTCGATCTTCAGATCACCGAACATTAGGGGAATATGGAAAGTAATAAGTTTGAGAATTAAATAACTAAACTAGTATGCTAAATCGTACTGTTTACTTAAATCAATTATTGATTTACATGAAATCATTGATTCGAGCTTTTTATCGAATTGTATATAACTTTTTCGTTTTAACTCGAATCGTCATAAACTTATAGTTCATTTTGATCGTTTTCAAGCGTATTTTCTCGTAGCGAGGTCCGTTTTGGACGTTATGACTCGCAGTTTGAATTATGACATAAAAATATCACAAAATTTATTATTTTAGTTTAAAAATTATAAAATACTAATTTTAGCTTTTTCTTAATATATTTATGATTTAATAACCATTTAAACCATATATTTGATATTTTTATTATTTTGAGCATACTTTTTCTATTTTTGAGATTTTAGCTTTATTATGTAATATCAATTTTTATTCTAATATCTTTTGTTTATTATATTTCTAATAATTGTGTATTATGTACTATTAATTATTATGTACATAATATACATCTAATATTTTTATCATTTTAACTACCATCTCCCAACATTAATTATCATTTCAAAATGACTTAATTCATCCTAATTAGATTTTACACCTAATTACCCTAATTTAAAAAATTAACTTAAAATTTATTATTTTCCATATTACTTATTTACTACATAATTAACCTAATAATTATATCTAATACCCTAAATACTACAAGTATCATAATTCATCAGATTTCAACATCCTAAAATATATAATTATTTACTAAATTAGTAATTAACTATTTAATTACTTAATTAATCCTAAATTACCCATTTTATCTCTCATTTTAAGGCTTAAAAATTATCTAAAAATTAAAAAAATTAATTTTTGAAAACAGAATTCATAGCGTTGTTCTATATCATCTAATTAGTCTACATAAAAATTTTGGGCTCAAAATTACACTCCTAAGGTCATTTATTTCTACACTGAAACATGCTCGGTTTTGCATAATTTCTTAAGAAACATATATCATGGGATATATTTTCATCAAAATAATATTTTTGCTAAAAGCTACATACAAAAATATTCCATAATAACAAAATTGATAATTTTCTAAGAATATTTACTAGTTTTACAAAATTACACAAAATTGGGCTGAAAATCGAACTCACCGATTTAGGTAGCTTCAGCCATCGTCGATGGTCATGGGTGTGTTGGACCACCTAGGCACTGCCACCACCATATGGTCGTAGTAACCGTCTACTCCCAGCTGCTCGTTGGGTCTGGGTTTTCTTTATAAGCCCCAACTATACAGATTTTTGCCAAATTTTTGTAAAATCCAAAATTTCTCTCAAGTTCGCCTCTCTCTATTTTTCTAAACTTCCTGACATAAAAAATGAGTTTCTGAAAAATTTTGAGTATTTATAGAGCTTTATGGAAATTATTGTGCATTAATTTGATTAGATAATTACCTTATCTTTTTCTAATTTTACTTTGTGTTGTTCAAATTAATTAGCTAATTTTTTTATTTTTCCCAGCTGCACGACCATTTGGATTTTTCTTTATTTTTATTCTGATTTTTATTTTTTTTTCTTAATTAATTATGAATTTTCTTAATTATTTAGTAACATTTATTTTTCCGTATTTTAAGTATTATACATATTTCTACTATTTAAGTCATATATATACAAATAATTATTCCTAAATTTATTAGGTCATTCTAGATTTTTAGTATACATATAATTTATCTTTGCGATTTTTTAATTATCGATTCTATTTTACGTAATTTCGATAATACGATTAAATACTAAAATTAAATTTTATATTATTTTATTGCTTATTTTCTAAATTAACTTACGGATATTCACTATATTTTTAGTTTTACTTATATTTATTAAATTTTATGTTGCTTAGTTTTAATAATTCAATCATCAAAATATTAGGGTTCAATTCGTCTTAAATAGCTAAATTTATGGGTTTATAATTATATTATATATATATATTGATATATAAACCATTACAGGATACGTTTAGATAGAACTAAATTTTTATAATACTTCAAAACTAAAATGGGTTTTATGCATTATAGGTTCTCTAGTGACAAAGTGTCATAGAATACAAGCTTCACATAGTGAGCGTTTAGAATAGCTAAATTTTAAGATGTGGCTTCACGCTTATTATGATATCCATTATTAAAGTACTTTTAAACTAAAATTAAGGAATACTTTTGATTTGTGGTTGTAATAAGTTAGTTTGTTCACTATAATACATGCAAAATTAGTTGAGGTTTAATTAATTCATGCATTGATTTGACAGGAGTTAAACTCCTTGGCATGCTATTCTACATGATTACTTCATTTTGTATTATTGTGAACTTATTTAGCCACCCTTAAATGGAATTAAGAGTAAATTGATTGTTAACTTAACTGAACATGCATAGCAACTATTAGGGGAATGATTAGAAGTATCAAGTTAAATACCAACTCCTTTCGATGAAGATAGGTAAAATGGTCCTTTCCTCATCCTTAAGCGAACTAAGTGACAGGCAAGAAGGTCATGACAAAGATGGGGCCATAGTTCAAAGGTGGTCATGGGAGGAAGGTGTTCATTATTGTATAAGCTCGGGTTTGGTTTGATTTTGAGTTGTAGAAAACTACTCAATCCGAGTTGGAGTGGATACAATTTCCTTGACCTCATAATGGTCCAAATAACATTGTGCAATGTTTCAAATGATTGATTGCATTTCATTTCATCGTAATTAATAACCTTGTTTATGATTCTATGGTATTCTTCTGATTCCATCCCACTTATTGAGCTAGTAATGCTCAAATCTCCATGCATTTGCAGGTGATGAGTGAAGATCAAGATGTTTAGATATCACTACCTATAGGTTAGTATGCAGTTGGATAGGAAAGTGAGGAACGGAAAACCCACTAAATTTAGGTTTTTGACTTTTCTTTTAAGTTTTGAGGAAACTAACAGAGAATTCCTTAGGACATCTACTAGTGTCCTATCTTATTATAAATAGACTTTAACACTTGTAGCTTTTGGTAAACTCTAATTGTAAATTATAACTCTAGAAATGAAACATTTATGTAAATACTATTGTGTTATCGACTAACATGTTAAACATAATAGGTATGTTATAAAGCTATACCATATGTTTGATCGTTAACAGGTATCAGAGTGGCTGCTTCAAGTTGGTTGAGTCATGTACGCTTTGTATGGACTATAGCTACAATAACAACTATGAGGCTAGCTTCCATTTTAGGTTAGTTTATATGGCAGGACTGTTACATCTTCTCCTATTTGAGACGTAATACAAAAGCTCATCCTTTACCAGTATTATGAAATTTCTTCATACATCCTTTCTCAAAAGTTGATCTCATGTGCTCAAGTTGTTTTCAAAAGCCATTGAATTTCTTTTAAAAGCTCATTCTTCATAGAACTTGAGGATAAGATAACTTATCCCCTAAGCTACTATGAGCTAAGTGAGAGTAGATAAAAAAAACAAAACACAGAAGAAGTATAACACATTTACGAATATCATTATCATAAGATATTCAACTTCATATTTAGAGTTACCAAGACAAAATGTTTATGCAAGGAATACTCACTATGCCCATGTACGTGACATGCATCAATATTGATATCTTAACCTCTTTCAATTTACTCATTTGGTTAATCAACATACCTAAGCATTTGGATACAATGTTTAGTAGCCTAAAGGCAACAAGGAGCCATTTGGGAGTAGGATCCCCAAAACTCAGTAAAATAGAAATTACTTGTTATGGGTTGGAAATTCAGCATATAGTTGGCCTAGTTGAAACCACATGAAGTGACCAAAATCGACTAAGCAATGCAAATCTATGTTCTCAAAACCTAGCCTAACAATATTCTTGCTTTTAGAAATATAATCTGTAGGTCCTTTGGTGCCATGCCATGAATGCAGCAAGCAACAAAATAACCTAGTATCAGGCACCAATTTCAAGTTCCATATCATAAACAATCCAATTATCTTAGATCCACTCTTGTATCTAAACTTTATAATTCCTCCCTTCATATAGGGTTCACTTAGGTGAACACCCTAAAGGATCGATTAGTTTCCAAGCTTTCCAAGAAAAATACGTAGCGATAAATTAGTCATATGTAAGGAAACACTTCACTTAGTTAATGCACATTCCATAGAACCATGTATTTAATTAATCCAACACATCATTATAGTTCACGATATAATTAACTGTAAGTGAAGTAGACATGGGATTATTTACACACAAATTGAAATATCCACTTTCCTAAGTCTGATAGGAGTACAAAATCCTAAGCTTCAAGACATGGTCCTTCCTTACCTATTACACCTGAACCCATTGTCTCCGACTACCATTCGAAGACAATGTACTGCTTACCTTCAAAGCCCTAAGCCACTCCAAGTGGTAGCTTCTATCTTAGTGAACTACCTTAGACCAGATCCTATCCTGTTTTTGCCTTATTTTTTCTTTATTTTTCTCATATTCTTTTTAATTTTTCCAATCTAACTTTGGTTTGCTAAAAATGTCTATATCTAATATTGAGTGTTTATTAATAGCTTTAGAGTTGAATGGGTTGATGAATCATCATGCTGTATGTCAAAATGTAGCTTAGGTGTCATTTTTGTATTTATCCTAATTGCTAGGTGTCACTTCCTTATTTTTTAAGCTTTTGACTCATCATTCTTGCTAATCTTAAGCTACTACATCATGCTTAGGTGTTTTGGTGACTCATCAAGTCATTTTTTGAATAATTTTTAATTATTTTATATTAATTTACCTATATTTTATAATTTATTATATATTAATATTTAATATACGCAATGCATATTCTATGTAAATTCATAAATATTATATATATTTCAACTTCATTTATTATTTTTATAAGTTAAATAACTTATCTCAAATATCTTATTATATTTCAAAGCTTGAATTTCACCTTTTTTATAATTATCGACTTTATCGGTAAACTGATGTTTTTATCAAATTAATTTTTTTATATAGCTTATTTTGAGAAATTGAATTTACTATGACACTTTTTCTAACTTTTCTAGCCTCATTATGAAGCTTGAACTAAAATTGATAATGTTACTTAAAAACTTATGGGGGCTTAGATCTCAAGGTTATTGTATTAGCTTAAAACCTTGGCATATTACATCCTACCCGCCTTACAAAAAGGTTTCATCATAAAAAATTAACTATGAGTTGAAAGACATATATTCTTAACCTTATTCTAGAAAAAGAATAGTTGATGATAGCATTACTAACCTTACGTAAACAGTTTGGAGTATTGAGCTCTCATTAACTCAGCAAACTCTCATGTTGCTTCCTTAGTAGTGTATCTACTTCATAGGACCTTCACATATTTAATGTGTTAGTTTCTTAATCTCTAAATCTTTGTATCCAAAATACAAACTAGATGCTCTATATACTTAAGGTTTTCTTTTAACTCTACTAGAGGTACATCTAATATCGTTGTGGGAATACCTATAAATTTCCTTAATGTTAAACGTGAACACATTATAAATTCTTGCCACCTCATTGTGTAATTCAAGTTTCGAAGCAACTTTTATAATCCTTTTCTTAATTGATATGGTCTAACATATTGAAAATTTAACTTTCCTTTAATATTGAATCGCCTTACACCTTTCATCAATGATATCTTTAAGAATACCCAATCACTTACTTGGAATTCTAATGGTTTTCTTATAACATCTACATAACTTCTCTAATTATTTGTATATTCTCTTTAAGATCCTATAACATTGATGTTTCAATAACTTGCTTATTCCGCACTTCATCCCAATAAATAAGAGATCTACATTTACGTCCATATAGTGCTTCATATGGAGCCATCTATATATTATTATGATAACTATTATTGTAAGCGAATTCTTCTAATGGTGGATGATCATCCCAACTGCCTCGAAAATCCATTACATATGCCCTTTATATATCTTCCAAAATTTAGATTGTTCACTCTAATTGTCCATCACTTTAGGGGATGATAAGCAGTACTAAAGTTTATCTTATTTCTCATTTTGCTTGCAAGGATAGTGAAAACCTAGACATAAAGTGAGAACCACGATTAGATATTATCTACATCGAAACACCATGGAAATGAACTATCTCCTTGACATAAACTTTCACTAGTTGAAAGATCATAGCCAGTTGCCTTACAATTATGAAAAGTGCTAATTTTGTGAGTCTATCTACTGTAACTCATATCATATTATGTTGTCTCCTTATCCTTGGTAAACTACTCACAAAATCCATTATTATATGCTTTAACTTCCATTTGGGTATAGGTAAAGGTTGAAACAATCTTCCTAGTCTTTGATGTTTGACCTTCACCTTCTAGCAGGTTACATAATGTGATATATATTGTGATACATCTCCTTTCATTGCCATCCACCAAAATTTCTCTTTTTAGTCTTTATACATCTTATTATTTCTAGGGTATAAGGAATATCTCGCACTATGCGCTTTCAAAATCACCTTCTTAACTTCTAAATCCTTTGGTATGTAGTCTTTCTTTAAACTTCAATGTTCCTACATCATCGATTCAAAAGTTAGGGTGCTGCTCATATCATTTTTGATCTTTCATAGCTCTACATCTACCTTCTAAGCTTCCTTGATGCGCTTAAGTAATGGAGGTTCTACCTCAAATCAGCTAACGTACTACTCTCTTCTCTTGTTACAACTTCTAAACTTAATTTCTCCAACTCTTCAATCAGCTCTCATTGATCTATAATGAATGTAGTGACACTACCAAACTTCTTTCTACTTAATGCGTCGGCTACTACATTAGCTTTCCTAAGGTGATAATGAATCGTAAGATCATATTCCTTTAGTAATTTTAACCACCACCTTTGTCTTAAATTCAATTCCTTTTTGTAAAGATATACTTCAAGCTCTTGTGATCAGTGTACACCTTACATTTCTCACCATATAGATATGGCCTTAGTTGTCTTGAAGCGTAGGCAATTACCTAATCATTTTGCATTAACACACATCCTAATCTACTCCTTGAAGCATCATAATAGATTGCATTGTAATTACTAACTTTTTCTTAAGCTCTTGAAAACTCTCTTCATATTTAATGTTCCATTCAAATTTAATGCCTTTTCGTACTAATTGGCTCAATGGCATCGCTATTTTAGAGAAATCTTATACAAATCTCCTATAATAACCAACCATCCCCTAGAAACTTCTCACTTTTGTTATAGTAGTTTGCCTTGCCATTCTGTTTCTACTTTCACTTTTACAGGGTCAATTAGTTTTCTTGCATTAAAAACTATATGCCTAAGAAATCTTACTTGATCTAACCAAAATTCATACTTCTTTAGCTTTGACATATAATTTGTTGTCTTTAAGAGTCTAAAGCACAATCCTTAATGTTTTATGTGTTCCTCTTTACTCCTTGAGTATCAAAATATCATTAATAAACACAACTACAAACTCATCTAGGTACTTTTTGAAGGTACAATTCATCTTGCCCATGAATAATGCAGGAGCATTTGTTAACCTAAATTGCATCACTAGAAATTTGTAATGCCCATACCTAGTCCTAAAGGCAATCTTCTTTTTTAATTTTCAACTAGTGGTGTAAATCTTAGAAAATCGATAGTTTAAACCCTAATTTAAGTCCGAGTATCCTAAACTGTGTAATGAGTCAATAAGGCTAATAACAATAAAAGATTATGAAATTAGATAAATCAAATATAACACCGATAATAAAAACCCTAAATTTGATTGATGCACAATTAACTAAAATTGAACCCAAATTTGATCGAAATCCTAAAACTATAACTTTAAGCCTCTAAAATAGTTAAATATCACTCAATAATGATATAATTGTAGTCGATTGCAATTATTAACTAAATTGCATAATCATGTAAACTTTTTAACAAAATCGTTAAAATAACTTGTAAAAATTATAATTGTAATAGGTACCAGTTAAATTGATAAATTTTCATAAAATTTTAAAACTAATTTATAATTATTATTTTTATGTTAAAAATTATATATATATTTTTTATTTTTATTTTTATTTTTATTTCTAGTTATTTCTTTTCCCTTCTTTTTTCTTTTTCCTTTTTCCTCTTCTATAATTTTTCCTTTTCTTACACGTGAAATTGTAGCTGCAAAAATCAGCAGCCCATGTGCATAAATAAATGTACATGTGTCACAAAATAAAGGGAGAAAAGGACAAAAGAATAAAGTTCATATCTTGTCCTAATTAAAGCCTAAATTAAGAAGATAAGTTTCCTTAGTTTTTTATTATTCTATATGATCAAATCTGCTAATCCTTACGTCTAAGAAAATCTAGAAAAAAAATAGATAAAAAAATAAAGAGAAACCGAACACATAAAAAAAGACGAATGAAAAGAAAAAACAAAACAAAAAGAAAACCAAGAACAAGAAGAAAAATAAGAAGAAGTAGAAGAAGAATAAGGTGGAGGAAAAGAAGAAGAAAATCAAATATATTTAGGTAAGTATAACTATTTTGGTTGTACATATGTATATTATATAGTATGTACATGTATATACTAAGTATTTTTGTTGTATTTTGCTAAATAACTCATTACATATACATGAGTAGATAACTTAAGAAATATATATATATCTCTTATATATGTATAAAGATATGTATGTAGACATGTATATCTATACTAATAAGTAGAATATATGGTATATGTATGTACATGTATGTATAAATAAGAATATATAGTAAATATTTAGAAATCTTATTATTTGAATATGAGTTACATGAACATAAAAAAATAAAAAAAGTAAAATAAATAAATACCTAAATGTATATATAAATAAGAGTACATATAGTAAGTATTTAGTATTTTCACAAAATAAATATAGATATATATATATATACATTTATGTGTACACGTGAAAATGATTATTTACGTATGTGTGTATACTGTAAACCCTAGAAAATTAATAGTTTGAACCCTAATTCAAATCCGAGTGTCCTAAACTGTATAATAAGTCGATAAGGCTAGTAACAATAAAAGATTATGAAATTTAATGAATCAAATATAACACCGATAACAAAACCCTAGGAATTGATCAAAACCTTAAATCGTGGACTAAAACCCTAAAACTGATTTATACATCATTAATCAAAATTGAACCTGAATTTGTTCGAAACTCTAAAACTATAACTATAAGCCTATAAAATAGTTAAATATTACTCAATAGTGATATAAGTATAGTCGATTGCAATTATCGACGAAATCGCTTATTTGCATAAAATTTTAACGAAATTGCTACAATAACTTGTAAAAATTATAATTGTAACGGGTATTAATTAAATTGATAAATTTTCACAAAATTTTCAAAATTAATTTATGATGAGTATTTTACATATATTTATTTTTAATTTTTATTTTCTTCCTTTTTCTTTTTCTCTTTTCATCTTTTCTTTCTTTTCTTCTTTTCCTCTTGTTGCCACGTCTTGGAACTGAAATGGAAAAAAATCAAAACAGCAGCCCACGTGCCCAAATTGAAGTGCCAAGTGTTGAAATTATAAATGAGAAAAATTTAGACATGATAACTTTGTCCCATCTTCATTAATTAAAAGATTAAGATAGGATTTTGTTTATTTTTTTTTCCTTAAAATTGTTGACCACGTGGGAATAAAAGAAGAAACGAAATCTATAAAAAATTGTAAGACAATTAAACTGAAAAGAAGAAAAATTCTGGAAACTTAAAACCCAAACTGTGAAAAGAAAGAAGAAAAAAAAAAAGGTATGTCAAATTATTTTGTAAGAATAGATGTATATTATATAGTATGTACATGTATATATGTGGTATTTGTATTGTATTTTAGTAAATATAACATTACTATTACATGTATGTATGTATACAGAATTAAATTGAAATATATATGTATGTATAAAGATATGCATGTATACATATATGTACATAGGTATAATATACGGTAGGTGTATGTAGTATGTATCCATAAGATTATATATAATATGTATTAAGTAGTTTTTTACAAAATAACTATAGATATATACATATATATCTACACGTGAAATACTTATTGATGTGTAAATTTTTACAAATTTATTTTCATATGTATATATATATATATATATATGAATATGTAGTTGTATAGTATGTATAAGTATTTGTATATTATCTATATATATTTATGTATTCGGTAGTTATATATTTCTGTACACATGTAAACTATATTTTATATATACATATGAGTATACCTATGTGTCTAAATAAAAATACATGAATATATGTATGTGTACATAAGAGCATGTCAACCAAGTATTTATTGTGGTCTATATATATATGTGTGTATGTGTATGTGTATAAATTGTGAAATATAAATGGATAATAAGAAAATAAGGAATAATAAAAATAATAATGGGAATAATAATAATAAGAATAATAATTATAATAAGACTAAAATCTCAAAAGTAGAAAAAGTATGCTTAAAATAATAAAAATATCAATTATATGATTTAAATAATTATTAAATCATAAATATATTAAGAAAAAGCTAAAATTAATATTTTATAATTTTCAAACTAAAATAATAAATTTTATGATATTTTTATATCACAATTCAAACAGCGAGTCACAACATTCAAAATAGACTTCGTTACGAGAAAATATGCTCGAAAATGATCAAAATAGACTATAAGTTCATAATGATTCAAGCTAAAATGAAAAAGTTACACACGATTCGATAAAAAGCTCGAATTAACAATTTTACGTAATAAGGTGAAGTAAACTTCACAAATTACAATACTAGTTTAACTTTAAATTCCCAAACTTATAAAATTTTATTGTTCTCAGGTGATTTTGATATAGACCCTAAGCTGCTACCGAATTACTACGACCCTTGAGTTGGCTATGGCTAAGTTAGTTTTTCCTAATGATTCCATATTTGTTTACGTTTGTAGTTAGTGAATATAAGTTATGATTGATATATGAATGTGTATGGGGTTAGGTTATGCTTATGCATGATAATTGTTGCTAATGGTGAATTTACTTTAAATTACAATAATGTATTGATTGTTGCATAGTAGATTTCTAAGAATTGATTGTTTGTGACTTGGAATGATCACTGAATAAATAAAACCTAATTTTATTCGACTAGAAAAGTTAATTTGGATCATGTACCACATAACTAATTCCAGTAGTCACATTACACGGAGGTAGCGAGAGGCCATACATAGGTTGATTATTCATTGTTATAGATGTCGTATGATGCACATGTACGATATGACCTTACCCTGGCCCATGGGATGACTAGGCGTTGGAGGCTCTAACCGCCTGGCTAAGGGTCGAGTCCAAAGGCCTTTATTTAGGGGTAAGTGAGGGCTGCGTGAACCTACTCACAATCATAGGTAGAACTCGTTTTGATAAAACTAATAATGGATATACCATTACATTTTGAATACGAAACACGGAGTTTCGTTATGAGATGCGTTTTAATATAATACCTGGATCTAATTGTGCCAATGTATCTCCAACCCTAACTTCGGAGGGCATTAAATCTGAGTTGTATGCAGTACCTAGTCACCTGCATGTATTTGTTTGGCATATTAATTATCGTGTATTCATTTGATTGAACTTAACTATTGTATAACTTGATTATTGTATGGTTGAGGAAACTTATCTCACTAAGCTAGTTAGCTTATACCTTTGTAGTCTTCTTTCACAGGTCGATCTATTTATAGAGTCAGGTCGTCATATGCTTAAGGTTAGTGTTCTATATGAGGTCAATGTGGGAGCTAGATGCTATCAGAGAGTATTTTTGATAGTTATAGAGCTGAATATGTAATCAATATACTGGTTTAACTTAAGACATGTTTCAAACTTCTTATTTGTAAACTTTTATATAAATAAATCATGTGTTATGTTTTTATAATTTATTATTTATCATGAATTGATATTGCTTATGCTTATGCACTCTTGTAGTTAGTTGTAGTTGTAGCCTTATGTATCGTCTAAAAGGGTCGTCAATTGTAAGAGAAATCAATTTGCAATCTTTTGTATGATATACAACGACTGCCGTAACTAGTCCTCTTAGGTTGTACATACACAATCTTTATTTTCATATGTATATATATATAAGAATAAGTATTCATATATTATATGCATGTATTTTGTATTTATATATTCATATATACACGTAAGCTATATTTTATATACATATATGTATACATATATATATATATACACATATGGCGTAAACATATGTATAGCATATAGTATATAAAGTATACTGTATATTAAGTAGTATATATGATAAATGCTAAATAATATAGCTTAGTTTACCAAATTAGTATTATAATAAAATAAAATTATCAAAATAGTAATAGATATATAACGTAGGTATCGTAAATATAAATATACATAAGTAGAATTATAATAATAAAATATAAAGTAATTAATCAATAATATATAATAAGTAATATTAAATTCAAATAGTAGTGTAAACTAAAATATAATAAATATTTAAATAAAAATAATACTAATTAATATGAGTAATTAATAATATTATAATTATAATGATTAAAATACTCAAAAATAAGTAAAAATGAGTAACTAAGTAAATATGCTTAAAATTAAAATAATCAATTATATGATTTAAATAATTATTAAATTATAATATATTAAGAAAAAGCTAAAATTAAATATTTTATAAGTTTTAAATTAAAATAGTAAATTTTGTGATATTTTTATATCATAGTTTAAATGGAGTCACAACATCCAAATAAACCTCACTATGAGAAATATACCGAAAATGATCAAATGGACTATAACTTTAAACGATCTGAGCTAAATAAAAAGCTTACTGATTCAATTGAAAAATCAAATGACATTCGCGTAACTAGTAGTAAAGCTTACAAATTCGTAAAGTTTAGCTTAAATTTTCAAACTTATAAATTTTTATATTCCTTATTCTTAGGTGATCTTGACCTTGACCCTAAGTTGCCCTTGGATTATTAGGACCCTGAATTGTTCATGGTTGAGTGAGTGTAGCGACCCTAGGAGGGGCCTAGTAATATTGCCTAAAATTTCCATATCACGTGTATACCCATGATAAGAAAATCGCCTTGCAAGTCAGAGATTGTAAGACTCTAAATAGTTATTTGCTAGAGTCTTCAATTTTAGTTCATTGGCTCATTATATAATATAAATAATTATGGATATCCATTTTTTCACAGTTCCTCAGAACCACAGAGAGTCGGTATTTCCTACCAAAATAGTGAAATAAGATAGACAATTCTAGAAAATTCTAAACTTACTAAATATACTAAACTTAATTGAGACATTAGTCGTTTTTCGGAGCATTCCGAATTAACTACACAAGCTTTTCATCATACTGATTCAACCGTAGCACTCTGCACTCGATTCCTATCCCATTCCCAACTATCGATCAACCTGCAAGGAAAAGAACTGTTGAGGTGTAAGCTTACGTTTAGTGAGATAATTACCCTCATCATTACCGCTTGACAGAAATTTATTAAATGCACAATTATATGAATGCTAGAACAATCAGTATGCCAAACAATGCATGCAGTGACCTAGGAACTGCATACGACTCAGAATTACGCCCCCTAAAGTCGGAGTTTGGAGATAATTAACTGACCCAAACCAAAATCCAGGTTCTAGACCTTGGGTTTTATTTCATTTGCATTATCATGCTCATGCCAAAACAAAACTCTCTCTCTCTCTCTCTCTCTCTCTCTCTCTATATATATATATATATATATGTATGGATACTTCCTTTACCAAAATCAAATCCTATATTTTAAAATCCCAAGTCTAGCGGTGTGGTGGCCCCCTCAGTCTACAAACACATGCCCTAAGTAGAAGCCACAAGACTCGGGCCTTCACCGACGGTTGGCGTCTCCCAGCGCTTAGTAAGCCCATCAGCTTAAGACAAAGACTCAATATATATGATGGCATAGCTAATACCCAATCCTGCAGGAAACTCGTATTCCTATGAGTCCCTTCCCATCTTCTGTGTAAAGCGGCAGTCGGTGTTATTTGTATGCAATATGGGGAATGCATGATTCATTCTGATTTCTTAATCGTATAAGTGATTAACTCTATTTTTAGGGTGATCAAACAATTTCATTCCATACAATTCTCATGTATGTATTAATACAAACAATTCCCATTATTATATATATAGTTAACAAGTCATCACATTCATCCATAAATCCATACACATGCATCTCCCATATCCCATAAGCATCCAAATTTATATATATAAGTTTAGGTGCATCTATTCTACAAGCACAATCAAGTAAAGAGTCATCGAGAATTTACTCACTTAGCCATACGGATCAATCAAACTAATCCGCGATAAGTCGTCTCCCTAAACCCGTATCCCTTGGACATCGCAAATATGATACTATAAGGATTTGAAATAAAACCTAGAAAACTAAGCTAAAACCCTTTAAGTTATACTTTAGACTTTGTTTCATAAATTTTTCTGGTTTTACTTAAAAGTTTAATTGCGTATAACTTTTTTGTTTTAAATCCGATTTTTATAATCTTATAGTCAATCTTCATCGTTTTCAATTGCAATTTAACGTGGTGAGGTTAAATTTTTGAAATGAGGCATAAAATTCTATCCATGGGTCAGAACAGTAGTGTTCCTTATGTGTTGGAGTGCTTTTGGGCCTTGTTTGGTAAATGAGCTTTTTAATAACTTAAGAAATTCTTTAGGCTTGGCCTTAAGATTTTATCCTAAGCTTAAAATACTCTTTGAGATCAGATTTACAACTTTGATTTATATTCTTAAGGCTAACAACAACTTCTTGGGCCTTTTAGTGGGCTTAAGTTGTCAAATGGGCTAGTTTTTAGTCCAAACTAAAGTTAGTGACTTTGGTGGGCTTATGGAGCCTTAGGTGGATTTCTTATGGACTTTAAAACAACCTCTCTTGGTACTTTAAGGCGCTGGTCAGAATTTCATTGAAGGCCTAACTTAGAGTTCTAGGCTCGTTTTGAGAGTTTTAGGCTCGGTTTTGAGTTTTAGGCTTTGTATGCTTACCATACTTGCTTTGGTTGATCTTTTCACTTTTTTCATTCACTTTTATCATATTTTTAAGCTTCTTTTTCCCACGTTCCAGATCTGTTCATGATGGTTCCAAGGGGTCCTTACTTGGTTTTTCAACTTGTTTCATCATTTCCTTAAGTTTAAGTGGTAGATTATGCACTTAAACTACTTGTGTCCAAATCTTAACTTAACTTTTCTTCCACAAGATGATTCTTTAACTTATGTTCCACACAAAGAAATAGAAGATCTTATATTTAATACAACTCCCATATCATAGCTAATGTCATACAAAGTTGGTTTCTTAATAAAACCTTATGTGATGGATTTTTCCTTAACTTAAGTCTAGATTTGAGCATGTTTAACTTAATGGAAACAAAATCAACATACAAATGACTATGGAACTCTTAAGTCCAGCATGCTCATCCTTCATTAAATTTCTTATTTCAAGATTTTCTTAGCTTAAAATCTTCCATTCAAAGCATTAAACAAATGTCTTTACAAAACACCAACTTTATATACTCATGTTTCAACTTCATGTAAGGGTTCCATGGTTTGTTTCTTAAAAAGATTTTTGGTGTTATAACAACTTAAACCTTACTCATATCTTCAAGAAATCAAAGTCTCCTAACATAAATACTAATCCACATATCACAGGAAACACTTACTTATCCTTAAAGCAAAGTTTGGTGGTTATACACTAAGGTTCTACTTAAGCTTTTAACTTTGCCTCCTCCTTTTTGCCACTTTTTGGAACCCGAATCTTTTGGTCTTTTGTAATGGGGTTTTTGGAAGGTTCTAATGGTCTTAAAAGGTCTTAGATGGTGAAATAAAATGATACAAGAACAAAAGAAAATGTTGCCATGAGTGAAGCTTCAAAAATGGAAGAAAAGTTGATTTTGTGGGGTAAGGTTGTTTCTCCTTTTTATGTTTGTTCCAAAGGAGAGAAAGAAGATGTGAAAGTGAAATTGAAAGTGAGAGAAATGATGGAGAGAGTAGCTGGTTGGAATGGAGAGAGCATGAGGGTTTAAATGTCTTGAAAGTGTTGTCTTGTAGCTTACACAAAAGTTAACAATTGCAACTATTGATGATGTAAGCATTAAGGGGTGAATAGTGATGTGTAGGAAGAAGTGATTGATGGGTGAATGACAAGTGCATGCCCCCCCCCCCCCCACCCCCCCCTTTCTTCCTTGTTTAGATCTGCCATTTAAAGTCTTTTTAGGGCATGGAGTGGTCTTGTCTCATTTATTAAAGTTAAGCTTATGAAATCTTGTGAAAAATTATCCTTATATAGTATAAGTGAAGAGGTGATAAGGAAATTGTCTTATCACTAGATTTTGATAAGTAATCAATTGATAAATGATTCCAACTCTCAATTGATAAGTTATCTAAGGTGTTTGGTTGGTCTACTTATTTATGTGTAAAGCTTATACATAAAGATAAGGGCATAGCCTTATAGGAATTTGTTTTTAGGTTTTCATTTCACATTGTTTTGTAATTTATGATTTGATTTTTATAAAATTGTGAAATTTTCTAAAGTTGAATGAAATTATTCAAATTAAATTATTGATTAATTACTTAGGGTTAAAATTCCTTAATGGTTTTAAGGTTTAGGGTTTTAAGTAACTTTAGAGCTTGCTGTTCTTCAAGCTCGGGTTTTATCGACAATTGGCTTTTGAATTATAAAAATTTAATTCGTTTCTAAATATAAACTTAAGTTTTTGGTTTAGTTGATCTTTGGGAACGTTCAGAAATTACTCGTACTCAAATCTTAGGCCCACTAAAAGTAGGGTTTACAGTGAGTTTTCCTGATGATTCAATACTTGTTTGTGTTTGTAATTAGTGAATATAAGTTATGGTCATTAATTGAATGCTGTATGCGGTTTAGGTTATGCTTGTATATGATAATTGGTTATTAATGATGAATTTACTTTAAATTACAATAATGTATTGATTGTTGCAGAGTAGATTCACTAGGAATTGATTGTTTGTGACTTTGATTGATCACTGAATAATAAGATCTAATTTTACTTGACTAGAAAAAGTTAACTTGAAATACGCATAATCATACACCGCATAACTAATTTCGGCCATCACATTACACGGAGGTAACAAGTAGCTATATGTAGGTTGATTATTTGATTGTTATAGATTTCGTACGGTGTACACTTGTGATATGATCTTACCCCAGCTCATGGGATTACTAGGCATTAGAGGTGCCAACCGCTTAGTTAAGGGTCGAGTCTAGAGGCTTTCGTTTAAGGGTGAGTGAGGGCTGTGTGAACTTACTCATAATCATATGTAGAACTCATTTTTGATAAAACTGAATGGATATACCATTACATTTTAAAAATAAAACACGGAGTTTCGTTATGACATAAGTTCTAAAACGAAAAAGTTATACCTGATTCGATAAAAAGCTTGAATCGATAATTTCGCGTAACTAGGTGAAGTAAACCTTACAAATTACTATACTAGTTTAGGTTCAAATTCCCAAACTTACAAATTTTTATATTCCTTATTCTCAGGTGATCTTAACCTTAACCTTGAGTTGCCCTTGGATTACTACGGCCTCTGAGTCGATCATGGTTAAGTGAGTTTTCCTAATGATTCCATACTCATTTGTGTTTGTAATTAGTGAATATAAGTTATGATCAATAATTGAATGTTGTATGGGGTTTGTGTTATGTTTGTGTACGATAATTGGTTGTTAACGGTGAATTTACTTTAAATTACAATAATGTATTGATTATTTCATAGTAGATTCACTAAGAATTGATTGTTTATGACTTTGATTGATCATTGAATAATAAGATCTAATTTTACTGAGCTAGAAAAAGTTAACTTGAAACACGCGTTACGTTGCATAACTAATTCTGGCTGTCACATTATACGGAGGTAGCGAGAGGCCATACATAGGTTGATTATTTGATTGTTATAGATTTCGTACGGTACACACATACGATATGACCTCACTCTGACCTGTAGGATTACTAGGCGTTGGAGGCGTCAACCCCTTGGTTAAGGGTTGAGTCCAAAGGCCTCCGTTTAGGGGTAAGCGAAGGCTGCATGAACCTACTCATAATCATATGTAGAACTCGTTTTTAATAAAACTGATAATGGATATACCATTACATTTTAAAAACGAAACACAGAGTTTTGTTATGAGATAAGTTCTAGTATGATACCTAGATTTGACTATACCAATGTATCTCCAACCCTGATTTTGGAAGGCGTTAAATCTGAGTTGTATGCAATACCTGGTCACCTTCATGTATTTGTTTGGCATATTGATTGACATGCATTCATTTGATTGAACTTAATTGTTCTATCACTTGATTGCTATTTAGTTAAGGGGATTATCTTACTAAGCTAGTTAGCTTACACCCTTATAGTCTCCTTTCGGAAGTTGAGTTGTTTGTGGAGTCAGGCCGTCGCATGCCCAAGGTTAGTTATTCATCAAGGGGTCGATGTAGGAGCAAGACGTATTCGGAGTGTTCACATGATTGTTTATCTAGATTATAGATTTGAATATGTGATAAACTGATATTAGTTTGAGTTAAAAGTTCTAAAGACTTTATATCCGTAAATTCTTATATAAATAGATTATGTGTTATGTTTCTATATCTTATTATTGTTATCATGAAATGATATTACTTATGCTTGCGCAACTTTTGGTTGGTAGTTGTAGCTGTAGCCTTATGTATCGTATAAAGGGTCGTTGATTATAATGGAATTCAATCTATAATTCTTTGTACGGCATATGATGACTGCTATGACTAGCCCCCTTCGAGTTGTTACAAGTGGTATTCGGTTTCTAAATCTATTTTCGAAAATGCTACGGTTCCCTTCAACTAATCAAATAGATCATCAATCCTAAGGAGTAGATATTTTCTCTTTATCATCATTGTATTCAATTCGTAATAATCTATATACACCCAAAGACTTCCACCCTTCTTTTTCACAAAAAGCATCGATGTACCCTTTGGTGATGTACTTAGCTTTATGAATCCTTTGTTTAGTAGCCCCTATATTTGCTTCTTCAATTCCACTAATGTAGTATGAGCTATTCGATAATGTGTCTTAGAGATGGGTGCAGTACCCAGTACAAGATGTATGGTAAATTTAATCTGCTTATCTGGTGGTAGTCAAGGAAAATCCTTAAGAATAACCTCAGGATATTTAGAAACTACTAGTATATCTTCTAATCTCACTTCTTGAGCTTGAGTATCCATTATTAAGGCTAAAAATCCAATGTTACCATGACTTAACAACTTCTAAGATTTACTTACTGAGACTATTCAAGGTATTAGGCTTTACTTACTGAGACTATTTGGGGGGTCGCTTTTCTAAAGCTTCCTTTAGAATAAAATTCCTCTCCATCAGGCATCTTGAATACCATCTTTCCTTCACAGTCTACATTTGCCTCGGTGTTTAGTTAGCTAATCTATCCCCAGTATAGCATCAAATCCTTTAATATCCAATACTACTAATTCTCCAAAGCAATTTATATAGATCTATACACACATTACCTCCCTTCAACTTTTGTTGCACAATTTGTTCTCCTTCGAAAGGAGTCATTACTACTAGATTGTACCTTAGAGTCTCTATTGGGAGTCTATTCTTATCAACAAATTCCTTAGGCACATATAAATGTATTGCTCCCATATTGAACAATGTATAAGCATAGTTACCTTCTAGGAAAACCAATCCTAAAATAACAATCACAATTATATCATTACTCTAGGGTACGGGATTTCAGCAAACATACAACACATGATCGTATAAAGATATCTAAAAGTCATAAGGTTTGGGACTTATACCTACAACTATGTTTCCATCCTTACTTTCCTTGTCCTGGATTACATACACCACTCCTTAAATTTTAAGTCTAGCTCCAACCTCTCTTGGTCGATTAATTCTATTAGTAGCTCCTGGCTTGTTGGCTTAGGTTTGATTTGGTTTTGCATGTTGATTTTCAGTACCTTAAGTGGTATTATGTCAAGTTTAGTGACGCTTATGGCAATACATACATCTAGGGTTTGTGTCCTAACATTGCCTAACTAAATGCTTAACTTCTCCACACCTAAAACATTTCCCTTATAGTTCTAGACACTGCATAGCATGATGCCTATCATTACACTTCTAGTAAAATGGCATAGCTCCACCCAGCCTCTAATTCTTGTTAGGGGTTTGATACACCCTTTTTCCTCTTATCAACTTATGGCTACTACTAGAATTCCCTACAAATTTTCTTTTCTTACTTCCTATTTCCTTAGCCACCCTTCGCAAGTCATAAGCTCACTCAATTAAATGAGTCTCATAGATTATATCAACATATTGTACCAGCTTTGTCCTTTTTAACTCAGCTTAAAAATAAATATCAAGTTTATCCCTATACCTACTAACCTTAGCAATTTCATTATTTTATACCGATTCTGGGGCAAACTTCAACAATCTATTAAACTTTCACTCATATTCTTTGATAGTTTTACCTGCTTACTTCAAATTGTAATATTCTTGACACAATTGCTCCTTCACACATTCTAAGAAATATTGCTCTAGAAGTTCATTCCTAAAATTGTCCCAACTTATAGGTTATGCCATCATCGATTTCTTAACCCTCCACTAATTATTCACAAGTCCATCCAATAAAATAAAAATAATCCCCACTTTCCTATTCTCTTCCACCTGATGCACTTTGAAATCTTTTTCTAACGAATTGATCCACTCTTCCGCAACTAAAGGGTTAGTTTTTGTCTAGTCAAACGGTTTCAATATATGTTTTACCCAAGCTAACTTATCCCCATTCACTCTATAGGCCTTAAACAAAGCAGTTGGAAGCTATTACATCACTTCCATCACTTATATAGGAGGAGCTTGATTTGGTTAAAGCTATTGTTCTTCCCTCATTAGTCTCTTAGGAGTAGATGACAAACCAAGATCCCTACATGCATGTGTTTGCACCATTTTCTGGATAGTAGCGAACACACTAGATACAGATAGTTTCCCTATACTGATTGCTACTAACAAAGTTAAGTTCATATGATACCTAGCTACCCCATACACCTCATATGCATCTAGTACTATGGTCCCTAATTTATGCTTTGATACCACCTAGTAACGTCCCACCTTTTAAGTGTCTGCTTAAATTCTCACTTTTTGGTATTTGAAGAAAATTCGTTACTACCATCTTCAAGTTAAGGATATGGCAAAATATATACTCAACCTACTCTTTTACTCCATAAACATTTACTTTCTAATCACTTCCCATTCAATATGATAAACAATAGTGAAAACTTTTACAAGGTATGCCATACTCAAAGTATTACAATTAGACGCTTTGAACAGTATTTAATATTTTACAAGCATACACTTTTAACCATTATAACTACACTAATTCCTTTGTAAAATAACTCCAACACCTTTCTTAGAAAGCTACCTTCATGCGTTTAACTCGTACCCTAGAATCAATTACTTCTTCTAAGAGCTCTTCCTTTACCAATATTTTGAAATCTCTTCATAAATCCTTTTTGCAAGGCTACCTTCATATTCTCAAGTTGTTTCTAAAAGCCATTGTATTTCTTCTAAAAGCTCAATATTTAACTAAAGTTTTGTAGTCTCCCAATCCTTTATGATATACTCTTCTATCTATTCACCCGTAACTTGAGGATAAGAAAACCTATCCCCTTAGCTACTGTGAGTTGAGTGAAAGTAGATAAAAACAACAAAACATAAAACAAGCATAACACATTTATAAATATCATTATCATAAGATATTCAATTTCATATTCAGAGTTACCAAGACAAAATGTCTATGTAGGAATACGTACCATGCTTGTGCATGTGACATGCATCAGTATCGATATCCTATACTCTTCCAATTTACCTATTCGATTAGTTGACATACCCACGCATCTAAATACAACGTCCAGGAACCTAGAGACAACAAGGAGCTACATAGGAGTACGACCCCCAAACTCAACAAAATAGAAACCGCCCATCATGGTTTGGAAATCTAGCATATAGCAAGCCTAGTTAAAACTACATGAAGGGGCCAAAATTGATTAAGTAATGCAAATCTATATGCTCAAAACCTAGCTTAGTAATATTCAAGCTTTTAGAAACTTAACCTGTAAGTCCTTTCATACTATGCTGTGTCATGCCATGAATGCAACAAGCAACATAATAACCCTTTGTTAGGCACGAATTTCAAGTTCCATGTCATAAATAATCCAATTAACCTAGATCCAATTTTGTATCTAAACTTTATAATTCCTCCCTTCATATAGTATTCACTTAGGTGAACACCCTAAAAGATGGATCAGTTTCCAAGCTTTTCAAGCAAAATACGCATTGATAAATTAGTTATACATGAGGAAACATTTCACTCAGTTAGTACACATTCCATAGAACCATGTATCCAATCAATCTAGCACATCATTACAGTTTAAGACACAACTAACTCCAATTCAAGTAGACATAGGTCTATTGCATAAAAATAAAAATATCCACTTACTTAGGCTTCATAAGAGTACAAAATCTTAAGCTTCATAATATGGTTCTTTCTCACCTATTACACCTGAACCGACCATCTTCGGCTACCATCTAGCAATTACGCCTTATCAGAAAGGCTAGACGTGCCACTTACCTTTAAACCCCCAAGCTGCTTTAAGTTAGGTTGCTTCTATCATAGTGAACCGCCCTAAACTAAATCCCGTCTTGTTTTCGCCCTGCTTTTCTTTTATTTTTCTAATTTTCTCCTAATTTTTGCTATCCGAATTTGGTTTGGTAAAAATGTCTATATTTGATATTGAGTGTTTATTTATAGGTTTGGAGTTGAATAGGTTGATGAATCATCATGCTACATGTCAAAATGTAGCTTGGGTGTCATTTCTGTATTTATCTTAATTATTAGGTGTCACTTCTTTTTTTTTTTCTTTTTTAAGCTTTTGGCTCATCATTCTAGCTGATCCTAGGTTACTACATCATGCTGGGGTGGTTTAGTGACTCATTAAGTCATTTTTTTTTGTATAATTTTAAATTATTTTATATTAACTTAACCATATTTTATAATTTATTATTATATATGCATATTTAATACATGTAATGTATATTTTATGTAAATTCATATTTATTATATATATTTAAACTTCATTTATTATTTTTATGAGTTAAATAACTTATCTATGATATTTCACTATATTTCAAAGCTTGAATTTTATGTTTTCAATCATTATCGACTTTATCGATAAACTAATGTTCCTATCAAAGTAATTCTTTTATATAGCTTATTTTGAGAAATTGACTTTACTAGGATGCTTCTTTTAACTTTTCTAGCCTTATTATGAAATTTGAACTAAAACGAATAACATTAGTTGATGCCCTAAATTTAGGAGGTCAGGTCCTAAGGTAGTTGTATTAGCTTAAAACCCTAGGGTATAACAATTTATCTTTAAAGGCTCATAATTTATTAGAATTCGAAATGTGCTTTTTTGATACGAAATGCAATACCACAAAATTATGCTTTTGTTAAGTTAAATATTTTGTATACTTTATTTTACTAAATAAATTTTCTTAAGGCCCTTCATTTAACTTCTGTAACTTCGTATTAAAATTTTATTTGATTCCAAGAATATTTACTGATTCTGAGCAACTACAATTACCTTACATTATAGTTCTCATAATTGGTGCTACCCTTGAATTCTTTACTTCATCACTTCTTGAGTCATATTTTTTCTAAATTACATATTTGTTAGAAATGTGTCACCATAATGTGCCTACAATAGTTGGTAAAAAACTGAGGTCTCACATTCCACCCACCTTATAAAAAGTTTCATCCTTGAAATTTTCACACTCTTAAACAATAGAGCTTTACTCTCATCTTTGTGCTTCCACTACTGTAAACCCTAGGAAATCAGTAGTTGAACCCTAATTCAAGTCTGAGTGTGCTAAACTGTACAATAAGTCGACAAGGCTAGTAATAATAAAAAATTTTTATAGAATTTAATAAATCAAATATAATACTGATAATAAAACCCTAGGAATTTATCGAAACCCTAAATCATATACTAAAACTCTAAAACTGACTTATGCACTATTATTGAAAATTGAACCCGAATTGGTTCGAAACCTTAAAATTATAAACATAAATCTACAAAATAGTTAAATATTACTCAATAGTGATAAAATTATAGTCGATTGCAATTTTCGACTAAAATGCCTATTTATGTAAAATTTTAATGAAATCGTTATAATAACTTGTAAAAATTTTAATTATAATGGGTACCAATTAAATTGATAAATTTTCACAAAAATTTCAAAATTAATTTACAATGAGAATTGTTATAATTTATGTTTCAAAAAATTATATATATTTATTATTAATTTTTATTTTCCTTCTCATTCTTTTTCTATTTATCTCTTTTCTTCCTTTCCTTCCTTTCCTTTCTTTCTTCAATTGCTATACGTCCTGGAATGAATTAAAAAAAAAAAAATCCAAACCAGCAGCCTACGTGAGGAATTGAAATTGCCATGTGTTGAGCTTATAATTAAATTGTCCCATCTTCATTAATTCAAAAGATTAGGATAAGATTTATTTATTTATTTATTTATTTTTTATTTTCCTAAACTTTCTAATCACTATATATAAAAGCAAGAAACAAAGTCTAGAATTTTTTTTAAACCGAAACCTGGAAGCATAAAACCATGAGAAAAAGAAGGAAGAAAAAGAAAGAAGAAAAAGGAAAAGAAAAAAGAAAGAAAAGAAAAATAAGAACTAAGAATAATAGGTAAGTAATTCATTTTAGTAGTATAGATTATATTATATAGTATACACATGTATAAATATAGTATTTATATGGTATTTTTACATATAATATTGCTATTACGTGTCTATGTACATGAATACTTAAATTGAATTATATATATATGTATACTTGTATATACATAGGTATATTATATGAAAAAGTATGTATTATGTATTTTTTTTAGGAATACATATAATTAGTATTAAGTATTTTATTAAATAACTATAGTATATATATACATATTTGTACTGTAAACTATATATATATGTATACATGTATAATTATTTTTGTACATATATACATATGTAACCGTATAGTATATATATAGTAGTATATTTCCATAAATAATAATATATGACATATATATATATAATATAGAGTATATGTATGGTGGTATACGGCATATATCGTATAATACATATATAATATCTAGTATACATATTTTATAACAAATACTATATAAATATATATATACCGAATATATAATATAAGAATAGGTATTTTTAGATTATTGATATATATCTAAGTATTCAGAAATTATATAAGTATATTATTATGCATAAATACAAATCATGAATATATATATATATATATGTACATAAGAGTATGTTTATTTTCATAAAATAAGTATATACATACATAGAGCGTATAACATATATTATATATATGTAGTATATCAAATATATATATATGTATGTATAAATCGTAAATTACATAAATAATAAGAAAATGAGAAGTAATAAAAATAATAAAGGTCATAATAATAATAATAATCATAATAAAGCTAAAAATCTCGAAAATAGGAAAATATGCTCAAAATAATAAAAAATATCAAATATATGATTTAAATAATTATTAAATCATAAATATATTAAGAAAAAGAAAAAATTAATATTTTATAATTTTTAAACTTAAATAATAATTTTTGTGATATTTTTATCTCACGATTTAAACTACGAGTTCTTACGTCTAAAATGGATCTCATTACAAGAAAATACGCTTGAAGACGATCAAAATGGACTATAAATTCATAATGATCCGAGCTAAAATGAAAATTTTACACGCGATTCAATAAAAAGCTTGAATCAACAATTTCACGTAACCAAGTGAACCTTACAAATTGTAATATTAGTTAGCTTTAAATTCCTAAACTTATAAATTTCTATTATTCTCAAGTGATTTCGATATCAACCTTGAGCTGCCCCCAAACTATTACGATCTCTGAGTTAGCTATGGTTGAGTGAGTTTTTTCCTAATGATTCTATACTTATTTGTGTTTATAGTTAGTGAATATAAGATATGATTTATAAATGGATGTATATGGGGTTTGGTTATGCTTGTGCATGATAATTGTTGTTGATGGTGAATTTACTTTAAATTTCAATAATATAATGATTGTTGCATAGTAGATTTACTAGAATTGATTGTTTGTGACTTGAAATGATCATTGAATAAATAAGACTTAATTTTATTCAACTAGAAAAAAAGTTAACTTGGATCATGCATAAATCACGTACTGCATAACTAATTCTGGCAATTACATTACAGAAAGGTAGCATGAGGCCATACATGGGTTGATTATTGATTGTTATTAATTTTGTACAATACATACATGCGATATGACCTTACCCCGGCCCTCGGGATGACTAGGCATTGGAGGCGCCAACTGCTTGGCTATGGGTCGAGTCCAAAGGTTTTTGTTTTGGGGTAAGTGAGGGCTGTGTGAACCTACTCACAATTATATATAGAACTCATTTTGATAAAGCTGGTAATGGAAGTACCATTACATTTTAAATGTGAAACGCGGAGTTTGTTACAAAATAAGTTCTAATATGATACCCGGATCTGATTGTACCAATAAATCTCTAACCCTGACTTCAAAGGGTATTAAATCTCAATTGTATGCAGTACCTGGTCACCGGCATGTATTTATTTGGCATATTGTTTGTCATACATTCATTTGGTTGAACTTAACTATTACATAACTTGATTGTTGTATGGTTAAGGAAAATTACCTCACCAAGCTAGTTAGCTTATATCCTTATAGTCTTCTTTCATAGGCCAACCTTTTTGTGGAGTCGGGCCTTCGCATGCCCAAGATTAGTTTTCTATACGGGGTTAGTGTGGGAGCTGGATGAGAACAGAGAGTACTTTTGATTAATTGTAGATTTGAATATGTAATTTTTATATTAGTTTGACTTTAGACACGTTTCAAACTTTATATATGTAAACTTTTATACAAATAGACTATGTGTTATGTTTTTATAATATTATTATTTATCATGAAATGATATTGCTTAAGCTTGTGCACTCTTGGTAGTTAGTAGTAGCTGTAGCCATGTGTATCGTATAAAAGGGTCGTCGATTATAAAGGAATTCAATCTGCAATCCTTTCTACGGTATACGACGACTACCATAACTAGCTCCCTCAAGTCATGACAACTATACAACTCTAATTCCTACATCATATCACAATCATCAACTTTTGTTAAGGTTATAACTTCAATACACTTACACCCGATCATATTCATAGACTTTCCCATGTTAATTCATGTAGCTATTCTTTGTATTGTTCAAGCCCTCATTTTTGAGTCTATAAACACTTGCTGTAGGTAACAATAGTGATTATCTTATCTAGCCTTATTTCTTGTTCACTTTGCTAAGTCTTTGAAACATTCCTTAAGCTAACGAGAGTTTCTACCCTAACTTTTGATTCTCATGCTTATAGCTTAAGAACTAAATTTTATCTTTTTCTTCAATTTCTATACATCCATAACTTAACATGGTTACCAAAAGTACATGCTACTTTATATTTTGTAGTACCCACTATAACTTAATGCTTATCATGGTTAAGCCAATCATACTTTTATGTAACTTCTATATCATATCTTTAATACAATTGGCTTTAAACATCCCCTGCCTCAGCCTACACTTCCCTTATCCATCCTTAATTCCTATTAGGGTTAATAGTCACCATGTATATCCTCATTTCATTTTCCATCTTATAGTTTTATGAGCCAAACCCATCTTCTCAACGAAGTTATCTTTAGGATTCCTATCAAAATAACTTATGACATATTGTCTCCATCATCGATTCCTATAATATACTTAATATGTGGGTTTAGTAGATTCATTTACTATTTTAGATATTATTTCCAAGTGAATAGGTTACTGAAGTTCTAGATCATTTCATACCTAATCTTCACTTCCTGTACCTTTTGACCTAAATTCTGACTTAGGTCCTGAGTCATATCAAGTTGAAATTATTGTGGTAGGACACATTTTAACCTATCTTCTAACCCTTAATTTTGGTAACATTCCACCTTTAAATATCTCTTGACTTAGTTTCTACCATATAGTACATATCTCATTTCCTACCTTTACTTAGGGCTAGTCTTAACAATATGGTCATTCAAATGTAACTTATGACTAGTCCCTTTTCCTCATGCATATCGTCTATAATTCTTCAAGTATCATACAACCATTATAGCCTAAGGCTTGAGTATTTCATATAGCTAGCATACATATAGCATCAAGTATGAGTATAGCAAATCTGAACTTTTCATTGACTTCGACTCAAATGGGACATAAGATGACTTAACCCAATTGGATTTGATTTGAATCAAATAGGACTGACACTACTCTCGAGCTAACAAGACATATGAAAGAACTAACCAGTTGCTGGTCTTTTGACCAACATAACATGACTAGATCAATAGTAAAGATAGAAAACTCGGCATAAGAGACATGACAATCAAACAACTGAACAAAAGAAACACTAGATTCGTAGATTTTCCATTCCCTTCCAAGCTTACTAATGTGTGCAAAAGTGTATACAAAGATTGCCATTCCACATTTATTTAATCGTATCTCATACTATATCTATTTGTTTTTCTTCTTACAATGGTGATTGGTAGGAACATATAACTTCTTTACTCATTCCTTAGCCTATTTTTGCTATATAAGGATTCTATTCTTTTACCTTTTCAGCCTAGTATAGCTACTTTAGACAACCTCATACTTACATTTCTGCTACCACATTCTCATTTTTATAAAGTTTCCCCAACTCGAACTTATCTTAATCATTTCTTTGTTATTTCCAACAGTTATATGTCTACAAAACTTAAGTTATATTACTTCAATACACCAATTTATTATGGATTTACCAAAATTTTCTCCTCAATGCCAACTCAAATCTATCAATTTCTCAGCAACTTCCTTAAGAATTTTGCTCAAAACTTACTTCAATCTATGCTACAATTACACTTTCTATCTCTTCTTCTTAAATAATCTTAATCTATACTCCTTGACATGCCTTAAATCTCATTTCCATCCTTACTTTGATTCTTTGAATTCACATAAATGCCTCAACTTTTCAATCAATCAAACCTCTAACCCTTATCTTTAAACAAGTTGTAACACTCTGAGACCCATTTTACAAACCATGCTCCGATACCACACTATAATGCCCTACCCTCTAGGTGTTTATTTAAAATTTTTTTTCTTTACTTTGGTACTTGAAGATGGTTTGTTACTATTATTTATGAGTTAAGGATAAGGCAAAATTTGTATTACACTTGTCATACGACAATATGAGACTCCTATTTCCAAAACACTTCTCATTTTACATAACAAACAAGAGTGGAAAACTTTTATAAGAATGAGCTAAACCCAGAGTATCACAGCTGTAAATTTTTACTCAATACATAGCTCTTATTAGAATATCTTTATAATACACAAATTCATCAGAAGATCTACACATCGCATTTATAATCCCCTATTGAGGCCTTTACAAAATAACTTAACAATCTACTTGTAGAGCTTGTTCTTAGTGCTTGAATCCAGTTTCTGATTCACTTTAGCTACGTAAGGTTTTCTCCAGTACACCTTTTAACCAACATTTTGACTTACTTTCGATTTCACGATTTACCTTAAGATACCAATTATGTGTGCTAAAGTCTCCTTGCTTCTATGATATGAGATCCTGGCTAACTTCTTTCAGAACCTAAGGATAAGAAAACTTATCCCCTTTGCTTATTGTAAGCTAAGTGAGAGTGAATAGACAAACAATAGCACAAAATAGTATCTCATCATAAATAGATATCAATCTATTAATTCCAATCATAACATACTTCTTTTTAACTAAGTAATGCAAATGCAATATACACATGCCATGCTCATACATGTGACATACACTGGCGTTGATATCCTGACCTAGCCTCAACCCTGGCCTTAGACATCCGAGTAGTCAACATAACGAGGCATCCGAATTATCTAATTCAAGAACCTAGAAAAGAGTATAGCAAACTCAACCTAGCCTAAGCTATGCATTTCTATGTGCTTGAAAACTAATCTTTGTAAGCCAAGATATTTGCATTACAAAACCATGCTTCCAAAAACTAAACTGTTTACTTAACAAGAACTTGGTTTTCAAAATAATGTTTAACCAAGTAAAATCCTAGTTTTTAGATTACTTGACCTATAGATCATTTTCATGCCATGCCATGAATACATCATTCACATACCAAGAATGTAAGCAATTCTAAGAAACACAAGCAAGCTTATTCATCTATTAATTAGCTTAACTTTTACTTTATTCCATTCAGATTTCTGTTATGACTCGAGAAGGCTAGTCGTAGCAGTTGCCGTATACCGTACAAAGGATTCGGATTAAATTCCCTTACAATCGATAACCCTTTTATATGATACACAAGGCTACAGCTACTACTAATTACCAAGAGTGCACAAGCATAAGTAATATCATTTCATGACAAATAATAAAATTATAAAAACATAATACATTGTCTATTTGTATAAAAGTTTATAAGTACGAAGACTAAAACATGTCTTCGGTTTAACTAGCATAATATTTACATATTCAGATCTATAAACTATTAGAAGTACTCTTCGATCTCATCTAGCTCCCACATTGACCCTATGTAGAAACTAACCTTAGGCATAAGACGGCCCGACTTTACAAAAGATTGGCCTGCGAGAAAAGACTACAAGGGTATAAGCTAACTAGCTTAGTGACATAATTTCCCTCAACAATACAGCATTCAAGTCATACAATAGTTAGGTTCAACCAAATGAATGCATGGCAAACAGTATGCCAAATAAATATATGCAAGTGACCAAGTACTGCATGTAACTCAGATTTAACACCCTCCGAAGTCAGGGTTGGAAATTCATCGGTACAGTCAGATCCGGGTATCATATTAGAACTTATTTCATAACGAAACTCCACATTTTGTATTTAAAATGTAATGGTATATCCATTACCAGCTTTATCAAAATGAGTTCTACATATGATTGTGAGTAGGTTCACGCAGCCCTTACTCACCCCTAAAGAAAGACCTCTGGACTCAATCCATAGCTAGGTGATTGGCGCCTCTAACGCTTAGTCATCCCGCAAGCCAGGGTAAGGTCATATTGCACATGTGCACCGTACGAATCAATAACAATCAATAATCAACCCACGTATGGCCTCTTGCTACCTCCATGTAATGTGACAAGCACAAACAAGTATGGAATCATTAGGAAAAACTTACTCGGTCATGGCTAGCTCAAGGGTCATAGTAGTCTGATGGTAGCTCAGGGTTGATATCAAAATCACCTGAGAATAATAAAGATTTTTTAAGTTTGGGAATTTTAAACTAACTAGTATTATAATTTGTAAGGTCTATTTCACTTAGTTACGTGTAATTGTCGATGCAAGATTTTTATCGAATTGTGTGTAACTTTTTCGTTTTAGCTCGGATCATTATGAACTTATAATCCATTTTGATCATTTCTGAGTGTATTTTCTCTTAATGAGGTCCGTTTTAGACGTTGTGACTCGCAATTTAAATTGTGATATAAAAATATCACAAAAATTATTATTTAAGTTTAAAAATTATAAAACATTAATTTTCGTTTTTTCTTAACATATTTATGATTTAATAATTATTTAAATCATATATGTGATATTTTTATTATTTTGAGCATATTTCCCTATTTTTGAGATTTTTACTTTATTATGATTATTATTATTATTATGAACTTTATTATTTTTATTATTTCTCATTTTCTTATTATTTGTGTATTTCACGATTTATACATACATATATATATCTATATATATTTTTGGTATACTACATATATACAATATATGTTATACGCTATATGTATGTATATAATTATTTTATGAAAATAAACATGCTCTTATGTACATATATATATATTCATGTATTTGTATTTATAAATAATAATATACTTATATAATTTCCAAATACTTAGATATATATATATAAATAATCTACAAATACCTATTCTTATATTATATATTCGGTATATATATATATTTATATAGTATTTGTTATAAAATATGTATACTAGATATTATATATGTAATATATGGTATATGCCATATACCACCATACATATACTCTATATTATTCCTATATAAATATATATATGTCCTATATACATATATTAATACTATATGATTATATATACATATACAATAATAATTATACATGGGTACATATATATATACATAGTAACGTTACATACATATATATTTATACTATAGTTATTTAATGAAAATACTTAATACTAATTATATGTATTCTAAAAAAAAATACATAATACATACTCTTTCCATATAATATATCTATGTTTATACATGTATACATACTTAGCCTTATACATACATAAATTATTCACTTTATGTATTTATGCAAATATACATGTATTATTAATGTTATATTTAACGAAAATACTATACAAATACTTCATTTATACATGTATATACTATATAACATATATCTAGAAACAAAAATATACTTTAGTTACCTATTAATTTTTTATTTTTCTTCTTCTTTTCCTTCTTCTTTCCTTCTTCCTTTCTTTCTCCTTTTTCCTTCTTTCCCCACGGTTTATGCTTCCAGGTTTCAGTTTTGTGTATGCAGAATTTTTTTTTTCCTTTTATTCACATTAGTAGTTAGCTTAAATTATAAGCTAAGATCTTATCTAATCTTTGTATTTATGAAAATGGGACAAAGTATTTATCTCTTATTTTTCTTTTATTGTATACTTAACACATGGCAAGCCAATTCCTCACGTAGGCTACTTGATTTTGCTTTCCATTTCTAGAACGTGAAATTTGGTTAAAGGAAGAAAAGAGAGAAAAGAGATAAATTGAAAATGAAAGAGAAGGAAAATAAAAATTAACAATAAATATATGTAATTTTTCGAAACATATAAATTATAACAATTCTTATAGTAAATTAATTTTTAAATTTTTGTAAAATTTTATCAATTTAATTGGTACCCGTTACAATTATAATTTTTAAAAGTTATTTTGGCAATTTTGTTATAATTTCATGTGAATAGACAATTTAGTCGAGAATTTGTAATTGACTATAATTCAATCACTATTGAGTAATATTTAACTATTTTATAGTTTTATATTTATAATTTTAAGGTTTCGAACAAATTCGAGTTCAATTTTGATTAATGGTGCTTAAAGTAGTTTTAGAGTTTTAGTATATGATTTAGGTTTTCGATTAATTCCTAAAGTTTTGTTATCGATGTTATATTTAATTTATTAAATTTCATGATCTTTTATTGTTACTAGCCTTATCGACTTGTTGTACAGCTTAGGACACTTACACTTGAATTAGGATTCAACTACTGATTTCCTAAGGTTTACAATTTCCCATCTCTAAAGCCTCAGTATCAAGTTTATTTAAGTAAATACCTTAAGAGGTGGGCTTAGTAATTAGCACCTAGTTGCTTGTCTAAGTTTAATATAGATCTACATTATCAATCCAACCAAGCAATAACATAATTGAAGTTAGTATAGTCAATAACTAAGCATAACTCATCCATCATAATATACAAAAGAGTTTAGAAGGCATTTTGTAACTCATGAATCGACATGTCACATTCATATGTAGGGGATTAGTCACCTTCAACATAGTTAAGTAAGTTAAGAGTAGATAAAATTTATTATAGAATATAAGACGACTTACCTAAACTACTTAGCAAATTCCCAAAGCTTAATGTTGGGCATTTAAAGCTTTATCTAAGCTCGCTACACCTAAACAAAATATGTATGACACTAAAGTCGATATAGATTGTATAAGTAAGGTTACCAACCTACCTACATTTTGAGGTCTAGGTATTAGTGTTATTTTGTTTTAGACAACTTTAGTTTTATATATTTTCTAACCTAATTTCTAACTTACCCCCTGTATATAGGGTCTCTTTAGCATGCTTTTGGACATAATCTATGAACTCCTTAACATTATATAGATATTGTTATATCCCACTTCATTACCATACCATTATAATTCTAAGGCAAAAGTACTATAATACTATTATTATATCACTTAGGTTTACTTTATGGCTAAATACATATAAAGGACATAAAGAATTATTCCAAAAATACATATGTGTATACAAAATTACCCAACGCCCCACACAACCTTGCCTCCCGTCCCCCCCTTCCCCACCCCCCCCCCCCCCCCCCCCCCCCCCCCCCCTCAAGCTTCATACGCTTCCTATTCTAGGTTCTATATATGGCGTTATTTCATGTTTTTATTTGATTGATATTCTGACTCATATTCTAGCTTGCACAATAAACTTTTTAAATCATCAAATCCCTCGATTCTGATACCAACTCCCTTATTACTACACTCTTTTTGAATAACTTAATATCCTAAACTCATTTACAATCAAGATCTTATACATGCAAATCAAACTACTTGATAAATCTTCCATTTAAAGTTTTTCTAGCACATTACTTCCATGCTAAACCAAAATACCTAAAATCTAACTTCATAGTTTTTCAATAATATTTGAACAACATTCAAAATAGACCTTTTGAAGAACTTATATACAAAAATTTGGGTAGAAACACCATTGTTTGCTATTTTTAAAATTTAATGCTAAATTTAAGCATAATTTCTTAAGGAACCCATATTTTCACTTTAGATCTCAAAAATCTAATATGATATTTAAATTCCTTATTTGAAATAGTTGGGAAAACCAAGTTTCATAATTTTTGGAAAACATTTGCTATTTTTAGACTTTTAGCGAAAGATTTAGGAAAAATCGAACACTCACCATCGCACCAACCTTCGATCACAATCCGATGGAAAGGACTTATTGGAACCACCATACAAGTGGTGCTCCACTTGAATTTGGTGATGATTACAAGTCAGATCATATGTATACCCTTGATCTTGCATATACATAGATTTACTCTTTTTTTATTTTTTATTTTTTATTTCTTTGCAAAATTTCCCTTAACTTCCTCTTACACTTTCTAGACCCATTCTTATTTTTCCCATATTCCACACTTGCTAAAGAATGTGTAGAAAGTTGAGTTTAGGTTTATATAAGGGAGTAAAGGTTGGTTAGATTTTTCTTTTTACAAGCTAAGTGTTAAGTTTTCCCCCTTTCTCTCATATAACTCACTAGATTAGGTGTCACTTATCTAACTTAATGTGTCTTCATACTATATTTAATGCTTATCATGTCGAGGAGGTGTTCCCAAATTGATTACATTCATTTTTTTATTAATTAACTTAGTTTGATTAATAATATACATATCTATATAAGCATTAATTAATTATGGATATATACATACACAATACACCAAATATATCTCGTACGTATACATAGTTCTAAACATTAGTTAATATATTACTATTTATTTATTTGTCCAAATAATTTATCTTTAAGAGCTCATAATTTATCAGAATTTGAATTGTGTGTTTCCAATAACAAATAAAATGTGACAAAATTACGTTTTTGTTAAGTTAAATATTTTGTATACTTTATTTTACCAAATAAATTTTTCTAAAGCTCTTCATTTAACTTTTGAGAATCCCGTATTAAAATTTTATTCAATTCCAAGAATATTTTTTAAAATCCTATATCTACTGATTCTAAGCAATTGCAATTACTTTACGTGATAATTCTAGTAACTTGTGCTACTCCCAACCACTCTACTTCATCACTTCCCAAGTCATATTTTTTACATATTACATATCTATTAGAAACGTGTCACCATAACGTACCTTCAATAGTTGTTCGAAGATTGAGGTCTCATAATATATGGGATTAATATCTAATTAATTAGCAATATTATCTCTAGAATATTCCAATTATAATAAAAGATATAATTGAATAATTAAAGATAGTAAAGTAAAGGTTCCAATCATGAAATAATTAAAATAATAATAATAGAGGCATAAATAGAAAATAAACATAGATAGGAGTAAATAAGATAAAGGGAAAGACATGTTTCTTAGTAAATTCTTATGTTATTTACTGCCTAGTTCTAAGTGACATATTCAATCTCAATTATAATATTAGATCGTGAGGATTTTTGTTATGAACTAACTAGATTCATGTCCTTACTTAATTTCTAATCCTTAAACCATTTTACCGGAAGCACTTTTGAAATAGAATATGGTAGAATCGCATGAAATCCTTGAATCCCATTATTAGTTTACCCTAATCTAGAAAATCAGTTTTGTCTAATTGTACCAATCCATTATATTATAAGCTCTTGCAAACTCTATAATAGACTTTAGCAATAATTGGACTCACATCTGTTTCTTTTCATTATACTACTTAATGATCTTATATGGTTATTAGTTAGGTTAGCAAACACCAAGTTAACTTTTTAGCATTATTGTTAGGGTGAATTGTATTAGCAATGGCAAAGTTACATTTTCATATCATTGGCTTATCTTTAGTCATTTTAGATATTTTAGATTGTTGTTTAATTATCATTGATTACTTTTATTATTTGGTTAGTTTGTAAGCATATTGTGAGTTTTTTTTTTTTAATATATTAAGTCATGTTGTCATCCATATTATTTAAGTGTAAGTAGGAAATTTGGTATTTTTTTTTCATTTCCATTAATTACCCTTAAAAATATAGGGAAAAAGCTATTAAAATATGTGCTCTTATAATCAAACCTAATAATATCAAGGGCAAAATGGTAATTTCAACAAATCTCTCTCTTTCCTCTTCTACTTACACTACATTTATTAAAGTATATGCTCTTTCTTTTTTTACTTCCATATTATTGAATGCTTCTATCAAGGCTAAGTTATAATGATAGATTTTACAATGGATTTATATTCTTTATAAAACTATTTTAATTGTTAATCTAAGTTTCCAATCAAATTAGCAATTATTATATGTTATATATTATAACATATATTATATTAAGTCAAACTATATACATTGATATACTATATGCAATCAAACTATAATAATACAAATTGATACCATAATAATGACTATTATATTGATTCTTACTAGAAACCAATATATAAATTAGGTTAGTTAAGGAGAAAGCAAACAAATAATTTAATTAGAAACTACATGAAAGAGGGGACTGAGAATCAAAGAAAAATCTTGGTTTCTACTTAATTTAGGTTTAAGGTTCTACTAAATACATGAATTTAGGGGAATATTTCTAATTTTCATGATTTATAAATTTGGCCATTGAAAATTTCCTATTATTTCCATTTCTATATATTTGCATTTTATGTCTAATATTGTCACAAAGTTTGTATTTCTTTTTAATTAGTGTTCATATTTTAATTTCTAAGGTTTCCAGTTTGAAGTCTATATATATATGTATTGATATGAATTGGTCATTTTCACCAAAGGATATGTTTTTATGCTATTTTGGGAGCCTAATAAATAATTATTATTACAATGCAAATGGTTGGATTCTACATAAAGCAGACATACTACTACATTTTCGAGATCTTTTCTTTTTTGTCAACTAAACAAGGAAGAAGGAGATAATTGTTATGATGAAGAAACAAATATATATATATATATTATATATACATATAAATTGATATGAATTGGTAGTTTCCACTAAAGGATATATTTTTATGCTATTTTGGGAGCTTAATAAATAGTTATTATTACAATGAAAATTATTACTTGGCAGATGTTATTGAGAATAAGAATAAAACATTATTAATGAGGAATTTCAATCTTGGATAGAGATTGTCCTTCAATATTGTTGGAACTTATTATTGACTAATACAAAGGTATGATAATATGAACTTTTGTTCATTTTTAACACACTTTTTTTTTATTTAATGGATAGGGAACATATTGTAGAAGCCATAGGTCGTTGTTGTTGTTAGGAGATTTTATGTAAGATAAGATAGTTGTTTTCTTTTCTTTTCTTTTTCTTTAAGGTATATTAAAACTTCTTCCACTAAGTTAGATGTTGAAAGCAACTCTAAGAAAGCTGAAGTTTTGCTGATTGTGGTTGCTTTGGTGCTAGCAAGACAAAGTACATGTGCTTATATACGTCAATTGACATACTATTAGATCTTGACAAATGTAGAGCTCTTAAAGAAATTAAAAGGCGTCAAATTAATTTTAGTTGAAATAAATGGAGAAAGAGAAAATGCTTTTAGTCTTGGCAATGCATGGGTAAAATTGCAACGGATATTGACTTCTTAAGTTTCATGAGATTATGCCATACCATATGTAGATAATGTTTAAAGTGATATAGCCAAACTTTAAGCATTCATAATATTGACACTATTACTATTAATATGGTAAGTGAAGAAGTAATCTACCTCCATTCTTTCTTATCTTAATTAGGGAAAAGCAAAGACATGATTTGACTTTAGAGGAGAGCAACTCGCGACATGGATCAACCTCTTAGACGCATTCCTTACTAACTATTTTCTACTTAAGGAGATGGTATTTGTAATGATGTCATGAGCTTCACTCGTCTCAATATGATTCTCCTTATAAAGCATAAGAACAAAGGGAAGAATTGTAACATTGATGTCTACATCAACAGGTTAGCTCTTCCTATTATAATATAATAATTTAAAACAATTGCCATAAATGTTGCCAAGTGGTGCACTTATTAGAATATTAATATAAGGAGTATTTGTGCTGTTTTAAGAAACGACCATTAACAATTACCAATAGGCAAATGAGGGAAGTAATCCCAAGAAAGAAATAGACCTTAAAACCTACATTTTTCAATATAGGTATAAAATGTTACTAATTTTGTTATTTTGACTTAAATAATTTTATTTACTAATTTTAAGCATTTCTTTATTATTTTATGATTTAGTTAATTTCTAAATTTCATATTTTCATAATATTTTATTTTTAAGTCCAATTTATATAAATTTCAATATTTCTTCATTTTAAAGCCAAATTTACCATTTATGTTAATTTTGTTATTATTGCAATTCTTCCCAATTAATTAATTATCATTATTTTCTAATTATTTTGTAATTTCACTTCACTTGATTGTTTTAGATAGATGTGGCATGTTCTTATTTGTCCACGTAGTAATTTGTTGATTTTCCTTTATGTCTATATTTCTTAAATTTTGTTTTATTATTATATATTTCTACATGTTAATATAATTAATTAATTAATATTATATGGGCCTTATTTTCTCTTATGGGTTTTGGCCCAACCCATGTACTTGTATATATATTTTATTATATTATATTAAATAAATATATTATATGTATGTATTTATCACATATACATATGTACATATATGTTCTTACTTATATTATTATACTTAATATATTATTATATGTACTTTTATATAAATGTAGCTATACTTATATTACGCTAATATAATACATATAGCTATATATGTATACATATGTATATACATATATTTATACTTCTAGTATACTATTAGAATATGTACTTATATACATGTATATATATTTAAACTTAGTTTTATACGTACTTTTATACACACACACATATATATACGCATATTTATATTTTCTTAGTAAAATTTTAAGGGAATTCTAATATGTTACATATATATGCATATACATGTATATTTTCAATTTTGCATGTATATAAATATTTATTATTTCGTATATGTTTATGTACTCATTATGATATATATATGTGTTTATATATTTATATATATTTATACCTATAACTAACTAACCATATAACATTTACTTACATATATCTACATGTATACATTAGTATATTTACATAAAAACATAATTTCCAAAGACTTAAGATTGTCTACACTAAAAGCTAATACATATACTTAGAATTATAATACAACATACTAAAATACATACTAAGTGCATCAAGAATAAGAATATATAAAAATACACAAAGAAAATACATAAGACATAATTTATATAAGAAAAGTAATACTAATAATACATAAAGAAAATACCTTTACTTGTGTTAATGTATATATTCTTGAGAAGTTCCCTTTTTATCTTCCTTATTGATGTTGTAAAGTAGGTAAGCGAGAGTTCAAATATAAGCGGAATGGCGAATGAAAGTTTAGGGGGAAATTTTGAAATGGAAAATTGAGGAGAGAGTGAGGAAATGGTGGTTGGATTTGGGCATATTCGTAATCCAATTACATGTGTGAATGTGTGATGAATGAAGAAAATTAGAGAATTCTCTAGATCATCTAGGTGTCCATAGCAACAAATGAGAAAAAAGAAGAAAAACAAAAAGAAAAAGAAAAGATAAAAGGAATTAAATGCTTGAAAGTGACATGTTGACTTTTAGTCAACATTAAATTAATAATTTAACAATAATATTATGTACATGAAACAATTATAACTTAGAAGGAAAAAAAAAAGAAAAGAAAAAGGAAAAACAAGGAAGAAAAGAAAAATAAGGGACATACATTATAAATAAAGAAAATGAAAATTTGAATTTTCTCTAAATATTTTTAATACTATAAATCATATTAATAACAATACATGTTATGATTATAAAGAATATTATAGGATGTAAATTTTAGATTGATTATATACTACATAAATAACAAATAAATAATAAAATTAAGACCAAATAATTAAATTATATAACCTTAATTTATTTACATATTTATAAAGTTATTCATAATTATAAGTAATATTATCAATTTTGTAAATTAATTTAATACTCTTACGTTAATTAGCTTTTAAAAGTGACTCTAGTCGTTCGTTAACGATTTTATACGATTAATCGTATTAGTTGATAATTGTATCTAATTAGAGTTTTATTGTCATAAAAGTAAAGTTGTACGTCGATAAGATTGAAGTTTTAGTTTTAGGGGTTTTTATCATATTCGAGTTCGATTCTATACTTAGAAGGCTAGATTTGTGGGATTTACATTCTTCCCTCCTTACAAAAAGTTTCGTCCTCGAAACTTTACAAAGATAATTCTTTGTTAAAACTCCTTTCATCATTCATAAGCAAGTAGTTTACATGTAATTAACAAGCTTCTTATCAGTACCAAACACATATTGTAATGCCCTAGAAGGGGCCTAGTAGTTTTAATTAAAATCTTCATGTTACATATACGCCCATGATATAAAGATCGCCTTGTAAGTCAAAGGTTACAGGCTCTAACTAGAGAGTTTCTAAGGGTACTTATTCATTTTATATATATCTACTTAACTATATATATAAGTGATCTAGCAATCCATAGCCACCAAAATCATAGAGTCGAAATTACCTACCAAACAATAAGATGGAATAGCTAAACTTCTATGTCCTCAAGAGTTACTAAATATTACGAAGATCTAGCTTAACTAATACAGTCTATGAAAGTAATCTTATCCGTTTAATTTAGTTACTAGAGAAACACTTTATACTCTAATCTTAACCTATTCTCAACTTTTGGTTACTTACAAAAAGGAACTATTGGTGGGTAAGCATACCATAGCTCAGTAAGTTTGGCTCTTGCCACTACTGTTTAAGTAAGTTATCAAGAGTTATTAACAAACATGCAGTTCAGTTACATACAAAATAAATGCATACATAGTGAATACAAGCAACACATCCATGGGACTCTAGAACCATAGAAGATGTAGATTTATATCGTCTATACATTAATTATCCCTCATACCTAACCACATGGGGCACCTCATGTTACTCGCATAAGGCTATCTATGGGCACTGTCCTAACAGATGGAACTCAACTATTACCCTAGTTGAGAATACTATACTAATCAATTAGATGGATCCCATTTAGGGCTATCTACTACCAACAATCAATACAACGCCCCATGGGCTCACTATTAAGAAAGCCATACAATGCTTCATAGGCTAAACCATATGAGTCCCAACTCGGGCTACTTACTACCAATCAATTGAAGATAGTCTACTAGCTTTGCCTCAATAAGTAAATTGTCACATGAGACTGCTATGAGTACTTAATAAGTTGATGAATCTTTCTTTGAATTGTAAAGCATTTCAAAAATGTATTTTAACAAAAATTTCAAAAAATTCTGCAAAGTTATAAACATCACAATCTGCAACTAATGGATCACAGACATGCAACAAGTATATCCAATTATTTTGGCCAAATATTTAAACTTACCAATTTTAATAAGGTGATTACACGAATGTTGGCATATAGAACAACTAATCACTCAATAGACAACTAAGTGCAAGAAATAGAACATTAAGTATTTATCTAACACAAGTAAGTAGCAGTTCATCGAAACTCCCTTACCTAGCTTGCTTGCCTACTTCTCCTAAACTTTGGGGCTCTTGAATTAGAAATTAAGCTCCCTAAAACATAATAACAATGTATTTGTAAGAAATTGAAAGAGGGTTTCTTTAAAAACCTAAAGCCTACCTAATTACTAAAGTTCGCCTTAATCTTCGAGTATGGTTAAAACTAGTTTTTGCTCTAACTTCTTTATTTTAAGTCCATTTTTTGAGTTCTTATTGTCAATTTCATCATTTTTGAGTATTCTTTCATTTAGCAAGGCCATTTTTGGCTTTAGAGTCAACAAATTTTTTATTTAGGTCTTATAACTTTGTGTACCTTAAAGGTGAGTTTGGTCACTTTAGGGTTTGAGCCTAGTTTTAGGCTTTGGGCTTACTTTTTTTTTTTTTATCTTAGGCCTTGCATATGATAATTTGGGCTTCTCTTTAAGTATTTTTAGTGAAATTTTTCTACTTAACACTTTAAATTTTCATCTTGAGTCTTGCTGTTACTCTTATGGGACTATACGGACTATTTTCTTAAGTTTAAGGCTTTAACTCATTAAGAGGCCTATAGTGGATGTCTTAGATGGGGCCTTAAGGTTTAGTGAGCCTTTCAAATATCTTCCTTTGAGTCTTTTTAAGTTAGGTTCAGATCTAGTCATGTATTATTTAGGCTTGTATTTTGGGGACCTTAAGTTTAGTTTGCTTTTCATAAAGTTATAGATTTGGTCATGAGTGATTAAGTGGGCTCAAGCCTTGATTTGTGGGCCTTTTAGTTAAATTTAGGCTTAGTTCATGTCTTAGGTCTCATATCTTGACTTTATCCTAATCCAATGTGCTTAATAGTTTACTAAAATGATTAAATAAGCCATTTTATCATGAGTTCCAAATTTGATACTAATGGTTCATTGGCTCTCAAGTGGGTTTATCTAAACCTAATGTCCGTTTTAGGCCTAACAACTCACTATAGACCTTATTTAGTCTCTTATCTTGTAAGATTAAGTCCTAAATCCTAACTATCTTTAATTAATCATGTGATTAACCCATTAATAAACATTTTACAATAGGTTGTTCAATATGTTTGGGGTAGTTTAAGATGATTTCTTAGGGCTTTCTATACATCATGTACTTAACTTTTTAGAACATATATCAAACTACCACTAAAATGTACTTAAAACTATTTCCTACCAAAATAAACATGAGAAATAAAAAATATAGTGAGGATACATATAACTATGTTTTGGCCCTAACATGGGAATGAAGACATGATGATGATTCTTCTATTTTTCTTCAAGTTATCATCTTACTATAACTTATGTACTTTTAAAGTTACATGTAACATTTTACTACACTAAAATCTAAGAAAATGCACATATGAGCATGCAAACATTGTAAACAAAGGTGGCATTTTAATAATTTTTTTCCTTAGTTTTTACGCCTAGGAACCATGCTCATAAACTTAAACTAGAAGAAAAGTTAAAAAGGTATAAGTTCACTCCGATGGAAATTCGAAGGGTCTCATTTCACTTCGATTCTGGAAAACGAAACAAACTCCTTTGGTAAATAATGTTTGTCGACAAGAAAGAAGGATAAAATAGAATTCAAATGTAAGTAGTTTTGTATTGACAAGAATGAAGGATAAAACAATGTTTATGTGGAGTTATGGCTTGTGGCATTCCGGTGTGCAGCTAGGTTCGAGAAACTTATTCTTGTTCCTTCCTTCTTTTTTTCTTTTGTTTTTAGATTGTATGTTTAGAGAGTGTTTTTAGGGTTTATTCTAAGGAAGAAGATGGGGTAAATGTAGATGGAAGGGACAAAGAAGGGTTTGATTATGAGTGGATGTGGTGGGGAATAAATCCCTTCTACTCTTGGTTGCATGGTATAAGCACAAGTGTGGACCAATTTACTTTTTATGATTTTTGGCAATTGAAGCAATGGTTTGTCTACTAAAGGTAGGTGGTCCCTTATTTTCCCAACTAATTATCTTGTCCTATATGGTTAATTGTGATTATCTTTAGCTAATTATGATATGTAAATGCATGTAAATAATTAGAATGCAACTTAAGCTTATGACTATAATTACTACTGTACATGACTATAGTTAGACATAGTTTAAGGTTTTTCATATTTAATTAAGTTAATCAAGCTTATTAGATCATTTTATCTAATTAATTTAGGGTTTCTAAGGGTTAGAATTGATTATCACTAATTGATTACGATTTTAAAAGGTATATTGGGGCTGTTTTAGTAATTTAGTGAATTAATAGTAATTACTTAATGATGTGGCTATACAATTAGAGTTTATTAATTAAATTAGGGCTTTTGTCACTCAATTAAAGTTTCTAATTCGTTTTGAGGTTTTATGAGGATTTGAGGGCTTTGAAGATACACTTACGATTTTAGCATTACTTTTGAAGAAAATGTGTCATTTGGGATAAATTAGTAATCTTATTAATTTATTACCTTAATTTGATTTATCATTATCATTTGTAGATATCTCTTACCGTTTGTTATCGAGTTTATGCGATTTACATAATTCAAGTTAAATGTTTTGATTTAGGGTTTTCATTACGTTTAAAGTTTAATATAAGGTTTTATGACTCTAGGGTTTAGGGTTTATAGTTTTTATTCAATTCAAATTTTTAATTTATGGTCATACGTACATAGGTTTAGAGTCTTTATATGCTATTAGGTTTATAGAACTCTATCTTTACTGTTTTTCGAGTTCCTTTTTAAGGTTTCGATCTAAAATTTTGTCAGTTTTAATTTTTTTAGTCTGATTGAGCTTAGGGAATATCATTGGTTTTTTGAATTTGATTCTAAATCTAAAATGTAAAATTTGCGTGGTTTATACATACCTATAAATATCATAATAAGCCTATGCAATATATTTTATATTCATGATCTCCTCATACTAATTACACTAAATCTCTAAAGTTCCTCTATAAATTACTAGATTTCTTCCTAAGTTACTCACTTTTGATAGCATTCAAAAATATCATCACCGCGCTTTCTACAATTACTGTACATAAAGGCATTCTTCCTTTTAAAACACTATTTCACTTTATGTCTAGTCTTTCCATAATAAGAACATTTTCCTTTTAGATGTAGATAATCTTTTAGGTGGTAATCTTGGTTGCATTTTCCAATAGCTTATTTGGTGCAGCTTCTTTACGATTGTTTAATTCACTTACTATCCTATTGCTTCAATGGGTGGCTTATCACTCTTATTAATGTCATCTATTGACTCTTTAGCTGATTTAGAAATTTCCTTGTTTTCTCATTTTGCTTTTCTAAGAATCCTTTTCCTACATATTCTATCATTCTTACTCTTTCAACAACTTCATTATAAGTCTTTAACGAAAATTCTTTCAACTTATTTCGAGTTTCTTGATCTAGCCTTGCTAAGAACGCTTGTACGTGAAATTGATCGCTAACTCTTGATTCTGGACAAGTAAGATGCATCAGTCTCTTGAGCTTACATTCATATTCACTAATACTTTGATTTCTTCTCCACACTAAGAGCAAGTTTTCCTAAAGTAAGCTTTCTAGAATATATTCCTTTTGAAATTTGTTTCTAAATGTACTCCAAGTGATAGGAGGGAAAAAAATCCTTCCTTTAAGGTTCCACTAGAATTTAGCATCATCTTTTAGCATAAAAGTCTCATATGTTAGTTTCAAGTCTTCTGAAATTTCATATGCTTCAAATAATAGCTCGATTCGAGATAACCAATCTTTTGCTTCAAATGGATTATTATTCTTACCTACAAAGAAATCATTGGCCTTAACAAATTGAGGAATGCTTTCCTTGGCAAATCTGATTCTCTAAGGTTATCCTTTGAATGCTCTAAACTACTATGGTCTCTTAAGGTAAGGTAGACATCATGATCCTTTTTACCACCCATAGTCTTGTCAAGGTAATATTTGAACACAACAATACTACTTATGTACTTAGATCATCGATCATCACTTTTAAATACTATCGTGCAAATCATCAATTTCACCTTTTCAATTATTTAAGTCTTTCATCAGAAATAGAATTCATAATTCACAAATTTTCAAACTCACATTCATCAAATGTCTTATTCAATCATTCTTACATCATTATAATTTTTCATTTCCTAAAGGTGATCGCCTTTTGAACACCAGTTGATTCCTACAAATCTTATTCAATCCTACGTTCCTTCTTGTATTATCATGATTAAAATCTACATAATATCACTTATAGTTCATTCTTATTAATCTATTAGGTCAGCAGTTTCAATTCGCAATCCTACTATCACAACATTTTCTAAATCTCCAATCGTATAATTCCAATTCTCCATTCAAATTGTTATTGCCATCTTCAGGGATTAGAACTTTTAGTTATATAGTTGAAACATTCCAATACTCCTAGTCTCCAATATACACTTGTCTTTAGTTACTCATTTAAGAATACTTATTTCCGTATTGCCTTAATAACTTACTTCTTATATTAGTCATATGACTTTTACATAATTCTTACGCATTATAACTCCAAGATAATTATCCTTTAAGACCTCGTATAATCATCCTCTTCATGCTATAATCGCCTAATATAATAGGTGTAAACCTTATGAAATTTCAATAACCTAAAAGTGAAATTAGACGAAGGAGTCCTTAGATAGACTATAGAATTACCCCAAACATGATAATAATACCTAAGCAAAAGAATCAAACCCTAAGTATTTGACCAAAACCCTAATTGAAGTAAGCCCTAAAAACTTGACTAAATGAGCTTGAACCCTAATATTTAAGAAACCCTAAAATGATAGTGAAACCTTGAAATGATAATCTAACCCTAAATAAATTATCAAAAACCTTATTGTCACCAATAAATAGTAATGGTAAAGTTAAATTGATCAATATAAGTGATTGGTAGTATTAAGCGATTCAAACCATAACTTTCGAGCTTGTACACGGATCAAATTACCATAAATGAGCACCAAACCCTAAGTACGACAACCCAATAGTATCGTTGTCATGGTAGATTGTCGTATACTACATAAAGATCTATAATCAACCCCTCTATTGATCGTAGGCCTTTCATATCACACACAAGGCTCATCCTACTATACATTACCACTAGGCCCATAGATATATAATATCGAGCAATTTAACTAAAATTTACTCTTTGATATGAAATAATAAAGTAAAAGTGTGGATTCATAGAATTCCACACCAAAAAAATATTACAATGCAAATGCAGTTCTTATAGAAATTTGCATTAGGAAATTCTATCTAGAATATGAACTGAAAAAGATAAACAAATATCTACAAAATACTACTACAAAATTCCCTCTTTGCTCTCTGAACATACCATCCCTTCTTCGCACAAGATTTACCTTAGGCATTGTCGCGACCCGAGGGGGCTAGTGGTTACGCTACATACATATATCTTTATACAATAACTATTTAAATTACTAATTAGATGTATTAAAAAAAATACATAATACATATTATATACTTCGGTACATACATGTAGACATATTACACATATAATTAAATTTAGGTATTCATATACATAAACATATACTATTAGTATTATATGTAAAAATACCATACAAATACTATATTTCTACATGTATATACTATAAGATACATATATATTTTCTAAAATAAATTACTTACCTTGTAGTTTTTTTATATTTGTTTTTTTTTTCATCTTTTCCTTCTTCTTTTTCTTCCTTCCTTCTCTTTTTTCTTTCTTTCTTTTTCTTTCTTTTTCCTCACGGTTTGCTCTCGTCGGTGTGTGTTTGTACAGATTTTTTTTTTCTTTTTTTTTCCATATTTGTATTGATTTCCTTTGCTCATGTGATCATAGCTTAAATTGTAAGCTAAAGTAACTTTTATTCATGTAAATAGGACAAAAACAACATCACGTGGCTGCGTAAATTTTATCTTAATTTGCTAACTTTTGTTTCTTACGTTTTGTGCAGGAGAAGAAATAAAGTGGAAATGAAGAGAGAAAATGAGATAAATTGAAAATAGAAGAGAAGGAAAATGAAAGTTATTAACAAATATGTGTAATTTTTCGAATCATATAAATTATAACGAATCTCTTCATAGATTAGTTTTCAAAATTTTTTGAAAATTTATCAATTTAACTAGTATCCGTTACAATTATAATTTTTACAAGTTATTATGGTAATTTCATTACAATTTCTTACAAATAGGCGATTTAGTCGAAAATTACATTCGACTATAATTTTATTGCTATTGTGTAATATTTACCTATTTTATAGGTTTACGTTTATGATTTTAGGGTCTCGAGCAATTTTGAGTTCGGTTTCGATTAATGATGCATAAACTAGTTTTAGGGTTTTAGTAAGCGATTTAGGGTTTTGATAATTTTCGAAGGTTTTGTTATCGGTGTTATATTTGATTTATTAAACTTCATTTTCTTTTATTATTATTAGCCTTATTGACTTATTGTACAGTTTAGGACACTCGGACTTGAGTGAAGGTTCAACTACTATTTTTCCTAAGGTTTACATTCTTCCCCCCTTCAAATAAGTTTTGTCCTCAAAACTTAAGTTGCGTACCTGGTTCTATGAATAAGTGCAGATATTTCTTCTTTACTTCATCTTCTGCTTCCCAAGTAGCTGATTCTCATTCATAGTTTCTCCATAATATCTTGACATAACAAATCTGTTTATTCCTCAATTGTTGTAATTTACTGTCTATAATCTTCATTGGGTGTTCTTCGTATGTCAAGTTTTCTTCCAGTCTTATTGGTTCCAATGCAACAATACGGTCTGGGTCGGAAATGTGTTTCCTCAAAACTGACACATGGAAAACGTTATGAATTCCAGATAGATTAGGTGGCAATGCGAGTCGGTAAGCTAGATTCCCAACTCATTCCAAAATCTCAAATGGGCCTATATATCTTAGACTTAGTTTTCCTTGGGCTTTAGCATGATGAATACTCATTATCGGTTTTACTCTTAAATACATATGTTCTCCCACTTAGAATTCTACTTCTCTTCTTTTCAGATCAGCCTAGCTCTTTTGTCTATCTTGGGATTCTTTCATCTTTTCTCTGATTACTATGATTTTATCTGCTGCTTCTTGAATTAGATCGGGTCCTATTACAGCTTTCTCTACATCATCCCAGAATAATGGAGATCGGCACTTTCTTCCATATAAAGCTTCATAAGGTGGCATATGTATGGTCGAGTGATAATTGTTATTATAAGAAAACTCAACTAAAGGTAAATGTGTATCCCAACTTCCTTTAAATTCTATAATACATGCCCTCAGCATGTCTTCCAAAGTCTGAATAGTTCTCTCAGTCTGTCCATCTGTTTGGGGATGATATGCTGTGCTAAACTGTAGCTTCGTTCCCATCACTTTTTGTAAATTTCCCCAAAATTTTGATACAAATCTTGGATCTCTATCCGATACAATTCCTACTGGAACACCATGTAATCTCACTATCTCCTTGATATATATCCTTGCCAATTTCTCCAAAGAAAAAGTCTTATTAATTGGCAAAAAGTGAGCTGATTTGGTAAGTTGATCAACGATTACCCAAATCGCATCAAAACCTATAGCTGTCCTTGGTAAACTACTCACGAAATCCATAGATATCTGATCCCATTTCCATTCTGGAATAGATAAGGGTTGTAGTAATCCTCCTGGTCGTTGATGTTCAGCTTTCACTTTCTGACAATTTTCACACTTAAGCACAAAATCAGCCACGTCGTGTTTCATTCCATTCCACCAGAAATTCTTTTTCAGGTCTTGGTACATCTTTGTTCCTCCTGGATGTACAATATAGCCTGAATAATAAGCTTCACTTAAAATTTCTTTTCAAAGTGTCTCATCATCAGGTACACACAATCGGTTATTCATGCGAAGTGTACCATATTCATCCATTAGAAAATCAGTATATTTCCCGTTTCTGATTTCTTCTTTAATCCGATTAACCACAGCATCACCTTGTTGAGCCATTCTAATTCTTTGTATCAGTGTTGGATCTATCACCAAATTTGACAACTCAATATTTTCTGTATGCCATGAAAACTCCAAATTTAACCTTTCAAACTCTTTAATGAGTTCTCTTTAATTAGTCAAAAGAGAAGCAACTTCATCATAATTCTTCCTGCTTAATGCATCAGCAACTGCATTTACTCTGCCTGGGCAGTAGTTAATCCCTAAATCATAATCTTTGATCAACTCAAGCCATCTTCTTTGTCTCATGTTCAACTCCTTTTGAGTAAACAAATACTTAAGGCTTTTATGATCAGTAAAAATTTCGCATCTCTGTCCATACAGATAGTGTCACCACAACTTTAATGCAAACACTACAGTCACAAGTTCTAAATCATGAGATGGATAATTTTGCTCATGTGGTCTCAATTGTCTCGAAGCATATGCAATCACTTTTCCACTTTGCATAAGTACACATCCCAATCCATTTTTTGAAGTGTCACTATATAGGGTGAAAGGCTCTTTATCATTTGGCAATACAAGGATCGGGGCGGATACTAATCTCTTCTTCAACTCTTGGAAACTTTTTTCTTGTTTTTCACCCTACTCAAATTTTACATTCTTTTGTGTCAATTGAGTAAGTGATCTCGAAATCTTTGGAAAGTCCTTAACAAACTTCCTATAATACCCAGCCAATCCAAGAAAACTTCGAATCTCAGTAACTGTCTCTGATCTTTTCCATTCCACTATAGCCTTAATCTTTTTAGGATCAATCGATATACCATCTCCTGTTATGACATGTCCAAGAAAAGATATTTCCTTTAACCAGAAATCGCACTTAGACAACTTTGCATATATTTGTGTTCTCGTAAGGTTTGCAACACCATTCTCAAATGTTCTTCATGTTGCTTAGATGTAGTAGAATATACCAAAATATCATCAATGAACACAATTACACATTTATCCAATAAAGGTCTGAACACACGGTTCATTAGATCCATGAATGCAGCAGGGGCATTCGTCAGACCAAAAGGCATTACCATAAATTCATAGTATCCATATCTCATCCGAAACGCCGTCTTTGGAACATCCTCTAACTTAATCCTCAATTGATGATAGCCTGACCTTAAGTCAATTCTAGAGAAAACACTTGCACCTTATAATTGATCAAATAAATCATCAATTCTCAGAAGTGGATATTTGTTCTTGATGGTCACCTTATTCAACTCTCTATAATCAATACAAAGCCTAAGCGATCCATCTTTCTTCTTAACAAATAATACTGGTGCTCCCCAAGGTGAAACACTTGGCCTTATGAAGCCTTCATCCATTAACTCTTGTAATTTCTTTTTCAACTCTTGTAACTCAATTGGAGCCATTCTATATGGAGCTTTAGATATCGGCTCAGTTCCTGGAATTAAATCAATAACAAAGTCGATCTATCTTTTTGGTAGTAGTCCAAGTAATTCATCTGGAAATACATCAGAAAATTCATTCACCACTAAAATTTCTTCTACGTTTGACTTTTTAGACTCAGTCTCCAAAGCATTCAACCAACTAACATTCGTGATCAATTCTAGAGTACTTAGGTCTGGTACTCTTGCTGTTGCATAACTTCCTTGAAATACGGCTTTATTTCCTCCTAAATCTTCAAATAACACTTGCTTTTCTTTACAGTCAAAGTAGCTTTCACACTCGCCATCTAATTCATCCCTAATATAGCATCATACTTATCCATATCTAAAATAATCATATCTACCTTACTGTCAAAGTTTTGGATCTTCAAAGGATACTCTTTCACCATTTCTCTTGTAATCACTACACTTCCAGTAGGTATTCTCATCCCAAACTCGAATTAGTAGTAGTTGCAACTAAACCAGTTTGCTTTACTAATCCTGGAGCTATGAAAAAATGTGTAGCTCCCGTATCAAATAAAGTATAAACTGAATGTCCAACTATATCAATATTCCTTGAATCATAAAATTTTTAAGTCTTATTCTCATGTTATCGCTTTATAAATTTTCATTTACGACTTCCATTTACTTATTATTACTCAATGCTTCATATACTATTCATAATAACTAAAGCAATTTAACAATGAGAATTTAGGATTCATACCCGCTATCAGCTCGTAATTCACAAATTCTTTAGTTGCTTCGAGTACTTCCAAATCTTCTTCTACATAGTCTTCATAACTCTAATTACCTTCCAAATTGTATACTCTGGCGGCATTTTTTGCACTTGGACATATATTTCCTACATTTGGTCCTCCAATCGCTCTTCCAATAGCAGTACGTCCAACAATAGGTGGTGGTTTGGTAACTTGAGCATTTGTAGTTGTGCGTTATGGACAAGTTGTAGAATAATGTCCAACTTTGTTGCAGATGAAATAAGTAACAACATTCTTTTTAGGGCAATCTATTACTTGATGTGAGCTTTCACCACAATAAAAGCATTTTCCTTGTAATTGGGGACATTCTCTAGGGTAATGAGTCCCTTTACACTTCCAACACTTTGGTGGTTCATTACTCCTTCTTTGGAATCTTCTTGGTAGTCGTACGAATCTTCTTATCTTGCTACTACTACTTCCACGAGGCCCTTCAAACGATCTCTTCCCAAATACATTAATCTTACGTTTTCCTGCATCCTTACATTGCCTCTTTGCATTATCTAGTACTTGTGCTTTTTCTACCATATCAGCAAAGTTTCTTGGTTCAAACTCCATAATTCTTCTTCTCATATCAGCATCAAATCCTCTAGAAAAGATTTGCATCTTCAACCTATCACTTGTTTGATATTCAAGTGGTGCAAATTGCAACAACTTACTAAATTCTGCTTCGTATTGCTCTATAGCACGTGTACCTTTTGTAAGGTCCAATAAATCTTCACTATACTTCAACCTTAAACTTCCAGGAAAATAATACTCCAAAAATTCATGTCGGAAAACTTCCTAAGTTCTTGGTCCTCTCAAACTCCTCTGTTTTGATTCCCACTAAGTTCGTGCTCTCATTTTCAACATATATGTACCATAGATAAGTTTGAGATGTGGTACAATCTCAAATGCCTCGAATGATCTTTCAATCTGGTGTAACCAATCTTCTACTTCATCAGGCCTACTGGCTACACCTTCAAAATACTTGTTACACTGTATAAATTCTGGCAAAAGGCTACGCTGTTGCCTAAGATCCATAGGTGCTTGAGGCATTACTCCTGTTGGTACAATTGGTGGTGGTGGAGGTAAAGGAATCTTCGGGTTTACTATGGGAGGTGGTGCTTGTACAGGTAGTACTGACTCTCGAGTTAGATATGTTCTTAATAATTCATTCTGCGCATGGATAGCCGCGAGAATCTCATCTATTTTATCTCGAGGTCTTCCTGGTGGTCTTCCTTATACAGGTTGTTCCCTTTCCTGAGTAGGTTGAGCTTGCTCATTCGATTGTCTTCTTCTACATCTAACTTGACTGTGAAGTTCATTACCAATTTTCAATTATGTGATTATAATAATCGATTTATTCTATCTAATTGTAGAAACCACCAATACAAAATGAAGATAACATATATATATATATATATATATATATATATATACGCATCATAACAAAGGCTATAATCTTTCATTTTTAATCCATATAGTGAGGTTACATCATGTAGTGGTCACTTCTAATGAGTGAAACTCTACTGATATATATACAGACCTCATCAACATACAAAGTTTTCAAAGTACACAAGAACTCCCTTAATACACAAGTCCTCACCATACATAAGGCTCTCAAGTACATCAAAACTCTCAAAATACAAATAACCTCACTACATGAAAACTCTCGAAGTACAATATGATCAGTCATAATCCAAATATATACAACAAAAAGAGCATACATGATCATTATAATACTAACAATCAAGTCAAAATACAACCTATTCATCTTAAACATCTCTCAACGTTGAGTAGAAGGTCTTGTAGTTGTATCCTCCTCCTGTCTGCATCTAGGAATAGTCAACCCAATACTAGAATATATACTAGACTCCTCACTAGGGGTCTGTCGAGCCCACTCTCTCGGTAACCAAAAATCCAGTGGATCCGGTGTAATGGCAAGTATATCAGATGAATCATCGCCTACCAAAACTATAGATGGAAGTCTAGGGTCCATCTGATAATACTCAAACTCGTCAGCTGGGGGTATCTACTGTAATGGCTCGTCATGTATGATAGGGGTATCCAATCGTAAACCAAGTCCATCAAATCTAATCCTCTACTGTGGTACAGGAACATCCATACCATGGGTAGGATCATACCATAGCTCCCTACTAGTCCCTATGTCAGCCATAGTTCTAGCCTGATCCTGAGCGATGATAGAAAAATGATCGGCACGATGGTCTATAGCTAGGGAAATCCTATGTCTTACTATCCTACTGTGGTCAAAGGATGGTGGTAGTGGAAGGGAATCAACATCAACTAGAAACATAATCTCCTAAGTACGGTTTGTACTCTCCTCTGACTCCAAATAATACATCATCTCCTCTTGAGTAGGGAAAGGACCGTCTGCGGTGAAAACCCAATAAATCCTCCTGTCAATCCAATAGGGGTTTAGTCCTCGATACCATGTAGATAACACCTCACTGATTGTACAAGGTCCGCCTACCAATGCTAAATCCTCGCAAGCAATCCTAAGTCGACGCCGATAATTACGTAAACTCTCTCCCTCTCAAAGATGAAACAAAGCGAAAGATGTCCGTAGCTCTAACTCAGTCCTCTAAATCAATAAGGCATAAAGTTAGAATTACAACTTATTATCATAGTGTTTAGTATGTACATTAAAGCTTCAACTCTTAACCCAGTTCTACCTCTCTCAATCTTCCTAGGTAAGGTATTCTACTATCTAGGGTTAAGTTTTAATTAACCTAGTTTGAGTCATGCTCTAATACCACCTAATTGTTGCGACTCGAGGGGGCTAGTCATGGCAGTCGCCGTATACCGTATAAAGGATTGTAGATTGAGTTCCCTTATAATCGACGACCTTTTTATACGATACACAAGGCTACAACTACTACTAACTACCAAGAGTGCGCAAGCTTAAGCAATAGCATTTCATGACGAATAATAATATAGAAAACATAACACATAATTTATGTGTATAAAAGTTTACAGATATAGCGTTTGAAACATGTCTAAAGTTAGACTAATATAAAAATTACATATTTAACTCTACATTTAGTTAAAAGTACTCTCTGTCCTCAAACAGCTCCCACATTGATCCCGTAGAGAAGGCTAACCTCGGGCATTCAATGGCCTAACTCCACGAATAAGTTGGCCTGCAAAAGGAGTCTACAAGGGTATAAGCTTACTAGCTTAGTGAGATATTTTCCCTCAACCATACAGCAATCAAGTTATGTCACAGTTAAGTTTAACCAAATGAATGCATGAACAAGCAATATGCCAAACAAATACATGCAGGTGACCAGGTACTGCATGTAACTCAGATTTAATACCCTCCGAAGTCAGGGTTGGAGATTCTTCGGTACAGTTAGATCCGGATATCATATTAGAACTTATTTCATAACGAAACTCCGTGTTTCGTATTTAAAATGTAACGGTACATCCATTACCAGCTTTATCAAAACGAGTTCTACATATGATTGTGAGTAGGTTCACGCAGCCCTCACTCACCCCTAAATGAAGGCCTCTGGACTCGAACCATAGCCAGGCGATTGACGCCTCCAACGCCTAGTCATTCCGTGGGCAAGGGTAAGGTCATATCACACGTGCGCACTATATGAAATCAATAGCATTCAATAATCAACCCAAGTATGGCCTCTCGCTACCTCCATGTAATGTGACTGCCCGGAAATAGTTATGCAGTGCATGATTCATGAATGATCTAAGTTAACTTTTCTAGTCGAATAAAAGTTAAGTCATATTTAATCAGTGATCATTCCAAGTCACAAATAATCAATCTATTGAATCTACTATGCATCAAATATTATATTATTAAACTTTAAAGTAGATTCACAATTCACAACAATTAGCATGCATAAGCATAACCCAACCCCATACACATTCATTATACATCATAATTTAGATTCACCAATTACAAGCACAAACAAGTATGGAATCATAAGGAAAAACTTACTCGGCCATGACTAGTTCAGGGATCGTAATAGTCGGTGGGCAGCTCAGGGTCGATATCGAGATCAGCTGAGAATAAGGAAAATTTGTAAGATAGGGAATTTAAAACTAACTAGAGTTATAATGTGTAAGGTTTATTTCACTTAGTTACGTGAACTTGTCGATTCGAGCTTTTTATCGAATCGTGTGTAACTTTTTCGTTTTAGCTCGGATCGTTATGAACTTACTGTCCATTTTGATCGTTTTGGAGCGTATTTTCTCGTAACGAGATCCGTTTTGGACGTTGTGACTTGTAACTTAAATTGTGATACAAAAATAACAAAAAAATTATTATTTAAATTTAAAAGTTATAAAATATTGATTTTCGCTTTTTCGTAACATATTTATAATTTAATAATTATTTAAATCATATGTTTGTGATTTTTTATTATTTTGGGTATATTTTCTTATTTTTCTTATTTTCTTATTTTTCTTATGTACCTCACGATTATACATATATATATATATTCCAATACTTATAATATATAGTTTATGGTTTATGTTATTGTAAATTTTTAAATTACGGTATCATATATACATATATACACTATATATATATATATTACATGTATTATATATGTATATGTATTTATTTAAAACACACTCTTATACACATATCGGCATACATTCATATAAATACATACATATATATATTCGACATACATACCTATAAATACATATATATATGTTTGGTATATATATGCTTATATAGTATTTACTTATATAGTATTTATCATTTATCATAAAATATGTAGTATTTATCATAAAATATGTGTACTATACATTACATACATAATATACCATATACTATTATATATATACATACTTATAAAAATACTCCACTATATACTATACAACTACACACACATATATATATATAATCATATATGTATACCCATATATATATAAAGTTACGGTACATACATATATCTTTATACTATAATTATATAAATTACTAATTAGATGTATTAAAAAAAATACATAATACATACTATATACCTCGGTACACACATGTAGACATATTACACATATAATTAAATTTAGGTATTCATATACATAAACATATACTATTAGTATTATATGTAAAAATACCATAAAATACCATACAAATACTATATTTCTACATGTATATACTATAAGATACATATATTTTTTCTAAAATAAATTACTTACCTTTTATTTTTTTATATTTTTTTTTTCTTCTTTTCCTTCTTCTTTTTCTTCCTTCCTTCTCTCTTTTCTTTTTTTCTTTTTCTTTCTTCTTCCTCACAATTTGCTCTCATCGGTATGTGTTTGTGCAGATTTTTCTTTTCTTTTTTTTTTTCCATATTTGTATTGATTTCCTTTGCTCACGTGATCATAGCTTAAATTGTAAGCTAAAGTAACTTTTTATTCATGTAAATAGGACAAAAACAACATCACATGGCTGTGTAAATTCTTATCTTAATTTGCTAACTTTTGTTTCTTACATTTTGTGCAGGAGAAGAAATAAAGTGGAAATGAAGAGAGAAAATGAGATAAATTGAAAATAGAAGAGAAAGAAAATGAAAGTTATTAACAAATATGTATAATTTTTCGAATCATATAAATTATAATGAATCTCCTCGTAGATTAGTTTTCAAAATTTTTTGAAATTTTATCAATTTAACTGATACCCGTTACAATTATAACTTTTATAAGTTATGACGGTAATTTCATTATAATTTCGTACAAATAGGTGATTTAGTCGAAAATTACATTCGACTATAATTTTATTGCTATTTTGTAATATTTACCTATTTTATAGGTTTACGTTTATGATTTTAGAGTCTCGAGCAATTTTAAGTTCAGTTTCGATTAATGATGCATAAACTAGTTTTAGGGTTTTAGTAAGCGATTTAGGGTTTTGATAAATTCCGAAGGTTTTGTTATCGGTGTTATATTTGATTTATTAAACTTCATTTTCTTTTATTATTATTAGCCTTATCGACTTATTGTACAGTTTAAGACACTCGGACTTGAGTTAAGGTTCAATTAATGTTTTTCCTAGGGTTTACAGGCGTCCCTCGGCCCAGATGGATGAAGAGGTGATCCTGTATCAAAAGAAATCTATTAGGGTATAAGCATATGCTTGGTGAGATAAAACCCCTCCTCAATACCTCATAACAATTTTATTTAATGCACAAACATATGAATGCATGAACAATTAGAATGCCAAACAATATATACAATGACTTAAGAACTGCATGCAACTTAGAATTATGCCCTCTGTCGTTGGGGTTAGAGATGATTAATTGACACAAACTATAACCGGGTCTTAGCACTTGGGTTTTATACCTATTGCATTATTGTGCTTAAGTCAAAACAAAATCATATATATATATATATATATAACATATACCACTTTAATACGTAAAGTATTCTTTCTTTTAATGTCTCGTGCTTTAAACCAAAATTTCTAGATCTAGTGGTGTGATGGCCTCCACAATCTACAATCATACACCCTTAGCAAAAGCTACAATACACGACCCTTCGCCAATGGTTAGCGTCCCTTGGCCCTTAGTAAGCTCATTAGCTTAGGACAAAGACTTAATAATAAAATGATGGCATAGCTAATGCCCAATCCCACAGGAGGCCCTCCTCTTGTGAGTCTCTTCCCTTCTTCTACATGAGGTGGCAGTCAGTATAGTATGATGTGATTATGAGAAATGCATGATTCATTGAATTTCTTAATCAAATAAGTACTTAATTCGGTTTTCATGAAGATCATATAAATTCATTCCATACAACTATACATAGATATCATCAAAAACAATTTCCATTATTATCTTATTAATAAGTCATAGCATTCAATCATAATATCATACATATACATTTCCCATATCCCCATAAGCATTCAAGTTGCTTATATACTTTAAAGTGTATGCAAATCAGTCGTAGTAATCTAGGGGCAAATTGTCTCCAAAAATTGGGTCCCCTTTACATTGCAAATATAATGCTATAAGGATTTGAAATAGACTTAGGTAGTTAAGCTAAAACCCTTTAAGTCATACTTTTATCTAGGTTTCGTATTTTTCTCGTTTTACTCAAAAGTTCAATTGTGTATAACTTTCTCATTTTAAATTTGATTTTTATGATCTTATAGTCAATCTTCATCTTTTTTCGGGTGCACTTTAACATGGTGAGGTTAGATTTTCGAGATGCCACATGAAAATCCATCTATAGGTTAGAACAATAGCAATCCTCATGATTTGGAATACTTCTAGGCTTTGATTGGTTATTGGGCTTTATGATATCTTAGGAATTCTTTTGGGCTTAGGCTTAGGATCTCATTCTAAGCTTAAAATACTCCTTAAGGTTAGATTTTCAACTTTGATTGATGCTCCTAAGTCTAACAACAACTTCTTGGGCTTTTATGTAGGCTTAAGTTGTCGAACAAGCTTATTTTCGATCCAAATCAAGGATAGTCACTTTGTTGGGCTTAGGGAGTATTTTGTGGGCTTCTTAAGAGTCTCAAAACAAATTTTATTGGTGAGTTAAGTTGCTGGTTAAAAAATTAATGAAGGCCCAACTTGGAGTTGGTGGCCAGTTTTGAGAGTTTTAGGCTTTATATACTTATCATACTTTCCTTGGTTGGTCTTTTCACTTTGCTTACTTTCTTTAATCATATGTTTGAGTGGATTTTAACGTAGTTTTAGATCTGATCATGGTGAATCCAAGGGGTTCTCTCTCAATTTTTCAATTTATTTTATCATTTCCTTAAGCTTAGGGGTCAGATCATGAACCTATGTTACTTATATTCATATCTTAACTTAACTTCTTTTCCATGAGATGATTATTTAGCATATACTCTACATGAAAATAATAGATCTCATACTTATCATAACTTTCACAACATAGTTCATGTAATGGATTTTCCTTCATTTAAGGCTAGATTTGAGCATGCTTAACTTAATAGAAGTAAGAATAACATATAAATGATCTACAAACACTTCATAGCCAGCATTATGTCCCCTCTTTCAAGTGCTCATTTCATGATTTTCTTAACTTAAAATCTTTCATTCTAAGTGTTAAACATGTATTTTTACATAACACCAACTTTCATGTCAGGGATTCATGAGCTTGCTTTTTAAGGTGGTCTTAGCTATTTCATCAACTTTTGATCATGCTAATATCCTCATGAAAACATGGTCTCCTAACATGCCATACTAGGTTACCAACATAAAGAAACAACTTACTTGTCCTCAAAGCAAAAGCAAGGTGGTTGTGCACTAAGTATCTACTTATGCTCCTTGGTTTAGTTTTCCTTTTGCTTCTTCTAACTCTTTTAGAATCTTGAGTTTTGATCTTTTAAAGTGGGGCCTTGGGGATATTCTAGAGTTTCTAAAAGTGGCTTTGGAATGTGTCTTATCACTTGTTCTTGATAAGTTATCAATTGATAAAAGATTCTAACTCTCAATTGATAAGTTAATTAGGGTAATTGGTTGGTTTACTTATTCATATGTTCAAGGCTTAAGCATGAAAATAAGTGGATTGTCTTATATGAAATTCTTTTAGAGTTTGCTTCCTAAATTGATTTAGAAATTATGATTTAATTCTTATAAAATTATGAAATTTTCTAGAGTTGAATAAAATTATTCAAATTAAATTCTCAATTAGTCGTGTAGGGTTAGAAGTCCTTAATTACTTTAGGGATTAGGGTAATTTAGGGTCCACAGTTCTTGTATTTGAGTTTTATCAATAATAAACTTTCAAATTGGAAAACTAAATTCATTTTTAAATGTAAACTTAAATTCTTAGTTTAGTTGATTCTTGGGAACATTCGAGAAGTATTCTTAGTTGATTTACACACTTGTTAAAAAGTAGGGTTTATATCCTCCACCCCTCCCCCCCGGTAAAATAAGTTTTGTCTTCAAAACTTAGAGATATACTTGAAACTTCAAAAAACTGGGGGTACTTTCACCTTACTTCTTCCTCAGCTTCCCAAGTGGCTTCTTCCCTTTCATGGTTTCTCTAAAGTAATTTTACATACCTGATCTCTTTGTTTCTCAATTTCTAAACTTTACTGTCTGTGATTTGAATTGGTTGTTCTTCATATGTTAGATTTTCCTTCAGTTGTATTAGTTCCAGCTCAATAACATTGTCAAGGTTAGGCACATGTTTCCTTAGTACTGACACATGGAACACATTGTATATTCCAGCTAAGTTTGGTGGCAATGCTAAGCAATACACAAGGTTTCCTACTCTTTCAAGGACCTCAAATGGTCCAATGTACTTGAGGCTTAGCTTTCCTTGAGTTCTCACTCGATGTATGCTCTTGATCAGATTTACTTTCAAGTATACATGATCTCTTATACTGAACTCAATTTCTCTTCTTTTTAAATCTGCCTAACTCTTATGTATGTCTTGGGCTTCTTTCATTCATTTTCTGATGATAGCTACTTTTTTAGCTACCTCTTGTACCAAATCCAATCCTAAAGTTGCCTTCTCCACATCAACCCAAAACAATGGAGATTGTCATCTTCTCTCATATAAAGCTTCATATGACAGAATTTGAATGGATGAATGGTAGCTATTGTTATATGGAAACTCAACCAAAGGTAGGGAAGAATCCCAATTTTCTTTAAACTCCATAACACAAGCTTGAAGCATATCCTCTAAAGTTAGAATCATTCTCTCTAATTGTTCATCTGTCTAGGGGTGATAAGCTGTATTGAACTTCAAGTTCGTTCCTAATACTTTTTGTAAACTTCCCTAAAATTTGGACACAAACCTTAGATCTCTATCAGAAACTATTACAGCTAGCACTCTATGCAAACATACTATCTCTCTTAAATATATCTGAGCTAACTTCTCTAAGGAATAGGTCATATTGATAGGTAGGAAGTGTGCTGACTTCTTGAGTTAATCTACCTTTGCGCATATAGCATCATGGTTTGCTACCGTCCTAGGTAATCCACACACAAAATCCATAGTAGTTTGGTCCCATTTCTACTCAGGGACGGACAACGGTTTCAATAATCCTCCTAGTCATTGATGTTGGACCTTAACTCTTAAGTATAAAGTTTGCTACATCTTGTTTCAACCTACTACACCAAAAATTCTTCTTGAGATCTTAGTACATTTTAGTTCCTCCAGGATATACTGTATATCCAAAATATTCTGTTGTAAACTATGACCAAGAACAAACAAGGCTGGTTGTTAGATGGGTCTAAACTTGTAAAAAGCTTGAAAAAGGATTAATGGGGAAAGTACGAAAAGGGAAAAAATGAAGAATGAAACAATAAGCAAACCTACGAATAGCTCCAAAGGATATGATGCAATAATGGAACTTCCAAAGACTTACGACACAATTCAATGTGATGCATGAATTGGTTCGATGAGGTTACTTGCCACCTAACCTTGCTTAAGGGAAAGGATCAGAGTGATGCCGAGAGTAAACAAATAGTGTTTACATAAGAAAAGTACTCAAAAGTATATTAAGAATGATTTGATGTTCTTTACAGCTATAAGTGTAAGGGTATTTATATTTATAATTTAGGACAACTTGCCTAAAAAGAAAAATACCAAAAGGGCATTTCCTAAGGAAGCAAAGATCAGGATACAAAAACGTAAAAATGAATATACAAGAAAAACAATTATTGGTGTAATGGATTCTACACATGATACTGTATATGTGGCGATGCTACATTGACGAGGTTATTAGAAGATGTGAACAAAAAGTACAGAAAACTGGTCTACTTAAGCAGAGATTGCTTTGTTGGTTCAAAGTTTCTCTTTCTCGACTTTTTAATAAGGAAGATGTTGAGTAATTGGTTAGCTCAAGTGTGGGAGAGTAATCTTCTATTTGATACACCACAGAAAGATGGACAGCCATACTGCTCGACATAAAGGGTGACTCGGTAGGTAGGTACTCGGCCTTAGTAGGGGTCAGTTGGAATAGAAGGATTCGTTGGGCCAGTCCCTTTAGTCCTCAAGCTCGGTTGTGGGTTTAGAGTCAAGCAGTCTGATTCTTATCATTCCCTCCGGGTTGTTTTGGATTTAGGATCAAATTCGAATGGTCTTTGCTTAGTTCTCTATCAAGTTGATACGGACTGAGGTCGGCATTGTTAAAGGTGTCAGAAACTCCATAACCCTCAAGTAATTCTAATTTGTAGGTATTATCATTGATCTTTTAGAGGATTTTAAAAGGTCCTTCCACTTTTGTAGATAATTTGTTCTTCCTCTTATTCGGGAACCGTTCCTTCTTGAGGTATAGCCACACCAAGTCTCCTGGCTGAAATTATTTGACTATCTGACCCTTGGTCTTTTCTTGTAGTCTTCTAGCTACTTGGTTGATCTGTTGAGTAACCTTATCATATATGTATTGAAGAGATTGTACTCTGGCTGATGTGTTAAGGTCCTCTTCACGATATAGTTGAAGGGCAACTCAAGATTAAACCCATAGACTACCTTGAAGGGAGTCTACTTAGTGGTATCATGTACTATTTGGTTATAGGCAAACTTAACCATTGGTAGGTAGATATCCCAATCAGCTAAGTTTTTACCTACTACAGCTTAGAGCAATGACCTCAAAATACGATTAACCACCTTTGTTTAGCCGTCAGTTTGGGGTAATGTAAGGTATTGAAGAGTAATTTGGTCCTTAGCTGATGCCATAGGGTTCTCCAAAAGTGCCTCAAGAACTTTAGGTCTCTGTCAGATATTACACTTCTCTATATGCCGTATATTTGCATAATATCTTGCAAGAAAAGAGACGCAATAGCCGAATTATCATTAGTTTTGGTATAGGGCATGAAGTGTGCCATCTTACTGAACCTATCACGACCATTACAAAATCTTTGCCTCAGGCAGTTTGCAGTAATTTGAGGATAAATTCCATGCTTAATTTAGTCCATGGCCTCATTAAGACAGGTAGGGACATTGCTCTCCCTTGCTCGGCTCGATATTTGGCCTTCTTGCATATGGCATAGCTTTTGACAACTCAGTTCATATCTCTCCTCATTCTCAACTAAAAGAATCGACTATTCAAAGATTCACAGGTCTTTCTTTCCCTAAAATGTCCAAAGAGTCCTCTACTATGAGCTTCTCTGATCAGTAGCTCCCCAAGTAAACAATTTGGCACTCATAATTTTCCACCTCAGAATAAATAGCCATCTCTACATGATACTTGTCCATTGTCCTCCCATCGACGCATCATGAAATTATGGGTCCAAAGTGTGGATCATCGGAGTACTATTCTCTAATACTTGTAAACCCAAACAGTCAGGTCGTAACTATAGTAAAAGCACATATCTCTTCGAAAGAGCATATGCAACTACGTTGCTCTTCCCTTGCTTTTTCACAAAATTGAATCTTTTAAGGAATTTAACCCACCTTATTCGCCACTTCAACAACTTAGTCTGACTTCAAAGGTACCTTAGCGATTCATGGTTAGTATATATGAAAAATTCTGTTGGCAGTAGATAGTGTTACCATACTTGCAGTGCTCGGATCAGTGCCAAAAGTTCTTTGTCATACATGGAATAATTTAACTGAGGTCCTTGGAGCTTCTCATTATGGAAGGTAATTGATCGGCCTTCCTACATTAGGACAACGCTTATTCCAATGCCTAATGTGTTGTATTCCAGCTAAAAAATTTTGTCGAAGTCAAGTAATACTAACACTAAGGTGGAGGTCAATCTTTCTTTTATCTTAGAAAAAATCCTCTCCTCCTTTTCTTCCCATTAGAAGTCGATGTTCTTCTTTGTTAACTCGATAAGTGCTATGGTGAGGGTGCTGAAATTCCTCATAAACCACCTATAGAATGAAGCTAGTCTGTGGAAGCTTCTCACGTCAGCATAAGTAGTAAGAGTCGGACACTTGACAATTGCTTAAATCTTCTCATCATCAACTAGTAAGCCTCCTCCACTAACTACATAGCCCAAGAATACCACTTCCTATTGGCAATAGCAATATTTCTTTAAATTGTCGAATAGTATCTCGACATAAAGGATATCTAGGACTGCTCTAAGATGTTCATAGTGACTCAATATGTTGGTACTATAAATTCGGATGTCATTAAAGTACACCATGACACACTTCCCTATGAGATATCTTAGCACATGGTTCATTAGTATCATGAAAGTGCTTGGGGCATTTGATAAGTCGAAGGGCATGACCATCCATTTGTAAAGTCCATGTTGAGTCTTAATTGCAATCTTCCACTCATCTCCTAGCCTCATGCGTATTTGATGGTAGCCAAATTTGAGATCGATCTTGCTAAAATTCTTAGCTCTACTGAGCTCATCCAACATTTCTTCTAGCTTCAGGATCAGATACCTGTATTTGATCATGATCTTATTCACAGCTCGGCTATCTATACACATTTGCTAGGTTCCATCCTTCTTCAGCACTAAAAGTGTAGGCACAGCACAAGGGCTAAGACTCTCTTTGACATACCCTCTCTCCAACAACTCATTGACTTGATGTTGGAGCTTAGAAGCCTACTTGGGGTTCATCTAATAAGTTGGCTTATTTGACAATGTAGTGCTGGGTACCAAGTCAATGTAGTGCTCTATACCTCGAGTTGGGGGCAACCTCTCAGGTAATTGTTCTAGGAACAAGTTGACATATTCATATAATAACTCCTTGACCTCTTGAGGTAACTCACCCTACTCCTTCATTTTTAGTAGTTGCTTAACCAACATGAGGGTCAGCTCATTAGCATTGATGGCCTTTCGGAGCTTGGCTCTACTTATCACCAGAGCCTTCTTTGATCCGCGAGAAAGTTTTGTTTGCAACTTGTTAACTTTTCTCGACTGTATCAAGTTCAATGTGATCTTTCGGTCATCCTTCTTAAACCTTATCATGCATAACTCTCCTGTCAAACAACTACAGTCTTCTTAGCAACATGTTGGATGCACACATGGGCATTACGTCGTAGAGAATCTAGTAGGAGTAATTCCCTATAGTGATTAGTAGTAGTATTTGTCAAGTGACATGTAATGCTCTTTTCTCACTCAACCAATGCAAATTGTATGGCCTTGGATGTGCAACAGTTGACAACTTTAGTTTTGAATCAAGATCGACTGATGCTATATTAGTGCAGCTTCCACTATCCATGATGAGGGTGCACATTTGATTATTCACCTTATAGGTGGTATGGAATAAATTCTCTCTTTGCTCATCCTCTCGTGAAGGTTCCACATTCATAGTGGATCGGACAACCATGAGTAACTAATATAAGTCCTCAGGAAAGACATCCTCTTCAATCAGCTCTTTCTCAGCACTTTCTTTCTCAATAGGAACCTCCTCCTCCACGAGTTCCTCATCCGTACTCTTCACTTCTAACTTTGAGATGTCTCCTTTGATGACTATCGTCCGTTGATTTGGGCGTTAAGCAACCATGTGTTTGAACCCCTAGCACTTGAAGCACTTGTTCTAGTTGGTCTTCTTGCTAGACTCTTGTCCCTTCTCATACATTCAGGTCAACACTTCATCATCAGGTTAGCCCTTATGCTCGACTTTGACATCAACCTTCCTTCTCAGCTTAGTACTTAGTAGAGTTTGGTGACTTGCCCATTTGAGTCAGCTAGTCAGCGTCCTTGCCAATACTCAGCTCCTTCTTTACTTCTCTACTCACTAGGCAATCCTAATAGCCTCATCTATGGTGTCAAATCGTAGGAGCTCCACAACATCTCGAATGTCTCTCCTCAACTCAGTAACGAACCTTAAAACTATTTGAGCTAGTAGTTCCTCCACTTTGTAACAGATCATGAGAATTTAAAACTCTTGAACATATTCATCAAAAGTTCTGCCTCCTTATCTCAACTCTTGAAACCGAGTGAAAGTATCTTGGAGATAAGTTTTTAGCATGAACCCGTTTCTAAGTACTCTTTTCATCTCGAGCCAAGTATTAATCTCTCAGTAGCCCTCTCATCTTCTCATGGTCTGATAATTCTTCCACCACATAGCGGCATACATGGAGAATTCAATAGCAGCAATTTTCACTTTCCTCATATTAATAGTAATTAGACAAATGCTCCACCTTTTCTTCCCAATCTAGATACTCATTAACATTCCTAGATCGATTAAAACTTAGAATCCGAAGCTTCATATGGTCGGATGCTTTGGGGATTTGTATATACTCTTCTTCAAAATACCCTTCTTCCTCTTCATCAAGCTCTCTTAGGTCTATTCTTCACCTCACTCATCTGCTAACTCCTCCACCTTGAACGGGTCGAGTTAGGTTCTGACTTCTAACAGGTTGAGCAGCTTATAGAGTGTTTTGCAAGGCTTCAGTGTATTACGACCCAACAGTATCGTTGTCATGGTAGATTGCCATGTACCGCATAAGGATCTACAATCAAACCCTTGTTGATCGTAGGCCTTTTATATGATACACAAGGCTCCTTTCACTATATGTTACCATTAGGCCCATAGATAAGTAATATCGAGTAATTTAACTAAAATTTACTTCTTTGATGTAAATTAATTAAATAAACGTAAGGATTCATTGAATTCCACACCAAAAGAATATTACAAATGAATACAGTTCATATAAGAATCTACATTAGAAACTTTTATCTGTAAAATGAACTAAAAAATAAAGATAAATGATTATCTACAAAAGTCTATTACAAAAATCTCCTCTCCGCTCCTTGGACGCTCCATCCCATCTCTAAATGAGACTTACCTCGAGCATTCTTTGGCTCGGATGAATGAAGAGATGGTCTTACATCAACAAAAATCTATCGGGGTGTAAGCTTATGCTTAGTAAGATAAATCCCCTCTCAATATTGCATGACAAAAATTTATTTAATGTACAAATATATGAATGCATAATCAATCATTATGCTAAACAATATATGCAATGGCCTAGGAACTGCACGTAACTTAGAATTATGCTCCCTATAGTCAGGGTTAGAGATAATTAACTGACATAAACCAAAATCTAGGTCCTAGCACTTAGGTTTTATATTGATCACACTATTGTGCAAAAGTCAAAACAAAACCATATATATATATATATATATAGAACATTTATAATATACTTTCATTATGAGCAAAAAATTATTTTCAAAACCCCAAGTCTAATAGTGTAGTGGCCTCCGCAATCTACAAACATACATTTTAAGCAAAAGCCACAAGACACAACCCCTTACCAACGGTTGGCATCTCCTAATGCCTGGTAAGCCCATCATCTTAGGATAAAGACTTAATGAAATGATGGTGTAGCTAGTGCTTAATCCTATAGGAGGCCCTCCTCTTATAAGTCCCTTCCCATCTTCTACATGAAGTGGGAGTCGGTGTCGTCTGATGCAATTAGGGGGAACGGATGATTCATTGAATTTTCTTAATCGTATAAGTGTTTAATCCAGTTTTCATGGTGATCAGACAATTTCATTCTATACAATTGCACATACATGTCATCAAAAACAATTCCCATTATTATCTGATTATCAAGCCATCATATTCAATCATAAATTCACACATATGCATTTCCCACGTCTCACAAGCATTCCAAGTCCATATATGAGTTTAAGTGCATCTATTCTACAATCAAAATCAAGTAAGGAGTCATCAATAATTCACTCACTTAGCCATGCGGATTAATCAAAATAATCCAGGGGTAGGTCTTCTCCAAAAGCTGGTTCCCCTAGAAATTGCAAATATAATACTATAAGGATTTAAAATACAATTTGGAAAACTAAGCTAAAACCCTTTAAGTTATACTCTTAACTTAGATTCATATTTTTCCTCAGTTTTACTTAAAAGTTCAATTGCATATAACCTTCTCATTTTAAATCCAATTTTTATGATCTTATAATCAATCTTCATCACTTTTAAGTATACTTTAACGTAGTGAGGTTAGATTTTCGAGATGAGTCATGCAAATCTCCCTATAGGTTAGAATAGTAGTGATCCTCACGATTTGGAGTACTTTTGGGATTTATTTGGTTATTGGGCTTTTTGGTAACTTCGGAAGTCCTTTAGGCTTGCTCTTAAGATCTCATTCTAGGCGTAAAATACTCCTTAAGGTTAGATTTCTATCTTTGATTTACATTCCTGAGGCTAACAACAACTTCTTAGGTTTTCAAGTGGGCTTAAGTTGTCAAATAGGCTGTTTTTTTTTTATCAAAAACAAGGATAGTCACTTTCTTGGGCTTAGGGTGTATTTTGTGGGATTCTTAAAAGTCTTAAAATAACTTTTATTGTTAGGGTAAGTTGATGGTCAGAAATTTAATGAGGGTTTAACTTCGAGTTTGAGGCCCTTTTGGAAGCTTTAAACTCGATTTTGAGTTTTAAGCTTTATAAACTTATCATACTTACCTTGGTTAATCTTTTTACTTTGTTTACTTACTGTTATGATATTTTTAAGTGTCTTTCAACTAGGTTCTAGGTTTGGTTGTGTTGAATCATAAAGGCTCTCATTTGGTTTTTTAACTTGTTTCATCATTTCCTTAAGTTTGGGTATTAGATCATGAACTTAGGTTGCTTGTATTCAAATCTTAACTTAACTTCTCTTCCATGAGATGATTACTTAACTCATATTTTACATGAAAATAGTAGATCTCATACTTATTACAACTTTCATATCATAGTTCATGTCTTACAAAGTTGGTTTCCTCATAAAAACATTATGTAATGGATTTTTCTTTACCTAAGTCTAGATTTGAGCATATTTAACTTAATAGAAGTGAAAGTAACATCCAAATGACTTACAAATCCTCACATCTAGCATGCTTTCTCTTCATTCAAGTGCTCATTTCATGATTTTCTCAACTTAAAATCTTCCATTCTAAGTATTAAACAAGTATCTCTAATAACACCAACTTTACATGCTCATAAGTCAACTTTCATGTAAGGGTTTCATGAGTTTGTTTCTTAGGTTAGTCTTAGTTATTTCTTCAACTTATGATGATACTAATGTCCTAAAAAAAAACATGGTCTCCTAACATGGAATACTAAGCTACTAATACAAAGAAACACTTACTCATCCATAAAGCAAAAGTATGTTAGTTGTACACTAAGTTTCGACTTAAGCTTCTTATCTTACTTTCTCTTTCTTGCAACCTTTTCGAATCTTGAGTTTTAGTCCTTTGAAGTGGGGTTTAGAGGGCGTTCTAAGGATCCTAAAAGTGGCTTTGAAGGTTGAAAAATGGAATATACAAAGTAGAGCTTTTGTGCCATGAGGATTGGAGCTATAAGTAGTGACAATGTAGATTTTTATGGGGTTTTTGTGTTTCCTCTTTTGGGTTGATATTAAAATAAGGGAAATGAAAGTAAAAATGAAAGTGAAAGTGAGGGATATGAGAGAGAGTGTGGTCGGTAGTATGGGGGTAAGAAGTTTGTTTAAGAGGCTTGATTTTGTTGTCTTATAGCTTGCACAAATACCAACATTTGATAAGACTAGATGATGTAAGAATTAAGGGGTGAATAGTGATGTCTAAGACAAAGTGTTTGATAGATGAAAGACAAATAATGGCCTCCATTTCTAGCCTTATAAGAACTAGCCATATAGGCCTCCTTTTGGGCATGGAATTGTCTTGTCTACTTTATTAAATTTGAACACATGAAATCTTGTTATATCTTACCCATATGTAGTATAAGTTAAGGTATGATAAGGAAAGTGTCTTATCACTAGTTTTTTATAAGTTATCAATTGATAATAATTCCAACTCTCAATTGATAAGTCATTTAGGGTAATTGGTTGTTTTACTTATTCACATGTATAAGGCTTAAGCATAAGGATAAGGAAATTGTCTCATAGGAAATTCTTTTAGAGTTTGCTTCTTAAATTATTTTGTAAATTAGGATTTAATTGTTATAAAATCATGAAATATTCTAGAGTTGAATGAAATTATTCAAATTAAATTATCAATTACTCGCTTAGGGTTATAAGTCTTTAATTGTTTTAGGGTTTAGGGTCTTAGGTGACTTTAGAGTTCGTAGTTCTTCATGTTTGGGTTTTATCGATAATAGATTTTTGAATTGGAAAATTAAATTCATTTTTAAATGTAAACTTGTATTCTTAGTTTAGTTGATCCTTGGGAATGTTTAGGAAGTACTCTTAGTTGAATTGTAAGCCTACTAAAAGTAAGGTTTACATAGTGGGCCGACAAGACAACGCATGAGCAGGCTAGGTCCAATCTACTAAGAGGTTAGCTACCTCATCAAGCCTCTTGTCAGTGTTTTCAGGAGTTCCCTAAGACTATTGTCCATAATGGACAACTCCACTATCATCACCAGTACCAACATTCATATTTGGGCCTATCATTTTTCTTCATAGATTCAAAGAACAAACAAACACTTTAAGAAGTTAATAGTTAACAACATAGTAGTTAAATGAATACAGTAACTTGCTCTGTTTCACACACACAAAAAGATAAAAATGAATATACAAGAAAAACAATCATTGGTGCAATAGATTCTCACATGATACTATACATGTGGCGATGCTACAATGGCGAGGTTGTTAGAAGATGCAAACAAAAAGTACGAATAGCTGGCTTGTCCAAGCAAGGATGGCTTTGTCAGTTCGAAGTCTCTTTTTCTTGACTTCCTGGTAAGGAAGATGCTAAGTAATTGGTCAGCTTAGGTATAAGAGGGTAATCTTCTATTCGGCAGACTTCATAAAGATGGGTGGTCATATGGCTCAGCATGAAGGGTAACTCGGTAAGAAGGTACTTAGCTTCGGCAGGGGTCGATTGGAATAGAAGGATTCGTCAGCCAGTCCCTCTTATCCTTAGCCTCGGTTGCAGGTTAGGGGTCCGGCAGCTTAATTCCCATTAATAGTAGGCTTCCTTCAAAATCGCTTTCCGAAGTTTAGAACTGTTTAGTATACATTCATCCTTTCATTCAAATCAATACATCTTTATCTTAATTGAAATTTGTGTACCTCCCAGGTATCATCTAATCCCTTACATGTTATAGAGCAGGGTCCTCTTACTATGCCTCTTAAATTCTTTCTTGTAATGTTGGCTCAAGGACTAAGTTTGCCAATTTAGGATTCACTTCATGCCATGAAAATTCTAAGTTTATCCTCTCAAATTCCTTAATTAGTTCTTTTTGCTCAGTGAGAAAGGATGCAACTTCGACATGGTTCTTCTAACTTAAGGCATTAGCTACTACATTCACTCTCTTAGGGTAGTAATTGATGTTGATATCATAATCCTTTATCAACTTTAGCCAATGCCACTATCTCATGTTCAACTCGTTTGAAGAGAACAAATATTTTAAGCTCTTGTGGTCAATGTAAATTTCATACTTGACACCATATATGTAAACTCCTAAAATGTTCGATCTAGTTTTTGAAATAGACTCAATCATGTTAGACAATTTAGGAGTTGATAAGGCTAATGAAAGAGAAAACTAAGAGAAAACCCTAAAAGAATTCATTAATCACATAAGAAACTTTACTACCCTAAATGCATCTAAATGCTAAAGATTTTATTCAAAAGTGATAGAAACCCTAAAATGATCACTTTAATGATATGTGTGCCATATGTCATCATAATATATCCCAAAACCCTAATTACTAATACAATCCTCATATTTTGCCAAATCATTAGTAAAAAGTTAGAGATAACTTTCAATCATGCATATACATGTTGAATCCTCAAGTAGTCTTTTAGAAACTAAGATAATGAATCATAGCTTACATTTATTTCTTAAGTATATGATTAAGATAGTCTTACTTAGAGTTAGGGGTATAGTTGAAGATTAGGTTACATGTAGTGAACTTTAATACTCGAATTAGTACTTTTTGCACTTGTTATCCAAAGTAGTTTATCAAATGAGATATATAGGCTATAAAGACCTAAAGTAAGACCTCATCAACTATGTTTACTAATCAACTCACTAAATACCTCATTTCCTCTCATTTCCTTGATTTTCCCTTAATTTCCCTTAATTACTACGTTATGTGCACAAATTTACATATGCTTAAGGAAAGTTGACCAAGTCAATACATATTGACCAAGGTCAAAGGGTTGACCAAGTTAACACATATTGACCAAAGTCAACAATTTGAAAAGTCAACAAAAGACACTAAGAGATAAAGAAAATATCTACTCCTTCATGATAGCTTTTCTTATCTTTTCTTTTGATTTTTCTCTTCTTCTCTTTCTCCTTAATTGTTTCCATCCACATCTTCTTCTTCTAGACCCCACCATTTGCCTCCTTTCCTTATGAAAACAAAACAAAAGAAACAAACCAAAAATTCCCTTTCATTGCCATGAGCATCTTCTTCCTCTTTCACTTTCACGACTTCTCTTTTTGTCTCCATAATTCCAACACAACTAAAGGTATGTACTTAAGTTTCTTTATGTTGCTTTATATTATTCATTAGTTAGTTAATTAGGTAGATTAGACAATTAGGTATGTGAAAAGTATAATCTTAAAGAAGAGGGCACAAAGTTCTCATCTTTAAGTGTAGAATTCTAGGAATCATGAAGAAAGGAAAGCATGAACATGTGCTCAAAGAATGTGTACCTGAGGTAAACCAAAAAGAAGGGAAGCATGAGAAGCATGGTACACGAGTATTTTCCATGTACATATCCTAAATTAAAACAAAACCTAACCATACATACTTATACTACACTAATTGCACACTTAAAAACACAAAAGAATGGAATTAGGAAGCTTTTCTTAAGGAAAAGATTAGGCATACGAATTTGTGTATAAAAATACGTATCCAACCGTATATGTATATGAGCATGTATATACGTATAAATACGGTATAATTCTAAGTAGATATATAAGTATATATATGTATAAGGTATATGTACATAAGTATAAGGAAAAAAGTAAAATATACATAAGACATGTACATATGACATAAGCATGAGGAGAGGCTTATGTAATCACATAATGAAGTGATGAGGTAAGCACATGATGACATAAGCCATGACATAAGCAAGTGATGACATAAACAATAACCTAAGCAAATGATGATGTAAGCGATGACATAAGCATAGATTATAAACTAAGAAAAGAAGAAAAGTGTATCATAATTAGGAATCTAAATTAGTAAACCCTAATATACTTTCTAAATTGGATTCTACTTAATTAAGTACATGAATTAATAATAGCAAAGTAAAAGCCTCTAACTATAAGAAGTTAAGGATTAACTAACTCATTAAGTATAAGCAAAAGATATAAATATAAGTAATAAGAGCAATTAAGTTTTCATAGTTAAAATTTCTCTAAATTTAGTTCATATCATAAAACATGGGTCATAACGTCCAAAACGAACATTACCGTGTAAAAGTACGTCTGAAAACGATGAAAAACGATTATAAATTCATAAATATCATAAATAAAATGAAAAAGATACAAATGTTTAAGAATAAGGTCTAACTGGATAAAAAATTAAGGTAATTTAAGTAGAAGTAGGGAACTAGAATTATTAGTTAATTCAGTTACTTACTAGCGTTATTATAACATAACGATCAGGTGACCTTAAGGTAAGCGAGGACCTCCCGATCGATTACTACGATTAGGGTGAATCATTATGGCCGAGTGAGTATTTACCCTATGATTCCATGCTTGTTTATGATTGTCGATAGTAGACTTAAATATTATTGTTAATTGACTATTGTGTGGGGTTTGGGAAACATTTGTGTATGATCTTGTGTGTTGAATTGTGAAATTATCTTAAGTACAGAGAATGCTTTATTTGTTGCATGGTAGTTAAAGTGATTGTGTATACTATTGGATGGTCACATCATAATTTGAACTTAAGTATACTCGGCTTATAAAAAGAAACTAGAACATACATTAACATGCATTGCATAAATACAATTCCGGCCATCACATCACACGTAGGTAAAGAGAGGCCATTCAAGGGTTGTTATTATTCACTTATTGGTTTTGTACGGTGCACTCGTACAAAATGACCTTACCTTGGCTCGCGGGAACACTATACGTTGGAGGCGCCAATCGCCTGGCTAAGGGTCGAGTCTAGAGGCCTCCGTTTAGGGGTGAGTGTAGACTACGGGGGCCTACTCACAATTATACTAGAACTTGGTTTTTATGAAAATAAAAGACTTATTTGATTTAAATATGGAGCGTAGAGTTCCGTAGTAAATAAAGTTCTAGTATAATACCTGGATCTGATTGGTGCCGTGTATACTCCAACCTTGACTTTGGAGGGCGTTAAATCCAAGTTACGTATATGAACTAGTTAAGTATACGTATTGTTTGGCATTCTATTTGATCATTCATTCATATGCGTGAATATAATATAATATACTTATAACTTGCTTGTGGTATGGTTAAGGGTTTTGCTCACTAAGCTTAGGCTTACAACCCTTTAGACTTTTGTTGTAGGATAGCCTGTTCGTAGAGGCTGGCTGAGGGATGCCACAGGTTAGCTTGAGGACTTGGGAAGGAGCGAGCTATCCTATATATTGAGAGAATAGTTGATGTAGACATTTACTTATGTACTTTTGTTTTCCTAGTATTGTAGACACACCATTACTATATAGTATAAGCTTTGTAGTTCAAATTTTATATAAATATGTTAATGTAATGATATCATGTGAATCTGTGTGTTCTTGGAAAACTAGTGGTTGTAGAGCCTTGTATATTGTATGAAGAGTTCTTGATTGGAAGGGTAGCCAATCAAGGGTTTTTTGTACAGTATACGGCGTCTGCCACGACTAAGCCATCCTCAGTTCGTGACAATATAAGCAATGTCTCCATAGTGGTGCAAACACTATAGTTGCTAACTCCAGGTCATGAGTAGGGTAATTCCGTTCATGCAGTTGTAACTGTTATGAAGTACAAGCAATCACTTTTCCATTTAGCATCAATACATACCCTAAACCATTCTTAAAAGCATCACTTTACATCTAAAAAGGTTCCTCATTATTGGGCAAGACTAAAACTAGTGCGAAAATTAATCACCTTTTCAACTCTTAGAAACTTTCTTCTCTTTCCTTACTCCATTCAAATCTTTCATTCTTTTAAGTTAGTTGAGTAAGTGGTTTAGCAATTTTTAAGAAGTCCTTCACAAACTTTCGACAGTATCCAGCCAAACCAAGAAAACTTCATAATTCCACGATGTTTTCAGGCCTTTTCCAATCAACAATAGCTCTTATCTTTTTAGGGTCTACTTTTATTCCTTCCCTTGAAATGACATGTCCTAAGAAGGACATTTCCTTCAACTAGAAATCATGCTTGGATAACTTAGCATATAGCTTGTGATCCCTTAAGGTTTGTAACACTAACCTCAAGTGTTGTTAATGTTATTATGGGGTTGACGAATATACCAAGATATTATCAATGAAAACAATTATGCACTAGTCTAGGTATGCCATAAACACTCTATTCATCAAATCCGTGAATACCGCAGGCACATTAGTTAACCTGAATGGCATCATTAAAAACTTGTAATTTCCATATCTCATTCTGAACACTATCTTAAGCTCATCCTCCAATTTGATCCTCAATTAGTGATATCCCGATCTTAGATCAACACGAGAGAACACGCTCGTGCCTTGTAGCTGATCAAACAAGTCATCGATATAAGGCAAAGGATACTTGTTCTTTACGGTAACTCGGTTCAATTCCCTATAGTCAATATAGAGTCTAAGAGAATCATCCTTCTTCTTGACAAATAGAACAAGTGCTCCCCAAGGTGAGACACTTGGTCTAATGAAACCTTGGTCCAATAACTCTTAAAGCTGCTTCTTTAGTTCCTTCAACTCTATTGGAGCCATCCTATAAGGGGCCTTAGAAATCGATTTAGTCGCAAGCATCAAATCAATGGTGAAATCAATCTCCCTCTTAGGCAAATCCTAGTAGCTCTTCTGGAAACATGTCGAGAAACTTGTTTACTACTTGAATATCTTCCATTCTTGGCCTCTCTAACTTAATCTCAATGGTGTTCATCCAACTTGTCTCCATCATCAACTAAAAGGAGCTTAGTTCATGTGTTCTTGCTACCATCGACTCTCTTTGAAATTCTACCTCAGATCCTTCCATATCCTTAAAATACACTTTCTTCTTCTTACAATCAACTGTAGCTCCACAAGACGTCATCCAGTTCATACCCATAATCATCTCGTACTTCCCCAAATCAAGAATGATAAGATATATTATACTGTCGTGGTCTTGTATGTGAGTAAGCACTTCTTCACCATCTCCTTAGTAGTGACCATGCTCCTAGTAGGAGTTCATATACTGAAACTTGATTCGGTGATAGTTACACACAACTTAACTCTTTTCACCACTTCGGGGGCACTGAAGGATTGAGTCGCTCCAGTATCGAATAAAGTATACACTAAATGTTCCTTTATATTGACATTCCTTGGATTGAATTTAAAGTTGAGTTTTCATATGATATAATTATTGAACTTGAAAACTCTTGTTATTAAGTTAAACACTTTTAGTCTCTACTTACTAAAACATGCTTTATAATACAACTCAACTTAAAAAGAGGGTTTAAGTAACATACCTTTAATCAACTTGGTGTCTATAACATCCTCTACTTCCTCATAGTAGATGACCTCCTCTTCGGGATACTCTTCATAATCCGATCCTCCTTCCAAGTTGTAGACTCAGGTAGCATTTACAGCTTTTGGTCTCTAACCATTCCCTCTAACAACTTTCCCCATCTCGGGGCATCCCGTAATCTGTATGGTAGCATTCTGGTGCTAAGGATAAGTGTTAGCGAAATGTCTTACTTGTTTATAGATGTAGCAAGTTGTAGTAGTCTTCTTTGAACAATCTGATAACAAGTGGTGTCCCTTTCTACAAAAATAACACTTGTTTTGGAGTTGAGCACAATCTCGAAGATAGCGATTCCCTCTATATTTGTAATAAGTGACCTTTCCATTCCCATTCCCATTCTTCTTATGAATCATCTTATGGGGTCTTAAAATCTTTCTTACCTTAGAACTTTAGCTTCTAAGACCTTCAAATGGCCTCCTACCAAAAACAATAACTTTCAACTTCAACACTTCTTCTCCTTGTTTTTTCATAGTTTCTAACACTTTAGCTTTCTCTATTGCTTCATTGTAAGTCCTTGGTTGAAACTCCAAAACCTTCCTTTTTAGTTTAGGGTTCAATTCCCTCACAAAAATCTACTTCTTCATCTAGTCATTGTTATGATATTTAGCTAGAACAAACTAAAGTAAGCAAGTTAAGTCTACCTGATACTGCTTAAGAGTACAGTTTCCTCTCTTCATTCCAAACAATTCATCACTATATGTTACCCACTAACTCTTAGGGTAATAGTGTCTCAATAATTCTTCCCTAAAATCTTCCCATGTAATGGGTTGTCGTAAGTTTCCTCTTTTTGTTTCCCACCATGTTCTTGCCCTTAGATGGAGTGGATAAGTGCCATAAGTCATCCTCAAATGGTATGGCACTTTAAAGGCCTCAAATGATCTTTCCACTTGCATTAACCAATCTTTAGCCTCATCCAGCTGACTTGCATTCCCATCAAAATATCTATTGCACTTCAGAAATTTAAGTAATAGGTTCCTTGTGATTGAAGCTCATGATGGACTAGGTAAAGGTCTCTTGCTAACCTTACTGATGGTGGTAGAGGCAATGGTGCTGTAGTAAACTGTCCCTTCATAGCCATAAGTGGTGGCACAAGCACCTGTAGAACATGCTCTTGTGGTGTTGGTGGTGAAGGTGCTTAAGTTCTTTCTAGAAAAGTTCTTAACAAAGCATTATTAACTTGTATAGTCATTAATATTTCTTCCATTCAATCAATTAGCATATTTTTCCTTGGACTTTGTTTTGGTGGCACTCTTTCTCTTGGAGCTCATCTCTCGTGCCTCTATTTGTTGAAAATAAAGTTTCTAAGGTTAAGTTTATTGTACTTAACTCAAATCACAATTTTACTTAATCCAATCCTTTACTTAAATAAATCAAATTTATTGCTTGAGAATCATATTGTCCTTATTCAAATCATCCATTGTAAAGTACTTCTTTTTAATTGCACTGTTAGAATAGGAATCAATTCACGTAAAACATACTACAAGATCTTCCATAAATTCTCCAAACACACATAAACTTCAAGTACAAATCCTTCCGAAGTTACACATACTTTCTACAATTATTAAAATTAGTACTTAATACAACCACAACTTAAAAGTACATATGACACAATACATATCAACCTAACTATACTTTCACTCAGAAGAATAACAATGACAACAATAATAACAATAACATTAGAAACACTTCGGAAGCTAAAAGGTCCTTGACTAGTCATGCCTTGTTGAAGGTCCAGCTTCATCTTCATCTAATTAGCCTACTCGTCGAGGCCTCCTCCTAGGAAGTAATGATGAGGCTCCTTCAGTTGGACTGGGTAGTGACCTTGGATGATAAACCACTCAATACAGTTCATGAGGCAACAAGAACTCATAAGGGTCCGACTCGAGGTTCACTTCCCTTCAATATTCCCTTAGAATGATAGGTAGAATATCAATATCATCTTCCTACTCAGAGGCATCTGAGTGTACTTCAATCGTATTAGGCTCTACATAAGGAAAATGAATATTAGCGAGGAGCGAATGGTGAAGGAACTTCGTTCTGCTCATCTAATTGAACCACTAGAGAGTGGTTAGCCCTTAGGCCATGTGCTAAGGCATAACCATGCCCCAACTGCTGTCAGTACTAGAAACTAGGTGTAGCTATCCTCAAACCATCTTATACCAAGAACACCATCTAGGCTTCAATGCCAATTCCTTCATCTTACTCTATGAGATATACGAAATCCACATATGCTAAAGCGGGTCCAAGTATCCAAATCATGATGTCCTGGTAACAACTGTTATGAACTGAGGATGGCCTAGTTGTAGCAGATACCGAATACTGCATGAAGAACCCCTGATTGGTTATCCTTCCAATCAAGAACTTTTCGCACAATATACAAGGCTCTACAACCACTAGTTTCCTAAGAATATATAGATTCACATGATCTCTTCACACAAACATATTTATAAAAAATTTGAACTACAAAATTTACAATACATAGTAATTTAATATATCTAAATCTATAATACTAGTAAAAACAAAAATACATGAGTAAGAGTTTACATAAACTGTTCTCTCTCAATACACAGGACAACTCACTCTTACACAAGTCCCCAAGCTAACCTATGACATCCCTTGGCTAGCTTCTATGAACAAGCTATCCTACAGCAAAAGTCTAAAGGGGTATAAGCCTAAGCTTAGTCAGCAAAACCCTTAGCCACAGCATATGTATGTTATAAATACATTATATTCACGCATATGAATGAATGATAAAAAAGAATGCCAAACAATATGTATAATTAACTAGTTCATGTATATAACTCAGATTTAACACCCTCCGAAGTCAAGGTTAGAGTATACATGACACAAATCAGATCTAGGTATTATACCGGAACTTACTTTACTATGGAACTCTACTTTTTATACTTAAATCAAATAATTATATTATTTTCATAAAAACTAAGTTCTAGTATAATCATGAGTGGGCCTCCACAGTCCACACTCACTCCTAAACAAAGGCCTCTAGACTTGATCCTTAGCCAGGCGATTAGTGCCTTTAACGCCTAGTATTCCCATGGGCCAAGGTAAGGTCATTTTGTACGAGTGCATCGTATAGAACCAAATGGCCTCTCTTTACCTCCATGTGATGTAACGATCGGAATTGTGTCTATGCGATGCATGTTAATGCATGTTCCATTTTCTTTTTATAAGCCGAGTATAATTAAGTTCAAATTATGCTATGACCATCCAACAGTATACACAATCATTTTCTATACTACCATGCAATAAATAAAGCATTATCTGTACTTAAGGTAAATTCACAACTCAACACACAATATCATACATAAGCATTTCCCAAACCCCACACAATAGTCAATTAACAATAATAATTAAGTCTACTATCTACAATCACAAACAAGTATGGAATCATAGGGTAAATACTCACTTGGCCATGGCGACTCGCACTAATTGTAGTAATCGATCAGGAGATCCTCGCTCACCTCGAGATCACTTGATCATTACGATATGATAACCCTAGTAAGTAATTGAATTAACTAATAATTCTAAATATCTATTTGCCTAATTCTACTTAAATTACTATCAACTTTTATCCGATTAGACTTTATTATTAATCATATGTAACTTTTTCATTCTATTTCTGATATTTATGAATTTATAATCGTTTTTCATCGTTTTCGGACGTACCTTCACATAGTGATGTCCATTTTGGACGTTAAGATCCATGTTTTACGATATGGACTAAATTTATAGAAACTTAATTATTCTTATTGCTTATATTTATACCCTTTGTTTATACTTAATGATTTAGTTAACCCTTAAATTCTTATACTTAGAGAATTTTACTTTGCTATTACTAATTCATATACTTAATTAAGTATAATCCAATTTAGAAAGTGTATTAGGGTTTACTAATTTAGGTACCTAATTATTATGCACTCTTCTTATTTCTTATTTTATAAACCTATGCTAATGTCATCGCTTGCATCATCATTCGCTTATTTCATCGCTTATATCATCACTTGCTTATGTCATGCCTTATGTCATCTTTTGATTACCTCATTGCTTCTTCTTTTGATTACATAGGCCTTATCTCATGATTATGTAATATCTAAAAAGCTTATGTACACTTCACTTAACCTATTATGTACATATACCTTTACTATACTTATATGTATACTAGTATACTTATACCATATTTATACTTATATACATACACTTATACCTATACAGTCATATACGTATTTTTGTACAATTTCATATGCCTAATTTTCCTCTTAAGAAAACCTTCCTAATTTCATTCTTTTGTGTTTTTAAGTGTGTATTTATTATAGTATAGGTATGTATAGTTAGGATTTGTCTTAGTTTAGGTTATGTACATAGTAAATACTCATGTACAAAGATCTCCATACTTGCATTCTTTTAGTATATCCTTATGTACACATACTTAAGAGCATATACACATGTATCCCTTTCCTCTTCATCATGATTCCTATTCTTCTACACTTAAAGATGGAAACTTTATGTCCTATTCTACAAGATCACACATAACATATATCTACTTATCTAATCTACCTAATTACCTAACTAATGAGCAATATAAAGCAACATAAAGTAACATGATCACATACCTTAATTTGTGTTGGAATTGTGGAGACAAAGAGGAAAGTTTTGAAAGTGAAAGGGGAGGAGAAGTATCACGGCAATGGAGGGGCTCTTGCTTTGTTTCCTTTTTTGTTTTGTTTGATTATGGAAGGAAGAAAATGGTAAGGTCTAGAAGGGAAATGGATGGATGGCAATTAAATAGGAGAAAGAAAAAGAAAAACCAAAAGAAAAGAAAAGAAAAAAAAATCATTAAATGGTTAGATATTTTTCTTATGCATTAGTGTCTTTTATTGACTTTTCTAATTGTTGACTTTAGTCAATATGTGTTGACTTAGTCAACCTTTTGACCTTAGTCAACATGTGTTGACTTGGTCAACTTTCCTTAAGCATATGCCATTTTGTACACATAATGTAGTAATTAAGGAAAATTAAGGAAAAAATTAAGGAAATGAAAGGAAATGAGGTATTTGGTGAATTGATTAGTAAAAATAGATGATGAGATCTTACTTTAGGTATTTATAGCCTATATACTTCATTTGGTAAACTACTTAGTGTAACTAGTATGAAAAGTACTAATTAGGGTATTGAGATTCACTACATTTAGCCTAAACTTCAACTATACCCCTAACCCTATGTAATACTATCTTAATCATATACTTAAGAGATAAATGTAATCTATGATTCATTATCTTAGTTTCTAAAGGATTGCTTGAGGATTCAAAACATATATGCATGATTGAAAGTCATCCTTAACCTTTTACTAATGATTTGGCAAAATATGAGGGTTATATTATCAATTAGGGTTTTAGGGTATATTATGATGAATTAGTGCACATATGTCTTTAAGGTGATCATTTTAGGGTTTCTATCACTTTTGAATGAAATCTTTAGCATTTACATATATTTAGGGTAGAAAAGTTTCTTAAGCGATTGATTAATTCTTTTAGGGTTTTCACTTTTATTAGCCTTGTTAACTCCTAAATTGTCTAGAATAGTTGAGTCTATTTCAAAAGCTAGATCGAAAATTTTTGGGGTTTACATCCTTCCCCCCTTCAAATAAGTTTTGTCCTCAAAACTTGAAATGCATACTTAGTTTATCAAATAAATGCGGATATCGACGCTTCACCTCATCTTCCGCTTCTTAAGTAGCAGATTCTTGCTCATGATTTCTCCAAATGACTTTAACATATCTAATCTCTCTATTCCTCAACTTTTGCACTTTACTATCTATAATCTCAACTGGATGTTCTTCATAAGTCAAATTCTCTTTCAACCTTATTGGTTCTAATTCAATGACTCGATCAGGATAAGGAATGTGTTTTCTCAAAACAAACACATGAAATACATTATGGATTCCCAATAGATTAGGCAGTAAAGCCAATTGATAAGCCAACTTCCTGACTTGTTCCAGAATTTCAAAAGGTCCAATATATCTCGGACTTAGTTTGCCTCATGTCCTTATATAATGAATACTCTTGATTGGTTTCACTTTGAGGTACACATGATCTCTCACTTGAAACTCCAACTCTCTTCTTTTCAAGTCAACCTAGCTTTTCTGTCTATCTTATGCTTCCTGCATTTTTTGCTTAATGAAAGTAATTTTCTCAACTGTTTCTTATACTAACTATGGACCTAACATTACTTTTTCTACATCATCCTAAAATAAAGGTGGTCTACATCTCCTTCCATATGGAAGCATCTGAATGATTGAGTGATAACGGTTGTTATAGGCAAACTCAATCAATGGTAGATGAGAATCCAAATTTCCTTTAAATTCCATGATGCAAGCCCTCAACATATCTTCTAATGTCTGTATGGTTCTCTCGGTCTGTCCATCGGTTTGTGGATGGTATGCAGTACTGAACTGCAACTTCGTTCCCATAACTTTTTGTAGACTGGTCTAAAACTTGGATACAAATTGTAGGTCTTTATGTGACACAATTCCCGCTGGTACTCCATGTAATCTCACTATCTCCCTTATGTAGATTCGAGCCAGCTTTTCTAAAGAAAAGGTTATGTTGATTGGCAGAAAATGCGCTGATTTAGTAAGTCGATCAACAACAACCCAAATCGCTCATACCCAGTCGTCGTTCTTGGTAAACTGCTCACAAAATCTATAGATAGTTGATCCCATTTCCATTCAGGAATAGGTAAGGGTTGCAACAATCCACCCAGTCTTTAGTGTTCTGCTTTTATTCTTTGACAAGTCTCACATTTCATCACATAATTTGCAACATCTTGCTTCATTCTGTTCTACCAAAAGATCTTTTTCAAATCTTGATACATTTTTGTTCCCCCTGGATGAATAGAATAACCAGAAGAATGAACTTTAGGATCTCCTTTCAAAGCTCCAAATCATCAGGTACACATAATCTATCATTCATTCGCAATGCTCCATGTTCATCCACTCTGAAATCAATATACTTCTTAGCTGCTATTTCTTCTTTGATCTGATTCAAAGTAAGATCATCCTGTTGCATTCTTCGAATTCTTTCTATCAAAGTTGGCTCAACCACTATGCTCGACAATTCTGCATCAACTTCATGCCAAGTGAATTCTAAATTCAATTTTTCAAACTCCTTGATCAATTCCTTCTGATTAGCAAGAAAAGATGCAACTTCTATATGATTCTTCTTGCTTAAAGCATCAACTACTACATTTACCCTACCTGGACAATAATTAATTCCCAAATCATAATCCTTGATCAACTCAAGCCATCTTCTTTGTCTCATATTCAACTCTTTTTGTGTAAGCAAATATTTAAGGCTCTTGTGATTAGTATAGATTTCACATCTCTGTCCATACAAATAATGTCGCCAAATCTTCAATGCAAATACCACAGCTGCAAGTTCTAAATCATGTGTTGGGTAATTTTGCTCATGTGATCTCAATTACCTAGAAGCATAAGCAATCACTTTCCTATTTTGCATTAACACACACCCTAAACCATTCTTGGAAGCATCACTGTATATAGTGAAAGATTCATCACTATTAGGAAACACAAGAATAAGAGCAAATACTAACCTCTTTTTCAGTTCTTGAAAACTCTTCTCTTACCTTTCTATCCATTCATACTTCACATTCTTTTGAGTTAGCTGAGTAAGAAGCCTTAAGATTTTTGAAAAGTCTTTGACAAACTTCCTGTAATATCCTGCCAATCTCAGAAAACTTCGAATTTCAATTACCATTTCCAGTCTTCTCCATTCCACAATGGCTTTAATCTTTTCTGGATCTACAGAAATACTTCTCCTGTAATTACATGTCTAAGGAAAGATATCTCCTTTAGCCAGATGTCACACTTGGATAACTTTGCATACAACTTATGCTCTCGCAAAGTTTGCAATACTGTCCTTAAATGCTTCTCATGCTGCTTAAGAGTTACTGAATAAGCCAAAATGTCGCCAATGAACATAATTACACACTTCCAATAGTGACTTGAACATATGGTTCATTAAATCCATAAAAGCAACAAGTGCATCTATTAAACCAAAGGGCATGACAAGGAACTCATAATGACCATATCGTGTTCGAAATGCTGTCTTCGGTACATCTTTAGATTTAATCCTCAATTGATGATATCCTGATCTTAAATCAATTCTAGAGAATACACTTGCACCATACAACTGATAAAACAAATCATCAATCTGTGGAAGTAGGTATTTATTCTTAATGGTTACTTTATTCAGCTCCCGATAATCAATACAGAGTTGCAATGATCCATCCTTTGTCTTAGTAAATAACATTAGTGCACCCCATGGGGAAACGCTTGGTCTTATAAACCTTTGATCTAACAATTCTTCCAATTGCTTCTTCAACTCCTTCAATTCAATTGGAGCCATTCTATAAGAAGGCTTTGAAATAGGTGCAATTCCTAACATTACATCAACAACAAAATCAATTTCTCTCTTCGGTGGCAATCCAGGTAACTCCTCAGGAAATACATCAGAAAATTCATTCACCACTCGTATTTCCTCTAATGTTTTCTTCCTTTGATCAACTTCTATCACATTTACCAAACTATCATCAATAATTATCTCCATAATACGTAACTCCTGCACATCTGCTACAATTGAATCTCCTTTAAATTCTACTTATACTCCATTAGAAACTTCAAACACTATTTTCTTTTCTTGACAATCAACATTAGCTTTGACTTTAGTCATCCAATTCATCCCCAATATTGCATCATATTTACCCATACCCAGGAGAATCATATCAGTCTTACTATTGACATCCTGAATCTGAAACAAACATCCTTTCACTATCTCTTTTGCAATCGTAATGCTTCCTATAGGACTTCTCACACCAAAGCTGGATTCGGTAGCATTGGTAGTCAAGCTTACTCTTTTCACCACGTCAGGTGATATAAAGGAATGCGTAGCTCCTGTATTGAACAAAATATAAACAAAATGTCCATCTATCTTAACATTCCCTGAATCATGATAAAAAGTTTTCTCCTTATACTTTTACTATCATAATTCTTATTTCCTACTTATTTCTTAATTCTACATACTTATTATCATCCTACTATAACTATACTTTAAATACTCAAATATCAATAATTCATAAGGAAATACTTAAAAGTACATACCTACAATAAACTCAGCTCTTACTATCTCTTTAAGTTCACCATAATCCTCTAGTTCTTCTTTCAAAATGTCTTCATATATCCACTCACCCTCCAAATTATATACTCGAGCAGTATTAGTTGAAGTTGAACGAGTATTTCCCAATGTTAGTTCTCCAACTGTTTTCCCTATATACGGACGTCCAACAACTGGTGGTGGTTGTTTAGCTACTTAATTAGTGACAATAGTACGCTGTGGACATGTAGTAGAGAAATTTCCCACTTTGTTATAAAGGTAATAGTATTTTTCTTTGGACAGTTTGCCACCCAATGAGAACTATCACCATAGAAGAAACATTTTCCTTAGAGTTGTGGACATTCTCTAGGATAATGATTTCCTTTGCATCTCTAGCATTTAACAACTCCGCTAACTGCTTCCCTTTGAATAGGAACTTAGGGTTTTATAATCCTCCTGAATTTGATACTACTGCTACTTCTAATTCCTTCAAAAGGCCACTTCCCAAATACATTAACATTTCTTCTGTTTACTTCCTCACTTTATCTTTTTGTTGTATCCAATACTCTTGCCTTTTCAACCATATCTGTAAAGCTTCTTGGTTCAAATTCTATCATCTTCCTCTTCATCTCAGGATCTAATCCTTGAGAAAATATCTACATCTTCAGTTTATCACTAGTTTGATATTCTGGCGATGCAAACTACAATAGTCTATTGAATTCAAATTCATATTGCTCCACAGTTTTTGTTCCCTTTATTATGTCTAACAAGACTTCACTATATCTTATCCTCAAATTTCCAGGAAAGTAATAAGCTAGAAATTCTCATCTAAAATCCTCCTAAGTGATTAGATCTCTTAAACTCCTTTGTTTCGATTCCCACCACATCCGTGCTCGCATCTTAAGCATATAAGTCCCATAAGTGAGTCGAAGGTGTAGTGGTACTTCAAAAGCTTCAAACGATCGCTTTATCTGGTTCAACTAATCTTTAGCTTCATCTAGTCGACTACCATAACCTTCAAAACACTTGTTGCAATGAATAAACTCTGGCAACATACTATGCTGCTGTCTTAAATCAGGCTGTATTGGTAGCACAATTCCTACCTGACCTAATGGAGGTGGAGGAGGCAAGGGTACTTCTCTATTAACATCTACTGGTGGTGCAGGTATAGGTGAAGTACGTTATCTTTCCAAAAGTGTCCTCAACAATTCATTTTGTGCCTATATTGTAGCTAATATCTCATTTATGTAGTCCTGTTGCATATGAGGCTCTTCCTTTGGAGCAAGTGGAGCTTTAATTAGGGGTCCTCATCTATGCCTATTCTGACTGAAAATTTATTTCCAACTTTCAATAGGAAACACTTAGTCATAAATAATTAAGTTCAACATCCATTATGAAAATGAAAGCAAACATAATTATTTTAGCACTTATGGTACATAAACTACAACTTTCATTTCTTATAAACAAAAGGAGTTTACATCCATATAACTTTATGCCCAAATGACAAGTCTCACATATTACATAACCTTAGTCAAACCTAACTATACACTACTTCTAGTTTTTATACATATCATCCTCACTACAAGAAACACTCAGAGTATAAAGTGATCACACATGATCTTAATATTTACAACAAAAGTGACATGCATGATCGCCGTGAAGTCACATAGCCACTACATACTTGAACTATCAAGCCACACATGTCACATAGCCACTACATACTTGAACTATCAAGCCACACATGTCACATAGCCACTACATACTTGAACTATCAAGCCATACATACTTTTAAGATTGTACCATCTACTTGATCATTTAGAGAGCTTATCCTAGTTCTACCCCTCTCTATCTCATTTGGTAGGTAATCCTAATGTCTAAACTCAAGTTTTACTTTTCTTATCAATTTTTTAAACCTATGGCTCTGATACCACTAAAGCCTATCACAAGCTAACAATATCGTTATTTTGGTAGATCACCATATACCATAAAAAGATCTACAATCAACCCCCTCGTTAATTGTTGGCTTTTCATACAACGTATAAGGCTCCTTCCACTGTACATTATTATTAGGCCTATAAATATGTAATATCGAGAATTTGACTAAAATTTACTCTTTGATATAAAATAATAAAGTAAAAGTGTAGATTTGTCGAATTCCACACCAAAAGAATATTACAATACAAATGTCGCTCTTATAGAAATCTGCATCAGGAAATTCTATCTAGAATATGAACTAAAAAAGATAAACAAACATCTATAAAAAACTATCACAAAATTTCCTCTTCGCTCTCTGAGCGCACCATCCCGTCTTTGTACGGGACTCACCTCAGGCATTCCTCAGCCCGGATGGACGAAGAAGTGATCTTGCATCAAAAGAAATCTATCAGGGTGTAAGCTTACACTTAATGAGATAAATCCCCTCGTCAATACCACATAACAATTTTATTTAATGTACAAACATATGAATGCATGAACAATCAGAATGCCAAATAATACATGCAGCAACCTAGGAACTGCATTAAAATTACACCTCTTATAGTTGGGGTTGGAGATGATTAACTGATACAAATCACAACCGAGTCCTAGCACCTACGTTTTATACCAATTGCATTATTGTGCTTAAGTCAAAACAAAATCATATATATATATATATATATATGTAACATATACCACTTCAATACAAAAAGTACTCTCTCTTTTCATGTCTCATACTTTAAACTAAAATTTCTAGGTCTAGCAGTATGGTAGCCTCCGTAATCCAAAATCATATGCCTTAAGCAAAAGCCATAAGACACAGCCTTTTACCAATAGCTAGCATCCCTTGATGCCTAGTAAGCCCGTTAGCTTAGGACGGACTCAATAGAAAAATGATGATGTGGCTCATGCCCAATCCTGCAGGAGGTCCTCCTCTTATGAGTCCTTTCCCATCTTCTATGTGAGGTAGTAGTCAGTATAGTATGATGTGATTATGAGAAATGCATGATTCATTGAATTTCTTAATCAAATAAGTACTTAATCCAGTTTTCATGGGAATCATACAAATTCATTCATACAACTATACATAGATATCATCAAAAACAATTTCCATTATTATCTTATTAATAAGTCATAGCATTCAATCATAATATCATACACATGCATTTCCCATATCCCACAGGCATTCAAGTTCCTTATTTACATTTAAGTACATCTACTCTACAAGCAAAAATCAAGTATAGAGTCATTAAGAATCACTTACTCAACCATGTGAATCAGTCGTAGTAATCCAAAGGCAAATCATCTCCAAAAGTCGAATCCCTTGGAGATCGTAAATATGATCTATAAGGATTTGAAATAGAACTTAGAAAGTTAAGCTAAAACCCTTTAAGTCATACTTTTAGCTAGGTTTTGTATTTTTCCTAGGTTTACTCAAAAGTTCAATCGTGTATAACTTTCTCATTTTAAATCCAATTTTTATGATCTTATAGTTAATCTTCAATATTTTCAAGTGTACTTTAACGTAGTGAGGTTAGATTTTCAAGATGAGGCATGCAAATCTATCTATAAGTTAGAGTAGTAGCAATCTTCATGATTTGGAGTACTTTTGGGCTTTGTTTGGTTATTAGGCTTTTTGATATCTTGGGAAATCTTTTAAGCTTAGGCTTAGGATCTCATTCTAAGTTTAAAATACCCTTCAACGTCAAATTTTCAACTTTGATTTACACTCCTAAGGCTAACAACAACTTCTTAGGCTTTTATATGAGCTTAAGTTATTAAACAAGCTTGTTTTTTATCCAAATCAAAGATAGTCACTTTGTTGGGCTTGTAGAGTGTTTTGTAGGCTTCTTAAGAGTCTCAAAACAACTTTTATTGGTGAGTTAAGTTGCTAGTCAGAAAATGAATGAAGGCCTAACTTGGAGTTTGAGGCCCATTTCAAAAGTTTTAGGCTCAATTTTAAGTTTTAAACTTTATACACTTATCATACTTGGCTTAGTTGGTTTTTTCACTTTGTTTATTTGCTTTTATCATATTTTTTAGTGGCTTTTAACATAGTTCCAGATCTGGTCGTGGTGAATCCAAGGGTTCTCTCTTGGTTTTTCAACTTATTTCATCGTTTCCTGAAGCTTAGGGGTTAGATGATGAACCTATGTTACTTATAGTCAAATCTTGACTTAACTTCTCTTCCATGAGGTGATTATTTTTCCTATACTCTACATGAAAATAACATATCTCATACTTATCATAACTTCCACAACATAGTTCATATCTTACAAAGTTAGTTTTTTCATAAAAACTTCATTAATGGATTAAACTTCACCTAAAACTAGATTTGAGCATACTTAACTTAATAGAAGTGAAAATAACATCTAAATGATCCATAAATACTTCATGTCTAGTATGATGTCCCCTCTTTCAAGTACTCATTTCATGATTTTCTCAACTTCAAATCTGCCATTCTAAGTGTTAAACATGTATTTTTACATAACACCAACTTTCATGTAAGTGATTCATAAGCTTGCTTCTTAAGGTTGTCTTAGCTATTTCATCAACTTGTGATTATGCTAATATCCTCATGAAAACATGGTCTCTTAACATGTCATATTAGGTTACTAACATAAAGAAACAACTTACTCGTCCTTAAAGCAAAAACAAGGTGGTTGTGTATTAAGTGTCCACTTATGCTCCTCATTTTCCTTCTCCTTCTTGAAACTCTTTTGGAATCTTGAGTTTGGATCTTTTAAAGTGGGGCCTTGGGGATATTCTAGAGTTTCGAAAAGTGTCTTTGGAAGTTGACAAATGGAGACACAAATTGAAGCTTTATGCTGTAAGTGTGGGGCTTGGAAGTGGTAGCAATGTTGGGACTTTATGGGGTTGCATTTCCTCTTTTGTTTTGAGTTTAAAGTGTGAGAAAAGGAAGTGAAAATGAAAGTGAAAGTGAGAGTAAAGAGAGAGAGTATGGCCAACTATGTATGGAGAGGGAAGTGTGTTCAAGAAGCTTTGATTTGTTTTCTTGTAGCATGCACAAATGCCAACTTTTGATAAGATTATATGATGTAAGCATTAAAGGGTAAATAATAATGTATAAGACAAGTTGATTGATTGATGAAAGACAAAGCATGGCCCCCTCCGACCTTGCCTTTTAGAACTGACCATGTAGGCCTTCTTTTTGGCATGGTGATGTCTTCTCTTTTAATTAAAAGTTGAACATATAAAATAATGTGATAACTTGTCCATATGTAGTGTAAGTCATGGTGACATAAGAAAAGTTTCTTATCACTTGTTCTTAATAAGTTATCAATTGATAAATGATTCTAACTCTTAATTAATAAGTTATTTTAGAGTGATTGGTTGGTTCACTTATTTACATGTTCAAAGCTTAAGCATAAAGATAAGGGGATTGTCTTATACAAAATTTTTTCAGGGTTTACTTCTTAAATTGATTTGGAAATTATGATTTAATTCTTATAAAATTATGAAATCTTTTAGAGTTAAATAAAATTATTCAAATTGAATTCTCAATTAGTTGCTTAGGGTTACAAGTCCTTAATTGCTTTAGGGTTTAGGGTTTGGGGCAACTTAGGGTTCGCAATTCTCGTCTTTAAGTTTTATCGATAATAAACTTTCGAATTGGAAAACTAAATTCGTTTTTAAATATAAACTTAAATTCTTAGTTTAGTTAATCCTTGAGAATCTTCGAGAAGTACTCTTAGTTAATTCATATGCCTGTTAAAGAGTGGGGTTTACACTAAGGGAATCCTAAGTACACATGTAGGGCATTTAGAATAAGTAAATTATAGTATCAAAGTCTAACCAAACCCTAAACATATCCTAATTAGCCTAATCATGCCTAATCACCACAAATTGCCCTAATCCTTAACCACCTCCATTACATCTTGATTAGCTACAAGTCAAACATGATTAATGACCAAAAGACAAACTCTTATCCCCTTTTAAAATATCTTGTACTCTTAGGAGATAAGATCATACCCAAATTAGCAAAAAGCACATGGTCCTCATTTGGTACCTATCCTTGTTTTCCCAAATTACTCACCACTTATCCCCCTACCTCTCCTCACTTCCATGACCTGTTATCCCCTTCCCTTTCCCTCATTTTTCATTTTCTCAAACCCTAAAACACATTTAAAAACGCTCTCAAACTTCCTCTCAAGAATCAAGCCTTAAACCCCTTCTTCTTCCTCTTTTAACTACCACCAATCACCCTATCACCAACCCCCATAATTCACTACAACCACCCTAAATCACTCCAAACCAAGTCTCATGTTACAACCATACCCTAAGCTACCCTATCGTTACACTCACCCAACATTGCACTATAATGCCTTAGATTTCGATCTCATACGATTGTCCTAGGATTCAAGCCCCTAAATTTAGGGTGCTGAGCTAAGATATCAGTTTAATCTCAAACTTTATAGTAAGGTAGAAAAGTAGATGAAGTTATTCAAGTAAAGTTAATTTCTTAAAATAAGCTATATAAAAATATTAATTTAAGAAAACGATAAGTTATTGCTAAAGCGATAAATATCGAAAATGTGAAATTCGAGCATTTAGATATAACAGGATATTAGAGATAAGTTATTTAACTTATAAAAATAATAAATGAAATTAAATTATACATGTATTAACATAGAACATGCATTATTTGTATTAAATACACATATGTAATAAGAAATTATTATTTAAATAAGGTAACTTAATATAAAAAAAATTGGAAAATTAATAAAAAATGCAAGGATGAGTCATCATACCTATGTGGCAGCTTAGGATTAATTTGGATGATGAGTCAAAAGCAAAGGAATGAGGAAATGGCATCTTATGCATTGAAAATCCAAAAAAATGACATGTATAAGCCATATGTCCAATTTTTATAAATTCTTAACTATTCAGAAAATATAAATAAGGCTTGAAAACTTCAAAAACAACATTTTAGAAGTCTAAAAATATAATAAAAACACTCTGGAAACTTTCAAAACAAATTAGAAAAAAAAAAATTAGAGCAAAAATAAGGCATAAAATCTGATCAGGCTAGTTCAATAGGCTATTGGTGTCCAGTTATGGTAACCATTTAAGGTCAAGGAAAGCACCACTAGAGGAGGTGTTTCGACAAGGTTGGGTAGCTAAAGGGTGGCCAAAGGCAATTGGTTCAAGTAAACCAAATTTCTAGCTGAAACTTTGTAATCTTTTTAAAAATAGCAAATGATACTATTTAATTATGAAACTTAGTTTTCTGGAGTTATTTTATGTTTAGAATAATGTAATAATTTTATTTTAGTGAAATAATTATTTGAAATATAAGATCCTTAAGAAATGGCTCTGTTTGGATGATAATTGAATTAAATTTTAGAAATAGTAAATAATGTCCTTTCAAGTTGAAAATTTGTAAGTGACATACTAATATATGTATTTAATTTCAGTAACAAGAATTTTTTTAAATAATTATGTTTGCTACTTATTGTAATTATTTTAGATAAAACTAGCAATTTTGTTGTTTTAGTGAATTAATTAGTTTTTAACAAAATCAAAGTATGAGCCCTATGTATTATGATTTTTGGATGTTCATAATGATGTTTAGGACACTTGAATTTTATCTTGTGATTAAATTCACTTGTTTACTTAATTTTTGCTAATTTTGAGTTAAAATTGCTATTTTCATAAAATTATATAATAGCTATTTTAGTATAATTCATGGTCAATAATTAAACTATGTATTTTTGTGAGTCTATAAGATTTTTCATGGAATGAATCGAGCTCATATACTATTTATTATGTATTTTCATAATATAAACCTATATATTTGCTTAATATATGATATAGTAATTAGTACTAATGTGATATTTGTTAAATATGCAAAGGATTAGTATTTTGGAGTCCATAATGAATATTGACTAGCATGGGGAATGAGGAATTTTATGACTTTTAATTTAAATTTATGATTTAATTGAGTTAATTATGACGTTATAATAGCATACGATCGAATTCATAATACGAAAGGGTATTTTTTTTTTATATTTGGAAATATTGGTTAGTTATGATTCTTATGATGTCTTAATAGTACTCAGAATAAGGATCATGAAGACATAAAGTTTGCTAAAATCGGATAAGAAATGAATAAGATACAATCGAATTAAGCTTAGAAACGCAATAATGAAAACACTTAAGAACTCAGTATTGACCTAGTAGTTGACTTAGGGTTTGTGTGTATTTTTCTAGGTATGATAAGTGAGGAATGACCACATCGTGAAGCTTAGGATTTTATGCTACTATCAAGCTTAGGTAAGTGGATATTTATATTTTTGTGCAAGTAGACCTATGCTTACTTGACTTAGAGTCAGTTATGTTATGAATTGTAATGCATGCTAAATTGATTGGATACTTAATTCTGTTGAATATGTATTGAAAAAGTGAAATGTTTCCTTATGTATGACTAATTCATCAATATATATTTCTATTTAGAAAACTTGGAAACTGAATTGTTATTTAAGATGTTCGGCTAAGCAAGCCTTACATGAAAGATTATAATATGAAGCTAAGAAACAAAGCTAAAGTTGAGATAGCTGAATTGGTCATAATGTAGAACTTGAGATTTGTGCTTGATACTGGACTATTATACTATTCACTACATTCATGGCATGGCACAAAAGGACCTACGGGTTGAATTTTTAAAAGCATGAAAATTATTGTATTAGTTGTTGAGCATATAGACTACATTGCTCAACTTATTCTAGCCATAATAGGTGGTTTTTGTTGGAGGTCCTATTCCTAAGCAGCTCCTTGTTGCTCTAGGTTCTTGGATGTTGTATCCAGATACCTAGGCATGTCGACTAACCAGATGAGGAATTGGAAAAGTATAGGATATTGATATCAATGCATGTCATGTATATGAGCATAGCATGGATTTTCTACATAAACAGTTTGTATTGATAACTTGGGTTTTATCCACTCTCACTTAGCTCACAGAGAGTTGAGGGGATACTTATGTATCCTTAGGTTATGAAAAGAACTGGCTGAGCAGCATCAGCTTGGGGAAAGAGTTTTTTAAGAGCACATAAGATGAAGTCAACTACTTTTTAAAGAAGTTTTGTTATATTTTGTTCTTAGTTCTATAAAGGATCTATGCATATTTAAAAAAAAAGTACTTTATTTTTAGTTCGGTAGATGTAATCTTTTGTATAAACAGGTGTTAAGCTGAACTCCGTTGTAATACTCTTTTGTTATAAATAGAACTTATGTCAAGTATAAACAAGTATTCTTATGTGATGGTACATCCTGTGCTATGCTGGGATGTGACATGCACACACCAAGGCTCACGACACACTCATCTCTAGAGGACCTTCCTACACATTGTTCCAATAAGTACTTGAGTTAGGTTTTTCCATAGTTTTTTTTTTGTAAGATAAGGCTCAATACTAATGTTTTCTTTGCTGAAACTTACTTTACAGCAACTCCATATAAGTTTTAAGGTGTTTCGAGAAGGTCAACAAAGGTAAGTATAAGAAAAACCCCTTTTAGTAGAAGTTATTACACAAATAGGCTAAGTTATGTAGAGCAGTGTAATTATTAGTAGAAAATCTTCAAGTAGGTTGATGAGACTCTTGTTTTCCATGCGTACCGCTCCATATTTGTCCCGTCATCATACTTCCACACACTTTCATGAAAATGATTATGATTTTAGATTAGTAGAAACACAGGTTACTTAAGTCAAAACACCATAAAAATCAAGTGTTGCATGAAAATGGAAAGTTTGACCCTAGAAACCACTCTTAGCTGCCATTTTCATTGAACTACCAAATCTGGAACTTTTTGTTTAGTAGCTTAATAACATTTTTATTTAGTATTATGGTTTAGGACTTAATTAATCAAGTTAAGTAGGCTAAAGTTTGGTTAACCATAATGGAAAGATTTGTAACATATTAAAAATGGGCTGAATGTAAGTCTAATGTTGGGCTTAAGTCCATAAAGACAAGCGAACTTAAGCCCAAGGCCCTAAATAGTGAACTAGACACAAAAAACCTAAAAGAACCAATTTAGGAGCCCATGTAGCTAGATAACTAGATCTGAACCCTAGGATAAAAGTCTTAGGAAGAGTTATTTAAGAGGCCCACAAAACCCAAAAGTCCATCCAAGATACCCTTTAATAGGCCCTTTGGTGAACTAAAGCCCTAAACTTAGTAAAAAGGCCCATTTGAACCAATTAGAGCATCAATAAGGCTTACTTTAAAATTTTAAAGTGTTAGGCAAAAAAAGCCTATTTAAAATACTTAAAAGATGCCCAAAATTATTAAACATAAAACTCAAAGTCAAAAACCAAGCCTAAAACCCAAAACTAAGCCCAAACCCTAAAGTGACCCAACTTACCATTTATGCCCATGACCTTATAGGGCCCAAATCAAAAACTTACTAATCTAGACACTTAAAAAAAAAAATCACCATAGGAAAGATCATTGAAAAATGATGAAATCGACTATAAGATCACCAAAAATGGAGTTAAAACAAAGAAGATATGCCTAAATTACGGAAACAATTAACTCTACGATGGTAAATGGTAAGCCTAATTAATTGGTGCAAACATAATACTCATAAAATTTAATTATCTTCTTCAAGTGATGAGGAGTTTGACTTAGACATGGTAGAGGATTACTGGGAGTGCTGAGCATTATGGCTGAGTGAGTACACCACCCCCTGCTTTACTTATTTGCACTTGTAGTTAGCAAACTATTTAATTATGTTAGATAATTGAATTTGTTGCATGATTAAGGGAAATGTGATATTGTATGTGCTTGATGATGATTGAACTTGTTTGCAAAATATCTTAAGTTGATACGAACATTATATGCCTGCTGCATTAGCACTTAGGATCTTGGAGTGTCTGTATATATTAATTGGTCACCCAAGAAATTGAAATTAATAAATATTTGCCCCTTAATTGAACTAGACATGTATTGCATCCTATAACATGATATTATGGGTATCAACATCATGCGATAAAATGGGGGATCATGCATAGTTGGATCTACATTGTGCTATGTATATTGAATTTGTTATCCTGCGACATATTCTTGCCTCGAACTTTGGGAACTACTTAACTCCGGGGAATGCCACTTTCTACTTAAGGTCGTACGGTATTTAATGCTAAAAGTGATATTGATGACAAGAGACTTTAGATTGGACATGGATATGTCGAACCTAACATGCCAAAATACTTCCTAACCGAGCAATGGTGGGCATTAAAACAATACTGTATACAATTACCAGATGACTTTATATATTGTTGCATTGCATATGATTGACCATACATTCATACGCTTGATTAATCACTTGTTTGATATTGCTTATAGTAGAGTAGGAAGGTTACTCACTAAGCAGTCGAGCTTACCCTCTTATAGTTTATTGTTGTAGCAAGACTTATGGCTAGAGTTAGGCCGCGAGATACCCAAGGTCAATAGTACCAACTTGGGATTGGGATGTGAACAAGTTAAGAGCTTGAGCGAACCATTTGTTTATATATATATATGAACTCTCTTTAATTTCCAAATATTAATTATCTTTAGTTTATTGAGTAGTGTAGATTACTTATGTTGATTTATCTTGGAACTGTATGACTAATTTAGCGGAAACCTGATATTCTTACTTATCTATGTTTTCTTAGTGATCATTTAGATAGCTTAACTTTAATTTATTTGTTTTGCTATTACTAAATGTTAGTTATTAAGAGAAGGTTGTAGTTGTGAATGCCTTGTGTAGCATGTCAAAGGCCCCTGATCAAGGATGGTGCTTGATCTCGGATCTTTACGTATTACACAGCAATACTACTATAACTCAACCAACCCCCCCCCCCTCTAGGTTATGACAATAAGAAAGATACACATCTTGGTAATGTCACCTCATGTTTCAAACTGATCGACCTAATCAACCACCAAATCAGATTTGCAACTAACTACTACAATGTAATTTTCAAATTCTATCTATGCTATTAAATTCCCAATTCCAAATGTTATTGGAACCACCAAAATTTATAAGCATCTAATCAATGCACTTCGTACCTTTAAAATGACATTGAGGTGTCCTTATACTCTTGGCCTCCAATACAAATATTTCTTCTTAATTTAACACAATCAGGGACATCTCTTTTTTTTATCCTTTTTCAACACTTGTTCCTTACATCTTTGGTTTAACACTTCTAACTTAGAGTCACAAGCTTTTTGAGAATAATAACACCAACAGCATATAGATTAGGGAGGAGTTCAATATTTAGTAGGTAAATGTACATATAACATAGACATAAGACATATAGGTGATACTAAATATAATATATGATTTATAAATCTAAGCCTTTTAATTTTTACTCCTAATTCTACCCAGGTTCTATCCTATCTCATCATTTGATAAGTTTCTCTAATCTCTAACAACATAAAGTTCTGATACCACTTCTGTTAGGACCTTATAAGGAGCTTAATAGGATTTTGTAAAATTTTCATATCACATGTACAACCATGATATGAAAACCGCTTTACAAGTCAAAGATTGCAAGACTTTAGATAATTAATCACTAGATTTTCCAATTTTAAATTTATTGACTCTTTGTAAAATATAAATAACTATGGATATCCAATATTCTACAGTTCCTCAAAACCGTAGAGAATTGGTATCCCCTCCCAAATTGTAAGATCAGGGAGTAAAGGTTTAAAATTTAAGCTCACTGAAATAAAAAAATCTAAGTATAAGAACAATAATTACATGTAATGTTTCAAATCAGCTATAAAAACTATCTTCTAAGGTATCATAACACTTACACTCAACGCTTGGATCTTAACTTATGTCTTGTTATCTATCAATCTACAAGAGAAAACTGTTAGGGAGTAAGTTATACGAACTTAGTGAGATATCCCTCATATTATATTGGCAAGCAAGTTAACAAAAAATTTATTAACAAACATATAAATGCAAGAACAAGCAATATGCTACACAATGTATGCAGTTGACAGTGTTACATACAAAATTGGATATAATGCCTTCCTAAATAAGGGTTAGAGATTCTTTGGCACCAATCACAACTAGGTTTTAGCACCTAGGTTTTTAACCATGAATTTAAATTCTGTATTTCACAAAATACATTTTCATTTCAAAGAAATCCAGTAGTATATAAAATCCCAAGTCTAGCGATAAGGTAGCCCCTACATCACTTACACCCTATACGAGGGTCTCTAGACTCGACCCTTAACCACTTACGATTAGCATCTCCAACACTAAGTAAACCCATGAGCTAAGGGTAAGGTCTTGTTGTACCAGTGCATCTATACTATACTAACCAAATCATATGGTAATCCCATCCTTACAAAGCCTTTCATTACCATTCGTATAAGGTGATGGCTGAAACATTATATGCAATGTTTATGCTTATTTACAATCCATTTAATTTAAGTTAAATGGAATATGAGTAAGTTAATTTATTAGGTGATAAACCAATATCAACAACCTATTCAAATCATCCAAAGATCAGTCATACAATCAATTCTTCAATTACCATATTTAACCGTATTTTTCATAACAAGCAAATAGTATTCAATCACATGCATATTCCAGAACCCCAAGCATCAATTTATTAATATATAAAATTTAGGTACACTAATTACAAGTACAAAATAAATATAGAGTCATCAAGAGTACTCATTTGACCAAAGCCAATATGAATCTTAGTAATCAACAAGCAACTTGCCTTCTTAATCGATATTTCCTAATAAATAAAAATAAAAGAAACCTAATAAGTATTTAGATGTGGTGCTAAACGGCCTAACCAGCTCACTATCTATCTTATAACTCCCTTTAAGTATTAAATCCATGTAACTTTTTCATTTTACCTTTGATCTTTACTTTCTTATAGTAGATTCTTATTCAGTTTAAGCTTACTTCTTTAGTGATAAAGTTTGATTAAAATTTATACTGTTATTTCACATTGTTTAACTTATTTATTGTAGTGATTAGGAAATCTTATAGTATCGTATAGGTAATAGTATTCAACTTAGTAAATGTTATAAAAGTTCAAATTTTCTCACTTTTCATAAATTTTATATTAATATATTGTTATATTATAATCTAATTATAATTCCCACATATATCAAAATAAATAATAGTATGCTAGGGTAAGTTAGATAAAATAATAATGCTGGGTAGAAATATTGGAATCGTATATGTAAATAACTAAAAACTGTAGCTTATATATATTGTAGTATTATTCTATAATTATATTCTATTTATATGTAGGGATAAAGTCAGTACAAATATTTGAACTTTCATACTTTTTTCATTTTAATACCTAAACTTTAAACTTATTCATTTTAGGGGAAAAGGAAAAAAAATGCAAAAAAAAAAAATTACAAAAATGCGGCATTTGAGAAAATAATCCTAGAAATACTATACTTGAAACTCGATACATGTCTACTCAAGAGACGATTTTAGTACAAATTATTTCAATAAACCCACATTTTACATTTTCGTCTACTCTTTTACTTTAAATTTAGTTAAGCTTATATGTGATTGTAGTTGAAAACTGTATTACCTTAAATTTAGTGGAGCCTATGCATGATTTTAGTTAAAAACTTATTCGAAACGTGATGTTCAATAAGCAGTAATTTTTTTTAGTTAATCAGTCAAATTATGTCCGGTTATTTATTTGTAAGATGTTCGGTTTTTATGCTGTATATCTATGGGTAACTTAGTGTTACTAGGGGATGTAGTTAGAATGTATACCAAGCAGTGGTCAAACCTAAGCTATTGAGTTTCGACGATCCTCCCATTATGCTATCCAAGCTACATGGTGAGTATCAAGACATAAGAGGGTTAGTCGTGGTAGTTGTCGTATATTGTATAAAGCATTGTAAATTGATTTCCCTTTTCAATTAAGAACCCTTCATGTGATAACAAGGCTACAATTACAACTAATAACTTAAAGTTAGGCAGGTGTAAGTAATATCATTATATATTTATGATAACAAGAATATTGTATTAAACATAACACATATACAAGTAATTATAGATAATAAGTCTATAATACATCATATTACAAACTGAGAATACATTATATTACATAACAAGGTTCAGAGTCTAAGTACAATAGTATAAATTCACTCTCATTACTAATCTTACTCTTACATTAACCCATAGATGATTTACTAACCTTGGGCATCCTACGATTCGATTGCACAAATAAATCAGCTTGTGCAAGCAAATTACAGGGGTATAAGCTAATTAGCTTAGTGAGATATTCCCTTAACCATACTATAAAAATTATGCAATAATTTAATTCAATTAAATCAATGTATGAACAATGTAGGGGACTAAATACTGCATGTAACTCAAATTTAACGCTCTTTGAAGTCAGCGTTAGAGACACATTAGTACCATTAGATTTGGGTATTATACTAGAACTTACATAATAATGAAATTCCACGTTTCATATTAAAAAATATAATAGTATATCCATTTTCAGTTTTAATCAAAACTTAGTTTTACAAATAATTGTGAGTAGGTTTACGTAAATCTTACTTACTCCTAAACAAAGGCCCCTAGACTCAACCCTTAGCTAAGTGGTTAGTGCCTCCAATACCTAATATTCTTGTGAGCTAAGGTAAGGTCATATCACATATGTGTATCGTACGAAAACACTATAATCACAAATAATCAACCCACATATAGCCTCTTGCTACCTTTGTAAGATGTAATGGCTAGAATTAGCTATGCAGTACATGATTATACGTGTTTCAATTTAGTTAAGTGATCAATAAAATCACAGACAAATCGATTCCTATTGAATTTGCTATGCAGCAAACATTACATTATTATACTTTAAAGTAAATTTATTATTATCAATAAATTTTATACATAAGCATAACCTAGGCCTACAAAACATTCAATTATTAATAAGAATTAATATTCACTATTTACATATACATAAACAAGTACGAAATCATTAGAAATACTCACTCAGCCATCCTCAAAATTAAGGGTAGTAATAATTGGCTGGTAAGTCAGTATCAATATTGTGATCACCTGACATTAAAGGAATATGAAAAGCAATAAGTATGGAAATTAAATAATTAAACTAGTATTATATTTTGTACTGTTTACTTAAATTAGTTGCTTGTTTGTGTAAAATTGTTAATTTGAGCTTTTACCTAATCGTATGTAACATTTTCAATCTAGCTTGGATTTTTATGAACTTATAATCCATTTTAATCGATTTCAAATGTACTTTCTCTTAGCGAGATCCGTTTTAGACGTTGTAACCTGTAGTTTAAAAAATGATATAAAAATATCATGAAATTCATAATTTTGACTTAAACAATTATAAAATATCATTTTAAGCTTTTCTTAGTACAATTATGATTTAATAATTATTTGAATCATATAATTTGTAATTTTCTTATTTTAGGTCTATTTTACTATAATTACCCATTTTTACTTATTTTTAGGGTTTAAGATTTATTAATTCAAAATGTATACTTTATTACTTTTCCAATTAATTAATTATTTTATTATTATTATTAATTATGAAAATTAATTCATTTATGCTAGGTGGTGATGTGGCAGCATATGGGATTGCTAAGTATCACCTTTATATTTTTCCTACATTTTCTTAATTTTTTTTGTATTTTGCGGTATATACATATATTAATATTTATTACTATATTTTACTAAATTTTATAAATTAATTATTTATTATAATCTTTCCAAAAGTTATAGTACATATACATATATACTTTCATATTTATTAAATTACTTTATTTATTAAATTAATATTATAGTATATTATATATGTACTATTTAAATATACTTATGTTTTTACATATACGATACTATTCATATACGTATATTTATATGTATAATATAGTTATGTACTAAAATATTCTAATCTTAAATATATATTATATGCTATATGTAGGAGTATAAATATACACATAAATGTACTCTATATGCATATGTTTATATATGGTTTATATACTAAAATACATAATACAAATAATCTTATACATGAATACATATATATTTCCATCACATCAAGCATACTTATATACATTCAGGATTTTATAAAAATGAAAATCTAAGTATGTATACATATACCTACTATGCACACATACATATATATACATCATATAATAAAAATAACAAGTATATATATATATATATATACACATAGTCATGCATACATAAGGGTATATGTAAATAAACAAAGAAAATACTTAGTATATATATAAATAAGGGAAATACCTAGTACATATATATATGCTATATGCATATATATACATATACTATATAATAAGATACTAGATATAAATATATATACTCATGCATACATATGTACATAAATACATGTGTAAGAAAAATACATACTATATATATATATTATTATTTATACATACATACATGTACCATATAATAAAGTATTAGGTATAATATATATATACCCATGCCTACATACATATATGTAAGTACATAAATAAAGAAAATACACAATATATTCATACATACATATATAAAGAAACACATATACATATATATATATATGTTATATATGTATATGTACATGTACAAATACATAAGTTCTTGTACAAATATTTTGAAAAAATTACTATAACATGTACACAACACATATATATAAACTCTAAAAAATTATACACTTATATGAAAATAAATACTCAAATACATGTATGTACAATAATATAATTAAATAATTATTACAAATACATATACTATATATACTAAAACATACTTATATAGTGTTTATAGGTGACGTTCCTAGCTTCTTCTTCTTTTTATCCTTGTAAATTTCCAGCAAATGGAGGGGAAAAGAAGGAGCAAAACTTGTAGTCAAATGGGGAAAAAATGAAGACTTTTGTTGTAAATTTATTGAACAATTTCCAAATGTAAATCAACAGTAGTATAAGCTTAAAACAAACAAGAAAAGAAGAAGAAATCATAGCTAAATCTTGTAACTAATGAGAAGAGACATTTGCTTTATTGATTTGTCCTTTCTCTCATAATTTCTCAACACTTGTAAATGAAAAATGATCACATAGGTTGTTGGATGTAATTAGCAAACCAACGTAGAAGTAGAAGAAAAATAGGAGAAAGACAAAGGGAAAAGAAAAAGAAATAAAAATGCAAATATGTAATTTTTCCTGACACAAAAATTATATAATTAGTATTTATAAAATAATTTTGACATTTTATAAAAATTTATTAATTTAATTGCTATATGTTACGTTTATAATATTTACGAGTTATTTCAACGTGTTCATTAAGATTTATACACGATTATATGTATTAGTCGATAATTACAATTGACTAAGACTATATTACTATTAAGTTATATTTATTCATTTTATAGGCTTAAAGTTATAGTTTTAGCATTTTTGTCAAGTTCGAGTTCAATTTCAAATATTTGTACATACATCTAATTTAGGGTTTTTGTATGCGATTTATATTTTGATCAAGTTTTTAGTCTTTTTATTACCGATACTGTATTTGGTTTCACAATTTATTAAAAAATTTATTTTACCTAACCTTATCGACCCATGATATCATCTAGAATACTTCAATCTAGATTAACACTTATACTACTAAGTAAGATCTCTTGCATCTTACTAAACTGTTGAGTGATGCAGTCAAGATAATGGATCTCCATAATGTGGAAGCATATAAGTGATACACAAGTTAGGCATACGTCATTCTCATACCAACAATAAGCCGATAATCTAATAACATCATTGTGGTTGTATGGAATCCAAACTACTTAAATTAATGATCAATAATGAAGATGAAAAAAGTAATAATTACTAAATGAATAAGGAGAACCGTTTTGGTAAATACATAACTGCTTTGGATGTTGGCGATCAAACGCATCTTTGTACTCTTTAATTATATGCATGGGAAACTCAGTCATGTCAAAGTTCATCCGGCATCGACTCATAAGTAGTCAAGCATCAACAATTGTTGTAATTCGACGACACAAGGGGGTGATATGTAAGAAATGCTCTTATGCCCACATTTGTGAAATCACCAATAGACCACTAATCTCTCCTACATTAGCCCTAAAAGCTAAGCATAACTGGCAGTACAGTTACGCTAAGCAAGCTGCTCCCCAAGCGCATCGCTTAGTCATAGTGAGATCTGACAAGAGAGGGAGGAACATAAGGTGTATGACATTTTTAGACTTGTCTAAGAATAGCATACCCTCTATCAACTGCATGATATATGCTCTTGTGAAGCGCTGTACTGTCTTCTCACCCGCATAAAGAGGCAAATCGGTGAAGTTGTTCTTCAACCATAACAACTTCAATCTAGCACTCTTTAAGGCACTCTCTGGTAAGAGAATTCCCAATAGGTAGTGACATATCTCGACTCACCCAATAGAAGCTGTCACTCTAGTAAATGCATCACCATTGGTTTGCAGACCTATAAGCAAAGATATATCCTGTAGTACACCATCATCTCACTAGTGTAGAAGTGAAACATATGTATCTCCCCCCTCTATCGCTTAACCAAGGTAGTAATCAAGTATCAATCCAATTGTATGAAGGGAACTTGGAGCATACCAACGAAGCCTAACTACTCTAGATATGGGATCATACATGGATCTATCGAGATCTCCTAGCTATCCCGATACCTAAATATCGCCTCACGTCTATGGTACCTAAGCCAACAGTTTTCCTATAACCAAGGAAGAAGAAATATTATTACAATTAGTATAGGAAACGGAACAAATCATAAATATGTTTTCCATTTACTATTCCTTACCTAACCACCCATACTGGCTCAAATCTATGAGGTGGCTGCAAATGAAGTAGTGACCCATCTACTGGTCCTAGATCCATTTGCTCCTATAAGTACAAAAGAGGAAAGAAAATCTATAGGCTTTCTAGAAAACTCATATGATAAAAACAAAAAGTTTAAAAGAAAAGTAACTACTTCTTATATATACTGCCATGTATATATAATCAATAAATATTATCATGAGTTTTTTCACATTCAATAAGTGAACAACCAGTGGATCCACTTGATGTTGGTTGCCTTCCTTACTGCGGACATCTTCTTTGATTATGTCACTCCCCACTACATAGTCCATAGGTGTAAGTTAATAGTTCTTCCTAGATGTCCATCTCATTCTGGAATCAAGCCCATGCATCATTGGTATAAGTGCTGTTATTACCTCAAATATTTGTTCATTATAGTAAAAAATCATGACTTAATGACTATTAGCCACTTTATGCCACCTATCAAACTTTCTCTCTGCAAATTTGGTCAACATTTTGCAAATGCCCATTTGCTCTACTAACTCGATCCTATGTTTATTGAAGTAGTCGTTGTAGTTGTAGAAAGTTTTCTTAAGTAATGCCATGACGAGAAAGTTCCTAGCCTCATGCAAAGCACTGTTATAACTTTCTTTAATTTGGTAGTCTCATGACCAAAACCGAGCTCCATCATCATACACTAACGTCTAAATTTTAGGATGCAAGCCTTTAAAGTAAGCTCTAGTAAAGGGGCTCATAGTCTTGGCCTCATCATAGTAAGTACAGAACTTTCAAGGTTGCAACTATAAGTAGCCTTCTTTATCATCTCTTTGCAATGTTTGTTCTTAACCCGAATGTTGAAGTTACTAGTGACATGTTGAATACACTACTACTAAGGCTAACCACTTAACCATACTACATTCTCACCCTATACTAAAAATTGGATAATAGCATGACAATCCAAAATCAAACATATATCAATATAATCTCTTATAAAATGCATGAGCACATACGTTATGAACCAACTCCAACTATCAAAACATTCCTAATCGACTAGGGCAAAACCAAATAGGATTATGTGATTCTGACCATCAACTCCTATCATAATCAACAGTTTATGCTTATACTTCCCATAGAAGAATGTTCCATCAATTGTAACTATTAGCCTACAATGTATAAACGCTTTAATGTATAGTCCAAATGCCTAAAAAGACTCTATCAAAGGACACATGCCCCCGCGGTATCACTATTTTGCCATTTCTACTCTACCATAGTATCACAATTAGCCTCTCAGATCGCATTTAGTAGATATAAGAACACCACATACAATTCTTCTCACTTATTGTAAACTTGTTCAATTGCTTTGTGCTTCACTTCCCTAATTCTCTTAATGTAAACAGTATAACCATATTGCTTATAAATAGTCACCTGCAAGTGTCTTACCTTAATGCTTGGTAACTCTTAAACATCCTTAATTAGAAAGTAGGATAGTGTACTTGAGTTAAATTTTGAGTGGTCCTGGCTAATTGTGGGATTAAGGCACATGTATGGACCCATAAACTTGGTTATCACAAAGCATCCTACATGTTGCTTCTTACATGCTTAGAGTCTCCACTTACAGCCCTTTTCCCAATCAACGCATCTGATAGAAAATAACATCAATTTAGAAAGGCACTTGATATATCAAGTGTAGGGGATGTTTTTTACCCTCACCTTCAATTCGTCGCTGAAGCTCTATTTACTACCACCTATATTATCATCAGTCACCAATCCATCCCCTACACTTGATATATAGAAAGGCACAGGTTCCAACATCTTGACCACATTTATTGGTGTTGATAACCCTTGCCTCTAATCATTCCATCCATATGACCCTTATGCTTCTTCCACTTCTTGTAACCAACATTCACTCGGGCCAACGTCTACAATTGTAATCGAAATCTTCATCAATGTCAACGAATGCCAGTTTATTCTCTACATCAAAATCTCTATTTGACTCGCTGGTGATCAAGGCATTAAGTTCACTAAACATGCAACTAGTGCTCAATATGTGCCTTAGTAGGACCACTCGAGCTTCGAATACCCTGCTTTCAACTTGCAGTCTACTATCATCTCTGTACCGTCCAACATCATCCTCAACTACGACCAGGGCTATTGGTGGTAGGTTTACTTTATGAATTTCAATATATATTTCCATAAAAACGCTAACTCCACCATGCCCTATTGAGGAAGTCATCAACTTTTAGACATTATAATCAGCGCTGATAGGAACGGCATAGAACATATCCCTAATCCCACCTACGAAGGGGCATCAATAAATCAACTCAATCCGGCATGTTGTCGTGTCAACTAGAAGCCAATTACATATCATTCCAACTACCTAGTCAGACATGGCATCAAATGGAACTCTAACTACTATTCTCAAGTGCCTATCATATCGCACCCCATCCTCTCCTTCCACAATATTTTTACCAACATAACAAACTAACCTCATATTATCTATTATAATTTACAATAATTAGTATAATTTTTTTTTTAAAATAACATATCACATACTCAATATGAATCAATACAAGTATAAAACCAATATACAACAATGTACCATCATCATCAAGTGATAACACTATTTCTTCGAAAAACATATACTTAAAATGAATCAAAATGAGTAAAAATCATACCTTTTTATAGTAAAGTTTAGAATAATATATCACATATAAATGTATAAACTTATCCCAAAAATTATCAATATCTAACAATGTACCATCATGTGTCAAGTCATAGCACTATTTCTTCCAAAAACATATACTTAAAATGAATAAAAAATGAGTAAAAATCATACCTTTTCACAGTAAAGTTTAAAATAACATATCACATACAAACATACACACTTATCCCAAAAACGATCAATATACAACAATCTACCATCATGCATCAATTCATAACACTATTTCTTCAAAAAGTATATACTTAAAATGAATAAAAACCATACATTTTCCTATTTTGATATCGAGAGAGAGAAAGCGATGATAGCACATTGATTGTCTCCCGGTTTCCAAAAAACTTCCCATAATATAGACCAACACAATGTAACTACTTCGATTCTATGATTGATTCATAAAAAAGCGAATCTAAATTGTTGATTTGGTTGAGTGTTTTCTCGGATGGTTGAAGAGAGAGAGTTTTTCAAGAATTGGTCACATTTAAATGAGGACTAAGAAGACATGGACAATATTTCTGCTTGTGGAAATCGCCTCTTGAAAAGGTGATTCAAGGCAATTTCAAATTAGGTATTTTTAGGATAATTTTCCTAGATACTGTATTTTTGTAATTTTTTTTTCATTTTTTCCCTTTTCCCTTCATTTTAATACCCTAACTTTGTAAATAAGATAAATTTGTATCTCTATTATAACGACCATTATTATTAAATAATAGAATAATAATATAAGTATATCAACTTTCATTTTATTTCCATTTTAGTGTCCAAACTTTATCTTTTATTTCATTTTGGTACTTTATCTTTTTAAAGTGAAATAAATAAGTATTTTTTATAACAATCGTTATGATAGTGTTACTAATTTATCTCATTTAAAAAGTTGGAGTACTAAAATAAATAAGTTTAAAGTTCATATATTAAAATGAAAAAATATGAAAGTTCAAATACTTCTACTAACTTTATCCCTTCATATGTTTTTATATTTTCTGTAATTGTATGATTTTGTCGTATTATTATTATTATTATTATTATCATCATTAGTATTTTATATTAACATATATTCTTATTATATATAAAAGCATATCTTCTTCAAAATGTTTTGACTTTTAAGTATGAGTGTGTACGTTTAACATTTTAATCTTTTGAATAACTTTGCGTCTTACAATTATATTTTACTCGCGTTTTAAATATGTAGTTGTTGGTTTTCCTCCGTAAGAAATTTTGTACGTATACTTATAAATAATCGCGTTTGGATATTTCTTTATTAGGTTTAAGTTTTATCCTTATTATTTATTTATATGACCATATTACTTAAATAATGTAACCTATTTATTTGTCTCTCTTGATTTTCTATTAAATTTTAAATTGTATATAATTTTTTCGTTTTAACTTCGATTTTTATAAATATATAGTTTATTTTTATCATTTTTGGATATACTTTTACGTAGCAGAGTCCGTTTTGAGTGTTAAAATCTGCATTTTTCAATATAGGTATAAAATGTCTTGAATTTTAATATTTTGACACGAATAATTTTATTTATTGATTTTAAGCTTTTCTTTATTATTTTATGATTTTTTTAATTTTTTAATTTCATTTTTTTATAATATTTTATTTTTAAGTCCAATTTATATAAATTTCAATATTCCTTCATTTTAAAGCCAAATTTACCATTTATGTTAATTTTTTTAATTATTTAAATTATCCCTAATTAAATACATATTATTATTTTCTAATTAGTTTGTAATTTTTGGTTCACTTGATTATTTTAGATAAGTTGCTGACATAGTATGTTCTTATTTATCTACGTGGCAATTTGTTAATTTTTCTTTTATATCTATATTTCCTAAAGTTTGTATTATTATTGTATATTTCTACATGTTATTATAATTAATTAATTAATATTATATGGTCCTTATTTTCTTTTATGGGTTTCAACCCAACCCATGTACTTATATATATATCATTATATTATATTAAATAAATGTATTATATGTATGTACTTATACACATATACATACATTCATATACGTTCTTACTTATATTATTATACTTAATATATTATTATATGCACTTATATATACATATAGGTATACTTATGTTATACTATTATAATACATATAGCTATACATGTATACATATGCATATACATATATTTATACTTTTAGTATACTATTAGGATACATACTTATATACATGTACACGTATTTATACTTAGTTTTTAGTTACTTTTATACACATATATACGTATATTTATATTTTCTTAGTAAAATTTTAAGGGAATTCTAATATATTACATATATAGGCATATACATGTATATTTTTGGTTTTGCATGTATATGTATAAATACTTAGTATTTCATATATGTTTATGTGCACACTATGATATATGTATATATATATAAGGTGTATATGTATATATTTATATATATATACCATATATATGTGTTTGTGTGTATATATATAGATATACCTATAACTAACCATATAACATGTACTTACATATATCTATATGTATATATTTGTATATTTACATATAAACAAAATTTTCAAAGACTTAAAATTATGTACACTAAAAGCTAATACATATACTTGGAATTATAATACAATATACTAAAATACATACTAAGTGCATCAAGAGTAAGAATATACAAAAATACACAAAGAAAATACATAAGACATAATTTATATAAAAAAACTAATACTAATAATACATAAAGAAAATACTTTACTTGTGTTGATGTATATATTGTTGAGAAGTTCCTTATTTATAAATTATATATTCAATCCTATCTACCACTTAGGATCCTACTCTAGATTAGTATTAGAGCTAGATCTTTAGAAAATTTTTTCAGGGGGAGAAGGAGATAGGATTAATATAATTTATTTAAGTTTGTGAAGATTAAATATCTTGTTTAAGTAGTTTATAGTAATTCTATTGCCTATGTTGGTAAGCTAGAACTGAGGTTGTAAACCCTATAAATTTAACTATTTAAGAATAAAATTGAACCTTAATACTATAGATGACTTCATGAATCGTTAAAGCTAAGCGAGATACAAATTTAATAAATTATAAATTTGAAAATATTATAAGTAATAAAAACCTTAGAAAAATCTATTGAAACTTAAATCGCGTATAAAAACCCTAAATTCGATGTACATGTAACTACTCGAAATCGAACTCAAACTTGATTGAAACTCTAAAACTATAATTTTAAACTTATAAAATGAATAAATATCACTTAATAGTGATATAATCGTAGTCGATGACAATTATCGATAATTAACTAAATCGTTTAATCGCATAAAACTTTCAATGAAAACATCGAAATAACTCGTAAAAATTATAATTATAATGGGTACTAATTAAATTGATAAATTTTCATAAAATTCCAAAATTAATTTATAAATGTTATTTTTATATTTAAAAAAATTACATATAATTATTTTTATTTACCTTTTTCCTTTCTTTTTCCTTCTTCTTATTTTTTTCCTTATTTTCCACATGAATTTCAGCGGCAATGTGCAGCAGCCCATATGCTAAATTATCTCATCCAAGTGTCATGAAATTAAAGGATAAAAGACAAATTACATAAAGTAAATGTCCTTTCTTAATTAATAAAGATATTAATCAAGATTTTTTTTTTCTTTTCCTTCTTATTCTTTGATTTTAATTGTTAAAATTATTGCTCACGTTTGGAACTTTCAAACCAAAAAAAAAAAAAAATAAAGCAAAAATACATACAAACCATAACCGCGAAGAATAAAAGGGAAAATCAAAGCAATTGGAAGAAGAAGAAGAGGAGGAAAGCTAAAGGAAATTAATCAAATATTTTACTAAAATAATTAGGTAAGTATTTATTTAATTTTTGTACATATGTATATCATATAGTATGTACATGTATATACTAAGTATTTTGTTATATATTTAATTACATGTATATATGTGTATGCATAAATAGATAGGTATATAGGTATTAAGTATTTTCTCTACTTGAGTAGTATTGATATATATATATATATTTATATGTATGTACACAAGAATATATATATATAGGTATGTGTATATGTACACGGTATTTTTCTTAAGCATAATATGTATGTATACTAAATATTTCCTTTATATACATGTATATATATTTGGTATTTTACTTAATTACTTATGTATATATATGCGTGATTATGTATATATATGTAATTATTATTATTTTTACTATATGAGGTATATACATGTGTACATATATAGTAAATATATGTATATATACTTAGTATTTTCAAAGCATAAGAATTTTTGCATAGATAGTATAGGTATATTGCTGGATGTGAAGATATATATATATATATATATACACATATATAGTAAAACCGTATAGGTACATAAGTATAAAAAGTATAAATAAGTGTATATTATACTTGTATATAATGTATAAGTATAGTTAGAATAATTTATTATATAAAGTATATTACATGAATGAATGTACATATATGAATAGTAACGTATACGTATACATAAAAATATGAGTATGTATAAATATTATATACAATAGACTATAATATTAATTCAATAAATAAAGTAAGTTAACAGATATATATGTATACATAACTACCATAAATTAGGAACAAGGATAATAATAAAGTAAATTAGAAAATGTAATGAAATATAATAATAAGTATTTATACATATAATTATATCGTAAAATAGGAAAATAATGGAAAATTCTGAAAAATGTGTAAATATGACACGTAGCACTCTCACGTGCTACCATGCCATCATATATATATATATAAATTAAGTAATTTTCGAGATTAATAATAATGAATGATTAATTAAGTAGAAAAATAATAAAGTAGAAAAATTTGAATTAATAAATATTAAACCCCAAAAATAAGTAAAAGGAATTAATTATAGTAAAATATACTCAAAATAAGAAAATTACAAAAATATACGATACAAATAATTATTAATTTGTAATTATACTAAGAAAAGCCTAATTTGATATTTTACAACTTTTTAAGTCAAAATAATGCATTTTGTGATATTTTTATACCACAGTCCAAATTGTGAGTTACAACATTTAAAGTGGATCTCGTTACGAGAAAATACACTCGAAAATGATCAAAGTGAACTATAAGTTCATAATGATCTGAGCTAGATCGAAAAAGTTATATACGATTCGATAAAAAAAAAACTCGAATCAACAATTTTACTTGAATAAATAATCGAGTTTAGTAAATAGTATGACTTAGCGTTCTAATTTAGTTATTTCATTTCCAAACTTATTACTTTTCATATTCCCTAAATGTCAGACAATCTCGATATGGATACCAATTTACTAAGTGGACTATTATAACCTTTGATAGACTCAATGACCAAGTGAGTACTCCCGATGACTTTATAATTGTTTTGTGGCTGTAGTTAGTATACATGAATTAAATATTAATAACTTAATGCATGAGGGTTCGAGTTATGCATGTGACTAATATCGATTGATTACTGTGCAAAATAATGTTAAATGTGATAGTTAAAGATTTGGTTATGTAATTGATTTGGTTATATAATTGATTATTGCATAATTTGAATAATTTGTTGATAATGTTTAACTACCTCATAAATTGAATTAATCATATTCAACTCAACTAAAATTAAATAGATCATGCATAGAGCATGAACATTGCATATAATGTTCCAATCGCCACCTTACACGGTTGGTAATGAGAAGCCTTGGAGAGATGGATTCCTACATGATTTGATTAGTATAGTACAAGAGCATTTGTACAGTAAGACCCTACCCTTGGCTTGCGGGTTGTATTAGCACCGGAGACATTAATCGTAGGTGACTGGGGGTCACGTCTAGAGACTACTGCTGTAAGGTGTGAGCATGGACTGCAAAGGCTACCTCATCACTAAACTTAGATATTTGTATACTACTGACTTTTGGAAATAGAAACCTATTTCGTGGAACAAGGAATTTCTATATATATTTATATATGCTTAAAAACCCCAAGTACTAGAGCTCAATTGTGATTAGTACCAATGTATCTCAAACCTTTACTTCGGAGGACGTTAAATCCAATGTTGTATGCAGCACCAGTCAATTGCATATATACTGTTTGGCATACTGCTTATTCATGGATTTATATGTTTGTTAATAAACTGTTTGTTAACCTACTTATTAGTATAGTATAAGGGATAACTCACTAGCTCTTGTGGCTTACTCCCTAATAGTTTTCTTTTATAAGTTGATAGATAATCGGGTATGGATTAAAAGTATAGTGTTGAGTACTAGCGTCTAGATACATAGAAGTTAGAATCTGATGTTAGATTATATATTTTGTTTGAATTATATATTATGGTTTTTGTAAGTTTAAGTTCTAGAACTTTACTACATAATCTTATTGTTTGGCAGGAGATACCGATTCTTTGCGGATTTGATGGACTGTGGCTTATTGGATATTCATAGTCATTTACATGTTATAACAAGTTAATTAAATTACAAATCAAAAACTTTAGTGACTAATTTTTTTAGAGTCTTGTAACTTCTGACTTGTAAGGTAGTTTTCGTATCATGGGTATACACATAATATAAAAATTTTAGACTATCCTACTAGGCCCCTTTTAGGGTCATGACAGTGGTCTTGACAGTAAGTTCCAAGGGAGGCAGTGAAACCATTGGTCAGTTAGGTGTTCCCGCAAGTGAATAGATTAATACAAATTTGCTTAGCAAAATATTAAGCCTTTATTAAACAAAAATGAATCCATTAAGAAGATCTTCCTCTTTTCTCCAATGAAAGATCTAGATGAAGCTATACTTCTATAGATGTAGGTTTTAGTGATTCTAATTAAGATGTTAATAACTTTTCTAAAATTAATATTTCTTAAATTGAACAAAGTTTAGATAATTGGTCAATTCCCCACGAAAAACCCAAAGAGATTTATGAAATTGGAAGTTTTAATTTAAATCATGATTATGTGATTAAAAAAGTAGAAAAAACAATTTATTTATTAGGAAAACGTGAAATTATCAAATTACTTTCAAAAGCATAGAGAAAAATATAAATATTTACATGTTGGACTTATTCAAATTTCAATCAAACCTCGTCATAGAAAAGGTAAAAATCATCCTATTTTAGTTTGGTTAAGAGATGCTAGAAATACAAATTTTCATGAAACTACTTTGTCATTATTTCAAACTAATCTTCATAAAGGGCCTTGGTATACTCAATGTTTTCCTTATTTTTCAATAGGTTTAGAAATCCAAAAGTTATGGATAGTTTAGTATTACATATTCAATCTCAAAATCATAATTTTGTAAAAGGAATTAAAGTTATGGCACTTATCTTTAGGATTTGTTATAAAGTTATGAGTTCTCAAATTAATCCAAAAGCGAAAAGGTTATCTCCTAAATGAGAAACTGTACTTTTACAAGCAAATACTTTAGAATCCTTAGTGTTTACTCTAAGGTCATTAAATTGGAATGAAGTTCAAATTCTAGAGGAATGGACTTTAGAAGAAGTCCTTCACCAAGACTAGGTGTTTCTCAAACCGAACCCATTCTTGCTCAAAGATTTGATAATGGTAGCATTAGAATTCAATTTCCCAAGATAACTGATAGAAGGCCAATTGCTCCAAACATAAAAGATTATTTCAATAAGATGAACATTTCTTTTCCAAGAACTAGTCAAGACAGTTAAACACCTAAAGAAGCTAATGAAAGAGATAATACTTAGTCAAAAACCCCAGCTGAGTTAGTAAGACTTAGAGGTTTAGATTTTCAACCACCTATTTTAGAACCAATTTATCAACCTCAACTAAATTCTCCTTCTTATTCACAAATCAATGAGTTAAATACAATAAGTATAGTGGAACCATTTGAGATAGACAAAGAATTTTTATTCAAAAAGAAATGCTTTGAAAAGGAAAAATTACTTCAAGACTTATACTGAAAAGGAAACTTATTTAATAAGAACCATATGGTATAATGATATGCAGAATAGACTTAGAAAAAGTGTACACTTTTAAATGGTTTGCCAAAAACTTTCGCCTAAATAAATGTTATCATGTTCAACCAATTAAGTCATCAAATCGAAAATGGGAAACTCAATAAGGATCAACTATAGGAACTCATCCTTGTCTTCAAGAAATAGATATTAAAGTTCAAAATGAGATAATAAAAATGCTCACCTTTTAAGAAAATTACATGAGAAAACTAAGATTTTAGTAATATAAAAGCGTAAAATAATTATACAAATCAAATTTTACATATAATTAGTCAACAAACTGATAGGATAGAAAACATGTTAGTAGAAAAACCAAATAAGGGAAAAACTCCATTAAGAAATTCAAAAGAAGAACCAACTATATCAAAATCTATTATTGTATAACTTATTTATCCACCAAGATTTATTCTAGATATTCAAAATTTTAAGTTTAGTAAAAGTGAAAATTTGCTAGAAGAAATTTTAAACAAACTAAGTAAATTAGAAATAGGAAGAAAAAAAACTATCAATATAATTAATGAAGACATTGAAGATTTTACAAGTCAATTTTCTTAAAAGTTAGACGTTAATAAAATACAATAAAAAATGAGAGTTACATCAAATAAAAAATCATGTTATTTAAGGCCCTCACCACAAAATATTATGTATGAAGAAAAACCTTATATAGATTTAAGTAAATTTTCTAGGAAGGAATATATGAATGGACTATAGATGGTCAAGTTGAATATCAAATTTTAAACATTTTAAATCTAATGATAATAGCATCAAATTTTTATAAATAATGTGGAAACACTAATCAAAAGATTATAGAAATTTTAGTAACAAGATTCAAAGGTTGGTAGGAAAATTATCTTGATGATCACTAAGGCCAATTTATTTTACATGTAAAGAAAGAAGTAATGAGAGATAATGTTTTATATCAAATAGAATATGCTATTCCTACATTAATATATGTTATTACTAAACATTTTATTAGAGATCTCATTTAATTTAGAGAAAGAAATGGTTTCATTCTTGAAAATCTTATGTGTCCAACTCTCAATGATTTTAGATGATATAATGATGTTTTCTTTGCTAAAGTATTTTTAAGAGAAGATTGTAACAACAATTTTTAGAAAGAACGATTTATATTCAGTCTTTTGAAACTATTTGCAAATAAAGTAAAAGAAAGAATTTATCAAAATTATAATCTTATTTCAGATTATTCAAGTGTTTCTTTTGGTAAAATAATTAATATGGTCAATTTAAAAGGATTAAGCTTATGCAATAGCTTAAAGCTTAAGTCAAAGATTCAAAAGGAAAAAGGAAGTCTTAGAAGGGAATTAAGAGATTTTTGTTATCAATATGGTTTCAGAAAGATTCAGGCTCCATCTTCAAAAGTGAAAAGGAAATATAAAAAACATAAATTCAATAAACCATATAAGAAAAAAGATTACAGAAGGTATAAAAAACATAGACCTAAAAGAAAATCGTTCAAAAGAGAAGTCAAATGCTATGAATATGGAATGAAAGGGCATATAGCACCAAAATGCTCAAAAAATAAAAAGATTAATGAATTAGATTTAGAAGATGAAGTTAGAAAAGAATTATACAAAATTATCAATGAGCAAAGTACAAAAGATAGTGATTTAAGTTATGAAAATTCTGATTGTATTTAAAATTTAGAAATAATTCAGATACTACAATAGAAGAATTTGATTCAAAGTATTGTCAAGAAGATATTTTTTCATATAAACACCTAAATGTTATTACCAATGAAGAAAAAAATCTTTTAAAAGTAGCTTATCAAATTAAAGATTTAAAAAACAAATAGAACATTTACTCTAAATTAAAGAAATGTTCATGAACAAAAAAGAAGATTCCAATAATGAAGAAATCTATTCTTTAGGAACTATTTATAATAATTTTCAAAAGAAAAATATTCAATAACTATAAACACTCTTCAAAATTAAATCAATAAAATAAAAGGAGAAATCAAGGAATTAAAGATAAAATATAATAATTTAGAAGAAAAGGTTGAAAGATATGAAAATGAGAGTTCAAAATCAGAAAAAGAAGAAGAAATTCTAGAATCAAGAGAAGAAGATAAAGAATATGTTAATTTAATTAATAAAATAGATATTAAAAAATGGTATGTTAAAGTAATATTGTCTATTCATAATAATTTTAAAATAGAAGTAATAGCTCTTTTAGATTCCAATGCTAATCAAAATTGTATTCAAGAAGGATTAATTCCTATGAAGTTTTATGAAAAAACTTCAGAAAGATTAGTTTTAGCTAATGATTCAAGACTAAATGTTCATTATAAAATTCCTATAACTAATATTTTTTAAGATGGAATTAATTTTAAAACATCATTTATCTTAGTAAAAAATATAAATAATGCAATGATTTTAGGTACCCCTTTTCTTACTAAGTTATATCTGTTTCAAATAACTGCTAAAGGATTAAAAACTCAAGTCAAGAATAAAAAAAGTAGTGTTTAAATTCATTAGTCCAATGAAAGGAAAAGAAGTCAATTTATTAAAGGATAATATGATTGGTCAAATTGAAAGGAAATTAAAGCAAGTTAATTTTCTCAATTAGAAAAACTATAAACTAAAGAAAAAGTAAAAGCTTTACAAAAAAGTTTTGAAGAGGAAATTTGTTCAAATGTTCCCAATGTTTTTTGGTCAAGAAAAAAGCATATAGTTAAATTACCATACATAGAAGGATTTGTTGAAGATAGAATTCTAACTAAGGCTAGACCAATTCAAATGAATCATGAATTATTAGAGTTTTGTAAGAAGGAAATTCAAGATCTTCTAGATGAAAGGTTAATTGGAAAGTCTAAGTCTCCATGGTCATGCTCTACCTTTTATGCTCAAAATTATGTTGAAATTGAAAGTTTATTTGAATTTGTTAGAAATTTTTGGTAGTTCAATATTTTGATTGATTGTATCGTGCAATTTTATCTTGTATTTATTTTCTGTATGGATTTATACGTATGAAGTTTTGGTTCTTGGGGTTGCTAACTCAATGGTAGAATATTCGGCTTTTAAGTGCGGCTAGCATCTTTTATACATTTGCATGAAGTAAGAGATTCGTTTAGACCCTTGATAGAGTTTGTAAGACCACGACTGATCCTGAAAGGACTGAATGGAAAAAATAGCATGTTGTATCACTCCTAGATTAGTAATCAATTATAAGCCTCTAAATACAATGCTCAAATGGATTAAGTATCTAATTCCTAATAAAAATGATTTATTCAATAGGTTGTCAGGAGCAAGAATTTTCTCAAAATTTGATATGAAATCAAGATTTTGACAAATTCAAATAGATGAATCTAAAAAATATAAAACTCTGTTTACAGTTCTATTCAAACATTACGAATGGAATGTAATGCCCTTTAATTTAAAAAATGTTCCTTTAGAATTTCAAAATATCATCAGTGAAATCTTTACTCCATATACAAGTTTTTCAATTGTATACATTGATGATGTTCTAATTTATTCTAAAACATAGATCAGCATTTTAAACATTTAAATATCTTTTTTAACATTATTAAAAGAAATAGTTTAGTAGTATTAGTGAAAAAGATAAAATTGTTTTAAACAAAAATAAGATTTTTAAGACATAATATAAATCAAGGTTCCATAAAACTAATAGAAAAATCAATCGAATTCACTTAAGAATTTCCTGATGAAATAAAAGACAAAAAGTAACTTCAAAGATTCTTAGGCTATCTTAATTATGTATCTAACTTTATTAAAAACTTAAGAATTAAATGTAAGCCATTATTTTAAAGACTAAAGAAGAAACCTGCTCTACGGAATAATGAAATGACTAAAGTCATTTAAGAAATTAAGAAAGAAGTAAAACATTTACCTTGTCTAGGTATTATCAATCTAAACTCAAAGTTAATAGTGGAAACTGATGCTTCAGATATAGAAGATTCTATGAGTTCATTTTAGTATCAAATTGTTCCATTAAGATGAAGATAAGGATATTACTTATTCAAACTACAAGATTAAAAGAGTTTTTCATCTAAAGCAATAGGGTTTAGCTCCATGGAATACCAAAATGTTTTCTTAATCATATGATCTTCCAGTATACAATTACTATGACTACATCAAAGCTTGGGAAAATATATTTCGTGTAAAAAATTATTCCCACTTATGATTCATTCAATTCAATACTACCCAAAAAGACTTTCTAGCATGGTTTACAAATTGGTTCAAAAAATTTAGGCCATTAGAGAAAATTCTCCTAATAGAATTATTTCAAGGACTGAAGATATATTGCAAAAATATTGATCAATCCAATTTTTTCAAGTTTCTTAATTTTGCTGCAAAATTCAATTTAGGTTGGATGGCAACATAGACTTACATTTTAGTGAAGAAGAATATGGTCAACCTTATGTTTCAAGAGCTTATAGAGTAATAACAATATGGCAGATACAAGAACTGTTCAAGCATACTTTGATAAAAACAAAAAAGGTATTTACTTATACAAGTGAATTTTTAAAAGAAAAAAGTCAAGTTCAAGCTAATCTAGTAGGGACTTAAGATCCCTCTGAATATAAAAGAAAAATATTTGAAATTGCTTCAAGATTATCAAAGGAAGATAGTTCTGATAGTAATGATCCTGATCAAAATGAGGATGATTGTTATGAAATTAATCTTTCTTAATATGATTAAATTGTTCAATAATTAATTTTGTTTAATATGTGACAAGCATATTGTGTGATTTGTTCAACCAAAAACATATTTGTTCAATATTAGAAAATTTTAGGATGCTTTGATCAAAGGGACTTAGGTATAAGGATTGCTCCAGGTCATAACAAAAGAAATATTCAAATTAAAAGATCACCATCACCTATTCTTTACTATAGCTGTCATAACCCTAAAGGAGGTTTAGTAGGATTATCTAAAATTCTCGTATCATGTGTGCACCCATGATTTGAAAATCATCTTATAAGTCAGAGATTGTAAGATTCTAAACAATTAGTCACTAAAGTTTTTATTTATTTATTTAATTAACTTACGACCACAAATATGTAACTATGGATATCCGATAAGCCACAGTCTATCAGAACTGTAGAGAATTGGTATCCCCCACCAAATAATAGGTATAGGTAGTAAAGTTCTAAAACTCAAACTTACTAAAGTCACAAAATTTAAATGTAGTATTAATAATTATATATATATATAATAATTCAAATGAACCATGTAGTCTATCCTCAGAGTCTAACTTCTATGCATCCTAATGTTGACACTCAACTCTCAGTTCTTACCTATGCTCGATCATCTAGCAACCTCTAAGAGAAAAGTATTGGGAAGTAAACTACAAGAGCTTAATGAGTTATCCCTCGTACTATACTAGCAATCAAGCTATTAAACAGTTTATTACCAAACATATGAATGCATGAACAAGTAGTATGCCATAGTATATATGCAGCTGACCGATGCTGCATACAACATTGGATTTAATACTCTTTGAAGTAAGGGTTAGAGATGCATCGGCACCAATCACAACTGGGCTTTAGCACCTGAGTTTTCAACCTTATATCATTATATATATAAATGAATTCCCTGTTTCACAAAAGTAGGTTTCTATTTCCAATAGTCAATAGTATACGAATATCTACGTTTAGCGGTGAGGTAGCCCCTGCAATCCACGCTCACACCCTACAATGGTGGTCTCTAGACGCGACCCCCAGCCACCCATAGTTAATGTTTTCGGCGCTAATAGAACCCACGAGCTAAGGGTAAGGTCTTGTTGTACCAATACTCCTACACTGTACTAATCAAATCATGTAGGAATCCATCCTTCTAAGGCCCTTCATTACCAACTGCATGAGGTGACAACCGGAACATTATATGCAATGTTCGTGCTCTATGCATGATCCATTTAATTTTAGTTGGGTTGAATATGATTAAGTTAATTTATGAGGTGGTCAAACATTATTAACAAATCATTTAAATAATGCAACAATCGATTATATAACCAAATCTTCAACTATCATATTTAACAGTATTTTGCATAGTAATCAATCAATATCAGTCACATGCATAACCCGAACCCCCATGCATCAAGTTATTAATATTTAATTCATATGCACTAACTATAAGCACAAAACAAGTATAGAGTCATTAGGAGTACTCACTTGGTCATAAATGATGTTAGAGATTGTAATAGTCCAAAGGTAAGTCGGTCTCAATCTCAGGATCACCTAACATTAGGGGAATATGAAAAGTAATAAGTTTAGGGATTAAATAACTAAACTAGTATACTAAATTGTACTATTTACTTAAATCGATTATTGATTTATGTGAAATCATCGATTTGAGCTTTGTATCAAATCACGTATAACTTTTTCGTTTTAGCTTGGATCGTTATGAACATATAATCCATTTTGATTATTTTCGAGCGTATTGTCTCGTAGCAAGGTTCGTTTTGGACGTTATGACTCACAGTTTGAATTGTGACATAAAAATATCACAAAATTTATTATTTTAGTTTAAAAATTATAAAATACTAATTTTAGCTTTTTCTTAATATATTTATGATTTAATAATTATTTAAACCATATATTTAATATTTTCATTATTTTGAGCATACTTTTCCTATTTTTGCTTTATTATGTAATACCAATTTTTATTCTAATATCTTTTATTTATTATATTTCTAATAATTGTATATTATGTACTATTACTTATTATGTATATAATACATACCTAATATTTTTATCATTCTAATTACTATCTTCCAACATCAATTATCATTTAAAAATGTCTAAATTCATCCTAAATTATATTTTACACCTAATTACCCTAATTTACAAAATTAACTTAAAATTTATTATTTTCACTATTACTTATTTACTACATAATTAACCTAATAATTACATCTACCCTAAATGCTACAAGTATCATACTTCATCAGATTTCAACATCCTAAAATATATAATTATTCACTAAATTAGTAATTAACTATTTAATTACTTAATTAATCCTAAATTACCCATTTTATGTCTCATTTTAAGGCCTAAAAATTATCTAAAAATTTCAAAAATTAATTTTTGAAAATGGGCTTCATTGCAATATTCTATATCATCTAATTAGTCTACACAAAAATCTTATACTCAAAACTACACTCCTAAGGTCATTTATTTCTAAACCGAAACATGTTCGGTTTTGCATGATTTCTTAAGGACCATATATCACGGGACATATTTTCATCAAAATAATATTTTTCCTAAAAACTATATACAAAAATATTCCAAAATTATTCAAACTTACGGGATCATTTTTACTAATATTTTTTTGGTTTACTTATAATTTAAGCTTTATCGGATCTTTCAGCCGATTGAAACCTTGAATTACTAGTTGTGGGGCTTCCATTTCTACCCCCTTTAAATAGCTAAATGTGCAGGGTTTACAACAGCAGACAAAGTACTCAAAAGAAGGAAAAGAAGCCATCATTCACTATTCGGCTTTTTGGCAAAGTTAGTAATTGAAAACTTTTGTAATAGACAAACAACTATTCAACTACTTCTAAAGAACAAGGTAAAAGAAATCACTATTCAAAAGACCTCAATTATTCAATTAAAACAATACATCATGTCAACTGTTCATCAAAATGGCTGACAAGCAACTATTCAAGATAAAAGAAAGCAATACAAGAATTTAAAATAGAACGTAAGCACTTACCTCAACAAGCGATTACATACTTGTATAAATAGAGATAACAGTAAGCGAAGGAGATCACGTGAGAAAAAAGCCATAAAAAATCCCTCTTATAATATTCTAAGTGTTTTCTTAGCGTATATGTTTAGATTCTTGTGTAACCTTTCCTTTCTCGTCATTTTCCTAACTTGTATCAAAGAATTCTCTCAATAATATTGTAAGTTTTTACTACTCATTTATTAAAATTATCTTTGTTATTTCGTTACTACTATTTTTATTTTTATTATGTACAATTTCAAAAATTATATCAACTATTACAAAAATCAAATTGTAATTTATAAGTTCAAAATAAAGTGTATACAACATCAAATTGATCGCTTACAAAATATTATAGAAAATCTCAGCAAAAAAGAAACTTAAGATAAATATTTAAAAGCATGTTTGAAATATTATCAAGACTTAGTTGAACAAAAAAAAAAAAAAAAAGATTACTTGCTAGTAAGAGATTAGAAAAACATTATCATTAGAAAATATCAAGAGTTTGTTATTAAAATAATGTCTCAAAATAAATGAATTTGTCAATTTTATAGAAAGTTTTGAATTAGAAGAATAAGACAGGAATTTTCAAATTCAAATATATCATCAACTTCAAAATTAAAATCAAAATAATCATTAAATTATATATTCAATCCTATCCACCACTTAGGATCTTACTAGATATACGTATATGCAGATATTTATACTTTTAGTATACTATTATGGCACATACTTATATAAATGTACATGTATTTATACTTAGTTTTTACGTACTTTTATATACGTATATATGTGTATATTTACATTTTCTTAGTAAAATTTTAAGGGAATTTTAATATATTACGTATATATGCATATACATGTATATTTTCAACTTTGCATGTATATGTATAAATACTTATTATTTCATATATGTTTATGTATACACTATGATAAATGCATATATATATATATAAGGCCTATATGTATATATCTATATACCTATAGCTAACTAACCATATAACATGTACTTACATATATCTATATGTACACATTAGTATATTTACATATAAACATAATTTCCAAAAACTTAAGATTATGTACACTAAAAGCTAATACATATACTTAGAATTATAATACAATATACTAAAATACATACTAAGTACATTAAGAATAAGAATATACAAAAATACACAAAGAATATACCTTTACTTGTATTAATATATATATTGTTGAGAAGTTCCCTCTTTATCCTCCTTATTGATGTTGTAAAGTAGGTAAGTGATAGTTTAAATATGAGAGGAATGGTAGACAAAAGTATAGGGAGAAAAATTGAAATGGAAAAATGGAGGGGAGAGAGAGGAAATGGTGGTTGGATTTAGGCATATATTTAATCCAATTACATTTGTAAATGTGTGATAAATGAAGAAAATTAAAAAATTCTCTAGATAATCTAGGTGTCCATAGCAACAAAAGAGAAAAAAGAAGAAAAAGAAAAAGAAAAGAAAAGGAAAAGATAAAAGGAATTAAAAGTGTGAAAGTAACATGTTGACTTTTAGTCCACATTAGATTAATAATTTAATAATAATATTGTGTGCATGTAACAATTATAACTTAGAAGGGAAAAAAAGAAAATAAAAAGGAAAAATAAGGAAGAAAGGAGAAATATGGTAATAAATAAAGAAAATAAAAATTTTAATTTTCTCTAAATATTTCTAATACTATATATCATATTAATAACAATATATGTTATGATTATAAAGAAAATTATAAGATATAAATTTTAGATTGATTATATACTACATATACAACAAATAAATAATAAAATTAAGACCAAATAATTAAATTATATAACAATAATTTATTTACATATTCATAAAGTTATTCATAATTATAAGTAATATTATCAATATTGTAAATCAATTTAATACTCTTAAGTTTATTAGTTTTTAGAAGATATATTTAGTCGTTTGTTAACATTTTATGCGATTAAGCGTATCGATAATTATATCCAATTAAGGTTTTATTTTCATAAAAGTAAAGTTGTACATTTATATAATTGAAGTTTTAGTTTTGGGGGGTTTTATTGTATTCAAGTTTGATTCTATACTCAAAAGGCTAGATTTGTGGAGTTTATACCCTTCCGCTTTTACAAAAAGTTTCGTCCTTAAAACTTTATGGAGATAGTTTCTTATGAAAACTCTTTTCATCATTCATAAGCAAGCAGCTTACATATAATTAACAAGCTTCTTATCAATACCTAACACATGCCGATAAACATCATAATAGGTCTATACAACATATTTCATATACATGATCTCCACATACCAATTGCATTAAATCTCTAGAGTTCCTCTATAGATCACTAGATTTCTTCCTAAGTTACTCACTTCTGATAGCATTCAGAAATATCATGACCATTCTTTCTACAATTATTACACATTAAGGCATTCTTCTTTTTAAAACACCATTTCACTTTGTGTCTAGTCTTTCCACAGTAAGAACATTTTCCTTTTAGCTATGGACAATCTTTTAGGCGGTGATCTTGGTTACATTTTCTAGCAGCTTATTTGGTATGACTTCTTTGTGATTGGTTTATTCACTTGCTATTCCGATGCTTCATTGGGTTGTTTTTCACTCTTATTAGCATCATCTATTGACTCTTTAGTTGATTTAGAGATTTCCTTATTTTTCTCATTTTTCTCTTCTAGGAATCCTTTTCTTACATATTCTATCATTCTTACTCTTTCAACAACTTCATTGTAAGTCTTTAATTGAAATTCTTTCAACTTAGTTCGAGTTTATTGATCTAACCTTGTTACGGAAACTTACATGTGAAATTGATGACTAACTCTCGATTTTGGACAAGTAAGATGCATCAATCTCTTAAGCTTACATTTATATTCACTAATACTCTGATTTCCTCTTTGCACTAAGAGTTAGTCTTCCTAAAGTGGGCTTTCTAGAATACATTCCTTTTGAAATTATTTTATAGATATACGCCAAAAGATACGAGGGAATAAGGTTCCACTTGAATTTAGCATCATCTTTTAGCATAAAAGTCTCATATGTTAGTTTCAAGTCTTACAAAATTTCATATACTTCAAATGACAGCTCAATTCGAGATAACCAATCTTTTGCTTCGAATGGATTATTATTCTTACCTACAAAGAAATCATTAGCCTTAACAAAATTGGGGAATGCTTTCCTTGGTAAATATGATTCTCCATGGTTATCCTTTGAATGCTCCAAACTACTTTGGTCTCTTGAGGTAAGGTAGGTATCATGATCCTTTTTACCATCCATAATCCTATCAAAGTAATATTTGAACACATAAGTACTACTTATGTACTTAGATCATCAATCATCACTTTTAAATACTATCCTACAAATCATTGATTACACCTTTTCAATTATTTTAATTCTTTCATCAGAAATAGATTTCATAATTTACAAATTTTCAAACTCACTTTCATCAAATATCTGATTCAATCATTCTTACATCATTATAATTTTTCATTTCATAGAGGTGATAACCTTTCAATCACCATTTGATTCCTACATATCTTGTTCAATGCTACATTCCTTCTAGTTGTATCATGATTAAAATTTGCACAATATCTCATAGTTCATTCTTATTAATCTATTAGGTTAATAGTTTATATTCGCAATCCTACTATCACAACATTTTTCTAAATCTCTAATCATACAATTTGAATTCTCCATTCAAATTGTTATTGCCATCTTTAAGGATTAGAACTTTTAGTTATATATTTGAAACATTCTAATACACTTAGTGTCCAGTATACACTTGTCCTTAAGTTAGTCATTTAAGGATACTTATTTTCATATCGCATTAATAACTTCTCACATCAATCATACATCTTTTACATAATTCTTATGCATTACAACTCTAAGGTAATTATCCTTTGAGACCTCATATAATGATCCTCTTCATACTACAATCACCCAAAATAATAGGAAAGATTCATGTCCTGGTAATGTCACCTCATGCTTCAAACCGTTCAAGCTGATCAACTACTAAATTAGATTTGTGATTAACTACAGCAATATAATTTTCAAATTCCATCTATGCTATTAAATTCCCAATTCCAAATGTTATTGGAACCACTAAAACTAATAAGCCTCTAATCAATGCACTTCGTACCTTTAATACGAAATTAAAGTGTCCTTACACTCTTGATCTTCGACACAAATATTTCTTCTTAATTTAACAGAATTAAGGACATCTCTTTTTTGTTCCCTTTTGAACACTTGTTCCTTACATCTTTGGTTTAATGCTTTTAACTTATAATCATAGGCCTTTTTGAGAATAATAACACCAATGACATCTAGATTAAGGAGGAGTTCAACAGTTAGTAGGTAAATGTACATATAACATAGACAAGAGGCATACGGGTGATACTAAATGTAATATATGATCTAGAAATCTTAGTCTTTTAATTTTTACTCTTAATTCTACCTAAGTTCTACCCTATCTCACTATTTGGTAAGTTTCTCTTATATCTGACAACCTAAAGCTCTTATACTACTTCTGTTAGGACCTTATAAGGGGCCTAGTATGATTACATAAAATTTTCATACTACGTATATAACCACGATATGAAAACTACTTTGCAAGTCAGATTTTGCAAGACTCTAGATAATTAATTGTAAGAGTTTCTAATTTTAAATTTATTAACTCATTGTAAAATATAAAAAAAACTATGGATATCTCATATTCTATAGTTTCTCATAACCGTAGAGATTCGGTATCACCTATCAAATGATAAGATCAACGAGCAAAGGTCTAAAATTTTAGCTCCTTAAAATAAAAAATCTAAGTATAAGAATAATAATTACATGTAATGTTTCAAATTAGCTATACAAACTATCTTCAAATTCTATCTTCTAAGGTATCACAATACTTGAACTCAATGTACCGCTCTTAACCTATACCTTATTACCTATTAACCTACAAGAGAAAACTATTGGGGAGCAAGTTACACGAGCTTAATGAGATATCCCTCATACTATACTAGTAAGTAAATTATTAAACAATTTATTAACAAACATATGATCGTATGAACAATCACTATACTAAACAATATATGCGGTTAACTAGTGCTACATACAACATCAAATTTTAATACCTTCTGAAGTAAGGATTGGAAATCCATTGCCACCCATTACAACTAAGTTTTAGCACCTAAGTTTTTAACCATAAATTTAAATTTTGTATCTTATGAAATACATTTTCATTTCAAAGAAATCTAGTAGTATAGAAAATCCTAAGTCTATTGATAAAGAGGTCCCTATATCACTCATGCCCTACAGTGGTGGTCTTTAGACTTGACCTCCAACCACCCATGGTTAGTGTCTTGAACACAAAGTAAACCCATGAGCTAAGGGTAAGGTCTTATTGTACCAATCCTTCTATAATGTACTAATTAAATCATGTGGTAATCCTATCCCTATAAGGCCCTTCATTATTATCTGTGTGAGGTGATGGCTGAAACCTGATATGCAATGTTTGTGCTTGTGCATGATCCATTTAATTTAAGATAAGTGGAATATGATCGAATCAATTTATTAAGTGATCAACCAATATCAACAAACCATTCAAATCATGCAAAGATCAGTCATACAATCAATTCTTTAGTTACTATATTTAACGATATTTTTCACAATAAGCAAATAGTATTCAATCACATGCATATTCATGAACCCCAACCATCAATTTATTACTATATAAAATATAGGTGCACTAACTATAAGTATAAAACAAGTATAGAGTCATCGGAAGTACTCACTTAACCAAAGTTAATATAAATTTTAGTAATCAACAGGTAGCTTACCTTCCTAATAAATATTTCTTGATAAATAGAAATAAAAAAAAAACCCAATAAGTATCTAGACGTAGTATTAAATGACCTAACTAACACTGCCATGACCCGAAGGGGCTAGTCATGGCAGTCGCCGTATATTGTATAAAGGATTGTAGATTGAATTCCTTTACAATCGATGACTCTTTAAATGATACATAAGGCTACAGCTACAGCTACAGCTACAACTAACAACCAAGAGTTGCACATAAGTAATATCATTTCATGATAACAATAATAAAATATAGAAACATAACACATAATCTATTTATATAAGAATTTATAAATATAAAGTCTTTAGAGCTTTTAACTCAAACTAATATTAGTTTATCACATGTTCAGATCTATAATTTAGATAAAGAGTCATGTGAACACTCTGAACATGTCCTACTCCCACATCAACCCCTAGATGAACCACTAACCTCGGGCATGCGACAGCCTGACTCCACAAATAACTTTGCCTACGAAAGAAGACTAAGGATATAAGCTAACTAGCTTAGTGAGATAATCCCCTTAACCATACAACAATCAAGTTATACAATAATTAAGTTCAATCAAATGAATGCATGTCAACTAGTATGCCAAACAAATATATATAGGTGACTAGGTACTATATGCAACTTAAATTTAACGCCTTCCGAAGTTAGGGTTGGAGATACATCAATACAGTCAAATCCGGATATAATACTAGAACTTATCTTATAATGAAACTTCGCTTTTCATAATTAAAATATAATGGCATATCCATTATTAGTTTTATCAACACGAGTTCTACATATAATTATGAGTAGGTTCATGCAACCCTCATTTACCCCTAAACGGAAGCCTCTAGACTCAACCCTTAGCTAGGCAATTGGTGCCTCCAATGCCTAATAATCCCACGAGTCAAAGTAAGGTCATATCACATGTGTACAACGTATGAAATTTATAACAATCAAATAATTAACCCACGTATGGTCTCTCACTATCTTCGTGTAATGTGACTGCCGGAATTAGTTATCCAGTATATGATTATGCATATTTTAAGTTAACTTTTTCTAATCAAGTAAAATTAGGTCTTATTATTCAGTGATCATTCAAAGTCATAAACAATCAATTCTTAGTTAATCTACTATATAACAATCAATACATTATTGTAAATAAAAGTAAATTCACCATTAACAACTAATTATCATCCACAAGCATAACCCAACCCTATTTAACATTCCATTATTGATCATAACTTATATTCACTAACTACAAACACAAACAAATATGGAATCATGAAGAAAACTCACTCAGCCATAGTCAACTCAGAGGTCGTAATAATCTGGTGACAACTTAAGGTCAATATTAAGATCACCTTAGAATAATAACTAGTATTGTAATTTGTAAGGTTTACTTCACCTAGTTACGCGAAATTATCGATTCGAGTTTTTTATCAACTCACGTATAACTTTTTTGTTTTAGCTCGAATTGTTATAAACTTATAGTCCATTTTGATCATTTTTTAACGTATTTTCTTGTAGCAAGGTCCATTTTGGACATTGTGACTTATAGTTCGAATGTTGATATAAAAATATCACAAAATTTATTATTTTAATTTAAAAAATTAAAAAAAATTAATTTTAGCTTTTCCTTAATATATTTATGATTTAATAATTATTTAAATCATATAATTGATAATTTTATTATTTTAAGCATATTTTACCTTAGGTACTTATTTTTGAGATTTTAGACCTATTATTATTATTATTATTATTATTATTATTATTATTATTATTATTATTATTACTGTTATTTTTATTATTTATTATTTTCTTATTATTCATTTCTATTTTACGATATACATATATATATATATGTACTTATACTATATTTGATTAATTTTACAATTTACTTTAATTAGTAATTCCTAATTTACGGTAATATATATATATACCTACTCCTTCCATATTTATGAATTTATTTTATTTAGTAAATATTATTATATCATATATACTACTTAATATTCAGTATACTACATATATTCTATATGTTATACATATATTTACGCCATATGTAGATATATATATATATATGTGTATACAAAAAATATAGCTTACATGTATATATGAATATATAACTACAAAATACCTGTATATACTATACGATTACAAATTCTTATATATATACATATGAAAATAAAGCTTATATACATATATACATACATAATCATTTTCACGTGTACAACTATATATATATATATATATATATATTTATTTTGTATAAATAGTAAGTACTTACTTGATATATCCTTATGTACACATTCAAATATTCATGTATTTTTATTTATATACATATGTATACTCATATACCGTATATTTTACCTAATATATATATATATATATATATATACATGTCTACATACATATATTTATACATACATATAAATATCTTATGTTATCTACTTATGCATACATACATGTATATGTAATGAAGTATTTAATAAAATACAATACAAATACTTAGTATATACATGGACATACCATATAATATACATATATACCACTAACATAATCATACTTACCTTATTATATTTGTATAAATCTTAATTTTTCCTTCTTCTTTCCCCCCTTCTTCTTCTTCTTTTTCTTTTCTCTTCTTAATTTTCAATTTCATATGTGTTTGTGCATGATAACTTGTTGGGTTTTGTTTTGTTTTTCTTCTTTTTTTTTTTCTATTTTGAAAGTTTCAAACATCCCACATGTAGCTGCACTTAGATTATATAAATTGCAAAATTAATCCAGTAGATTTAGCATTTATGGAGGCAAGACAACCTAATCCCTTTGTAATTGATTTTTGCTTGTAATTGTAACACTTGGACTTAGAATTATATCATGTGGGTTGCTAAATTCTGTTTTTTTCCTTTGATTTTCAAGATGTGGTAGTAAGGAGAAGAGAAGAAAAGAAAGAAAAGAGAAAAAGAAAGAAAGAAAAAGGAAGAAAATAGAAATTAAAAATAAATATATGTAATTTTTCTAAACCTAAAAATCATAAATTAATTATGGAATTTTAAGAAAATTTATTAATTTAAATGGTACCCATTACAATTATAATTTTTATAAGTTATTGTAAGGATTTCATTAAAAATTTTACGTGATTACATGATTTAGTCTATAACTGCAATCGACTACAATTATATCACTATCAAGTGATATTTAATTATTTTATAGGCTTAAAGTTATAATTTTAGGGTTTCAATCAAATTCGGGTTCAATTTTAGTTGATTGTACATAAATCAGATTTAGGGTTTTAGTATGCGATTTAAAGTTTCGATCAATTTCTAAGGTTTTTATTATTGGTGTTATGTTCGATTTATTAAGTTTCATAATCTTTTATTGTTACTAACCTTATTGACTCATTATACGGTTTAGGACATTCGAACTTAAATTAGGGTTTAGATTATTGATTTTTTAGGGTTTACGTTCTTCCCCCCTTCAAATAATTTTGTTCTCAAAACTTGAGATGCATACTTGGTTCTACAAATATGTACGAATATCACTTTTTTACTTCCTCTTCCGTTCCCTGGTTGCTGATTCTCATTCATGGTTTCTCTATAATACCTTAATGTAACGAATCTATTTATTCCTCAACTGCTATACTTTACTGTCTATAATCTTCATTGGGTGCTCTTTGTATGTCAAGTTTTCTTGCAGTCTTATCAGTTCCAACTCAATGATACAATTGGGATCGGGAACATGTTTCCTCAAAATTGACACATGGAAAACGTTGTGAATTCCCGACAGATTAGGTGGCAATGCTAATTGGTAAGCTAGATTCTCGACTCATTCTAAGACTTCAAATAGGCCTATATATCTTAGACTTAGTTTCTCTTCGGCTTTAGTATGATGAATACTCTTGATTGGTTTTACTCTTAAATATACATGTTCTCCCACTTCGAATTCTAATTCTCTTCTCTTTAAATCAACCCAGCTCTTTTGTCTATCTTGGGATTCTTTCATTTTCTGTTTGATCATTACGATTTTATTTGCTGTTTCCTAAATTAGATCTAGAACTATTGCAGCTTTCTCTATATCATCCCAGAAAAGTGGAGATCGATACTTTCTCCCATATAAAGCTTCATAAGGTAACATTTATATGGTTAAGTGATAACTGTTATTATAATCGAACTCGACCAAAGGCAAATGAGCATCTCAACTTCCTTTAAATTCTATAATACATGCCCTTAGCATATCTTCCAAAGCCTGAATAGTCCTTTCAGTCTGTCCATTAGTTTGAGGGTAATATGCTGTATTGAATTGCAGCTTCGTTCCCATCACTTTCTGTAAACTTCCTTAAAATTTTGATACGAATTTAGGATCTCTATCCAATACAATTCCTTTTGGAACACCATCTAGTCTCACTATCTCCTTTATATATATTCTTGCCAATTTCTCTAGAGAAAAAGTTTTATTAATTAGTAAAAAGTGAGCTGATTTGGTAAGTTGATCAACAATTACCCAAATCACATCAAAACCAGTAGCTATTCTTGGTAACTACTCACAGAATCCATAGATATCTTATCCCATTTCCATTCTAGAACAAATAAGGGTTGTAGCAATCCCCTTAGTCATTGATGTTCAGCTTTCACTCTCTGACAAGTTTCACACTTAGGCACAAAATCAATTACATCTTGTTTCATTCCATTCCACCAGAAATTCTTTTTCAAATCTTGGTACATCTTTGTTCCTCCTAGATGTACAGTATAGCCTGAATAATGAGCTTCACTTAAAGTTTCTTTTTGGAGCTCCTCATCATCAAGTACATACGATCAATTATTCATGTGAAATGTGTCATGTTCATCTATTCAAAAATCAGTGTATTTCCCACTTCCCATTTCTTTGATTCAATTTAGTACCGTATCACCTTGCTGTGCACTTCTAATTCTTTGCATCAATGTTTGCTCTATCACCAAATTTGATAATTTAATATTTTCTTCTTGCCATGAAAGCTCCAAATTTAATCTTTCAAACTCTTTAATTAACTCTCTCTGATCAATCAAAAGAGAAGTGACTTCTCCATAATTCTTCTTACTTAAGGCGTCAGCAACCGCATTTACTTTGCTTGAGTAGTAGTTAATTCCCAAATCATAGTTTTTTATCAACTCAAGCCATCTTTTTTGTCTCATATTCAACTCTTTTTGAGTAAAAAAATACTTAAGACTTTTATGATCTGTAAAAATTTTACGTCTCTATCCATATAGATAGTGTCTCCACAACTTTAAGGCATACATTACAGCCGCAAGTTCCCAATCATGAGCTGGATAATTTTGCTCATGTGGTCTCAACTGTGTCGAAGCATATGCAATTACCTTTCCACTTTGCATAAGCACACATCCCAATCTGTTTTTAGAAGCATTACTAATATAATGAAAGGCTCATCATCATTTGGTAATATAAGGATCGAGGCGGAAACTAACCTCTTCTTCAACTCTTAGAAACTCTTTTCTTGTTTTTCACCCCACTCAAATTTTACATTCTTTTATGTCAATTAGGTGAGTGATCTTGAAATCTTTGAGAAGTCCTTAACAAACTTTCTATAATATCTAGCCAGTCCAAGAAAGCTTTAAATCTCAGTCACTATCTTTGGTCTTTTCCATTCCACTATAGCCTTAATCTTTTCGGGATCAACTGATATACCATCCCCTGTTATGATATGTCCAAGAAAAGATATTTCCTTCAACCAAAAATCACACTTAGATAACTTTGCATATAACTTGTATCTTTGTAAATTCTACAACACCACTCTCAAATGTTCTTCATGTTGCTCAAATGTAGCAAAATATACCAGAATATCATCGATGAACACAATTACGTACTTATCCAATAAAGGTCTAAACAAATGATTCATTAGATCCATGAATGCGGTAGGAGCATTCGTTAGACCAAAAGGTATCACCATAAATTCATAATGACCATATCTCGTCCGAAACACTGTCTTCAGAACATCTTTCAACTTAATTCTTAGCTGATGATAGCTTGACCTTAAGTCAATCCTAGAAAAGATACTTACACCTTACAGATGGTCAAACAAATCATCAATCCTTGAAAGTGGATACTTATTCTTGATGGTCACCTTATTCAACTCTCCGTAATCAATGCAAAGCATAAGTGATCCATCCTTCTTTTTAACAAATAAAACTAGCGCTCCCCATGGTGAAACAATTAGCCTTATAAAGCCTTAATCCAATAACTATTGTAATTGCTTGTTCAATTCTTGTAACTCAATTGGAGCCATTTTATATGGAGCTTTAGATATTGGCTTAGTTCCTGGAATCAAATCAATAACAAAGTCGATCTCTCTTTTCAGTGGTAATCCAGGTAATTCATCCGAAAATACTTCAAGAAATTCATTCACCACTAAAAATTCTTCTATGTTTGATTTTTTAGAATCGTTATCCAAAGCATTCAACCAACCAACATCCGTGATGAATTTTAGAGTACTCAATTCTTGTTCTCTTGATGCTACATAATTCCATTGAAATATAGCTCTATTTCCTCCTAAAGCTTCAAGCAATACTTGATTTTCTTTACAGTTGACAGTAGCTTTCACACTTGCCATCCAACTCATCCTTAATATTGCATCGTACTTCTCCACATATAGAATGATCATACCTACTTTACTGTCAAAGTTTTGAATCTTCAAAGGACATTCTTTCACCATTTCTCTTGTAATTACTACACATCTTATAGGATTTCTAACTCCTAAACTCGAGTTAGTAGCAATTGCAACTAATCCCGTTTGCTTTACTATTCCTAGAGCTATGAAAGAATGTATAGCTCTTGTATCAAACAAGGTATAAACTGAATATCCAACTATGTCACCATTCCCTGAATCATAAAAGTTTTAATTCTTATTCTCATGTTATAGCTTTATAAGTTTTCATTTACCACTTCTATTTACTTATTATTATTCAACGATTCATATACTATTCATAATAACTAAAGCAATTTATCAACGAGAGTTTGGAATACATACCAGCTATCAGCTCGTAATCTACAAATTCTTCAGTCTCTTCGGATACTTCTAAATCTTCTTTTACATAGTCCTCATAACTCCAATTACCTTCCAAATTGTATACTCTGGCGGCATTTGCTAGACCTGGACATGTGATTCCTACATTTGGTCCTCTAATCGCTCTTCTAATGGCCGAAAGTCCAACAGCTGGTAACGGTTAGGTAACCTAAGCATTTGCAGTTGTACGTTATGGACAAGTAGTAGAATAGTGTCCAACTTTGTGGCAGATGAAACAAGTAACTACATTCTTTTTAGGGTAATCTATTACCCGATGTGAGCTTTCACCACAATAAAAGCATTTCCCTTGTTACTAGGAACAATCTCTAGGATAGTGAGTCCCTTTACACTTCCAACACTTTGATCACAAACCTCCTCATCTTGTTACTACTATTTCCATTAGGCCTTTCGAAAGGTCTCTTCCTAAATACACTTATCTTGCATTTTCTTGCATCATCGCTCTACTTCTTTACATTGTCCCACACTCATGCTTTTTCCACCATATTAGCAAAATTTCTTAGCTCAAATTCCATAATCCTTCTTCTCATGTCGGAATCAAATCCCTTAGAAAAGATTTGCATCTTCAATCTATCACTCATTTGATATTCAGGTGGTGCAAACTGGAACAACTTGTTAAACTCTGCTTCGTACTACTCCACAGTATGCGTCCCTTTTGTGATATCTAACAAATCTTCACTATACTTCAGCCTTAAACTTCTAGTAAAGTAATACTCTAGAAATTCATGTCAGAAAACTACCCAAGTTACTGGCCCTCTCAAATTCCTCTGTTTCGATTCTCACTAAGTTCGTACTTTCATTTTCAACATGTATGCACCATAGGTAAGCCTAAGATGCAGTGCAATCTTGAATGCCTCAAATGATCTTTCAATTTGATGTAACCAATCTTCTGCTTCATTAGGTCTACTAGCTATACCCTCAAAATATTTGTTATACCGTATAAACTCTGGTAAGAGACTATACTATTGCTTGAGATCCATAAGTGCTTGAAGCATTATTCCTGTTGGTACAACTGGTGGTGGTAGAGGTGAAAGTGGTAAAGGAATCTCTGGGTTTACTATGAAAGGTGGTGCTTGTATAAGTGGCATTAGCTCCCAAGCTAAATATGTCCTCAATAGTTCATTCTATGCATGGATAGCTACGAGAATTTCATTTGTTTTGTCTTGAGGTCTTCCTTGTACAGGTTATTCTCTTTCTTGGGCAAGTTGAGCTTGCTTATACATTTACGTCTTCTATGTCTAACTTAACTGAGAAATTCATTACCAATTTCTAATTATTTAGTTATAATAGTCAACTTTATTCAAAATAGTTGTAGAAACCACCAGTACAAAATGAAGATAACACATATGGATATATTCATCACAATAATAGTAACAAAGGCTATAATCTTTCATTTTTTTATTAATATAGTAAGATTACATCTATGTAGTGGTCACTTTTAACGAGTGAAACTCCATTGATATATATACAGACTGAATCAAAATGCAGAGTTTTCAAAGTACAAAAGAGCTCCCATAATACATAAGTCCTCACCATACATAAAGCTCTCAAGTACATTAAAACTCTCAAAATACAATATAACCTCTCTACATGAAATCTCTCAAAATACAAAATGATTAGTCATGATCCTAATATGTACAACAAAAGGAGCACACATGATCACTCTAATACTAATAGCCAAAACAACATACAACTTAAACATCCTCAACATCTCTCAATGTTGAGTAGAAGGTCCTATAGCTGTATTGTCCTCCTATCTACATCCCGGAAAAGTCAAACCAATACTGGAATATATGCCTCAATCCTCACTAGGGGTTTATCGAGTCTACTCTTTCGACAGCCAAAAACCAAATGGATCTGGTATGATGGTAAGTACATCTGAAGGGTTACCACCTACTAATACTATAGGTGGAAGTCCAGGGTCCACTTGATAATACCGAAACTCATCAGTTGGCAGTATTTGTTATAATGGCTCAGCCTATATAACAGGAATATCTAAAGGTAATCCAAGTCCATCAAATCAAACCATTGTTGAAGTACACGAATATCAATTCCATGGGCATGACCATACCACAACTCCCTGTTGGTCTTTACGTCGGCTATAGCCCTAATCTGGTCTTAGGCAATAACGAAAAAGTGGTTTACATGATGATCTACAGCTAAGGCTATCCCATGTCCAACAATCCTACTATGTCCAAAGGATAGTGGTAGTGGAAGAGAATCAGCATCAACCAAAAAGATCAACTCCTATGGTCGGTACTGTCCTCTGACTCTAGATTATAAGTCATCTTCTCATCAGTAAAGAAACGATCGATGGAGGCAAATACCTAATATTTCCTCCTATCAATCCAATAGGGGCTCAATCCCCTGTACCAAGTAGATAGTACCTCATTGACAGTACGAAGTTGGCCAACTAATGCCAAATCCTCACAAGCAATCCTAAGTCGACACCTATAGACCTGTAAGCTCTCCCCATCTCGAAGAATAAATAAGGCAAAAGTAGTCCACAGCTCCAACTCAGTCCTCTAAATCAATAAGGCATAAATTTACTTTTATAATTTCTTTATTGCAACTTTTAGTATGTAAATTAAAGCTTAAATGCTTAACCCAGTTCTACACCTCTTAATCTTCCCAAATAAGTTATCTTACTATCTAAGGTCAAGTTTTACTTAACTTAGTTTGAGTCATGCTCTGATACTACCTAACTATTATGACCTAGGGGGGCTAGTCGTGGTAGTCACTGTATATCGTACAAATGATTGTAGATTGAATTCTCTTACAATTGATGATGCTTTATAAGATACACAAGGCTACAACTACAATTAACAACCAAGAGTTGCGCAAGCATAAGTAATATCATTTTATGATAACAATAATAAAATATAGAAACATAACACATAATCTATTTATATAAGAATTTACAAATATAAAGTCTTTAAAGCTTGTAACTCATACTAATATCAGTTTAGCACATATTTAGATCTATACTTTAGATAAACAATCATGTGAACACTTTGGACACGTCTTACTCCCACATTGACCCCTAAATGAATCACTAACCTCGAGCATGCGACGGCCCAACTCCACAAATAACCCTGCCTGCGAAAAAAGACTACAAGGGTATAAGCTAACTAGCTTAGTGAGATAATCTCCTCAACCATACAACAATCAAGTTATACAATAATTAAGTTCAATCAAATGAATGCATGCCAACCAGTATGCCAAACAAATACATGCAGGTGATCAGGTACTATATACAACTCAAATTTAACGCCCTCCGAAGTCAGGGTTAGAGATACATCGATACAGTCAAATCCGAGTATCATACTAGAACTTATCTCATAATGAAACTCCACGTTTCGTATTTAAAATGTAATGGTATATCTATTATCAATTTTATCAAAATGAGTTCTATATATGATTATGAGTAGGTTCACCCAGCCATCACTCACCCTTAAATGGAGACCTTTAAACTCAACCCTTAGTTAAGCGTTTGGTGCCTCTAATGTCTAATAATCCTACTATCCAAAGTAAGGTTATATCACACGTGTGTACCATACGAAATCTATAACAATCAAATAATCAACCTACGTATAGCCTCTCACTACCTCCGTGTAATGTGACTGCCGGAATTAGCTATGCAGTGTATGATTATACATGTTTCAAGTTAACTTTTTCTAGTCGAGTAAAATTAGGTCTTATTATTCAGTGATTATTCAAAGTCACAAATAATCAATTCTTAGTGAATCTACTATGCAACAATCAATACATTATTGTAATTTATAGTAAATTCACCATTAATAACCAACTATCATATACAAGCATAACCAAACCCCATTCAACATTCCATTATTGATCATAACTTGTATTTACTAACTACAAACACAAACAAATATAGAATCATTAGGAAAACTTACTCAGCCATAGTCAACTCAGGGGTTGTAATAATCTGGTGACAGCTTGGGGTCAATATTAAGATCACTTAAAAATAATAAAAATTTGTAAGTTTGGAAATTTAAAGCTAAACTAGTATCGTAATTTGTAAGGATTACTTCACCTAGTTATGCGAAATTGTTGATTCGAGCTTTTTATCGAATCACGTATAACTTTTTCATTTTAGCTTGGATCATTATGACTTATAGTCCATTTTGATCTTTTTTAGCGTATCTTTTCGCAGCAAGTCCATTTTAGATATTCTGACTCGTAATTTGAATTGTGATATAAAAATATCACAAAATTTATTATTTTATTTTAAAAAATGAAAAAAATATTAATTTTTTCTTTTTCTTAATATATTTATTATTTAATAATTATTTAAATCGTATAATTGATAATTTTATTATTTTAAGCATATTTTACCTTAGTTACTCATTTTTACTTATTTTTGAGATTTAATACTTATTATTATTATTATTATTATTATTATTATTATTACTATTATCATTTTTATTTTTTATTATTTTCTTATTATTCATTTCTATTTTATGATATACATATATATATATGTACTTATACTAAATTTGATTAATTTTACAATTTACTTTAATTAGTAATTCCTAATTTACAGTAATATATATATATATATACCCACACCTTACGTATTTATGAATTTATTTTATTTAGTAAATATTATTATATCATATACACTACTTAATATTCGGTATACTACATATATACTATATGTTATACATATATTTATGCCATATGTAGATATATATATATGTATACATAAAATATAGCTTACACGTATATATGAATATATAACTACAAAATACCTATATATACTAGATGAATACATATTTATATATATATATATATATGCATATGAAAATAAAGCTTGTATACATATATACATAATACATATATACATACACAATCATTTTCACATGTACAACTATATGTATATATATATATATATCTATATTTATTTTGTAAAAATAGCAAATACTTACTTGATATATCCTTATATACACATACTTATATTCATGTATTTTTATTTATACACATATATATACTCATATACCGTATATTTTACCTATTAGAAAATATATATATACATGTTTACATACATATATCTATACATACATACATATATATATATATCTTAAGTTATCTACTTATGCATACATACATGTATATGTAATGAACTATTTAATAAAATACAACACAAATACTTAGTATATACATGTACATACTATATAATATACATATATATCACTAAAATAATTATACTTACCTTATTATATTTGTATAAATCTTAATTTTTCCCCTTCTTTTTCCCCTTCTTCTTCTTCTTCTTCTTCTTCTTCTTCTTCTTCTTCTTCTTCTTCTTCTTCTTTATTTTCAATTTTATGTATGTATGTGCGTGATAACTTGCTAGGTTTTGTTTTGTTTTTTTTTTACTTTTTCTTTTATTTCAATGTTTTAGACGTCCCACATGCAGCTGCACTTAGATTATATAAATTGCAAAATTAATCTAATAGATTTAGCATTTATGGAGACAAGACAACCTAATCCCTTTGTAATTGATTTTTACTTGTAATTGCAACACTTAGACTTAGAATTATATCACATGGGTTGCTAACTTCTGATTTTTTTCTTTGATTTTTAGGACGTAGTAGAAAGGAGAGGAGAAGAAAAGAGAGAAAGAAAGAAAGAAAAACGACGAAAATAGAAATTAAAAATAAATATATGTAATTTTTCCAAACCTAAAAATCATAAAAATAATCATCATGAATTAATTTTGGAATTTTTTGAAAATTTATCAATTTAATTGGTACCCGTTATAATTATAATTTTTATTAGTTATTATAATGATTTCATTAAAAAATTTTCGCGATTACGTGATTTAATCAATAATTACAATCGACTACAATTATATTATTATTAAGTGATATTTAATTATTTTATAAGCTTAAAGTTATAGTTTTAAGGTTTTAATCAAATTCATGTTCAATTTTGGTTAATTGTGCATAAATCAAATTTAGAGTTTTAGTACGCGATTTAAGGTTTTGATCCATTTTTAGGGTTTTTATTATGGGTGTTATATTCAATTTATTAAGTTTCATAATCTTTTATTGTTACTAGGCTTATTGACTCATTATACTGTTTAGGATATTTGGACTTAAATTAAGGTTCAAGCTATTGAATTTCTAGGGTTTACAAACACATTATCTATCTTATGACTCTCTTTTTCATTTAAGTATTAAATTGCATGTAACTTTTTCATTTTACCTTTTATCTTTACATTCTTATAGTATATTCTTATTTAGTTCAAGCGTACTTCTTTAATGATAAAGTTTGATTAAAATTTATAGTGCTATTTCACACTATTTAACTTATTTATTGTGATGATTGGAAAATCTTATTTTATCGTATAGGTAATAATATTCAACTTAATAAATGTTATAGAGTTCAAATTTTCTCACTTTTCATAAAGTTTATATTAGTATAGTGTTATATTATAATCTAATTGTGATTTCCACATATAGCAAAATAAATAATAGCATGCCAAGATAAGTTAGATAAAGTAACAAAGCTGGGTAGAAATATTGGAATCGTATATGTAAATAACAGAAAACTTTAGTTCAATTATATTATAATATTATTCTAATATTATATTCTATGTATATGTATACATATTTTCAATTTATTTCTTGTAATTATATGATTTTATCTTATTATTATTATTATTATTATTATTATTATTATTATTATTATTATTATTATTATTATTATTATTATTACTACTGATTGTCATTATCATTATTGTTTTATATTAACATATGTCCTCATTACATATAAAAGCATATCTTCTTCAAAATGTTTTAACTTTTAAGTATGGGTGTATACGTTTAACATTTTCATCTTTTAAAAAGCTTTGTGTTGTACAATTATATTTTACCCGCATTTTAGAATATGTATTTGTCAGTTTTGCTCTATAGGAAATTTTATATATACACTTGGCTGGAGTTTTATCCTAATTATTTATTTATATAATCATATTACTTAAATAATATAACCTATTTATTGATATCTCTTGATTTTCTCTTAAATTTTAAATCCAAAATAACATTTTATTTTAACTTTGATGTTTATGAACTTATACTCAATTTTTAGTATTTTCGAATGTACTTTCATGTAACGGAATTCATTTTGGGCATTAAAATACGTTTTTTTTTCAATATGGGTATAAAATGTCTTGAATTTTATTGTTTTGACCAAAATAATTTTATTTATTAATTTTAATCTTTTCTTTATTATTTTATGATTTTGTCAATTTCTAAATTTCATGTTTTTATAATATTTTATTTTTAAGTTCAATTGATATAAATTTCAATATTTCTTCATTTTAAAGCCAAATTTACCATTTTCATTAATTTTTTTATTATTGCAACTCTTCTTAATTAATTAATTATTATTATTTTGTAATAATTTGGTTCTCTCGATTGTTTTAGATAAGTTGTTGACATAGCATGTTCCTATTTGTCCACATGGCAATTTGTCGATTTTTCCTTTATATATATATTTCTTAAATTTTGTTTTATTATTATATATTTCTACATTTTATTATTATTAATTAATTAATATTACATAGGCCTTATTTTCTTTTATGGGTTTCAACCCAACCTATGTACTTATATATATATATATACATATAGATATTTTTATTATATTACATTAAATAAATGTATTATATGTATGTACTTATACACATATACGTATGTACATATATGTTCTTACTTATATTATTATACTTAATGTATTATTATATGTACTTACATATATATGTAGGTATAAGTATGTTATACTAATATAATACATATAGCTATACATGTATAATAAATATATACATATATTTATACTTCTAGTAAATATTATGATATGTACATATATACATGCACAAATATATGTACACGTATTTATTCTTAGTTTTATATGTACTTTCATACACACTAACACACATATGCACACACACACACATATATATATGTATATTTATGTTTTCTTAGTAAAATTTTAAGGGAATTCTAATATATATATGCATATATATGTATATTTTCGGTTTTGCATGTATATGTATAAATACTTATTATTTCATATATGTTTTTGTACACAATATGTTATATGTATATATGTATATATATATAAATATATATATAAGGCCCATATGTATGTATCCATATTTATATATATATATTGAATATATGTGTTTGTATATGTAAACTCTAGGAAAAACAGTAGTTGAACCTTAACTCGAGTCCGAGTGTTTTAAACTGTACAATAAGTCGATAAGACTAATAATAATAAAAGAATATAAAGTTTAATAAATCAAATATAACACCGATAACGAAACCTTCGGAATTTATCAATACCCTAAATTATTTACTAAAACCCTAAAACTAGTTTATGCATCATTAATCGAAATTGAACTCAAAATTGCTCAAAACCCTAAAATCATAAACATAAACCTATAAAATAGTTAAATATTACGCAATAGCAATAAAATTATAGTCGAATGTAATTTTCGACTAAATCGCCTGTTTGTATGAAATTGTAATGAAATTACCATAATAACTTATAAAAAATTATAATTGTAACGAGTACCAGTTAAATTGATAAAATTTCACAAAATTTTGAAAACTAATCTACGAGGAGATTCGCTATAATTTATATGATTCGAAAAATTACACATATTTGCTAATAACTTTCATTTTCCTTCTCTTCCATTTCCAATTTATCTTGTTTTCCTTCCTCATTTCCAATTCACATCCTTTCCTGCGTGAAACATGAATCAAAGTCAACAAATTAAGACAAAAAAAAATCAACAGCTACGTGAACAAGCAAATTACCATGTGTTGATATTATTTTGTCTTATTTTTATTAATGTAAAAGTTACCTTAGCTTACAAATTAAGCCAACCTCACGTGAGCAAAGGAAGCCATATAAAATTTGGAAAAACAAGAAAGAAAAATCTGCACAAACACACATCCGGCGAAGCAAACCGTAAGGAAAAAAGAGAGAAAAAGAAAGAAAGAAAAGAGAGAAAGAAGGAAGAAAAAGAAGAAGGAAAGGAAGAAAATAAATAAAAACTACAAGGTAAGTGAATTATTTTAGAAAGTATATATGTATATTATAGTATACACATGTAGAATTATAGTATTTGTATGGTATTTTATTGTATTTTTACATATAATACTAATAATATATGTTTATATATATGAATACCTAAATTTAATTATCTGTGTAAATATAAGATTGGGTTATGTATACATGTATGTACATAAGTATATAGTATGTATTATGTATTTTTTTTATATACATCTATACATTTAATTAGTAATTTACATAATTATAGTATAAATATATATGTATGTACCGTAACTTTATATATATATAGGTATACATATATGATTATATATATATATGTGTAGTTGTATAGTATATAGTGGGGTATTTTTATAAGTATGTATATAAGATATATGAAAAAATATATATATATAATAGTATACGGCATATTATGTATGTAATATATAGTATACATATTTTATGATAAATACTATATATTTTATGATAAATGATAAATACTATATAAGTATATATATATATGCCGAACATATATATATGTATTTATAGGTATGTATGTCGAATATATATATATATATATATATGTATGTATTTATATGAATGTATGCCGAATATATATATTTATATATATAAATATATGAATATGTGTATAAGAGTATGTTTTAAATAAATACATATACATATATAATACGTGTAATATATAGTGTATATATGTATATATGATACAGTACTTTAAGAATTTACAATAACATAAACCATAAATTATATATTATAAGTATAGGAATATATATATATATATATGTATAATCGTGAGGTACATAAGAAAAATAAGAAAATGAGAAAAATAGGAAAATATACCCAAAATAATAAAAATAACAAACATATGATTTAAATAATAATTAAATTATAAATATATTACGAAAAAGCGAAAATCAATATTTTATAATTTTCAAATTTAAATAATAGTTTTTGTGATATTTTTGTATCACAATTTAAGTTATGAGTCACAACATCCAAAACAGACCTCGTTACGAGAAAATACGCTCGAAAACGATCAAAATGGACTATAAGTTCATAACGATCAGAGCTAAAACGAAAAAATTACACGTAATTCGATAAAAAGCTCGAATCAACAATTTCACGTAACTAAGTGAAATAAACCTTACACATTATAACATTAGTTAGCTTTAAATTCCCTTGCTTACAAATTTTCCTTATTCTCAGGTGATCTCAATATCGACCCTAAGCTACCCACCGACTATTATGATCCTTAAGCTAGCCATGATTGACTGAGTTTTTCCTTATTATTCCATACTTATTTGTGCTTGTAATTAGTGAATCTAAATTATGATTTATAAATGAATGTGTATGGTGTTGGGTTATACTTGTGCATGGTAATTATTGTGAATGATGAATCTACTTTAAATTTTAATAATGTAATGTTTGTTGCATAGTAGATTCAATAGATTGATTGTTTGTGACTTAGAATGATCACTGATTAAATATTACTTAACTTTTATTCGACTAGAAAAGTTAACTTGGATCATTCATAAATCATGCACTGCATAACTAATTCCAGGTAGTCACATTACATGGAGGTAGCGAGAGGCCATACTTGGGTTAATTATTGATTGTTATTGATTTCGTACGGTATCCACGTACGATATGACCTTACCCTTGTTTGCAGGATGACTAGGTGTTGGAGGCGCCAACCACCTGGCTATGGGTCAAGTCTAGAGGCCTTCGTTTAGGGGTGAGTGAGGGCTGCGTGAACCTACTCACAATCATATGTAGAACTCATTTTGATAAAGCTGGTAATGGATATACCATTACATTTTAAATACGAAACACGGAGTTTCGTTATGAAATAATTTCTAATATGATACCCGGATCTGATTGTACCGATGAATCTCCAACCCTAACTTCGGAGGGAAATAAATCTGAGTTGCATGCAGTACCTGATTACCTGCATATATTTGTTTGGCATACTGCTTATTCATGCATTCATTTGGTTGAACTTAACTGCGGTATAACTTGATTGCTGTATGGTTGAGGGAAAATATCTCACCAAGCTAGCAAGCTTATACCTTTGTAGACTCCTTTTGCAGGCCGACTTATTCGTGGAGTCAAGCCGTTGTATGCCCGAGGTTAGCATTCTCTACGGAGTTAAAGTAGGAGCTGTTTGAGGACAGAGAGTACTTTTGATTAAATGTAGATTTGAGTATGTAATTTTTATATTAGTCTGACTTTAGACATGTTTCAAACCCTATATTTGTAAACTTTTATATACATAAATTATGTGTTATGTTTTCGTTATGAAATGATATTGCTTAAGCTGGCGCACTCTTGGTAGTTAGTATTAGATGTAGCCTTATGTATCTTATAAAAGGGTCGTCGATTGTAAGGGAACTCAATCTACAATCCTTTGTATGGTATACGATGATTGCCACAACTAGCCCCCTCGGGTTGCAATAGTATATATGTAACCATCTCGAATTTAGCTATTTAAGACTAGAATTGAGTTATTGTACTATAAATAACTTTATGAGTTAATAAGGCTGAGTAAGATAACAAAATTTATTAAATTAAGAATTTGAATATAGTATAACTAATAAAAACCTTAGAATTTCAATCAAAATCTAAATCGCATACGAAAATTCTAAACCCTATGTACACGTAAATATTTAAGATTGAACTCGAACTTAACAAAAGTTTTAAAACTATAACTTTAAGGTTATAAAATGAATAAATTTATGTCAACAATAATAAAACCTTAAATGAATATAATAATCAATCAATGCACATAATTGCGCGAAATTTTAAACGAATACTTTGAGATAACTCTTAACTATTATAAACATAATGGATAACAATTTAATAAATAATTTTTATAAAATTTCAAATACAATCCTTTTATTATTATTAAACATAAAATTTTATAATGTTACATTTGGAATTTTGGTTTTTAGTTATTCCTTTTTTCTTCTTCTTCCTTTTTTTTTTCTTTTTCCTTCCTTATTGTTCTTTTCCTCTATGTGTTTGCTTCTTTTACTGAATGTGAACAGCAGTAGTAGCCCATATGTATAAAAAAAACACATGGTGGTGGTTAAATGAATGAGATATGGGCCTTGCCAATTAAGGATTACATTATATCTTAATCATTTTTTTTCTACTTTTGACTTTTGACTTTTGACTTTTTCACCTCCTTTCTTCTTTATGGTTGCTGCTTTTGTTTTTCTTTCCCAACCTCTAAGCATCTAAATTCAAAACTAAGCGCAACTTCCCTTTGCAAACCATGAAAACCTCTTTCCCATTTCCTTCTTATTTTCTTTTGGTAATTCCTTTCCATTTCCAATTCCATTAAGTAAAGTAAGAAGAAGAAGAATCTTGGGAGCACAAATTCAAACCATTTCAAAGGAGATAGTATTTAGTATGTATATTATATTTATTTTGTAATAATTATTTAGCGATATTCTATCATGTACATGTATTTTGTATCCATTATTTTTGCAAAGAGTAATCTCAATACATGTACTGAAGTTTATGAAAAGTTAGAATTATACCATGTCTATGAGTTCACATATTACTATTTAGATATAACTATGTGTACATATATATTATACTTGATTATACAATATTTAGTACAAAGGATTTGGGTATATGTATACATATATATAGGCATGTATTATAGTATATATACTATGTATTTTCTCTATATATATGTATAAATATGTCATCAAATATGTATATGTATATATATATATATATACGTATATGTATAGGTATCGCCTATATATGTATATGCATATAGAATTCATAGTATATATTTAGGGTATATTATTTAATTACATAAGTATAAATAAGTTAAGGTAAAATAATTACATAAGTATATGTGTATGTATAAAATATGTATGTTAAGAGTATAGTATATATACAAGTATACAAGTATACTTAATTAGTATATGTATAATATATTATAATACTAAATTAATAAATAAAGTAAGATAACATATATATAATTATGCAAGCTGTGAGTGTAAAAGAAAGAGAAAGATAGATTAATTTGCAAAATTTAATAAAATATAATAATAAACATAATTATATAGATGTTATGTAAAATACTAAAATAGAAAATTTTGAAAAATATAACAGTTCATGAAAATGACACATGGCATCTTCTTATGCAGCTACGTCATCATAAAACAAAATTTAATGGAATTCATAATAATAATAATTAATTAACTAGAAAATTATTAAAATAGCAAAAATGAAATAAATAAGTATTATACCTTAAAAATAGCAAAATATGTAAATTTTAATAAACTAAACTTAAAAATAAGAAAATTACAAAATATAAAAATTTAGATATTTATTAAATCATAAATATGTAAGGAAAAGCTTAAAATAGTAATTTATAATTATTTAAGTCAAAATAATAAAACTTGTAATATTTTTACATTATGATGGAAAATGCGACCCTGATACGAGAAACTATATTCAAAAACAATAAAAATCAACTACAAGTTAATAAAAATTGAAATTAGAATGAAAAAGTTATGCATGACTGAAAGTTTAAGATAATTTGAAAAAAATAGGTGAAATATTTAAGTTATACTATATTTATGTCGTACTTGGGTTGTAGTGAGAAACTAAGTAAACAATAATAGATATTTAGTTAATCGATAAACTTAGTTTTTCAAAATATCTATAGATTCATTTATCTTTTAAATACCCAATTATTAAGAATTGGAAATCGTAAAGAATTAGAGAGTGAGCATTAACCTAAGTGAGGGAATTCTGATGAGCTATTATTATTTGATTGCTGCTTGATGTTGTGAGTTGATTACTGGTTGATATTAATTGTTTATTAAATGACTGATTGCTTTGTCTGCTATCATTTGTATGCTCGCTTCCTTAAAATGGAAAATATAAATATCTGACAAAAATAACTTGTTATACTTATGGCATGTCTATGTCTTAATGGTATACTGACGAAGAATGCTAACTTTGCAAATTTTTGAGAAAAGTATTTTTAGAAAATATTTTTTCAATCTTAAATATATTTTTTATGATTTCTATGAAGGGTCATAGTGCCCATGAATGATATTTTTATCATTAAGGCAAAACTAACATAGTATCTTTAATTGATTTGCGAGAGGACTTACATGTTTATGCCCGTGGGGCCTTAGATATATTTAATAGCTACAGGACTTACTTTGTGTGCTTAAGGAGCCTTAGATATGTTTGGTAGATGACCCTAGTTGGAGTTTACCTATATTGACTGCTGCTTCTTGGCTAAGGTAATAGTTAACTATCTTCTAGAGAGATAATGCCCCTAAGTAGCCTCTTGTAGTTAAGTTAAGGTGCTCCGTACGGGTAAGTATGAAGGATAATCGACGTGTAGATGACATAAATATGTTGCTTGTATTCATCGCACTTGCATTCATTTTGTATGTAGATAACTTGAATGTATGCTACTAATGGTTGATAACTTGCTTGAATGGTAGTAGTGAAGAACAAACTCACTAAGCTGTAATTTACTCATTCTCCTATAGTTTCTTTTATAGGTTCTTTTAAGTAAGGATTGGGGAAAATCTTGAGAGCAAAGTACAAACCAAAAATAAGTTTCATAATGTTAGAGTTGATTGAAATGTATATAGTTGGTACAGAAACAATTTAGGTAAAAAATACTTATATGATAGGATTATATATAATATAGTAATTTTTGTAAATTATTAAATTTTTTTACCTTATGTTAGTATTTGGTAGGGAATATCGATTTTTCGCAGTTCTGGTAGACTGTAGAATATCAGATATATATAGTCACTTATATTTTATAGTAAGTTAATTAATTAAAAATCGAAAACCTTAGTAACTAACCATTTAGAGTTTTATAATCTCTAACTTGTAAGGCGGTTTTCACATTATGGGTACACACATGATATGAAAATTTTAAACAATTTTACTAGGCTTCTCTTAAGGTCATGACAATATATGTATGTATATACCTATAACTAACTAAACATATAACATGTACTTACCTATATTTATATGTATACATTAGTATGCTTACATAAAAACATAATTTCCAAAGACTTAAGATTATGTACACTAAAAGCTAATCATAGTAGGCGTTGTATATGGCATAAAAGACCGTAAATTGGTTCCCCCTTTAATCAACTACCCTTTATACAACATACAAGACTACTATAACAATCATTTACTTAAGAGCATATAGATAAAGATAATACCATAGCACAACTATATGAACATAAGATTTATAAAATATTATAACTATTATAATTTTACAGCATTCATAGTCTTAAAAGACTAGTAAACATTCTACAGTAGTAAAGAGTCATTAAACTAAGTACCGCATGACATAATGCAAAATGTTATAAAACTATAATAAAAGTCATACTATACATCAGTTCACTTTTCTCTCACAATTTACATACATATCCCTAAATACTAGGCTGACCTCGGGCATGCCTCGACTAGGTGTAACAAATAAGTCCTCCTGCATCAAAAGTCTACAAGAGTGTAAGCTTATTGAGCTCAGTGAGGTATCCCTCAACTACATAGATTACGCAAGTTAAACAAACATTAATTCAAACATATAAACGCATGATCATGTAGTATACCGTATAAATATATACAATTAACCAGGTACTGTATGCAACTCAAATTTAACGCCCTCTAAAGTTAAGGTTAGAGTATACATGACACCAGTTAGATCCTAGTATTATACCTAAACTTGTTTCACTACGAAACTCTACATTTCGTATTCAACTAAAAATAGTCAATTTGTTTAATTGAAAACTAAGTTCTAGGTATAATTGTGAAACATTTTAGTTAGTCTAGTAATTTGATTAAATCGTAAAATATCTTAAATTGGTATCGTTAGAATCTAAATTAAGGTCCCTATTTGATTATTCTAAAATCCTTATTTTACATACCTATTAAGTATATTAAATTTTATTTTACATATAGGGTATAAGGATTTTATTAATAGTTTACATTACGGTATTTTTTTTATATAAGGGTTATTATCCTAAATAATGTATATATATTCTTATTCTAATTAATTCCTTATTTCTCTTTTCTATATGAATCTACCCTACATTTTAGAAAGTCCTAAAATAAACAACCCTAAAACCCTATCCTAAACCTTATTTCTTATGTTTTCCTTCCAACCGCAAATGTATTTCCCTTAGCCATAATTTCTTCTCTCTTTCTCTCTCTCAACTCTCACTCTCTCTTCCTCACCTCATCATTTCCAGGATCATTACTTCTCTCTCTTGACACAATCTTCCCTTAACCTTCCTCTGTCTTAGCCTCACTTTGTCCCTTTTCTCAATCCAATTATGTACACCCATCCCATTGTCGCTTGCTTCCTCATTTTTTTTTTCTTCTTCCTTCCCCCACCCCCCTAATTATTACTCACTAACCCCACCTCACCCTCTTAATCTTGTTTTTTCACCTGCAAATTACCAGAAGCTTTATCCCCTATTCTTTTCTCTTCCTCTCATCTCATTTTCCCTTTTAATAATTTTCACCCCCATTCTACGCAAAGGACCTTATTTTCCCCTAAAGGTCTCTCATTGAGGATTTTCGAATAGTCTCCATACTCCAATTTTGTATTTTGGTAAATTTTCTTTTGTTAATTATTTTGAAATTTATTTAAATAAAAGTAATTTATGTATTTTTGTGTATGATAGGTTCTCATTCGATGTCAAACCGCAGTTGTTTGGTGATTTCGTCTCAATTTAAATTTACGGGCCATTCCGATTTCATTTTCGGTACTGTATACATAGTGAATTAGTTATTATTATTATTATTATTATTATTTTAATTATTATCTTTAGTTATTAGTATGAAAATAAGTATTCGTTAGTATTTGATTAGTGCTCTTAAATTATTTGATTATCATGTTATGTAATATTATTTTATATAAAAGTTACCGTTAGATATATTTTATCATAATTCGGAATATTGTTTATATATATATATATATATATATATGTTAGGGCCAAATTTCTATTTTCTATTGTATTCTAGTTGGGTCACTCTTTTCTATTTTATTATAGAGTTATATTAATATTCGTATTCTCTACGTAAGTCCCAAGTGTTGATTTGATGTACTATGATACTATTTTATTATTAGTATGCTTTATTATTGATATTGATGGTATTGTGATCTAAGTATTCTTATTACATTAGTATTATGAATGTATAGCATATTATATTATGCATAGTATGTATGTTTTATATATCGACCATTATTATATCATTCCTTACAAAATTCTACAAATTGTACTATTTTTCGATTATGTATGTATTGTTTTATTACCATATCAATTTGATAATCTTTATATTATGATACTCTAATTTTGTGTCCACTTTATATTTTTCTTTTATATATATAGATATATATATATATGTACAACATACTTTATGATTTACAATAGATAAGTAATCTTACATAACTATATCAACTTTTTGGCTTAATTGTATTACATTCTATTTCTATTCTGGAATTATTACTTGATTCGACGATTCCTTTTAGGACGTTGATTAGATAAATCATAGATTTGTAGATAACTTCTAAGTAGAGCTTAGTTGTAGAATGCTTAAAGGTTAATGTGTTATTTGTTTTTAATTTAGATTCGTAATTTTCGATTTCCCTTGTTGAGGTCTGAGCTCTTGTTCGAGTTATGAAATTGGACTCCTATTTTTGATTGTGGAGCAATTTTAGGTATGTAGTGCTTGTTGTTTGCTTATGTAGCTAAGTTAGAAATGATCTAACTGAACTAACCTATATTCAGCCTAATCGATCTTGGTTACTAATTATGCTTAACTTGCTTGCTCTAGGGGCCTAAAGTAGCAGATCCCTAGAAGGGCAACTGTTGATCATGTGCAAGGTTTCCCTAGTAGACTTTCACATGGGACGATGTAGTTAGAATATTAAGTTTCTAAACTTTGGATTTTGAGTGGAAATGACTTAAAGGAAAACATATAATTATATCTACCTATGTATGTAGATAGAGATTAGGTGTGATGGGGTTATGTGTCACGACCCGAGGAGGTTAGTCATGGTAGTCACCGAATACCGTATAAAGGATTGTAGATTGAATTCTCTTACAATTGATAACCCTTTTATACGATATATAAGGCTACGACTACAACTAACAATCAAGAGTACGAAAGCATAAGTAATATCATTTCATGATAACAATAATGAAATATAGAAAAATAATACATAATCTATTTATATAAGAATTTATAGATAAGAAATCTAAAGTATTTCTTAAGTCAAACTAGTATTATTCAATTACATAATCAACTCTATAAACTATCATAAGTATACTTTGATCACGTCCTACTACCACATTGACTAGTGATGAACACTAACCTCGGGCATGCGATGGCCTGACTCCACGAATAACTCAGCTTATGAAAGAAAACTACAAGAGTATAAGCTAACTAGCTTAGTGAGATAATCCCCTCAATCATACATCAATCAAGTTATACAATAATTAAGTTCAATCAAATGAATGCATGTTACTTAGTATGCTTAACAAATACATACAAGTGACCAAGTACTGCATGCAACTTAGATTTAACGCCCTCCGAAGTTAGGGTTGGAGATACATCAGCATAGTCAGATTCTGGTATCATACTAGAACTTATTTCATAACGAAACTTTGCGTTTCGTATTTAAAATGTAATGGTATATCCATTATTAGTTTTATCAAAAATGAGTTTTACATATGATTGTGAGTAGGTTCATGCAGCCCTAACTCACCCCTAAACGAACGCCTTTGGACTCGACCCTTAGCTAGGCGGTTAGTGCCTCCAATGCTTAGTAATCCCGTGGGTTAGGGTAAGATCATATCACATGTATGCACCATACGAAATCTATAATAATCAAATAATCAACCCACATATGGTCTCTCGCTACCTTCATGTAATGTGACTGCCAAAATTAGTTATGTAGTACATAATTATGCGTGTTTCAAGTTAACTTTTTCTAATTGAGTTAAATTAGGTCTTATTATTCAGTGATCATTCAAAGTCACAAACAATCAATTCCTAGTAAATCAATTATGCAATAATTAATACGTTATTGTAATTTAAAGTAAATTCACTATTAACAAACAATTATCATACGCAAGCATAACCCAACCCCATACAACATTCATTTATTAATCATAACTTGTATTCACTAACTACAAACACAAACAAGTATGGACTCATCAAGAAAACTTATTTAGCCATAGTTGACCCAAGGGTCGTAATAATCTAATGGCAGCTCAGGGTCAATGTAAAGATCACTTGAGAATAATAAAAATTTATAAGTTTAAAGATTTAAAGCTAAACTAGTATAATAATTTGTAAAGTTTACTTCACCTAGTCACATGAAATTATCGATTTGAGCTTTTTATCGAATTGCGTATAACTTTTTCCTTTTAGCTCGGATCATTATGAACTTATAGTCCATCTTGATCGTTTTTTAGCATATTTTCTTATAGTGAGGTCCATTTTGGATGTTATGACTAGCAGTTTAAACTGTGATATAAAAATATCACAAAATTTATTATTTTAATTTTAAAAAATTAGAAAATATTAATTTTAGGTTTTTCTAATATCTTTATGATTTACTAATTATTTTAAAGTATATTTTACCTTAGTTACTCATTTTTATTTATTTTTGAGATTTTAGACTTTTTATAATAATCATTATTAATATTACTATTATTTTTATTATTTATTATTTTCTTATTATTCATTTGTATTTTACAATATACATATATATGTATATGTACTTATACTATATTTGAATAATTTTATAATTTACTTTAATTAGAAATTCCTAATTTACAGTAATATATATATATATACCTACTCCTTACATATTTATGAATTTATTTTATTAAGTAAATATTATTATATCATATATATTACTTAATATTCGGTATACTACATATATACTATATGTTATACATATACTATATATTATCCATATATTCCACCACATACATGTATACCTATATGTATATAAAATGTAGTTTACATGTGTACTTAAATATATAAATATTAAATACAAATATATATATATATATAATATACGAATACTTATACTTATATCTATACTTATGAAATAAAGATTGTACACATATATATACATACTTAGCCAATTTCACGTGTATAACTTATATATATATCTATATTTATTTTGTAAAAATACTTAATACAAACTATATGTAGTCTTATGGATACATACATACCGTATATTCTACCTATATACATACATGTCTACATACATATATATATCTTAAATTATCTACTTATGCATACATACATGGATATGTAATGAATTATATAGTAAAATACAAAAATACTTAGTCTATATACATGTAGATACCATCTAATATACATATATACAACCTAAAATAATTATACTTACCTAATTATCTTAAATTTTCTTCTTCTTTTCCTCCTCCTTCTTCTTCTTCCTATTTTTCTGCTTGTTCTTCTCAGTTTTTTTTTTTTTTTTTTTTTTTGCTCTTCTTTGTTTTGTTTATTTTTTATTCTTTTGTGTTTTCAGTTTTGTTAACTTCTAGAATTTTTTTCCCTTAAATTCAGATGTGTGCTACAGTTAAAAGAATTAAAAAAAAAAGATATAATCTAATCTAATCTCTAAATTAAGAAGATAGGACAATGTGATCATTTCTAAATTTTTCTTTTCTTATAAAAGAAACACTTGGCATTTAGATTTTATCACGTGGGCTACTTGGTTCTAACTAATTTTTCTATTAGCAACTTTAGGAAATTAGAAGAAGGAAGGAAAAAAAAAAGAAAAAGAAAGAAAGAGAAAAGGAAGAAAATAGAAATTAAAAATAAATATTTGTAACTTTTCTAAACATAAAAATTATAACAATATACATCATAAATTAATTTTGGAATTTTGTAGAAATTTATTAATTTAATGGGTACTCGTTACGATTATAACTTTTATAAGTTATTTTAACCATTTTGTTAAAATTTTATGCGATTACGCGATTTAGTCTATAATTGCAATTGACTATAATTTTATCACTATTGAGTGATATTTAATTATTTTATAAGCTTAAAGTTATAGTTTTAGGGTTTTGATTAATTTATAGGGTTTTTATTATCGGTATTGTATTCAATTTATTAAATTTCATAATCTTTTATTATTACTAGCCCCGATCGACTTATTACACAGTTTTGGACACTTAGACTTAAATTAGGATTCAGATTATCAATTTTGTAGGGTTTATATTATGAATACCTCTTTGCTGTTTTGTTGGCTTAATAAGAGATAATTAAACTACTATCTGTACTATTCTATTATATTTGCATTTCTGCATGTGAACAATCGGGTTTGGCATACGTATGTGTTTTATGTACCTGTTCTTAGGCTTTAGCTCATTCTTTTCTATTTCAGGTGCTAAATCTGAGGACTACATTATTTATGAGGAGACATATGTTTATAACATCCAAGAGGACGATGGAATTAAGTACCTTTACTACAATGATAACTAGGATAGGGCTATTTTATGTTTTTTACTAGAGGTTTATATTGTGTTAAGAGCTATGTTCTTTTAAGGAGATAGACTCCTTTTCTAATACTTAAGGATATAGTTACTTAACTTATCTTATGTTTTTTGTTACAAGTTGATACGTTTCTGAATTCTATTGGATATTTCAAGTTTATATGAGACTATGAGTGGATGTGGCTACTTACTCCTTTGTGGTTTACATGTATTAATTGTAGTATGATTCTTTTATTTACATTGATTTGTGGACTTAGAATCCTTAACATTTCTTAGGCTAGTTAGGATATATGGTGGGTTATAGTGCCTATTAAGGGTCATGGGGCATTAAAAATTGTGAGTGGGCTCTCACAGTCCATACTCACCCCTAAACGGAGACTTTTAGACTCGACTTTTAGTTAGGCAATTGATACCTCCAACGCTTAGTAATCCTAAAAGCTAAGATAGGGTTATATCATATATGTGTACCATACTAAAATATTGTATTCATAAGTTATCAACCCACTTACGGCCCTCTTGCTACCTCCATGTGATGTAACAATTGGAATTATTTTATGTAATGTATATTTATGCATGATCCAATTTAGTTTAATCAAGTCTGATATAATTAGGCCCAATAATTGTAAGACCAATCAAAATCACAAATAAATCAATTTCTACTAAATCTATTATGCAACAAACAATAAATTATCGTATTTTAAAGTAATTTCATAATTTATCAAGCAATAACATTCACATACATAACCTAACCTTACATATTATCCAATTATTAATAACAGTTAACATTCGCTAATTATAAGTATAAACATTTATAGAATCATAAGGAGTTCTCACTCAGCCATAATATTGATCAAGGATGGTAGTAATCCTTGGGAAAATCGATATCCGTAATGGGATCACCTATTGATTAGGAAATGAAAAAATAATGAGTATTTAAGTAAACTAACTATTCTATGTACTTATTTATCTAGATTTACCTATGTTTCTATCAACTTCCCTCAATTCGAGCTTTTTTGATAATTATGTACAATTTTTTTATTCTAATTTTAATATTTATAAACTTATAGTCGATTTTTATCGTTTTCGGATGTATATTCACGTGACATGATCCGTTTTGAACGTTAAAACCCTTATTTTTCATTATGAGTCTAAATTGTTATAAATTTAATTATTTTGACTAAAATATTTTCATTTATTAATTTTGAGTTTTTCTTTATTAATCTGTGATTTAATTAATTTCTAAATTTCATATTTTCATAATTTCTTTTTTTAGTTCCAATTTATGTAGATTTCTATATTTTTCTAATTTTAAGCTTAATTTTTCCATTTATTATAATTTTTTTATTATTGTAAATTTTCTTAATTAATTATTTATTATTATTTTTATAATTTGCAGTATAGATGAATTATTTGAATAAGTTGCTAACATGGCTCATTTCATTGGTCTACATGGCAATTTGATAATTTATCTTAATTTATATATTTCTTAAATTTTATTTAATTATTATATGTATTTATATGATTTTATAATTAATTAATTATTAATCATACGAGCTTTTACATCCTTATGGGTTTCGACCCATGTATACATATATATGCATACATATATTTATTTTATTGTACTATATTAAATAATTACATTTTATATCTATACATTTTATATGTATATATACTCTTAGCATACTAGTATAGGTACTTGTACATATTCCTATATGTATAGTATTATTATATGTATACCCATACATGTATACATATATGTATATATATAATATCTATATCTATTATTATGCATATTTATATACATGTAAACGTATTTATACTTAACCTTATACGTATTTTTATATGCATATATTTATATGTATTTCTATATTTTCTTAATGTATTATTAAGGATTTTTCAATATATTACATCCATACATATATATGTACTTTCGGTTTTGTACAGATATATGTATAAATACTTATTATATATTGTATGTATGTTTGTTTATATATCTATACCTATCCTTTATCTTAATTTTCTAATTTACTCCATTATGGATGTATATATTATGTATTAATATATATATATATATACTTACATAAACTGTACATATACTTATATATATGCACATAAACCTACTACCCTTATTATATAATCTTACATATATGTAAGTATCTATATGTGTGGTAACATATATACATATATGACATGATTTTAAGAAGAAATAAGATTATGCACGTAACTTTCATTACAAGTGCATGAAATTCTTAGTACAATATACTAAAATACATGTTGAATACATATTAATACATTAAGTGTAACAATACACAAAATTACACAAAGGAAATACATAAAACATACTTTACATAAAATAATAAGTATTAACATAATATAAACAAAGGTAATTACTTGTGTTAAGGAAATTAGTAGGGAAATACTCGTCTTCCTCTCTTTGGATATGGATATGGAGTTGTAGCATTTAGTGTAATATTGTGTAGGATAGTAATTGGACGAAAAAGCAAGTGAAAGAAAAACAAGAAGATGAAAAGGAAGAGGGACAAGTTTCAGTTAGGAAGGGGGCTTAAAATGTTGATTTTTTGTTTGCATGTTTAAATTTATTAAAGGAGAATTTGAGAGGGTTTTAAACGGCCACATGGGTGGATGGTAAAGAGGGAGAAAATGGAAGAATAGGAAAAAGAAAAAAGCAAGGAAAAGAAGGGATAAAATGCATTAATTACATTGAAAGTGACATATATGACGTTTAGTCAAAATATAATATTAATATAATAATTACTTATGTACACGTAATAATTTTGTAATTTGGAAAGGAAAATAAAAGATAACAAAGAAAATTAAATAAGCAAGGTAAAATAAGAAAAGTAAGGAAGTAATTAAATAAAATAAAATTTTGAATTTCCTCAAAATATTTTTAATACTAAAAATAATATTAATAATAATATGTATTCCAATTATAAAGAAAGCTATAAGGTATATAGGTTATATTAATTATATAACTCATAAACAAAAAAATAATACTAAAATTGGATTTGAATAATTAAATTCATACAACACTACTTTATTTATATAATTATTAATAATTACAAAATAATATTATCAAATTTATAAATTAATGTAGTACTTCCTCATTTAGTAGCATTTAGAATTTATCTCTAATCATTAGTTAACAATTTTACACGATTTGACGTATCAATCAATATTTATACTTAGTAAATTAGTACATTTATAATCTTAAAGTTGTGGTTTTAAGGTTTATATCACAGTTAGGTATTGTCTCTAGTTTTTACTCAAATTTAGGGTTTAGGATCTTTATATGCAATTGAAGTATCGATTAGTATTTTAAGATTTTTCTTATTTGAATAAATTTAGGGTTTACAAAATAACATAGTTTTCAATTTATCTAACCCTGTTGGCTCATAAGGTTATTTAGGACATCTAAGTTTGGTTTAATGTTTAAACTAAGAATTTATGGGGTTTACATTCATAATTATAAGTAATATTATCAATTTTATAAATTAATTTAATACTCTTATGTTTATTAGCTTTTAAAAGTTATCTCTAGTAGTTTGTTAATAATTTTACGTGATTAAGTATGTTGGTCGATAATTGTATTCAATTAGGGTTATACCATCATAAAAGTAAAGTTGTAAGTTTATAAGACTAAAGATTTAGTTTTAAGAGTTTTTATCATATTCAAGTTCGATTCTATATTCAAAAGGCTAGATTTACGGAGTTTACATCCTATGCTAGTTAGAAGGACCACCCTAAACCTTTCCATAGGAAACCAAGAGAACCTACCTAAACCCTTCTAATATTTTAACTAATCCATATAGTTACCTACAAATTAGGCTAGACCAAGAGCTAGCACTAGAGAAATTGATTACATTAATTAATGAACATTTTGTAAGGCTTGAAACAAATATCCGTAAGAGATTGGTTGGACTAAATCAATGATGGTATAAGTGGTCTTTAGATCCTAGAGTTGTAGGGAAGTTACCAAGCGAAATTGAAGTCAATCATAAGGAACAATGTCATGTAGTAAGAATGAAGGAATGAGAAGACTTTAATTGAGAAAACACAATGGGAGGATAAATTAGTCAAGAAACATGATGAGAAAAGATCAATTTTAAGCCGAAAAGGTCAAAAAAGTTCAATCATGAAAATACATTTGTCAAATGACACTCGATGAAGGAAAGAGGAAAGTTTGATCATAACAAAACAAGATGAAATTGTTTCTTACTTGTGTAACAAAAAAGGACATATGGTAAGATACTATTTTGGCAAAAACAATGAGTTTAACACCTAAACAAAGGGACTAAATCTCTACATAAATACAATTAGGTTCAAGAAGACAAGTAATTTATTCTATCCCTAATTATTTACGGTAGTCAACATATTTAAATGGAATGTGAAATATTACTTTTTTTTTTTATAAAATGTCGTGGTTTATTAAAATAATTTTTCCAAGGAAGGCAAAAATATCTAGAGAAATCAATGAATTTATGATTTAATTAATTTCTAAATTTTATATTTTTAAAGTTTTCTTATTTTTTAGTCTATCTTATAATTATTTACTTATTTCACTATTTTAAGGTTAAATTCCTATTTAAATCACTTTTTATGATATTTATAATTTTCTACTTAATTAGCTATTATTATTTTTATAATTTCGAAATTTAATTAAATAAATAGGAGTTCTGATGTGGCATCTTCCTATTGGTACACATGTAAATTTTTCTAAATTCTTTTAATTTTTAAATTTTTTTCAATTTTATGATATTAATTAATATATATCTATACTTATATATGACTAGAGTTTATGAATTATTGAAAATTGGTTCTTACTTTTTCCTTTAATGTCACAATTCACTTGTGTACATGTATATATCTATATATATTATCTTATTTTAGGGAATTAGTATTTTAGTATGCTTATACATGTGTTATTTGGATATATACAGATACTTATACTATTTTAATACTATACATATATTTATACTTATACATATATACATGTAATTATGTTTTCTTACTCTATATATATATGTATGTATGTATTTATACAATCTCATAAGACATCTTATTTATATGTATTATAACATAAATATACTAAGTACCATATGTGTGTACATGTACTATATATATATATATATATATATGTATATATATATTGATATGTACCATTCATATACATAGATAAATATAACATGTGTACATATAATTATATATGGTTAGACATATAGATATATAAACACATATACATGAAAAGAATAACTTGTACATATAATTTCAATACATGTACAAAGTTTCATTACAAAGATAGTAAGATATATATAATCCCTATTACATACTCCTAAAATACATAAACTTCAACTTTTAAATGGTATTTGAGATAATTTACAATGCTATTATGGAAAGAAATATGAAACATAAATTTAATGTATACCCCTTAGTACATAAACATAAGATAAGTAATAAAATTGACTCAAAATAATTAAATCAATATAAAACTAACAAACATATATACAAATATGAAACTATAAATAATCACAAAATAATATTCATAATTTTATTAATTTTGTTACTTAATTTATTACTCTTTACGTTAATACACATTTTGGTGTTATCTTCATTTATTAGTTAACGAGTTTATCCGATTATACATGTCGATCGATAATTGTATCCGATTAGGGTTTTACTACTATTAGGGGTAAATTTATATTTTTTGTTAGATTACGGTTATGGTTTTAGTGTTTTTATCAAATTGAAGTTTAATCTCTTATATTTACTTGTACATAGGGTTTAAGGTTTTTATATAGAATTAGGGTTTCAATTAATAAAGTAAGTTTTTTCATATTTATTTTAGGTTTCGAATTTAAAATTTTAATTAGTTTTAAATTTATTGGCTTTTTTGCCTTAGGGAAATTACCTACAATACTCAAGTCGACTCTATACTCTAAAAGCTAACTTTACGGGGTTTACATCAAGTGTTACAATCATAGGGGTCATATTCTCTACAATGATGATGGGTCTTGTTCCTCCTAATCCAATTGGTGGCATTCCTAGAGTCCAAACAACTTTTGCCCTCTTACACTTAAGTCTATTAATGTCATTGAGTCCAAATACAACCCCATATGGTCATCTCTCTTAACAAGTGTCAAATATCCTATCATATTTATTAGTGTCCACTTAACAAAGCTAGGTGATGCCAATATGTCTGATGGTTTGATAGTAAACATGGCATCCTTCTACTTTGCCCATTTGACCATTTATAATTGCAAAATCGTCTAATCTATAAAATAACTCTATAGGGGTAGGAGCTACCATTAGTGTATCTCTAGCTACATCATCAATGCACTTTATACAATAATTAGCCCAATTTTCTACTAGGTACTCATCTAGTGAGCATGCATCATCTAACCATGTACAATCTTCATGTAATACTTAAAGGCTTCTTATTGCATGAGCATTTTTGTATCTTATAAAAAAATGATTCTCACATCTATTGGGCATCCAAGCAATCAAACTACAAGAAGGATAAGGAAGGAGTGATTTAGTTTTTTATGAGTTATACCTTGAAGATTGTATCGGAAATTTCATTCCTAGTTCTATTTAAGCTCATTTTAAGTTTTGGTAAGTTATTCTAGACCCTAGGTCAACTTATAGCTCTAAGAAGAACTCAAGTACATACACTTAACATGATGATCTCTTACCACTTAGAACTACTATACCTTAAAGGGAAACTTATTCATAACAATTCATCGTATAACTTATAAAAACTATAGAACAATCACCACCATTGGCCATGAGTTTCAAGAAAAATATAAAACACATCATTACTTGTAAGTACACCAGTAAGATTCATAATTCTACATAGCAGCTAAATATATAAAACATATGTAAACACTCATAACATTGATTTCATATTTAATAAAGTCCAACACTACTATTATCATGCATATGTCTATTCATGTATTTATACTTTTAGTATAGTTATTATTTTACTTATTTATATACATGTACACATATTTATTCTCATTTTTATACATATGTTATACTTGTATATATACACATATATCTATATTTTCTTAATGTATTTTTAAGGAATTTCAGTATATTACATATATACATATCTATATACTTTCAGTTTTGCATATATATGCACAAATACCTAGTTTCCTATTATGTAAGTTTATGTACATACTATAATAGGAATGTATAGCGGCATATATGTGTATATATATGTATTTCCTATCTTATTTATATATATGTGTGTTTCTATCGTAGGTTCTATTATAGTTTATGTGCATAGACCTTATATGTGTACATATGCTATACATACATAAACTATACAAATAGGTCTTTATTTAATTATGTACATGTACTTATATATATATATATATATTTCAATATGTATTCATGTTTATACATGAATATAAAAGAATGAACTTATACATATCATCAAGTATACATACACATAATACTTCATTACAAAAGACTAAGGTATATGGAACTCCTAATACGTACTATACTAAAATACATACTTAATTCATATCAATACATGATAATACATCAAGAATGTGCATAAATACAGAAAAAATTACATAAAACGTAGTTTACATAAGAAGACTAATGTTAAAAATCTATAAAGAAAATTATATTTACTTGTTCTTGAAAGTTGCGAGTGTAAAAGTCTACTCACTATCCCTCTGTTATGTTGGTTAAATACGGAAAGTTTGTTGGGTTTTTAAGTAGAATGTCAGGTAGAGAAATGGAGGAAAATCACAAGAGGAAGATGAGAAAGGGATAGAGAGAGTTTTTGGTCCAAAAGTGGGGAAAATATGGACCAAATGTTTATATAAATTGAAGACAATTAAAGAAAAGAGAAGAAAATTCTAGAGGTTAGGTGGATGGATGGTAAAAAGAGAAAAAGAAAGGAAAAGAAAAAAGAGAGAAGGTTTAAGAAGACAAGGACATGTTGACTTGGTCAACATTTAATTAAATAATATTATATATATTTAACAAATATAAATTAAGAAGGAAAAAGAAAATCATAAGGAAAAAGGAAAAATAAGGAAACAAGTGAATAATTAAGTAAAATAAATTTTTGAATTTTCTATAAATATTTCTAATCCTATAAATATTATTTAGAATAATAAATAATGTAATTATAAAGAAAATTATAAAATATGAAATTAACATTTGCTATATATAATGCATAAACAATAAATAAGTAATTAAATTAAGTTCAATTAGTTAAATATATATATAATACTCATTTAGATATATATATATATATATAGTCACTAATAATTAAATAATAATATTTATCAATTTCCTAAATTACTTTGATACGCTTTACACTTACTAACATTTATAAGTTATCTTTAATCATTCACTAGCGATTTTAGTTGATGTGGTGTATCATTCAATTATTATGCTTAATTATGGTTTTATCGCTATTATAGTAAATTTATATGTTTATAAGTTTAAAGTTTTAATTTTAAAATTTTTATCATATTCGAATTTAGTCTCTAGTATTTACTTATGTATAGAATTTAGAGTTTTTTTTTTTATGCGATTAAGGTTTTGATCAATATATTATGGTTTTTCATATTTGTTTTAGACTTTGAATTTAAAATTTTAATTAGTTTTAAATTTATCGGTTCTATTAACTTAGGAAAATTATCTACAGTACTAGAGTTCAACTTTACACTTAAAAGGCTAAATTTATGAGGTTTACACACATATTGCACGATAACCATCTTATGGTCAAAGTGCACAATATTCTATCTATGATGCCTATGACTTGGTTAAGATCTTGATATCACACCACACTTGTAAATATATTGAATTTGTAATTAGTCTATCTGGTTTGTTATTGTAAGAACTGTAGATAATGATCTATAGATATCTATTTAGCATCGACCATCTAAAACCTTAGAGAGTTGATATACCCTACCAAATAATGAGACTGAGAAACCATTTCAACTTAGGAATTTCTTATGAATTGAACACTTGTATAGATGTATTAGTACATCTAACGGTATACTTTTCTTTTCAATTACAACTTAACTATCTTACTATTGCGTCTATGCCTATCTTATGAGATTCTTGAAGAAGCAATGAAGGGTAACATGCCTAAAAGGGAAAAGATAAAAAGGGTATTACCCTAAATAAGTAATGTACAAGAATACAAAAGAGTAAAAATGATTATTTTAGAAAAGAAATGATTAATGTGATGGATTCTATACATGATTTTGTATACGTGGTGATGTTGCATTGGTAAGGCCATTGGAAGATGCAGAAAATAAGTACAATCAACAAGGTTATCCGAATAGGAGTGACTTAGTAAGTCTAGAGTCTCTCTCGGCATATTAGCAAGGATGATGCCGAGTAAGTAATTGGTCAAGCATAAGCAAGAGTGAGGATTAGTTGTTGTCTCCACCTTCCACTTCTCAAGACATTATCTATGAGAAATGAGAAATATTGAGTCATTTGGTTCGACATGCAGAATGAGTCAGCAAGGAGATACTCAACCTCGATAGGAGTTGGCTAAAGTAAGAGAATCCACCATACCAGGCCTTCTAATCCTTAGGCTCAGCAATAGGTCAATGGTCTAATAGCTCGATTCCCATAATTCCCTCTAAGTTGATTTGGATTTAGGAACAAATCTAAATGATCACCAGTTAGCTCTCTCTTGGGGTGATATAGACTGAGGTCGGCATTATTGAAGTGTCAAAAACCCTATAGTCCTCTAGTAACTCTAATTTGTAGGTGTTATCATTAATCTTCTGGAGGATTTTAAAAGGTCCTTCAACCCTAAGGGATAGTTTGTTCCTCTTCTTGGTCAAAAACCATTCCTTGCTGAGGTGTAGCCATACCAAGTCTCCTTATTGGAATTGTTTAGCCATCTTACCCTTAGTATTCTTTCACATTCTATTAGCAGGTTGGTCGATATGCTGAGTGACTTTGTCATGGAAATGCTAAAGGGATTTTGCTCTAGTTCTTGTATCAGGGTCCTCTTATGTAGGCTTAGTTAAGAGGGTTTGATCGAAGGGTAATTCCGGATTGAAACCGCAGACAACCTCAAAAGGGGTCTACTTGGTGTTGTCATGTACTATCTAATTATAAGCGAATTCGACCATTGATAAGCAGATATCTCAATTAGCTAAGTTGTTTCCTACTACAGCTCAGAGTAGTTATCCCAAAGTACAATTAACCACCCCTATTTAACTGTTAGTTTGAGGGTAACAGGAAGTACTGAATAGTAGTTTGGTCCCCATCTGATGCCACAAGGTCCTTTAGAAATGGCTCAAGAACTTTGGGTCTCTATTAGAGACTGCACTTCTCAGCACACCATATATCTGCATAATCTCCTACGAGAAAAGAGAAGCACTAGTCAAAGCATGATTAGTTTTGGAGCAAGGCATAAAGTGTGCCATTTTGCTAAATCGATCTACAATGACCATTATAGAATCTTTACCTTGAGCAGTTCATGATAGTTAGAGAACAATATCCATGCTCAACTTAGTCCACGACTTCATCGGGACAAGCAAAGGCATTACCTTCCTTTACTCAACTTGGCACTTAGCCTTCTTGACAACTTTCGATAACTTGGTGTACATCACTCTTCATTCTCAGCCAAAAGAATCAACCATTCAATAGTTCACAGGTCCTTCTTTCTCGAAAATGTCTAGAGAGTCCTCTATTATGAGCTTCTCCAATCAATAACTCCCTTAGGAAACAAGTTGGCACACATAATTTTTCAATTCAAAATAAGTAATTATTCTCTATATGATACTTATCTACCGTTCTTCCATTGACGCATCACACAATTATGGGTCCAAAGTGTGGATTCTCATAATACTGCTCTTTGATACTCGTAAACCCAAATAGTTTGGTCTAAGTTCATTCAGAAGTACATGTCTTCTTGAAAGAGCATCTACAACTATGTTGCTCTTTCCATGCTTGTATTTTATCATAAAATTGAATCCCTCAAGGAATTCACCCCATCTTGCCTACTAGTTCGATAACTTGGTCTAAATTCGGAGGTACCTAATGACTTATGGTCAATATATATGATAAATTCTCTTAGCAGTAAATAGTTCTGCCATACTTACAATGCTCGAATTAGCGCCAGGAGTTCCTTGTCATATACGGAATAATTTAACTAGGGTCCTTTGAGCTTCTTACTATGGAAGGAAATCAATCGAATTAGGACAACACCTATTCCAATGCTTAATGAATTACATTCCAACTTAAATATTTTCTTAAAGTCAAGTAAAACCAACACTAGAGTAGAGATCAATCTTTCTTTTATCTCGGTAAAGCTCCTCTTCTCCCTTACTCCCCTTTAAAAGTCGGTGTTTTTCTTCGTTAGCTCAGTAAGTAGTGCAACGAGGGTGTTAAAATTCCTAATGAACCATCTATAGAATGAAGCCAGTCCATAGAAACTTCTCACATTAGCACAAGTAGTAGGAGTCGACTACTCGACAATTGCTTGGATCTTCTCATCATCTACTCATAAGCCTCCTCCATTAACTATATAGCCCAAGAATACCGCTTCCTCTTAGCAAAAGCAACACTTCTTGAGATTTCCGAATAATCTCTCGACACAAAAGATATTTAAAATGGCTCAAAGATGTTCATAGTGACTTAGCATATCGGCTTTGTAGACTAAGATATCATCAAAGTATATTACGACATACTTCCTAATCAGATGTCTTAGTACATGATTCATTAGTCTCATGAAAGTGCTTGGGGCATTTGACAAGCCAAAGGGCATGACCATCCAATCACATAATCAATGTTGAGTTTTAAATGCTATTTCCATAGCCTGATACGAATTTGATGGTAGCCAAACTTAAGATCAATCTTACTGAAAATCTTGGCCCCACTCGATTCATCCAGCTTATCTTCCAACCACAGGATAGGATACCTATACTTGATAGTAATCTTGTTCACTACTCGACTATTTACATACATCTACCAAGTTTCACCCTTTTTCAACACTAGAAGTGTAAACACAGTACAAAGGTTGAGACTTTCTCTAACGTAACCTCTTTCCAGTAACTTATTAACTTAACATTGGAATTCATAATCCTACTTGGGATTCATCCAATAGGTTGGCTTATTTGGCAGCATGGCACTAGGTAACAAGTCAATGCAGTGCTCTATGCCTCGAGTTGGGGGCAACCCCTTGGGTAATTATTTTAGGAACAGGTCGGCATACTCATCCAACAACTCTTTGATTTCCTAGGGTCGTTCACCCCGTTCCTTTATTTCTAATAGTCACCTGACCAACATGAGGGCTAACTGGTCAACACTAATGGCCCCTACAATTTATTAACTTCTCTTAGTAGCATTAGGTTCACTGTGATCTTCCAACCATCCTTCTCAAGTTTGTCTATGAAGAGGAGATCTAATTGTATTAGTGTCTAGAATTAATTTCTTCTATGTAATACTAATCGATAGGGCGTCATTGGTAAGTGCTACAAGATCTCGTACATTGGAACCCATGGTTATGGACCTGAATCCATTAGTATGGAACATTTTCTTTTCCAAGTGAAATCCCCTAGTATATGAAAGGGTGAAAAAGTGCTTTCGTTGTTGTGGAATAAGAAGCCTTCGTATCTTAATGCATGTATTTAATGATTTTTTTTTTTAGTATGGGTTTCAATGTGATCTTCTAACCATCCTTCTCAAACATGTACATGTTCGTATAGCTATCATGGATAACTTTCCTATCAAATAACCATGGTCTACTTAGCAACACGTGAGAAGTACACATAGACAATACATCACAGAGAATATGGTCAGAGTAATTCCCTATAGTGATCAATAGTAGTATTTACCGAGTGATATGTGGTGCTCCTTTCTCACTCAACCAGTGCAACTTGTATGGCTTTGGATGTGCAACAATTGGCAACTTCAATTTGGAGATAAGATCGGCCGATGCTACATTGGTGCAACTTCTACTATCTACAATGAGAACATACACCTAATCACTTACCTTACAAGTAGTATGAAATAAATTCTTTCTCTACTCCTCCTCTTACAAGGGGTCCATGTCCAATATGCGTCGGGTAACCATGATTAGTTAGTCTAAGTCCTTAATGAACACATCCTCTTCAATCAATCCTTTCTCGGCATGGTTTTCCCCCTCAAGTTCTTCATCAGTATTTTCTACCTCTAGCTTTAGGACGTCTCCTTTGATAACCATTGTTCTTCGATTCAGGCATTGAGTGGCCATATGTCTAAACCCTTGGCATTTAAAGCACTTGATTTGGTTTGTCTTCCTGCCTAATCCTTGCCCTTTCTCATAAGTTCGGGTTGACACTTCACCGTCAGGTTAGCCTTTCAGCTCAACTCAGACATTTATCTTTCTACTTGGTTTAGTACTTAACTGAGCTCATTTAATTCCCTATCTAGGTCAGCTAGATGACATTCTAGTTGGTACTCAGGTTTTTCTTTGCCTTTCTACTCATTGGGATATTCTACTGCCTTCATCCATTGTAGTGAATCGTTTGAGCTCCATAATGTTACAAATATCACCTCCCAATCTCGTAATAAACCTAGAGATCATTTGCAATGAAGGCTCCTCCACTTCACATCAGATCATGAGCATTTGGAACTCCTAGGCATACTCATTAACTATCCGACCCCCTTGTCTTAGCTCCTAAAATTGAGTGAAAGTATCTTGTAGGTAAGTTTCTAGCACAAATCTATTTCTCAATATCCTCTTGAGCTTGGGCTAAGTATTAATCTCTTGGTAGCCCTCTTACCTCCTCATTGCCTAGAAATTCTTCCACTACATAGTAGCATATTAGGAGAACTTAACAACAACAGTTCTCACTTTCTCATAATCCCCATACTGATAATATTAAAAAACACACGCCACTTTTTCTTCCCACTCCAAATACTCATTAACATCCCAGATCCATTGAAACTCAAAATCCGAAGCTTCACATGGTCAGATGCTCTAAGGACTCTAGCTCACTATTCTTCAAAATACTCTTCCTCATCCTCTTCATCTAGTTCCCTCAAGTCTATCCTTTATCTTACTTGTCCACCCACTCCTTCACTTAGAATTGGTTAAGTTGGGTTCTAACCCCTAATATGTTGAGGAGCTTATGGGGTGTTTTATGTGGCCTTAGTCAGTTGACAAGCCAATGCATAAACAACTTGGGTCAAATCTATCAAGAGGTTAGCCACCTTATCTAATCTCTTGTCAGTACTCCTAGGGGTTCCTTGAGATTATCGTCCATAGGGAATAAATCCACTATTGTCATCTTTAGCACCAATGTTCACACTTAAGTCAGTCATTTTCTCCACAAATTTAAAGCTTAAACTCCTTCAACTAGGTGATATAACAAACACTTCCACAAACCAAAAAAGTAACAGCTAACAAATACAGCAATCAAATGATGTAGTAACTCTCTCTATTTCATATACACAAAACAAGGTATAAAAGAACTTCAAACACAAACAACAACTTAAACAAAACCTCATCTCTGATATCAAGATGATGCGAATCGTGACTAATAATAGACAAGACTAGTCGTTAGGTAGGTCCTAGCTTGCCGAAAACTTAAAAGGAGTAATAGGGAATGGCGCGAAAGGATAAATGATGAATGAAAGGTAAGCAAAAGCCTGCGAACAGCTCTAATGGATATGACACACCAATGGAACTTCTAAGAACTCACAACACAATTAGATATGATGTACGAATCAATCTGATGAGGCTACTCGCCACCTAGCCTTGCTTAAGGGTTAGGATAAAAGTAATGTCGAGAGTAAATGGGTAGTGTTTACGTAAGGACGGAAAAATACTTAAGTGTTTTAATGGTAATCAATTCGATTCTTTTTATAGCTATTAGTACAAGGGGTATTTATACTTGAGAATTTAGGACAACATGCCTAAAAGGGAAAAGACAAAAAGGGTATTATCTTAAAGAAGTAATGTACAAGAATATAAAAGGGTAAAAATGAATGTTCCAAAAAAGCAATGCTTAATGTGATAAATTCTATACATGATTCTCTATATGTAGCGATGTTATATTGGTGAGGCCATTGGAAGATGTAGACAAAAGGTATGGTCAACTGGCTTATTTAAGCAGGGTGGCATAGTTAGTCTAGAGTCTCTCTCTCTCGACAAATTGGTAAGGATGATGCTAAGTAAGTCATTGATCAGGCATAAAGTAAGAGTAAAGATTGGTTGTTATCTCGGCCTTCTACTTCTTGGTACACTATCTGCAAGAAATAGGGAGTCATTCAGTTCAACATACAGAATGAGTCGGCAAGGAGATACTCGACATTGGTAGGAGTTGGTGAGAGTAAGAGAATCTACCATGCCAGGCCTTCCAATCCTTAGGCTCGACTATAGGTCAATAGTCTAATAGCTCGATTCCTATCAATAAGGACATGTGATGACTTAATGTGACACAATAAGACAAGACGGAATGACTTAATGAACATGATACGACATAAACTAAAGTAATAAGGAAATGTGGACTCATCATTCCTATCTTATACATATTATTGCTAAGTTGCATATAAATATTAAGTTCTCTTCTTTTCTCTTTTTATTAAATAATTTAATTCACTATATATTTTCTCTTTCCTATCCCACATTTGTTCTAACTTTTGTAAAATGTGAATTGTTAATTATAAGCATAGAATTTTATAATTATTCATATCCTTTTAGTATTATATTACTATTCACTATGGAAAAAAATTTTTGAGATAGTTTCACATAGTCTTTATGACTGTTGTCATGATGGTTGTCAATGTATTGCAATTATTGTCATCATTGTGCACTCATTAATTCGTTCTTGTGATTTTTCTTACTATAAGGGTGCAATGAGAAAGCTAATTTACATTTTGAGATATTCAATAATTATAATAATTAATATCACTATTAGTGTCATAATGATCATTTATGGTTATTATTGTCATGTGGTAGCGTTGCCGTCATAGGGGAAATAGTTTAGATGGACTTTAACTCATGCATTAGAATTTGGAAAACATTTCATTATTTGGTTGCCATTTTCTTTCAATGTTTTTGACAAATTAGCAAATATATTGGGTGTTATGGTCCATACATGGGTACCATTGTAATTTGTCAATTTCACGGTTTATTTATTTATAGTAAGCAACATTCTCATGAAGATTATTATATGTTACATGATACTTTCATTATTATCTTTCACTAAATTCTTTTCTCTCTATCTTTTTTTAGTGCTAGTCCATCATTATTAATTGACTAGATTTAATATGTACTCAAGATGATTTATTATCTTAACTTTTATAACTACTCTTATTTTGTTCTTAATTCTTATTTTAAGGAAGGGGCATAAAAGTAATTGAATTATTAAGTAAGAGCAATTTAGGAAAACCCAAAAGAAGGAAAAAAATTGAAGCGCTATTTGGAAACCCTTTGAATAAATATTCCTTTATCTCCCTTTAGTCATTCATTTCTTCTCTATGGATTATGGTAGAACAATCTTGAACCTTCATGAGAAAGGCCTAGGTAAGATTTCAAAAGATAATATTTCCGTTTAAATCAATGGATTAGCTTCTCCACTAATCTTAGAAGGCAACATAATATTGTAGAAGAGATTAAATTTGAGAAAGGAGAGATTACAAGTGGGAAAAGAGTATACAACTCCAATTTAGTAAGGAGATCTCATGATTTTGATAAATATGAGAATTGAGTTGTTTACGATTTTGAATTTGTATTTTGATCATGTCATAACTAGATTTGGTGTTCGTAGAATGAATTGCAGGTTACTACAAAGACTCGTGAAAGGTATGTTTTAGATTTGTATTGTTAATTTTGTGTTTAGTTTAGGAACACATCTAAGTGCTCAAGAATTGAATAATTAGATTGATGGAATTGATTGAATAAGGGGAAAAAAACAAGAAATCTGTAGGAGTACATGGTATGAGTAGACATTGTGTACATAATGATAGGCATACACAATGTGTAGAAAGTACACATGTCATGTACATACAAGTGGAGATACATGGCATGTACGTGCAAGTGTCACGAGCATATTATTCCTGACACTCTCATATAGCACTTAACACTCCTAACCCTACTAAGGAAGGATAAGTTTAGCTTGAATACTACATACAATAGATTTTAGAGAGAGAAAGTAAAGAAGCCCTATATATATAAATGGCTTATTATAATGGATAGCCAAGATTTATTCAATCTAATGGCTAAAATCAATTCTTACCTACTAGCTTACCTACCCTACCTACTATGTTACAAAGATTTGTAGTTTCTAGAACCTTTAGGAGCATTTATGATTCTAGAATGTTCTCATAATCATCAAACCCATAAAATACCTAGGTAGACCTCATTCTTAAATCACATATATCCTGTTGCACAGCATTAGGACTATATTGGACTTCTAACTAGGGTTTTGAAAAATCGGTCTATGACATTCTCCACCACCTAATCTAGTAACATCTTCCATCACCTAGTCTAGTGACATCCTCATCATGACTTCATTAGTAAGTTGTCATATCTTGGTCTTCTATATACACCTGTGTTATGAAGATAACCTTCTTTTTTCTTCAGCATGTAGTACTTTGCCTTTTTTAATCTTGTCCTTTGGGACTTGGTCTCATTCTACAAGGTCTATTAGTTCTAAACTTTTTAGGACTTCACCATCTATCCTTTCTATAATCTCCTCCACAAAATTCGAACTATTTTCCTTTAGCAATACTATCTTCTTGATTACATCCCTTGTTGTCATTTACATTGAAGTAATGGGTTTCATTACTCATCTAAATCTTCCTACTTATTGGAACTATACACCGAGATCCCTAGTTAAGCTAACAAATACAATTGGATTAAAGGATGATAATGGCATCATTCCTATCTAAGAAGTCCATACTGATGACAAGCCCAAAGTCATCCATGGAGACGACTTCAATATTCTCCCTTCCCTACCAATCCTTAATGTTAAACTCCACATTTTTATCGACCTTATACGTCTACAGCTCCTTTGAGTTAACCATCTTGAGTTAGGCTTTACTACTCTCAACCTTCATCTAAGTCTATTGGAAGCATACCTTTAAATGAATAAATGTAAGGATCCCATATCCACCATCACATTTACGTCCTTTCCAACTACCCTAGCTTTAACATACCCTAAGCCTTTCATCTCCTTCTTATCTTAGGACTTCATGGAGTAAAGAAGACGGATGGTTCTAAGCTAACCCGTATCGCCTTCATTGGATTTGTCCTTCGCAAGGAAGGTATCGAATCTTTCCCTCTTTGGGTAGTCCCTAGCATAGTATGGTCTATTGCAAAAATATCACTTGGAGTTATCGTACCCTTCTCTTATTTACCATCCTCCTTCTTCCTCTTGCTTTTAGTATCTTCCTCTTCTTCTCCTTTGTTACTCATAGAAGTCTAATCTTCCTCTTTGTATAGTTCCATAAGACCCTTTGCTATAGTAATGGCTTTTGAGATATTCTCCACCTTATGATGCTCCAACTTTAGCTTAGCCCATAGTTTCAATCCATCCAAGAACATGAAAAGAAAATCATACGAGTTGAGGTTCGGTATCTTCAACATAAGATCAAAGAATTCTTGGACATATTGCTTAACACTGGCCTTTTCATTAAAATGTCTAAGTTTGATCTTGGCTTCCCTCCTTGTGTTTCAAGGAGAGAAATAGTCTTGAGACTCTCTTACAAAGTGTGGCCAAGAAGTAATCTTGTTCACCTTTCTTCTCTACCAAATCACTGTTCTATATCCCTTAAGTATAAGGCCACCAATCTTGATTTTCTCTCATCATCAATAAGCCCGATCACGCCAAAATACTACTCAACTCCCTACAACAAGTTATCTACCTCTCTTGCAAATCATGATCCCTTGAAACACTCTAAGTTTGGCACTTCTCCCCTTATGATTGGTTAGATAGCTACTCCATTAACAATAATAAACCAACATGCCATCAATTGATTCTTAAGGTCTTCAATTACCTAATACATAGCTAAAATGACAGCATTGGTCCTAACCTCGTAAGCTTCTTACTTAGCACTAAGGGAATTTACTCAACCTTCAAAGGCTTCCTCCTTCTCTTTAATAGTCCTGTCGCATTGTCGCAGTTCCTCTAAGGCTTGTTTCAGGCCTCTTGCAACTTACCCCAAAGTTTTGGTTCAACCTCGCCTATCCGAGCTTAAGATTGATTAAGTTACTCCTTTACCTTGACTATACTCAACTTAACCTTCTCCATCCTAGCATTTGAGTTCAATATATCCTTAAACCTAGTCTTATGTTTGGTAACGCAATGTTCATCTCCATCAGCAACTTGGTCTACTACCTAGTTGTTGTTCTTGACTTAAGACGATGATATTCTGCCATCAATAGTCTTATTCTAATACCACTTGTTGCAAGTGTATTATTCTCAATGCACCCATGTAGCACTTAGCGCTCCTGACCCTATTAAGGAAAGCTAAATTCAACCTAAATACCATATGTTGATAGAGAATTTCGCCCAACAATCTTGCTCAACACCATGGTCGCTAAGCTATATTATTCTCAACTAAGTTTTTCAATTCAAATCCATCTAAAAAAGTATGACACTGGGCTTAGCTCATCTGATGGGCCTATGGGCCCAACCTTCCCATATACTTGCTTTAAATTTGGGAAGTGGCATAGATTGTTGTAGCTTTGCACAACTTCTTTACATAACCACCCATTACTCCTATTCTTTAGGCATATGCTTAATTAAAGAGCCGCTTCATAGTCCATGACCGATGATCACCTGTTGCAACAGTTATCTAACACTGGCTTATAAATAAGGGAAAGAAAGTGATGTAAGGACTCCCTTACGCTCTTAAAAACTCTTAGCTGACTTGCTTACTTACTTCCCTATTTTAAACACTTACTCACTTAGGCATTAAAGTGGCTATGCTGGATTAGCCCCAGCACACCATTTAGCCTTTTCTTCTCACTTTTGCAAGACCAAAGTTCCATAACCAAATTAACCAAAAACATTTGGCACCATCTGTTTTGAACTTACTTATTGCATGGCTAATACACGCATGACCAAAAGTGTGAGTGCTACCACTTCTCCTCAGTGTACTTAGAAGGGGAGTAGGTACACTAACAAACAACATTTGGCTAGGTTGGAGCAACTTTTCTAATCTAGCTAAGAAAAATCAAGAACTCAATAGAAAAAATAATAATTCGATTTGTAAGAGTAATTTGCCAAGTCAAGATCAAGGGCATAAAGCTAATAGTATCGATAACTTTGATAATTTGATTCATTCACTTAAATTACCTAAAAAGCATATTGAAGTGAAAAATGGACCTTTAACCCTTGCTCCCAAGAAACTTAACAAAGGAAAGCAATATCAATAGGCATACTATGTTAGGCCATCACATGTTAGCGCCCTTGCTTTCAGCAATAGATAGTTCTAGATAAATAAGAATCCTTTCATCCCTAAAATCTTAAAGGAGGTAATAGCATAGCATGTCAAGTTATCATAAATAGAAACTTATGATGGGACAAAAGACCCTGAATATCATCTTGAATACTACCATATGTTGGCTAAGCGACATGGCTTAAGCAAAGCCATGACTTATCAAGCATTCCCTTAAACTTTAAGGAATGTTGTGAGTACATGGTTTAAACATTTCAAGCTTAATACAATTTCATCTATCGAAGATTTAGCAAAAGTGTTTTTATAGCAGTTCCTTACAAGTAAACTCCCTATGAAGGATTCATCCATCCAAAAAGCAAAGATCCAACCAGTCCATTAGAGACTATCTAGCTCAATTTATGTTCGAGATGGTTCAAATTCCAAAATTAGATATGAGCATTTCCTTTGACATGGTGATTGATGGAGTCAAAATACACAAAGATTTCTTTAAATCTCTAGCAAAGAATAAGCTAAAAAACATTTGCCAAATTTAAGGCTAAGGCTACATCTTTTATTCGGTAAAAGGATAACATAAAAGCTTAGTGTAAGGCTGATCAAAGCAGAAGAGATCAAAAGAATGATAAGAAGAAGAATGCAAGAGGTCAACTTGATAAACATGACAATCAATTTTCAAGGGGAAGCAGTGGTTAAAGGAAAAGGTCGTGCATTCTTACTTACTCTATTCACACCCCATTCAATCATGCAATCTCTAACATATTAATGGAAGTGCACAACCAGAGGGGTAGTGTTATAGTAACTAGAACGAATGAGAGGAAATCTATCATGTAGAAATTTGAACAAATATTGCAATTTTCATTGTGATAGAGGCTATTGTACTAAGGAGTGTATTCAACTCAAAAATGCAACTAACAATGTAATCTAACATAAGTATTTAGGTAAGTTCCTTACTCATGATGCCAAGAATATTGAGCAACCTATTCAGAGATGAAGAGATAAGTAGGAAAATGAAAATGCCCTCCTTAACATAAGAGGGAGGTGAGGGATGGAGATAACAATAGAGCCCTAGATGGTATGATAAACACCATTGTTGGTGGACCTTCCACATTAGGCTAATTTAGCTTTTTAAGCTTAATTAATACTATGCAACATGTCTACAATGTGTAGGGTAAAAAATTCAAGGTCAACAATTCCATATCCTTCATAAAGGAAGATTTCAAAGGCGTACAAAGGCCTCATGATGATGCAATGGTGATCAGTGCGAGAACATAAAAAAGATCTTAGTTAGCACTGAAAGTTTGATAGATGTTATTTTCTAATACGCCTTCAACCAAATGAAGCTAAAGATCAAGGCATAGTTGAGATCTTATAATTATGATCTGTATGCTTTTAACAATCAACCTATACGAGTTACTAAAGTGATTTCCCTTCCAATTTAAATTAGAGACGATGAGAATACTGTAGAGGACAAGCAGGATTTCCTCGTTGGAAGGTATCATTTCACTTATAATATCATTATGGGCCTACCTTGCCAACATTTGTTTGTCATGGTTCCCTCAACTGCACATATTAAGGTAAAATTTCACACTCTTACCGGAGTCAAAGTATGCAATGGAGACCGGCAAATGGCTAAATCCCTATAATTGAGAGCGTTGCGGTACAAAATTTTTTTTCAAATCAAGGTTGACCTAGAGAAGAAACCTAATGGCATTGAGAATGCCAAAGAAGAAGAATAATAAGTTCAACTCAGGAAAAAGCCTACAAAGACAATGAAGATAGGGAGTTTGTTGCTAGTATACATCATTCAAGAATTAATCAAGTTTCTCTAGGATAACTTCGATGTATTTGCTTAGACTCCCTTAAATATGCTAGGCATCCATAGAGAAGTAATGACATACAAACTATAGATTGATTCGAATGTAAAAATAGTTCAGCAAAAGAAAAGGCACTTTGCCCTTATATGGTAGGCAACTACAAAAGAAGAGCTTCAAAAGTTGTTAGAGGCATGATTCACAAGGGAAAAGCCTTATCCTACTTGGCTAGCTAATTGTGTGCTAGCTAAGAAATTGAATAGCAAGTAGCGTATGTGCATAGACTTCAAGGACTTGAATAAGGCTTGTCCCAAGGACTATTTCCCTTTATTGAGAATTAATCAAATGGTTGACTCAACTACCAGCCATGCCTTTCTTTCTTTCATGGATGCATTTTCTAGGTACAATCAAATTAAGATGGAAAGGGATGACAAAGTTCACACGTTGTTCATTACAAATTTTAGGATCTATTGCTATACAATGATGCCTTTTGGGTTAAAGAATGCTAATGCAGCCTATTAGAGGCTTGTGATCAAAATGTTTAAGCCCTAAATTTACCACAATGTTGAAGTCTATGTCAATGATATGATGGTTAAAAGCAAAGCAAAGGGTCTACTACTTACTGACCTGGAAGAGACATTTGATACTTTGAGGAGGTATAACATGAAACTTAACCCACAAAAATGCATTTTTAGGGCTACATCAAGCAAGTTTTTGGGATATATCATCAGTTAGTGCAACATTAGATTGAATCCCAAAAATATTGATGCAATACGAAAATGAAGTCTCCTATTACTATCAAAGAAGTTCAAGAATTGACTAGGCAAGTAATTTCCCTAAATAGATTTGTGTCTAAGAGTGTAAATAGGTGTGTAGAATTTTTCAAAGTTTTGAAGAATCCAAAGGAGTTCTAGTAGATTGATGAATGTGAAGTAGCATTCAAAGAGTTGAAAGACTTTTTAGCATCACCACCAATACTTTCGACACTTATCCCTAAGGAGGACCTGTTTTTATACTTATCAATAAGCTATCGATCTCTTTTTATCTATCCTTGTTTGGATAGAAGGAAAGTACCACAAGTCAATTTGTTATGTGAGTCATGTCTTATAAGGCTTAGAGAAAAGATATACAAAATTAAGAAAATTTTCTTGGTTATGGTAATCTCGATAAGGAAGTTGAAGCCATACTTTGAAACTTATCAAATTATAGTTCTCACTAATCAGCCTCTGTGTCAACCTTTGCAGTAGCCAAATTCCTCAAGGAGGATGATGAAATATGCTGTAGAGCTAAGTGCCCATGGTGTATAGTACAAACCCATAATGGTACTATGACTCAAGTTTTGGTAGATTTTGTGGTAGAGTTCATTAGAGAAGAGGACAACATAGACATGATTGAGAAACCTACATGAAAGTTATATATAGATGGTTCCTCTACTAAGGAAGGGAATGGTGCGGACCTTATCTAACAAGGACCCTATAATGTGAAAATTCAGTATGCTTTGAAGTTTGGATTTCTTACCAGTCATAATGAGGCCAAATATGAAGCTCCAATTGCCAATCTTAAATTAGCAAAGGAAGTTGGCGCCAAGAAAGATAAAGTTTTCTCTGATTTTGCAGCTGACTGTGAATCAAGTGAAAGGGAGCTATGCAGCAAAGGAAGATGTGATAAGCAATTACTTGATAACAGTACAAATGCTTATAGAAGATTTTCATCCTTTTACAATTGAGAAGATACCAAGAATCAAGAATATTATTATGGACAAACTTTCAAAATTGGCCAATAGGGCACTTCTCGACTTGAATGATAAACTCTTTATCAAATATCTCCCTAGCAAAAGTTTTGGAATAGAACATTGAGTTGTTTGTTTTCAATTTTATTATATCAAGGTTTGGGGTTCCTTTTATGATAATGACTAACAATAGGCCACAGTTTGACAATAAGAAGTTTGAGTTTTTTGTGAAAAGCACAGCATCCGGTTGAACTATACCTTAGTGGCTTATCCTTGAACCAATAAACAAGTAGAAGCTATTAACAAGACTATTCTATACAGCTTGAAGAGAAGAGTTGATTAAGCTAAAGGTAAATGGGATGATGAATTGCCCAATATTTTATGGGGTTATAGGACCACTCATAAGACTTCAACAAGAGAGAAGCCTTTTAAGCTCACTTTTGGATCAGAAGATGTTCTATTGATTGAGTTTGAGTTGCCTAGTTTGTGAGCGTAAAAGTTTGACATCATATCTAATCAGGTCAGTTTAACGGCCAATTTAGATACAATTAAGGAAACAAGAGATGTCATAAGAGCAAGAGTTGCTACCAACCAACATAAGGCGACAAGGTACTGCAATCAAAAAGTGAAGCACAACTCAACCTAGAGACTTGGTTTGCAGGAAGTTAGAGGCAACTAACATGTGAGATAGTTAAGGGAAGCTCGACATAAATTAGGAGGACCCAATAAGGATCCTATAAGTCATAGGTGAAGGGCCTTACCAGTTACTAAGGTTAGATGGTCAGATTATACCTCATATATGGAATGTTGAGAATTTGAAGTTATATTTCAAATAGTTGTTCTATATTATCAATGATGTTCTATGTTTGCATTTACTTTTTTATCTTAAGCAATGTAAGGCATCAACCTATGTTATATTCAATATGAAGTATCTATATCAGTTCATGAGCATCCTTCCTTGTAATAATTTTTATTCTAGAACTAACCACAATTAATAGACAATTGTAGCTCTAGCTATACAGTAAATGAACTATTACTTAGAAAGTTCTAGCCAAAATCAATTAATGAGCTTAATATCAATTGCTAAATAATGTTAACTTTCTATGATAAGAGTTCCAACTTACCAAGGCTAGCAAACTTAAAATGGCCTCTAATAGGCGACTACGTGGTTTAGAAAATGAAGCTTAGTGTTTTAAGTTCAAGTCCTACAACACTAACGAACTACCTTCGCATTTCAACCTTAATCAAAGTTTAGAAAAATTTGACATATCAGATAATTAACATAAATCAATTAACTCCTGAGGAGTCTAATATATTCTTTCCTTCAAACTATACAGAATTACGATCTTAATGGGTTGAGCTTGAGCATACTTTGTTAGAGCCGATTTCTTTTTTAGCATTAGAAGCATTATATGAGGAGTTGCAAGTCTCTTTATGGGCATAAAGGGTCTCCTTCGAGGATAGTTCCTTGGCATATGTAAGGGCTTCTACACCGACCTGCTCATTGTCACCTTGCCCCCAACCATTAGCCACTTCTTCTTTGCCAACCACTTCATCATCCCCAATGTGGCATCGTCATCATTGACATTGACAAAGTCAAGACATGATATGTTGTGAGCCATGACCAAGAACAGACAAAGCCAGTTGCTGAATGGGGCTAAGCTTGTAGAAAGCTCAAAAAGGATTAATGAGGAAAAGTGTGAAAGGGCAAAAATGAAGAATGAAATAGTAAGCAAAACCTACTAGCAGCTTTAGATGATATGACGCACCAATCGAACTTTCAAAGACTCATGGCTCAATTCAATATGATGCACGAATCGATCCAGTGAAATTATTCACCACCTAACCTTGCTTAAGAGAAATGATAAGAGTAATGCTGAAAGTAAAAAAATAGTAATTATGTAAGGAAGAAAAGTACTCAAAGAGTGTATATTAAGAATGATCTACCCACCTCACAGTTACAAGTACAAGGGTATTTATACCCATAAGTTAGGGCAACTTGCTTAAAAAGGAAAAAAACAAAAAGGTTATTTCCTAAGGAAGTAGTGTATAAGATACAAAAGGGTAAAAATGAATATATAAGAAAAACAATCATTGGTACAACGGATTCTGCACATGATACTATATACGTGGCGATGCTACATTGCAAAGTCGTTAAAAGATGTAGACAAAAAGTATAGACAGATGGACTTGTCCAAGTAAGGATGGCTTAATCAATCCAAACTCTCTCTTTCGACTTCTTGACAAAGAAGTTATTGAGTAATTAATCGGCTCGGCGTTAGAGAGTAATCTTCAACTCAGTATACTATAGAAAAATAGGCGGTTATATGGTACGGTGTGAAGGGTAACTTAGGAAGAAAGCACTCAACTTTAGTAGGGGTTAGTTAGAATAGTAGGATTTACCGTACTAACCCCTCTAATCCTCGAGCTTGGCTATGGATTAAAGGTTTGGTAGCCTGGTTCCCATTATTCCCTTCGGGTTATTTTAGATTTGGGATCAAATCCGAATGGTATTTGCTTAGTTCTCCATCAGGGTAATATGGACTAAGGTCGGCAATGTTAAAAACCCCATAGTTCTCGAGTAATTCTAACCTATTAGTATTGTCATTGATTTTTTAGAGGATTCTGAAAGGCCCTTCTACTCTTGCAAATAATTTGTTCCTCCTCTTGTTTGGGAACCGCTCCTTGCTAAGGTGAAACTACATCAAGTTTCTTAACTAAAATTGTTTAGCTATTCTACCTTTAGTCCTTTCTCGTGTTCTTCTAGCAGCTTGGTCAATATGTCGAGTGACCTTATCATAAATGTGCTGAAAGGATTGTGCATTGGCCATTACATTAGGATCCCCTTACGTGAGTATTGGTATAGGGGCATGATCAAAGGAAAACTCAGGATTGAATCCACAAACCACCTCGAAGGGAGTCTACTTAGTGGGGTCATATACTGTTCAATCATAGATAAACTTAACTACTAGCAGGCAGATGACCCAATCAGCCAAGTTCTTGCTTACTGCAACTCGGAGTAGTGATCCTAAAGTACAATTAACCACTTTTGTTTAGCCATTAGTTTAGAAGTGACATGAGGTATTGAAGAGTAATTTGGTTCCCAACCAATGCCACAAGGCTCTCTAGAAATGGCTCAAGAACTTCAGGTCTCTATCGGAGACTACACTTCTCAGCACGTCATATATCCGCATAATCTCCTATAAGAAAAGAGAAGTAATAACTGAAGCGTCATTAGTCTTGGTGTAAGGTATGAAGTGTGCCGTCTTATTAAATTGATTCACGGCAACTATTATAGAATCTTTGCCTCAAGTAATTCATAGCAGTTTGAGAACAAAGTCCACGCTCAATTCAATATTGACCTCGTCAGAACAAGTAAGGGCATTGTTCTCCCTTACTCAGCTTAGCACTTTTCCTTTTTGTACACAGCACAAATTTCGATAACTCGATGTACATATTTTCTCATTATCAACCATTTATCAGTTCACAGGTTCTCTTTTCCCTAAAATATCTAGAAAGACCTCTACTGTGGGCTTCCTTAACTAGTACCTCCCTCAATGAACAAATAAGCATGCAAAATTTTCTGCTTCAGAACAAGTAACCATCCTCCACATGATACTCGTCCACTGTCCTGTTGTCGACGCATCACAAAATTATGGGTCAAAATTGTAGATCCCTAGAGTACTATTCTTTGATACTTGCAAACCTAAATAGCTTAGTCTACAGTTCTGATAAAAGCGTATCTCTTCGAAAGAGCATTTGTAACTATGTTGCTCTGTAACTATGTCGCTCTTTCCTTACTTGTACTTTGTTACAAAGTTACATCCTTTAAGGAATTCAACCCATCTAGCTTGCTACTTTGACAACTTGGTCTGACTTCAAAGGTACCTCAGTGATTCAATGACAAATTTTCTCAACAATAAATGTTGCCATACTTACATTGCTCGGATTAGTGCTAAAAGTTCCTTGTCATACATGGAGTAGTTTAGTTGCGGCCCTTAGAGCTTCCCATTATGGAAGGCAATTAGTTAGCCTTCCTACATTAGGACAGTGCCTATTCTAATGCTTGATGTATCGCATTCCAACTCAAAATTTTTGTTGAAGTCGGGTAGTACTAACACAGGGGAAGAGGTCAACCTTTCTTTTATCTCGCCAAAACTTCTCTCCTCCCTTTCTCCCCATCAAAAGTCGGTGTTCTTCTTTGTTAGCTTAGTAAGTGGTACAGTGATGGTGTTGAAATTCCTCATAAACCTTCTATAAAATGAAGCTAGTCCATGGAAACTTCTTACGTCGACATAAGTAGTAGAAGTCGGCTACTCAACAATTGCTCGGATCTTCTCATCATCGACTCGCAAGCCTCCTCTACTAACCACATAGCTTAAGAATACCACTTCCTTCTAGTAAAAGCAACATTTCTTTAGATTGTCAAATAGTCTTTCGGCATGGAGAATATCCAGGATTGATCTGATATATTCACAATGATTCAACATGTCAGCACTATAGATTAGGATGTCGTTAAAGTACACGACAACACACTTATTGATGAGATGTCTCAGCACATGGTTCATTAATCTCATGAAAGTGCTTCAAGTATTCGACAAGCCGAAGGGCATGCCCATCCACTCGTAGAGTCCATGTCGAGTCTTAAATGCAATCTTTCATTCATTGCCTAGTCTCATGTAAATTTGATGGTACTAGATTTAAGATCAATCTTATTGAAATTCTTAGCTCCACTCAGTTCATCCAACATATCTTTTAGCCTTGGGATCAGATACCTATATTTGATCGTGATTTTGTTCATGACTCGGCGGTCTACATACATTTGCCAGGTTCCATCCTACTTTAGTGCTAAAAGTGCGGGCACAGCAAAAGGGTTGAGACTCTCTCTCACATAGCCTCTCTCCAATAACTCATCGACTTAACATTAGAGTTTAGAAGCCTGCTCGAGATTCATCCGATAAGCTAGCTTATTCGATAGTGTAAGGCTGGGTACTAAGTCAATGTAGTGCTCTATGCCTCAAATTGGGGGCAACCCCTCAGGTATCTGTTCTGGAAATATGTTGATATATTCACTAACAACTCCTTGATCTCCTAGGGTAACTTACCCTGCTCCTTCATTTCCAACAATTGCTTAACCAATAAGAAGGTTGGCTCATTAGCATTGATGGCCTCTTGGAGCTCATCTCTACTCATCACTAGAGCCTCTTTCAATCTATAAGCAAGTTTTGTCTGCAACTTATTAACCTTTCTCAGCGACATAGGATTCAACATGATCTTTCGATCATCCTTCTCGAACGTATACATGTTCCTATAGATGTCATGTATAACTTTCTTGTCAAACAACTACGGCCTACCCAACAATACGTGGGAAGCACACATGGGTAGTACGACATAGAGAATTTGGTCAGAATAATTACCTATAATAATTGGTAGCTGTATTTACAAAGTGATATACAATGCTCCTTTCTCACTCAATTAGTACAACTTATATAATCTTGGATGTGCAATAATCGATAACTTCAATTTTGAAACAAGATTAGCTGATGCTACATTGGTATAACTTCCACTATCTATGATGAGGGTGTACATCTGATCATTTACCTTGCAAGTGGTATGGAACAAATTCTCTCTCTGTTCCTCCTCTTGGAAGAGTTCCATATTCATAGTACATTGGACAACCATGAGTAACTAATCTAAGTCCTTAAGAAACACGTCCTCCTTAATTAGCTCTTTCTCGGCAAAAACCTCCTCCTCCTCAAGTTCCTCATCCATACTCTCCACTTCTAGCCTTGAGATGTCTCCTTTGATGACCATCGTCTGCCGATTCGGGCACTAACCAGCCATATGTCTGAACCCCTAGCACTTGATCTGGCTGGTCTTCCTACCAGGCCCTTACCCCTTCTCATATGTTCGATTTAGCACTACATCTTCACGTCGGCCTTTCTACTCGACTTGGACATTAACCTTTTGCTCGACTCTATACTCAGCTGAGCTCAGTAACTTACTTGCTTAGGTCGGCTAGTTGGTATCCTCACCAGTACACAGCTCCTTCTTTGCCTCTCTATACGCTGGGCAATCCTAATAGCTTTATCTATTGTGTCGAATCATTGGAGCTCCATAATGTCTCAAATGTCTCCTCTCAACTCAGTAACGAACCTTGAGACTATTCAAGCTGGTACTTCCTCCACTTCACAATGCATCATAAGCATTTAAAATTCTTAAACATACTTGTCAATAATTCAGGCTCCTTATCTTAACTCCTAAAGCCAAGAGAAAGTATCTAGGAGGTATATTTCCGGTACGAATCTATTTCCAAGCACTCTTTTGATCTCAAGTTGAGTGTTAATCTCTCGGTACCCCTCTTGTCTTCTCATGGCCTAAAAATTCTTCCACCACATTGTAGCATATCCGTAGAACATAACGCAGCAGTTCTCACCTTCTCATAATCCTCATACTTATAGTAATCAAATACATGCTCTACCTTCTCTTCCCATTCTAGATATTCATCAGCATTCCTAAATCCATTGACACTTAGAATTCAAAGCCTCATATGGTCAGATGCTTTAGAAATTTGTACACATTCCTCTTCAAAAAAATCCTCTTCCTCTTTTTCAAGCTCTCTCAGGTCTATCCTTTACCTTACTCATCCACCAACTCCTCCACCCCGAATAGGTCAAGCAGGGTTCTAACCTCTAACATGTTGAGTAGCTTGTAGAGTATTTTGCATGGCCTCAGTGGGTCAGCAAGACAATACATGAACAGCTTGAGTCAGATCAACTAAGAGGTTAGCTATCTCATCAAGCCTCTTATTAGTGATTCTAGGAGTTCCATGAGATTGTCGTCCATGGTAGATAACTCCACTATCATCACCAGTACCAACATTCATACTTGGGTCTATCATTTTTCCTCATAAATTCAAAGCTCAAACAAATACTTTAGAAAGTAAATAGCTAACAACACAGCACTTAAATGAATATAGTAACTTGCTTTATTTCACACACACAAAAACATAATAGAGCAGAACTTCAAGAACTACTACAGTTCATACAAAAACCTCTTCTCTGATACTAAGATGTTGCGAACCATGACTAAGAACAGATAAGGCTGGTCACTGGATGGGTCCAAGCTTACAAAAAGCTCGAAAAAGACTAATGGGGAAAAGTACGAAAGGGAAAAAATAAAGAATGAAATAGTAACCCACGAACAGCTCTAGAGGACATGACGCACCAATGAAACTTCTAAGAACTCATGACTCAATCCGATATGACACACGAATTGATCTAGTGAGGTTACTCCCCACTTAACCTTACTTAAGGGAAAGGATAAGAGTGATGCTAAGAGTAAACGAACAATATTTAAGCAAGAAAAAAAAAGTACTCAAAGAGTAAATATTAAGAATAATCTACCCTCCTCACAGTTACAAGTACAATGGTATTTATACCCATAAGTTAGGGCAACCTGCCTAAAAAGGAAAAGACAAAAAGGTATTTCTTAAGGAAGTAGTATACAAGATACAAAAAGATAAAAATAAATATCTAAGAAAAACAATCATTAGTACAATGGATTCGACACATGATACTGTATACGTGGTGATACTACATTATGAGGTTGTTAAAAGATGCGAACAAAAAGCATGGATAGATCAACTTATCTGAGTAAGGATGGCTTAGTCAGTCCAGATTCTCTCTTTTGGCTTCTCAACAAGGAGGTTGTTGAGCAATTGATCAGCTTGGCATTGGAGAGTAATCTTTAACTCAGTATACTATAGAAAAATAGGCGGTCATATGGCACGGTTTGAAGGGTGACTCGACAAGGAAGTACTTGGCTTCAATAGGGGTTAGTTGGAATAGTAGGATTCGTAGTGCTAGCCCTTTTAATCCTTAGGCTAGGTTTTAGGTTAGAGGTTTGGAAGCTTGATCCCCATCATGATAACTCATAGTTAGGGTAAACTTTCAAAATTTTCACCCCGGCCAATTTAACCCCTTGCAAGAACTTTTTATGAAGAAATTTTTCATACTACCAATTTGAGATTACTATCAATAAGGCCTCCTATACAGATGGCTCTCTTTTTATAGCCGCTTCCATTTTAGTAATGTAAGCCTCAAATTTGGAGCCCTTAACCTATAAGTCCTTGATTTGGACCCTCAACTTATCCTCCTCCTCACTCATAGTAGAAAGCATCTTTCTAAACCCGCAACATTCTTCTTTCTTTTTATGAAGTTCTTCTTTCAAGTCCTCATTCACTTTATAAAGCTCATCATTCTTAGTCTTAAAACCCGAGACTTCATCAAATACTAAGTAATGTGCTAGTTTTTCAATCGATAGCTCCTCCTATAGTTTTGGAGCCTCCATCTTAGCCTTAATCCTTATACTCTTAGCTACAATTGTTTATGCTTTAGAGAGTTCTAAGCCTCCTCTTTCTTTTGTGATAAGGCAAAGGCCAAATGAGTTAATCAACTCCTAGCAATATTAAATGCAAAACTGCCTATACTTTCTTCATCTCCTCTTTAATCTTATATAAGGCTATCAAAATTTGATTGTTAATTTGTATAGTAACAAAGAGTTAACAATAGAATCAATATTGCGAAATTAAGAAAATTACGATCATATAAGAACTTACATAATACAACTTGGCAATGATGTGGCCTTTGTTATAGCCATCAACTCTGTTGCGAACCGTAACCAAGAACAGATAAGATCGATCGTTGGATGGATCTAAGCTTATAAAAAGCTCAAAAGGAATAATGGGGAATGGCGTATATGGACAAATGCGAATGAAAAGTAAGCAAAACCCACGAATAGCTCCAATGGATATGACACACAAATGGAACTTCTAAGGACTTATGACATAATTCGATATATTGCACAAATTAGTCCGGTGAGGTTACTCGCTACCTAGCCTTGCTTAAGAGTTAGGATAAGAGCGAGATGACTACAAACAAAGTAGTGTTTACGAGAAAGAAATGTCGAGTGTATTAATGTTCAATTTGATCATTACAGCTACTAGTACAAAGGGTATTCATACCCAAGAATTTAAGGCAACATGCCTAAAAGGAAAAGACAAAAGGGCATTACCCTAAAGAAGTAATATACAAAAATACAAAGCATAAAATGAATATTCCAGGAAAGTAAAAATTAACATTACGGATTCTACACATAATTCCATACATGTGGTGATGTCGTATTGGTGAGGCCATTAGAGGATGTAAACAAAAAGTATGGTTAGCTAGCTTGCCCGAGTAAAGGTAGCTTAGTCAATTCGGGCTTTCCTTCCTGTCATATCAACAAGGGCAATGCTAAGTAAGTAATTAGTCAAGCATTAATGAGAGTATGGTTTGGCTGTTGTCTCAACCTTCTACCTCTCTGCATATGATCTACAATAAATAGGGAGTCATTTGGCTTAGCATGCAAATCAAGTTAGCAAAGAGATACTTGGCCTCAACAGGAGTCGACTAGAGTAGGAGAATCCTTAGTACCAAGCCTTTTAGTCTTCAGGCTCGATGCGAGTCAATGGTCCAATAGCTTAATTTCCATCAAACTTTTCCTACATACATCTTAGCCTTCTCTTTGTCCTTTAGCAAAACAATCCCCTCCATTAGGGTTAAGGACTTTGTCTTATCACCCAAAGTAGAATCGATATCTAAAATTATGTATTTCTAATACAACAAAAAATATTCATCCACCTCATGGTTGGGAATAAACTCAGTGGACTTGATGTTGCATGCCTTATTCCTTAATGCCTCCTTCATCTTCTCATCTATGTCTTTACTCCCCTTAGATGGAGGTTGGTCAATACGTTCTTTCCCACTCCTCTCCTTATGGCTCGACATAGAATTTGGCTAGTCAACTGAGCTATCCACCACCTCTAAAGGAATAACCTCCTTGTAGACATCAGCAGTAAGATCACAACTGGGTTCTCCCAGCAACTCCTTCTTAGTAGTATCTTTGACTACAAGAAGCACTTTAAGTTATACAATCCTAATAGCCTCCATTTGCTCTATCAACTAACCCTTGTCAAGGGGTTTCTTTCTTTTTCTTATGAACGACTGTCTCTTTGATGATCTATTCTTGTACCCATCCCTGCATAAAAGAAAGAGTATTATAAAAAGTAATAAATAAGGACTTACAAATTCGTGATGAGCTAAGCTCAAAGACAACAGGTCTCCCCCCATGGGTTACGAGATCATCTTTCCTCCTATAGCTCAACTCGGCACAAAAGGTAGGTCAAACCCTACCTTCATCACTGGAGAATATGGGTTCTCCCTTTTCTTATATGGAGATGATCCTCTTTGAATCCTAGAACAACATTTTATTGCCTCGTCTATTTTGAATCTTTTCGGTAGCAACAACATCATTTGGAAACAACTCAATATCCTTAGTTCAGATGGGTTCGGTCCATTTATTCCAAAAATCCAATTCTTCATCCAACTTGATGGAAACATATTTATCATGCCACATATGAATATTAAACTGCAACTTATCCATAAACATGCGACCATGTTGAGTTGTTGCATAGAACCAACCATTTGGTTGCCTCTTTATTGTGAAAAAGAATCTCAACAACTAAAGTGTAGCTCTAACCTCAAGTTCCTTACATATTTTCTTGAATGCTATGGGGTGCCTATATTATTGAGAAAAAACATGCTTGGAAGAACACAAAAGTAATTGAAGAATAGTTTTTGAAAAGAAGAAAATGGAAGACACAACCTAAAATCAAGGTATTTCAAATGTAAATGGAACTCACAATCAATGGGAAAATAAACTCTCTCATTCTTGCTTGGCCTATGCAAGTGCTACTAATTAGGGAAATCTTGCTAATATCTGTTATATTTCAACATGAGTAACCTAATAGCATAGCTCACAACTTTATTTGGAGAGTTAACATTGTAAACAATGTTGTTATATAAGTACTTAGTAAACAATCTATCATCCCTATCAATGGAGTAGTTGTCCATAAGTAGATCTTCAATACGAGCAAGTTTCCATTATGCAATCCATTGAATTACTAGTTGATAAAGTCGAACCAGTTCTTTTTTTTTTTTTGGGGGGGGGTGTGAGGGGTGTGTGGTAGGGAGGTAGCCTTAAAATTAGTAAAACTTAGAGGGCAAATTACGCTTTGAACCATACCTAATGAAGTATTGAAATTAACCATATAAGAAAGTTACTTGAAAGGAGAAGTAGATTTTGGAGAGGAAAATTTTCAATGTAGAGCAATGAAAGTAAGAGTAGGAAATGGAATATCAAAGTATTTGAGGACCTTTATATGTATATGTTAATAATCCTTTCTTAATAGTTAAAAATGGGGTTGATTGGGATTTAGGTTCTGATTTAATGGCCTACCATAGATAGTTGACACATGTTTGGGGCCAGAGATCTAAGGAAGATCATACTACCGACAATTAATAAACCTTGCAATGCAATGATGACGATTGTGATAGTTGTCCCATGTGCTTACATAGGAAACGAATGAGTGGGAAACTAAAAGATAATAACCTTTCATTTGAAACACAATATGCTACATTTTAGATGTTGGGCATGAGAGTACCAATAATAACATAGTAAGACAACTTGAAAGGCATTTTATAATTTCCAAAAGAGCATAAGCTTGGCCACTATGCCTACTAACCAATCGAGTTGAGTATTGTCTTAACTATTAACTCTAATAGTCGAATTCTTGACCATGGGAGGTGAGGGGAAAATGTTGATAGAGAATTTCACCCAGTAATCTTGCTTGGTACCTAAGCCATCGAGCTATAGTATTCTTAGCTAAGTCTTTCTATTTAACTCTATTTAATGAACTACTGCACTAGGCTTGGCTCATCTAATGGGCCCCAGGGGCTGGCTTACCCATTTACTTGCTTTGAATTTGAAAAGTAGCACAGACAATTGTAACATTGCATGATTTCATCACACAACCACCTACTACTCCTATTCTTTAAGCATTTGCTTAATTAAAGAGCTGCTACATAATCCATGATTGATGATCACTTGTTACAACAGTCATCTGATCATGCCAATAAATAAGGGAAAGAAAGCACTGTAAGGACTCTCACATGCTCTTAAACACTCTTAGTTCACTTACTTATTATCTTATCTAAACACTCACTTACTTAGGTATTGGAGTGGCTACGTTGGACAAGCCCCGACACACCCTTTAGCCCTTTCTTCTTACTTTTATGGGATCAAAGTTCTACACCAAAATTAATCAAGAACACCATACACATAAGATTTTAGAGAAAGAAAGTAAAGAAAGAAACTCTAAGTAACAAAAGAATTCCACTCAATGTCTTGATGATTACAACTGAGGGGGGACCCCCTATATATACAAATGGACCCTACAATGGATGGTTGAGATTTATACAATCTAATGGCTGAGATCTATTCTTACTAACTACCTTACCTACCCTACTTACTATGTTACAAGGATTTGTAGTTTCTAGAACCTTCTGAAGCATTCTTGGTTTTAGAACTGTCTCTTAATAAATCATTTAATTCATGAAATAATTATATTGTGTATCTACATAGATGTTAAATGGGGGATTTATAGCTAGCATGTGGTTCCTTACAACTCTTATAGACTCTTATCCTACCTTTGGAAAGAAAGAAAATAGAAGAAAAGGCATAGTATCTTTTATCCTTAGTATGTAAGGATTAAAGGTAAGGGTCCATCTCTTCCTTTCTTTATTATATTACAAAAGTTAGGCATAAAAAAGTATTAATTGATATATTCCTTACATGAAGGGAGATGTGTGATCAAGAAACATTAGGTCTTAAGATGATTAATATAATTACAAGGAAGCTCTATAAATCAGAATTTTAATCAATTAGAGGTAAATCATTTTATGGTGGCTCATTGTTGTAACACCCCACCTTTTAGGTATTTGCTTAAAAAAAATTTCTTAACTTTTAAGTGCCTAAAGATAGTTTGTTACTACCATCCTTACTTATGCATAAGGTAAAATATATACTTCACATGTCATTCAACTTCATAAATACTTGGCTCCAAATCTCTTCTTATATAATGTATAAAAAAAAAACACAAAAAAAATCTTTTACAAGACTAAGCCATACTCAAAGTATCATAATCACATGACTCTCAAATAAGACATGATTCTCTATTATAAGTATAGATATCATGACTACAATTACTAACCTATGTCCTTTGTAATATAACATCAAAGTCTTCCCTAAAGAATTGCTTCCAAGGACTTGACCCATATCTTGCAACTAATAGCTTCTTCTAAGAACCCATCTCTTACTAACATTCAAAGTCTCTTTACCTCTATGATGTGAAGCCCTATCTAACTCATACTTTACCTAAGGATAAGACAATTATCCCCTCAACTTACTACAAGCTGAGTGAGAGTAGATAAGCAAATACAATACAAGCAGCATCATATCTCAACTATACAGTAAGTTACCATTTTAATCACTATATTTTTTAGTCCAGCCAAATGTTGCAAGTGAAACAAGCGTGTACCATGCTCATACACATGGCATGTATTGGTATTGATATCCTAACCCAGCTTAGTAACTCATTCGGTTGCTCGACTTTAACAAGGCATCTAGATACAAACCAAAATTTAAGAACTTAGCAAAGCAACAATCAGTTGCCAAAACAATAGCCTAGCAATTACCATGTAGAGTGCTTAGAAAATCTAGCATGTAGTTGGCCTAATATATACAAGGCAATTTCTATATGCTCAAAAACCCAACTTTTATAAATTAAGTGGTTCACTTAATAAACCTAGCTTTTCATATGAAATTTGACCTAACAAAATTTTAGTTTTTAGAAAACTTGACCTACAAGTGCTTTTCTTGCCCTTCCATAAATGCATCAAATCACAGATCAAGTAATAACCAGTAAATTCAAGCAAGCTTACTTATTATTTATTAGCCCAGCCTTTATTTTGTTTCATTGCATTTCTAAGACCTCAAGATTTGGTTCACTTATGTGAATGCCTTAAGAGGTATGGTTATTCCTTAAATTAGTTCCTAAGTTAGTGTAAATCTTAGCAAATGTTACATAAACACTTAGCAATACAATCACATCAATCAAATCCAATATCAGAGCATATTTCAATCAGTGAGGGTTATAAAAAGAAACACTGCATAACTCACAAAACAGCATATCCAAACTCGCAATCAAGCTTAACTAGGCTAAAACATCACAAATTATGCAAAGTTAAGAGTAGACAAAAGTCTATTCAAGGCATACACAAATATCTACTTACCTAGCCTACTATCCAATCCTAAACTAACTCTTTAGCATGGTGCTCCTCTTCAACTATCTCACCTAATATAGATAAATATTACCAAAATTAGGTATGGATTATGTGTTTATATGTACTCCAACCTGATATTAACTTATTGGTTTTAAGTTTGTTCTGTTAAGAGAATATTTGTCTTAAACTACCTATGACTTGATCTCTTATTTAGCCTTTAACTTCGCCTTTGAACTAGCCTATACATTTCCTTCTAATTCAAGCTAACATCAAATTTTCTAAATGAATACTATCTAAATTATATCTTTAGCTTTACTAATTAAGAATCTCCATCACTTCACTTAACTCGGTCCCAAGCTTAACTTATATAAAAACTCTTAAGTATAGCCTCTAATTCTGTCTCTAATTTAACTTTTGATTCAACTAAAAATGCTATGTTCACTTATAATACTCCCATTTTTCAACTAAGCTAAGTTAAGACCAGTGAAAAATAGATCACATGTAACATTAAACAGGATTGCCCTTAGCTATAATGCTAGTTATACAATCCACCTTATTTGTCATATTTAACAAAATATACACATATAGTAAGAAATTACATAATAATTTGTATCTATACCCCATTAAATTCATGAAAGATATAGTTTTACTAAGAAATTCATAATTGTTATATTCTGGTCATAAAAAAATGCCATATTGACATAATACATAATATTTCTAAAAATACTACTTTTAGCTCAATTTTGCAAAAAAAGAAAAATATAGATAAATGAGTAAAGAAAATTATAAGATCCAAACTAAATACTTTCAAAATCATAACTAAGCTCTAGAATCATTACAAATCCTATTAATTAAGAAATTGAAGTATTATTTCTACAACATGAAAAACAGGGCAGATTGCATAAAATAAATTTTATACATGTGGTTTATCAAAAATTATTTTTATGTAAATTAAATATATATATGCAGAATATACCCACAAAAAATTAGTTCAAAAAAACATTATTTACTATTTTTAAAAATTAATGCAAAATTTGTTAGAATATGGAGGTTTCTTAAGAAACCCATATAAGCACTTCTAATTTCAAAATTTTGGGTTTAGTTTTTTATTCTACATGCAAAAATACCTAAGAAAACTAAGTTTCATAATTTTTTAATATTTTTAGTAAAATAAACTAATTTAGAGGCTAAAATTAACATTACCTTGTTGGTTAAACTATCCTTAATGTCAATCTTCCACCACCAAAACACCACCATGTCAAGTTATCTTTTGCTGTAAGAACCCCATTTTCCCCTATTTTTCCTATTATTTTGCCAATTTTTGTTTAATTGTTATATTAAATTTTCTTGGGAGAATTTTGGGGTATTTAAACATCCAATAAAATATAGAATGATGCTCTATCTATTTTTATGCTAAGCTGGGTCAGTTAAGGATTAGTGATTTTCCAAGTGTCATTTTAGCTTTATTAGGTGTTTAATTTACATATATTATTAGTTTCTTTACATGACAACTCACCATGGAATATTCCTAACACCAAGATTGTATGCCATGCCAATTCTAGACGCTATAGGTATGTTTTTTATTTTTTATTTTTATAATTTTTTTAGCAATCAAATATGTATTTTATCAATTATAAAGCATAATTAGCAATATATATACATATAGGGTACATAATGATAATCACTCTAGATGTTATTTGAATCCTCAATATTATTTTTATAAGTCAAACAATTTATCTCTAAGGACTCGTTACGTTTCGAAGCTTAAAATTTAAGTTCTTCATAATTAATGGAATAATTTCAATAAAAGTACGTTTTATTGAAATTAAATATTATATATAATTTATTTCTAGGAATTAACCTTATTAAAACTCTTCATCTAACTTTTATGACTTCATATTAAAAATTTTCTCAATTTAAACAACTTTTCTCAACAGTCGTAAATCGTATTAAACGCCCTAACTCATATTGATATCAAGTAGCTTGGGTCTTATTACTCAACTTAACTCATTTCTCAAGCTTCACTTAATAAGATTATTTCATTATTTCCCCAATTGTAACTTCTAAGTTCTGTGTGTAATAAAAGTAAACCACTATCCTAGGTCCATGGTAATAGGTCGATAACCAAGGTTTCTATGAAACCTCGATCTTCGACCTACTATTTAAAACCTAGAGCAATGGACCACTTCTACTGTACATGGGACCTAAGGAAGTATCGATGAGGAAAGTAATCAAGTAAAGTCATTGAGAGAAGCTTAAGAAATAGCTTAAGTCAAATGACCATACCTAAACTATTCGATATCAATGCAAATTAGGGTATTTGAAACGATTTAAGGCCTTTAGATAATTTTTTCTTAATCAAGCCAAATTTTAATATAAGTTCATAAAATTTAGACAAATAGCCTTAGTAATATCAATTTCTCAAAATAAAATATTTATAATATTTAATCTCAATAGAACTTATTTTTATCAAGTATGATTGGTAATTATTGAAAACTCGAAATTAGAGTTCCAAATGACCTTGAAACCTTAGATATAAATTATTTACTCTATGGAAGTAATTTTGGGAGTCAAATAACATGTAGTATGATTATATAATTGTAATATACATGTTGGATATACTCGATACATTTATATTATTGAGTTATAAGTAAATTATTCATTATTTATTGAAAAAATGTAAAACGGGTTCCAATAATTAATGAAACTTAAACATAAAATATGTGTCACGACCCGAGGAGGCTAGTCGTGGTAGTCATCGTATACCATACAAAGGTTACAGGTTGAATTTCCTTACAATCAACGACTCTTTTATACGATATACGAAGCTACAGCTACTACTAACTACCAAGAGTGCACAAGCTTAAGCAATATCATTTCATGATAAATAATAATATTATAAAAACATAATACATTGTCTATTTGTATAAAAGTTTACAAGTACAAAGTTTGAAACATGTCTTAAGTTAAACCAGTATATCAATTATATATTCAGCTTTATAAACTATCAGAAATATTCTCTGATCACATCCAACTCCCATACTGACCCTATGTAGAAAACTAACCTTGGGCATGTGATGGCCCGACTCTATAAAAAGATCGACCTATGAGAGAAGACTACGAGGGTATAAGCTAACTAGCTTAGTAAGATAATTTCCCTTAACCAAACAGCAATCAAGTTATATAATATTTAGATTCAACCAAATGAATGCATAAACAGTATGCCAAACAAATACATGCAGGTGACCAGGTCCTACATGCAACTCAGATTTAACGCTCTCCAAAGTCAGGGTTGGAGCTTCATTAGTACAGTCAAAACCGGGTATCATATTAGAACTTATTTCATAATGAAACTCCGCATCTCATATTTAAAATGTAATGGTACATCCATTACCAACTTTATCAAAACAAGTTCTACATATGATTGTGAGTAGATTCACGTAGCCCTCACTCACCCCTAAACGTAGGCCTCTGGACTCGACCCTCAGCTAGGCGGTAGGCGCCTCCCATGCCTAATCATCCCGTGAGTCAAGGTAAGGTCATACGGTATGTGTGCACCGTACAAAATTCATCACAAACAATAATCAATCTACGTATGCCCTTTCGCTACCTCCGTATAATATGATTGCCAGAATTAGTTATGCAGTACATGATTTATGCATGATCGGAGTTAACTTTTTCTAGTCAAATAAAATTAAGTCTTATTTATTCAATAATTATTCCAAGTCACAAACAATCAATTTTTAGTGAATCTACTATGCAACAATCATTACATTAGTGAAATTTAAAGAAAATTCACCATCAATAACAATCATCATGCACAAGCATAACCTAACCCTATACACCTTGATTTATTAATCATAACTTACATTCACTAACTACAAACACAAATAAGTATGAAATCATTAGGAAAAACTTACTCAGTTATGGTTAGCTCAGGGGTTATAGTAGTCTGGTGACAGCTCAAGGTTTATATCAAAATCACCTGAGAATAATAAAACTTTTGTAAGTTTGGGAATTTAAAGCTAACTAGTATTCTAATTTGTAAGGTGTACTTTACTTAGTTACGTGAAATTGTCAATTCAAGCTTTTTATCGAATTACGTGTAATTTTTTCGTTTTAACTCGAATCGTTACGAACTTATAGTCCATTTTGATCGATTTTAAGCGTATTTTCTCATAACGGGGTCCGTTTTGGACGTTGTGACTCGTAGTGTAAATTATGATATAAAAATATCACAAAATTTACTTTTTAAGTTTAAAAATTATAAAATATTAATTTTCGCTTTTTCTTAATAAATTTACGATGTAATAATTATTTAAACCATCTATTTGATATTTTTATTATTTTGAGCATACTTTTCCTATTTTTGAGATTTTAGCTTTGTTATGATTATTATTATTATTATTGCCATTATTATTTTTATTATTTCTTATTCTCTTATTATTTATCTATATTTCACGATTTATACATATATATATATAGACTTATAATATATTTTATAATTTTATCTTATTTGAAAAATCCTTAATTACGGTAATATATATATATGTACCTACTCCTTATATAATTATAAATTTATTTTAGTTTATAGATATTATTACATATATATTTTTGGTATATTACATATATATACTATATGTTATACGCTATATGTATGTATATACTTATTTTATGAAAACAAACATATTCTTATGTACATATATATATATATTCATGTATTTGTATTTGTACATATAAATATACTCATATAATTTTGAATACATATACTTATATATATATATAATATACAAATACCTATTCATGTATTATATATTTACATAGTATTTGTTATAAAATATGTATACTATATATTATACATATATTTTATGATATATGCGGTATATCGCAATATATACTCTATATTATATATCTATGTAAATATGTCCTATATACATATATTACCACTTATGGAAGTATACTACTATATATATACTATATGATTACATATTATATATATATATATACTATAGTTATTTCATGAAAATACTTAATACTAATTATGTGTATTCTTAAAAAAAATACATACTACATACTCTTTCCATATAATATACTTATATACATACATGTATACATACCTAACCTTATACATACATATATAATTCAATCTAAGTATTTATGCATATATACATGTACTAGTAATGTTATATGTATAAAAATACCATACAAATACTATATTTATACATGTATATACTATATAACATACATCTATACTAGATAAAAATAATAATTTATTTACCTATTAATTTAATTTCTCCTCTTCTTCTCCTTCTTCTTTTCTTCTTCTTTTCTTCTTTCTTTTTCCTTCCTTCTTTTCACGTTTTGTTTCCTAGAATTTTTCTTGCTTTCGGTTTGTTTTTTTTTCTTTAAATTTCCAGACATCATTTCTTCATTTTATATATTCGGTGATTATCAAGGAAAAATAAAAAAAATGATCCTAATCTTTTGAATTAATGAAGATGGGATAAGGTACTTATCTCCAATTTTTTTTCTTTTATTGTAAACTTAACACATGGCAATTTATTTCCTTACGTAGACTGCCATTTGAGCTCCATTTCCAAAATGTATCAATTAGAGAAAAAGAAGAAAAGAAAGAAAAGAGAAAAAAAAAGAAAAAGAAAGAGAAGGAAAATAAAAACTAATAATAAATATATGCAATTTTTCGAAACATAAAAATTATAAAAATACTCATCATAAATTAATTTTGAAATTTTTGTAAAAATTTATCAATTTAATTGATGCCCGGTATAATTAAAATTTTTACAGGTTATTATAGTGATTTCGTTAAAATTTCACGCGAATAGGAAATTTAGTTGAAAATTGCAATCGACTATAATTATATCACTATCGAGTAATATTTAACTATTTTATAGGTTTATATTTATAATTTTAGGGTTTCAAACAAATTTGGAGTCAATTTTGATTAATGGTGTGTAAATTAGTTTTAAAGTTTTAGTATACGATTTAGAGTTTTAATCAATTCTTAAAGTTTTGTTATCGGTGTTATATTTGATTTATAAAATTCCATAATCTTTTATTGCTACTAGCCTTATCGACTTATTGTGCAATCTAGGACACTCGGACTTGAATTAGGGTTCAACTACTGATTTCTTAGGGTTTACATTATGTACATTAAAAATCATAAAATAACTTAACCAATATTTAGGAGTATTTATTTGTGCCATGTATGAATTTACATATAAGGATAATTACTCGAAATTGCCTAGGGATGTGGCAAACTAAAATTTTAGGATGCAGCTAGTTAAGTGGCAATCTTTAAAAAATTAGACAAGTTAAGTGGCAATCTAAAATATTATGCTTAGGGATGTAGCTAACTTTGGAATTAGAATTAGGCCATCTAAGGTAAGCTTGGGACACCTAAGAATGAAAGAAAATTAAAAATCTAGGACTTTTAGCAAAAGAAAAAACAAGCAACTGACCTATACTCGTCCTATAAGTTTAGAAGATCACATTTAGAATTAGATTGGACTTTCAGCTTCCTAGGAAAAATCGAGAGAGGGTTAGGGGGAGTGAGATACATATTTTTACAAAATTAGGCAAAATATAGTCAACTTAGGGCTAAATACGAGTACCCATACTAAACCGAGACTTGATATGAAGCCCCAACACACTTGATGGAGGAAATAGTGCTTGGAGTTATCGATAAACCCTCTACCACTAAGTTAGTTAGAGCTGTTAATGCTAGTAAGGTCTTGGTTTCACTCAATTTTGCTTAAATTGTTAAAAATAGAAAATTAACCAAAAAAATTATAGAAAAATTTATTCCTACATATTTTTATGTTAAAATCTAGGAAAAATAATATTTTGTACAAATTCAGTAGCTATCATATACGTCTTTAGGAATTCTAAGAAACTAAGAAATTTTCGATATTGAAATAAATAACTTAACAACATAGTTTCACCTTCAAATTTTTTTTATAAACTACCCTATATTGATATTGAATTGCTATGAAGAGATTTCATGCAAAAACTATTTCATAAGTTTTTATGTGATTTTTTAGCTCTAAATTAGCTATTAAATTATGTTTTTAGTAGAAAAATAACCTATTTTCTTAATAACCTTACTTGAATTGTGAGTTAGATTGGTTCTTGAAGTATATTACTAAAGAAAATTACCATAGTATCACTCAGAATCAAACTCAAAGGCTAAAGTAGAACCAACTTAAGATGAATTGACCACCAATATGTGAGTATTTAATTAGTATATGCATATACATATTTATGACTTGTAATTGGCTGTAGAAGTACTTCTTCTTACTAGGTGAAATCATAGGGAAGGAAGTTCTTGCTAATGAGTAAATTAGATCGTACTACTAGCTAAGTAAGTGAATATTTATATGTGCTTTGAGTAGATTTATGTCTACTCTTAACATGATATGCTCTGTAATGTTTTGGCTTAGTTAAACTTGATTTCAAGTTGATATGCGGTCTGATGAACCATAGCTAGCTACCTGTTATAATTGTTACCAATTGAATGGTGACATGATATTAAACTTGTTTGTTATATTGGTGCTGATGTATGCATATGTGACATTTGCTAGGGATTATGTTATCTTGGAAAAGAATCTAAGAAATAACTCTATCTCCTAAGGTCTTCACCTAAGTGAACTCAACACCGAGATCTTATAACTAACAAAAATATAAAGTAAAGGCTAGGTAACAAGTGATGAATAAGTTTGTTTGGATTTGTTGGGCTTTCCATGGCATGCACTTTAGTATGTTCATGTCATGGCATGAAAAAGACCTATGGGTCAAGTTTTCTAAAAAACAAGACATTTCTAGGTTAGTTTCCATATGAAAAGCTGGGTTTATTAAGTAAACCACTTGATTTGTAAAGGCTGGGTTTCAAGTATATAGAGACTGCATTGTATCTATTAGGCCAACTATGTGTTAGATTTCTAACCACTCTATGTGGTTTTGCTAGGCTAAAATGTTTGCTAAGTTTGTTGGATATATTATCCAGATGCTCAGTTTAAGTCAACCGAACTAGATGAGCAGCTAAGCTGAGCTAGGATATCGATATCGATGCCTATCATGTACAAGAGCATGGTACACGCTTGCTGCATTTACATTGATTCCTTGGCTAGGAAACTATAAGATAATGTGGTTAGACTAACTAATGGAATGGTTGTACTCATATTGTAGTAGTTGAGTAGATGAGTTTCTCTTATCCTTAAGTTATGAATGAATAGATAAAAGAATGGGTTAGAGTAGCAAGGGGACTTTAAAACTTTAGTTAAAAATGGGCTCTTAAGAGAAGTCGTTGACTATAAAATATAGCTCGAGTACATAAAGGTAGTTTTTCAAGAAAGCAATGGGTGTTACTTCACCAAAGTTTTAATATAGTCTTGGTAGTCTAAAAACGTATATTTGTAAAAGAGATTACTATGTTGTATAGAAGTGATCTAAGTATGGCACACTAATGTAGAAGCTTTTGCTATTGTTTGTCATATTGAATAAGAAATTATTTAAATGTAATTGTTTATGAAACAAAAGAACAGGTTAGATACAAGTTCTATCTTATCTTTAACTCTAAGATGGTAGTAATGAACCATCTTTAGAGACTAAAAGTTTGAGAAAAATTTTCAATAGACACCTAGAAGGTGAGGCATTATGGTTTCACAATTATAAGGCAACAAAAGAGAATATATATCATATTAAGATAATGACTTAATTTCTCTAGTATATTTTTATGATTTTGGAGATTACAACAAGTAGGTTAGATTATAGTTTGATAGTGAAATGGACTTATAGAAACGATTAAGTTTTGATCTCTAAAAGGAGTTTTTTTATGTTATCTAATCGATTATGAAATATAAAGAGAACTGTTGAATTTAATGATTGTTGCACTTGTTTAGAGTAGTTGTTTAAATGATTTAATTCCAAAGTTAAAATTAATAAATTTTATATTGCATGTGCATAGCTTCGACCTCTCTTTAGTAGGATCCAATAAGGTTGGTGAGGCATTTGGTAATTATATGCGACTTACCTTAGGTGAAAGTTTTGTATTGAGATAAGCTAGCTAGATTACAAATAGGGTCACTAGTGTTGTCATGAACTGAGGACGGCCTAGTCGTGGTAGACGCCGTATACTATACAAAAAACTCTTGATTGGTTACCCTTCCAATCAAGAACTCTCTACACAATATATAAGGCTCTACAACCACTAGTTTCATAAGAACACACAGATTTACATGATATCATCACATTAACATATTTATATAAAATTTAAACTACAAAGCTTACATTATATAGTAAGTGAGTACATCTAAGTCTATAATACTAGTAAAACAAAAGTACACGAGTAAGAGTTTACATCAATTGTTTTCCCTCAATATACAGGACAGCTTGCTCTTGCCCAAGTCCCCAAGCTAACCTATGGCATCCCTCAACTGGTCTGTACGACTAGACTATCCTGCAGCAAAAGTCTAAAGGGATATAAGCCTAAGCTTAATGATCAAAACCCTCAACCACACCACAAGCAATTTATAAGTTCATTATATTCATGCATATGAATAAATGATCAAATAGAATGCCAAACAATACATATAATTAACTAGTTCATATAGGTAACTTGGATTTAACGCCCTCCAAAGTCAAGGTTGGAGTATACACAGCACCAATCAAATCCGGATATTATACTAAAACTTTCTTTACTACAGAACTCTACGCTCCGTACTCAAATCAAATAATTCTTTATTTTCATAAAAACCAAGTTCTAATATAATCATGAGTGGGCCCCCGTAGTCCACACTCACTCCTAAACGGAGGCCTATAAATTCGACCCTTAGCCAGGCAGTTGGCGCCTCCAACGCCTAGTATTCCTGCGAGCCAATAAATGAATAATAACAACCCCCGAATGGCCTCTCCTTACCTCTGTATGATGTGACGGCTGGAATTGTATCTATGCAATGCATGTTAATGCATGTTCTGGTTTCTTTTTATAAGTCAAGTATACTTAAGTTCAAATTATGCTGTGACACACACAATCATTTTCTATACTACTATGCAACAAACAAGGCATTATCTATACTTAGGGTAAGTTCATAACTCAGTAGATAACAACATACACAAGCATTTCCCAAACCCCATATAATAGTCAATTAACAATAATATTTAAGTCCACTATCTACAATCACAAATAAGCATAGAATCATAGAGTAAATACTCACTCGGCCATGGTGACTCACCCTAATCATAGTAATCGATCGGGAGATCCTCGCTCACCTCGGGATTACCTGATCATTATGATTTGATAATACTAGTAAGTACTTGAATTAACTAATAATTCTAAACATCTAATTACCTAATTCTACTTAAATTACCATCAACTTTTATCTGGTTAGACCTTATTCTTAATCATCTGTAACTTTTTCGTTCTATTTTTGATATTTATGAATTTATAGTCATTTTTCATTGTTTTCAAGCTTACGTTCACACGATAATGTCCGTTTTGGACGTTATGACCCGTGTTTTACGATATGAACTAAATTTATAGAAATTTTAACTATGAAAACTTAATTACTATTACTACTTATATTTATATCTTTTGTTTATAATTAATGATTTACTTAACCCTTAAATTCTTATACTTAGAGGATTTTACTTTGCTATTACTAATTCATGTACTTAATTAAGTTATAATCCAATTTAGAAGGTGTATTAGGGTTTACTAATTTAGGTACCTAATTATTATACACTCTTCTTATTTTCTTATTTTATAATCTATGCTTATGTCATTGCTTACATCATCATTTACTTATGTCATCATGTGATTACATCATCCCTTACATCATCTTTTGCTTACCTAAACCTTATCTCATGATTATGTGTTTTTATGTACACTTATACATAATGTACATATACTTATATCTTTCCTCTACTTTTATGTATACTAGCATACTTATACATATACTTATACTTAACTTATCCATATACCGTATTTATACTTGTATACCTACTCATATACCTATACAGTCATATACATATTTTTGTACAATTTCGTATGCCTAATTTTTCTCTTAAGAAAATCTTCCTAATTTCATTCTTTTGTGTTTTGAAGTGTGTATTTAGTATAGTATAAGTATGTATAGTTAAGTTTTGCCTTAACTTAGGTTATGTACATGGTAAATACCCATGTACAAAGATTCCCATACTTGTATTCTTTTAGTATTCCCTTATGTACACATACTTATGAGCATATATACTCATGTATTCCTTTCTTCTTCTTCATGATTCCTAACTTCCTACACTTAAAGATGGGAACTTTATGTCTTCTTCTTTAAGATCATACTTAACACATGTCTATTTCTCTAATCTACCTAATTACCTAACTAATAAATAATATAAAGCAACATAAAGTAACTTAATCACATATCTTAGTTTGTGTTGAAATTAAGGAGACAAACAGGAAAGTGAAATGGAGAAGGAAAACTCACGGCAATGGAGGGACTTTTTGTTTTGTTTCTTTTGCTTTGTTTTGATTATGGAAGAAAGCAAATGGTGGGGTCTAGAAGGGAATAAGTGGACAACAATTAAGGAAGAGGAGGAAAAAAGAAAAACCAAAAGAAAAGGAAGGAAAAGCCATCATTAGAAGTTTAGATATTTTCTTTATGCATCAGTGTCTTTTGTTGACTTTTCAAATTGTTGACATTAGTTAACATGTGTTGACTTGGTCAACCCTTTGAACTTGGTCAACTTTCCTTAAGCATATGTAATTTTGCACACATAATATAGCAATTAAGGGAAATTAAGGGAAATTAAGGGAAAAGTAAAGGAAATGAAAGGAAATGAGGTATTTGGTGAATTGATTAGTAAAAATAGTTGATGAGGTCTTACTTTAGGTATTTATAGCCTATATACATCATTTGATAAACTACTTTGTATAACTAGTGCAAAAAGTACTAATTAGAGTATTAAGGTTCACTACATTTAACTTAATCTTCAACTATACTCCTAACTCTATGTAATACTATCTTAATCATATGCTTAAGAAATACATGTAATCTATGATTCATTATCTTAGTTTCTAAAGGACTACTTGTGGATTCAAATATGCATGATTGAAAGTCATCTCTAACCTTTTACTAATGATTTGGTAAAATATGAGAGTTATATTATCAATTAGGGTTTTAAGGTACATTATGATGAATTAGTGCACATATGTCTTTAAAATGATCGTTTTAGGGTTTCTATCACTAAATGCAATCTTTAGCATTTAGATGCATTTAGGGTAGAAAAGTTTCTTACGCGATTGATGAATTCTTTTAAGGTTTTCTCTTTCATTAACCGTATCGACTCCTAAATTGTCTAACATAGTTGAGTCCATTTCAAAAGCTAAATCGAAAATTTTAGGGGTTTACAAGTGTGATGAGTAAAACCTACACTAATATATAGATTACTTACATATTGCTTGTCTAAGGCCATGAGTTACCCTAACTCTTGGGATACCAAGATTATATTAGTTGCAAGCTAATAATTACGATAATAAATGGTGTTTGTTGCAGTGGTTATTATGGTTAGCATGTGACTTATTGGTGGTGTATATCACATGCATGTGTTTTTTGTATTTTGATTAGGATTTGGCTTGTTAATTTTTCAAGAACAGGAACTTGAGTAAAAATTTCAAAATTTATTAATTTTGGATAAGATCAGTAAGATTATAGGAAGGGGAGTGGCGACTAACAATTCCATTTTGAAAATAAGTTTGATATAAGACAGTTAAAGTATAATTTACAATAAGTAAATTTTTGTTTTGAATTTTGTAAAATTTATTTAAAAGAAAGCTTGGATTTATTTGAAGATTTGCACATTAAATCTTGGTTGACAAAGTATAATTGACTATGGATGGGAAGCTAATAGTTGATAAAATAACCTAACAAATATAATTAATATATATATATATTACACAATAAATACACAATCACAAGCATGTCTTAATGTTGGTTGACTTAGAATGGCTAATCATCACATAATCAAGCACAAAATTAGTAGATAACAAAATAAGTATAAAATGAGAATTACTATAAATAATCTTAACCAATCATAGAAATAACTTATGCAAACAAAAAATAGCAAAATTTGCTTCTTAAACATAATATTGATTGGCATTTTATGTGGACCAAAACATCAAATGAATTAATTACTTACTAAATAGCCAAGAGAATATAGTAACATGAAAAATAACTATCTTGCTACTCCCATACAATTTCCATAAGCAATAAACATCCATCATGACTACCTCCCCCAAAATGCCATTGCTACCCTTATCAAATAATGACAATAAATAATAATAATAATTTCAATGACATCATCAAAGATAAAATAACTATCTTGCTGCTCCCCCTCCCTTTTTTTTCCCCAACTATAGGCGTAAGAGGATCCAAACCCTAATCTATTTTAATAGGAGACTCGTGGTGGTACTATTAGACTACAACATCCTTGGCATCTTAATATTCCCTTACAATAAGAATAAATAAAATAATTAAAATATAACTGTATGTTAAAAATAACAACTAATGATATGATGACAATAATAATGATGGTGATGATGGCAGTAATGAGTCATACCAATATAACAATAAAATAATAGTAATAAATAAATAGGTAATATGAATATAAATAAATATTTCGTTGCAATAGATATAAAAGAAGAAAGGGAGGCATATGATTAACTAAGATACTCAATAAAAAAAAAAAAGAAAGAAGAAAAAAGATTTTATTTCAATAAATACGGCATATATATATACTAAGGAATGGTGAATTCAAATGTTTTGTCCTATGTAAACTTTGCATTGTGTCATATCATATCAAGTTCCCTTGTGTCATATAGTATTGCATCATGTTATATTATGTTATGTCACATTATATCATATCAGTCAATTTTGTCGTTATGCTAGTCATATCTCAATTCTCCAGTCTTACTTATATAAATATATAAGCAGACCCTATGTATGATATCTATAGATTAAAAACAAAAACAAAAACTTATGTCATAAATACTATATAGATAAGAAATATTGGTGTTAATCATGATTAGACTAACTAGAATTTTTCTTACTTGGATTTAATTCAATTTAGATAAGCTTAGACCACACCTTTACTTCTCAACACCTATAAAAAAGCCCCCTGTGAGCAAGGCCATAGGGGTCCTCCAACACTTAAGTTAGCAAGTAAGACCATGGAAAGAGGGGACAAGTACTAAGAACCTAGCAACCCGTACTCGCCAAGTGTGTAGATGAAGGGTATTGAACTTCTACTCTTTAAGGAGAAGGAGAAGAAAAGATCCTAAGAGAGAGAGAGAGAGGTTCCTTCTTACTTGCTAGCATTTGGCGCCTTTTATGCAAGTTACTTGGATATGTGGTGATCAACGATTCGGTCATATTAGCTACTGACAGGCCATACACTCCATAGTAGAGGCTAAGCTTTATAGCAAGTGGCATATCGTAGCCAACCAAGCCACTAGATCTATAACTTAGTGATCTAGCAAGGGCAAAAACGCCAAGCATGTGAGTTATACTGCTGATGTCAAATGCTCATTAATAAGTTGTTGTGGGTTGTAGGTACTAAAGATAAAAGTTGGGTTGAGGTGCTAAGAAGGGAGTTGATGCTTAATGGGGGTGAGTTAAGCCCTAAGCTTATGTTAGATAGTCAATGAATGCTAGCTTGATGGTTAGGGGGAGAAGGGGCAGACCCACTTAGACAGTCATCATTTGGCTAGTTAGGCAAGTTACAAAGGATAGGCTTATCGTCGGCTCATATCTTCACTAATACAAGCTCATGGCCTTACAAGAGGGTCAGGGCATGATATGTGAGCTTACTGCTCCTTACGATAGGCTTCATTCGTAAGCCTTTGATTAAACCCACCAAGCCTTGCTTAGGCAAGAATTAGGTATTAATACTTATCCCCCTACTCTCATTAGCACTTGAAGTGCAAGGAGAGTAATCAAGATGTGAGTAGACCAAGGCAGAGCCTTTGATCTAGGTACTAGTTCTACTACTTGGGTTGTGGCAAATCATTTTCCCTTACATCAAGTCACTACTTCATTGACATGATCATTGCATTACTCGATGTGTCGTGATAGCTATTAATGGGATGTGTAGTATGCATTAATGATCTGTGAAGAGCAACTGCATATGTGGAACAATCAGTTATACGGGCTACATTATGGATCCATATACAAGGATTAATCGGGGCCCTTGGCCAAAAGAGAGGGGCACATGGATGGTTGGGATTTAGTGCATGTTCCATCATGTGATCGTGTTCTTAGAGTGGAGAAACCATTTGCCTTCTCCCCTTATTTTTCTATATAAAGGGGGGATTGGACATTTATGTTTCACTTTGCTCACTTAAGTGAAACTTTACTGAAATTTTGACTCTTGAGCTAACTTTTTTTTCTTATGTTCTTCTAATCTCCATTGAACACTTGTAATAGCTAATAAAAGCATAACCAATAATCAAAGTGAGTCCTCCCATCTTTCTATTTCAAGGAAGGTAGATGAGGGTTATGAGAGCTCATCTCAAATAGGGGATGGTAGCTCTACTTCCCCCAAAACAATGGTGATAGTGGTAGTGATGAGAAGAGAAGAAGATAAGATAATACTCTCTTAGGAGGAGATGAGAGAATGTATGCAGTAATGTCCTCATAACATGTACCCACTAGTGGTGAGGAAGGTAAAATTGGACAATTGTTGTAGATAATGTATGTAAATGAGCATGCTTATGCCCATATTCCATATGTAGTAAGTGAGGAAAAGTTGAGGTTGGTTAGCTAAGCAGTAGAAGCAATGCTTAAGTATCGAGTAGAGGAGCCTCAGGATGGGCAACAGGCATATGACATAGGGGATGCCCAATCATTTAGCATTTATGCACCAGGTAGTCTTAATGCAAATGCATAGCTTCAGCTGCTCACCTTTGAGACCCTATGCATTTGGGAGTTACAGCGGTTGATTGCATAATTTTTTAGGTGCTTCTTCCTTATAAGGAGGGTAGCAAATGGGTAGGTTTACATTATTACCTAAGGTGCAAAACTAAGTATTATTAATAAGCCTCCAAATAAGGTGGAAGGGTAGAATGAATTCTTTTATTGCATTCATGCTTCGAAGCCACTTAATTTTCTAATTGTGGAGGTGGCCCATTCGGGGTAAGAAGTTAAAAGGCTTAGAGGATGAGGATGCAATTGCGAGCATTGAGCTCTTAAATTTAGTAGGTTAGAGAAAGCTTAAGCCATTGTCAATATGTGAGAAATATAAGGACAGAGTGTCGTTGTTTGTGATGGAGATAGGTATTTGTTATGCTCCATCAAAGAGGAGTAGTTAGTTCTCTACCACACCACGTCACCTTGTTGTTGGAGTGGAGGACATCAAGCTGCTCATCCTTAGCGTATTAAGTGCTTTATCTTCCTTTTAGTATGTTTTTCTAAGGATTTCACTTGTTCTTTTGCTGCTTCTAAGCTAATGTTAGGGAAATTGAGGGCAAAGCTACTAGCAATGCAAAACAGGTAGTTCAAAAGTGCTTTGAGGCCTAAAAAGAGAAGGTGGCTAGAGCTAGAAGGGGAAGGGGAGCAATCGGATTCCAAGTATCGACCCAACATTATGCTAGGTTTCGGATCACATAGGAAGCTTGTTCGTAAGCTCTATACACTTGGGTGACCTATTTATAAGCTATGTCAACATTGGACAACTTGCCTTACTCTGTTGGGTCTACCTTGTTAAGCTGAGTACGCCCTACTTTACCTTGACCGAGCTTTCCACAAACCTATCTATGAGCTATGGCAATATTAGAAGATCTAACATACTCTACAAGTTTTGTCCTAGGCTACTATTTATGCCCTGCTTTGCCAGACTTGGTCTACTCTGCCTTACTGTGTTCAACTCTATTCTATTTTACTAGGTCTACTTTAATCAGCTATATAGGACTGTCTTATTTGCCTATCCACTCTACTTAACTAAGATCAATTTTCTCGACCAAGATCTATTCGGTCATGACGAGGCTACTCAACTATTCCATGTCAACTCTACCATACCAGGACATATCAAATAGGTGGGCCACGTCCATGCCAGGTTGGCTTGACCATGTAAGGTCGACCACTGCTATGTTAGCTCGGCCATTGCCATATCAGGTTGGTCTAGCCATATGAGGTTAGCTTTATTCTTATCAGGTTAGCTACGGACATATCAGATTGACCTCAGATAAGACAAGTAGTCTAGAATTAAGTCTAATTAGATCACAACACTAAGTCTTCAATAGCACTTCGGAATCAAACGTCAACCCCTTACCCAAAAAATCTTGTTCAACTATCTATTTTACTTGCATTATTTAGATTTCATTTTTCTTGTATTTTTTGTAAGTTGACTTCATATTTTATTTGTAATTATTGAAATGCTACTAGGACATCCTTTAGTCATTTATTTATGGCTTAACCACTCTATATAAATAGAACACTTGTATATGGTTTAAGGGAGATTTTTACAACATTAATGAAAAACCCTTGAGTCTTTTCTCTTAGAAAGCTCTCCTCTTCCCACTCTTATCAATCCCTTTAGTAAGGATTGTAGTGAGCAACCTTATTACTCAGACCGATGCGTCACATCCGGCGAGTCTTAAATCTATGTATGGTTCGACGGTATGTCATATCCATAGAGTTAGTGCATGGGATTGCTAAGCTATCTACTATCATGTACTTTTTTTAGCTTTCTACAAACTTAGACCCATCTATTGGTTTTTATGTGATACTGGGTTCGTGTGTTCACCCGTGAATTTGTATCAGGGAAGGTTCACATCACCCCTCAAAAAAGTCCAAGAAGAAGAGTAGAAGGCAACAAACCCTTCCTGAAATTGTTCATCAAGGGGGCGATATTATGTCGATAGGAGTGCCACTGGGGGCTTTGGTGATGGGCTTTGCTCCAGTAGTTCCAATTAGGGCTGCAGTAGCTAAGTAGGACATTGAGGTAACAAGTGCTTAAGTAGACATGAAGCAAGGGAGTTTGAAGCAAACCCCTAAAGTTGCCGCTATGATTGTTGTTGAGATTCCCGATGATGAGTATGTCAAACCTTTGGTTCATTAGAGTAAGCAAGTAGCTCTTGCACAACCTACGGATTATCTTGTTCAAAGTTTTGAATAGATATAGGCTAGTTTTGGGCAACTAGTTACGGGTAGGAATGAATTAGAGGCCTCAACGAAGATGCTAAGGAGCTGCAATGAGGTAAGCTACTTATGTGTTTCTATTGAATCACTTAGTTTTAGTTTGATTACTGAGTGCATAATATGCTCATAACTGTATGACTCGCTAGATTTCATCTGGGCCTACAATTGCTTAGTTCTTCTATTAAAGGGGAGTCAGGCAAGGGTCGAGGTGGAGAGACTCCAAAAGGCACTGAAGGAGGAAAAGAAAGTATACGGCGACTTTGCTACTACATTCAGTAACCTAGAATGCTAGCATAAGGAGCTTCTTGGTTAGTTGGATCGGTTAAAGGATGAGCTAAAGAAGAGTAAAGAATCTAGTAAAGTCATAAAAGGTAGATTAGCTGCTGAACTAAAGGCCAAAGGGGAGGAACTCGATAAGGTACTAACTGAATTCGGTAGGAGGGAAGCTAAGCTCTTAAGAAGTGAAGGGTTGTTGGCCGAGGTCAAATGTGATATCTTCATAAAGACCTTGGAGTACCCCTAATCAAGAAGGCCATCACTAAGGATGCTTACACAATAGCAGAGGAGGTGAGGAAACAAGTTAGGCAGAACATGCTTGATGTAAACTTATCCTTCGTACATTGGCTTGATGAACCCAAGGTTTCTACTAAAAGTGGTCGAGTGGTGAGTCGTCTGGTGGCTCATTAAGAACTTCTAACAATAGCTTGAATGCTAGTCTTGAGGAGGGAGGTAGTGATGGTAAGGTCAGATGAGAGCTAGAGCAGTGGCAAGAGCAACAACAATAGCAAGTCAAGGATGCTTAGGAGCATCTTCAAATTTTTTGTTATTTTGTTATAGTTTTAACATGGGCAATGTATGCCTATTTTTGAATTTGTGTACTTTTCTCTCAGCTAGAGGTTGGGGTGCCAACCTCCCTTTGTGTAATCGTTAGAGCTCGAGTGAATGATGTTCTATTAATTGTCTTTGATCTTGTCCTTCCTTTCCCTTTATCACTACTTTTGTATTTATAATGTCTATGTGCTCAAACTCCACTTGTTTTTTGTCTAAGCCTTTTTTGTCAAAGAGGACATTTATCGAGTAAAGTTATGTCCCATGTTGCCTCAAGAGATTAACTGAATTCGGTATCTCTAAGTACGTGGTCCTTACTTACTAATTAATAGCTCCTTATGGACCTATTCATTTGACAGCGTGCTATCGCCTGACAGTTATCTTTGATTTTTCTCTAAGTGTTCTGATCTTATGATGACACTTACTTATAGGCCAACATACCTTATCTCTTAAGTAGATTATCATTCTTAGGGTTCTTATAGGGGCTTATTGTTGTGTAGATATGAGCTTGTAACAACGTATCTTATGATGATGCCATATGATCTCTTTGGTAAAGCAATTTTAGTAAGGCATATCTCTTACTGACATATTATCCTCTTTGCAGAGTTTATTTCAAGTATTATGCGCTTCTAGCAAGTGGAACGCCTCAAGCAAGGTACCTTTTAGAAGTTATTTAATAAGTGTATAGCTCATCATTAATTCCTTAAGTGTCGCTTAGGTTCTTGATGCGTTAGGGCCGTGTGATGATCAATACGTATATAGCCAAGGATGTCTCATGACTCCTATATGAAGGATACATGGGTCCTTGCCTTTCTACACCAACTACCCAAACAACTTTAGTGGGGTATACTTTAAGAGCTAACATAAGTGTGTTTGAGATGATCATGTTAAAGGATGAAGTACTTGAGCTTGGTAGGAAGTCACCTACAACCTCTTAATTCAGGTTATGATCGTAAGGAGTAGACAATTGCTTAGCAGTAGTAGTTAAATCTTGAGCAATGACTGGAAAGTATACGTGGTGTTTGGGTCCTTACCCCTTTGTCTCCCAATAATGTTGGGCAAAAGAGGGAGGTTTGGGAGTAGCTCATCGCTTATTCAATACGGCTTCACCGCAAAGGTACCCATCTATATAGGTGTTACACTCCGAAGCGACAAAGTCGTAATAGTCTTGCCTTCCAAACTATTCTAGGATATAAGCCGACCTTATAGCCACTATTTTACACCTGATTTGCACAAAGCATCCACAGCTAACTCGCTTTGAAGTAGATAATTCGTAAATTAAATAAGTTATTCAACTATGTAATTATGAAAAATACATATTTACACTAAATAATCTAAGTATGTTTACAAGATTTAATAGCCTAATCATAATCTACTTGAGTAATACATAAATTAATACTAAAACTTTTATAGAATCTAAACTTAAGAGTGTATCTGATCCTTAGTTTTATATCCTCGCTCTCCAGGATCTAACTATTACTAGCTTTAAGATAGATATATGGCTTCTTCTTAGCTAGCACCTACAACAACACCTATAAAGATGTAAGCAATCAACATCTCAATAAGTTGGGATAGAGACTTAAAACTATACATCAAACACAAACAAGGTTATCACCCAGTATAATTAGATGCAATGCATGTTTAAGCAAATGCCATCTCACGACGTTGTTTGGCCCATCATGAGATTAGAGCAATTACACCTGCTCTAATTTGGATTGAGGAGTTTCCATTTAATATAACAGCTCATGAGCAAACCTAAGCTTATGCAAAGGAGATATCACTTCTCCCACGACTACCTTCAAACTATTGACTTCACCCTTGCTGCAACCTCCTCACCTGTCACTTAATTCAACTAAAGATAAAGAAAGGACCCATTATGCTATCCAGCGCTATCACTTTCAAAGGGGTCAATATTAGTCGAAGAACCCTAATGTTTCCCTTAATGGGTTGCTACGTAGGTCTGATTTAGAATTTCAAGTCATATATTTAATTAGATTTAGTTTAAGGTGCTTGATCATTTCAAACAAATCACATAAATATAAGTTAGAGTAGTAAATCAGAATCATATCATCAAGCTTAGAAACAAGCACATAAAGGCATACACATAGTCAACCATCTAATAATCACAACCAAGTACAATCTCAAGCCTCCAAGTTCTACAAATTACTACTTTGAAATATAATAACGTATTAATCCGAACTTACTTGGATTCCCTACTTACTCACTCAAGGTCTAACTCGTACAAGCCATCGCCAATCATCTCGATAATACAAATGTTATTTCAATTTCCACATAACTACCATAGATAGGTTTTATTATGAAATTCTTATTATTATCATCAATTTGGGGTTTTATTATAGTTAATCATTCGGGTTTTATCTTTTACAATTATTCTTAATTTAAGCTAGGTTTTAATTCTGTTTTACAGATTCGGTTCCACTTTAGGCTCTAATTTAGTTCCAACTACGGGTGTTATTTGTAATCTAAAGATTTCATTTCGAACCATAATGAAAAATTAATCACATTATGCTTGGGTATCCTGAATATCATATTTGGTCTCCAACTAACAATCTAGTCTATTTAATACACCATAATCCTATTTAACTACTGAATTTACTCTTGATATAAGAAAAATTTACAATTTCCATATGATTACCTAAATTTAAGTTTCATATCAGGTTTATTTTATATTGATATTATTATAATATTATCATTTTTTACATAATAATTTCTAGTTATTTTCTATATTTACATATTATGTGTTATTACATAATTCACTTCTAAATTACTTATTTAACACTACTAACACTACATATATCATCTTTCATCATCTAATAACACATCAAATATCTAATTACATCCTAAATTAAAATTTTATACCTAATTATCCTAAATTACAAAATTTACTTAAAATATACCATTTTACCTATTACATATATATTACATAATACTCCTAATAATTACATCTAATACCCTAAGTGCAACAAATATCATATTACATCAGAATTCAACATCTTAAAACACATAATTATGTACTAAATCAGTAATTACTCATTTAATAACTTAATTAACTCAAAATCACCTATTTTATACATCATTTTAAGGCATAAAAATCATCTAAAATTTTCAAAAATAGATTTTTGAAAAATCTCTTTATAACACTGTATTAAATTCTCTATCTAGCTTATACAAAAATTTTGAGCTCAAAACTACACCTTTAAGGTCGTTTATTTCTAAATCGAACAAAACTCAAGTTTGCGAGATTTCTTAAGGATAGTATATTTCTAAAAATAAATTCATCAAACTTAAATTTTTCATTAAATCTACATACAAAAATAATTCAAAATAATAAATTTCATAATTTTCCATAATCATTTGATATTTAATTAAATTAAAAAATCAAAAGAAAATTTAGACTCACTAACGCTGCAATCTTAGGCCACCATGGCCTTGTCGACCAGTTTAGGCACTGCCACCATCGTCCAATAGTGGTGGTCGTCTACTCTTAGGTTATCGTCGGGTGTATGATCCCTTTATTAGCCTAATTTGCACGTTGTTTTTATAATTTTTCCTTAAAATTCTTTCTTCTCTCTTCTCTCTTTCCCTTAACTTTTTTTTAACTTCAAACTGACCAAATGATGTTTGGGAAGTGGTTTATTGAATCTATAGTTAGGTTTCCTTACCAAGTGTCCCTTATCTCTTATCTTTTTATTTTTTGCTTGATTGATTTTATTTGGTTGCTTTCCATTCTCCATTTCCAATTTGCCATGCCCTATTTCCAAATATGTCCACTTTTTCTAATTTTTCTTGATTTTTCCTTAATTAGTTATGAATTTTCTTTAATTATTTAGTATTAATTTAGAATATTTCAAAAATTTTAAGTAATTTCATATATTTTTACCTATATAGAAATACATATATAATAAAATTAAATACTCCTCAATTTATTTCAATTATTTAATAATTTTTAGTGTGCATATAATTTATCTTTATCGATTCTATTGATAGTCAGTTTTCGTCCACTCAACCTAGCAAGCTTTGATAGCTAAAAGCTTGATTTACTCATCTAATCAGCTACGATAGGCCGAGTAATCGACATTCATGGCCCCTCACCGAGAATACAGATCTAATCCCAATTTGAATTATATAACTGTCTACTCTCCCTATATTTTAGGGAAGTTGTCTAGTCAAGAAATTTCCACGTGTCTCGATAGTTATTCCAATAACTACTACTTTAGACACAACAATCTCTTATAAATACGGGAAAGAAACTCTGTAAGGACAACTAATAACTCTTAACCACTCTCATTTACTTTCCTTATTCCTACCTAATGACTTAGGTATCAGAGTGGCCACACCGAACTAGCCCCGATACAAACTTTCTTTTCTTTGCATGACATTCTTCATCACCAAAATCCACCAACAACATTTGGCATCGTAATATAACTAGTACTGGCAAGACCTTCCCAAATCGTGGAGTTTGAGGAGTCGTGGAAGTAAACTATGTTGTTATATAGATATTTCGCTGAAGATCTCCCTTCTTTGTCTTCAGGATAATTATCTACTGCGAGCTCGTTAATTAGAGTGAGTTTATCCTACCTTTCCTCAATGCTATTGATCGGGCTTCTACAGGAACATGCCACTTCGCTCCTCTTTTAGGGGGGAGAAGTAACCTCAGATTTGATCAATTCTGAATCTGAAATGATGAGTTGATGAACTGCGTTACCAACCATACCTGAATAGTTATAAGGAATGATGTCACTAAAGTTGAAGAATTTGAGAGTGAAGTTGAGATATCGAAAGCAAATGAAAGTTTAAAGATGCAATTGGAGAAATTTACACTTGATTTTGAGTAGTCCTTAAATATGGACAATTTACCTTCATAACTGTAAACGTGCTTCTAACGATAATAATGTGCTGGTTTGATAATGGCATAGATTGTCAACGTGTGTTTTGAGACTGAAATCTAATGGTTGAAAACATTTTGACAATTATTATGTCTACAACATAATGATGACCGAGGTGACAAGTGTCATACCTCCAACTTTTTAGTCTCTTCAACAAGCGGGAAATTGAAAATCATAACCTTTCAATTGGTTTGCAATCCGTTTTCCTTGCTACCTCACTCAACCTCCAGTATACAATATGTTACTCCCTTTATTGAATTCTTGAACACGAGAATTAGGGGGCAAATGTTGATAGTCAATTTTTGTCTACTTAGCCTAGTAAGCTTTGATAGCTAAAAGCTTGATTACTTGTCCATTCAACCATCGATAGACTGAGTAACCAACATTCTCAATCCCTTTCCAAGAATACAGATCTAATCCTAATTTGAATTCAAGTATATGGCACGAGCAGTCATCACAAGCATAGTTATATTACATAAGTGTCTACTCTCCCTATATTTTAAAGAAGATGTCTAATTGAGAAATTTCTACGTGTCTCGACAGTTATTCCGATAATTGCTACTTCAGATACAACAATCTCCTATAAATACGAGAAAGAAACTTTTTAAGGACATCTAATAACTCTTAATCACTCTCTTTTACTTTTCTTATTCCTAATTATTGACTTAGGGATTGGAGTGGCCATATCAGACTAGCCCTAGTACCAAGTAACTCTCCTTTCTTTCCAGGACATTCCTAATCACCAAAAATCCACCAACAATAGATTCGTTAATTATGAGAACTCGTTTTATGTATTTCCAATAAAGAATGAATAATATAAATATAATTTAATATTATAATAATTAATTATTTTATTATTTATTTTCCTAATTACTTTTACTAATATTTCTAACTTCATTGTAAATGTTAGGCTCAATCGAATAACTTACTCAATTACCCTAAATCTTATAGATCGAACCCTGAACACCAGATGGCGGTGCTTACAACAGGGTTCTAAGTAATCTTTTATATGTACTATCCTAGATGACCCCAAGTAGATAGGGTTGGCCATGATGACTACAAAATGCTCATAGGAATCCTCTACTTCATGAGTCTTCTGGTTTACTTTGGATGAGAGATAAACCTTCCTTTATTGCTAGCAGAGCCTAGATAGCTCGATACTCTAGGTAGAGTTGGGACTTTCACTTAGAGGTTAAGCGTCAGTGAGGGTTTTGCAATTTGAGGCTCATCTAAGCTAGACTTTAGGGATGTAGTCACAACATAAGAGTTGGCTGAGTTGAAATTAAGAGGAGATCCTCTTAGGGAAGAGTTTGTAGAGTAGGGAGCCAAGTAAGATCTGTTGTTATATGCTTTTGTATCATTTGATTTTCTACCTTAATGTATTTAAGCACGGTATACTGACCTATTAAACCTTGTACTTCATTTGATTAATGAAATAAAACTTCTTGCTTTTGATCATCACTTCTAGTTATTCGGTTTGCTTTCTTTCATCTCTTGTTGTCCAATTTGACTTAGAATTGTATTTAATAACTATTATAATAATGTCTTGAATGTTTGAGGATGAAAAATCAACTCATGCTCGGGGTGACAAAGCGAATCAATGCCCGAATGGGGTGCCCACATCATTAGTATAGGAAATAACTTAGGCAACTTATGCTTAAGGTCACGAAGCAAATCAATACTTGAGTGGGTGCCCATGTCACTAATGTGGGAACTAACTTAGGCAAAGTTTGGGGAGGCAAATCAATACTTGAATGTTTGAGGATGAAAAATCAACTCATGCTCGGGGTGACAAAGCGAATCAATGCCCGAATGGGGTGCCCACATCATTAGTGTAGGAAATAACTTAGGCAACTTATGCTTAAGGTCACGAAGCAAATCAATACTTGAGTAGGTACCCATGTCACTAATGTGGGAACTAACTTAGGCAAAGTTTAGGGATGAAAATTGATCTAAGTTTTAGGGCTTGATGTAAATCGAAGCCTAAGAGGGGTGCCCACTTCGTTAGTATAAGGATTGACTTGGGCAAAGCTTGGGGATGAAAATCAACCCATGGTTAGGGGCTCGATGTAAATCGACGCCCAAGAAAGGTGCCTACATTGTCAGTATAAGGATTGACTTAGGCAAAGCTTGGGGATGAAAATAGACCTAAGGTTATGGGCTTGATGTAAATTGATGCTCAAGAGAGGTACCCGCACCATTAGTGCAAGGATTGACTTAGGAAAAACATAAGGATGAAAATCAACCCAAGGTTATGGGTTCGATATAAATTGATGGTCGAGAGGGGTGCCTACACTGTTAATGTAAGGACTGACTTAGGCAAAGCGTAGGGATGAAAATTGACCCAAGGTTATGGGCTTGATGTAAATTGATGCTCAAGAGAGTTGCTTATGCCATCAATATAAGGACTGAATTAGGCAAAGCTTAAGGATGAAAATTGACCCAAGGATAAGGGCTTAATAGAAGAAGAGACGAAAATGCTAGAAACTTCATTAATTCATTGCATTTAGCTATGATTACAAATGCTTTTGTACCTCACTATTGCACTTAAGGAAATTAAGGTCTTAGATTTTAGGTATCATATGCCCTGGGATAGGTTGTCCTTATAGCGTCTTGAGCCTATAAGCACCTTTTCCCACATCATCGACCACTCACACAAGGTCTTCCCAATTGGAAGCAAGCTTGCTACGTCCTTCTTCTGAGCCTGTAGCCTCTAACTTTCTATATACTAAGTCTCTAGGGTGGAAAATCCTATGTTGGTCTCCATTGTAGTAGTATCATGCGGTTCACTATTGATACACCACTATGCGTTCCAGTACAACATCACGAACTTCATTGATAGTATCGAGGCTTATCTATAGGGCTATGTGATTAGTATTTATGTTGAAGTATTGTATCATGCTAGTGGATAATTCCAACTCAATAAGGAGGATAGCTTCTGCTTTAAATGTGAGGCAAATGGGTCTCTTCGATTGAGGTCCTATGTGTCATACCCCAAAGTATGTTGGGAAGCTCATTAGCTAATCCACCTCCTACTCATTCTACCCTCTTCCTCAAACTATTAAGGATTATGTTGTTGATAGCTTCAACTTAGCCATTAGTTTGAAGGTAGGCTATCAAGGTGTAGTGTAAGTTGATGTTATGCTTGTTGCAAAAGTCCTTGAAACGATCATTATCGAATCGCCTCCTACTGTCAGTAATAAACCTATACGGTACTTCAAAGTGAGACAGTATGTTGGTGAGCACAAACCCTTCAGTAGCTTAAGCTACGATGGTCATGAAAACTAATGCCTTTGCCTACTTAGTGAAGTAATCAACTGTTAGCAAGATGAACTGTCAGCCCACTGAGGCTTTCGAAAAGGAGTCAAGGATGTCTAACACACATTAAACGAATGGCCACAAGCTAGTCAAGGGGTATAACTTCAAATTAGGGGCATGAGTGACTAGCGCATGCTTTTGGCAAGAGTGGTACCTCTAGACCATGGCCTTAGCATCCTCCTTCATCATAGGCAAATAATAACCTAGCTTGAGTGCTCTAAGGTCAGTTCTTGCGAATGGATATGATTGTTGCAAATCCCTACATAGAGCTCTTCAAGGACCTGAATGCCTTCTTTAGTTCATAAGCATTTGAAGAGTGAGGTGCTATGTCCTCATCTATAGAGTACATTATTGATCAATGTATAGTTAGCTGCAACATAGGCTAACCTCTTTACCTTAGCTCGTTCTTCGGGTAATACCTTAATCTTAAGGTACTACATAAGGGAGTCCATTTAAGAGGGCTTGGGAGCTACTTCTATCATTTCAACAACCTACTTTTTTTTTGGCACATTTGTATACCTTTCAAGGAGATACTATATGAATAGTAGCTTATTGTGATTATATGATGTAAGGATGACGGATGACGCTATCCTAAATAGTCTATTTGCCTCTACTTTTTTTTTCTGCTCGAAGGATTTTGTTGACCTCCTAAGAAGCAAATTCCACGATTACCACTATTAATATGACAATTAGATATGATTAGAAGTAGAGCTTAAGCTTATAAGCAACAATTACCACTATGAGGGTAAACTTTTCTATTTTGGTACATCTAAGCTCGGGCCCTTAGAGGATACGGTTGAAGTGGTAGACTAGTCAGTATTCAAGACCATTAATTCAAATGAGTTTTGAGGATAATGCTTTATCACTAACTGCAAGATATAAGTACAACTTATCTCTAGGTATTTATTTGGAGAGTATGGGTAAGGTCGCTAGGAAGTTCTTCAGCTCTTGGAAGGCTTATTGGCATGCTAGTGTCCATTTTAACCTAACAGGGTGTTTAAGTAGATTGAAAAATTGAACGCACTTATCCTTACTTGGAGAGACAAAATGGTTTAGGGTGGTTATCCATCCTGTCAGTCATTAGACCTCTCTTGTTACAAACTACGGACGACCTAGTCATGATAAATTCCATATACTATATAAAGAAACACTGATTGGTTACCCTTGCAATCATGAACTCTTCACATAATATATAAGGCTCTACAACTGTTAGTTCCCAAAGAACATGCAGATCCATATGATATCATCACATAAACATATTTATATAAAATTTGAACTACAAAGTTTACAATACATAGTAATTTAGTATATCTAAATCTATATTACTAGTAAAACAAAAATGCATAAGTAAGAGTCTACATAATCCGTTCTCTCAATACGCTGGATGGCTCATTCTTGCTTAAGTTCCCAAGCTAAACTGTGGCATTCCTCAACCAGCCTCTACGAACAAGTTATCCTGCAACAAAAGTTTAAGGGATATAAGCCTAAGCTTAGTGAGCAAAACCCTCAGCCACACCATAAGCAAGTTATAAATACATTATATTCACGCATATGAATGAATGATCAAATAGAATGCCAAACAATATGTATAGTTAACTAATCCATATACGTAACTCAGATTTAACACCCTTCAACATCAAGGTTGGAGTATATATGGCACCAATCAAATCCAGGTATTATACTAGAGCTTACTTCACTATGAAACTCCATGTTCCGTACTTAAATCAAACAAGTCTTTTATTTTCATAAAAATCAAATTCTAGTATAATCGTGAGTATACCCCCATAGTTCACACTCACCCTTAAATAGAGGTCTCTAGACTTGACCCTTAGCCAGGCGGTTGGCACCTCTAATACCTAGTTTTTCACGAGCTAAGGTAAGGTCATTTGGTACAAGTGCACCATAGAAAACTAATAAATTAAGAATAACAAACCCTGAATGGCCTCTTTTTACCTTCGTGTGATGTGACGGCCAGAATTGTATCTATGCAATGTATGTTGATGCATGTACCAGTTTCTTCTTATAAGCCAAGTATAATTAAGTGCAATTATGATGTAACCATTCAGTAAAACACACAATCATTTTCTATACTATCATGCAACAATCAAGGTATTATTTGTACTTAAGGTAAATTCACAACTCAACGCGTAATAATATACATAAACATTTCCCAACCCCACACAACAGTAAATTAATAATAACATTTAAGTCTACTATCTGCAATTACGTACAAGCATGGTATCATAGGGTAAATACTCACTCAACCATGATGACTTGCTCTAGTCATAGTAATCAATCGGGAGATCCTCGCCCACCTTAGGATCGCTTAATCATTATGATATAATAATGATTGCAAATAATTGAATTAACTAGTAATTCTAGGTATCTATTTACCTAATGTACTTAGATTACTATCAATTTTTATCCGATTAGACTTTCTCACTAATCGTATGTAACTTTTTTGTTCTATTTCTAATATTTATGAATTTATAGTCGTTTTTCATCATTTTCGGATGTACATTCACACAATGATATTTGTTTTGGACATTAAAATCTGTGTTTTATGATATGGACTAAATTGATGGAAATTTTAACTATTAAAGCTTAATTATTCTTGTTGCTTATATTTATATCCTATTTTAGGGCTTAATGATTTAATTAGCTATTAGATTCTTACACTTAGGGAATTTTACCTTGATATTACTAATTCATGTACTTAATTAGGTTTAATCTAATTTAGGAAGTATATTAGGGTTTACTAATTCATGTATCTAATTCTCATGTACTCTTCTTATTTCTTATTTTATAAACTTATGCTTATGTCATCGCTTATGTCATCATTGGCTTATGTCATCGCTTATGTCATCATTTGCTTATGTCATCGCTTATGTCATCATGTGATTACATCATTGCTTACATCATCCCTTGCTTATATCATCCCTTGCTTACATAACCCTTACCTCATGCCTAAGTATATTATGTACACTTATGTACACTTATACATATGTTAAGTGTATACTTATACCTTTACTCTACTTATATGTATACTAATATACTCATACGTATACTTATACTTATACTATATTTATACTTGTACATATACCCATATATACATACGGTCACATACGTATTTTTATACGAATTTCTTATGCCTAAAATTCTTCTTAAGAAAGCTTCTCTAATTTCATTCTTTTTGTGTTTTAAGGGTGTATTTAGCATGGTATAGTTATGTATAGTTAGTATATGTCTTTGTTTAGGTTATGCACATAATGAATACTTATGTACAAAGGTCTCTAAACTTGTATTTATCTAGTATACCCTTATGTACACATACTTAAAGACATATACACATGCATCTTCTTCCACTTTGCAATGATTTTTACTCTTCTACACATAAAGATTGAAACTTTAAGCCTTCTTCAACATAGATGTACACAATACCTAAACTACATAAACTAACCTACCTCTTCATCTAACTAGTGAATAATATGAAGCAATACATAATAACATACCTTAGTTTGCTCTTGAAATATGGATAAAACTTTGGAAAAATTGGCAAACTGAAAGGGAAAGGGAAGGTCACGGCTATGGAAGTGGGGTAAGGGCTTGATTTTTATTTTGCCTTATGTTTGAAAATAAGAAGAAAGTGGGGTCTAGAAGGGAACAGGAGTGGACGGCAAAATGGAAGAGGTAAGGGAAGAAAAAAAGCTATAAGAAAAGAAATTATTGAAGGAAGAGATATTTTCTATAGTGAAAGTGACATTTTGTTAACTTTTCTACATGTTGACTTAGTCAACCTTTTGACCTTAGTCAACATGTGTTGACTTGGTCAACTTTTCAAAAGCATATGCCATTTAGTATACATAATGTAGTAATTAAGGAAAATTAAGAGAAAAATTAAGGAAATGAGACATTTGGTGAATTGATTAGTAAAAATAGATAATGAGATCTTATTTTAGGTATTTATATCTTATATACACCATTTGGTAAGCTACTCATTATAATTAAGATGATAAGTGTCATTTAGGCTATTAATGTTCACTACATGTAACCTAAGCACCAACTAAACCCTTAACTCTATGTAATACTAACCTAATTATATATTTAGAAGATGAATGTAATCTATGATACAATATCTTAGTTTTTAATAGATTACTTTAGTATTATATGTATTTATGATTGATTGAAAGTTACCCTTAATCTTTTACCAATGATTTGGTATAATATTAAGGTTATATTATCAATTAGAGTTTAAGGGTAAATTATGGTGATTTAGTGCTTCTCTATCCTTAAAGTTATAGTTTTAAGGTTTTTATTGCTTTGGAATAAAATCTTTAGTATTTACATACATTTAGGTGAGAAAATTTTTTATATGAGATTAACTAGATATTTTAGGGTTTTCACTTTCATTAGCCTTGTCAACTTCTAGATTATCTAAAATACTTAAGTCTACTTCAGAAACTAGATAAAAAAATGTAGGGGTTTACATCTCCGACCTTAGTCAGGGCTTGCATGTCCTAGACTGCTTTAATCTTGTTAAGGTTAGCCTCTATCCCTTGCTTTATGGCCATGAAACCAAGAAACTTTCCTAAAGCAACTCTAAAGACACACTTCTAAGGGTTAAGTTTCATTTAGAATTAGTGGAGGGTTTAGAAGATTTCTCAAAAGTTCTCGATATGGCATCTTCTGGTTTTGCTCTTCTTTATCATATCATTAACGTAGACTTCAATGTTTTTGCCTATTTGTGGCTTGAAGATGTGAGTCACTAACCTTTGGTATGTGGCTTTGACATTCTTTCGGCTGAAGAGCATTACTTTGTAGAAATGAGTCCTAAAATATGTGATAAAGGATGTATGGACTTCGTCTTTGAGAACCATTCGAATTTGGTTGTATCTAGAGTAAGCGTTTATGAAATGGAGAAGTGCTTGACCAGACGTTGAACCGATGAGTTGGTCTATATATGATAGGGGGAAACAATCCTTTAGGCATACCTTATTGAGGTCAGTGTAATCGAAACACATGAGCTATTTTTCCATTTACTTTCTTGATAAGCATCGTATTGGCAAGCCAAGTAGGGTACTTCTCATGCCAAATGAAGCCTATACAAAATAGCTTCTGTACTTCTTCTTCAATTGGGGCTTGACATTCAGGTACAACATGTCTTTTCTTTTACTTCACAAGTTGGATGGTAGAATTGATGTTGAGGTGGTGAGTAGCCTTAGGTATATGGATGATCTTTAGCATGTCCTCTAGGGTGGACATACAGGCATCTGAGTTTTGCTTAAGGAATTCTATTAATTCAGACTTGTCATTACCTGGCCCTATTTTGGTTGTCATTCTAATGGTATTGAATATCTAAACTTTGAGGATCTTTTCTGTAGGTTCACCCCGTAGTATGGAGGTAGGGGGTTGTATCATAACCCAATAGTATCGTTGTCATGGTAGATTACTGTGTACTACATGAAGGTCTACTATCAACCCCCTTGTTAATCGCAGGCCTTTCATACAACGTATAAGGCTCCTTCCACTATATGCTACTACTAGGCCCATAGATAAGTAATATAGAGCAATTTACTAAAATTAACTTCTATGATGTAAATTAATTAAGTAAACGTATAGATTCATTAAGTTCCATACTAAAAGAATATTATAAACAAATGCAATTCATAAAGGGGGCTACATTAGAAACTTCAATCCATAATATGAACAAAAGTAAAGATAAATAGCTATCTACAAAAAGCTATTACAAAAAAAAAAATCTCCTCTCCACTCCTTGATCACTCCATCCCGTCTCCAAACGAGACTCACCTCGGGCATTCCGGGCCCGGATGAACGAAGAGGTTTCCTTACAACAAAAGAAATCTATCAGGGTGTAAGCTTAAGCTTTATGAGTTAAATACCCTCATCAAATATAGTTACTTTCTTGGGCTTAGGGGGGCTGTCTTGTGGGATTCTTGAGACTCTTAAAACTACTTTTATTGTTATGCTAAGTTGTTGGTCAAAAACTTAAGGTAAGTTCAATATGGTGTTTGAGGTTCGTTTTGGAAGTTTTAAGCTTAGTTTTGAGTTTTAAGCTTAATATACTTATCATACTTGCCTTAGGTGGTCCTTTCACTTTGTTTATTTACTTTTATCATATTTTTAAGTATCTTTTAAGAAAGTTCCAGATCTAGTCTGTTTGGTGTGTAGGCTTCCAACTTGGTTATTCAAGTTGTTTCATCATTTCCTTAAGTTTAGGTGTTAAATTATGAACTTAAGCTACTTGTATTCAAATCTTAATTTGACTTCTTTTCCATGAGATGATTATTTAGCTCATACTTTACATGAAAGTAGAAGATCTCATACTTATCATAACTCCCATATCATAGTTCATGTCTTACAAAGTTGGCTTCCTCATAAAACTTCATGTAATGGATTTTTCATTTACCTAAGTCTAGAATTAAGCATATTTAACTTAATAGAAGTGAAAACAACATCCAAGTGACTTCTAAAACCTCACGTCCAGCATGCTTCCCTTTCACTCAAGTTCTCATTACAAGATTTTCTCAACTTAAAATTTTCCATTTAACGTGTTAAACTAGTACCTCTACAAAACACCAACTTTACATACTCATATTTCAACTTTCATCAAAGGGTTTCATGAGTTTTCTTCTTAAGGTAGTCTTAGATATTTTATCAACTTATGATCATACTCGTATCTTTAAGAAATCATGGTATCCTAACATGAATACTAAACTATTAACACATGATACACTTACTCGTCCATAAAGCACGAATATGGTGGTTGTGCACTAAGTTTCTACTTAAGCTCTTTATCTTACTCCCTCCTTCTTGCACCCTATTTGGAAACTTGAGTTGTGGTCCTTTGAAGTGGGGATTAAGGAGTATTCTAAGGATCCAAAAAGGAGCTTTGAAAGTTGGCAAATATAAGGCACAAAGTGAAGTTGAAATGTCGTGAGTGTGGAAGCTTGGAAAGTGGTGGCAAGTGTAAGATTTTGTGGGGTTTTATGTTTCCTCTTTTGAGTTGTTTTCAAAGTGAGAGAAAAGGAAGTGAAAATGAAGTTGAAAGTGAGAGCAATGGGAGAAAGAGTGGCCAGTTGGAAATGAGGGTGGAAGTATGTTTAAGAAGTCTATTTGTGTTGTCTTGTAACATACACAAAAGTCAACAATTGCAACTCTAGCTGATGTAAGCATTAAGGGGTGAATAGTAGAGTGTAAGATAAAGTTATTAATAGATGAAAGACAAAATCATACACCCCCCCCCCCCCTTTCTCTCTTTCTAGCTTATAAGAACCAGTCATTAGGGTCTCTTTATGGCATGGAATTATCTTGTCTCATTTATTATATTTAAGCATGTGAAATCTTGTGATAATTTGTCCATATGTAGTATAAGTTAATGGGTGATAAGGAAAGTGTCTTATCACTAGTTTTTAATAAGTTATCAATTGATAAATGACTCCAACTCTCAATTAATAAGTCATTTAGGGTGATTAGTTAGTCTACTTATTCATATGTAAAGCTTAGGCATGAAGATAAGAGAATTATCTTATAAGAAATTGTTTTAGGATTTACTTCTTAAATTGTTTTGTAAATTATAATTCATTTCTTATAAAATTATGAAATTTTCTAGAGTTGAATGAAATTATTCAAATTAAATTATCAATTAGTCACTTAGGGTTAAAAGTCCTTAATTGTTTTAGGGTTTAGGGTTTTAGGTGACTTTAGAGTCCGCAATTTTTCATGTTTGGGTTTTATCAACAATAGGCTTTTGAATTGGAAAAGAAAGTTTGTTTTTAATTATACACTTGAGTTCTTAGTTTAGTTGATCTTTAGGAATGTTCAAGAAGTACTCTTAGTCAAATTATAGGCCCACATAAAAGTAGGGTTTACAAGTTGGCTAATTCGATATTCATGACATTATTTTTGAAGTGCACTTTGAGGTAGAGCATCTTGGATAAGGCTTAATCTCCTCTAGTCTTGCCAACTCCAATAAGGGTCATGAACTTCACTTTGAGGCATCTTTAGTTGATAAGCATGTCAAATTTTGTTATGCTTCTAGCAAGGATAGTACTATATGGTGACTATATGTTGATGATGACAAAGTCTATTGATTAGGTGGCAACGTGTTTGCCATTGCCTAATCAAATGGGTAAGGTGATGATCCCCTTTGTGGGTACTAGTTTACAACCTATAAATGCAATGAGACCTTGTTTATACGAAAAAAGGGGCTCGTCAAGCTATTCTTTCATTTGTTGGAAGGAATTGTAGAAGATTATGTTTGCTAAACTTCTACTATCGATGAAAGTCTTTGGAATATCAAAGTACCCAATTTTAGCATTTATGACTAGTGCATCACTATGGGGTTAATTAATTGCCTACTCATCTTCAAGGGTAAAGTTTACTATTGTGTCAGTCTTTAGCTTCTTGTTTCTAACAATGTGCACCTCATGTTTAGGTTTAAGGGTAGTATTACTTGAGAGGAGGCCAAGTTCACAGAATATGGTGTTGACCTGACCATGTCATCCTCTTCAATTCTGCTCATCCATAAGGGGATTAGCCTGTTGATTGTAGGGTTGTTGTTGGTTATCTACCCAACAACATTAGATGGGTTGTTGAATTTGGTTTTTTATGTCTATGACAAAATGGTCAATGTAGCATTTGTGAACAAGGCCTTCAATTGCACTCTTGCAGTAGTGTCATTCGTCAGTATTATGTCCCTATGCTCTATGGTAGTTACAGTATTTCTTGAAGTTTACCACTTCTAGCATCTTACGAATGCTTGGTAGTCTTAAGAGTTGCTCACAGACCTCATACATATGAGGTATAATCTAGGAACTTATGCCTTTGCTTTTTACACTTTTCTCGTGTAGAGGGTTATGGTATGAGATCGCGAGGCCCCAAAAGATCCTTTATTGCGATGTGAGTATGATCTACCTTAAAGCATAATTTGATAACGTCCTCTTGGGCTATGTATTTCTAAGCAGTTTTCACAAACTCATCTGAGGATTCAGGCTTATCTAATGATACAGCATTGAAGAACCTTTCATTTGGATGTGTGCCTATTAGGAGTTCCTACATAGCCATCCTTAAGGCATTACCTAACATTATAGAGGATGGAGGAATCTCATTGTAGGACTTAGGAATAGAGGAAGTGTTATTAGAACCTATTTCTTAGGTCATTGAATGAAGTCATGGATGCCTTAGGGTGAGTGTTAAACCAAAGTAAGGAGGCTTTCGTTAGTGTACTAAGGAAGGCCTTGCACATGATGGCATTGAGAAGTTGTAAAGGCTCATCATTATCCGAAAGTAGACAAGGTGGTCATCTAGGTTAATAGTATTGTCATAAGTGTTGAGATGTAGTAGTTTTGCATCTATAAAGAGAATTTCCTCAATTAGTAAAGGGATAAATGGGGGTTTTGTCATCGTAGAGCGCAATGCCCGTAAAATGACTCAACTTGCGTCTAATCACACATATTGGAGGCATAATGGATGTGTTCATTAAGCTCATCATGTTCATGTCTTCATAATCTTTTGGCGATGGCCATGATGATAAGCTATCAACTGGTTTGCTTGTTGTAGTGTGCTCACCTTCCATGTATGTTTTGCTATAGTTGCGATTCAGTCGTTCGCATAAGTTTTGTCCTATTGGTGATCATGTTGAATCTGATTACACAAACATGTAACACGTGTGCTATGCTGGTCATCATTTTTGGTGGGTTGTAAAGAGGAATCAATGGTTGTCTCCTCATTTAGACATTTTTTAAATGCATTTTTTAATAGTGTGACATCTTTGTGCAAAGTTGCAATAGATTCATGGTATTTTCTATTTTCTTCTAGCATCTATTGGACAAGTAACCTAAGCTGTTGAACTTTAGTACTTTCATTTTGAGGTAGAAGTATCTAATTGCCTCCACCTTATTAAGAGGTATTAGCATCCTCCACATAGGAAGCTTACGGGTTTTTCCTTTTTTGCTTTTACCCATTCTGGTCATGGTAGCCTAAAACAGTGAGTGCTAAAATGTTAATCATGATTAGACCAGCTAAGATGTTGCTAACTCAAATTTAATTCAATTAAAATAGGCTTAGACCTTGCCTCCTACTGTTTAGCACCTAAGAAAAAGCTCCCTATAGGTAAAGTTACAGGGGCCCTTCGTTGCTCAAGTCAGTAAGGAGGACCACGGAAAGAGGGGGTGAGCACTAAGGACCTAGCAAACCATACTCACCTAATGTATGGGTGAAGGGTGTTGAACTTATACTTTTTAAGGAGAAGGAGAAGAAAAGGTCTTGTGAAAGTATGAGAGAGAGAGGGTCCTTCTTACTTGTTGGCACCTATCACCATTTATGTAGGTTACCTGGACATATATTGATTAGCAATTCGCTCGTACTGGCTGCCAACAGGCCGTGCACTCTGCGATAGAGGTTGAGCTTTACTATAAGCAGCATGTTGTGGCCTACCAAGCCAGTAGATTTGCAACTTAGTGATCTAGTAAGGGCAGAGATGCCAAGCATACGGGCCATACTATGGATGTGAGATGCTCATTAATGAGTTGCATTGGGTTGTAGGCGCTAAAGACAAAAATTAAGCTGATGTACTGAGAAGGGAATTGGTTTATGCTCAATGGAGGTGAGTTGAACCCCCAAGCTTATGCCAAACAATCAATGAATGCTAACTCGATGGTCAAAGGGGCTGACCTACTCAGATAATCATCATTTGGCTCCTTAGGCAAGTTACGAGGGATAGGCTTGCCCACTAGTATCTTCGCTAGTGCAAGCTTATAGCCATGCGACAGGGTTACAGCACAACATATGAGCTCACTACTTGCAATGGGTTTCACCTGTAGGCCTTAGCTCAGACCTATTAAGCCTTGGTTCAAGTGAGAATCAAGTATCAACAATTGGTGATAGCAACAATGATAATAAAACCCAATACTAAAAGTAATAAATCAATAATGACAATAAATACAATAATAACAATAAAGAACTAATATCGTATAATAATAACAAGACAATGAACATATATACATACTAATATATTAAATAACTATAAAGATGGATTTACAGGAGACTTACGATAATCGTTCATAATTGTTATACATTGAAAACAATAAAATATAGAAATGTTAAAACATGAAACGATTAAAACATAGGAAAAAGAAAGGATGAGAACAATTGTTTATATACAAGATATGAACAATTGTTATGTAAAGCAATATGTACATACAGATATGAAAGACGTGATAATATTCATAATTAAATACATCATTGAGCTTTTAAAAAAAAGGAATAGAAAAGGTTTCTAATAAATGAATACATAAAATGACTAATGGATTAAAATGGTAGCTATTCTAAGACAAGTGATAATAATGTTGATAACAAAGGGAGAAATAATATTGTCTATCAATGATGATATTAGATAATAAATACTAAAGTAACAATATACATACATGTACATAATATTCCTTAAAATGATAAAAAGGAAAAGTAAATAATAAAATAAGGACAATAATAATTCTACTAACAATAAATCTATAGTAATAATTGAAAAAGATTAACATCTATATGCACATAATTATTATAATTAATTAGCAACATTAAATGTGTATAACACTTAAAGTATTAATAATGATATATATAGTAGCAATAGAACTTCTCTCGATACTAATAACATGAAGAACATAAGTAGCAAAAAAACAAGTTTAGATCAACCAATTGGGGGCTTTCATTAATCTTGAAATTCAAAGAGACAATACCTAAAAATATGTTATTTTAGGGAGAAATTTGAAGGAAATCTTAAGGAATCTAAGAATGAAAAGTAAAGATCTACAATTTAAATAGTGAAAGAACTTTGGATATCAAGTTTCAAAAAAGAGTACCTTAGAAATAAATGGGATGAGAACAATAAAAGAAAGATTAGTCTAATGAAAATAAAAGAAAGATCCAAATAAATTTAGTCTCTTTAAGTCAATTGACCAAATGATGAACTGGATGTCATATGAATCAACTAAGGGCAAGCTATTGGAGTCAAAGAGACTTCTAAGAATTGATTGGACATAGAAACATAGAATATTGTGGATGATACAAACGTATGTATTCAAGAGATTAATAAAAGCTAATGATTAAATTTATAATGGGATATATACTTTAATATACAAAAAAAAAAGAGAGAATATTGAGGAGGAAGATCAATCAAGCATGCTAAGATCCATAAGAGAAATCATATGATGAGAGAAAGCAACGTTAAGTTTAAAGAAAGGCACGAGAAATGAACATTCAAAGTTACTCCAAAGTTAAGGCAACTTTTGAGGATGGCAGTTCTTCTTCAACGGGGGTGTAAGGATGAAATGCCCTAGAACAAAAAAAAAAAGAATAATAATTTAAAAAGAGGGGTAGTAGGGTAATTTTACACCATAAATCATTTAATTCATGAAATAATTATATTATATAACTAAGTATAGGTTAAATGAGAGATTTATGGCTAAGATTTGGTTTCCCTACATAAACTCCTATAAGCTCTTGTCCTAACTTTGGAAAAAAATAAAAGAAAAGAAAAGGCATAGTATCTCTCATCCGTAGCATGTAGGATTAGAGGTAAGGTTCATTTCTCTCCTTTCTTTGTTCTATTACCAAAGTTAGGCATAAAGAAATGTTAATGAATAAATTTCTTATGTGAAAGGACACTTATGGTCAAGAAATGTTAGGGCTCAAGACAATTCTTGTAATTACATGAAAGATCTATATATTAGAATTTTAATCAATTGGAGGTGAAGCATTTTGTGTTTGATCATTGTAAGATAACCAAAGGGAATCTATATCAAATTAAGGTAATGACTTAATCCCTCTGATATAGTTCTATGATCTTGGAGACCACAACAAGTAAGTTAGGTACCTAAGCCAAATGAGTTGTACATAGGTCAAAGGTAAGTTACATAAGTCACACGAGAGAGAAAGAGAGAGAGAGAGAGAGAAAGAGAGCATTAGTAGGGGTAGCTTCACATAACTTCGATGATGGTTCTAAACAACATTGAGAGAAGAGAAAAAAAAAGTTAGAAAGCAAAGAAATAAACAAATGAACTAATAAATTAAAAAAAAACATAGAAGTTCTAATCTAAGATTAGACAATAATTCAAAATAAGATAGTTTCTTAGTGCTTCGGTAGTGGTTACTATGACATTAGGAAAGGAAGTGATTTTTTTAGTGATCATTGATCATCTGGAGTGAAGTGGAAGTCCCTATTTACAAATATCATAGTTGAATCAATGATGGAAAATATTAAATGCAAAATGATTTTCTTCTATGTTTGGATTTGATGAATCTAGATAATATATGATGCTAAATTCAAAGTGGTGCATGGAAAACATGATCAACATGTGTCAGGTGTATATAGAAATGTGCTAAAGTGTTCCAACCATATGTAGGAGTGTGCCAATCACATATAAGCATGTGCCAAAGTATACCTACTAGACTTACAAGTGAGTTACTAAATGATTTGGCTTGAAACATGGCAATGATACAGCGGTGATGTGGCATGACATGATGATGACTTGGCGATGATATAGTGGGTAACATGGCATGATGTGGTGGTGACATATCAGGTAACATGGCAGATGAGGTGGCAATGACACAATGCCATGGTAGGTGATGTGGCAATGATATGACATGGTGACGTGGTAGGTGATATGGTCATGATATGGTAATGACATGGTGCCATGGCAGGTTACATGGATGCATATACTAACGAGGGATAATGAGGGAAGAAAATAAAAGACACATTTTGTACCTTCTATAGATTGAACCCAATACCTATACCTTTTAGCCCAAGAAAACCTTTACCAACTAAGTTACCAGTTGATTCTTGTCATATTTTAACAAATGTTATTTAATATATTTCTACACCAATTTTTAATAAAAGCCATAATGAACATCAAGTCTTAAAATCAGTCTAAGCCTTCTGAGTCCTAAAAAACCAATTCATCCTCACATGTAATTATTTAGTCTACTAGCATATGTGAAAAATTATTTTCAAAAAATAAACCGATTTGATAGAATTATGGGCCTCCATTCAACACTTGATCTTACGTAAAATTTTAAATGCTCATAAAATATTTGATTTAAGTCTAATTGAGGCATCATTTGAGCTACGATCAGCTTAAATTGTCTATTTTAAAGATAGTTTGAAAAACAAGCAATCTAAACCTAATCAAAAATTAATTTTCAATAAAATACTCATTTTTGGCAAAAACTACAACTCTACCAAATTGCATATGCTTATTTGACTTCCAATTAGGCCGTTTGACCATGAAAAACCAAAAGACTCTAGCAATGAGACCCATTGACCATTATTCTCCCAAACTCTAGTACTTTTTGTATTTTTTCTATTTTCTTATTTTTTTTATTTTCTCTATCTTTCTATTTTTTTAGTTTTTGTAATTTTTAAGTTTTTCTTCTTCTTTTTTTTTTTATTTTCTAGACTAGGGCCTTTTCTTTATTATTAGAACAACAAAATGACATGGGAGTAAAAATGGGGTATCTACAACAAGGTAAGACAACTTTATAAATTACAAGAAATACTAAATTATACAAAATCCTAACATATAAATATTTCCTACATAGGATGCTTTTGTACTAGCTATACACTTCTCAATTAACTTTAACATTTATATATATATCCTTGATTTGCGATTTGCACCTTGCACTCAGCACTCAAAATTTATCCCAATCTCAACTTAAATAAACCTACAAAAGAAGCTATTGGAGAATAATCAAGCCACAACTTAGTGAGTTTGTTCCTCACTATTACTATTCAAGCAAATTCTCAAATATTATTAGCACACATTTTAGTTTATCTACATACGAAATGAGTACATGCACAATGAATGTAAGCAACATAGCTATAGAAGTTCGAAACTATGGAATGTATAAAGTTACGTCGTCTATATGTTGATTATTCTCCATACTTACATGTATGGGGAACCTCACCTTAACTGCATGAGGTTACTTAAGAGCATTATCCCTTCAAACAACATTTGACTATTACCCTAACCAAGAAAGAAATATCAATCCAAGCAGGTAGACTGTAATTAAGGTTGTTTGCCGTTAACAAATCTTAACTAAGGCCCCTCAAGCACAACTATACAAGTCTTCTCTCTATCAAAACATATCTAAAGCCCTACGGGCACAATTATGTAAGTCCTCCCGTTATCAAAATATATCCAAGGCCTTACAAGCATAATTAAGCAAATCCTCTTGCTATCAATTGGAGATACCATACTAACTTTGCCTCAATGATAAAAATATCATCAACAGGCACTACGAGCTCTTACAGAAATCATATAAGAATTTGTTTAAGATTATAAAACGTTTCCAAAAATACTTTTCTCATAAATTTGCAAAGTTAATAGTCTCCATAAGTATATCAGTTAAGTCATAAATATGCAACAAATATAATCGGTTATTTTGGTTTGATATTTACATTACCAATTTAAAGAGACAATCACACAAATGATAGCACACAAGAAAAAACAGTCATTTAGACATACATGCAATAACAACTAGCAAACATCAAGTAAGTATCAAGCACAAGCATATAGCAAGTCATTAGAACTCTCTCACCAAGATGAATACTCACTCTCCAAGCCTTTGAAATTTCCAGAACTTAACAATTAAATACCTAATAGATAATAAAACTTATAAGTATTCGGAAAAACCTAAGCTCCTCAAATAACTAGATGTCTATTGCAGTCTACTTAATTTCCCATTATAACCCAAGCATGGCATGAACATGAACATGAACATGAACATAAACATGGTTTAACTTATTTATTAGGGTCAATAAGAAATATATAGGTATATTTGTAAATAATTGTATCTTATGTATTTATTTATTTACTTCAAGGGTTTATCCTCATTATTAGTTTATTGGGCTAATTAACTTAGTTATCCCATTTATTTTTCTCGATTTATCTTAATTCTTTAGTTAAGTATAATTTTTTTCATTTTTAACTCTGATTTTTATAATTTTATAATCAATTTTCATTATTTTTAAATGTACTTTTATGTAGCTAAGTCCATTTTGGATATTAAAACCCGCATTTTTCATCATGGGCTTGAAATGTTAGGAAGTTAGTTATTTTGGCTCAAATGTTTTTATTTATCATTTTAAGTTTTTCTTTATTGATTTATGACTTAATTAATTTCTAAATTTTACATTTTTTTAATTTTTGAGTCCATTTTATAATAACTTCTTTAATTTACTATTTTAAGCTTAAATTACTAATTATATTGTTTTTGCTATAATTGTAATTTTCTAATTAATTTATTATTATTATTATTTCGTAATTTGAAATTTTAATTAAAAAAAATTTGCAAATGTTGACATGGCAACTTCCCTTTTGTCCATGTGGCAATTTTCTTAATTCTTCTAACTTTTACAATTTTCTATTTTGTAATATTAATACATACATATATATATATATATATATATATATTACTATAAATTATTAAATATTGAAATATAGCACTTATTCTTCACTTGCAAGTCACTGCCAACATATGTGCATACATACATACATACATACATACATATATATATATATATGCTTACTAACTTATTCTTAAGAGAATTAGATACTAATATACATACGTATGTAATCTTAGGTATATGTATATATGTAAATACTTATATTATACTTTATATATATTTAATTAAATCTTGACAAAATAAAGTAATATATATATATATATATATACACACATTCTTTATATATATTTTGTAATATTAATACATACATATATATATATATATTACTATAAATTATTAAATATTGAAATATAGCACTTATTCTTCACTTGCAAGTCACTGCCAACATATGTGCATACATACATACATACATACATACATACATACATATATATATATATATGCTTACTAACTTATTCTTAAGAGAATTAGATACTAATATACATACGTATGTAATCTTAGGTATATGTATATATGTAAATACTTATATTATACTTTATATATATTTAATTAAATCATGACAAAATAAAGTAATATATATATATATATATACACACATACATACACATACACACATATAGGTGCATACAAATTATATATACTCCTATATTTTACTACTTTATATATTTATACATATATATTGAATGTGTATTTTTAGCAGTACATGTATTTACATATACTAAACCATACATGCATTAACTCGTATATCTATATTATTAAAGCTAATTAGGGCTTACATAACCGCTAACACAGATGTTAATTGTTTTTACTAATTTAACCTATGAAATAAAATTTTCATTATTGATAAACTAATTTATTTAAGTAAATATAATTATAAATATAGGGAAAATGAGGAATCCTTTCCTCCCTCCCCCTACTTCCCTCCCTCTCCCTCTCTTTCCCTCCCTAACATTCCCATCTCTCTCTTCACGTTATCTCTCCCTACTAACTCCCTTCCTCTTACTTCCTCAACATTCTCTATTTTTCTCCCTCTCATCTCCAATTTCCTCTTCCAAATCCTTCCTTCTACATTTTCGAGTAATCTGAACATCAAATCAAAGGAGAAATCTTATTTCATGAGCAAGAGATTGGAAAAAGGGGGGGCTTAAACACCATGCCTTGGAGTTTCATGGTGGCTTTAGTGTTTTTAGTGATAGTTGGCGATGGTATCCTTTGGATGTTACGATGGTGGTTGTTTTAATGCGATGGAGAGTGGCTATAGGGGTTTTGGGACACGAGTAAGCTATTGGTGGTGCTAGTTTTAGTCGAAGAGTCATGTTTAGTAGTTATTAGAATGGTAGTCAAGGGTCGATGGTTAGTCAATCATAGATGCTAAGGGTCGATGGTAGGTTTAGTCATGGATGATACTACAATTGCGCTCATGTACCGGGAGGAGACAAGGGTTGATGCTTGAAGCTGAGAGCATGGGGCTGAGCATGGCATAGCTGTCTAATGTTGTAGTAATGTGTGTGTCTCATGCGAGGATGAGAGAGGGAGTAATCAAGGTCAATTGTGGATGGTTTTGTTGCACTTGCATATTGTGTGTTGTTGTTTTACATCATGGGTATTGTATGTATGTTTTTCTTTTGCTTTCTTTTTTCCATTACCCAAACTTTAATACTTCTAAATATAAGAGAGGGAATAGTCAAGGTCAGTTATGGATGGTTTTGTTACACTTGGGGGTTATGTATTGCTATTTCACGTTGTGGATATTGTGTGTACACAATATTTTATGTGTATATGTGTTTCTTTTTCTTTTTTTTCCATTACCTAAACTTAATACTTATAAATATAAATTTCAAATCAATTTCAAAGCTTGGGACTAATATTATGTACTCATGTTGAGCTTATTTGTAGTACACATTTTGAGTTTTAGGTTGTTTGCCCATGTGCTGGCTTTTTCATGTTTTACAACTTTCCAACTCTATGTTTATAGATGCTGGGAAATTCCAAAAGCATTATTAGTTATAGCTATAAGGGAGTCTATTAAGGGATTTAGCAAATAAGCTGCTGGGATTGCCTAAGATAGTAATTATTGTCACGACATAAGGGGTAGCCTAGTCATAGCAAGCACCATATACCATACAAAAAACCATAGATTGATTTCCCTTTTAATCAATAACCCTTTATACAACATATAAGGCTACTACTATAACCAATTACACAAGAGTTAAACAGAAAAAGATAATGTCATAACACATATATTAATATAAGATTTCATAAAGAATCATCATTACATGATGATATAATCCTCTAAGTCTCATCATAACAGTAATAAAGCTATAGTAGTAAAAAAAGTTACTATACATATCTATTGAACACTCAGCTCAATCTTCTGAATCACACAATCCCATAAGTCCCAAATTTACCTCAAGCATGCCTCAACTAGATAATACGAATAAGTCCTCCTATAAAAGAAGTCTTTACGAGTGTAAGCTAGGAAGCTTAGTTAGCTATCTCTCAAACATACAACATGCAAATTATTCAGTAATTAACTTCAAACATATGAATACATAAACATGCAAAATGCTATACAAATACACATAGTTGACCAGGTATTACATGTAACATAGATTTAACACCCTTCGAAGTCAAGGTTAGAGTATACACAGCACTTATTAGATCTAGGTATCGTACTTGAACTCACACAACTACACAACTTTACGTTTCTTATTCAAAAATAAAATAGTTTATTCATTTCCAATTTTAAAACTAAGTTCTAAATATAATTGTGAGTGGACCCTCACAATCCATACTCATCCCTAAATAAAAGCCTCTAGACTTGACCCTTAGCTAAGCAATTGATATCTCCAATGCCTAGTAATCGCTTAGGCTAAATTAAGATTATATTTACGAGTGCATCATACTAAAACACTTTATTCATATTCAATAATTAACCCCCACATGGCCTTTCATTACCTCCGTGTAATGTAATGACCAAAATTATTATATTGTAATGCATGGTTATGCATGTCTTGGTTTAGTTTGATCAAGCTAAATATAATTATGTCCATTTATCATGTGATCAGTTAATATCACAAACAACCATGTCTCTATAGATATTTATAATGCAACAACCAATTCCATTTCATAAATTTAAAGTAATTTTCACTTAACATGCATGCAACAATCACATGCATACCTTAAACCCAACACATCAAGTCATTTATCAATAGATTTTAGAATTCACTAAGTACAAACACAAACAAGTATAGAATCATTAAGAATACTCACTCAGCCATGAGATCTATCAAGGGTCGTAATAATCTACTGGTAGGACAGTATCTGTATCAAGATCACCTGATAATTAGAAAAAGTGAAAAATAGTAAGTATTTAAGTAAGATGCTTAATCCACTATAGTAGTTAGTAAAACGTACGTAGATTTGTTATTTAATTATATAAAGTTCCTAGTTCAAGCTTTTTCGTCGATCATGTGTAACTTTTTCTTTTCAACTTCGATATTTATAAACCTATAGTCCATTTTATCGTTTTCTAACATAATTTCACTTAATGGGGTCTATTTCGAATGTTGTAACCTACACTTTTCATTATAGTCTTAAAATTTTACGAATTTTATTATTTTGACCAAAATATGTTTATGGATTTAGGACTTACAAAATTTCTAAATTTTATAATTTTGAAATATTCTTATTTTCAAGTTTATTTTATAATTATTTACTTATTTCATCATTTTAAAGTTAAATTCACATTTAAACCCTTTTTGCTATATTTATAATTTTCTATTTAATCAATTATTATTTTATTATTATTATTATTATTTGTAAATTTAATTACATGAATGAGGGTGCTGACGTTGCAACTCTTTGTTGATTTACATGTCATTTTCTAAATTTTCTAATCTTTACATTTTTTCGATTTTGTGATGTTAATTAATATTACTCATATGTACATATTACTATAATTATTAGTTATTGATAATTAATTCCACATTTTTCCTTAAGGGTCACGGTCACATGTACAATTACATATATATATATATACATATATTATCCTATTTTGAGATTTAGTATTTAAGTATACTTATATATGTATTATTTAGATATACACGTATACTTATGCTTGTACTATACTGCTACTATACATATATTTATACTTATACGTATGCTTTTACGCTTATGTTTCCTTGCTTTATTTATATATTTATACATGTACCATCTTATAGTATATTTCACATATATGTATGTAACATTAGTATACTAAGTACTATATGTATGTACATATACTATATATATGTATATTAATATGTACTATACATATACATAGTTAATAATAATATATATATGTTCATATAGCTATATATATATATATATATATATATATAGTTGGATGCATACATATGTATACATATATATAGAAATGAAAATAAACAGCCATACATACCATCTCAATACATGTACATGGAATGTTATTACAAGGATATTACAATAGATATAATCCCTTTCTCATATCCCTAAAATACATAATATTACAAAATACATATACAACATAAAGAGTACATAACAAATGGGTATTATAAGAGGAATCAAATACAATATACATATTAATTAATTACTCCTTTTTGGTGTCTTAAAAATTTGTAGTTTAAGAACTCCTCTTCTCCTTCTAGTATCATTAATATACATGGTTAAAGGACATAGAAAATTATTGTGAAAACACATATTCATATTCAAAAATTAATAAACCCCTACATCAATTTCTGACATATGTCCTAGACATAAACTATTACACATTCCCTTCTAGTTTACATTCTAATGCATATTCTAACCTTGAATGATATACTTCTCAAATCATCAAATCACCCAATTCCAACACTAACTCTCTTGTTTCTATACTCTACCAAAATATCCAATATCGCAAACGCATTTATAGCTAGATTATATCACATGCAAGTCAAATTACTCAAGGAAACATCACTTTCATAAATTTCCAGCCTACTATTTCCATGTTAAATAAAAAATAACCAAAATCTAACCTCATACTTTATCTAAAATCATTTCTTAACATTATAATAAACCCATTCTGGAACAAGTATACAAAAATCGAGGCAGAAACAATGACTTTTGCTATTTTTAAAATTTATTATAAAATTCATTTTTAAGCTTAGTTTTTTTAAGGAACCCATATTTCTTCTTTGAATCACAAAAATGAGGTTTGACATTTAGAATCTACAAGCAAAAATACTTAGGAAAACTAAGTTTCATAATTTTTTAACAACATTTGATATTTTTAGTAAATTTAATAACTTACATGTAGAAAGTAGCATACTCTTGTTTGCTTGATTCCCTTGACCATCTAGCTTCCCTTTGCCATAAAAGATGCTCCTCTATCCACCACTCTATAGATCCATTAGTTGCATGGTGCCAGAACATCGTTTGACATCTTAAACAAGTTCAATTAGATTGTTTTTAATAATTTGTCTAATTTTGGAAATATAAAATTAAGCCTAGCTAACTTGTTCTTTTAGTTTATTTTTATGTACCAAAAATAGTTAACATGAGCTGTCCTTCTGTTTTTACATTGCTCTAATCAGTGGAAGAAAAAAAAAAAGGTCTAAACTTTTTATTTTCCACATGCCCAATTTTCAATTTCTAAGAAGTTAAGTGTCTACTTACAAAACTAACCAACATTACCTTATATGTGCCTTGCTATTCTTATTTACTTAATCTATGTTAATGTAATCTTTCATGAATTCTAAAAGTTATAGAAAGAATGTTCAATGTAATAATAAGTAGGTTAATATCTACCGAGATGTCTTTATAATAATAGTCCACATATTAATTAACTACATTGTTTGTCAATACATTAGCGACTCACTTGTCCTTGATTTTATTCTAATTTCCACTCCACTTTGTTTCGACTTGATTTCTTGTCTTTTTTATTTATTTATTTATTTTTTTACTTAGCTATGTCCGCTACTAAGCTGATGCACACCATAATTTAGTTTGGTCAATTTATACATTTTACATTTTACCTATACTTAAGGTATCATTATAATATGTCTATATATCGAGTAATTTCTATGTATATTTAATAGTTATTCTTCTACTTTACATGCAAATGTATTCTATATTTTTATGTATCCCAAATAATTTATTTCTGAGGCATCATTATGTAGGGAGTCTCATTACTCAAGTTACCAATAAGAAAAAATCTTCCTACTATTTTTGCTAAACTATATTAATATATTATATATAGTAAGTCATAATTAATTACAAGAACATATGCTGTAATCAAGTATATTTAATGTGTATACATATTTCCTAGTCATTATTTAATGTTTTTTTATTTACTTTCTTGTCCAAATAATTTATCTCTAAGGATGTGTTAATTATTGAAACTCAAATCACACATTTTTAGTAAAACTAAATATTACCAATAAAATTACACTTTTATTAAATCACATACTTTTCAAACTTAATTTTGGAAAGTAAACTTTACTATAATTCTTCTCTTAACTTTTATGACCCTATATTAAAATTCATTCTATTCTGAGAAATATATTTTTTTTTTTTGGAACCCTAAATCTGTTAATTTTGAGTAACAACATTTACTTTACATAATAGTACTTCTTATAAGCACTTTATTTTATCACTTCCCAAGTCACATTTTCAAAGTTACCCATCTATTAAAAACATACCATCATACCATACCTTCAATAGTTGGTCAAAGATTGAGGTCTCATTTTTCACCCCTTTAACAAAAACTTTCATCCTCGAAACTTCATACTTTAGAATAGTAAAGTTTCACTCTCTTCATTACGCTTCCACTATGCAACTCTGATTCCCACATCACATCACATCACAATCATTAACTTTTGTTAGAGCTATGACACCAATGCACATACACCTAATCGTACTCTTAGGTTTCCCGATGTTAATTCACATATCTATCGCTTCTATCTTTATTCCCTTTTACCATCGTATAGCTTTATAAGCTAAACACATGCTCTCAATGAAGTTACATTCAAAATCCCTCAAGAAGATAATTTTAACATATTTCATACGTTGTCAATTTCTATGACTACTTAATGTCTTTTAATATTAACATAAGCTATGAAGGTACAGGTTTAGTCATTATTGTTCATATTATTTCCAAGTATATAAGTTGTTGAAGTCCTAAATAGTTTCATATTCAATCCCTACTTCTTATACCTTTTGACTTAGGTTCCAAGTTCATACACTCTCTTATATCCAAGCTATAGTATTGATAGGAATAAACTCGCTGGACTAATCACACACAACTGAGCTAAAGGACTACAAGGACTCACACGAAGAATTCTAGCTCAAAACCCTATTCAAGACAAGGACTCCTATCCTGATATTTACCTTTCACATTTCTGCTAACCTAAATACTGAGCTCTTGCATGGACTAACACAATTTCCGAGCTTCTAAGTAGAAGTGCCAACCTACCAAGCAACCCCCATCCATTACTGAGCTCATATCATGATCCAGTTAGGTCCCAAGCCAACCAACGTTACACCTTTGTCTAAGTTGAGCTATGTTAGTGATCAAGCTATAATTGGAACCAAATCAGGTCTATTCTAACTACTAGCTCCTTTCTTGACTTCATCCAAATTGTATTAAATTAAAGTGAAGCCACCTCAAGGAATGCTTCAATAAGACTAGCTGCTTTCCAAATCGTCAGCTACTATGTAATACGTATCTTCTAGCACAACATTTCAAAAGGATTCCTTACTTTTTTTCTATATAGAATATTCTTTATCCTTTTTAGTATGTTTCATGTATTCCATTTGCAAATTACCCTTTTATCTTTTCCATGTAAGCCTTATAATCCTAGTGGGGCTAGTATATGAACCCCATTTATTTTATACATAGACAACAAAGCATTGCATTATCAATTATTCCAAGTTTTCTTTCTAAGCAACTTTAGTGTTCTTATTTATCCCATAGCTCTTAACTATTCCTTTTAGCAAGACATAGTGGCAAGTAACCGTATAGTTTAGACCAATAAGTCACATTTGGCTAATTATAGGCCAAGTAAGATCAATTAGTGTGTTATATCCAATTAGTGGCTACGCAAATTTGCTAAACCCCAATTTTTTTTTTTTTTTTGGTTCCCTTTTTGTCTTAATGCTTCTTTGTATGAATGACCCTGGAGACGCATCAAGTACTTTCTAAGGTAGGTTATGAGTCTTACCAAGTTTAAGTTGTTGTAGCAAAACATAATCTAATCTATCTTCTGAACCTTGATTTAAATAGGATTCCACCTTCAAATACCTTCTGACTTAGTTTCTACCACTTAGTACATATCTCATTTAATGCCTTTACTTAGGGTTAGTCATAATAATATTGTCGTTTAAATGTAACTTATAACTAATCGCTTTTTTCATGTATGCTTTGTTTAACTCTCCAAGGATCACACCTGTTATTGCTAGGCATTTTTAGATAATTATTATGTGGGCTTATATTGGTAGACCTAATATCTAAGCTTAATCCAATGACTCAATCTAAGAACAATCTCCATAGACTCACTATAAATACTAGCCGAGACCTTAGATAAGGGGACGCTATTCTCCATTTTCTCATTCCCATAACCAGTCAGTAATTTGACTCTTATAAAAAAAAGGCTAACTTAGGTATCGAAGTGGCCGTGCCGGAATATCCTCTAGCATCCCTTGTAGCCATTTTCTCGTGTTATAGGTGTTCGTGTACTAGAACAAGAATCACCTGTCAACAATTGGCACCATCTGTGGGAACGTGTAATGATGGCAGCGATTCTCGATGTTATTTTGAGAAAATCTCCTAGCAAGATGTTCTTCCCCATGATAAATTTATTTGCATTTGGTTTGTAATTATGATAAGTGACTTGAATTTCTCTCTTAAAGCATTACCTACTACCGGGGAAATGCAATCTACTACCACGATTGCGGATTATTTTCTAAAGACATGTCACGGGATGTTGGCTTTTTGGGGGTGGAACTTTCCAAACCTGACTCCTTTCTTCGGCATTGATATTTCTATCCTCAATGTTAGCATGGCTGTTGGTGTTTGATGAGAATCGCTAGATTCTTTGAGCAAGTGGTCGTTCAATTTCCCAATATCTGCTTGTACCATGAAAGTTGAAAACTACCTTGGTTAACTGCCATCCTACACCCATTTCTGAAAAAATGCATGACGCTGAGAAAGGAAAAGGGCACGACGGTTTTTTCGTATGAAAGCCTAACCACCGCAGTTTGATTTTTTATGGTTAGTTATTGTCTTCTTCCTGGGAATTTATATATTCTAATGATTGCTATTTCATCTTTTTGCAGCTTTTAACCGTCGCTGCCTGTTTTGTAACTGCAACTTCCTGTGTTGCCTAATTTTCTTTAACTATATAAACTAAGCATGTTGGGTAGCCTACACTTTGTGATTGTAAGTCACATGCAAAGATGAATGCTAAGAAATGTGGTTGAAGTACTCCAAGCACCAATAATTGGATTTATCATGGTGCTGACCTGTTGTCTACAAGTTGCTTCCTCTACTCCGGCTCCATAAGCATATATGATCAAAGAAATCATCATCGATACTTCCACTTATCCAAAATCAATTGTCCGAAGAATCGAATCATTAGTAACTAGGAAAGGGAGCGAGCAAAACATTCAGATTCATTTCTCTTTTGTTTTTCATTTCAACGCATTATATATATCCAGAATCTTGAAAATTTATGAGCTCTTTTCTTCAACCTATTTGTGACCGATAATTCAGCAGTTGCCAAGCAATTCTCAAAGGGGACTAAGCGACAAAGCCAAATTCTAACTCATGTCGAGAACTTATGTTTCACACATGCTAAGTTAATGTATACAAATCATAAATCTTCTAGAGCAAACTTGTGCCAAGTTGTCCTTATACATGATTGCAGTAGCGAGACAAAACGCCGACCTGAGCGGGAGAAGGAATCAGCCCCTTCTAAGTCTTGTGATTGCAACAAAGCAACCTTGCCGAGATATCTACTCCAAAGCTGACTCACTTTCCATGGCCACACGGCTTGGCGATACTGAGTTGACAATACAGATTTCCTTGCCGACTTGATACTCGAGTTTACCCCGAATATATCGAGATGCATTGATACAAATTAATTTCCTAGTTGCAACAATGGCTGAAAAGCCGAGCTTTTTCCAAGTCATCGAGTCAAGCTTTTCTATTGGCTTACAAACAGCCGAGAAGTCGAGATTATATAAAATGCAAGTCGAACATCATGCCGAGTGGCCGAGGAATTGGTACGAGCTTAAAGTGTCAAACAGCTCACTATGAACAAACGAAGTTCCATGTCGAGTTGCCGAGAAATTTGGTTGAACAACTCTTGCCAACGCTTTGACATCCGAGAAAGAGGCAAACCAATTGAAAGTCAAAGGGGATGCACGTCCAACAATAACAGCTAAAGACTCCAAGCGAAAACCAACCTCTTCGTACATCCAACATGATCAATCTAAACAACATGCAGAATAATGGTAGAGCTGCCTTTACAAGTCCAAGCAGCTCTAACGCGACTTGGTACATGCCCTCTACGAGCTATAGAGCAGAGCTGACTTACTTTTCTACCGGAGTTGATTAATCCGACGACTTCTAGGATAACACGCCTGCATCTCAACGTGCTAAGTAACTTTGTATGCCGAGGATTTTCCAATGGTGCTAAGTTTGAACAACACTAAGATGCTGAGAGACATTGTGCCGAAAAGCTTTGGCTGAGTGGTTCACTTCGTGAAAGTGAGTCCTATGCCGAATTGCCGAGAAGCATTTGCCGAGCTGTTCACTTCCAAATGGAAACTCTAAGCCCTGCGCCAAATTGCCGAGGACCTGCATTTCACATATTATTAGAACTATCCATTGGCGTAGCAGCAAGTAACAAACTTGTATGTGACCGAGACGAATCTTGGTATCCCCATGCCAAGCAATTACCGATCTCCACATGCCCAGCAAGATTTTCTAAGAGTCATTAGCAAGTCCCACTGAGGTATCAGATTATCGAGTCAAACCTTTTGATTTATCTATTTACCAAATTAATTTGAGTTCAACTGTTGAAGCTATATGCCGAGACCTCACTTTTCAAGTGGACCATAGCAACTTAAAATAGAGCATAAAGAGAGAAGGAACACCATGACTCACCTCATTAAGTGATTGATGAACAACTCCAAAAGCCAAGTGAGTTCCTACTGAGCTCAACAAGCTCGAGGACACTTATTGTAAATTCCAATATAAGCCGATGGAAAATTGATCTATATCATATACAAGGACAGTTTCATGTGACCTTTACTGTCCAAATTGGGCTTACGTAACTTCAAGAGCCCCACTTACGCATCAATTCACATTGATGGAAGATGAGTAAAATCTTTCTATTATTATTTTTGAATCATTTGATTGTTCATTTTTATGATATTGTTTTATGCTGTGCTATACGTTAATTAATTAATGGTGTTCACACTTGATTCATGCACAATATATTATTTATCTATGTGATGCTCCAATGAGAACTTAAAGATGGATTGGCGTTAAAGAAATACCCTCAATTTTTTAGTCCATGCAAAGTATAACTTCCTAACAAGCTACTCCTAAATAGTTTTAAGCCCTACACACAACAGGTGACAAGCAAATCACAAAGCACTAATTCCTAGGTTCTATACTTTAATGGACTAAAGGCTAGTTAGCTTATCTTACGACTTACCACAAGTCATAAACTCACTATAAATAACAGCTAAGACCCTATCTAAGGGGACTCTCTTCTACATTTTCTCATTCCCATAACCACTCAATAGTTTGACTCTTATCATAAGAGGGTTAACTTAAGCATCGGAGTAGCTACATCGGAGCACTTTCCGATGTCTCCCGTAACCGTTTTCTCGTATTGCAGGTGTTCGCGTACTAGAACAAGAATCACCCATCAACACCTGTCATAACCTTTAGGGGAGCTTAGTAGGATTGTCTAAAATTTTCATATCATGTATGCACTTATGATACAGAAACTATCCTGCAAGTTAGAGATTGTAAGACTCTAAATAAGCATTCACTAAGGTTTATGATTTTTAAATAATTAATTTACTGTAGAATATAAATAACTATGAATATCCAATATTCCATAGTTTCTCAGAACCGTAGAGAATCAGCATCCCCTACCAAATAATATGATAAGATAAATTAACTTTATAAATTACAATAAATAAATACTAAATTATACATAATTCTAACATATAAGTATTTTCTATATAAAATGTTTCTATACCAGTTATACATTTTTCAATTAATTCTAATATTATCAACCCTATCCTTGATTTGCACTTAATACCTAAAATTCTTCTCAATCCCAACTTAAATGAGCCTACAAAAGAAACTATAGGGAAATAAGCATACCACAACTTAATGAATTTGTTCATCACCTCTACTATTCAAGCAAGTTATTAAACATTATTAGCATACATGTAAGTTTAACTACATATGTGATGAATGCAAATAATACATCCATGGAGGGTGTAGATTTACGTTATCTACATATCAATTATCCCCTATACTTACCTACACAAAGCATCTTACCTTAACTACATGAGGCTACTTAGGAGCACCGTTCCTTCAAATGATATTCGACTATTACTCTAGCCGAAAAAGAAATACCAATATGAATAGGTGAACCCTAACTAAGGCCATTCACTATCAACAAATCATATCCAAGGGCCTTTGGGTACAAGAAAGCAAGTTCTCTCGCTATCAAAATATATCCAAGGCCTCTGCAGGCACAAATATGCAAGTCATCTTACTATCAACTGGAGATACCTTGCTATCTTTATCTCAACTATAAAAATATCATCCACAAGGGCTACGAGCCATCACAGAAATTATACAAAAATATATTAAGATTGGAAAAAAAATTTTCCAAAAATACATTTCTCAAAAACCTACAAAGCTAACACTCTCCATCAGTATACCAGTTAAGTCATAGACTTACGACATATATAACCGGTTATTTTGGTCAAATACTTATATTTATCAATTTAAAAAGGTGACCATACCGATGATAACACACAAAGCAATCGGTGATTCAATAGACAATCAATATCAACTAATAAGCAATATACAAACATCAAACAATAAACAAATAGTAGATAATCAAAACTCCCTTACCTAGATTAATACTCACTTCACAAGCCGTTGGGATGTCCAGAACTTAACAATTGAGTACTTAAAAGATAATAAGGCTTATAAGTATTCGAAAAAGCTAGACGCTTCAATTAACTAAATATCTATTATAGTTTACTTAATTTCCCACTATAACCCAAGTATAGCATAAACATGTGGGATGAAAAGAAAATGTATTTGTATATTTGTAAATGTAAATGATTGTATTTTACATATTTGTTTATTTACCCTAAAGGCTTTGTTTTTCTGATTATTAGTTTATAGTGCCCATTAACTTTATTATTCTATTTATCTCTCTCAATTTATTTTAAATTTTAGTCATGTTTAACTTTTTCATGTTAATTCCGATTTTTATGATCTTATAGCCAATTTTTATCGTTTTTGGACTTACTTCCACACAACAAAGTGTATTTTAAACATTAAAACCTACATTTTTCATTATAGGCTTAAAATGTTACAAATTTAGTTATTTGGTTTGAAATATTTTATTTATCAATTTTAAGATTTTCTTTATTATTTTGTAAATTAATTAATTTCTAAATTTTATATTTTTAGAATATTTTATTTTTAAGTCCATTTTTACATTAATTTCATTATTTCCTCATTTTAAGCTTAATTTACTAATTATATTAATTTTGTTGCTATTGTAATTTTCTAATTAATTAATTATTATTATTTTCCAATTATTTTCCTACCTTATGGCTTGATTAGATTTTTTGGAAAATTGCTGACATGGCACTTTCTTATTAGTCTACATAGCACTTTTGTTATTTTCCCTAATTTTTACATTTCTTAATTTTTATATTATTATATATATTTATATGTCATTATAATTAATTAATTATTTACTATTATATAGGCCTTATTTACTTTTATGGGTTTCAAACCAACCCAAGTACTTATATATATATATTTATTATATTATATCAAATAAATATATTATATTTATGTGCTTACATGCATATACATATGTACATATATATTCTTTATAATTTATTGTATGTACTTATACTTAGTATATTATTATCTATACTCATATACATACATGTAGGTATATTTATATTATACTAATATAATACGTATATCTATACATATATATATACACATATATATGTATTTGTACTTCTAACATACTACTAGGATACATATTTATTACATGTACATATACATGTACACGTAGTTATACTTAGTTTTATATGTACTTTTATCAACGTATATATTTATATATATTTATATTTTCTTAGTGCATTTTTAAAGAAATTTCAATATATTATATATATACATATGTATGTATATTTTCAATTATATATATTATATGTATAAATACTTATTATTTCCTATATATATTTGTTATGTACATATTATGATATATATATAAGGTGTATATGTATACATATTGTATATGTATATACCATATATATGTGTTTATATATATATATATATATATATATATAACTAACCATATAACATATACTTTCATATATCAACATGTATACATTAGTATATTTACATATAAACCTAATTTCCATTAACTCAAGATTATGTTCACTAAAGTTTATTACATATACTTAGAATTATTATACAATATACTAAAATACATACTAATACATGTCTATAAAATCAAGTATAAAATATACAAAAATACCCAATGAAGATACCTAATATACACTTTACATAAAAGAGTCAATACTAATATATACAAAGAAAATATACTTACTTATTTGGGGAGTAATTTTAGTGTGAAAATCCTTTTCTTTCTCCCTTTAAAAGCTAGTAAAATTATGGAATGCGAAGTGTAATTAGAAGTGGAAAAGTAGTTAGGGAAAATGAGTGAAAATGAAAGAAAGATCAAGAAGAAAGAGAGAAAGTATGTCGGTTTTGGGTAAGGAGGGAAGATTGGTTTATGATTTCTAAAATGTAAGAAAATTAAAGATAAATGAAGAGGATTCTAGACATGCATAGATGGGTTACGACAAGTAGAGAAGAAAGGAAAGGAAAAAGAAAAAGAAAAAGAAGAGAAAGGGAAGAGATAAGAGAATTAAATGCATTGAAAATGACTTTTAGATTTTGGTCAAAATTAAAATATTAATATAATAATAACATTATACCAATTATAATTTAGAAAGGGTAAAAGAAAATAAAAAGAAAAAAAAAGGAAGAAAGGAAAAATAAAGGAAATAAGCGAATAAGTAAATACAATATATTTTTGAATTTTCTTTGAATATTTCTAACCCTATAAATAATATTAATAATAGCATATATTACAATTATAAAGAAAATTATAAGATATAAAATTAACATTTACTATATAACACATAAACAATAAACAAGTAATAAAATTAAGTTCAAATTAAATTCATATAACATTAATTTATTTATATATATAATTACTAACAATTATAGAATAAAATTATCAATTTTGGTAAATTAATTTAGTACTCTTACGTTTATTAGCATTTAGGATTTATCTTTAGTTGTTCATTAGCGATTTTATATAATTAAGCACATCATTCAATAATTGTACCCAATTAGGGTTTCATCACCATAAAAATAAATTTTTACATTTATAAGCTTAAAGTTTTAGTTTTAAGATTTTTATTACATTCACGTACTATCTCTAGTATTTACACGTATTTAGGGTTTAGGATTTTTTTTTATATGCAATTAAAGTTTCGATTAATATATTAGAGTTTATTATATTCATTTTAGGTTTTGTAACTAAAATTTTAATTAGTTGTAAGTTTATCGATTCTATTGACTAAGGAAATCATCTATAACATTTGAGTTTAACTCTACTCTTAAAAGGCTAAATTTACGAGGTTCACAATGCCTCCATCATAACCAAGGCTTGAGTATTTCATATTGCTAGCACACATATAGTATCAAGTTTAATTTAACTACTCTAGATAACAACTCATACTCCTATTGCCACATTTTCATCTTTACAAAGTTTCCCTAGTTCATAACATATCTCGATCCATTTTATTCCTATTTCCAACTGTTGTATGTTACTGTCTATGTTTCAGATGAAAATGAGGGTATTCAACTTAGGGCTTAAAGTGAAGTATATGGCATCAGCAAATGGTTTGTTCATAGGGTAGAGTAGTCTCTTAACGCAAGGTTAGCCTCCTATGAGCAAAATGATCAAGAGCTGATGTTACTCTCTTAATGATTGCCATGGCAAGCCAAAACTAGTAAAGAAGTTAGACATCCCAATCATATAAAGGACAATGATAATGCCCATTAGTACTCCTAAAGATAGAGAGGGTTGGAATAGTCTTAAGAAGATAGGAAGGAGAAAGGTCGACTTACCCTTCATGATCTAAGCAAATATAATGAGGTAAAGGAGAAGGTAAACCTCTTATTTGGTGACAAATGGTATTAGAGTAAGACTACTAAAGAGAGAATGTCATTATTTAGAATCGAGAAAAATAACCAAGTGGTAGACCAAATAGTTTATGGAGATCGTTGCGTCATAAGGTAGACGGCTAAGTCTAAGGATATGCTAAACTCCTTGAATGCCAGGACAAAGAAGGCTAAGTTAAGTATAGCCAAGGTAAAGGAGTGGCTTGCTGATTCCTAAGCCCATATAAAAGAAGTTGAGGAGGAACTTCAGGGTGAGTTATAAGGGACCCTAAACCAAGCCTTAAAGGAACTACAACAATGCAATAAGACTATTAAAGAAAAGGAGGGAACCTTTAAGGATCAGGTAGATGCCCTTGGTGCTAAGCAAGATGCTTAGAAGGCTAAGATTGATGTTATCATTTTGGTTATGCATTGAAAGATTAAAGACCTCAAGAATCAATTGGCAACATGTTAGGCTGCTATTGTTAATAGAGTAATTATCTAACTAGTCATAAGGGTGGAGGTACCGAAGCTGGAGTGTTTAAAAGGAACACGATACATAAGAGAAGTAGACAATTTTCTATAGGGAGTTGATGTGATGCCCCCAGGTTTCGAATCTCTTAAATTTAAGCACATTGGGCAACGTCACCAAAATTAAGTGAAAATTCATGGCTAAGCTACAAAAATTAGAAGAAATTATTCTATGAAGTCGAATCACAAAAATAATGTGTTTATATGAAATAATTAAATAAAGTCTCAAGTTAATCAAAACTGAAAGTCATCTAAAAACTGAAGCTCATGACTAGGCTCGGAATATTATTTAAAGTGATATATGCATGGCAAATATATTCATATATTAAAAACACATGAATAAGAAAGGAATATGATTAGGAATAGAGCCTCATAGAAGCTTATGTTTATAAGGGAATAATATAAAGTAATTAAACAAATTAACAAATAAAATAATCAAGAGTAGTTTTATAGAAAAGTGGGCTGCAAATGGTTTTGGAAATCAAAACAAGAGGCAATCTATGGTTTTGGAAATAAAACAAGGAATGACATGGTTTTGGGAGGTGAAACAAGGAGAGACCTTGGTTTCTTGTACATAATTTTTAAAAACCACTTGACACTTGGCAATGTTGTCCTTCAACAAATGTACTCCAATCCTCTTTGTTTTACAATCTTTAGTCAAATTTCATTCTAAGGAAATTTAGAGAACTTATTTAGGTCATTTAGAAATTAGAGGAAATTAATCAAAAAATAGCATGGAATTTGAGTTTACATGAAACCTGAGGGAAACAACCACTTGGGAAGAGCCACTCCCAGCACTAGGCTCTAAAAGCAATGCCTTGGTGGACTAACAAGGCCTTAGTAGCGCAGGTAGTTGAGTTTGTGATGACGATGAGTTTTGATTTTTACCCAATTTTCAATAATCTATTAAAAATAGTAAATTAACTTGGGAAATTATGAAAAATTGTATTCTTAGGTTATTTTTAGTATAGTTTCATAGAAAAATGCCAGGTTTTCAAAATATGCATTGCTTATACGTCACTCTTAAGAAACGAGCCGTTCTGAGCATATTTTCAATTTGATTTTCAAAAGGGAAAATAATTTTTTTTCAAGCTAAAACTTTTCTATAAACTCCTCATAATATTTATTTTTAAGCTATGTCAAAAGCTTTCCCAAATTTACTAGGTACATTTTTGTAAACTTTGATTTACCAAAAACTATCAAATTTGGAAATTTCATAAAAATGGTTGATCTTCATGTATCATTGGCTAAATTTGATTTCTTTTCACATTTTTGGTGTTAAAATGATGTTTTATGAAGTTTCATGTCATTTTGAGGCCAAAAGTGGTCAAATGGATGATTTATCATGATTTTTACAAGACAAAAATGTCCTTTTTTACAAAACCAGGAAGGCCATGTGTTGGAAAACGAGCATGCGCAAGTTTTGAAAAAATTGTACAAATTTGGAATCTAATCTATGGATGGTTTTACCGCTAGTTGTCTCCAAAACTTGGTAAGACCTAATGGTTGTGTGGAGTTTTAGTGAGTTTAAGCATTAATATTACCCTATAAGAGCTTGCGTAGAAGGTTACCCATGAAGGAGATATGACAGTCATTAGAAGCTTTGATAGAAGGTCTCTAGTAATATATCAAATTAAGTAATCTAGAATGTATCCAAGTAGAAGCTTAAGTACAAGGTTCCTTGGTGAAACATAAAGTGGAAATTGAAAGTAAATATGAGTAGAAGCTTAAGTAAAAGCTTGCCTGACCATGAATTTTAAGACCAACCTTATTTAAAAGGTACAAGTAATGAAGTTAATAAGGACCTTTCCTTAGTAAAAGGTTACATAACGAGGACCCAAACAAAAAGGAACATGTACAAGGTTATGTAGAAGATAAGAACTTTAACAAAAGGACCATGTACTATTGAAGATCCCACAGAGGGTCATAAGTACTATTGAAGTACTCTTACCTAAACACTTAAGCTTTAATAAAACGTTTATGTAACTTAGACAAACATTGAAATGTAACTCTCAATTATAGGTTACCCTAATAACGAGAAACTCGAAGATGCTAATCGAAGTGAAGGATATTACTCTTGGGTGAGTAGATATTGTATGTTTAGGGGTAGAACTTTGTCTACTCGCTAGGTTTCAAGTTGTGCAGCTCCACCGCAATGTAATTGGTTATCTGAGTTTGAGCTAAATCTTGGACGTGTCACTTGCTGAATACGTGATGCTTGTGTTCTTGGTTAATTAAGCTTTATCATGCACTTAGTTAACTAAACTTAGTTTAGAAGCTAGATTATATGATTTGCTGATTATGCAAGAGGTTACAGTGACATACTTTGACCTTGTAAAACACTAGGAAAATGGCTTGACCTTCAAAGTGTTCGCTTAAGCCAACTCAATAGAAAGTTTTAGTTTATGAAAATACATTAAAGTAAGACTAAGATAATTAAATGGTACTTGATATGAAGCTTGGACATTATGTTATTATATAAGATAAAGACTAGGCCAATTGGGTATTATGAAATGCTAGATTCGAATGTACACTCAGAAAATGTGCTTGGTATTGTGTTGATATATTACTAATACATTCATTGCACAACATGGCATGGTACGAAAATTACCTATAGGTTAAAGTTTTTCTTAAAAATGAGACAATGCTAGGCTAGGATGGGTTTCTTTGAGCATATAGATTTGCACTCCTTAATCATTCCGCCCACTTTATGTGGTTCAGCTAAGCTAACCATACGTTGGGTTTTTCTGGCCACTTTATGTGGTTTCAACTAAGCTAGCTACGTATTAGGTACTTCTAGCTACTACATGTGGTTTTAGTTGGAACTTTTGGCTACTTATTATGGCCTTATGCTAAAATTATTCAAGGATCCCTTGGCAACTTCAAGTTACCCTAGGCTAAGCTAGGATATCGGTACCAATACATTTGTTCATCTGCACAATCATGGAATGCATTCTTTGCATTGACTTAGGCTAGGCATTTATGCATCATAGGTGAAAATATTTGAACACTACTATGTTGTTATTTGTTGGAAATGTTTATGAAAGATGAATTTGTTGGGAAATTTTTACTCCATGTAAAATATCTAAGTATTGGATCGATTATTATTACCGGACCTATTGTACCTTGTTTGTGTTTATTCACACTTACTTAGCTCACAAAGAGCTAAGGGGATGCTTGTTTATGCATACCCAGGTCATAGGTAATAGAAGAAAGAAAATGGTAGGACTTAGAAACTAGGACAGGGCAAAGAGAGTGTTTAGCTAAATGATTATATTTTAATACTAAGATGTGAACACTCAAGAATATCTCCATACTAACCTATAGGTTTTGATGAATTCACTTGAGTGCAATGATATAGTCATGAATTAGATTGTGTAATTTGTTCGGTACAATTGAAAGGTGATACTTGTCGGTAAGTCCATGTTGTAAAGCATTCATAAGTGATATATATTATCAATAAAGAGAAATATGATGATTCCATTTATATATTGAGATTTTTTTATAGTTAAAACAGGTTGACTCCACAGTATCCCCAACTTAGGGATGGCGTGTAGCAAACAATCTAGGTAAGGTGCTACAGTTGAGCAGTATTTAGAGGTGATGGGGCTTGTTGATAATGGAAGTAAAGTAAGGATGGTAGCCTTATACTTAAGGGATACGGCAATAATTTAATGGAGAAGAAGGACGAATGAGATTACCTCATGGCCCCACTTTGTAAGGGAGTTCCAAGACTAATTCTCTCCTTACAATGCAAGGAAGGAAGCCAAGACCAAGCTCAGATAACTTAAGCAAAGGACTAATATGAAGCAATAAGTCCAAGAATTTTCAAAACTTATGTTGGAGATACCGGACCTCAACCCAGATGATTCTCCTGTTATGTTCTTGGATGGTTTAAAACCTTAGGCTAAGCTAGAATAGGAGCACTAGGAGTAAAGAATATTTCAAAAGCTAATACTATAGCAAAGGATCTAATGGAACTACAAAAGGAGGATGACTAGCCTTTCATGAGTAATGAAAGGGAAGAAGAAAAAGATATCGAAGGTAAAAGATCTATAAGTCCCTCAAGGGGAAGAAGAAGGATGACAAATATAAGAAAGATAAGACAACTTAAGTGTTATTTCTATGATGGTCTGCATTATGGTCGAGATTGTCTAAAAAGGGAACGATTGGATGCTCTCCTTGCAAAGGACAAATTCGATGAAGATGGCAAGGGTCAGCTTGGTACCATTCATTTATTTACACGCCATGAAGTCCCAAGATATAAAGGAGAAGAGAGGGTAAGGGTAAGTGTAAACCCCTAAAATTTTCAACCTAATACCCAAAGTAGACCCTAGTGTGTTTAAAGACTCTAAGAGTTGACAAGGCTAATTAAGATAAAAACCCTAATATAACAACTAAAGATTTAATTGTATAGAAAACTTTTACACCTTAAATGTATATAAACACTAGAGGTTGCACTCGAAAGTGATAAAACCCTAAAACTATAACTTTAAGGATATAAAAGCATTAACTCACTATAATTTACCCTAAAACCCTAAATGATAATATAACCTTAGTAATATACCAAATCATTGGTAAAAGATTAAAGATAACTTTCAATCACTCATAAATACATACAATACTAAAGTAATCAATTAGAAACTAAGATATTACATCATAGATCACATTCATCTTCTAAGTATATAATTAGGTTAGTATTACATTAAGTTAAGGGTTTAGTTGATGCTTTGGTTACATGTAGTAAACCTTAATACCCTAATTGATACTTTTCATACTAGTTATACTAAGTAGCCTACCAAATAATGTATATAGGATATAAATACCTAAAGTAAGATCTCATCATCTATTTTTACTAATCAATTCACTAAACTTCTTATTTCCTTTCATTTCCATAATCTTTCTCCTAATTTTCCTTAACTACTTCATTATGTACACAAAATGGCATTTATTTTTGGAAAGTTGACTAAGCCAAAACATGTTGACCAAAGTCAAAAGGTTGACTAAGTCAACATTTAAAAAAGTCAACAAAAGTCATTTTCACTTACGAAAATATCTGAGTCTTCTAATGATTTCTTTTCTCTTCATTTCTTTTAGACTTTTCTTCCTTTTCTCCTCTTCTTTTGCCGTCCATTCCTTTTCCCTTAGGGCCCCACTTGCTTTCACTTTCAAAAACGCAAAACAATACAAAATCAAGTCCCTTATTCTTCCTCCATAACCATAACCTTTCCCTTTCCCTTTCACTTTCAAATTTTTCCAAATTTGTCTCTATATTTCAAGAACAAATTAAGGTATGTAATTATGTTATTATGTATTGCTTTATATTACTTATTAGTTAGGTGAAGAGGTAGATTAGATAAGTAATATGTATTATGTGTATCTATGTTGAAGAAGAGATAAAGTTTCTATCTTTAGGTGTAGAAGGGTAGAAATCATGGTGAAGTGAAAGGAGATGCATGTGTATATGTCTTTAAGTATATGTACATAAGGGTATACCGGAGAAATATAAGTATAGAGACCTTTGTACATAAGTATTCATTATGTACATAACCTAAACTAAGACATATACTAACTATACATACCTATACCATACTAAATACACTCTTAAAACATAAAAAGAATGAAATTAGAGAAGCCTTCTTAAGAGGAATTTTAGGCATACGAAATTTGTATAAAAATACGTATGTAACTATATATATATATGGGTATATGTATAAGTATAAATATGGTATATATATAAGTATATGTATAAGTATACTAGTATACATATAAGTATAGCAAAGGTATAGGTATATAATTAACATATGTATAAATGTACATAAGTGTACGTAATACACTTAGGCATGATGTAAGGCTTATGTAAACAAAAGATAAGGTAAGCAACAATGTAATTAAAAGATAACATAAGCCATGAAATAAGCAAATGATGACATAAGCTATGATACAAGCGATTGATGATGTAAGCGATGATATAAGCATAAGTTTATAAAATAAGAAATAAGAAGAGTACATAAGAATTAAGTACATGAATTAGTAAACCCTAATACACTTCCTAAATTAGATTAACCTTAATTAAGTACATGAATCACTAATAACAAGGTAAAATTCTCTAAGTGTAAAAATCTAATGGCTAACTAAATCATTGAGTACAAACATAAGATATAAATATAGGCAATAAGAATAATTAAGCTTCAAGAGTTAAAATTTCCATAAATTTAATCTATATTGTAAAACACGGGTCTTAACGTCCAAAATGGACATCACCATATGAACATGCATTCGAAAATGAAATAAAACAACTATAAATTCATAAATTTCGAAAACAGAATGAAAAAGTTACATACGATAAACAATTAGGTTTAATTAGATAAAATTGATAATAATCTAAGTAGAATTAGGTAGATAGATATCTAAAACCGTTAGTTAATTCAATTACTTATTATCCCTGTTATATCGTAATGATTAGGTAATCCCAACGAGGATAAGGATCTTCTAATCGGTTATTATGACTAGAGCAAGTCATTATAGTCAAGTGAGTACTTTCGATGACTCTATACTTATTTTTTCTTATAGTTGGTGCACTTAAATTGAATATTAACAACTTGATGCTTGGGGTTTCGGGATATGCATGTGCTTGATATTGATTGATTATTGTGAGAAATATTGTTAAATATGATAATTGATGATTTGATTGTATGATTGATTTTTATATGATTTGGATGGTTTGCTGATATTGATTGATCACCTCATAATTTGACCTAATAATATTTGGCTTATCCTAAATTAAAAGGGTCATGCTTTATCCATGCATTGCATTACTTATTCCGGCTATCACTTCATACAGAGATAAAAAGAGGCCTTGCGAGGGTTGTTTATATATATTAAAGTGTTTCTGTATGGTGTACTTATACAACATGACCTTACCCAAACCTACAGGCTTACTAGGCGATGGAGACGCCAACCGTATGGCTAAGGGTTGAATCTAGAGATCTATATTGTAGGGTGTAAGTGTGGACTGTAAGGGCCACCTCACCGCTAGGCTTGGGATTTTGTATACTATTAGATGACTTAGAAATAGAAATATATTTTACGAAATATGATATTCAAAGTTATGGGTAAAAACCCAAGTGCTAGAGCCTAGTTTTGATTGGTGCTGATGAATCTCTAACCCTTATCTTAGAAGGCGTTAAAATCCAATATTATATGCAGCACCGATCAATTGCATATATTGTTTGGCATACTGTATGTGTATGTGTAAACCCTAGGAAAAACAATAGTTGAACCATAGCTCAAGTCCGAATGTTCTAAACTGTACAATAAGTCGATAAGGCTAATAATAATAAAAGAATGTGAAGTTTAATAAATCAAATATAACACTAATAACAAAACCTTAGGAATTTATCGAAACCCTAAATTGCTTACTAACACCCTAAAACTAGTTTATGCACCATTAATCAAAATTGAACCCAAAATTACTCGAAACCCTAAAATCATAAACATAAACCTATAAAATAGTTAAATATTATACAATAGCGATAAAATTATAGTCGAATGTAATTTTCGATTAAATCGCCTATTTGTACGAAATTGTAATGAAATTACCATAATAACTTGTAAAAATTATAATTGTAACGGTTACTAGTTAAATTCATAAAATTTTACAAAATTTTGAAAACTAATCTACGAGGAGATTCGTTATAATTTATATGATTCGAAAAATTGCATATATTTATTAATAATTTTCATTTTCCTTCTTTTCTATTTCCAATTTATCTCATTTTCCTTCTTCCCTTTCCCATTTCAATTTCTTCTCCTGCGTAACAAAAGCAAAATCAATAAAATGAAAGCCAAAAGAAGCAACCCACGTGATGGATTATTTTGCCACGTGTTTGATACTTAATCAAACAAAACTATTGCAATAATTATCTAAGATTTGGCGTAAAATCTAAGCTAATAAACAAGTGAAATAAAAAGAAAAGAAAACAAAATTCTGGAAACATTCAGTACATAAAACCGTGAGGAAAAAAGAAGAAAGAAAAGAGAGAAGGAAGGAAGAAAAAGAAGAAGGAAAAGAAGAAAAAAAAATAAAAACTACAAGGTAAGTGATTTATTTTAGAAAGTATAGATGTAAATTATAGTATATACATGTAGAAATATAGTATTTGTATGGTATTTTATGGTATTTTTACATATAATACTAATAGTATATGTTTATGTACATGAATACCCAAATTTAATTATATGTGTAAATATAAGATTAGGTTATGTATGCATGTATGTACGTAAGTATATAGTATGTATTATGTATTTGTTTTTTTTAATACATAACTATAATATACATATATATGTATGTACCGTAACTTTATATATATATATATATATATGGGTATACATATATGATTATATATATATATGTGTGTGTGTAGTGGTATAGTATATAGTGGGATATTTTTATAAGTATGTATATAAGATATATGAAAAAAAATATATATATAATAGTATACGGCATATTATGTATGTAATATATAGTATACATGTTTTATGATAAATACTATATAAGCATATATATACCGAACATATATATATATGTATTTATAGGTATGTATGCTGAATATATATATATATATATATGTATGTATTTATATGAATGTATGCTGAATATATATATTTACATATATAAATACATGAATATGTGTATAAGAGTATGTTTTAAATAAATACATATACATATATAATACGTATAATATATATAGTGTATCTATGTATATATGATACCGTAATTTAAGAATTTATAATAACATAAACCATAAATTATATATTATAAGTATTGGAAAATATATATATATATATATGTATGTATAATCGTGAGGTACATAAGAAAAATAAGAAAATGAAAAAAATAGGAAAATATACCCAAAATAATAAAAGTAACAAACGTATGATTTAAATAATTATTAAATTATAAATATGTTATGAGAAAGCGAAAATCAATATTTTATAATTTTTAAATTTAAATAATAATTTTTGTGATATTTTTGTATCACAATTCAAGTTACGAGTCACAATGTCCAAAACGGACCTCGTTACGAGAAAATAGCTTGAAAACGATCAAAATGGACTATAAGTTCATAACAATCCGAGCTAAAACGAAAAAGTTACACGCGATTCGATAAAAAGCTCGAATTGACAATTTCACTTAACTAAGTGAAATAAACCTTACACATTATAACTTTAGTTAATTTTAAATTCCCTATCTTACAAATTTTCCTTATTCTCAGGTGATCTAGATATCAACCCTGAGCTGCCCACCGACTATTACGATCCCTGAACTAACCATGGCCGAGTGAGTTTTTCCTTATGATTCCATACTTGTTTGTGCATATAAATAGTAAATTTAAATTATGATTTATAAATGATTAATCTATTTTAAATTTCAATAATATAATGTTTATTGCATAATAGATTCAATAGATTGATTGTTTGTAACTTGGAATGATCACTGATTAAATATGACTTCACTTTTTATTCGACTAGAAAAAGTTAACTTGGACCATGCATAAATCATGCACTGCATAACTAATTCCGAACAGTCACATTATACAGAGGTAGCGAGAAGCCATAAGTGGGTTGATTATTGATTGTTATTGATTTCGTACGGTACACACATGCGAGATGACCTTACACTTGACCGCGGGATGACTAGGCATTGGAGGCACCAACCGCCTAGCTATGGGTCGAGTCCAGAGGCCTTCGTTTAGGGGTGAGTGAGGGCTGCTTGAACCTACTCGTAATCATATGTAGAACTCGTTTTGATAAAGCTAGTAATGGATGTACCATTACATTTTAAATACAAAAAGCGGAGTTTCGTTATGAAATAAGTTCTAATGTGATACCCGGATCTGACTGTACCGATGAATCTCTAACCTTGACTTCAGAAGGTGTTAAATCTGAATTGCATGCAGTACCTAGTCACCTGCATGTATTTGTTTGGCATACTGCTTATTCATGCATTTTTTTGGTTGAACTTAAACTTGATTGCTGTATGGTTAAGGGAAAATATCTTACTAAGCTAGTAAGCTTATACCCTCATAGACTTCTCTAGCAGGTCGACTTATTCGTGGAGTCAGGCCGTCATATGCCCGAGGTTAGCTTTCTCTACGGGATAAATGTGGGAGCTTTTTGAGGATAGAGAGTACTGTTGATTACATGTAGATTTGAATATGTAATTTTTATATTAGTCTGACTTAAGACATGTTTTAAACTCTATATCTATAAACTTTTATACACATAAATTATGTGTTATGTTTTACGATATTATTATTTGTCATTTAATTATATTGTTTAAGCTTGCGTACTCTTGGTAGTTAGTAATAGTTGTAGCTTTGTGTATCGTATAAAACGGTCGTCGATTGAAAGGGAACTCAATCTACAATCCTTTGTACGATATATGGCGACTGCCACGACTAACCCCCTCGGGTCGTGACAGTTAGGTGGTATCAGAGCGTGACTCAAACTAGGTTAATTAAAACCTAACCCTAAATAGTAGGATACTTTACCTGGGAAGATTGAGAGAGGTAGAACTGGGTTAAGAGTTGGAGCTTTAATTTACATACTAAAAGCTATGATAAATAAATTGTAATTGTAACTTTATGCCTTATTGATTTAGAGGACTGAGTTAGAGCTACGGACATCTTTCACATTGTTTCGTCTTCGAGAGGGAGAGAGTTTACGTGATTATCGGCATCAACTTAGGATTGCTTGCGAGGAATTAGCATTAGTAGGCCGACCTCGTATAATCGATGAGGTGTTATCTGTATGGTATCAAAGACTAAGCCCCTATTGGATTGACAAGAAGATTTATTGGGTTTTTACCGCAGACGATCCTTTCCCTACTCAGGAGGAGATGATGTATTATTTGGAGTCGGAGGAGAGTACAGACCGTATTCAGGAGATTATGTTTCTGGTTGATGCTGATTCCCTTCTACTACCACCATCCTTTGGCCACAGTAGGATAGTAGGACATAGGATTGCCGCCAATCATTTTTCTGTCATTGCTCAGGATCAGGCTAGAGCTATGGTTGACATAGGGACTAGTAGGGAGCCGTGGTATGATCCTACCCATGGTATGGATGTTCTTGTACCACAGCTAAGGATTGGATTTGATGGACTTGGTTTACGATTGGATACCCATATCATACAGGACGGGCCATTACAGCTAATACCCCCAGCTGACCAGTTTGAGTATTATCAGATAGACCCTGGACTTCTACCTATAGTTTTGGTAGGTGGTGATTCATCTAATATACTTGCCATTACACTAGATCCACTGGATTTTTGGTTACCAAGAAAGTGGGCTCGACAAACCCCTAGTGAAGAGTCTGGTATATATTCTAGCATTGGTTTGACTGTTCCTAGACGCAGACACGAGGAGGATACAGCTGCAGGACCTTCTATTCGACGTTGAGAGATGTTTAGGATGAATAGGTTGTATTTTGACTTGATTGTTAGTATTAGAAGGATCATGTATGCTCTTTTTGTTGTATATATTTGGATTATGACTTATCATATTGTACTTCGAGAGTATTCATGTAGTGAGGTTATTTGTATTTTGAGAGTTTTGATGTACTTGAGAGCCTTATGTATGGTGAGGACTTATGTATTATGGGAGTTCATGTATACTTTGAAACCTTTGTATTTTGATGTGGTCTGTATATATATCAGTGGAGTTTCACTCGTTAGAAGTGACCACTACATGGATGTAACCTCACTATATGGATGTAACCTCACTATATGGATTAAAAATGAAAGATTATAGCCTTTGTTATGATGCGTATATATATGTGTGTTATCTTCATTTCGTATTGATGGTTTCTACAATTAGATAGAATAAGTCGATCATTATAATCAAATAATTGAAAATTGGTAATAAACTTCACAGTCAAGTTAGACGTAGAAGAAGACAACCGAATGAGCAAGCTCAACCTGCTTAGGAAAGGGAACAACCCATACAAGGAAGACCATTGGGAAGACCTCGAGATAGAACGGATGAGATTCTCGTAGCTATCTACGCACAGAATGAATTATTAAGAACATATCTAACTCGAGAGCCAGTACCGCCTATACAAGCACCACCTCTCGTAGTAAACCCGAAGATTCCTTTACCTCTACCACCACCAGTTGTACCAGCAGGAGTGATGCCTCAAGCACCTATGGATCTTCGGCAACAGCGTAGTCTTTTGCCAGAATTTATACGGTGTAACAAGTATTTTGAGGGTGTAGCCAGTAGGCCTAATGAAGCAGAAGATTAGTTACACCAAATTGAAAGATCATTTGAGGCATTTGAGATTACACCACATCTCAAACTTATCTATGATACATATATGTTGAAAATGAGAGCATGAACTTGGTGGGAATCAAAACAGAGGAGTTTGAGAGGACCAATAACTTGGGAAGTTTTCCACCATGAATTTTCGGAGTATTATTTTCCTAGAAGTTTAAGGTTGAAGTATAGTGAAGATTTGTTGGACCTTACAAAAGGTACGCATACTGTGGAGCAGTACAAAGCAAAATTTAGTAGGTTGTTGCAATTTGCACCACTTGAATATCAAACAAGTGATAGGTTGAAGATGCAAATCTTTTCTAGAGGATTTGATGCTGATATGAGAAGAAGAATTATGGAGTTTGAACCAAGAAACTTTGCTGATATGGTGGAAAAAGCATGAGTACTGGATAATGCAAAGAGGCAAAGTGAGGATGCAAGAAAACGTAAGATCAATGTATTTGGGAAGAGATCGTTTGAAGGGCCTGGTGGAAGTAGTAGTAACAAGATAAGAAGATTTGTAAGACTACCAGGAAGATTTCAAAGAAGGAGTAATGAACCACCAAAGTGTTGGAAGTGTAAAGGAACTCATTACCCTAGAGATTAACCCCAGTTACAAGGGAAATGCTTTTATTGCAATGAAAGCTTACATCGAGTAACAGATTGCCCTAAAAAGAATGATGTTACTTGTTTCATCTGCAACAAAGTTGGACATTATTCTACAACTTGTCTACAACGCATAACTACAAATGCTCAAGTTACCAAACCACCACCAGTTGTTAGACGTCCTGCTATTAGAAGAGCAATTAGAGGACCAAATGCGGGAAATATACGTCCAAGTGCAACAAATACCGCTAGAATAAACAATTTAGAAGGTAATTAGAATAAACAATTTAGAAGGTAATTGGAGTTATGAGGCTTATGTAGAAGAAGATTTGGAAGTACCCGAAAGAACTGAAGAATTTGTAAATTACGAGCTGATAGCGGGTATGTATCCTAAATTCTCATTGTTAAATTGCTTTAGTTATTATGAATAATATATGAAGCATTAAGTAATAATAAATAAATGGAAGTCGTAAATGAAAACTTATAAAGCGATAACATGAGAATAAGAGTTAAAAATTTTGTGATTCAGGGAATATCGACATAGTTAGACATTTGGTTTATACTTTATTTGATATGGGAGTTACACATTTTTTCATAGCTCCAGGAGCAGTAAGGCAAACTGGTTTAGTTGCAACTGCTACCAATTCGAGTTTGGGAGTGAGAACACCTACTGGAAGTGTAGTAATTACAAAAGAAATGGTGAAAGAGTGTCCTTTGAAGATCCAAAACTTTGATAGTAAGGTAGATATGATTATTTTAGATATGGATAAGTATGATGCTATACTAGGGATGAATTGGATGGCAAGTATGAAAGCTACTGTTGACTGTAAAGAAAAGCAAGTGATGTTTGAAGATTCAAGAGGAAATAAAGCCGTATTTCAAGGAAGTTATGCAACAGCAAGAGTACTAGAGCTAAGTACTCTAGAATTGATCATGGATGTTGGTTGGTTGAATGCTTTTGAGACTAAGTCTAAAAAGTCAAATGTAGAAGAAATTTTAGTGGTGAATGAATTTTCTGATGTATTTCCAGATGAATTACCTGGATTACCACCAAAAAGAGAGATCGACTTTGTTATTGATTTAATTCCAGGAACTGAGCCGATATCTAAAGCTCCATATAGAATGACTCCAATTGAGTTACAAGAGTTGAAAAAGCAATTACAAGAATTATTGGATCAAGGCTTTATAAGGCTAAGTGTTTCACCTTGGGGAGCACCGGTATTGTTTGTTAAGAAGAAAAATGGATCACTTAGGCTTTGTATTGATTACAGAGAGTTGAATAAGGTGACCATCAAGAACAAATATCCACTTCCGAGAATTGATGATTTATTTGATCAATTACAAGGTGCAAGTGTTTTCTCTAGAATTGACTTAAAGTCAGGCTATCATCAATTGAGGATTAAGTTGGAGGATGTTCCAAAGACGGCATTTCGGATGAGATATGGACACTATGAATTTATGGTAATGCCTTTTGGTCTAACGAATTCCCCTGCTGCATTCATAGATCTAATGAATCGTGTGTTTAGACCTTTATTGGATAAATGTGTAATTGTGTTCATTGATGATATTTTGGTATATTCTGCTACATCTAAGCAACATGAAGAACATTTGAGAATGGTGTTGCAAACTTTATGAGAACACAAGTTATATGCAAAGTTGTCTAAGTGCGATTTATAGTTAAAGGAAATATTTTTTCTTAGATATGTCATAACAGGAGACGGTATATCAGTTGATCCTGAAAAGATTAAGGTTATAGTAGAATGGAAAAGACCAGAGACGGTTACTGAGATTCGAAGTTTTCTTGGATTGGCTGGGTATTATAGGAAGTTTGTTAAGGACTTTTCAAAGATTTCGAGATCACTTACCCAATTGACACAGAAGAATGTACAATTTGAGTGGGGTGAAAAACAAGAAAAGAGTTCCAAGAGTTGAAGAAGAGATTAGTATCCGCCCCGATTCTTGTATTGCCAAATGATAAAGAGCCTTTCACTGTATATAATGACGCTTCTAAAAATGGATTGGGATGTGTACTTATGCAAAGTGGAAAAGTGATTGCATATGCTTCTAAACAATTGAGACCACATGAGCAAAATTATCCAGCTCATGATTTGGAACTTGCAGCTGTAGTGTTTGCATTAAAGTTATGGTGACACTATCTGTATGGACAGAGATGCGAAATTTTTACTGATCATAAAAGCCTTAAGTATTTGTTTACTCAGAAGGAGTTGAACATGAGACAAAGAAGATGGCTTGAGTTGATCAAAGATTATGATTTGGGGGATTAACTACTGCCTAGGCAGAGTAAATGCAGTTGTTGATGCGTTAAGCAAGAAAAATTACGGTAAAGTTGCTTCTCTTTTGACTGATCAAAGAGAACTCATTAAAGAGTTTGAAAGGTTAAATTTAGAGTTTTCATGGCATACAAAAAATATTGAGTTGTCAAATTTGGTGATAGAGCCAACATTGATACAAAGAATTAGAATAGCTCAACAAGGTGATGCTGTGGTTAATCGAATTAAAGAAGAAATCAGAAACGGGAAATATACCAATTTTCTAATGGATGAACATGGTGCACTTCGTATGAATAATCGCTTGTGTGTACCTGATAATAAGGAGCTACGAAAAGAAATTTTAAATGAAGCTTACTATTCAGGCTATACTATACATCCAGGAGGAACGAAGATGTACCAAGATTTGAAAAAGAATTTATGGTGGAATGGAATGAAACAAGACTTGGCTAATTTTGTGCTTAAGTGTGAAACTTATTAGAGAGTGAAAGCTGAACATCAACGACCAGGAGGATTACTATAACCCTTATCTGTTCCAGAATGGAAATGGGATCAGGTATCCATGGACTTCATAAGTGGTTTACCAAGGACAACTACTGGTTTTGATGCGATTTGGGTAATCGTTGATCAACTTACCAAATTAGCTCACTTTTTGCCAATTAATGAGACTTTTTCTTTGGAGAAATTGGCAAGGATATATATCAAGGAGATAATGAGACTACATGGTGTTCCAGTAGGAATTGTATCGGATAGAGATCCAAGATTTGTATCAAAATTTTGGGGAAATTTACAGAAAGTGATGGGAATGAAGCTACAGTTTAGCACAGCATATCATCCCCAAACAGATGGACAGACTAAGAGAACTATTCAGACTTTAGAAGATATGCTGAGGGCATGTATTATAGAATTTAAAGGAAGTTGGGATACACATTTGCCCTTAGTTGAGTTTGCTTATAATAACAGTTATCACTCGACCATACACATGAATGTATGTTTACTAAGCTCTTGTGTATCGTATATAAGGGTCGTCGATTGTAAGGGAACTCAATCTACAATCCTTTGTACGGTATACGACGACTGCCATGACTAGCCCCCTCGAGTCGCGACAGTTTGCATCCATATGATTGTAAAAATTTGTTTCATAACTTGTTTACCAGTATGGTATGAAGGATAGCTTACTAAGCTCTTGTAGCTTATTCCACAATAAACTTTCTTTTGCAAGTTTACTTACAATGGGATTAGGATAAGTCTCAAGTGATGAGTGCAAGATAAAGATATGTACATTAGTGTTAAAGTTAGTTGAGATCTATATAGGTGACACATAAACATTCTTTGGAGAAAATATTTATATATTAGAATTTAATATAATTTAATTTTTCTTACAGTTTTCTAATGTTGGTATATCCTATCTTATTATTTAGTAAGGGATACCAATTCTCTGCGGTTCTAAGAAATTATGGGATATCGGATATCTATAGTTATTTATATTTATATGTTATGTTACAATAAATTAATTACTTGAAAATCAATAATCTTAGTGATTTACTATTTAGAGTCTTGCAATCTCTGACTTGTAACGTGGTTTTCATATCATGGGAGTACACATGTTATGGAAATTTTAAGTAATCCTACTAGGCCCCCTTTAAGTGTCATGAACTGAGGATAGCTTAGTCGTAGCAAACGTCGTATACTGTATGAAGAACCCCTAATTGGTTACCCTTCCAATCATGAACTCTTCACACAATATACAAGGCTCTACAACTACTAGTTTCCTAAAAACATACAGATTCACATGATATCATCACACAAACATATTTATATAAAATCTGAACTACAAAGCTTAAAATACAGAGTAATTTAGTATATCTAAGTCTACAATACTGGTAAAACAAAAGTACATAAGTATGAGTCTACATAAACTGTTCCCTTTTAATATACAGGACGGCTCGCTCTTGCATAAATCTCTAAGCTAACTTGTAGCATTCCTCAGCCAGCCTCTACAAACAAGTTATCCTATAACAAAAGTCTAAGGGGGTATAAGCCTAAGCTAAGTAAGCAAAACCCTTAGCCACACCACAGGCAAGTTATAAATACATTATATTTACGCATATGAATGAATGATCAAATAAAATGCCAAACAGTATGTATAGTTAACTAGTTCATATACATAACTCAAATTTAATGCCCTCTGAAGTCAGGGCTGGAATATACATGGCACCAATCAGATTTGGGTATTATACTAGAACTTACTTTACTACGGAACTCCATATTCCATACTTAAATCAAACAAGTCTTTTATTTTCATAAAAATCAAGTTCTAGTATAATCGTAAGTGGGCCCCGCAGTCCACACTCACCCTTAAACAAAGGCATCTAGACTCGACCTTTAACCAAGCAATTGGTGCCTCCAATGCTTGACGTTCATACGGGCCAGGGTAAGGTCATTTTGTACCAGTGTACCATATAGAACCAATAAATTAGTAAAAACAACCCTTGAATGGCCTCTCTTTACCTCTGTGTTATGTAATGGCTGGAATTGTATCCATGTAATATATGTTAATGCATGTACCAGTTTTTTTTTATAAGCCAAGTAAATTAAGTCTAAATTATGTCATGATCATCCAATAGTACACACAATCATTTTCTATACTACCATACAACAAACAAAGCATTATCTATACTTAAGGTAAGTTCATAACTCAACACATAACAACATACACAAACATTTCCCTAACCCTACACAATAGTCAATTAACAATAATATTTAAGTCTACTATCTACAATCACATACAAGCATGGAATCATAGGGTAAATACTCACTCGGCCATAGCGACTCGCTCTAGTCATAGTAATCAATCGGGAGATCCTCACCCACCTCTAGATCACCTAATCATTACAATATAATAATGCTAGTAAGTAATTGAATTAACTAGTAATTCTAAATATCTATTTACCTGATTCTACTTAAATTGCTATCAACTTTAATTCAGTTAGACTATATTATTAATCGTATGTAACTTTTTCGTTCTATTTCTGATATTTATGAATTTATAGTCGTTTTTCATCGTTTTCAGACGTATGTTCACACAGTGATGTCTGTTTTGGATGTTAAGACCTGTGTTTTACAATATGGACTAAATTTATAGAAACTTTAATTATGGAAACTTAATTATTCTTATTGCTTATATTTATATCCGTTGTTTATACTTAATGATTTAGTTAACCCTTAATTAAGTGTAATCCAATTTAAGAAGTGTATTAGGGTTTACTAATTTATATACCTAATTATTATGCACTCTTCTTATTTTTTATTTTATAAACCTATGCTTATGTCATCATTTGCTTATGTCATGGCTTATGTCAACTTTTTAATTACATCATTGCTTACCTCATCATTTAATTATATATGCCTTACCTTATGCTTATGTCATACCTAAGTGTCTTATGTACACTTTACATAAACTACTATATACTTATACCTTTACTATACTTATATGTATACTAGTATACTTATACATATACTTATACGTATACCGTATTTATACTTATACATATACCCATATTCCTATATGGTCATATACGTATTTTTTTACAAATTTTGTATGCCAAATTTTCCTCTTAAGAAAACTTCCTTAGTTTCATTCTTTTTGTGTTTGAAGTGTATATTTAGCATGGTGTAGGTATGTATAGTTAGTATTTGTCTTAGTTTAGGTTATGTACATAGTAAATACTTATGTATAAAGATCTCCATACTTATATTCTTTTAGTATATCCTTGTGTACATATACTTAAGGGCATATACACATGTATCTCCTTCCTCTTCACCATGATTTTTATCCTTCTATACTTAAAGATAGAAACTGTATGCCTTCTTCAACATGATCATACATAACACATATCTACTTATCTAATCTACTACATTACCTAACTAATAAGTTATATAAAGCAATACATAATAATATAATCACATACCTTAATTTGTGTTTGAATTATGGAGACAAAGTTGGAAAATTTTGAAAGTGAAAGGGAAAGGGGATGGTCACAGCAATGGAGTAGGATTTAGCTTTGATTCTTTTTATCTTATGTTGTTTTTGAAATGAAGAAGATGGTGGGGTCTAGAAGGAAAAGAAGTGGACAGCAATTAAAGAAGAAAGGAGAAAAGAAAAGCTAAAAGAAAAGAAAAGAAAAGAAATCATGAGATAGATTAGATATTTTCTATTGCATTAGTGTCTTTTGTTGACTTTTTTAATTGTTGACTTTTGACTTGGTCAACTTTCCATAGGAATATGCCATTTTGTATATATAATGTAGTAATTAAGGAAAACTAAGGGAAAATTTAAGGAAATGAGGCATTTGGTGAATTGATTAGTAAAAATAGATAATGAGATCTCACTTTAGGTATTTATGTCCTATTACATCATTTGGTAAGCAACTTAGTATAACTAATATGAAAAGCATCAATTAGAGTGTTAAGGTTCACTGCATTTAGCTTAAGCTTCAACTACGCCCCTAACTCTATGTAACACTATCTTAATCATATACTTAGAAGATAAATGTGATCTATGATACATTATTTTAGTTTCTAAAGGATTACTTAAAGATTCTAAATATATATGCATGATTGAAAGTCATCTCTAATCTTTCACTAATAATTTGGCAAAATATGAAGTTTATATTATCAATTAGGGTTTTAGGGTATATTATGATGAATTAGTGCACATATGTCTTTAAGGTTATCATTTTAGGGTTTTTATCACTTTTAAATGAAATCTTTAGTGTTTACATACATTTAGGGATGAAAAGTTTTCATATGCGATTGATTAATTCTTTTAGGGTTTTCACTTTCATTAGCTTTGTCAACTCTTAGATTATCTAACATACTCGAGTCTACTTCAGACCTTAGGTCAAGAAATTTAGGGGTTTACATTAGGGTCCTGATGTGAGGGCAAGGATGAAGGTGAAGGGATGCTTGTAGAAACATTAAAGTCCTAGCAAAGATGATCTTAGTATAGAGTTGGGCAATAGAGGAATAAGATCAATGATTTTATGTAGAGGGGTAGTAATGGAGAGTTAGCCCTACAACAAGGGCATCATGGATTTAAGTAAGGGAAAATGTCACGGTCTGTATTTTGGACGAAAGTAAGGGTGTTCAACTTGGGGCTTAAAGTCAAGGAAGTGACATCAACAGGTAATCTTTTTTAACGGTAGGGTAGGGTAGTCTCTTAAGGTAAGGCTGGCCTCTCGTGAGCAAAATTGTCAGAAGCTGATGCTACTCTCTTAATGATGGCCATAGTAAGTTAAAACCACTAAAGAAGTTAGACATCCCAATCATATGAAGGATAGTGACAATGCCGGTCAATACTCTCGAAGATAGAGGGGCTTGGATAATCTTAGAAAGATAGGAAGAAGAAAGGCTAGCTTATACTCTGTGATATGAGCAAATACGATGAGGCAAAGGAGGGTTGAGTGCGATACTGGCACATAAAGAGGGGGTAAACCTCTCGTCCCATGAAAAATGGCATTAGAGTGTAAAAGTTCTAGCCTAGAGGAGCTACCTAAATAGTACCCAATGTGCTAAAAATGAAAAAAGTGATTCTTATTGACAATTGGGCTCATGTGGATGAAGCTAAAGATGAAGAGCGACTATCAAGTGGAGAACGTCGTTACTAAAGGTGGCAGTTGTTAACAATTGGGCTATATAGTGCTAATATAGTTTCTAACTTATTCAACATTACATAGATATTATTATCTCCTTTCCTTGCCTCCCTATTTTGATTCTAATATATAAGACTTTAATAGAACACTTGTTAATGTCTAATTTGACAAAGTATCATTAATATAACAATTAGGTTAACTATTAATTTAGCTGCACTTAAAGGATATAGATAATTATTGTAAAAACACATATAAGTATCTAGAAATCAATCAACCCCTACATTGCTTTTTAACATGGGTCCTCCACATAAACTATTTTACATTCCCTTCTACTTTACATTATGACGTATATTCTAACCTTGCATGATACACTTCTTAAATCATCAAATCACCTTATTCCAACACTAACTCCCTTGATTCTACACTCTACCAAAATAATCCAGTATCCTAAACTCATTTATAGCTGGATTATGTCACATGTAAATCATATTACTCGAGGAAACATCACTTTCATAAATTTCCAACCAACTACTTCCATGTTAAATCAAAAATACCTAAAATCCAACCTCATAATTTATCAAAAATCATTTCATAACATTATAGTAAACCCTTTTTGGAACATGTTTACAAAAATTGAGGTAGAAACAACGAATTTTGCTATTTTCTAAATTTAGTGTAAAATTCTCTTTTGGCTTGGTTTCTTAAGGAACCTATGTTTCTGCTTTCAATTTGAAAAATCTGGTTTGATATTTAGAATCTACAAGCAAAAATACTTTGGTAAACCAAGTTTCATAACTTTTTAAAAATATTTAATATTTTTAGTAAATTTAAGGACTTACATGCGAAAAGTAACGTATGCTTGTTTGCAGGATTTCATTATCCAGCCTCCCTACACCATAAAAAATGCTCCTCTTTCCTCCATTCTTCAAATCCATCAACCTCATGATGCCAAAACATCATTTGACATACCAAACAAATTCAAGTACATTCTCTTTAGTAATTTGTCTACTTTTGGAAAAATAAAATTAATCATATGTAACTCGTTTCATCTAGTTTATTTTTATGTACCAAAAATAGTTAAATAATAATTTATCTCTAAGGATGTATTAATTATCAAAACTTAAATCACACAATTTCAATGAAACAAAATATTACCGATAAAATTACACTTTTATTAAATTACATCCTTTGTAGACTCTATTTTAAAAACTAAACTTTACTAGAATTCTTCTCTTAACTTTTATGACCTTATATTAAAATTTATTTCATTTTGAAAATATTTCTTTGAGGGCCCTAAATTTACTGATTTCGAGTAACTACATTTACTTTACATAATAGTACTCATGACTCATACTTCTCACAAGCACTTTATTATATCACTTCCTAAGTCACATTTTCAAAGTTACCCATATATTATAAATGTGGCATCATACTGGCTTTCGATAGTTGGTAAAAAATCGGGGTTTCGCCAATAGCAACTAGCAATGGTCTCACAAGTGGCGACTAGCTATTCCATTGTGAAAATAAGTTTGTGATGGATAGGTAAAGTATATTTAGCAATAAGTAAACTTTTGTTCAAAAATTTATAAAATTTATTCAGTAGAGATTTTGGATTTATTTGAAGAATTATATTTTATTGGAATTAATTAGAGATTTTGATAGATGATGTTAGAGATTTTAGTATTATTTTTGCCTGACGTATGAGTAGATGATAAGGACATGTGATGGATTGTAATAACCCAAGTTCTAGGGCATTACATTTCCTATAGCTATCTTAACTAAATAGGTGCTATCAATTCCTAATTTGATAACCGAACTAGTCTCAGTCATGTTTTACTTGTTTCTTACCAAAATTAAATAGACGAAAAGGAGTTTCAAAGATCTTTCATCTTATTTTCATTTGGCAGTAATTTCATTCATGTTTGAAGTCATTTAGTTAGGCAAATATGAGTAAATAGAACAGGGTAAATGAGGAAGCAATTCTTTCACTATCAATTATGTACTTTATGTAGTCCCAAATGTAACCAAGGGGGGAGGGGGTGAATTGTTTACTTGTAAAAATCTAAACTTTTTGCAAAATGTTATTAAAATTATCCACTTTGATTACTTTTCAAGATTTGGAATGAAAAAATATATAAAAATAAATCAAACATAAAATTAAAGAGAGTAAGGATAAGAATATCAAGCTCAAGAATTATAGTGCTTTAGCCTTAAACCTACTACAATCTTCCAACTCTACTGTTGGGGACTCAACATTCCATACTGGTATTGCTCTATTATCTACTTTTTAATATTTCATTCAAGAGAGAAACAAGTACAAGTCTTTTGCTCTTTCTCACTAGGCTAGCCTTGCTTATTCATAGATCTACAAAATAATGTATCTCTTTTCTAACACAAAGCCTATCCCTCAAGAAATAAAATTTACAGAGAAATGAGGACTGAACACAGTGATCCTTGAAATGTAAGCACAAGAGAAAAATAGAATATGAAAGTATAATAAACATTGTTATCTCTAATTTAGCTTACGATTGTGTCTCTAAATTCTTTTGAGAATAAAGTTTATATAGAAAGTTGCAGATCAGTGTATATCATAAATTTGAACTATCTTGTACATATATTCTTCAAGCGAAATGTCTCTTTATTGATATCTTATATAATCCTTTGATAAGTCTCCAAAAGAACTCAAATTATCTTGATCTAGCCATTGTAAAATTTTGTTCCTTAATTTATGGAAGCTAAATCTCCTTTTTGTTTGAATTTTATTTAAACATTGGACCATTGCTTCAATAAACAAATAGATCAGCTTTAATTCTTGTACATAGACTTTGCTTCGACTCTTGTAAACATCAGGAAAACTTTGAAAATTTGAACCCCCTTTACTAATAGGAATCCCTACAAATTAGGAGATTATTTCTAATTTAACAAATCTTGAAATTTGAAATTTCAATGCCTTGATATTTCTTGCTATAACTTTGCACGAAAACCTTATAATGTATTAGATTAACTTAAGTTTGCTATCTCTACAGAATTTGATTTTATTTGATAGTTTAAATTGAAATAAAAAAACTACAATAAAGAGGATAAGATTCATCCTTATCTTGTATTCCTGTACACGCCCAACCTAATTTGAGCTAAAATAAAAATTAGATTTGAATTCGACGAAATCCTCCAATTATCTCCACAATAATTCACCATATTTTTGGTGAAAAACTGATATTTGTCTGATAAAATAATGCTAACAAAGGTCTGTCATCTGTCATAAGATTCTTGTCCAAATAATCTTTTCCTTAAAAATAATTGAATCAATCTTCCTTAATTCCTATGGATATATGTCTAACTTAGTAGAACGTATTGGATACATTACCCAATTATATCCAACAAATAGAGCTGTACCTTCATATAGTTAAAAGTTTAATAAACCACATAAAGTGTACCGTTTAGTGAATATCTATTTCTGTGTACTATCTCTAAATTGGTCTTTGATTCTCAAAATTAGACTTTAAATAAAAACTTAACTTTGCTTAATGACTTATACACTTAGCATAATAATTGAACCTCTTTATACTTGTTTGTTATCATCGAAACAATGATGAGAGAACTCAACATTCTCCCTCTTTTTGATGATAACAAAATCCTTTCTAAAAAATAAAAAAAAGAAAATATTGAATGAGCATATACAAGGTTTTGTATATGTTTCTATATGTCATACTAGATGCAAACTCAAAACATGTTGTCTAGAAACTTTTAAGTCCATATTACAAGAAATTTTCAAAAATTCATTTTTAAGATTATTAGGTTAGAACTATAAGATTATTAGATCAAATTTTGTGCATCAAATTAGATTATCAAATTTGTTTATATTTTGACATTCATTAAATCAATATTTTTCCTTTTTCTTCTCCCCCTTTATGTTGTCATCATTTAGTTTTATTTCCCCTAAATATGATACAATAAAGAAATTGGAGAGAAGAATTAAAAGGAAATAAGAATACTTATATTTCATTGACAAAGAATTGAATAAATTACGTTGTCTCTAAATTTAACTCCAACGTAGACTTTGAATATAGAATAGACTAGAAATGGCATAATAGACTTGAACTAAGGATAGACTTTAAGTACCTAACAAACTTAGAAAGATTTTGAATAGAAACTAATAGAAACTAACATAACAATGTTAGAACTAAAATTGATTACATCAAAATGAAAGAAAACATAAACTAAGTAGATGTTGAGATGATTCATTTCTTTTTCTTCTTAGGGCAACTATTCTTAGTCCTTCTTAAAGAGCTAGAAGATGGTGGTGGAGTTAGTTCTTTCCATGGTAGCATTAGAATGGTTGGTTAAGGAACTTGTGGTGTGGTTTCCTCAACTACCATATCAGATATAGTTGATAAAGCTAGTAGTGAAACAGGTTGTGCAACTAGTGATGTTTTAGTAACTGATGTTTGTTCAACTAGACTAAATGAAGCTTAATCAATTGGAGAAGCTTATAGTACAAGTGAAAGAGGTTGATTAAAGTGAACTTAGGTTAGTGTTTTAGATGGTGGAACTTATAGTTTCGCTAATGGTTGGAATGATGGTGCAATAAGTGATGTGTTGGCTGAAGTTAGAGGCTTAGAAGATGTTGCCTCAACTATTTCTTTAAGACTATCATGTAGTTTTGACAGCAACCAATCCATCTTCAATTCAATCAAATATTCGACCTCTTCTCTTGAGATTGCCCTACTTATAGAAGTTTAACCAAGTCCTTTCTCAATTTGTCACTGAATCCTGTTATAAATCTTCCTTTGATTCAAATACCTTTTACCCCTCTTTAATTCTATCTTTCCACAAGTTTTGCTTTCATACTCCTTCCTGCTTTTCTTTTTCTTCCCTCTCATTATTTCCTTGCCCTTCCTTTTCTTACTAAGCTTCTCCTCTAATTCTGAATTTACTTCAGAAATTGCTTCTAATAGCTCCCCTTTGAATAGTGATCTGGGCAATCGATTTTTCTTGTGTTTGTTGTGCACATAGCAAGCCCAATCATCTATGAACCAAATGTTATTCCTCACATTGATGCCCATATGATTAATATGAGTATCACCAATTACCTTAATTAAGATTTCCTTTTTGGTGACCTTTGGAATTTTTACCTTTTTATATTCAAAAAGCTTCATCAAATGATTTCCATAGGGCCTTTTCCTTTTGGTCATGAATGCATGCCTAAGAATCTAAGCTACAACATCTAATTATTTCTTTCTTAACATTGCTAAGATCACTATAGCATCTTCCTTGAAAATACTTGTTTTACTTCCTTGCTTAGGAAGAATACAACTAATTACCATTTTGTGTAACAACCGAACTATTAACCTAAAATTAAAAATGATGACTTCCTTCCCAAGCCAAATCCTCTCACCTCTATTCTGTTCCTCAAAAACTTGTTTTGTAGTCCACTTCATCAATTCTTTATCATTATTCATTTAAGGCAACTAAAACACTTTTGAATATCCTCTTTTGTAATCACTAATTCTTACCCTTAAACAATTGATACCCATCTATAACGTACATCCAAATTTTCATAAAATTCATACACCAGTTGACCAAAAACCATAATTTCAATAGTGTGCAAATTCTAACACCCTAAAACATTAAGAAACTCATCTTAGTGGATTCCATTCTTCCAAAAATACTCAAAATAAATAATACTTAATTCTATATATTAATTTTGTTTAGATGATGAAACTTAGATAATTTTAGGTTTTAACTTCTTCTTTTCAACCATGATCAACTCAAACTGTTCCCCACTTATCTCTAGCTGGTACACTAAATCTATTTTTGCTTGAGATTCTAAATTTGCCTCTAACCTATTATTCTTCTTTGTGTCTTCAAAAACCTCCCCCTTTATCTCTTCTTTTTAAAGTCCTCCTTAATCTCAGCTACCTCTTCACTAAAAGAGCTTGAACCCTCAAAAGTTTTCCCTTTTACTTATGTACCAACTTTGGCCTCTTCATTACCAAGGTTAGGGTATGTAGATTGAAGGTTTTCAAGGTTAAGATTAGGGTTTTGAAATTCTTGATTCAAAGTCTAGTTCTTGTCCAAATAAGATGATTCGTCAACTAAGGAGTATGAATTTTTCTTATTGGTCTTAAGGCCAAGTCTTGATGATTTTCAAGGTGCCATTGTTGAGAGAAAACATCATGTGAGCTCGTAAGCATAGAAAGAGAGTGTGTATGAAAATTAGAGAGAGAAAGAATAGATGAAATGACTTAAAGTAAGGATGAAGTCAAAATTTGAAGAGGTCAAAAGCTTAATTGTACGTTAGCATGGTAGAAGTGGAAAAGTGGATTCAAATGAGAAAGTGATTTAGAAAGAAATCGAGAGATGGTTGTTAGAAACAAAGTCCACTCACTAGATGTATGATTTACTCGTGTGAAAATAAAAAAGTGGGGGATTTGGTAGTTACACATTTTGCTCATAGGGGAGAAAAGAATGATGACCCCTATTTAATGTTGTCAATGGTACATAGGGAAATTAATTGACTAAAAAATGTGGGTTATTAAATCTTATGAATGTCCTATACCTTACACATTGTAATTAATTTAGCTCAGAGGGGAGAAAAGAATGATGACCCCTATTTAATGTTGTCAATGGTATACAGGGAAATTAATTGACTAAAACATGTGGGTTATTAAATCTTATGAATGTCCTATACCTTACACATTGTAATTAATTTTTATAATATTTCAGCAATAGGAATCTTACTTAGTTAATGTACATTAAATTATTTATTAAATTACACTAAAATACACGAACACTCTTATACAAGTATATCATGTACAGTAAATGAATAATATTTTAAAGTAAATTCTATGCAATAACATGAGTTGATTTAATTACTATATATTAATTAATTAATAAATTAACTTACACCAAAATACATAAACACATATATATACAGATATTTTTGTATAGTAAATGAATGAAATTTCAAAACAAAATTCTATGCAATATAAAGGAAAATTAAGCAAAATATATATTACAACTTAAATTATACAAAATATGATACAAGATGTTGTACATTAATGTTAGTCAACAAAAAATTTATTAAAATGGATAACAACTCCCAATTTCATTCCTTATAAATTTAGATTTAGTCTTACTTAGAGGCCTAATAAAGATATCAGCCAATTGGTTGTCTATAGGAACAAATTCAATACTTATATCACCATTATTGACATGATTACATATAAAATGATGTCTCACTTCTATGTGTTTCATTCTAGAGTAGTGCAAAGGATTCATAGTCAAATTGATTACTCTTGTATTATCACACTTTATATGTATATTTTTCAAATTCAATCCATAATTAGATAACTTTTGTTTGATCCATAAAATCTAAGCACAACAATTTCCAATTGAAACATACTTAACTTTAGCTATAGATAGGGTGATAGAGTTTTGCTTCTTAGAAGACCAAGAAACTAACTTGTCTTCTAAAAACTGGTAAGTACATGTGGTACTTTTTCTATCTATATTGCAATTAGCATAGTCAGCATTCGAATAACCAATCAAATCAAAATTATGATTATTTGGGTACCAGATTCTTAACTTAGCTATGCAAGATATTTATTTGAAAATCCTTTTTCACAATTGATAAGTGTGTTTCAATTGGTTTTGATTAGAAACATACATAGTACATATACTAAACAATATGTCTGGTCATGATGCAGCTAAATATAATAACAAACCAATCAAACTCTTATGAAGTTTTTTATTAACTTTCTTACCTATATCATCGGGGTTTAACCTAGTTGAAGTAAACATAGGTGTAGTAGTTCCTTTGACACTTTTCATTCTGAATTTCTTTAAGATCTATCCAGTATACTTTTCTTGATGTACAAAGATCCCATCACTTTTCTGATTTATTAGTAGTCCAAGGATAAAGTTCAATTTTCCCATTAAAGACATCTCAAAACTCAAGTTGCATAAGCTTAGAAATAGTCAGAAATAGTCAAAAAACAACTTTCAATTTCTACTTTTGTAGATTCGATAAGATTTATATTTTTCCTTTCGAAGCCTTCAAATAATAACACAATTTTTATCATAAGCCTGTACTTTATTTTAGTCAAACACCATTTTATAACCTTTATCACATAATTAACTGATACTTAATAAATTATGTTTTAAGCTTCTTACTAAGCATACAGTTTTTATAATATGAGGAGGTATGCCAATGTTACCAACTGCAATGATTTCCCCTTACTATCGTCTCCAAACTTGATATGGTCTCCTTATTTCCATTCTACGCTTGTAAACAATGAAGCATCACCTGACATATGACATAAACACCCACTATCTTGGTAATACATTCCTTTCAATCTTGCTCTTTATTCCTATAACCATTAGCATAAGATTAAGTCCTTTTTGGAACCTAAACTAGCTTAGGTCCACTAAAATTCAAGCTCTTATTATTTAGAGATCTAGCTTGTTAAGTACTGAGCTTGTTATCCTTTTCAAAATGACCACGTTTATTGTAGAAAAAGTATGCATAAGAATTAGATGAGCTACCTGTGAATTACCTAGTTCCTCAGATTTTGGCTTAGGTAGCCTTTTAATTTGTCTATGATGTATCTTCTAATCGAACACTTGTTATTTTGGCCAGAGTATCTTTCGTTATACCAGTTGCCTTACATAACAAACTTAGCTATGATATGCAAATTACTATTTTTAATGGCTCTACACCTACTACTTCCTTACCTTTGACAAACATGGTTTTATTAATCGATTTAAAAGATTCTCCATGTTCATAGCCAAGTCTATTTTTAGAGTTATTTAACCTTTGTGATGACAACAACAATTGCAATTTTGCCACTTTCATTAAATTCGTTTAATGTGATATCAATCGTACTAGATAAGTCATCAATTCTAACTTTCAATTCCTTACATTCCCCCTTTAACATTACATTTTCCTTTTCTAAACTATCTTATGTTGTCCTTATATTTTAATTATCTATCTGTAAAACTTCATTATTATTTTTTAGCATATTATCTTCTTTAACAATTAACTAATTTATTTGCAGCAATGCATCCTTCTCATTCTTTAATGCCTTAATTCCATTATCTTGTTTATTCAACTTTGAATTAGCTTTCTCAAATGTTTTTAAAAGACTCTTAATCTACTTACGTACACTCTTAAGCAAGTCATCATCATAAGAATCGACCTTCGAAACAGTCGTAAAACATAAGTTTGCCTCTTCTTTTGTCTCTAAATTCATTTTTGAATCTACCTCGGATTCATCTAAGTCACTCCAAGTAGCCAGTATTACCTTATGTTTCTTCTTGCATTTCTCCAATTTGTTAAGTAATACTAAACATCCATACTTGATTTTCCTAGGCTTTTTATACTCGTAGCATACCAATTCCTTTTTCTCGTTCTTTTCTTTCTTTTCCTTTTTCTCATTCTTTTCTTTCTTTTCCTTTTTCTCTTCTTTGGAACTCTTCCTTGAATCATATTTAGAACGATTAGATGAAGAGTGTTTATTAAAAAACTTCTTCTTACCCTTTTTCTTGAGTACTCTATTGAGCCTCCTAACCAACAAGGTTATGTCCTCATTATCATTTGTTTCTAAATTAGTCTTTGATTCAGTTTTTGAATCAACTTCTTTGGCTTTAAACACAATTTTCTTCTTGCTAATTTCTAGTTCATTCATATGATTGATATGAGATTCATAAGTAAGAAACTTCTCCCTTAGTTGGCTCATTGTTAGCTTAGATAAGTCTTGAGCTTCTTTAGTTGTCGTTTTTTTAACATCCCAAGACCTAAGCAAAATCCTTAGCATCTTTCAGATAAGATCAAAATCATGTATCCTTTTACCCAAAGCCAATTCATTAGTTATTGCTGTAAAACAATTAAACACATCACGTATTTTTTCACCCTATTGAAACTTGAATAATTCATATTATTGAAGCAACAAATTGATCAAAGTGTCATTAATTATTGTAGTTCCTTTGCAAGTCTTACTTAAGGTATCCCAAATATCTTTTATAGTCCTACAAGAAGAAATGAGATAGTATTGAAATAAAGCTATTGTCATTAGGAACAAGTTTTTAGCTTGATTTTCTTCTTAATTATTCTGTTCTTATCCTTTGTAAGCACTAGATCTCCATCAATGGTAATCGATGTTTCTAATCTTGATTATTTACTACAAATTGAAGTCAATTGCCTTAATATAAGTTTCCATCCAATATTTCCAATAGGCAAAGTTAGTGCCATCGAACTAAGGAGCACAATTTGTAGCAATAAATATATTGCTTTCCCCTATGGATCTTTCAACTCTAGATAATCAAGAGCTAAGCATTGATACCAAATATACATCCCAAAAGCAACTAAGAGAGGCGGAGTGATGTACCTAGGAGCTCAGTAATCACTAGGACTTACTGTAAGAAGTAGTAACCACATGGATCCTTTGAGATAACAAAGAAAATGAGGATGGAAGGGTCAATAAACATAGTAGCTTATATGAAGTTGCTTGGAGGATATAATGCACCAATGAATACGATACAACTTAGCACTTCGCTTCATATGACTCACAAGCTAATATTAAGGTTTACTTGTCACTAATCTCAAGCTACTTGGTAATATTAGATAAGAGTACAAGAGAAAGGGTACTCGAATAGGAGTTTCACATAAGAACAAGAATATTCATTAAGTGTAAGGTATATGATGATTGTAGCTATAGTAAAAGGACTATTTACAGAAAGTCCTTTAGGGAAACAATATAAATAAGGAAAATTACATAAAAGATAATGAAGAATGAAATTCCTAGTATGTAAGAAAAAGGATAAATATGACAAATGATGAAAAGGAATATAATACAAATGTCAAAAAAGTAATGGACGGGTAGCAGCCTGTCAATGGGTTTATATAAGGGAATCTCGGGGGCATTGTGGATGTTCTAGACAGTACTGGAGCTGTTGTTGTTGGGGAGCAATGTTAGGAGTTACCATAACAATTGAAGGATGTTGTAGTTCAATAGGCTAGAAGAGTAGAGCTCAGTGCACAATTACTTTGGCCTCAACGCTTAGCATGTCGACCCTAACACTCAGCCTCAACACTCGGTAGCTCTGTATATTGGAAGAGAAGGGCTCAATATATAGTAGCCTCAAACCCAACGCTCAGCTGGTCAACGTCGGCACAAGGCAAGTTGGTGTTGGGCAGGGGTCCAAGTAGAGCAAAGTTTGTTTGAACTGAGACTTTAGAGAGTTCGCCTATAGTTTGTCTACATTCGGGCAATTTTAACTCGTAAGTGTTGGCATTAATGCACTGAAGGATCTTGAAAGGGCCATCTAACCTAGGAGATAACTCGTTTATCCTCTTCCCTAGAAATCACTCCTTCCTAAGGTGGCTCCAAACAACGTCTCTTAGGTTATAAATGACTAGTCTTCTTCTTCGGATTTCTTGTTCTCTCTATTGGGCTACAGTCTTGCCTAGTTAGGCTATAACCTTTTGATGTAGTTTCTAAAACTCCTTGACATGCTGCAGGCCTAATTGACTTTCTCGTTAAGAAGTTGGGTTGACAACCATGTCCAAGAGTAAGTTCAGGTTATGTCCATAGATAACCTTGAAAGATGACCTTATTGAGCCATGAGTAGAGCAGTTATAGGCAAACTCAATGATGAGTAGGCCTAAATCCCAATCATGTAGATTCTTCCTAATAATAGCTCAAAGGAGGTTACCTATTGTTCTATTCACAATTTTTGTCTATAAGTGGCAAGAAGTACTTAACATGAGCTTAAAGCTAAGCTTCTTTCATAAGGTTATCTAAAAGAAGCTCATGAATTTTGACTCACGATTAAACACAATACTCCTTAGTACTCCATCCAGCCACATGTTCTCTTGCAAAAGAGGTTATCAACAAATAAAGCTTTAGTGGTATTGTCGTAGGGGATGAAATGGCTCATTTTGCTAAATCAATTGACCACCACCATAATAGAATCATGTCTCCATAATGTTCTAGGTAAGCTAAACATGAAATCCATGCTTAGAACCGTCCATGGCCGTTCTAATATGGGCAAAGGTATATACTCTCCGTATGGCTCCTTTCTTCCTTTATCTTGTTTGCACACCTTGCAAAACTCAAGAACTTTGCACACATCCTTCATCATCTCAAGCCAATAGAAATGTTTTTTCAGCAACTTAGCCATTCTCTTCTCACCAACGTAGCCAGCTAAGCCTCCAACGTAGGTCGGATAATTAATTCTATAGTAGACCTACTCGACATACAAATTTTTCTTCCCTTCATCAAAAATCCTTGGCTCAAATAGAACCCATCCACTACTCCTCCTATGTAACATTTGGCCACTAAGGGTCTAAAATACAAATCATACTCATATTGATTAGGTCAGCTACCAAACCCAAGTATTTTAGCCTATAAAGTAGTAGTAAGAACATATCAACAAGAAAGTATGTCAACTACAGTATTAGTACTCCCCTTCTTGTATCTCATTACATAGCAAAAAGTTTCCAAGTATTCAACTTACTTAGCATGGCATCAGGAAAGTTTTTGTTATCATCTGAGATATTTGAGAGATTCATGGTTTGTATAGACAATGAACTCTCTCAGTAGTAAGTAGTGTTGCTAGTTCTGAATGTATGGATAAGGGCAAAAAACTCCTTGTCATAAGTCTAGCAATTCAGTGTAGTACCTCTAAGTTTCATTATAAAGTATGCAACTAATTAGTGCTCCTGCATAAGAATAGCTCTAATGCCGACTCTAGATGTGTCACATTATAATTCAAAAACTTTCTCGAAGTTAGGTAGGACGAATATTAGGGCAGAAGTCAACCTAGACTTAATCACATCAAAACTTCTCCAAGCATTCTCAAACCATTTGAATCAAGGGCTTTTCTTGGACAACTCTATCATGACCCAATAGTATAGTTGTCGAGGTAGATCCCCGTGTACCGTACAAAGGTCTACTATCAACCCCCTTATTGATTGTAAACCTTTCATACGACATATAAGGCTCCTTCTAGTATACGTTACCACCAGGCCTATAGATAAGCAATATAGAGCAATTTACTAAAATTAACTTTTCAAGACATAAATTAATCAAGTAAACATGTGGACCTATTAAGTTCAACACCAAAAGAATATTATAAACACATATAATTCACAATGGGAACTACATCATAAACTTTAAACTATATAATGAACAAAATAAAGGTAAATAGATATCTACAAAAGCTTTTACAAAATCTCCTCTCCACTCCATAATCACTCTAACCCGTCTCTACACGAGACTCACTACAGGCATGCCTCAACCAGGATTAGAGAAGAGGTTTTTTTGCAATAAAAGGAATCTATCAAGGTGTAAGCTTAAGCTTAGTGAGATAAATACCTTCGTTAATTCCACATGGCAAAAATTTATTAGATGCATAATCATATGAGTGCATGAAAAATCAGTATGCCATACAACGCATGCAGTAGCCTAGAGACTACATACGACTTAGAATTACTCCGCTTATAGTCGGGGTTTAGAGATAATTAACCGACCCAAACCAAAATCCAGGTTTTAGCCCTTAGGTTTTATTTCAATTGCACTATTGTGGTTAAGTCAAAACAAATATATATATATATATATAGATATAGATATATATACTTTCTTTTCTAAATATCAAATCATATTTTCAAAATCCCAAGTCTAGCAGTATGGTAGCCTCTGCAATCCACAAACACACGCCCTAAGTAGAAGCCACAAGACACAACCCCTCACCGATGGTTGGCATCTTCCGATACCTAGTAAGCCCATCAACTTAGGATAGAGACTCAATAAAATAATGACATAACTAGTTCCCAATCCTATAAGAGGCCCTCCTCTTGTGAGTCCCTTCCCATCTTCTACGTGAAGCGGCAGTCAATGTTATTCGAATGCAATTATGGAAAATGCATGATCTATTTAATTTCTTAATCGTATAAGTGGTTAACCTAATTTTCAAGTTGATCAAACAATTTCATTCCATACAATCGCACATACAAATTATCACAAACAATTCCCATTATTATATAATTAACAAGTCATAGCATTCAGTTCACAAATTCATATACATGCATTTTCCATATCCCACAAGCATCCAAATTTATATATATAAGTTTAGGTGGATCTATTCTACTAGCAAAATCAAGTAAAGAATTATCGGGAATTTACTTACTCCGCCATGCAAGTCAGTCAAAGTAGTCCGAGGGCAGGTTGTCTTCGAACGCAGGGTCCCCTGGTCATCGAAATCATAATACTGTAAGGGATTAAAATAAAACTTAGGAAACTAAGCTAAAACCCCTTAAGTTATACTCTTAACTAGTTTTTGTATTCCAGTTTTACTTAAAAGTTTAATAGCATATAACTTTCTCGTTTTAGATCTGATTTTTATGATCTTATAATCAATCTTCATCGTTTTCAAGTGTACTTTAACGTGGTGAGGTTATATTTTTGGTATGAGGCATGAAAATCCGTCCATATGTCAAAACAGTAGTGGTCCTCATGATTTAAAGTGCCTTTGAGATTTGTTTAGTTAATGGGCTTTTTTGGTAACTTAGGAATTCCTTTAAGCTTAGGCTTAAGATTTCATTCTTAGCTCAAAATACTCCTTAAGGTTAGACTTACAACTTTGATTTATACTCCTAAGGCTATCAACCACTTCTTGGGTTCTTAAGTAGGCTTAAGTTGTCAAATGAGCTTGTTTTTTATTCAATTCAAAGATGGTCACTTTTTTAGGCTTAGGGAGTATCTTATGGGCTTCTCAAGAGTCTTAAAACAACACTTATTGATGTGTCAAGTTGTTGTTCAAAAACCTAAGGGTGGTTCAACTTGACATTTGAGGCCTGTTGTGGAAGTTTTAAGCTCGGTTTTGAGTTTTAGGCTTAATATACTTATCAAACTTGCCTTGGTTGGTCTTTTCACTTTGCTTACTTACTTTTATCATATTTTTAAGTGTCTTTTAGGGATGTTCCAGATCTGTTCAGTTTGAGTATGAGGGCTTCCAACTTGATTTTCTAACTTGTTTCATCATTTCCTTAAGTTTAGGTGTTAAATCATGAACTTAAGCTACTTATATTCAAATCTTAACTTGACTTCTTTTCCATGAGATGATTATTTGACTTATGTTTTACATGAAAATAGAGGATCTCACTTTTTTCATGCCTCCCATATCATAGTTTATGTCTTACAAAGTTGGTTTCCTCATAAAACTTCATGTAATGGATTTTTATCTTTACCTAAGTCTAGATTTGAGCATGTTTAACTTAATGAAAGTGTAAACAACATCCAGATGACTTCTAAACTCTCACATTCAGCATGCTTCTCTTTCATTGAAGTTCTCATTTCAAGATTTTTTCAACTTAAAATCTTCCATTCCGAGTGTTAAACAAGTATCTTTACAAAACACTAACTTTATTTCTCATATTTCAACTTCCATATAAGGTTTTCATGGGTTTGCTTCTTAAAGTGTTATTCGATGTTATACCAACTTATGATCATACTCATATCTTCAAGAAATCATAGTCTCGTAACATGAATACTAACCAACTAACACAAGATATACTTACTCGTCCTTAAAGCAAGAAAAATCTGGTAGTTGTGCACTAAGATTCTACTTATGCTCTTTGTCTTACTTCCTCCTTCTTGTACCCCTTTTGAAACTCAAGTTGTGGTCCTTTGAAGTAGGGTTTAAGGAGTGTTCTAAGGATCCTAAAGGGCTTTGAATGCTAGCAAAAGTAAGACAAGAAGAAGTTGAAAGTGCCGTGAGTGTGTATATATTTGGAATGTAATGGCAAGTGAAGGATTTTGTAGGGTATAGTTGTTTCTTCTTTTGTGTTGTTTTCAAAGTGAGAGAAAAAGAAGTGAAAATGAAATTGAAAGTGAGCGCAAATGGGTAAAGAATGATCGGTTGGCATGAGGGTAGAAATGTGTTTAACAAGTTTGATTTTGTTGTCTTATAGTATGCACAAAAGTCAACAATTACAACTATTAATGATGTAAGTATTAAGGGATGAATAATGGAGTGTAAGATAAACTGATTGATGGATGAAAGACAAAAGTATGGCCCCCTTAAAGCCATGTAAGAACCGGCCATTGGGTGTCCTTTTAGGCATGGAATTGTTTTGTCTCATTTATTAAAGTTAAGCATGTGAAATCTTATGATTATTTGTCCATATGTAATATAAGTGAAGGGGTGATAAGGAAAGTATCATATCACTAGATTTTGATAAGTTATCAATTGATAAATGACTCCAAATTTTAATTGATAAGTTATTTAGGGTGATTAGTTGGTCTACTTATTCAATTGTAAGGCCTAGGCATGAAGATAAGGAAATTGTCTTATAAGAAATTATTTTAAAATTTACTTCTTGAATTGTTTTGTAAGTGATGATTTAATTCTTATAAAATTATGAAATTTTCTAGAGTTGAATGAAATTATTCAAATTAAATTATCAATTAGTTACTTAGAGTTAAAAGTCCTTAATTGTTTTAGGGATTAGGGTTTTAGGTGACTTTAGAGTTCGCAGTTTTTCAAGTTCAGGCTTTATTAATAATAAGCTTTTGAATTAGAAAAGTAAGTTCGTTTCTAATTGTAAATTTGAGTTTTTAGTTTAGTTGATCATTGGGAATGTTCGAGAAGTACTTTTAGTCAAATCATAGGCCTACTAAAAGTAAAGTTTACAAACTTAATCAGTAGGATAACTATGGAACTAAAGTTCCAAATGAATCTTTGATAAAATGAAATTAGAACATGAAAACTCCCTACTTCGACATCACTAGTTGGCCTCAACCATTTAAGAATAGCTCGAACTCTCTCATCAACTCTATTAGTTCCCTCAAAAACAACATAACCGAAGAATGCTACCTTATTCTGACGGAATACACAATTCTTAAAGTTTCCAAATAACTACTCAGCATAGAGAATATCAAACATAGATCTCAAGTGTGTAACATGAGAGATGAGGTCGATACTATATACCAGAATATCATTAAAGTAGATAACAACACACTTACCAATTAATGTTCTTAAAACATGCTTCATAAGTCACATAAAAGTACTCGGCACATTTGTCAAACCAAACAAAATCACCATCTATTTGAATAGACCGTCCTTTGTTTTGAAAGCAGTTTTCTACTCGTCTCCAAGTTTCATTCTAATATGATGGTATCCACTTTTCATATCAATCTTTGAAAAGATTTGTGTATCATGCAATTCATCAAGCATATCATCCATTTGAGGGATTGGATATCGATATTTGGCAATGATTTTGTTGATTACTTAGCTATCAATATACATTTGGCATGAGCCATCCTCTTTCAACACCAAGATAGTCAGCATAGCACAAGGGCTTATGCTCTCTTATACATATCCATGATTAATCAACTCACCAACTTATTTCTTCAACTAGGTAGCTTGCCTAAGGTTAAGCTTATAGGTAAGTTGGTTAGGTAGAGCAACTCCAGGCTAAAGGTTAATACAATGCTCTATATCTCTTACAGGTGGTAAATCTCTTGGTATCTCAGCAAAAAACAAGTCGGCATACTCCTGTAGTAATGTCTACATCTTAGCAGGTAAGATTCTGGCTTCTCTCAATTCTAGAAGTTTCCTGACTAACAAGAGCATACACTTTACTGTCTTGATATCTCTAAAAAATTAAGCTCGAGAAATCACTAGGAACTTCCTCTATAGTGATCTAGAAATCTTCTCTTGCGACTCCTAAACTTCTTTAGGGCTTATTAGGGTTAATATAACTTCCTTCCCCTCCTTCTAGAACATATAGGTGTTCTTATATCTATCATGCAGTGCCTTTAAATCAAATAACCAAGGTTGGCCAAGTAATATATGTAAGGCATACATTGGTAGGACATCACACAGCACCTCATCGTTATATCTGTCACCAATAGTAATTGGTACTTTAATTTGCTTAGCAATAGATACACCTCCCTTCTCATTTAGCCAATGAACCTTATACAGCTTAAGGTAAGGGTAGTTTGGTAATTTCAGGCCTTTACCACTCCTTGAGCTATTACATTAGTACATGATGGATCGCTAACTTGTGGATCCCTCACTTACGCCCGTCTTTGAAGCCTATAATCTCTCAGGAGGACAATACTCTCATGTCAGCTTACCAAGGATGACCTCTTGTAAATAGAAGAGTTATGGGTGAACTCCTTAAAGTCTTAACTCGGATGTATTCTACTTTACTCTAACCCTTATCCAATCACTGACCCCTTAATTATTGAGGCCAACTTACTAAATGCCAAAACTGAGGCCGCCATATGCCGATCTCTACTCTCCCAATCTATAAGAATGACAAGTACCAAAGCCAACTTGCTAAATACCAAAACTGAGGCTACCACACGCCGAGCTCTATTCATTTGACCTATTAAAAAGCAGCATCCTTTATTCGTCTTAGTACTAGTCCCCAACAGCAGCTACACCTATTATAAGCATCTACAATGGCCCAAGGTTCCCCAATACAAACCCATTAATAGGCTGCCACATGTCCATTACTTTTTTGACATGTGTACTGTATTCCTTTTTGTCATTTGTCTTATTTACCCTTTTTCGTACATAATAAGAATCTCTTTCTTCATTGTCTTTTATATAATTTTCCTTATTTATATTGTTGCCCTAAATGACTTGCTATAAATAGTCCTTTTACTATAGCCGCAAGGCATCTTACATCTTTTCTAATATTGAATATACTTATTCTTGTGAGATACTCTTCTCTAAGTATAGTTAATTTACACTCTTATCTAATCTTACCAAATAGCTCGAGATTAGTGGTGAGTACACCTTAACATTAGCTTGTAAATCATATTGAGCAAAGTGTTAAGTCATATTGTGTTTGTTGGTGTATCATAACCTTCGAGCAACCTCATGGAAGTTACTACATTTGACATCTTTTTCATTCCATCTTCTTCGATACTTCAAAGGACTTGCTTAGTTATTACTCCCTACAATAAGCCCTTATGATTACTAAGCTCCTAAGTGCACATCAATACAACTCCCTTCTTCAATGATCAAAGCACACAACATGCCATTCACTTGGTAGTTTGTAGGATGAAGGTACTAAGAGATCATCATACAACTATACAATACTCAACTCCCATTTCAAGTGGGGTCACAGTATCTAAATCTTCTTAAAATTCACTCAACAGGTGACTAACATCCACCTCATCCTTACCTTCACTAGTACTTTCAAACTCAAACTAAGGTTTTTCTCCCTTAATGGTCATGATACGTCTATTCAGGCACTAACTAGCCACTTATCCAAAACCAACACACTTGAAACACTTAATCTCTCTAATCTTCCTTCTTAAGCTCTAACCTTGGTCTTTCTTGACCTCAAGCTCCATAGCATTACTCTTGCCTCAACTATCATCAAGTCTGCTTGACATTTAACTTTAGCGGTCTACCTTGGAACTGTATTAAGATTCGTCATATCTAGTTTGGCTCAACATACTATTCTTACTTAACAAGCCAGGTTGACTGCTCAATGCTCAACTAAGCTAACTTCTCCTTTACCTTTCTACTCTTTAAACTACTCGAATGGTTTCATCTAAACTTCCTAGCCTTTGTATTTCTACTTTATTACCAATGTCGATCCTCAACCCAAAAATGAACATCACTATTGTTTGCACCTTGGGTTCTTCAACATCATAGTGGATCATCTACAATTGAAACTCTCAATACTAATCAATTATCGACTGCCTTGTTTATATGCTCATAGTGTTCTTAAACAAACTTACTTTCAAGAACTCTCTTCATGTTATTCTACATTTGGATTTCTCGTTAGGCCCTCTAGTATAAATTCTATAACTTCTTCCACCATATTGCTACATACCTAAAAAATTCTAAGCCAACTACTCGAATATAAATAATATCTTTATAATCATAAAAATCAAATATCTTTTTAATCTTCTCCTCGTAGTACAGGTAGTCATTAACACTACTAGACACATTAAAGCTTGGAATCTATATCTTAAGATGTTCAACTTTTCTAGGAGTATAGAACTTGCGTTCTTCTATCCCATCTCATTGCTCTTCCTCCTCATACTCCTCAACTTCATCTAACTTTAGTCTCCTTCTTGCAATTATGTGGGCATGTTGAGGTAAAGTAGGGTTTACATTAGTTTTTTTGGGTGCTCAATTCTCATCCACCTATCTTCTCAGCCTATCTTTAACTTCTTACCCTAATCTCTACTGGCCACTGTATAGAAACAGCTAGATTAGCCATGACGGTAACAAGGTCTTATATTTGCTAGTTGGTAGTTCGTAAGGTCTGTTAGGTCACACGACCGTAACCAAGAGCATCACTCTCAACATCATTAATCTCTTCTTAAACATCAAGATTTGACATTTATTAATATATACTTCAGAAAGTTAACTATTCAATAGAAGATTCTCACACAACTTCTTACAACAACTTAAGAACTTGCATTGTTTTCTCCTTGAGAAACAAAGTATAACAAAACTAATACACTAATAGGAACTACTTCAACATTAAACTTTTAGTTGTAACCTTAATCACTGATACTAAGATTACATGATGTATTTAGGAGCTCAGTAATCACTAGAGCTTATTATAAGGAGTAGTAACTATGTGGGTACTTCGAGATATCAAAGAAAATAAGGATGGAAGGGTGATAGGTTACCAACTACTGGTCCAATCACTCATGTATGCCTCAGAGGCCTCTAGTTCCTCATTCGAAGAATTCTTTGTCATTAACCTACTGATGATGAGAAACAATATATAGAAGAAGGATGGCCGAACTCCCTCAAAGCTCCAAGTGGTTATATTATGCTTTGTTCATTCTCGTATGCCGATGCTGACTATCCTCTAGCCGAAGGCTCTATGCTAAGTGATCTAACTTTCAACTGTCGAAAGTCTCCTATCAAGTAATGAAAGCTAACCTCCTGGCTAAGTACTTCTCTCTTAGCTCCCTTCCAACTCTCATAACATCCCTTCTCGTCTCGGCCTCCTTATCACCATAACATCTTGATTCCTCTTACTTACTATGCCCAGAGAATCTTTGTACAGAACCAATGGTGCACTGCCACCTGTCTATGTCATCTAACACTGTACAACTTTTCCTTTTTTATATTTTTTCCTTTTTACCCTTTTTTGTATGTACTAGGAATTCCCTTTTTATATATACCTTTTTGTAATGTCTTTATTTGTAATGTTGTCTTAGGGACTTACTATAAATAGTCCCTTCTCCTTATAAGTTAAAATCAAATTACTTGATAGAAAAACTTTGAATATACTATTCTTATGAGACAGCCTCTCCAAGTCCATTTTTCACATACTCTTATCTAATCTTGCCGAGTAGCTCAAGATTAGTGATGGGTGGACCTTCGCTTTTACTTGTGCATCATATTAAGTAAAGTGTTAAGTTGTGTTGTGTTTATAGGTGGGTCATATCTTCAAGTAGCTTTACATTAGCCACTCTAGTGAGTTCGTTGACTTATTCATTCTAAGTTTCTTCAATATTTTAGAGGACCAAGTCCTAGTGATAACTGAGCTCCTAAGCACATCGAAGGGTTAACAAAAATAGTAGCCTATGTGAAGTTGCTTAGAGGATATGATGTACTAATGAATATGACACAACATAACACTTCACTTAATATGACTCACAAGCTAATGTTAAGGTCTACTCGCCACTAATCTCGAGCTATTCGGCAAGATTAGATAAGAGTATAAGAGAAAGTGTCCTTAGAGAGGAGTATCTCATAAGAACAAAAATATTCATTAAATGTAAGGTATATGATGATTGTGGCTATAGTAAAAGGACTATTTATAGAAAGTCCTTAGGAAAACAATACAAATAAGGAAAATTACATAAAAGACAATGAAGAAAGAAATTCCTAGTATGTAAGAAAAAGGATAAATATGACAAATGACAAAAAGGAATATTGTACAAATGTTAGAAAAGTAATGGGCGGGTGGTAGCTTGTCAATGGGTTCGTATAAGGGAATCTTAGGGGCATTATGGATGTTTTGGACAATTGTTAGAGCTATTGTTGTTAGGGAGCTGTGTTGGGAGTTGCTGAAGTGATTAAAGGATATTATAGGTCAATAGGCTAGAAGAGTAGAGCTCGATGCACAATTACTTCGACCTTGACACTCAGCAGGTCGGCCTCAACAGTAAAAAAATTTATACGTTGGAAGAGAAAGGTTCGATATGTAGTAGCCTCGAACCCAACACTCAGCTAGTCGACCTCAACACAAGGCAAGTTGGTGATTGGGCAAGGGTTAAAGCAGAGCAAAGTCTATCCGAGCTCAGACTTTAGAGAGTTTACCCATAGTTCATCCGCATGCAGGAGCTCATCCTTGGTAAGCTAACGAGAGATAATCCTTTGGTAAGAGATTGGAGGCCTTAGAAACAGGTACGAATGAAGGGTATGGAGGTCAGTGATCCATCAGGTAGTGAATTGGTTACTTAGAAAAATCTAAACTTTTTGCAAAACATTTTAAAAATTGTCTCATTTGATTTCTTTGCAAGATTTGGCATGAAACAATATGTAAAATAAATTAAACACAAAATTAAAGAGAGTAAGATTAGGAAGATCAAGCTTAAGAATTATAGTGTTTCAGCCATGCCTATTGACTATTCTAGCTCTACTATTAAAGACCTCATATTTCATATTGGGTGTCGTTCCATCATCTACTTTTCAATATTTTAATCAAGAGGGAAACAAGTATAAGTCTTTTGCTCCATCCTACTAAGCTAGCCTTACCTATTCACATATCTACATAATAATGTATCTCTCTTTTGACATAAGGCCTATCCCTTGAAAAATAAAATTTACAGGGAAATGAGGACTAAATACAATGATTCTTAAAATGTAAGGACCAGAGAAAAATAGAATATGAAAGTAGTAAACACTGTTATCTCTTATTTAGCTTCTAATTATGTCTCTGAATTTTTTTTAGAATAAAGTTTGCTGTAAAAAGTTGCAGTTCAACGCGTATCGAAAATTTGAACTATCATGTATATATGTTCTTCAAGTACAATGTCTCATTATTAATATCTTGTATAATTCTTTGACAAGTCTTGAAAAGATCTCAATTTATCTTGATCTAGTTATAGAATTTTGTTCCTTAATTTATGGAAGCTAAATCTCCTTTCTGTTTGAATTTTACTTAAACGTTAGACCGTTGCTTCAATGAACAAATATATCAACTCTAGTTCTTATACATAGACTTTGCTTCAACTCTTGTGAACATTAGGAAAACTTGAAAAATTTGAACTCCCTTTGCTGATATAAATCCCTAAAAATTAGGAGCTTATTTCTAAATTAACGAATCTTAAAATTCAAAATTCAATGCTCTGATATTTCCTACTGTAACTTTGCATGAAAACCTTATAACGTATTAGATTAACTTGAGTTTACTATCTCTAGAATTTGATTTTATCTGATAGTTTAAAAGTAAAAAAAAAAATGCAATAAAGAGGATAAGATTCATCTTTATCATATATTCTTATATACCTTTAACCTGAGTTGAGCTTGAGTAAAATTTTATTCAAATTTCATGAAATCCTCTAACTATCTTCATAATAATTCATCATATTTTTCGTGAAAAACTGATATTTATGATAAAATAATCCAAACAAAGATTTGTCATCTATTATAAGATTCATGTGCAAATAATTTTGTCCTTAAAAATAATTGAATTAATCCTTATCGATCCCTGTAGATATATATCTAACATAGTGGAAAGTGTTAAATACATTACCCAAATACATCAAACATGTGGAGCTAAGCCTTCAAATAATTAAAAGTTTAATAAACCACATAAATTGCATTATTCTATGAATATCTGTTTCTATCTAGTCTCTCTAAATTAGTCTATAAATTAACCTTTGATTCTCGAAATTAGGCTTTAAATAAAAACATAACTTTGCTTGATGTCCTACATACTTAGCACATTGATTAAACCTCTTTATATCTTTTTGTTATCATCAAAACAATGACGAAAGAACTCAACACTTTAGTATCATAACTTCGTGTTTTAAGGCAATTGGTTAAAGGATCCTTAAGAGGCATTTCTTAGGTGGCCAAGCTTTGCAACTCAATCTTCAAGTCCCTCTTTTAGTCTTTCCAACTTCAATTCGCTTTAGTGTTGTTGTTTAGGTATCTAATTAAGGCTTTAAGCTTTATTAATATCTTGCTTGTATGGGGTTATTTTTTGTGGTCCCTTCTAGTTTTCTCTCATTGCTGGGGTCCTATTATGAGCTTTGTAATTTCATTCTTACACTTTGTTAGGTTTGACAATAAGTTCTCTAAAGCTCTTATTTTAAGCTCCATCTTAAACTTTAGTTATAAGTAGTGAGCTTCTATTTAGGACCTAAGCTCACCTTACCTTATTTCTTTCCAAGCTTCTTGCTATGAAGGTTAACACTTACTCAAGAGCTCTTAATTATTTATAATCCAACTCACAAAGTGATGCGTAAATCCTTAGCCCCAATTCAACTCCAAATGCACTTCTTGTGTTAGTCATAAGTGACTTATTTTCTTAAGTTCAAATTAAGTTTCTTAAAGTTCATATCTAACTCCAAACCTATTCATGAGCCTAAGGAAAATCAAATTATATCATGAAAAGATTAAAACTTTGAATGATCAACTGAACTCGCTTCTATACAATCACCAATCTCCCATTCTTGTTCATTCTTTCAAGTTTAATTCAACAGTTTAAGTCTAAGTGCACTATTTTAACCAATACTGAAGTTTTGCATCGAGGAATTAACCTTAATGAAATAGAAATTACCTCAAACCACCCAGAAACATAACTTTAAGATATTTTGAGTCGTTAGGACTTGTTCTCATCCAATTTGGAGGTCATATGAGGAAATAGTAATCAAAATAAAATTATTGGACAGGAAAAATGAGTAGTAGATAGAATAGTGGGTGTCACTTTAAGGGGCTTGTTCGAGTCCTTAAAAGTTGAGTTTAAAGATGAAATATTATCATGACAAACTTTAAGATGTCACAATTCTCTGAGATTTAGTTTCATTCAATTTGGAAGTTATATGAGGAGATGGTGATTAAAATAAAACCAATTGCTAGAGAAAACATATTATAAGGCAATTCTACAAATGTTACTTAAAGGGGTTGTTTTGAGATCTTAATAATTGAGTTTCTACATGAAAATTTAGGTCGATAAACTTTGCCATATGTTAATATTTGAGAGGTGGAAGCTCATCATTTTGAGTTTTTTACAAGTCACATAAATTTTTGTAATTTTGGTAGAAGAATAATTAATAGAGGACAATGCAAAGATGTTCTAATCTAAGGGTTCGTTTTAGTTTCAAGATGAAACTCAACTAAGGTGAACTTTAGGATGTTAGAGGGACTTGAGAACTAGAATCTCAGTGTTTCAATATTCCTAGAAGTTGTAGTAATTTAGGGAAATTCGGTTGATAGGATCTAATCATTACTACTAAGCTCATCTGGTATATCCTAACTTGTTTTAGCCATATCTTGGGCATTTGTTATAAAAATTATGCAAGTAGTCATTGCGAAGCTTATTCAATGATCTTTTAGTTTTTAAAATCCAAATAGGCTTTAGAGAGCATAAGAAAGTGCAGTAATTTGAACTAGAATATGTATGTAGCTAAGGTGTCCTTGTTCAATTCCTACATGTTATTCATCTCCTACTATGCCTTTTAGTTTTAACTTAATGAATATTAACTACTAAACACAAAAAATAAAATTGGTTTTGCCCTTTCATTCTCAAGCAAGGTAGGTATATGAATGAAGTTGCCTTCTTACTCTCATATGTTACATATTGCCATAGGTTTAACTAATTGTCAATTAAGTTCCTATGCTTCTTATAAATTGAATTGGCCTACCATTCTCTCGTAACTCCATTATTTTCTATACTTTTGGATTTATTTTAAGTCATTTTAATTTTTTTTTTCACAAACACATCTTTAGGTTCAATTCATTACAACGATGACTTCTTAATTTGGTTTTGCATTTTTGACATTCAAGTTCGTTCATAGGCTCATATCAGACTTTGTTTTACCTCTAAATCTCTCTATATCCATCCTATCATGCCATAAAAAGAAAGAATTAAATTAGTTTTAGCTGCTAGTCGTGTTTGTTCACTAAAGAAAATCAATAAGTTCAAAGTCTTGATTGCATTGTTTTGCTTAACCATATATCCTATTGTCTAGATATGTCTACCTAACACTTTAAATCAATCAAATGGCTTTTTACATATTGAATCAACATCCAAAATTAGTATGGATAGAAGATGCAAACCTTAGATAGTTTATCAAATATCATACAATTTAGGGAAACTATGCAAACTAATCATCTACTCCTAAGCTCCAACACCAAAAACATCTTGCATTGGGTTATAAACCACTAGACGCTTACAAATTCATGAAGGAAATCAACATGGAAGTTCTAAAAAGGATGGAACTCACCTAGAAAGGTTGAATTTCATGCAAGAAATGGAAGATTAAAAGCCACATTAGTGGGATCAAAGATTCAATACAAGTTTCCACAAGGCTAGCTTTGAAGATAAAAAGAAATGGAAGAAAACGCTTTACCTCCGCCTTAGATGTCTCAAACTCTTGAAGATTTAAGTGCAAGGATTTGTTTTGATGAATTCTACTTTGAAATTTTTTAAGGTAAAGGGGAGGGGTCGTAGGCATTAAGAGAGAGTAAGAGAATAGATGCTGTCTCAACAAGGAAAGAAGAAAGGGAAGAGGGTTAAGCTAATCTTTGTCTTATTTTTATTTCATTTGCTAGTTCTTTTAGTGAATAGTAGTGCCTAAGCTAGTTTAGTTGTAGTGGGTAATGGCCTTAGGCATAGGAGCTTGAAGCGGTGACCAGGCCTTTAAGTTTTCATTTGTTGACTTAACATGTCCTATTGACGTTTTCCTTTCAATCTTATTTTAATTTGAAACAAGATAAGATGAAAAGGAATTTGGACATATAGCTATCTTCAAGTAGGCGATTCCCCTCCTCTAAAAGAACCCTTTAGCAAGGTGGATCCAGATGTTGCTGACTACCCATGGGATTTAACAAGCCATATTGGGTTGGCAAGGATCCATACTTTTAGATAGTGGAAAATTAGGAAGCTCCCATATGATGAGTTTCCCATAGATACTAAAGGTCATTCTCCCACTTTCCATTTATACGTTGGGATTGAATACGATATGAGCCCAAATGGCATTGGAAGTATGATGAGTAAGCAAGAATTCAATGACATGTTACTTAGTTTCTAAAGTGCCCCTTGAGATTGGTCAATTGAAAGACCTCAACTGCATGAGTGAATCATAACACTTGGAGAACAAAAGTTTACCTTTTTTGAAAAATATTTTAAGTTCAGTTTGAAGTTGCCCTTTTCTATATTCCAAAGGTCTATTTTACATATCATTTCTTGTGTCCTTCCATGCTTACCCCAAATTGATATAGATTACTTGTAGCATTGGAGTATATATGTGAGGATCTAAAGGTTAGGGCTATAGCTATTTTGTTTAGATACATTTTCATACTAAAAATGAAAGAAGGTTGGTTTTACATATGTGCTGGACCTCATATGAAGCTTTTGGTTGGGTTAGAATCCTTATTCCCTGAATGGAAGCAAAAGTGGGTTATAGTTAGGTTAGCTACCCAGTTGGACTTCCTAACCATCTAAAGAGATGATCAAGTTGTTGGACATTAAGCATTTCCTCCTTAACGGTTAGAGGGCTGATGATACCATCATAGAAGCTTACAATAATAGATGGTTCCTCTAGGATGTGGATGTTAGACTTTCCAAATATTGCAGTAGTACTTTGATCTTCCCTAAGGACGAAGCTCGAGTAGATGAGGGTGCCAATGGTTCCTATGATGGAAATGCCGAAGGTTTAAACAAAGGTGTTGTTGTTGAGCAAGGTATGGGATATTGCAATCTTGCCATGTTGAGAGGGGCTCATAAGAGGAGGGACCTTTGCATTTACTTCGGTAGTAGAGTGGTCTTCCTTGTCTATGCTTAATATGGCTTTTGTAAGTTCTTTAACTTTTGTTTTCTTATTTTTTTTTTTATTTGACCTTTTAAGTATCTTGTTGCAGACATGTCACTTAAAAACTATAATTCAAAGGACTTATTCATCGAGATGAAAGCCAACAAGTCAAAAGGAAGAGAAGATCTTAAAAAGACCTCTAATAAATAAGTCCCAACCCAACACTTACTTAAGTCTTAAGCTAAAGTACTGGCTAAAGCTCCAGTGAAACTAGTAGCAAAATCCACCATCTCCAATGTTTCTAAGGAAAAGAATGGCTAATTAGCCAATGGAGCTAATGACCTACAACAGTCTAAGGTCCCAACCAAGAGAATGCTAAGGTCACTAAACTAAGGAGGCAACCTAACACATATGAGTGTCCTCCTTTAGAGAGGAATCTAGAAAAAGAAAAACCTCCAAGGAGTGATAAGTGCAAAACTAAGGGTAATTCTACCAATCCTAATGAAGGAAAGGAAGCCCCTTCAGAATTCCAAGTTCAATTACTCTACCCTAAAGGCAAAATACTAAGGTGCTATAGTATTTCTCGACATGGAACGTCAATACTGCCAACTACACCATAGTTGTCAAGTGGCATTAAAGTTGCTTAAGGGGATCCATCTACCTAATGATGTTTAACCTTTAACCAACACAATCGAGCTCTACCAGAACTCTAGGTTAGATAACTTACTACAATTGGCAGCCTTTAGTTGCTATGATGTGAGTTTCCCCCATTCTTACAGACTTAAACTTGCTAAGGTTATTATTCATTTTTAGCTTCTTGTTGATTTTTAGAACTCCTGACATTTATTGATGATCATGGAAGCTCTCACTGAGGAAATGAATGTCGTAAGTCCCTTACTCTATTATGTTCTTAGGTTTCCTTTTATTCATTTGAATTCATAATTTCCTTTTCCTTTTATCCCTAGATCACTGAAGAAATAAAGAACCAAGTGGCCAATGTAGAGGCTGAAAAGAAAAATCTTTAGAAGAAGTAGGGAGTTGAGAAAACCAAGTTAAGAGAGGAGAAGATGAAAGTTGAGGATGAGCTCAAGGTTTGCAAGGAAAAGGCTGAGAGAGAAGCCAAAGTCTAAGAGGAGAAGGAAGCAACTCTATCAAAAGAGCTAAAGAAAAACTCCCAACTCATGATCGACCTCTAAGGAACACGAAATGAGGTTCATACTCTCAAAAGCAAACACAATGAGGAGCTCGCTCACTTGTAAAGTTTGTACGAGGAATTAAAGATCAAGATGGCCGAAGTTGAGAATGATCAAAGCTATATGTATCAAAGGGCTTATGATAAAGCCAATAAGGACATCAAGAAGAATGAAGAATACAAGAACTTAATGCATCGAATGGTATTAGATGGGATCGATTTAACTTGAAGGGAAGTTCTAATCCAACATCTTCAATATGACCTTAGTTTCCTAAACCTTGCTAAGCAATCGTAAGACAAGCAGGTCCCAACTAAAGAAGCTAACAAAGGAGATGCTAAGATAAAGGAACAGCCAGGTGAAGATGTAGGCACTCCTATAGCTTATTCAACTAATATAAAAGAACAAGATGAAGCTCCTAAAGTCCTAGAAATACTAGCTCCTAACCCTTTTGCCAACCCTCAACCTAATTTGACTCAAAGCCTAAATGTTCAAGATGTCTCCACTACCTAAGCTCCAAACCAATGATTTCCTTTTCTTTTTTTTTTTATCATTTTCTATTTGTTTGTTGATCAAGGACTATAATTTATTCTCAAGTTGATATGTTAACCTTAGCACTATGAAATGGTTTTTTGAAGAACTTCTTTCAACACTTCTTTCCTATCTTCAAACTTATCTTTGTACTATCAAGATTATATGATTGCTCATTGATTTTCTAAAGTTGCATTAATCCATTGGTTTGCATCATCTATTGATGAACTTGATTCATTATTTCTTTAGTAGCTTAGGAGTTTTTAGTAAAACTCCTATGTGTTTGACTAAAAGAAACTTTATAATGATGACAAAATATTTATCTAGATGTGATTAGTTTTTTACTTACCTTGATAGGTTTAGAATTTTTAAGCCCATTGCTATTTAGTAACTTGGGGCTTCTAAATAACTTATCATCCATTTACTGGACTTAAGGATTCTTAAATCTTTAATAGCTTGTTGCCTATATAGACTTAGAGATACTTAGATCTTTAATTGCTCACCACCTATATATTAGGCTTAAAGTGTTGTTCTCGTTATCACTTAGAGACTTAAGGATATACATCTTTAAGAGGATTTATAGCGATCATATATGTCACCCTTATGAGGACTTCAGTTTTTTAGGTCTTATTATCCTTTTTAAAGGCTTAAAGATCTGTGAATATCCTTTTCCTATCATTCGTTAAGTATAGGACTTAAGGATTTAGCCCTTTATAGTTTACTTGTTGCCCTTTGATAGAGCTTAGAGACTTTTAAGATCTTTTCTTATTGGAAAGTTTATACGAAGATTATGTCCATGTTTCCATAAAGTTACACTCTAATGGTAAGCATCATAACAAAGTAAAGTAAAGTAAGGAACGTAAGATGATAAACAAGCATTTCATTATATGTAATACTAGAAAGGAATAAGGTCAGCTGATTACTTCTGACCTTCTAAAACATAGTTATATCATAGAACATAGTGACATCACATGGGAGAACAAACCATCACATTGAATAAAAATAGACAAACTATTGAACCTAGAAGTTCTTATTTGTGATTTTGATGAGAACAATTCCATACGTGTCATGACTAATCAAATATTGTTATAAAATAATTTGCGAATTCTTACAAGAACTCTATCGATTATATCTTTTAAGAAAATACAATTAAAGTTGGAAATATCTTTGCAACTTATTGAAATTGATTCTAATGTTGTTGAAAGATGAAGAAGTGTACATTTTGGCTTTTCTAGTATGAACCGTCTGGCTAGTCATGTTGGAACCAACCAGTTGGTTATGTTGGAACCTATGTATTCTACGATCAGTGGTAAGACAAGGATCGTACAACTGGTTGATGAAGATAAGTATGGTATGTTGGACTGTGCAACCGGTTGAGCATAGACTGGCCAGCTAGTTGATGCAGGTTAGTAAGCCTTGTTAAACCATGCAATTGGTGACTTGAAGACCGTTGAATGGTTATCTCATTTGAATGGATTGTCTAGCTGGTTCATATAGAAATTAGCCATCATAGTGCATTTAATGCAGGTTGAATAGGACCATGGTTAGATTTTTGTAAAGGGACATAAATATGAGTTTGTAGGCAGTTAAAGGACCATTACTAAAGCTATATTCCTACAATTATTCCTCTTATCGACTTGTACTTCATTCCAATTGTTATGTGCTTATTATTCGTAATCCTTTGTAAACCCTAGTATAGTGTCAAGCTTCAGATTTGCAATTTTTATTTAAGAGAGCAGTATACTAAGTGATAGTAAGTTGTTGTGGTTGAGAAGATCATTAGTATCAGAGATTGGGTGTAGGCATGTGTGCCTTTGAGATTGTTATCAATAAAAATTATGTATAAAGGCCTCGGTTAAGGCATTGGGTGATCATAGAGAGTAAGAGGTGGTCCGAACTCAATGTTAAAATTTTAAGCTTGATTTCCCTATCCCTATCTCCTTTATTTCTAGCACTTTTATTGTTTTATTATTATCTTGATTAAATTCATTGTTGGTTTATTTCAATATTGTATCCTTTTAGTGTTTAAATCAAGAAATTGGTATTAAAGTAAAATTTAGGCATTGAACTCAATTCACACACAAACTACCCCCCTCCCCTTTCTTCCATCTTAAGTTCCTAATGTAGTATTTCATTTAGTATTAGAGCCAATTTCTATAATTTTCATTGCTTAATCATATTATAGAGTAAAGATCATGGCACTAAATGCATTAGGATTCATAGAGGGTTAAGCTATAAATAGGCTACCACTTTTTACTAGTGGGAATTATCCTTATTGGAAGTATAAGATAAGAATTTTTGTTAAAGTGCAAAATAGAAAGATAGGGGATGTAATTGAAAAAGGGCTAATTAAAATTGAAGGAAAGGAAGAGGATGAATATACCGGGGATGATTAGAAGAAAGTAGACCTAAATGAAATAGCAATGAACATATTACATTGTGCTATGAGCGTAAATCATTTCAATAGATCTTGTACATATACAAATGCTAAAGAAATTTGGATGAGCTACAAAGCACATATGAGGGCATATTTAGAGTTAGAGACACTAAAATAAGTTTATTATGTGAAGAATTTGAGAATTTCAAAATGCTTCCTAATAAGACCATAGATGAAATGCATAAAAGATTTATTAACATCATTAATCCATTAATGGTACTAGGTAAGAAATTTTTTAACTTGAAAATTATTTCAAAAATTCTTAGGTCTCTTCCAAAAGAATGGGAAGCCAAAAGGACTACCATTGAAGAAGTACATGATCTAGAAGCACTATCAAAAGAACAACTTCTTATTATACTCAAGACCCATGAGATAATCAAAAGACGTGAAAAAGAATCTAAGAAAGAAACTATAGCTCTTAAAACTACTGATTATAATACTAGTGATGAAGGAGATGAAAGTGATGATGATGGTGATGACAACATGGCAATAATGGCAAGAAAATTTAAGAAGTTTATGAAATTCAACAAGAAGCTAAGAAAAGACAAAGTTGGTAACAATACCTCAAAACCTACAAAGAAGAAGAAAGATGTTATAAAGTGCTACAATTGCCATCAATCGGGGCACATTAAAGATTATTGTCCACTTCTCAAGAAAGGAGATAAAGTATTAAGAAAGAAAGCCACAGTAGCTACTTAAAGCGATAGTGATTCGGATAATGACCTTTGCCTCATGGCATTAGATAATGAGGTATGCCCTATATCCCAATCCTCTTATGATGAGTTGAAGGAAACGTATGATGATCTTTTAAAAGATTTTGCTAAAATGCAAAAGAAGAATAAAATTCTTAAACAAATGGTGAATAATGTAGGGAATGAATTCAATGTGTTCAAACTTGAGTATAATAAGTTAGTTGAGGAAAAAGAGAACTTAGAAGAAGATAATGAATATTTGAGAATTGAGAATGAAAAATTGAATATTGAGCGTGATGTTTTAGAGAAAGAAACTAATGGCTTAAGCAAAATAAATGAGGAAATCATGAATGAAAATAAAGAGCTATTTAAGGGAAATGAAGGAATAAAATCAAAGATCAAAGTACTTAAAAATGAGAATGTTAGTGTAGATAAATTAGTAAAGTTAGTAATAAAAAATGATGTGTCAAAATCCAGCCTAAATGATTCAATACAAACAATAGCTAAGTTCGTTGAAGGTGAAAAGAATTTGGAAAAACTCTTAAGAAAATAAAGATAAAGTCTTGAGAAAACCAGAATTGGCTATAACAAAAACCATATGTATAAGTCCTATAAAAGTTACTTTGTTAAAGCAACCAATAAGACTTGTAACTATTGTGGTAGATATGGCCATATTGCTTACGCTTATGCAATAAGGAGAAATGTTAACTTAAATCATAGAGGAAAGATGGTTTGAGTCCTTAAGGGACATAGTTTTATTGTTACTACTAACCTAAAAGGCCCTAAACTCAAGTGGGTACCAAAAATTTAAATCTTTTATTCTTATAGGAACAATCAAGGAAGAACAACAAATAGATTTTAGATAGCGGATGCTTAAGACATATGACGAGAGACGCTACCAAATTTACCACATTAACCTTAAAGGATGAAGGGAATGTTACCTTTGGGGACAATAGAAAATCAACCGTCTTAGGTGAAGGTAACATTCTTATTAGCAATGATCTTGTTATTAAAGATGTATTGTTAGTTGATAATCTAAGGCATAACTTGCTTAGCATTAATCAATTACATAATGGTGGATATAAGGATACATTTATAGCAAATAAGTGTATCAGTGAAAGAATTAACAATGATCAAAGTAGTTTTGAAGGATATAGACAAGGAAACATTTATAAAATCAATCTTAGCAATTTTACAAATCAATATGAAACTTGTCTATCCGTCCAAAATAACGATAATTGTTTGTGACATAGAAGATTAGGACATGTTAGCATAGAAGTAATCTCTAAACTTGTTAAAAGAGACCTTGTAAAAGGTTTACGAAAAGTTTATTTTCAAAAAGATGAGGCATGCTAAGCATGTCAATAAGGAAAACAAATCAAAGATTCTTTCAAACTAAAAGATGTTGTCTCATCTTCTAAGCCACTACAATTACTACATCTAGACTTGTTTAGCCCTATACAAACTTTTAAGTTTTAGGTGGGAAAAGATACACTTTGGTCATTATTGATGATTTCTCTAAATACACATGGACTTATTTTCTTGCAAATAAGGATGAAACAAATTATGTGTACTTTAAATATTGCAAGAAAGTCCAAAATAAAAAAGGCCTTACAATTACTTCTCTTAGAAGTGATCATAGGGGAGAATTTGAAAACATTAAAATGAAAGATTTTTGTAATCAACATGGCATAGGACTCCACAACAAAATGGAGTTACTGAAAGGAAAAATAGGACCCTAATTGAAATGGTTAGAACAATATTATGTGAAAATAATTTGCCAAAGTATTTTTTAGTAAAAGTCGTTAACACTGCATGCTATATTCCACATGCTATATTTCAAACCGTATTTTCATAAGATCAATTTTAAAGAAAACCCCATATGAATTTTAGAAAGGAAGGAGGCCTAACATCTCTTATTTTCACCACTTTGGTACCAAGTGTTATATACTCAATAATGGTAAAGAACAACTTGGAAATTTTGACTTTAAATTGGATGAGGTTATTTTTCTTGGATATTTACTAAAAAGCAAAGCATATAGAATATTTAATGAAAGAACTCTAGTTATTAAGGAATCTATATATGTGTTTAATGATTCACTACCTTCATTACATAATACATCTCATAATAAAATGAATGATGCAAGTGCTTATTTGGATAGGCTAAACTTAAATAATGACTAAAACAATGCTATTGATAAGGATGTTTTTAGGGAAGATAATAATACAAATCAATCAAATTTAGATCTTCTTAGAGAATGGCAATATGTTAAAGATCACCCTAAAGAACTAATTATTAGAGAACCTTCAAATAAGGTATTAACATGATCTTCCCTTACAAATATAAGCAACTCGGTATCTTATCTCAAGTTGAGCTTAAGACTATTGATGAAGCCCTAAAAGATGAATGTTGGATGCAAGCGATGTAAACGAAACTTAATCAATTTACTAAGAATGAAGTATGGGATTTGGCACCTAAACCTAATGATAGATTGGTAATTGGAACAAAATGGGTTTACAAAAACAAACTTGATGAAACAGGTATAATAACTAGAAATAAGGCTAGGTTAGTTACTAAAAGCTATAATCAAGAAGAAGGGATAGATTTTTATAAGACTTTTACCTCGGTTGCTAGACTAGAAGCCATTAGAATGCTTTTGGCATTTGCAGCTCGCAAAGACTTCAAATTATTTCAAATTGATGTCAAAAGTGCTTTCCTAAATAGCTTTATAAAAAAAAGAAGTGTATGTAGAACAACCTTTGAGTTTTGAGCGTAATGAGTTACCCAATTATGTTTATAAACTTAACAAAGCTCTCTATGAACTTAAATAAGCTCCTAGAACTTGGTATGAAAGGCTTAATAGCTTTCTAATAGAAAATGGCTTCATAAGAGGAATGTTGACACAACATTATTCATTAAAAATCATAATTCCTATACATTGATTTGTTCAAATTTATGTTGATGATATTGTGTTTAAAGTTACTAACATGGATCTTATAAATGAATTCGTAGAGTGTATGAAGAAGGAATTTAAAATGAGTATGATGGGAGAAATTTTTTTACTTCTTAGGTCTCTAAGTTAAGCAAACTGAAAATGAAACATTTATAAATCAATCTAAGTATACAAAAAAGATTTTGAAACGTTTTAAAATGGATAATTATAAAGTTAAGCCTACTCTTATGAGCATAACCCTACAAGTAGACAAAGATGAACATGGTAAAACCGTTTGTGAAAAGCTTTATAGAAGTATGATAAGAAGTCTACTATACTTAACCACATCTAGACCGGATATTATGTTCTATGTGTGCTTATGTGCAAGATTTCAATCTTGCCCAAAAGAATCTCACTTAAATGAGGTAAAACGCATCTTCAAGTATCTAGTAGACACTATTGAAATTGGTTTGTGGTATCCAAAATACACTTCTTTCGATCTTATGGGATATTTTGATGTTGACTTTGTCGGATGCAAAGTTCATTGGAAAAGTACAAGCAGCACATGTCAATTTTTAGGAAATGCTTTAGTATCTTGGCACTCTAAGAAACAATACTCCATAACAATCTTAATTACCGAAGCTGAATATGTGGTTGCTGGTAGTTATTGCACACAAATTCTATGGATGAAGCATACAAGACTATGGGCTCAATTTTTCAAACATCCCAATTTGATGTGATAACATAAGTGCCATTAACCTAACTAAAATCTGATCCAATACTCAAGGACCGAGCACATTAAGATTCAACATTATTTTATTAGAGATCATGTTCAAAATAATGATGTGTACTAAGAGTTTGTGGATATAAATAGTCAAATAACTTATTGCCTTTGCACCTCAAGAAGAAAGTTAGGCATGATTAAGCAAGATGAGTGCTAAGATCCATAAACTTAGATAGTGACTTTAGTACATCTTTCTTAATCTCAAAAAATTGATTAAGTAGGCTTGTTCTATGAATTCCATCACTTGTTATGTTTTTTAACAAACTTCCTCATCTTTTTTATTTCTCATAGGGACATATCTCTTTTCATTCCTTCAGCTTGCGATAAGACTACATACAACCATAAATTGGTTGAAATAGTTTTGTAAATGTCTATCTTATAATAATTATCAATAATTCCTGAGCTAATTCTCTTTTCAAGTAAACTATTGAGAAATTTAGTCAACCTTAAAATGATTCCTTGGACTGTCTGGACAGTTATGGATCCACCATTCGAATAGTCTTCATAGGTCTCTTTTTGTTGTTGACATTCTGTATGCAACCATCCAAATGATTCCCTCAAACCATAGGTACGGTTGCATTAAGGGTTCTGAGTATAGAATACCCCATCGAACTGTCCGAATGGTTACCTTGAATCGTGGGCACAGTTCTAACAACTGCCTTAAAACTTGCTTTTTCGACTTAAATTGTCCGAATAGTTATCTTAAAACCGTCCAAACAGTTCACTCTATTCTGGTAAAAATAAAAAGGGAGGCCCGATCTTTTTCCTTTTCACTTCTTCCCTCCTTCCCATTGTTTACACTCTCTATTCTCTTCCTTCAATCGATCCTCCCTATCCTTACCACCACTCCTCCCTCCCTCTTTTCTTCACTACTACCCACCTCCTCACTCTCTCTCTATAACAATCCTTCACTCCATAACCCCTAACCCTAACTTTCCACTCACAAACCTTAACTATATCCTTTCCTCTTAATGGCTAGTTGAGGTAACCGCACTTCAAGTAGCCATACTTAAGGACAAAGGAGATAAGCTCCACCAGCTCAGTTCGATGATCAACTCTTCCCTACACTACGCCATACACAAAGGAATGGAAAATTTCGTCTTATGAAAATCAATTATGGATGTTAATATAATGAAGATATTCTTTATGCCTTTGGGATTCCTGACATGGAAGGGGTTATTACTAATCACATTCTTGATACATGGATATCCCCAATGTTGTTAATGAAGAGGTTGTTAGATATTTTTACTGTAATCTTTCTGATGATCATGATAAGGATGGCAAATTACTCGTTGGCATAGATGCTAGTGAGCATAGGCAGTTATGGTTGTATAGTTATCTCTATAGTCAAGAAATAGAGATCACTTGGAATGATATTTATAACATTATTGGGGCTAAAGCTGGTGGTGCTTGTTATATGGAAGGTATTGATACTATTGGATCCACGCTCTATGAGGATGTGTTTTAAGAGCGCCGCATTGGTAAACATAATTGGATAAATAGGTACAATCTTAGAGCCATCAAATTATTATTGGATCCTTCGCCTATTCATCTATTACAACTATTATCCCCAGAGTAGCGGACGTGAGCATGTTACAAAGGGGCACTTATGCATATTAGGCTACATTCATAATGATGCTTGAATTGATTATGCCGATTTAATCTTCCACCATTTCCAAATGGTTAACTAACAAATCTAAGTAGGCTGTTCTATGATGTGGACGTATAGTGACTCAACTTTTATTAGCTGAGGAGGTTATCGTTCTTGCTCTTAATATCAATCCCCACACTGAACCCTTTAACATACGTTACATTTGGAAAGGCAAATAGAAATTAGATAACCAAGTTAGTTGGGTTCGCAAAGAACCCCTATCCCCTCTTACTAGTACTACTTCTCAAGAACTTAGTGAACCCCTTAATGAAGAGGATGCCGAACAAGTCACCCTACTTAATTAAGATGTTCCTCAGGAAGGGGCTACTCATGTTGGTGACGATATTCCTCCAGGCACCTTTGCTTCTGCTCCTCCTATCGATCCATCTCGTTGGAGTCCTTTAACATCTATCTATACATACATTGACCAAATGGAGGGTCGGCTTCACCACCACATCGATGATAGCATCTATCAAATGGAGCAACGGGTCTCCCGCTAGCAAGATCGTATCTTATATCCACTCTTTTAGCACTTCTAATTGCCATACCCCTTCCCTCTACTGACTTTTGGTCCTAATGCTCAGCCACTACCTCCTTTACCCGAGCCATGTAATAGCTCTTCTCCACCTCCGAACGCTTAGTTTTTGTTTCCTTTTTATCATTGTACTAAGGCTCATCCTTTTGCTTTTTCTTATGTTATTGCTTTAGATGGTTCTTAGCCTTTCAACCTTCTTTAGTTATCCTTATGTTGTATGAACCTTGGCTCCTTTGTTCTATTTATGTGCTAACTGTACTACTACCTCTTAGTGTATTGGCATTATCCTATTGTCCAATTATGGTGTTATTATTATGCTACTTATTTGGCATTATCCACTTATTATTCTTGTCCACCTATTGCCCTGTGTAATAGCATATCTCATTTTCTACCATGTTTCTTCTTAGCCCTTTACTACCTAGATTCTCATCCTTTTGATGAGGCTAAAGGGGGAAAAGATTTCAAGTCACCCAATTAAGTGTCTTTAAAACAAAGTGAATAAGCTTGTAAAACGAATTTGTTTGCAAAATGAATTTTAGCATGTGATTTATGTAAACTAAGTGAATGTGTTGTTTGCAAACTAAAGATTAGCATGCTATTTTGAATCATGGACATGAATTATGTCTTAACTACCTTTCAAAGCAAAGGATGAAGTTTCTCACATTGTCTCTTTCATAAGTGTTATTTTTTGCATTCTTTATTGTCATTAAAGGGAAGCATCTTTTGAGGGGAAGCATCCATTAAGGAGAGTTTGTAAGATTTTGTCCTCATAAAAAAGGGAGAGATTATTGAACCTAGAAGTTCTTATTTGTGATTTGATGAGAACAAATCCATACATATCATGACTAATCAAATATTGTTATAAACTAATATGCAAATTCTCATAAGAACTCTATCGATTATATCTTTTAAGAAAATACAATCAAACTTGGAAATATCTTTGCAACTTATTAAAATTGATTCTAATGTTGTTAAAAGAAGAAGAAGTGTGCATTTTGGCTATTCAGGTATGAACCATCCGACTGGTTATGTTGGAACCAGCCGACTAGTTCCTTCAGGTATTCTATGAACAATAGTAAGACAAGGACCATGTGGCTGGTTGATTCTGGACTGTGAGGTTGGTTAATGAAGATCAATATGATGTGTTGGACTGTACGGCTGGTTAAGCATGGACTGTCCAACTGGTTGATGAAGGTCAATAGGCCTTGTTAAACCATGCAACTAGTAACTTGAAGACTATCCGAATGGTTACCTCATGTGAATAGATTGTCCGGTTGGTCCCACTTGAACTGTCTAGTTGGTCCATACAGAAATTAGCTGCTATAATGCATTTAATGCAAGTTGAATAGGACCTATAGTTGGATTTTTGCGAAGGGACATAAATGCGAGTTTATGGGCAATTAAAAGACAATTAATAGAGTTATATTCCTACAATTAGTCCTCTTGTCTACTTATACTTCATTCTAATTGTCTTGTACTCATTATTTGTAATCTTTTATAAACCCTAATGTAGTGCCATGGTTCATATCTACAATTTTGATTTAAGAGATTACTATACTAAGTAATAATGAGTTAATGTGATTGAGAAGATCATTAGTGTTAGAGATTATTATCAATAAAAATTATGTATGAAGACATCAATTGAGGCATTGCATGATCGTGGAGAGTAGGAGGTAATCCAAATTCCATGTTAAAATTCTAGGCTTGATTTCTTTAACTTTATCTCTATCTCCTTTATTTTTGGCACTTTTTATTGTTTTATTATTATCATAATTAGATTCATTATTAGTTTATTTCAATATTGTATCCTTTTAGTGTTTAAATCAAGAAATTGGTATTAAAATAAAATTTGGGCATTGAATAAAATTTGGACATTGAACAAAATTTGGGCATTGAACAAAATTTGGGCATTGAACTCAATTTACCCCCTCTTGAGTTACTAGGGTAGTATTTCACAAACATTTCAACATAGTATGTATGTCTATCCACATACAAGTTATAGTTCACAAGAAATATCATTAAAAAAAAAAACAATAAAACATATAGATGAACAAAAATATCTCCATCCATCCTCTAAGTATCCATCTTTCAAAGTATGGTATGAGGTTGTCAACATTCCATACCCTAGGGATCGGCTGCTAATTAAGCCTTTTCTAGCCTGTAGGCATGTCTATTCCTTATTACCTCTTTCACTTTAATGGGATCTTCCTAAATAGGGATGAGTTTCCCTTGGCATTCCTTTTTTCTTAATGCTTTAAGTTTCCTACAAACTAAGTCAAGAGGTTAGAAGCACTTTATGCTTAACCTTCTTATCATGATATCGAGTTGCTGTTAATAAGTAGTGAGATGAGCTTTGACCAATGTACGTGTCTCATGGATTATATCTAAATTAGCTAAGAGGCCAATATCAATATATTTGGGGTTCAAAGCCTAAACTTTTATGCTCTTCACTTATAACTCAATTGGCAATATCGCCTTTATCCCGAAAGCCAATCGACATAGAGTGCGACCTATCGAAGACCTTTGTGTAATCCTATACCCCCATAAAACATTAGGTAGTTCGTCTGCCCATTTGCTACAAACTTAGTTTACCCCTTTCTTTAAACTTTATAGAATCACCTTATTTACTACCTCAACTTGACTATTACTTTAGGGGTATGCAACAGATGTATAGCATAGTTTGATCTTCCAAGCTTCACAAAACTCCTTATACTTATCATTGTTGAATTGTGGCTCATTATCTATTATGATTGCATATGGTATCCCAAACCTGTTCAAAATGTTAGTACTAACCATGATTGCTTTAATACTTTATTTTGTTATACTTGCCATAGCTTTAGCCTTAACCTATTTAGTAAAATAATCCACCGCCATAATGACATATCTCTTCTACTTTGCTGTCAAGAGCAATGGACCAACTATATCCAGTCTCTATTGGGCAAAAGGCAAAGGATGAGTGGGGGGTATCAAGTACGACCTTGATGCTTGCTCAACTAGAGCATTCCTTTAACATTAATCACAGGTCCTAGCTAGGTTAAGTGCATCTTCCTTCATTGTAGGCCACTAATACCCTAGTCTCAAAGTGCAGACATATAGAGCCATTACTTTAATATGATTACTGCACATTTTAGAGTGCAAATCGGATAGTACCTATTATAGTTCAAATGGCTGGAGGCATCTCATGTAAGGCATACTCATGCCTCTCTTATATAGATTTCCATTAATCTATGTCAAATTGGTTGCTTTGTAGATAAGTCATCAAGCTTCTTTGGTGTCTCAAGGCAAAGTACCATTCTCCAAATACTCTATAATTGGATCCATCTAACTATATTCTAGGTCCTTCTATTGAATCTTTAAATATTCTTATGGTCATAACTCTATGCACTTTTCAGGAAAATATTCGATGAAGATCATTTCTTCTTAGTTTAGTAAGCTTGTGCAGGCTAATTTGGACAACTTGTCTACGACATAGTTTTCTATCCTTAGTATCTTCATCAGTTGCCAGCTCTTAAAGTTTGAGTCGTATTCCTTTACCAACTACAAATTTTTTGTCATGTTTTCATCTTTTACTACACTACTTCCTATGACCTAACTAACTACTAATTGAGAGTTAGAAAATACATTTAACCTCCTTGCTTCGACCTGCTTAGCCAACTTCATCCTAGCTAATAAGACTTCATATTCTAACTCATTGTTACTAATTGGTAAGCTAAACTTCAAAGAATAAGAGATTCGAGCTCCCATTGGACTTATAAGGATCAATCCTACTACCTTTTGTTAATAGATGACTACCCACGTACAATTTCCAGGTTGGTTATTTTGCATTCAACTTTAAACTCTTTATTTAGTGAACTCAACAATGAAGTTTGCCAAGATCTACACTTTGTATGCTTCCTTATGTTAGTATTATATCCCAGGAGCATGAAGCTTCAAGGCATACTTCACCGTGTAACCTAAGGCATTAAGCTTGTGTAAAGCTTGCTTTACAGGTTGGTCAATTAATACTATAACTTGATGAGCTTAAAATAAGGTTGGAACTTCATGGTAGTAACTACAATAGTTGAAACAAACTTTTCCTACTTCATTTATCTTAACTCTAGCCCTTGTAAGACATGACTTACATAATAAACCTATCTATGCACTCATCCTTCTACTTGCACTAGCATAGAAGAAAGGGCTTAGTCACTTATAGACAAATACAAATAAAGTGTTTATCCTTCTAGAGGCTTAGACAAGATTGAAGGTTTTGTTAGAAATTCTTTCAAGGCTTTAAAAGACTTCTATCAATCCTCATTCCATTAGAACTTAAATGGATTTCTTAAAATTTTAAAAAACTCTACATATTTTTTTGCACTCTTTGAAACAAAACTGTTGAATGCTGCCACATGACCAGTTAGCCTTTGGACCTCCATTAATAGATTTTACTGACTCCATGTTTAATACGGTTTAAATCTTATCTGGATTAGCGTCGATTCCACATTGTGTCACCATGTAGCCTAAGAAATTCCTTGAGGATGCACCAAATGTGTACTTCTGGATTCAACTTCATGTTGTAACTCCTTAGGGTGTCAAAAGTCTCTTGGAGGTTGGTTATGTGGTCATCATTTATCTCACTTTTCACTCTCATATTTGTGACCAATCATTGATATGTGGCTTCTACATTCTTTAATCCAAATAACATCACCTTATAGCAATAAGTTCTGAAGTTTGCAATGAAGGAGGTGTGTACCTGATTGAATGGGTGCATTTTGATTTGAATATACCTGGAAAATGCATCTATAAAACTAATAAGGTGTATCTTAAGGTCGAGTCAACCATCCGATCTATTTAAGGTAGGGGAAACAATCCTTTAGGTACACTTTAATTAGATAAGTAAAGTTAATGTACATCATTCATTTTCCATTTGACTTCTTCACTAATATACAATTCGCAAGCCATGTAGGATATGGGTCTTCTCTAATAAAGCTTACCTTCAACAATTTTTGCATCTCTTCTTCTACTGTGGCTTGTCTCTCTAGAGTGAAATGTCTTTTCTTTGGGATTGAGGGAATAAAAGGATAATGAAAGTTTGTAAGTTAACTTTAGGATCTACGTAATGGGCAATTACAAGTTATTTTCAGCCTTTTGATTGTATACATGCAACGCAAATCTAATGTCTATTATTGAATTACAGTACTAAAGGTACACGTACGTTTTGATACGATTATAGAATAAACTCAAAACTTCCTTGATATGCCAAATAAAAGGTAAGTTGAATTTGATAAAAAATGTTATGACTTTATGAATAAGGTCAGAACAATTAGCTTGGATATGAGAAATGATGGACACTCTAAGATCACTATTCATGCTGAAATGGAGAGCTATATTAAAAGATCTCTTTAAAGAAGCATCATCCCTTCGCTTAATATACCCATCAAGGAGAGTTGGGGGCAAATTTATAGGGATATTTCCTTGTGACTTGGATCGACTTAAAATGAAGTACACTTGCTTATTTGCATTCAGCTCCTTCTACATCACATTTTTAACCCTTATAGTGTTGCTCTTAAGAATTGATTAGCTTAGGAAAGCTAGTGAGCTAAACATACATAAATGGTTAGGAGTAGTTTGAATTAAATAGGTTAGATTAACCTTAGTTAGCTAAGAGGAACTATATATAGCTCACCAAGACTCGGTCAGCCAATAAGAGTTCAAATTTGAACAAAAGGCATGAACAATTAGGATTATTGCAAGAATAATTACCCATTAGCAATCAAAATGCCCTCTACATCCCATAATATTAGGGAATAGTCTAAAATTCAAAAGTAGAGCACGCATATGTTTTGGAGGCAATAGTTACTGAGCATGGGAGAATCTATAACTGTAAAAAGATCTTGGAGTACTACTATAAGTTTCTTCTAGACACTCTTACACTACTCACTCTCTCTCACCTTTTTTTTATTCCTACAATTATCTTATTTAGGTATTAGAGTGGTTACGCCAGGGTCACCCTAACACCCCTCTTAACCTAATTTTCTTTCTTTTGCGGAATTCTTGCTTGACAAGTATCCAGAAATCTAGTAGAAGCAATTTTCAACATCAGCAAATTCAGTCAAAATTTTAACTTAAAAGATGAAAACCTCAACCATAACATAAATGTTTTCCTTCTTTCGCAAATTAAAACCTTCTAAATAACTAAATTAAACTCTAAAATTCAAAACCCTAAAAAAATTTCATGTCCTACAAAATTGCAATGCTAATCTCCTTCTTGCATTTGCTTCTATCTTTGCAATGGGGATCTTAGTCTTCAACTTGCATCTGCAAGTCTCCATTGAGCTAGGATTACTATGGCAAGACTTTGGTGAGTTAATAGAGTTTAAAATGAAACCTTTTGCATCGCAATCTCCTCATGAACAACCAAATTGATGAATTTTCTTCTCAATATTCATTAAGTTTTGATTCTTCTCCAACTTTTAATTTTTAGGGTTTGGATTTTTAGGTTAATGTTTGAGAGGTATAAGATAGATGAGAAATGGATTTATGATTAAAGTTTCAATTTTTCAGGCAGAGGATTTGATAAAAATCGTATTTGGGGTGAGGGTTTCGAACGTATACAAAGATTTGAGTTAGGATTTTGTTTTACTATAAGAGATGGACATTATGTTTTTTAATTGGGGAGATAGTTACTTTCATTCTTTAGTTGTCTTCTTATTTTAATTGCTTTTTCATTTCTTTATTTATTTTACCTAATTTAGTTTCTTTATATTATTTTAACAATAGATAATATAGACATGAATGCAAGCAGATTGGAAATAAAAAAAAGTCTGATTAGAAAAAAATTAAAGAAATGTTTGTATGGCCCAATCATTGGCTAATATTGTTTATTAAATCAATAATGTAACGAGGAGATAACCAGTTTCAATTACAATAGGATAAGTTTAAAATTAAAGTGTACAAGTTGGGATGTGCTGTACCATATTAACTCAACTTACTCCAAAAGATTTAGGAGAAAAAACATTTTTACAAAATCACAAGGGACAGTTCCCTCTACGTAACAATAAAACCCGGCCATGGCTTAGCCAAAACTTTGATAATTACATCATATAAATTGTCCTACCGTAATTACGATTTCAAAACAAGAGTAGACGTTTGTTAACTTTCAAAATTAGAAACAAAAACAGTTCCATCATCCCATTCCCACCAATAATTAGGACGCAATCTATCTACCAATATTATCTTATTTGTACTTCACTTTTTCTCTTTAATCCATGCCATAACATACCATTGCATTTATTTTAATTTTTACTCTCTCTCGCGTTCCTTTTCTCGCTCCCGTCTCTCTCTCTCTTGATGGTCGATCTCCATCTCCGTATAAAAATTCCTTGCGAAAATTAGGGTTTTGCTTTCAGTTCTTTTCCTCAGATCGGATTCCACGTTCGAAAACGCAGATCTCAGTTCCTTTATATTGCTTCTCATTTACTCAATCCCGTAAGCATATCGTATTTATTTATTGCTAACGGCGAGTTCGTGTTTGTGTGTGTGTGTGTGTTTTTTGGATTGTTTTCATCAATCGTGTTTGGATTGCAGGATTTGGTTAGTTGTCCACAGTCGGAGGAATTTCGGTTTATGTTCATCTTCTGCTTCGAACCTGAATTCTCTCCTTATTGTAAGTTGTCCGATTCGACATAGAGGATTTATTTCTTAACCGAAAATGCATGCGTGTGGAATTTGAATAGTTGAGTTTGAGCCATAAATGTTGAACTTGGAGTTTCAATCTCTGTTTTAATTGAGCTATTTGCGTTTCAATTGAGGATTTTCTTGTTTATCCAAATGTATGTGCAGGATATATGTTTTTGGGACTTGAATTGTTGAGTTTGAATTTTGAATGTTGAAGTTGGAGTTTCCTGTTTGCTGGAATAAAATTTGATTCCAGATAGTGGATTTAGTTTTATGTTGAAATGAATGGGCGGATAGATGTTAATGGGATGGGAATCATTGAGATTGAGTTATGGATATTGAATTTGTTCAAAGTGATTCTGCTCGTTATTGAGGATATAGTTATTTTTGGAAATGCTTATGCTGGTATGTTTGTGGAAGCTTGAGTGGTGAAGAGTTCCTCTTTATTGGGCAGTGATTTGGTTTGAGATTCAGGATTGCGTGATTTAGAAAATGCATCATAGGTCTTCATGGAACTGAATTGTTGAGTTCACATTATGAATGTTGAATTTGGATTGTCTCTTTTCCATGTATTGCTCTTTGGAAGTTCTTGTTTTTAGGAGGAAGGATTTATTCAATTCAAAAATGCTGGTGTAGTTCTAAGCATTGAGTTCTTGTTGAATTAAATTGTTTGAAGTATCAGTGATAAACATTGATCAAGAAATTTTTCCTTATCAATGTTGGTTGTTATGTTCCAAATGATCACACTAAGTATTTTTATGTAATTTGATTTAACAACGATTCATTAATGATATTTGAAGTTGTTGTGGTGGGTTCTGTACAGTTTATCACTTTGTTTAATTTTTTATGCAGAGAGTTGATAACAGGTTAGCAAAATTGGCTCCACAACGGCGATCACAGCGCCACATGGGTGGCCAGATGCAGCAGAGCAATGCTGCAGCAACTGCAACTGCTCTGTATGATGGACCCTTGCACAATGCAGGCTCGGCAAGTGACACTGGTGATGCAGTCATGGCTCGGTGGCTGCAATCAGCAGGCTTGCAGCATCTGGCCTCTCCCTTGGCATCCACTGGTATTGATCAACGCCTACCTCACAATATGCCCTTTCAGGTATTTCTTGTTTGCTTACCTTGTAAAATTTTTGACCCATTTTAGCCTATTCTAGTCTATATTTGGAGTTCCCTACCATTGTTCAATGCTTTGTACATATGAGACCATCAATTATAGCTGGTGAAACTCAATTTGAATGTGTAAATCAGAGGACTTTATTATGAAGCTATACATCATTCCTCCTGAGTTTGAGGGTGCTTTTAACTTGTTTTGATGAGTAAAATGGATATTAACTGTTAGAGGAAAGCTGCTCAAGTGATTAGAGATACATGAACAGAAAATAAAATGGGAATAAATTGAGAGTGCTGATAAAAATTATGTGGATAATCTTATCCAATGTATGACAATTTGTATTGTATCACTTAAGCTGTTCTTGTAAATTGTGTATTAAAGGGATATGGGGCACAATCTGCAGAGGAGAAGCAGAGGCTGTTCAAATTAATGAGAAACATGAATTTCATTGGTGAATCTGGTTCTGAGTCATTTATACCTACTTCCCAGACCTTTGGACTGCTTGGTGCATCGGAGGGCTTTTATTCTCCGGAGTTTCGAGGTGACTTTGGGGCGGGTCTCTTGGATCTTCATGCCATGGATGATACAGAGCTTCTGTCTGAGGTATAAATTCTATTATTTGCTACATCAGTCAAACTGGATACTTTTCATGTATCGCAAGTAAAATGATGCAACTTATGAATGTGGTTTGGCCATTAGCACATCTATGATTCATTGGTGTTGTAGGCTTTAGGAAGTATATCAAGTGTTTAGTCTTGTTTATCCCTGTTTGTATGCAATCATTATCTTCTTTATTGTAATTGAAAATTTCGTGTTTTAGTATGATTATCTAAATTTTATCGTTAGCATATTCATTTTTTGACTCTTCTTTCAGCATGTGATTGATGAACCCTTTGAGCCATCACCTTTCACAGCAAATGAGTCCAGAGCTTTTGACAATGATTTCAGTCCAACAAATGATAGGCAACAAAGAGGATGGCCGGATGCTGATGCATCTGTTTCTTTCCTAAATGAAAAGGAGAACAGCACAAAGGAAAATAATGTGGCTAAGATAAAAGTTGTGGTACGTTATTTTGCTTGTAGAATGAATCTTCTCTTTGTTGTAATTTGTTCTTCCCCGTCACCACCCCCCACACCCCCCCACCCAGGTTTTTGATGTACCTTTGCCTTTGCTTGGTTTTGCACATCTTTTTTGAAAAATACTGAAATGACAAGGAGTATGTTTTTCCCCAAATATAGTTGCTAACTTGAAAGTACATGTCTAACATTGCTCGCTCTAATTTATATGTTATAAAGTTTCAAACTGTGAATTGCTTTTTTTGACTGAAAATTGAGATAATTCATTTTCTAACATTAACTGCATGTTCTCTTTGGGGGAATAGCTATTTCATTTTCCCTTTATTTTATGACAAATGGCTGTTCAAATATTTTGTATTTTGGATAACAAATAGCCATTCCGTATGAATTGCAATTGCACAAAATATTGAATTAACAGTTCATACCCTACCCTCTTGAATTGCTATTCAATAGTCTATTCCTTATTATTCACACAAGTGCCCCTGTTGTTGAAGACATCATTTGTTTGAACCACCGGCAGCCCCACCACCATTGGTGATGCCCATTATCTCCTGTACCTTCATCACCGGCAAACTCAACTAACTTCAACAGCTCCCCCCCTCTCTCCCTCCTCTCTCTTCCTCTCTCAACAACCTCCAATGACAGATTCTAGATCATGAAGACAATGTGATGATGAGGCCTTCAAAGTTAATCCTGTAGAGAAAGCTTGTAATTTCAAATCCGGACATCTCCTATTTTTAGTTGCTTGTTTCATCTGTGTTTTTGCCATCTGATAATTTATCTCCTTTATTCGTTTCTTGATGGTTTCAGAGCTCCTTTATTCAACTCTGCAATTTCCTTTTTCAGATTTGCTTTTATTTGCAATTTGCATTTCAGATCTGCACTTTCAAGACTTAATCATTTGATGGTTTTTTCTTCATTTCCCTCATTTATTCATTCTTGATTGTTTTATTTGAGCATTATTGGTGATTAATTTGCTTCAAGTTTGAATTTTTTCTCTGAATCTGGTGCAAGTTTTCTAGATTTGAAGTTTAAACATATATGGTGGCTGGAGGTAGAAGAAGAAGTGAGTGTTTCTAGGTTATTGAATAAATAAGGGGTATAATGAGCATTTTGACTCCATTACACTATTCTTAATGTAATTTTCATGTCCACTAAACAATGTAATAGACGTGCAATATCTATGACAGTTCTTTTTTTTTTTTTTTTTCCCTCCCCCCTATTGAATTGTGTTTCAATCCCTTCTTATTCCATATGGCCATAAATCATTTTTTGCTTCTGTGGAATTAAAGATTTGAGTGTTTGATTTAATTGCAAAATTTCAAAATATCATTTTTCCTTGTCTTATGTGCTGTTGTGATATTTATTAGTCTTTGCTCTTCTTGAATTTTGCAAAAACTGCAGTGGAAGTGTCAGTTTGCATTTAGTGCAGTCTTCATCCCTGGCAGTCGTTGAATTAAAAATTTCTTCATTAGAGGTGTTAAACTTCTAATTAATATGCTTACCAATGTGAAGGTACGCAAAAGACCTTTGAACAAGAAGGAGGTTGCACGGAAGGAGGATGACATAGTGTCTGTTGATAACAATGTTTATTTAACTGTCCATGAGCCTAAGCTAAAGGTTTGCATATTCTCTATCTCAACTGAAAGTAGCCCTTTTTTCTCTCAAGGAAGTTTAGTACTTAATTCCTCGTTTAATTCTGAAGGTGGACTTGACTGCATATATTGAGAAGCATGAATTCTGCTTTGATGCTGTTCTGGATGAGCATGTGACCAATGATGAGGTAATCTTTACTAGTTCATTTATCACTCCTGCTTGATGATGCATCTGTTGATTGTATGTTTGTGGCTTATCAATTTTTGTTTGGATTCAAACAGTGTTTGACTCGAATCCTCAGGCCTTTTCTTGAATGAGACACTCTCCATATGCATCAATTTTTTGTGCCTCTAAATAGATACTAATTTATCACATGTTTTCCTTGCAGGTATATCGAGCCACTGTAGAGCCAATTATCCCCACAATATTCCAGCGAACTAAAGCAACTTGTTTTGCTTATGGTCAGACAGGTATGTTGGAGGTAGTGATGGATCACAGTGGGAGGATTCTTCTTTTGATGTTCAGCGTATCACTTTCATATAGTTTAAATGTCTGGGGAAGTAATATACTATTGAATTAGAGCTAGGTTCTTGATCTGAATTTTATTATCCTATATTGGTTTCTGTTTTGTAGCTTCTTCTTGATTTGATAGTTATTGCATGGACCCTGCATAGTTTGTTTTGCACATAGGTCCATGGGAAAGGTTCCCACGTGTAGAGATTTCAGAAAATTTTCATTCATCTTGTTGGTTTTCGGTTCCTAACATTTTAGCAACTGACAAATCTTTTGGATGAGATATGACTAACAAAGAAATCTGCGGGGCTAGTCTATGAGTGGTAGTGGGGATATAAATAGGCTTGATAGAGCAATGCGTGAGGGAACCTGTATTGTTGTAGCACATGTGTGGTTGTTTGACTTTTGAAGCTGTCCCATTATTCTCACTTAGGTAGTGGAAAGACATACACAATGCAGCCATTGCCCCTGAGAGCTGCAGAAGACATGCTCAGATTGTTGCGTCAACCTGTTTATCTTGATCAGAGATACAAACTCTGGCTCAGCTATTTTGAAATTTATGGAGGAAAGCTATTTGATCTCCTCAGTGACCGAAAGTAAGTGAATCCATTCATTTTGTTCCTTTTCTATTGCTTTACAAGTTATTGGAACCTATGTTTCTCAGGCTTGCTTTGTATCTTTATTCTTGGTAGCTAGAACTGACTGCTGGATGGATGTTGGACTTAACATAATGAAGGATAACACTGAAAATATTCTTTCCTCTAGGCAGTTATAAAATTGCAAATTGATATACCAATTATCAAGTATGTAGTTGACTTGTGGGATACACTGCATCAACCTGGGCACATTAGCATATCACATCAATACATCCTCCTATTCCCATTCCTATCCTGTCTAACTTTGCTGATTCGCCCCTTTTTAAACCCTCTTGTTCAATGTGGAAACAGCTATTCCTATTCTATCTTCGGTTGACCTCTTCTTTAAAGGAAGAAATAGGGATGGTTCTAAGTCTCTAAAATTATGCATTAATGGTGTTTTCCTATCTCCTTGTTTGACTTGCCTTTCTTACGCATCATAAAGCTCAATCTGTTTTTTGAGAGTTGCTTCTGTTTTTTTTTTTTTTTTTTTTTTTTTTGGGTAAGATGAGAAATATTCACTCATAATTAATTTGTACATGGGAAGTGTACAAAAAGAGTACACAAGGTATCTATAAAATCAAGCTAAGTATCTAAGACAACAAAAGGATACTGAGCTCGCTTAAATGGCTATAAAAAGTGCTAAAGTGCTCATCAATTACAACAATAAAAAGATACTACTCTATTAAGCTTTTCAATAGGAGTTGCTATATTTTCTGTTCTTCTTTTGTTCCTTTCTTTCCAAACATGATAGGATCTAGCTGCAAAAGCCCTCTTTTGTATTGGTTTGAGACTTTTCAAATTTTCTAGTTTCAAAAAATTTACAAGGGATCCTGCTTTGGAGGCCTTGGCTTGTCTCCACTTACACATTTTCTATGTTCATCCATAGCTGCTTAGTGTAATGGCAGCCAAAAAACAGATGATCATGGGACTCTTCTGTTCTTGGACACAACCAAACATCTATTCACCTCAACCATTCCCCATGCAGCCAGTTTATCTAAAGTCAGTAGTCTTCCCCTACTGCCATCCAAAGGATGCAAGATTGCCTTGGGAGGATTTCTCTTTGCCACACTAGAGAGAACCAATCAACTTTAGGCTTCTTCTTGTGCATTCGGCTTTAATGATCTGATGGAGTTTATGACAGTTAGCCATTTCTCTCCATTAGGCCAAACCCATTCATTTACTTTGATGAAGTTCTGCAGCAATACTTCTTTATGACTACCTAGGGTCATGCTAGCGTGTGTGCTCATCCAATCTATTAAGGGGCCTTGCCCATGCCAATGATCATACCAAAAAGAGAAGAGCTTACCATTTCCTACTTTCCACTTGAGTTGTTTCACCAATGGTCTGGATTGAAGAATTTTTCTCCAAGCCCATGATGCATCTCCAGGGATGTTTGCACTCAAGAAGCTTCTCCCCCTCAATTCTTCCTTTACCCATCTTGGCTGGAGGGTAGATTCTTCATTCATGCAAAGCGTCCGTATATGTTTTAATCATGCCAGTCTATTCCAAAGCTTGATGTTGATGACTCCTAGACCTCCCTCTTCCTTAGGTTAACAAATATCCTTCCATTTGACTCAATGCAATTGAGAACTTTGCTTGGTAGGATGAAGATTGTATACCGATAAACCTGGAGAGAGAATAAGACACTTAATGAGTTGTAAGCGACTTACATAAGAGAGTGACTTAGTTGTCTAGTGATTGATTCTAGCTGTGAACTTTTCCACTAACGTCAAACAGTCATTTTTTAATAAGCTTACGGATGATAGTGGAACTCCTAAGTATTTGACTGGGAGAGTACCCAATTCAAAGGCCAATAAAATTATAATCTGTCTCCTCAAACATTCACTTTGCTTATAAAGATGTGGCTTTTTTGTGGATTTGCACTCAACCTTTATAGGTTATGGAAGTCATGCAATCCCTCCTTTATGAGTTCCATGGTGCAAAGGTCACCTTTTGCAAAAATCATAACATTATTCGCAAAACACAAATGGTTCAACCTTTCTTTTTTATATCTCCAGTGAAATCTGAAATCCTGATGTTCACCTTTTTCCCGCATGATGGCCGTAAAAACTTCCATTACTAAAACAAAAATATATGGAGAAAGGGGGTCTCCCTGTCTCAATCCCTTAGAGGCTGGAAAATACCGACAAGCTCACCATTAATGCTTTAATGTTGCTAATAGACATTCTCTAGATCCATATATGTACAGGAAATGGTAATAGGATCCTGTAATTGTCACTTTAAGAATGGCCAGGCAATAATGGCCTTCATCTCTCTGGTCACTTATAATTATCTCCTTGGTGATGTATATGCATAGGTACATTAATTGTCTCAACCATAAATCTTCATTAACTTTCTGGTGCCTTTTGGTTTCAAATCTGCGATTCATAGTCTTGACACAATATGGTAAAGCTTTTTTGCCTTGCCTGGATACCTCAGTTTTCATCCACTCTACTCATTTTTTCAAATGTAAAATTGAGCATATGATTTTCCTTTTCTTTGGGTATATGGGATGATATGTGTATGGTGAGCATTCTTTACTCTTGTTTTTATTTTGTATTTTGCTTGTCCAATGAGTTAATGCTTCAACTGTATTCTGTTCATTATCCATTTGCAGGAAACTTTGTATGAGGGAGGATGGGCGCCAACAAGTTTGCATTGTTGGGCTGCAAGAATTTGAAGTTTCAGATGTACAAATAGTCAAAGAATATATTGAAAGAGGAAATGCTGCAAGGAGTACAGGTTCAACTGGTGCCAACGAGGAGTCTTCAAGGTCACATGCTATTTTACAACTTGTGGTAAAGAGGCACATTGAGGTAAAAGAGACAAAGAGAAACAATGATGGAAATGACACTAGACCTGGGAAGGTTGTCGGAAAGATTTCTTTTATTGATCTTGCTGGTAGCGAAAGAGGTGCAGATACCACGGATAATGATCGTCAAACCAGGTAATGCCTTCTTAAATGCCTTTTTGATAATTTGATGGGTGGATTTCATTAATTCCCCCGCTGATGTCCTCTTTGTTTACCCAAATGCATTTTTTAACTAAACTTCTCATTTGATACATGCTCTTTTTTCTCCAAAGCGGATGTAAGGGAACAGACAATTCATGATTTTTACCTTAAAAAAAGAATTATTTGATTACTTTCCCCTCTTATTTTGTGCAGTGCTGTGCATTTCTTACTGCTTGGCAATTGAATCTTGTGGGGTTTCAAATGAGATTACAATTTGTAATGCAGGATTGAAGGTGCAGAAATTAACAAGAGTCTGTTGGCTCTCAAAGAGTGCATCCGTGCTTTGGATAATGACCAGTTTCACATTCCCTTTCGGGGAAGCAAACTTACTGAAGTGCTTCGGGACTCATTTGTTGGTAATTCAAGGACTGTCATGATCTCTTGCATTTCTCCAAATGCTGGTTCCTGTGAACATACCCTTAACACTCTGAGATATGCAGATCGGTATGGTGTTCGGTCTTTTAAAAATATGCACCTTGGTGGTTTGTTTTTGTTTTTTTTTTTGTATGTCGACTGAAGTGGATGAACTTTTGCCATGAACAGTGTCAAAAGTCTGTCAAAAAGTGGAAATGCAAGAAAGGATCAAGTAGCGAATTCACAGCCTAGCAACAAGGATTCTTCCTCAGTGTCTATGTTGCCAACATTAGGTAATGGGGAAGATTCATCTGAGATAAATAAAGAGGTGAAAGCAGTTGATTCAAGCAGGAGATTGACAGGAAAGGAAAATTTGGCTTTCAATTCTACCGTTGATTATGAGCCACCATCATCTTTTTCAACCACATATCCCTCTAATGGGAGGGAGGGAAATGTTTCTGCCACTTCCACTACAATGGATAAGGAGAGATCTGAGATTAACAATTGTGGAGGTCCTTCAAGTCAAAGAAGCAACTCCTCTTATTCTCAAAACATGATTGATGCACAAGAGAAGGTGCAAAAAGTTTCACATCATCGGAAGAAAGGGTCTAGAGATGAGAAAGAAGAGAAGTTGGGAAATTGGATGAAGAAAGATGGTGGAGCTGATCCTTCCACGTCTAATATTCAGCAGCAGAGTTTTTTGAATTATAACCGAAGTTCTGGATCAAAAAGATATGAAGTGGAGCTTATGGATGCAAACATTAACGAAATCCTTGAGGTTTGATGTTTACAAGACTTTCTGTTTTGAGTTGTGCTGATGACCAATTTTTTAGGTGGTTTCTCTCTCTTCTGATTAACCTTGCATTTGCTTTGTAGGAAGAAGAGGCCTTGATTGCAGCTCATAGAAGAGAAATTGAAGATACGATGGAAATCGTCCGTGAAGTACGTGTGAAGCTAACTGTAAGCATTTTTTTCTCTCCTTGCACTCAGTGAACAATGAAGGTATTGCTCATTTTTGGTTCCAGGAAATGAAGCTACTGGCAGAAGTAGATCAACCGGGCAGCCAAATTGACAGCTATGTTACCCAGTTGAGCTTTGTGCTTTCACGCAAGGCAGCATGTTTTGTAAGTCTTCAAGCTCGGCTTGCCCGGTTCCAGCACCGACTGAAAGAGCAGGAAATACTTGGTCAAAAACGAGTACCCCGTTAGGATGGCTACTGCAGTAAATTCTTCCAGCAGTGAAAAATTATCCATATTGTGATTTCTTCTCCCTATCCATTACTCTGATTTTTGTGCAATTAACACCTCAGCTATCTGTTTCAAGGAGTTCTAACAAATTATGAAGTCCCTTATTTTTCTTGTATTTCTTATGCAGGTAGAAATGAAGGTATATTTTGAAGTTGCTCCTTCAAGGACCTGTTGAAGCTAATTAATGGATAGTGCTGCTGTTGTCCAGGCTTGCAGTTATTAACAGCTCCTTTAATAACTGCAACTCGTTGGTAAGATGCCATCAGAATTCAGATGTACCAGTTGGATGTCTTGTGTTCTGGCTGATTGTGGTTGGTCTGATGGGGACTTGGGCTTCTATTTGTGTGTATTAAAATCAATATGGAAAGATACTGTATAACCCCATTGCTTGCAAAATGAAAGAAAATCAGGAACATACATTGATTGTTTCAACTTTTCGATGGTAAAAGCTTCTACTGTCCATTCTCTTGCATCATATTTTTTATATTTTTATACGTAAAGAAAAAGAATTTGTTAACATCATTTTAATTTTTCCACATCGGTGCTGATGTGCAATTCTCAAAATTATAATAACTTGTATATGTGCAGTGTGATTTGCGTCTTGTGTTGCCTACCTACTGTAATTATAGAATATTCTGTGCTTAGAATTACTCAACTAGAGCCGAATGCTAGTGTCGTTTTATTTTTGGTGAAATTCCCGGGTAAATCAAGTCTCTAAAAATTGTTTCTATATCTTAAAGATATTCTTTCTTTTCATTTCTGCATGATTAACATTCGAACATAATTTAGTTGCTTCTTTGTTTTGGAGGCATTTCTAGCTGTGGTAATCGAAGTTATTTCCAGGCATTTTCATGTACATTGTTGGCCTGTATCAAGCACAATGACTTGTCTTGCATTTTTTAGCTTCTTAATGGAGCAAGCTAATTTTGGACGTTTTGTTTGAAGAGGAATCAGGGGATTCAACTTGGGGTTATTTATGTAATTCTGCAGATTATAATGACTATTCTGAATAAATTTCATTTCCTTTTATATGGTTGTATTTGAGTGAAAAGAAAAAGAATGGAGAAAGAGCAAACTTTGTTGAATTTTATGAACTTGGATTACGTAGGATCAGAGAAACTGGGAAAGGCGAAGCTACTGGCATTGGCATTGACCCCAGACGTAGGTGCCTTTCTCGTATTTCTGTTGGAACTCATTTGTTCCTGAGTTCGTTATTTGAGGATTTAGGGACCGTTAATTTCTTGTGGAATAGAAAGCGGGATTTTTTTTTTTTCCTTCCCTTCCTATCTCAAAGAGTACATGCTCGTTATCTGATTGCAAGGAGTCAATGGATCAAGCATATTTGTTTGCCAGATCATACCTTGATATTTGGAACTCATACCTGTATGAATAGTAACTTTAGGAGTTGTCCGTCTTCCATCCGATGCAATCCAATCCTGTCCAATATGTAGAGTATTATAATTTCAAGCATCTGTACTAGTGTAGGAGGTTGCATAATATTTTATAGGTTAATTTAAGTTGTGTCTGCCTTTTCTCGTTTCTATTTTTTTTTAATCTAAATTATTTTCTCAGAGAGCACTTGAAGTGGTATGGTATCTCTATAATTGTTTTTGCATATTTTCAAAGCGAAAAAAGTTGCACTGTTGGACTCTTTAATTTCTATTGATCTTTTAGAATAGTCCTTTCATTATCATTAATTATAAAGTTAATAACCGAAAACACTTTTTCCTACATTGCTACGAAAAATTATATTTTTAGTATTCTAAGTAGAGATGAGCGAGTATATAAAGGGTAAGGTATGGGCCTTGTTTTACCTTAATTTACAAGGTAAATATTCCCAAATTTTGAAATCAATGCCTACCTTGTAGCATTTTAAAACTTGTAAATTTTGTATTTCTTCCTATACATTTTAAATTTATATGATATGAAAAAAAGTAATTTATAATTGAGATTACAAATTCTTTGTATATATAACCTATGGAGCTTGTAGGAAAAATTTGTGAAATTAAAAGAATTTTTTTTCCTTATCTTTGTTATTTCAAGTTTATGTGATTTTATAACTTAACAAAAAATAACAATAGGAAAAAAAATGGGAAACGTATAGTAGGAGGAAAATAGGGATGAATGAGGTTAAGAATGGAAAAGTAAAGTGAGAGAAATGGCATTATGTGTGTCCATTTGGAGTTAATAACTTATGAGTTTAAGCTCATTTTTTCCTTGAAAAAGTAGAAAACGTAAAGTAAGAGGAAAATAGGGATGAATAGGAGAAAGAACGGAAAATGTAAAGAGGTGATATTAGGTTTATCCATTTAGAGTTAATAACTTATGAGTTTAGGCTCCTTTATTCCTTTTTACTAAAATATCAATTAGTTGAAAAGTCTCGTATAAGTTCCAAGATTGATACTATAATTTTTACTATAATATTATTTTTATTATATTTATAATTTTTTATAGGATTGATACAAGATATCCTAAAATCCATATCTTTTATATGTCAAGGTACAAGTCTCAAGGTAGTTAGAGGGTAAGAAAATCTTGTACTTGTCTCCAACATAAGCAGGTTTTGAAATATTTCTACCTAGAAACCTACCCTATGACCTTTGTTACTAACATAAAACTTGTTTGATCATGTAAAGTACAAGTAGGTGCCTAGTACAATTGGTTATCTACTTACTCATATTTCTAAGTCATATATTCTTTTATTTGAGCAGTCAATATTTTTTTTTTCATACATGAATCTCAATTTTTTTAAGGTATGAAAATAGGATCCATTGTAGTAAATCTTCCATTCATTCTTAACACAATAATTTCTCATCAATTCATAGTAATTAATTTAATAAAGTCATAATAAATATATTTGATTGTATAATATAATAATGAACAATATTAAATACATATGATAACATAATATGATTAATTTAATAAAATAATAATAAATGTATTTAATAACATAATATAATTAAAAAATATTTAATTCATTTAGTTATATAATATAATTAAAAATACTAAAAGTATGAAAAATTAGCAAAAAACAAGAAAAATGCTATAAAAAAGTGCAAACCTTAGTTACTTAGGTTGGTTGCCCTAAGGCTAACAAAAAGGTAATATATAAAGGTAATATGTGTCAAAGATTGATGGAGAATTTAGTACAATTCATAGTAGTTCTATTTTTATAAAAATTACATTGAAGATACAAAAAATTACATTGAAGATACAAATAGACAGTAAAGAAAAAGGGGAAAATACTCTCAATATTTACTTTTCTTTTTAAGCACTTAAGGTTTTTTTTCTTTTCTCTTCTATTTGAGGCTCAATGTTTCAAAAGTCTTACAAAAATAGAAATTCTACCAAATATGCTAAATTCTTTGCTTGTTTATAATATGTGTATCTTCAAAATCAATCCGCAATAATTAATTTAATAAATTGAAGATATCAAATATATTTATTTACTTAATATGGAAAAAAATAAATTAAATAATATTGTAAAAATATTACAAATTTAATAAAAAATTGAAGTAAGAAAAAATGGGTTAAGAGAAACTTTACAAACCCTCGTTGTTTATTGTAATTCTTTACTCCATTGTGATATCACTTGTAGGACAAAAAAAAAATGCTACAAAGGGTGTCAAAAGGTGCTTTGGCATGGCCACTTTAGTGCCTATGTCAGCAACTTGATAAGGAGTTAAAACCTTAGAGGAGCAAAGAGAGAGAGAGAGAAGTGGGTGGAGGGGGGGTCCTTTCACTCGAGGGCCTCTCTCTTTTTAATAGGAGATGGGGCTAATCTATCTTTGGATCAGGCTATTGGAAGTTTAGCCTAAGTTATGGGCCATTTGTTTTAAAGGCATAGTCAACACTTGCCCTCTAACCCCAAACCTAACTCTCTTTGGTGATGGGTTCGGCAAAAAGAGTAAGTGCACAGATAGGCCATAAGCCTTTAAGCTAAGCTATTGCCAAATGAAGGTGAGCTAAGGTTATAGGAAGATCTTCTTATTGGTGCTTCTAGCCTTATCAATGATTTGGTGAACTGAAGCTTTGATATAGGCAAAGTAGTAAGGTAGGCAGAATGCTTAAGTCGGATATGATTTGTGCTGAGTGGATTATAGAAGTAAGCAGGTCATCTAAGTTAGATATAACTAGTGCTTAGTGAGCAGCGAAGCGCCAACTACCTAGGTAGGTAAAGTTGAATTTTTGGATTGGATGAGGCTAAGTCTTGGTTAATTTTGATAAGGTGAGTCTATGGACCTAGAGAGGTTGACTTCGTTGTAAAGGACTTGTAAAAGTCAAATCCAAAGTTAGCGACTATAGATGGCCAGTTCACTGTAAAGGGCTTGAAAAGGACTAGTTGGACTTTATGACCTTAAGAGATAGCATCTATTATGAAGGCTTAAAGAGGTTGGGTTCTTGAAAAGGTAAGTGCTTGAAGTGACAAGGGCCTAAAGAGGCCGAGGCTTGGGTGAACTTTGTGACCTTAGAGATCATGTCCATTGTGACTATAATAGATGTACCCATTATGAGGTCTTAAAGAGGCCAGTATGTAGGGGGAGTCTCTTAACATATGGACTTATGTCCTGTCGATGAGATTACTTTATGTGGTTCGATTGTTGGTGTTCCACTAGAAGATGCCTGAAAAGCTGTGAAAGGGAGTTTCTTAGATATTTTTATTTACTAATTGTATGAGAGAAGAGGCTTAGGATAGATACCTCTATCTCGTTGTCCTATGAAGACCTAGAAGGGACCCAAACACCCTAATAAGATATTGTAGTGACTAATGATCTCGAACTTTGATGTTAAAATGATGATGATAGATATTGGAAGCTCTACTAATATCCTCTTCAATCATCTATGGCCAAATGAAGGTGAAGCTACTTACTACAACTTGATAAGCGTTAACAAGCAAATCAGTTCAACTAAAGGGAATCATCACTCTTGACATGGAGCTCAGCAACGAGACTATGTAACCTACCAACTTGTCAAATTGGTTGTAAATGACTACTAGTCCCCCTTCAATAGGGAGACCTACCTTTACAGCCTTCAAGACGATTACGTCTTCCTTGCATTTATATGCCAAATTTCTTATAACCATTAAGGTAGGTGTTCACTAATGCAAACAACAGTGATCCCGAGCTTTATATTTAAAAGCAATAAAAAGAAATGAAACCTTCACTATTGAGAGTGCGTCAGAAGGAAAGGTTGGCAAGGAGGGTAAGCTTGACAAAGAAATCAAGGAAATCTAACTTGTAGACAAACCTAACTAGACTATACAGATAGGTATTATCGTGTTCGCATGAACTCAAACAACAACTCATCGATTTCTTATGGGCCAATAAGGACATGGTCACTTAGTCACTTGTAGACCTATCGGGCATCTCCTCGGACATTGCTAAGTACAGCTTCAACATAGACTAGAATGCTAAGCCTTTCAAATAGAAGAAGAGGTACTTTGCCATTGAGCAACAGGTCATAATTGAGGAAGAAGTACATAAACTACTTAAAGCTAGCTTCATAAGGGAAGAAAAGTATCCCACTTAGCTAGCTAATGTCATGTTGGTTAAAAAACTTAACAGTAAATGATGAATGCGTGTTGATTATATTGACTTGAATAATTTTTACCCAAAGGATTGCTTCCCTTTCTTATGTATCAACCAACTAATTGACTAACCTTTAGGCACGCACTTTTAAGCTTCATGGATGTCTTATTGGGTTATAACCAAATTAAAATGGAGCCAAAAGACAAAGTGCAAATGCTGATCATCATCGACTTCGATACCTATTGTTACAAGGTTATAACCTTCAACCTTAAGAACACAGGGGTAACCTACAAGAGAATGGCAACAGAAATGTTCAAGCCTTAACTTAGCTAAAATAGGGAGGTATACATAGATAATATGATCGTAAAGAACGAAAAAGCTAATAATCACCTAAAGATCCATAAAAGACATTTAATCAAATGAGATACCACAACATGAAAGTCAATCCCTAAAAGTATTCTCTTTGGCACAAACTCTAGAAAATTCCTTAGTGATCATTATGATGATTACCCAAACCAAACCAAGCTATCCTTGACATGAAGCCTCTATTAAACGTCAATGAAGTTTAAAAACTCAGGGTAGAGTTGTAGTTTTAAGCACATTCATGTCCAAAAGTGTGGACAAATGTATCGAATTCTTTAATATCTTGAAGAACCCTGAGGACTTCTAATTGACCTACTAATTCTAAATGGCCTTCAATGGGCTCTAGTCATTCTTGACCTCCTTACTAGTGCATTTTAAGCCTATCTTAAGTGAAGATCTCTATTTGATAAGAATAAAGGCCTTTTAATTTGTTCCTAAGCTCAAGGATTGGCTACCTTAGTTCACCAAACTCTTTATTAACAGTTCATAGACAACGAGGCAAGATCCTGAAGATCCACCAAACTAGGTATTAGAGCTCATATCCTTATTATACTATCTTTTAAGTGAAGGAAGACTTCCCTCAAGATGACCAAAGCAGCTTGGCAAGTCATACCAATAGCTTAATTAAGGTTTTCTTAGGTTGTTCATAAAAGAGCTCAAGATGATTACCCAAACCTAACTAAGTGCTCGTTCAGACAGAAATCATTACTTTGTATGAGAATCATGCCCACTCACTTAACGAAATGCATCCTTCACTTTTTTGAGACAATGTACTATGTTACAAGTGCTTTGTTTGCCATTTTTGACATTGTAAACATTTTTTGTACTAATTTTAGCTTAGAATCTTTTTGGTAATCATGCACTAACCTAGGAGTTTCTTAAATGAACTAATGAATATTTTGCATTTTTGTCTTCGTCATTCCTTTGTCTTGAGTTCGCTTGAGCCTCCTTGAGTTCAAACAACTCTTACCTATTCCCTTAGTAAGGAATATAGGTGACCTTAGGATCTAGCTTGTGCATCATATCAAGCTTAGTCCTAAGTTCATGTGAGCTTGAGTGGTGCATAATATCTACTTAAGTTGTGCATAGGCCCTTACTTAGCCTTCAACTTTCATTTACTTTTTAGATTGTCTTGAGGTTTGAATCTACCCTTGGTTTGTGTGATTGCTTAGACTCTTGTATTCATCAACGGTTCGACATATCATCTTGGTATTAGAGCCTTAGCAATGATAAGGTTATTGTTGAAATTGTTGTTGCTAGTTATTAGGTTGTATCAAAGTGTAGTATAGTTGTTGGAAGCATTATGGAATTTCTAGAGTCTAGTTACTTGTATTTCAAGTGCATGTTGTTGTTTTGTGAGTTAGTAAGTTACTGGAGTAGTTGCTATCTTAAGGGTTTGAGGAGTTATTTTGGATATTGTCCAAAGTAGTCATTTGAAGGTGCTTGAGTCATGGTTGTTGTTATTACCATGCTTAGGCAGTGAGCTTGTAAAGATATTGGGAAGGTTGAGGTTGCATTGTTGTAGGTTTCGATTATAGTTGTTTTAACTTACTAAAGATTTCATTTTAGGAGTTTTCTAAGGTTAATAGAAAAACAATAGACTATAGAGTGAATGATGTAATTGGTGAGGATAGTGGTGTTCCCTACTATAGATGGTAGATTTGTATTACCCTGAGACACATAGATGAGAAAAAATTGACGAACTTGCCCCTATGATCATTGAGCTAACTCGAGCTATGAATCGATTAGTTGCTTCTTGACTTGTAGAAGATAACTGAATGGATGTTCAAGTTGTTCCCTCATAATGAGGAGTATAAAGAGTTAGATATTGAGTCGAATGCATTGCTTGAAGTATTGAGTTTTGTCTAATTTGGAATATCTAAGGTGTTGGTGTTGATAAAAGAACCCGTGGAAGGATTCACTTAGATGATGTTAAAGAGAGCAAACAAGAGGATGAATACTACATGGTAGAAGAAAGAGGAGTTCATCTTACCTGAGGTCTTGAGAATGCGAAATTGAAAATGCCAACCTATTCTAAATCTAGTAATGTCAATGATTACTTCGCTTAGAAGGATAAAGTCAAGAGGATCTTTGAGTGCCATGATTTTGATAACTGACTGAAGGTGAGGCTAGTTGCTTTTGAATTTATGGGATATGCAACTTTATGGTTGAAGAATTTGCAATCTATATGAAGACAAGAAGGAGAGCTAGAGATCCAAATGTGGCAAGAAATGGGATGAGCCATGAGAAGGAGATGCATTCTTAACAATTACATGCAGGAGACATTCAAGAAGATGTAAGAATCGAGGCAAGGTGAGCTTAGTGTTGATGAGTATGTTGGGGAGTTCTACATGATCATGATCTGATGCGAGTCCAACTTATAGTCTTTAGATATTGAGAAGGAGGTACTGAGGAGGTTGTAGAAAGGATAATCATCAAGATGAAAGACTAACAAGATCAAATGCTTCAAATGCTAAGGGCTTCGTCATATGACTGCTTATTGTCCAAATAAAAGAATTATGGTTATTAAAGGCAATGTAACAATTATTGAAGTAGATAGCACTAACAAGGAAGTTGAGTCATCACTTGAGGAGGAAATTGTTGTGAACATTGAGGAAGGAGAATTTTGAACATTGAGGAAGGAGAATTTTGAGAATGGTATTAAGAAGAGCTATGATTGTTGCCCCTTTAGCCAAGGATGAGCAAAGAGAGAACCTATTTCATATTGGGAGTAAGGTGAAGGGAACCTTATGCATGCTAATCATTGACATTAAAAGCTACACCAATGTTGTGTTTGTGACTATGGTTGAGAAGTTCAAGGTATCGACCACTTCTCACCTAAGGCTATATAAATGGCATTGGCTTTATGAGAAGACTTCCTTACATGTCACTAAGTAGGTCTTAGTTCCTATCTTTATAGGTGCTTACCAAGACGTAATGTTATGCGATGTATTGCCAATATGTGCATCATACATTCTAATAGGCCAACCATAGATGTTTAACCAACAAGCAGTATATGATGGACTCAGGAATACGCTTACATTTGAGTAGCAAGGGAAGAGGATTACCTTAAATTTGATGATCCCTAGTTAGGTCAAGAATATGCAAGTTCATTTAAGCTGGTATTAGAAGAAGAAGAACTTATGATGACTTGAGTTGAATTTTCATGAGAGTTGAGGGCATAAAACTTGACCTTCCTACTAATTTAGAGGTTACTAGAGATGAAGGAATGAGATATCAAGCTACTTGTTGAAGTACAAATGCTTGTTGAGGAATTCATGGATTTGTTTCTTGAAGAACTACCTAAAGGATTACCTTGCTTTTGAGGTATTAAACATGCCATTAATTTATAGCTTGAAATTGCATTACCAAACAAGCCTACATATAAATTGAACTAGGAGCAAGTTACCAAGCTCCAAAGATAAGTCAATGAGTTGATTGAGAGAGGCTTTGTTTGAGAATCCTTAAGCCTATCTACTGTGCCTGCCCCATTGGTGCCGAAGAAGATTACAATTAAGTATAGATATCCAATCTCGAGGCTAGAAAATATGTTGGATGAATTTCTTAGGGCAAGACTATTTTTGAAGATTACTCAAAAGTTAGGTTATCATCAGAATTGAATGTGACTAGGGGATGAGTGGAAGACTACATTTAAGATAAGGAATGGATTGTATGAGTGGATGCTGATGACTTTTGATCTATCGAATGCATCTAGCACAATCATACGATTGATGAGCTATGTGATCCATGATTTGATTGTTCTTTATCTTTTTATTTTTTGTTTTTTTTTTCTACTTTAGGATCCAGTCGAGAAAATAAAAATAATAAAAAATAAAAATAAAGATAAAGGGGACAAAAATTAGGTGTTTACAGTTGCCCTCTTTGTGGTGAAGTTTGAATAAAACTTTGCCACAAAGAAAAAAAAAAGACATAATTTTTTTCCCTTAAGATGACTTTAAAACAACTACAGCTATCCTAGAATTGATTTAGATGAAGAAATGAAACTTAGTCGTGCCTCTCTAGGCTTACTAACCTAAGTGGGAGCGTCTTTAAGGGACAAACAATCTGTTGTTGGAACTAATATAAAACTAGGTCGTACCTCACTAGGCTCACTAACCTAGGAGGAACGTCTCTTAGGGACTATCAACCCTATAATGAGATCGATCTAAAGCTTAGTTGTGCCTCATTAAGCTCACTAACTTAGGTAGGAGTGCTTTTCGGGGAATTAGCAATCCTAAATTGTGATTGATGTAAAACCTGGTTATGCCTTATTACCTAGGTAGGAGCATCTCTTAGAGACTACCAACCCTAAAATGAGATTGATCTAAAACCTGGTTATGCCTCATTAGGCTTACTAACCAAGGCGGGAGCATCTCTCGGGGACTAGTAACCTTAAAATTGGATCAATCTAAAACCCAGTCATGCCTCACAAAGCTCACTAACTTAGGCGGAAGTGTCTCTCGGGGATTAACAACCCTAATTTGGGATTGATCTAAAACCTGGTTATGCCTCACTAAGCTCACTAACCTAAGTAGGAGCCTCTCTTGGAGACTAGCAACCCTAAATTAAAACCTAGTCGTGCCTTACAAGGCTCACTAACCTAGGAGGGAGTGTCTCTCGAGGACTAGCAACCTTAATTTGGGATTGATTTAAAACTTGGTTGTGCCTCACTAGGCTCACTAACCTAGGAAAGAGTATCTCTCGAAGACTAATAGCCCTAAATTGATCTTAATGTTGTACCCTTTGGAATTGTTAAGGGAATACTAGGAAGGAGAGTGCCCTAAAGGCTTGTTAAGAAGATGATGAAGGGAATTGTCTTACAAGCTGGCTAAGAGAAACTTGGTAAAGGCAAGTGCCCTATGGGCTCGTTGAATAGAGGGGAGATACCCTATTGGTTTACTTGAGGGGAGTTTCGAAAGAAACTTTTATGAATAGAGGGGAAGTGCCTTATTTGCTTAAGGGAAATCTAGCAAACAGAGTGTAAGCGTGCTATGGGTTCGCTAAGAGAAACTTTGTGAACTAAATGGCCTTATGGGCATGCTTGAGAGAAAAACTATGAAGGAGAGTGGCCTAAGGGCTTGCTAAGAAGAAAATGATGAAGGGAGAAAATGTAGCGACCCTAGGAGGGGCCTAGTAGTATTGTTTAAAATTTCCATATTACATGTATACCCATGATAAGAAAATCGCCTTGCAAGTTAAAAATTGCAAGACTCTAAATAGTTATTTGCTAGAGTCTTCAATTTTAGTTCATTGGCTCATTATATAATATAAATAATTATGGATATCTATTTTTCCACAGTTCCTCAGAACCGCAGAGAATCGGTATCCCCTACTAAAATAGTGAAATAAGATAGATAATTCTAGAAAATTCTAAACTTAATAAAGATACTAAACTTAATTGAGACATTAGTCGTTTTTCGGAGCATTTCGAATTAACTACACAAGTTTTTCATCATACTGATTCAATGGTAGCACTCTACACTCGATTCCTATCCCATTCCTAACTATCGATCAACCTGTAAGGAAAAGAACTGTTCGGGTGTAAGCTTACACTTAGTGAGATAATTACCCTCATCAATACTGCATGACAAAAATTTATTAAATGCACAATCATATGAATGCAAGAACAATCAGTATGCCAAACAATGCATGCAGTGGCCTAAGAACTGCATACGACTCAGAATTACACCCCCTAAAGTCGGGGTTTGAAGATAATTAACCGACCCAAACCGAAATCCGGGTTCTAGGCCTTGGGTTTTATTTCATTTGCACTATTGTGCTCATGTCAAAACAAAACTCTCTCTCGCTTTATATATATGTATACTTCCTTTACCAAAATCAAATCATATCTTTTAAAATCCTAAGTCTAGCAGTGTGGTGGCTTCTGCAATCCACAAACACATGCCCTAAGCAGAAGCCACAAGACTCGGCCCCTCGTTGATGGTTGGCATCTCCTAGCGCCTAGTAAGCCCATCAGCTTAAGATAGAGACTCAATATATATGATGGCATAGCTAGTGCCCAATCTTGCAGGAAACTCGTATTCCTGTAAGTCCCTTCCCATCTTCTGTGTGAAGTGGCGGTCGGTGTTATCCGTATGTAATATGGGGAATGCATGATTCATTTTGAGTTCTTAATCGTATAAGTGATTAAATTGATTTTTGGAGTGATCAAACAATTTCATTTCATACAATTCACATGTATATACTAATACAAATAATTCCCATTATTATGTATATAATTAACAAGTCATCACATTCATCCATAAATCCATACACATGCATCTCCCATATCCTATAAGCATCCAAATTTATATATATATATATATATAAGTTTAGGTGCATCTATTCTACAAGCACAATCAAGTAAAGAGTCATCGAGAATTTACTCACTCTGCCATGTGGGTCAATCAAAGTAATCCGAAGGTAAGTTGTCTCCATAAATAGTGTCCCCTAGTCATTGAAATAATTTTTATAAGGAATTGAAACAAACTTAAGAAACTAAGTACATTTTCCTTAAGTTATATTCTTGACTAGTTTTCATAATTTTTCTCGGTTTTTACCTAAAGTTCAATCGCCTATAACTTTTTCGTTTTAAATCAGATTTTTATGATTTTATAGTCAATCTTCATTCTTTTCGAGTGTACTTTAACGTGGTAAGGTTAGATTTTTGAAATGAGATATACAATTCTATCCATGGGTCAGAACAGTAGCGTTCCTCATGTATTGGAGTGTTTTTGGGCCTTGTTTGGTAAATGGGCTTTTTAATAACTTAAGAAATTTTTTGGGCTTGGTCTTAAGATTTTATCCTAAGCTTAAAATACTCCTTGAGATCAGATTTACAACATTGATTTATATTCCTAAGGCTAACAACCACTTCATAGGCCCTTTAGTGGGCTTAAGTTATCAAATGGGCTCGTTTTTTGTTCAAACTAAAGTTAGTGACTTTGGTGAGCTTGTGGGGCCTTAGGTGGATTTCTTATGGGCTTCAAAATGACCTCTCTTGATACTTTAAGGTGCTGGTCATAATTTCCTTGAAGGCCCAACTTAGAGTTTTAGGCTTGTTTTGAGAGTTTTAGGCCCGTTTTGAGAGTTTTAGGCTCGGTTTTTAGTTTTAAGCTTTGTATGCTTACCATACTTGCTTTGGTTGATCTTTTCACTTTTCATTCACTTTTATCATATTTTTAAGCTCCTTTTTCTCACATTCCAGATCTTTTCATGATGATTCCAAGGGGTTCTTGCTTGGTTTTTCAACTTGTTTCATCATTTCCTTAAGTTTAGGTGGTAGATTATGCACTTAAACTACTTGTATCTAAATCTTAACTTAAGTTTTCTTCCATAAGATGATCCTTTAAATCATGCTCCACACAAATAAATAAAATATCTTATACTTAATATAACCTCCATATCATAGCTCAAGTCATACAAAGTTGGTTTTTTCATAAAACTTCATGTGATTGATTTTTCCTTAACTTAAGTCTAGATTTGAGCATGTTTAACTTAATGGAAATAAAATCAACATTCAAATGACCTTTGAACCCTCACGTCCACATGTTCATCTCCCATTCAAGTTCTTGTTTCAAGATTTTCTCAACTTAAAATCTTCCATTCAAAGTGTTGAATAAGTGTCTTTACAAAATACCAACTTTACATACTCATGCTTCAACTTCATGTAAAGGTTTCATGAGTTTGTTTCTTAAAATGGTCTTTGTCGTTATCACAACTTAAATCATACTTATATCTTCAAGAAATTAAAGTCTCTTAACATAAATACTAACCTACTAATCACAAGAAATACTTACTCGTCCTTAAAGCAAAATATGGTGGTTGTGCACAAAGGTTCCACTTAAGCTCTTAACTTTACTTCCTCTTTTGCAACCTTTGGAACCCGAATCTTTTGGTCTTTTGGAATGGGGTTTATGGAAGGTTCTAATGGTTCTAAAAGATCTTAGATGGTGAAAGAATAAGAAGAGAAATTGCCATGAGTATGGAAGCAAAAATGGTGGCGGCAATGTTAGGAATTTGTGGAGTTTGATTTCTTCTTTTGATTTGTGTTTAAAGTGAGAGAAAATGAAGTGAAAATGGGAGTGAAAGAGGGAGAGAGTGGCGGATTTTGAATGAGGAAAGAAGCGTGTGCAAGAAGCTTTAATTGATTATCTTGTAGCTTACACAAAAGTCAACAATTGCAACTATTGATGATGTAAGCATTAAGGGGTGAATAGTGATGTGTAAGAGAAAGTGATTGATGTTTGAAAGACAAGAGCATGGCCCCCTTTTCTCCCTTGTCCAAATCTGCCATTTAAAGTTTTTTTGGGCCATGGAGTGGTATTGTCTCATTTATTAAAGTTAAGCTTATGAAATCTTGTGAAAAATTGTCTATATGTAGTATAAGTGAAGGGGTGATAAGGAAATAGTCTTATCACTAGATTTTGATAAATTATCAATTGATAAATGATTCCAACTCTCAGTTGATAAGTTATCTAAGGTGATTGTTTGGTCTACTTATTTATGTGTAAAGCTTATACATGAAGATAAGGGCATGGCCTTATAGGAAATTGTTTTAGGGTTTTCATCTCGCATTATTTTGTAATTTATGATTTGATTTTTAAAAAATTGTGAAATTTTCTAAATTCAAATTAAATTATTCAAATTAAATTATCGATTAATTACTTAGGGTTAAAATTCCTTAATTATTTTAGGGTTTAAGGTTTTAAGTGACTTTAGAGCATGCAGTTCTTCAAGCTTGGGTTTTATCGATAATTGTTTTTTTTATTGGAAAAATTTAATTCGTTTCTAAATATAAAATTAAGTTTTTGGTCTAGTTGATCTTTAGGAATGTTCGGAAAGTACTGATACTCAAATTTTAGGCCCACTAAAAGTAGGGTTTACAGAAAACTTCGAAGGTTGGCTAAACACTAAATGTAGAAAGTGAATGCTTTTATGGGCTAGTTCAAAAGAGACTATTGGGAATAAAAAAACTAGTCTAAATGCAAGTGCAAGATTCAAAAATTGGTGTGCTAACATTGTGTGGAAATACTTACATGATCTTTGTTGATAGCACCCAAACCACCAAACCCTTTAGAAAAGCCCCATCAGAAACAGCTAGCTCATGTTTTCGTCTCTTGTTATCAACCCAGATGTTTCTAATGTAGAACGTTTAAAATTTCTCTGGCTCTTTTAGAGAAACTATAGAAATTAACCCCTTGTAGAAAACGACCCACTATTTTTGTCTCTTTGGAACTTTCATGAACCCAAAGCTTCATCTGTTGTGCTTACTTGGGTTTTGCATTCCCCTGAAAAAAAAAACAAAAAACTCCCCATCTAAGGGGATCAATTCGTAATAAGGTATTTTAAAGAATTTTGTTAATTACCAATGTTCTAGGTCTCACTTCTTAACTTCTCTTGTGTTTTTTAATGTATGGGTTTAATTAGAGGGAGTAAAGGGGATTAAACCTTTCTATGGAGAGGTTGATTATTCCAATTACGACAACGACCGAGGATACCAAATTTGCTTGTAGATAATGAAAGTTATACCATAATGACATTTAGAACTACTAGTAATTTCATTCTTTGAGTAAAATTTCCACTAACTTCTTATGGGTAGTACAATTTTACAATATTGGCTATTACAGGGTCTCTTAAATCTGGACCATTCATTTGGGACAAAATCAAAGCCTTTCCTAGTAATACTCACTTTATGATGTAGGGACCCCTGTAGTTGTAAGCAAATTTCCTTTTAGAGTCTTGTCCATTGGGGAGAGCTTTTCTCAACACCAAATCTCCTTCCTTGAAGTTTCGGGGTCGTACCCTTTTATTGAAGACTCGAGCCATTCTTTGTTGATAGAACTGATTATGACATAGGGTTGTCAGTTTCCTTTCATCAATCAGATTCAACTGTTCAATGCATTTTCTCACCCTATTGGCTTTGTCCAACTAAGTTTTAGATAGTACCCTAAGCGATGGGATCTTAACTTCTATTGGTAACACCGCTTCAGTTCCATATACCAAAGAGTACGGTGTTACCCCAATTGATGATGTTCTAATGGAAGTCTGATAGGCCATGAGTGCAAATGGTAACATCTCATGCCAGTCCTTATATGTGATAACCATTTTTTCAATGATTCTTTTGAGGTTTTTGTTGGTTGCTTCAACAGCTCCATTCATTTAGGGTCGATAAGGAGTAAAGTTCTTGTGAGTGATTCGAAACTGCTAGCACAATTATGTCATAAGCTTGTTGTTGAGATTGGTGCCATTATCAGTGATGATTGTTTCTAGGGTCTCACATTAGGCCAAGATGTTTTGTTTGATGAACTTAACTATGACCCTTTTAATAGCATTTAAGTATGACGAAGCCTCAACCTATTTGCGGAAGTAGTCAATGGCGACCAGTATGTAGCAATTCCCATTAGACACTTTTAGAGTGATTGGACTAATGATATCTATGCCCTACATTGAAAAAGGCCATGGTACTGAGAGGGTGTGTAGCTCCTAAGGCAGGGCATTTATCTTATTTGCATAAACTTAGCATATGTGACAATGCGTAACGTATTTGATGCAATCACTTTCCATTATTGACCAATAATACCTTAACCTCATAATTTTCTTTGCCAGCATGTATCCATTCATGTGAGGGCTACATACTCCTTCATGTACTTCTTTCATTAAATTTTTAGCCTCTTTGTCACCTACAAACCTTGAGAGTATATCGTCAAATGAGCGCCGGTATAAAGTGGACTCGCTTATTAAGAATTGAGTAGCTAATCTCCTAATCACCTTTCTGTTTCTTTCCTTAGCTTCTTCGGAGCATGTGCCTTGTTGTAGGAACATCTTAACATTATGGTACTATGGTTTTTAGTCGTTCATACCCTCAATTGTTAGGTAGAAGGCAAGCTTGTCTTCAATTTCAATAGTAAGAGGCTGAATCTTGACTCTATTAGATATCTGGATCATAAATCCTAGTGTAGCTAAGGCATCAGCAGATTGATTTTGAGTCCTTAGTATGTGATTGAAAGTAACTTCTTTGAAATTTCCCATCAATTCAGTCAAGTGTTGGTGATAAGCCATCGGCTTAGAATCTTTAATTTTGTACTTTCCCTGGGATTAGCCAATAATAAGTGAAGAGTCCCCATACACTTCTAATTCTTGAATGTCTTTTTCTAGGGCCATCTTAAGTCCCATGATGCATGCTTCATACTCAACAATATTGTTAGTGTATGGGAAAATGAGCCTTATGGTTATAAGATATTGAGTACTTTTAGGGGATATTAGTATTGCCCTAATTCTACACCCAGATACGTTAGCTGCACCATCGAAGAACATTTTCCATTTTGGTGGCTTGTCATCTTCTCCTTTATTAGAGTTTCCTTCAGCCACTAAGACATCCTCATCGAGGAAATTAACTTATACCTCTTGGGGAGTGCTATCGGAGGGATTTTCGGCCAATTGATCTACTAAAGCTTGCCCTTTGATTGAATTTTGGTTTATGTACGTAATATCAAACTCTGATCGTAGCATTTGCCACTTTGAGATTCTGCCAATTAGGGCCGGTTTGTTTGCCAAGTACTTTAGGGGATAGTGTTGAGTCAGTAATTTAACCTAGTAGTAGAGTATGTATTGTTTGAGCTAATGCATTACCCAAACCAAAGCATAGCAGTTTCTTTCAATTTTTAAATATTTCTGCTCCCCTTCAGTGAATTTCTTGCTCAAGTAGTATATAGTCCGTTTCTTCCCTTCCTTATCTTTCTAGCCAAGCATGTACCCCATGGACTCTATTAATATTGTTAAATATAGGAATAAAGGCTTCTTAGGTTTTAGAGCTACCAGAATTGGAGGGTTCATGAGGTATTCTTTGATGGTTGTAAAGGTCTGCTCGCATTCTTCGTTCCAGTTGATCTTAGCATTCTTTTTTAACAACTTGAACAAAGAACAGCACTTATCTGTGAGTTAGGATATGAACTAGGCTATATATTTTAAATGGCCTAACAAAACTCTGTGTTTCCTTGAGTGTGTATGGTGGGGTTAGGTTAACTATTGCTTTGACTATATCAGGGTTCACTTCGATGCCCCTTTGGTTAATTATAAAACCCAACAATTTTCCTGAAGTCACTCCGAATGTACATTTATTTGGGTTGAACTTCAATTAGAATTTTCTCAACCTATCAAACAAACTCTTCAGATTTTCCATATGACTTTCTCCTTCCTTGGACTTAGCAATCATATCATCAACATATACTTCAACTTCTTTGTGCATCATGTCATGAAAGATTGTTATGATGGCCCTTTGATAAGTTGCCCTAGCATTTTTGAGTTTGAAAAGCATCACTTTATAACAAAATGTGCCCCAAGTTGTGATGAACATTGTTTTGGCTTTATCTTCTTCAACCATTCGAATTTGGTTATACTCGAAAAATCCATCCATGAAAGAGAAAATATGGTTTTTAGCTGTGTTAACCAATACATCGATATGGGGGAAAGGAAAATTATCTTTAGGGGTTGCTTGATTATGGCTTCGAAAGTCCACACACACTTTGACTTTTCCATTCTTCTTCATAACTAGTACTATGTTGGCTAGTCACTCGGTATAACCAGATACCCTTAAAGAAAACTTCCAATAGTTTTCTAACTTCCTCCTCGATTTTCAACAGGATATACGGTTAGAACCTTCTTAACTTTTGTTTCTTAGGCTTGATACCCTATTGTGTGGGTAAGTGATGAACCACGATCGATGGATCTAATATGGGCATATCTTCATGAAACCATGCAAATACATCTTGGTATTTAGATAGTAATGTAGTCATTTCTACCTTTTGATCTTCTTCCATATTTCCTCAATCTTCAATGCCTTAGGATTATCATTGGTCCCGACATTAATTACCTCTGTTGGCTCGTCAATGGAAATTCTACTCATTTCATGTTTCTACTAGCTTTCTTGCATGTCATTATAGTCATTAACATTGCTTCCGGCGCTTAACCCAGTAGGGCCAAAGGTGATATCAATATTTTCATCACCAATCTGCACGAGGTATCCACAACCTTTGTTCAGATCATCAGATTTAGAGAAAAAAGAAACATAGGTAAAAGGAAGAGTATAAGCAAGGCAAGAATAAAGGAAAAGAGACTAATTTCATTTAAAGGAATTTTCTTTTGGGTACAATCATTTGAAGAACAAAGGTAATTTATTACAAAATTCTATAAAATATTGGATCGTGATTCATCCTTTACCCTAGGGTAGACTTATTGCTGTTCATAGGGATGGAGAACCAATTATTTAAGTGCTGGGACTTGTTGGAGGGGCCAACCCCTTTATTTCCACTAGAGATGTCCTCTTCGATAAGCTTTGAATTTTATACTTTGGCCCAAATGAAAGTTTTAGACAATGGAGGGAAGGTCATTGGAGTGTAATATAATTTGTCACCTTTTTTGCCTCTAGCTCACATTCTTTGCAACTCTTCCATTAGGGTCAAAATATATCCTAACCTATAGGTCCTAAACTGGCCTTCTTTGAATTTTAGCCTCTTATCCTTTTGTTGATTGGTGATCATGCACACCTCATTAAACATTTGAAGTTCAAAGTCATCTTGTTCTTCCATACCAATATAGGGAATAACCGTCTCTTTGTAGATTTCATAATCTTGGTCACCTAGAATTGTGATGACCTAGCCGTTGGAGATGAACCTAACTATCTAGTGAAGATTTAATAGTATGGCCCCTACTGAATGTATCTAAGGCCTTCTTAATAATAGATTAAAGGTCCTTGGAATGTCCAAAACCTGGAATGAGATATTGAATGTCTGTGGTCCAATAACCATTGGCAAGCTGATCTCCCTTATTTTTTCTCTTCTAGATCCGTCAAATGCTCTTACAGTCATCGAACTTGGCTTAATAAAGGTTGTATCAATACCCAATAGATCTAGGGTGGCTAGAGGGTAGACATTTAGAGATGACTTGTTTTCGATGAGGACTCTTATTGTGATGATGTTATTTATCCTCACCATTTTGAATAGAGGTTTTGTGTATAAGTTGCCTTCTTCGGCTAATTCTTCGACAGAAAAGGAAATTTGATCTATAGTGAGGATGGAATTTGTGATGGAGCCAATCCTTTCAACTGGGATTTCATGAGGGCCTTTGACTTCCCTTAGTGTGCTAAACAAAGCTTCTCGATGCGGTTCTAATGCCATTAATAAGCCTATGAGCGATATCTGTGTTGGAGTCATACCGAACTGATTCATTACTTTATATTCGCTGGGTTAGATTATCTTAGTGAAGGTAGTCAATTGTTCTTTATGTTTAGCTTGTTTAGTGCTTGGCATTTCTAGTACAACCTTCTTTTTTAGGTCTTCCCTCAAATCATAGATTCTATTGGAGCAAGTGATCCCCCCTACAAGTGAGCTTGACTGCCTATGGTTTATTGTAAGCTAGTTGAAGGGGGAGGTATATAATTTTCGGGGGCTATCGGCACATGGAAGGTGTACCTTTTAGCTTGTAGAACTTCTTTTTTGTAGAATCTATAAACCTTAGGTTCTTGGTTAGGAATGATTATGTTGATGACAGGCTCTGAGTGGTCAAATATCATATTGATGATGGGCCTATGGTTTGGCAGGGATTTGTTGTTGACATTTGGAGTAAGAGACTCCACAAAATCCACTTATACTGTACCTTCATCAATCAAGTCTTAGATTTTGTTTTTCAACCTCTAGCATGAGTTTGTTAAATGGCCCACCTATCCTAGATGATATGACATCTTGTATTGGGGTAAAAAAACCTTGGCCTGTACCTTTCACTGGGAGCCTTAAAATGGAGTAGATTATCTCTCCTTAACTTTTCAAGCACCTGACTGAGTAGAACAGTATTCTGGTAAATTATCTCAGGGCTTTACTAACCTATGGTTAGCTTCTGTACTGTACTTGAGTTGGGAGGGGATTTATCTTGAAAGAAACCTGGGAGTTAGGCCTTGCATTTGAGTTGACCATACCGACAGTAGCTTCTCTAGGCTTACTGGTGGTAGGTTTAGTAGAGGGTGGTCTTCTATTTATTGTCTCTTGCAGCTTGTTAAGGGAAATGACACTTTCAATTCGACACCTTACTGCCACTACTTCGGCAAAGCTAGAAGAGGCTTATTCGATCAGGTGAGTGAAATAAGGCCTCTTAAGAGTGTTAATGAAGGTTATAGTCAACTCTTGCTCAGTCACAAGGGTAAATACCCTTGTAGCTAGGGACCTCCACCTTTGATTATATTCTTTGAGGAATTCATTGTACCTCTTCCTTAGGGCAACCAAATCCATCATTGTTGGTGCTACTTCAATGTTAAATCTATATTGCCCATAGAACACTCTGGCCAGCTTCTCCCATATATTCACTTGATTTAGGTCTAACCGAGCGTACTAGGTTAAAGCATGGCCAGTTAGGTTATTTTGAAAGGTCTGGACCATGAGTTGATCATACTATACATACTTGCCCATCTTGTATACATATAGCTAGGTGTATAGCTTGGGGCATCCAGTCCCGTTGTAGTTTTCAAAGTCAGGTACTTTGAACTTTTTTGAAAAGCTTCCATAATCATAGGTAGCGAAGTCTGTTATGCTAACATGCTCGAATCCATCATACCCCTCGAGTATTTTCATTTTTTCTGTAAATTGTTGAGTCAGCCACTTCTCAAGCTCTTTCAATTTATCTTGGTTAGCTTCAAGCTTTGGGTTAATCAAGAATGAGTACGTATTCGGCTCAAAAGTTGGGTTGGCCTTTGGAAATACCCCTTCTGTTTTAAAGGATTTGAAGGCCTGATTGACTTTAGGGTAGGCTTCTTCTATTTCGAGGGGTGGGGCTTTAGTATTCTTTCCATATCGGGCTTTGGAACTCTCTTCATTTGATGGAGTTATGGACCTAAGTAGAGAGATGCTGTCAGCAAGAAAGCTCAGTTGATCTGCAATCTTTCCCACTGTTTGTTCCAAAGATTGGAACCTCAGCTCTGTGGTGTCAATAACCTCAGGGTTGCCATTGCCATTGTTGGTGTTGTTGTTGTTGTTTCCTTTTAGTTTGAGAACAAGTTTTTAATGGGGCTTCTTTGGAAAGTTTGATGTTTGGGAGCTATCTTGGCAACTTGGGTTAAAACCACTTCTCAACAAGTTAGCACATAGATATTTTAATTTTTTTTTTTAAGATGCAAATGAACGAAATGCAATTGAGTCACATAGATGGAAAGGAGAGGATTGACTAATGATTAATAGAACAGTAAGTTATTTATTATCTTTGGATTCCTAGAGTCTTATAACATGAAAGAAAGGAAAAGGTACAAATTCATCTATATTAATTTTCTTTTTTCTATGGGCCAGATGACATTTTCTTTTTCTTTTGGTCACACTTAACTGCTTCTTCAAACTCTTGAATTTTCTTCTAGGCCATCTTTAACTGGTGTTCCAAGGCGTGCGACCTTTGTCTAGACTCTCGGCATAGGTTTTCCCATTTGTCTTTCTCATCGTAGAGGATCTCCATACGAGCTTTCATTTGGTCCATATAGGTCACCATTTCAGAGTTAAGGTGCATAGGGGAGGTTTGAAGGACTTCTGGTGTCCGATATCGCATTGTGCCTACCTTATGAAGTTGATTGTACAAATACTCTTTGGTAACTCGGTGTTTGTCCACTTCTCCCATGAACTCACTCGAATCGATGTTTGGGCTTACGGTTTGGGTGTCCCATTAAGCTTTGATCTTGTCAAGTTTCGATGTCTTTTCTATGGAGTGAGGCCCTTCGAGATTAAGAGTGAATGGCTCTAATAAAGTTTTGTGAACTATGTCTTGGATCCCTCGAAAATCTCATAGAACCTCTATCTAGAGAAGGGTAGGGATATCTTCTAGTAATTTGATCTTATCGACGAAAGAATCAATAAGATCAATCTTATTGGCGGATACTCTCCTTATTAAGTCTAACCCAAAGCATTTGATGTGACTGACGAACTACACCATTAATAGTACCATGCTTGACTTGAGATCTCCGCAACCCCTTTTCTTAAGGAAATTAAGGTTCCTTATCTACTTAGCAAGTAATACAGGAATGTAAGACTTCCTTTCCCAAAATTGAGCCACTAACTTTATCACCCTAAAGTGTATAAGGAAAGACCTACTTGGAAACAAGACATTAGCAAATACTGCTAGTACATAGGCCTTGATTTGGTTTCCTTTCCAATTTCCAAGAAATAGAGCTTGTTTGTTAGAGTTGGGCTCATTCTGGAACCAATGGACTAGAACCCATATCTTGATGGCATGTTTATTGTAGTCATCTAGGGCCTCATTTATCTCAGTCTTATGGATCCCTACGAATTTTGAAAAATGTAGGTTAAGCCGAAGCTGAGCTCTAGGACGTATATTTCATCCAAAGGAGGAGCTTGGAGTTAGGTTGATCAGGTGTGGTCTAAATTGAAAAGCCACTTCTTTAGGCTCCTAGAAATGGACTAAGGCCCTTACTAGCATGATGTTAACCTCCACTTTGGCTAGTGAGAGTATGGGTCTAATCTTGTTAGTAATGAACTGTTGCTCTCTTAGGTTGAAGTTTTGAAACCATTAGCTGAGCATGTGCTTTAGGTTTATAGGTTTGTGGACATGAATCTCCTTGGCGAAACCCTATCATTGGATGAGTTGGCCATTTTTGAAACATTATAAAGAAAGCATAAATTACAAGTGAAAGACTAATTACAAGAAAAGAAAATATACAAGACCTCCTATGTACATCAATTCTAGGAAGAATATAGGGAAAGAAACCTCAGATCTTGTCATTTTTTTTCTTTCTTATTTAATGTTATCACTTTGTTAGTTATTCATTGACCCCATAAAATGTAATGCAAGAAAAGTGGGTTCTAACGGTCCTTAAACTTTGTAACCTCACATGTTTACGAAAAATGGTTCCTTAGTCACATTGAAGTTTAAGTAAGGTAGCCTAATTGGCCCCAAATGGTGGTAGCCCCACTACCCCTAGAACTTACACAATGGCTCCCCGTCCTAAGGTCCTAAGACGGCCTGGGTTTGACTGTATCTATTATGCATTCGTGATGTGGTAAAATAAATCCCTACCCTAAAAAATACATAAAACCAAACTTGCAATTGACGTTAGTACAATTATAATGGAAAAGGAGTAAATAAATTGTATTTAAGGTGATTTTAGAGATTAATCTTAATTTTGGAAAATTGAATGACTAACCCTCTTAACGTCTTCAGTAGAGTCACTAAGCTATCGAGCTTGGACTTTCACCCTCTTAGTTCTTTTATAAAATTAGGTCTTCTTTAAATCAACCAGTACTAAACCCTTACCCACCTATTACGGACCCTTGACTAGGATTTAAAGAAAACTGTTTTTTCAATTTAAAAAGGGGTTGGAGTCGTCACTCGACCAGAGTCGGCAAAAAGGGGTTAAGTTATAACCAATTGGGTAGATTGATTATGACTTAGCTACTGGTCTATTGATTAAATCCAATTTTTTGTAAAACGGTTTTTTGAAAACCAAAGATATAGGTCTGGGAGTTAGGAATTTTAAACCCTTGCGAGTGCTAACGACTTTCCAAAATTAGAAATAAACTTAAAAATCACCTTTTAATTTTGAAAGACAAGACTTACTTTAATTACTCTAATTGGATAAACAAAACAATCTAAACTAAAGGAAAAATGGAAATTAGGTTTTTACTGTTGTCCTATAGGTACCTACATACCCATTATTTGGGATCAGACGTACATAGTTTTTTTAATGAAAACTTCAGTGGGTCAAATTGATTTTAGTTTTTTAAACATGTCAAATTTATCTTCTTAGTTGAATTTGATTTATTTGAGGAAAATTTCTAAAAAATGAAAGTTCTAAATTGAAATTTTTATTTTTTTTTTGGAAAATCTAAAAGGGCCCTAATTTAAAAAATGGTCGATTTATATTTTTTTGGAAAAAAAATCAATTTTTCTAAGTGATAAAAACAAATGTTTATTGTTATTTTATTTCCCCCCTTTTTATTTATTTATTTATTTATCCTATTTCATCACTTAATTTAGTTATTACTTATTATATCTTATTTATTTTAATTGAACTAACAAAATAAGATATAATTAATTTTTTTTTATTTTTCTTCTTCTTCTCTTTTCTTTAACTTTCTTTTTTTTCCCCTCTTTTTATATTATTACATTTACATAAATAAAGCAAATAACTAACTAAATAAATAAAAAAAATTTGGACTGACATAACTGGAAGCACGGGTCAGACCTGGGTTAGTAGGTTGGTCAAGTTGGAGTTGTAAGGTGGGAGTAGATTGTATCAGTTGGAGTGGAGTAGGTTGGATCGAGTCGGGTTGGGCTCTATTGACTTTAATAGCAGTGGTGGCTAGAGGGTACGATTTCGGTCGATTCGGATGGATTTTCTTAAGGGAGGTGGATTTATGAGTTTTGGATTCGAAGGTAGCGGTTGGTGATGGTGTTTGGTTGGTGAGTAGTGTAGCTGCTAGAGGTGCAATGGGGGTTAGCACTTAGGTTCTAGGGTGTAGTGAGCTTCATGGTGTGGTTGTTTTCATGCGTGCATTGGTGGTGGTGATGGTTTGAAGAGAGAGAGGGGCGATGGTTAGAGTTTGGCTTTGGGGCTACTAAGGGATACGATGGTGGTAGAGGGTGGTTAGGTTAGGGAGTTGATAGAGTGGGGGTCACAGCTGTAGTGGTAATTGGGCTTGGGTTTGGCTAGAAAGAGGAACTCGAAGAGAGAAAGAGGTTGGTAGAGAGAGAAAGTGATCGGGAAAAGATAGAGTGAGTACAAGAGTTGATTCTAAGGTTGTACATGGGTTGTTTGTACCTATGTGAGCTCCTCTAGTACCCTTTTATACACGAATTTAACCTAGAAACTTTGGAAAGCTAGAATCAGCCTTGAATGTAAATGTCGAGATTTCAATTTTCTTCCTAACTTAGGAGCTCGACTTGAATTCATTTTTGACCGAATTTGGATAAGTTAGTGGGGTTAATTCATAGTAAGTTATGCGCTTAATAGGATCAACACAAGAAACTGCGTGAGCGTGTGCAAAATTTGTGTGGAAATTAGAGCTAAAGTGAAGGGGTCAGGTGTTCTTGAGCCAAGAAGGGGGAGAAAATATGGGGAAAGTGAGGGAAAGAGAGGAAAACAAAGGGAAAAGGAAAGAAGGGGAAGGAAAAGAGGGCTGATGTGGCATGCCATGTGATTGACACGTGGCGCTAAGCTAGCAGGTCGTTTAATCCTATCCTGCCACGTGTCAGGATGCATAGCGTAATCAAATCCTGACATGTGGTAGTCTTTGATGTGGTTAAAAAAAAAAATACGAAAAAGGCCTCCCTACCTTAGCTAAGCTTTGAACCCAAGACCTCATGCTCATTGTTAATGTTATGTTGATGTGCTTAACTATTAGGTTGTTGGCTTATGCCTTATCTATATGTACAAGTAATTGCATATATAGACTTGGTCAGTTTGAGCTAGATTTAAATCTAAGCCTAGGTTCAACGACCCAGTTTAAAAATAAAAACTACCTTAATAAAGAGTTATTTTCCAAAATCTTTTATTTCATTCTATTTTTTGTAATGTTTCAAATTTCTAAAATTTTTTAGCTTCATTTTCTAACTTTTTATCTTTTTAGGGTTTCTTTCTAAATTTTTTTTTTGGTACTTTTTCTTATTTTTGAAATTTTTTTGTATTTTTTTATGATTCTTTTTTTTTTCTAAATTTCTTTATTTTTTGGGTTTTCTTTATTTTTCTATTTTTTGCATTTTTTTTTCTAATTTAAGACCCAATTGAGAAAAGAAAAATAATAAAAAAATAAAAATAAAGATAAAAGGGGGGCAAAAATTAAGTATCTATAACTAGTAACAACAACCAAGCCATCATGGAAGTGCATGTCACCCCAATTAGAAGCATCATGGATGGACACCATCCTTGATTACTTAAAATACAGGAAGGTACCCGCCAATAAAAAACATTTTGGGAAACTAATGTACAATATTGCTAACCATACCCTCATGGGCAATACCTTGTATTGAAGAGACCATAACCTTCCCCTCCATAGGTATGTACGACTAGGAGAAGGCTAATGTTTCCTAGAAGTGTTGCATTTTGGAGTATATGGCAACAACCATGTAAAGAGCTAAGCCCTATATACCCTGAGCCCTTCAACTAATATGGTTGACCATGAAGGAAGATTCTAAGTACTTGGTTAAGAATTGTACATAAGGCCAAAGGCACACTCCAATCAATCATACACCCAGCATGAAACTTTAACGACTCAAAAGCCCTTGGCCATTTGCCTGATGGGGACATGACATCTTAGGCCTTGCCACTAGACAATGGCAATATATCATTGTCATTGTTGACTACTTCACTAAGTAGGTGGAATCTAAGGTATTTTCTAAGATTACCTAAAGAGACATCAAGTCATTTGTTTTCAACCACATCCTAACCAAATTTGGCATACCTTTTGCCCTTATTATAGATAATGGCCCTTAGTTTGAAAAATGTTTTGACTTATGCAATAGCTATTGTAAACTTAAAAAATTTTCAACCTAATACCTAAAGTAGACCCTAGTGTGTTAGAAGACTCTAACAGTTGACAAGGTGTTAAGATGAAAACCTTAAGATAATAACCGAAGATTCAATCACGTATAAAAGTTTTAGACCCTAAATGCATATAAACACTCAAGATTACACCTAAAAGTGATAAAACCCTAAAACTATAACTTTAAAGATATAAAAGTACTAAGTCACTATACTTTACCTTAAAACCCTAATTGCTAATATATTCTTAGTAATATATTAAATTATGCTAAATCGTTAGCAAAAGATCAAGATAACTTTCAATTATTCATAAATATATATAATATAATTTAATTTACTAGAAACTATTATATTTCATTATAGATCATATTCATTTTCTAATTATATAACTAGGTTAGTATTATATAGAGTTAAGAGCTTAGTTAATGTTTATACTACATATAGTAAGTAATAGTATCTTAAATGACACTTTTCATGATAATTACATTAAGTAGCCCACCAAATGATTTATATAGGATATAAATACCTAAAGAAAGATCTCATTACCTATTCTTACTAATCAATTCAATAAATCCCATATTTCCTTAATTTTCTTCCTAATTTTCCCTAATTACTCCATTATGTACACGTAGATTACATTTACTTTTGAAATGTTGACCAAATGAAAGGTTAACTAAGTCAACATATTGAAAAGTAAAAAAATATGTCATTATCACACTAGAACCTTCCCTTTCCTTCTATTGATTTTTTTTCTTTTGGATTTTCCCCCCTTTTCTTTTCCTTCTTGCCGTCCACTTTCCCCTTCACTTAGACCCCACTTGTTTTCATCTTTTCAAACACAAAACAAGGTCCTTTTATCCATTTCCAAATTGTAAACCCCTCTTGCTCCCTTAATTCTAAACACTTTCTCACTTCATTTTCACAATTTCTACTATCATCAACCAAGGAGAAATAGGTATGTTATCATATAATTTTCTATTTTATGTAGTATTAGTTGTATAAGTTAGGTTAGTGTAGAAATTTGGTATAATATGTGCATATGTGTTGTTGGAAGTGAAAGCTCCATATTCATACTTAGAAGTATATGAATCCTTAGATAATTAGAAGAAGAACACATGTATTTATATACTTGAGCATGTGAACATAGGAATATACTTGATAAATACATGTATGAAGACCCTTATACATAAGTATCCTTTATGTGTATAACCTAAAAAGAGGTATATACTAATTATACATGCATATACCTTGCGAAATACACCCTTAAAGTGCAAAAATATGAAATTTGTGAAGCTTTCTTAAGAGGGAACATTAGGTATACGAAAATACGTATAAAAATATGTATGTCATTGTATGTGTATACGGATATATGTACTAGTATACATATGAGTATACAAGTATACATACTAGTATGTTAGAAAGATAAGTATATACATAACATATGTGTAAAGTATATGAATACATAATGATGATGTAAGCAATGAGATAATCAAATCATGATATAAGCCACGACATAAGAAATTGCGACATAAGCCTCTAAAATAATAAACCATAAGATCATTTAAGTGTAAGAATTAATGGTTAATGAAATAATTAACTACTAAAATGGAACATAAAACTAGCCAATAAGAATAATTAAGCTTCAATAGTTAGAATTTCAATAAATTTAGTCTATACCACAAAATACGGGTTTTAACGTCCAAAATTGACATCACTATATGAATGTGTGTTTGAAAACGATGAAAAACAACTATAAATTTGTAAATATTGAAAATAAAATGAAAAAGTTACATATGATTAGCAATTAGGTTTAATTGAATAAAAACTGTTAGTAGTTTAAGTAAAATTAGGTAGATAGATATCTAAAACCGCTAGTTAATTCAATTACTTATTATCCTTATTATCTCGTAATGATTAGGTGAACTTGATGAAGGTGAGAATTATCTGATCGATTATTACGATTAGAGCGAGTTGTCATAGTCAAGTGAGTATTCCCGATGACTCTATACTTGTTCGTACTTGTAGTTAGTGCATTTAAATTGAATATTAATAACTTGATGCATGGGGTTTCAGGAAATGTACGTGCTTGATATTAATTGATTACTGTAAGAAATATTGTTAAATATGATAATTGATGATTTAATTGTATGGTTGATTGTTATATGACTTGGATGGTTTGTTGATATTGATTGATCGCCTCATAATTTAACTTAAATATATTTGGCTTATCTTAAATTAAAAGGGTTATGCATTATTGGGGGTAGGGGTAGGGGGTTGTTTATATATATTAAAGTGTTTCTATACGGTGCACTTATACAACATGACCTTACCTAAACCTACGAGCTTATTAGGCGATGGAGATGTCAACTGTATAGTTGAGGGTCGAGTCTAGAGATCTTCGTTGTAGGATGTGAGTATGGATTGCGAGGACCGCCTCACCGCTAAGCCTAGGATTTTGTGTACTATTGGATTTTCAAAAATGAAAATGTATTTTATGAAATATGGAGTTCAAAGTTATGGTTAAAAACTTAAAGTTATGGTTAAAGACCCAGGTACTAGAGCTTGGTCGTGATTGGTGCCGATGTATCTTCAATCCTTATCTCGAAGGGTGTTAAAACCCGATATTATATGCAATACTGGTCAACTACATATATTGTTTGGCATACCGCATGTGCATACATTCATATGATTGTAATAATTTGTTTGATAACTTGTTTGCTAGTATAGTATGAGGGATAGTTTACTAAGCTCTTGTAGCTTACTTCCCAATAGTTTTTCTTTTGCAAGTTGATAGATAATTGAACATAAGTTAAGAGCTAAGGTTGAGTGTAGATGATAGGAAATACGAAGAACCTAGAACTTTAATAACCTCTAATTGTATTTTAACTAATATCAATGAAAAAATACTCGTTTTCCAAATCTCATGCTACCCTTTAACTTGACTTGCAAAACCTATAATAAGGGGATTTGCAGACATCCACACAATGCTCCTATTCTTAAGGGGTATATAGAGCTTACTACCTTTTTAAGCCTAGTCAATTGGAGCACACCAGTATGAATCTTATGGGTAATCTTGTTAATAGGACTATTAAGTCCAAAATATCCAAGAAAATCCCTAAACAAAAGCCAGTTGGATTACCACAAGTCCAACTCCTATAGATAATCTTGTTAATTAGATAATCTTGTTAATAGGATAATCTCATCAATCGGACTACTAAGTCCATAACATCTAAGAGACTCCTTAGAAAAAAGCCGACTAGAATACCATCGGTCTAACTTTTATAGGTAATCTCGTTGATACGACTATTAAGTCTTAAACATTTGAGAGACTTCTAAAAAATGTCGATCCTCAACCTTACCCCTAGGATGATTGTACCACGGGAATACTAAAACCCTTGATCTTGCCTCTAAATAAAGGCAACAATACTAAGGCAAATTCGAACACACTGTGAAATGAAACTCTAAGGTCAACATCAATAAAAAAGGGCCTAACCAATGCACCCAAATAAAGAAGTGAAGGCAACTTAAAAATTCAATCAACTTACAAAAAAAAAAAAGTAAAGAAAAACAAAGATAAACAACAAAGAGAGGCATATGAGACAAAAATCCATTTCATTAACATATCCATATGTCATAGATTTTAACAAAAAAAAATTAAACAATTTGAGCATCTACAAGTAAATCTTTAGTTTAATGAGTAGGAGGATTCTCCACCAGATGGACATTACCCTTTCCCTCATCTTATGATAATTAATTCAATAAGAATTACATGCCACGTATTATTTGTACTTAGCATGTAAATACCAATAAGATGTTGACATGTATAATAATTGCATAGGTAGTTTCCAAATCAGTTATTACCCATGATTTGCACTAGTCATATATAGCAATACATTATTGGTATTTACATACTCTATGTGTATTACACGTGATGTGCAATTCCCATTGAATCCTTTCTCTTAAATAGAAGGTGATAGAACTCTAAACATCAAGATGCTTTTTAGTATAGTGGCTTAGAGTTTGTTGGAATTTTAAAGTTAAGTGTGCTCAGGCTAGAGTAATCCCAAGATGGGTGACCTATTAGGAAGAAGTCGGACAAAGGGATAGAACCATGTGGTGTTTCCTGCTAATGCTTATCAATACCTTAGTGGGAGGAGTTTTGGTCAGGTTATTGTAAGTGGTATTAGAGTAGTTCACTAGTTGAAAGGCTAGAGTCCTAACCTAGTAGTGGTCTTATATCAATGTAACAAAACTAATAAGTACATTGGTTTCGTAAGAGGGGTAGATTTTGATAATACCACTAAAATAGAAGGTGATGAAACTTTATTCATTGAGAAGCCCCTTAGTTTAGTAGTTTGGAGTTCGTTGAGACTTTAAAGTTAATTGTGCTCAAACTAGAACAATCTTAAGATGGATGACTTACTGGGAAGCAACTTAGCAAAGGATAAAATCGTATGGTGTACCATGCTAAAGTGGACAATACCTTAGTGAGAAGAGTTTCAGTCAGTTGTTATGCATCCCCCTCCATAACATCCTCACCATTAGCCCTTCCATCTTCATCATCATTAGAATCAACCTTAATAGTAGGTTGAAGAAAAGAGGCTAGATAACTTAAGTCATACTCAAGATGAGCCTTTAGGAACTTAGCACGAGCAAACACAATGCCCTCTTAAGCCTTTTTCCATATAAGACCTAGATATTTCTCACTGTCCATGATCTTTCCACTCTCATCCTCTTAAGTAGCCATTAGTTGAGCTCTAGGTTAATAATGCTAGTATGATCTTGGTCAGCAATTGGCTAAAGGTCACCTAACTCTTACTTTAGTTGCTGCTTCCTTTCCTCTCAGCCTCATGGCTACATTTGGTGATAGGTACCACCTAGTCGAAGCCTTAACCAGGGCTTAAGCTCTTGGATTAGATTGCATGGTTCGACAAATTCTATCTTTCCAATCTACTACTGAGGTGTTTAAACTCTTGCTTTCCCTCAACTTCCTATAACTACTGAGTTGCTCCTAACCTTACATGTTGCTATCCAATAGCTCGAGAATTCAATACCTTAGACCTCTCTTCAAACTACTTCAAGAACTTACTTAGCAGCTTGATCCTCGATCTTCTAGCACCTATCCCTAAATGTTTGAACATGTTTGATAAGCTCGTGCCTTAAACTCCATCTAATACCTAGCCTACTCAACTATGCTAATTTGTACCCTTTCATAAAGCTCCAGCCAACGGATGACAACCATGTACCCTCCAACCATGTAAGGGAATCTACCAATAGAAGCTTCTTTTGCCCTAATTCCTCTAGTGCCCCTCCTCCCCCACCTTACCCTCCCCAAATATTGCTTGTATTATACTTATTATAGGTACCCTTTTTAGTCTTTTCCTCATATGGAAAGAAGCCTTATAATTTCAAGCATAAATACCCATGTAGGTTGTAAGCCGCAATAGTTATCATCGATATACACTTATCATTTTACCTCTATAATTTGTGCTTGTTTCAGAGTACATCTTACTCCACTCTTATCTTATTTGATGGGAATTAGCCTCTGACCATATCTAAGCCGAGGCCTCTCAATGCGTGTCTAGGTCAAGCTATAACTAGAAGGATAAGGGGAAGGAAAATAAATATTAGCATCAACTCTGTTGTTAGCCAAGGAGTCAAGAAACCATAAAGTTGAGAAACCATAAGGCTGACCCCGAGAGACTAGTGTGGGCTAATTCCAGATGTAGACAATTATGGGCCGACCTTTCTAGTGTTTCAGCCAAGCCATGCGAGACATTAAGGACCCTTTCCCAAACCCCTACATCCAACTGCTAACCCCCTCCAGTTTGGATACCACTCTTCCCAAGACATGTCGAGTGACTGCATGCTGAGTTCTATAAAATGTATAGTTTTGTATTCTTATACATGTTTTCTCTTTATTTTATTCATAGGCTTGACTCTTTAGGGTTTAAGACCTTATACTTCATTTACAATTTGGCCACTAGGGTTTAGGACTTGCTATAAATAGTAACATTTGTACTAGTAGACATAGATATAGACAGGACAGATAGATATATAGAGAAATATATAGAGAGTGAAAACTTTCCTTGTTCGAGCATGGTTATACTTGAATTAGCATTTGCTGGATTATTGAGTATTGATTAAACTGTTTAATCATCCCTGTGTTCTTGTCAATCTTGTTCTCAGATTACGGTGAACCCCTTCGTTTGAATTGGTTAGTGAGGGCATTTAATCTTTATTTGAAACCCCGAGCAACATTTAGTGTTCATGAGTTATGTCAAACTCTATTTCAAGCTTAAACTCCTGATTGTGTTTGTGTGTTGATGAGTTATATCTATCCACATTTACCATCAAAACCTTCATGTTCTTTGTACCCATATTTCTTTTGAATACACATTCATATTAGTTTCCAAATTCGCTGCCTTTTCTTATTTTGATCCTTATTACTGTCCCTTAAGCAAGGTTAGGTAATGAATGACCCAGTTGTGTCTGGTAGTGCATCATATCAATTGAGCTAGTTGATCTATGAGAACTCCTCGATACGTCATATCCTTGGAATTTTTTGTATGTGTTTCTTACCTTCATGTCATTTCCATTCACCATTTTGTGATTTCTATAATCTTAGACCCATCATCGATATTGCCACCCTTATCTATTCTTAGGTTCAGCATATCATTTGGGCTTCAATCACTTATGCATTTACAGTCGTAACTACAATTGATAGCCTCACATTTTGGCACTCCATATTAGCCAATTGAGTCTTTAGACTTAAGTTGACCTCATTCTCATAGTTAGTATATGCCTTTAGGTACTCCAGTTGTTCCATAGCCACCTTCTTAAGCTTGTCTACCTTAGCAATTTTCTAGTGAGCCTCCTCTTTAATCTTCCTCCTAGAGTCCTTAGTTGCCTTCAAATTCTACTTTAGCATATCAATATTATGAGAAAATCTTTTACAACTTGCAAAGAACACATTGATACTTATCAACAAGGTCTTCATAATAAGAATCAACTCGATCTTTCAAAATCTTGATGCCCCTTAGCATAAGGGTTAGCATTTGCAGAACAACACTCAGATTAAGAGTAACCACCAAAAAATAAATAAATAAATAAACAAAACAAAAGAGAGCCATGTACCTTATAGATTTTGCTAGCAATAATATGCTTCAACCCAGATCCCTATACCCAATGGAAGGAGTCTCCAACCGCAGACTAAAGCCACGACAAAAGGCAACCCTTCTCCACAGCAAGAATTCTAGTCGGGTCATCCAGAGCGGCATCATCGTCTCCAGTGTCCTAATGAGGCTAGAATAGGCCAACAAACCCACACAATCTCCCTGGCTCCATAGAGGACCCCTCGACCTTATGCCTCTCCTCTCTGAAAAGTTCCCTTGCTGGTTGATCATAGGTTTGGGATTCCAAATCTATCATCTTGAAGGGGTCAACCCTTAGACGCTTACTTCGATGCACATCCTCCTATGATAGTACCACCTATGCTTGGTAGGGTCAGTCACCCCCGTAGTAACCTTCCCTCGGGATTAACACCTGTCGGCACACCTACTTGCACCCCAACAGAGGAATTCTACTATTGACCTTTCTTCATCTTCTTTAGGAGACGCCAAGAGGTCTACTCCTTGCATTGGAGATCCACTACAAATGGGTTGCGAAGCTGCATACCTGCATAAGATGACACGACATTAAGCACCTATATTCAAATTAAATCCTACATATCGTGCTAAACGCGAGCTCTGTAACGGGTGGATAGGAACTAGTATCACAGCGATAGGAAGTATCCCTCTAGCCAATAGGCCTACCCTGCCACGACCCTGGAGCAACAATTGCACCTTCAGTTATCTTCACACTCTTTACTAACTTCCTCTTATCTAGGAATTCGTCCATGGTTATATTTGCATCCCAAAAACATGTAAACCTCTTCTCAAGTTCCTCGTCAATTTTTATGCACTAGGCCGCAAAGCATCCAAATAAGACATCCTAATAGGCTTCAACTAGTAGGTTGAGAAATCAACTGCCCCCCTAACACTAACAATGAAGAAATTTCCTTTCCACCGTTTTACAGACGACTCTAACCTAACAAATAACTTCTTCTTCCATTGATTGTCTAGGCTATGCCAACCCTTCGGCTTTTTCTTCAGCACATAAAAGTACCTAAGTAGCGTAGGCGTAGCCTTTAACACAAAATAGCTACACAAGGCTATGGCATCTTGATATACAAAGGGTTCTACTTTGTTTACGTAGTTTACAAGCTTTATACAATATTTACAAACTAAAAGGGCCAAATGTACAATTTTTATTTTCATTTTTTGCATTCTATAACTTCTACACTTTGACAAAAATAAATATTGCTGTTCATAAACTTCTTCAAAATGACTGACCCTAAAAGTAATTTTCCCCACAAGATTGAACCCATTACAGTCTTCTTACTTGGGGATAAAACAAATTTATCCCCTCAATATATTGCTAAGTGAGAGTGGATACTAACATAACACAAGCAAGTTCATATTTCAATTGTACAACAAGCTACTACATTAGTTATGGCATCCTTAAACATTTCCATAACCAACAAATGCAATAGTAGGATGCCATGTTCACATACGTGACATACAACAACATCAATATCCTGTCCTAGCCCTAGCCCTAGACTTTCGGGTAGTCGACATTGCCAAGCATCTGAATTAACTATTTAGGAACCTAGGAAAAAGTTATTAACAAAAATATCCAAGCTAAGGATGCAAATCTATATGCTGGAAAGACCAGATTTATAACCAAGTTCTTTGTTTTTGTAAAAAGCCAGTTTTCAAGTAAAATTAGATCAGTAGGTCGTTTTGTGCCATGCCATGAATGCATTAGCCAAACATTGAGTAGGAATAACAAACATTCATAATTTACATATTATTTTTACTTTATGTTGTCTTACTTTCATCTTTAACTTGAACGTCTCAATATTAGGTTTACTTAAATGAATACCTTAGGAAGTAATGCTAGTATCTAGTTCTTTGTATAGTTAATTCAACATTTATATCCAAATATTTGACATTCTAGCAAGCACTAAGCTCAGCATCACCACATAGTTCAATACATCATAAACATGTACAGGATAGCAACTACAATACATCTTGCAATTTGTCAGGTCAACACATCATACTAGCATCCAAGCATAACCAAGTCATCTAGTCGAGTAGGTTAGAAGAACACTACACAAAGAGTAAATATAATTTACTCTAGAACATATATATCCACTTACTAAGGCCATTAGTAATTTTCCTTAAACACTTAAGCATTACTCCTCCTCCTCTTGTATCTCACCTAAACATATGGTACAAGATACCCTAATTAATTATATGTAGAATATAAACTAAAATAAGAACTTACTTGATTATTGAGTTTATAGTTTAAGATCCTTCTTTAATACTTCCCTTTCAGGTACTTTGTTACTAAGTTTCTAACTCACTTTGACTTTGTCGGGATTTTCCTCAATACACTTTCCAACTAACATTCTAATTGACTTTCTACCTCATGGTTTAACCAAAGAATTTACCTTGTTTCACCTATATAGCCATTCCAAAATGAACTCCAGCCTAAATTATCCTCTATACTTATAAAGATACCTAAAAGTTACTTCTTATATACAACATAGTTTCTAACCTACCTTCTAACTCTAACTTACCTTCCAACTAACTCTAGCTTGTATGTTTCATTATAACCAACCTTCTAACTTACTTTCTAACCAACTTAGCTTAATACATCTGACTTTCTGACTTACTTTTATAACTCCCTCATTTTTCCTTTATATCTTACAAAATCACTCCATCAAAACTTTAATTTGCTATCCACATATTTGAATTGAACATAATATCACCCAAAACCATTCTCAAGACTCATGTTGGTTATTTAAGTTACAAAAACATACGATTTGAATAAAATTACAGATGATGTGAAAAACATGTAGCTTTAGCCTTGTAACTTCCATATTTGACTTGTTAGCAAATTTTCTTTCCATTTTGAATGTCTTTAAAAATCATCATTCTTATAGTTTATAACAAAAATTACACCAAGTTCACTAAAGACAACCTAAGAAAATACACTTCTAGCTACTATTTTACCATGAATCAAAATTTATTAAAAACCCAATTTTAAAATCTTAAAAAGCCAATTCATAACAAGAAAATATAATTTTCAAGGAACTTACAAAAACTTAGGCCAAAACCAAGTTGTTTAATTTTTTGAAAATATGAAGCAAAAAAAAAAAAAAAGGGTTGATGGGACCTTTTTCGTAAGGAGCCCATACATGCATTGAGAATTTGGAAAATCTAGGTTTGTTTTTGAATTCAACATCAAAATTTACTTAGGAAAACCAAAAATCCTAATTTTTAGACATCAGGTGATATTTTTATTTTTATTTTTTGAAAAATTGAGCTATTCTTGACATTCATCAGCTTAAGAAACTCGAGCCAACGTTGAAGGTAAAGGGTGCATCAGTCGGCCCTAGTGCCACCTCTTTCTTTAAGTGGTGGTGGTGGTTCACTACCAGTTTGTGCTTAAAGTGTCCAAACTTGTGATTGAAAAAGGTCTCCTAAATTTATAGACACAACTTGGTTAGTTAGGAAATAAGTTAGGTGACAAATATACCTTTTCCTCCTTTTTCTTATATTAATATGTGTCTAAACCTTAGGGAATATACTATATTAATCCCATGTAGGTTGCTAGGACCCTTCCATGTCAAAAGTAACTTCATTAACTGCCTTCTATAATTTCCTATACTTTTTATCTAATTATAATAATAATTTATATATACAAAATATTAGTATTTTCCTTAATTCGGTATCTACACATGTATATATATTTATACATGATGCTTATATTAGTCATTTCACTTCTATTGACCCCAAATTATTATTTTTATAAAGTGAGTAGTTTATCTCTAATGCCTTTCTATGTTATGAGGCTCATATTGTAAGTTTACAACAAAAAATTTCAACACTGGTTAAACTATGCTTTTATTAAATTAAATATTTGATATGCTTCATTTAGCTAAATAGACATACCAAAGTTCTTTTAACTTTTATGACCTCACATTAAAGTTTTATTCAATTCTGAGAACTTCTCTGGGAAGCCCTAAATCACTCGTATTTTAAGCAATTATGGTTTCACATTTCTACCCCCCTTACGAAAAGTTTCATCCTCATAACTTACTCATGCTTTAGAACTTGCACATATTTACTCCTTAGTAGACATAACATGCAATTAATAAAGTACCAACCCTGTGCAAGTTGATGAGGATATTGAGCTTTCATATGATTTAAGGATTCCCAGGTTGCTTCTTCTTCAGCATGCCTACTCCATAAGACTTCAACATATTCAATGTCTTGACTCATTAACCTTTAAGCCTTTGAATTTAATATGTTAGATTTTCTTTAAACTTTACTAGTGTTACGTCTAATATTGTTTTTAGGTCTCTAACAAATTTTCCTAAGTTTGAAACTTGAAATACATTGTGAACACCGACCATTTTATTCTGTAGATCAACTCATAAGCTAGTTTTCCAATCCTTCTTCTACTTTGATATGGTCTAACATATTGTGGACTTAGCTTCCCTTTAATATAGAACCATCTTACAATGTTCATTAGAGATATTTTTGAAAATACCCAATCACCTATTTGGAATTCTAATGGTTTTTGTCTCACATTTGCAAAATATTTCTCTTGACTTTTTGAAACTCACATTTGTTCCCTTTTCACTTGCACTTTCTCCTTAAGAACTTAAAGCATTACTGGACCAATCATTTGCTTATTTCCTACTTCATCCCTATAAATCAGGGATCAGCAGTTATATCTACACACAGCTTCTTATGGCACCATTGTAATCGTACTATGATAACTATTGCTATAAGCAAATTCCACCAATGGTAGATGATCATCCAGTTTCCATCAAATTCTAAAACACATACTCATAGCATATCTTTTGTGGTTTGTATTGTACATTAGATTGCCTGTCACTTTGAGGATGATATGTTGTATTGAAATTTAACTTGGCCTTTATCTCTACTTGCAGTAATTGCTAGAAATAGGATAGAAATTGGGAGTTACGATTGAATATTATAGATACCGGTACTACATGTAGACAAACTATCTCCTTCACATAGAATTATGCTAATTAGGGTAATGTCGTGGTTTGCTTTATTGTTAGAAAATGCACAGACTTAGTAAGTCAATCCACTATGAGACAAAATGATATGACCTCATGAAGAAGAACACATGATGTTCAACATTGTATAAACTAAGAGGATGGGTTCAAACTTTGAGATAGTTTGAAGGATAAATGATAGTCGAAGGTTGAACAAGGGTACTTATGCATCGATGGTGGATATGATGCACTAATGCTTCGTACAAGCTTTAGTTGCACTTAATATTATGTACAAGTGTGGTCGGAGGTTACTTGCCACTAATCCATGCTTAATGGGCTAGATAAGAGTAGTTGAGAGGCAAGTAGAAAATACTTAACTCACGAGAGTATGCTTGAATATCACTAAAAAAAATGTATTACCCCTTTTATGGCTATTGCAATACACAAGTATTTATATGATTCAATTAGGGTATGTCCTAGGTTAGTGTAAATTACAAAAAGGATTTTTTCTAGTAAAGGAAAAGGAATAATTTACAATGATAATGTTGTAAACAAGCATAAAGAATATCTAGTGATAGAAAATGATGGTATGGATGTCAAGAAAGATAGGGTATGTGTTAGTTGTTCCATTTGATGGTCTTAATAACACTGCTGGTCAAGCAGAGCATGTTTTGAATAGATTAGGTTAAATTTAGCAATTCGATAGCTCAGCAACTCGGATGTTCGGGGTTGGTTCAAAAGGTAGTTCATTATCAAGTTTGCCTCAAGTGGTTGATTCTAAGATGGGGTCAGCTCAGCCTCCGCATGCATCAAGTTGGAAGTATATTGGTTTGATACTTGGCCTTGGATAGTTGTATAGTAAAGGGGTCAGCTTGGTACATGGGTCAATTGCCTCGATAGCTTCTTATATGATATGGATGGCAAAGTAACTCGGTAGGTCTGACTGGGAAATGTACTACTCTTTTGAGTTAGACTCACCTTGGACAGCTTAGTGAACAATATGAGCAAGTCTTCGAGCTTGGGAGTGCATGATTGGTTTGTGATCCCTATCTTCCCTTCTAAACTATTTGAGATTTGGAATCAAATCTAGTTCAGCTTTATGTTGCTTGTTCTCAAGAATATGCAGGTGGAGGTTGGCAATGTTGAAGGAATTCGAGACCCTATACTCTTTTGGTAGTTTAATCTTGTAGGCATTAAGATTGATCTTTTCATGTACTATGAACTGCTCTTCCATCCTCGACCTTGTCTCTTGAGCTTGGAAGCAACTTGGCTCAATTATTCTACAACCTTCTAGTACATGGTTTTGATGGCTTCGAGTCCTTCTACAGTTGGTTATTCATCATTTGGGTTTGGAAGGGGTATTTAGTCTACTGGGAGCTCAAGGTTAAACCCATAGGCAATCTTAAATGGTAACATGTTTGTTACGTTATGGGTGGTCTTATTATAGGTGAACTTATGATTGGTAGGCACATATCCCAATAAGCCATGTTCTAACCAATGGTAACCTGAAGTAAAGTTCTTACCATCCTATAGATAACCTTAATCCGTCTGTTCATTTGTGGATGACTAGATGTGCTATACAATAACTCGGTTCCTATTCGTCTCCATGACATTCTCTAGAAGTGGCTCATGAACTTTGGGTCCCAATTTAAGATAATGATTTTGGGTACACCATGAAGTTTAACTATTCCTACAAGAAAAGAAAAGAGATAGTTGAAATGTCTTTAGTTTAAGAGTAAGGCATGAAGTATACCATCTTACTAAATTGATCTAGAACCACCATGATAGAGTCCTTCCCTCGGGACGTCCTCAACAACCCTAACATAAAGTCCATACTTAGCTCGGACTATGGTTTGGTTGGGATGGGCAATGGTAAATGTCAAGCCTAGTTTTTCACCTCCTAATTTTTAAAATTAAGTCTTCTTTAAACTGACTGATATTAAAGCCTTACTTGCTTAATATTGACCTTCGATTAAAGTTTAAAGAAAACTGGTTCTTTTTATATTTTGAAATCACTTTGGAGTTGCCACCTGACTAAAGTTCAAAAAAAAAAAAAGTTAAGTTATAACCAATTGGGTGAATTGGTTATAGCATGCTACTATTCTTTTGATAAAAAATCGATTTTGAAACCAGACATCTAGATCTAGGGCTTAGGAATTTTAAACCCTTATCGGTATCACTAACTTTCCAAATTTAATTTTAACCTTAAAAATCACTTTTAACTTTAAAAGATAGAACTCGATTATTTACCTAAATGGGATCATTTGAGCAATCTAAACTAAAAAGGGAAAATCAAGTTTTTTATTTTTATCGTTTTACTGTAGGTGCCTATGTGCTTATGTGCCTAGTATCTATTATTCGGGATTAGACGTATATAGCTCTTTTCTATAAAGCTTTAGCAGATTAAGTTGATTTTAATTTTTGAAAAGAGATTGGCTTTAAGTTTTTATTCAATTCAACTCATTAAAAGAAATTTTTCTAAAAAAGGTTTTAATCGGGGTTTTATTTTTGAAAAATCTAAAATAGTCCTAATTTGTAAAGGGCCCAATTATTATTATTATTATTATTTATTTTTGAAAACTTGATTTTTCTATGTTAAAAAACAATTTTTATTTATGATCTTATTCACTTATTTTTATTCTTATTATTATCTTATTTATTATTTTTTATTCTACTCATTTTTATTTTTATTAAAGTAATAAATAAATAAATAAATGAACTACTTTTTTCATTTCTTCTTTTTTTTTTCTTTCTTTTTCTTTGTCTTTTTATTTTCTATTTTTTTTGGTATTACAATTTACATGTACATAAATAAATAAATAAATTTTCAAAATTGAACAAACAAAATAAAAGGAAATAAATAAGTCAAATGAAAAATAGGGTTGGACTGGATATTGGATCAAGACGCGGGTCAAGGCGCAATTCGGTTCTAGGCATTAGGTTGGATCTTGGGTCAAGCTTTGAATTTAGATTACGGTTGAAAGAGTAGTAGCTACTTGAGTCCATTCCACTTGATTTATCAACCAAAATGAAGGGGAAAGAGGGGTTTCATGTGTTTTGTATTGTGGGGGGGGGGGGGGGGGGGGGGTTGATGTAGAACGAGTGCCATGATGGTTGGAGGTTGTTTAAACAATGGTTAGAGATGAGTAGTGGCGGCGGTGGTGTTCCTTGGCATTTTGGGGGTTGTTAGAACCAAGGGAGGTATGGGGTTGACGTTTTTGGGTGGTGGTGTAGTTGGTCGTAGGGTTAGATTAAGCTCAGCTTGGCAGTTCAAAGGTAGATTGCGGTAGTGGTTAGAGTTTAGGTCTTAGCGGTTCGGAAGTGTAGCTAAGGAGCACAATGGTGGTCGGTTGTGGTTGGGTTGAGGAGCCTAAGTTGTAGGTAGTGTTCTTAGGGTGGTGGTGCATTTCTAGAATAGTTAGGGAGAGGGGATTGAAGAGGGTGAGAGGGTTTGGTGAATGCAGAGAGAGAGTAATCGAGAAGAGAGAGAAAGAGTGTTTATAAGTTGATTCTGAAGCTTCTCTGTAATCCAACGAACTACCTAACACCCTTTTTATACACGAAATCACCTTAGAAAACTAGGAAAGCTCAAATTCAGATTAAATGAAATTTCAAAATTTCAGTTTTTTCTGATTTTTGGAGCTTTATTTGAATGTGCATTTGGTCGAATTTAGCTGCGTTTTTTTTAATTTTTTTTATCTCAATCCATAGTAGGCCATGTCTAGAATAGGATTGGAGCAAAAAATCATGCCTATGTATGTGAAATTTATGAAAAAATTGAGGCCAAAGTGAAGTGGTTGGCTTTGTTTTGCTGGGGAAAGTAGAGGAAAATGTACGAAAACAAAGGAAAGGGAGAGAAAATGCTGACGTAGCATCAACATGGTGCTACGTCAGCCATGTCGATTGACTGGATGTTGCCATGTGACCTTACGTGACATGTAGCATGCCATGTAGCGTCACATCAGTACGTATCCAACCCGACTTTGTTACGTATTAGGACACGTGGTGTAATGAGATCCTGATACATGATAGTTCCTAATTATCTGAAAAAAAAAACAAGCTTTTGCATGCCTTAACTAAGATTTGAACCCCTGACCTCATGCTTAAACTTAATGCTAAGTTCATATGCTTATCTATTAAGCTGTTGGCCTATACCTTATTCATATGTGCAATTAAAGTACACATATGGACCAGGTCAGCTTGGGCTAGATTCAAATTTAAGCCTAGGCCCATTAGTCCCCTTCCTCAATTTATTAAAATTAAATTTTATTCTATTAAATTATTATTTTCTAAATTCTATAACTCTTCTATTAATTTTTTTTTATGTTTTGTGACTTTTCAATTTTCTAAATTTTTTCAAACATTTTCAATTTTTTTGTATTTTATAAATTTCTCATTTTTTGTGTTTTCTTGCTATTTTCCTTTTTTTTTATATTTTTCCTAGATTTCTTATTTTTTAATGCTTTTCCCTATTTTTTGTTTTTTTTTTTAATTTTTCTAAACTTCTTCTTTTGTTCCAAATTTCTTTTTTTTTTTTTATGTTTTTTTGTGATTTAGGACCCCTTGAGAAAATAAAATAAAATAAAGGGGACAAAAATTGGGTATCTATAGTAAATAGTGTCCTTGCTTGGCTCAACTCTTCGCTTTTCTACAATTAATACACCCTTCCAACACAAATTGGACATCTCTCTTCATTTTAGGCCAAAAGAATCTTGAGGATAGTATCTCAAGAGTTTGGTGTTGGCCAAAGTGTTTCTACAATCCTCCTTGATGTGCCTTGTGCACTAACAACTTTCTCATGGAATACTTTGGGATACAAAGTCTCCTCTTCTTAAATAAGTATTCGTTTTACCTGTAATAGTCATCAAGTTTTTGGCCTTCCTCACACTTGGTATAGATAGGGCCAAAATGTGGATCCTCAACATACAAATATTTTATTATTGAAAAACCAAGTAACCTAGTCTACAGTTTAGTTAGGAGGGAATGTCGTCTTGATAAGGCATTGGCTATTGTATTGTTCTTTCCATTCTTGTACTTCATGACATATGAAAATCCCTCCATGAACTTGACTCATTTAGCTTATCTTCAAGATAACTTGTAGACTTCACAAATTCAACCTTCTAGACATGGTGTCGGACTCGAGTATTATAGATATTTCTCTAAGTCGATAAAACCACATAAACTGAAAACTAATTAAAATTTTAAACTTCAAACTTCAAACGAACTTGAAAGGCCTTATAATACGATTTGGAAACCCTAATCATTCAAGAAAATCCCAATCCTTGCATATGCGTACTTTTAAAAATGTAAACCTAAACTCAATAAAAATCGTAAATATAAAATCGTAAAAAAAAAATTATTTAAAAACTCTATAAAATTATCCTAGTACTTGAAAAGTCATAAATCAATAAAATTATCATTAATTTTTATGGAATTATATGAAACCGATAATGAACGAATCAAGGATGATTTTAAGTAATAATAAACAGTAGAACTAAAGCTAGTTAAAAGAAAAAATTAATAAATTTACAAAATTAATTTTACTTATGTACATAAGCAGCCCGACAATATGTATATATATATATATATAAATATATTACTAAGTAATTTCCTTCTCTTTTCTTAATCTATCATATGATATATACATATATATGTTGCATAATAAGGTGATGATCCTAAATAATTAAGCCAATTGACTCTTAAGCTCATAAGTGTAAGTCAATTACTCCCGAATTTGTGAAAAACCCTAAAACATACTTAAACTCACTTGAACCCTAAAACAATCAAGGACTTATGACCCTAAATAAATAATCAAAAATATAATTTGAAAAAAATTTCATTTAACTCTAGAAAATTCTAAAATTTCTTAAGAAACAAATCACAACCTAAAAATTAATTTGAGAACCAAACCCTAGAAGAATTACACATAAGACAATTCGCTTATCTTCACTTATAAGCCATGTTTATAAACTCTATCTTTTAATGGGCTTGTGAATCAATCAAGAGTACTTTGCAAACATTTCCAAGGATTAACTAAACTAAGAATTTAAGTTTACATTTAAAAACAAATTTAATTTTCCAATTTAAAATCCTATTATTGATAAAACTCGCATACGAGAACTATGGACTTAAGTTACTCAAAACTCAAAACCCTAAAACAATTAACGACTTGTAACCTTAAGCGGCTAATTAAGAATTTAATTTGAATAATTTTATTCAATTTTAGAAATTTTCATAATTTTATAAGAATTAAATCATAACTTACAAATCAATTTAAGAAGCAAACTCCAAAAGAATTTCATATAAGATAATATCCTTATCTTTATGCATAAGACTTGTATACATGATAAGTAAACCAACCAATCATCCTAAATAACTTATTAATTGAGAGTTGGAATTATTTATCAATTGATAACTTATAAAAAACTAGTGATAAGACATTTCCCTTATCATACCATTATTTTATGTGTTCAATTTTTAATTAAGTGACAAGACAAAATTATGCCTTATTTGCTCCCTACTTGGCTGGTTGGAAAAGAAGGAAAAAAGAGGTCATGCCTTGTCATTTGTCCATTACTCAAATGTCTTACACATCTACTATTCATCCCTTAATGCTTACATCATCTAGTCTTGTAAAAAAGTTGGCATTTTTGCATACTAAAAGACAACTAATTAAAGCTTCTTGAACACACTTCTCCTCCCATTCAAAAATCTGCCACTCTCTCTCTATTTCACTCTTATTTTTACTTCCTTTTCTCTCATTTTAAACATAAACCAAAAGAAGAAATCCAACCCCATAAAATCCCAACATTGCCGCTACTATTTTGCTTCGACACTCATAGCACCAAGCTTTATTTTATGCCCTCTATTTGTTAACTTCAAAAACCACTTTTAGGAGCTTCAAAATATCCTCAAAGCCCCACTTCAAGGATCAAGACTCTAGTTTCCAAAGGAGCTTGCAAGAAGAAAGAGGAAAAAACAAGGAACATAAGAGGATACTTAGTTGCATAACCACCATTTCTACGCTTTTCGGACGGGTAAGTTTCTTTCTTATTAAAGTGATCTAATATGCCATGTTAGGAGACTATGTTTTCATGACGATATTAGCATGATCATAAGATAATAAAATAGCTAGACCACCTTAAGAAGTAAGCTTGCGAACCACTTCACATGAACGTTGAAATATGAACATACTAAGTTGGTGTTTTGTAAAGATATATATTTAACTCTTAGAACGAAAGATTATAAGTTGATAAGATCATGAAATATGTACATGAATGAGGAGGCATCATGCTAGACGTGAAGTGTATGTGAGTCATTTAGATGTTATTTCCACTTTTATTAAGTTAAAGATGCTCAAACCTAGCCTTAAGTAAAAGAAAATCTATTACATGAAGTTTTTATGAAAAAACCAACTTTATGAGATATGAACAATGATATGAATGTTGTGATAAGTATGAGATCTACTATTTTCATGTAAAGTATAAGCTAAGTAATCATCTCATGGAAGAGAAGTTAAGTCAAGATTTGAATATAAGTAGCTTAGGTTCATGATCTAATACTTAAACTTAAGGGAATGATAAAACAAGTTGAGAAACCAAGTGAGTACCCCTTGGATTCTTCATAGCTAGATCTAGAACCACAATAAAAGTCACTTAAAAATATGATAAAACCAAGTAAACAATGTGAAAAGACCAACTAAGGCAAGTACGATAAGTTTATAAAGCTTAAAACTCTCAAACGAGCCTAGAACTCTAAGTTGGGTCTTCATTAAAATTCTGACCAACACTTTAAAATATTAAGAAAGGTCGTTTTGAAGCCCACAAGAAGTCCACCTAAGACTCCATAAGCCCAACAAAGTCACTAGCTTTAGTTTGAACAAAAAACAAGCCCATTCAACTTAAGCCTACATAAAAGCCAAAGGAGCTGTTGTTAGCACTAAGAGTGTAAACCAAAGTTGGAAATCTGACCTTAAGGAGTATTTTAAGTTTAGAATAAAGTCCTAAGCCAAGCCCAAAGAATTTCCCAAGTTACCAAAAAGCCCATTAGCCAAATAAAGCTAAAAAGCACTCCAAATCATGAGGATCGCTGCTATTCTGACCTATGGGTAGTTTTGTATGCCTCATCATGAAAATATAACTTCACCATGTTCAAGTACACTAAAAAATGATGACATTTGACTATATGATTATAAAAATTGGATTTAAAATGAGAAAGTTATACACGATTAAACTTTAAGTAAAAACCGGGAAAAATATGAAACCAAGTCAAAAGTATAAGTAAAAGGGTTTTAGTTTAGTTTTCTAAATTCTATTTCAAATCCTTATAGTATTATATTTGCGATGTCTAAGGGACCTGGCTTTTGGGAGATGACTTATCCTAAATTATTTGGATTGATCTGCATGGTTGAGTGAGTGAATTCTTGATGACTCTTTACTTGATTTTGCTTGTAGAATAAATGCACCTAAACCTATATATATATATATATATATATATATATATATATATATATATATATATTGGATGCTTGTAGGATATGGGAAATGCATGTGTATGAATTTATGATTGAATGCTATGGCTTATTAATCATATAACAATGGAAATTGTTTATGATAATTTATACGTGTGATTGTATGGAATGAAATTGTCTGATCGCTATGAAAAATTGGATTAATCACTTATATGATTAACAAATTAAATGATTCATGCATTCTACATATTTGCATTCAAATAACACTGACTGCCGCTTCACACAGAAGATAGCAAGGGACTCATAGGAAGAGGGCCTCCTCAGGATTGGGCACTAGCTATGTCATCATGTTATTGAGTCTCTATCTTAAGTTAACAGGCTTATTAAGCGCCAGGAGATGCCAATTATCGGTAAGGGGTCGTGTCTTGTAGCTTCTGCTTAGGGTGTATGTTTGTGGATTGTGGAGGCCATCACACCGCTAGACTTGGGATTTTGAAAATATGATTTATTGCTTGAGAAAGAAAATGTCTATATATATATATATAAATATATATGGTTTTGTTTTGACTTAAGTACAATAGTGCAAATGAAACAAAACCCAAGGTCTAGAACCCGAATTTTGGTTTGGGACGGTTAATTATCTCTAAACCCTAGCTACAGGGGGCATAATTCTGAGTTGCATGCAATTTCTAGGCTACTGCATGTATTGTTTGGCATACTGATTGATCATGCATTCATATGTTTGTGTATTAAATAAACTTTTGTCATATGGTATTGATGAGGGGATTTATCTCACTAATTATAAGTTTACAACCTAATAGTTCTTTTCCTTACAAGTTGATCGATAGTTGGGACAGGGATAGGAATCAAGTATAGAGTGTTATCATTGAATAAGTATGATGAAAAGCTTATGTAGTTAATTCAGAATGCTTTGAAAAATGACTAATTTCTCAATTAAGTTTAGTATCTTTAGTAAGTTTAGAATTTTATGAAATTGTCTATCTTATTTCACTATTTTGGTAGGGGATACCAATTCTCTACGGTTTTGAGGAACTATGGAAAAATGGATATTCATAATTATTTATATTATATAATGAGTTAATGAACTAAAACTGAAGACCCTAGCGAATAACTATTTAGAGTATTGCAATCTTTGACTTGCAAGGCGATTTTCTTATTATGGGTACACACGTGATATGAAAATCCCCCCCCCCCCTTAGGGTCATTATACAACTTGGTTTGGTTCTTCAAATATCTCAAAGATTCATGATTAGTATACATCACAAACTCTTTAGGTAACAGATAGTGATGCCATATGGTCAAGACTTGGATCAAGGAGTAAAACTCCCTATCATAGACAGAATAATTAAGTGTAGCTCCTTTAAGCTCATTGAGGTAAGCAATATGTTGGCCTTCGTGCATCGATATAGCACCTATGCCTCGTCCAAACACATCATACTCCACTTCAAACACTTTATCAAAGCTTGGCTGAGCTAAGACATGGGTTGTAGTAAGCTTTTCCTTTACCTCCTTAAAACTCCTTTACTCCTTCTCTCCCCATTTGAACTCAACATTCTTCTTTGACAGTTTTGTGAGTAAGGGCACAATCGCACTGAAATTCCTTATAAATCTATGATATAATGATGCTAGGCTGTGGAAGCTCCTTATGTTAGCTAAAGTGGTTGGCACAGGCCATTCAGTGATTGCCCTTACCTTTTCATGATCGACTCGTATTCCACCACCACTTACAACAAACCCGAACAAGATTACATTAGGTTAGCAAAAGTCACACTCCTTTAGATTGGCATAGAGCCTTTCAGCTTGAAGTTTGTTAAAGATTGCATAGAGATGATCTTGGTGAGTCTCTAGATCAAGGTTATACACTAGGATGTCGTTGAAGTAAACAACCACGAATTTCCTTATTAGTTCTCGGAGCACATGATTCATTAGTCACATAAATGTGCTCAATGTGTTTGATAGTCCAAACGGCATTACAAGCAATTCATATAATCCATGGTTGGCCTTAAATGCTATCTTCCACTCATCACCTTCTTGCATTTGGATATGATGGTATCTAGATTTGAGGTCAATCTTGGAGAATAGTCTGGCTCCATTCAACTTATCCAATATATCATCAAGCCTTGGTATGGGATATTTATACTTAATGGAAATACGATTGATTGTTTGGCTATCTACATACATCCTCCATAACCCATCTTTCTTTTATACTAACAAGGCTGGCAAGGCATAGGGGCTAAGGGATTCTTATACATACCCTTTCTTCATCAACTCATCTACTTGTCTTTGCAGCTCGATAGCCTGTTCAGGATTCAACCTATAAGTAAGTTTGTTTATTAGTGTGGCTCTTGGCTGTAAGTCAATTGCATGTTCAACGCCTTGGATGGGTAACAAACCTTTTGGTAGCTCTCTTGGGAGCAAGTTGACAAATTCGTTTAACTAGCTTTTTACCTCAGCAGGTAGCATCCCCTCCTTAGATCCCTTCATCTCTAATAACCTTCTAAGTAGCAAATAGGTTGGCTCTTTGAGCTCCATCTCTTTCTTCAACTTAACTTGAGTCATCACCAAAGCTTCTTTCTTTAGGATTTGGCTCACTTAGGCTTATGTGATTTTGACTTTCTCGGTAGTCATTGGGCTCAACCTTACCTTCTTGCCCTCATGCTTTAAGGAATATATATTCTTCTTTCCATCATATATCAAGATTCAATCAAACATCCATGGTTGTCCAAGTAGAATATGGGGCATATTCATGGGTAACAAATCACATAGCAATTCATCTCGATAGTTTCCAATATAGATTGGCATAATCACTTGCTTGTTTACTTATAGGGCTCCCTTATCACTAAGCTAGTGCAGTTTATGAGGTTTGGGATGGGGCTTGGTCGGTAACTGTAGTTTCTAGACCATGAAAGCAGAGGTTACATTAGTGCAACTCCTACTATTAACAATCAAGACACATAGTGAAGCATTTACCTTACATCCAATGTGGATCAGATTCTCTCTTTGTTTATCCTTGGGTATAGGACTCACACTCATTGTTCCCCTTAACATTAGGGTGGTATGCATAAAATTACCCTCCTTGCTATAAATGACTTCCTCCTCCTTGGACAACTCAGTTTGTCCAACCTCTTTTGGGTCTTCTACTTCCTCATCAATATTGTCTATCTTAATGGTTGGCACTTCACTTCAAATCACCATGGTTCTTCTATTCGAACACAACACTAAGCGGCCATGTGTCTAAATCCTTGATACTTAAATCACTTGACCTTACTCATCTTTCTTCCTAAGCTTTAGCCTTTTTCAAACTTCCTCAAGATCTCCTTCTCCTTTGCTTAAGCTTTCTCAGTAATCACATTAGAAATCTAGGGTTCAACAACTATTTATTAAGGACAATGAAAATTACAACATTATAGAAAAGAAGAAAAGGAAATAGAGAAACCCCTATATATTTTACCTTACTAACTATTCTCCAAAGGGGCTTTCTCTATAACCTAGACTATGACATCTATTTATAAGGACTAGATCTAGATTTACAAAGAAAACTTGTCAAATATAGAAAATTTACAAATTATAGAATCACCACGCCTAAAGATCATGGCTATAGAGTGTGGGTGTAATCTTGTGCTTTGACAAGAAATCTTCAGATTTGATGGAAAGTAATGACAAGAGGTTAATGACCATGATCACCATCATCGAGTGTACATGTTATCCTTTCTAGACTTTACTTAGTTTAGATTTCTTCACTTCGATCCCTTAATCAATGCACTTCTTCAATTAAGCTCCAAAACTCCATCAAAATCTATAGAAATTCATTAAACACTACTAAAATCTACAAATAAAATATTAATGAATTAAGATCCAATTCATTATAAAACTAACTCAATTAACATACAATATCATCCTAAAATATCTATACTAAACAAACGTTAGAAACTATGAATTTCTACTATCTTCACCTATGCTCCCCATAATTGTCCAATGTCTAAAATTTTGATGGAAGTTCAATGAATCCTTCAATTGTCGGAGAGGATCAGGGGGAATCCTTCTAGGAGGAATTTGAATAAGTATTTTTACTTCCATCGTAATAGGGGTCATAATGCTAATGATTGTGTGCAGTTAAATAAGGCTATTGAAGATATCATTTAAAGAGGATTTTGAGAAAGTTTCTATCATGCGATGAGAAGAACATTGAGAGACCAACCTAAAGAAGGAGAACTGATCAGAATCAAGATGAGTGACCTATTAAGGATTATCACAACTTGGACAGTAACATTGTCGTTGTAGATTGCCACACATCATACAAAGGTCTACGATCAACTCCCTTGTTGATCATTGGCCTTCCATACGGTACACAAGGCTTCCTTCACTCTAAGTTATTATCAATCATGTAGACAAATAATATCAAAGCACCATAATTATCTTTACTAAAAAATTAAATATACTGTTAAATTAAAAGTATGGAGCATTGTGTTCCAAAACAAAAATATTGAAATACGTGCTTAATTAACTATAGATAGTCTAACTATTGAATAATAAGCGGTATGAATAAATCCTATCCAATACTAAAAGTTCCTTCTTTTGCTCCATATATACCACAATACCTTCCTAGTATGAGACTAACCTGGAGCATTCCCCAGCTTGGCTCATTGAAGAGGTGTCCTTGCATAAAAAGAAATCTGTAGTAGTGTAAGCTGACGCTTAGTGAGCTAATTCCTCCATTATGCCTTACAAAAATTTATATATATGCATAACCATATGAATGCACGTAACATGTAATATGCCAAACAATATACGTAGTGGCTTAGGAACTGTATGCAACTCAAAATTTTGCTTTCTATAATCTGGGTTGGAGGTTATTGATTGAAACAAACCAATAACTAGGTTCTTGTACTTAGGTTTTCATACAATTTGCACTTATGTGCTAAAATCATCTTATTAACATACTTAGTATATATGCATAAATATACTTTGCTTAAGTGAGAAATAAGATCATTTTTCAAATTTTCCAAGTCTAGCAATGTAGTGGTCCTCATAGTCAACATCACATACCTTAAGTGAAAGTCACAAGACTTAGCCCTTAGTCAGATGGCTAGCGTCCTCAGGCGCTTAGTAAGCCTATAAGCTAAGATAGGAACTCAATAACATGGTATACTGATGCCTAAACTAATACCTTTAGGAGCCATTGCTCTTCTAATCCCTTCCTACCTTTCATGTGAGATGGTAGTTAATATAATTATGATGCTAAAATGTATTATGCATGAATCATTTAAATTCTTAGTTTGATAATTATTTATGCCAAATTATTTGGTGGTTAAGCAACTTCATTCCATAACAATAATACATAATCCAATCTCAAAAGTAATTCTGGTTATTATAATATTATCATATCATGGAAATCAATCATATAACCATATACATGCATTTCTCATATCCCACGTGCATTCAAGTTTGAAACAATAATTAAGCATAACTATATTATAGACAAAATCAAGTATGAAGTCATTGAGAATCATTCATTCGACTATAGCTGCTCAATTGTAGTAGTCTAAGGGTAGGTCAACTTCAAAAGTAAGTTCCCTTAAACATCGTAAATACAATATTATGAGAATTGGCATATAATAAAATATTAACCTAATGTTCTTTCAAGTTATATTCCTAACTTTGTCTTAAACTTTTCTCAATTATACTAAATCTTTGATTACATATAACTTTCTCGTTTTAAATTCGATTTTTATGATCTTATTATCAATTTCCATCGTTTTCAAGTGTACTTTAATGTGGTATGGATAAATTTGGGGGATGGGGCCAACAATTTTGCCTACTAGTCTGAATAGTAGTGCCCCTTAGGTTTTAATCCTCTTTTGGGCTTGAAATTGTTGTTGGGCTTCTTATTACTTTGTGAAATATTTAGGGCTTAGGCTTGGAACTTTGTTTTAGGCTTAATACTTCTATTAAGGTAAAAAATTTTCGTAAGGCCCAATGAAGAGTTTTGGGCTTATATTAAGAATTTTAGGCCCAGTTTTGAGTTTTAGGCCCTTAATACTTATCCTATTAGTCTTGGTTAGTCTTTTCACTTTGGTTGCTTTATTTTTAAGTATGTTTAAGTGGGTTAAACACAATTTATAGATCTGCTTAGTTGTTCCTTTTAGGGTCTTAAACTCATTTTCCCATTTTACCACTTGTTTCCTTATGCTTATGTGCTGAACCAAAACTTACACTTATACTCTAACTCTTACGTGTTTTAATCTTTGCAAGGGGATCATTTTTCCTAATATTAAGTGGAAAAATATAGAACACCACATTCTCTTAGGTGAAAGTTTTTTATTAAGCTTCTAAGTGGTGATTTTCTTTACTAACACTTTATATATTGGTTTCTCCTTTACCAATGGCTACTTTAAAGCATGTGAAACTTAAGATGAGTAAAAATAACACCTAGGTAAGCTTCAAACATGCCACGTCCAACATCTTATAGGATGTTCATACACTTGGTTTTATGGCTTTCTCAAGTCACAAGGCGAAACTTTAAGTGATAAACAAGTATACTAGAAGGAAACTAAATCTAGGCTACTCATATCCTAGTATTCACGAAGAAAATTTTAAGATGCTAACACTTAACCTAGCTAAGATAACATCTAAAGTATATGAGAACTTCACATAAATAAGAAATGGTTTCCTAGGCATGGTGTTCTACAGACACTTGGGAGCAAGTCTTACTTCACATCTAAATCTAGGCTACTCATATCCTAGTATTAATGAGGAAAATTTCAAGAAGCTAACACTTACCCTAGCTAAGATAACATCTATAGTATATGACAACTTCACATAAATAAGAAATGGTTTCTTAGGCATGGTGTTCTAAAGACACTTGGGAATAAGGTTTACTCCACTAAGTGGAATGGATGGTGGTTGGTGCCTTTATTAGTCCTCTTTGGCTCCCTATTTTTGTCCTCTCCTTTTGTGACCTTTAGATACTTGAAATCTATATCCTTAAGTGTTGGTTGGTACTCCAAAGTTTCATCAAATGGTAGTGTATGATGTTTCTAGTGTGACTTTTTAAGTAAACCAAAGTGGTGGCAACAAAGTATGTGTTCGTAGCATGAATTCTATGTAGATTTGTGGGGGCAATGAAGTAGATGTAGGTAGGGTACCTTTATATTTTTGTTCTAAGTGTAGTGCTTTGAAAAGTCAGAGAATGTGGGAGTATTTAGGAGTTGAGTGGTTGGTTGTAAATGCGTGTCCTCTAGCATCCAATATGTGGCTTTTTATTGTTTTTAGATGTTGAAAGAGCTCAACAAATAATGATTAGATGTGTAAGCTTCTTAGGCAAATAGTATGATGTGTCTTTAGGGTCAGACATATGGAGAAACACTACAACGAAGAGAGAAAAAAAGGAAATAAAGAAAGGGTAGCAAAGTCCAGATAGCTACCAATTGGATATGACATACCAATTGATCTTACTCAACCTACAATTTGCCGGAATAGATAATAGTTGAAGGGTAATGATAACACTAGGGTTGCTTAAAGGGAAACTTTTATAAATTTTGATAATGAAGTTATTGTCTACATAAAAGAAGTAGGGTTTTACATACTTATCCTCCTAGGGTTACTTTACATGTATGAAAAGATAAAAGGGTATTATACAAATATGATACATAAAACATACTAAAGAGGGTAAAGGGATAAAGAATATCCTATATGGAAAGTAAAGAATCTTTTTGGAACGTCATGCAATAAGACACACGTCGCATGGTGGTTGGTTGTTTTGAATTGTAGTACAAATTGGATGAAATATTGAAAGAGAGAGTTTGCATTTAGGGGTCGACCTGATCTAGATCAGGTGGGAGCTTAGTTAGTCATTTGCCAGAGAGTACTCCACTTAGGCTGAGGTTGGATGTTAGTAGGCGACTTGGAAGCTTGGCTTAGATAGTCTTTTGAGGTTATCTACTTAGGTGTTGCATCATGGTACAATTGTTCAATAGGTCTGGTGCACATTATAGCTTGGTAGTTAGGTTGGCAGTAGTGGGAAACATAGAGGTTAGGGTAATAATTTTTGTCTTAGATGGGGCTTCGAGATAGTATTGTCTAGGTGAGTCCTTGGAGTCCTCTAGCTTGGCTACGTGTGATTGGTCTAAGGAATTGATTCCTTTCATCTACCTAGTGGTCGAAAAGATTTATCCTTAAATCTGAAGTGGTCTCCAGTTCTTATTCTTTTAAGGAACTTATAGGATCTTCTTCTTCTAGTTAGTAGGGAATCAAGTTGGATACATTGAAAGTGAAAGAAATACCATAGTCATCAGGCAACTCGATTTGGTAGGTGTTGCAGTTGATCTTCTTCATAATCTTAAATGGACCGTTAGCTTGTAGAGATAACTTATCCTGTCTCAAGTGTAGAAATTATTCTCAATTGAGGTAAATCCATGATAAGTCTCTTGGCTTGAAACAAACAGTTCGGTGGCCTTAATTACTAATCTCTTGCTGTCTTTGATTGAACTTAGCGATCTTCCTTATCATAATTTGGTATAGCTCTTGCAATTCTTAGGCTTAGTTGACTTCGAATTGACTTTCTTTAGCAGCTGTAGGGGTACTAATCAAATTTAGGAGGATAATGGGGTTGAGGCCATAGACAACCTCGAATGGGGTCTTTAGTGGTGTTGTAGATGGTTCGGTTGTATATGAACTCTATAACTGGTAGACACAAATCCCAATATTTCAAGTTCTTTCTTATAGCAGCTTTGAGCAAATTGCCTAGCATCCTATTCACCACTTCAGTTTGGCCATCAATTTAGGGGTAGCTATTGGAGCCGAACACAAGTTTAGTTTCAAGTTTTCTTCAACGAGTCATTGAAAAATAACCTGAAAATTTTGTGTCTCGATCTGGAACAATAGTCTTAGGCACTCCATATAGTTGGAAAACTTCTTGCAAAAAACAAATTAGTTATATATAAAGTATCGTTAGTTTGATGGTATAGAATGAAGTGTACTATTTTGTTGAAGCGGTCCACTGCAACAAAGATAGAATCTTTTCCTTTGGATGTCTGAGGTAACCTTAGGATAGTCCATGCTGAGGTCAGCCTAAGGTAGGGTTGGTATTAGCAGGGGCATATACTATCCATGGGGTTCTCTCTTCCCCTTAGCTATCTCGCATACCTCGTAACTTTTAACTACCTTATGGACATCCTAGGTCAAATCAGTCCAGTAAAAGTTTTAGTTCGAAAAATTAGCTGTTTTGGTCTCTCCAAAATGACCAGATAACCTGCTACTATGAGCCTCCATCACCAATAGCTTATGTGTGGAACAATTTGGTATACATAGCCTTCGATCCTTGAATAGATATCCATCCTTGAGATAATATTCTCCAACAGAAACTCTTTCTTGGCATTGCTCAAGAATGGGACCAAAATGAGGGTCGTGAGCATATTGCTTGGTGATAAGTGAAATTTCCAGCAACTTTGTCTGCAAAAGTGGTTAGTAAGGGTTGCCAACGTGATAAAACATTCGTAACCACATTGGTGCTTCCTTTCTTGTGTTAAATCACGTAGAAGAAACCTTCTATGAACTTTAGCCACTTAGCTTACCTCTTTGAAAGTTTGTTCTAACTCCTAAGATGCTTCAATGACTCATGGTTAGTGTAAATAACAAATTCTCATAGCAGTAAGTAGTGTTTGCCAAATAGTAAGAGCTCAAAAAAGAGATTACAACTCTTTCTTGTACACAAAATAATTCAGGGCGGTACTACTAAGCTTCTCACAGTAGTAGGTGATGGGTGGTCATTTTTGCATTAAGACAGTATCAATTCCAATGCTTGATGCATCACATTCTAATTCAAAGGGCTTGTCAAAATCTGGTAACAATAGGACAGGGGTAAAGGTAAGCATCTCCTTGAACTCCCTAAAGCTTTGTTTAGCTTGATCGGTCCATTTGAACCCATTACTCTTCTTTGTTAGCTCAATGAAGGGGTTAGTTATAGTACTGAAGTTTTTAATGAATTGCCTATGAAAGGAAGCTAAGCTATGAAAACTTCAAACTTCAGTGACATTCTTTGATGTCAACTATGCAAACCCCTAAAATTTTCAATCTAGCTTTTGAAATAGACTCAATTATGTTAGACAATTTAGGAGTTGATAAGGCTAATGAAAGAGAAAACCCTAAAAGAATTAGTCAATCGCGTAAAAAACTTTTCTACCCTTAATGCATCTAAATGCTAAAGATTCCATTCAAAAGTGATAGAAATCCTAAAATGACCACTTTAAAGACATATGTACACTAATTCATCATAATATACCCTAAAATCCTAATTGATAATATAATCCTCCTATTTTGCCAAATCATTAGTAAAAGGTTAGAGATGACTTTTAATCATGCATATATGTTTTGAATCCTCAAGTAGTCCTTTAGAAACTAAGATAATGAATCATAGATTACATTTATCTCTTAAGTATATGACTAAGATACTATTACATAGGGTTAGGGGTATAGTTGAAGATTAGGTTAAATGTAGTGAACCTCAATACCCTAATTAGTACTTTTCATACTAGTTACACTAAGTAGTTTACCAAATGATGTATATAGGCTATAAATACCTAACGTAAGACCTCATCAACTATTTTTACTAATCAATTTACCAAATACCTCATTTCCTTTCATTTCCTTAATTTTCCCTTAATTACTACATTATGTGTACAAAATTACATATGCTTAAGGGAAGTTGACCAAGTCAACACATATTGACCAAGGTCAAAGGGTTGACTAAGTCAACATATGTTGACTAAAGTCAACAATTTGAAAAGTCAACAAAAGACACTAATGCATAAAGAAAATATCTAAATATCTGATGATTGCTTTTCTTTCCTTTCCTTTTGGTTTTTCTTTTCTCCCCCTCTTCCTTAATTGCCGTCCATCTATCCCCTTCTAGACCCCACCATTTCCATTCTTCCATAAACAAAACAAAGAAAAAGAAACAAAACAAAAAGCCCCTCAATTGCCTTGAGCTTTCCTCTTCCATTTCACTTTGAACACTTCTCTTTTTGTCTCCTTAATTCCAATACAAACTAAGGTATGTGATTAAGTTACTTTATGTTGCTTTATATTATTCATTAGTTAGGTAATTAGATAGATTAGATAAGCAGACAAGTGTTAAGTATGATCTTGAAGAAGAGAATATAAAGTTCTCATCTTTAAGTGTAAGAAGTTAGGAATCATGAAGAAGAGGAAAGGAATGCATGTGTATATGCTCTTAAGTATGTGTACATAAGGAAATACTAAAAGAATACAAGTATGGGAATCTTTGTACATGGGTATTTACCATGTACATAACCTAAATTAAGACAAAACCTAACTATACATACACTTAAAAACACAAAAGAATGAAATTAGGAAGATTTTCTTAAGAGGAAAATTAGGCATACGAAATTGTGCAAAAATATATATATGACTGTATAGGTATATGAGTATGTATACAAGTATAAATATGGTATAAGTATATGTATAAGTATACTCATATACATATAAGTATAGTAAAAGTATATGTACATAAGAGGTTAAGTGAAATGTACATAAGACATTTATACATGACATAAGCATGAGGTGAGGCTTATGTAATCAAATGATGAAATAAGCAATGAGATAATCAAAAGATGACATAAGCCATGACATAAGCAAGTGATGATATAAGCGATGACATAAGTAAATGATGATGTAAGTAATGACATAAGTATAGGTTATAAAATAAGAAAATGAGAAGAGTGTATAATAATTAGGTACCTAAATTAGTAAACCCTAATACACTTTCTAAATTGGATTATACTTAATTAAGTGTACATGAATTAGTAATAGCAAAGTAAAATCCTCTAAGTATAAGAATTTAAGGGTTAACTAAATTATTAAGTATAAATAAAGGATATAAATATAAGAGAATTAAGTTTCCATAGTTAAATTTCTATAAATTTAATTCATATTGTAAAACACGGGTCAGAACGTCCAAAACGAACATTATCGTGTGAACGTACGTCCAAAAACAATGAAAAACAACTATAAATTCATAAATATCAAAAATAAAAAGAAAAAGTTACATACGATTAATAATAAAGTCTAATCCGATAAAAAATTAATAGTAAGTTAAGTAGAATTAGGTAACTAGATATTTAGAATTATTAGTTAATTCAGTTACTTACTAGTGTTATCAAATCATAATGATCAGGTGATCCCGAGGTGAGCGAGGATCTCCCGATCGATTACTATAATTAGGGCGAGTCGTCATGGTTGAGCAAGTATTTACGCTATGATTCTATGCTTGTTTATGATTGTAAATAGTGGACTTAAATATTATTGTTAATTGACTACTGCATGGGGTTTGGGGAAATGCTTGTGTATGTTATTATATATTGAGTTATGAACTTACCCTAAGTACAGATAATGCTATGTTTGTTGCATGGTAGTATAGGAAATGATTGTGTGTATTATTAGATGGTCATAGCATAATTTGAACTTAACTATGCTTGGTTTATAAGTAGAAATTGGAACATGCATCGCATAGATACAATTCCGGCAATCACATCACATGGAGGTAAGGAGAGGCCATTCAGGGGTTGTTATTATTCATTTATTGGTTCTATATGGTGCACTCGTATAAAATGACCTTACCCTGGCCTGCGAGAACATTAGGCGTTAAGGGCGCTAACCGCCTGGCTAAGGGTCGAGTCTAGAGGCCTCCGTTTAGGGGTAAGTGTGGACTGTAGGGGCCCACTCACGATTATACTAGAACTTGGTTTTTATGAAAATAAAAGAATTATTTGATTTGAATACGGAGCATGGAGTTCCGTAGTAAAGTAAGTTCTAGTATAATACCCAGATCTGATTGGTGTCGTGTATACTCCAACCCTAACTTTAGAGGGCATTAAATCCGAGTTACGTATATGAACTAGTTAATTATACATATTGTTTGACATTCTATTTGATCATTCATTCATATGCGTGAATATAATGTACTTAGAACTTGCTTGTAGTGTGGTTGAGGGTTTTGCTCATTAAGCTTAGGCTTACACCCCTTTAGACTTTTGCTGCAGGATGCCTGTTCGTAGAGGCTAGCTAAGGGATGCCATAAGTTAGCTTAGGGACCAGGGCAAGAGCGAGCTATCCTATGTATTGAGAGAGAACAGTTTATATAGACTCTTACTCATGTATTTTTGTTTTACTAGTATTATAGACTTAGATGTACTCAATTATTGTATAATGTGAGCTTTGTAGTTCAAATTTTTATAAATATGTTAGTGTGATGGTATCATATGAATCTATGTGTTCTTGGAAAACTAGTGGTTGTAGAGCCTTATATATTGTATGAAGAGTTCTTGATTGGAAGGGTAACCAATCAGAGGTTCTTTGTATAGTATACGGCGTTTACCACGACTAGGCCGTCCTCAGTTAATGACAAATCACTCCATAATAGCTTGGATCTTTTTCTCATCTGCTTAGATTCTTTCCCTTGACACTATAAACCTACCAAAAATCACTTCATCTTGGCAAAATGTACACTTCTTTAAATTCTCATATAACTTCTCGGCTTGTAGAATATCAAAAACTACTCGAAGATATTGAACATGGTTGTTCAGGTCGACACTGTATACTAATATGTCATCTAAGTATACAACTACACATCTTTTGATTAGAAGGTCCATCACATGGTTCATTAATCACATGAATGTGCTTTGGTGCATTGGTAAGTCGGAATGGCATAACCAACTATTCATAAAGACCATGCTTAGTCTTGAAGGTAGTTTTCTACTCATCACTTGGTCTAATGAAAATTTAGTGGTAGCCACTTCACACATCAATCTTTGAAAATATCCTAGCGCTATGAAGCTCATCCAACATGTCATTGAGCCTCAGTATTGGGTATCTATACTTGATAGTGATATGATTGATTGCTTGGTTGTCGGTGCACATACACAATGAACCATCCTTCTTTGGGACAAGAAGAGCTGGTATAGCATAAGGGCTCATACTCTCTCTTACATATCCTCGCTCTAAGAGCTCATCTACTTATTTTTTAGCTTAGTAGCTTGCTTCGGGTTTGTTTTGTAAGTAGGTCGGTTTGGCATGGTGGTGATTGGTTGTAGATTAATACAGTTCTCTATGCCTTCAATCAGGGGTAGTCCTTATGGTAGTTCCTTAGGAAATAGGATGGAAAATTCATGAATTAACCTTCGAATTTCATTTGGAACATCTTTCAGATCACTTGATGAATTGTTGACCAACGGCCTCATTACTCATGCATGGCTCCAAGGGCTTTAAGGAGTCCAATCCCTGTGCATAGTAATTCCACCAAACACTACCAAATGACGAGAGACTCACTTACATGGCCAAATAGTTTTCTCTCGGCATGTCACCATCTCTCTCATCCTAACCCTTTATTGCCACAACATTTTGACTCCTCTCGCCTATTATGCTTAAAGAATATTTGTAGGAGACCAATGTTACATTGCCACTTGTCCACCTCGTCTAACATTGTACTACTTTCCATTTTTGGTCGTTTGTCCTTTTTACCCTTTTTAGTATGTACTAGGAATCCTCTTTTTTTATATACTTTCTTGTCATTTCATTATTTGTAATGCTACCCTAGGGACTTACTATAAATAGTCCTTTTCTTTTGCAAGCCACAAATAACTTACGCTTTAATACTAAATATTCTGTTCTTATGCGACAACCCTCTCCAAGTCCATATTTCCTACACTCTTATCTAATCTTGCCGAGTAGCTTAAGATTAGTGGCAGGTGGACTTTGACATCAACTTATGTCATATCAAGTGTGGTGTTAAGTCGTGTTATGTTTATTTGTGAGTCACATCCTTTCAGTAACTTCACGTCAGCTACTCTTGTTCTGTTGTGGACTATTTCCCTCTAATTTTCTTCAATATCTTGAAGGACCCATTTCAATTCAAATTCACCTCGGTATGTCCTAGTGATAATTGGGCTCCTAGGCACACCACCTCTCATCTCCAGTAACCTTCTAATCAACAAAAACATAGGCTCATCGGCCCTTTTAGCAACTTAAAGTTCTCTTTGGCTCATCATGAAGGCCTTCTTCTTACTTGCTCTAGTGAGCTGATTATGGGTCTCATTTACTTAGGTTGGGATCATGGGTTGCAATACAACCTTCCTTCCATCTTAGACAAAGGCATAGGTGTTTTTGTACCCATTGTGAGTAAATGTTGGTTGAATAACCAAGGTCGTCTAAGCAATAGATGTGAAGCTCCTATGGGGATGACATTATGCACTACTTTGTCCTTATATACATTCCCAACGCTGAATGGCACAGTTACCACATGCAAAGCACCTTTGTCATCAAGCTAATGTAGCTTGTAAGGTTGGGGATGCTTAGAGGTTGATAGACCTAACCTCTGTACGAAGGACTATGCAACTACAATAGTATAACTTCCTCCACCTTTGATGGTACACTTAGTATGAAATAAATTTCCCCTGTAGTCTTCCTTGGAGTTCAACAGGGAACTCAGTACTCGTCTTAGTACTAAGGTCATCAGTTTTCCTTGGTCGGCATAGATATAGGTTTCCACTTCCTTCTTAGCTTTAGCTTTTCCAACATCCTTCTCCTTTAGCTCACTTTTGTCGGTGCTATCCATTACGTCTCCTCGGAGCACCATGATATGTTGGTTTAGGCACTTAGTAGCTACGTATCTGAAGCTTAAGTATTTAAAGTACTTCACCTCGCTAGTATTCCGTCCGGAGGTCTCCTTTCTTTCATATGTCATCGAGGTTAGTTTGGCCTTAGTTTGGCTCGATTCGCCTGCTCAGCTATGGTCAAATTGGTCATTCCTCTCTTTGGTTCGGTATGGCCTCCTTGGCTTGGCTTAAATAGTTCGAAGTAGAACAATGGCTTGGGAGAATGTCGGTTTAGGTTAACTCGGAGCACTTTTTCTTTGTTTTTTTTACCCTCTATGCTGTCTTAACTATCTTCTCCAATGTATAAAACCTCTATACATCCACAATGTTACAAATCTCATATTTAAGCCTAGAAATGAACCTTGATACTGTACAAGCCTCTAGTTCTTCCACATCGGCTTAGATCATAAGCATATGGAATTCTCTTACATAATCATCAATAGATCGGCCTACTTTGTTAAGTTCCTACAACTTTGTAAATGTATCCTACAAGTACGTCTCATGTACAAATTTACCCCTCAACAACCTCTTCATCTCATCCCAAGTTCTCACACTTCGTCTTCTATCCCTTGCTTTAGTTGCATTCAGATTTTCCCACTACATAGTGGCATGCCTAAGAAACTCCAGTGTACCAAGTCAGACCATGACATCATCTGTATATCTATGATATTCAAACACCTTCTTGACCTTCTCTTCTCAATCCAAGTATTTATCTATATCTCTACTTCCACTAAAGGGAAGAATTTGGACCTTTTATCATGTCTTAGAGGAGCTCGGCGTCCTCATTCTCTTAATTGATAGTATTTAGCCTTTACTTCTTCCCTTTCGTCATTCTCCACATTAATGTCCTCACCATCCACTTCTATCTCTTCTAACTCTAGCCTTCGTCTAACAGCTCGATCTGTAACTCCTTTAGCAAGTTGGGGTCAAATTAGGTAGTTAGCTTAACCACCTTAGCCATAGCCTCTCTTTAGAACATTCCACACTCTCAATAAGGTTAGTGAGTTTGTTAAGTTTGTCATCAACTAACCTAGAAGTGTTATTACCATTTTGACCATAACTAAATTGAGCACCACCACTCTAGTCTCCAATAACAACTTGAGCACTTGATTCCAACATAGTATAATACTTTTTGAATAGATTAACAACACAATACATAGGAAAACAATGCTACCTTACTACCCAAAACTTCGACTAACACATTAATAACTTTAACACCCAATAATCACTCAAATAGGACAAAAACAAACTCTTTGTTTTTGTAGTGAAAAATAGAGTAAGAATAGAGTAGCAAAGAACTACACTTACTAGCACATGAATATACTGTAGTAGATATGGAAGAAATACAACAGCCCTTAACAGTAAGAGAAACAAAAACTTCACTACAACTTCACACATTCCCTCTTGGAACTGTACTTTGATACCAATGAGGCTGATACATATTTAAGGTTGGAAACCCAGAGAAACACCACAATGAAAAGAGACCAAAAGGAATCAAAGAAAAGCTAGCAAAGTCTAGGCAGCTACTAACTAGATTCACATACCAATTGATCCTACTTGGCTGACAATTCACTAGATATAACTTACTGATTCGAACTAAAGGGTCACTTACCACTACTCCTTGCTAAAGGAGATAGATAAGAGTTGAAGGGTAATCAGAACACTAGAGTTACTCAAAGGGAAACTTATATAAGTTCTAATAATGAAGTTGTTGTTTATGTTAATTAAGTGGGGGTTTATATACTCATCTCACTAGGGTTACTTTACATGTATGAAAAGATAAAAGGGCATTTTAAAAATATGATACATAAAATATACTAAAAAGGGTAAAAGAGACAAAGAATATCCTGCATAGAAGAGTGAAGAATCCTTCTGGAATATCGTTCTAGAAGATATGTATTGCATGGTAGCTATTCATTCTAAATTGCAGTACAAATTGGATGAAATAAAGAAAAGAGGGAGTTTACAGTTAGGGGCTAACTTGATCTAAACCAGGTTGGAGCTAGGTTACTCATTTACTAGAGAGTACTTAACTTAGGTTAAGGTTAGACGTTAGTAAGTAGCTCGAGAACTCGGCTCGGATAGTTTTTGGAGGTTGTCTACTCGGATGTTGCACCATGGCACAATTGTTCGACAGGTTTGGTATACGTGACAACTTGGTAGTCAAGTCGGCAGTAGTAGGAAACATAGAAGTTAGGGTAAGAATTCCCATCTTGCTGAAGCTTTAAGATAATATTCTCCAGGTAAGTCCTTAGTCCTCCAACTTGACTACGTATGATTGGTCCAAGGGCTTGATTCCTATCATAATAGATGTGATAAAATAATTTCAAGATTGTTGAAATGATAAGGAATGGCATGCCATAATCTTCCCTTCCCTAATCAACGTGAACTACGGTCTTAGTGGCATAGGGGCTTGTCACATCAACTAGATTTTAGATTAAATAAATTGGTTAGTTAAATCACTTATCTATAGGTAGTATAACTTATATAGGGAAAAGGGAGTTGCCTTAACTCAAACTTATGGAAGTTATCAAATGATAAGTCAACTCAGTTCCCATTATATGCTTTGGGTTAATTAAATTTAAATTCAAAAGGAAATTTGATGGGAGTGGTTGGTTATAAACCTTATATGTGTGATTCCTAAGTTATCTTATTCGTATGGTTCGTTTATGGTTTAGTTCTCTAAATATTTCCTCTCTTAAGATTGTTTCTCAAATAGGTTATAGAATTTTAGGGTCGAGTCAAAATTAGTTAGGTTCGAGTTTTTGATTATTCGTTTAGTTTCTCAATAGTCTTAAGGGTTTCTAGTTCATCCTAAGGCTTAGGGTTTTGGTGATTTAGAATTCATTATTCTATGGAAGGGTTTTCAGTCATTTGAGTTAAGATTTCACCTTACTTAGGGTTTAGGATGATTTCGAGGGTTGTTATTGGCTTTAAAACTTTCAAATTGAATTGTAGTTATGAAGTAAGTAGATATGAATTTTAAATTAAACTTGATTCTTAGTTTAGTTGATCCTTAGGAATGATTAAAGAGTGCTCTCAACTACTTCGGATGTCACCTAAAATTGTAGGGTTTACAAGCATGGCAAGGATGGATGGCAGCATGGTAATAATAATAATAACAAGGCGTCAAACAATGTTATTAACACTATAGTAGGTGGTCCTTCTAATTTATGTTGATCATGCTCTTTGAGCTAGACTAAGGCCTTTAACCATGTTTGTAAGATATAAGGTAAAAAATTGAGAGTTGACAAATCTATTTCTTTCATAGAATGACACTCTAAGGGCATTCAAAGGCCTTATAATGATATACTAGTCATCAGTGCATGAATTGCCAATTTTGAGGTTAAGAAGATATTAATGGATATAAAAAGCTCAGTTGACATAATTTTCCATTAATGCATATGACTAGATGAATCTGAAGATAAAGACACCTGTTAGGTCCTATGATTACGACCTATATGCCTTCAAAAATAAACCTATATGCATTGTAGGAGTGAGTACTCTCCCCATTTAGAGTGGTGTTGATGACAATGTGGTAGCAAATAAGGTCGAATTTCTCGTTATCAAGTATTGGTCACCTTATAATATTGTTATGGGTTGAGTAAGTTTGAATTTATTTGGCATGATTCCTTTGATAGCGCTTTTGAAAGCCAAGTTTCCCACTCCTATTAGAGTTGAAGTGTTCCGAAGAGACCAACAACTTGTAAGATCCTTATATTCGAAGCCCTTCAAATGTGAGAAATTTTTTCAAATTGAAGCAAATCCAAATCGAGAACTTAGTGATCTAGGGAAGCTCGATGAAGGAAATGAAGATATATAGCTCAAGAGTGACACATAGAAAATGACAAATTCCCAATCTTTATCCTCATTGGATATGATTTCTAAGGCATAATGCCAATGTGCTTACTTAGTCCATATTGGACATGCTTGATATACCTTGAGAATTTATGACACCTAAGTTAAAGATAAATCTAAGTGCCAAGATGATGTAATAAAAGAAGAAACACTTTGCCTAGAACAATAAGTGACAATTGAGGAAAGGGCCTTATCCAATTTGGCTAGCTAACTATGCGTTAGTTAAGAAGTCAAATGCCAAGTGGAGAATACGCATTGACTTCACAAATCTGAATAAGGCTTACCCAAAGGATTACTTTCCCTTGTTGAGGATTGACTAGATAATGGATTTAATAGTCGAACATGTACTCTTCAATTTTAGGGATGCTTTCTTTGGCTATAATTAGATTAAGATGGAGAGAGAAGACAAGATACATGCTTCATTCATCACTAATTTCGGTACATATTCCTATACCATTGTAACACCCCACCTCCCTTGGCATTTGCTTTTACTTTTTCCTTCTAATGATTTGTTGGTGCCTAGGAGATAGTTTGCTACATGCCAACCCCTAGTTACGGATATAGCAAAGTTAACTTGTTTTACCTAAGACAAATCTCAATATACAAGTTGAAACATCTTACTTCTCTACATTGATAATAGATATCACTTGTAAACTCTTTACAACATGGTGCCACTAAGGACTATTGCATGCCACTTGTTCTAGAAAACATTACATGATCTAATTTATGACTACATCATTACACTTAAGTCAATTCATGACAACCAATGGGTAACATGGAGAACTTCTTAAGTTTTCACATCCTCATATCAACATATCATCTTTTAGCTAAATGCTCTCTTTGCCCCATCTTAGTTTTTGAGTCCTATCATTCTTTGTCTTCTGTGACTTGTGGTTCTTAGAGATGTACAAATAAACATCCCCTCAGCTCTCAATGAGTTAAGTGAGAGTAGATAAATACAAATAAGATATAACAAGTCTAGTAATAATGATTGATCTAATTTTTAGATATTTCAAACATGTAACAATAATTAACTAGCTAAGCTAACTTATCACTTACATCTCCAACAGATAGTAAGATATTAACAATCAAATATTTTTAACCATATTACATCAATACCTAACCTAAAAGTCAATGCAAGGAATGTGTGCAATGCTTATGCACATGAGTAAATGCATTGATATTGATAATCTAGCCATCCTAGGTAACTTGAGGTTACTAAGGGATCTTTGAATAAATTTACCTTAAGGCTACAATAAGTAGCCAAAAGTTCTTACTGGTTGACTACATTGGCGGTCAAAGCTTATTTATACAACCTCAAGCTACAAGTGGCCAAAATCCTAACTTAGCTGACCATATAGTGGTTAGAAGTTTTGTTGATGCAGTTCCATATGCTTAAAAGAAACCTAGCCTAGCCTAGCCTAACATTATCTTATTTTTAGAAAACTAACCTGTGGGTCATTTTTCATGCCATACCATGAATGTACTAATAATATCGCAATGCCATACCAAGCATGGCTTCTATATGTACATTTGAATTCAACATTTCACAATACTTGGTTAGCTTAGTCTTTCTCTTATATATTAATACATTGTCCAAGCTTTACATCAAGTACCATTTAATTATCTTAATCTTACTTTAGTATCTCATCATTAACTAAAACCTTGATTGGGTTCATTAGGTGAACACCTTGAAGGGCAAATTATTTCTTAGTGTTTTCCTATATCATATCATATCCTAGCAAACATCTTCATAATCATTGAGCAATACATTTAAGTTTCACAAGTAACAAAGAACTTGAATGCTATATATTTAGTAAATATCATACTTAGGATTCAAAATCTAACCTAAAAAGCCAAGCATATTACAATGCAACTATACCACTCATAACCTAGTCAATAAACGTAACTCTACTCCTAACATATAGTATCTATTTACTTAAGAGTAATATCCATCACTTTTAATAGCATCTTCAAGTTCTTCGTTATTCAAGTAACCTAGATTAGAGAGTTGCATTTTAATGTCTGTCTAAATTACATCAACATTTCATTAAAGCTTAAGTGCTTAAGTAAGAGTACTTTAGTAATACCTAGGACCTTTTGCATAATCCCCTTTCATTTAGGTCCTTATTATTTAACCTTTTATATAGCCTTCTTCTTAGGAAGGATTTTTATTAACTTCATTACTTATACAACCTTGTACTCAAGCTTCTTAACATTGGTCTTAGGATTTATGGTTAAGGAAACTTCTACTCATATTTACTTGTAGTTTCACTAAGGAACCTTTTACTCAAACTCGTACTTAGACCCACTTTAGTTTTCTCATTTGATATTTGTAAGACCCTAGCTACTTGATATTGATATGAGTTAAGGTGTCCGATATGATTTAGGGATTTTAGAAAATATTGTCTTAATTGAATCAAATTTTAAGATGTTAAGTTCTCTAAGTTGGTTTTGATGATAACAAAACTTATATTAAGTTGATGCTAATATGCTTACTAGTGTACGTGAAAACATTTAAAATAATACAAGTTTGGGATAAAAGAATAATTAGATGTTTGATAAGGAAAGTTGAGAATTAGAGGATAGATCAAAGGATAAATTAGAAGATGAATGAGAGAATCTAGGCAAAATCTGGATAGAATGATATTTTTATAAATTTTTATATAACAAGTATTAAGTTGGATTGCTAGCAAGTTGAAGACCTAGCTTTACCTATTGGGTATATTTGGGTAATACATCTAATGCATTTCACTAAGTTGGACAAAATCCATAGGGATTAAATCAAGGAAATTATTTTATTAAAATGATTTTATATAGAATTTTTAAGTCTTTTTACTACTATGAAGTTTGAAAATTTGAATGAGTAGTTCAGTTGATTACTTTGATGAATTATATGTGATATACATTTGATATAAAGGGAAATAGAAGATTTTTTATTAAGAATTAATTGGATCTCACATTTTCAGAAAAGATATAAAAGGAAGATATGGTAAAGAATGACTCATATCACCTAGAATACAAATCATATCCTTCCATTTGATTCATATCACAACCAAATATGGAGGAATACTTTTGGAAAGCTACATTTGTAGATTATTCAAACATATTTCAATCTAAGAATCAAGAAGAAAAACATGTTTACATTCATTCTTATCCAAGAAAGTCAAATGGTGAGATATCTTTTAAGATGTTAGCATTCATTTTTTTAAGAGGATGCAAGGACCTTTTGTAGATGAAAAAAAAAGAACATTTTTGTTTTTAGAAAAAAGGATTAGCAACAAATCAATAAGATATTATGGCTAAAATTCTGAGATGTTCATTGGTTTCACATTCAATTTTATGACAACTAAAATGAGGTAGATCAACCAAAAAGATGTATGCCTTCCCTATTCACATAAGTGAAAGATTGTTAGGAAATTTCCTTATAGTACGATATAAGTTCTTGAAAAGGAAAAAAACAACAAACATAGCTTGAGAAGAATATTGAAGCTTAAATCAAGCAACAAAGATATCCTCCCAAAAGATTACTTCAAGAAATCAAGGAAATATAAAGAATTAATATTGAATGGCTTTCCAAATATTTGTCAACTAGCCATTAGAGAGAATGAGTATATAAAGGCAAGAGATTGAAAGAAGCAATTTAGAAGAAAAGAGAAAGAAAAGAAAAGAAAGATACATAAGTGCTGTAGTGATTATTTTAAAAAACTTTCTTAATTCTGATAAGATCAAAAGATCGATCAAAGGATATACCTAGATATATGAATTCCATATTTGTATTTTTATTTTGTGCTTATTATTTGAGGATACAATTGTACCATTTCCTCATTATTTTGCTTAATATTTTAGGAGCTAGGATTTGCTGTTAGTGAGAGGATTACACTTGTATCTCTATAGGTTTGCGTTTAGCCAAAATTAGGCTAGGGAGTGAGAGTAGTGGAGTTGATTGTAATCTCTCAAGCATTAGACATTGTTGGAAGTGGATTGTGGAATGACTTTAGTGAGGAATATCGGGTCCTTAGCAGAAGAGCTAGAAGAGTGTAATAAGCACAAGGCAGAAGCACTAAAATTCTATTCGCCTGATTTTCTCTTCCTTCTCACTTTTAAATTCGTAGATATTTTTATATTCTTGCAATTAACTGTTATTTGCTAATACTTTTACGCCAACAATTAAGTAATAAAAAGGAATCGTTTTTGTAAACCTTTATAAATCCTTTATTTTTAAAAGTAACCAATTCACCCCCTTCTCTTTGTTAGTTAATTGGGACCTACACAATATAAGATCATAAAAGGTAGAACAAGAGTCTTAATAAGGTTTATTTTTAGAAATAAAGTATTTAACTTTAATAAAACATATTTTTATTAGAATCATTAAAAAATTATCAAAAACTCAAAATTTGAGCTTCAAAAGATAATGAGCTCTTAGAGATAAATTATTTGACTTATAAAAATAATATTTTGGAGTCAAATAACACATAGTGTAATTATACAATAATACTATACATGCTATACGTACCTAATATGCATTTATTTTTATTAATACAATGTGGTAATTAGTAGATAAAATGTGTATTAAATTATTAAAAAATTAAAAAAAATACAAAACAACTTGTAAACATTGAGAATTTGGCATGGTAAGTAGAGATGGCCTTAAAACATAGCAAGTAAGAGGTGGCTTCAAATTAACTTAAGTAAATATAAGTACCACACGTGTCAATTGGGAAAAAAAAAAAACAAATGGACATGTAAGCAAATCCCTACCAACCTGGTTGCTATATAAGGGGAAATGGTGTTAGTCTGAATCATTTTAGTAGCTTATATCACAAAGAATTCTCTTAAAAGATGGTACTTTTTGTATTAAACAAAATTTAGGAAATATATTGGAAATAGTAGGGGATTTTTGGTTCCTATAGCTATGTGAGACTTGACAAAGAGTCGTTTGGGAATTAAACAACCTAGAGAAGTTTAGCCAACACACCTATGTAACCAGAAGGTAGCTAGACTACTGTGTGCTGGTGAGTTAAAAATTTCCATTTGATTTTCATTTATTTATTAAAATTACCAAACCAATTTAGAAAATTATGAAAAATAGTTTCTTAGAGTTATTTTGCATGTACTTTGATGTCGTAATTTTATTTTTTCAAAATAATGAAGATTTATAGTACTTGCTTAGGAAAGTTCTTTGTTTGAATGAATTTTGAATCAAATTTTCAAAATATTAAAAAATATTGTTTTAAGCTAAAAAATTTTGTACAACACACTCATAGTATGTCTTAAATTGTATTATGAATTTTTAAAAATCTCTACATTTACTGTTTATTGTAATTTATTTTGCTATTGTTGTAGTTTTCCAAATTAACAAAAGTAATTAGTTTTTGAAATAATGTATGATTGGAACCAACATGAAATGATTTCTTGTGAATAGCAATGTTATATATATGTTCGTATGGTTCTTTTTAGTTATTTTTTTTTGGCAAAAATTGAGTTAAAACAAGCATTTTTTAGAAATGTTATATAATATGCTAATATGGTAATATTTACGTTTAGAACTTATCAAGCATATTTTTTGAGTTTAATATATTTTTCGTAGATTCAATTGGGTACATCATTAATTATTGAGAAACTTCCTAATATTTATGTATATTTTGTTAAATGTGATGACTAAGGTACTTCATATAATCGACATTATAACAAGAGGCGTCCTAGCAATTATTACATTCGATGTGTCCTTTGTGGGTTCTAACTAGGGTTCATTGAGAAATGGTGACTTTATAAGTTAATATAGTGATTTTGATGAATTATAGGACAAATCAGTAGATACACTTAGAAGCCTTTATGTAAGTTAGGCTTGGAGATTGAGCTAAATGAAATACCCAAGATTCTTAATTAGGTAAGGCTTAGGATATATATCAAATAGTAATTGTTTGGAAACTTTAAGATTAGCATGATTTATATGATAACTCAGAAGGTAGTTTAGAGGATATATTAGAGGTTGAATCAGAAGAAGTTTGGAACGAATATTTTCATAAAGAATATTAAGCTAGGATTAATCTGGAATATGCATAAAAACTATAGTTGACATTGGTACAATATATCTTTATTCGGTGAGATAGCTAAAGATGAGCACCCTATTAACGACTAACTATGGAGCTGTCAATAGGCCTTGGTAAATGATATAAGTGTAGAGAGTAGATATATATCTACTCAACATGGAGTGAGTTTGATATGAGTTTGTAGATGAGCACACGAGCTTAACAAAATGTGTAACCAAGGGGTGGGTCTAGATCGCGAGATGGTCTAAAAGATAAATGAGAGTTAAAGGTTGAGTAGGGGTTCCTATGGATTGATGATGAATATGATGCACCAATGCCTCACATAAGCTCGGGTCACATTTGATATGATGCACAAGTATAGCTAGAGGTCACTCACTACTAGTCTACGCTTAATAGGCTAGATAAGAGTAACTTAAGAGTAAGTAGAAGAACACTTAGCTCAATAGAGTGTAAAAGTTCAATGTATTCTCTATATGTTGTCCGTATGGCTATTACAATTTGTAAGTATTTATAGTGCCCAATTAGGGTAAGTCTTATGTTACAGGAAATTACATAAAAAGATCCCTACTAGCTAAGGAAAAAGGGAAATAATTTACAAAGGTAGCAATGTAATCGTGCAAAAAAAATATCCTTTATCAGAAAGGATAGTATGGATGTCAGAAAAGGGCACCACACGTATAGTTTGCTAATTCTATGGTCCCCATGATACTCTTATCTGAGTAAGGGCGAATTCCAATCAAATAAGGTCAGCATAAGTAGTTTGGTAGCTCGAGTTATTGGCTCTTGATAAGTATCAGCTCTGCCTCAGCATTGGTGAGGTAGGTTGTTTCCTTACTCGATGCTTGGCATGGTATATTTTGTAGAGAGGTTGGTTCGGAATGTTAGCTGATCACCTTAGTAGCTTCTTATGACGTAGAGAGCGAAGTAGTTTACCAAGTTGGATTAAGAAATGCATTGCTCCTTAGCACTTAGCTCACCTTATATAGCTCAATAAGTTAACTAGGTAAGCCCATGAGCTCGAGATCACATGATTGGTCATGATCCCTATTGCCCCCTCCAGGCTGTTTGAGATTTAGGATCAAATTTAGCTTGGCTTTGGGTTACTCATCCTCGATAGTGTAAGGTTGGAGATCAGCAATGTTGAAGGAGTTTGAGACTCCATATCCTTTATGCAGTTCCATCCTGTAAGCATTAGGATTAATCTTTTCAGGCACTTTGTAAGGTCTATTAGCTTTAGGAGACAACTTGCTCCTTAAGTTTGGGAATCGTTCCTTGCTAAGATTTATCTAGACCAGATCAACTAGTTGAAATTCTCTCTTTTTCCGTCCTTGACCTTGCTTCTCAAGCTTAGGAGCAACTTAGCTTAATTGCTCTACGACCTTCTCTGTAGTTGGTAGGTCGTCATCGGGTCCCAATAGGGGATCCTGATCCATTGAAAGCTTAGGGTTAAACCTATAGGTTACCTCAAAGGGAGACTTTCTCATCATGTTGTAGGCTATCCTATTGTAAGAAAATTTAACGATTGGTAAGCATTGATCCTAATTGCCTATGTTCCATTCAATAGTAACCCACAGCAAAGTTCCTATTGTTCTATTGATAACCTTAAAATCCATGGCACATTTTGAATGTAATCTTCCACTCGCTACCTTTGCTCATTTGAATCTAATTATATCTAGATTTGAGGTCAATCTTAGATATACTCTTTCTCCATTTAATTCGTCTAGCATGTCATCAAGCTTAGGTATGGGATGCCTATATTTGATGGTGATTCGATTGATTACTCGACAGTCGACACACAATATCCAAGACCCATCTTTCTTTGGACCAATAAGGCTAGCATAGCACAGGGGCTAAGGGCCTCGTGTACATACCCCTTTTTAACAGCTCATCTACTTGCTTTTACAGCTTGGCGGCTTGCTTAGGGTTTAGCTTATAAGCAGGCTTGTTTGATAGTGCGGCCCTTAGCTATAAGTCAATTTAGTGCTATGCTATGCCTCAGATGGGAGGCGATCTTTTTGGTAGCTCTTTTAGGAATAGATTCACAAACTCTTCTAGCAATGTTTTCACCTTAGTGAGTTGCTATCTCTCCTTAGACCTCATCTCTTGTATCCTTTAGACTAGCAGATAGGTAAGTCCTTCGAGCTCCATTTCTCTTTTCAGCTTAGCTCAGGTAATTACAAAAGCTTCTTTCTTTAAGGTTCAACTAAGTTATGATTGCATGACCTTTACCTACGCAACAGTCATAAGACTTAATTTCATCCTCCTACCTTCATGCTCTATAGAACATGTATTCCTCCTTTCGTCATATACCACAACTCGATCGAACATCTATGGTTGTCTAAATAGAATGTAGGATGTACTCATAGGTAGTACATCATAGAGCATTTCATCTCGGTATTTGCCAATGCAAATTAGCATAGACACCTGTTTGTTCACCTATGGGGATCCCTTATCACTAAGTGAATGAAGTTTATAAGGTTTTAGGTAGGGGTTAGACAACAATTTCAATTGCTAGACCATAAATGTAAAGGTTACATTAGTACAGCTCCCATTTTCAATGATTAGGGTACTTAACAACTCATTCACCTTACATCTAATGTGGAAGAGATTTTCCCTTTGTTTGTCTTTAGGCATAGGAAAGGCACTCATTGTCCTCCTTAACAATAGAGAGGTTAGCATAAAGTTGCCTTCCTCACTGTAGATAACTTCTTCCTCAGACAACTGAACCTGTTTGTCCTCTTTTAGCTCGTCTACTTCCTCATTAGTACTATCTACTTCAACAGTCGATACCTCACCTTGGATCACCATAGTCCTTTTATTCAAGCATTAAGAGGCCATGCATCTAACTCTTTGGCATTTGAAACACTTGATCTCACTTATCTTCCTCCCCAAACTCTAGCCTTTCTCAAACTTCCTCAAGACTTCCTTCTCCTATGCTTGAGTAGTTTGAGTAGGTTGAATCTAAACAACCTTATTTGGTTTTGTTTGCATAGGTCTGCTCAAAACAATTCGACTATTGCTAGGCTAGCTGACTAGTGGTTAAAATCTTTCTATTCGATGCCTTTCTATCCTTTGGATGGCATAGATTGTGCCATCAATATCCATGGTTTCTAGGATATCTCCAATATTGTATTTCAATCTACTGATAAATTGAGATACAATTTGGCCTTCTAGCTCGTTGGCTTTGTATCGGATCATCAACATTTGAAATTCCTTGATATAAGCTTCAACAGTCGATCTTCCTTACCTCAATTCTTGCAACCTTTTAAAAGCGTCTTGTAGATAGTAGCTTAGCACAAACCTTCTCCTCATGACTCTCTTCATCTCATCCTAACTCCTAATTTCTCATTTCCCTTCTCTTTGTTAGGTGACTTGTAAGTTTTTCCATTACAAGGCGATGTAACCAGTAAACTTTAGCACAGCAAGTCTAACTTTTGCATTGCTAGCACTTTGTAGCATTTAAATTGGTTCTCAATTTTGTTTACCTAATCTAGGTAATCCTTAAAATCTCCATTTCTAGAAAAGCTTAGAATACTTATCCTCAACCCTTCAACCTTGGGCCTCATACATTCCTTTCTTCAGGTTCATAGTACTCCTCCAGTTCATTGCCTTCTTCCTCTTCTTCCTTAATCTCTTCAAGGGCTAGTCTTCATCTGGCATCCCTACCTATTCCTTCAACTCGAAGTAGTTGAGTTAGAACATTAACTTGGCTAAACTAGCCATTACCTTGCTCATGTTGCTCATATCCTTGGGTTAAGCTATTTCTAGCTCGTTATCTATCTTCTTAGATAATAGTCACCAAACTAGTTACCAGGTCAATGAGCCAATCCAATTGGTTACCCACTAACTAGGGTGTGACGCTTCCTTCTTATCCTTGACTATTTCGAGCACTACTTTCCTAGTTTCCCAAAATTCCTTGGATACAATAATTTTACATTGTTGGACACCCCCACAGAGTTGATGCCTAAAATAACACTTAAACTCTTTTCTATGAGTAATAATAGTAGATTACTAAAAAGTAAACAACCACACTCTATTTTTGCATAGGAAAAATGGAGGAAAGATAAGGCACTGATTTTTCCCTTGACATCTTTCTACTATCTAAACAATGGGACACCTAACACTCAAAACAATAACAAACCACTCAAAGAGCAATGTAGCAAAAGTTCTGGCTTCGAGTGTAGCCAAGCTTTGATACCAGGATGATACGGGTTCATAGATGAACATATGAGCCTAATATCACGTGTAACCAAGGGGTGGGTTTGGACTACGAGATGGTTCGAAAGATAAATGAGAGTTAAAGGTTGAGCAGGGGTTCCCGTACACCAAGGATGGATATGACACACTAACGCCTTACACGAGCTTGAGTCATACATGATATGATGCACAAGTATGGTCGGAGGTCACTTGCCATTAGTCAACGCTTAATAGGCTAGATAAGAGTAGCTCAAGAGTAAGCTAAAGAACACTTAGCTTAATAGTGAGTAAAAGTTCAGTGTATTCTCTATATGTTGTCCTTATAGCTATTACAATTTGTAAGTATTTATAGTACCTAATTAGGGTAAGTCTTAGGTTATAGGAAATTACAAAAAAGGATCCTTATTAGCTAAGGAAAAAGGGGAATAATTTACAAGGATAGCAATGTAATCGTGCAAAAAGAATATCCTTTGTTAGAAAGGATAGTATGGTTGTTAGAAAAGGATAGTGCATGCTTGCCAATTCTATAGTCCCCATGATACTATTATCTAAGTAGGGGCAAATTTCGATTAAGTAAGGTTGACATCGGCAATTCGGTAGCTTGGGCTATCAGGATTGGACCAGGGTTGACTTAGGGGAAACTCATTTTTGGGGTTGGCCTTAGATGATCAGCTCTTAATAAGTATGACCTCGGCCTTGGCACTAGTATGGTAAACTATTTCCTTACTCGATGCTTGGCTTGGTGTGTATTGTAAAGGGGTTAGCTCAAAATGTTGGCTGATCAACTTGGCAGCTTCCTGAATAACATAGAAAGCGAAGTAGCTTGGCAAGTAGGACTAAGAAATGCATTGCTCCTTAATGCTTAGCTTACCTTGTACAGCTTGATATGCCAATTCGGCAAGCCTACGAACTCGAGATCGCATGATTAGTTCATGATCGTTATTAGAGTTTTTCTTATTTGTGGCTATTATGTAGTGATGAACATATTGTCTAATGAAGCACTACGATGTCCAGTTTTGTATATCTAAAGTTGCCTTAAACATGATCTGATGATGTGCTATTATGTAGAGCTAACTTGAATAAATGCTATGTATTAACTCCAACTTCCTAAGGTGTTTACTTAAATAAACCCAATATCGAGTTATTAGAGATGGAAAAGGAGATGTGCCTAAGAGTTCAGTTATCATTAAGACTTACTGTAGGAGGGTTAAACTAAATGGGTTCTTTGAAATATTGAAGAAAGTAGAATGAATAGGACTACGAACTAACTAGAGTAGTTGGCATGAAGTTTCCTAGAGGATATGACACACTAATGAATACAACGCGACTTGATACTTCACTTGATATGATGCAAAAGTCGATGTCAAGGCCCACCTACTACTAATCTTGAGCTACTCATCAAGATTAGATAAGAGTGTATGAAAAATGGACTTAAAGAGAGTCTTCTCACAAGGACAGAATTTCAGTGTTTATCTGTAAAGTTCCATTGTGGCTTATAAGGAGAAGAGACTATTTATAATAAGTCCTTAAGGTAACAATACAAATAAAGAAATTACAAAATGGCATATACAAAACGGGGATCTTAGTACATATAAAAAGGGTAAAAGGGACAAAAGACAAAAAGGAAAAAATAGTACAATGTCAGATGAAACGGACAAGTGGTAATGCGATATTGGTTCCATGCTAAGATTCTCTAAGCATAGTAGGCGGGGGGAGTCAAGCTGTATGGGAATAGAGGCTGAGACGTGAAGGAGATGGTAGGAGGCCAAGAGAGAAATACTTAGCCAAGGAGGTAGATCTCTTTACTCAGTAGAAGACTCTCAGTAGGTGAACTTCTGACCACTTAGTACAGAGCTTTCAGCTAGGGGATAGTTGGTATTGGCACAAAATAACGAATATAGCATAAAACAACCATTGGGAGCTCTTAAGGAGTTTAGCCATCCTCCTTTAGTATACCGTTTTTCGTCATTGGTAGGTTAACAAGAAAGAATCGATTGGGTGAGAGATTGGAGGCCTCTGAAGCATGCTAGAGTAATTGGGCCAGTGGTCGGCAACCTATTAGCTCTTTGGAGTTGTTAGAGATTTGCCATTACCATGGTCCTCATTGTCATCAGGAACATAGGGTATCAGGTCAACAACATTGAATGTGGTTAACACACTGTATCCCTCAGGTAGTTCAACCTCATAGGCGTTATCATTAATGTGCCTAAGGATCTTGTAAGGCTTATTTGCTCTGTGAGATAGTTTGTTCGTCCTTTTGCTGGGAAAGCGTTCCTTACTAAGAGGAATCCAGACAAGGTCCCTAGGGGTATAAACAAATTGTCTCCTCCCTCGGCTTCTTACTTCCTTCTATAGGGCTACAATCATGCCAATTGTTCGGCAATTTTCTAATACAACTTCTAGAATTCCTCGACGTGTTGTTGGTCAGATTGACTTTTCCCTTGTGTAGTCAGACTGTTAATTAAATCTACGGGTAAGTTTAGGTTAAGTCCATAAACAAACTAAAAAAGGTGATGTTCCAATTGAGCTGTGAGCTAAGTGATTATAGGAAAATTCAATGATGGGCAGGCATAAATCCCAGTCACGCAAGTTCTTCCCAACAGCTGCTCGCAAGAGGTTACCGACGGTTCTATTCATAAGTTTAATTTGACCATTTGTCTAGAGGTAACAAGAAGTATTGAACATGACCTTAGTACTGAGCTTTTTCTATAAGGTCTTCCAAAAAACACTTGTGAACTTTGAGTCACGGTCGGGCACAATGCTTTTCAGTACTCCATGTAATCGCACAATTTCCTGTAAAAAGAGATTAGTGACGAATAAAGCATCGTTAGTTCTATGACATGGTATGAAGTAGCCCATCTTACTAAATCGATTGACTACCACCATGATTAAGTCATGTCTTCTCGGCATTCGGGGAAGGCCGAGCATGAAATCCATGCTTAGATCGGTCTATGACCACTCTAGGATAGGTAGTAGTGTGCACTCCCCATAGGGTGCTCTCCTCCCCTTTACATGTTTACACACCTCTTACCTTTAAGTATTTGATGGACATCCTTCATCATCCTAAGCCAATAAAAATGCTCCTTAAATATCTTAGTCATCCTCTTGTCTCCAAAATGGTTGGCCAAACCCTAGTATAGGCTCCACAAATCTGTTTGCCCTTCAGTAGGAGCATGACTCAAGTAGAACCTATCCACAATAGCTCTAACATTGCACTTGGCTACTAAGGGCCCAAAATATTAGTCATGCTCATATTATTTGGGTAAGGTATCAAATCCATATATGTTTACTTACATAGTTGTAATAAGGGTATGACAGTGAGAAAGAGCATCAACCACCATGTTGGTGCTTCCCTTTTTATATCTGATGACATAGCAAAATGTCTCCAAGAATTCAACCCATTTAGCGTAACGCCGAAAAAGCTTCTATTGCCCGCAAAGATGCTTAAGAGATTCAAGATTCAAATAGATGATCAATTCTCTCAACAATAGATAATGCTGCTGATTCTAGAGTGTTCGAACAATGGCATAGAACTCCTAGTCATAGGTTAAGTAATTCAAGTTAGCACCTTGATGCTTTTTGCTAAAGTAAGCAATGGGTCGACACTCCTGCATAAGGATAGTACTAATACAAACTCCTAACGCGTCACATTTAACCTTGAAAACTTTCTTAAAATTTGGTATAGTTTAGATTTTATAGCTTCAAAGCCTTTTTGAGCTTTCTCTAACCATATAAACTTATAATTCCCCTCCCTGAAACAACATATCCAAGTAATACAACCTCACTTTAACAGAATACACATTTCTTTAGGTTACTGAATAATCTCTCAATATGGAGGTTATCAAACACCATTCTTAAATGTTCAGCATAGGTGATGAGGTTGGTCTGTAGATGAGAATGTCATCAAAGTAAGCCATAATGCATTTGCCAATTAGTGCCCTCAGTATATGATTCATGAGTTGCATAAAAGTACTTGACGCATTAGTTAGACCAAACAACAATACCATCCATTCGAATAGACCATACCGTATCTTGAAGGCTATCTTCTATTCATCTCCTAGTTTCATTCATATTTGGTGGTAGCCACTCTTCAGATCTATCATTGAAAAGATGTGTGTACCATGCAACTCATCGAACATATCATCCAACTGTGGGATTGGATATATGTACTTAACAGTAATTTTATTGATGGTACGACTGTCAATGCACATTATCGATGACCTATCTTTCTTAGTTGCTACCATAGCGGGGATGACACATAGGCTCATGCTTTCTCAGACATAGCTGGAACCCACCAATTCATCAACTTGCTTTTTTAGCTTGACTACCTACTTACGATTGAGCCTATAAGCAAGTAGGTTTGGTAAAGTTTCTCCAGGCTGAAGATCAATGAAATGTTCAATGCTTCTTACGGGTGGTGAACCTTTCGGCATCTCGGCAGGGAATAGATCGGAATACTCTTCTAATAGAGCTCTTACTTCAGTTGGGTAGTTCTGGGAATCTCTTACTTCTAAGTGTCTCTTGACTAAAAGAAGCACATAGTCCTCGGCCTTGACTACTTGTGCAAATTGAGCTCTAGAAATCACTAAGGACTTCCGTTGTAGTGATCTAGCAACCTTTTCTTAGGCTTCATGAACTTCTTTTAGACTCATGGGTGTCAGTGTTATTTTCTTCCTGTCCTTCTACAACATGTAGGTGTTTCTATACCCATCATACAACACCCTCAAGTCAAACAACCATGGTTAGTTGAGTAATATGTGAGAAGCATACATCGTAATGACATGACACAATACTTTGTCCCTGACCTATCACCAATGGTAATTGGTACTCTTACCTACTCAACAATGTGTAAGCTTCCTTTCTAATTTAGTCAGTAAATCTTATAAGGCTTAGTGTATAGGAGGGTTGGCAATTTCATGGCTTTGACTACCCCTTGTACAATGACGTTAGTACTGATCATAGCACGTAGCTTGTCATTCACTCGGTACTTCGTATGAAAGAGGTTCTCCCTCTCCTCATTCTCTTCTACCATAAATGCATTAAGAGACTGTCTAACAACAAAATAGTACTCTGCATTACCTTCGAGAAGTATCTTAACATTAAGGTCTTCTTGAAACTCTTCCAGTATCTGTTTAACTCCTACCTCTTCCTTTCCTTTGCTGGCACTTTCTACTTCAAACTGGGGCTTATCTCCCTTTATAGTCATCATTCGGTGATTTGGACATTGATTAGCCATGTGCTCATAACCAAGACATTTAAAGCATTTGATTTCTCAAGTCTTTCTTCCTGAGCTTTGACCTTAGTCTCTTTGAGCCTCAGGTTCCTTAGTCTTACTTTTACTTCGGCCTTCTTCTGGTCGGCTCAACATAGGTCCTCGACTAACTACCTCGAAACTGTTTGATGTTGGGTCACTCCTTAGTTAGCTCAACATGCCGCCCTTATTCAACATAATAGGTTGGCCACTCGGCTCATGACTGATCTAGTTCTACCTTTGCCTTTCAACTCTTTAGGCCATTTGGATGGTTTCATCCAAAGTTGTAAGGTTTTGCAGCTCCACGATGTTACCAATATTAGTCCATAGCCTAGAGATGAACCTTGCTATAGTTCGTATCTTAGGTTTGTCGACATCACATTAGATCATGAGCAATTGAAACTCTCGGACATAGTCGTCTATTGACCTATTACTTTGCCTTAGGTCTTAGAGCTGTCTAAAAGTATCTTACTCATAATATTTGGGAATGAACCTACTTCTTAAGAATCTCTTCATTTCATTCCATGTATAGACATCTCGTTTAGCTCTTATGTGTACATTCTACAACTTCTTCCACTACATTGCCGCATATCTAGAAAATTCCAATGTAGCCACTCGAATGTGAACAATGTCTTCATAATCATAAAAATCGAATATCTTTTCAATTTTCTCCTCCCAATCTAAGTAATTGTCAGTATTACTAGACCCATTGACGCTCGGAATCTATACCTTGAGGTATTCAACACCTCTCGGTACTCTAAACTTACGCTTATCAATCCCAACATACTAGTCTTCTTCTTCTTCTTCATACTCTTCCACTTTTTCTAACTCCAATCTTCTTCTTGCGACTCTATCAACACATTGTAGTGGTGCTTAGTTCATTAGAAAGGCTTTTGGTACTTGTCCATTCATTTACCTTCTCAACCTATCTCTCATATTTTAGCCCTATTCAGCAACTTTCTTACTTGGTCTAGTCTCTAGGACTATGTTTACTAAGATAACTAAGTTGGCCATAATAGCAGCAAGATCTTGTATTTACGCATCAGTAGTATGTAGTATTTGTTGGGTAACTCGACTACAACCATGGGCATCACTCTTGGCATCATTAATCTCTCCCTAAACACTAGGATTCGACATTCTCAAAACAAAACCTCAGAAAATACTCTTCATAGAGGAAACCCTTACTCATACACACACAAGTACCACTCGAACTTGAACTGTAACTTGCTTTGTTCTTCTAAAGAAAACCTTATATCTAAACTAACAAATAAGTAGGGACTATTAACACACAACTTTAGGTCATAACCTCAAGCTTTGATACTAGGATTATATGATGTACCTAGGAGCTCAATTATCACTAGGACTTACTGTAGCAGGGTTGAACTAAATGGGTCCTTCAAAATATCAAAGAAAGTAGAATGAATAGGACTACGAACTAACTAGAGTAGCTGATGTAAAGTTTCCTAGAGGATATGATACACCAACGAATACAATGTAACTTGACACTCCACTTGATATGACACATAAGTTGATGTTAAGGTCCATTTACCACTACTCCTAAGCTATTCAGTAAGATTAGATAAAAGTGTATGAAAAATGGACTTAGAGAGGGTTTGTAAACCCCTAAAACTTTCGATATAGTTTTTGAAATAGACTCAACTATATTAGACAATTTAGGAGTCGATAAGGCTAATTAAAGTGAAAACCCTAAAAGAATTAATCAATCGCGTAAAGAACTTTTCTACCCTAAATGTTTCTAAAAGCTAAAGATTTCATTCGAAAGTGATAAAAACCTTAAAAATGATTACATTAAGGACATATGTTCACTAATCCAACATGATATACCCTAAAACCCTAATTGATAATATAATGCTTATATTTTGCTAAATCATTAGTAAAAGGTTAGAGATAACCCTCATTCATGCTTATATGATTCGAATTCTCAAGTAATCCATTAGGAACTAAGATAATGAGTCATAGATTATATTTATCCCTTAAGTATATGATTAAGATAGTTTTACTTAGGGTTAGGGTTATAGTTGAAGATTAGATTACATATAGTGAACTTTAATACTTAAATTAGTACTTCTTGCACTTGTTATCCAAAGTAGTTTATCAAATGAAATATATGGACTATAAAGACCTAAAGTAAGATCTCATCAACCATATTTACACATCAATTCATTATATACCTCATTTCTTCTCATTTCCTTCATTTTTCCCCTAATTTCCCTTAATTACTACATTATGTGCACAAAATTGCACATACTTAAGGAATGTTGACTAAGATAATACATGTTGACCAAAGTCCAAAAGTTGACCAAGTCAACTGGTCAACACATGTTGACTAAAGTCAACATTTTGAAAAGTCAACAAAAGACTAAGAGATAAGGAAAATATCTCTTCCTTAATGATGGCTTTCTTTTCTTTTCCTTTTGATTTTTCTTTTTCTCTTTCTCACAATTGTTGCCATCCACATTCTCCCTTCTAAACCCTACCACTTGTTATCTTCCATTAAGAGAAACAAACAAAAGAAACAAACCAAAACCCCCCTTTCCATGCCGTGAACTCCCCCTTCTTCTTTCACTTTCATTACTTTACTTTTGTCTCTATAACTTCAACACAATTAAAGATAACCCTGAGGTGAGCGAGGACCTCCCAATCAATTACTACGATTAGGGCAAATCACTATGGCCAAGTGAGTATTTACCCTATGATTCCATGCTTTGATTGTAGATAGTGGACTTAAATATTATTATTAATTGACTACTGTATGGGGTTCGGGAGATGCTTGTGTATGTAATTGTATGTTGAGTTGTGAATTTACCTTAAATACAGAAAATGCCTTGTTTATTGCATGGTAGTATAGAAAATGATTGTGTGTGTTATTGGAAGGTTGCATCATAATTTGAACTAAATTATACTCGGCCTATAAAAAAAGAAACTGGAACATGCATTAACATGCATAGCATGGATATTATTCCGGCCGTCACATCACATGGAGGTAAAGAGAGGCCATTCGGGGGTTGATATTATTGATTTATTTGGTTCTATACAGTGCACTCATACAAAATGACCTTACCCTGGCTCGCGGGAACACTAGGCATTAGAGGCACCAACCGCTTGGCTAAGGGTCGAGTCTAGAGGCCTCTGTTTAGGGGTAAGTATGGACTGTGGGGGCCCACTCACAATTATACTAGAACTTGGGTTTTTCTGAAAATAAAATAATTATTTGATATAAGTACGAAACATAAAGTTCCGTAGTAAAGTAAGTTCTAGTATAATACCCGGATCTCATTGGTGCCGTGTAAACTCCAACCCTGACTTCGGAGGGCGTTAAATCCGAGTTACATATATGAACTAGTGAAGTATGCGTATTGTTTGGCATTCTGTTTGATCATTCATTCATATGCGTGACTATAATGTACTCATAACTTGTTTGTGGTGTGGCTGAGGGTTTTGCTCACTAAGCTTAGGCTTACACCCCTTTAGACTTTTGTTGCAGGATAGCCTGTTCGTAGAGACAGGACGAGGGATGCCATGGGTTAGCCTGGGGACTTGGGCAAGAGTGAGGTGTCCTGTGTAATGAGAGGGAATAGTTTATGTAGACTCTTACTCATGTACTTATGTTTATCTTATTATTATAAACTTAGACATACTTAAACACTGTGTATTGTAAGCTTTATAACTCAACTTTTATATAAATATGTTGTGTGATGATATCATGTGAATTTGAATGTACTTTGGAAACTAGTAGTTGTAGAGCCTTGTATATTATGTGAAGAGTTTTTGATTGGAAGGTAACCAATCAGGGGTTCTTCATACAGTATACGGCGTCTGCCACGACTAGGCCATCCTCAGTTCGTGACAGGGTTGTCTCACAAGAACAAAATATTCAACGTTTATTTGTAAAGTTCTATAACTGCTTATAAGGGAAGGGACTATTTATAGTAATTTCCTAGGGGAAAAATACAAATAAAGAAATTACAAAATGGCATATACAAAAAGGGGATTCTTAGTACATATGAAAAAAGGTAAATGGGACAAAAGAAAAAAATGGAAAAATAGTACAATATTAGATGAAACGGATAGATGGCTGTACGACATTGGTTCCTTGCCAGGATTCTCTAGGCATAGCAAGCGAGAGGAGTCAAGAAGTGTGGAGATAGGGGCCGAGACATGAAGGAGATGCAATGAGAGTTGGTAGGAGGTCGAGAGAGAAATACTTGGCCAGGGAGGTAGATCTCTTTACTCGGTAGTAGACTCTTGGTAAGTGAACGTTTGATCACTCAACATAGAGCTTTTGGCCAGTGGATAGTTGACATTGGTACGTAATAACAAACAGAGCATAGAACAACCACCCGGAGCTCTTAGGGAGTTCAGCCATCCTCCTTTAATCTACCGTTTCTCATCATCGATGGGTTGATGAGAGAGAATCTATTAGGTGAGAGACTAGAGGCCTTTGAGGCGTACTCGAGTGATTAGGCTAGTAGTCGACAACCCATCAAAAGGAAAATGGAGTAAAGTTAAGGTTTAGCTAAAGAGGTTAAATAGATAAGCCTGCTTGCTTTGCTTGGTAAATATTTGAGATGTGATTGATGTATTCATGGCATGACATGAAAAGGACTTATAGGTCAAATTTTGAAAAATTATAATCGTATTGAGTTAATTTTAATTGAAAGGCTCGATTTTTGTATGTATAGATTTGAATTAACCAATGATGTTAACCACATTCCATGGTTAATCCTAAGTTCAATTATTGTTAGATTCCTAGATATATTATCCAGATGCCCAAATTGAAGTTGACCAACTAGATATGTGCTAAGTTGTGTTAGGATATCAATACCAATGCATGTTATGTGCATTAGCATGGCATGTCATTGTTGCATATCATTTTGATTTGCTAAGTAACATAACTTAATGCGATAATTGTGATGCTTGTGTAATGTATTTAGTTCTATTTCTACTTATCTATTAACTCTAATTAGCTTACAATAAGGTGGGGGGATAAAGCATTTTATTTTTAGATTAGAAGAAGAAATTGGATGCCATCATAAGTGGGGGATAAACTTTTGAGAGCACTAATGGAGTCAACTATTTTGGATATTGTTGAAGTCTTATTGATCAAGTATAATAGGGGCAATGAAGTTTAGTTTTGATAAATGAAGTTCACAACTTTCAATCTTTTGAATTTGTAAATATTGTATATATTTGAAACTCTACAATGTAAAGCTAAACTCTTTTAAAGCGATAAATGTACAAAGTATTGTTTGCATTAGAATTGTTGTAACATCCTGCCTTTTACGCATCTACTTAATTTTTTTTTTTCAACTTCTAGGTGCTTGAAGATAGTTCATTACTACTAATCCTAAGTTAAAAATAAGGCATAATATATACTTCACTTGTTATAAAACTTCATAAATACTTAGTTTAAAATCTCTTCTTATAAAATGTAAAAAAAAAACACAACGGAAATCCTTCACAAAAGTGAGACAAACTCAAAGTATCATAACCACAAAATTCCTAAATAATACATGATTCCATTATAAGTATACATATAATGACTACAAATTAGCTTACAATAAGTTTCCAGTTTAATCACAATATTCTTGAGTCTAGCTAAACAATGTAAATGAAACAAGCTCATACCATGCTCATGTACATGGTGTGCATTGGTACTGGTATCTTAGGCTAGCCTATCTTAGCAACTCATCTAGATGGTTGACTTCAATCAGGTATCTGGATACAAACCAAAACCTAGGAACCTAGCAAAGCAACCATCAGTTGCCAAAACCTAACAACCTACTGCATAGAGGGGTTAGAAAATCTCGTATATGAGTAGCCTAGCAAATACAATGCAATTTCTATGTGCTTAAAAACTTAGCTTTTATAAATTAAGTTGTTCACTTGATAAACCTAACTTTTCATATAAAATTCGACCTAGCAAAATTCAATTTTTAAAAAACTTGACCTTGGGTCCTTTTCTTGCCATGCCATGAATGCATCAAATTACATATTAAGCAATATCTAATAATCTAAGCAAGCTTACTTATTATATATTAGCTTAACCTTTATTTTATTTCATTGTCATTTCTAAGACCTTGATATTAGGTTCACTTATGTGAACACCTTAAGAGGTGGGGTTAGTCCGTGAATTATTTCCCAAGTTAGTATAAATCCTAGCAAATGTTGCATAAACACTTAACAACACTATTACATTAACCAAATCCAATATCAAGGCATATTTCAATCAGCAAAGGTTATAAAAAGAAATGCTACGTGATTCACTAAGCAACATATCTAATCTAGTCATCAAGCTTAATTAAGCCAAAACATCACAAAGTATGTAAAGTTAGGAGTAGGGATAAGTGTACCCAAGGCATACATAAATATCTACTTACCTGGCTTGCTGTTCGTTCCTAAACTGTCTCATTAGCATGATGCTCTTCATCAACTATCTGATTTAATATAGATAAATATTACCAAAGTCAACTATAGATTGTATGTTTATATATATTTCAACTTGATATTAACTTATAGATTTTAAGTTTATTTAATTAAGAGAACATTTACCTAATACTACCTTTAACTTAGTCTTCGATTTATCCTTTGACTTAGCGTTTGAACTAGGCATTATCCTCTAATTTAGGCTAACTTCAAAATTTCTAAACGATTACTATCTAACTTATATCCTTAGCTATATTAATTAAGAATCTCCAGCACTTTACCTGACTTAGTCTTAAGCCTAACTTACATAAGAACACTTTAGTATAACCCTTGATTCTATCTTTGATTTAGCTTCTGTTTCAACCGAAGGGTTATGTTCACTTATAATACTCCCATTATCTATTTTTATGCTAAGTTGGGTTAGCTTAGAGGGATTAGTGATTTTCCAAGTGTTGTTTTAGCTTTATTAGGTGTTTAATTTACTTATTTTATTGGTTTCTTTACATGACAACTCACTGTAGAATATTCATAACACTAAGATTGTATGCTACAGTAGTTGTAGATGCTCTAAGTGTGTTCTTTATTTTTTTTTATAATTTTTTTAGCAATTAAATATGTATTTTCAATTATTTAACATAATTAGCAATATATATGCATATCGGGTATATAACATGCATATAATATGGCTATATAATCACACTAGATGTTGTTTGACTCTTAAATATTATTTTTATAAGTAAAATAATTTATCTCTAAAGGTTTGTTACGTTTCCGGACTCAAATTTTGAGGTCCCAATAATTATTAAATGATCCTAGTAAAAATATGTTTCATTGAAATTAAATATTATATATATTTTATTTCAAGGAATTGACCTTACTAGGACTTTTGATCCAACTTTTGTGACTTCATACTATGTTAAGTAGTTAGGGTCTTGTTACCCAACTTAACTCATTTCCTAAGCTTCCCTTAATAAGTTTATTTGATTATTTCAGTAGTTGTACCTTGTAAGTTCCATGAGTGATAAAAATGACCCATTGTATTGGGTCTATGATTGTAGGTCAAAGATTGGGGTTTCACATTCTAATCCTCTTAAAAAGTTTTATCCTTGAAAATTCTACAATCTAGGACACTCAAGTTCAAAACCTAATACTATGCTTCCACTGCGTGACTTTGATTCCCATATCACATCACAATTATCAACTATTTTTTTTAGAGTGAAATTCTTCTATACCAACCTTTATATCCTTAACCTCAAATTACTAACTCAAGAGACTCTCTTCTTTATCTTATGAGTCTTGATTCTTTTCTTTGTCTTATGCTTTAATTTTTATAGCATAAATTAATATAGTTGACTTTGAACATTGTTAGGGCATCTTCTGATATATCCTCTACTGTAGCCTTTATTTCTCTTAGGTTTCACTAATCCCCACCGATCCAATATGACCCTTTTGCTTCATCTAATCTATTAACTTTTCCATGTTATGGTCTTATCTGGAATGTCATGACCATCATTTTGTTATATATAATTTATCTTTTATCACTATTAAATACCCTTATTGTATTAAAATTAAGAAGATTCCATACCAATTTCTCATTACTATCCTAACTGATGCTTTTACTTAGCCCCTATTTTGTTCCTTTGGTCAATTTAGACTCCAGCATTAGTTAGTTCCTATTAGAGTTTATAGCTATTCTTACCATTATCCCCTTGTCCATCTCATAATTTTATTTAACAAATCTTTTCACTAAGTTTCTGCCACTTATGCATGTTCAGGTCTCAATTTCACTTAAGATCAATCATAACTAGTTCATTTCCTCACATTTATAGGTCATATATTGTAATCATCATTATACTACTATAGTTAACGACTTAGGTACTTCATATAGTTAAAACATATATCAGTAAGAATGAGTTTGACAAATCTAAACTTTCCACTGACTTAAACTTTGATGAGATAGAGAATGACTCATACTATGGACTTGACTTGATCTAATATAAATTGACACAACTCTTGATGACAAGACTCATAAAAACATTAAATACTTTTTTGGCTAACAATTAACATAACATGACTAGATTAACAACAAAGATAGGAAACTTGTCATGAGAGACATGGGAGTCATAACAAACATAAGTCTTAATAAGAGAGTTATGAAAGTCATAGATTTGCCATCCTCTTTTTGCTTACCATATGTGTGAAGGTGTACATGAAGAGTATGATCTCATAGTGTTGTGGTTATGTCTCTTAATTACTTCATACACTTTGTCATCATCAACTCCTCAACCTCATTTTAACCATTACCTCATGAGAGACAATCTCATTCTGTATAAGGTTTGCCTTTGGATTAGGCTTTGATTATTCCTCTAATAAAGGTTTTGATTCATTCTTTAAATTAGCTCCTCATTGCTTACCTTCGATATTTCCTACCACTTTATTCATCTTAATAGCAACTATATCTTACACCATAACACTAGCATCTCCCTCCAATGTCTAATTTTGACTCCTCCTCTTTAGGTTCCTCCTCTTTTAAATCTTCCTTTATATTAACCCTAGTTCACTCTCAACTAATTTGTGATTAATTTGTACACCAGATTGAGTGTCATTTTGAGGTTCTATAAGGTACTGATCTTCCTATGGTGATTGGATGGTAATAGTTGAGTTTGATCTTCCATAAACTAACATAGATAAACTGCTTAATCTCACACATGTTTTTGTCCTATAATCCTTCATATGCACAATTTCCTTATCTTAAGACATACTTCATTCCTTTTTCCTTGGTTCCAATATATATAAGTACCTAAATCTTTTGACAATTTTTTTCGATACTTAAGTTTCTATGAATTTTCTAATGGTTTTCTTCTTAATAGTAGTCAAATCCATCAAGTTCCCAAGTACTTCTCTAAACTTCTCATCATAGTTTACTTCAATCAATGTTGGTCCATACTACATCTCATCCTTTCCTCCAAAACAATTTGATCCATATTCTTAGTTATGCTTTAATTCTCATCTTCATTCTTACTTTAATCCATCAAGTCAACATAAAAGCCTTAATGCTTCCATCAAATACACTTCAAATCTATCCATTGACAAGCAATGATACTTTAAGGCCCATTTAACAAAACAATGCTTTGATACCACCCTCTAACATCTCGCCTTTTAGGCATCTGCTTAAAATTTTTTTCTCAACTTTTAGGTACTTAAAGATGGTTCATTATTGCCATCCCTAGGTTAAGAGTAAGGTAGAATATGTACGTTACCTACCATTCAATTTCATAAATACTTTGTTCCAAATCATTTCTTATACAATGTAATTGAAAAAAATAGTAGAAATCCTTTACAAAATTGAGTTAAACTTAAAGTATTACAACGACATAACTCTTAAATAATACATGATTCTATTATAAGTATACATATCGTGACTACAACTGCTAAACTAAATCCTTTGTGATATAAAGCGAAAGTCTTCCTTGAAGAACCACTTCCAAGGACTTGACCCATATCTTGTAGCTAACAGCTTCTTCCAAGAATCCATCTCTTACTAGCATTCAAAGTCTCTTTACCTCTACAATGCGAAGCTTACTTTAACTCATCATTTATCCGAAGATAAGACAACTTATAACCTTAGCTTACTATAAGCTAAGTGAGAGTGGATGAACAAATACAATACAAGCAGCATCATATCATAACTATATAGTAAGTTACCGGTTTAATCACAATATTCTTTAGTTTATCCAAACAATGCAAATGAAACAAGTGCTATGCTCATGTACATAGCATGCTTCAATACAGATATCCTAGCTCAGCCTAGCAACACATCTAGTTAGTCAACTTCAATTAGGCATCTAGATACAAACCAAAATCTAAGAACCTAGCAAAGGAAAAATCAGTTTCCAAAACCAAGTAACCTAGCAATTATCATGTGGAATGGTTACAAAATCTAACATACAGCTAGCCTAGCAGATACAATGTAGTTTCAATAAGCTTGAAAACCCAACTTTTATAAATCATTGGTTTACTGGGTAAACCCATCTTTTTGTATGAAATCCAACCTACCAAAATTTTAGTTTTTAGAAAACTTAACCTATAGGTTCTTTTAGTATCATGCCATGATTGCATCAAATCGCACACGAAGCAATCCCTAGAAAATCTAAGCAACCTTACTCATTATTTATTACCCCAGCCTTTATTTTGTTTCATTATCATTTCCAAGACCTAGATGTTGGGTTCACTTTTGTGAGCATCTTAGGAGGTAGGGTTAGTCCCTAAATTATTTCCTAAGTTAGTGTAAATCCTAACAAACATTACATAAACACTTAGCAACACAATCACATAAACTAAATCCAATATTTGGGCATATTTCAAATAGTAAGGTTTATTAAAAGAAATACTACAAAACTCACTAAGTAGTATATCCAAACTCACAATTAAGCTTACCCAAACCAAAACATCACAAAGCATGCAAAGTTAGGAGTAGACATAAGCCTACTATAAGCATATACAGATATCTACTTGGCTTATTGTCTGTTCCTAAATTGACTCATTAGTACAATGTTCCTCTTCAACTATCTCACATAGTATAGATAAATATTACCAAAGTCAAGTACAGATTGTATGTTTATATATACTCTAGACTATTGCTAACTTAATCTTTGGTTTATCCTCTAACTTAACCTCCAAACTAGCCTCTACAGTATCCTCTAATTCAAGCTAATTTCAAAATTTCCAAACGAATACAATCTAACTTATATATATCTTCAGCTATACTGTGAGACCTAGTCTTCGACCTACTAATCGAGATGCAAAGTAGTGAATCACTTGATGTAGGAAGTATAGCTGAGGCAAACAATAAAGTAAAATAATTAAGAGAAGCTCAAGAAATAGTTTAAGTTGAGTGACCATACTTGAACTATTTTATATTGACGTAAATTAGGGCCTTTGGACAATTTTGTCAGAATTGAGCCAAATTTTAATATAAGTTTATAAAAGTTAAACAAATAATCTTAGTAATATCAATTTCTCAAAATAAAAGAAAATATTTTATCTCAATAAAATGTATTTTTACCAAGTATGATTGGAAATTATCGAAATCTTGAAATTAGAGTTTCGAATGATTATGAAACTTTATAGATAAATTATTTAGACTAAAATAATAAAGTGACATAAAATAATATAGATAAATAGTATGTGTACCTTAGGTACGATTATTATACATAACTATATACCAAAAAATGCTTTAAATACCCGAAAATCCATATAATTAATAACAAAAGTGATAAAGGAAAAATTGTTAACCATCGGAATCTAGATGGATTTAGGCATAGACAACTCGATAGACAGTTATTGGTAATTGGGATACTCTTAAGACACTTAGCAATATTAAAACTAAGTGATTTAAGCTTAAGTGGAGAGAGAAAAAAGGCCATTTATCATCTCACAACCTAAGAAATTTGCCATTTCTCTCTAAAATGTTGTTTAGCTCCTTAGGAATTTAGGAAAATTTTAGAATCAAGAAGAACAAAGTAAGAAAAGATCTAGAAAAATTAGAAGAAAATATTGCGTAACTGAGCAACATCATGGAGAGAAGATTTAAAAGAAATCTAGGGACAAACTACCACCACTAGAAGACAAAGGCGATAGTGCCTAAGGTTGGCAACAAGGTGGTAGAGGATGGTGGTAGCTGGATAGTAGCTTTTTGATGAGCTTTGATTTCTCTCTAGTTTTCTTAAATTTTCTAAAATTACTAAATTAGGTTTGAAAGTTTTGAAAATATTTATTCTTGAATATTTTTGCACCTATTATTAGGGAAAAATATCAAATCACAAAAATTTTGAGTGGATTTAATATGTCCTTAAGAAACCGAGCAATTTTTAAAGTTAATTTGAAGGACCACATTGTTGTTGTTTCGAAGCCTAAATGTTTTTAGAACTTCCATATACTACATGTTTGAATCCTATGAAAATATTTTGGCCAAAAATATTTTTCATAATTTTTATTAATTTTTTAGCCTCTAAATTTGATGAAAAAAAAATGCTATTTTCAAACATTTTTTGTAATAAATATAAAGAAACCTATTTGTACTAGTTCTAGAGTTTATTGGTGTTATGTATTGTTAGGGCAAGTGATTTGAAGTCAGTTGGAAAGGATGAAGTTAAGGTATGCACAAACCATAGATTATGGCTTACATGCAATAAGATGTAGATATATAGATTTGGAAGTGTAGGTGATATGGAGAGCATGGGCATGCTGAATCTATTGTATAAATATGTTTTATGATGATTGTGAATTGGAATAGGATGTTGGGGTAAGTCGCTAGAAGTAAACATATAAATTGATTCTATTTAGAGAGTTCTTGAAAAGGTTAAACTGGTAGAAGGGACTTAAAATATATTAAAGCTTTGTCTAAAGGACTTATTTGGTGAAAGAAGTGGGATGGTATTCATATCAAGGACTTGACTAGAGGGTTGACAAGTTCAGAAGGCTTAGATAAAATTGCTTCAGATACATCTTTAGAGGGTTGGTTTGTAAAGAGGAGACTTAATCTCTAGTCTAGAAGTTGATTAGAAAGTTGGATAAAAAGACAGACTTAACTATACTCCCATTATAGACTTGTTTAGAAAGTATTTGGTGAGGGAAATATGGTCAGAATGGCTTCGAAACCTGATTCAAGGTTTGGTTAGTGTAAAAGCTTAGTGGAAATAAATTTAGAGTCTTGTTCAAATAGTAAATTAAGATAAGGGTATAATGGGGATAATCTCAAAAACTTGGTTAGAGTGTTCAGAGATGAAAACTTAGTATTAGGCGAGCTTCTAAAACATTGTTTAGAGACTTTAGCAGCAAGTTAGAACTTAATACAAAGTTTACACCCTTTGTTAGAGATAAGCTATAATCACACTTAAATTATTGAAATGAACTTATTTAACTTTATCTTTAGTAAAACTAAAATGATTATATTAATTATTTAGGAAACAATTGAAGCGGACAAGATCAATCATTAGGATCATTGAGTGTCCCATGTCTAGTTGAATTAGTGTAAGAGGAAGCATACATTAACAAGTAAGATTAGGAATATACCGCTAGTCAAGTAAGTGGATATTTATGTATGCTTGAGTAGATTTATGTCTACTCTTAACTTTATGTGCTTTATGATATTTTGGCTTAGCTAAAAATTAATTGTTAGTTGATGTGCTGTTTGATAGCTTAGCTAAAATTGGCGACAAATTGATGTATTGCTTGGTGAGTTTATTTTACCTATTATACTTATTATTGATTGAATGGTGGAATGATATTAAACTTAGTTATTATGTTAGTGTTGATGAATGCATATGTAACATTTGCGAGGATTTGTGTTGTCTTGAAAAAGAATCTAGGGATTAACTCCATCTCCTAAGGTGTTCACTTGTCACAACTTGGGAGACGACTTGGTTATAGTAGACATCGTATATAGAATGAAGGACTACAGATTGGTTACTCTTCCAATCATAGACCTTTCATACAATATATAAGGCTTCTACAACCACTAGCTTCCCAAGAATATATAGATCAAAACGATATCACCACATACTATATATATATATATATATATATATATATATCATTTAAACTATAAAGTTTACACTAAGTCAGGATCTAGTACATCAGTACCTATAACATAGTCAAATTGAAATACAAATAAAAGTCTATATACTAATGTTCTCTTGATGCTCTAAATGGCTCACTCTCATGTAAAGTATCCATACGAACCTCTAGCATCTTATGGCTGGTGTCGATAAAAAGATAGTCTTGCAACAAAAGCTTAAGAGGGTATAAGCTAACGCTTAGTGAGTAAACTCTCAACCACACTAACAAGCAAGTTAGAAACACATTATGTACAAGCATATGAATGAATGAGTAATTAGTATGCGAAACAATATATACAGTTAACTAGCTATTATATGCAACTCAGATTTAATGCCCTTTAAAGTCGAGGTTAGAGTATATACAACACCAATCAGATTCAGGTATTATACTAGATCTCACTTTTCTACAAAACTCCACGTTTCATATTTAAATAAATTATTACCTTTGTTTCAATTAAAAACCAAGCTCTAAGTACAATTGTGAGTGGCACCCTATAGTCGATACTCACCCCTAAACAAAGGCCTCTAAGCTTAACCTTTAGTCAGGTGGTTGGAGCCTCTAATGCTTAGTATTCCTGCAGGACAGGATAAGGTCATATAGTATGAGTGCACCGTACTAAACCATTATACTTATAAATAATAACCTCCGTATGGCCTCTCCTTAACTCCATGTGATGTGGCTACTAAAATTAATGTATATGTGATGCATGTTCCAATTTCTTTTTATTAGTTGAGTATAGTTAAGTCTAATTATCGTATGACCAAACAATAGCACAATTGTATAGTCATTATCTATACTACTATGCAACAAACAATTCATTATCAATATTTAAGGTAAATTCACAATTCAACAAATAATAACACTCATAAGCATTTCTCGACCCTGGACAATAGTCAATTAACAAAGTTATTATAATTACTTACTCGACCATGACGTCTCGTGCTAATTGTAATAATCTAGCGGGAGATCTAAACCTTCATCAAGACCACCTGATCACTACGAGATAAAAACGATAATAAGTAATTGAGCTAACTAATGATTCTACATATTTATTTACCTAGTCTACTTAGGTTACTATTATTTTTTTATTCTATTGAACTTTATTGTTAATTGTTAATTGTATGTAACTTTTTCATTTTATTCCTGATATTTACAAGCTTATAGTCATTTTTCATCATTTTCGAATATATGTTCACATGGTAAGGTCCATTTCGAACGTTAAAGCCTATGTTTTATGATGTGGGTTAGAATCATTATAATCTTAATTATTATAACTCGAATATTCTTATTTGCTATTTTTGTATCTTATTTTATTACCTTCTGATCTAATTAATCATTGGATTCCTATATTTTATAGTTTTGTATTGTTATTACTATTATGTGTATTTAATTAAGGGTACTATAAGTTGATATATGTATTAGGGGTCTATTGGGGTTTCAGCCCATATATGTACATATATATATATATATATATATATTACATTATTACTTTATTCAATTGTATTATGTTTTATTATATTAGTTGGTTATGTTGTAACTTACATATGTACTTACTTTATATTTATGTATTTATATACCCTATACATATGTTATGTGCATGTATACTTCTAATGTACTTATAAATATACCTGTGTATACATACGGTTGTATATGTATTTTCATATGTCTCCAATACACCTTTAAGAAATCTTCATATAATTCATATCTTTACATCTTATGGGTTCAGTTAGTAAGCTATATGTATGTACACTTAATATTTTTCTTATTTTAGGTTATGTACATCAAGATTACCCTTGTATAAAAATACTCAAGCATATATACATGTGTTCCTTCTACACTTATCTATATATACTTATACTAATACTATGTATTTTACTAGAATCCATAAATAAATACTTCACATGTACCTACATGTTATATGCACATATGTATTTCTACTTATATACTTAAGTATTTCTATACTTATATGTATGTGCATAAAGGTTCCTATTTATACTAACATATATGTACATCTTATGTACGTTTCTAACACTAATACAAGGTAAATAACTAATCACTTATTGAAATAGAAACTTGAATGAAATTATACCTTTTTGTTCTTGTAATATGAAAGAGGAGTTTATGTATATGAAGCAGTCATTTGGAAGTTGTTAATGGACAAAGTGAAGAGAATAAAAAAGAATTAGAAGAAGGATAAGAGAAAGGGGAAAGTTTTGGTTGGGAAGGGGGAAGAAAAAGGGGTTTTGTTTGTGTTTTATAGAAGAAAAAAAGTGGGGTCTAAGAGCTTCTAAAATAGGATGTCAAGGGAAAAGAAAAGGAAGAAAATGGCATGTGAAAAATGAGAAGAAATCCTTGGAAAGAGAAGAGAATTGTAGTTGAAAGTGACCAATGTTGAATTTAGTCAACACTTTGACTTGGTTTATATGTAATTAGTGTACAAAATGATAGAATTGAAGGTAATTAGGAAAAAATTAAGGAAATGGAGGGAAATATGGAATTAAATGAAATAATTACTAAAAAAAATTATTAAAATCCTTCTTTGAGTTTTTATGTCATCTATATATTATTTAGTATAATACTTAGCATAACTATCATGAAAAGTGCAATTTAGAATACTAATATGGATTATATGTGGTATTAATATTAATTAAACACTTTAATTTATATAATACTAATTTGGTTATATAATTATAAGATTAATATGATTTATAATACAATATCATAGTTTTTAATAAACTAATTTAGTATTGTACACATTTATGAAAAATTGGAAGTTATCTTTGATCATTTGTTAATGATTTTATATGATTTAGCATATCATGAAGCATATATATTCAATTAGGGTTTTATAGTAGATTTATAATGAATCGATACTTTTGTATCCTTAAAGTTATAGTTTTAGGGTTTTTATCACTTTTAGGTACAATCTTTAGTGTTTATATACATTTAGGGTTTGAAAATTTTATACATTTAGGGTTTAAAAATTTTATATGCAATTGAATCTCCGATTGTTATCTTAGGATTTTTATTTTAACTAGCCTTGTCAACTCTTAGGGTTTCCTAGCACACTAGAGTCTACTTTAGGTATTAGGTAAGAAAATTTAGGGGTTTACATCACTTATGTGAACTTGATACTGAGATTTTAAAATTGAAGAAATTACAAAGTAAAAGCTATGTAACAAGTGATAAATAAATCTACTTGGATTTGCTAGGTTTTACTTGGTATGTAATCAATGCATTCATGGAATGGTATGAAAAAGGACCTACAAGTCATGTTTTCTGAAAACCGAAATACCGATTTCCATATTAAAAGCTGGGTTTATTAAGTGAACTATTTGATTGGTTAAACTAGGTTTTTTTGGCATATAGAGATTGCATTGTATCTGTTAGGCATATGCTTGATGCATTTGCATTATTTGAATGATTATAAGGTAACATGATTAAACTAACTATTTGAATGATGTAATTACTTTGTTATGGTTTTTATTGTATGTTTCTCTACTATTACTCAGCTTGCAGTACTTGAAGGGATAAGTTTCTCTTATCCTCAAGTTACAGATGAACAGATAGAAGAATTGCAGTGACAAGGAAACTTTAAACACTTTAGCTAAAGATGGGTACTGGAGAGAACTTGTTGATTATACGATTTGGCTTGAGCATATGAAGAGAGTTATTCAGGAAAGTCGTAGTTGTTATTTCACTAGAGATTTAGTTGTATAGTAGTGATAGTCCAGGAATGCGTATTTGTAAAAGAGATTCTATGTTATATAAGAAGTGTAGGTAACTGTGATACTCTATGTATGACTTACTAATGTAGAAGCTTTTGTTACTATTAGTCATATTGAATGAAAAAGTATCTGAAAGTAATTATGCATGGAACAAAATAGCAAGTTAAATATAGGTTCTACCTTATCTTTGACTCAAGGATGGCAATAACAAACCGCCTTCAAGTACTAAGAGCTTAAGACAAATTTTTAAGCGGATACCTAGAAAGTGAGGCATTACACTTATATAAGAACACTTAAGTGTAACATTTGATTCTATATATAAAAGGCTATGTTCACCTATAATATCCCATTTTTCAATCAAGCCAAGTTAAGACCAGTGAAAAGCAGATTATATGCAACATTAAATAGGATTCCCCTTAACTATGATGCTAATTATATAATTTACCTTCTTTGTCATATTTAGCAAAATATATACAGATAATATAGACATATAGTAGGAAATTACATAATAGTTAGTATCTATATTCCATTAAATTCATGAAAAACATATTTTTACTCAAAAAATCATAATTGTTATATTTTGGTAAAAAAAAAATACCATAAAATAATATATAGCATTCCAAAAATACTAGTTTTAGCTCAATTATGCCAAAAATTAGATAAATAATTAAATAAAATTATAAGATACAAGCTAAATGCTTCCAAAATTATAACTAAGCTCTAAAAATCCTTACAAAGTGCATCCATGAAGAAATTCAATTAAAACCTATTATTTCCTCAATATGAAAAACATGGCTGATTGTGTAAAATAAATTTAGTAAATTCTATATGAATGGTTTATCAAGAATTCTCTTTATGTAATTAAATATATCATATGAAGAACATACCCACCAAAAATGAGCTCAAAAAACATTTTTTACTATTTTTAAAAATTAATGCAAAATCTATTGGAATAAGGTGGTTTCCTAAGGAACCAGTACAAGTATTTCTAATTTTAAAATTCTGGTTTAATATTCTAATTCTACATGCAAAAATACATAGAAAAACCATGTTTCATAATTTTTTAATATTTTTTGATATTTTTGGAAAAATAAAATATTTTAGAGGCTAAAGTTCACATCTCCTTATAGTTGTAGCTTTGGCTAACATTGGTTAGAGAGGGGTAGTCAACAGGACTACCCTTGAGGTTAGTCTTTAACCACCAAAACGCTACTATGTTAGGTTGTTGTTTGTTGTGAGAACCCATTTTCCCTTATTTTCCCTATTATTTTTCCAAATATCAGATATACTAATTTTTCCTAGGAAGATTTTAGGGTATCTAAACTATTAACAAAATGTAGAATGATGCGTCATCAATTTTTGTGCTAGGCTAAGCCAGTTTGGAAGGGTTAGTGATTTTCCAAGTGTCATTTTAGTTTTATTAGGTGTTTAATTTACACCTTTTATTAGTTTCTTTACATTACAACTTACCATGGAATGTTCCTAACATTAATATTGTATGCCATGCTAATTCCGGATGCCCTAAGAGTTTTCTTTATTTTTTATAATCTTCAATTATTTAGAATGATGTCATTGATTTGTCCATTAATAATTTGATAAAATTTTCTTTATTTTACCTACTTACCATTAGATTAAAGTATAGATTATAATATATTTTTTGTATTTCCATTCCGTTTACAAGTAATATTATTAGATAAATTATAGTCTTTATCATATAAACTATACACCAAGTTTGTTATTTAAAAAATATAATATTCTAGTTGGAAGTACTAAAAAGACTTTTCGTATAGGCTATACGCTAAATTATAATAGATTTTCTATATTTCCTTCCCCTTTATAAACAATATTGTGAGATAATGATGATCTTTGCCATATCAGTTATACACTAAATGTTTCTTAAAAAATGTAATATATTCTTATTGAAAATACTAACAAGACTTTGTACCTATTTTAGAGCATTTAAGATGTAGTCACAAAATAATTATTAATCATACTTATCCCAAAAAAAAAAAAAAATTTATCGACAAGAATAAATGCTTCCATAACATAATAAAACTGTCCTATAATATGGTAGGTATCAGATTAATCTCCAGGGACATATGATATTGACGCATATGTCAAGTTTCTCATAGTTTATTTTCTTCCAACTATAGGTCATTGTAATTATTTCCTTTATACCATATTTTCGCTAGTATGGCCTACATAAATTAAATATTTGAATTGATTTTCTAATTCCAAGAGAAAATTTGCATGATCAATTTTTGGTATTTTAGTTGTGTGAATTTTTGAAATTTCAATGGCATGTGCATGAATAGTTTTTCAACTATATTTTTATCTTCTTTCAAGACTAATTACTAGTTAATATACAAATTGATGTTGCAACTTTGATATCACTATCACTTGTATTAAATTTCTAAGAAAAATTAATTGCTATTTCTAAAAAATATTTATAATAACTTAATTAAATAGAAATATTTGTATATATTAAGAAAATAGTCTCTTATTGGACCTTACATCTATAACCCAAAGTTTTTTAATTTTTTTTTACCCCACTTTGTTTAACTTCCATATTTCATTTACTATAACTTATCTATCTATCTATCTATCTATCTATTATAATAATTATTATTAAGGCTATAACCTCTTATTGGATGTCACATCTATAATCTAATTTTTTTTTTTCACCTTACTTTGATTATCTCCCATATTTAATCTACTATAATTTACTTATCTATTATTTTTAATTGTTAATTATATATATTGTATTATATTATATATATTAATCTAATAACCTCTTATTGGACTCCACATTTGTAATCTAAATTTTTTTTTACCCTACTTTATTCCATATTTGATTTACTATAACTTATTTATCTATTTGTCTATTATTACTATTATACTATTGTTATTATTGAGGCAATAACTCCTTATTGGACACCACATCTATAATCTAAAGTTTTTTTTACCCTGCTTTGATTTACTCCCATAATTAATTTGCCATAATTTACTTATCTGTTATTATTAATTGTCAATCTTATGTAAATTTATATTATATTATACATACATACATACATATATATATATATATTCAACCAGTGTTCTCTTATTCAACTCCACAATTTTAACCTATGGTTTTATTTTTTTCTCTCCCCTAACATTCTCTTTCTCCACTATTTAGCCTATATATGTGATTTACTATCTATTATGTTATGTTCTCTCTCTCTCTCTCTCTCTCTCTCTCTCTCTATATATATATATATATATAATGGATCTTGCACTCGTGATGCGCGTGCTAAAAAAAAAACTAATTAAAAGTATTTTAATAATTTTTTCCTTCGATTTATAATATTTTTAATTTCATTAATCAATTTTTAGAAGTTTTGGAATTTTTCAATTAGATAAAATATTTTAATTTTATTAATTAATTCTTAAAACATTTTAAAAACTATAAATTCAAATGTAGGAACATATAGCTTATAGATAAGTGAAATTGAAGAATCAAATTCTCCATTAACGTTAGAATTATTGAATTCATTGAATTATGATTCTACCTTCTAAATGTACTTCCAAACATCAAGAAAAGATATGGAAGTTAGAATTACAATTCCATTCAAATTTTTCTCAATGTATCAGACATAATATAAGTGGTATGGTAGTTAATAAAAAATATAGATGAAATCTTATTAATTTTATTTTGTTAAAAAATATATAAGATGTCAAATTTTAATAATTGTTGATAGTTATTAAAGCTCTTTGGTTTTAATAATATAGATTATGTATTGTTGCATCTAAAAATCACATATGTATGAAATAAATAATGAATTCTCCAATTAATGGCTATAAATTTCAATAAAGTTGCAATTTATAATATGACATTGTAATTTGAATATAAATATGATACGTATTACTAATAATTTGTATTAGTATTATTGTAATATAATGTGAAGAAAAGCACGAAATAATCCATTTCGGTTTTGTAGAGAGATTTAAAGGAGAGAGGGAAATTAATGGAGAGGGAGAGAGAGGAGTTATGAGGAAGTAGAAATTGAATTAGTTTGACAATTTTACCCTTGTTTTAATATATTAATAATTTTTAAGAGTGAATTTAATAATGGTTCTTTTTGTTATATAATTTTAATTGAAAGGCTAAGTGATAATTTGAAAAGGGGCGATTATATAAAGGTCTATTGTCTTTAATAATATAGGTATCATGTATATATCTTTTCTTTCTCTCTCTCTCTGTCTCTCTCTCTCTCTCTATATATATATATATACATATATATTAAGCTAATAACATCTTATCTTATTTATATCTATTTATTTTTATTATATATATTAAGCCACTAAGCTCTCATTTGATGCCATATTTTTAACCTATAGTTTTGTCTTTTCTCTCTCTCCAACATTCTCTCTATAGTTTTTTTCTATGTATTCTTCTATAAAGCCAGTAACCTCTTATTTGGCACCACATTTTTTACCTATAATTTTATCTTTTTTCTCCCTCTCTCTAACATTCTCTCTTTACTTATTTACTATAGATTTAATGTAAGTTTTCAAATCCTATTCATGTTTTTCTCTCCCTAACATTCTCCCTTCGCACTCTTTACACCATATATGCTATGTATTGTCTGTTATGTTATCTTCTATATTATTATATATTAAGCTAATAATGTCAACAATTTTTATTTTAATTTACATTAATCAATAATGACGTTGGAAATTGACTAAGATATAAAGTTATCAAGAATCGAAAATTCTTAGATGCATAATCAATCAATATATGTAAAGGTATTGTGAGAACCTAGCTATCTAGAACCATTACAATTTAAGGTATTTGAAAAAAGTTCTTTGAATTGGACGATATTTTCAGATAAGGTCTAAACAGTTAAAAGAAACACTTTGGTAGAGTATATTTTATAAACTTTAGTCAACACACTATTAAAATTAATAAAAATGTACTTTTATCAATAATGAATATTTATGTCATATACATAAAATGCAAGATCAAATTATAGTGAGGCCCTAAAAATAAAATAACCTAACTTATAAAAATAATTATTTGGAGCAAATTGAGAATAAAATAGCTAGTACAAGTATCATGTATACAAGTGTATACCTAAAATAGGAAAATTGCAACATATTATATAATATATTTAAAAATAATACTTTAATTAAGCTAAATAAATAAAAATAACTAAGGGATAGCTGTAGGACTCTCTCGAATTAAGTATTAGGCATGGCTTAATGCTAGAAAAAGGTAGGAATGCTTCATAAGTGAGTTCGTAGTCAAGTAATGTGAATAAAAAGAGAAAAAGAGGCATTTTTAGCTTTGGAAATATCTCCATTGATAAGGGAGCTCTATAAAATCAAAAACACACTTTTTGAAGATTAGTTTACACATTCTAGGATCTGGGAAAAATATTGGTGAGCTTAAGAATTGCCAATAAGGGTTCTTACAAAAATCAAGGAGAAATAAGGCAAAATTTGGTAGAATTCAAGTTCTTTAGGCTAGCTGCCACCAGGGAGTGAACCAAACCATGTAAAGATAGAAGAAGCACCACTAAGTTAGACCAACAAACCCCCAACCCCCGATGGTGGTTGGAGCTTTGCATGGTGATGAGTTTTGATTTTGCTTGTTTTTGTTTGTAATTTTCCAAAAATAGCAGACAAGCTATAAAATTTATGATTTCTGGTTTTTTTGAGTAATGTTTCATGTGGAATCTAAAAATGTAACTGGATTTTTGAAATTTAGAGTTGAAATATGTGTTCCTTAAGAAATTGGACCAAAAATGAATTTTTATTCCAATTTTTAAAAGCCTAAATGATGTTTGGATCCCAAAATTTTTGTATAATAATTATTAAGTGTGTAATTTAATTCCATGAAAAGAGTTTTTAAGAATTCAGAAGTTGAATTTTTGTGTATTTTTCAGCTGCTTACATGTGTGTTGGAGTTTCTTAAAGAAAGTGTTTAATTGAGTAATTTGGGTACTAAGTGTTGGCATATAACTGTATTTGAGATTAGAAGTGTTGGGTCAAAGAGATGAAGTGAGAAGACAAGAGTGCATATGTTGGAGTTGGGTGATTTGATAATTTAAAGAATGTTTGGTGCAAGTCAAGACGCGAGTTTGAACGTATAGCAACAAGGAATGTTAAAAGCTTAATGTGTGGATTGTAGGTCAGAAACTAATGCGTAGGTTGGTTGATTTTCTAGATATGTATATACGGTCACAGGAATTCTCTATGTTTCTTATGTACGCTTAACTAAGTAATCAACTTAAATAATATATTGGTAGTGCTATAACAAATTGGACATTTAATAAGTGTTTTACTAAATTTCTATATATTAGAATCAGAATGGTGTGATAAGGAAATGACATATAGTAATATCCATGTAATGTTAAAGAAGTCAAAAACTATATTAGAGAGTACATTGGAAGAACCTTGTGTAAAAGGGGGTAGTTAGAAATTAGGTTAGAATGTATTTGGGATTAGAGTTGTCTCAAAAAGAATAAGACTAAGACCTAAACCTCAAGTATAAGTAAGTTAGTACTCTTACTTATACTTGACATATATTGATTCAAAATATTGTACATATCTTGTTTAAGTGAAACGAGCGAAGAGGAGCTTCGAGTGCAAGGGTAGGCTTCTAAAGGAAATCACTATGTAGCCATGGTAAGTGGATTACTTATATTTTAGAGTAGATTTTATCTACTCCTAACCTGTAATGAATGTGTTTGATCTTGTATGTGAATGTGTTATGTTTGGTAAGCTGTTGAAATGAGTTTTGATCTTTTAGACGCAAATGCTATTAATGACTCATGTGTTGTGAATGTATCACATGTTGGTATTGGACTGTTGTTGATATTATATTGCTTAGTCCCATACTAAATTGGCTAAAAGATTTAGGTACTAAACTAGGTTTCTAAGTTGTTCACTTAAGTGAACCATACACCGAAGCTTTAGAATTCAAAGGAAGAATGAGTAAAAGCTTAGACTAAAAATTGAATTTTCTTAGTGTTGATGGCAAGAATAGTTGTTGCATTCATAGAATGGCATGAAAAGTGACCCGTGGGTTGTGTTTTCTAAGCATTTATGGTTTGCTAAGCTAAGTTTAATTAAAAAGCTAAATTTTACATAACAAGCGAGTTGTTTAGTAAAAAATGGGTTTTCATGCATATAGATTTACATTAACCAATAATTGTAATCACAATTGTGGTTACTACTAGGTTAGGTTGCTAGATTCTTGGAAACCTTTTCAGATGCCTAGATTGAAGTTAACCAACTGGATGAGGGCTAAAGCTGTGTTAGGATATTGGTATCGATGCATGCCATGTGCATTAGCTGGCATTCCATTATTGCATAATCATATTGTGAGTGAATTTGACTCCATGTCTTGATATGATCTTGTTCTTTAATTTGCTACTTATGAATGTTGTATTTTTCTTTATCAATCTACTCTCACTTAGCTTATGGTAAGCTAAGGGGATAAAGTGTTTTATCCTCAGCTTTTGAAGTTGTTGTTGGGCCAAGTAACCAATGGGAGTTACTTTTGGAGTGTACTAAAAGAGTTAGCAAACTATTGGAAAAAAATGTCTCTAGTTGAAGTGTAGTATTGTTTTAGAGTTTGTATAGAGGAAAAAAAATGTACCAGTTTGTACATATGATCTTTTGAAACATGTAAGAGTTGTACATAATTGAAAATTGAAATTTTGTAGCTAAACTCAAAAACAAGAGCTAGTTATATAATGTTTGTCAAAAACTTTAGGTTATATGTAAATCTTTAGTAAGTTTTACTTATATGGTGTAGCATTTTTTGTTATTTGAGATGTGATATCCTTTAGGTGGTACTAGAGCAATTTAAGTGTAAGTTAGGGACCTTAAGCTTTTAAGCGAATGTGAGATGTATGGGGTAGTTAGATGGTAAGGTATTATGACTATTCGAGATAGTTGTAATACTTATTGTTTGGTTCTTATGTGGTATTTGTGTAGAAAATGATACGAAGAGGACATGGAAGACCACCAACTAGTAAGGTACCTCAAGAGCAAACTTATCTAATCCTTGATGCAATAGTTTGTAGTAGTTTTGGTTGGAGTTCAAGGATTAGATAAGTTTGCTCATACACAAAGGATAGTGAAATCATTTGATGATAAGAGTATTGATCCACTAGTTATTGAAGAGTGGATAGATTCTCTAAAAAAAGGCTTTTGAAGTTCATGAAGATAAGGAGAATAAGAAGGTAGGAATCATGGCTATTTTACTGATGGTCGTGCAAACAATTAGTGAAAGGGGAAAAAGCGATCCTTAGCACAATCTATTGATTAGAATGATTTTAGAAATGCTTTTTTAAAACTTTACTTCCCTGAAAATGTAAGGGAAAAAATATGTGAGGAATATTACAGTTAAAATAAGATGGTAGATCTATTGAAGAATATGAAAGAGAGTTTAATAGATTGTTGAAGTTTTCACTAAAAGTTGTTCAAAATAATAAGTTAGCAAAGGTTGAGAGATTTAACGTTGAATTGGATTTATAATTTCAAGTAGAGTTGAAGAAGGCTAGAATTGTGAGATATGCAAATCTGGAAAATAAAGCTCACCTAATTGAGTAGGCTTGTGCTCTGAGAGCAGAAGTTGAGAATAAGAAGAGGAAGTTCGTAGGAAGTTCCAGTGGAGGTAATAAGTTAGCAAAAGGAAAACAAGGAAAGCAACCTTTGAATAAGAATGAAAGAGGAGGTAGAACTATGATATCATGTTGGAAGTGTAATGCAAGACACCAAGCTATAGATTATTTGGAGTTGTGAAGAAAGTGTTTTAGATGTGGAGATGACATATGGCTACGAATTATTAGAATCCAAACAACAAAGGTTTATATCGTCCCAAATGTCGTAAGATGGGTTACAATGCAAATCAATGCACTAAGCAACAAGCTGGACAAGAATTGCTTAAGCTAATAGGTAAGAACCTACTAATTGAAAAAAATACTTGAGCATGAAGGGCAAGTGTGAGATCTAGGGTCTAAGGATGGGTAAATACACTTCAATAGGAAGAAGCTAGAGATAGACGTATCATGGTGAGTTAATATAATTTTGAATTCTATAGTTAAGGTATATTATATAACTAATTAACATTTACTTCTTTATGTTACGCATGTACACAAAGTAATATAGTTATAAATACTTCTTTTAGGGCTAGTACATGTAGGAAATAGTTATGCCTATACGTTATTCGACATAGGAGCTACTCATTCTTATGCATCAAAGGAATATGTCAATAGAAATGACCCTCCAGTAGAAATCTTAGAGTATAAATTGGTAGTCACAACTCCTTCAAGAGGGGAGTAAGTGGCGTTATGGAAGCTAAAAGGTGGAAATGTATGTATCGAGGACTATGAAATGTCAATTGATTTAGTTGTGTTGGACACAAAAGGTTTTGATGTTATTTTAGGCATGGATTGGTTAATTATGTATTGAGTAAATGTATATTACAAAAGAAAGAAAGTGGTGTTCCAATAACTTGATGGAGAAGAATTTCATTTTAAAGGATGTTAAGTTATTACAAAGTGGTACTAAAGGTTTTCTAACCTCTATAGTAGATACTCAAACTAGAGAGTTTAAACTAGAAGAGATCCTTGTAGTAAGTATCCTAAAGTTGTCCTTAGAGATTTGTTTGGTTTGCTACCTAATAGTAAAATTTAATTTACTATAGACCTTATACTTAGTACTGCACCTATTTTTTGAACCCCCTGCTGCATGACACTAACCAAGTTAGTAGAACTCAAGAAGCAATTACAAGAATTGTTAAATAAAATATTTATTAGACCAAGTACATCGCCACAGGAGCGCATGTACCTTTTGTTAAAAGTAAGGATGGAAGTTTGAGATTATTTATTGATTATTAGGAATTGAATAAAGTGACAATTAAAAACAAGTATTTGCTTCCTTGAATTGATCAGTTGAAGGAAGCTACAATATTTTCAAAGATTGATTTACAATTGAGATATCATCAATTGAAAGTTAGGGAGGAAGATATACCTAAGATAGCTTTTAGAACAAGATATGGCCACTAGAAATTTTTAGTGATGCCGTTTGGTTTGATGAATGCCTTAGTTACCTTTATAGATACGATGGACCGAGTGTTTAGGAGATATTTGGATGAATTTTTGGTTGTATTTATCGATGATATCTTGGTACATTCAAGTGATAGGGAGAAACATGCTGGACATCTTAGAATTGTACTCCAAACTCTTAAAGACAATCAATTGTATACAAAGTTAAAGAAGGTGTAAATTTCGGTTAGAACAAGTAAGGTTTTTGGGTCACATCATGTTAAGGGCTAGAATATCTATTGACCTTGCAAAGGTAAATGCAGTGACCTAATGGTCAAAATTGACTACAATGATTGAAATTAGAAGTTTCTTAGGAATGGTTGGTTATTATTAGAGATTTAGAAAATATTTCTTGAAGATTGCAATGCCATTAACTCAATTAACCTAAGTGTAAAGTTTAAATGGAATGACTAATGTGAAAAGAGTTTCCAAGAGCTAAGAAGGGATTTGTTACTACACTATTGTTGAGTTTGCCCAGTAGTAATGGAGAATATGAAATTTACTGTGTTTCCTCAAGGAGCAGGTTAAGATGTGAATTCATGCAAAATGACAAAGCGATTGCATCTGCTTTAAGTTAACTTAGGCTACATAAGCAGAACTATCCAACTCATGATTTAGAATTAGCTACTATAACATTTTCCTTAAAGATTTGGAGACATTATTTATATGGTGAAAGGTATAAAGTATATATAGATCACTAGAGCCATAAATACATTTTCATACAAAAGGAGTTAAACTTAAAGTAAAGACAATGGTTAGAATAACTAAAGGACTATGACTTGTCAATTCATTATCACTCTGGATAAGCAAATGCAGTTATCGATGCTTTAAGTAGGAAAAAGTTTGTTATTGTTGCTTCTTTAATTATTGATAAGCAAGAGTTGATTTTGGAGATGGAGAAGTTTAGTTTGGAAATTATAACCAAAGGAAGTGGATATATGTTAACTAGATTGGAGATACAATCTACACTCTTAGAGTGCATAAAGGAAGCTTAGAAAGTTGATGAGGAGTTACAGAAGGTTCTAGGTAATCTTGAGAAAATATGTAGATTTTGAGGTAGATGTTCTAGAGATATTGAGATTTAAAGGAAGAATATGCATTCCAAGAGAGTCAAAAATTAAGAAGATGATTTTAGAGGAAGCTCATAACATGAAGTATTCTCTTCATCTGAAGAATAATAAGATGTATAAGGACTTTAAACAAAAATTCTGGTGGATGGGAATGAAAGGAGATGTAGGAAGATATATATCAAAATGTGTAACTTGTCAGAAAGTAAAAGTTGAACATTGACTTAGTGGGCTCTTATAACCTTTACCTATACTGGAGTGGAAGTGGGAACATGTAACTATGGATTTCATAAGTAGCTTACCTTAGACTAGGAAGCAGCATGACATGATATGGGTTATCGTTGATCGACTCACTAAGTGGGCACATTTCCTTATAGTTAGGTAAATAGCAATAATAACACAATTGGTCGAAGTATATATTAAGGGAGTAATTTGATTACATAGAATGCTAATATCTACAGCTTCGAATTGTGACTCTCGTTTCTTATCCTGATTTTAGCAATCATTGCTAATTGAGATGGGAACTAAGTTGAACTTTAGCATCGCATATCATCCATAAAGTGATGGGTAGTTAGAATGTACTATATAAAACTTATAATATATGTTGAGAGTATGTATACTAGAATTAGGAGGAAGTTGGGATGATCTTTCACCATTGGTAGAATTTGCTTATAACAATATTTATCATAGTATAATCTAGATGGCACCATGTAAGATGTTATATGGGCGTAAGTGTAGATCCCCAGTCTATTGGGATGAAGTGGGGAATAGGTAAATGATTAGACCAATAATGTTATATGATCTTAAAAAAAAGATTTAAGTAATTAGAGTTTTCATGCGAACTGCATAGAGAAGATAGAAAAGTTATGTAGACATCAGAAGGAAACATTTGGAATTTCAAGTAAGAGATTGGGTATTTTTAAAGAAATCTCCAATGAAAGGAGTAAGACAATTTGGTGTCAAAGGAAAATTGTCCATGTCAAATTTGGAGAAGGATTGGACAAGTAGCATATGAACTTGAGTTATTGAATGAAATAGCTGGTATTCATATTGTTTTTTACGCTTTAGCTCTCAGAAAGTTTGTAAGAGATCCACCAACGATGTTAGATGAACCTCCAATGGAATTAAAAGATAATCTAACCTATATGGAATGGCCAGTATGTATTTTAGATACAAAAGTGCAAAGTGTAAGGAACTGGGATGTTGAATACGTCAAAATTTTATGGAATAGACATAAACCGCAAAAGAGGTAACTTGGGCATCTACAGATCATATGAAACTAAGACATCCAGAATTGGTTACACTGAGTTAGTATTCTTTCTATAAGTTGTTAATGCGATACTTAACTCGTAGTATAAGTCAGTTTTGATGATGAAACTTATTGTAAGAGGAGTAGAATGTAGGACCATAGCTATTCAGGATTAATGCGTTTTAAGGTATTTATTGGTAGTGAATATTTATGCCATATACTAGAAACGCAAGACTAGATTATAGCGAAGCCTTAAAAATAAAATTACTTAACTTACTGAAATAATTATTTGGAGCAAATTGAGAATAAAATAGCTAGTACAAGTATCACATGTACAAGTGTATACCTGAAATAGGAAAATAAAAACATATTATATAATATACTTAAAAATAATACTATAATTGAGCTAAATAAATATAAATATCTAAATGACAGCCGTAGGAATCTCTTAAATTGAGTTGGAAAAAGGTAGGAACACTTCACAAATGAGTTAGTAGCCAACTACCATGAAAAAAAAAAAGAAAGGAGAGAAAAATAGGTATTTTTAGCTTTAGAAATATCTCCACCGATAAGGGTGTCACGAACTGAGGACGGCCTAGTCGTGGCAGACGCCGTATACTGTATAAAGAACCCCTGATTGGTTACCCTTCCAATCAAGAACTCTTCACACAATATACAAGGCTCTACAACCACTAGTTTCCAAAGAACATCCAGACTCACATGATATCATTACACAAACATATTTATATAAAAATTTAAGTTACAAAGCTTACATTACGTAGCATTTAAGTATGTCTAGGTCTAATATAATAAGATAAACAAAAGTACATAAGTAGAAGTCTACATAAACTGTTCTCTCAGTACACATAGCTGCTCACTCTTGCCCAAATCCTCAGGCTAACCTGTGGCATCCCTCGTCCTGTCTCTACGAATAAGCTATCCTGCAACAAAAGTCTAAAGGGGTGTAAGCCTAAGCTTAGTGAGCAAAACCCTCAGCCACACCACAAGCAAGTTATAAATACATTATATTCAAGCATATGAATGAATGATCAATCAGAATGCCAAACAATACGTATAATTAACTAGTTCATATACGTAACTCAGATTTAATGCCCTCCGAAGTCAGGGTTGGAGGATACACGGCACCAATCAGATCCGGGTATTATACTAGAACTTTCTTTACTACGGAACCCCATGTTCCGTACTTATATCAAATAATTCTTTTAATTTCAGAAAACCCAAGTTCTAGTATAATTGTGAGTGGGCCCCCGCAGTCCACACTCACCCCTAAACGGAGGCCTCTAGACTTAACCCTTAGCCAGGCGGTTGGCGCCTCCAACGCCTAGTGTTCCCGCGGGCCAGGGTAAGGTCATTTTGTACGAGTGCACCGTACATAACTAAATAAATGAATAATATCAACCCCCGAATGGCCTCTCTTTACCTCCGTGTGATGTGACGGCCGGAATAGTATCCATGCTATGCATGTTAATGCATGTCTCAATTTCTTTTTATAGGCCGAGTATAATTAGGTTCAAATTATGCTATGACCATTCAATTGTGCACACAATCATTTTCTATACTACCATGCAACAAACATAGCATTATCATTATTTAAGATAAGTTCACAATTCAAGACATACCAACATACACAGGCATTTTTCCCAATCCCCACACAATCATCAATTATCAATAATATTTAGGTCCACTATCTACAATCACAAGACAAGCATGGAATCATTGGGCAAATACTCACTCGGCCATGGTGATTTGTCCTAATCGTAGTAGTCGATTGGGAGGTCCTCACGCTCCTCAGAGTCACCTGATCATTATGATTTGATAAGACTAGTAAGTAACTAATTTAACTAATACTTCTAAACATTTAATTACCTAATCTACTTAGACTATTATCAACTTTTACCCGGTTAGACTTTATTATTAATCGTATGTAACTTTTTCGTTTCATTTCTGATATTTATGAATTTATAGTCATTTTTCATCGTTTTCGGACGTATATTCATACGGTAATGTTTGTTTTGGACGTTAAGACCCCTATTTTATATTATGAATTAATTCTATAGAAATTTTTAGCTATAATACTTAAGTATTGCTATTACTTATATTTATAACCTTTATTCCCTAAATTCTTATAATTAAGGGATTTACTTTGTCATTACTAATTCATGTATTGATTTAGGTATAATCTAGTTTACAAAGTGTATTATGATTTACTAATTTTAGTATCTAATTATCTACATTTTCTTATTTTTTCTCATTTTCTAAACTTATGCTTATATCATTGCTTACATCATCTTTCCTTTATGCCTTCATATGCTTATGTCATCTTTTCTTTATGTCCTCATATGCCTATGTCATCATCTACCTCATCATTTGATTACATAAGCATTACATCATGCTTATGTCACATGTACATGTCTTATGTACATTTATTTCTTATTTTATACTTATGTCTTATACTTATACTTATGTATATATACCTTATACTTATACTTATGTACATATACCTTATACCGTATTTATACATGTATTTCTACTCATATATCTATACGGTTAAATACGTATTTTTATACTAAATTTCGTATGCCAAATTTTCCCTTAAGAAAATCCTCTCAATTTTCATCCTTTTGCATTTCTATGTATGTAGTTAGTATAGTATATGTATATATAGTTAGATATGGTCTTAAATTAGGTTATGTACATGATACATACTTATGTACAAAGGTTCATACACTTGTATTCCTTTGGTATTTCTTTATGTATACACATCTAAGAGTACATATACATGTATTCCTTCCATTTCCTTCATGATCCATCACTTTCTACACTTAAAGATGGAGACTTTGTTTTCTTCTCTTCAAGACTTCACTAAACACTTAACTACTTACCTAATCTACCTAATTAACTAACTAATGAATAACATAAAATAACATAAAACAAGTTAAGAACATACCTTTAATTGTGTTGAAGTTTAAGGGGACAAAAGAAAAAGGATGAAAGTGAAAGAAGAAGGAGAGCTCACGGCATGAAATGGGAACTTTTGTTTTTGTTTCTTTTGTTTTGTTTCCAATTATAAAGACAACAAATGGAGAAGTCTAGAAGGATGAAAAGTGGACGGCAACAAATTGCAAAGAGGAGAAAAGAAAAAATCAAAAGGAAAAGAAAAGAAAACCATCATTAATAACTAAGATATTTTCCTTATCTCTTAAGACTTTTGACTTTTCAAAATGTTGACTTTAGTCAACATTTGTTGACTTGGTCAATCCTTTGACTTTGGTCAACATGCCTTACTTTAGTCAACATTCCTTAAGTAAGTTTAATTTTGTGCACATAATGTGGTAATTAAGGGAAATTAGAGGAAAAATGAAGGAAATGAGGGGGAATGAGATATTTGATGAATTGATTTGTAAGCATTGTTAATGAGATCTTACTTTAGGTCTTTATAGCCTATATATCTCATTTGATAAACTACTTTGAATAACAAATGCAAAAAGTACCAATTTAAGTGTTAAGGTTCACTACATAAACATAATCTTCAACTATTACCCTAACTCTAAGTAAAACTATCTTAATCACTTACTTAAAATGTGAATATAATCTATGACTCATTATCTTAACTTCTAATGGATTACCTAAGGATTCAAAGCATATAAGTATGAATAAAGGTGATCTCTAACCCTTTACTAGTGAATTGGACAAAAGGATAAGCATTATATTTTCAATTAGGGTTTTAGGGTATATCATGATGGAGTGGTGTACATATGTCCTTAATGGAATCATTTTTAAGGTTTTTATCGCTTTCGAATTGAATCTTTAGCTTTTAGAAACATTTAGGGTCGAAAAATTCTTTACGCGATTAATTAAGTCTTTTAGGGTTTTCACTTTAATTAGTCTTGTCGACTCCTAAATTGTCTACTATAGTTGAATCTATTTCAAAACCTAGATCGAAACTTTCAAGGGTTTACATCCTTCCCCCCTTAAAATAAGTTTTTTCCTCAAAACTTGAAATGCGTACCTGGTTTATTAAATAGATGCGGATACCGACGCTTTACTTCATCTTCCGCTTCCCAAGTAGCAGACTCTTGTTCGTGATTCCTCCAAATGACTTTAACATATCTAATGTCCTTATTCCTCAACTTCTGCACTTTCCTATCTGTAATCTCAACTGGATGTTCTTCATAAGTCAAATTCTCTTTCAATCTTACCGGTTCTAATTCAATAACTCGATCAGGATCAGAAATATGTTTTCTTAGAACCGACACATGAAAGACATTATGGATTCCAGACAAATTAGGTGGTAAGGCTAATCGATAAGCTAACCTCCCAACTCGTTCCAAAACTTCAAATGGTCCAATATATCTTGGACTTAATTTACCTCGTGTCCTCATATAATGAATACTCTTGATTGGTTTCACTTTAAGGTACACATGATCTCTTATTTGAAACTCCAATTCTCTTCTTTTCAAGTCTGCCCAACTTTTCTGTCTATCTTGTGCTTCCTTCATTTTCTGTTTGATAACAGTAATTTTCTCAACTGTTTCCTGTACTAAATCCGGTCCCAACACTGCTTTTTCCACATCATCCCAAAATAAAGGTGATCTACATCTCCTTCCATATAATGCTTCATAAGGAGGCATCTGAATAGTTGAGTGATAACTGTTGTTGTAAGCAAATTCAATCAATGGTAAATGAGAATCCCAATTCCCTTTAAACTCCATGACACAGGCTCTCAACATGTCTTCCAATGTCTGTATGGTTCTCTCTGTTTGTCCATCAGTCTGTGGATGATATGCTGTACTGAACTGCAACTTTGTTCCCATAACCTTTTGTAAACTGGTCCAAAACTTGGATACAAATCGAGCATCTCTATCTGACACAATTCCCGCCGGTACTCCATGTAATCTCACTATCTCCCTTATGTAGATCCGAGCCAGCTTGTCTAAAGGAAAGGTTATGTTGATCGGCAGAAAATGCGCTGATTTAGTAAGTCGATCAATAACAACCCAGATCGCATCATGTCCAGCAGTTGTTCTTGGTAAACTGCTCACAAAATCCATAGAAATTTGATCCCATTTCCATTCGGGAATAGGTAAGGGTTGCAACAATCCACCTGGTCTTTGATGTTCGGCCTTTATCCTTTGACAAGTCTCACATTTCATTACATAATCTGCAACATCTTGTTTCATTCTATTCCACCAAAAGTTCTTTTTCAAATCTTGATACATTTTTGTTCCTCCCGGATGAACAGAATAACCAGAAGAATGTGCTTCACTTAAAATCTCCTTTCGAAGCTCCAAATTATCAGGTACACATAATCTGCCATTCATCCTTAATGCTCCATGTTCATCCACTCTAAAATCAGTATACTTTCCAACTGCTATTTCTTCTCTGATCTGATTCAAAACACGATCATTTTGCTGCATTCTTCGAATTCTCTCTATTAAAGTTGGCTCAACCACTATGTTTGACAATTCCACATCCACTTCATGCCAAGTGAATTCCAAATTCAATTTTTTAAATTCTTTGATCAAATCTTGTTGATCAGTAAGAAGTGATGCAACTTCTGCATAATTCTTCCTGCTCAAAGCATCAGCTACTGCATTTACTCTACCTGGACAATAATTAATCCTCAAATCATAATCTTTGATCAATTCAAGCCATCTTCTTTGTCTCATATTCAACTCTTTTTGTGTGAACAAATACTTAAGGCTTTTATGATCAGTGTAAATTTCACATCTTTGTCCATACAAATAATGCCGCCAAATCTTCAAAGCAAATACCACAGCTGCAAGTTCTAAATCGTGCGCTGGGTAATTCTGCTCGTGTGGTCTTAATTGCCTAGAAGCATAAGCAATCACTTTCCCCTTTTGCATCAGCACATACCCCAAACCATTCTTGGAAGCATCACTGTATATAGTGAAAGGTTCATCACTATTAGGTAACACAAGAATAGGAGCGGATACTAACCTCTTTTTCAGTTCTTGAAAACTCTTTTCTTGCTTTTCTGTCCAGTCAAACTTCACATTCTTTTGAGTCAACTGAGTAAGAGGCCTTGAGATCTTTGAAAAGTCTTTAACAAACTTTCTGTAATATCCTGCCAATCCCAGAAAACTTCGGATTTCAGTTACCGTTTCCGGTCTTTTCCAGTCCACAATAGCTTTAATCTTTTCTGGATCTACAGAAATACCTTCTCCTGTAATCACATGTCCAAGAAAAGATATCTCCTGTAACCAAAAGTCGCATTTGGACAACTTTGCATACAACTTATGTTCCCGCAAAGTTTGCAATACTGTCCTCAGATGCTTCTCATGTTGCTCAGGGGTTGTAGAATAAACCAAAATATCATCAATGAAAACGATTACACACTTATCCAATAGTGATTTGAACACACGGTTCATTAAGTCCATAAAAGCAGCAGGTGCATTTGTCAAACCAAAAGGCATGACAAGGAACTCATAATGACCATACCGTGTCCGAAATGCTGTCTTTGGTACATCTTCAGGTTTAATCCTCAATTGATGATATCCTGATCTTAAATCAATTCTAGAGAATACACTTGCACCCTGCAGCTGATCAAACAAATCATCAATCCGTGGAAGTGGATATTTATTTTTAATGGTCACTTTATTCAGCTCCCGATAATCAATACAGAGCCGTAGTGATCCATCCTTTTTCTTAGCAAACAACATTGGCGCACCCCATGGGGAAACACTTGGTCTTATGAAACCCCGATCTAGCAATTCCTCCAACTGCTTCTTCAACTCCTTCAATTCAATTGGTGCCATTCTATAAGGAGGCTTTGAGATAGGCTCAGTTCCTGGAACTACATCAATAACAAAATCAATTTCTCTCTTTAGTGGTAATCCTGGTAACTCTTCAGGAAATATATCGGAAAATTCATTTACCACTCGTATTTCCTCCAATATTGACTTCCTTTGATCAACTTCTATTGCATTTACCCAGCTATCATCACTGATGATCTCCATAACGCTTAACTCCTGTACATTTGCTACTATTGAATCTCCTTTAAATTCTGCTTGTACTCCATCAGAAACTTCAAAAGTTATTTTCTTTTCTTGACAATCAACATTAGCCTTGACTTGAGTCATCCAATTCATCCCCAATATTGCATCATATTTTCCCATATCCAAGAGAATCATATCCGTCTTACTAGTGACATCCTGAATCTGAAATAAACATCCTTTCACCATCTCTATTGCCATTGTAACGCTTCCTGTAGGACTTCTCACACCAAAGTTGGATTCAGTAGCATTGGTAGTCAAACCTACTCTTTTCACCACTTCAGGGGAGATAAAAGAATGTGTAGCTCCCGTATCGAACAAGGTATAAACAGAATGTCCATCTATCTTAACATGCCCTGAATCATGATAAAAAGTTTTCTCCTTATACTTTTATTATCATAATTCTTATCTTTTACTTATTTCTTAATTCTACATTATCTTCATACTATAACTGCACTCTAAATACTCAAATCTAAATAAAGCATAAGGGAATACTTAAAAACAAAACACACATACCTGCAATAAGCTCAGTCCCTACCACTTCTTCGGGTTCATTATAATCTTCCAGTCCTTCCCTGGGAATGTCTTCATAGATCCATTCACCCTCCAAATTGTATACCCGTGCAGTATTAGCTGGAGCTGAACGAGTATTTCCCAAAGTTGGTCCTCCAACTGTTTTCCCCATACTCGGACGTCCAACAACTAATGGTGGTTGTTTAGCTACTTGAGTAGTGTTAGTAGCACGCTGTGGACATGCAGTGGAGAAATGTCCTACTTTGTTACAAATGTAACATGTGACAGTATTTTTCCTCGGACAATCTGTCACCCGATGTGAACTATCACCACAAAAGAAACATTTTCCTTGGAGTTGAGGACAATCCCTCAGATAATGATTTCCTTTGCATCTCCAGCATTTAACAATTTCACTAACTGCTTTTCTTTGAATAGGGACTTGGGGTTTTATAATTCTTCTGAATTTGCTACTACTGCTACTTCCAGGTCCTTCAAAAGGCCGTTTTCCAAACACATTAATCTTTCTTCTGCTGGCTTCTTCACTTTGTCTTTTTGCTGTATCCAACACTCTTGCCTTTTCAACCATATCCATAAAGCTTCTGGGTTCAAATTCTATCATCCTTCTCTTCATTTCAGGATCTAATCCTCAAGAGAATATCTGCATCTTTAGTCTATCACTCATCTGATATTCTGGTGGAGCAAACTGTAACAGTCTGTTGAATTCAGATTCATACTGCTCCACAGTTTTTGTTCCCTTTACTATGTCCAACAAGTCTTCACTATATCTTATCCTCAGACTTCCAGGAAAGTAATAAGCCAAAAACTCTCGTCTGAAGTCTTCCCAAGTGATCGGATCTCTTAAACTCCTTTGTCTGGATTCCCACCATGTTCGTGCTCGCATCTTAAGCATATAAGTCCCATAAGTGAGTCGAAGGTGTAGTGGTACTTCAAAAGCCTCAAATGACCGTTCTATTTGGTTCAACCAATCTTCAGCTTCGTCTGGTCGACTAGCATAACCTTCAAAATATTTGTTACAGCGAATAAACTCTGGCAACATACTACGTTGCTGTCTCAAATCAGGCTGTACTGGTGGCACCATTCCTGCCTGACCTACTGGAGGTGGAGGAGGCAAGGGTACTTCTCTATCAGCCTCTGCTGGTGGTGCAGGTGCAGGGGGAGTACGTTCCCTTTCCAAAAATGCCCTTAACAGCTCATTTTGTGCCTGTATTGCAGCTAATATTTCATCTGTACGATCCCGCTGCATATGTGGTTCTTCCTCTAGTGCAGGTGGAGCTCCAACTGGAGGTCCTCGTCTACGCCTGTTTTGACTGAAAATTTTATGCCCAACTTTTAGTAAGAATCACTTAATCATAATTAATTAAGTTCAACATTCATTATAAAATGAAAATAAACATAATTATTTTAACACTTATGGTACATAAACTACAACTTTCATTTCTTATAAACAAAAGGAGTTTACCTCCATATAACTTTATGCCCAAAGGACATATTTTATACATAACATAACTTCAGCCAAACCTAACTTTCCACTAGTTCTAGTTTTTATACATAGCACCCTTACTACATGTAACACTCAGAGTACAAAATGATCCCACATGATCTTAATATTTACAAACAAAAGTGACATGCATGATCGCTCTGAAGTCACATAGCCGCTATATACTCAAACATTCCATTCTAGCCATCTACCATATCCATCCTGGGTAAGATGATGGTCCAGCACCAGGGTCACCTTGAGGTACATACTCAGGGTTTCCAAAAACTGAACCAACGCTAGAATTAACTCCTGATTCCTCACTAGGAGCTTGTCGAGCCCATTCTCTTGGTAACCAAAAGTCTAAGGGATCCGGTTGAATCATCAATGTCTCATCAGGATCTCCTCCAACAACGACTTTAGGTGGAAGCCCTGGATCCACTTGATAGTACTCAAACTCAGGAGTAGGATCTGGAGTAGGATGAACTCTTTGAGGAGGTTCTGGATGCAAAGCTAAAGCATGCGATCTGATTTCTGGCTCAGACGCAGGCTCAGGCTCATTCTCCAGTAGTGGTGGATTAACATTCCCAGCTTCATTTATTCCAAATCCTGCCACTGTACTGACATGCCCTGGAGTATAAATCCTCGGATGATCAATTCTTCTATCAATTGCCAAAGTAACTCCACAGCCTATATCTTTCCAGAGAGCAAATGAAGGGGGTACTGGTCTAGGGTCTCCATGAACCAGAAAGATCAATCCAGGAGGATAACCTGGGTTTTCCTCAGATTCAAGCAAGTACATCAGCTCCTCATTTTCTGGTATATCACCAGGAATCTGCAGGCTCCAAAAATTTCTTCTCTCTTGCCAATAACTATTCAGCCCATGACCCCAAGCGACAAATACCTCCGGTATCGTACTAGGTCTACCCACCAAAGCCAAATCCTCACAGAGAATCCGCAAACGTCGCCGATAACTAAATAGTGTCTCGCCCCATTCTTGCCTAAAGACGACCCATCTAGTCATCAACTGAAGTGTCGATTCCTAATCAACAAGGCTTATATTAGATCTTAAAATAGAGTTAATATAATTCGTATAGTTTAAGCATAAAAGCTTAAATACTTAGCCCAGTGCTACCCCCACTCAAACTCACTAGGTAGGTTATCTAAACGTCTAGGATCAATGTTTTAATTGCAGTATTCGTACTCATGCTCTGATACCACTAAATCTGTCACGAACTGAGGACGGCCTAGTCGTGGCAGACGCCGTATACTGTATAAAGAACCCCTGATTGGTTACCCTTCCAATCAAGAACTCTTCACACAATATACAAGGCTCTACAACCACTAGTTTCCAAAGAACATCCAGACTCATATGATATCATTACACAAACATATTTATATAAAAATTTAAGTTACAAAGCTTACATTACGTAGCATTTAAGTATGTCTAGGTCTAATATAATAAGATAAACAAAAGTACATAAGTAGAAGTCTACATAAACTGTTCTCTCAGTACACATAGCTGCTCACTCTTGCCCAAATCCTCAGGCTAACCTGTGGCATCCCTCGTCCTGTCTCTACGAATAAGCTATCCTGCAACAAAAGTCTAAAGGGGTGTAAGCCTAAGCTTAGTGAGCAAAACCCTCAGCCACACCACAAGCAAGTTATAAATACATTATATTCAAGCATATGAATGAATGATCAATCAGAATGCCAAACAATACGTATAATTAACTAGTTCATATACGTAACTCAGATTTAACGCCCTCCGAAGTCAGGGTTGGAGGATACACGGCACCAATCAGATCCGGGTATTATACTAGAACTTTCTTTACTACGGAACCCCATGTTCCGTACTTATATCAAATAATTCTTTTAATTTCAGAAAACCCAAGTTCTAGTATAATTGTGAGTGGGCCCCCGCAGTCCACACTCACCCCTAAACGGAGGCCTCTAGACTTAACCCTTAGCCAGGCGGTTGGCGCCTCCAACGCCTAGTGTTCCCGCGGGCCAGGGTAAGGTCATTTTGTACGAGTGCACCGTACATAACTAAATAAATGAATAATATCAACCCCCGAATGGCCTCTCTTTACCTCCGTGTGATGTGACGGCCGGAATAGTATCCATGCTATGCATGTTAATGCATGTCTCAATTTCTTTTTATAGGCCGAGTATAATTAGGTTCAAATTATGCTATGACCATTCAATTGTGCACACAATCATTTTCTATACTACCATGCAACAAACATAGCATTATCATTATTTAAGATAAGTTCACAATTCAAGACATACCAACATACACAGGCATTTTTCCCAATCCCCACACAATCATCAATTATCAATAATATTTAGGTCCACTATCTACAATCACAAGACAAGCATGGAATCATTGGGCAAATACTCACTCGGCCATGGTGATTTGTCCTAATCGTAGTAGTCGATTGGGAGGTCCTCACGCTCCTCAGAGTCACCTGATCATTATGATTTGATAAGACTAGTAAGTAACTAATTTAACTAATACTTCTAAACATTTAATTACCTAATCTACTTAGACTATTATCAACTTTTACCCGGTTAGACTTTATTATTAATCGTATGTAACTTTTTCGTTTCATTTCTGATATTTATGAATTTATAGTCATTTTTCATCGTTTTCGGACGTATATTCATACGGTAATGTTTGTTTTGGACGTTAAGACCCCTATTTTATATTATGAACTAATTCTATAGAAATTTTTAGCTATAATACTTAAGTATTGCTATTACTTATATTTATAACCTTTATTCCCTAAATTCTTATAATTAAGGGATTTACTTTGTCATTACTAATTCATGTATTGATTTAGGTATAATCTAGTTTACAAAGTGTATTATGATTTACTAATTTTAGTATCTAATTATCTACATTTTCTTATTTTTTCTCATTTTCTAAACTTATGCTTATATCATTGCTTACATCATCTTTCCTTTATGCCTTCATATGCTTATGTCATCTTTTCTTTATGTCCTCATATGCCTATGTCATCATCTACCTCATCATTTGATTACATAAGCATTACATCATGCTTATGTCACATGTACATGTCTTATGTACATTTATTTCTTATTTTATACTTATGTCTTATACTTATACTTATGTATATATACCTTATACTTATACTTATGTACATATACCTTATACCGTATTTATACATGTATTTCTACTCATATATCTATACGGTTAAATACGTATTTTTATACTAAATTTCGTATGCCAAATTTTCCCTTAAGAAAATCCTCTCAATTTTCATCCTTTTGCATTTCTATGTATGTAGTTAGTATAGTATATGTATATATAGTTAGATATGGTCTTAAATTAGGTTATGTACATGATACATACTTATGTACAAAGGTTCATACACTTGTATTCCTTTGGTATTTCTTTATGTATACACATCTAAGAGTACATATACATGTATTCCTTCCATTTCCTTCATGATCCATCACTTTCTACACTTAAAGATGGAGACTTTGTTTTCTTCTCTTCAAGACTTCACTAAACACTTAACTACTTACCTAATCTACCTAATTAACTAACTAATGAATAACATAAAATAACATAAAACAAGTTAAGAACATACCTTTAATTGTGTTGAAGTTTAAGGGGACAAAAGAAAAAGGATGAAAGTGAAAGAAGAAGGAGAGCTCACGGCATGAAATGGGAACTTTTGTTTTTGTTTCTTTTGTTTTGTTTCCAATTATAAAGACAACAAATGGAGAAGTCTAGAAGGATGAAAAGTGGACGGCAACAAATTGCAAAGAGGAGAAAAGAAAAAATCAAAAGGAAAAGAAAAGAAAACCATCATTAATAACTAAGATATTTTCCTTATCTCTTAAGACTTTTGACTTTTCAAAATGTTGACTTTAGTCAACATTTGTTGACTTGGTCAATCCTTTGACTTTGGTCAACATGCCTTACTTTAGTCAACATTCCTTAAGTAAGTTTAATTTTGTGCACATAATGTGGTAATTAAGGGAAATTAGAGGAAAAATGAAGGAAATGAGGGGGAATGAGATATTTGATGAATTGATTTGTAAGCATTGTTAATGAGATCTTACTTTAGGTCTTTATAGCCTATATATCTCATTTGATAAACTACTTTGAATAACAAATGCAAAAAGTACCAATTTAAGTGTTAAGGTTCACTACATAAACATAATCTTCAACTATTACCCTAACTCTAAGTAAAACTATCTTAATCACTTACTTAAAATGTGAATATAATCTATGACTCATTATCTTAACTTCTAATGGATTACCTAAGGATTCAAAGCATATAAGTATGAATAAAGGTGATCTCTAACCCTTTACTAGTGAATTGGACAAAAGGATAAGCATTATATTTTCAATTAGGGTTTTAGGGTATATCATGATGGAGTGGTGTACATATGTCCTTAATGGAATCATTTTTAAGGTTTTTATCGCTTTCGAATTGAATCTTTAGCTTTTAGAAACATTTAGGGTCGAAAAATTCTTTACGCGATTAATTAAGTCTCTTAGGGTTTTCACTTTAATTAGTCTTGTCGACTCCTAAATTGTCTACTATAGTTGAATCTATTTCAAAACCTAGATCGAAACTTTCAAGGGTTTACAAAGGGGGCTCCATAAAATCAAGAACTCCCTTCTAAAGATTAGTTTACACATTTTAGGATTTGGGAAAGATATTAGTTAGCTTAAGAAGTCCCAATAAGGGTTCATACAAAAATCAGGGAGAAATAGGGTAAAATTGGGTAGAATTCGAGTTCCTTGGGCTACCTACCACCTAGGAGTGAACTAAACCACTTAAAGATAGAACAGGTCGTTCTAAGTTTGGCTGATACACCCCTACCCCCAGATAGTGGCTAGAACTTTGGGTGGTGGCGAGTTTTGCTTTTGCCCATCTTTGTTTCTAATATTCTAAAAATAGTAAACAAGCTTTAAAAATTATGATTTTTGCTTTTCCTAAGTAATTTTTTATGTACAAAGAAAAAAATGCAACTAGATTTTTCAAATTCAAAATTAAAATATGTGTTCCTTAAGAAACGAAGCCAAAAAATGAATTTTTATTCCACTTTTTAAAAGCCTAAATGATGTTGTTTTGATCGCAAAATTTTTGTACAATCACTATTAATTGTCTACTTCAATTCCATGAAAAGAGTTTTGAAGAATTCAAAGGTTGAATTTTTGGGAATTTTTCATCTACTTGCATGCATGTTGGAATTTCTTAAAGAAAGAGTTTAATTGAGTAATTTGGGTACCAAGTGCAGTTATATAACTATATTTGAGATTTGAAGTGTTGGATCATAATGATAAAGTGAAAAGACAGGAGTGTAGATGCTGGAGTTAGCTGTTTCAATGATTTAAAGAATGTTTGGTGCAGGTCTGAACATAAATCAAAGTGAAAGTTAGAATGTATAGTAGTAAGCAATGTGAAATAGCTCAATGTGTAGATTGTATGTCTGAAATTGATGTGGTGGTTGGTTGATTTTCTAGATATGTATATGCAATCATAGTAATTGTTTATGTTCCTTATGCAAGCTTAGGTAAGTAATTAACTTCAATAGTATATTGGTAGTGCTATCGCAAATTTACCGTTAATAAGTGTTTTACTAAAGTTTTATATATTAGAATCAGAATAGTGTGATAAGGAAATGAGATATAATAATTTCTACGTAATGTTGAAGAAGTCAGAAACTGTATCAAAATGTATGCTAGAAGAACAATATGTAGAGGGGGTAGTAAAAAATAGGGTTAAAATGTATCTAGAATCAGAGTTGTCTTAAAATGAATAATAATAAGACCTAGACCTCAAGTGTAAGTAAGATAGTACTCTTGCTTATACTTGACATATGTTGATTTTAGGTATTGTACATGTTTTGTTTAGGTGAAACAGGCGAAGAGGAGCTTTGAGTGCAAGGGTAAGCTTTTGAATGAAATCAATAAGTTGCCTTAGTAAGTGGATTACTTATACTTTAGAATAGATTTTATCTACTCCTAACCTATATGACTATAATGAATGTGTTTGAACTTGTATGTGAATGTGTTATGTTTAATGAGCTATTGGAATGAGTTCTGATCTTCTAGATGCAACCATTGCTAAATGACTCATGTGTTATGAATGTATTGCATGCTGCTATTAGGCTATTATTAATATTATAATGCTTAGTTCCATACTAACTTCCTACCTAACACCAAACTTTAGAATTTAAAGGAAGAATAAGTAAAAGCTTAGATTAAGAATTGAACTTGCTTGGTATTGATGTAACGAATGGTCGATGCATTCATGATATGGCATGAAAAGTGATTTATGGGTCGTGTTTTCTAAGCTTTAAAGTTTGCTAAGTTAAGTTTAATTAAAAACCTAAATTTTACATAACAATCCACTTGTTTTGTAAAAATTGGGTTTTCGTGCATTATATTTGCATTAACTAATAATTGTAACCACAACTGTGGTTACTATTAGGTTGGGTTGCTTGTAGCACCTGATAAGGGGGTCTAGTAGTTTTACCTATAATCTTCATGTCATGTATGTACCTATGATGTAAAGATTGCCTTGTATGTTGACATTACAAGACTCTAGATAGTAAGTTTCTCATCTTACTTAATATTTTTACATACATCTACTTAAATATATATATATATATATCTATAAGTGATCTAATAATCTATAATTGCCAAAACTATAGAGAGTTGAAATCATTTACCAAACAATAAGAAAGGGTTTCTAAATTCCTATAATCATATAGCTAGTAGATGCTTTAAAAGTTAAATTTAACTATCATATCCTGGTAAAGTACTTTGCACTCAAATGCTAGCCCAGCCCTAGCTTTGTAAGTCTAGTAAAAGAAATTATTTGAGGGTAAGCTACATCTAGCTTAATGCGTAACCTTTCTACCTTAAAATCAAACAATAACAAACAAGTTATTTATCAAACATATGCAATGCAAACATTGTATACAATCAATTGATAACTGCATATAGTATGGTTCTATGCTTACTGCTACTTAGGTTAGGAAGTATTTAGGTACATTAGGACCCATGTATCTACATCCAATATGATTTCTCTTAGTAGTATAAGCATCCTCAGTAGTAGACATAGTTTAGCCTCAAGTAGAGGACGACACTCCTTAGAGCTAAGTAGATCTTAAAGGTTAAGGAAAGAATATGTTGCATAAATACATCATATGATCACAACATATAATATCAATATGGATTCATTTATGCATGATCTCCCACTCTACTGCATAGTGTTGATGCCTTTTAACTTGTGCAACAGGATGCAATGTATGCCCAATTTAATTGAAGGTCGAATATTTGTTAATTTGGATTCATGGGTGACCAAGTAAATATATTTCAAACACTCCAATACCTTAAGTTCTAATGTAGCAGCAATCAAGGGTGTTCAAAACATCTTAGGGTATTTTGCAAGCAAAAGTCAACCAAAGTAAGCACATACAAGTAAACAGGGTATTCAAAATATCTTAGGGTATTTTACAAGAGTCAACCATAGCAAGTACATACAAGTTCCCATAAATCTCAATATGCAATAAGTTCAATTATCTGATATAATTAGTTGGTACACTAACTATAACCACAAAACAAAGTAAAATATGGGGCCACAAAACGAAGTAAAATACTCACTAAACCTTAAAGTCTAGTATTCCTAATAGTACTTGGTAGTCTCAAACTTGATATCCTAAACCATCTGTGTAAGGTAATTAAAGTAAATAAAACTCGTCTTAAATTTAATCTATTTGCTAACCTCACTATAATTTCCCTATTTCCTCTTATTTTGGTCATAATTTTTCTTATTTTAAGTCAAAATATCACATTCTTATAGTAATTTTCATCGTTTTCGAATGTTCTTTCATTTACTGAAGTTCTTTTAAGGTGTTTGAATTTGTAAGAATTTAGTTTAAGTTAAACAAGTTTGTTGGTCAATGGTGTTGGTTTGATTACTTTAGGATTTGGGCCTAGTTTTGGGCTTAAGGCTTAATTTTGATGTTTAGCCTTTATTTAAGTATTTTAAGTTTAAGTTTCTACCCAAATTCCATAGTTTTTAATTTGGGTCTCAATATTACTCTTATGGGCCTAAATAGGCCCATTTTACTAGTTTAAGACCTTAGCTTACTAAGGGCAGTATAGAGGATGGCTTTAATAAGCTTTTACACTCTATGGGCCTTTAAGGTACTACTTTATAAGTCCCATTAACTTACGGGTCAGATCTGGTCCTATAGTTAGTAGGCCTTATTTTTAGCCTTTTAAAGGGGTTTTGGGCCTAACTCACTCTCTAAGGCCTTAAACCTAATCCTATTTGTTATTTTAAGCTTAAGCTGACTAAAAACCCTAAGTAAATCCATTTTCTATTACGATTCAAATCTGGTTCTTTTCATTTATTGGCCTTCTAATCCTATTTGTAAGGCCCTAATTACTAACTAAGCTAGTTTAGGCCTAATTTGTATTCTAGGGCCTTAAACTTGATTCTAACTTATTCTAATGGGCCAAATATAAAGAACCCATAGTATTAAGTGTTCCAAATCTGGTCTTATCAAATTTAAGGGCTCCAAATTAATTTCTATGAGCCTATATGTCATTTTATGTTCTAGGATCTTATTTAGCTACTTAACTCCAACAATTAAGTCCCAAAAACCCTAATTAGCATTAATTAATCATGTAATTAACATATTAAACTAGAATTTCCAACTTGTTTTCCTAAGTAAAGGGGTTGGTTGAAGAGATTTTTTAAGGGGATTTTAATAATTTCTCTACACAACTTGTTGTAACATGCTAAAACCACTACTATGATTTATTTTAAGCTAAGTTTTCCTAAGATGAATATGAAAAATAAAAAATATGATGGAGATAGGACTATTCATGCTTCGGTCTTAGCATGTAATGGGGGGTTTGATGGTAGTTTCTCATCATTTTATCAAGTTAACCTATATAAATCTATATCTTACACTTTTAGAATGTAAGTAACAAACTAACTTAGTACATTGATGCAAGTGTGATTATATGGCTCTAAAATGACATATACATCATTATAACATGTTTATTTGGTATTTTTAATCCTAAACTCTCAAGATATCATAGGTATAACAAGTGTAAATTGAAAACTTAGGTTGGGTGAGTTTTACCATAGACTAATCTGTACGAGTTATTACTTTTCCACTTGAAAACAAAGTCGAAACGTGCTCCTTTGAGAAGGAATCTTTGTCTGTAAGAAACTAAGGTATGCGTATGGTTTTTTGGTGGTGGCTTGTGATTTGGTGGCATATGGTGATGGTAATTGCAAAAGGGTTTGAGGTGTGTGGGGGGATCTGAGAGTGCTTCTTGGTTTTCCTTTCCTTCTTCCTTTGATTTTTATTTAGGTTTATAGAGAAGGTTTTTGAGGGTTTTCTAATAGTAAAAAGTAGATTCAAATGAGGTTTTGCAAGGGTGAAATTGCATATCAAGAAGGTAGGATGAAGGGGAGAAGATATTACTTTAATTGGTTAAAAGGGTACAAAGATCAAGGGATGACCACTTGCTCCTTACTGCTTTACTTGATTTAGTAAGGATTTGTCTCAAAATATCCTAATTGTCTAATTAGTCTTTTTTTCTTGTCTTCTCAATTGATCTTATCTATTTTTTAATTAAGAAGACTATGGTTTATAGATGGATTAAAGGGTAACTAAGCTAATTAATCACAATCAAACTTAATTAAGTAATTTAGGCCTAATTAAGGTATAATTATTGTTTTCCATATTTTACCACTTTAATTAAGTTCATTGACCTCTATTACTTCATTTATTAGAATCCTTTAGCATTTGGGATTGATTAAGGTTTTTGGATTGCATATGAGATCGACAATTTATGGTTTCCGAGTGATTAGAAAATTACTTGTGATTAGTAAGTATTTTAGAGATATACGTAGGGTTTATTAGTTGAATTAGGGTTTTGGACTTCCAATTAAGGTTTTAGTCATTCCATTGATGTTTTCTAATCATTCTAATGTTTCTTGCGTATTATGGTTTATAGGATTTTAAGCATAGGATTAGCGTTTTAAGGTTATACTATCTTTAGGGTTTTCGGACTTATTATTTAGGGGTTTTGACTTATTTTTTATGGTTTAATTTTTTTATTTAGGGGTTTTATTATTATATCTTGAGTAGTTTTAGGGATTACCTACTAACTCCTATATTAAACTCTAAGTTCAAGTTTGAAAGTTTGCAATGTTCATATTGTCTTCCTAAGTATAATGTTGGCAGTATTAAGGAGATAATTTCAAAGAATCACTTTGGTTTTATATTATTAATCGCTCTTGACTTATAGTTAATTATGATGTAAAGCTTGATTAGTAGATTAAGGTGTAATTAAGTTTCTTAGTTTTAATTACTCATACACTTAACATTAATTAGGTATAATTTAGGGCATAATGTACCAAATTAAGTTAGTTAGGCTCATTGGGTTATCTTATCTAATTAATTTAAGGCATTGGGACAAATTATTGTTGCTTTAGTATGTTTTAAAGGGTAGATTATGGTTCTAAGGCAATTTAGTGATTAATCTATGATTAATGAATGGTTTTACAATTTAATTAAAGTACAATAGTTAGATTAGGACTTTCTATACTAAATCAGAGTTTTAGAATCATTTGAAGGATTTGTGCGTAATAGGGTTCTAATTAAGGTTTTAGGGTTTAAAGGTTCATTTAGGGGTCTTAGTATTTGTTTTAGGTTTCTAAATTCATTGTTAGGGTTATCTATATCATCATTCATTTTTGGCTTCATTTACCCTTTATTAGTTTCAAGGAATTCTCATAGGTATAGACTATCCATCTCTTTCCTACTAAGGTTTAGGATTAGTTTCGTTAAATTAGGTTGACCCTAAGAGCTAACATTAGTTATTGGCATTTGTTTACAAGATCTTAAAGCTTTTATTATGGGGGATTAAACTAAGGTTAAGGCTACCAATTAAGGTTTTAGGAGTTTGCATTAGGGTTTTTGAGCATAGTCTCTCAGGATCATCATTAGTTATCTTGCCAATACTAAGGCTATCTTTTGGGAAATCTTATTAACTTCTAGTTCTAGATCTAAGAAATTCGTAGGGTTTACATTGCTAGGCTCTTCGAAACTTATCCAAATTCCCAGATTGAAGTCGACTAACTAGATGAGGGCTGGGGTTGGGGTTAGGTTAGGATTTTAGTACCTATGCACGCCACGTGCATTTCCATGCCATTTTGTTATTGCACAATCATATTGTGAGTGAATTTAACTTCTTATTGTGATATGATCTTGTTCTTCAGTTTGCTACTTATGAATGTTGTATTTCTGTTTAGCAATCCAATCTTACTCAACTTACAAGAAGCTAAAGGGATAAAGTATTTTATCCTTAGGTTTCAAAGTTGTTGTTGGGGCAAGTAACTAATGGGAGTTACTTTTGGAGTGCATTAGAAGAGCCAGCAAACATTTGGGGAAAATGTTTTCCAGTTGAAGTGTAGTACTATTTTGGAGTTTGTATAGAAGTAAAAAAAAAATGTACTAGTTTGTAAATATGATCCTTTGAAATATGTAAGAGTTGTATATAATTGAAACTTGAAAATTTTTAGTTAAACTCTCTAAAAGCACTGGTTAAATAATGTTTGTTGGAACCTTTAGTTTATATGTAAACTTTTAGTAGGTTTTACTTACGTAGTGTAGCATCCTTTGTTATACCTGATGTGACATGTATTTTCACAATTTCGATACAAACTAAGGGCATGATAAATTATAAATTAAATGAAATTAGCAATTGATTGAGATATAAATTCATCTTGAATCAAAATTCCTCGACAAAGAGTCTTTACAACTTTTTAAAATTGGAACCTTCCAACAAAATGTCATTATTTAGATTTGGCCACCATGAATCAAAAGTTTCATCAACACCACTATACAAAAAATTTAATAAAAAAAAAGTATGGATAACTAGATATGAAAGTTGATGTAAAATTTTGATCTTATTGAAGACATATTATGAAATTTGAAGTAAATTTTTTCTTATATTCTAAAATGGAAGCCATTTATTTCCTTCTATTTTTCTTTTGGAAGCATTGGACACAATATTCTCATCAATTGTGATTTCTGGTGGTGAGTTTATTTATTTATTTATTTATTTTTGACGAGATAGATTTTATAAAACTTAAATTTGGTTTAGCAATCTATTAAAGGAATATGCATCCACAATGTGTTGAATTTACGAAATTCTATATATATATATTGTTGATAGTGATTTCTCCCATAGGTCAAAAACGATCTAAATTGAGTAGTATCTAGTCTATCTATTTGATCCCTCCCTCCATCTACATTGCTTTTGACCTCCTTTAGGTCAAAACTTTGATGTGCTAACTTGCTTTAGAAAGTTAATAAGCTAGATATGTTTAAACTAGATAGAATGCCCAACCAGACTAGGTTGGATTGGCCTTGTTCAACTAATGGTAATTCCCTGTAGCTTAGTTTTTGACCTAATCAACCTAGAGGATTCAAATTCAGTCACATAGTGCAAACAATTAGGCCCCTTATCCTAAAAAATGCCTACCAATAGCCATGTTGTTAGCTACATCTCTTAATATCGGGATGGGGTCCTAAATTCAAACTTAACGTACTTGTAAGATTTTGGGGGGCAACGATTGTCAGGTTAGAACTAACTTTTAGGTATAAATAGAGATCAAAACGTAGTAATGAGGTTCTTTTAAACACTTTAACGCACTCTTTTAGCCTTTACCTTATCTTAAAACTCTTAACCTAACTTAGGCATTAGAACGGCTACATCGAAGTTATCTCGGAACCCCTTTAGCCTAACTTTCTTTTTCATCTTGTAGAATAATCTCACGTGAAATGCCTTTGTTCCTTAAAACCAATTTCAAGTATCAACAATTTGGTGCCATCTATTTCTAAACAACCCATAATGGCTAAAACTAAGTGTAAAGACAACAGTACTTTAGAGGCGGTTTGGGGGGGGGGGGGGGGAGGGGGTGTGGTATTGGGAGGGGGTTAAGGCCCCTCAAGCAAACTAGGAGCAATAATTGCCATAGTAATGCACCTTAGTGGTACACCAAGTTGAAGTTAATAATTAGACATCTTAGCGTTAGGAAGAAGATGATGGTGGTTTGCTTATAGCACAATTGGAAGCCTTATGTGTTAATTTCGCCAAAGAACTTAAGGAAGTTAGAGCCAACAATAGGAAGTTGCGACAGAGGCTTAATGATAGGGATGCTACCTCTTCTTCTAATCCTTCCCTATAATAGGTTGGCTGATAGACTAACCTACTTATATAAGAAGAGGCATTATGGAAAATCTAAGGAAAGGGTCCAATGGTGGATGAGATTAACTACAAGAGTCACAAGTGGAGGAAAATTGCTAGTAAACTCCACCTCATGCTCAAACTGTACCATATGTGCAAACACTTGTAGATGGAGAATTGAACACATAACTATTCGTTTGCCATAAAGAGAGATAACAAGCATGAGTCTATAGGACTTGGAGAATTACATCAAGAAATTGCCCACATAAGGGACTTCTAAGGAGGAAACCAATGCAAAAGGCAGAAGGGCAATCCCTTTCATTTAAAGCATTGTAGATGAGGTCCTTCCATTGAGTGTCTATCTACCTCAATTTGACATATATAATGGAAGAAATGGCTTAGACAACCATTTAACACATTTCAAACATTAAAGGTACTTTATGGCTTATCTGATGAGATTGCTTACATGGTCTTCCCTTGCTCTTTGAGGAAGTTTGCCAGTAATTGGTTCAACTCATTGAAAGCGGCCTCTATTTCTTCCTTTGACCAGTTGGTCGATGAATTTTGTCAATATTTCCTAGCAAGTAAAACCCCAGCTAGATATCCTTCGCTCTTGACCTCGTTAGGTAGAAGCCCAAGGAGTCGATTAGAGATTATGTCTACAGATTTAACTAGTTAATGATTGAAATCATTAACTATGATAAGAGTATGGTGCTTCATGCTCTTTACAGAGGAGTCAGGGAGGATGCAAACTTCTTTAAGTCCCTTGCTAAACATCTACCAACCTCTTTGGATGACTTTACTAGGAGGTTGGAAAAATCTATATGTTAAGAGGATTATATGCAAGCTAGAAGAGAGCTTGAGAAGGATAAGTATAAAAGAAGGTTAGAAAAGGATAAGGGTTTTGTAAGAGATAGATTGGCAAAGAAATTTGATATTTGCAGTAAGTTGAGCTGACCTCTAGGAGATTGGAAAAGGTCAATTCCAGCCTTTGTTGAGCATATCCCACTTAATCGACTTATGAGGAAGAACTCTAACTGTTAAGTTCCCTTCATGAGTTTTGACAATAACAAAAAAGGGATACATATGTAAGGATGTATTTTTTTTTCATATATTTTATATATTGTATGCATTCAAGTTTATAGGAACAAGAGATGAAAAAGAACATTCAAGTTCTAAAACCTATTAGAAGGTCAATCAAATGATAAATTAGAAGGCCCCAAAATAAGATCTAGAACATAAAAGCTTCACATTCAAGAATAGATTATATTGATGAAATCAAGAATAATTTTAATCTAAAAGAAGACCTAGCTCCATCAATTGAATATATTTTGAAAATATATTATGTTTCCCAAAGTAGGATAAAATCTATGGGCATAAATTTAATCAAAATTATGTAAGATAAAACTTAGCTATGCTACACAAATCATTTCTCTAGATTTTATAAAGAGTCGTAATCTCTAAAAGAATATTCAATTAAGATATAAGGAAGGATAGTAATCATATTGATTTTGAAAGATTTTTCCAAATGACATTTTTTTAAAGAAGATAATAATAATAAGAGAAGATTTATTTCCTTATAGCATGGTTAACATCTTAGAAAGGAAAAATTGTCCATATTTAAAAGGTCCAGTTTACAACCATTGATATTATGGAAAGGATCTCTAAAGTATATATGATAGGCCGGACAAATTGATTTAAGGAAGCAAGCAAGTTGATTTTTTTGTGTCTTACAAAGATTAATGCAACTTTTCTAAGCGAAGATAAAGAGGTCAAAATAAAATATTAATTGAACTTCCATACTTTAACCATCTAGCTATTGTAAGCACTAGTATATAAAGACTTGAAGATTCAAAGAGAATAGAATAAGAAGGAAAAAATATAAGTGCTATAATGATCTTTCTAAAATCATCCCAAAAATAACAAGAATGGAAGATCAATCATAAGTTTATTTTATTTGCAATCTTTTGTCTTATTTTGTACTTATTTGTCAACTATTTATTGTATCATTTCCTCATCATTTCTTTGTATTTCTTTGAAAGCTTATTATATGTGTATTTGAGAGAGACTTGTAAACTCTATAGATTTGAGTATTAGCCTAGGGTGAGACTAAGTGAGTCAGTTTAGAGGACTTTGTGACTGTAATCTTTCAAGCTTTGTTCTGTTAAAAAGTATTTAGTGAAAATGACTCCAATGAGGAGAACTAATTGCAAGTGGTAGAGCTAGAAGATTACAGTAGGCAAAAGATTGAAGTACTATAATTTGATATGCCTAATTTCCTATCCTTACTCTCTTATTTTCATGTATGTTAATTTTATTTTTGATCCGTTCACTTAATTTAATGCCAAATGTTTAAGTAATCAAGGGGTTTTATTTTCCTAAATCTCTGTTTCTTAAAATTTTAAAAAGTAACCAATTTAAACCACTCCCCTCCCCAAATACCCCTCTTTTGGTAACTAAGACTTACATTTGGTATTAGAACCTTACTCTAATATCACTAAAGTTCAAAGATCATGGCTAAAAGTAGTAGAAATAGTTGTTTGACCATACAACTTGGAAAAGCTTCTTTCTTTGATGGTACTAATTTCATTTATTGGAAATTTAGGATGGAAACATATGTTCAGGCATGTGTTATCAAGCTTGGTAGATCATAAAAAATAGAGATGCAAAAGTTCCTAAAATTATTATATCTGATAGTGATATCACAAAAGCTGAATTAAATTCCAAGGCTAAGAACCTTCTCTTATCAACTATTGCTTAGTCTTAATTTTACTTAATCTCTTCATGTAGTTAAGTAAAGGAAATATGGGATACATTGGTACAAACATATGAAAGCACAGACACTATCCAGGAAACAACGATCAACTCTCTCCTTCAATAATATGAGACATTTCACAATTTGCCTAGTGAAGAAATCAAAGAATTATTTGGTAGATTCACAGCCATTACAAAGAAACTTTCTTCTCTCGAGAAGAAAATAGAGGATGCATATTTGGTACAAAAAATGTTAAGGGTACTAACCAAGGCATGGAATGCAAGAGAAAAAAAAACTACAATAAAGGAAGCATGTGACATGAAGAAATTGACACTTAGTTAACTAAGAAGCAAATTGATGGCTTATGACATTGATTTTCTCAAATCAAAAGTTGCATTAGAAGATACAAAGAAAAAGTTGATAGATTTCAAGGCTCAAAAACTTGATTCTGATTTAGAATAAGAAAGTAAGAGGGATGATGAAGATAACGTTACACTAATTGTAAGGAAATTAAACAAAATGATCAAAAGATAAGGTAAGAAAAGGTTTTCTAAGCATTCATTTTCTAACAAGAATGATGCAGGAAATTCTTTAAGCTTTTATGATTTTTGTATATCTCACAATGCTATTTATATAAATAATGTCTCCAAATTTTCAAAGTAAACACTGTAACTACTAACTTTAAATCATGAGTTGGATAATTCTTCTCATGAGGTCTCAATTGCTTGGATGCATATGATACTACCTTTCTATCTTTCATCAATATGCATCCCAATTCATTTTTGAAAGCATAACTATATACATAATAAGATTTATTTTGATCTTGTAAAATAAGTATGGCATTAAAATCAAATAATCATTTAATTCCTAGAAACTTTGTTCACATTCATAACTTTATTCGAATTTTACATCCTTTTGCATCAGTTGACTTAAAGGCTTTGAGATTTTGAAAAATCTTTTATAAATTTCCTATAGTATCTTGCCATTCTAAGAAAACTCCCTATTTTCGTTACAGTAGTTGGTTATTTCCATTCAGCTACTTCTTTAACTTTTTTTGGGATCTTCCAAAATCCTTCACTTAACACAGTATGTCCTAAAAATGAGATTTTATCTAGCCAAAAATCACACTTCCTTAACTTTGTATACTAATGACTATTTCTATAAGGCCAAACATACATGATCAACATGATCCTTTTTAGTCTTAGAATAAATTAAAATATCATCAATGAGTATCATGATAAATTTATTCAAGTAAGGTTGATAGATTTGATTCGTCAAATCCACAAACATAGCTAATGCATTGGTCAAACCAAAAGGCATCACTAAAAACTCATAGTTCTTGTATCTAGTTTGAAATGCCATCTTTAGTATATCCTCTAGCTTAATTCATAATTAATAGTATCTAAATCTTAAGTTAATCCATGAAAATACAGTAGCACCATAAAGTTGATCAAACAAATCATCAATCCTTGGTAGTGGGTATGTATTCTTAATAGTCACTTTATTTATGTCCCGATAATCAATACATAACCTCATAGTTTCATCTTTCTTTTTCACAAATAATACTAGTGCTCTCTAAGAAGACACACTAGGACATATAAATCCCTTGTCCAATAGCTCCTAAAGTTGCTTCTTTAACACTTAAAGTTTTATCGGTGACATTCGGTATAGAGCTTTTGACATTGGCTCAATTCCTAGCACCAACTTTATAGTAAAAACTAATTCTTGATGGGGTGTTAACCCAGGTAATTCTTCTGGAAGGATGTCAGGGAATCCACTTACTGTTGGTATTTTCGATGCTTTTAGGGTTTCTTTCTTTCCTTCTCTAGCAAATATCCAATAGAATTTCCATTCTTTAGTAATTTCATTCATTTCTTCACTTACTTCCATTACTAATAATCTTAAGCTTTGCTTACTTGTCTTTCCCTAAAATATCACCTGACCCTTATCTAAAATCACATTCTTATTTTGACAGTCTACTTTAGCTCTTTGTTTGGATAACCAATTTATTCTCACAATAATATCATACCTTTACATTGGTAAGACTATTAGTTTTATTGGGAATTCCTTTCCTTGAATTTGAAATTGTCCATATCTTCTACTTCTCGGGTTAACACTAGTTCATCTATAGGTGTTCTCACTTTATAAGTAGATTTAACTTCATGTTTCTTAATTCCATTTCTCAAGACAAACTCTTGACTACTAAATGAATGTGATGCTCTAATGTCAAACAATGCAAAAGTAGTTCGACCATTTACAAGGATGTCTTCTAAAATAATTACTATTACTATTACTATCGTTTGTTCACTTTACTTAAATTACATATTTTCATAGTTCTTAACACTATCGATGCATACAAGATTTAAAATCAGCTCATAGGTAAGTAAAGTTACGAGTTAGTTTGTATACCTATTACTAAGACTTGGTCAGTTCCATTGGTATCCATTTCATTGTTTGAGCCATCATGAAAGTATTCTTTCATCCAATCATCAAAATCTTTAGTATCTTCTTCTATGCCCTCGATGGCAAACACTTGAGTTGGTATAATAGTTGGCTCTACTCCTTTGGATCTCTTAGCCTTTGGTCTTGCCTAACCACAATATCTAGAAAAGTATCCCGTCATTCTACACTTGTAGCACTTCAATGTTTTCATCTTTAGACATTCTCTTGACATATGATTCGAAGCACCATACATAAAGCATTACCTCTTAATCGAGGACATTATTAAGAGAAATGCTACGCTCCACACTTCTAGTATCTCACATTTCCTGCCTCATTGTAAAAATTAAATCCTATCCTATTTGAAGTAGGACCATTAGTCACAATAGCTAACTTCTTTCCTTTTCAACCCGAGTTATTACTTGCACTTAGAAATGTCCTCTTGAAAATAGGTATATATTGATTAACTCTTCTCAGTTTCTTACTCTACTCATTTTGCGTAGTTAGTCAATTAATCTCCAGTTGACGTACATTATCTACAATTTGATGATAAGTGGGGAATTTATAATCCATCAACTTGCATTGCATTGTTGAGTCAAATTCGTTAAGGAAAAGATCATTCTTCAGCTCTTGATTATCCCTGCACATATTGCAATAACCTAATAGTGCCCTTCTTTATCTCCATTAACTATTGGCTCATTTGATTTTGCATACTTTTAAGGAAATATTCTCTCTTAAATGACTCTTGAAATACTTGCCAAGTAATGGGACTAGTAATTGTTTAGGTTGTTGAGACCCACCAAACTTATGCTCACTTTTAGCAAGAATGTACCATAAGAGACTTTTTGATTTTCTAGAATCTTAAATGCCTTGAAACTGGACTTGATCTATGCTAACCAGTCATTGATCAAAGTAGGCTTTCCCATTTTTGTAAACCATACTTTTAATGGGCCTATGATTTGATTAAGAGTAATTTTTGAACGTTCCCAAGGATCAACTAAACTAAGACTCAAGTTTACATTTAGAAATGAATTAATTTTTTCCAATTCAAAAACCAATTATTGATAAAACCTAAGCTTGAAGAACTACGAGCTCTAAAGTCACTTAAGACCCTAAACCCAAACAAATTAAGAAATTTTGACCTTAAGTGACTAATCAATAATTTAATTTGAATAATTTCATTCAACTTTAGAAAATTTCACAATTTTATAAAAATCAAATCGTAAATTACAAAATAATGTAAGATAAAAACCCTAAAACAATTTCCTATAAGACCATGCCCTTATCTTCATGTCTAAGCCTTACATATAAATAAGTAGACTAACTAATCACCTTAGATGACTTATCAATTGAAAGTTGGAATTATTTTTCAATTGATAACTTATGAAAATCTAGTGATAAGATATTTTCCTTATCACCCCTTCACTTATACTACATATGGACAATTTTTTTATAAGATATCACATGCTTAACTTCATTAAATGAGACAAGACAATTCCATGACCCCAAAAGACACTTAATGGCCGGTTTGAACAAGAAGAAGAGGGGGGCCATGCTTTTGTTTTTCAACCATCAATCACTTTCTCTTACACACCACTATTCACTCCTTTATGCTTACATCATCAATAGTTGCCATTATTGACTTTTGTGTAAGCTATAAGATAACAATTTCAAAACATCTTAAACACCCATTTTCGCTCATTCCAAACCGGCGACTCTTTCCCTTATTTCTCTCACTTTCAATTTCATTTTCACTTCCTCTTTCTCTCACTTGAAACAAGCATAAAAGAAGAAACAACCTTACCTCACAAAATCCTTCATTTGGCCGCCACTTCTAAGTCCTACTCACAGCACTTCCATTTCCTTTTCTTGTGTCATTTTCTTCTAACATCTAAGCTCTTTTAGGACCATTAGAACCTTCTACCAACCCCACTCCAAAGGATCAAACAACTTAGGTTTCCAAAAGGTTGCAAAAGGAGGAAGTAAAGTTAAGAGCTTAAGTGGAACCTTTGTGCACAACCACCATATTTCGCTTTAAGGACGAGTAAGTGTTTCTTATGATTAGTGGGTTAGTGTTGACATTAGGAGACTTTGATTTCTTGAAGATATGAGTATGATTTTAAGTTGTTATAACACCAAAGGCAATATTAAGAAACAAACTCATGAAACGCTTATATGAAGTTGAAACATAAGCATGTAAAGTTGGTGTTTGTAAAGATACTTGTTTAACACTTTTAATGGAAGATTTTAAGTTGAGAAAATCTTGAAGCAAGAACTTGAATGGAAGATGAGTATGCTGGACGTGAGGATTCAAAGGTCATTGGGATGTTGATTTTATTTCCATTAAGCTAAACATGCTCAAATCTAGACTTAGGTTAAGGAAAAATTCATTACATGAAGTTTTATGAAGAAACCAACTTTATATGACATGAGCTATGATATGAAAGTTGTAATAAGTGTAAGATCTCCTATTTCTTTGTGTAAAGCATGACTGAAAGAGTCATCTTATGGAAGAAAAGTTAAGTTAAGATTTGGATACAAGTAGTTTAAGTGCATGATCTAACACCTAAAGTTAAGGAAACGATGAAACAAGTTGAAAAACCAAGTAAGAACCCCTTGGAATCATCACAACTAGATCTAGAACATAAGTAAAAGACACTTAAAAATATGATAAAACCAAATGAACAAAGTGAAAAGATCAGCTAAAGTAAGTATATCAAGTATACAAAGCCTAAAACTTAAAATCAAGCCTAAAACTCTCAAAACAAGTCTAAAGCTCTAAGTTAGGCCTTCATTAAAATTCTGACCAGCACTTTAAAATATTAAGAAAGGTTATTTTGAAGCCTACAAGAAATCTACCTAAGACTCCATAAGCCTAACAAAGTCACTAGCTTTAGTTTGAACAAAAAACAAGCCTATTTAACAACTTAAGCCCACTAAAGAGCCCACGAAGTGGCTGTTAGCCTTAGGAGTATAAATCAAAGTTGTAAATCTAATATCAAGGAGTATTTTGAGCTTAGGATAAAATCTTAAGACCAAGCCTAAAGGATTTCTCAAGTTATCAAAAAGCCCATTTACCAAATAACTCGCAAAAGTACTCCAAAACATGATGATCGCTACTATTCTAGGTCATGGACAGATTTGAGTGCCTCATTTCGAAAATCTAACTCACCACGTTAAAGTACACTCGAAAATGATGAAGATTAACCATAAGATCATAAAAATCGGATTTAAAACGAAAAAGTTATACGTGATTGAACTTTAAGTAAAAACTGGAAAAAGTTATAAAAACTAGTCAAGAGTGTAACTTAAGGGAATTTAACTTAGTTTCTTAAGTTTATTTCAATCACTTATAAATATTATTTTGATGACCAGGGGACACTGCATATGGAGATGACTTTCCTATAAACCACTTTGACTGACCGCATAGCAGAGTGAGTAAATTCCCGATGACTCTTTACTTGATTTTGCTTGTAGAATAGATGCACCTAAACATATGTATATATATATATATATATATATATATTTGAATGCTTATGGGATATGGGAAATACATGTGTATGAATTTGTAGATGAATGCAATGGCTTGTTAATTATATATAATAATGGGAATTATTTGTACTAATTTATACATGCAATTGTATAGAATGAAATTATCTGATCACCTTGAGAATCAAGTTAATCATTTATACGATTAAGAAATTAAAATGAATCATGCATTCCCCATATTGCATACGGATAACATCGACTGTTGCTTCGTGCAAAAGATGGGAAGGGACTCATGGGAAGACGAGCCTCTTACAGGATTAGGTACTAGTTATGTCATCATATATATTGAGTCTCTATCCTAAGCTGATGGGCTTACTAGATGCTAAGAGACGCCAACTGTTAGTGAGGGGTTGGGTCTTGTAGCTTTTGCTTAAGGCGTTTGTTTATGGATTGCGGAGGCTACCACACCGCTAGACTTGAGCTTTTAAAAATATGATTTGTTATTCAGTAAAAAAAGTATAAACACGCACACACATACACATGTATATATAGTTTTGTTTTGGCTTAAGCACAATAGTGCAAAATGGAATAAAACCTAAGGTCTACAACCCGAATTTTGGTTTAGGTTGGTAAATTATCTCCAAACCCCGACTATAGGGGGCGTAATTCTAAGTTGTATGCAGTTCCTAGGTCATTGCATATGTTGTTTGGCATATTAATTGTTCATGCATTCATATGATTATACATCTAATAAATTTCTATCATGTAGTACTAATGGGGTATTTATCTCACTAAACTTAAGCTTACATCTCGATAGATTTTTGTTGTTGCAGGAAAACCTCTTATCTTATCTAAGCCGAGACATGCCCATGGTAAGTCTCATGTAGGAACGGGTTGGAGCGATCAAAGAGTGAAGAGGACATTTTGTAATAGATTTGTAGATATCTAGTTACTTTTATATTTTCGTTCATAACATAGATTAAAATCTCTAATGTAGTTCCCTTATGAACTGCATCTGTTTGTAATATTCTTTTAGTATAGGTCTCATGAGTCTACACAATTAGTTAATTTATACCATAGAAGTAATTTTAATTAAATTTCTTTATATTACTTATCTATGGGCCTAGTGGTAACGTATAGTGGAAGGAGGCTTGTGCGTCGTATGAAAGGCCTACAATCAGCAAGGGAGTTTATAGTAGATCTTTATATGGTACACGATGACCTACCATAACAATGATATTGTTGGGTCCATTATGTTTGGAGTAGGAAGTAGCACGTTATTTCTAGGTGGCTGAAGTGGATTAAGAGAGTTAAGAGGGGGTACTACTCCTTTAGGTTAGTTATTTCCATTCTTGTTTCTATCTGCTTCCTTTGCCATATTTAGATTCACAATTACTTTAACCCTACGCTTACAATTTGTGCATCAAAAGTTAGTATCTAATGTAAGCGAGTCATATTCACATATAAATCAATTATCCTTTACATTAGCAATATACAACTACAGATTTCTTCAATAGGGATTTCAATCAATACAAGACTTGTAATATATCATCCTTTATTACACACTCCATTTATGATCAAATATATCCATATGCCATGGGCTCATATAAGTTTCACCTATAATATTATACCATATATTTGCTTCATTTCCTGTGTTGGTCCTGTATAAGATATCAATAGGGGGAAAGAGAGGGGGGGGTGTGGTTGTGTAAATTGATATCTCTAAATTTTTTAAAACTTTTTCATTAAATAAAAAAGAAATTACCCCTCTTAATAACTTCTAATGATGAATTGTGATATTTAACATACAATAATAAAATTGCAAAGTAAAAGAGTAGGGATGGAGAAAATCAGGCAGATATTTTATAGAGTTTAAACCCTTTACCTACTACTCTCTTCTAACTCTACTGCTAGGGACCCGATCTACTTCACCGGTGTTGTTCCACTTGTTCTACTAAATCAAATCACAAATAAATTACAGTAATTCATCACAATCCTCTGCCTATCTAACCTCTCTTCAATCTAGGCTAATATAAATCTATAGAGAACAAATTTTTTCTCTATAATATAGTATAGAGATTACAAGTGAGAACAAAAATACAAATCTCAAATAATTTTGCACTTGAAAGAAATAACACTTATTATAGAACTTTGATTCAGTGTAACTCTCTGAAGAAGTATCTAAAGAACTTTTTGAAGCCTTTTAGAAGGTTTACTGATCAAGAAATTTTTTATGTAATGATAGCATTTCTTTAGAGTTGTGTCCTGATGTTTTGAATCCTTTCTCTTTTTATATTAAGTTTTTCCAATGGCTAAAAAATTTGAAAATTATCTTCACTTTCATAATTATTCAACTGTTAGAAGGCAAAGGATAGTCCTTGGAAATTTTTGGGAGAAGATCTCGATCATTTGAAAATTCAAAACTAGTTCTCCTTATCTTATTTAGATATGATATTCCTCAATCCGTAATTGCCAAATAAGCTTTGATTTGAATTTAAAAAGATCAACTTTCGTTAGCTATTTCTAGATAAGCCTTGTGTTCAAAATTTGAAATCCCACAAATCAAATCAACCTTATCCTTATCTAACATTACATATATCTTGATTTTTCCAAATATATTTTCACTTAAAAATAATCCCTATGGATCATGATTCTATCTTAAGTGAAACAGGATTAAATGTATTCTCTTAATACAATTAATCTAGTGGAGCTAGGGCTTGAATAATCTGAATCTAATTAAAAATAATATTCCACATAATTTTTCCAAACCAACCTTCTAAAGAGTATCAGCCTTCTTTTCTTAGAAGTCTCTAAACAAGCTTCTAAAGAGTTGTACTAATTATTCTTACAAGAGCTTCTGTAATACTTTCTAAAAACTTTCCAGAATAGTCTATTTTCAAATAGTTTGAAACTTTTGAATAAGCTTCTGAATGTGACTTAAATTTGTGAAATTATAATTTCTGAAAAACCTTTTATAAGCTTGCACTCGTAAAGATTCATTAGCTTTTAAGCCTTTTTGTTATCATTAAATTGTATAAGAGATATCTAACACCCTATAATTCATATTCATGTTGATATCTCATATAGATATTAGAAATTGAGGATATTTATTTTACAATAGTACATAGGATGATTGAAACATTACAATCAAAAGATTACATCACTTTATTTGCAATATCAGATTGCACACCTAATTACCTATTGACATCATTTTCATGTATACAAAAGTTTATTTACATCATTTACATATTTAGTAACCAAAACATTAAAGGTATAGAAGTTACATTCAAAACATCAAAAGTACAATGGAAGTCACTAAGGAGGACCTAAATGCATCAAAACAATTAGGTTAGGTGATATTAAAAGCCTTAAACCTGTTTTCCTACTATTTCCTCAACTTTTAGTTGCTCATACTATTTGAAGTTGCTACATCTTCTAGAGGAAACAGTCTTCCATCCCAGTCTCTTGGGAATCTAAACTAATCTCCACTACTATAGGGGTGTTTAGTATGACAACCACTTCTTACACATCACTTACACTATCTTAGGCTCCATCTTCCACTTTTACCTCTACTTCCTCTGGATCTTCCTTAAGATCATCATCATCAAACACTACATTTGGCTAAGCATCTTGAGGTGGATTCTCAGGTGGCATTATAAGGGGTTTAGGCTCTTAAGGTTACAACGATACTTCTATACTTATAGTCTTATGTAGAGGATATCTAGGAAACCAATTAACCATACTAGGGTGGTTAGTTTCTAGGGATATGTAGGATGCCTAAGAGTACTTGATCAAAACTTAAGGGGTAATTTTTATCTGCCTCTACTAGGGCTAGAAAGTACAATATAGGGATCATTATAGATAAAATCCTGTTATCCCTTAAATACTTCTTTCTATAGGTGGTTACGATAGTGTATTTGTTATATATAGGCCTTAACTAATCCTTCATTATCCTCCAATCATCTCACATACTAAAGGACATCTCATGCTTATAGTTTTCAGTGATCTTGTTGATAGTATAAAACATCCTCTAATCAACCACATCTCGTAACAACTTTTGCATCCAAATCTTATACTCAATAGGTTTCTCATCTCCTTCCCATTTAAAATGCCACCATATATGTATAGGACTATTTTTATGAATATAAAATAATCAAGTTAGAAGTCAGTTTATAACCCTTTTTTGCATATATAAGCTATATATACAATCCTATGAATCTAAGTCTTTTTTATCCATTACCAAGCCTACTCTCAGTAATCCTATTGTTTACTTATTTTAATTAGATGCTTTAAAGCTTATTTCTTTTAGATCCATGCTTTAATACCAACTCAAAACTATCATGCCTTGAACAAGAGAAGTTATATCAATCTCACCATATAACTTAACCTAAGACAGAAGCTGACCTCACAGCTGTTATTGTAGATATAGTTTACAGAAGGTGTACATGACTTAACCAACTTGAAGCATCCAGTTTGATATATGTCAATGATTAAACCTATGGTATCGCTTTTCAAAATACCTGTTTAGTATGACTTGTTGTTCGATAACATAATAGTATTTGCATAAACATTTCACTCCTAGAGTTATAATTTATAATCAATGATTACCAAAAGCCATAGGTCTTAAAGTCTATTTATAATAAGATAAGAAATGAGTGGGCATCCTAGGGAATTCCTAATTACTTTCCTCAAAACTTGAAAGAAAAGTCAAAAGCTGAGATTTAGTGGATTTTCCTTTCCTCACTTTCCTGGCCGATTGCACATTAACCTAGGGGTGGTGATATTTGAACATCTTAATCCTCAATCGTCCTTTGTAAAAGAGTTTATTGGGATGTGAGCATAACTAGCTTAGTAAGTAAGATGGAGTTAGAAGAGTATCATACAATTACAAACAAGATCATTAATTATGTTGAAATTTAATGCAATCAATCACTTAAAACATAGTATAATTTTATCCGATTCATTGTGAGGTTAGATGTCACAAATTGGGGATGGCCTAGTCGTGGCAGACGTTGTATATAATACAAAGAACCCCTGATTGATTACCCTCCCAATCATGAACTCTTCACACAATATATAATGCTCTATAACTACTAGTTTCCCAAGAACATATAGATTCATATGATAACATCACACAAACATATTCATATAAAATTTGAACTATAAAGCTTACAATATATAGTAATTTAGTATATCTAGGTCTATAATACTAGTAAAACATAAGTATATGAGTAAGAGTCTACATAAACTGTTCTCTGTCAATATACAAGACCACTCGCTCTTGCCCAAGTTCCCAAGCTAAATTGTGACATCCCCCATCTAACCTCTACAAATAAGTTATCTAGCAGCAAAAGTCTAAGGGGGTATAAGCCTAAGCATAGTGAGAAAAACCCTTAGCCATACCACAGGTAAGTTATAAATACATTATATTCACACATATGGATGAATGACCAAACAAAATGTTAAAAAATACTTATAGTTAACTAGTTCATATACATAACTCAGACTTAATGCCCTCCGAAGTCAGGGTTGGAGTATACATGTCACCAATCAAATCCGGGTATTATACTAGAACTTACTATATTACGAAACTCCACATTCCGTACTTAAATCAAATAAGTATTTTATTTTCATAAAAACCAAGTTCTAGTATAATCGTGAGTGGGCCCCCGTAGTCCACACTCACCCTTAAACAGAGGCCTCTAAACTTGACACTTAGCTGGACGGTTGGTGCCTCCAATGCCTAGTATTCCCATAGGCCAGGGTGAGGTCATTTTGTATGAGTGCACCGTACAAAACCAATAAATTAGTAGTAAGAAACCCCAAATGGCCTCTCTTTACCTCCGTGTGACGTGACGGCTGGAATTATGTCTATGTAATGCATATACCGGTTTCTTTTTATAAGCTGAGTATAATTAAGTTCAAGTTATGCTGTGACAATCTAATAGTATACACAATCATTTTCTATACTACAATGCAACAAATAAAGCACTATCTGTACTTAAGGTAAGTTCACAACTCAACACATAATAACATACATAAGCATTTCCTGAACCCTACACAGTAATCAAATAACAATAATATTTAAGTCCACTATCTATAATCACAAACAAGCATAGAATCATAAGGTAAATACTCACTCGGCCATGATGACTCGTTCTAGCCATAGTAATCAATTAGGAGATCCTTGCTCACCTCGGGATCACCTGATCATTACGATATAATAATGCTAATGAGTAATTGAATTAACTAATAATTCTAAATATCTATTTACCTAATACTACTTAAATTACTATTAACTTTTATCTGGTTAGACTTTATTATTAATCGTATGTAACTTTTTCATTATATTTTTTATTGTAAAGCTTAAGAAATCAATAGTTGAACCCTAATTCAAGTTCGAGTGTCCTAAATGGTACAATAAGTCAATAATGCTAGTAACAATAAAAGATTATGGAATTTTATAAATCAAATATAATACCGATAACAAAACTTTAAGAATTGATCAAAACTCTAAATCGCGTACTAATACCCTAAAACTGACTTACATATCATTAATCAAAATTAATCTCGAATTTGTTCGAAACCCTAAAATTATAAATATAAACCTATAAAATAGTTAAATATTACTCGATAGTGATATAATTTTAGTCAATTGTAATTTTCAACTAAATTGCCTATTCATGTGAAATTTTAACGAAATCGCTACAATAACTTGTAAAAATTTTAATTTACCGGATACCAATTAAATTGATAAATTGTTACAAAAATTTAAAAATTAATTTATGATGAGTATTATTATAATTTATATGTTTAGAAAAATTACATATATTTATAATTAATTTTTATTTTCCTTCTCTTTCTTTTTCTTTTTTTCTCTTTTCTTTCTTTTCTTCTTTCCTCCATTTGCTACGTCCTACAAAATGAGAAAAAAAATTCAACAAGGTAGTAGCCCATGTGACTAAATAAAATGGCAAGTGTTGTGCTTAAAGTAAAAGAAACAAAAATTAGAGATAATTACTTTGTCCCATCCTCATAAATGCAAAGATTAGGATAAGATTTTTTTTTATTTTTCCTTTCTTAAACTTGCTAATCACTGAATATAAAAGGAAGAAATAAAGTCTGGAATTTTTTTTTAAAAAACAAACGAAAATATGGAAGCAAAAACGTGAAAAGAAGGAAGGAAAAAGATAGAAGAAAATAAAAAGAAAAGAAGAAGGAAAAGAAGAAGAAAAATTAAATCAATAGGTAAGTAAATTTATTTTTTGTATAGATATATGTTATATAGTATATACATGTATAAATGTAATATTTGTATGGTATTTTTATACATACAACATTGCTAGTACATGTATATATGCATAAATACTTAGATTGAATTATATATGTATGTATAAGGTTATGTATGTATACATGTATTTATATAAGTATATTATACAAAAAGAGTATGTATTACGTATTTTTTTTAAGAATACATATAATTAGTCTTAAGTATTTTCATTAAATAACTATAGTATATATATATATGTATCGGTAAACTATATATATATGTATACATTATAATTAATTTCGTATATATATATATATATACATGTATAATATATAGTATACATATTTTATAACAAATACTATATAAATATATATATACTGGATATATAAAACATGAATAGGTATTTGTATATTATTTATATATATGTATGTATTTATATTTATGTACACATGTAAAACTTATATGTATGAATACAAATACATGAATATATAAATATGTACATAAGAGTATGTTTGTTTTCAATAAATATATATACATACATGTGGCATATAACATATAGTATATATATGTAGTATACTGAAAATACATATGTAAATAATAATATCTATAAACTAAAATAAGTTTATAGTTATGAAAGGAGTAGGTATAAATATATATATATATATTACCGTAAATTAAGGATTTTTCAATAAGATAAAATTATAAAATTTATCAAATATTTTATAAGTTTATATATATATATGTATAAATCGTAAAATATAGACAAATGATAAGAAAATAAGAAATAATAAAAATAATAATGGCAATAATAATAAAGCTAAAATCTCAAAAATAGGAAAAGTATGCTCAAAATAATAAAAATATCAAATATATGGTTTAAATAATTATTACATCGTAAATATATTAAGAAAAAAGCAAAAATTAATATTTTATAATTTTTAAACTTAAAAAGTAAATTTTATGATATTTTTATATCACAATTTAAACTACAAGTCACAACGTCTAAAATGGACCTCGTTACGAGAAAATACGCTAAAAAATGATCAAAATGAACTATAAGGTCGTAATGATCTAAGCTAAAACAAAAAAGTTATATGCGATTCGATAAAAATTTCGAATCAATAATTTCACATAACGAAGTAAAGTAGACCTTACAAAATATAACACTAATTATCTTTAAATTCCCATACTTACAAAATTTTTATTATTCTCAAGTGATTTTGATATAGACCCTGAGCTGCCACCAAACTATTACAATCTCTAAGATAGTCATGACTGAGTGAGTTTTTTCCTAATGATTTCATACTTTTTTGTGTTTGTAGTTAGTGAATATAAGTTATGATTAATAAATGAATGTGTATGGGGTTGGGTTATGCCTGTGCATGATAATTATTCTTGATGGTGAATTTACTTTAAACTTCAATAATATAATGATTGTTGCATAATAGATTTACTAAGAATTGATTGTTTATGACTTAGAATGACTACTGAATAAATGACACTTAATTTTATTTGACTAGAAAAAGTTAACTTGGATTACGCATAATCATGTACTACATAACTAATTCCGGTAGTCACATTACACAGAGATAGCGAAAGGCTATACGTAGGTTAATTATTGATTATAATTGATTTCGTACGGTGCACACGTATGATATGACTTTACCCTGGCCTACGGGATGACTAGTCATGGGAGGTGCCAACTGCCTGGCTATAGGTTGAGTCGACAGGCCTTCGTTTAGGGGTGAGTAAGGGTTGCATGAACTTACTTACAATCATATGTAGAACTCATTTTGATAAAGCTGGTAATGGATGTATCATTATATTTTAAATATGAAACATGGAGTTTTGTTATGAAATAAGTTCTAATATGATACCCGAATCTGACTGTACTGATGAATCTCCAACCTTGACTTCAGAGGGCATTAAATCTGAGTTGCATGCAGTACCTGGTCACTTGCATGTATTTGTTTTGGCATACTATTTGTCATGCATTCATTTGGTTGAATATAACTATTGTGTAACTTGATTGTTGTATGGTTGAGGGGACTTATCTCACTAAGCTAGTTAACTTATACCCTTATAGTCTTCTTTCACAGGCCTATCTTTTTGTGAAGTCGGGCCATCACATGCCTGAGGTTAGTTTTCTATATAAGGTCAGTATGGGAGTTGGATGTGATCAGAGAGTAATTCTGATTGTTTGTAGATCCAAATATGTAATGGTTATACTGGTTTAACTTAAGATACGTTTTAGACCTTATATTTGTATATTTTTATACAAATAGACCATGTGTTATGTTTTTATAATTTTATTAGTTATCATGAAATGATATTGCTTAAGCTTGTGTACTCTTGATAGTTAGTAGTAGCTATATCCTTGTGTATCGTATAAAAGGGTCGTCGATTGTAAGAAAATTCAATCTGCAATCCTTTGTATGGTATACGACGACTGCTACGACTAGCCTCCTTGAGTCATGACATTGATATTTATGAATTTATAGTCGTTTTCAATTGTTTCTGGACGTATGTTCACACGATGATATTCATTTTGGACTTCAGACCTGTGTTTTACGATGTGGATTAAATTTATAGAAATTTTAACTATAAAAACTTAATTACTCTTATTACTTATATTTATATCCTTTGTTTATACTTAATGATTTAGTTAACCTTTAAATTCTTATACTTAGAGAATTTTACTTTGCTATTACTAATTCATGTACTTAATTAAGTGTAATCCAATTTAGGAAGTGTATTAGGGTTTACTAATTTATGTACCTAATTATTATGCACTCTTCTTATTTCTTATTTTATAAACCTATGCTTATATCATCGCTTACATCATCAATCACTTACATTATCGCTTATGTCATCATTTGCTTATATTATGACTTATGTCATTTTTTAGTTACATCATTGCTTACTTCATCATTTAATTACATATGCTTTACCTCATGCTTATGTAATATCTAAAAGTCTTATGTACACTTCACTTAAACTACTATATACATATACCCTTACTATACTTATATGTATACTGGTATAATTATACATATACTTATACTTATACAGTATTTATACTTATACATATACTCATATACCTATATAGTCATATACGTATTTTTGTACAAATTTCAAATGCCAAATTTTCCTCTTAAGAAAACCTTCCTAATTTTATTCTTTTGTGTTTTTAAGTGTTTATTTAGTATAGTATAGGTATGTATAGTTAGGATTTGTCTTAGTTTAGGTTATGTACATAGTAAATACTTATGTACAAGGATCTCCATACTTGTATTCTCCTAATATATCCTTATGTACATATACTTAAGGGCATAAACACATGTATTCCTTTTCTCTTCATCATGATTTCTATCTTCCTACACTTAAAGGTGGAAACTTTATGCCTTCTTCTACAAGATCACACATAACATATATCTACTTATCTAATCTACTTAATCACCTAACTAATGAGTAATATAAAGCAATATAGAATAACATAATCATATACCTTAATTTGTGTTTGAATTATAGAGGCAAAGTGGAAAGTTTTGAAAGTGAAAGGGGAAGGGGATGTCACGGCAATGGAGGTGGGGTTTGCTTTGCTTCTTTTTGTTTTGTTTTGATTTTGTAATGAAGAAGATGGTGGGGTCTAGAAGAAAAGAAGTGGACGGCAATTAAGAAGGAGAAGGGAAAAGAAAAGCTAAAAGAAAAGAAAAGGAAAGAAATCATGAGATGGATAGATATTTTCTTATGCATTAGTGTCTTTTGTTGACTTTAGTCAACATGTGTTGACTTAGTCAACCTTTTGACCTTGGTCAACATGTGTTGACTTGATCAAATTTCCTTAAGCATATACCATTTTGTACACATAATGTAGTAATTAAGGAAAATTAAGGGAAAATTTAAGGAAATGAAAGGAAATGAGGCATTTGATGAATTGATTAGTAAAAATAGATAATGAGGACTTACTGTAGGTATTTATAGCCTATATACATCATTTAGTAAGCTACTCAGTATAACTAATATGAAAAGTACTAATTAAGGTGTTAAGGTTCACTACATTTAACCTAAGCTTCAATTATACCCTTAACTCTATGTAATACTATCTTAATCATATATTTAGAGGATAATGTAATCTATGATTCATTATCTTAGTTTCTAAAAGATTATTTAAGGGTTCTAAATATATATGCATGATTGAAAGTCGTCTCTAAACTTTTACTAATGATTTGGTAAAGTATAAAGGTTATATTACCAATTAGGATTTTAGAGTATATTATGATGAATTAATGCTCGTATGTATTTAAGGTTATCATTTTATTTATTACTTTTGAATGAAATCTTTAGTGTTTACATATATTTAGCATAGAAAAGTTTCATACGCAATTGATTAGTTCTTTTAGGGTTTTCACTTTCATTAGCCTTATCAACTCCTAAATTATCTAACATATTCGAGTTTAATTCAAAAGCTAGATTGAAAATTTTAGGGGTTTACATTAGAGAAATTACATCTGCTCCAACCCAAATTAAGGAGTTTTATTGCGACTTAAATCAAACCAAACCTAAGCTTATGTAATAGAGAATACCCTTCTTCCATAACCACTTTTAAACCATGGTCCCCACCTTTGTCGTAACCTCCTTACCTTTCACTTAGTTCAACTAAGGATGGAGAAAAATCCATTTTACCTATCCTCATCGAATGGAGTCGGTATTTGGTTTAACACTTCTAATCATTTCCCTAACTATTGCTATGCATATCTAGTTACGTTATTTGTCAAATAATTATTAGTTTCATTTAGGGGTGGCTAGATAAGTTCATACAATACAAAACGATGCAATTATGCATATCAGCATGCTAAGGAGTTCAACTCCTGTCACAAATATAATATCAATCACACATATGGTATACATACAAACGACTAATTATAATTACAAATAAAAGTACTCTTAAGTCTCTACATACTTTGATACAGTATCTTAACAAATGGTAAGCCATGATCTCAACTTGCTTATCTAGACGCTTACTATAGAAAACCCATGTCTTCGACGCTGTGTTCATTGGGCGACCTTATATATATACAAAACCCATATCTACTTTTCGTAAGAGTTACCAAAACATTAAGGTTCTATCTAAATATATTCCACTAAACAGCTATATGCATATACATATGTAAATATATATATTTATATATCTAAAGTATATTATCACTTTTTTATATAATAAAATATAGTTTTATTATATAAGCTAAGTTATTAAATATCAATAATATACAAAGTTATACTATTGCATATAATATATTGTTTTAATCATATCGAAACATACTTTTAATTAGTCAATTTACATTTCAATTACGATAAAGTTATCACAGTACGTAAATTCTTATAATATTATAGAAATATAGGTTATTATACCTAGGATTGTTCGATTTTAATAAAAGTAGTGGTATTGGGTTCATACATACCTAACGATACATATTATGGATTCTATTTTAAAAGATGACTTTTAAATGACAGTTTTAAGTTTTTAATATACTTATACATGCTTATAATAAATATTATGATTTTATACTTATTTTATGTAACTAAGCAATATTTTATATAATTTGACAATGAAACCTAATAATATATTTATTATCTAACCTTAATATGTATATAACATACCCTGATAGTGAAACTATCATTAAATATATTAAAATTTCATTTCTATGAAATCTAACCAACATGTATATAAATAGTTTTTATTTCAATATTTATCACATTTTAGCCTATTATTACTAAAAATGTGCCCTGGTTTATAATTTAAGCTATTTTATTACATAAATCCGTAATAAATAGCTCGAGTCACTAAATAATTCGAGTCACTAAATAATACCCTAAAAATTTCTATAGACTCCTAAAAATATGGAGAACTTAGTTAGTACATGGTTCTATCCTATTGGGTTCATTGCCTACATGCTTATAATTACAATTTTCCCCTTAAATTGCATTTAATTAGCTAAATATTATCCCTTTTTTACAAAATTATTTTCACTATATCCTAACATCATTATAAATCACCAGAAGTCAATATATATCATTTTCATCAATTATTTATATAAAAACCTATTTGTTTCAATAATTTTTAGTTTTACAATATTAGGCTCCAAAAATATAATAAATATTATAGATGTACATAATGAAAAATAGGCTACATATAATTAAGCTACATCTAATAAGGATCTTACCATAGATTATTAGGCATGAAACAACATCATTTAGTCAACTTATTCCTAATTGATAAATTTAGATTATTATGGCAGTTTGTGAAGCAAGTATATTAAATACTTAATATTTTATAAAAATAAAATCATTACATGATAACATCATAGAAATAACTCAGGAATACATTTTTATTATAATTTTTTGGGTTGATTTAGTATTTTCTAAAAATATTACAAAAATAGGGAAAATTTGGGAGCTTATCATTAGTAAGAGCTTTAGGGGTCGCTGGTGGTCAGCCAGTCGTCGAAAAAGCTAGACGTAGTATGGACTCCTTATGGTAGAAAGGGTTTAATGAGATAATGTCAAGGGGTCGGGGAATTGAAGTAGGGCAATTGATTCCTTATTTTTTCTAATTTTTTTCCTATTTTCTAGTTGATTTTTTTTCTGATTTTTCTTCGAATATCCTAAGCATCCAAAATGTGTAAATGGATGTCCTTATGTCCTATTTATGCAAATCTATGTTAGTTGATTTTTCTTAAGAGTTAAGTACATTTTTTCTTGATTAATTATCAAATAAAAAGTAAGTAGGAGGTGGCAAATTCTAGTGTTTGTTGCTTTTGATTCATCAATTGGGTTGCTATAATGGTGCACGATGATTCTAAATTTGATCCAAGCTTTTCTCCAAGTTTCGGATAGGTTTTACTTAATTTTTTTGATTAATTATTAGTATTTTGTATCTTTTGTATTAATATTTAGTACATTTACTTATATATGTGTATATATCACATATATGGGTTTACGTAATGAGTAAGATTTATCTACAATCATGGTTCTAGTATGTTTCTTATTTTTAAGATATATTTTCTTATTTATTTTTATGAATTCATCACATATTATATATAATTATGTAATTTCGAGTTAATTTATGGGTATAATTATTATATATACATGCATACTTATAAAAATATTTGTATACTCATATAGTATATTGTAATATATTATTTCATTTTATAGCTTAATTAAATTATATCTAAGTCCTAGTTGCATTCGAAGCTCAATTTTAGAAATTTCGATCAATTTTACTCTATATTGAATAATCACACTTCTAAGGGTGAAATTGGGATTTTGGGTGGTTATTTTTGAAATTTAACTTCATTGGGTTACTTCGATTAACTTTTTTAATCTAGTCATAAAATTCGGGCTCAATTGAATATCTTTTCCTTAAAGGCCCTAAATTTGGGTTCAATTGCTCTAAATGCTATTTTAAGGGTTCACATGAGATAATACAATCAAAATCTCTTCACAGTATTTTCATAAAATAAGAACAATAAAATGGAAATTTTGTTTTAACTCAGTTTTTGATTAAGTTTCTAACATAGTTTTTTATAGCTTGCACTTATAAACCTTAAATAGCAAAGTGTTTTGTTCTAAAAAGTGTCTTGTTTCTTTTTGCAGTTCAAAATTTATTCTTTCTATCCTTAGAGTAATAGCTAAAAATGGTGAGTTCTTTGAGTTTTTGGAAAAAATGAATTTGTTTCAAGTTAATCTCATTGTTTGGTTGAAAAATAATACCAAAAAATAGGTATATGATCATTTCAAAAATTTTGAACACTTGTTGTTTTCTCTTGATAATTTTCTTGCAATGCTTAATCTATATGACTGTTTTAGCTGGTGAAGGCTTGGTGTAGAAAATTTTAGGAGTCTACTAAAATTCAAAAGTTTGAAGGCCAAGTGCCTTGTAATTTGGATAAACATAAATAGATTTTGTCATATCTTGCTATACCAACATGGTCTTAAAAAATTTCAAATATAATGCACCATCTAATCAATGCCATACGTATCTTACTTGAATTTAAATGAGTAATGAACTATATCTTTCTTCAAATCTTGTTTTAATTTTTGAAATAAAAGAAATCTCCTCAAAATTTAATCAAATATATCTGCAATATACAAAGCCAATCCTAATAACATATCTTGATTTTTTTATTTAACCTCCTCATCAACGAAGCTACAAATGTATTTTGAAAAATTGATGCTTATCCTCAAATAAAATATGCATTTGAATCTTTTTGAACTTCGAAAATAAACTTATCTAATCTTATGACCAACATTGCTTCCTAATATGCTTCACTTTTTTCTGATCCTTATTTACAAAAGATTGGTGGAGTAACTCCATTTGTCTTAACTATGCTACTATTCTTAAGATTGATCTAACTTACCTAAGTTTTGCAATAATATCATATTAAGATCCAAAGTGGATTTGTGCAAAATTATTCAAAACAACTCCTTAATTTTGACTCTTGAACAACCTTAAGATAAATAATCCAACTTCAAATCCCCATAGACTTAGACTAACTTAGTAGAATATAATTGAGCATCTTTCTATAATATACTCAATAAAAGTAGAGCTCAATCTTCATTAACAATTTGTCCAACTTACATAATTTAAAGATTATCTTACGATAACTTTCTAATCTAGATTCTAAATACTGTCAATATGATCTTATTCTTTTGTTGATATACTTTCTATCTTACATTCTGATAGAGCAGTTTTCAAACCTCATATTCTTTCTCAAACTGATTTTCCTCTAAATTGTCCTACATACTCATTAAACTTATTAAATACATTTTAACCTTTTTGTTATCATCAAAATTTATTAAGAGAGAATTAAACAAATTGAAAAAGGCATTATATGGACTAAAATATTCGCCTCATGCTTGGTATGAAAGACTTAATAAAATTCTAATAAAAAATGGATTCAAAAGAGGGCAAGTTGATAGTATGCCATTCATAAAATATTTTGCTAATGATTTATTAGTGGTTTAAATTTATATAGATGAAATTACCTTTGATTTCACTAAGGAGCATTATTGCAAGGATTTTTTTAAGATGATCCAGGCTAAGTATGAAATGCCCTTAATAGGAGAATTAAATTTCTTTCTTGGACTAAGATAAGTCAAACTAAAGATGGAATTTTTATCCATTAAGAAAAGTATGCAAATCAAATTCTTAAGAAATTTGGGTACAAGAATACAAAGGGAGTGCAACTCTTATGTGAGCTTCAACAAGATTAAAACTAGATGAAATAGGGAAGAAGGTAAGTGAAAAACTTTATAGGAGTTTAGTTAGATCTTTATTGTATCTAAGAACTCCTTGTCCTAATATCATATTCAATGTATACATATGTGTTAGATTTCATGTTAAAGCAGTTGAAACACCCTTGGCTATAGTAAAATATATCTTTAAATATCTATCTTGCACATCACAATTAGGAATATGGTATCTGAAAAATCATAAATTTGAGTTAATTGGATATTCAGATGTAAATTATACTGGTTGTAAGATAGATAGAAAAAGTATGCTTAGAATATGTTAATTCTTAAGGGACAAGTTAGTTTTTTGGTCCTTTAAGAAACAAAACTTTGTGGCCCTATCTACAGTAGAAGTTAAGTATGTATCAATTGAAAATTTTTGTGCTCAAATATTATGAATAAAACAATAATCGTCAAATTACTATATAAATTTAAATAATGTCCCTATAAAATTTGATAATATAAGTGCAAATCAATTTAACTAAAAATCCTATGCATCACTCATACTCTAAACATATTGAAGATAGGTACTCTTTCATCAAAGATCATGATAATAATGGGGACATAAATATTGAATTTGTTTCAATAGATAATTAACTAGTTGATAATAATGGGGACACAAAATTGGGTTATGCTATCCAATGTAATTTTTGTTAATTTTGTATCTTTTTTCTAATAATAAAAATTTGCACGTGCAAGGCATTCTTTTCTTTCCAATTTCCAAAACCTCCCTTATGTTTTTTTAAAAAGGTTAGTTTTGCCAATTACTTCTTTTATTTCCTACATTTGCCAACTTTCTAATCTAATTGCCTTTAAAGAAAATTGGATAATATTGAACCCTATATATTCGATTTTGACTATTTCACTGCGAACGGATTCTATTAGGATGAATTTTTGTGTATAATTAGATGTAAGAACATATGCATTGTTGATACCATGGTATATGGGGAAGTAATCTTTGAATTTATGTGAACTTAGATCTAAGCAAGAGAGATAGGTTCTGTCTGACTATGTTAGGTAGGGATATTGAAATTACAAAGAATGATATCATGAAGAGCTTTAATTTACCTACTATGAATAGTGATGAAAGACTTATGGCTATGGGAAAAAGTTAGGTTTTTAAGATTATTACAAAATAGAAAATGGAAAAGGGAAGCTAGAGAAGTGTTTGTTTTTTATTGTATGTTGTTGATAAAATTGCTACATAAGTTAGTTTTAAGTTGTATTTTACCTAAGAAAGGAAGTATAACTTCAATTTCAAAAGAAGATGTATTAATAATAATTTCTATGTTAGATCGTACTAGTTTGATCATTAGGCATGCATTCTTGACTCATGCAAAGAAACCATAGGGGAATCTTTTGATGAGGTTTGTTTAAATTCAAGAAATTCAAAATTCCTCTTGCAGCATCGAGGTAGTTACCTATTGAAGTGAATGGTAAATACAACATTAATCCCATGGGGATTAATGTTAAAAAAAATAGATCATTCGGCATTTTATGTGCATGACAAGCATAAAAGGAACAAATTACCTAAGTCTCTATGTGAGGGGCAAGGATTAGAAGAAGAATTAGAGAATGCCTTAGAGGATCCCATGGAGGAAGACTCAGGTAGCAATGAAGATATTTTGAGGAAGGCTAAAGTGAAGAAAGAAACTAAGCCCAAGAAAACGAAGAGTAAAATGTATGATCTAAGAACTGGAGGGAAGTTTCAGATTGATGAAGGAAAGGAGAGAAAGAGGGTTTTTGATTTAGAAGATCATTTAGATGACTATGAGGATTGGCTGACTAATGAGAAAAATTTTGAGATAGGCTCTAACAAAAGGACATCTAAGAAAGAGGTTAAGGAAATTATAGATAAGAAATTCATAGAATTTTCGAATCTGATGAAATCTTAGTTTAGAAAGGCATCTGAGCAATTGGTTGTTGAGGCTCCATCTATACAACACTCCTCTCCATTAACCCCATTACCTAAATAACCAGAGTTATCTCACCAAGACCGACAAGTTGCCTAACTAGACCTCAATCTATTACCTTCTTTACTATCCAACATTATTCAAGTTGAAAAAAAAAAAACCTAAACAAACCCTTATCAAAGCTCCTATCTAAGATACGAATAAGATCTTTGCTCAAGATCCTACTCTACTATCTTAATAGATGTGTAATCCAATTCTTAATCTAATCTCGAATCTACCTCCCATTGTTGTTGATCATCCACCTTTTGTAACTAAACCAGCTCTTAAGGAAGACCTTACTTCTCTTTATAATCCTGCAAGTTAAGTCCTCTATCTTCCCTAGAAGGTAGAGCAACCATATCCCTTAGGAACATTCAAGAAATCTTATCCCAAGAAAAAGAAAACCTAAGTTTCTATTATGCTAGCACTCACAAACTTTTATTTTGTCAATTTGCTGTCATGTTTCAACTTTTTCTTATTTTGGATTCTATTCTAATTTCTATTAAACTAATGGAAGGTTTAAGTTCTATTTAATTTTATGATCAATTCTATGGTTCATGCATTAAGGGGGAGTATTTGGTTAAAGGGGAGCATTCTTATCTTTTAGACGATAACAAAAGGGGAGAGAAGTTAGGGTATTGATATTGTGAATTTATCTTATGAATTTGTTTATTCTTCTATCTTATGAAATTATATGTATGTACTTTACTAAAGGTTTTGTTATCATCATAAAGGGGGGAAATGTTAAGTTCCCTTTATGTGTTTTGATGATAACAAAAAAGGGATACATATGTACGGATGTTTGTTTGTACATATTTATATATATTTCTGTATTTGAGTGTACAAAAACAAGAGATGAAAAAAAAAATTATGTTCTAAGACCTATTAGAAGGTCAATTAGATGATAAATTAGAAGGCTTAGAAACAAGATCCGGTACATAAATGCTTCATGTTCAAAAACAAATTACATGGATCAAATCAAGAATGGTTTTAATAATTTGAAAGAAGACCTAGGTTCATCTATTAAATATATTTGGAAAATATATTCAATACTTTCCACAAAGAAGGATAAAATCCATGAGGACAAATTTAATCAAAATTAAGTAAGGTAAAACTTAGCTATGTTACACAAAGCATTTCTCTGGATTTTATAAAGGTTGCGATCTTTAGAAGAATATTTGATTGAGAAATAACGAAGGATAGTAATTGAATTGATTTTGAATACTTTTCTCAAAGGACATTTTTTTAAAAGAAGATAAAAATATGGGAAGATTTCTTTCCTTATAGCACGGTCTAGTTTGCAGCAATTCATATTATGGAAAGGATCTCTTAAGTTTATATGGAAGGCTAGATTAATTGATTCAAGGGAGCCAGCAAGCTAATTCTTTCTTGTCTTAGAAAGATCATTACAAATTTTTGAAGCTAAGATAATGAGGTCAAAATAAATTACTAGTTGACCTTCCATACTTTAACCATCTAGCCATTGTAAGCACCACATATAAAGACTCCAAGATTCAAAGAGAATGGAACAATAAGAAAATAATACAAGTGCTACAGTGATTGTTTCGAAATCATCCCAAAAATAACATGAATCGAAGATCAATTAGAAGTTAATTTTATTTAAAAGATTTTTTCTTATTTAATTCTTTTTTTTTTTTTAGGATCTCTTTTATCATTTCCTCATCATTTCTTTGAAAGTTTATTGTGTGTGTATTTGAGAGAGACTTATAAATTCTGTAGATTTGAGTGTTAGCTTAAGGTAAGGTTAAGTGCATCAGAGCAAAGGACTTTGTTGCTATAATCTCTCAAGCTTTGCTTTGTTGAAAAGTAGATAGCGGAATGACTTTAACGAAAAGAATTTGTTCCCCGACAATAAAGTTGGAAGAGTACAGTAGGTATGAAGCTGAAGCACTATAATTCAATTTGCTTAATCTTTTATCATTACTCTTTTATTTTCGTGCACTTTAATTTAAGTAATCATGGGGTTTTATTTTTCTAAATCTCTATTCTTAAAATTTTAAAAATTAACCAATTCACCTACCCTACACACACATGCCCCCGGCCGTCTCCCCTCTCTTGGTTACTTAACTAGGACTTATACCAACAAATATTGCAACTTTCATGGAAATTAAGGTCATAATGCATACGAGTGCATACATATGAAAAATGCACTTAAGGATGCTATATAAAAGGGGTTATTTGAGGAAGTTTGTGGTAGATAGAGAGAAGCACATTGAACAACCTACTAAAAGGAGTAAGATTGAACAGCAAACTCAGAATGTTGAGGCCAGACCCAATAATCAAGATATGGTAGTTTAAGATGATAAAAGGGGAGACAATTGAGCTCCCCAAGGTAATATTAATGTGATTTTGGTGGTCTAATAGGAGGGAATGCTTTGTCTACAGCTCATTTAATGTACACAAAGATCGTGTATTAAATTTAAAGGGGGAAGAGACATAGAATTAATGATATGATTGGTTTTTTAGAGAAGGATATGCAAGGAGTTCAATTACCTCATGACGATGCATTGGTCATTACGACCAGGGTAGCAGATTTTGAGGTTAAAAAAGTGATGGTCAATAAGCTCAATAAACATCATTTTTAAGCACGCGTTAGATCATATGTGACCTAAGCTTAAGAATTGTAGGATGTAGCCCTATAAGTATAATCAATGTAGATTCAACAATTAGCCAGTGAAAGTACGAGGAGCGATTACCATAACCTTATAGATCAAGGATGATAAGAATGTTACAGAGAAGGAGATTGACTTCATGATGGTGGATTGTCCTTACCTTACAATGGCATAATGGGTCAACCTTCCATCAATACTTTTAAGATGGTGTTGTCGATAGCCTATCAAAAAGTGAAGTTTCCAACTCCTATTAGAATAGGGATATGTTGTGGGGACTAGCAATTAGCCTTTGCTTTATACAACATTAAGCAAGGAGTGAGTAATCACTTATAGGTAAGAGGAGAACCCAAAGGAAATGTTGACAATTCAATTGAGTGACAATCTCAAACATGTTACAAAAATCAAGGCTAATATGCCAGCTGACCTACTCAAATGAACCATATAGTTTGTCCCTAGAGTCTAACTTCTATGTATCTCGACGTTAGCACTCAACTCTCGGTTCTTAACCCATGCCCGATCATCTAGCAACCTGCAAGAGAAAACTATTGGGGAGTAAGCTACAAGAGCTTAGTAAGTTAACCTCCGTACTATATCAACAAATAAGTTATCAAACAGTTTATTATCAAACATATGAATGCATGACCAAGCAGTATGCCAAACAATATATATGCAGTTGATCGGTACTGCATATAACATCAAATTTAACGCCCTCCAAAGTAAGGGTTGGAGATGCATCGGCACCAATCACAGCCAGGCTCTAGCACTTGGGTTTTTACCCTTATATCATTATGTAGGAATTCCCTGTTTCATAGAACATGTTTCTACTTCCACAGTCAATAGTATATAAATATCCAAGTCTAGCAGTGAACAGGCTCACGCAGTCCACGCTTACACACAACGGTGGTAGTCTTTAGATGCGACCCCTAACCACCCATGGTTAGCATCTCCGGTTCCAATAGAACCCGCGAGCCAAGGGTAGGGTATTCTTGTACCAATGCTCCTACACTGTACTAATTAAATCATGTGGGAATCCATCCCTCCAAGGCCCTTCATTATCAACTGCGTGAGGTGACAACCGGAACATTATATGCAATATTCGTGCTTTATGCATGAATCGTTTAATTTTAGTTGGGTTGAATATGATTAAGTCAATTTATGAGGTAGTCAAACATTATCAACAAATCATTCAAATAATGCAACAATCAATTATCTCACATTTAATGGTATTTTGCACAGTAATCAATCAATATCAGTTGCATACATAACCCAAAACTCCATGCATCAAGTTATTAATATTTAATTCACGTGCACTAACTACAAGCACAAAACAAGTATAGAGTTATCAGGAGTACTCACTTGGTCATAAATGATGTCAAGGATTGTAATATTCCAAGTGTAAGTCGGTCTTGATCTTAAGATCACCTAACATTAAGGAAATATGAAAAGTAATAAGTTGGGAAGTACATAACTAAACTAGCATGCTAAATCATATTGTTTTCTTAAATCAGTTATTGATTTATGTGAAATCGTCAATTTGAGCTTTTTATCGAATTGGGTATAACTTTTTCATTTTAGCTCGGATCGCTATAAACTTGCAGTCCATTTTGATCGTTTTCGAGCGTATTTTCTTGTAGTGAGGTCCGTTTTAGACGTTGTGACTCGCAATTTAAATTGTGACATAAAAATATCAGAAAAATTATTGTTTAAGTTTAAAAATTATAAAATATTATTTTTTGTTTTTTCTTAACATATTTATAATTTAACAATTATTTAAGCATATTTTCCTATTTTTGAGATTTTTACTTTATTATGATTATTATTATTATTATGACCTTTATTATTTTTATTATTTCTCATTTTCTTATTAATTATGTATTTTACGATTTATACATACATATATATATATATATCTATATATATTTTCATTATACCACATATATCTAATATATGTTATATGCCATATGTATGTATATACTTAGTTTATGAACATAAACATACTCTTATGTACATATATATATTCATGTATTTGTATTTATACATAATAATATACTTATATAATTTTCGAATACCTAAATATATATATTTATAAATAATCTACCAAGACCTATTCTTATATTATATATATTTGATATATATATTTACATAATATTTGTTATAAAATACGTATACTATATATTATACATATATTATGCCATATACCCCAAAGCATATACTTATATTATATATATATATGTCTTATATGCCTACTTATAAAAATACCTGATTACATATATACTATACGACTATACATATATATACACAAAAATAATTATACATGTATACACACATATATATATAGTTACGGTACATACATATATATTTATACTATAGTTATGTAATGAAAATACTTAATACTAATTATATGTATTCTAAAAAAATACATAATACATACTCTTCCATATACCTATGTACATACATGTATACATACCTAGCCTTATACATGCATATATTATTCGATTTATGTGTTTATATACATATACATGTATTAGTAATGTTATATATAAAAAAAATACTATACAAATACAATATTTATACATGTATATACTATATAACACACATCTATACTACTAAAATAAATTATTTGCCGATTGATTTTTTATTTTTCTTCTTCTTTTTTTCTTCCATCTTTCTCTCTTTTTTTTTTCTCTCACAGTTTTGCTTTCCAAGTTTTTGTTGTGTACAGATTTTATTTTTCCAGCTTTTTATTTCTTCTCTTGTCATGTGATTAGTAGCTTAAATTTTAAGCTAAGAGTTTATCTAATCTTTACACATGGCAAATTTTATTCTTCACGTAGGCTATTGTTTGGGATTTTTTTTTCTAATTGTTGTTTCAGTTTCGAGGATGTACAATTGGGAAAAAGGAAGAAAGTAAAGAAAAGAGATAAATTGAAAATGAAAGAGAAGGAAAATAAAACATAATAATAAATATATGTAATTTTTCGAAACATATAAATTATATCAAATCTCATCATAAATTAATTTTTAAATTTTTGTCAAATTTTATAAATTTAATTGGTACTTGGTACAACTATAATTTTTATAAGTTATTATAGCGATTTCGTTATAATTTCACGCGAATAGGCTATTTAGTCGAAAATTGCAATCGATTATAATTTTATCACTATTGAGCAATATTTAACTATTTTATAGGTTTATATTTATAATTTTAGGATTTTGATTAAATTCGGGTTCAATTTTGGTTAATGATATGTAAGTTAATTTTAGGGTTTTAGTATGCGATTTAGGGTTTTGATCAATTTTTAAGGTTTTTACCAGTTATAACATATTTATATTTATGATTTATTAAATTTTTATCTTGCTCAACTTTAATGACTCTTTAAGTCATCTATAGTATTAGGGTTCAATTTTATTCTTAACTAGCTAAATTGTTTACAATCATGCTCTTATATCAACTCTAAACTATCACGTAATAGAAGTCGTAATAGTCTCGTAATGTAAACTTACCTAAGATAGAAGTTGATCTCATAGCTGTTATCATAGTTATAGACTACACGAGGCATATACGACTTAATCAGCTTAAAGCGTTCAGTTTAACACCTATTAATAATAGAATCTATGGTACAGCTTTTCAAAATATATGTTCAAACCATCCTGTTGTACATTTTCCCATAGAATAGTAGTATTTACATAACAAAAGTCTTATTTTATATGAAAAATTAACAAAAAAGACATAGGTTTAAAGTCTATATGCAACAAGATAGGAAGCTAGTGGGCGTCCCAAGGATTCCTAGTTAGTCTCCTTAAAACTAAAGAAAGCCAAAAGTCTAGATCAAGTATGTCTTTCTACTTCTCACTTTCCTAGCTAAACATACAATAACCTATGTGTAGTTATATCTCTACATCCTTAACTCTTATTGGGTAACTACAAAAGAGTTTATAGGGATGTGAACACAACTAGCTTAGTAAGTGGGATAGAGATAAAAGAGTACACCAAACATAGGTATAGTTCTTAAACATTTTATTTACATTAAATGCAATGCAATCAAGTAAGTGCAACATCGCATAATGTTAACTAGTCCATTGTGAGGTTAAAAAAATTTCATTTACTTTAACCTATATTGAGGAGTTTCAATGTAAGTCAAATCAGACCAAACCTAAGCTTGTGCAATAGAGAGCACCCTTCTTTAGAGATTACCTTTAAACTACGGTACCGACCTTTACCGTAACCTCCTCTCTTGTCACTTGGTTTGACTAAGGGTGGGGAAAGAACCATTTTAGCTATCCTTATTAAAGAAGTCGGTATTTGGTCTAATACACTTAATTGTCCCTTAATGGGTTGTTATGTATGTCAAGTTAGGTTAAAGGTCACTCTTAAGTTAAGTCCAATTAAAGGTGAGTAATACTTTCACGAGATAAAGCAATTCATACATATTTAAGCAAAGCAGCACTCTAAGTCCATAATTCAAATAAACAATCACACACGAGGCATGTGCACATTAAGCTAAATTACAAGAACAACCAAATGCACTCTCACATCTCCAATACTCTAATACAGTACTCCAACATGTTATGACGCATGGATTCTAACTTACCTGTACTTCACTAGTTTAGTATTCTTGACCTTTGCCTCGTTGATCTTCAATTATCCCTATAAACATACAATAAACTAGTTTTAATTCATATTTAAGCTATAAATCATTGATAATTGGTTCATTTTATATGTCTTTAATTGTTTCGTCATAATTTTGTAAGTTATTTCTACTTACGAACCATGATTTCTTAACCCAAATTAGCAATCTTTATAAGTTATTCTAGCATGTGAAATCCTTTGAGTTAGGTTCCAAGTTGTTTTATAGCATGTTTCTTAAGCCGAAAACCCTCTAAGTTATTCTTTGAGATATCTAAGGGTCAATTAGTACACTAATTTTTATCTTCTAAGATAGCCTCTAAGTTATTCTAAGTTGAGTTTCTTATTAGGCTACCCTTTGAGTTACCCTCTGATCTTAACTAACAATAAAGTTTTTAAGAAAATCACCCTTCTGACTAGGCTTACCTATCATCCGTTTTTACATTTCACACCTAAATTTTTGCTTTTGACTTAACCTTTGAGGATCACCTTAGTATACTACTTACTCTCAGAATCTTTAAATTATCCTTTATCTTTAACCAACTTCCTATAATTGGTTAATTTATTCAATTTCTACCAAGTTTCAATTATACGATCAACATCAAACAACACTCTACCATCAAGTCTTAGCTTCCCCACTTTCTAATTTCACATATAACATGCTCTAACTCATCATTTCACTAGATTCAATAAATCATCAAGCTTCTAATTCACCCTCATAAGGCAAAATCATAGGTTTCTGTAGCTTCTAACCTTAAAACTCAATTCCACAACTTTAACATATTGGAATTACTTCACCAACTACTCAAACTCAGATTTCAAGTATGATTCTTTAGGAAAATTATATGAAATTTTACTAAAATAATCGTTTTATTCACTATTTGAAGCTCAAAAATTAAATAATAATTTAGAGAATGGTTTTGCAAGAAATCTCTTCATGGAAATTCAATGAAGTATAAGGTAGTTTGTAGAAAAATTTTGATGTCTAAACTACGTCATTAGACTTATTTATTTCAATATCGAAAATTGTTTAATTTTGTTGATTTCTTAAGGATGTATACTATAGCTACTAAATTTGTACAAAATAACATTTTTTTTTTCTAAATTATATAGATGAAAATATGTAGGAATAAATTTTTCAAAAATATTTTAGGTATATTTAATATTTTTTCAAATTTATGAAAAATCTATTGAAATTTTAACCCTCATTAAAAATTGGTGCTCTTACCACCATCGACAGCCTCCCTTTTGTCAATGCCACTAGTCACTAGCCACTCCTTGTAGGAGTGTGCTTAGTTAGCTCTTAGCTCCTCTCTACTAGTGATCCTACAAACTCTAATATCGCACACATATTTTTTTAATTTTTCAAATTTCAACTCTTTAATCCTCAATTCCCTACTCTATTTTTCCTAAATTCTACTCTGCATCTGTGAATTTTTTAGTGGATTTTTTTTTTTTTTAGAGCTTAAGGATGGTGAAATAAGTTTTTCTTTCTCTCTCTTAAAATATTTAAGCTTACAATGTAATCTTAACTTATTTAGCTAGCACCTATCTATATACCCCCATATGCCTCAACTAGGATTAATGCAACTACCCTCACTTCATTTATGATTTTTATTAATTTTTTTATTGATTTTGTTACACATTTTAGCTTAAAATTTAAATAATTAGGTATTTTGGTTAATTACGAATATATGTATATACATAGTAGTTACACATGGCATATATATATATATATATATATATATTCTACATGTTATTTTATGTCACATAATAATTTTATTATATATATAATTTATCTCTAAAAAGTTACGAACTAATGGTACCTATTCTATGTAATTAAGATAAATGATACGTAATATAGTAAAATTATAGTGTTTCAGCTATATTATTATTATTTTATTATATTTGTATAATCTAAGTCAATGGAGCCTCTTTAACTAATATCTCAAGTCCACTCGTAAATTTTTAAGTCAATTAGGTTAGTTTCATAGACGCCTTAAATTTACCTGCTCGATTCCTATTTGTAAAATATGTTATCTATAGTCTCTTAAGGTTTTAATGAATTTGTTAATCTTATTAACATGAGGAATTTAAGTGCAAATCTAGTAGGAATTGCTTCCTTATTAATTTTAATCCTAATTACATCTTACCTAAATCACTTCTAGGACAAGCCTCTTTGGAACAACATTAAGAATAGTAGATTCACACACAAACAAGAAATAATTTTCAATTCCAAAAGAAAACTATAATTTATCTCTAAGCTTATAGCAAATCCCATCAATTATGGTAAATCTATTTATGTATTGGCCTCTCAACTTCAATACATAAATCAAATAATTAAGTTAAGACTTTAAAAATAACAACTTAATCCAAACAAAACATGCAATTGAATTAATAAGAACAAGAGAATTACATTAAAATAGAACAACTATTGTACTCTCCATTGTTACCTTAATGGTTTACAGGTCTAGATATCAATGCTTCTAAGCTACAATCAAGGGAAAGATGACAACTTTCATGATAAAATAAACTAAATCCTATATTTCTATTTCTTATTATGTCTTTCCTTCACCTTCCCTCTCTCTGATACAAATGTCTATCTTTTATTTATAGTATCTAGATAAAATAATCGCCAAATGGCAAGTGAATCATAGTAAATTGAAGGTCTACAAGCATGAACAAAGGTGTTGTAGCTGGGTAAGAACAACTCCTTTCAATAATTCTTCAAGAATTGTCTTAAAATTAATTGTGAGAGGATCAAGGTTGGGGAACACGTAGTAATGTTCTTGTAAAAAATCCTTGAACTTCAAATTGAAATTAAAGACGTGGGCTTCATAATGAAGGAACATAGTCGTAAAGATTAACTATAGTTATCTTCCTTGCTTATTTCTTAACAAATTCTCTTCAACACTTGCTATCTTCAGATTATCCTTTAAAATAGATGAAATTCTTTTCAAAAATTGCCTAAATTCTCATCTTTTCTTCTCATTACTTCATTTAAATCATGAAGTAAAAAATAACTCAAATCAATAGCAAATTCAACAAAATTATATCAAATTGACTAAAAATGTATAGGAAAATAAAACAACAGAAGATTGGAATTTTACACTCATCAATTTTCCCCTCACTTAAACATTTGCTTGTTCTTAAGAAAATTAATCAATCCTTAACAAATACTGATGAGAAAATCAGGATAAAAATTTCTAGGGGAACTACTATTATTCAGGAATCATTATAAAAAAAATTGAATTAACCCCATAGATAGACATTGCATCCCTTAAAAGTTTTTAGTCACTTATCTATTCTTTTCCTTGTTCACTTTTTTAGTACATCCTAGACACAAATACATGAATTCAATGCTTAATTTCTATAAATTGATGTTTAATAATCCAATTTAATCAAGGATTCTCTTCTTGACTTAGTCCAATGTTTATTCAATCGGGCAAAACCCAAATATGACTCCTTTCCATTTAGCTAAAATGTACACAAATCTCTCATAACTCTATTGAGCACCATAATCAAGAGTAAATACATGTTGTATCTACTCATTCACTAACTTAAGGTTCTACTATAGGCTCTTTAATTTAGTTAGTCATCAAAGCTTACTAGCAACTAGAAGGCATCTTGCTCTTCTAATGGATCAAGGATTGCTAAGGTTAATCCTTACTAATTCATCTGTTTTTATAATTATTATTGATAAAGGAAAGTACCTTAATCTTTTGAGGGACTAAGGTGGTATCGTGATCTCACTTCCATTAATGTTACGCACAAATAAGAATTTATCACTTTTTAAAATAGTGTAATGCTATACTATCAATGGATTCGCTTACGGATAGAAATTAATAAATTTAAGTAAAAACCGGTCTATCAATAGTCTAAGGAGAGTACCTAAGGTTGTATTTTGTGGTGAAGGAAAGAAGAGAGTTTAAAAAGATGACTAAGTACTAGAATCTACTATTTCTACTCTAGTTTATGCAACCGATTAAGCAATTTTAAAGGAAAGAACATATAAGTTATCTAAATAGAGGTAAGAGCTAAAATGGAACGGAGCATATATTTTAATGATTTCTTAGTATTGGGATGTAGATTTCTCTATAAATTTGTAAGAGCAATGACTAAACAGTCGTCGAAGATCATTATGGCCATACTATTAGAGTATTTATGATTGTTTAAACATGAATTTTACTCACACTCACAAAATTTATCCAACTCTCATTTTGTAAATTCTATTGTGTAATAGGAGCATTATATTATCAATATCTCATCTACATTATTAGCTAGCTATTCAAGTCCCGTCTCTACACAAATAACTATGTTAGAATTGATTTCTCATTCCAACCAATCTTTTGCTCTAAGTGAATATAAGGATTTAAGTCCTAATCCTCAAGAATTACCTATTCAAATTAGGAATCTTAGGTTCTATTTGGAATTTTTGAATCCTATTACAGCATCTAGACCCTATGAGGATAATAAAGAGGATGGCTTAATGTATAGGAAACACTATCTAGTTTGACATTAACTCAACACTTATGTTATACCTAATTACACTAGAGAATTAAGTAAAATTCCAAATGTACACTATCACAAAACAAAAACATCAGTAGCCACAAGTACTTCATCATGTTCACACGTTATTCATAAGCATAATAACCTCTATTTATCACATTTATGGAGAATAAACAGTTAACATATAATTGAACATGAAATTAAACATGGAAAAAGTATGAGAAACATTGCAAAACAAAGCTCCTTAACCTCAACAATGGAGTTCCTCAAGATTTGCCCAACAATCTCTATGGATGCAATGAAAATCCACAAACCCAAACCTTGAAAAGAGCTAAAATCCACTAAAAGTCTAGACTATGATCATGAAAATACAAGAAAACTCCATGAAAATCATACAACTATGCTAAAAGTAACCTAAAATAGCCTAAAGAACAAAGAATGGCGATCTAGAACCCTAAACATGATGTTAAACTTGAGTATCGTAGACATTTCCTTAAGTCAACAAAACTACATAAAATGAAAACTGACTAAAATTTTGAACTCAAAATTTAAAATGAACTTGAAAGGCTTTGTGATATGATTTCGAAACCATAATCATGCAAGAAAAGCCCAATCCCTACATACATGTACTTTTAAAAAATGTAAACATAAACTCAATAGAAATCGTAAATATCAAATCACAAAAAAAAAAATTAAACTCTATAAAATTACCCTAATGCTTGAAAAGCTATAAATCAATAAAATTATCAATAATTTTGTGAAATCATATAAAACTAATAACAAACAAATTAAGGGTTATTTCAAGTAATAATAAACAACGAAACTAAGATAGTTAAAGGAATAGATTAATAAATTTACAAAATTAATCTTACTTATGTACATAAGTAGCCCCACAATATATATGTTGCATAATAAAGTGATGATCCTAAATAATTAAGCCAATTGAACCTTAAGCTCCTAAGTGTAAGTTAACTACTCTCGAATCGGTGAAAAACCCTAAAGCATATACTTAAACTCACTTGAACCCTAAAAATGAGGATAATCAAGGATTTATGATCCTAAATAAATAATTAAAAATATAATTTGAACAAATTTTATTCAACTCTACAAAATTCTAAAAATTTTTAAGAAGCAAATCATAACCTACAAATTAATTTGAGAACCAAACTCTGAAAGAATTACATGCAAGACAATTCCCTTATCTTCACTTATAAGCCATGTTTGTAAACTCTACCTTTTAACGGGCTTTTGAATCAACCAAGAGTACTTTCCAAACATTTCCAAGGATTAACTAAACTAAGAATTTAAGTTTATATTTAAAAACGAATTTAACTTTCAAATTCAAAAGCTTATTATCGATAAAACTCGAATATGAGAACCACGGACTCTAAGGTCACTCAAAACTTAAAACCCAAAACCCTAAAACAATTGAGGGCTTGTAACCCTAAGCGGCAAATTAAGAATTTAATTCAAATAATTTTGTTTAACTCTAGAAATTTTCATAATTTTATAAGAATTAAACCACAATTTACAAATCAATTTAAGAAAGAAACTCCAAAAGAATTTCATATAAAATAATCTCCTTATCTTCATGTATAAGACTTGTGCACATTAATACGTATACCAACCAATCATCCTAAATAACTTATCAATTGAGAGTTTGAATCATTTATCAATTGATAACTTATTAAAAACTGGTGATAAGACATTTTCCTTATCACACCACAACTTATACTACATATAGACAAGTCATCACATTATTTGATGTATTCAACTTTTAATTAAGAGACAAGACAACATCGTACCCTATTTGCTCCCTACTTAGCCAATTGGAAAAGAAGGAAAATAGAGGCCATGCCTTGTCATTTGTCCATCACTCAAATGTCTTACACATCTACTATTCACCCCTTAATGCTTACATCATCTAGTATTGTCAAAAAGTTGACATTTGTGCATACTAAAAGACAACCAATTAAAGCTTCTTAAACACACTTCTCCTCCCATTCAAAAATCTACCACTCTCATTTTTACTTCCTTTTCTCTTACTTTAAACACAAACCAAAAGAAGAAATCTAACCCCACAAAAGCTCAACATTGCCGCCACTATTTTTGCTTCTATACTTACGGCACTAAGCTTTATTTTGTGCCCTCTATTTGTCAAATTCAAAAACCACTTTTACAAACTTTAAAATATCCTCAAAGTCCCACTTCAAAGATTAAGGCTCTAGTTTCCAAAGGAGCTTGCAAGAAGGAGGAAAAACAAGGAACATAAATGGATACTTAGTTGTACAAACACCATTTTTATGCTTTTAGGAAGGGTAAGTTGTTTTCTTGTTCAAGTGACATAATATGCCATATTAGGAGACCATGATTTCTTGATGTGCATAATCATAAGATGATAAAATAACTAGACTACCTTAAGAAGTAAGCTTATGAACCCCTTTACATGAAAGTTGAAATATGAGCATGCTAAGTTGGTGTTATGTGAAGATATATGTTTAATACTTAAAATGAAAGATTTTAAGTTGAGAAGATCGTGAAATATGTATATGAATGAGGAGACATCATGTTGGACGTAGAGTGTATGTGAGTCATTTAGATGTTATTTTCACTTTTATTAAGTCAAAGATGCTCAAACCTAACCTTAGGTAAAGGAAAGTCCATTACATGAAGCTTTTATGAAGAAACCAACTTTGTAAGATATGAACAATGATATGGAAGCTATGATAAGTATGAGATCTACTATTTTCTTGTAAAGTATAAGCTAAGCAATCATCTCATGGAAGAGAAGTTAAGTCAAGATTTGAATATAAGTAGCTTAGATTCATGATCTAATACTTAAACTTAAGGAAATGATAAAACAAGTTGAGAAACCAAGTGAGTAAACCTTAGATTCTTCACGACCAGATCTGGAACCACAATAAAAGTCACTTAAAAATATTATAAAACTATGTAAACAAAGTGAAAAGACCAACCAAAGCAAGTATGATAAGTGTAAAAAGCTTAAAACTCAAAACTAACCAAGTGAGTGCACCTTAGATTCTTCACAACCAGATTTGGAACCACAATAAAAGTCCCTTAAAAATATGATAAAACTAAGTAAACAAAGTGAAAAGACTAACCAAAGTAAGTAGATAAGTGTAAAAAGCTTAGAACTCAAAACTGAGCCTAGAACTCGGGTCTTCACTAAAATTCTGACCAGCACTTTAAAATATTAAAAAAGGTTGTTTTGAAACTCACAAGAAGTTCACCTAAGACTCCATAAGCCCAACAAAGTCACTAACTTTAGTTTAAACAAAAAACAAACCCATTTAACAATTTAAGCCTACATAAAAGCCCAAGGAGTTGTTGTTAGCACCAAGAGTATAAACCAAAGTTGGAAATCTAACCTTAAGGAGTATTTTAAGTTTATAATAAAGTTTTAAGCCCAAGCCCAAAGAATTTCCTAAGTTACCAAAAAGCCCGTTAACCAAGCAAAGCCCAAAAGCATTCTAAATCATAAGGATCGCTATTGTTCTAACCTATGGGTAGTTTTGCATGCCTCATCATGAAAATCTAACCTCATCACATTAAAGTACACTAGAAAATGATGAAGATTATCATAAAAATCAGATTTTAAATGAGAAAGTTATACACGATTAAACCTTAAGTAAAAACTAGGAAAAATAAAAAACCAAGTCAAAAGTATAACTAAAAGGGTTTTAGTTTAGTTTTCCAAATCCTATTTCAAATCCTTATTGTATTATATTTGTGATGTCCAGGGGACTCGGCTTTTAGAAGATGACCTATCCTAGATTTTTTTTATTAACACACATGGCTGAGTGAGTGAATTCCTAATAACTCATTACTTAATTTTGCTTATAGAATAGATGCACCTAAACCTTTATATATATATATATATATATATAATTGGATGCTTGTGGGATTTGGAAAATGCATGTGTATGAATTTATGATTGAATGCTATGGCTTCTTAATCATATAACAACATAAATTGTTTATGATAATTTATACGTATGATTATATGGAATGAAATTGTCTGATCACCATGAAAAATCAGATTAATCACTTATATGATTAAGAAATTAAATGAATCATGTATTCCCCATAAGCTGATGGGCTTACTAAGAGTTGGGAGACGCCAACCATCGGCAAGAGGCCGTATCTTGTCAGCTCTACTTAAGGCGTATGTTTGTGGATTACGGAGGCCACCACACCACTAAACTTGGGATTTTGAAAATATGATTTGTTATTCAAAAAGAAAGTATATTATATACAATTTACGTATCTATATATATGTATATATATATAAATATATATGGTTTTGTTTTGACTTAAGCATAATAGTGCAAATGAATTAAAACCGAAGGTCTAGAACTCGGATTTTGGTTTGGATCATTTAATTATCTCCAAACCCCGACTATAGGGGGAGTAATTCTGAGTCGTATGCAATTCCTAGGCCACTGCATACGTTGTTTGGCATACTAATTGTTAATGCATTCATATGATTGTGCATATAATAAATTTCTACCATGCAGTATTGATGAGGGTATTTATCTCACTAAGCATAAGCTTACACCTTAACAATTCTTTTCTTTGCAGGTTGATCAATAGTTAGGACAGAGATAAAAACCGAGTGTAGAGTGTTACCATTGAATAAGTATGATGAAAAGCTGGTGTTATTAATTCAAAATGCTCCGAAACACGACTAATATCTCAATTAAGTTTAGTATCTTTAGTAAGTTTAGAATTTTTTGGAATTGTCTATCTTCTTTCACTATTTTGGTAGGAGATACCAATTCTTTACGGTTCTGATGAACTGTAGAAAAATGGATATCCATAATTATTTATATTATATAATGAGTCAATAAACTAAAATTGAAGACCTAGCGATTAACTATTTAAAGTCTTACAATCTTTGATTTGCAAGGTGATTTTCTTATCATGAATACACACGTGATATGAAAATTCTAGGCAATATTACTAGACCTTCCCTAGGGTCATTATACTTAGTACCAAATTTCAAGTACAACTTGTATTTTCTGTCCTAAAAGTACATGACTAGGAACATAGGTACAATCCTAGGTTGTGATCTCCTATAGTCTAAAAAATTTAAGTTCAATTTATGATAGAAGGAATACAGTTGTTGAGCCTAGTTTTTCACCCTCTTGGTTCTTTTTATAAAATTAGGTCTTATTTAAACTGATCAATACTAAGTCCTACCCATTTAATATTGACCCTCGACTAGGGTTTATAGAAGATCATTTTCTCCAACTTGAAAAAATTTAGAGTCGTCACCTGATCGGAGCTGGGAAAAGGGGTTAAGTTATAACCAATTGGGTAGATTGGTTATAACTTAGCTATCGATCTATCGATTAAAAAAACCAATTTGTAAAATGGCTTTTTTGAAAACCAAAGATTTAGGTTCGGAGGCTAATTTATTAAACCCTAAATGGGTACCACTTTTTAACTTTTCGAATTTAACTTCGCTTTTCAAATTTACCCTTTTTAATTTCAAAAAATATCTAATTATGATACATACGACTAAATTGATTAATTTACATAAATATCTAAAAATGAAAAAAAAAACTTTCTATATTTTAAGTTGTCCTGTACTTGCGTACGGGTGCTTACGTACCCGCTATTCGAGATCAGACTTTTGTAGTTCTTTCAATGAAAATATAGAGGGTTGATTGATCTTAACTTCGCAAGAATTGTTGAGTTTACGTTTTTACCCATTTTGAGTTGATTTGAGAAAAAATTATAAAAGGTCCTAAGTTGGATTTTATTTTTGAAAATTCTAAATGATTCTAATTTAAAAATTGATTTATTTATTTTTAGAAAACTCAATTTTTCTAAGTGTGAAAACGGTTTTTGTTTACTAACCTATTTATTTATTTTTATTATTTATTTATACTTATTTTATCTATTTCTATAAATAAATAAACTACTTTTTTCTCTTTTTTTTTCTTTTTCTTTTTTCTTCTCTTTCTTTTTTTTTCTTTTTCTCGTTTATAATATTTACAAATAAACAAGGGAAAAATTAAATAAAAATTAAAAAAGAAAAACTAGGTTGGCTTGGATTGGCTCGAATGGCTTGGATCGGCTCACTTTGGCTTGGATTGGTTCGATTGGCTTACTTCGGCTTAGATTGGCTCACTTTGATTGGGATCGGCTTGATCGGCTCACTTCGGCTGGGATCGGCTCAATCAGCTCACTTCGACTTGAGTCAGCTAACTTTAGCTTGGATCGACTTGTGTTGGGTCACTTCGGCTTGGATCAGCTCGGTCAGCTCACTTCGGCTTGGATCAACTCGATTGGCTCACTTTAGCTTAGAGTTGGCTTAGTCGGCTCGAGAAATCTGATGGTTGTGGTTTTCGTAAAAACACCGTAGGGAATGCCATCCCAGAGAGAGAAAACTTCGATTTTTGCTTTTTTAAAGTATTTGGAAGTTTTTGTTGTGTTTTGAAAATGAAGAGTAGACCCTTATTTATAGGTGTCATGGTCGTGTTAAGGATGAAACAAATTAAATACAATATGATTTTCTTCCATTTTTGGATTGGACAAACCTGGATAATATGTGGTGCCAAATACATAGCTGCGTATATATGAATGTGCCAAAGTGTGTCAGAGTATGTCTACCATACTTAGAAGTGAGTTGGAAAATGACATAGCAATGACGTGGCCCATGATGTGGCAATGACATGGGATAAAGTAAGAAAAGAAAATAATAGATACATTTTGCACCTTCCGTAGATTGATCCTAGGATCTCTAAGTCATATGCAATATCAAGCCCAGATGCTTATCTAGCTAAGCTATTGGTTTTTCCTTATTTATATATGTAATTAATTGCACATATGGACCAAGTTAGCTTGAGCTAGATTTAAATCTAAGTGTAGACTCAACAGCCTTTTATTCAAAACTATTTAAATTAAAATTAGATTCTATTTAAACAACCTAAAAATTTATTATTTTCTAAATTCCCTATTTTATTTTATGACTTTTCAAATTTCTTATTTTTTTCCTTTTTCCTATTTTTCAAGAATTCCTATTTTTTCTAACTTTCATCATTTTTTTAGGCTTTATTTAATTTTCTATTTTTTTTAACTTTTTCTAATTTAGAACCCTATAACCTAATTTGAAAAAATAAAAGAGGGGGAGGGGGGGGTGTGGCAAAATTTAGGTGTCTATAGTTGCCCTTCTTTATAATAAAGTTTGAACAAAACTTTATCACAAAGATAAAACAAGCACTATTTTTGCCCTAAGAATGGATTTTATGCTAGGAAGCGCTAGAGCTAGCTTGCTATCCTATGTCCAATTCGTGGTGCTCTAAGAGATGGCCGAAAGATGAAAAGAAGAATTGAAGTTTGGTCATGCTCTTATGAACTAACAAAGTGAAGTGAAACGGGCTAAGCGCTCCTTGAGCTGACTAAGACCCTAAACTGAGTTGACAAAACTTGGTCGTACCCTGATGAGCTGACTAACCAAGGTGGGCAAAGCGCTCCTAAAGCTAGCTAAGACCCTAAAAAGAATGAGTGAACTTGGTCGTGCCTTAATGAGTTGACTAACCAAGGTGGGCAAAGTGCTTCTAGAGCTGGTTAAGACCCTAAAAAAGAATTAGCGAACTTGGTAGTGCCCTAATGAGCTGACTAACTAAGGTGGGCAAAGCGCTTCTAGAGCTGGCTAATACCATAAAAAGGATGGACAAACTTGGTCGTGCCCTAATGAGCTGACTAACCAAGGTGAGCAAAGTGCTCCTAGAATTGGCTAAGACCCTAGAAAAGAATGAGTGAACTTGGTTGTTCCTTGATGAGCTGACTAACTAAGGTGGGTAAAGCGCTCCTAGAGTTAGCTAAAACCTTAAAAAAGAATTAGCGAACATGGTAGTGCCTTAATGAGCTGACTACCCAAGGCAGGCAAAGCGCTCCTAAAGTTGGCTAAGGCCCTAAAAAGAATGAGCAAACTTGGTTGTACCCTGATGAGTTGACTAACCAAACTAGTAGGCAAAGTGCTCCTAGAGTAGGCTAAGATCCTAAAAAAGAATAAGAAAACTTGGTCATGTCCCGATGAACTGACTAACCAAGGCGGGCAAAGCACTCCTTGAGCTAGCTAAGACCCTAAAAAAGAATAAGCGAACTTAGTCGTGCTTCGATGAGCTGACTAACCAAGGCGGGCAAAGCGTTCCTGAAGCTAGCTAATACCCTAAGAAGGATGAACAAGCTTGTTCATGCCCTAATGAGGTAACTAACCAAGGTGGGCAAAGTGCTCCTAAAGCTGGCTAAGACCCTAAAGAGAAGGTGGAATCTTGGTCGTACCCTAGTGAGTTGACTAACTAAGGTACGCAAAGCGCTCCTAAAGCTGGCTAAGACCCTAAAAAGAATGAGCAAACTTGGTCGTGCCCTGATGAGCTGACTAACCAAGGTAGGCAAAGTATTCCTAGAGCTAGCTAAGACCTTAAGAAGGATGAGCGAACTTGGTCATGCTCTAATGAGGTGACTAACCAAGGCGGGCAAAGCGCTTGTAGAGTTGGCTAATACCCTAAGAAGGATGAACAAACTTGGTCATGCCTTAATGAGCTGACTAACTAAGGTGGGCAAAGCACTCCTAGAGCTGTCTAAGACCCTAAAAAATAATGAGTGAACTTGGTTGTGCCTTGATGAACTGACTAACTAAGGTAGTTAAAGTGCTCCTAGAGTTGGCTAAGACCCTAAAAAAGAATTAGCGAACTTGGTCATACCTTAATGAGCTGACTGACCAAGGCGGGCAAAGTACTCCTAGAGCTGGCTATGACCCTAAAAAGAAAGAGTCAACTAAGTCGTACCCTGACTAACTAAGGCAGGAAAAGCGCTCCTAGACTAGGCTAACACCCTAAAAAAGAATAAGCAAACTTAGTCGTACCCCGATGAGCTGACTAACCAAGGCGAGCAAAGCGCTCCTAGAGCTGGATAGGACCCTAAAAAGAATAAGAGAACTTAGTCGTGCCATGATGAGCTAACTAACTAAGGTAGGCAAAGCGCTCTTAGAGCTGGCTAATACCCTAAGAAGGATGAACAAACTTAGTCGTGCCCTAATGAGCTAACTAACTAAGGCAGGAAAAGCACTCCTAGAGTTAGCTGAGACCCTAAAAGAGAATAAGTGAACTTGGTCATGCCTCGATGAACTGACTAACTAACTAAGGCGGGCAAAGTGCTCCTGAAGCTAGCTAATACCCTAAGAAGGATGAACAAACTTGGTCTTGCCCTAATGAGGTGACTAACTAAGGCGGGCAAAGTGCTCCTAAAGCTAGCTAAGACCCTAAAAAGAATGAGGGCACTTGGTCGTACCCTGATGAGCTGACTAACTAAGGTAGGCAAAGCGCTCCTAGAGCTGGATAAGGCCCTAAAAAGAATAAGAGAACTTAGTCGTGCCATGATGAGCTAACTAACTAAGGTGGGCAAAGCGCTCTTAGAGCTAGCTAATACCCTAAGAAGGATGAACAAACTTGGTCGTGCCCTAATGAGCTAACTAACTAAGGTGGGAAAAGCGCTCCTAGAGCTAGCTAAGACCTTAAAAAAGAATGAGCGAACTTGATCGTACCCTGATAAGCTAACTAACTAAGGTGGGTAAAGTGCTCCTAGAGCTGGCTAAGACCTTAAAAAAGAATGAGCAAACTTAGTTGTACCCTGATGAGCTGACTAACCAAACCGGTAGGAAAAGCGCTCCTAGAGTAGGCTAAGATCCTAAAAAAGAATAAGCAAACTTGGTTGTGTCCCGATGAGCTGACTAACCAAGGCGGACAAAGCGCTCCTTAAGCTAGCTAAGACCCTAAAAAAGAATAAGCGAACTTAGTTGTGCTTCGATAAGCTGACTAACCAAGGCAGGCAAAGCGTTCCTGAGCTGGCTAATACCCTAAGAAGGTTGAACAAACTTGGTCTTGCCCTAATGAGGTGACTAACCAAGGCGGGCAAAGCGCTCCTAGAGCTAGTTAAGATCTTAAAGAGAATGAGGAAACTTGGTCATACCCTAATGAGTTGACTAACCAAAGCGGGCAAAGCGTTCCTAGAGCTGGTTAAGACCCTAAAAAAGAATAAGCGAACTTTGTCATGCTTTGATGAGCTGACTAACCAAGGCGGGCAAAGCATTCCTAGAGTTGGCTAATACCCTAAGAAGGATGAACAAACTTGGTCGTGCCCTAATGAGCTGACTAACCAAGGTGGGCAAAACATTCCTAGAGCTAGTTAAGACCCTAAAAAGAATGAGCAAACTTGGTCGTGCCCTAATGAGCTGACTAACCAAGGCGGGCAAAGAGCTCTTAAAGCTGGCTAAGACCCTAAAAAGGATGGGGAAACTTAGTCATGCCTTGATGAGCTGACTAACCAAGGCAGGCAAAGCGCTCTTAAACCTGGCTAAGACCCTAAAAAGTATGAGCAAACTTAGTCGTGCTTTACTGAGCTGACTAACCAAGGTAGGCGAAGCGCTTCTAGAGCTGGCTAATACCCTAAGAAGGATTAGCAAACTTGGTCATGCCCTAATGAGCTGACTAACCAAGGCGGGTAAAGCGGTCCTAGAGTTGGCTAAGACCCTAAAATGAATGAGGAAACTTGGTTGTGCCCTAATGAGCTGACTAACCAAGTTGGGCAAAGCACTCCTAGTGTGATATGAGCAAACTTGGTCGTGCCTTACTGAGCTGACTAACCAAGGTAGGCAAAGCACTCCTAGAGCTGGCTAATACCCTAAGAAGGATGAGAAAACTTGGTCATGCCCTAATGAGAAAACTTGGTCATGCCCTAATGAGCTGACTAACCAAAGTGGGCAAAACACTCCTAGAGCTAGTTAAGACCCTAAAAAGAATGAGCAAACTTAATGGCTAGTTGAAACCCTAATAAGAAAGGGATCAGTGCTATAAGAGCTGACTTGAACCCTAAGAGAAAGATGAGACAGCGCCCTAAAGGCTAGTTAGAACCTTGAAAAGAATAAGAGAGGGATCAGAGCTTTAAGAGTTGGCTTGAACCCTAAGAGAAAGACGAGACAACACCTTAAAAGCTACTTGGAACCCTAAAAGGAATAAAAGAGGGATCAATGCTCTAAGAGCTGGCTTGGACACTAAGAAAAACAATAGAGGATTGAAGAACTAATGTAAAGAAAGCAACCAGTTTCAAAAGACACTTTTGCTTAGAAAAGTATTTACAAAGAGATTGTTAAAAAACCATTTATGAACAAGGAAAAGAGTAGGGATAAGCCCCTTGATTTGAAAAAAGAGTTTGAAGGATGTTAAAAACCACAATTGGGGAAGAATGACTTAAACTAGAAAAATGACGACCTTAGAAAGGAAATAGATGACATGGATTAAAAACTTGTCTATTCAAGCCGACATGGATTTGGATAAAATATTTTGTGATGAGCCTTTACTTTCTCTCTCTTCTTTTTTTTATTTTTATTTTTACTTTTCTTTTTGAAAATTTTGCCAAAAAGTATAAACTCTTATTAAGGAACAATCTTATAACCAACCCTATCTTTGGTAATCATGTGAAATTTCTTAATGCCCTTGACCCTAAGGCTTATCTTAGGGCTTTTGTGATCTTAAGCCATTCCTTTCTTAAGGAGAAAGTAACTCACAATTAGTTTAGTCAAAGAGGTCTTCCTTACTAGCTTTCAGTCAAGATTACACTCTCGACTTCAGTTCCAAAAATTATAGTCAATTTTGTAAGTGATACTCCTTAACTAATCTATCAGGTCTTTTTTGTTTTACCCTTATGAATTTAGGATTTTGGTCTAAGGGTTTCAAAAAAGATTAATGAAAAGGCCTATTTTGACAGAAACACTTTTATTAATCCCGGGTGTACAAATCAAGAACCTTGGGGAAAAATTATAAGCATGTTGACCCCTGTTTCAAAAACAATTTTTATTAAAGATAAATTATCTTTCAAGATCTGAAGAGCTTTTACATGTGTAAGGGCGGTATTATGGGTAGGGAGGCCTTATGTGATTTAGTATAGGTCGGAGAGGCTTCAAAGTGTTAGTGTAGATATGGAAATTTGGGTTTCCAGGCTTAGGAATGTGATTTAGGGCCTTGTGTTTTCTTAGGCTGTTTGGGCATCGACTCTCAGCCCTTTTGATTTGGTTTGGATGCCCCTATTAGGATGTAAAACATTTGTTAGGGCTTTTTATCCTATGCTTTTGGGCCCAATTCTTTGGCTTTTTTTCTTCTCTCTTTTTTTCTTTTTTAATTGCTTCACCCCACTATCTCTTATTATTTTTCTCTTTCTTTTTGGCCTTCAGAGTGACTGTTTCCATTGATGATTCAAGGCCTTAATTCCATAGATTTCAAGTGTATGGGCTTAAGGTGGTCAAAAAAGGAAATTGGCTCTTCTTCATTTCAAAGAAAAATAATTTATCAGAAATAAAAGTTGTTTTTGAATTAATGTTATTTAAACAAGCATAAACCAATCTTACCCCTATCTTCTACTCAATGACCCCAACCTCCGAATTGCCCCATTGTAGGGTGGTTCTTGATAGGGTTTAAATTTAGAAATTCTCCAAATAGGTCCAACAGGGTAAACAATAGATGATTGTGTTTAGGATTTAGAAGTGAAGAAGTGAATACCTAAATTCACTTTAATCTACGTATCACATTTAAAGTGAACCTCCTTTAAGGAATGAGTCCAAAACATCCTCACAATTATGTCGCTCAACTCTTAAAGTGTTTCAGGTTGGTGTATAAGATATAGCTTGCCTCTTCTCACCTTAAACTTTTCAAAAAGTGAGTTATCGGTTCCTCAAGGAGGAGTTTTCTTTTTTATTTGCCTAGGATCGGGTTTTGACCCTAGTTTCTCAAATCATGCCTTAGTATTTGATTTTGTGTTCTAGTTTCATTCATAATTGTGATTGCCTTTCTAAATAGATCAAGGGTTTTGGCTTAGCTTAGCTACTTTTAGGAGTTGAGGATTGTGCTTAGGTTGGCAGCCTTGATGCGCTATGGCTCATGTTTGTATTGGCTAGCTAGCCTAATGGCTTGTGTTTGGGTAAGCCAGTGTTTAGGTTGAACGCTTAGCCAAGTGGCCTGTGTTTGGGTAGGTTACTTGAATGGGCCTAAGGTTGGTGTTGGCCAAGTAGCTTATGTTTAGATTAGATGCTGATAAAGGGCTAAGTCTGGTATAGGTTGAAAGCCAAATGTTTGGGTTGGCTGCTTGAGTGGGCTAAAGGGCTCGTGTTTGTTCAGGAGCCTTGTATTTGGGGTTGAATGGGTTAAGGGACTCATATTTGGCTTGAATGGGCGAAGGGGCTCGTGCTTGGCTTGAATGGGCCAAGGGCTTGTATTTAGCTTCCTTAATAGGTCGAGGCACCTTGTGTGGTTTGAAAACCAAGTATTTTGGTTGGTCACTTGAGTGGGCCAGAGGCTTGAGTTTGTGCTGGTTCCTTAGGCACATAAGCATTTATAGCTATTGGCAACTTTTATTTTCATTTTTTTGTTTTTCTTTTCAAATTTTTTTTTTAGAGAGAGAAAGGCAAAGTTTATTTTTAGAAAATAATTTACAAATAAGGATGGTGGTTTTATATATATATATATATATATATATTAGTTTTTATTTACAAGTCTATGGATTTTGTTTATATTTTTCTAAATGAGATTGAATGGTGGTTAAATGGAAGACTATTTACAAGTACTACTTTTCAACTTTCCGAATTTAACTTTGCTTTTCAAAAATACCCTTTTTAATTTCTAAAAACTTCTAATTATGATACATACGACTAAATTGATTAATTTACATAAATATCTAAAAATGAAAAAAAAATAAAACTTTCTATATTTTAAGTTGTCCAATACTTGCATACAGGTGCCTACATACCCGCTATTCGGGATTAGACTTATGTAGTTCTTTTAATGAAAATATAGTGGGTTGATCGATTTTAACTTTGCATGAATTGTTGGGTTTACGTTTTTACCCATTTTGAGTTGATTTGAGAAAAAATTATAAGGGGTCCTAAGTTGGATTTTATTTTTGGAAATTCTAAATGATTCTAATTTGAAAGAAAATTTAATTTTTCTAAGTATGAAAACGATTTTTGTTTACTAACCTATTTATTTATTTTTATTATTTTTTTCTACTTATTCTATCTATTTCTATAAATAAATAGATTACTTTTTTTCTCTTTTTTTTCTTTTTCTTCTTTCTTCTCTTTCTTTTTTTTTCTTTTTCTCATTTATAACATTTACAAATAAACAAGTGAATAAATAAATAAAAAGTAAAAAAGAAAAGCTAGGTTGGCTCAAATGGCTCGGATCGGCTCACTTTGGCTTGGATCAACTCGATTGGATCGGCTCACTTCAACTTGGATCGGCTCAATCGGCTCACTTCAGCTTGAGTTGGCTTACTTTAGCTTGGATCAGCTTGTATCGGCTCACTTCGACTTGAATTGGCTCGGTCGGCTCACTTCGGCTTGGATCGACTCGATCGACTCACCTCGATCGGCTCACTTTAGCTTAGAGTTGGCTTAGTCGACTCGAGAAATCCGATGGTGGTGGTTTTCGTAAAAACACTGTAGGGAATGTTATCCTAGAAAGAGAAAACTTTGATTTTTGCTTTTCTAAAGTATTTGGAAGTTTTTGTTGTGTTTTGAAAATGAAGAGTAGACCCCTGTTTATGGGTGTCATGGTCGTATTAAGAATGAAAAAAATTAAATGCAATATGATTTTCTTCCATTTTTGGATTGGATAAACCTGGATAATATGTGGTGCCAAATATATAGCTGCGCATATATGAATGTTCCGAAGTGTGTCAAAGTATATCAAAGTTGTCTACTACACTTAGAAGTGAGTTGGCAAATGACGTGGCCTATGATGTGGCGATGACATGGTGATATAGTAAGAAAAGAAAATAAAAGATACATTTTGCACCTTCCATGGATTGAATCCAAGATCTCCAAGTCATATGCAATATCAAGTCTAGATGCTTATCCAGTTGAGCTATTGGTTTTTCTTTATTTATATATGTAATTAATTGCACATATGGACTAAGTTAGCTTGAGCTAGATTTAAATCTAAGTGTAGACTCAACAACCTTTTATTCAAAACTATTTAAATTAAAATTAGATTCTATTTAAACAACCTAAAATTTATTATTTTCTAAATTCCCTATTTTATTTTATGACTTTTCAAATTTCTTATTTTTATTGTTTTTTTTTCTAAATTTCTTATTTTTTGTGTTTTTTTCCTACTTTCCTATTTTTCTAGAATTCCTATTTTTTCTAACTTTCATCATTTTTTTTGGCTTTATTTAATTTTCTATTTTTTTTGAACTTTTTCTAATTTAGAACCCTATAACCTAAGTTGAAAAAATAGAGGGTAGGGGGTGCAAAAAGTAGGTATCTACAACAGTCAAGACCATGAGTATGGTCTTAGGCTATGGACTTCATTAGACTTATGCTTACCTCTATTCCTTAAGCTCCATGCTTCAATTCACAATCATGATTCCTTTCTACCTCTTCCTTAGTCCCCACAACATCTTATCTTTTGTGATTGTCCCTTAAAAACTTAAGAAATTTTTTTAAACCACTTGCATGACTTAGTATATAACCAAAATTAAATTACAAAGAAATAAAACAAAGAAGCAAATAAAATAGAAATGAAATTCACTTAAGTTACCTCTTAAGAAGTGCTTTTGGTTAACGTCATTCGCTTGATGAGTTAAGAACATAGTTGCCCATTTTCTCTTATTGGATGGAGGTTGTAGTCGAGATTATTTTCCTTTTCGAACTCTCCTCCTAAGTACAATTTAAGTCAATGGCCATTTACCTAGAAAGTTCCCTTCTCAGGACTCAAAATCTCTACCACTCATTACGGAAATTACCGTATAAGGTCCTGACCATCCAAACCTAAGTTTACCTGGGAATAACTTCAATGGGGATTATTATTGTAGAACTTTATCTCCAGCTGAGAATTGTTTTCCTTGCTTAACCTAGTTGTCATGAACTCACTTTGCTCTATTCTTGAATATTCTTATGTTTTCATAGGCTATATCTTGCCATTCTTTGAGCTCCTTTAGTTTAAGTTTCCTATTTTCACCTATACGCTCACAATCAAGGTAAGCAAGTTTTATAGCCCAATAAGCCTTGTGATATGCCTAGGAGCTAAGTTATCACTAGGGCTTACTAATAGGTGAATAATGGGTCCTTCGAGATATCGAAGCTGCACGCACATAAAGTAGCTTTATGATGTTGCTCACTAGATACAATACACCTATGAACACATTTCAACTTAGTCTCTACTTTATATGATGCACAAGCAAAACTAAGGTCCACTTGCTACTAGTAAGATTAGATAAGAGTGTGAAGGTTGTAACATGGAGAGGGTTTCTCACAAGAACAAATGAGGAATATTCATTAATAGCAAAATTTGATTTCAACTATAGCCATTGGGGGATTATTTATAGTAAGTCCTTAGGGCAATAAAAGATAATATGAAATTGAGTAAAGGTCTGGATAATGCAAAGAGATAGAATGAAGAGACTAGTAGGTACAAAGTTAGTGTGTTTCATAAGAAGCCTTTTGAAGGATCAAACAGTAACAATAGCAGTAAGATAAGAAAGTTTCTTAGACTACAAAAGCTACTTTAAAAGAAGACTCTTAATGTAGATGCTATAACGACTTGGCCAGAACTCCTCCTACTGAGGTATTGTCCGCTTTGGCGTGAAACAGCATACAGTTTTGTCCCTTAGTGTAGCAATTTCCCAAGAGGTCACCCATCCTAGGATTGCTCTAACCTAAGCATGCTTAATTTCAAAGTTTCAATGTACTTCGAGCTATTACACTAAAAAGTATCTCGATGATTAGAGTTCTTTCCCTAAGCATATAAGGGGTATTACAATCTACCCCCTTTACAAAACTGATATCCTTGTCAATTTCGTTACATAGGTCCAACACTACCGCCAAGTAGCGCCCTACCCTTCAAGCTGGTGGATTTCAATGATACCAACTGTAACGACCCGGTTGGAACTTCTCCCACTGAGGTATTACTTGCTTTAACATATAACACCATAAGGTATTGTCTCCTGGTGTAGTAGCTTCCTAAGAGGTCACTCATCTTAGGATTGATCCAACTCAAGCATGCTTAATTTCAAAGTTTTGACATATTCCGAGCCACTACACCAAAAAGCACCTCAATAATTAAAGTTCCTTCTCTAAGCATGTAAGAGCAATTACAACAGCTAAGTGTTGGAAATCTAATGGAAATCATTACTCTAGAGATTGTCTTGAATTGCAAGGCAAGTCTATTTTGTATGGTGAAATCTCTACCACTTGTCCACAGCATACAGCTGCTATTACCTATGTTACCAAACCAACACCAACTATTGAAGGCCTTACTTTTGGAAAAGCTGTTGGAGAATCAATTTCAAGAAATACTCAACCAAGTGTAGTAAACACTAATAGAGTATATAATTTAAAGGGTGATTGGAATTATGAAGACTATTTAAGTGAAGACCTAAGAGCATATGAAGAGGCTAAGGATTTTGTTGATATCAAGCTCATTGCAGGTATGTAACCTAATTTCTCCCTTGTTAAGTTGCTAAAAATAGATTAAGTAGTAGAAGTTTTAGTAAAGTCATACTAAGTAAAAGAGGCCTAAAAGTGTAAAATTTTATGTTGTTAGAACTTGAGAATAAAACTTCTCATTTTGATTTAGGAAATATCAATATAGATGGGTACTCTGTGTATACCTTGTTCGATGTAGGAGTCGTACCCTCCTTCATAACTCCTTAAGTGGTCAAGAGGGTAGGCTTATTTACAATCACCACTAAATCTAGTTTTAGGGTAAGGACTCCTACAAGAAGTGTTGTGTACACAAAATAAATGGTAAAAGAATGTCTCTTGAGAATTTAAGACTTTGATAGTAAAGCAAATATGATTCTCCTTGAACTAGATGATAAGTGCAAAGCTACCATTGATTGTTAGAAAAAGAAAGTAATGTTTGAAATCTCAAAAGGGATGAAGGCTGAGTTTAAAGGAGATTCTGCTACAGTAGAAGTACAAGAGTTAATCTTCTTAAAATTGATGATTGACATCAATTGGTTGAATGCCCTTAAGGCAAAGTTGAAAAAACTAAACATTTAGGAAATTCACATAGTCAATAAGTTTCTTAACATATTTCCCGATGAGTTGCCCAAGTTACCACTTAGAAGAGAAATTGACTTTGTCATTGACCTAATGCTAGGAACTAAACCAATCTCAAAAGCTCTATACAAAATGGCTCCAATTGAGTTAAAAAAGCTTAAGAAGCAGTTGGAAGAGCTACTAGATCAAGGTTTTATAAGGCTAAGTGTATCACCTTGGAGCGCATCGGTATTACTTGTCCAAAAAAAAAAATAGAGGATAGATTACTTAGGCTTTGCATCGATTACCATGTAATACCCCGAGTTTTTCAACTAGTTTAATAATTTTAGAATCTGAGCCCTTAAATTTAAGGTATCGGGTTATAACATCTATTTCATTTTAAACTTCACAGTAAAGTTAGAAAAGTTAAATAAAGTAATTTAAGTAAATTCAATTTCTCAAATAAGTTATATAAAAATATTAATTTGAGAAAAACGTCAATTTATCGATAAAAACCGATAATTATCAAAAACGAAAAATTCAAGCTTCTAGATATAGTGAGACAATAGAGATAAGTTAATTAACTTACAAAAATAATAAATGAAATTGAATTATATGTAATAAACATGTATTAACATAGAATATGCATTATTTGTATTAAATATATACATATAATAAGAAATTATTATTAAAATAAGGTAAATTAATATGAAAAAATTGGAAAATTAATTAAAAAATGCAAGGATGAGTCATCATACCTATGTGGCAGCTTAGGATTAAATTGGATTGATGAGTCAAAAAGCAAATAATAAGAAAATGACACCCTATGCTTTGGAAAAATAAGAAAATGACATGTATAAGCCACATATCCAATTTAGAAAATATAAATAGACCTTGTGTACTTCAAAAAGAAAAACATTTTGGAAGTTGTATTAAGTCAAGAATCCTATTATTGTGAATATGGGAAAGCAAAAAGTTAGCTCATATTTTGATGTAAATATTATGTTGTACACATAAGTTATAGTAGAATATCCAGCTGAACTCCAATGTAGAAACCCCTTATCATGTAAATAATGTTGTCTTTTGATGAATCAGTAGGTTGAGTTAAGTATTCAATAGGTATTCCTATGTGATGGTGCATCTTGTACTATGCCAAGATTTTACATACCAAGACTTAAAAAAATGACCATCAAGAATAAGTATCTACTCCCGCATATAGATGTTTTGTTTGATTAGTTATAAGGTACAAGTGTATCTTCTAAGATTGATTTAAGATCAAGCTTACATCAGTTAAGAATGAAGCTTAATGACATTCCAAAGATAGCTTTTTGAACATGATATGACTATTATGAATTCTTGGTGATGCCTTTCAATCTAACGAATGCACTAGCAGCAATTGTGGATTTGATGAATCATATGTTCAAACCCCTATATAAGTGTGTGACTGTATTCATCGACAATATTTTAGTATATTCAGCTTCACCCAAGCAACATGAGGAACACTTGAGAATGGTGTTGCAAATACTATGAAAGCATAAGTTGTATGTCAAATTGTCTAAGTATAACTTTTGGTTAGAAGAGATATCCTTCCTTAGACATGCATTAATAAGAAATGGTATCTTCATTGACCTAGAAAAGATCAAGGCCATAGTAGAACGGAATAGGCCAGAAATAGTGATGGAAGTTCGAAGTTTTCTTGGTTTGGATGGATATTATAAAAAGTGTGTTAAAGATTTCTCCAAAATTTCAAGGCCCCTCACTCTGTTGACATAAGAGAACATAAAGTTTGAATGGAATGAGAAGCAAGAGAAGAGCTTCCAAGAATTGAAAAGCAAGTTAGCATTTGCCTCAATTATTGTTTTACCAAATAATGATGAGCCAATCATAGTATACAGTGATGCCTCTAAGAATGAGTTGCTTGTGTCTTAATGCATGGCAGAAAAGTAATAGCATATGCATCTGGACAATTGAAGCCATATGAGCAAAACTATCTGATGCATGATTTCAAGCTTGCAATTATAATGTTTGCAATAAACTATAGCAACATTACCCATAAAAGCCTTAAGTTCTTGTTTACTCAAAAGGAATTAAATATGAGGCAAAAAAGATGGCTCAAGTTGATCAAGGATTATGACTTAGGAATTAATTACTATCTTAGCAAAGTAAATGCAGTTGCTAACACTTTAAGTAAAAAGAATCATGCCAAAGTTACTCAAAAGGAACAAAAAGAGTTTATTAAAGAATTTGAAAAGTTGAATCTAGAATTCTCCTAGCATGATAAATGTCGGGTTGTCAAATTTAATGGTTAAGCCAACCTTGATGGAAAGAATCCAAAGGGCATAGCAAAATGACGCCGCCGTAATCCAAGTAAGAGAAGAAATGGTAAGTGAGAAATATTCTAACTCAACCTTTCTTTTGAAAAAGCTATCCCAGATCAACATAAAGGAAATAGTAAGATTGCATGGAGTGGTAGCAAGGATTATTATAAACCCCACGAATTTAGCTTTCTAAGTATAGAAACAAACATCAAAACTATTGAAGACCCTAAAACTTCAAATATATGTAACTAGCAAAGTTAATCTCGAATTTCATCAAAAACCTAAAATAACAATCGCAGATTTAATCGCGTATAAATATATTAAAACCTAAATATGTAAAAACATCAGAGATTATGTCCTAAAGTAATAAAAACCCTAAAACTATAACTTTAAGGATATAAAAGCACTAATTCAACATAATTTACCCTAAAACCCTAAGTGATAATATATCCTCTATATTTTCCCATTTAATCGGTAAATGACTAAAGATAACTCTCAATAATGCATAAATATTTAGAATACTTAAGTAACCCCTTAGAAACTAAGATATTGCATTCTAGATCACATTCATCTTCTAAGTAGATAACTAGGTTAGTATTACATAGAGTTAACGGTTTAGTTGAGGCTTAGGTTAAATATAGTAAACCTTAAAACCCTAAATGATATTTTTCATCTTAATTATATTAAGTAGCTTACCAAATAATGTATATAGGATATAAATACCTAAAGTAAAATCTCATCGTCTATTTTTACTAATCAATTCACCAAATACCTCATTTTCTTAATTTTTCTCCAAATTTTCTTTAATTATTACATTATGTATGGGAAGTTGACCAAGTCAACACATGTTAACCAAAGTCAAAATGTTGACTAAGTCAACACATGTTGACTAAGGTGAACATATGGAAAAGTCAACACAAATGTCATTTTCATTTGAAAAAATATCTTCTTTCTCATGTTTCTTTTCTTTTCTTTTGGCTTTTCCCTTCTTTTTCTTTTCTTCATCATCCACTTCTTCCTTCTTCTAGACCCCACTTGTTTGCCTTTTCAAAAAAAAAGAACACAAAACAAATTCCTTTCTTCTTCCCCTTTCCAACCCTACCCTCCCTTCCCCTTTCACTCTTCTTTCCATTTCAACTTTTCATCCATTTTCAAGAGCAAAATTAAGGTATGTACTTATGATACTATGTCTTGCTTCATCCTCTTTACTAGTTAGAAGGAGAGCAGGATAAGTTAAGTGGTTATGTGTTGTGTATAGATATGTTGCTTTAGGCCTAAAATTTCAATCTTTACATGTAGAAATGTAGAAATCTTTAGACAATGGAAGAAGATGCATGTGTACATGTCTTTGAGTATGTGTACATAAGGGTATGCTAGAGATATACATGTATATATACCTTTGTACATAAGTATTCATTAATTACATAACCTAAACTAAGACATCTACTAACTATGCATACATATACCATGATAAATATACCCTTAAAATACAAAAAGGTGAAATTTGAGAAGCTTTCTTAAAGGAGTAGATAAGGCATATGAAAATACGTATAAGAATACGTATGTCACTGTATGCGTATATAGGTATATGTATTAGTATATGTATAAGTACAAGTACATAAGTATACATTTTAGTATGTTATAAGTGTAAGTAGGTATATAACATATGTATATGTATGAGTACATAAGGATATATATATTTATATGTAATGAATGAATTACATAAGCCATGACATCATCAAATGATTACATAAGCCTTTACATCATCAAAAGATTACATAAGCCATGACATAAGCATAAGCTTGTAAAATAATAAATTATAAGATTACATAAGAATATAACCTATATATGTATACATGTACTTAGGAGTCGAAGATCCTTTAAACCCTAATACACCTCCTAAATTGGATTAAACTTAATCAAGTATGTGAATTAGTAATACCAATGTAAAACTTCCTAAGTGTAAGAATCAAATAGTTAATTCAATCATTAAGTCCTAAACTAGAGCATAAACATAAGCAATAAGAATAATTAAACTTCAATAAGATAAAATTTCAATACATTTAGCCTATATCGTAAAACACGGGTCTTAACATCCAAAACGGACATCATCATGTGAACGTACATTCGAAAACGATGAAAAATGACTATAAGTTCACAAATATCGAAATTAGAATGAAAAAGTTACAAAATACATAAAGGAAGTCTCATAACTTACAAATATAAGAAAATAGTTACCATTAACCCCATTGAATATAATAAACCCTATACACATTATACTTGGGTTATATTAGGGGAAACTAGATAAACTACAATAGACTTCTAGTTGACTAAAGAGTTTGACTTTTTAGAACACTTATAAGTTTTACCATTTTGATTTAGGCATTCAATATCGAGTTTTGGAAACCCCAAAGGCTTGGAGAATGAGCAATAATCCAGGTGAGGGAGATCTAATGACCTACTACTTGCTTGTACGTATTACTTGTATGATGTTTTGCTGTTTGCTGTTGCTTGTATATTTGAATGACTGTTCTGCTTGTATGCCATTATCTGTGTGATCATTTTTTTTAGCTTAATAAATATAAATATCTGACCTAAATAACCAGTTCTATTCGTCACATGTCTATGACTCAGCAAAGGTATGGATGGAGAGTACTAGCTTTGCAAAATGCTGAAAAGGGTATTTTTGGAAAAAGTTTTTTTTTTCTAATCTTAAACATATTTTGTACGATTTCGATAAGGGCCGCAGTGCCAAAAATGATATTTTATCGTTAAGGAAAAGCTAGCATGGGTTCTCCACTTGATAGCAAGAGGACTCGCTTTGTTGTGCCTGTAAGGCCTTGGATAATTTTGATTACGAAAGGACCCACATGTTTGTGCCCAAGGGGCCTTAGAGGGTAGATAGTCCTAGTTTAGAATTCCCCTATTTGGATTGAAACTCTTTTCTCAACTAGGGTAATAGTCGAGTTCTTCCTAGAGGGGTGATGCCCTTAGGTAGCCTCATGCAGGTAAGCTGAAGTGCCTTGTACAGGTAAGCTGAAGTGCCTTGTGCAGGTAAGTACAGAGGATAATCAAAGTGTAGACGACGTAATTTTCTACCTTTCATAGTTCTGGACTCCTATGGATGTGTTTCTTGCATTCATCACGCTTGCATTCATTATGTATGTAGATAACTTGCTTGAACGGTAGTGGTGAGGGACGAACTCACTGAGCTGTTTTATGCTCATTCCCCTTTAGTTTCCTTTGCAGGTTTACTTACAATAGGATTGAGATATGTCTCGAGTGTTGAGTGCAAGATGAAGATATGTATACTAGTATTAAAAGTAGTTGAGTACTTTTTAAGTGATACATAGACATCCTTTGTAAAAAATATTTATATGTTAAAACTTACTATAATATAATTTTTCTTGTATTTTATTTTTTTTATAATGTTAGTATATCATATCTTATTATTTAGTAGGGGATACAATTTCTCTACGGTTTTGAGAAACTGTGGGATATCGAACACCCATAATTATTTATATTTGTATTCTATAGTAAATTAATTACTTAAAAATTAGTAATCTTAGTAATTAATCATTTAGAGTCTTTCAATCTCTGACTTGCAAGGCGATTTCCATATCATGAGTGTACATGTGCTATGGAAATTTTAGGTAATCCTACTAAGCCCCTTGTAGGGTCCTAACAATTATATCAAATAGAAATCCTTGTTTTGTGTCAAAGTTTTGAGCAAGCTTACAAAAAGCTATGGGGAAAAAGTTATAATTCAGTACAGCATACCATCTACAGATTGATGGACAATCTAAGAGACATATAAAAACTTTAAAAGATATGTTAAGGGCATGTGTGATTGGATTTAAAGGTAATTGGGACACCCATTTACCTTTGGTTAAGTTTGCTTATAATAATCGCTACCACTCTACCATCTAAATGCTACCATATGAAGCCTTATACAGGCATAAGTGTCAATCTCCGTTATTCTAAGACCAGATCTAATACAAGAAGCCACTAACAAGATTGTTATTATTAAGTGGAAAATGAAGGAAGCACAGGATAGATAAAAGAGTCAGGCTAATCTGAATAGAAGAGAATTGGAATTTCAAGTAGAGGATCTTGTGTACCTTAAGGTGAACTTGATTAAAAGTATACATCACATAAGAGCCTAAGGCAAGTTGAACCAAAGATATATTGGTCCTTTTGAGATTTTAGAGCAAGTTGGGAATTTGGCTTATCGGTTAACATTGCTACCTAACCTCTTAGGAATCCATAATGTATTTTATGTGTCTGTTCTAAGGAAGCATGTTCCCGATCCTAACTGTATTGCTGAGTTGGAAATGATAAGATTATAAGAAAACTTGACACATGAGGATCATCCAGTAGAGATCATAGACTATAAGGTATAGAAGTTAAGAAATAAGGAAATCCAACATGTCAAAGTGTTGTAGAGAAATCATGAACAAGAATCAATAAGGTAGGAAACAAAAGATGAAGTAAGGCATTGATATCTACACTTGTTTAAAAGACTAAGGCACTTCAAGTTTGAGGATAAAACTCATTTAAAGGAGAGAGATGTAAACCCCATAAAATTTAAGATATGACCTTAAATCAGAATTGAGAGCCTTAGATAATTCCTTGAGTCAAAAAGGTCAAATTAAGTAAAATTTGATTAAACTATAAACCTAAACTCAAGACTAACATGAAAAACTTGTATACAAAAATCCTAGATCACATACACAAGTAAATATAAGAGACTAGAACCAAACCTAATAAAACCCTAAGCTTATAAACTAAAAGAATTTTACCTTAGTAGTAGCAAAGCCCTAGTTTGATAAATTATTGCTAGGTATACATAATTACATAAAATCACCAGCGGATAGTTGGATTTAATTTTAAATAATTATAATAAATAACACCTTGCCAAAAATTAAATAAATAAACTACTAAATTAATAATAATACATTATATCTATGTGTGGCGCTACTTATATGTACATATGCATATATGTATTTTATTCCCTTCTTTAATACTTTACTATTATTATTATAAGTTATAATGTTAACATTATAGACATATTATTACTATAGATATTATTTTATCATCATCATTATTAATATGCATATTGTATTTATTTTATTAAATACTTAATCCACTATTTTACTACTTTATTTTATTTCATTTTACTTAAATTATACCCTACCTAATTCAACCCCTAACTATATTTATATCTAACCAATAAATGGATAAAAAAAAATTAGGGCATATATGGCTAGCACTTTGTTGCCCAACCCCCCTCCCCTATTCCCTAAGTTTAGTCCCTAAGATTTGTTTCCCAATATCAACTATAAAGCACTCCTCCACTTTCCCATTTCCCAAAAACCATCACTCTCTCTCTCTCTCTCTCTCTCTCATGTCAATTCCCCCATCCGCATACTATCTCTCTCTCTTTTCTTTCATTTGTCCATCTTATACTCTCTCTCTCTCTCCTTTGTCTCCTCATCCCCTCAATCTCTCAATCTCTCTCTCTTGTCTCCCTCATTTGCTTCTCTTTTTTCTTTTTCTTTAATTTTTGCTTTCCTTTAACGCAACAAATACATACCCCCAAATCCATTGAGCACTCCCCCCCCTCCCCCTACCCTATATCCCACCATCACCATACCCCTTCTTCCTTTCTTTTATTTTCTTTTTCTTTTTCTTTTCATTTCTTAGACTCCACACCCACAACTAAGCTAGGAGCTAACACTCACTAAGATGAACATAAGTTCGTGGCCAAGTCAAGGATTCAAAGAAGCCAAGAAGTAATTTAGTTTTTCTTTTTCTTTTCTTTTCTTCTGCTCTTTCCTTTTCTTTCTTTCTTTTTCCTTATATACTTACTAAATTTCATGTACTATTTCTCCATGTACCGAATTATTTATAGATGTACCAATGTATTAGGATTTTCATGTAATGTACTCCAAGTTGTATATATGTTATGTAAAGTTCTGCTCTTTATACTTATTCTTCCCTCATTTCTTTGTCCAATTCATCCTTTTTTTTATTTTATTACGTATTTTATTCATTTTTCTTCTTGAATTTGTACATGCATGTATACAAACATCCTATATGAAGGTATATATGTGTAGATACGTACAAGTATATATTTCAAAATGTATATATATGTGTAGGTATAGTAAATAATATATATATGTGCATATAATAATAATAATAATAACAATAATATAATACAAACTTAAACCTATGTATATATATATGTTCATATGTAGTATATTTTATATTTCGTCATTTTATTTTTATATTTACTTTTATTTTTTTCTTATTTCTTTCCTTTTTTTTTTAGGATGGAAATGTTTATATGTGGGTGTGAATATTTGGGTATATTATGAATATACTAAATATTCTAGTAGTATTATTTTTTTTACATACGTATATGCCATAACTACAAACTTGTATACATATACGTATGTATGTATGATGTGTAGTAGTATTTTTAGTATTTTGGACACTACAATAATATTCTTGTTTTTAATTTTAATTCATTTTCTTTATTTTCGAGTACTTAAGATTATGTATAAGTATATGTACATTTAATAACATAATCAAACAAAAAAATTTTAAAAATGACAAAATGAAGAAAATTTGATCCTGACCCAATTAGGAGCTGCTACGTCAACTTTTCTTATTTTCTGACTGAAAATTGAAATTATATGAAAATTAATAATAACATAATAATTTAAAGTAATTATTATATTTTGGTTAGGATAGTTAATTATTTAGGGCTTAAACTTATAACTTAAGGGTGGACTTGAAGGCTATGAAAAAAGCCCATAGAAAACATCTAACCTTTCCTAAGAAAAGATTAAGCCATAATTTGTAGAATTAGAAAGAATTAGGAAAAGGCCCATTTAGAGCCAATAACAAACTTTAAGCCCAAAAAATTATTTAAGAAATACAAAGTTTAGAAAACAATTTAGGCCCACGAATAAAATTTAGATTAACCCTAATTAATAAAACTACTAAAAGAAAACCATAAAGATAATTACAAGCAAATTGGGCCTAAATTAATAAAAATTTCTAATACCCTACACCTATAATAGGGAATGCGAGTCCCAACTTCCAAAATGAGCCTCTTTATATAAAAATACACTCGAAAATGATAAAGAGTAGCTATAAAATCATCAAAATTAGATTTGAAATGAAAACTATGTATGATTAAAGAAAAAGCTCGAAGTTAGGAAATTCTATAAGATTAAGTAGAAATTTAGGTAGATTTTTTAGTAGATATTTAGATAGAATATTTTTCTTATTTAGAAACTTATTACTTTTTATATACTCCTTTTTAAGTGATACTAACAAGGATACCAATCTCCTAATTGACTAACACGACCCTTGACTATCATCATGGACAAGTGAGTACTCTTGATGATCTTATACTTATTTGTGATTGTAGATAGTAGCACTTAAATATTATTAAAAATTTAACTATTGTTTGGGGCTTCGGGATTTGCATGTGATTGTTATTGAATACTTGTTATGTGAAGATACCCTAAATTAACATAATGAATTAGTTGTTGCATTATAGACACTATCAAGAATTAGATTGTTTGTGATATTGGCTAGTTACTTAATAACCATACTTAATTAGATTCAACTTAACTAATTAATTGGATCATGTATAAGCATACATTACATCATATATATATTCTAGCCGTCACATCACATGGAGGTAACAAAAGGCTATGTGTAGACTCTGTAAATTTAACATTCTAAACATAGTGTTAGACTTGAGTATCGTAGACATTTTCCTAAGTTGATAAAACTACATAAAATAAAAACTGACTAAAATTTTGAACTTGGAACTTAAAACAAACTTGAAAGACCTAATAATACAATTTGGAAACCCTTATCATGGAAGAAAACCCTAATTCCTACATACGTGTACTTTAAAAAAAAAGTGTAAACCTAAACTTAATAGAAACCGTAAATATCAAATCATAAAAGTTTTTAAGACTCTATAAAAATTTCTTAATGCTTGAAAAGCTATAAATCAAATAAAATTACCGATAATTTTGTGAAATCATATAAAACTGATAACAAATAAATGAAGGATTATTTCAAGTAATAATAAACAACAAAACTAAGCTAGTTAAAGGAAAAAATTAATAAGTTTACAAAAATTATTTTACTTGTATACATAAGTAACCCCACAATATGTATATATTTATATTATATATATATATATTATGAAGCAATTTCCTTCTCTTTTCTTAATCTATCATATGATATATATATATATATATATATGTTCCATAATAAAGCGGTGTTCCTAAATAATTAAGCTAATTGATCCTTAAGCTCTTAAGTGTAAGTAAATTATTCCTGAGTTGGTGAAAAACCCTAAAACATACATAATCTCACTCGAACTCTAAAACATATATAAACTCACTCGAACCCTAAAACCTAGGATGATAAAGGACTTACGATCCTAAATAAATAATTAAAAATATAATTTGAATAAATTTTATTTAACTTTAGAAAATTTTTAAATTTCTTAAAAAGCAAATCATAACCTACAAATTAATTTGAGAATTAAGCCCTAAAAAAGAACTTCATATAAGACAATTCCCTTATTTTCACTTATAAGCCATGTTACATATGGATAAATTGTAAAACCCTACTTTTAGCAGACTTATAATTCAACTAAGAGTACTTCCCAAATGATCCCAAGGATAAACTAACCTAAGAATTCAAGTTTACATTTAAAAATGAGTTTAATTTTCCAATTCGAAACCCTATTATCAATAAAACTCGAATACGAGAACCATAGACTCTAAACCCAAAACCTTAAAAAAATTAAGGAATTTGTAACCTTAAGCGGCTAATTAAGAATTTAATATGAATAATTTTATTCAACTCTAGAAATTTTTATAATTTTATAAGAATTAAATTATAACTTACAAATCAATTTCAGAAACAAACTCTAAAAGAATTTCATATAAGACAATCTCCTTACCTTCATGCATAAGATTTGTGCACATAAATATAAGTAAACCAACCAATCATCTTAAATAACTTATCAATTGATAAATATAAACCCTACTTTTAGTGGGCCCATGATTCAATTAAAAGTACTATCTGAACGTTCCCAAGGATCAACGAAACTAAGAATTTAAGTTTACATTTGGAAACAAATCAAATTTTTCCAATTCAAAAACCAATTATGGATGAAACCTTAGCTCGAAGAACTACGAGCTCTAAAGTCGCTTAAAACCCTAAACCCTAAAACAATTAAGGAATTTTAACCCTAAGTAATTAATCAATAATTTAATTTGAATAATTTCATTCAACTTTAGAAAATTTCACAATTTTATAAAAATCAAATCGTAAATTACAAAATAATGTAAGATAAAAACCCTAAAACAATTTCCTATAAGACCATGCCCTTATCTTCATGTCTAAGCCTTACATATAAATAAGTAGACTAACTAATCAACTTAGATGACTTATATTAAAAGCTGGAATTATTTATCAATTGATAACTTATCAAAATCTAGTGATAAGACATTTTCCTTATCACCCCTTCACTTATACTACATATGAACAATTTTTCATAAGATTTCACATGCTTAACTTCATTAAATGAGACAAAACAATTACATGACCCCAAAGGATACTAAATGACATATTTGAACAAGGAGAAGAGGGGTACCATGCTCTTGTCTTTCAACCATCAATTACTTTCTCTTACATACCACTATTTACTCCTTAATGCTTACATTATCAATAATTGCAATTGTTGACTTTTGTATAAACTACAAGACAATCAATTAAAGCTTCTTTCACACACTTGTTCTCTCATTTAAAAATCTACCACTCTCTCACTCTCATTTTTACTTCCTTCTCTTTCACTTTAAATACAAATAAAAAAAAAAAAGAAATTCAACCCTACAAAAATCCCAACATTACCACTACTATTTTTGCTTCTATACTCATAGCACCAAGCTTTAATTTATGCCCTATATTTGTCAACTTTAAAAACCACTTTTAGGAACTTTAAAATAACCTTAAATCCCTACTTCAAGTATCAAGACTCTAGTTTCTAAAGGAGCTTGCAAGAAGGAGGAAAAACAAGAAACATAAGAGGGTACTTAGCTACACAACCACCAATTCTACGCTTTTAGGACAAGTAAGTTGTTTCCTTGTGTTAGTGATTTAGTATTACATGTTAGGAGACCATGTTTTCATGAAGACATTAGTATGATCGTAAGACGATAAAATAGTTAGACCAATTTAAGAAGTAAGCTTGTGAACCCCTTTACATGAAAGTTGAAATATAAACATGCTAAGTTGGTGTTAAGTAAAGATATATGTTTAACACTTAGAATGAAAGATTTTAAGTTAAGAAAATCATGAAATGTATATATGAATGAGGAGACATCATGCTAAACGTAGAGTACATGTGAGTCATTTAGATGTTATTTTCATTTCTATTAAGTTAAAGATGCTCAAACTTAGCTTTAGGTAAAGGAAAATCCATTATATGAAACTTTTATGAAGAAACCAACTTTGTAAGATATGAATTATGATATGGAAGTTGTGATAAGTATAAGATCTACTATTTTCATGTAAAGTATAAGCTAAGTAATCATCTCATAAAAGAGAAGTTAAGTTAAGATTTGAATATAAGTAACCTAAGTTCATGATATAACCCTTAAACTTAAGGAAATGATGAAATAAGTTGAAAAAACCATGTGAGAACCCCTTAGATTCATCATGACCAAATATGGAACATAACTAAAAGCTACTTAAAAATATGATAAAACCAAGTGAACAAAGTAAAAAGATCAACTAAAGAAAGTATAGTAAGTATACAAAGCCTAAAACTCAAAATCGAGCCTAAAACTCTTAAAACGAGCCTAGAACTCTAAGTTGGGCCTTCATTAAAATTCTAACTAGCACTTTAAAATATTAAGAAAGGTTATTTTGAAGCCCACAAGAAGTCCACCTAAGACTCTATAAGCCAAAAAAAGTCACTAACTTTAGTTTGAATTAAAAACAAGCCAATTTAACAACTTAAGCCCACATAAAAGCCTAAGGAGTTATTGTTGGAACTAAGAGTGTAAACCAAAGTTGGAAATCTGACCTTAAGAGTATTTTAAGTTTGGAATAAAATCTTCAAAACAAGACCAAAGGATTTCTCAAGTTATCAAAAGGCTCCATTTACCAAACAAGGCCTAAAAGAACTCCAAAACATAAGGATTGCTACTGTTCTAGTCCATGGGTAGATTTGTGTGCCTCATTTCAAAAATCTAACCTTATCATGTTAAAGTACACTAGAAAACGATGAAGATTGACTATAAGATCATAAAAATCAGATTTAAAACGAGAAAGTTATACGCAATTAAATTTTAAGCAAAAACCAAGAAAAATATGAAACCAAGTCAAAAGTTTAACTAAAAGGGTTTTAGTTTAGTTTTCCAAATCCTATTTTAAGCCCTTATAGTATTATATTTGTGATGTCCAGGGAATCCAGCTTTTGGGAGACAACCTATCCCAGATTATTTTGATTAATCTACATGGCTGAGTGAATAAATTCCCAATGACTCTTTACTTGATTTTGCTTGTAGAATAGATGCACCTACACCTATATATATAAATTTGGATGCTTGTGGGATATGAGAAATGCATGTGTATGAATTTGTGGATGAATGTGATCACTTGTTAATTATATATAATAATGGGAATTCTTTGTACTAATATATACATGCAAATTGTATGGAATAAAATTGTCTAATCACCTTAAAAATTGAGTTAATCACTTATACGATTAAGAAATTAAAATGAATCATACATTCCTCATATTGCATACAGATAACACCAACCGCCGCTTTACACAAAAGATGGGAAGAGACTCATAGGAGGACGAGCCTCCTGTAGGATTGGACACTAACTATGTCATCATTTTTATTGAGTCTCTATCCTAAGCTGATGGGCTTACTAGGCGCTGGGAGATGCCAACCATCAGTGAGGGGCCAAGTCTTGTAGCTTCTGCTTAGGGTATATGCTTGTGGATAGGGGAAGCTACTACACTATTAGACTTGAGATTTTAAAAATATGATTTATTATTCGGTAATGAAAGTGTATATATGCATATATATACATAGTTTTGATTTAACTTAAGCACAATAGTGCTAATGAATTAAAACCCAAGGTCTAGAACTCGGATTTTGATTTGGGTCGGTTAATTATCTCTAAACCCTGACTACAGGGGGCGTAATTCTGAGTCGTATGTAGTTCCAAGCCACTACATGTATTATTTGGCATACTAATTATTCATGCATTCATATGATTGTGCATCTAATAAATTTTGCCATGTTATATTGATAAAGGTAATTATCTCACTAAGCGTAAGCTTACACCTCAACAGTTTTTTTCCTTGCAGGTTAATGGATAGTTGGGACTGGGATAGGAATCGAGTGCAAAGTACTACCATTGAATCAGTATGATGAAAAGCTTATGTAGTTAATTTAGAATGCTTCAAAAAACAACTAATATCTCAATTAAGTTTAGTATTTTTAGTAAGTTTAGAATTTTTTGGAATTGTCTATCTTATTTCACTATTTTGGTAGGGGATACCGATTCTCTACGATTCTGGGGAATTATGGAAAAATGGTTATCCATAATTATTTATATTATATAATGAGTCAATGAACTAAAATTGAAAACCCTAGTGAATAACTATAATTGAAAACCCTAGTGAATAACTATTTAGAGTCTTGCAATCTCTGACTTGTAAGGCGATTTTCTTATCATAAGTGCACACATGATATAGAAATTCTAGGCAATACTACTAGGCCCCTCTTAGGGTCATTATACTATGTGGGGGTTGTTTTATAAAAATAAAATTACAGTATTTAGTACAATGTACTCATATAACATGACCTTACCAACTTATAGGCTTACTATATGTTAAAGGTGTCAACCACTTGGCTAAGAAAAGAGTCTAGAGACCTTCATTTAGGAGTGAGTATGGATGGTAGAAGTCTACTCACAATCATACTGGAACTAATTTTATAACATTGTTCTCTTGGAATACAAAACACAAACACTTGTAGTCTGTGTAAGTTCAAGTATGATGCCTAAGTCTAACTGGTGATGTGTATTCTCCAGCCCTAACTTTAGAGAGCATTAAATCTAAGTTACATACTATACCTAGTTCACTATATGTGTTTGATTATACATTCATATGCTTATTAATATTAATAATAACTTTTTACTGGTATGGTTAAGTAATACCTCAATAACCTTTATAACTTATACCTTTATAAACTTTTGTTATAAGAGGAACTCTTTATTATTTCGAGTTGAGGCTTGCTTGAGGTTAGTTTGGAGTCTTTAGAGAAAAATATGTCAAAGATGAAAGTTAGAGTGAACACGGCTATATAATTGGACTCTCAATTTATGACTTACTATTTATTTTTGCCTTTGTTTATTTAGTAGTTGTACATGACTACTCTCTCAATTTCTACAGCTTCATTACTATTATTTTAGACACTTAAAGTTTCATACTCATTATTTGTTAAGATAATGAATGAAAAATTATAACATTAAATTTGTTGTGATATGATAGTCACTTAGTAACTTTTGGATAACTAGTTGTGTAGTAACTTTGTATATTGTATGAAAGGTCATGAAGTGGTAAGAGATCTAATCTATAATCTTTTTGCGGTATATGACGACCTATTATGACTAGGCTACCCTTTAGGTCGTGACAATAGTCACATATGTGGTCTAGGTGTTGGTTGTGTAATGAACCATGGTTGCTCACTATTGATGTCGGTGAAGATTGATCTGTATATGGAGTTTGTGTACTCAAATGAGGACTGAGTTTTTGTGTGATGATCAAGTTCTGCCTCTTTATCTAAAATTGTTTCCCCTAAGCTTTTCTTTATAGCTTTTTCAATTTCAATCCACTTTTTAATCTCTAGATTTTTTATTTTTATTTTTTGCTTAAGATATGGCCGGTCATAGATGAGCTTCAATCTCCCATTGATTTTTCCAAATCTTCTTTTGTTGATATTCGTTCAAATCCTTTTAAGATTCAGGTCTTTCATTAATGATTTAGTAAGCTTTTTCCCTAATCCTAAAAAAAATTTATCTAAGATTCAACTAAATCAATTGGTGATGCAAATTCTAGAAGGTGGTAGGGTTTTCTTGTGTATCATTATCCAAGAATCTCAAGTACAGACAATGTGAACTTAGGCAAAAATAAAATAACATGTGCATAGGGCATGGATGGATCAAACCCTGACCTTTAAATTCCATTCCAACATCCTAACCAACTGAGCCAAGATTAGTTTCTCAAATATTTATGTGCACGAATTTTAACTAAGCTATCAAAACTTAAGCCTAACTTGATTTGGTCTTTTAAAGCTGAACTCAATTTGATCCAATTTATTTTAAATTAATGTTAACCTTTCCATATAACCTAAAATATACATACTAAATATTTTTAACACCACTTCTAAATTTAATAAATATGAAGTCTTATTTTAATTAGTCTAACTAATGTATATTATTATTTTTAAATTAGACAAAATTTTATTTTGTGAATTTAAATATTTTATTGGACTATTTTTAAAACCATTTTTCTGATGAAGCCCAAAAAATTTTAAAGACTCTAAAGACTAATTGACTTAACTTAGACTCTGTTAATACTTTATATTTTTCAAATTTTTTCGGTTCTTTCTCTTTTTTTTATTTTACTTTTTTTGGGATTTTTCAATTTTTTTATTTTTTGGGTTTTCTTTTCTTTTTCTTTTTCTTTTTTTTGGTAAACCTAGCCTAAAATAAATAATTATTGCTATTCCTAAGCTTTCGACTTAAATCATCCATTAGAAATTCACAAATGTCCGAGGCTTATACCCACACACATAGATCACGTATTCTTTCAATCATATATCCATCAATCATACACGTAGATCACCTATATAGATAGATTATCTACATACACAGATCTCTCTCTCTCTCCAATGTTCCCCATTTCAATTTTCATAAGTGTTCAAATGATTAGTCATTTGAAAAATTCCTTATGGAGTTAGGTGAACTTAATTGTTAACTCTTTGAGTGATATGTTGCTTAACCTTATGGATCAACATAATGTAGAATCAAAGGGTTCAAATCCAAAACCTTGAACATTAAATTGGAATAATTATCATCTAAAGACCAAATAAAGGTGTAATACACTCCCCAAGATCCTAAAATCTTGCAGAACATATTTATGGTTTAGAGTGTATAGTTGCTTTTACGACAACCCAATTTCATGTACTAAAGTTTTAGGTACGATATTGAAACAAAAAGAATAGCATAATTCCACTAATAGGTATTAGTTGGATGTGGTGTTTAGAAGGTTGTGACCGAAGTGGGTGGTTCACATTGGTGGTGTAGTGGTAGGGTATGGTGGTCTATGCGTGTTGGTGGTGTATGGTGGTTTGTAAAGGAGGTGTAGAGGTACATTGGCTAGTTGAAGGAAAGAAAAAAAGAAGAGGGGTAATGGTAAGGTTATCAAACTTATAATTATACCTAAAATTGTTAGAAGGACTATAAAATTGAAATATAAAATCAAATTATAGAAATCTAAATTTTTACAATCAATGTAAAATAACTTTCAAGAACTTTAAATATACTTATAATAGTTATTAAAATTTTTAAATGTACGGTGGAAATTTTAAAAAATGAAAAAATTAAGTTTTTTTTTCATAGAAAATCATTAGTGTATAATCTAAATGTATGGAAGGACCATTAGGGTAAAAAAATAAAATGTTTTCCATTTTTTTTTTCTTTTTGAGAAAAGGAACAATTTAAAGAGAACCAAACCATTGAAATCATTTTAAGTTACTGATAATATAAATTAAAGTATATAGCTTTTCTTGTAAACTTCGCTATTTGAGCTAGAAATGAATAGATGCAATAAATATTAGATTAAGAGAAAAAGAAAGAAGAAAAAAATTGGAATAAGATAGGAAAGACTATGTAACGATAATTAATAGCTTACCGAAGCTTAATTACTTTTTTTTTTCCGCCATTTTTTAACCCAATCAACTCACGCATGTAAAATCGGTAGGTTTACTAAAAAATGTAAGTTTATATTGAGTTTAACCTTTAAACTCAGTTAAAAATATAAATTTTTTTATGAAAATAATTTTATATCTAGTTAACTTAGAATAGCTCTCTAAAATCATAAACTCGAAAATCATATAGCTGAAATTGCAATTTTGATAACTATGGATGGTAGTGTTTTTTTTTTTTTTAATAGAATTGGGATTCTTCAATTGTGATGAGGATCATGGATCCTTAATTTTTAGGAATTGAAATTTTAAAGGAATTGGGATTCTGCAAAGTGAACATTGAATAGAAATGCTTTAAGAAATAAGGTAGAATGCAGTTACCATTCCTCTAGATAAACACCTCGATAGTGTTTGGAACAAATAAAACAAGCATGATTTAGTAGATTCTAAATGATGACGTAAAAAATAATTCTAGTTAAGTCATAGCGCATGGCTTGACTTCATACACTTTAAAATCACCTACCATGAACATGTAGCTTTGTACTATGGGTTCAAGTTGCATGTATAATGTATTTCATGATTATATGTAAGATCTAAAGTTACATGTTTTGTAAAATATTAATAAGTATAGTTAATTTTTATGTATGATATAATATTTGTTTGATTAATCACTTGATCAATGGTAAGGGTCAAGAAAACATAGCTCACCTTAATGTAGTTGCTTACGCTATCCAATAGTGAAAAAAGAAAACCTTATAATAATATTTATGAAATTTAACCTTCACTTTATTTTTAGTTCATGCTATCAAAATTATTAATTTTGACCATAGAATCAATACAATAGTATTTTCTATCAAATGATGTGACTCTATACATTGTTATATTATATAGAGTTTAAATAAGATACATAATCAATATCAACCTAACAATCTAAATCCTTTACCCTACCTTGATAGAGATCCCACTGATCTGTCTTAATGATAATTACATGAAATTGTAGCTTTGCTAGAGGGGGAAAATGTATATTAAGCAAGTCTCACGTGCTTTTAATTTAAACTCACATAATAAATGGGTCCATGTCACGATTTACACCTTAATCGTACCATATTTTATAATTATATATCTAAATTTTTTATTTGTCTAATTATATATAAATTAAAGATTTTTTTGTTACCGTTTATGTCTCAATTAATTTCAATTCATACAATTAATCTAATCAGTGACCTTAGTGGAATTGTATAACTCTTGATAAGTGACTGCTAGCCCCCCTTAGCAAAATAGTAAGTCACAACACAATTAAAAAATATGGATTATAAGACCTTCTAAATGGCTATAGTTGTCTATCCATGGCATAAGGGGTATCATGCAATCTCTATAATGCTATGGGTAACTATTTCATTTATTGATCATGTTGATTAAGTTAATAGTATGAATAAAAATTAAATGAGATGTAAATAATAATAAAAGCTAAATATTCAATTATGTGTATAAATAAATAATTTAAAATTTTAGATATATAATTATAAAAAATGATAAAATTAATATATAAACTGTGATGTTATTTTTATAAAAAAATGTGAGACATACACTCCATTTATAACTTATTAACTCTACACCTCGAGCTGTATAAAATGCCAGGTCCACTTTCCCTAGTTAATTTTAGTCATTTAGTATTTTCTTAATTATGTCCTATGATCTAGTCAAGTTAGAATGATAGAGCGACACGATGCCTTCAGAATATAATGATTAGACAGTCTTTATTGTCAACATGACATGGACATTTTTTAATCAATAAAGATTCATTAGCCCTATGTTGAATGCTCCGTCCCTGGTTGCAGAACATGCCAAACTTCTAATTATACTACGACTAGCTTACATGTGTGTCCATGTGACATTTGAATCCTGCCACTGGATTTCACAGTATTAAATACATGAAGCATCTCCTACTTCATAACTCTTACCTGATATTCTTCTGATATCTTAATTGTTATGTTGGCAGTGAAAATTTGATGTAAAAGACGGACTGCCTAAATGATTCCAATGCCAATTGTTGCGGTGAAACGATAGATGGCAAATATGCAGGCAGCCAGATTTTTCATTTTTGTTTGATGTCATCTCTTAAACTACTTACCTAAACGAATTTGCCCTAATATATTCATTTTATGAAGCACTTCGTTTCCTTAAAGACAGTCGTGAAAGGTGCAAATGGGAAGCACAGCTCAAAATAATTATCATGAAATGCATTCTAATAATTAAAAAAAAAAGGAAAAAAAAATGACAAAGCAATTGCATTTTAATTAAAAAAAAGTGCTAATAGATGTCTCATTTATGGTAAATTACACGGAATACTCTTCAAAACTTTTACAATTTCATGAACACCTTTCATTTTTTAAATTAAGCACTTATACCTTTAAAAGTGTAAAACCCATATATTAATAACATTTTATATTTAAATTTGGTACCATTATGGGATATTGTTTATGATTTATCGATTCAATTTTCCTTTTAAGGAGGCTTGGAGGTATTGTACAATCATATAACTTAAACTTGATTTTTTCAAGAATGTTTAAGTTGATCCTTTTGAGAGATTTCTTACCTTTTTGAGGGATTTTCATTAGCTTTATGTGTATGTAGATTTGTCATAAAAAAACAAATTTAGCAAAATATTTCAATTTTAATGATTTATGACTAAGTGACTATGAGTAAAATCACATAAACATTATATTTTACCTTTATTACTTTGAACTAAAAGAAATTAAAAAAAATATATTTTCAAAAAGCTGGAATGCCACTATTGTTTATTTACTAGTATGGATAAATGGATCTATTTGGCTTTGCTTGAATTAGACAATATTAGTTGGGGCAAAAAAAAAAAAATGAATTATACAATATTATATCTCGTATTTGAACATTCAAGTCTAACATGTGCCGTGTGGTGCAACAAATTGCAAATCAAAAATATGTTATAAGGTTATGAAGCTATATATCCATAAAAATTATGTAGTATATTGAGAATTTCGTAATCTATTCTTTAAATTTTAAATATATAGTAAAACTCTATCAGGCCGTACACCTATTTCAGTGTTGGAAGTGTTTAATTTCAAAAAGCATGGGGTTCATGAAATTACAAATTACAAAATTTTTTGGGGTGTTCCCGCAACTTATCCATACATTTATTAGGAAAAAACAAAATAAAAGAACATTTTACTTTTTTACTTTTTTACTTTTCATTTGCTTTCTCTTTTATAAATTATGTAATTAGTATTGAAAATCATTAAGAGTTTTTTTCCTTTTTTATTTTTTCGAACCTCTTTAGCAGATTTCTATAGTCTGTTAACGGGACTATATAGTCCATCGTCTTACGATTGAAATAATTATAAAAATTAATAGAATGGATGTCTCAACCGTGAGAAGATAGGTTGGATGGTCATCGATGCCATCCTAACAAGTTGAAGCCTTTCAAGTTTAACCTTATCCTTGTGATATTTTGCCTTTTTCTCTTTTAATTACTTTCGAAGTATGGAAGTCACTTGTACTCGCCCAGGAAAAAATCTATTATACCCCGTGTTGTTCCTAGACCATAGTTTACCCATGGTATCCACAACTTTCCAGGGCGAGCTAACTCACATTTTGCTGAAAGTTTTTCACAAATGCCTTACATTTTCACGGTTGCTGAGACAACAATCATATTATTATGGGTCAACAGTTTTTCACTGTTTTCTCTCAGTGCGTTACCAGACTGTCTCTACATCCAGTCCATAATTGTACCACAACTCACATGCCATCTCCGGGCGATTAATTCACCCAAAAGAAGTAATAACTCGTAGCAAAATAGCTCATCTCACATTTTACTAATTATTCAGCACCTTCACCAGTACAGAGGAATATGATATATCAAACTCTTCACAGAATGCACATAAAGTACAACATTACAAGGATTATTGGCAATAGCTACAACACGACATAATGAACAATTTGTATAAATTAAATTGATCAAACTCATGAAAATCCCAAATGTGCTACTCCTCGCTAGGACCTACATATATCTCGAAATACATCTTCGATTATCCAACCGCTTTCAAATATCTAGAGCATCTCATCCGCGCTTATTAAAATCCATATCCAACGGACCCAATGGTTGCTAGGACATTCCAAACTCATCTCATCCTTCAACAGTTAATAAAGAAGGTACTGCATTCACATTTGGGTTTGGTTTGATATTGGTTTTGGAAGACGACGATGACAAAGCTTCTTTATTGATGCCATTGAGATTGAGATTGAGATTGAGATTGACATTTTCTCTCTTAGAAGAAGATGAAGGTCTATTAAAAGCTCTCATTGGACTAGCAAATGCAACCCAACTCCAACTCCTTGACCTTCCATGAACAAGTTGACGTTGATGCTGCTGCTGCGGCTGCTGTCTTGCTCCTGTTTTTCTCGAAACTCCCTCAGAGGACGAAGTGGTTGAAGCCCAATACGATGAAGATGAAGAAGATGAAGAAGAAAACGAATTCATCACCATGAACCCACCAAATATCCCACCGCACTTGACTCTGTCCTTCATTGAAGAAGAACCATTGCATGAGGTTTTAGTAGCTTTACCTTCTCTTTGAGACTCAACTCTTCTTAAAGCACAATCTCCAAAACCATTTGATATTCTCTCAAAGAAATCACCCGAAAAGCTCCTACTTCCACAACCAACAGATCTAGATCTCGAAACTTTCCTCTCAAATTGACTATTAGGAGTACAATCTTCATCTTCATTGTTCTCAACAATGCTCCCTCTAGACTCTGAACACTGCATCTTTATCTTGCTTCCACTTCCATTTGTGGTGCAACTTTTGAAAGATTCTGATTTGCTACCAGGAGAAGAGAAGTACAGAAAGGACCAAAACCCACTTTTTTTCCTAGGACTACAGTTACTATCTTCATCCATAAAATGCCTAGTTTTAGGCATTGAAGACAAATTAGACTTTGTCCTTCCATACACAATGTCACCATCCTTCTGCTTCTTATTGTAATTATTACACCTGGCGAGATAAAAGGGAGTTTTTGGTTTTGGCCTTCTAGTGCAATAGTGGTTGTTGTAACCACGGGGGTTATGGTTTTCATATCTGGGTCGAACGGAAGTAGAGGAAGATGCAATATCAGATCTAAAAGAGGGAGAAGAAGAGGAGGAGGAAGAAGAGATTTTGATAATGGGTAATGGTAAAGAGCAAGTAACAAGCTTGCCTAGCTTTTCTTGGAGACAGAAAGCACAAATACCACCAGGGTTTTTTGTGTACGGATGTTCACTGCATTGCATTCCATCTCCCATATCTTCTTCTACAATGCCAATGGATTTGCCATTGACACCATCCATCATTCGATGTCTTGTTTTCCTGTTCTTGAGCTAGTGTTTCTAGGTCAAACGTTGTTGAGCTAAATTAGCGTTGCTTTTCACGATATTTTGCTATCGGCTGTTTTGGAGTAATGTGTCCGTGAGAGAGAGAGAGAGAGAGAGAGAGAGAGAGTGGTGTGAGAAAACAGAGGACAGAGACCTGTTGGAATGGCATTAAAGACATGGATGGGCGCAGAGGAGTCGTCCCCAGGAGCACGTGGAAGTCTGACCGGAGACAGTCGGGCTCATACCTATATTATGTTCATATTAAATAATTGAAATATCTCTGGGGAAAAAAAAATTATGAAACATTATATTAAGAAAAGAAACAGGAAAATGTGGACGGATTTTTCGAGCATTTAACGAAATCTTATTTAAAGAAAAAAAGTAACATTTTTTTTATAAAATATGTTATATTTGGATAATATAAAAAGTAAAAAAGTGTAAGTAGGATACTAGGTTTTACCAATATTTTATAAAATCGTAAAACTTATATATTATAAGATACAACGTATTATATGGAATATATAACTTTTATTTTCTTTTTATAGATTTCAACTTCACATAATTTTTTTATTGAAAAGCAATAGATGAAATTTTTTTTATGTCAAAAGATTTCTTCTCACGCTTGGTTAATAGTTTTAGATGTGTATAATAGCAATATTTATTCTTATGATATTACTAGATAAAAGTTAGCACTTAATAAATGGAGAAAACAATTAAAAATAAAATAAAATATATAAATGAAAAATAATAGTGCTATTAAGACTTCAGAGATAAGCTAAAGAGGTAGCTCTTGATTGATATCTCTATTTTTTAGGCTTAGACACTTTCTTTTTCTTTTTAATAAAATATTTATTAGCTAAAAAATGTAGTATTACTCTTCATTTTTCATTTATTAATGTTATTAAATAATTTTTGTGAAATGGATATGCCTTGAAATGTTTATCATATATACCTTAGAATATAGGTTTTAAGATTGATATATGATATATAGACATCATATAAATATTAAACCCTATAAGAGCAAATTTTGGAAAATAATTACTCTAAACTTACCATATGGTACTACTAACCGCCATAAACCTATCTAATCAAACAAAGTATGAGTGATACCTTATATATAAGATTACTCCCTCATCCTTAATAAAAAGTATATATATATTTTTCCATTAAATAAGGACCGCAAAACACTCATTATTCATTAATGCTTTATTTAATATGAGAGAATGAATTAAATAAAAAAAAAGAATATGAAAAGAATGAATTATGAGAATATTTAGTTTCATTCAAATGTGTGTAAGCCCCAAAACTAGCCATTCGAGGTTTCGATTGGTTGAAAAATTCGATCAATCCTAAATTATAAAGTAAAGCTAGTAATATTAGGAAAATGATCCCGTAAGTTTGAATTTAAGAAAATAAATAATAACATAGGAGACTATAAAATTTTCAAATTTTAAGTATAATACTTGTTAATCATAAAAAAGGCGAAAAGTGTAATCTAATAACTAATAAATTACTAGAGATAGATTATATGTATACGAAAAATCATAGAATAACCTAAATAATAATTATAAATGTTCACATATACCCCACATGTATTTACATATAGATAAAAATATGTGAAATTACTTAAATTGGCCAACAACTTAGTAAATAATTAAAGAAAATTATTAAATTAATTAAGAAAAATCAGAAAAAAGTTAGAAGGGTATGGATTAATACAAATATGGTCGTAGCAAGTTAGAATCTGAAAAAGAAAAATTATCTAATTAGAATTAAAAAACACAAAAGCCAAAAATCAAGGAAATGGGGCAATGTTATGTCTAATTAATGCATATTAATTACTAAAAAACCTTATAAATAGCAAGAAAAATTTAGAAGCTCATTTTTACAGTTAGAAATCAAAGAAAATTAGGGAGAGATAAAAATTGAGAGAAAAACCAAAGAAAAAAAAATAAAAGAAAAACTGTGCAATTAGAGCCACAAAAGAGAACCCAGATCCGATAGGCAGCTGGGAGTAGACGGCCACCACCACCATATGGTGGTGGCAGCGCCCAGGTAGGCCGACACATCCATGGCCACCGACAGTGGTCGGAGCTACCCAAATCGGTGAGTTCGATTTCCAGCTCGATTTTGTGTAATTTTGTAAAAATAGTAAATATTATTATAAAATTATGAATTTTGTTATTCTGAAATATTTTTGTATGTAGTTTTTAAGAAAAATATTATTTTTATGAAAATATGTCTCGTGATATGGGATCCTTAAGAAATTATGCAAAACCGAGCATGTTTCGGTTTAGAAATAAATGACCTTAGGAGTATAGTTTTGAACCCAAAATTTTTGTGTAAATTACTTAGATGATATAGAATAGTGCTATAAATTCCATTTTTTAAAAAATAATTTTCTAAAATTTTAGATAATTTTTAGGCCCTAAAATGAGGCATAAAATGGGTAATTTAAGGTTAATTAAATAATTAAATGGTTAATTACTGATTTAGTGAATAAGTATGTATTTTAGGATGTTGAAATCTGATGGAGTATGATACTTGTAGCATTTAGAGTGTTAGATGTAATTATTAGGTTTAATTATGTAGTAAATAAGTAATATGGAAAAATAGTACATTTTAAGTTAATTTTGTAAATTTGGGTAATTAGGTGTAAAATCTAATTTAGGATGAATTTAGAAATTTTGAAATGATAATTAATGTTGGGAGATAGTATTTAGAGTGATAAAAATATTATATGTGTATTATGTACATAATACGTAATGGTACATAATACACAAGTATTAGAAATATAATAAATAGAAAATATCATAATAAAAATTGATATTATGATAATAATAAGAATGTACAATAAATCTAATAGGAAATTTATGTAATTAGAGTAAAAATATAAAAATTTATCGCATTAAGAGTGAATTTGGTACACTAATACGGATTTAAGTGTACCAAGTGAAATAAAATACTAACTAGGGGTAATGATGATATTTAGGAGATCGGGAAGTAATGTGATTAATTTCACATTATAGGTTGAAACGAATTTCTAGGGTTCGAGTATAAAACAATACTCGAAAAATCGAACTAAATACTAATTTAGAAATCGATGTGGAAACCAAACCCGAACTTAACCCCAAACCTAGAATAATCGTAAAAGACTTAAGACCTAGATAATTAGACATATTAAGCATATGCCATTTTGTATAATAATATAGTAATTAAGGAAAATTAAGGAAAAAATTAAGGAAATGAGGTATTTGATGAATTGATTAGTAAAAATAGTGAGGTCTTACTTTAGGTATTTATAGCCTATATACATCATTTAGGAAACTACTTAGTGTAACTAGTATGAAAAGTACTAATTAGAGCATTAAGGTTTACTACATTTAGCCTAATCTTCAACTATATCCCTAACTCTATGTAATACTATCTTAATCATATACTTAAGAGATAAATGTAATCTATGATTCATTATCTTAGTTTCTAAAGGACTACTTGAGGATTCAAAACATATATACATGATTGAAAGTCATCTCTAACCTTTTACTAATGATTTAGCAAAATATGAGGGTTATATTATCAATTAGGGTTTTAGGGTATATTATGATGAATTAATACACATGTCTTTAAGGTGATCATTTTAAGGTGATCATTTTAAGGTTTCTATCGCTTTTGAATGAAATCTTTAGCATTTAAATACATTTAGAGTAGAAAAATTTCTTACGCGATTGATTAATTCTTTTAGGGTTTTCATTTTTATTAGTCTTATCAACTCCTAAATTGTCTAACATAGTTGAGTCTATTGAAAAGCTAGATCGAAAATCTTAGGGGTTTACAGCATATAAGTACTTTTGAGCTATAGCTCTTAAAGGGTGAAGACTATGATTGCTCTTTGAGGTTGTTCCATGGGAGTCAACTTAAAAGATGTTAGTTCGAGTGCTAGCTTGGCCGATGGCCTAAGAATGTCAACCCTTAAACCAAAGAGCTTGACTTAAGCTATGAGGCCTTCATGTCCAAAACCAATCTACCTAAGCTTACGAAGGTTGTCCTACGACATGGGGGCCCATGTTCAAAACCAACTATTAATAAAACTTAGACTTTCATTAATGATAGAGCAATAAGGAGAGTAGAGCTTTAATTATGCTTTAAAAGCTCCAAGATCGACTCACTTTACGCTTTAGAGATCTACAACTAATGAAGGGGGTTTTGCAGGTACCCATAACTTATCTACGTTTTGCTAAGGTGGAGTATTTGAGAAGGAGAATGCTATAATTAACTTATGCTCCTTATGTTACCAAAGGGGGATGCCATTTAATTTAGCATGAGAAAATTTTAGTAGGCCATAGCATATCATTGCTAAAAAATTCCTTCGTATTCACTGGCCTATCTAGGCTTCTTTACTGAGGTAGCCAAAAGTACCTAATCCATGCTTTAACCATGCTATGGAGGTTATGAAGGTTGACATAGGACATAAGGGACCCATGTTCAAAACTGACTATTAACAAAACCTCGACTCTCATTAATAATAGAGCAGCAAGAAGAGTAGAGCTTCAACCATGCTTTAAAAGCTCCAAGATCGACTCATTTTATGCTTTGGAGATCTATAACTAATGAATGGGTTTCGTAGGTTCCCACAACTTATCGACATTTTGCTAAGGTAGAGTAATTGAGTAGGTACACCATCTATCATGAACTAGACCCGTGCTAAAGTTAACCTATGCTAATTGTGTTACCAAAAGGGGACATGGCCATGTGGTTTGGCACGAGAAAATTTTAGTAGGCCATAATATATCATTGCTAAAGAATTCCTTCGTGTTCATTGGCCTATCTATTGGTTTTTTCTTTACGTTGTTTAAACAAGTTATATACGCTTGAACGCTCTAATTGATATGATATACTTTAAAGAAGATTTTTAGAGAATTAACTATTTTCTAATGTTTTATCACATTTATTGAGGCAATCTATATGTATAGGGATGTTTTGTCTTGTCTGTGGTAACCTCTTGTGTAGGTTGGTTTTGCTTGTTTTTAGAGCAGTCATAATGGACAATTTCGATGCTTTTTGGATCTATGGTTATTAACAGTCATTTATTGTGCAATTTTTTATGCGCTTTTTCCATATCAATGATGGCTTTGTGCTCATGTTGACATCCACCTTCAAGTTTGTTTTGTTCTGCCTCTACGCTTCTGTTCCACTCCCGATTCAAGCATTTATTTTGAAGTTAGTATGGTGGCAGGGGTAAAGTCGAGGTCCCATGCCCTTAGTTGGTAGTGGAGACTTATACACTGGTGAAGGGTGGATTTCATCTTTCCCTAGGCTTTCTTTGGCGTTCCATGTTTGTGAGAGGTTCTGATTTCGCATTTCACTTCCAGGGTTCCGCTTGTTGGTGAGAGTCACTCCCCTGGTCGTTCCTGGCGAGGTCCTTAAGTCGCATTCCATGTCCTGGACTAGGACGTGCAACTATGATCCTTATTTGGGGGCTTGGCAAGGTAATGGTTGCCAACATATGCCACGCTTGAAAAAACTGGAATGTTGGCTTTCAGTGTCCTCCATTAGACATGGCCTTTATTTCCACCAGGTTATTAAGCTCATGAGTTTCTGTGAGTCTACGTGTTTTTTACCACAATCCTAGTAGATTCGCATAAAAAATCGTTTTACGTGAGGTTACAATGTAGACTCATTGGACTCGTACGTGGATCCACAATTCCACCCCTGCAGCTTTTTCAAATTTGCATTTACAAACCATAAGGCCGAGCATTTTAAAATGAGCCCAAACAAAGAAATAATCAATAGCCCATTGAATTGAAGTGTTAACCGAATATTGGATAAAATAAAACAAAAGGAGATAGCAAAAGGGTTTTCTTTTTTGTTTCTCAGAAAGTTTTTCTTTTTTCTCGAATTCTCTTCCAGTCTTCTGAGTTCCGTCCGTCTTCTACTTCCCAGTCATCTACTCTTCACTTTTTGACAAATCCTTACTTTCATCTACTAGTGGAGTGGACTTCAACTTCATCGTCCCTTGTTTGGTGTTTTCAAGTCAAGTACGCCATATACGTACGTTTCTTGCACTCCTCTGTTTTTTTTCTTTTTCTTTTTCTTTTTTTTGTTAAAGCTGGTTTAGTTGATCTAGTAGTTTCCCATCTTACATATGGTTATTTTTTTAGCTATATTGTTTGAAGTAGATTATTCTGAGAGATCCAATTGATTTCGTTAGGGTACGATTAAATCAGGATAGCCTTTATCTCCTTCATGTGCTATTTATTTATTTATTATTTTTTTGGCCAGAACTTGTGCCATTTATTTAAACGGTACTTCACCCTAATTATATCGTACATTTTGTTAATGAGCTAGGAAGGTTTTATCATACATTTTATGAAAATTGTTAGCAAATTTGGACTACACTTGCACTTAGTCAATGCCAGAGGATATCCAAGCGGACAACCATGTCAACGACCCTGCATTGCTCAATTTTTTGGTAAAGTTAGAATCAGTGCTATGAATAGAATACATCTTTCTTATAAACATCTTTTTCATAAAAAAGAGGAAGAAAAAAATAATGCCAAAAGTGGTGAAGTACCTATTCCATTCTCCATATTTTATTGACCTACGAAATGATACATGATTATGATCCTATGTATTTTAGTGACCATGGAGACTGCTTATATGAACAATGAACATGCTACAGTATTAGTACATTACTATGAACAACTAAGGTAAATAATCTCAACATCATTGCAAGGCAAATTCATTCTACAGAGAGGATCTTAGAACCAACAATAGAAACTTGTCTTCTGCATCATCAGAGAATGATGTAACAGCTTCGATGTAGATATGGGGCTACTAACGATTAAGTCCATTTTGCTACTGCTTGGAGCACATCATTTAGTAAGGTTTAAACGCAACGACATGGCACCACCTACTTTGTAGACACAGTTGATACCTTTTTTTTCTTCAGTAATCATCAAACCAACTTATAAAGTTGCAATTGGTCATCAAACTAAAAGAAACAAAAACAAAGGCATTGCTATTGTAAATTATAATTCTATGTCCAATTAACTGTCATTGAAAAAAAAAAAAAAAAACATGACGCTCCAACTTGAGATAGAAGTAAGAAATAGATTACTTAAACTTCACTTAACAACGATCCTTTACAATTCAATGTTTTGTTGACAAATTGTGTTTCAATCAATTAGATCTACATTTCTTACTTGCAATGTTACTAATATGAAGTAGTTTATTATTTTTTTTCTTTTTCCAGTACCTTTTATTTTGACCATTTTTTCATCTTTCAGGACTTCGGCAACAGCTTCTAAATCATCTAGACAGAGTTGTAATGCATTTCAGTTGGAATTTGGAACTACTATTTATGTTTTAGTTTTTATGTTTTAGCACATCAATTTATACTTGATCATTTACATTATGAGTCTATGACTCTAGTCCATAACTTTTATTATAACTTTGATTAAAATTTATGTTCAATTTCCTCTTTTTTTTATCATTTATTTTATGTTTGTTTTTTATGAATACTATGAAAATATACAAATTTTGAAAGAAAATTTACATAGATAGTAGAAACTTATATTTCTACGTCTCAAGTCTGGATCCCCAATGAGTTTACGTACACTCACGAGTTTGACAACCATGATTTTCACTATTTAAGTCAAGATAGAGGCATGGGTTAGGCTTCCTTCTGAGAAGGGGTGAATATCTCCTGGAGATATAATTGTTCCTAGGGACATAGCCTGTCTCCTCTTAGACGACAATGAGGATTAATTGTCCCTTCGATCACCTTTATTGTAGTGTAGAAAAAGCATTATGCTTGTTTTTTCTTAGGTAATGGTAGTTGACAGTACCTTATCATTGGTAGGAGCACCATTAGGAGCGGTGGAGGTTTTAGTCTCACACTTTACAGCTGAAAAGCTTTCTAATATTGCGTTTAGCTTCTTAGGCAATATTTCGGGGGCTCCTTGGATTTGTTTTACATTCCCTTTATTCTTAAAGGAGCAAGGTTTCCGAGGTAATAGGCCCTCACTACCTCGTTGCATCCCTTTCTTTCTTTTGTTTTATTATGGTTTGAATGAGAGAGGGTTGAGTTGGAGGGAGAGAAGGCATCCTTATGCTTATCAATATTGGATGAACTTATATTAGAGCGAGCGTAATTTATCTAACATCATGACAGACCGAATAACGTTGTGCAGATGATACATTGTTTGTTCATGCATTACATGAAACGCTTTTTGTCTCCTGCCTTTTACTAAGCGCTTGGTTATTTAGCTTATTCCTCTATAGTTTTCTTATAGGATAATACCTAAAATATTGGATGGGTTAGGAATCGAAGCATATAAGAGTTGCTTCAGTAATCTCCACGAAAGGATCAATTTTTGATAAGAGTATAGTTTATTCTAGTAAGTCCAAATGTAACAATATGAGTATTACTTATTTTATTATTTGGTAGGAGATTCTGATTCTCTATAATCTTAGAAAGAAGGTAGATATGGAATTGCATAATTATTTTGTATTATGTACTTCTATGCAATATGATTAGGTAAAATGATTAAAGAAATAAGTAAATTCTTGTAATCTCTGACTTACAAGAATCTTGTCATATGGCATAATGTCTTTATAATATCTTTACTAGGCCCTCTTATGGGGCGTTACAAGTAGTAGTCGATGCGACAATGAATAGATGGAAAGTGTTAATCCTCTTACTCTATGAATGGCGATGTTGGCTAAATAAAATGTCTAAGGTACAGTGTTAGGGATGATCGAATGTAAGGTGAATTCTTGACTCACATGACTAAAAACCCTTATATAGAATTAACAAATCCTAAATCACCAAACCCTTAAACCTTAGGATGAACTATATACACTTAAAATTATTGAGACTTTAAGCGAACAATTGAAACCTTGAACTTCACCAAGATTAATTCAACCCTAAAGTTCTATAATTTCTTTTAAGGAACAAATTTTAAGAGAGGAAATATTTAAAGAACTAAACCTTAAAAGAACAACACATGTAGGGCTTATGACCGACCAATCATATCCGATTCCTTTTCTATTTGAATTTAATTAAATCAAAGACCAATAGTGAGAATTTAGTTGACTTATCATTTGATAACTTTCATAAGTTCAAAATAAGACAATCCTCTTCTCTCCATATATAAGTTATATCACTTATAGATAAGTGGCAACAAGGACAACGGACCATACTGGTTGGAGAAGAAGGAAGTAAGTTATGCCATTCCCCATCAATTTAATATTCCTTCACTTGTTTCATCACATCTACTATTTGTCCAAAAAGCTTACATCCAATCATTAATTGTTAACTCATACACTATCTAAAAGCCTACAAAAAGACTACATGAAGGATGCTAGAAGACCCCTTTTCAATCGGCCATTCACTTTACAAACATATACTCTCTTCATTCTTTTACTTTTCAAAGTACTTTCTACTTCAAAACAAAAAGGGAGAGGATACCTTACCCACAAACATACAACTCGTTGTTGGTGAATTTTGAAAAAAGAGAAAATCCTGTAAAAGAAAGTCAAATGCTTGATACTGGAGCTAGTTCGGTATGGTTATTTTGATGCTTAAATTAGTAGGTGACTTTATGTGAAAAATATTTGTGCAAGTAAAAAATTATTAGAGAGCCCTTATAAAGTTTCTTTCTAATACTTATAGGAGGTTGTAGTATCTCAGGCAATTGTCGAAATAATTATTAAGACATGTGAAAATTTCTTAATTTGATATCTTCCTTAACATGTAGGGAGAGTAGGTGATTATGTAATATAATCGTACTTGTAATAACCGTTCGTGCCATTGAGTTGAATTCATACTAGGAATGGATTTATGTTACTCAGTAGAAATATTATGTATCATCTATCTAGTGGTATGCCAAGAGATTTGATTACTTAGCATATTGACAACTGAATGAACGAGTATATTAAATGAGCGAAAATTAACTATTAACATTTGCCCTAGAACTCCTGTATTCGAGTAATCGAAAAAGGGAGTTACATATACAATGTACACTAAAGGCTTAATAGGGGAGTGATTCTTTAGATTAATGCTAAGCATAATGGGAAATAGGACAGGTTACATCCCAATTGAAAGGTCACAATTTCTAAACTTCTGCCTGTTCGAGAAACTAAGAAGTTGGAGGCATGACATTTGTCACCTAGATTATCATTTTGTTATAAGGCTAATAATTGTAAGAAAGTTGTTAGCCTTCGGATTTCTATCACGAAACATGCATTAGCAATTCATACCTTACTGTTAGAAGCAGATTTGTAGTTACAAGGACGAATCGTCCATATATAAAGTACTGTTCATAATTAGAATTCATTTCTCTAGTTGTATCTTCAACTTTCATTTGCTTTTTTATCTTCAACCTCACATCTTTCGTATAACCATTCAGCTATGATTCATAACATTGCTCGTTGACTTATTCTCTTTGATTCTGAGGTAGCGAAAATGGAAATTGAGGCTACTTTCCCCTCCAAATAAGGAGTAGGGCGGCATATCCTTCGAGTGGTTTGGCCTATAGTATGGAGGCGAGATAGGATAAACTTGTTCAGATTAATGAGCTTTCTGTAGATAATTATCATGAGGATAAGAAAGGGAGATCCTCGATAGCAGATTAGAACATTTATGCTTGAGTATGAGCCAATTAAAGAGGAGATTCAAGAAATAAAAGCTAAAACTAAAAGCAAGAGAAGAGATCAGTTGTACCATGCACATATGGAATTTCCGGACATTTGCTAGACGTTCCTAATACCAGCTGGTGTTATCAAGTGTTATTAACAAACATGTAGTTTAGTTACATACAAAATGAATGCATATGCAGTGGATACAAGTAACACATCTATGGGGCTCTAGAACTATGGAAGGTGTAAATTTGCATTATCTATACATAGATTATCTTTTGTACTTAACTATACAAGACACTTCACCTTATTTACATGAGGCTATCTATGGGTATCCTCCCAATAGATGGAACTCGACTATTACTTTAATCGAGAATACTATACTAATCAATTAGGTGGACTCCATCTAGGGCTATCTACTATCAACAATCAATACAATGCCTTATAGGCTTACTATCAACAAATCCATATAATGTCACATGAGCTAAATCATGCAAGTCCCAACTCAAGCTACTCGCTATCAATAAACTAAAGATGGTCTACTAGCTTTGCCTCAACAAGTAAAATGTCATAAGAGACTGCTATGAGTACTCACTAAGTTGATAAATCTTTCTTTGAATTGTAAAGTATTTTAAAAATGTATTTTAACAAATATTTTAGAAAACTCAGCAAAGCTATAAACATTACAGTTTGCAATTAATGGATCATAGACACGTGATAGGTATATCTAGTTAGTTTGGCTAAATATTTAAACTTATCAATTTTAATAAAGGCAATCACATGGATGTTGGCATATGAAACAATCAGTTAGTTAATAAACAACCAAGGGCAAGCAATAGAATACTAAGCAATTATAAAATACAAGCAAGTAGCAGTTTATTGAAACTCCCTTACATGGCCTACTTACTTACTTATACTGAACTTCGGGGTTCCTAAATTAGAAATTAAGCCACCTAAAACATAATAATAAGTAATTGGAAAGGGGGTTTCTTCAAGAACCTAATAGCCTACTTAATTACTAAAGCTTACCCTAATCTTCGAGTACGATAAAACTTGTTTTCATGTTAACTCTTTATTTTAAGTCTGTTTTTCATGTTCTTATTGTTGATTTCATCATTTTTTAGTGTTCTTTCATTTAGTAAGGTCATTTTTGGCTTTAGGGTCAGCAAGTTTTCAATTTGGGTCTTATAAGTTCATGCACCCAAAAGGTAAGTTTAGTCACTTTAGGGTTTGGGCCTAGTTTTGGGCTCTAGGCTTAGTTTTTTATCTTAAGCCTTGCACTTGATATTTTAGGCTTCCTTTTTAAGTATTTTTAGTGAAATTTTTCTATCAAACATTTTAAGTTTTCATCTTGGGCTTTAATGTTGCTCTTATAGGCCTAAATGGGCTTTTTTTCTTAAGTTTAAGGATTCAACTTATTAAAGGGCCTATAGTGGATGTCTTGGATGGGCTTTATGGTTTGGTAGGCCTTTTGAATATCTTCATTTGAGTCTTTTTAAGTTAGGTTTAGATATGGTCATGTATTATTTAAGCTTGTATTTTGGTTTTCTTAAGGCTCTTTGGGCTCATTTCGTAATTTAGATTCCTAAGCTTAATCCCACTTGCCTTTTTATACTTGAGCCCATCATTAGCCCTAAGTTTAGTTCACTTTTCACAAAGTTATAGATTTGGTCATGAGTGATTAAGTGAGCTCAAGGCTTGATTTGTGAGTCTTTTAGTTAAATTTAGGCTTAGTTTATGTCATATGGCTCATATCTTGATTTTATTCTAATTCAGCGAGCCTAATAGTTTACAAAAATGATTAAATGACCTATTTTATCATGAGTTCCAAATTTGATACTAATGATTCATTGGGTCTCAAGTGGGTTTTTATAAACCTAATGTCCATTTTAGGCCTAACTACTCAGTATAAATCTTGTTTAACCTTTTATCTTTCAAGGTTAAGTCATAAATCCTGATTATTTTTAATTAATCATGTGATTAACCCATTAATAAATATTTTACAACATGTTCTTTGACATGTTTAGGGTGGTCTAGGATGATTTCTTAAGGCTTTTTACGTATCATGTACTTAACTTGTTATAACATGCATCAAATTATCAATAAAATGCACCTAAAACCATTTCCTACCAAAATAAATATGAGAAATAAAAAATATAGTAGGGATATACATACATATGTTTTGGCCCTAGCATGAGAATAAAGATATGATAATAATTCTTCTACTTTTCTTTAAGTTATTTCTTACTACAACTTATGTACTTTTAAAGTTATATATAACATGTTTGCTACATTAAAAATCTAAAAAAATGCACATGTATGAGCGTTTAAACATGGTAAACAAGGTGGCATTTTAATAATTTTTTTTCTTATTTATTAAGCTTGGGAACTATGCTCATAAACTCAAACTAAAAAGAAAGCTGAAAAGGTATAAGTTTACCTTGGTGGAAATTCGAAGGATCTCATTTCACTTTATTTTTAGAAAACAAAACAAACTCATTTTGTGAAATATATTTGTCAACAAAAAAGAAGAATGAAAGAGGATTCAAATGCAAGTGGTTTCGTATTGTTTGGAGGTAGTGATGGAGAGTTGTAGCTTGGGCGTTCGAGTACATAGCTTGGTTTAAGAAGTTTACTTTTGTTTTCTTCCCTTTTGTTTTTGAATTGTGTGTTTAGAGAGTGTTTCTAGGGTGTATTCTGAGTAAGAAGATGGAGTAAAATGCAGATGGAGGAGTTAAAAAGGGGTTGATTATGAGTGGGTATGGCGATTAACAAATCCCTTCCATTCTTGTTTGCATGATATAAGTATAAGTAGGGACTGATTCGCTTTTTATGTTTTTTGCCAATTGAGACAATGATTTGTCTACTAAAGGTGACTAGTCTCTTTTTCCTAACTAATTATCTTGTCCTATATAGTTAGTTGTGATTATATTTAGTTAATTATGATACATGAATGCATGTAGATGATTAGAATGCAATTTAAACTTATGATTCTAATTATTAGTTTAGATGACTATAGTTAGACATAGTTTAATTAAGTTAATCAAGCCTATTGAATCATTTTATCTAATTAATTTAGAGTTTCTAAGGGTTAGAATCAATTATCGCTAATCGATTATGATTTCAGAAGGTAAATTAGGGCTATTCCAGCAATTTAGTGAATTATAAATAATTACTTAATAATGTGGCTATAAAATTAGAGTTTATTAATTAAATTAGGGCTTTTGACGCTAAATTATAGTTTCTAATTCCTTTTAGGGCTTCTTTTGTTTTATGGTTTTATGAGGGCTTTGAAGGTATGCTTATGATTTTAGTGTTACTTTTATAGAAAATGTATCATTTGAGGTAAGTTAGTAATTACATTAATTTATTATCTTAATTTAATTAATCGCTATCATCTGTAAATATCTTCTATCATTTGTTATCGAGTTTCTACGATTTACGTAATTCAAGTTAAATATTTTAATTTAGGATTTTCATTACGTTTGAAGTTTAATCTAAGGTTTTACGACTTTAGAGTTTGGGTTTAGAGTCATTGTATGCTATTAGGGTTTATAGAACTTTATCTTTAGGGTTTTTCAAGTTCCTTTTTAAGGTTTCGATTTAAGATTTTGTCAGTTTTAATTTCTACGATTGGATTGAGCTTAGGGAATATTATTGGTTCTTCGAATTTGATCATAAATTTAAAACGTAAAATTTGTGGGGTTTACAGCAGGAGCAGCAACAACAACAACAATAGCAAGTTAAGGATGCTTAGGAGCATCCTAGTATCTTTTGTTTATTTTTCATAGTTACTTCGAGCGATGTGTACCTATTTTGTAAACTTGTCTTTTTCTTTCAACGGGTGATCAAGATGCTAACTTCTGCTTATGTAATCTATTGAACCATTTGAATGAAGCTTTCTTAATGTCCTGTGAACTTGTGCTCGCATCGGTCTTGGTTTCTTACTTTCATATTGTATCTGTATGTTCAAATTTTGTTCCTTTTTTAACGAAGTCCTTTTGTTGTAGACGGCTTTCATTAAGCTAAATCCTGTGTTTTGTCTTTTTGGATTGCGACATTAGTCGAGCTATGTGTCCTTGATTTTGTGTTAGTTGGTTGCCCTTTGGGGATTGGCTCAATTTTTCATGTGTCATTGCCTCATACTTTGTGAACTCTATACTTGGCAAATATGAATCAAAGTCAGGGTGAAACTTAAGGATTTATTCTCTTGCTACCTAAACCTCCTCTAACAACTTCTTTTGCAATAGTTTCTCGTATTGCTGACTCGAAGTCATGATTTCGAGTGCCTCTTCAATGTAGAAATTTTTACCACAAATGAATGATGAATTCTTATTGGATCTCTTAAGTTGATGGGAATTAGGTTGCCAGACCTCTAACTTGTAATCGAGTCGAGAATTAGAGGGATTAACTCAACAAATCCTTCTATTCCAACAACCCCTATCGAGCCCTAGTACTTCCATGCCGAATCACCCTTCATGCCAAGTCGTATAATCACCTATCTTTCAATAGTATGCCAAATAGAAGATCACTCTCTTGTGCCCGAGCTGACCAATTACTCGGCATCTTCCTTACCGAGAAGCCAAGATGGAGAGACTCTAAATTGACAAAGCCATCCCTATTAGGGTAAGCCAATTATCTATACTTTTTTTTCCCGCATCTTCTAACAACCTTACCAATATAGCATCGCCACGTATATAGTATCATATGTAGAATCCATTGCACCAATGATTGTTTTTCTTGTATATTCATTTTTACCTTTTTATATCCTAATCTTTACATCCTTAGGAAATGCCCCTTTTCTCTTTTCCTTTTTAGGTAGGTTACCCTAACTTATGGGTATAAATACCCTTGTACTTGTAATTGTAAGGTTATCAGATCATTCTTAATACACTTTTGAGTACTTTTCTTCCTTATGTAAACATTGTTTGTTTACTCTTGGCATTACTCTTATCCTTTCCTTTATGCAAGGTTAGGTGGCAAGTAACCTCACCAGACCAATTTATGCGTCATATTGAATTGTGTTATGAGTCATCGGAAGTTCTAATGGTGTGTCATATCCTCTTGAGCTGTTTGTGGGTTTTTCTTACTATTTCATTCTTCATTTTGCCTTTTTGCACTTTCTCCATTAATCCTTTTTCAAGCTTTTTGCAAGCTCGGACCCATCTAGCGACCGACCTTATCTGTTCTTAGTCATGATTTGCAACAACTTGGTATCAAAGCAAAGGTTTTGAGTAAACTGTAGTAGTTCTTCTTGAAGTTTTGTTATATTGTGTTTTGCATATATGAAACTAGATATAAGTTACTGTGTTCATTTGATTGCTATGTTGTTAACTATTGACTTACCAAAGTATTTGTTTGAGCTTTAAATCTATGAGGAAAAATGACAAACCTAAATATGAATGTTAATACTGGTGATGAGAGTTGAGTTGTCAACCATGTACGATAATCTTAGGGAACTCCCATAAGCATTAATAAGAGGCTTGATGAGGTAGCTAACCTCTTAGTAGATTTAACCCAGGTCATTCAAGTGTTATCTTGCCGACCTACTAAGACTGTACAAAATACTCTACAAGCTACTACCCATTCAAGGTGGAGCAGTTGGTAGACGAGTAAGGCGAAGGATAAACCTAAGAGAGCTTGATGAAGAGGAAGAAGTGTATTTTGAAGAAGAGCATGTATGAATCCCTAGAGCATCTGACCATGTGAAGCTTTGGATTCTAAGTATCGATGGATCTAGGAATGCTGATGACTATTTTGGATTAGGAAGAGAAGGTGGAGCGTGTGTTTGATTACTATCAATATGAAGATTATGAGAAAGTGAGAATTGTTGTTATTGAATTCTTTAGGTATACCACTATATGGTGGAAGAATTTTTAGGCTATGAGAAGCTGAGAGGGCTACTAAGAGATTAATACTTGGCTTGAAATGAAGAGAGTGCTAAGAAATAGGTTTATGCTGGAAACCTATCTCTAAGATACTTTCACTCAACTTCAGGAGTTGAGACAAGAAGGGCAAACTATTGACGAATATGTTCAACTGTTCAAATAGTCTCAAGGTTCATTACTGAGTTGAGAGGAGACATTTGAGACGTCATGGAGCTCTAACGATTTAATACCATAGATGAGGTTGTTAGGATTACTTAGCGAATAAAGAGGTAAAGAAGGAGCCGAGTACTGATGAGGATGCCGACCCAGATAGGTAAGTCATTTAACTCTACCGAGTACTAAGCTGAGAAGGAAGTTTGATGTCAAAGTCGAGCAAATAGCCTAACCTAATGATGAAGTGTCAACCTGAACGTATGAAAAAGGACAAGGGTTTGGTTAGAAGACCAGCCAAATCAAGTGCTCCAAGTGCTAAGGGTTTGGATACATGGCTGCTCAATGCTTGAATTGACGGACGATGGTCATCTAGGGAGACATCCCGAAGCTAAAAGTAGACAGTATAAATGAGGAACCCGAGGAGGAGGAGGTCTCTGTCGAGAAATAAAGTTTCGAGAAAGAGCTAATTGAGGAGGACTTATATCTTAAGGACTTAAATCAGATACTCATGGTTATTTGACATACTATGAACAGAGAACCCTCGTAAGAAGAGGAACAGAGAGAGAATTTGTTCCATACCACTTGTAAGGTAAATGATCAGATGTGCACCCTTATTGTAGATAGTGGAGGTTATACCAATGTAATATTAGTTAATCTTGTTTCTAAACTAAAGTTGCTGACTATTGCACATCTAAGGCCGTACAAGTTGCACTGGTTGAGTGAGAAAGGAGCCTTACATGTCACTCGGCAAATATTACTGTCGATCACTATAGGGAATTACTCTGACTAATTTCTCTACAACGTATTACCCATGTACGCTTCCTACGTATTGCTAAGAAGACTGTAGTTATTTGATAGGAGACTTATGCATGATGACTACAGGAATACTTATATGTTCAAGAAGGATGCTCGGAAGATCGTACTGAACCTGATGCTACCGAGAGAAGTTCACAAGTTGTAGACGAAACTTACTTACAGATCGAAGAAGGCTCTAGTGATGAGTAGAGATGAACTACGAAAGGCCATTAATGCTAATGAGTTGACCTTCATGTTGGTCAAGTGACTTCTAGAAATGAAGGAACGAGGTGAGTTACCCTAGGAGGTCAAGGAGTTGTTAAATGAATATGCTGACCTATTCCTAGAACAATTACTTGAGGGATTGCCCCCAATTCGAGGCATAAAGCATTGCATTGACCTAGTACCTGGTGTTGTAATACTGAATAGGCCATCTTATCAGATGAATCCCAAACAGGCTTTTGAGCTCCAACATCAAGTCAATGAGTTGCTGGAGAGAGGCTAAGAGAGATTCTTAGCCCTTAGGTTGTATCTGCACTTCTAGTGCCAAAGAAGGATGGAACCTGGTGAATGTATGTAGATAGCCGAGCTGTGAACAAGAACATGATCAAATATAAGTATCCGATCTCAAGGTTAGAAGATGTGTTAGATGAACTTAATAGAACCAAGATTTTCAGCAAGATTGATCTTAAGTTTGGCTATCATCAAATCCACATGAGGCTAGGAGATAACTAAAAGACTGCATTCAAGACTCGACATGGACTTTATAAATGGATGGTCATGCTTTTTGGCTTATCGAATGCCTTAAGCACTTTCATAAGACTTATGAACCATGTACTAAGACATCTCATAGGGAAGTGTGTCGTGGTGTACTTTGATGACTTCCTTGTCTATAGTGCTTACATGTCGAGTCACTATAAACATCTCAAAGTAGTCCTAAATATCCTCTATGCTGAGAGATTATTCAGCAATTTAAAGAAATGTTTCCTTTATTAGGAGAAAGTGGTATTCTTCGGTTATGTAGTTAGTGAAGAAGGTCTGTAAGTCGATGATAAAAAGATCTGAGCAATTATCAAGTGGTTGACTCCTACTACTTGTGTCGATGTGAGACGTTTCCACGGATTGGCTTTGTTATACAAAAGATTTATTAAGAATTTCAGTACCCTTGCCACACTACTTATTGAGTTAACAAAGAAGAACACCAACTTTCGATGGGGAGAAAGGGAGGAGAGGAGTTTCCCCGAGCTAAAAGAAATATTGACTTCTGCCTCGGTGTTAGTATTACTTGATTTCGACAAGATTTTTGAGCTGGAATGTGACGAATCGGGCATTGGAATAGCCATTATCCTGATGTAGGAAGGTCGACCAATTGCCTTCCATAGTAAGAAGCTTCGAGGACCGCAGCTAAACTACTCCGTGTTTGACAAGGAACTTGGCACTAATCCAAGTAATGTAAGTATGGCAACATTATTTACTACTAAGAGAATTTTTTATATATACTAACCATGAATCACTAAGATACCTCTGAAGTTAGACTAAGTAGTCGAAGCAACAGGTGAGATGGGTTAAATTCCTTGAAGGACTCAATTTTGTAATAAAGTAAAAGCAAAGAAAAGGCAACATAGTTGCAAATGATCTTTTAAGGGGGTATGCACTTTTATAAGAACTACAGACCAAACTGTTTGGGTTTGTAAGTATCAAAGAACAATACTCTGAGGATCCATACTTTAGACCCATAATTTTGTGATGCATTGGTGGAAGGATGGTAGACGAATATCATGTGAAGGATGGCTACTTGTTCCAAGGAGGAAAATTATGTATGCTAAATTTCTTACTAAGGTAGCTACTAATTAGGGAAGCCTATAGTAGAGGTCTCTCCAGACACTTTGGAGAAAGAAAAACTTGTAAACTATTGAATGGCCAAGAATGAGGAGAGATGTGCATCGAGTGGTCGAAAGTTGTGCTGTATACAAGATGGCCAAGTGCCAAGCCGAACAAGGGAGAGAAATGCCCTTACCTATCCCAATAAAACTGTAGACTGAATTGAGCATAGACTTTATTTTCAGACCGCCATGAATTGCCTGAGGCAAAGATTTTATAATGGTCATTGTGGATAGGTTTAGTAAGATGGCTTCAGCTATTGCTTCTCTTTTCTTACAAGAGATTGTGTAGATACATGGTATAAGTGTAGTTTTGAATAGAGATCTAAAGTTCTTGAGCCATTTCTAGAGAACCTTATGGTATAGGTTGGGAACCTAATTACTCTTCAGTACCTTATGTCACCCCCAAACTGATGGTCAAATAGAGGTGGTTAATTGTACTTTAGGGTCATTGCTTCAAGCTGTAGTAAGAAAGAACTTAGCCGATTGGGATGTCTACCTACTAATAATCAAGTTTGCCTATAACCGAACAGTATGTAACACCACTAAGCAAACTCCCTTCGAGGTAGTCTATGGGTTCAATCCTAAGTTGCCCCTTAACTATACCCCTGTACCAATACTCGCACAAGAGGACCTTAACGCATTGGCCAGAGTACAATACCTTCAGCACATCTATGACAAGGTTACTCAAAACATCAACCAAACTACTAGAAGAATATATAAAAAAAAAAACAAGGGTAAGACGGCCAAACAATTTCAGTTAGGAGAATTGGTGTGGTTACACCTTAGTAAGGAACGATTCTCAAATAAGAGGAGGAACAAATTATGTGCAAAAGTGGAAGGACCTTTCAGAATCACCTAGAAGATCAATGATAATGCCTACATATTGGAATTGCCAGTGAGGTATCCCTCATGCTATACCAATAAATAGGTTATTAAATAATTAACTAATAGACATATGAATACATAAACAAGTAGTATACTAAACTATATATATAGTTGACCAGTGATGTATACAACATTGGAGTTAACACCCTCTAAGGTAAGGGTTAGATATTCATCGGCATTAATCACAACTAAGTTTTAGTAATTGAGTTTTTTAACTGAAATTTTGTATTTCACAAAATATATTTCCATTTCAAAAATCTAGTAATACCCAAATTCTCAAGAGTAGCAGTGAGGTAGCCTTTATAATCCACATTCATGCCCTACTTTTATGTTAGAACCCTTCTTTTTCAATATGAGCCTAAAATGTTATGAATTTAGTTATTTTAACTTGAATAATTTTATTTATACATTTTAAGCTTTTCTTTATTATTTTATGATTTGATTAATTTCTAAATTTTATATTTTTATAATATTATATTTTTGAATCCATTTTATATTTATTTCACTATTTCTTCATTTTGTAAGCTTAATTTACCAATTAGCTTAATTTTTCTATTTTTGTAATTTTTCTTAATTAATTAATTATTATTTTCTTATTATTTTTGTAATTTTTTATTCAATTAATTGTTTTTGGAAAATTGCTAATGTAGCAACCATTCATCCACGTGGCAATTTTGCTACTTTCCTTAATTTTTACATTTCTTAAATTTTGTATTGTTATTATTTATATTTATATGTTATTATAATTAATTAATTATTTGATATATGGGCCTTATATTTCTTTATGGTTTTTGGCCCATTTGTACATATGTATATATATATATAAATATCTCATTTTATTATATTATCTTAAATAAGTATATTATATGTATGTATGTACCTGTATTTTTATTTGTATAAATATATGTACACATGTATCATTCATTATTTATACATGCTTAGCATATTAGTATGTATACTTATATATATATATATGTATGTATACTTGTACTATACTATTATTATACGTATATGTATACTATATACATTTGTATATACACATATTTATACTTTTAGTATCTATTATTACACATATTTATATACTTATACATATACACATGTAAAATTATTTATAGTTAATATTATACATACTTTTGTACACATGTATATATATATATATATGTATATTTATATTTTCTAAATCTATTTTTAAGGAATTTTGATATCATACATATATTAGTACCTATATACTCTTCAGTTTTTATATATTTATGTAAAAATACTTAGTATATCTTATATGCAAGTTTATGTACATACTATAGTGTATGTGTGTGTGTGTATATATATATATATATATATATATATAGGCATATATGAATGTATACTTATATAACCTTATCATATTTTCTTTTTCATTCACTTTTATGTATGCGTATGTGTATGTATACTATAAATTCCTATGCATATGTATATAAACTGTATATATATATTTACATATATGTTCATACACCTAGCTAAATTCATAATATGTCCATACATATAAGTATATATATATATATATATATATGTGTGTGTGTGTGTGTGTGTGTGTGTGTGTGTGTAATGGTATCTATAAATATACATACATGTAAACATAATCTCCAAAAGAAATAGATTATATACTCAAAATGTAATACTTATATGTGGAGTTTCTAATACAATACACTAAAACACATGTCAATACATTAAGTGTAAAAATACACAAGAATATACAAAGAAATACATAAAACATAATTTACATAAATGAACTAATACTAATAATACATAAAGAAGATATATTTACTTATCTTGACATATATGTTTTTGTGAAAAATCCTTCTCTTATTCTCTTTTTTAATATTTTAAAATAATTAGTTGATAGTTCAAATGGAAGTTGAATGGTAGGTGGAAGATAAGGGAGAAAATTTGAAGATGAAGAAAAGAGAGAGAAAGTGGCAGTTGAATTTTGTTATATATGTAATCTAATTACATGTATTAATTTGTTAAATGAAGAATATTAGGAAATTCTCCAAATAGATTAGGTGTCCATGGAAACAAATAGGAAAATGGAGGGAAAAGAACAAGAAAAAGAAAAGAAAAGAATGAGAAAAGCGAATTTAATGGATTGAAAATGAGTTTTTGACTTTTGGTCAAAACTAGAATAATAATATTGTATACATGTAACAATTATAATTTAGAAGGAGAAAAAGAAAATAAGAAAGAAAGTAAAAATAAGGGGATAAATAAATAAAATAAAATATTGAATTTTCTCTAAATATTTCTAAAACTATAAGTAATATTAATAATAATATTTATTATAATTATAAAGAAAATTATAAGATATAAAATTTATATTCACTATATGACACAAAACAACAAATAAATAATAAAATTAGATTTAAATAATTAAATTCATATAACACTAATTTATTTATAATATAAATATATTTATTAATAATTATAGAATAATATTATCACATTTATAAATTAATTTGGTACTCTTACATTTATTAGCATTTGAAAGTTATCTTTAGTCATTAGTTAGCTATTTTACATGATTTGGTATATTGATTGATAATTGTACCCAATTAGGATTTTATCATTATCATAATAAATTTGTACGTTTATAAGCTTAAATTTTTAGTTTTAGGATTTTTATCATATTCATGTTTAACCTCTAGTATTTATATGCATATAGGGTTTAGGGTTTTTTTTATAATCATTAGGGTTCAATTAATAATTTAGGGTTTTTCTCTTTAGGATAGTTTATGATTTATAATTTAGTAAAATTTTTATTTTTTTTAGCCTTGTCAACACATAGAGTTATCTAAGACTTCTAGGTTCGATTTAGGGTTTTGACTACAAATTTATAGGGTTTGCAAATTCCCTATAGTTATTAGGGATTATGAAATATTGGATATCCATAGTTATTTGTATATTATGATAAGTTAATAAATTAAAAATCTGAAACTCTAGTGATTAATTAATTAGAGTTTTGCAATCTCTAACTTATAAGACAATTTTCATATTATGGATACATACATGATAAAAATTTTAGGCAATCCTATTAAGCCTTCTTAAGGTCTTAACAGAAGTAATATCAGAGCTTTAGGTTATCAAAGTTAGAAAACCTATCAAATGGTGAGATGGGGTAGAACATGGGTAGAATTAGGAGTAAAGATTAAAAGACATAAACATGTAGATCATCTATTATATATAGTATCATCCATACGTATTATGTCTATGCTTATATGTATGTATGCTCACTAATTGTTAAACTCCTTCTCCTTAACCAAGATGTCATTGATGAGATTACCCTTAGAAAGCTCACTATAAGTTTTCGTGTTAAACCAAGTATGTAAGGAGCAAGTGTTGAAATGGAATAAAAGGAAATATCCTTGATTGTGTTAAATAAAGAAGAATATAAGTGTTGGATATCAAAATTGAAGAGATATCCTAATTTCAAAATAAAGGTTTGAAATATATTGATTGGAAGTTTGTTAGTTTTGATTATTCAAACAATAGTTCAAATTGAAAATTTAATAACTTACGTGGAAATTGAAAGGAGTGATATGATAGTTGATTGCAAATCTGATTTATTAATTGAACAACTCCATAAGTATAAATTATGAAGAGGTGTATGAGAATGTAAACTACTTTGGTATTTTGGAGAATTGTTAAGGACTAGTGTTGATTAATGTATGTTTGTCAAATGGATATGTTTTGGAGGAATTTACTACATAAATCCTATTTTGCAATTGTAACCCCTCAAAATATCATTTAATAAGATTGGAGATTCTATGAGCTATTGTTTGATAGGATGTGAATTTTAGTCATTAGGAATGAACATGATGGTTTAGTTGTAGAGATACTAAAATAATAAATGAATTTTTTATGGGACAAACAAATTGAAATAAGAAGTATGGATAAATAATGATAATAAGAGGAGGAATGAAACTATAGATAATGGACCATGATTCTAAGGTTAAAGTTGTTGGGCATTACTTACAGTTAGGCATTGATCAATGTAGAGTATGACAATGTAGGACTTTTGTATATTCAAATACTGAAGAGGTATTATAATAACAATAAATTATCTTAGTAGAAGGCATCACTCGAGTGGGATCCAAACTTTGCTCAATTAATAAAGACAAAGTAGAGAAATTGGAGTTGTGAATGAAAATTATGGTCCTACATAACATTTCAAAGGGTTCTTGGCAGTATGACTAAGCTAAAACATATTTAAGTTTCTTAATGACTTGTGATTGGGTTATGTAATTGAGGAACTTTACGTACAGTATTTTCAGGACACTATTTTAATGCCCTATGGGAATGTTTAGCAAATCTAAGCTCTATATCTTATATCCTTGAAATTGACATTGAATGAGGTAGAAATATAACCATGAAGAAGGATTATGTAAAGACTTAATGAATAAAGGCAATAGGAGAGTATCCTTCATAAGTAATGTGGTATAGGTAAATGACTAACAATAGTATGACCTTTTGTAGGAACAACCAAATGCCTAGGCACCAAGATGAAGATCTCAAGATTCAACATTTTGGCATAAACTAAGCTCTACACATGAGCAAATTATGGAATAATAAGAGACCAAAGAGGATAATTACATAAGATCATTAAAGAATAATTTAACTTTAGTTATAAGGCATAAAATTAATGTACAAGGCCTAATACCAATTTAACCTTATAATGATAGATAAACCTTAAAAGTGATAGTCACCCAAAAACCTATAAGTTGAATGTACAAAGTTACCTATGGAAAAATGGAAATGAAGATTTGTAAACTCACGTAAGGAAGGATAGTATTTGGTAAGGCAAAGATATAAGATAGCATAAGAATGTAGAACTGTGATGTTGGATATTTCAAATACATGAATTATTGTGTAGAGAACTATGTATTACATTTTGACGGAGAACTTGATGTAGAAGTATGGAATGTTTAATTTGATATTTGGATACCAAGATAAGTTGAAAAGCACCATAAAGAGTGTTAGTGAATAAAGTCACTACAGTTAAGATTTGGGAATGAAATTTTTTTAAGAGGGAAAGACTGGAATCCTCACAAGCATAGCCTTTTAGAGAAAGAGTTGTTGTAAACCTTGAAAATTTAGCTTTTTGAGTATAAAGTTAACTTGAGTATTGTAGATAATTTTCCTAAGTTAGCAGAGATGATAAATCTAAAGTTGACTAAAATTTTAAATTCGAAATCCAAAACGAATATAAAAAACCTTAATTTATTAATCGAAACTCTAAACCCTATATATTTGTAGACACTAAAGATTGAACTCGAATATAATAAAAATCCTAAAACTAGAATTTTAAGTTTATAAATGTATAAATTTATTTTTACAATGATTAAACCATAATTGGGTACAATTATCAATTAATACGCTTAATGATGTAAAATCACTAATGAACAACTAGAGATAACTCCTAAATACTAATAAACGTAAGACTACTAAATTAATTTACAAAATTGGTATTGTTATTTTATAATTGTTAGGAACTTATATATATATATATATCAATAAATCAATGTTATATGAATTTAATTATTTAAACTTAATTTTATTACTTATTTGTTGTTTATGTGTTATAAAGGAAATGTTAATTTTATATCTTATAATTTCATTTATAATTATAATATATATTATTATTTATAAGGTTAGAAATATTTAAAGAAAATTATAAAATTTATTTTATTTATTTGTTCACTTATTTCCTTATTTTTCCTTTTCTCTTTATCTTTTCCTTTTTATTTTCTTTTCCTCCTTCTATATTATAACTATTACATGTACATAATATTATTATTCTAATTTTGACCAAAATTAAAAAAGTCAATTTTAATGCATTGAATTCTCTTTTCTTTTCCTTTTCCTTTCCTTTTCATTTCTTTTTCCTCTCAATCTTGCCATGAGCCACCTCACCTCTCTAGAACCCTCCCTAATCATCTTGAATTGCCTTAAATTACACAGAAAAGTCAACTTGTTTTCCCCCTCCTTTGAATAAAAAAAACCTCTCTCTATTTTCATCTTCTTCATTTCCTTTTTCTCTTATTTTCTATAACTACCATTCCACATTCAACTACACTAAACATTCCACCTTCTTACTAATATTTAGAGAGAGAAAGAAAAGGATTTCTACACCAAATAATTTTCAAAACAAGTAAATACATTTCCTTTGTATTTGTTTTATTATGTAAATGAGGTTTTAGGTATTTTATTTTATATTTTTGTACTTGATGTATTGTACATGTAAAGTAGTATTTTATAGTTGAAACTCCATGTACATGTACTTGATTTAATGTATATAGATCTATTTTTCTAAAATTATGTTTATATATATAAATATACTTAGATATATGTAATATATACTCATATGCATAAGTTTGTTGTATAAGTATAATTAGTTATATGTACATATAAGTAAATACATATACGGTTTATATATATAAATATACACAGTACATATACATATATGTGAGTAACTAAGAAAATAAACTAAGAATACATATTTATAAATATATATATATATATATATATATATACATACATACAAGCCTATATATATGTATATATAATATGGTATATACAAACCATACATATGAGATATACTAAGTATTTATATATATATATATATATATATATATATGAAGACCAAAAATGTATATGGATATGTATATATGTAATATATCAAAATTCCTTAAAAATATATAAGAAAAATTAAAATATGTATATATATAAGTATAAAAATATGTATAATATTGAGCATAAATATGTGTACATATATATATGTATATGTATATAAATACATATAATAGAGGTATACTAAAAGTATAAATACGTATATATATATGTATGTACATTTATAGGTATACATATGGTACTGGTATCTTATAAGTATACATACATGAATATACATACAAGTATACATACTAATAAGTTAACTATATGAATAAATAAGAATACATATGTATACACATAAAAATACAAATACATATATAATTATAATATAATTATTTAAAATAACATAATAAAATAGACATATATATAAATGGGCTAAAACCCATAAGGAAAAGTTAAGGCCCACATAGATAAACAAATTAATAAATTATAATAACATATAAATATACATAATAATAATATAAAATTTAAGAAATATAAAAATTGGGAAAAATAATAAAATTGCCATGTAGACCAATAATAAGTGCCATGATAGCAATTTTTTTAAAATATCCCACTAAACTGCAATTTCAAAAATATTTAGAAAATAATAATAATTAATTAGGAAAAATTACAATAACAACAAAATTAACATAATTGGTAAATTTAGCTTAAAAATGAGGAAATAGTGAAATTAATATAAAATGGACTCAAAAATAAAATATTGTAAAAATATAAAATTTATAAATTAATTAAATTATAAAATAATAAAGAAAAGCTTAAAGTTAATAAATAAAATTATTTAGGTTGAAATAATTAAATTTGTAATATTTTAGGCTCATATTGAAAAATACTGGTTTTAACATCCAAAACAGACTCTACTATGTGAAAGTATATCCGAAAATAATAAAAATTGATTATAAGTTTATACAAATCGAATTTAAAATGAAAAAATTACGTACGATTCAAAACCTAAGCAAAAGCGGGAATTATAAGGTAGATAGTAGCTAATTAAGCCATTTAGTATTACATTTAGATACTTACTAGGTTCTTATTATTTTATTTATCAAAAGACACCAATTAGGATGACGAGCTGTTCGTTAATTTTTATGATTCTTATCTGCTTTAGTCAAATAAATACTCTTAATGACTCTATACTTATTTTATACTTGTAGTTAGTGCACTTAAATTGTATATAATAATAAATTGATGCATAAGGTTCAAGATATGAATGTGGTTTACTATTGTTTGTTTTGTTGTACAAAATGTTGTTAAATCTAATAACCAGGAATTGGTGGTATGATGGATTATTGCACTATTTGTTGATATTTGTTGATTGTCTAATAATTTGACCTAATTACATTTGGATTATCTTAAACTAAAAGGATCATGCGTAATCATGAGCATTTCATTTACTGTTTCAGTAATCACCTCACGTAGATAGTAATGAAGGACTTTATAGGGATAGGAGTCTCATATGATTTGTTTAGTATAGTACAAGAGCACTTGTACAACAATCCCTTACCCTTAGCTTGCGGGTTTACTAGCACCAAAGACGTTATTCGTATATGGCTAAGGGTTGAGTCTAGAGACCTCCACTGTAAGGCATAAGAGTAGGCTATAAGGGCTACTTATTGCTAGACTTGGGAATTTATAAGTTATTAGATTTTTGGAAATGGAAATATTTTTTATTAAATATGGAATTTCAATATATAGTTAAAAACCTAAGTGCTAGAACCCGGTTGTGATTGATGCTGATGTATCTCTAAACATTACCTTGGAGGGTGTTAAATTTGAAGTTGTATGCAATACCGGTTAACTGCATATATTGTTCGTCATACTACTTATTCATCCATTCATATATTTATTAATTAATTGTTTGATAACCTACTTGATAGTATAGTAAGAGGGATAAAAACTAAGCTCCTGTAGCTTACTCCTCACCAGTTTTCTCTTATAAGTTGAATGATAACTAGGCATAGGTTAAGAATTGAGAGTTGAGTATAAGTATTGAGATGCCTAAAAAATAGAATCTAAAGATAGATTGTATAGCTAGTTTGAAATATTATATGTAGTTACTATTCTTATATTTAAATTTGTAACTTCGATAAGTTTAAATTTTAAATCTTTGCTACTTGATCTTATTATTTAATAGAGGATACCGATACTTTGTAGTTCTAAGGAATTGTTAAATATTAGATATCCATAGTTATTTGTATTTTACAATAAATTTATAAACTAATAATTAGAAAATCTAGCAATTAATTAACTTAAATCTTGTGATCTTTAACTTGCAAGGTATTTTTTATATCATGGGTGCACACATGATATAAAAATTTTAGGCAATCTTAGTACGCCTCCTTTAAGTTCATGACAGTTAAACTCTAATGTTATAGATATTTCCTTAAGTCAACAAAACTACATAAATTTAAAATTGATTAAATTTTAATTTTGAAACCTAAAATGAATATAAAAAAAACCTTAATATATGATTTAAAAACCTTACTCGCATCATAAAGCCCTAAATGCTACGTATACATAGTTATAAATGTTTAGACCCAAACTTAATAAAAACCATTAGCACTAAACCTTAAGATTATAGAACTCTAAAATTTACTCTCATATTAATTAAGCTCTAGTTTGATAAAATTATCGTTAAATATGTGAAATTGTGTAAAAATGCTAAAGAATGATTAGGGATAATTTGAAATAACAATAAAAAATTAATTTCAACAAAATAAATTACTAAGTTAGTAAATTGCAAATAAACTCTTATACCGTTACATGTAGCACTAAGCATGTATGTATATATATATTATTATAATTTCTCCCCTTCTTAGTTTGTGTATGTGTGTGTGTGCATGTGTGTGTATGTATATATATATGTTGATAGTTAATTTCGCTCAACTTACACTCGTCCTTTGGTCGGCCGAGATGCTAGATAATCGACTCTCTTGGCATTCGCCTTCTAGAGAAGACATACGGCATTTATGCCGTGTACAAGAAACATTCCTGGTTTGAATTCAAATCTATGGTGCAACCAGTTATCATAAGTATGGTTATATTTTACAACCGCTTACTATCCCTATATATTAGGGAAGATGTTAAGTCAAGAGGTCTCCACGTATCTTAACAATTACCTCGACAATTGCCTCAGACACAATAACCATCTATAAAGACAAAAAAGAAACTCTATAAGAGCTCTCTGACACTTCTTATTTACATTTTTACTAAACTAAATCACCATTCTAACTTAGACATCGGAGTGGCCACACTAGAGTAGCCCTGGTACTAAGTATCTTACTCTCTTTTGCAGGACTATTTCCTCACCTTAAATTCACTAACAACATTTGGTGCTGTCTGTGTTCCTCTAACACGACTACATGGCTAGAGTCAGCATGCTGATGAACAACGATTGTGTCGACTTGAGCAACTCTGTCTTGATTTAGCTAAAGAAAATTCTGAGTTAAACAAAAAGCATAAACAAATCCTTGACCTTTTCCATAAAATTTTTCACTCGAATCAAGAAAAAGAGCATGGTGATCATGACGCAAATAGTATTGATGATTCCATTCACCTAAATTACCAAAAATGCAAGCTGAGGTTCCAATGCGACCAACAGCTCTTGCTTTCAAAAAGATTAATAAGGGTAAGCAATTGCAATATGTGCATCATGCAGGACCCTTGCATGTCAGCACTTTTGTTTTAGCGACCAAATAGTTCCAAATCAAGAAAAGTCCTTCTATCCTAGAGATTTTGGAAGAGGTAATACCCTAGTACATTAAGCTACCTCAATTTGAAACATATAATGGGACAAAGGACCCTAAAGACCACTTGGAGTACTACCAAACATTGGCTAAGTTGTATAGTTTAAGTGATACGGTTGCCAGTCAACCCTTTCCTTCAACCTTGAGGAATGCAGTCAGTATATGGTTCAAACACCTGAAGCCCAATACCATTTCATATTTCGATGAATTAGCAAAAGTGTTTCTTCAAGACTTCCTTACTAGCAAACTTCTTGTTAGGGATTTTTCAATCCTAAACACTATCAAACAAAGGTTTGATGAGTCAATTAGGGATTATTTAGCTAGATTTATGGTTGAGATGGTCCAAATCCTAGAATTAGATATGAGTATGGCCCTTAACGCTGTAATCAATGTAGTCAAGCCCATGGAGACTTTTTCTAGTCTTTCGCAAAGGACAAGGTAAAAAATTTTGTTGAGTTTAAGGCTAAAGCCACCTCATACATCCAACATGAAGACAACATAAAGGTATAATGAGAGGTTGATCAAAGTAGAGGAGATGGAAAGAAAGACAAACGAAAGAATGCTAAGGACAGACTTAGCACGAACAATGATGATAGACTTAGCACGGACAATGACAACAGCTTAAACGCTGAGAGGAAGAGACCCAGGATCCTGACATTCTCATCCCACATGCCTATCAACCGTCCAATCTTAGATATTTTGATGGAGGTCCGTGGGGAGAGAGGTATCCTCTAATAGCCAAAAAGAATGCAAAGGAATCCCTTAAGAAGAAATTCGAACAAGTACTATGACTTCTATCGTGACAAGGGTCACAATATGAATGAGTGCAATCAACTCAAAAATGCAATTGAAGATGCAATACAACGTAGGCACCTGGAAAAATTTCTAGTGCATGATGTTGAAAGAATCAAAAGACCATCTCAGAGGAGAAGAGAGGAACACAAGAATGACACTTAGCCAGCAATGATCATGATAGATGCAAAGGATGTTAATCCTAATAGAGCACCCAACAGAGTAATTAATATAATTTTCGGCGGAAATATAGGTCAATCGAGTTCTTTGAACTCGGTTAATGCTAGGAATTACGTTCGTAATATTCATATAAAGAAGATCAGCATTGACAATACAATATCTTTCAGGGAAGAGGATTTTGAAGGCATATAGAGGACATACGATGGTGCACTTTTCATCAATTCAAGAGCCACCAACTTTGAGGTTAAGAAGATTCCTGTTGACAAGAGAAGTTTGACCGATATCATTTTTTAACACGCCTTTGATCAAATGAGGCCCTAGATCAAAGCACAACTATGGTCTTACAAGTATGACCTCTATGCTTTCAATAATCAACTCGTCCAAGTAGTCGGAGTTATCTCTTTATGGAGACAAATTGACGATGATGAGCATGTTGTAGAGGACAAAGTGGATTTTCTCATCGTCAAATGATGGTCCCCTTACAACATGATAATGGGATGGCCATGCTAACATTTATTTGGCATCATTCCTTCAACGACATATCTAAAAGCTAAGTTTCCACTCTTACGAGGGTTAGTATGTGCAAAGGGGATCAACAATTGGTACGCTTCTTATATATAAGGGCTTTGAGGCAAGAAGTGTTTCAGGTCAAGACTTTCTCAGAAGGTAAGTAGTTGGCATAGAGAACATCGAGAATGATACAAAGGAGATTCCTTTGGGAGATGATCCTAAGAAGACAATAAGGATAGAAAATCCCATGTCAACAGATGTCTGGAAAAGTCTGATTGACTTCCTGCAAGCCAATGCTGACGTATTCACATGGTTACCGTCAGACATTCCGGGTATTCCGAGAGACGTTACAGTACACATGCTCCAGATTGACTCAAATATAAAGGTGGTCCAATAGAAAAAGAGACATTTTGCACTAGAGAAATAAACAACAATAGAAGAAGAGGTCTATAAATTATTAAAGGCAGGATTCATCTAAGAAGAGCCTTATCTAACTTGGTTAGCAAATTGTATGCTAGTCAAGAAGTCTAACAGCAAGTGGTGAATGTGCATAAACTTCATGGATCTCAATAAGGCCTATCCCAATTCTGCTGCCAAAAATAGATTAAATGGTAGATGCAACCACAAGATATGCGTTGCTTTCTTTTATGGATGCTTTCTCTAGTTACAATCAAATTAGGATGGACAAGGCATATGAAATCCATACATCTTTTTTTACTAATTTTGTAACGTACTGTTATACAGTGATGCCCTTTGGGTTGAAGAACGTTGGTGCCACATACCAGAGATTAGTAACAAAGATGTTCAAATCTCAGATCCATAGGAATGTTGTAGTATATGTAGATGATATGATTGTGAAGAGCATGAAAGAAGATTAGCATCTCACAGATTCAGAGGTGACGTTTGCTACATTACGGAGATATTGCATGAAACTTAACCCATAGAAGTACATCTTTGGTGCAATATCAAGGAAATTTCTTAGTTATATGGTATTATGATACGGCATTGAGGCTAGTCTAAGAAAAATTGAAGCCATAAGGAATATGAAATCATCTCGTACGGTTAAAGTGGTGCAGGAACTCACCGAATGAATTGTTACCCTCAATAGATTTGTGTCGAAAAGTGCTGATAGGTATGTAGAATTTTTAAAAATTTTGCAGAATTTAAAGGAATTCAATTGGACCAAAGATTGCAAAAGAGCTTTCAACGAGCTCAAGGAATTTCTTTCATCGCCCTTGATACTCTCGACTCCCATTTCTGGAGAAAATTTATACTTGTATTTATTAGTTAATTGTTGAGCACTTTCCTCTATACTACTCTGAATTGATGACAAAGAGCATCGACCCATTTATTACGTAAGTCATGTTTTACAAGAGCTAGAGCTTTAGTACACAAAGATAGAAAAAATTGTATTGGTTATGGTTCTCTCAACAAGAAAGTTGAAGCCATACTTTGAATCTCACCAGATTATTATCCTCATCGATAAACTATTGTGACAAGCATTGTAGTGGCCCGACTCCTCGGGGAGAATGATGAAATACACCTTAGAGCTCAGTGCCCATGGTGTACAATATAATCCCAAAACAATACTAAAGGCCCAAGTACTGACAGATTTTGTAGCTGAATTCACTAGAGACGAAAACTGTGTAGAGATTGCCGAGAAACCTATCCAGTTTCTCTATGTCAATGGTTCTTTAACATGAGAAGGAAGTGGCGTAGGCTTAGTTCTTTAAGGCCCCCATAAGGTTAAAGTTTATTACGCTTTGAAATTTAGATTCCCAGCCAGTAATAATGAAGCAAAGTATGAAGCTTTGATCATTGGATTGAAACTGGCAAAAGAAATTGGTGACGAGAAACTCGAAGTGTTCTCTGAGTCCCAGTTAGTGGTAAATCAAGTCACCGAAAGTTATGCAACAAAAGAAGAAGAGATGAGCAAGTACCTATTAGTGGTACAAACACTCATAGAAGAATTCCTATCTTTCTCTATTCACAAAATTCTAAGAAGTAAGAATATTGCTATCAATAAGCTATCGAAGTTGGTTGGTATGGCATTCCTTGAGCCGAACAAGAAACTTTTCATCAAATTTCTCCCGCATAAAAGCTTATCTAATCTCTCGTAGAGATGTGATTTAGCTCCTTGCCTAAAAGAAGAATCATAGATGGATTACCTAGTGAATTATCTAAAAGAAGGTACCCTCCCTGACGATAAAAAGGAGGTGTAAAGATTGGCTTACCAGGTTATAAACTACAGTTGATTGATGGTCAACTATACAAGCATAGCATATCCTAACCTTATCTTCAATGCCTTCCCCTCAGGGATGCCCAGAAAGAATTATTTGAACTTCATGGTAGCATATGTAGCAATCATGTAAAGGCGCAAACACTGTATGTTCGAACACTATGACTCAGTTATTATTGTTTACTATGTAAGAAGATGTGAAGTTATCCAATAGTGTCCTCAATGCTAGAGGCACGAGTTGCTGAGTAAAGCACCCGCAAGTGAATTATGTAGCCTAACTAGCCCTTAGCCTTTCGCCTAGTGGGAGCTAGATTTTCTTAGACCCTTTCCTAAGTCTATTGCCCAGCGAGAATTCATCATTGTCATTATAGACTACTTTACAAAATGGGTCGAAGCCGAGGTTGAAGCAAAAATCGTAAAGTAGAAAATGGAAGCTTTCATCTTCAATGCCATCATATCAAGATTTGGAGTACCCTACATGATAATTACAGATAACGGCTCATATTTTGACAACAATAGGTTCTAAACATTTTGTTAAAGGCATGCAATTTGGCTCAACTATACGTCTGTAGCGCACCTTCAAACAAATGGATAAGTTGAAGCCATAAACAAGATCATACTGAACAGCTTGAAATGGAAAGTGGATCAAGTCAGGGGGAAGTAGGCTGATGAACTATTGAATGTCCTATGGGGATATAGAACCACTCACGGAACCGCAATAGGAGAGACTCCATTTAAGTTAGCATATGGCACTGAACCCGTGTTGCCGATTGAGTTGGACTTACCTAATCTAAGTACACATAATTTTGATGTTATACTTAATTAAGTCGGATTGATAGTGAATTTGGACACTATTGAGGAAATTTGAGACGTTGCAAAATTTAGGGTCTTGGCATACTAGCATAGAGCAACCAGAGACTACAATCAAAAAGTTAAGCATAAGGTTTTCCAACATGGAGATCTGGTTTGCCATAGGATGGAAGCAATAGGTACACGAGCAAATTAGGGAAAGCTTAACTCAAATTGGGAGGATCTTGCCCAGGATCCAAGAAGTCGTTGGTAAGAGGGCCTATCAACTAGAAAGGTTGATGGATCAATCATCCCTCGAGCTTAGAATGTTGATAAACTGAAATTTTATTTCAATTAATGTCGGATGACTTTTGCCCTCACTCTTTTGGTGGTAGCCAACATGCTTGTAAAACTGATAACTCGGATTTTAAACATATTTCATATGGTGATTTTATAGTATTTCCTCACATTTTTTGTTTTCTTTAAAGAAATTGATACTTAATTGAGTAAAATTTTGATTTCTAGGTTTGAACGCGTTCTAGGATCGAAAACAAAGAAAAGGAATCAAGTTTCACTCAAATCGGAGTTCAAATGAAGAAGTTATGAAGTTGTGTAGAAAATTTTGCCTTAATGCAGAAAGTTACACGACCTGGGGACACTGCCATGTCCCAGGCCATGTCTGGTGACGAAAACAGAATCCTTGTAATACACATATAAAAGGATATCTTAGAGTTTAAAAGGGGAGGAGACATTATAGAAACGAAGAGACACAAGAGAAGAGAAAGAGACTTCAGGAGAACATCAAGAAAGAGGCGAAAACAACATAAACTTCAAGATTAGAGAGATTATTCATCAATTAGAGGGGTTTTTCATGTTTTATTTAATGTTTTTGATGAAACTCATTTTTAGATTCATTATGATAGCGTAGAATTCGAGTATTTAGGATTATGGAACCTAAGGTTTCATGTGATTCTTGAATTGATTTAGAATTTTCAATAAAGTTTCTATCTTTACTTAATTCAATTATGTCGTTTAATTATTGATTGATATTTCTAGAATATCAATAGATGATATTATGCATATTGATTGAGAAATTGCATGTATAATTAGATCTTTACATAATTGAAGAGAATTACATGTATACTTAGAGATAAGATACATGTTTCTTCCGGAAAGTTAATTAATTGTGTGGGAATTCGCTATACATTAATGCAATTCTAAGTTATATTGCTAAGTGAAGAGATTCCAGTAAATAATTTAGGATTAGGGTTAATATGCTTGAGAAAGGTATTAACTTTAGTTGTGAATCTCTCCGGTCAAGAAAATAGAAACCAAATTGAATACATTTTAAGCGATCACATGTTAACTCTAGGGGAAATAATTCCTGAATACGTTATTAATTTCTTGAAGTCGTTCTTAATTTTATCGCTTTTTCAATTGCTTAATCAAGTCTTATAATTAAGTTAGTTTGTTAATTTTAGTATTTTTAATTAATTCTAACTTTCATAATTTTTCGGTTAGATAATAGAGCTAAGGTTAATATTAGAATTCGAAGTTTCTGAGGGATCAACTCGGACTCACATCCGTTATATTAAAACTGATAAGTGTAATTGCCTCATATCAAGTTTTTGGTGCCGTTATCGGAGATTTTCGATATTAAGAACACTAGTTGCTTTATTACTTTAACCATTTTTTTCTTTTGTTTTCATTGTTTATTTTCATTAGTTAGAGCTGCAATTGATTTTATTTTTCTTACCCTTGCAGTGCATGACTCAAAGTAACCCGAAAGATTTGGTAGAACTTGATCCTGAAATTGAGAGAATTACCCTTCAAAATTTGAAATCACGACCTAGACAAAATTGTGGCGACCATTGACGACGAGTTAATCGTTGAAATCAAGGAAGAAGGTGAAGAGACCAACACTTAATTCATCGAGTAGGAAGATCCACCACACATGGCTAACAACGGGAATGAAGCAAATTGGACCATGTCCGATTATTCAAGGCCTATACTTATTGGAGCTGACTCTAGCATCGCAAGGCCAACCGTCGCGGCTAACAACTTCCAAATTGCACCTAACATTATACAAATGGTGCAACAATATGTTCAGTTTGATGGTCTCCAAGATGAAGTTCCTAATGCCCACATCTCTAGCTTTCTAGAGATTTGTGATACATTTAAAATCAACGGAGCCACGGATGATGCCATCCGACTGCGACTATTTCATTTCTCCTTGAAGGGTAGAGTAAAACAGTGGTTGAACTCCCTTCCAAGAAATTCAATCACAACTTGGAATGAATTGGTAGAGAAATTTTTGGAGAAGTATTTCCCACCTGCAAAGACCGCTAAACTTCGGAATGATATTTCATGTTTTACTCAATTGGAAGCGGAGATGCTATATCATACTTGGGAGCGGTTTAAGGACTTGGTCAGGAGGTGCCCACATCATGGTCTCAATTTATCCACTAGACAGATGATTGATGCATCTATAGGAGGTACTTTGAACATAAAGACACCTGAGCAAGCACAAAACCTGATTGAAGGAATAGCGATGAACAATTATCAGTGGGAAAGCACTAGAGCCAAACAAAAGGCTATGGGAATTTATAATGTGGACTTAACTACTACTTTGGCAGCCAAGGTGGACCTATTGAGTAAGAAGATTGATGTACTCTCTGTTGGCCCTCAACAAGTGGAATCGGATGTAAGTGATTTTAGTATGTAGGGGTATGGAGCACCTGAACAATTGGAATAGGTTTATTATCTAGGAAATCCACTCAAGTAACAAAATAACCCCTACAGCAACACTTATAATCCAGGATGGAGGAATCACCCCAATTTCTCATAGGGAAATCAAAACCAAGGCCAGCCGAAGACCAGCTTTGGCCCACCTGGATTTCAAAGGCCATTCCCATCTCCTCTCCCTCAAGAAAAGAAGTCCAGCGTGGAAGAACTTCTCACAAAATATATTCAAGGCAATGAGGCTCGTTTATCCAACATTGAATCCTTGCTAAGGAATCAAGAGGCTTCAAATCGCAACCTTGAGAACCAAATTGGTCAACTTGCGAAGCTAATCTCTGAAAGACTGTAGGGATCGCTACTGGGAAATATGGAACCTAATCCAAAGGAACATGTTAAGGCAGTAACACTTCGAAATGGGAAGGAGTTGCAGGCTGAGAGGAAGGTTAGCGAGGAGACTAGCAAGAGTAAGGAGGGGACGAAATTAATGGAAGATGTAGAGCCATCAAAGGTGAAGGAATATCAACCACCTATCCCATATCCCCAAAGACTCAAGAAAGATCGCGATGACTAACAATTTAGTAAGTTCCTTGACCTCTTTAAACAATTGCATATTAACTTACCTCTTATTGATGCCCTGTCACAGATGCCGAAGTACGCTAAGTTCTTAAAAGATTTGTTATCCAATAAGAGGAAGCTTGAGGAGCTTTCTACAGTCATCTTAGATGAAAAGTGTTCAACGATCATGCAAAATAAGTTGCCCAAGAAGCTAAAAGACTTAGGAAGTTTTACAATTCCTTGTCATATTGGTAAACTGTTAATTGACAAAGCCTTAGTTGATTTGGGTGCTAGCATCAATTAATGCCTTATAAATTTTTTAAGAAACTAGGATTAGGGGAACCTAAGCCTACATGCATGAGCTTGTAATTAGCTGATAGATCTGTGACGTACACTAGAGGTATATTTGAGGATGTATTAGTCCAAGTGGGTAAATTTATTTTTCCAGTTGATTTTGTGATATTGGATATGGATGACGATTTTGAATTGCCCCTTATCCTAGGTAGACCATTCTGAGCTACCACTAGGGCTATCATTGATGTTAGTGATGGCAAGCTCATTCTTTGAGTAGGAGATGAAGAGATTATGTTTAAAATTTCGGAGGCTATGAAAAAGTCTGTCGATCAGGATGATACTTGCTACCTTCTAGATGTTACTGACACTTTTGTTTCAAGTTATATGCAAGAAGTTCTTCTTAAGGATCCGTTGGAGAGTTGCTTGCAATTAGGCATGGAGGAAGCTTCGGAAGATCCTATCAAATCCGAGGTGATAGCCCAACTGGAGGCAAATAAACCTATCTCTGTGGAGAAAGGATTTGAAGAGTTTGAAAAGAGGAAGGAAGCGCAGTTAAAACCTTCGATTAAGGAGCCACCAGTATTGGAGCTAAAGCAATTACCTAACTACTTAGAATATGCCTTCTTAGAGAAGGACTCCAAATTACCGGTAATTATAGCATCCAATTTGGAAAAAGAACAAAAAGAGAGGCTGTTGAAAGTACTCAAGGAGCATAAGAGGGCCATTGCGTGGAAAATATCCGATATGCAAGGTATCAATCCTCCTTTTGTACTCATAATATTTTAATGGAAGAAAACTACAAGCCGGTTGTACAGCCCCAGAGACGCTTGAATCCAAACATGAAAGAGGTAGTAAAAAAGGAAGTTATTAAACTCCTTGATGCAGGTATGATATATCCTACTCTGATAGTTCATGGGTGAGTCCAGTTCAAGTAGTTAAAAAAAAAGTGGGATGACAGTAGTCCTTAATGAAAAGAATGAATTGATCCCAATGAGAACGGTAACAGGTTAGCATGTATGTATCGATTATCGAAAGTTAAACGATGTTACACGTAAGGACCATTTCCCCTTACCTTTTATTGATCAAATGATAGAACGACTAGCTAGACATATGTTTTATTATTTTCTGGATGGCTTATCTGGTTATTTTCAGATACCTATTGCACCGGAAGATCAAGAGAAGACCACTTTCACTTGTCCTTATGGCACCTTTGCTTATCGCAGAATACCTTTTAGTCTTTGCAATGCACCGGCTACATTCTAGCGATGCATGTTAGCAATTTTTTAATGATTTGATTGAGGAAATATTGGAGGTATTTATGGATGATTTTTCAATTTTTGGCAACTCATTTGACCTTTGTTTGAATAATTTGGACAGGGTATTCACCAGGTGTAAAGAGACCAATCTTGTCCTTAACTAAGAGAAGTGCCACTTCATGGTACAAGAAGGTATTGTGCTGGGCCATAAGATCTCTTATCGAGGAATTGAGGTGGATACTGCTAAAGTGGATGCGATTGCAAGACTTCCATCTCCAACTTCGGTTAAGGCCATAAGAAGTTTTTTAGGACATGTAGGTTTTTACAGGCGATTTGTCAAGGATTTCTTGAAAATTGCCCGTCCTTTGACCAAGTTATTAGAGAAGGATGTGCCTTATGTTTTCTCTCAGGAGTGTTTGAAAGCTTTCAATATCCTTAAAGAGAAACTTACCAATGCTTCAATCATGGTAGTACCTGATTGGGCACTGCCCTTTGAGCTTATGTGTGATGTAAGTGATCACGCAATCGGGGCAGTGCTGGGACAAAGGCGAGACAAGCACTTTCAACCAATTCACTATGCTAGCAAAACTCTTACAAATGCTCAGGAGAACTACACTACTACAGAAAAAGAGTTGCTACCAGTTATCTTTGCCTTTGATAAGTTTCGCTCTTACTTGCTTCTATCTAAGGTGATTGTGTATACTGATCATTCTACCCTTAGGTACTTGTTAACGAAACTGGATCCAAAACTAAGATTGATTAGGTGGATCTTGTTGCTACAAGAGTTTGATGTGGAGATCAAAGATAAAAAAGGCGCTGAGAATTTAGTAGCAGATCACCTATCTCGATTGGAGAATCTAAAGTTGGAAATGCTCGATGAGAACGAGATTAAAGATGAATTCCCTGAGGAGCGACTCTATGCCATCGCCTAGGTAAGTGATAAGGAAATTCCTTGGTTCGTAGATATTGCTAATTTTTTAGCTGCTAGGATCATACCGAAGGGAGTTCAACACCAGCAAAAGAAGCAATTCTTTTTTTATGTGAAACATTATTTTTGGGATGATCCTCACCTGTTTAAATTATGTGCAGATCATGTCATTCGAAGGTATGTACCACACCTCAAAGGTTGGAGAATTTTGAGCCACTGTCATTCGGGGCCTACTGGTGGGCATCATAGTGCCAATAAGACAGCTCATAAGGTCTTAGAGGCAGGATTTTATTGGCCTACCCTATTCAAAGATGCCTAAAGATATGTTAAGAGTTGTGATCGTTGCCAACGAGTGGGGAATATATCACGTAGGAATGAAATGCCACAAAACCCCATCATTGAGTTTGAGGTGTTTGATGTGTAGGGGATCGATTTCATGGGTCCTTTCCTGAACTCAAATGGAAACAAATATATCCTAGTAGCTATTGACTATGTCTCTAAGTGGGTGGAAGCTAAAGCCCTACCTACTAATGATGCTAGGGTAGTAAAAAAATTCTTGAAAGGCCTATTTTCTCGATTTGGCACCCCTAGGACAATTATAAGTGATAGGGGAACACACTTTTGTAATGCCCAACTAGACCAAGTACTGAGACATTATGGCGTTACACATAGGATAGCCACCCCGTACCACCCCCAAAGTAGTGGCCAAGTGGAAGTTGCCAATCGCGACCTTAAGCGAATTCTTGAAGAAATCGTAGAGTATCATAGGAAGGATTGGTTAGAAAAGTTGTATGATGCTCTATGGGCATATAGAACCACTTACAAAACACTACTCGGGACCACACCCTACCAACTTGTATATGGCAAAGCTTGTCATTTACCGGTAGAGATAGAGCATAAGGCTTATTAGGTGATTAAGAGTACTAATGTTGATTTTGAGCGTGCAGGTTCTCACAGGAAACTTCAACTGAACGAGCTAGAGGAATGGCGAGCGAATGCATATGAGAACTCCAAATTATACAAAGAAAGGGTCAAAAAGTATCATGCTCAGCGAATCAAACAAGGTCGACAATTTAAAGAAGGTGTTCTTGTTCTTCTGTATAATTCTCGCCTTCGTTTATTCCTAGGTAAGTTGAAATCTAGGTGGTCTGGACCATTTATAATCACACGAGTTTTTCCGTAAGGGATTGTTGAAGTTGCACACCCGGAGAAGGGCACATTTAAGGTAAATGGGCAACGGTTGAAGTTATACGTGAGTGGCAACTTGGAGCATGTTGGACGAGAGGAGTTTTATCTCCATCCGACAGAACTAACATGAGAAGACGTATCCCGTCGAACTATCGACGTTAACTAAAGCGCTTCTTAGGAGGCAACCCATGTCTAATTTTGCTTATACTTTCGTTCATTAAGTTTTCTTCATTTTATTTGCCTTTCATCTAACTTTGCCTTGCTTCTTTTATTTTCGTCATAGCCTTTTCTATTTATTTCAATTGTTGATTTTTCTATTTAGTTTTATTTTTATTTCTTTAAGTTTCCTTTCTTTTCCTTTCTTTTTTTTTTAAAAAAAAAGGGAAAAAAAATTTACACGGGCAAGGGACACGGTCGTGTCCCAGCCCATGTCTATCCAAACCTTCAAAACTGCCCACCACAGAAAGTTACACGGGCGTGGGACAGGGTCGTGTCCCAGCCCATGTCCGCCAAGTTTTTACTCCATAGGTACAGAAAGTTACAGGGGCAAGGGACACGGTCGTGTCCCAGCCCGTATGCGCCCAGTATTCCCAAGTGCCTATAGAAAGTTACACGGGCGAGGAACACAGTCGTGTCCCAGCCTGTGTGTGCCCAGAAAACCCACCCACAAACAGAGAGTTACACGTGCCCGTGTGCGTTCAGATTTCCTGGTAGACCTCAGAGAGTTACACAGGCATGGGACATGTCGTGTCCCAGCCCATGTCTGTCCAATTTTCATACATGGGAATAGTAAGTTATATGGGCATGGGACACGGTCGTGTCCTAGCCCATGTCCGACCAGACTCCACATGACACACACAGAATGTTACACGGGTAAGGGACATGGTCATGTCCCAACCCGTGTTTACCCAAACTCACACGGTTTTGCATACGATTGGTTTATTTAAATTAAACACATCCTCTCACACACTCACAATCAAACATATCTCTCTCATATTCTCTCTTATTCTCCTTCTTCTCTCCCCAATTCCTGCATTCTACATTTTGATCCAAGTAAGTTTCCCTATTAATTTTACTATCTCTTCCTCATGATTAGGCAGCTTGTTATTTGCATTTTTACTTTTGTGCGTATTGGTTTTTCCATTTGGCTTACAGATTTCTTTTGATTATTTAATGCCATGCATCATTGCTTTGAGTTTCTTGATCTTATCTGCTATAATGCTGCCTCATCTACTTAGATTTCATTGTGTTCTCTCAATTCCTCATTTTATTGGTTAATTTGCTCATCCTTATTCATTCATGCTAGTTAGGGTTAGCAATGGGAGATAATAATTCTGGGTCATTTCGTGTCTTTTATATGTTGAGACGCCTATTTTGCACCGTTAATTGTTGTGTAGTGGAACTCGTTGGAAGTGTTTGCCACTCATTTCTTTTCCACTAACCCATTTTCTCGCTGCACACCATATGTTTGTTGAAATGCCCCAATGAGCATTCTGTTCACATTCTTCCCTATTGCTCTTCTTTTCTTTTGCCTTCTTCAACTATATGTGCGATAAGGATGTGCGTGTTTGATTTGGATTATTGACTCTTTTCAGGTATTCAAATGGTGAATCGCGCTTAGCTTACCTTTCGCCGGAAATCAAAATTTGCAGCATCCTCTTCATTACAATCAAGGGCAATAGTTGAGCCACTGGCTACTCTTCCCCCTCTGGAGCACCCAATGCTCCAATTGAAGGAGGACTACCAAGTGCAACGATATCAATTACTTCAGAACAAGCCCTTTAGCGAGACCCTTCGGCTGGATTGGGATGTACTCGCTCAATTAGAGCTCACCACAGAAATGAAGGAGCTTTTGGATGGTACCATTTGGGAGCGCTTATTATCCTTTGAAGCTCCAATTTATAAAGAGCTGATCTTGGAGTTTTTGTGCACTTTCAAACTTGATAAAGACATTGCCACTAGCATGGGCCCAAATCGCACATTACACTTCACCTTGAGTGGCCATCCATTCCATATGACTATCGCTCAACTGGGCAGATATCTTGGTTTATATGAAGAAAGATATACACGGACGGACGAATTCCAACGTCTCTCGTGTCAGTTTCCTCGTGGCGTCACAGTAGGGTCGTTTTAGAATGAGATTACTGTTAGCGATGCCTATGATCCAGCCAGGAGTAAGGCCTCTCAATTACTCAGGCTTGAATATCGGGTTCTTCAGTGGCTCTTTTCACACACATTAACTGGCAGAGGCCTTAGCACCGGAGTGGTGTCCAACAAGGATTGCCTCTATCTATACAGTGTCCTACATAAACATCCCATTAATCTCGCTATTGAAATCGTGGAACTTTTCAGCCACCAAGCCACTATTACTCGGAAGAAAGGGCATATTTGCTGTGGCCCTTATATTACCTTACTAGCGCAGGCTATGAGGAATAAAGTTGTTGCTTGGCCCTCACTCACTTTGGTTATCCAAGTCACTCCTATGTGCCTTAATTCATTCCGACTCATGAACCTCCTACCAACAAGATGTCAAGGTCGACACTCTCGCAGCAGCACATCTCGGGGCCAGACGTCTTTAGCCAGCTTTGAAGATAAATTTGATTTGTTGCTGTCTGAGGTTCGTTATATACGAGAAAGTGTGGATAAACTTCATATCTGCCAGGACAAAATGGAAGAATTTCTTAAAATGAAAAAGTCAGCTACCGATGAAGAGGAGAGTAAGGACGAGGACGAGGATGATAGGCTGAAGAGGAAGAGGCTGATGAAGGTGGTGACGACGATGAGGCTGGAGAAAGTGATGAGGATAATGAGGATGGTGATGACGATGATGATGCTACGACGGCTGAGGCACCATCTGATGAGGAGGATGACGAGACGGATTTTGATCCTTCTTCATAGTTCTTAATTTTTTGTGTTAACTTTTGTTGTTCAAGGCTTGTGAACTCTGCTATATATAATGATGATGCTTCTTCATTTTGTGCTTTTGTTCGACTGGTAGGAAAGTATTAGTTTTATTTTCAGTACATATGCTTTCTTTTTCCGTAGGCTTTTTTTCTTGTTTCCTTTCGTGCTGCTATGTTTTTTTAGTCATACATTGGGGACAATGTATGTTATTAATGTGGGGAAGAGATATATATGAATTTGTTACTGTTTAGGATACCAGTTATTCACATTTGACCCAATTAATTTTTAAGTTAACTTGCAATAGGTGATTAACAAGTGTTGAGCCAAATTAATTGTGTCATCTTGATTATTATTGATCTTATTATACTTTACTAGAATTGATTAGTCAAAGTTACGAGTTATTTAGCTTCGGATTTTATGACTTGAGATTGGAGCAACATCACTAGTTGAGAGTTAGTCATGGTTATTTTTAAATTTACTTTTATGTATACCTTTCTCTTAGATATTTTTAAGAGTCCTATAATTTTTAGCAAACAAACAAATGAAACTCTTCTTTTGAGAAACCCCTGAAAAATCATAATGAATGGAGGTCAAAAGTAATAACAAGTGTATGAATAGAAAAAATTGGTAAGGATTTGTCTTGGTCCGTCAAAAGAGCGAGATTGAGTCCCAATGCCAATTCTAATGAAAAAGAAAAAAAGAAAAAAATTGAATGGATCGGCCGTGGTCAGTCAAAAGAGCAAGGTTCTTTCCCGCTATCAATATAAGGAATAAGTTGGTATGGATCGATCTTAGTCCGTCAGAAGAGCGAGACTCTTTCTCGCTACCAACACAATTGTGCTTAAATAAGGTAAATTTAAAAAGACCTCTCAGCAAAAGCATGAACTGGGGGGATGATCAGACGATGAGTGGATGTAAAATGTGTTTGTTTTAGATTATGGTGCTTGGTGAGATGGAAGAGAGAATTGTATACACTTTAGTCAAATGGACAAAATTTTTATGACTCTTTCTCGGTTGGCGAGATGTTAAATCCAATTTTTAGTTTAAGAATCCTTACTTAAATGTTTCGAGTAAACTTTGATTTTCATAAATTAACTAGTGAACTCTAGTATTAAGTATTGTTAGAACATTCGAATATGGTCACATGAAATTGGTTGCCTTTATTATTGCAAGTTATTGAGAATGATTTTCTTACTTTTCTACAGGTCAAGTGTATTCGTTCACCAGTTTCTTAAATAGTGATAAATTTTGTTTAGCGTTTCTTGTCCTGAAAGTTTTGTTTTGATTTATTTGCTTGAGGACAAGCAAATGCTCAAGTGTGGGCAAATTTGATAACTCGGATTTCAAACAAATTTCATATGGTGATTTTATAGTATTTTCCTCACATTTTTTGTTTTCTTTAAAGAAATTGATACTTAATTGAGTAAAATTTTGATTTCTAGATTTGAACGCATTCTAGGATCGAAAACGAAGAAAAGGAATAAACTTTCACTCAAATCGGAGTTCAAATGAAAAAGTTATGAAGTTGTGTAGAAAATTTTGCCTTAGTGCAGAAAGTTACACGACCTGGGGATACGGCCATGTCCTAGGCCATGTCTGGTGACGAAAACAGAATCCTTGTAATACACATATAAAAGGATATCTTAGGGTTTAAAAGGGGAGGAGACATTACAGAAATGAAGAGACATAAGAAAAGAGAAAGAGACTTAAGGAGAACATCAAGAAAGAGGCGAAAATAACTTCAACTTCAAGATTAGAGAGATTGTTCATCAATTAGAGGGGTTTTCCATGTTTTATTTAATGTTTTTGATGAAACTCATTTTTAGATTCATTATGATAGCTTAGAATTCGAGTATTTAGGATTATGGAACCTAGGGTTTCATGTGATTCTTGAATTGATTTAGAATTTTCAATAAAGTTTCTATCTTTACTTGATTCAATTATGTCGTTTAATTGTTGATTGATATTTCTAGGATATCAATATATGATATTATGCATGTTGATTGAGAAATTGCATGTATAATTAGATCTTTACATAATTGAAGAGAATTAAATGTATACTTAGAGATAAGATACATGTTTCTTCCGGAAAGTTAATTAATTGTGTGGGAATTCGCTATACATTAATGCAATTCTAAGTTATATTGCTAAGTGAAAAGATTCCGGTAAATAATTTAGGATTAGGGTTAATATGCTTGAGAAGGTATTAACTTTAGTTGTGAATCCCTCCGATCAAGAAAAATAGAAACTAAATTGAATATATTTTAAGTGATCACATGTTAACTCTAGGGGAAATAATTCCTGAATACGTTATTACTTTCTTGAAGTCGTTCTTAATTTTATCGCTTTTTCAATTGCTTAATTAGGTCTTATAATTAAGTTATTTTGTCAATTTTAGTATTTTAAATTAATTCAAACTTTCATAATTTTCCGGTTAGATAATAGAGCTAAGGTTAATATTAGTACTCGAAGTCTCTGAGGAATCGACTCAGACTCACATCCGCTATATTAAAACTGATAGGTACACTTGCCTCATATCAAAAACTTATTTATGACCACTATATATTTGAAGTCTCATTGTGTTTTGGTTATAATTGTCGAATGAGCAAGTTCTAGGCTAAATGGCAAATGAGCTTATCTAAGTTCTAGTCTAACGCGGTAGAAGAACTATACAAATTATCTATATGGTTGAGTCATGCAGCTAGTCCATACCTTAAATAGTTAACGGATAGTAAAAAATAATCAGCGTATGCAATAAAACATGCTTAGAAACAATGAGTGTGTGAAATAAAACATGCCGATAAATGTAGGCATGTGAAACAAAACATGTTGAGAAATAATGGGCGTGTAAAATAAAACATGCAATGAAATGCATAAGCATGTGAAATAAAACATGCTTAAAAATGATGGGCTTATGAAACAAAATAGGCTGAAAGCTAATAGGGTGCATGAACAAACATAGAAGTGACGAGCGTGTGAAATTAAATAGGTCGAAAGATAATAGGGCATGTGAAATAAAACATGTTGAGAAGCAAAAGGAGTGAATTAACGCATGCCGATGAATGAAAGTGCGAAGCAACATGCAAAAACCAACAAATCGTGAAAGCACAGTTACGTGAAAAAGTCATAAGTACTCGGCATTGCATTGGTTATATTCCAATTATTAATTACACAAGAATGCAATATGCCAATACAATAAGTCCTGTGGCCTATTCTCAGATTCAGTAGAAATGATTCTTAAATTTTTAGCCGGTGCTTCCTCGATAGCTAGGTTCTTAGAGTGAGCAACTTCTTCAGCTTGAGCTTCATTATCACTTTAATTGATACTCTTGGCACCCGTCTCATTGCCATTATCTTCGTCAGCACTACTAACTTTGTCGTTGACGTCAGCAAAGTTGAGACACGAGAGATCATAATGGGGATGAAGCTTCAAGACCTCTTCTCTTGCCACTTGAGCTCCCTCCAACAACTTTTTGCATAAAAGCTGCTCATATTGCTGACTTGTAGTGACTATATCAAGTCCCTCTTCAATAGATGCCCCCTTTCTCACAGTCTCCTCTAACTCGGCAACATGGCCTTGTAAATTTGAGTTGTTGGTCTCTAACTCCTTTATCTGCATCCTAAGCTTATCTTCATCATCGCTCATCGTACAAATAGTTCAGCCTACGCCCCAATACTCTTCCTTTTTCTTCTATAGCTCCTCCTTCAAGATTTTGGACTCTTTGTACTATTCTTCCATTTTGGCCTTTCAGGCTATAGATTTCATTAGCAGGGAGGTCCTATGCCAATTTCTCGGCAGTAAGTTCCTCCTTAAGCTTTCTCACCTCCATTTCAGCCTTAATCTTTGCATTCTCGACTACAGCAGCTTGGACTTTTGATGCATTGTACACACCTCAACTTTCTACAGCAAATTTGGTTATTATAATCAAGAATGATTGGATATTACACAGATATAGTAGAAGATATTACCTTCTTTGACTCTTTGTTGGCCTTATCCAAAGCTGTAAGAATGTGGCTGCTTATTTGGAAAATAAAATGTGTTAGTTGTCTAGATGAGCTCTATAATTAAGAGCAATGTTTATGGATACTTACATTATACAATTTGGTCGCAACATGGGCCTTATTGTAATTGCCAACCATGTCAATATCCTTCTTAGCGATATCTTTATCTTTTGAAAGAATGACCCCTTCCATTAAAGCCAAAGATTTCGTCCTGTCTCCTAAGGCCGAGTTAGTGTCCAAAATTTGATGGCTCCAACAAGGGATGAAGTACTCGCTAACTTCTTTATTTGGCAAGAATTCAGTGCTAGTGATGCCGAGAGTTTTAGAACGCATTGCCTCCTTCGCCCTTTCGTCTAGACCTTTAGACTTCTTAATGGGTAGTTGGCCAGTAAGTTCCTTACCTGGTCTTTTTTCACCACTTGGAGCCACTGCAATCACCTATGATGAGCCTTCTACGACAATGGCATTTTCATCCTCTTCGTCAGGGTATGTCTTTCGATGCTTGCTATTCCTTGACTCGATGGAAGTTTGAATAATCATGACCGGTGGCTCCTTAGAACGAACCTCGGTCGGCTGTATATTCTCATTCTCCTTTACTCTCTCGACAGGATGAGAGATCTACATAACCGCTTACTTTGTTGTAGCTTCCTTTGCTGGTCTGTTTGCAACAGCAGGTTGTGTGGTAGCTACTAATGTGGTCCCCCTCCTATCAGCCTTGGACTTCTTAACCTTAGCTTAGGCAAATAGCTTTGTAGGATCTACCTCTCTTGCACCTATATTTACAAGATGAGTAAATCAATTAATATAAATAGGGAAAAAATATGAACTTACATTTTCTGTATCAAGTAAGGCTCAAAGGCCACCCTTTCCCCCAAAGTCTTGAGAATAGCTTTCCTTGTGGCTATACCTAGTGTAGTAGTAACACATTAGCATACCTTCTTTTTCAGAAAATATTGGTTCGTCATTTTCATAACGCCATATAATTATTTTAGCATCCTAGAAGAACATTTTGTTTCTCCTTCTCTCCTGAATCTTCTTCACTGTTGCTGCATCATTCAACATTAGATATACATCTTTTGTATGTATTGACTCAATCCATTGGGTCCAAAAGTCCAAGTGTTCATTAAACACTATTGACACAAACTTATCATGCCATTTGTGAATATTAGATTCTAACCTGTCCATGAACTTACATTCATGCCTTGTAGCAGCGAAGCACTACTTGTCAGGCTACCTACAGATAGTGAAGAAAAATCTAAATAGATAAGGCATAGCCCTGAGCTCTACTTCTTTAGTGAAAACATACTTGGCGTGACTCTAAAGTAGTTGAAGAAGCCTTGAACAAAACCTGAGAAAGGGAAGCACAACCCAAAATCCAAATGCTTCAGGTATATATAGGACTCACACTCTTGTGGAAAGCATACTCTATCCCCGTCTCTCAGCCTCCTCAAGTTCTACATTCTAAGAAGATCTCGCCAGTACTAATTGTACTTTGTAACCAGAACTCTATCAACCGAACTAGTGGTCCCATTAAGAGAACCATCAAAGTAAGTTATTGTGTTGTATAGATATTTTGTTGAAGACCTACCTTCCTTATCCTCAGGATAATTATCCATAGGAAGTTCGTTAATCTGAGCAAGTTTATCCTACATTGCCTCCATACTATTGGCCAAACTGTTTGAAGAACATACCGCCTTGCTCCTATTTTGGGGGTGAAGAGTAGCCTCAGTTTCCGTTGCCTTGGAATCAGATAAAACAAGTCAACATGTAACTTTATGAACCATACCTGGATAGTTGTATGAAATGAAATAACAAAAGTCGAAAAATGAGATTTTGAAGATTGGAAAACAAATGAAAAATTTTAGGTACAACCAAAGAAGTGAAATCTGATTATGAACAGTACCTTATATATGGAAAATCTTTTCTCATAACTGTAAATCAACTTTTGATAGTATTGATGCATTGATATGATAGTCCCATGGATTGTCGATGCATGTCTCATGATAGAAATCTAACAACTAAAAACTTTTGATAATTATTAGGCCTACAGCAAAATGATGACCTAGGTGATAGATGTCATGCCTATAACTTTTTGGTTTCTTGAATGGATAAGAGTTTTGAAATGGCAACGTTTTGACTAAGATGTGATCCATCCTACTTCTCATGTTACTTGGCATGAATCCAAAGAATCTCTCCCCACTCTACCTCTATTGTAATATATATATATATATATGTAACTCCCTTTGTTGACTATTCGAACATGGTAGTTGGGGGGCAAATGTTGATGTTAGTTTTTGCACAACTTACTCTCATCCTCTTATCGAACGAAATGCTAAGTAATCGACTCTCTCGGCATTTTCCCTCTATAGAAGACACATGGCACTTATGCCATGTACAAGAAATGCTCCTAGTTTGAATTCAAATCTATAGCACAACTAGTTATCATAAGTACGGTTATATTTTACAACCACTTATTATCTCTACATATTAAGGAAGATGTCAAGTTAATAGGTCTCCACGTATCTTAACAATTACCTCGACAATAGCCTTTGACACAACGACTATCTATAAATACCAAAAAGAAACTCTGTAAGAGCTCTCTGACATTTCTCATTCACATATTTATTACACTAAATCACCATTCTAACTTAGGCGTTAGAGTAGCCGTACTACACTAGCCGCGGTACCAAGTATCTTACTCTCTTTTACAGGACTATTTCCTTACCCTAAAATTCAACAACAACAATATATATATATATATATATGGTTATTAAATATTATGATATGTTCTATTGTATATTATATATATATATTGTGTTTAATTTAGTACCTTAACTAAGTATTTTTATTATTTTATTTAATCAACTCTCTAATGTCACTACACCAAAACCATTTCTACTAAGCTAACTAAATCTCCTAACCAATAGCCCATCACCTTCCTTAAACTTAAGCTACATGAAATGATTTAAGGGACAACAAAATTACCCAACTTTCTCTTAGTAATATAAGCACCCTCAGTAACAAATATGGCTCGGCCTTAAGTGAAAGATAGCATTCCCCAAAGCCAAGTAGATCCCAATGGCCAAGGCAAGAACATGTTACATGAATATGTCGTACGATAAACAATCACAACATGTAATATCAATATGGATCTATCTACGCATGATCTCTTACTTTAATACATAGTGCCAATGCCCTTTAACTTATGCAATAGGATGTAGTACATCTCTGGTTTAATTAAAGGTTGGATATTTATTAATCCAAATTCATTGAGTAACCCAGCAAATATATTCTAGACACTCCAATACCCTAAGTTCTAATGTGGTGAACAAAGGTGCTCAAAATATCTTAGGATATTTTGCAAGCAAGTGTTAACCAAAGAAAGCACATACAAGTTTCCATATACCCCAACAAGAAATAAGTTTAATTAGTAGATATAATTAGATAATGTACTAAATATAAGCACATAATAGAGTAAAATAGGGAGTAGTATACTCACTCAGCCTTGAAATTTAGTATTTATAGTAGTCCTAGGTAGTCTTGAACTTGATATCCTAAATCACTTGAGCAAGGTAATTAGCAAAAATAAGACTCATCTTAAGCTTAATATATTACCTAACCTTGCTATAATTTCTCTATTTCCACTTATTTCGTATTTTGGTCATAACTTTCTCATTTTAAGTCGGAATTGCACGTTCGTGTAGTTGATTTTCATTGTTTTCAAGTGGTCTTTCATTTGGTACAATCATTTTTGGGCTTTTAGGTTAGCAAGTTTTTGGTTTGTGTCTTCTAAGGTCATGGGCCCAAAAGGTAAGTTTGGTCACTTTAGGCTTTAGGGTTAGTTTTGGGCTTTGGGCTTAGTTTTTTTTATCATGAGCTTTCCACTTTATATTTTAGGCTTCCTTTTAAGTATTTGAAGTAAACTTTTCTGCTCAATACTTTAAATTTTCATCTTAGGCCTTGGTGTTATTCTTATGGCCCCAAATGAGCTCTTTTCTTAAGTTTAAGGCTTCAACTCATTAAGGGGCCTATAATGTATGTCTTAGATAGGCCTTAAGGTTTAGTGGGCCTCTTGAATAACTTATTTTGGGTTTTTTAATATAAGGTTTAGATCTGATCATCTCTTTTATGTAGGTCTTAAACCTAAGTTTTGGGTCTTTTTGGGCCTAACTTATACTTTAAGGCAGGCTTAGGCTTAAACCTACTTGTTTTTATTTTTTTTTGGCTTAAGCCCAACCTTGGCCCAAAGTTTAGTCTACTTTACCTAACTTTACAGATATGGTCATGATTATTAAAGTGGCCCTTAATATCATTTTCAAGTCTCTAATCATTAACTAAATTAGTTTAGGGTCCTAGCTTATCATTAACCTACTTAACTCGGTTAATCAAGTCTAAAACCATATTTAACACTAAATAATCATGGTATTAAGCTAATAAATCAAATTTATAGATTTGAAACTTTCATGAAAGTGGTGGCCAGTAAGGTTCTTCTAGGCTTTCCTTCAACTTTTTCCATCTAATACTTTAGTAGATTTTCCTGTTTTAATCATATTTCTTCTTGTTTTAAGCTAATAATATCGCATAACATGGTAAAAACAAGATGAATACATATCATGGAGGGGACAACATGGATGGTACTTAGGGTTTCATGGAGTTTTATCAACATCTTTTCAAGTTATCTACATAAAACTATCTCTTATATTTCTAGAGTATAAGTAACAAACTATTTAAATACATGATTGAAGGTGTAATTATGAGGCTCTAAAATGACATGTACATGATTATAGCATTTTTATATAGTATTTCTAATCTTAAACTATCAAGATATCATAGGTAAAAGAAGTGTAAATAGAAAACATAAATTGGGTGAGTTTTACCTTAAACAAGTCTACATGAGCTCAAATTTTTCACCAAAAAATGAAGTGGAAACGTACTCCTTTGGAAGAGAGGGTTTGTCGGTAGGAAAATAGAGTTTGTATGTGACATATTAGTGGTAATGGCTTATAATTTGGTGGTGTGTGGTGGTGGAAAACAAAAAAGGTATTTATGTATGTAGAGGGGTCCAATAGCTCCTTTTGCTTTCTTCCTTTTTTCTTTTAGTTTTTGTTTAAGTTTCTTAAGAGTGTTCTCATGCATTTTCTAAGAGTGAAGAACAGTGTTAAATGACGCTTTTGGAGGGGTAAAATGGTAGATATTGAAGGTAAATTAACGTGGACAAGAGATAGCTATTTTTGGATAAGGGTACATGGTCTCCTCTTAATACTATGGTACCTTGTTTGCATTTTGCCAAGTGAGAGAGGATTTTATCTCCTTAAAGATAAGTGATGTGCACTTTGTAGATGAATACATAGGCCCAATATCACACATAACAAAAGGGGGTAGGTCCAAGCTACGAGATGACTCAAAAAGTAAATGAAAGTCGAGGTTGAGTAGGGGTTCCCATGTACCGACGATGGATATGACATACTATTGCTTCACACAAGCTCGGGTCACACTTGGTATGACGTATAAGTATGATTGAAGGTCGCTCACCACTAGTCCATGCTCAATGGTCTAGATAAGAGTAGCTCAAGAGTAAGTAGAAAGGACACTTAACTCAAGAAGGAGTAAAAATTCAATGTATTCTCTATATGATGATTCATTTAACTATTATATTATGCGAGTATTTATAGTACTCAGTTAAGGTAAGTCATAAATTATAGAAAATTACATAATTGGATCCTTACTTGCTAAACAAAAGGAGAGAAATTTATAGTGAAAGCATGAAATCATGCAAAAGAATATCCTTTGTTAAAAAGGATAATATAGACATAAAAAAGGATAATACATGTGTAATTTTGCTCATTCTGTGGTCCCAATAATGCTGTGAGCCATGTAGGGGTAGAACTTGATTAAGTCTGGCGGTGTCGACAGTTTGGTAGCTTTGATTGTTGGGACTGGACAAGGGTTAGCTTAAGATGAATATACTCAAGATCAGCCTTAAATGGTTAGCTCCTGATAGTTGTTAGCTTACCCTCAGCATTATGGAGATGGCTATATCTAGATTTGGTGCTTGGACTAGTTTGTTGCAGAGGGGTTGACTCGACATGTCGGCTAATCACCTCAGCAGCTTCTTGAATAGTGTAGGGAGCAAAGTAGCTTAGTACATTAGACTAGAGTAAATACTACTCTTCAGTGCTTAACTCACCGTAGATAGCATGGTGAACCATTTGAGAAAGGCTTCAGGCTCAAGAGTGTGTGATCGGTGCTTGATTCCCATCAGCCCCTCGAAGTTATTTGAGATTTGGGATCAAATATGGTTTAGCTCTAGGTTGCTTATCTTTGAGGGTGTAAGGCTAGAGGTTAGCAATGCTGAAGGAGTTCAAGACTTCATATCCTTTAAGTAACTCAATCCTGTAGGCATTAGGATTGATATTTTCAAGTACTTTGAAAGGTTCATCAACTCTAGTCGATAACTTACTCTTTTTCAAGTTTAGGAATCATTCCTTACTAAGATGTATCCAGACCAGATCATTAGGTTGAAATTCTCTCTTCTTTTGTCCTCGACCTCACTGCTCGAGCATAGCATTAACTCAGCTTAGTTGCTCTATAACCTTCTAGTGCATAGCTCTGATGGCCTTAACTCTTTCAATGGTAGGCTGGTCATCATCAAGCTTTAATTTAGGTGCTAGGTCCATCGAGAGCTCGAGGTTAAACCCATAAGCAACCTTAAATGTAGACGTGCTTGTTACATTATGGGTAGTCCTATTGTAGGCAAACTTTATGATTAGCAAACATAGATCACAATCAGCCATGTTTCATTCAATAGCAACCCACAACAAAGTTCCTACAGTACGATTGACAGCCTTAGTTTTTCCATCGGTCTGTAGATGGTAGCACGTATTGTATAATAGCTTAGTTTCCATTCACCTCCAAAACGTCCTCTAAAAGTGGCTCACGAACTTTAGGTCTTAGTCTAAAACAATGGTTCTAGGAACTCCGTAAAGCTTGATTACTTCTTGCAAGAAAAGAAAAGAGATAGTCAAAGCATTGTTAGTTTTGGAATAGGGCACGAAATGTGCTATCTTGCTAAATTGATCTACAACTACCATGATGGAGTCCTTCCCTTGGGACATCCTGGGTAATCCTAGCATAAAGTCCATAATTAGCTCAAACCACAGTTTGGTTGGGATAAGCAAGGGTAGATAATGTCCTTACTCAACTTAGCTCTTTGCTTTTCGGCATGTTATACACTTTCCTAACAAAAACTACACGTCTCTCATCACTCTCGGATAAAAGAATCTTATAAATAGTATTTCATGGGTTCGATGCTGGCCAAAGTATCTTATTAATCCTCCCCCATGCACCTTGCACACTAGTAGTTCTCTTGTGGAATAGGTCGAGATACATAACCTCCTCTTCCTAAATAAGTATCTATCTTCCCTGTGATAGTCGTCCAATGTCCATCTTTCTTCACATCGGGCATAGGATCAAAGCATGCATCTTCAGCATACAAATTCTTTATGGTTGAAAAACTAAGTAGCCTTGTTTATAGCTCAATTAAGAGAGTATGTCATCTCGATAGAGCATCAACCACTATATTGTTCCTTCCATTCGTTTATTTTACGACATAATAAAATCCCTCCATGAACTCAACTCATATGGCTTACCTCCGAGATAACTTAGGTTGGCTCTTTAAATACTGCAACGATTTATGATCGGTATAGATCACAAATTCCTTAGGCAGCAATTAGTATTGCCGTACCGTTAGGACTCGAATTAAGCAGTAGAACTCCTTATTATAGATAGAATAGTTGAGTGTAGCTCCTCAAAGTTTCTTGCTAAAGCAAATAATAGGTCGGCCTTCTTATATCAATGCAACACCTATGCCTAATTCGGATGCATCATACTTTACTTCAAACACTTTGTCAAAGCTCGACAGAGCTAAGATAGGGGCTATAATTAGCCACTCTTTCACCTCCTTAAAACTCTGCTTCACTTTCTCTCCCATCTAAATTCAACATTTTTCTTTGAGAGTTCGATGAGTAGGGCTACAATCATACTGAAATTCTTTATAAATTTGCGATAAAATGACGCTAAGTCATGGAAACTTCTTATATCTACAAAATAGGTCGGCTTATGCCATTTTATGATTATTCTTACTTTTGTATCATCAACTTAAATGCTACCTCTACTTATAACAAACCCTAGGAAGATCACCTTAGATTGGTAAAAGTCATACTTCTTCAGATTGGTAGCTGTTCAACTTGAAGTTTTTTAAAGACTCTTCGGAGAAGCTCTTAGTAAATCTCCAGGTTAGGGTTGTAGACTAGAATGTCATTAAAAAAACTACAACAAACCTTCTTATTAGTTCTTAGAGCACATGATTTATTAGGTGCATAAATGTGCTTAGCACATTGTATAGTCCAAATGGCATTATATCCCATTCATATAAACCATGTCATGTCTTGAATGCAGTCTTTGACTCATCACTCTCATACATTCGAATATGATGGTCTCCAGATTTAAGGTTAATCTTGGAGAATACTCTTGCTTTGCTTAATTCGTCTAGCATGTCATCAAGTTTGGGCATAGGGTACTTATACTTGATGGTAATTCGATTGATCACTTAACTATCTACACACATCGTCCAAGAACCATCATTCTTTGACACTAACAAGGCCAACATGGCATAGGGGCTAAGGGACTTACGCATATACCCCTTCTTCATTAGCTCATCTACTTGTTTTTATAGCTCGGTGGCATGTTAAGGATTCAACCTATAAGTAGGCTTGTTTGGTAACATAGATCCTGGTTGCAAGTTGATCGTATGCTTAATGCCTTAGATTAAGGGTAGACCTTTTGACAATTCCTTTGGAAACAGGTTGGTAAATTCATCTAGTAAGGTTTTTACCTTAATAGGCAACTCCTCCTTGCGTCTCATCTCTAGAATTCTTTGGACAAGCAAATAGGTTAGTCCTTTAAGCTCCATCTCCCTTTTCAATTCAATTAAAGTCATCACTAAAGCCTCTTTCTTCATGGTTGGATTAAGTTAGGATTACATAACCTTTATTTGCTAATACATCTTTGGGGTTAGAAATATTAAGAAGTACCATAATGAAGCAAAGAAAAAACAAATAAGGAAAACGGTTAGCATAGTCTTAGCAACTACTAAATGGACATAACGTACCACTTGATCCTATTAGCCTACAATCTACTCGATATGACACACCAGCCTGAACTGAAGGGTTACTCACTACTACTCTTTACTAAAGATAATAGATAAGAGTTAAATGATAATAAGAACAATAAGATTGCTTAGTGTGAGTAAATTTTGTGTTGATTAATTGATTTTCTGCATACAAGAAAATGGGGGTTTATATATCCATCTACTTTAGTTACTTTACGTACATGACAAGACTAAAGGGTATTCTACAATTGGATTATATTAATCATACTAAAAGGGGTAAAGAATATTCAGTACAGAAAAGAAAGAATCATTTTAGAATATTATGTTAGAAGACACATGTCGCTTGCTGGCTAGATGGGAGAAATATGATACAAGGTAGGTGGAAATAGAGTAATGCTTGCAGTTAGGGGCCGACCAGTTTTGGACTAGGTCAAGGGTTAATTAGTCCTATAGAGAAGTCAGCTATATTGGTGTTAGGTATCTATGGTTGGTCCAATAGCTTGGGTCGAATAGTCTTGGGCTGTCTTCAAGAGTAAGGTATCATTGTTGGGCAAGAGCAAATCTGACACATGTGAGGATTTGATAGATAGGTTAGTAGGAAATCAGTTCGGCATAGGGATCCCCGTCTCGGCTTTAGTTTCAAGCTAGTATTCTCCGTATGAGTCCTTAGAGTCCTCTAGCTTAACTATAAGTGATTGGTCTAGGGGCATGATTTCTATCATCTACTTAGGGGTCGGAAAGATTTGCCCTCAAATCTGGAGGGGTTTCTACTTCTTCTAGGGCATATGTAAGGTCTTCTTCTTTCTCTAGTTGGTGAGGGATCAAATCGGATACATTGAAGGCGGAAGGAACATTGTAGACATTAGGCAACTCAATTTGGTAAGCATAGTAGTTGATTTTCTTCAAGTTTTGAATAGACCATTAGCTCGAGGAGATAGCTTCTTCTGTCTTAATTGTAGGAATCGTTCTTGATTGAGGTATATCCATACCAAGTCTCTTGGGTAGAAGGACACAATTCAGCGGCCTTGGCTACTAATTTCGTGTTGTCTCTAATTGAATTTGGTGATCTTCTTCGTTATAAACTAGTGTAGCTTATGCAATTCTTAAGCTCAATTAACTCCAGATTGACTCTCTTCAGTAGCTATTGGAGCATTAATCATATCCATGGGAATAGTAGGGTTAAGGTCATAGACGACCTCAAATGGGGTCTTCCTAATAGTGCCATGGACGGTTCAATTGTATACAAATTGCACAATTGGTAGGTGCAGATCCCAATCCCTCAAGTTCTTTCCTATGACATCTCTAAGTAGATTACCGAACGTCCTATTTACTACCTTAGTCTAGCCATCGGTTTAAGGGTGGTTACTGGAACTAAATACAAGTTTAGTTCCAAATATTCTCTAAAGAGTCTTGCAAAAATAGCTAAAAAATTTTGTATCCTAATTTGAGACAATAGTCTACGATACCCCATGTAGTCGAACAACCTACTACAAAAATAAATCAGTAATATATAAAGTATCGTTAGTCCGATGGCATAGAATGAAGTGCACCATCTTACTGAAGTAGTCTACTACAATAAAGATAGAATATTTGCCTTTGGATGTCCATAGTAACCTTAAGAAAAAGTTTACGTTGAGGTTGACCTAAGGTAAGGTTAGTGTTAGCAGTAGCACATATTCTCCATGGAATTCTCTCTTCCCTATAGCTCACTTATACACTTCATAATAACTTACCTTATGACATCATTGGCCAACCTTAACTAGTAAAAGTTTTCTCTCAATAGATTGGCTATCTTGGTCTGCCCAAAGTGACATGATAATCCGCCACTATAAGCTTCCCTAATCAATAGCTCACTTGTAGAATGGTTAGGTATGCATAGCCTTTAGTTCTTGAACAAATAACTTTCCTTAAGATAATATCCCTTGATAGTACTTCCATCCTTATACTATTCTAAGATAGGTTGAAATGAGGATCATTGCTCTATAATGAGTGAGAATCCCAATAATTTAGTCTACAAAGCAGTCAATAAGGTTTATTGTTATGATAGAGCATTGGCGAACATATTTGCACTTCCCTTCTTGTGCCGGATTATGTACGAGAACCCTTTCATAAACTCTAACTACTTAGCTTACCTTTTCGAAAGCTTGTTCTAACTTCTTAGATGCTTCAAAGACTCATGGTCTATATAAAAAAACAAATGCTTGTGGTAGTAAAATGTATTGCCAAATAGTAAGGGCTCGGTAGAGAGAGTACAACTCTTTCTCTTATATAGAATAGTTTAGGGTAAGACCACTAAGCTTTTCACTATGGTAGATGTAGACACCTAATTTTTGCCCTCTCTTTTTATTTTTCAAATTAGATTATAGGATCCTAAATTACAAAAAGTTCAAAAAAATAGAAAGTTAAAGAAAACTCCAAAAAATGAGAAAATTTAGAAAAAAATAAGAATTCTAGAAAAATACAAAAAAAAAAAGAAAATAGGAAAAAGCACAAAAAATAAGAAATTTAGAAAAAACACAAAAAATTGTAAAAATTTAGGAAAGTAGGGAATTTAAAAAAATAATAAATTTTTAGGTTGTTTAAATAAAGGATCGTAATTTAAATAAAGGATCATTAGATTAAAGCTTAGATTTAAATTTAGCCTAGGCTGACCTAGTTCATATGTATAACTAGACAAAGTATAGGCCAACAGCCTAATGGTGAAACACTTAGACTAATTGTATGGATTAAGCTAGAGGATAGGGGGTTTGAAAATCACTGGAGGTGTGAGGATAATTTTTATCATTTTTCTTTTTTAAATCCAAATATGGCTGCATGTCAAAATATCATTAGGTCACGTGTCTAATTGTGATATGTGGTGCATTATGATTTGTTGTGACAACGAAATTACTTTCCCCTTTTTCCTTTCTTCCCTTTCCTTTTTCAATCTTCATTTTCTCATTTATAAATCAATCACACACAAAGAAAAAGGGGGATATCATTTCGAAAAACATACATGAGTAGGACCGATTAACTAATACTCACTAGACACCTTCCCTCTCTATCAACTACTGCCTCTCTCCTTCTCTCCACTGACCGCACTCTCTCTCTCTCTATAATAATCTCTCTTCCTACCATCTGATCCATCTCTCTCTCCTCGACCGTCTCTCTCTCATCTTACACACGTACACAACTAGCCCCCATACACGCATACATCTTCCTCTTAGTGCCGTCCTCCATAGTCCACAATCTCTCCTCTAGACTTTTTGGCCAAACATAAACGACTGGATCGCATCCCCTTATATAGCCCTCTCTCTCGGCTGAACCCACTCACACATGACCCCCACAATCCCATACACATAATAGGTGACAAAGCCCACAACCAGCTCATCCCTTACATGTCTCCCGCACATACGAGCATGCTATAGCCATATTCCCAATCGTACCCTCTCAACCTATTGCTCACTAAACAACCACCCCTAACGCCACAACCCCCACACCCTCGTCCCCTCACTCTCTCAGATCCAATATATGGAGGCGACCCGGGACCATAACTAAACACCCTACGACACAACATACAACCACTACAGCCACAAATCATACCCATAAACACCACCATCGCCACTACTCCAGCCCGTACACCACAAACCACCTCTACACACTTCAGTACCTTTCTTAAACCCCCTAAGCCTAATAAGAAAATCATGAAATCACCCTCACCAGCTCAAAACCACCTCCACTGCACCATTCGAGTCACTGGACGCGACCCGGATTTAACTTGGTTCGACCCAACCTGAAGTTGATCCGGATCCCTTAAGTCTAATCTGTGCCCAACTTTGATCTAAATCTTTACAGTTTTGAGTCTAACCCTATTTAATAATTCTTGTTGTTGTTTTTGTTTTTTATTTATTTTATTTTATTTCCTGTAGTTTGTTATAAATAGAAAAATATAAAATTGAAAGAATGGAAAAGAAAAAAGAAAAAAAAGAAGAAGAGGAAGTATTTTATTTTATTTTATTTTTTAGTTATTTTTACATTTAAAAAAAGATAAGTAAAAAAAACAATAAAAATATATAAATAAAAAAATATAATAAAGAAAAACATTTTACTACTTAAAAAAACATATATTTTTTTTCAATAAATAAATAAAAATAAAATGGATCCTTTCCAAATTAAGGCACTTTAGGTTTTCCAAAAGAAACCAACTTAGGACCGTTAGGAAATTTTCTCAAATAAAATCAAAATCAATAAAAACGCAAAGTTGCCTATTTTTCCAAAATTAAAATTAAATCAACTAGCTATGTTTTTTAGTAAATGAACTATGCAAATCTGATCCCAAATAGCAGGTACATGGACACCCTTATATAAGTAAAGGGTGACTTAAAATATAGAAAGTTTTATTTTTTCCATTTTTAGATATTTTTGTACATTGATTAATTTAGTCGTGTATATTATAATTAGCTGTTTTAGAAATTAAAGAGTATATTTGAAAAACAAAGTTAAATTCGGATAGTTAAAAAGCAATACCAGTTTAAAGGGTTCATAAATTAACTCCTAAACCTAAATCTCTGGTTATAAAAAAAATTGTTTTATAAATTTTTTTTAATCGATAGACTAGTAGCTAAATTGGTTATAACATAACTCTTGTTCTCAACTTCGATGGGGTGACGACTCCAAAACATTTCCAATTGAAAAAATGGTTTTCTTTAAACCCTAGTCGAGGATCAGTATTAAACGAGTAATGTTTAGTACTAATCAGTTTAAATAAGGCCTAATTTTATGAAAAAAATCGAGAGGGTGAAAAACTAAGCTTGGTAACTTGGCAACTTTATTGGGGACATCAAGAGGGGTAATAACTTAAAAACAATTTGAAATTAAAATCACCTTTCAAGTTACCCATGTTGTTTATTCATATGTGTATTTATTTGTATATTCATTTATTTATTTACTGTTGACTTTGTGTACATATTTATTTTCTAAATAGCATACACCGGGGCATAGGAGTTCATTTGTTGCATTAAAGATGCAAGGTAGATGCAGTCAGACCTAGGCCGTCTTAGGACCATGGAGGGGGGTCATTGTGTAAGTTTCAGGCGTAGTGGGGCAATCACCATTCAAGGCCGATTAGGCCACCCTGCTTAAGCTCATGTGACCAATGAAAGTATTTTCTAAAAATAAGTGAGGTCACAAAGTTTAAGGACCTTTTAGAACCCGCCCTAATTGCATATACTTCCTTCCAAGCTTGAGTTAATATACTATCCTTAAAAGATTTTAACCCTACTGATCATTCAAGAATTTTTGCAAACAAGTTTTGAAATTTATAGTAAGGTTGCAACTTAGGGAGTAATATATTAACCCAAATGACCTTAACATTTGCATTTTTCTATATTTTTGTTTTTCTATCATTGCATTGATGAATGATCCTTGTCCATAAAATTACTTGACTTCAAATAGCAAACAACCGAGAAAATGATCAGCCGAGTAATAAGCCACTGGACGCCTCTACGTTTCGCGAGCAAGTATTGAGAGATGAAATTGACTATCTAAAAGAAAAGCTTGAGTGTTTTGAAGCTCATAACCTGACCTTAAGTACACTTTTGGCACAAGTCATTGGGCATACTTATGAGATGATAGAGGACCTTAAGGCTCGTATACTAGACTTAATGTAGGGTCTTTCCAGTTTTGGTCTAAAGAACTTAGAATAATGTTCCAAAATAAATGCTAGGTTCTCTACTTTTGTTTTTGTATTCTAATCTTCCTTTTTCAAAATAATAATGCTCGCTTTAATTCATTGCTCTTTATTCTTTTCTCGTCTTTGTAAATAGTCTTTCAATAAACAATTTTCTAACCATTACTCGATCCCATTTAGGGAAATGTAAATAAAATCCATAGATTTGTAAATAGAAACCCAAAAATCACCATCCTTATTTGTAAATTATTATTTTTTTCAAAAAAATAATAAAACTTTACCTTTCTCTCTTTAAAAAAAATGAAAAGAAAAGTTGCCAATGGTTATAAATCCTTATGGGCCTAAAGAGCCAACATAAGCTTAGGCCTTTAGCCTACTCAAGTAACCAACCTAAATACTTGGTTTTCAAAACCACATGAGGTCCCTAGACCTATTAAAGAAACCAACAAAAGTAAGCCACTTGGCCAATACTAACCTTAGGCCCATTCAGGTAACGCGATTAAATATAGGCCGCTTAGTTAGGCATTCAACCTAAACACCAACCTTAGGCTCATCCAACCAGCTTACCCAAACACAAGCCACTAGGCCAGGCAACCAATCTGAACATGAACCATAGCCCATCAAGGCAACCAACCTAAGCACAATTCTTAACCCCTAAAAGTAACCAAGTCAAAACCCCTAATTTATTTAGAAAGCTAAGGTCAATCATGAACAAAACCAAAACACAAAGTCAATTACTGGGGCATGATTTGAGAAACTAGGGGGCAAAACCTAATCCTAGGCAAATGAAAAACAAACTCTTCCTTAAGAAAACAGTAACTCACTTTTTGAAAGGTTTAATATAAGAAGAGGCAAGCTGTATCTTATACGCCAACCTGAAACATTTTGAGAGTTGAGCGACATAATGGTGAGAATACTTTGAACTCATTCCTTAAAGGAGGTTCACTTTAAATGTGATACTTAGATTAAAGTGAAGTTAGGCATTCACTTCTAAATCTTAAACACAATCATCTGTTGTTCACCCTGTTGGACCTATTTGGAGAATTTCTAAATTCAAAACCCTGTCAAGAACCACCCTATAATGGGGTAATTCGGAGGTTAAGGTTATTGATTAGAAGATAGGGGTAAGATTAGTTTATGCTTGTTTGAGTAACATTAGTTCAAGAACAGCTTTTATTTCTGATAAATTATTTCTTCTTTGAAATGAAGAAGAGCCGATTTCCTTTTCAACCACCTTAAGCCCATACATTAGAAATCCACGAATTTAGGGCCTTGAATCAATTGAAAGGAAAAAGAACTTAGCAATGAAAACAATTACTCTTGGGGCCAAAAGAAAAGAGAGAATAGTAAGAGATAGTGGGGTGAAGCAATTAAAAAGAGAGAGAGAGAGAGAGAGAGAGAGAGAGAGAAGAAAAGAGGCCAAAGAATAGGGGTTGGAAGCATTGGACAAAAAGCCCCAAGAAATATTTCACATCTTAGCAGGAGCAACCAAACCAAACCAAAGGGCCAAGAGTCGATGCCCAAATAGCCTAAAAGACATAAAGCCTTAAATCATACTAACACTTTAAAGCCTATAAACCCCTAAAATTTTCGATCTAGTTTTTGAAATAGACTTAATTATGTTAGACAATTTAGGAGTCGACAAGGCCAATGAAAGAGAAAACCTTAAAAGAATTCATTAATCGCATAAGAAACCTTTTTATCCTAAATGCATCTAAATGCTAAAAATCCATTCAAAAGTGATAAAAACCTTAAAATGATTACCTTAAAGACATATGTGCACTAATTCAAAATAATAAACCCTAAAACCCTAATTGATAATATAACCCTCATATGTTGCCAAATTATTAGTAAAAGTTTAGAGATGACTTTCAATCATGAATATATGTTTTGAATCTTCAAGTAGTCCTTTAGAAACTAAGATAATAAATCATAGATTACATTTATTTCTTAAGTATATGATTAAGATAGTATTACATAGAGTTAGGGGTATAGTTGAAGATTAGGTTAAATGTAGTGAACCTTAATACTCTAATTATTACTTTTTGCACTAGTTACACAAAGGAGTTTATCAAATGATGTATATCGACTATAAATACCTAAAGTAGGACCTCATCAATTATTTTTACTAATCAATTTACCAAATACCTCATTTCCTCCCATTTCCTTAATTTTTCCCTTAATTACTACATTATGTGCACAAAATTATATATACTTAAGGAAAGTTGACCAAGTCAACTAATATTAACCAAGGTCAAAGGGTTGACCAAGTCAACACATGTTGACTAAAGTCAACAAAAGACATTAAGAGATAAAGAAAATATCTTAACACTTAATGATGGCTTTTCTTTCCTTTTCTTTTGATTTTTCTCTTCTTCTTTTTCCCTTAAATTGCTGTCCACTTATTCCCCTTCTAGACCCCACCATTTGCTTTCTTCCATTATGAAAACAAAACAAAAGAAATAAAACAAAAACATCCCTCCATTTCCGTGAGCTTCTTCTTCCCCTTTCACTTTCAACACTTCTCTTTTTGTCTCCATAATTCCAACACAAACAAAAATATGTACTTAAGTTACTTTATGTTGCTTTATATTATTCATTAGTTAGATTAGACAAGTAGGCATGTGTTAGGTATGATCTTAAAGAAGAGGATATAAAGTTCTCATCTTTAAGTCTAGGAATTTAGGAATCATGAAGAAGAAGAAAGGAAAACATGAATATGTGCTCATCAGTATGTGTACATAAGGGAATCCTAAAAGAAGAGAAGCATAAGAATCTTTGTACATGGGTATTTACCATGTACATAACCTAAATTAAGACAAAACCTAACTATACATACCTATACTACACTAATTACACACTTAAAAACATAAAAGAATGATCTTAGGAGGATTTTCCTAAGGGAAAGATTAGGCATACGAAATTTTGTACAAAAATACGTATCTAACCGTATAGGTATATGAGTATGTATATGCGTATAAATACAGTATAAGTCTAGGTATATGTATAAGTATATGTATAGGTATACTCATATACATATAAGTATAGTAAAGGTATATGTACATAAGGGGTGAAGTAAAATATACATAAGGCATTTACACATGACATAAGCATAAGGTGAGGCTTATGTAATCAAATGATGAACTAAGTAATGAGGTAATCACATGATGACATAAGCCATGACCTAAGCAATGACCTAAGCAAATGATGATGTAAGCGATGGGATAGGCATAGATTATAAACTAAGAAAAGAAAAAGAGTGTATAATAATTAGGTACCTAAACTAGTAAACCCTAATACACTTTCTAAATTGTATTATACTTAATTAAGTACATGAACTAGTAATAACAGAGTAAAAATCCTCTAAGTATAAGAAGTTAAGGGTTAACTAACGCATTAAGTATAAACAAAAGATATCAATATAAGTAATAAGAGCAATTAAGTTTGCATAGTTAACATTTCTCTAAATTTAGTTCATATCATAAAATACGGGTCATAACGTCCAAAACGGACATTACCGTGTGAACATATGTCCGAAAACGATGAACAATGACTCTAAATTCATAAATATCATAAATAAAACAAAAAAGTTACAAATGTTTAAGAATAAGGTCTAACCGGATAAAAATTGATGGTAATTTAAGTATAACTAGGTAATTAGAATTATTAGTTAATTCAGTTACTTATTAGTATTATCATATCATAATGATCAGGTGATCCCGAAGTGAGTGAGGATCTCCCGATCAATTACTAAGATTAGGGCGAGTCGCCGTGGCCGAGTGAGTATTTATCTATGATTCCATGCTTGTTTGTGATCGCAGATAGTGAACTTAAATATTGTTAATTAACTATTGTGTGGGGTTTAGGAAACGCTTGTGTATGATCTTGTATGTTGAATTGTGAAATTATCTTAAGTACAAAGAATGCTTTATTTGTTGCATGGTAGTATAGAAAGTGATTGTGTGTACTATTGGTTGGTTACAGCATAATTTGAACTTAAGTATACTTAGCTTATAAAAAGAAACTGGAACATGCATTGCATAGATACAATTCCGGCCGTTACATCATAAGGAGGTAAAGAGAGGTCATTCGGGGGTTGTTATTATTCATTTATTGGTTCTGTACGGTGTACTCATACAAAATGACCTTACCTTGGCCTGTGGGAACACTAGGTGTTGGAGGTGTTAATTGCCTGGTTAAGGGTCGAGTCTAGAGGCCTCCATTTAAGGGTGAGTGTGGACTGCAGGGGCTCACTCACGATTATACTAGAACTTAGTTTTTATGAAAATGAAAGAATTATTTGGTTTGAGTATGGAGCGTGGGGTTCCATAGTAAATAAAATTCTAGTATAATACTCGGATTTGATTGGTGCCGTATATATTCTAACCCTGACTTCGAAGGGCGTTAAATCCGAGTTACGTATATGAACTAGTTGAGTATATGTATTGTTTGCCGTTCTGTTTGATCATTCATTCATATGCGTGAATATAATGTACTTATAACTTGCTTGTGGTGTGGCTGAGGGTTTTGCTCACTCAGCTTAAGCTTACACCCTTTTAGACTTTTGCTACAGGATAGCTTGGGGATTTGGGTAGGAGCGAGCTATTCTGTGTATTGAGAGAACAGTTGATGTAGACCTTTACTTATTTACTTATGTTTTACTGGTATTATAGACTTAGATGTACTCACTTACTGTATACACTTACTGTATAATGTAAGCTTTGTAGTTCAAATTTCATATAAATATGTTAATGTGATGGTATCACGTAAATCTGTGTGTTCTTGGGAAACTAGTGGTTGTAGAGCCTTGTATATTGTGTGAAGAGTTTTTGATTGGAAGGGTAACCAATCAGGGGTTCTTTATACAATCAGGGGTTCTTTATACAATATATAGCGTCTGCCACAACTAAGCCGTCCTCAATTCGTGACAAAGCCTCTCCTACCCATACTGAATCACATAAGGTCTCCCCACCCACAATACCGCCCTTTCACATGTAAAGGCTCTTTAGATCTTGAAAGATAATTTATCTTTAATAAAATTTGTTTTTAAAACTAGGACAAGCATACTCCTAATTTTACCTCAAGGTTCTTAATTTGTACACCCAAGATTAATAAAAGCAATTTTGTCAAAATAAGCCTTTTCATTAATCTTTTTCGAAACTCTTAGACCAAAAGCCTAAATTCATAAAGTTAAACTGAAAAAGACCTAATAGATTAATTAAGGAGTATCACTTACAAAATGGACTATAATTTTTGGAACTGTAATCAAGAGTGTAATCTAGATTAAGAGCTAATAAGGAAGAGCTCTTTGACTAAACTAATTCTGAGTTACCTTCTTCCTAAGAAAGGAATGTCTTGAAATCAAAAACACCCTGAGAGAAAAACTTTCAAAAACAGCAAAAAAAAAAAAGAGAGAGAGAGAGAGAAAGTAAAGGCTTGTACAAAATTTTTGTCCAAAATCCATGTTAGCTCGAATAGCCAAGCTTTTAATACCTATCAACTGGTTCCTTTCTAAGGTCGTCATTCTTCAGTTTAAGTCTTTCTTCCCCAATTGTAGCTTTTTAAACATCCTTCAAACTCTTTGTTCAAATCAAGGGGCCTATCCCTACTCTTTTCCTTATTCTTAAATGGTTTTTCAACAATTTCTTTGCAAATACTTTTCTAAGTCAAAGAGTCTTTTGAAACTAGTTGCTCGACTTGCTTTAGTTCTTCATTCCTTCATCTTTTTCCTCTTAAGGATTAAGCTACCTCTTAGAGTGCTATCCCCTTTTCTTTTTAAGGTTCTAGCTAGCCTTGAAGGCATTGTTCCGTCTTTCTAGGGTGTTAGGTAACGCTTAGAATGCTAACCTCTCTTTTATTCTTTTCAAGTTTCTAGCCAACCTTTAAGGTGCTGACCCATCTTTCTAAGGTGTTGGCTGGCTCTTAGAGCAATAACCCCTCCTTTATTTCCTTTTAAGGCTCTAGCTAGCCTTTAGGGCATTGTCCCATATTTCTAAGGAGTTAGTTAGCTCTTAGAGTACTAATACCTCCTTTATTTCTTTTTAGGGTTCTAACCAACATTTAGGGTGTTATCCCGTATTTCTATGGTTTTAGCTAGCTCTTAAGCACTAACCCCTCCATTTCTTTTTAGGGCTCTAGCCATCCTTTAGGGTGTGGTCCTAACTTTTTAGGGTTCTAGCTAGCTCTTAAAGCACTGTCCTCTTTTCTACTCTTTTTAGGGTTCTAACTAGCCTTTAGGGCGTTGTTTCGTCTTTCTAGGATGTTAGCAAGCTCTTAGAGCACTAACTCCTCTTTTCTTCTTAGGGATTTAGCTTACCTTTAAGGACTATCCTGCCTTTCATTTTAGGGATCCCATTAGCCTTTAGGGCATCATCTTATCTTTCTTTCTAGGTTACCAGCCATCTTTTAACCCCTCTATCGTCAACTCCATATTGGGTCTTTAGTGAGCTTGTAGGGTGCTTCCCTAACCAACTTTCTCTTAGCAAGCCCATAGGGCACTTGTCTTTTACCTTTCTCTTAGCGAGCCCACAAGGTGCTTCTCTTCATCAAATTCTCTTAGTAAGCCCGTTGGGCACTTCTATTCCTTTAGCAAGCTTATAGGGTGCCTTTCTCATCAATTCCTCTCAAGTGAGCCTATAGGGTATATCTCCTCATAAACTTTTTCATAGTGAACCCGTAGGGTGATTTCTGTGACCAATTCTCCTGGTGGGCCCGTGGGGCACTTCTGTTCCTTTAACAAACCTATAGGGTTCTTTCTTTCACTAGGATCTCTCAAGCGAGCCTATAGGGTGCTTCTCTTTCACTAATTTCATAACAAGCCCATAGGGTACTTCTACTCATTAGCTGTTTATTAGTGGGCCCGTTGGGAACTTCTCTTCATCTTATCTTCTTAATAAGCCCATTGGATGCTTTCTTTCAACAATCTCTTAGTGAGCCGATAAGGTGCTTCCTCTCATCGATTGTCTTTTAGTGAGCCCATAGGGTACTTCTCTCTTCAATTCCTCTCTTAGCAAGCTTATTAGGCGCTTCTCTTTCACCAATCCTAATGCAAGCCCATGGGGCAATTCTTTTCATCAGGTTTTAATTAAGGGTTTTAGCTAGCTCTAAGAGCGCCTCACCCATCCTGTCTAGAATAATCAACTCAAAGGAACACTACTAAGTTTTAGATCAATCAAATTTTAGGTTTGCTAGTCCTTGAGAGATGCTCTTGCCTACGATAGTCAGCTCAAAAGAGCACTACTAGGATATAGATTAATCCAATTTTAGGGTTGCTAGTCCTCGAGAGATGCTCTCGCGTAGGTTAGTTGGCTCAAAAGAGTACTACTAGGTTTTAGATTAATCCCATTTTAGGGTTGTTAGTCCTTGAGAGATACTCCTGACTAGGATAGTCAACTCAAAAGAGCACTACCAAGTTTTAAATCGATCAAATTTTAGGGTTGCTAGTCTTCGAATGATGCTCCTACTTAGGTTAGTAAGCCTTGTGAGGCACAACTAAGTTTTAGATCTATCTCATTTTAGGGTTGCTAGTCCTTAAGAGACTCTCTTGCTTAGGTTAGTGAACCTTATGAAGCACAATTAGGTTTTAGATCGATCAAATTTTAGGGTTATTAGTCCTCAAAAAATGCTCCCGCCTAGGTTAGTAAGCCTTATGAGGCATAACCAGGTTTTAGATTGATCCCATTTTAGGGTTTTGCTAGTACCCAAGAGACACTCCCACTTATGTTAGAGAGGTACAACCAGGTTTTAGATTGATCCCATTTTAGGGTTGCTAGTCCCTAAGAGATGCTCCCGCCTAGGTAGTGAGCCTTGTGAGGCACAACTGGGTTTTAGATCAATCCCATTTTAGGGTTACTAATCCTCGAGAGATGCTCCCACCTAGGTTAGTGAGCCTTGTGAGGCATAATCATCTTTTAAATCAATTCCATTTTAGGGTTGCTAGTCCTCAAGAGACACTCCCGACTAAGTTAATGAGTCTTGTGAGACACAACCAAGTTTTAGATTAATCCCATTTTAGTGTTGCTAGTCTACGAGAGATGCACCTACATAGTTAGCATAGTAGAACACTACTAGGTTTCAATTTAGGGTCTTAGCTAGCTTTATGAGTGCTTTGCCCACGTTAGTTAGTTAGCTCATTAGGGCATGACCAAGTTTCCTCATTCTTCTTAGGACCTTAGCCAGCGCATGGAGCGCTTCACCTATTTCACTTCACTTCATCATAGCATGACCAGACTTCAATTCTTCTTTCTATCTTTCAACTAGCTCTTAAAGCGCCAACCTTCTCTTCTCTAAATCCCCAATGGATTAGACCTAGGACAACTAGCTAGTTGTAACGCTTCATAGGATAAAATCTACTATTGGGGCAAAAATAGGGTCTGTTTTATCTTTGTGCCAAAGTTTTTCTTAAACTTTACTACAAAGAAAGGCAGCTGTAAACACCTAATTTTTGCCTCCTATTTTTATTTTTTAAACTTGATTATAGGGTCCTAAATTAAAAAAAGTTCAAAAAAATAGAAAATTAAAGAAAACTCCCAAAAATGAAGAAATTTAGAAAAAATAAGAATTCTAGAAAAATTATAAAAAATAGGAAAATAAGAAAAGGTACAAAAAATAAGAAATTTAGTAAAAAAAACAAAAAAAATTGGAAAAATTTAGGAAAGTAAGGAATTTAAAAAAATAGTAAATTTTTAGGTTGTTTAAATAGAATAGGATTGTAATTTAAATAAAGGATCATTGGACTTGGGCGTAGATTTAAATCTTGCCCAAGCTTATGTAATCCATATGTACAATTCAATTGCACATATGGACAAGGCATAGGCCAACAGCCTAATGGTAAAACACTTAGATTAATCGTATCGATTAAGCTAGAGGAGAGGGATTTGAAACTCATTGGAGGTGTAAGGATAGTTTTTATCTTTTTTCTTTTTTAAATCCAAATATTGCCACATGTCAAAAAATCACTGGGTCACGTGTCTAATTGTGACATGTGGCACATTGTGATTTGTTGCGACAACGAAATTACTTTCCCCCTTTTTCTTTCTTCTCTTTCTTTATTTACTCTTCATTTTCACTTTTATAAATCAATCACACACAAAGAAAAAGGGGAACATCATTTCAGAGAACACACATAAGTAGGACCGATTGATTGACACTCACTCACACCCTCCCTCTCTATCAACTACTGTCTCTCTCCCTCTCTCCACTGACTCCTCTCTCTCTCTCTCCATGGTAATCTCTCTCCTTAGCCATCTCTCTCTCATCTAATACATACATACAACACCTTTCGCATGACTACCTCCCATATACATGCACATCTCCCTCTCAATGCTATCCTCCATAGCCTACACTCTCTCCTTTGGATTTTCTAGCCAAACACACACGACTGGATTGCATCCCCTAACATAACTCTCTTTCTCGACTGAACCCACTCACACATGACCTCCATAATCCTACTTGCATAGTAAGTGATAGAGCACGTACTCAGCTCATCCCTTGCACATCTCCCATACATATGAGCACGCCGTAGCCAAATTCCCAAACAGTTACCCTTAATGCCATGACCACCATACCCTCATCCCCTCACCCTCTTATATCCAATACATAAAGGTAACCTAGGCCCATAACCAAACACCATATGACACAATACACAACTACTGTAGTCGCAATTTACATACACAAAAACCACCATTGCCACTACTCTAGCCCAAACACCATAAACCACCTCCACACACCATAGCACCTTTCTTAGACCTCCTATGTCCAATAAGAAAACCATGAAATTACCCTCACTTGCTCAAAATACGCCTCAAAACGGCCCCTACTATGCTGTTTTAGTCACTAAACGTGATGTAGATTCAACTCAGTTTGAACCAACCTAACCCGAAATTGATCCAGATCCCCTAAGTCTAACTCGTACCTAGCTTTGATCCGAATCCTTGTAGTTTTGAGTTCGACCTTATTTAATAATTGTTGTTGTTGTTGTTTTGTATTTAGTTATTTATTTTATTTTATTTCCTGTAGTTTGTTGGAAATATATAAAAAAAAGAAGAAATATGGAAAAACCGAAAGAAAGGAAAATAAAAAAGAAAAAAAAAGTGGAAGTATTTTATTTTTTTTAGTTTTATTTACATTTTAACAAAAAAAAAGTAATAAAAACAATAAAAAATAGAAAAAATAATAAAAATACATAAAAATAAAAATATATAATAAAGAAAACTTTTTACTACGTAGAAAAACATATTTTATTTTCAAAAAATAAAATAGATCATTCCAAATTAGGGCATTTTAGGTTTTCCAAAATAAACCAACTTAGGACCCTTAGGAAATTTTCTTAAATAAAATCAAAATGGATAAAAACGTAAACTTAACTGTTTTTCCAAAATTAAAATTAAATCAACCCGCTTTGTTTTTGGTAAACAAACTACGGAAGTTTTATCCTGAATAACGGGTACGTAGGAACTTGTATGCAAGTACAGGGTGACTTAAAATATGGAAAGTTTATTTTTTCCATTTTTAGATATTTATGTACATTAATCAATTTAGTTGTGTATATTTTAATTAGATGTTTTAGAAATTAAAAAGGGTATATTTTGAAAGCGAAGTTAAATTCAAATATTTAAAAAGTGATATCCATTTAAGGTTTAATAAATTAACCCCCAGACCTAAATCTCTAGTTTTCAAAAAAACCGTTTTATAATTTTTTTTAATCAATAAACCAATAACTAAGTTATAACCAATCCATCCAATTGGTTATAGCTTAACTATTTTTCCTAACTTCGATCAAGTAACGACTCTAAATCTTTTGAAGTTGAAAAAATGGTTTTCTGTAAACCTTAGTCGAAGATAAGTATTAAACGAGTGGGATTTAGTACTAATCAATTTAAAGAAAGCCTAATTTTATAAAAAGAACCAGGAAGGTAAAAAACCAAGCTCGACAATAGACGACGAGTCGTCGCTCTTACGTTAAGATAGCACCAATTCCCATTCCCATGCATCACATTCCAATTTGAAGAGTTTGTCAAAATCAGGTAATGAAAGGACAAGTGCCGAGGTGCGCTTCTCCTTCATCTCCTTAAAGCTTTGCTCAGCTCGATCGTTCCACCTAAACCCTTCATTCTTCTTTGTTAGCTTAGTTAAGGGGGTAGCTATGGTATTGAAGTTTTTGATAAATCGCCTATAGAAAAAAGTTAGGCCATGAAAGCTTTGAACTTCAATGATATTCTTTGGCATTGTGGTACCAAAGTTTTTGATAAATTACCTATAGAAAGAAGCTAAGCCATGAAAACTTCAAACTTCAGTGATATTCTTTAGCGTCGACCACTTAATAATAACTTAGATCTTCTCTTCATCTACCCAGAGTCCTTCTCCTAACACTACAAACCCTAGGAATATCACCTCTTTCTAGCAAAACATATATTTCTTCACATTCCCATATAACTTCTCAGTTCACCAAAAGTTAAAATACTTTATGAAGATGTTGAACATGGTCGTTTAGGCTAGCACTATATACCAATAAGTCATCAAAGTACATAATTATACATCTTCCAATTAGAGGGTGCATTATATGGTTCATCAACCTTATGAGCATGCTTGGTGCATTAGTAAGTCCAAATGGCATAACCAACTACTCATAGAGTTTGTGCTTAGTCTTGAAGGTAGTCTTCTATTCATCGCCCAACTTCATGCAAAATTAGGGGTAGCTACTTTGCAAATGAATATTTAAAAATGTCTTAGTGCCATAAATCTCATTTAAGATGTCATTAAGCCTTATTATTGGGTATTTGTACTTGATAGTAATTCATTGATTACCTAGTTGTCGATGCACATGCGCCATGAACCATCTTTCTTAAGGATGAGTAGTGCTAGTACAGCATAAGGGCTCATGCTCTCCCTTGCATATCTTCACCCTATGAGTTCATCCACCTATCTTTTCAGCTCAGCAAGTTGCTCAGGGTTCATTTTGTATGTAGGGCGATTTAGAATGGTAGTGCCTAGCTACACATCAATACAATACTCAATGCCTCGATTTGGAGGCAATCCTCTAGGTAGTTCTTCAGGGAACAGATCGGAAAACTTACTTAGCAAGCTTCAAATTTCATTAGGGATATCGTCCAAATTTCTCATTTCCAAAAATCTTTTGATCAATAGGAACATAGATTCTTCAGCATTTTCATTAGCATGGAGCTTTCATCAACTCATCACTAAGGCATTCTTCTTACTAGCTCAGGTGAACTGATTATAGGTTTCATTTACTAGGGATGGGGTCAAAGTTTGCAATACAATTTTCCTTCCATCCTTAACAAATGCATAGGTATTCTTATACTTGTTGTGAATATCATGTCGATTAAACAACTAAGGTTATCCAAGCAATAGATGTGAAGCTTCTATAGGGACGACATCACATACTACTTCGTCCTTATACATACTGCCAATACTAAATGGTATGGTCACTTGTTTAGTCACGTATAAAGCACCCTTATCATGAAGCCAATGCAGCTTGTAAGGTTGGGGATGTTATGAGGTTGATAAACCCAACCTCTACACAAAGGACTATGCAACGACATTATTATAACTCTGCCCATCCCCAATGATTGTATACAATTGGCCTTAGACGGTACACTTGGTATGGAACAGATTCTCCCTCTAGTCTTCCTTAGAGTTTGGCAAGGAACTCAGTATTCATCTCAAGACTAAGGCTATTAGTTCTCCCTGGTTAGCATAGATACAGGTCTCATGTTCCTCTTTAACTTTAGATTTTCCAACATCTTCTTCCTTCTTAGGTTCGCTCTTCTCAATGCTATCCATTACATCTTCTCGGAGAACCATGATGTATTGGTTAGGACACTCAGTAGCCATATGTCTAAAGCCTAAGCATTTAGAGCATTTCACCCTACTGGTCTTTCTTCCGAAGGTTTATCCTTTCTCAGATATCCTCAAGGTCAGCCTAACCTTGAGTCACCTGTTTGATTAGTTCGACCCTATTAGCTTGCTTGGCTATCATCAGATCGGTCATTCCTATCTTCGACCTTGTATAGCCTCTTTGGTTTGGCTTGAACAAGTTGGCAGGAAACTAGGGGTAAGGAAAATGTTAGCCCAGGTTAGCTCAAAGTACTTCTCCTCTATTTTTCGACCTACTATGCTATTTTTATCACCTCTTCTATGGTATAAAACCTTTGTACTTTCACAATCCTATAAATCTTATACTTAAGCCCATAAATGAACCTCAATACTATATGGGCCTTTAGTTCTTTCACGTTGGCTCAGATCATTAGCATCTGGAATTCTCTAACATAGTTATCAATAGATCAACTTCCTTAGTAAAGCTCCTGCAACTTTGCAAACGTATCTTATAGGTAGGTCTTGGGTATAAATTTAGCTCTCAATAGCCATTTCATCTCATCTTATGTTCGAACACCTTGTCTTTTATCTCTTATTCTAGTTAGATTTAGATTCTTCCATCACATAGTGGCATACTTAGTATTCTTTAGTGCAATAAGTCAAACTTTAACAACATCCGTATACCCATAACATTCAAACACTTTCTCGACCTTCTCTTCTCACTCCAACTATTCATTTGCATCTCTTCTTCCACTAAAGGGCACGATTTGAATCTTAACATTGTCTAACCCTCGAAGGACGTAGCGTCCTCGTCCCTACGCTTATTAATAGTCAGCTTCCTCTTCTTTCTCCTTAAATTCCTTAACATCTAACTCCTCATCATCTTACAGAGTAACACCTATAGAGCTCCCTTATCACTAAGCGAATGAAGCTTGCAAGGTTTCAGGTAGGGCATGATTGACAATTTCAACTTCTGGAACATAAATGTAGAGGCTGCATTTGGTCCAACTCCCACTATCAACAATCAGCACGGATAGTGATTCATTCACCTTTCATCTAATATGGAAGAGATTTTCCCTTTGCTTATCTTCGAGTACGAGACTAAAGCTCATCATCCTCCTCAATACTAAAGTTGTCAACAAAAAGTTGCCTTCCTCACTGTAGATAACTTCCTCCTTAGACAACTTAGTCTATTCAGCCTCCTTCAGCTCCTTTACTTACTCATCTATACTACCAACCTCAACAGTCAACACCTTACCTCCTATCACCATTGTTTGCCTATTCAAACACTAAGCGACCATGTGTCTAAATCCTTAGCATTTAAAACACTTGATCTCACTCATCTCCCTCCTTGAACTCTGGCCCTTCTTAAACTTCCTTGGGGGTTCCTTCTCCTCGGCTTGGTAATTGGAATGAGTCAGGTCTTAGCTACCTTACTTAGTTCCATTCACATAGGTTTGCTCAAAACAATTCAGTTACTACCTAGTCGGCTAACTAATGATTAAAATCTTCTTGTTTAATGCCTTTCTATCCTTTAGGTGTCTTGAATTGCATCATCAAGTGTTCTAATATCTAAGGTTTCTAAGACATCCCCAACCTCATACTTCAATCCATTAATGAATTGAGATATAATTCAGTCATTTGGCTCTACAACTTCATATTGAATCATTAACATTTGGAATTCCTTAACATAAGTGTCTACACTTGAACCTCTTTTTCTAAGCTCTTGTAGTCTTTTGAAGGCATCCTGCAAATAATAACTTAGCATAAACCTTCTCCACACAACCCTCTTCATTTCATCCCAACTCCTAATCTCTCATTCTCCTTCCCTTCTTTGGGTAGCTTGTAAGTTTTTCCACCATAAGGCAGCATAACTACTGAACTCCAACACAATAAGTCTAACCTCTGCATTATCAGGTGTGCCGTGGCATTCAAACTACTTTTCAATCATATGTACACAATCTAGGCAGTCTTCAACATTACTAATCCTAGAAAAACTTAGAATACACGCTCAACTCTTCAATCATAGGGGCTCTTAGTACTCTTTTTCTTCGTCATCTCCTTCTACTTCTTCCTCAATCTCTTCAAGCGCTAGCCTTCATCTTGTATCTTTACCAATTCCTTTAACTTGAGGATGTCGAGCCAAGGCATTAACTCGGCTAAACTGACCATGGCCTCAACCTTATTGCTTACGTTCTCTAGTAAGGCTATTCCTAGCTCATTGCTTGTCTTCTTAGAAAATAGTCACTAAACTAGCTACTAAGTCAGTAAGTCTATCTAAGTGGTCACCTACTAACTGAGGTGTAAAGCTTTCTTCTTACCCTTGGCCATATCAAGTACTACTTTCTTGGTTTCCTAGAGTTCCTTGAACACTTGAATATGACATTGTTGCTTACTCCACAAAATTGATGTCTAATAATATCACTCGAAGTTCTTTTCACAAATAATGACAACAGGTTAATAACTAATACTCCCAACACCAAGAAAATTACACGACGAACAAACAACTAACCACATTTTGTTTTATGTATAGGAAAACAGGGGAAAATAGAGCCCAAAGCACTTCTCAATTACTAAACTTCAAGGTTAACAATAGAATGTTAACACATGAGAGTTTTAACAAACCACTCAAAGAATACAGTAGTAAAATCTAGCTTTAAACGTAGCCAGGCTATAATATTAAGATCATATGGACTTCGTAGATAAATACACGAGCCTAATATCATGCGTAACTAAAGGGGATAGGTTTGGGCCACAAGATGGCTAAAAAAAAATGAAAGTTGAGGTTGAGCAAAGGTTCCTGTGCACTAACGATGGATATGACACACCAACGACTCACATGAGCTCGAGTCACACTTGATATGATACATAAGTATGGTTGGAGGTCACTCATTACTAGTCTACACTTAATAGGCTAGATAAAAGTAGCTCAAGAGTAAGTAGAAATGATACTTAGCTCAAGAGGGAGTAAAAGTTCAGTGTATTCTCTATGTGATGTTTCATGCAGCTATTATATTATGCAGTTATTTATAATATCTAGTTAAGGTAAGTCCTAAATTATAGAAAGTTATAGAATTAGATCGCTACTTACTAAACAAAAGGAGAATAATTTACAGGGAAAACATGAAATCATGCAAAAGAATATCCTTTGTCAAAAAGGATAGTACGGATGTTAGAAATGATAGCAAGTGCGTAATTCTGCTCATTCTATGGTCCTAATAATGCTACGAGCCATGCAAGTATGGGCCTTGATTAGGTCTAGTTAACATCAGCAATTTGGCACCTTTGATTGCTGGGACTGTACAAGGGTTGGCTCAAGGATGGCTCATATTCAGGATTGGCCTCGGATGGTCATCTCCTAATGGTTGTTATCTCAGCCTCAACACTGTGGAGATGGTTGTATTTAGATTTGGTGCTTAGACTAATGTATTGCAAAGGGGTCGACTTAGCATGTTGGTTGATCACCTTGGGAGCTTCTTGGATGGTGTGGAGAGCAAAGTAGCTTGGTAGATCAAATTGGGGTAAACATCGCTCCTTGGTGCTTAATTTACCTTGGATAGCTTGGCAAAACCATTTGCAAAAGCTCTTAGGATTGAGAGCGTATGATCAGTCCTTAATCCCTATCAGTAAGTATCCTTTAATTTACACTTAATCCTTTTTCTTTTGTTTTTAATTGAGTTTAACTTGCTGTTAATTAAGATGTAATGAAAGTCAATCGATGGATTAAAGGGTAATTAAGCTAATTAATCATGATTATACTTAATTAAGTAATTTAGGCCTAATTAGGGTATAACTAAGGTCTTGCCATATTTTATCATTTTGACTATGTTCATTGACCTATATTACTTCATTTGTTATAATCCTTTATTATTCAGGATAGATTAGGGTTTTTAGCCTGCGTATGAGGTTAGTAATTTAGGGTTTCCTAGTGATTGGAGAAATTATTCGCGATTAGTGAATAAGTTAAGGATATACTTAGGGTTTATTAGTTGAATAAGGGTTTTGCACTTCCAATTGAGGTTTTACTCAGTTTATTAATTTTTTCCAATCATTTTAAGGTTTCCTACATATTAGGGGTTTTAGGGTTTTATGCATACAATTAAGGTTTTAGTGTTTTACTCTCTTTAAGCTTTTTCGACTTATTACTTAAGGTTTGAGACTTATCATTTAAGGTTAAATTGTTTAATTTATGGATTTTATTATTATATAATTCATTATTAAATCTTGAGCAATTCAATGGATTACTTATTAACTCATGTATCTGACTTTGAGTTTAGATCTGAAAGTTTAGAAGGTTCATAGTCTCCCTAAGTATAACGTCAGTATTTTTAAGGAGACATTTTCATATAATTACTTTGGTTTCATATGATTAATTGTTTATTATTTGTAGTTAATTACGATATAAAATCCAGTTAGGAGAGTTAGTTGTAATTAAGTTTCTTAATCTTAATTGTTAGTATGCTTGGCATAAATTAGGTGCATTTTAGGACTTAATATGTCAAATTAAGTTAGTTAAGCATGTTGAGGGTAGATTATTACTGTTAGAGTAAGTTTTAGAGGGTAGATTAGGGTTTTAGGGCAATTAAGCAATCAGTCTCTAATTAATGGATAGTTTTACTATTTACTTAAAGTACAATAGTTAAGTTAAGGTTTTTGACTATAGATTAGGGTTATATAATCATTTTGAAGTCTCGTACGTATTAGGGTTCCAATTAGGGTTTCAATATTCGAAGGTTCATTTAAGGGCTATAATATTCATTTTAGGGTTTTGAATTCATTATAAGGCTTATCTCTATCAATTTTCATCTTTAACTTAGCATACCCTTTATCGGCTTCAGGGACCTTTCTTGGGCTTCAACTATCGGTCTTTTTCCCATTGGGGTTTTAGTGTTAGTTTCGCTATATTAGGTTAACCTTAGGAGTTACATTAGTTATTGGCATTTGTTTATAAGATTTTAGGGCTTTAAGTAAGGGGTCAAACTAAGGCTTGAATTAACATTTAGAGTATTAAGAGCTTGAGTTTGGTTTTCTGAGAGTAGTCTTTTAGGTTTAAAGTTAGGTATCTTTTGAACACTAAGGGTATCTTTTAGGAAATCTTACTAACTCCAAGCTCCTATTCTAGAAAATTTGTGGGGTTTACACATACCCCAAAGTATACAAAAGGTGTAAATAGTTTAACATAAATTTGTTGGAAGAAGTAGTGTACAAATTTGTTGAAAAAATGATATGCTTACATTTATATAAATGATCAAATCTGTAAAATGTAGTGACAATAGTATGACAATATAAAAATAATGATAATAAAAATGTTAATAATAATAATAATAATCATAATAATCATAAAAATAATAATGATGATAAGAATAATAAAGGATCATACACCTATAAGAATTGAAATGAGTACATGTACGCATACTCATATAATATGCACTTATACTAATAGAACACTATATGACTGGGTTGGAGTTTAATGGCTAGGTTATTAAATTAATGATATAATTTTAAGCTTACTATTTAACTCTAAAAACTTTACTATGTCTAACTCATACTATGACTCTTGATCACATCACTATTTTACTCCACTTCTTGTAGGTACTACAATTAAATTATGATATTTTATGACAATACATCATAAAAAAAAAAAACTACTATAAATAAGATATTGTATAATATCCACTAACTAGTATGTTGTTACTACATATTAAAATAATATTTTCTATTTACTACAAGTGAAGCAATATGAAGCATTATTGAAAATGTTAATCATAATCCACCATTGAAAGGTGCACTTGCATACAATAAGAATTGATTGAGGGAACATAAAAATTGAAGATAAAAATAAAATGTTACAAGCAATTCCAAATCTAAGTGAAAACGAGAATCATAAGATAGATAGTTAGATAATTAGGCTGTTTAGAACTAAATCTAGATACTCTTTAGGTTTTTATTTTTATTTATTAGGAAAGACCAGCTGAGAGAGTGAGCTACTCATTGATTGTTACGACTTATAGCAGTGTCGGTAATGTGAGTACTCTTGATAACTCTATACTTGTTTTGTGATTACAGTTAATGCACCTAAATTTTTTATAATAATAAAATGATACTTAGGGTTTGGGGATGTGCATGCATTTGATATTGGTTATTAATTGTGCTAAACATTATTAAATATCATAGTTGAAGAATTGCTTATATGATTGGCTACTGCATGATTTACCTGGTTTGCTGATAATGGTTGATCGCCTAATAATTTGACTTAATCATATTTGGTTTATCTTAAATTAAATGAATCATGCATAAGCATGAACATTGCATTTACTGTTTCGGCTGTTACCTCATGCAAATGATAATGAAGAGCCTTGGAGAGATGAGAATCTCATGCGATTTAATTATTTATGATCAGTATAGTACATAAGCAATTGTACAACATAATCTTACCCTTTGCTCATAAGCTTACTTAGCTTTAGAGATGCTAATCGTAGGTGATTGAGAGTTGAGTCTAAAGACCATCACTGTAAGGCATAAGTGTAGATTGAAGCGACCACCTCACTGCTAGGCTTAGTAATTTATTTACTACTAGGTTTTAGAAATGGAAATATATTTTTTGAAATATGGAATTTCTATATATAGATTAAGAAAAAACTAATGCTAGAACACAATTGTGATTGGTGCCAATGAATCTCCTATCATAACTTCAAAAGGTGTCAACTCTGAAGTTTTATGAAGAACTTGATCAACTAAATACATTGTTTGACATATTACTTGTTCATGGATCCATATGATTGTTAATAAATTGTTTGATAACCTACTTGCCAGTACAGTAGGTAGGATATCCAACTAAGCTCGTGTAGCTTACTTCCAATTGCTTATTTTGTAGGTTCATTTAAGTTAGGATTGAGATAAATTTTGAGTACAGAGTATAAGTTGAAGAAAATGTTAGAGTTAAGTGAGAAGTGTATAGCTAGTATAGAAACATCTATGTAGAAAGTATTTATATGCTAGGGTTCTGTGTAATTTAGTATTTTTTGTAATATATAAAATTGACTTACCCTATCTTATTATTTGGTAAGGGATATCGATTCTTTGCAGTTCTAAAGGATTGTATAATATTGGATATCCATAGTTATTTATATATTATGATAAGTTAATAAATTAAAATTCTAAAGCCTTGGTGATTAATTAATTAGAGTTAGATCTCTAACTTATAAGATGGTTTTCGTACTATGGGTGCACATGTGTTATGAAAATTTTAGGTAATCCTACTAGACCCCTCTTAGGATCCTAATAGTGAGATTAGAGAAATTGCACCTATTTTAATTTAGGTTGAGGACTTTGACGTTTCACACATGAATCAGAACCAAACTGGTTCTTGTATAATGGAGAACACCCTTCGCCCAATACTACCTTTAAACTATTGTCCCCAGCCTTACCATGATCTCCTCTCCTACTACTTAGTTTAGCTAAGGGTAGGGAAAGAACCATTTCAACTATCCTCATTGAAGGAATTCGTATTTGGCCTAAGAATCTTAGTCATTACCCCTAATAAGTTGCAATGTATGTTAGGTTAGACGTTAGATTGAGTTCAAGTTATTTTGTTTTTAGGGTGATTAACTAAGTTCAAATAATTCAAGCAAAACAATATTCATAGAGAAAACATAACATGGAGCTTAGCTTCAACCATGACGAATTAGATTTTAAGTAAATACATACCAAAGTCTCTAAATATTATAAAATAATACTTTAAAGTACAATGAAGCATTGATCCCAATCACTTAGATTTTTAAGTGCTCGAACTGGTCATATCTGTCAAGCAATATTCAACTCCTTTGGATTCTCTTAGGATATTCTGTTGTTACTCTTTTAAGTTAAATTGAGTTAGAAAATCCTTTTTACCTACTTCTTAAGTCCATTTCTTCCTTCGTTATACGCCTTATAGTTCAATTAAATCTACAAATTTTGATCTATAATTCACTTCACCATTATAAGGTAATGGTCTCTATATTATGATTAATAATTTAAGTTCCCATAAAAATTATGTAATATTAATAATTTGCTCATTGTATCTAAGATTAAGTTGACTAGGTTTAAGTTATAAGCCCTTCAAACTTAGGTGTTGAATTCTAGAGTCATTACTTGGGTTAGTTTTATCCCTAGTACTTTCTATTCTAGGTTCTCAACTAATATAGGTTTAAGGTTCTTTGCTAGGGTACCTTTTGAGTGTGTACAACTACTTAATTTCATTCCAAGAACCTTTTTGTCTACCCCTTAAATGATGTTCTAACTTATAGTTTCATTCGGTAAAGATTCTAACCTACCTTCTAAGCTTATGCGGTTTTAATACTTTGTCTAATGAACCTTCTAAATTACTTTTAGATTTGGCTAAACTACTCATAAGTCTATCGAATCTCCACATTTTGGTCTACATGTCGTCATTTTCACACTAAACCAAATTATGACATGGTCATAAACACTCATTCTTAATACAATTTAACATAATTAAGCTATGGTTTTGTTGCTAACTGTAGGATTACTCTAGCTAAATCATTTATCCAATTATTATAATGATTTTCTATTTGACACCCTAATCTACTTCTTTTTTTTTTTTAATATAACAAGTTTATAGATCTATGACAACCGTGTCTATTTGTTAAGTCATAATTTTATTAATTATATATGTGTTGCTATGTGATGCATATTTATATAAACTTGACATTTTATAAAATCTTTAAGGTTTTGATTGACACCATAATTATATTAACATACGTTATAGACACATAAGAATTTATAAGAATAAGTGCCTTTATCTTATCACATACTCATAATTGTAAATAAATAATCATATGCCTTTATATTTGAACTACTTAATAATCTAAAGAATTTAATTTGGGAAAAGCTTCATCTTATATAACTTTCAGTATGATTGACCAAATATTAGATGAGATAATTAAGCTATTATATTCATAGTAGAATACATGCTTTATTAATAAAATCACCATTCATTCTCAAGAAAGTCATTGTGAGAAGATACTTCCAAAAGGTTATAAACCATCCATTTTACTATGTATTTAATATTCCCTACATTGGTAGAGCACCATTTGATTTGTAAAAAGAACACAATGATTCTAAATATTCCCTATAAACCATCCATTTTAGTACACATTTAGTATGTGTGCATTACCTTTAAATGCAATTCCATGTTTAGCATAGATGTTGTTTTGATTCCATGTTAGTTGCTTAGATGTTGGGATCTCACATTCTACCTTCCTTTAGAAAAGTTTCATCCTTGAAACTATTATATCTTAAGTTACCAATACAACACAAATAAGCTATTAATTCTACGTTCTCTTTCCTATCACTAGAACCTCTTCTAAGATTGTATTAAGATTATTATTAGGAACTATTTCTACAGGTTGTACCTTCACATAACTTACTCCTATGTTTCCTATTTTCAAAACCCAATTAGTAAGTAATTTGATGATCTACTCTTTGTTTATTCAAATCCTACATGAACCTTACCTTCCTTTTCATTAGCTTAGTAAGAGGTTCCATAATGGTACTAAAGTTCTTGACAAATCATTTGTAGAATGAGGTTAAGCCATGGAAGCTTCTCACATTTATAGTTTTCATCAAGGTTAACCACTCAAGTATAGCTAGCTATTCTCCTCATCTACCTTAATTCCTCCTTAACATGGAACAAACCTAAGAGAAACAACCTCATCCTAGAGAAAACTCCCTTTAAATTTCCAAATAGATGTTTTGTTTGATGTATTTTGAACATAGCTCTTAAATGTTCACATTGACTTTTCATATCAGAGTTGTATACAAGAATTTCATCAAAGTAGATGATGACAAACTTGCCATTCAATTCTCTTATCACATGGTTCATTAATTGTATAAATGTTGTATATGCATGCATAGGCCAAAGGGTATGACCATCCACTCATAGAAACCATGTCTGGTCTTGAAAATAGTCTTCTATTGATCACTTGGTCTCATCTAGATTTGATGGTACCTACTTTTTAAATCATTCTTCAAAAATATTTGTGCATCATGAAGCTCATCTAACATATCATCAAGCTTCAGGATGCAATACCTATACTTAATAGAGATTTTGTTGTTAGCTCGATTATTAACATACCTACGCCATGTCTTGTCCTTCTTCGATATGAGTAAAGTAGGTATAACACAAGGTTTCAGACATTCTCTTATGTATCCGCAATTATGACCTTGTTCACCTATCTTTGTAGCTCAAATACTTACTTAGGGTTCATTTTGTAGATTAGCTTGCTAGGTAGAGAAACACTCCATTACAAGTCAATGTAGTGCTCAATGGGTAACTCTTTTGTGGACAAGTCCTCAAACTCATAAGTCAACTTCAAAACCTCATCTAGTAACTGAACTTGGTCATAGCTCCAACAATGGTTTGATTAATAGGAATGTTAGTATCTTTGACCTTAATTTTTGCTCTAACTCACCTCAGGTTATGATTAATACCTTCTTCTAAGCTCTGTTCAATTGCAACCATATATCTTAGACTTAACATAGGGTCATGGGATGCAAGACAATCTTCTTTCTATCCTTTTCAAATGCAAAGGTGTTCTTGTATCTATCGTGCATGATTCACCATCACTAAGTAAAATGTTTACATGTTGGTAGGAGGATATCATGAAAGATCTCATCTTAATATTGATTTCCAATAGATATAGGTACTTAAACTCGCTGAGTTACATGAAATGCTCCTTTCTCATTTAGCTAGTGTAATTTGTATGGCTTCAAGCATTGGGAGGTCTACAAACCAATTTCTATACCATAGACAATGTAGCAATGCTAATACAACTACCTCCATCTATTATCAAAGCATATTATTGACCCTTTACTTTACAAATAGTATGGAACATGTTTTCTCACTGTTCATCCTCAGTTGAAGGGGACATACTCAAAGATCTCCTCAATACTATGTTTAGAATTTTCCTTTGCTTGACATACACAATGAACTCTTGGCCTCAACCTATGTTGCTTCTTCCACTTTCTCTTTGATCTCTACTTCTTCAAGACTGGCATATGTTTAAAGTAGATTAAAATTAACCTCTAAGGTTAATACCTCTCAATTTATGAGCATAGCATGTTGGTTTAGACAATTAACAACCATATCTCCAAAACAATGAAATTTGAAGCACTTAATTTCGCTAGTCTTCTAACCTAAAGTTTGTCCTTTTTCTAGCTTCTATACTCCTTTGATCATAACACCCTTGCCTTTTTGGTCATTCTTTGTGTTATCAACACACACGGCTTGGCATATATAAGAAACAGACTGAACTAGAATGGGTATTCGAGGTTTAAGTGGGTATGAAAAACAAGAAGTAAAATGGAGGCTTTGATAATGAATGTGTATGGATATTACACACCAAGGCATAAACATAATCATGGGTTTGAGCTTGAAATAGGGTTCGATATGACTTATAAGGACTAAATGTCACTTAAGATTCAAATGAGGGTTAGATGTAACTCACCAACTGGCTCCAATGAGGGGGTTCACCACAACCTTAAGATCAAGATTGATAAGAACACAAGAAAAATTAAAGAGTTATTCAACACAAATAATTTAGCAAATATAAGCTTTAGGAGCTCAAGAACAACCTTTTCCCTAAAGAGGAAAGTTCCAAGTTTAATTATTGTGTATATTCCTTTTCTCCCATCATCCCTTAACTGCTTACAAAAAGTTGCTATTTATAGCAAGTCCTAAAACCCTAGTGGTAAGATTGTAAATAATGTACGAAGCCTTAAACCCTAAAGAATTGGCTCATAAATAAAATAAAGAAAATAAGTACAAAAATACAAAATTGTACATTTTATAGAAGAAGTCGGCATGCAGTCATTTGACCTGTACTAGAAGGAGCAGGATCTAAACTGGGCGGGATCAATAATTAGATGTCCAGGTTTAGGTAGGAATCCTTAAAGTCTAGTAGTACTTGGTCGAGACAACCAAAAGTTTAGCCCATAATTGCTGAGTTCTAGAATTAGTCGGCACTAGTCTTTCCATGTTACGCCGAGTGGATATTTGTCCTCTAACTCTTGGTAGTGTGGTCTCTTGATTCTAGGTAGATGATAGGCTTGATGCCAAGCATACGCCTTTTTTACCTCTTGGCTATCTAACATCTGTTAGTACTTGGCACAAACTAATCAACCTTGGCTTCGAGATAGTCGTAGGCTAATTCCTATAATTGTCGCAGGGCTGAAAGAAAGTCATCCTCAACTTTAGATAATGAGTACGAGCCTAAATGCCGAACAAACTTCTCTTCCCCTTTCTCTTCACCGTAGGTATTGAGTGTCCCTAGATTTCTTCAACGCTCATGGGGGTTAAGCAATAGCTCTTGTCATCCTTTTGAACTGTGTAAGTGTTGAGGAAACCATAATGGACCACTTTCCGATCATACTTCCAAGGTTAGCCAAGAAGTAAATTTGCTGCATTCATAGTTACTACATCAAAGTCAACCTCATCCTTGTAATGTCTAGCCTTAAATGCTATCTAAGCTATTTTATGCATGTAAACCATACACCCTTGTCATTAAACCATCTCAATCCATAAGGTCGGGGGGTACAGGTAAGTCAATAACTTCATCTTTTCTACTAAGTCAGTAGAAACAATGTCAGTACAACTACCTCCATCAATAAAAGGGCAGTAGGTCTTCCCATTCACTAAACATTGAATATAAAATAAATTTTCCCTTTGTTCGGGATCTACTTTTAGGTCAGCTCATCAGGGATAAGAGTTAATCCAAATTTTAAGTCTTGACTGGCTCATCTCCTTCAGCATCGCGCTTGGCAACTAACTTATCCTACCAAAGACTTGCATATTCTACAAGGGCTAATGAAGCCAGCTTAATCTTTGTCCGATCATCACACTCATAGTAGTTAAACAACTTTTCAACTTAGGGAATCTAGTCGAAGAACTTTTCAGGTTGGCAACTTCCACTGAAAGTCAGCAGCTTATACTATCAAGTCCTTATTTATGTGCTCTAGTTTCATCTCTTGTAATCTAAGCTAGTTAGTTTACCTTGAATCGACCACTTCTAGTGGAGCTTTGCTCAACCATATCCCTTCCCAGCTTCGGCTCTCTTCTTCTGTTTCTTGGGTTCTTGGTATTAGTTCTTCTATTGTTGCCTCTTCTTAGCTTAAGCTAGTTTTCTCTCCTTCTTGGCTTGGCAACTCTTCTCGGCTATCGCTCCTCATTGTTAAGTTCATTAGAGCTACTTCTACCGGTAGGTGTTTGCTCCTTTCTTCCATCTTGACCATCATGTCTGTGACCTCTAACTAAACTAATGAGCTCTTACATAGAGTCAATGAGATTCTGAATCTAATATTCTAAGTATCAATACATCACCTTAAACTTCCATATGGACTATCACCACTGTTATTGACACTACTTCAAACATTTTTTTTTATCCATGCAATAATTTCCAAAGAAATTTTGAATAACATGAATTACAACAAAACACGACCATAGTAACGTAGAAACGACTACTAAGAATATGAACAACACACTACACTACAAAATGATGACTAATGGGTGTTTAACCATAAAAAAACCTTGAAGAACACTAACACGCATGTCTCCACAAAGCTCTAATACTAAGATGTTATGCACACATGGCTCAGCGTATATAGGCAACGAATTAGAACTAGAATGGGTACTCGACGTTCAAGTGGGTATGAAGAATAGGAAGTAAAATGGGGGTTTTGACAATGAATGATTATGGATATCATGTACCAAGATACAAAAACAATCAGGAGTTTAAGCTCAAAATAGGGTTTGATACAACTTACGAACATTAAATATCACTCGAGATTTGAATAAAGGTTAGATGCAAGTTACTAATCGACTCAAATGAGGGGGTTCACCATAATTTTAGGTTCAAGATTGATAAGAACAGAAGAAAGATTAAGGAGTTATTCAGCACTCAATAATTCAACAAATGCAAGCTCTAGGAGCTCAAGAAAAACCTTTCCCTAAAGAGGAAAGTTCCAGGTGTAATCACTATCTATTTATTCCTTGGCACATCTCTCTTACTTATCTTTGAGCCTTAGATTGAATTGGTTGACTAAGGGGTATAACTTTACTAGATAGGGCTAAAAAAAATCATTCCACATTTGTCTTTCCACTCTCTCAATTACATTAATTACATGATCTAAAATTTCAATTAGTTAGACTTCAACTACAATTCCAATCTTAAACTGCATTCCTTTAACAAATCTAGATATGTTATGAGCCTTAGGTTATCGAATCATCAACGTCTAAAAATCCTTAATGCATTCATCAACACTCATTTCACCCTATTTTAGATTTTGTAAATTCTCAAATGTTTCTTATAGGTAATAATCCAATACAAACCTTCTTCGCATAATTCTCTTCCTCATTCTAAGTCCTAACTTCTCCCCATCCATTTTTGCTTCAAGCCATCAACAAGTTCTTCTACCATAGCGCGAAGCAACCAGGAAGTCTAGGGTAACTGAGCATACATTAAAAATTTCTTCATCGTTGCAACATTCAAATAGCTTGTCAAATTATATTCCCCATCTAAGTACTCATTTGCATCACCACTGCTTACGCAGTTCAATACCTATAACTTTGTAGCTTTTAATCCTCTAAGAGCTCCTAATCCTCTCTCCTCAATTTCATAAAAATTATACTCTTCTTCATCTATATCATCCACCCTAATCTTTATATAAGCTCTCCTTTTATGTTCAAATCTTCTTGCTAGGTCGTCATACCGAACATCTACTCTTTCCTCATTACTATGTAATTCTCTTCTATTCCTATCTCCTTATGTCACATTCTTCCCCAAATTAGCTTGATCATCCCCTAGAAGCACATCAATAGGTTAGGCATCTACCAACCTTTACACTAAAATGACAAGATTGACCACTATAATGTCCTGTATTTGCTCATCCCTAATATTAGGGGTTAGAGGAACATTACGTTGACAACTAGTAGCATCAATTTCTACATCACAAATACTTCCATGCACACTAGGGTTCAACATTGTTTAACTTCAACACCTTCTAAGCACATCACAAATGGTACAAAAGGATCAGTATTTAAGAGATTGTTACAATAAAGACTCATTACATGTACAAAAAACCTCTAGTTACTATAATGGCACTTGCATCCCTTCTTAATACAACTACAATATCCTCTAAACATTTCCAACACACTCTTTAAATATTGTTACACTTCTTAACAATAACAGACTAAGCACAACAATTCGAATACTTCACTGTAACAACCACCTATGCAACTCCACTTCACAAACACAACTACTAAAACATAATACCTTTGTTGTTACAAAGAGCTTTTTATACTAAGATGATGTGCCTCAAGAAACAAACACATAAGGACAGCAATCTAAACATACCAAAATAAGGTAGACCCTTCTAACAATTAAAGAAAATATGGAGGGTTTAATGAGGGTTTTAGCATATGTAAGCTATTATATGGATATTATGCACCATACAAGCGTGACATAACCTATATTACCACTTGACATTACACACAAGTAATAAAATAGGATCATTTACCAATACTCTTTGCTAAAGGGAATATATAAAAGTAATTTTACACTTAAAGATGGAATCGCAAGAACAAAGGGATAATAAAGTGTAATGACATTAAGTTGTTGTGGTTGATACAAAGAGGAATCTATTTATAGTAAGCTTCCTAGAGTATATACATTAATGAGAAATGGCAAATAGGGGTATAACTCAAAAGATACAATTGACATAATCTTGGAGTATGCTAAAATGGTAAAGTAGAGAAGTGATAATGGGAATGTCCTTTGATAATTCAAGTGCAAAACAGTGCCAAAGGTTACATGTAAGATAGATACAAAGTGCTTCCTTAGCAAGTAAAGAGAAGTTTGTATCGTTCTATGTAAGGTTAGATTTAGTTAGAATTTGTCAAACAGTTAAACATAGATAGAAACAGCTTGGATGAACTATTCATAAAGGGATTTTACTAATTTAAGCTAGCCTAAAGGACACTTCTACCTGTGAAATTGTTGAAGGCCTAGGCAACTCAATAGGCAATAGATCTCAAATGTACGCATGAAGGTCGCTTCCCCTTTGATGGGCTAGCTGATTGGAAAGGATTGAGCTTAGTAATTTCATCAGGCCATGAGCTCAAGCAAGTGATAAGCCTTGGAAGTTGACTCTAGTGTCTAAATTTTATTGTGTAACTTGAGTTATAATTGTGACATTCAAATATCTAGTATTGAAACATTTTGATTTCTATTAATGGTCTGAAGAACTTTGTGATTCTAATGATTTTTAATGGGAATTAGGGTTCTTTGACATGATTTGAAATTTGATAAAATGTGAATATGGGATGTAATCTTGATTTGATCAAATTTATTGTCTACACTTAATATTATTGTTAATTGACTTTTCATCACAAGGATATGGGGAAATTAATTAATAATTAATGATTTGTGATTTGGAAGTAGAATAAATAGAAATATAACTAATTAAAATTTTATATAAGAATATTGCAAGTTTATTTAGCAAAATATATCTTAAATTCATAAATCATTGGAGAAGTGATTTTAATAATTGCATAACTAAAACTCTAGGGAGAAATAGGAATCCTATCGAATTTTAGTTCAATTCCTAATAACAACTCAACAGTGAGAACATTCTTTGCTTTATGGAGATATCAAATTCAAAATTTTTAGAAATTGCAAATAATCCCTATAAACTTTGACTTAGATGCAAATTGACCCCTTAAATTTTTAAAGTGTAGTTTTTGACCACCAAACATTGATAAATTAGCAATATAAAGGACATTTCCTTTTCGGTTAGAAAAAGTTACACTATGGTCAAAATTTAGGAGTCTTAAAACACATTTTGATAAGTTTAGGAGATATGCACATCAAAATCAAAGTTTAAGAGGGTTGTTCTCAACCTCCGAAGGTTATTTGCAGATTTATTAGAATTTAAGAGGTAAAAAACTATACTTTGAAAGTTTAGAAGATCAACCCACACCTGAGTCAAAGTTTATAGGGGTTATTTGCATTTTTCTCTTAAATTTATATTTGTTAGTGAAACCTTTATTAGTAAATTGTTTTTCCTTTTTAATTCTTAATATCATTTCCTTGTATTAAATTTTCATCTTTTAAGTAATAATATGACTAAAATTATCTTGGTAGTTAACACTTTAATTCCAAGGGATGATATCTAGATTCATTTCCTATGTTCCTTTTATGTCCTTCACATCTATTTGGGGTATATCAAGTCTTTAGTGTTGCTGTAGGGATTTGACATGTTCATATTGAGGTTTTATAGTCTTATTATTTGTTTAAGTAGTTTTATTTTTCTTTTTTTCAAATTGTTGCAAGTGAGAATATAAGAGTGTTAAAATTTGAACATTTTATCTAGATAAGATAAAGCCTTCTAATGACTTTTGAGAGAGCAAATATAGTGATGAGAAATTGTCCAAGCATAGAATAAAGAGCTTTGAGGGTACCAAGAACACTACACGTTTCTTGAAACTTATTCTAGATCTACTCCGCTTGCATCCCTATAATGACTTTATTTACAACACTTAGTTATTGTCAAGTGATGTTTGTTGCAAGATAAATAATTTCATGAGCATGGGCTTCTCATGTAGTAAGACATGACCTTTAGTGATAAAAAAAATGAGCATTTTTTGTTTTTTAGTTCTCATGGAAGAAATAGTAAGATGGGCATCCTATAATTATTAAAAAAGGGATGTTTACTTCATATAACACATTTTTCAAACTTTCATGATATTTGTTATGGTTAAAGCTCTAAATCATCACGAAAAACTCCCTATTAGAGCTCTCTATTCTCTCTATTTGCGATAACCCTTAGATTTCGAACCTTTAAAATTAGGGCATCAATCAATATCAATCGAATTAAGTGAAACTTTATGACTAGATTATAATAATTAAAAATATTCTTGCAAAGTTAGCTTCCTAAAATAATGCATATAAAAGAATTAAATAAATAAAGTGTTAAACATAAACAAAAGTCATCTAAATAGTAAAATTAATAATTTAGCTTAGAATATTATCTAAAGGTTATTTATACATGGAAAATATAATTAATATGTTAAATATACACAAATAAGGGAGGATTATGATTTGGAATTAAACCTTGTAGATGCTTAGAATGCACCTTATATAAACTTGTGTATGGATGGAATAATATAAAATATATATAAAATAAATAAGTAAAATAATTTACGATGGTTTTCACTAAAATCATGGCTGTAAATGGATCTGTTATTGAAAAACCATGGGTACAAATGGCTCTAAGATGTGAAATAAGAGGCAATCACGGTTTGAGAAGATAGTTTTAAGAAAAGGCATGACACTTAGCAATTTTGTTCCCTACTTAAACCATTATAAAAGCCCAAACCTTTATGTGGAATCTGATCATGTGAGGAACATAAGGCAAATGATAACCTAAAAATAAGCAACTATAACCACTAGATGGGAAAAGCAATGCCTATTGTGGATGATAAACCTTAGGTAACAGATGGTGGTCGGAGCAAGTGGTGTTAGTGAGTCGCGATTTGTACCCATCTTTTCATATTTTTGTAAAAATATCAAATTACATAGAAAATTATGAAAAATAGAAAGACTAGGCCAGTTGTGTGATATATGATGCTAAACACGGATGCATGATTTGGAAATTATGCTTGGTGTTTTGTCGATATATCACTTATTAAAATTATACTTTCAAGCTTGTATGTGATCTAATTACTATAAACGGATGTCAAACCCTAAATAAACCCTAAGCATGCAGGTAAGTACTTAAAATCAACTAATCTATAATATTAAAACTCAACAAAACCCTAAACATATCCTAATTATACTTAACTAGCCTAATTATGCTTAACTACTATCAATTACCCTAATCAAACCCTAATCCATAACCAACCATCATTATATCTTAATTAACTACAAGTTAAGCTTAATTAAGGACCAAGAGACAAATGCATTAATGTCCCTAAAATATATTGTACCTTAACGAGACAAGATCTTTCCTTAAGTGGCAATAAAATAAGGGGGTACATGGTCCCCATTTTAGCGTAGTCCTTGATTATCCAAAAAACACACATTTAGTCCCCCCTCTCTCCCCCCCATTTAACTAGCCACACCCCCACCCATTTCCCTCACTCTTCTTATTTTCTAAACACACAAACTCTCTCAAAAAAATCAAACCCCAAAACCTTCTCCATCTTCTTCCTTCGACTACCATACATCCACTAACATCGGCCACTTCACCATTACCACCACCACGCCAAACCACCCACCACCAAGCCACACTTTATCCATATACATTCCCCTAGCCTTTTAACAAACATACACACACCCCTAGCATACAAGCAAAGCATACAGTACGTAGATATAAGGAGGCCATCTATTCCCATGCTCCGGTAGCTGACTAGGTTGGTTTTCCTTTTGTTTTCTTGTAGGATAGTGTTAAGAACTTACATATTCATGGATAATATTTAATTTACAACAATTTTTTAGCTGTTTTAGGGTGTTTCAAGAAGAACAAGTAAAGGTTAGTAAAAGAAAAACACACTTTGGTAAGAGATATAACACTAATAAGTAAGGTAGCATAGTGTAGTGTTGATTTTACGACTAAATCATTAGGAAGTGTGATGAAACCACCATTCCCTTTACATTCCGCCACTTACTTAACACCACAACACTTATATACACATTTTTATGTCATGATTATAGTTATAGATGAGTAAAAACATGGGTTGCTTAAGTAAAATCACCATAAAAACAAGTGTTACATGAAAATAGTTTAATGGCCTTAAGAACACTAAGTGGCTACCACTTCCATGGACCCATTAGATTAGTAAAATTTAATTTATTAACTTAATAATGAGATTATTTAGTGTTAAGTGTGATTTATGATTTAATTAACCTAGTTAAGTAGGCTAAAGTGTAGCTAAGCCCTAAACTAGCTTAGTCAGTAATTAGAGGCTTAAAAATGGTATTAATAACTGTTGTTAGTGAATTTTAGGAGTTGGAAATAGCCTACAAAGACAAGAAAATTACTTGGTACTGATGCTAGTTTAGTGTAGCTATTGCGATACCTAAGTCAACAAATAGGAATGAGGAAAGTGAAGTAAGTGGTTAAGAGTTATCAGATATCTCTTACAGAGTTTCTTTCCCATATTTATAGGAGATTGTTATGTTTAAAGGAGCAATTATTGAAATAACTATTGAGACACGTAGAAGCTTTGTGATTAGACACTTTCCCTGAAATTTAAGGAGAGTAGGCAATTTTGTAATATAACGGTACTTATGATAACTGTTCATGCCATAAACTTGAATTCATATCAGGAACGGATTTGTGTTGCTCAGTGAAATGTCGATAATGTTGATTAACTAGCTTGTCGGCAGTTGATTGAACAAGTAAGCGAAGTTAACACTTATCAAGCCGGGTGGACGAAAATTGACCATCAATAATAACCAATATAAATTTAGTTTCCATACTTGCAAATGTAATAAAAGTGGGCTAAACTCAGGTCCATTGTTAGGCTTAAGCCCAAAAAGAGAAGTGGGTTTAGGCCCAAGGCCTTAAAATGTAATTTAAGCTCAAAAAACTCAAAAGAACTAATTTTAAAGCCCATATAGATGGGTGACTAGATCTGAACCTTAGGTTAAAAGGCTTAGAATGAGTTAATTAAGAGGCATACTAAACCCAAAAGCCCATTCAAGACACGCACAATAGGCCCCTTAGTGGTTTAGAGCCTTAAACTTAGAAAAATGGCCCATTTAGGCACATAAGAGTCTCACCAAGGCCTACATTAAGAAATTTAAAGTGTTGAGTAGAAAAAGTCTAATTAAAATGCTTAAAAGAAATGCTAAATTATTAAGTATAAGGCTTAAGGTCAAAAACCAAGCCTAAGGCCCAAAACTAGGCCTAAACCCTAAAGTGATGCAACTTACCATTTGGGCCTATGACCTTATAATACCCAAACCAAAAACTTGTAGACCTGAAAACAAAGAAATAACCTCACCAAGTGAAAGAACATTCAAAAACATGTATAAAAGCATAGAAAACGGAGTTAAATAGAAGAAATTACATCGGAATTATGAAAACAATTAAAACATGGTTAGTGAGCAATAAGCCTAGTTAGCTAATGCAAATAGAATGCTCATAAACCTTAATGGTATTCTTTAGGTGATGAGGACACTGAGTTGAATGTAGTCGAGGACTACTAAGACTATTGAGTTTCATGGCTGAGTGAGTATATCGCCCCCTACTTTACTTGTTTTGTGCTTATAGCAAGTGAATTATCTAATTATATCAGATAATTAAACTTGTTGCATGATGGGGCATATGAGATATTGTATGTATCTATTATGATTGATCTTTCTTACAAAAAAACTTAAGATAATTCGAATATCTATGTTTGCTACTTTAAAGTTTAGGATATTGTAGTGTTTGAACATAATCATTTGACCACCCCTGAATTTGTGTCAATAAATATTTGACCCTTAATTAAACCAAACATGGATTGCATCTTATAACATGAAATCAAGGGCATCAGCATCACCTTATAGTATAGGAGGTCATGCTTAGTTGGATCCATGTTTCATATTGTATATTGAGACTATTATCATACAATGTATTTCATATGACATTTTCTTGCCTCAACCTTTGGAAACTACTCAGCTTCAAGGAGTGCCTTCTACTTGAGGTCGTGCCGTGTCTACTATTGAAGGTGATATTCTTGATTATTAACTTGTTTGATATTGTTTGTTAATAAGGTAGGAAAGTTACTCATTAAAGAGTTAAGCTTACCCTCCTTCTAGTTTGTTATTACGGTAGGATCTTTAGCTAGTGCTGAGTTGCAAGATGCTCGAGGTTAGTTGCACTAGCATGGGGTTGATTAGTGTAAAGAAGATGAGAGCTCAAATGAATAATTTACTTATGTTTGAACTCTTTATTTTTAATTCATTAAGTATTCTTAGTTTATTAAGTAGCTTTGACTACTATTGATAACGTATCCTAATACTATATGACTTTTATTAGGGGAAAACCTCGTATTCCCTCTTATTTATGTTTATATTAATTTTAATTGGATGTTATGATTTTAAAATATGTGTTAGCTATTACTTAATGCTAGTTACTAGGAAGAAGTTTTGGTTATGAAATACCTTGTACAGTACACTAAAGGCCCTTGATCAAGGATGGTGCTTGATCTTAGATCTTCCCATATTACATGGTGGTATTGCCATAACTCAAACTCCCCACAAGTTGTGATAGTATTTAAGTGGTATTAGAGTACCTTGGTTAAATAGGATAAAACTTAACCGTAAACGTCTAGGAAGAACTCACCATGTGAGTTGAGAAGGGTAGAAGTAAGTTAGGATATTGTATATATAAACGTCTTTAGCTTGAATGTGTAACAAAACCTTAACTGTAAGAAAACCCTTGTAATTCTAGGCTATCTTTCTGACCCTCATGGAGCAATGGCTCAAGTTCCAGATGGATGAGAGTAAGATATTTCTAGACTATCAACATCATCTTCACTTACTTTATGAGGACCTTGCCCTACTAGACTTACATACCATTGGAGATTCTGACGCCAAGAGCTACTCATGGATTTGAATGTACCAGTCTACACTGATACTAAGCTTATCCATGCCTTAGAGCATGAGTTACAGGCTGATGGACTCACTAGACTACCCTCGAAGGTTGCATTCCTAATTAGTGACTCTTACCAACTCTTAGCCCTAGCTTTTGGTGAGTGGAGGTAAGTTAGGCATAGAGTTATATTCACTAGGAATCATAGGAGTGACCACCCAACTTTGCTCAAGATCGATATCCAATGGGCTATAGACACCTTAGGAAGGAGATGGAGTTGGAGTTTAGCATACCAATATCGTCAAATGATGAGACTGAGATACTATAAGAGTCGATACCAAAGGCCCTTGCCTTGGATATGATGCAGATGGATGAGGCCAAATAGGAATTACCCTAGGATGAGGTTCCAAAGGATGATGTACCTTCGATAGCATTAAGCAATGACCTTGATCATCCTATAGAGTTTATGGATGGAGGAGATGAAATAGAGATTAGGGAGCTTATTCTTGAGCCTCCCGCACTTATAGTACAAGATCCTAAAGAAGAGGACTAGCTAGAGTTATCGACTTACTTTAGTATGGATTCTAATGGAGATAGCTCCTGTAAACCCCACAAATTTAGCTATTTAAGAGTAGAATTGAACCTTAATACTGTAGATAACTTGATAAGTTAGTAAAGCCGAGCAAGATAAAAATTTAATAAATTACAAATTTGAATATATTATAAGTAATAAAAACTATAGAAAAATTTATCAAAATCCTAAATCGCATACTAAAACCCTAAAACTGCTTTAAGCACCATCAATCAAAATTGAACCCGAATTTGTTCGAAACCTTAAAATTATAAATATAAACCTATAAAATAGTAAAATATTATGCAATAGTGATAAAATTATAGTCGATTGCAATTTTCGACTAAAGAGCCTATTTGCGAGAAATTTTAATGAAATTGCTATAATAACTTGTAAAAATTATAATTGTAACGGATACCAATTAAAATAATAAAATTTCACAAAAATTTAAAAATTAATTTATGATGAGAATTGTTATAATTTTTATGTTTCGAAAAATTACATATATTTATTATTAATTTTTATTTTCCTTCTCTTTCTTTTTCATTTTATCTCTTTTCTTTCTTTTCTTCTTTCTTCATTGTTGTTACGTTCTACAAATGGAAAACAAAAATCAACATATAGCAGTCCATGAGGTGAATTAATCAAGGAGAAAAGATAAGAAGATTTGATCATTTTGTCCCATCATAATTAATGCAAATCTTATCATAGTAAGTGATCTTATTTTAATTTGCTTTGTCCTTAACTATTTACATTTGGAAAAAGAAAACAAAACAATAGAAATAAAATAGAAAAAAAAAAGAGAGAAAAATCCTAGAAGCAAGAACGTAAGGAAAAGAAGGAAGAAAAAGAAGAACAAAAATCAAATATAAAAGGTAAGTAGAAGTATTTTAGTAGTACAGATGTATAGTATATACATGTATAAATATATTATTTGTATAGTATATTTTTAATAAAACACTACTATTACATGTATATATGTGCACAAATACATAAATTGAATTATATATGCATGTATTAGGCTATGTAAGAATACATGTATGTATATAAGTATATTATATGGAAAGAGTAGGTATTATGTATTTTTTTAGGAATACATATAATTAGTATTAAGTATTTTCATTAAATAACTATAGTATATATATACATAATTGTACCGTAAACTATATATATATGTGTATACATGTATAATTATTTTTGTATATATATATGTGTATAGTCGTATAGTATATATGTAGTGGTGTATTTTCATAAGAACGTATATAAGACATATATATATGTATATATAATATAGAGTATATGCCTTATAGTTTACGACATATACCATATAATACATATGTAATATTTAATATACATAATTTACAACAAATACTATATAAATATATATAATATGTAGTATATGTTATTATATGTATACCATATAGTACATATACAGTATACCGAATATGTATTGGCATATATGATACCTAATATTTACTAAATTCATGAATATGTAAGGTATAGATATATATGTATATGTATATAATACCGTAAATTAAGAGTTTTTCAATAAGGTAAAATTATAAATTTATAAAATATATTATAAGTATATATATATATATTTATGTATGTATAAATCGTGAAATACATAAATCATAAGAAAATTAGAAATAATAAAAATAATAAAGGCAATAATAATCATAATAAGACTAAAATCTCAAAAATAGGAAAAATAAGCTTAAAATAATAGAAATAGCAATTATATGATTTAAATAATTATTAAAACATAAATATATTAAGAAAAAGCTAAAATTAGTATTTTATAATTTTTAAACTAAAATAATAAATTTTGTGATATTTTTATATCACAATTTAAACTGCAAGTCACAACATTCAAAACGGATCTCACTACAAGAAAATATACTCAAAAATGATCAAAATGGATTATAAGTTCATAACGATCCGAGCTTAAGCGAAAAAGTTATACGCGATTCGATAAAAAGCTCGAATCAATGATTTCACGTAAATCAATAATCGATTTAAGTAAATAGTATGATTTAGCACACTAGTTTAGTTATTTAATTCCCAAACTTATTACTTTCTATATTTTTCCTAATGTTAGGTGATCCTAAGATCAAAACCAACTTACCTTTAGACTATTACAATCCTTGACACTATTTATGACTAAGTGAGTACACCTAATGACTTTATACTTATTTTGTACTTGTAGTTAGTACACTTGAATTAAATATTAATAACTTGATGATGAGGATTCGGGTTATGCATGCAACTGATATTGATTGATAATTGTGTAAAATACTGTTAAATATGATATAATTGATCATTACATTATTTGAATGATTTATTGATAATGTTTGACTACCTCATAAATTAACCTAATCATATTCAACCCAACTAAAATTAGACGGTTCATGAATAAAGCATGAACATTGCATATAATGTTTCGGCCGTCACCTCACGTAGTTTGTAATGAAGGGCCTTGAAAGGATGGATTCCCACATGATTTGATTAGTATAGTACAGGAGCATTGGAACAACAAGACCTTACCCTTGGTTTGCGGGTTCTATTGGCTCCGAAGACGCTAACCATGGGTAGTTGGGGGTCGCGTCTAGATACTACCGCTGTAGGCTATAAGCGTAGACTGCGGGAGCCAGCTCACCGCTAGACTTAGATATTTATATACTATTGACTGATGGAAGTAAAAAACCTGTTTAGTGAAACAGGGAATTGATATATATATATATATATATACAAAGGTAAAAACCCAGGTGCTAGAGCCCGATTGTGATTGGTGCTGATGTATCTCCAATCCTTACTTCGGAGAGTATTAAATCCGATGTTATATGTAGTATCGGTCAACTGCATATATACTGTTTGGCATACTGCTTGTTCATGTATTCATATGTTTGGTAATAAACTGTTTCATAACTTGTTTGCTGATATAGTACGAGGGTTAACTCACTAAACTCTTATAGCTTACTCCCCAATAGTTTTCTCTTGCAGGTTGCTAGATGATCGGGCATAAGTTAAGAACTGAGAGTTGAGTGTCAACATTGGGATGCATAGAAGTTAGACTCTGAGGACAAATTATATGGTTCATTTGAATTATTATATATATAATTATTAATACTACATTTAAATTTGTGACTTTAGTAAGTTTGAGTTTTACAACTTTACTACTTAATCTTATTGTCTGGTAGGGGATACCTATTCTCTACGGCTTTGATGGACTGTGGCTTATCGAATATCCATAGTCACATATATGTTGTCGTAAGTTGATTAAATAAATAAATAAAAACTTTAGTGATTAATTATTTAGAATTTTGCAAACTCTAACTTGCAGAATGATTTTCAAATCATGGGTGCATACATGATATGAGAATTTTAGGCAATCCTACTAGGCCCTTTTTAGAGTCATGACAGCTCTAATAATTCAAATGAGTTAGATTCTATGGACGCCAATGCCTATGCTAAGTTTGTAGAGGTTAAAACTGGTTTGACCACCCACGCATAAACATAGTAGATGCTGAGAGACTTTTGTATGAGGTCACTAGATTTTGGGATGTACTTGTCTTGATTTTGTACTCTAAATTGTGTTACGATTTATAAAGTCTTCTTGCAACGTAGGATTATGTTTAGACATAGTATTGGTAGAGACATACTCTCTAGAAGTGACCACCACTTAGTGTAACCTCATTATTGACAAAATTAATGAAATGGAATGTTTATTCTATTTAAGTTGTGATGTATTTCTCTTATGTTATAAATGTGAATTTGAGTTTAAAAAATTCCTTGTACTTAAAGAACTTGCTAAATTGTGTTAACCTTAAGAATAAGGGAGGACGAGGTAGGCCTCCAATAAAGCAGGATCATATAATGGATTCGTTAGATTAGAATCCCCTTAGAGATCATGCAAAGGAGGTGTCAATTGTAGTATAAGAGATGTTGAAAGCCTTTCATGAGAGGGACAAGACTCTACCAGCTCCCGTTTTACCCCTTGTACTAATAGAGGAAGTACCACGCCCCCCCCCCCCCCCCCGCCACCACCACCACCCCTAATTGAGAGGGAGTACTTAGCCCCTATAGCACCCCTAGATCACCAGCCTCAAAAGTCCTTGATGCCGGAGTTTATCAAGTGTACCAGGTACTTTGATGGGGTAGCCAGCTGCCTATAGGAGGCAGAGGATTAGCTCATATAGATTGAGTGAAATTTTGAAGCATTTGAGATTCCTCATCACCTACGAGTCACTTACGGTACTTATATGCTAAGATTCCATGCTAAGACATAGTGGGAGTCAAAGAGAAGGATAACCAGAGAACCAATCACTTAGGAGGTGTTCAGGAAAGAGTTCATTTCCAATTATTTTCTTGAGTCTTTGAAGTTGTAGTACAATGATGCTTTTCTCTTTATTTAGAGGGGGAACCAAAACATAGATTAGCATGAGATAGAGTTTAATAGGTTACTATAGTGTGTGGATGAAGATTTCCAGGTTAGTAATAGGTTAGGGATGCAGGTTTTTGTCAAAAGATTAGATTCTGACACTAGGTATTGTGTGCACAAGTTCTAACCCCTAGACTTTCGTCAGGCTGTTAAGACAGCCCAGACTATTGAGAGTACTAGGAGTTCTAAAGATAAAATGAAGAGGCCTAGGGTAAACATTTTTAAGAAGAGACTGTTTAAAGAACCTAGCTTTGCCAAGAAAGGAAAGAGGATTATGATAGGTCATGGCCATTGGTTAAGGCTAAGTGTAGTAGGTTCTAGATCAAAGACTGGTATGGTTAGATCTTGGAGGTGTAAAGGAGGACATTACCCTAGTAAGTGCCTTTAATTGTAGCACAAGTGTTTCTTATGCGGGGTGGTAGTCAACGCAAAGCTGAGTGTCACAAGAAAGCCACCATGACTTACTTCATATGTAAGTAAGCAAGGCATATTGCTCCAAATTGCCCATGAAGGAGAGTCGTACCAACTACCTAGCCAAGTCATCCTTAGGCCCTCCTTGGTCACCTAATAGCCTACAAATAGGTAGGAAACCTAAGACTTACGTAAGCTGGGCTTAAAACACTTGCACATGCTAAAGTTTATAACTTAGAGGGTGAGTGGGACTATGTAGATGATAGACTTAAAGAGGATTCTTCTGCCTTCAAGGAGGGAAACACTATAGATGCTGGACTTATTGTAGGTATGTAACTTAACTCATATTTTCTTTTTCAAAAACTATAGTAGATATAAAGTGTAAGAAAATGTGGGAAGTAGCAAAAGAAGAATTTAGGGGAATTAAAAGATACTTTATAACCAACCAACCATAATAATGAAAGCTATGATGGTTCAAGGAATATCCATGTCTCCAGCTTAATCGTATATGCCTTATTTGATACTAGAGAAACCTACTCCTTTATCACACCCAAAGATGTCGAGCAAGTAGGGCTATAGTTATAGTTATAGAGTCATGCTTCGGGATTAAGACTCCTATTGGAAATGTAGTGGTTACTCGAGAGTTGGTGAAAAACTGCACTTTGAAAATTCAAGATGGTAAGGCTTGCACTGACCTGATAGTACTTAAGATGAATAAGTACAAAGTCATCTTAGGTATGAGTTGGATGTCAACAATAAGAGCTGAGGTAGATTGCCAAAGCAAGGAAGTAAATTTTGAAACTCTGAAAGGGATAAAGGCCACTTTTAAGGAATAATTGGCAATTAGTAAACTGAGTGAAGTACATCAGCTTGAGTTAATTCTAGACAAACGATTCTAAGCTTAGGTAGAAATCAGTTTAAACACAATAGAGGTTAACAAAGAGAAGCCCTAGTAGGAAGAAATTCAAGTGATTAATTAATTCGTTGATGTTTTTCTAGATAAACTTCGTTGATTACGACCTAAAAGAGAGGTCGACTTTGTCATTGTCTTGCTACTAGCCATCGAGCCTATATCTAAAGCCCTTAATAGGATGGCTTTGGTAGAATTGAATGAGTTAAAAAAGTAATTGCAAGAGTTACTTGACCAAAGATTCATTCGACCCAATATGTTGCCTTAAGGAGCACCCATGTTGTTTCTAAAGAAGAAAGATAGGTCAATGAGACTATGCATAAATTACTAAAATTTGAACAAGGTAACTATCAAGAACAAGTATCCCCTATTGCGGGTAGACAATTTATTTGACCAACTGAAGGATGCTAAAATCTTTTCTCAAATTGATTTGAGATTTAAATACCATTAGTTAAGGATCAAGCCTATGACGTTGCCAAGACTACATTTAGAATGAGGTACAAGCATTATGAGTTTCTAATGATGCCCTTTGGTTTGACTAATGCTCCAACAGCCTTCATAGATTTAATAAATCATGTGTTTTGGGCATTATTGGATAAGTATGTAATTTTCTTCATTGATGACATCCTAGTGTATTCTTCCTCTCCTATCAATATGAGGAATATTTGAGAATGGTGATGCAAATTCTAAGAGAACACAAATTATACTCCAAGCTGTCTAAGTGCGATTTTTGGCTAAAGGAGATCTCTTTTTATGGAAACATAATATCGAGTGATGGAATAACAATTGACCTCAAGAAGATAAAGGCCATAGTTGAATGGAAAAGGTAGGAGACAATCATTGAAGTGCATAGTTTCCTAGGATTAGCTAGGTACTATATGAAATTTTTCAAGGACTTCTCCACTTTAGCTTGACCGCTTACCTAGTTTACATAAAAGAATGTGAAACATGAGTGGACAGACAAGAGGGAGCAGAGCTTTCATGAGTTAAAGCACAGTCTAGTATTTGCATCAATTTTAGTCTTACCCAATTCTAATGAGCCTTTTACTGTACATAGTAACACCTTAAGGAATGGTTTAGGTTGTATGCTGATGTAGACTGGAAAAGCCATAGCCTATGCTTCATGACAATTAAGGCTGCATGAGCAAAATTACCCTATACACGACTTAGAGTTGGCTATAGTGGTTTTTGCTCTCAAAATTTGGAGGCACTACTTATATGGCTAAAGGTGTGAGATCTATAAAGACCATAAAAACCTCAAGTATCTTTTCACCCAAAAATAGTTGAACATGAGACAAAAAAGATGGCTTAAACTAACCAAGGATTATGATCTTATAATTAATTACTGCTTAGGATGGGTAAATTCCATTACGGATGCACTAAACTAAAAGAATCATGTAGAAGTTGCTTTACTCCTTACCAAATAGTAAGGGTTGATCAAACAATTTGAGAAACTTAATATTGAATTTGCTTGGGCTAAAGGAGAAGTAGAATTGTCAAACCTAGTCACTGAACCTAAAATGATGGAAAGAATTCAAGATGTTAAACAAATTGACCCAGCTTTAATGAAGGTGAGGGAGGAGATGGTAAAAGGAAAGTACCTTGATTTTGGTATTGATGAGAAACGAACTAGGTGCTTAAAAGGAAGATATCTACACTAGAAGATGCTTCCCTCAAGAAAGAAATTATGAGTGAAGCTCACTACTCAAGTTATTCAGTACTCTCGAAGGGAACAAAAATGTACCAAGATCTTAAGAAAAGTTTTTGGTGGAATGGCATGAAACAAGACATAACCGACCGTGTATAAAAATGTGAGACATGCTAAAGAGTTAAAGCGGAACATCAAAGGCTAGGAGGGTTATTACAACCACTACTAATTCCTATATGGAAGTGAGACTACATTACTATGGATTTTGTTAGTGGACTACCCCATACTAAGAAGGATTTGAAGCCATACAAGTGATTATAGGTAGACTCACCAAGTAAGTGCATTTCTTCCCCATCAGCATGATTTACTCCTTAGAAAAGTTAATACGGATCTACATAAGAGAAACAGTGAGGCTCCATGGTGTTCCTATGAACAAAGTTTTCAATTAAGATCTACGTTCTTCATCAAAGTTCCAAGGGAGTCTACCAAAGCACTTAGGCATACTATTACGCTTTGTATCACTTGTCACCTCCAGTAGAATGGATAGTCTAAAAGAACCATATAGACCCTAGAAGACATGTTGAGAGCTTGTACCATAGAGTTTAAGGGAAGCTGGGATATGTATTTACCCCTTGCCGAATTTGCATATAACAACAGTTTCTGTTTGAGCATTCAGATGCTACCTTATGAAGCTTTGTATGGATATAAGTGTAGATCTCCCTTATTTTGGGATGATATAAAAAAGTTAGCCCCAAACTTGACTTAATACAAGAGGCTATGGAGAAATTAGTTGTCATTAAACAAAAAGATGAAGGAAGCTCAGGACCATCAGAAAAGTTAGGCTGATTTAAAGAGATGGGAGGTAGAATTCCAAGTGGGTGATCATGTATACCTCACGGTAAAGCCGATAAAGAGTATGTACAGGGCAAGAACACAAGGAAAGCTAAGCCTCCAATACATTATACCATTTGAGGTATTGGACCTACTTAGAAGTTTAGCCTACCGACTAGCCCTACTACTAAACTTAGTGAAACTACCTGATGTATTCCATATGTAGGTGTTACAAAGGCACATTTTGGATCTAGACAGAGTGGTAGAATTAGAGTTGATGCAATTAAAGGAAAACCTCACCTATGAAGAGCACTCAGCTTGCATCCTTGATAGCATGACTCAAAAGTTGAAGACTAAAGATATCAAATATGTCAAGGTGCTTTGATGGAATCACAAAAAAAGAGGAGGAGGCTACTTGAGAGGCTAAAGAGGAGGTAAAGCGCAAATACCTAAACTTATTTGAGACAACATGTAAGTCATTTCTAAGTTTTGAGGACAAAACTTATTTTAAGAGGAGGGGGGGGGGGGGGGGGGGGGGGGGGGGGGGGGAGGAGTACGAGGTTGGTGAGGTATAGTAGGGGTAAGGAGTAGGGACAATGTAAACCTTATGAAATTTTAGTAATCCAAAAGTGAAGTTAGATGAAAAAGTCCTTAGATAGTCCCTAAAGCTACTCTAACATAATAATAAAACCTAGGTAGAAGAATCGAACCCTAAATATAGTAAGCCCTAAAATCCTAACTAAATGAGCAAGAACCCTTAGAACCTAAATACTTGGAAAACCCTAGGATGATAATGAAATCCTAAAATGATCATTAAGCCTTAGTTAAATGACTAGATGTCTTAACACCACTAACAAACACTAATAGTAAGTTTAAACCTAATAATAAAAGTGATCGATATCACTAAACAACTAAAAAGCTTAACTTTTGAGCTCGTACATAATCCAATTACTATAAACGGATGTCAAACCCTAAAAAAACCCTAGGCACACATGTAAGTACTTAGATTGATTGATGTGTAATATCAAAATTCAACAATACCCTAAACGTATTATAATTATACTTAACTAACCTATTATGCTTAACTACTATCAATGACCCTAATCCATAACCAACTATCATTATATCTTAATTAACTACAAGTTAAGCATAATTAAGGACCAAAAGACAAATGCACTAATGACCTTAAAATATCTTGTGTCTTAAGGGGACAAGATCTTTCCTTAAGTGGTAATAAAGTAAGGGGGTACATGGTCCCATTTTTAACCAAGTCCTTGTTTACCTAAAAAACACACATTTGGTCCCCTCTCCCTCTCCCTCTCCCCATTTATCTAGCTACAACCCCTCCCATTTCCCTCATTCTTCTTATTTTCTAAACACATAAACCTTCACAAACTCTCTTAAAAAAATCAAACCCTAAAACCTTCTCCGGCTACCATATACTTACTACCGTCAGCCACTTCACCACTATCACTACAAACCACCTACCATGCCTTATGCTACCCATATACATTCCCTTATCCTTTTGACACACACATATACCCTTTCACATAGACAAAGCTCATACCACACACACATAAGGAGGCTATCCATACCCTTGCTCCAATAAGTAATTAAGTTGGTTTTCCTTTTGTTTTCTTATAAGGCAATGTAAGAACTTACAAATTCATGGATAAACTTTACTTTACAGCAATGTTCTAGATGTTTTAGGGAGTTTCATGCAGAACAAGTGAAGGTTAGTAAAAGAAAAACATACTTTGGCAAGAGTTATAGCACTAGTAAGTACCGTAGTGTAGTGTAGTGTTGATTTTAGGACTAAATCATTAAGAAGTATGATGAAACCCCCATTCCCTTTACATAACACGAAAACACCTGTCTACACATTTTTATGTCGTGATTATAGTTATAGATGAGTAAAAACATGGGTTACTTAAGTAAAATCACCATAAAAACAAGTGTTACATGAAAATGGAAGAAATGGCCTTAAGAACACTAAGTGGCTGCCACTTCCATGAACCCATTAGATTTTTAAAATTTAATTTATTAACTTAATAAGAAGCTTGTTTAGTGTTAAGTATGATTTATGATTTAATAACCACATTAAGTAGGCTAAAGTATAGTTAAAACCCTAAACTGGCTTAGTTAGTGATTAGAAGCTTAAAAATGGTATTAATAACCACTATAACTTTAATTTCCATACCTATAAACATAATAAAAGTGGGTTAAACTTCGGTCTAATGTTGGGCTTAAGCCTAAAAGGAGAAGTAGGTTTAGGCCCAAGGCTCTAAAATGTAATTTAGGCTCAAAAATACCTTAAAGAACTAACTTTAGAACCCATATGGATAAGTAACTAGATTTGAACCTTAGGTCAAAGGGCTTAGAATGAGTTAATTAAGAGGCCTACTAAGCCCAAAGGCCTATCCAAGACACCCACCATAGGCCCCTTATTAGTTTAGAGCCTTAAACTTAGAAAAATGGCCCATTTAGGCATATAAGAGTGTTACTAAGGCCTACGTTAAGAAATTTAAAGTGTTAGGTAGAAAAAGTACAATTAAAATACTTAAAATAAATCCCAAATTATTAATCATAAGGCCTAAGGACAAAAATTAGGCTTAAGGCTTAAAACTAGGCCTAAACCTTAAAGTAATGCAACTCACTACTCGGGCCTACAACCTTGTAAGGCACAAACCAAAAACTTGTAGACCTAAAAATGAAGAAATGATCTCACCAAGTGAAAGAACATTTGAAAACAATGAAAACAAGTATAAAAGCATAGAAAATGGTGTTAAAATGAAGAAATTACGTCAGAATTATGAAAACAATTAAAACAAGGTTAGTGAGCAATAAACTTAGTTGGCTAATGCAAATAAAATACTCATAGAACTTAATGGTATTCTTTAGGTGACGAGGACACTAAGTTGAATGTAGTCGAGGACTAATAAGAATATTGAGTTTCATGGCTGAGTGAGTATATCACCCCCTACTTTACTTGTTTTGTGCTTATAGCTAGTGAATTATCTAATTATATCAGATAATTGAACTTGTTGCATGATGGGGCATATGAGATATTGTATGTATCTGTTATGATTGATCTTTCTTGCAAAACATCTTAAGATAATTTGAATATATATGCTTACTGCTTTAGAATTCAAGATATTGGAGTGTTTAAATATATTATCTAGCTACCTATGAATCTAAGCTAATAAATATTCAACCCTTAATTAAACTGGAAATGCATTACATCTTATAGCATGAAATCAAGGGCGTCAACATCATGTAATAGAACGAAAGATCATGCTTAGTTAGATCCATTGTATGTTATATTTCATACAACATGTTCTTACCTCGACTTTTGGGAACTATCAACTTTAGGGAGTATTGCCTTCTGTTTGAGGCTGTGCCATGTTTACTACTAAGGGTGATATTATTGATAAGAGACTTCATATTAGACGAGGATACCTGGGTCCTAACATGCCTAAATACTTTCTAACTCAAGCAACGATGGGCTTTAAAACTATGCTATATACAATTACTAGCCGACTGTATATAGTATTGAATTGCATATGCTTGTTCATGCATTTAAATGCTTGATTAACAACTTATTTAATATTATTTTTTAATAAGGTAGGAGGGTTACTCATTAAGCAATTGAGTTTAACCCCTTAAAGTTTGTTATTACAGTAGGATCTTTGGCTGGAGTCAAGCCGCTAGATGCCTAAGGTTAGGTGTACTAGCATAAGGTTAATTAGTATGAAAAAGGATGAGAGCTTGAGTAAACAATTTACTTATATTTGAACTCTATTTTTAATCATTAAGTGTCCTCATTTATTAAGTAGCTTGGACTACTATTGATAACTTATCCTAATACTATATGACTTTTATTAGGGGAAAACCTCATATTCCTTCTTATTTGTGTTTGTGTTAGTTTTAATTAGATGTTATGATTTTAAAATATATGCTTAGCTATTACTTAATACTAGTTACTAAGAGGAAGTTGTAGTTGTGAAATGCCTCGTGTAATACGCCGAAGGCCCTTGATCATGGATAGTGCTTAGTCTCAAATCTTCTTGTATTACATAGTGATACCACCACAACTCGACTCTCTTCTGAGTTGGGATAGAACCTAAACCTAATGAAAACCCTAAATTCTAAACCCTAGAATTTACCCTATTATTATCACTAAATATGCTAAATCGCGGAAAATTATTAATAAACTATTAAGATAATTTTAAATAATAATAATAATTAACCAAGCTAAGTCATAAAATAATAAATTAATAAAATTACAAAAATTAATCCTATACGTGCATATACATGGTGCTAATATATACATGCATTTATATTAAGTAATTTTTTTTTCCTTTCCCAATATATTTCATATAATATAATATAATATATTTTATTTTATTTTATATTACCTTGTTTTGCAAATGCCTACCAAGCATATTATCTTTTCTTAGTAACCAGAGAAATAAAGCTAGTTAGGATCCCATTTAATTAAAACTCTTTTCTAACCAAATGTCACTTTCCTACTTGCACCCTTAGCCTAAAACTAATCCTTACATGATGAGACAAAAAAACCATCATCTCTTGCTTTTTGGTTAAACTTTCTTACACAAAAGAAGACATCATCACAATATCTTTTTTCAATTCCAACAAGTCCAAAAGACAAGTCAAATCCCCTTTTTTCTTCTTCTTTTCTCGTTGGTACAACAAGCCCCTCAACACAAACATTTTCTTCCACTTTGTTTCTACTTTTACTAAACAAAACTCCTCTTTATTTCATCAAATCCATCCGAAAGCCACCCTTTCTCTTCTTCTGTATTTTATTTTATTATTCTTTACTTTTCTTTCTTTTTTTTCATCTTTTTACTTCCATTTCCTCCTAGCCCTTATTACATCCAATAATATATTACATCTTCACACATATTTTTAATAAGAATTTAACAACCATGAGGATCTTAAGGAGTTGAAGACAACAAGTAGGAGTTCAATAAGGATCATTTTTTGCCACCTTTTGCAAGCCTCAACCAAAACTAACCCTCATATTTTTCTTTAGGCCAACATTTTTTTTTTCCTTTTCTTTATAAGATTTTGGGCCTTTTCTAATGACTATTCAACAAAGCCTAGGGATAGAAGGAAAAAGAAACAAATGAATAGTACGTTTGATAGGGAAGAAAGGAGAGGGTAGTTAGAGAGGGATGAGATAAGAGCTCTTTTTTTGTTTTGTAATTTTCATCTTCTTATGTATCACCCTTTGTACTAAGTAGATAAGAGCTCTCTTACCACATAAAGTAGAAGAAAATGTAATAGGGTGATAATATATGCTTTGTATTTCCTATGAATGTAACAAGATTGGTATAATGTACACGCATATCTCCAAAAAATGAATATAATAATTTCTCTAGGCATATTTTAATTTTTTGCTTAAAGTAAGAATGTATAGAATAGGTATATACATGTATAATTTTCAAAAGTTGTAAGCATTCAAATATATATATTTATTTTCCTCAAAATCCAAGTAATAAGTTGTGATATATATATATATGTATGTATGTATATACAAGTACATGAGAGTTTTAAAAATTTTTAGAACATTTTTTTTGGCTTAAAATACTAAAATACAAAAGGATGTATTTATATATATATATATATATTTATATTGAAAGTAATGCATGAATATATTTCGAAAGTATAAGTGTAAATGTGTGTATGTATATATATATACATACATACATACATACATGCCAACATGTAAATGGATTTAGGAATTTTGTACATGTGTCTTTACTTTTATTTTTATTTTATTTAATTTTTCTAGGCCTAAAATAATAATATATGAAAAACAAATATACTTATGTATATATATATATATTTATTCCAAAAATATCATATGTACATATATGGGTATGTATTTTCTTTACTAAAAAATTTAACAATAAAGAATATATATGCGCGTACGCACGTGTATGTGTGTGTGTACGCATGTTTGTGGGTGAAACACATGGAAGTGTAATCTTAAAACATTTCCCTTTATTTAGTTACTTCTTGTGGAAACATTAATATAATATGCAATGAAATTGTATTGTAATTAAGTAAATTATGTAAAAGTAACAAATTCAGAAAAAATCCTAAGGCAACCCCTACAAAACAACTATAGCCAACCTTGAAAATTTTGTAATAATCTTATTATTATGATGAGTGATAACTATAAATTATCTTAAGACAATTAGGGCCCAAATATGTTAATTTGTAAAAATTAGACAAAATAGGCTTGGAAACCCCCTCCCAAAGGTCACTTCCAGATCTAGTTAGAAAGAAAAAGAGGTTCAAATATTTTTTTTTTTATGAATAGAAGCGTATAAATAATTTAGGTTCATACAATGTAGAATTAGAAAACTTAAAGAAAAAACCTATTCAAGACTAATGCACAAAATTTCAACATAAGAGGAAAAGAGGCCAAGAAATATAAAATTTGATAAAATCATTTAGACCTAAACCATACGTCTTAGAAAGCTCGTTAATCATCTAGATAAACCTAACTAGAATTCGATGCAAATTTTTTCATAAGGGCCTAATAAGAAATCCTAAAATTTAAGGCTAAGCCTAATAGGAATAAAACATGTAAAAGATTAGCCCACTTAATTATTATGCCTAATAACAAATTTATAGGAGGACTAATTTAGAGAATCTTCAAGAAAAGCCTATAAGAAATAAATAAAAAGATGAATGGGGCCACATATGCATAATCCATAACTGTCCAAGCCCATATCAGAAAATGCAAGCCTTAATTATAAAACATGTAAATTTTAGACTAAACCTTAAATTGGATATAAATGCTCTAGATAATTCCATGAGTCAATAAGGCCAAGTAAATGAAAACTTAACTAAATTAGAAACCTAAAATTAAAATAAAAAAAACCCTAATATACTAATTGAAACTCTAATCATGTACAAAAACTTTAAACCCTATATACATGTAAATATAAGAGATTGAAGCTGAATCTAATAAAAATCCAAAAACCTAAACTCGAAGCTTATAAAACATATAAATTTACCCTAACGATGATAAAACCCTAATCTGGTAAAATTATTAATTGGCATGCATGATTACATAAAATTGCTAATAAATGAATAGAAATAATTTTTAAATATTAATAAATAAAACGAATAACAAATTAATTAAATAAACTAATACGATTACAAATACTATCTTATAATTACTTGTAGTGTCACATGTATGTATATATATAATTGTTAGATTTTATATTTATTTAATTATTTTTTTTAATTTTACTATATATTTTATGTTTATATATTGTATAGTATACATTAATTTTATATCCTATATATCTTTTTTTATAGTTAATTCTATACTGAATATTATCTTAAAAGTGGAAAAACTTCAATGAAAAGCTAAAAAGTAATCTTATAATTTCTTTTTCTTCTTTCTTTCTTTATTTTTTTTCTTTCCTTCTTTCTTTCTTTCTTCTTTTCCTTTTCCACTTTCAACTGCCAAGTGTCCTAAATATTTATCCCATCTGAGTAAATTAAAAAATCAAGACAAAAACAAAGTCAACACATCACTTTCCTTCTTTTCTTCCACCGTTAACCAAGTAGCACCTTTAGAACTTCCTTCAAGTTTCTTTTTTTCTTTTTTCCAAATTTAACACAAAAAATCAAGTCTTTCATCTTTCTTTTGGGCCAACACAACACTTCTCTCCTTAATCTTCCGTTTTCTTCTCATTTTCCTTCTCTTTATACTATCATTTATCCTCTTTATTTTACAACATATTACCCCTTCTCCATCACCACCGTTCACTAGCTTCAAGAGGGAAATAGGAAGACTCATCTTCAAAAATTTCAAGACAAAGAGTAACTAAAATATTACCTTTGTTGTAATTGTTTTCTTTTTGTGATATAAATTTTGTGTATTTTCTTTATCTTAATATATACTTTATAGTATTTCTTGTACTAGAAATATATTAGTAGGATTTATATGTATTTTTAGTTTTTCTTATAATGGAATAATATGTACATGTATTGATTTTATGTATCAAGTGATGCAAAATACAAGTTGACTTAAGTGTACAATTTTATTCTTTTTGTTTATGTATTTATGTATGTAAACACCTAAATATACTTATATATATGATTTCCTTCTATGTATAGTACATGTAAATATATATACTACTAAAAATAAATACTTCAATACATATGTATGAATATATTTTAAAATAATATAAATATGTATAAACGAATAAGTAGTAAAATATGGGAGTATATGTACATGTATATATTATTATATTTTTCTAAGGTTCAAATAATTATGCATATAATATAGTAATATATATATATAAATCGAAAAATATATATATTAGTATTTTATTTCTTAAAAACATGTTAATAAGTATATATATGTATATGTGTTGGATGTGGCCATTAAAAGAGGGATAGGAATTTTTTTCTATCATTTAATTAATTATAGTATCATATATGTAAAATTAATATTACAAATTAATAAAAATACAAAAAAAATGGATAAAATAATAAAATTGCATCATGAACCAATAAGAAGCTACCATGTTAGCATTACAAAGTTTTCTTATTAAACACAAAATTATAAAAATAGTAATAATAAATTAATTAGATATTATAATTGTAATAAGAATTAAGATAATTAATGATTTAGCCTTAAAGTTGTATATTAAATAAATTATAACAATTTAGGCCAAAAATAAAAAATTTAGAAATTATTTATGTCCATTACAAGATTTAAAGTAAAACCTATTAAAGAAAATCATTCAGAAAACCCCAAAATGATAATTAAAAGCATTTGGGCCTAAAATGAAGAAATTCATAACACCTTAGGCCCATAATAGAAAATATGAGTTTCAATATTCAAAATGAACCTCGCTATGTGAAAATATGTTCGAAAATGACTATAAGATCGTAAAAATCAAAATTAAAACGAAAAAATTGCGTGTAATTAAGTGGGAAATTTAGGTAGATTTTTAAATAAATACTTACAAAGAATAATTATTTTATTTAGATACTTACTATATTTCATATTCCTTAATTATCTGGTGGTCCTAACAAGGATACCAGTCTCCCTACCGATTACTACAATCCCTTATTATTACTATGGCTGAGTCAATACTCTTGATGATTCCATACATACTATGCTTATAGAAAATGACATTTAAATATTACCAGTAATTGATTGATGTGTGGGGTTTAAGATATGCATGTGACTAGTATTGAATAGTTGTCATATGAAATTATTTTAAATTGTTATAATGAACTGATTGCTACATTTTCGATAACTATAAGGAATTTGGCTATTTGTGATATTGGTTGGTCACTTAATAATTAGATTTATTTATACTTAATTTTGTTAACTTAAACTAGATCATGCCTAAGCATGCATTACATTGTAAATGTGTCGGCTGTCATATCACACAAAGGTAGCGAAAGACTATGTAAGGGATGATAGGAATATATATTAATGGGAATCAGACTATTGGACCATTGGCCCATAACCAAGCCTAAAAACTAAAGGGACTGGTAAAGCGAATCCTCCTACTCCAACCGACTTCTACCGAGGCTAAGTATCTCATTACCGACTAACTCTACATGCGAAGTCGAATAACTAGCCATCTCTAAAAAATTATATGCTAAATAGAAGAATGCAATAACGATAACCATACTCCATGTACTAGCTGGTCCTGTATGACCCAACTACTTGCTTAGCGTCATCACTACTGAGAGGCCAAGAGTCCTACCTTGTGCAAATCCTCATCTAGTCCTATTCAAACGAACCCACGACTACATAGAACTCCTACTTGGCTACCTAGCCAACCCATATTTCCTTGTCTAGACACTCCAACAATACCCTCAATGCGTTGCTGCTATGTATTTAGGACTACTCCTAGAATTTGCTACTATAATCATTGCTTTTTCATGAATATATATATATATATATATTTTACCCTTTGTATACTTTGTAGATTACTTCATTAGGACTATACCCTTTTTGTCTTCTCCTTTTTACTCATGCTTCCCTAAATTCTAGAGTATAAATACCCCTTGTACTTATAGCCGTAATGATCAAATTGACATTAATATAATTGACATTTTCCTCTCATAAACACTGTTTTGTTTACTCTCATTTCACTCTTATCCTGACCTTTAAGCAAAGCTAGGTAGCGAGTAACCTCACCAGATGAATTCATGCATCATATTGAGTTGTATCGTAAGTCTTTGAAAGTTCTGTTGGTGCATCATATCCATTGGAACTGTTTGTATGTTTTGCTTACTTTTTCATTCACTTTTATTCTTTCACACATTCCCCATCACTTCATTTTCAAGCTTTCGGCAAGCTTAGACTCATTCCTGTGACTGGCCTTATCCGTTCTTAGTTACGGTTTGTATCATCTTAGTATCAGAGCAAAGGTTTTGTTTGAGTTGTAGTTTGTTTACGAAGTTCTGTTTATACTCTGTTTGGCATGTGTAAAACATAGCAAGTTATTATATTTGTTTCATTACTGTGCTTATTAGTTATTACTTTTCTAGTTTGTGGAAGTGTTTGCTAAAACACCTAGTTGAAGAGTTTGAACTTTGAATCTGTAGAGAAAATGACAGACCCAAGTGTAAACATTGATGAAAGACTTGATGAGGTGGCTAACCTCTTAGTAGATTTAACGTGAGCTGTTCATTCGTTGGCTTACCGACCTATTGAAGTTGCACATAACACTCTACAAGCTACCCGACCTAAGAGAGGCCAGAACCTAGCTCAACAAGTTCAAGGTGGAGGAGCAGGCAGACGAGCAAAAAGAAAGATTGACTTGGGAAATTTAGAAGAAGAAGATAAGGAAGAGTATTTCGAAGAAGTGCGAGCTCAAGTCTCTAAAGCATTTGACCATGTGAAGCTTCGAATTTTGAGCTTAATGGATCTAGAAGTATTGATGAATTTTTAGAATGGGAAGAGAAAGTAGAGCATGTTTTTAACTATTATCAATACGAGGATTATAAGAATGTGAGAACTATTACTGGTGAGTTCTCCAGATATGCCACCATGTGGTGGAAGAATTTCTAGGCTATGAGGAGGTGAGAAGGCTACCGAGAGGTTAATACTTAGCGAAAGATGAAAAGAATACTGAAAAATAAGTTCATGTCGGATACTTATCTACAAGACACTTTTACTTAGCTTCGGGATCTAAGATAAGGAGGTCAGATAGTTAATGAGCATGTCTAAGAATTCCAAATGCTCATGATCCGATGTGAAGTGGAGGAACCACCATTACGAACAATCTATAGATTCCTTACCAGGTTGAGAGGTGACATTCGAGACATTCTAGAACTCTAATGACTTACCACAATGGATAAAGCCATTAGAATAGCTTAACGAGTAGAGAGGCAAAGAAGAAGCCAAGTACCGACTAGACTGCTGACTAGCTGATGAGCTGACCAAGATAAGGAAGTCACCAAGCTCAATCAAATACCAAGTTGATCCAAAAGATAGATGTTTGAGATGAGTAGAAAGGCCGACCTGACAGTAACGTACCAATATGAACTTATGAGAAAGGGTAAGGATCTGATAAGAAGACAAGCCAGATCAAGTCCTTCAAATGCCAAGGGTTCGGACATATAGCTGCTCAATGCTCGAATTGAAGGACTATGGTCATTAAGGGAGATGTCTTGAAGCTAGAGGTAGAAAATACTAACGAAGAACTTAAGGAGGAGGAGAACACTACCGAGAAAGAAGCTACTTAGAAGGAACTAATTGAAGAGGATGTATTTGTTGAGGACTTAGACCAATTGGTACTGGTTATCTATCATGCAATGAACTTAGAACCCTCACAAGAGGAGGAATAGAGGAAGAACTTATTTCATACCACCTGTAGAGTGAATAATCAAGTAAGCACACTAATTGTTGATAGTAGAAGTTGTATAATGTGGCATCGACCGATCCAATCATAAGGTTAAAACTACCAACTATTGTACATCCGAGACCGTACAAGCTGCATTAGATAAGTGAGAAGGGAGTATTATACATCACTTGACAAGTACTACTACCAATCACTATCGAAAATTATTCTGACAAGGTTTTCTATGACATTCTACTTATGTCTGCTTCACATGTATTGCTTAGTTGACCATGGCTATTTGATAAGAGAGTCATCTATGATGGATACAAGAATACATATATGTTTGAGAAGGATGGTTGAAAGATTACAATAAACCCGATGCCATCGAGAGAAGTTAATAAATTACAAACAAAACTTGCTCTTGGATCGAGGAAGACTCTGATGATGAGTAAAGCTAAGCTCTAGGAGGCCTTTAAAGTTGATGTGCCGATCCTCATGTTGGTCAGGTGACTATTAGAGTTGAAGGAGCATGATGGATAACCCTAGGAGGTTAAGAAATCACTAAATGAGTATGCCGACCTATTTCTAGAATAGTTACCCAAAGGAATGCCCCTACTACGAAGCATAGAACACTATATTAGCTTAATACCCGACACCACCCTGCCAAATAAGCTTGCCTATTGGATAAGTCCTAAATAAGCTTCTAAGCTCCAACATCAAGTAAATGAGCTATTGAAGAGAGGGTATGTTAGAGAAAGTCTCAGCCTTTACGCTGTACTAGTGCTTATAGTGCCGAAAAAAGATGGAACCTAGTGGATGTGTGTAATAGCTAAGTAATAAACAAGATTATGATCAAATACATGTATCTTATTTCGAGATTGGAAGACATGTTGGATGAATTGAGTGCAACCAAGATCTTCACCAAGATTGATCTCAAGTCTAGGTATCATCAAATTCGTATGAGGTTAGGAGATGAGTGAAAAATAGCATTCAAAACTCAACATGGACTTTATGAGTAGATGGTCATGCCCTTTAGCTTATCGAATGCCCCAAGCACTTTCATGAGATTGATGAACCATGTGTCGAGATATTTGATAGGAAAGGGTATCATGGTGTACTTTGAAGATATCCTAGTCTATAATACCAACATACCAAGTCACTATGAACATGTCCAAGCTATACTGAATGTCCTCCGTCTTCAGAGATTATTCAACAACCTTAAGAAATGTTGCCTTTGCAAGGAAGAAGTGGTATTCTTAGGTTAAGTGGTAAGTGGAGGAGGCTTGCGAGTAAACAACAAGAAGATCCGAGCCATCGCCGAGTAACCAACCCCTACTACCTATGCCAAATTGAGAAGTTTCTATAGACTAGCTTGTTTCTATAAAAGATTCATAAAAGATTTCAGCACCCTCACCACACCCCTTATTGAGCTAACAAAGAAGGATATTGACTTCTAATAGGGAGAAAAGGAAGAGAGGAGTTTTGTTAAGGTGAAGGAAAGATTGACCTTCGCCCTTGTGTTAGTTCTACCTAACTTTGAGAAAATATTTGAGCTAGAATGTGATGCTTTAAGTATTGGGATAGGCACTATCTTAATGTAGGAAGGCTGACCAATTGCCTACTATAATGAGAAGCTTAGAGGGAATCAAGATACGAGGTCTTGATTTGAGTACCATTATCTACTATGAGTATGGCACCATTATCTACTATGATGGGAATCAACCTACGAGGCCCCTGATTCGCAGTTGGGCTTGAGGACTAGAGGGGCTGGTACGACGAATTCTTATGTTCCAACCAACCCCTACCAAGGTCGAGTACCTCCTTACCAAGTCACCTCTAATGTCGTGCGGTATGACTACCCATTGTTGTGTGGTATGCCAAGTTAAAGATTTCTCTCTATTGTCGAGTCAACCAATTAGTTGACCCCTTCCTTGTTGAGAAGGCAAGAGCGAAAGCCGGACTGACTAGGCCATCCCTGCTCGAACAAACCCATGCATCCATACTTTTTGTCTACATCTCTTAACGACCTCACCAATGTTGCATTGCCACATATATAGTATCACATGTAGAATCTGTAGCACCAATGATTATTTTTCTTATATATTTATTTTTGCCCCTTTATAACATGTACATTGCCCTCCTTAAGAAATACCCTTTTTGTCTTTTCCCTTTTGGGCAAGTTGCCCTAGTTTGCAAGTATAAATAGCCTTATACTTATAGTTGTATGACAACAGATAATCTTTAATACACTTTTGAGTGCCTTCTTCCCTATGTAAACACTGTTGTTTACTCTCGGGATCACTCTTATCCTTTTCCTTAAGCAAGGTTAGGTCGTGAGTAACCTCATTGGACCAATTCTTACATCACATTGAATTGTGTTGTGATTCCTCAGAAGCTCCATTGGTGCATCATACCCTCTAGAGCTGTTAGTAGGCTTTGCTTACTATTTTTGTCCTTTGTTTTCACTATTTCGTACCTTTCCCTATGGACTCTTTTTGAGCTTTCTGCAAGTTCGAACCTATTCTACGATTAGTCTTGTCTGTTCTTGGTCACGATTCGCATCATTTTAGTATCAAAGTGAAGGTTTTGTATGAACTATAGTTAACTCTTCTTGGATTTCGGTTATACTCTATTTTTACTTGTTTGAAACAAAGTTTGTTAGTGAGTTCATTTAATTGCAATATTATTAGTTGTTCACTTTCTAAAGTGTTTGTTTAAATTATGAATTTGTGAGGAAAAAAAAAATGATAGACCCAAATATGAATGATGGTAAAAGTGATGATGGTGGAGTTGTCCACCATGAGCATCAATCTCAAGGAACTCCCATAAGAATTGATGAGAGACTTGATGAGGTAGCTAACCTCCTGCTAGATTTGACTCGAGTTGTTCATGCACTATCTTGCCGACCCACTAAGGCTATGTAAAACACTCCACAAGTTGCTCAACCTGTTTGAGGTCAAAACCTAATTTGACCATTTCGAGCTAGAGGAGCTAGCGGACGAGTAAGATAAGGGATAGACTTGAGAGAGCTTGAGAAGGAGGAAAAAGAGTATTTTGAAGAGGAGCGTGTACAAGAGTCCTTAAAGCATCTGATCATGTGAAGTTTCAAATTTTGAGTTTCAATGGGTTTGGGAATGTCAACGAGTACCTGGATTGGGAAGAGAAGGTGGAGCGTGTGCTTAATTATAACTAGTATGAGGACTATGAGAAAGTGAAGACTATTGCTATTGAATTTTCTGGATATCCCACCATGTGGTGGAAGAATTTTCAAGCCATGAGAAGAAGAGAGGGGTACGGAGAGATTAATACTTAGCTCGAGATGAAGAGGGTGTTCAGAAATAGACTCGTCCTGGAAACATATCTCCAAGATACTTTCACATGGTTTCAAGAGCTAAAACAAGTAGGTCAAACTGTTGATGAATATGTTCAAGAATTCTAAATGCTTATGATAAGATGTGAAGTGAAGGAACCACTTGCCTGAACAATTTCAAGGTTTTTCATTGGATTAAGAGGAGACATCCAAGACATTATGGAACTCCAACGATTTGACACAATGGATGAAGCTATTAGGATTGTCCAATGGGTAGCGAGGCAAAGAAGAAGCTAAGTAATGACTAAAGTGCCGACTAGCTATCTAGGGTAGGCAAGTAATCGGACATTGCTAAGTACTAAGCTGAGAAGTAAGATAGATGTCAAAGCTGAGTAGAAAAGTCGATTCGAAGATCTAGTGTCGACTCAAATGTATGAGAATGGGCAAGGGTCTAGCAAAAAGACTAGCCAGATCAAATGCTTTAAGTACTAGGGGATTGGACACATGGCTGCTTAATGCCCAAACCGAAGGACAGTAATCATTAAGGGAGACACCCCAAAGTTAGACGTAGAGAGTACGGATGAGGAACTTGAAGAGGAGGAGGTTCCTACCGAAAATGAGAACGCCGTGAAAGAGTTGATCAAGGAAGACATGTATGTTGAGGACTTGGACCAGCTACTCATGGTTATCTAATGCACTATGAACATAGAGCCCTCATGAGAGGAGGAGTAGAGAGAAAACTTATTTCATATCACCTATAAGGTGAATGAAAAAACATGCACCCTCATCATAGACAGTAGGAGCTGCACTAATGTGGCATTAACCAACCTCGTCTCAAAACTAAGGCTGCTAACTATTGAGCATCCGATGCCATACAAGTTGTAATGGTTAAGTGATAAGGGAGCATTATACGTCACTTGGTAAGTACTACTACTGATTACTATCAACAATTACTCTAACAAAATTCTCTGTGACATTCTGCCCATGTACGCTTCCTACGCATTGCTAGGAAGACCATGGCTATTTGATAAGAGAGTCATCCATGACGGTTAGAGGAATACCTACATGTTTGAGAAGGATGATCAGAAGATCACGCTGAATCCAATGCTGCCAAGAGAGGTTCACAAGTTACAAATGAAACTTGCTTGCGGATTGAAGAATGCTCTAATGATGAGTAGAGTTGAGCTCCGAGAGGCTATTAATGCTAATAAGCCAAACTTCCTATTAGTCAGGAAACTATTAGAAATGAAAGGGTGGAATAATTTACCCCAAGAGGTTAAGGAACTGTTAGATGAATATGCTAAGCTGTTCCTAGAAAAGTTGCTAGTAGGGTTGCCCCTGACCTAAGGCATAGAGCACTACATTGACTTAGTAACCAGCGCTTTATTGCCAAATAAGTCAGCTTAATGCATAAATCTCAAGCAATCTTCTAAGCTTCAACATCAAGTCAATGAGTTACTAGAAAGAGGATACGTAAGAGAGAGTCTCAGCCCTTGTGTTGTGCCTATACTTTTAGTACCAAAAAAGATAGAACCTAACAGATGTGTGTTGACAATTGAGCAGTCAACAAAATCATGATTAAATACAAGTATCCGATCTTGAGACTATAAGACATGCTGGATGAACTAAGTGGAGCCAAAATTTTCAATAAGATTGATCTCAAGTCTGGCTACCATCAAATCTACATGAGGCTAGGAGACAAGTGGAAGACTGCATTTAAAACTTGACATGGACTTTACGAGTGGATGGTCATGCCCTACAGCTTGTTGAATGCTCCTTCATGAGGCTTATGAACCATGTACTGAGATATCTCATCGGGAAGTATGTTGTAGTATACTTTGATGACATCTTGATCTATAATACTGACATGTTAAGTTATTGTGAACACATCAGAGCAGTCTTAGATATTCTTTGTGTCGAAAGATTATTCAGCAACCTAAAGAAATGTTGTTTTTGCTAGCATGAAGTGGCATTCTTGGGCTATGAAGTCAATGGAGAAGGCTTACGATCAATGATGAGAAGATCTGAGCAATTGTTGAATAGCCGATTCATTTTACCAAAGGTTTATCAGGAACTTAAGTACCCTTGCTACACCACTTACTGAATTAACGAAGAAAAACACCAACTTCGGATAGGAAGAAAAGGAGGAGAGGAGTTTCGCTAAGGTAAAGGAGAAGTTGACCTCCACCCTATTATTAGTACTCCCCGACTTTGACAAAATTTTTAAGCTAGAGTATGACGTGTCAGGCATTGGAATAAGCATTGTCCTAATGTAGGAAGGACAATCAATTGCCTTATATAGTGAGAAGCTCCAAGGACCCCAGCCAAATTACTCCGTGTATGACAAAGAACTCATAGCACTAATCTAAGCATTGAAAGTATGGCAGTACCATCTACTGCTAAGAGAATTTGTCATATATACAAATCACGAGTCACTATGATACCTTTGGAGTCAGACCAAACTGTCCAAGTGATAGGCAGGATAGGTTGAATTCCTTGAAAGATTCAATTTTGTAATGAAGTGCATTCAAGGAAAGAGCAACATAGTTGCAGATGCTCTATTGAGGAGGCATGCGCTTTTATCAGAACTATATACTAAACTATTTGGTTTTGCAAGTATCAAAGAATAGTACTCTGAGGACCCACATTTGGACCAATAATTTTGAGATGCATAGATGGGAGAACAGTGGACTAGTATTATGTTTAGGATGGCAATCTGTTCTGAGGAGGAAAACTGTGTGTCTTGACTTGTTTCCTACGAGAATTATTAATTAGGGTAACCTACGATGGAGGACTCTCCGGACATTTCGGAGAGAGAAGGACATATGAACTAGTGAATGGCCAATTCTTTTAGCTGAGAATGTGAAGAGATGTGCCCTAAGTGGTCGAAAGCTATGCTACGTGCAAAAAGGCCAAGTGTTGAGCTGAACAAAGGAAGGCAATGCCCCTATCTTTTCCAATGAAGCTATGGATTGAACTAAGCATAGACTTTATTCTCAAACTACTAAGAACTACCTGAGGAAAAGATTCTATGATGGTCATTGTAGATCAATTCAGTAAGATGGCATACTTTGTGCCCTGTACCAAAACTAACGACACTTTGGTTATTGCTTCTCTTTTCATACAGGAGATTGTACAGATACATAACGTACCGAGGAGTGTAGTCTCCGATAGAGACCTAATGTTCTTAAGTCGTTTCTAAAGAACCTTATGGCATCGGCTGGGAACTAAATCACTCTCAGTACCTCCTGTCACCCCCAAACTGATGGCCAAACAAAGGTGGTTAATCGTACTTTAGGTTTACTACTTCGAGCTATAGTCGACAAGAACTTAGTCGATTGGGACATCTGCCTACCAGTAGTCGAGTTTACTTACAACCAAACTGTACATGACACCACTAAGCAAACCCCCTTCGAAGTGGTTTATGGATTCAATCTTGAGTTATCCCTCGACCATGCCCCTATACCTGCACCCGCATAAAAGGACCCCAACACCTTGGCTAGGGCACAATTCCTTCGGCACATCTATGATAAGGTCACTTGGCACATTGACCAGGCTACCAAAAGAATGTGTGAAAAGATTGAAGGTTGGTTGGCAAAACAATTTCAACCAAGAGACTTGGTATGGCTACACCTCAACAGGAAATGGTTTCTGAACAAAAGGAGAAACAAATTATCTACAAGAGCTGAAGGACCTTTCAGAATCCTTCAAAAAATCAACGACAATGCCTACAAGTTGGAATTACCTGAGGACTATGGGGTTTCTAATGCCTTCAACATCGCCGACCTCAATCCATATCACCCTGACATAGAATTAGCGAATAACATTCAGATTTGATCCTAAATCTAAAAGAACCTAGAGGGAATGATGGGAATCAAGCTATGGGGCCTCTAACCTACAGCCGAGCTCGAAGACTAGAGGGGTTAGCAAGACAAATCCATATGTTCTAACCAACCCTTGCCAAGGCAAAGTACCTCCTTGCCAAGTCACCTCTGATGCCATGCCAGATGACCGCCCATTCTTATGTGGTATGCTAAGCTAACGATTACTCTCTATTGCTTAGTCGGACCCTTCTTTGGTAAGAAGCCGAGAGAGAAAGTTGGACTGACTAAGCTATCCTTACTTGGACAAACCCATCTGTTTATACTTTTTGTCCGTATCTCCTAACAACCTTGTCAATACCACATCGCTACATATAAAGTATCACATGTAGAATCTGTAGCACCAATGATTATTTTCCTTGTATATTCAGTTTTACCCCTTTATAACATGTACATTGCCTTCCTTAGGAAATGCCCTTTTTGTCTTTTTCCATTTAGGCAAGTTACCCTAGTTTGTAGGTATAAATACTCTTGTACTTGTTGTTATAAGACATTAGATAATCTTCAATACACTTTTGAATACCTTCTTCCATACGTAAAAATTGTTGTTTACTATCAGGATCACTCTTATCCTTTCTCTTAATCAAAGTTAGGTGACGAGTAACCTCATTGGACTAATTCTTCCATCACATTAAATTGTATCGTAATTCTTCAGAAGTTCTATTGGTGCATTATATTCTCTAGAGCTATTTGTAGGTTTTGCTCACTGTTTTTGTCCTTTGTTTTCACCATTTTGTACCTTTCCCCATTGACTCTTTTATAAGTTTGAACCCATTCAATGATCGGCCTTATCTATTCTTAGTCATGGTTCGCACCATACTACCAAGAGAATTTGTTATCTTTATTAACCATGAGTCTCTAAGGTATCTCTAAGGTCAAACAAAATTGTCGAAGCAACAAGCGAGGTAGGTCGAATTCCTTGAAGGATTTAACTTTGTAATAACGTATAAACAAGGGAAGAGCAACGTAGTTATATATGCTCTTTCTATGAAGCATATACTCCTGATTGAATTATAAGCCAAATTGTTTAGATTTACCAATATTAAGAAGCAGTACTTTGGAGATCCAAATTTTGGACCCATATTTATATGATGTGTCGATGGAAGAACAATGGACGAGTACCATGTAGAAGGTAGGTACTTATTTCAAGGGGGAAAGATGTATGTATCGACTTGCTCCCTTCGAGAATTACTTATCAGAGAAGCCTACAATGGTGGACTCTTTGGGCATTTTGGGGAAAGAATGACTTGTGAACTGTTTAATGTCGTTTCCTCTAGCCAAGAATGAGGCGAGATGTATATTGTGTTGTTGAAGGTTGTGCTATGTACAAGAGGGCTAAATGCCGAGCCGAGTAAGGGAAATCAATGCCTTTGCCTGTTCTAATGAAACAATAGACTAAGTTGAGCATGAACTTTGTTCTTGGATTACCATGAACAACCCGAGGCAAAGATTTTGTAACAGTTTTCATGGATAGGTTCAGCAAGATGGCACACTTTGTGCCTTGCTCCAAAACTAACAATGATTTGGCTATTGCTTCTCTTTTCTTATAAAAGATCGTTAGGCTATACGGTATGTCAAAGACTAACTCTGCGTGTCGAGTTGAATGATTAGTCATCTCTTAGAAATTATGTACTGAATAGAAGAATTCCTTGACAACAGCTACACTCCATATAATAGCTCAGTCCTATCTAGCCTAACCACTTGCTCAACATTATCACTACCGAGAAGCTATGAGTCCTACCCTATACAAATCCTTATCCACTGTTGTTCAGATGAACCCATAATTTCATTGAACTCTTGCTCGACCACCCAACCAACCTATACTACTTTGTCTACACCCTCCAATAATACCCCCAATGCATTATTACTACATGTCTAGGACCACTCCTAAAATTTACTACTATAATAATTTCTTTTCTGTGAATATTCATTTTTTTCCCTTTATGTACTTTATACATTACTTCTTTAAGACTATAACCTTTTTGTCTTTTCCTTTTTAGGCTTGTTACCCTAACTTCTTAAGTATAAGTACCCCTTGTATTTGTAGCCATAATGATCAGATTGACATTAATATACTTGATATTTTCCTCTCATAAACACTGTTTTATTTACTCTCATTTTACTTTTATCCTAACCCTTAAGCAAAACTAAATGGCGAGTAACCTCACTAGACGATTTATGCATCATATTGAGTTGTACTATAACTCCTCGGAAGTTCCATTGGTACATCGTATCCATCGAAACTATTCATGGGTTTTGCTTGCATTTTCATTCGCTTTTGTTCTTTCGTGCAATCCCTATCACTTCCTTTTCAAGCTTTTGACAAGCTTAGACCCATTCCTACGACTAGCCTTGTCTATTCTTGGTCATGATTCACATCATATACATATATATATATATATATATATCTATATATATATTTAAGATTAAAGTGTTTTATACAGTACACTCATATGACATGACCTTACCTTAGTTTATGGAATTAGTTAGAGGTGCCAACTGTTTGGCTAAGGGTCGAATCTAGAGGCTTTTATTTAGGGGTAAGTGTAGACTGTAGGTCCCACTAACAACTATACCTGGAACTTAGTTTTTAAAACTAAAACTAAATAACTGTTTTCTTGTGATACGAAATGTGTAGTTTCATAGTTTTGTGAGTTTTGGTATGGTATTCAGATCTAATTAGTTCCATGTATTCTTCAACCCTAACTTCAAAGGGCACTAAAACTAAGTTATACATTGTACCTAGTCAATTGTATGTATTTGTATGGCATTCTGCTTGATCATATATTCATATAATTGTAATCAATTACTTGATAACTTGCTTATTAATATGGTTAAGAGATAATTGACTAAGCTTTATAGCCTATACCCTTATAGGCTTTTGATGAAGGAAGACTTGTTTATTATTCCTAGTTGAGGCGTGCCTGAGATTAGTTTAGGATTTTTGGGAAAAGTGTGTAGTAAATGAGAGCTAGAGTGATTCTTTATGTTTAATAAGGCTCTCAGTTAGTGTTTTGATGTTATTTTATAATATGATATTCAGTAGCCATATAAGGAATACTCACTTTATTACTATAGCTTTGCTACTAGTATTAAGGACTTAGAGTCTCATACTTTATGTACGGTAAGAATAATGTATGAAAACTTATAACATTATATATGTTGTGATATGACCTTCACCTATGTTACTCTTAGGTATTTGGTTAGGTAATAGCCTTGTATGTTATATAAAAGTTTGTCGATTAAAAGCGAAAACAATCTATTGTCTTTTGTAGGATATAGGCCGCCCTTCGGGTGGTGATACCAACTTTTGAAATAGACTTTGCCATGTGAGAGTACATCTAAAAATGATTGAGATTGACTATAATGGAAAAGTTATATACAATTAAAGATTTAATCAAAAATAGGAAATATAAATAAGACATTTTGTTAATTAGACAATCTAGCACTACAATTAAGCACTCATTAAGTTCTTCTTATTATTTTCTTCATTAGGTGACATAGATCTAAAGGGTGAGCTGCCTATAGAGTATTATGATCCTTAGCAGTTTTGGTCAAGTGAGTATTCAAATGAGTATTATACTTGATTGTACTTATAGATTAGTCATACTTAATTGTATAACTACTATTAATTGGTTACATGGGGAATTAAGAATCATGCATATGTTTTTGATTATTGCTTATCTTGTTTACCAAAATATCATAAGATATATGAATCAAATTAAGTGATAAATTAACAGTATTCTTTTGATCCAATGATTGTTTAGTCACTTAAATAAACTAGACCTAATTATATTTGACTCATTAAATTAAATGGTCATGCATACCATGAATTAGTAGGGATTTGTTGACCGTCACACTATACATGTGGGATGGAGGGGTCTTGTAGGAGTTGTGATTATTATACTTGAGTTTTTCTTACGGTGCACTCATGTAATAAGGCCTCGCCTTAACTTACAGGCTTACTCAGCATTAGAGATGCCAACCCATAGCAAAGGGCCGTATCCTAGAGTCCATCGTTTAGGGGTAAGGAAACTATGTGTGCTATTCACATCCATACTCACAGCATAGGCTAAATTAAAAAGAAAAAAAATAATATTAATCACTATACGGGACTATTTGGTGGATTGAAAGCCAAAGTGACTAGAACCGAAGTCTAACAGGCCATCATCTCTAACCTTAGCTACAAAGGGTGAAAATCCAAGCTATGTGCAATTTCTGAATGGCTATATGTACATGTTTGCCACATTACATACAACTTGTCTACACTCATATTGTTGCTAATTTAACTTGATTTCTTTTAATTAAAAGACATGATAGAAGGAATATCTCACTAAGCTAGATGTAGCTTACTCCCTTATAGTTTCTTTTGCAGGTTAACTAAAAGCTAGTATTTGTACTAGGGCTTGAGTACAAAGCATTCTAACCAGTAGAGTAATAGACAAGTAGGAATAGAGTGATAATATATCAAGCTAGATGTTAATTTTGTAATAGATATCCAATAGAAGTATTTGAAATTTATGTACCTAATCTCATTGTTTGGTAGAGGATATTAATTCTCTATGGTTCTAATGGACTGTAGAATAATGGATACCTATAGTTATTTATATTTTTAAGTTAAATTAATGAATTATGAATTGAAAGCCATAATAATTAATTAATTAGAGTCTTGTAATACTGTATTCATATCATGCGTACATATATGACATAAAAATTTTAGGCAATCCTACTAGACCTCCTTTAAAGTCATTACAATTCCCCAAAGTAGTGGAGTACAATAATCCTACAATGTAAACCAACCTAAGATAAACCTCGCTATTATCATAGAATTGATTTATATAAGGCATCTACAACTACTTGCTTTAAAGTAAATAGTTCATATAAAATTACCAATAAAATTACATATAGAGATTTAAAACATATATATATATATATATATTGACTATGACATCCTAAGAGATATTTATGTATCATAGTAGTTTAGGATAAGAAAAATTTACATGATTAGATTCACATAACCAAGAGTTACTAACAAAACTCTCAAAAGTTCTATTCTTCTTCCAATTTAAGTCCTTACTCCCTTAAAATCTTAAAAAGGAACTAACCTTTAGGTAATTATAGCATGGCATTTTGGTCGACACCTGTAAGAAGATCTATGAAGGTATGAGTAACTAATAGCTTAGTAAGAAGGAACGGAGACATAAGACAATATAACAACCCTAGGTAAGGTTCTTAAATAATTAATTAAAAGCAATGCAATATGTAAATGCCATTACATAATGTTGTCCAGTCCATTATGAAATTAAAGAAATTTCACCTACCCTAATCCAAGTTTAAGGGGTTTCAGTGTATATGTAATGGCTCATGACAGAACTAGGTTTGTGTAATGAAGACATATTACCTTCCATGACTATCCTTCAAACCATTACCCTTATCCTTACTACGACCTCCTCTCCTGTCTCTTAGTTTGACTAAGGATGAAGAAGAAACCATTATGTTATAAAACTATCCATTTCAAAGGTATCAATATTTGGTTGGAGAATCCTAATTAACACCTAACAAGTTGCAATGCATGCTCGGTTACAACTTTAGGTCAAGTTAAATTAAGTCAATTTTCAAAGTCAAGAAATAAGTTCACATAGAACAAACAATTTCAACCATAACAACAAGACAATAAATTCAATCAATTTTAGGGACACATGAGCAAGCTACTTGAAAACATAAGCAAATAGAATGTTAAGTTTATAGTACTCTAAAATACAGTAATATATTGATCCCAAACTTATCTAAAGTTTCCCATTTGCTCACTAATGTATGATATGGGTTGTAGTATCATCGCTTGTTCCTATAATAAAAATATCATTTTAATATTTATATAATTATTACATGTAAGCTTCAAATTATTATTTTTAGATATAATCTTACTTAGTTGTTCAAATTTTACGTTGCTTATAATCAAGTTCATCCTAACTAGTTTTTGATTTAGCTTTTAAATTAGTTCTTGAATTAGGCTTTAATTTAGCTTCTAATTACAATCTTTGTACGTAAACCCTAGGGACTTCTCTTGATCCACTTTGGGAAGTTCAACTAACAATATTTAGGTTCACTAAGATCCTATTTAGCTCTTAATTAGTATTCCAATTCATCTTATACACACAATTCCTAATATGAAAATAATCTACATTTTTAGCATAATTCTCTAAATTTATTTTCAAATCAGATTTATATTATATTTCTAATGCCATAATATTCTTAATTTAATCCAATACACTTCACCTAGTTAATTACCTTTTTGCATATTATTCATTTATCACATATTATACACATAATATACAGATTTGATGTTCTCAATGTTTGAAATACCATCCCTCAACATCATCTAATATTTCAATCTATCTAAATATGCCATAAACCAGAATTTCATTTAATTTGTTGAAAAATCTCCATGTATACATAAGAAATTGACTATTTTAATAAGATTTCTAAGCCTAAAAATTAGATAAAATTATGGAAAATAATTTTTAAGAAAAACACTTCATAAAAATTTATCATATACCTTAATCAGTATATAGAAAAATTTTGCATTCAAAACTACATTTATAAGGTGTTTGAAAATAAAAGAAAAAATTAACTCACGTTTAATAATTTCTCGAGGGCCATATTTTAAGGACTTAATTTTATCAAAAAATATATTTTTTCCTTAAAACTACATACACAAATATCCCAAAATGCTAATTTTCACAAATTTCCACAAAAATTGGATATTTTTAATAAATTTGGCAAAATTGCATTGAAATTTGAACTCATAAGAAAATCTACTTACAGCTACCTCTAGCCACCTTAGGGTTGTCAGCCTAGCTAGGCGTGATGGTTACTTTAGGGCTGTGGTCATGTTGGTATGATGTAGGTTCCTTATTTAATCCCTAATTACACCTAAATTTTATCTATTTTTCTAAAAATAGTTCCTTCCCTCTCTCTCTCATCTCTATTTTTTGCTAAGTGTCTGACCGATTGAATGAATTTCAAATGGGTGTCTCTTAGTTTATAGGGTAGTTTAGATAGGTTCTTGAATTTTCTCTTTACCAAGTGTCTAATTTCTTTTTGCTTTTTCCTTTATTAAGTGTCCTAATCCTATTTAAGTGTAGCCAATTTATTTTCCTTGGTTGCTACGCCTCAATTCTAGATATTTTTACACATGACACATATTCTTCTTAATTTTTATTAATTTTCTTTACTTTATTTAGTATTATTTTAATATAAACTAGGGATTTTAAATACTTTCGAGTATTTTTACCTACACATAAATATGTATATAGTACAAATACCCTTAAATATTATTTATATTATTCTTTGATTTTCAATGTACATATATTTTATCTTTAGTGATTCGTGAGTTATTGAAACATGTTTTATATATTCCTAATAAATAACGAATAATATTCTTATAACTTAATAATATAATATTTAATGATTTTATTTTCCTAAATCCAAACTTATGAGGTTACTTTTACCAATATTCTTAACTCTATCGCAAAATTTGAGCTCAATTGGACAACTTATGCGATCCCTTAAATTTTACATACTGAATTTGGTACAACCGATTGCAAGGCTTATATTTCCACCCCCTCCTTCAAAAGACATTTTTTCCTCAAAAGTTCTATATATCAACTTCCTATTCAATTATCAAAGTAATAACATACATTCTTTTATTAACTTGAAATAAAAAAAGCCAATGATATTGTTTCATCATTACTACTTTTAAGTCCTTGGTGGCTTGTAAATCTAGACCTTCACCCTATTATACCTTCACATACTCCACATCTCAATTTCTTGATTTTTGAATCCTTTTACCCAATATCTTTATAAGTTGCTTCATAAATTTGAAGTTCTTCCTCAATTCCAGTGGCTTTATATCTACTGCTACATTTAGATTCTTAACAAACTTCCTTAACATCAAGACATGAAATATATAATGATAGCCTAATAAACTCAAGGGTAAGGTTATTCTATAAGACACATTACCTACCTTCTCTAGTACTTCAAATGGACCAATATAGTAAGGACTCAACTTTCCTTTAGAACCAAATCGTCAAGTCCCTTGATTAGACTTATCTTAACATAAACATGTTCCCTAACCTCAAACTCCAATGGCCTTTTTTTTTTTTCAAATTTGCCCATCTCTTATAACGATCTTGAGCTTCTTTCAATTGTTGCCATATAATCTTAACTTTTTCACTTGTTTGATTAATCATATTAGGTCCGATCATTGCGTACTCTTTACAATCCCAATATAATGGTGATCTGCACATTCTTCCATATAATGCTTTATAGGATACCATTGTATAGTTGCTTGGTGACTCATTATTAAACTCTATCGGTGGTAATTATCTATCTCAATCACCACCAAAATCCAATACACAAGCTTGAAACATGTCTTCTAAGATCTAAATTGTTCGCTCGAATTGCCTATCCATCTATGGATGATAAGATGTACCAAGTTGTAACATTACAGCTAAAGCTTTATGTAAACATTCCTAAAATTTGGATATAAATTGACCATCCTAATCAAAACAACGCTTTCAGATACACCTTATAATCTTACTATCTATTAAATATACAATCGAGCCATCTTTTCCATTGAATCTTATATTTAATAAAGCAAGAAATGTGCACTCTCTATTGATCTGTTGACGATCACCCTGATTGAATCATAACCCGCTTGGGTCCTAGGAAGTGCCATTACAAAATCCATTGTAATATTATCACATTTCAATTTTGGTATTTCTAAAGGTCATAATAGACTACCTAGTTTTTTATGTTCTATTTTAACTTATTGACACGTAATACATTCGGCTACATATTATGCAACATCTCTTTTCATTATGTTCCACCAAAACATCGATTTTAAATAATGATACATTTTATTTCCTCTCGGATGTACCATATAACCTGTAATGTGCACTTCATCTAAAATTTCCTTCTTTATGTGAAGGTTTTGTGATACACATATCCTTCCCCTAAATCTTAATATACCTCTTCCGTCCTCCTTGAAATAAAAGACGTCCCCTTTGCTAAGATTTTCTTTCATTTCCATTAAGTCCTTATCCTCCTCTTATCATTGCTTAATTGTTCCCAATAAAGTAGGTTGCATAACCAAATTCATCATTTGACTATTAGGTTCACACCAATCAAAACTAATCTCCATCTTTTCCAATTCCCATACTAGCTTTCATTGACTAGTTAATAATGCTACAACCTTTTCATTGTTCTTTCGACTCAATGAATTTGCTACAAGATTGGCTTTTTTAAGATGATAATTTATGTTAAAATCATAATCTTTAATTAACTCCAACCATCATCTTTGTCTTAAATTCAACTCTTTTTGGGTAAAGAAATATTTTAAACTCTTATGATTAGTATATATTTTACATTGCTATCCATATAGGTAATGTCCCCAAAATTTTAGAGAGAACACCATAGCTGTAAGTTCTAAATCATCAGTTAGATAGTTCCTTTTACATAGTCTCAACTATCTCAATGCATATACAACAACTTTTCTATCTTACATTAGTACACAATCCAATCCATTCCAAGGAGCATTACTATATGTTAGGACCTTAAGGAGGGCTTAGTAGAATTACTTAAAATTTTTATATCACGTGTGTACTCATGATGTGAAAACTACATTGCAAGTCAAAGATTATAAGACTCTAATTAATTAATTACTGGGGTTTTTTATTTTTAATTTATTATCTTATCATAGAATATAAATAACTATGGATATCCAATATTCTACGATCCTTCAAGACTGTAAAGAATTAGTATCCCCCATCAAAAAATAAGAAATAAATCAATTTTATAAATTACAAGAAAAAATAAATTTTACAAAACCCTAACAAATAAATATTTTCTATATAAAATGCTTATGTACTAGCTATATACTTCTCAATTAACCTTAACATTATCTTACATATCTTTGATTTGTACTCTGCACTCAAAATTTATCTTAGTCCTAGGTTAAACGAACCTGTAAAATAAACTGTTGGGGAGTCAACTACACCAGCTTAGTGAGATATCTCTTCTACTATATTACTAAGTAGGTTATCAAACAATTAATTAGTAGACATATGAATGCATCAATAAATAGTATGCCAAAAAATATATGTAGTTGACTAAGTGCTACATACAATGTCGGATTTAATGGCCTTTAAGGTAAGGGTTAGAGATTCATTAGCACTAATCATAACTGAGTTCTAGCAATTAGGTTTTAAACCATATATTGAAATTTCATATTTTAGAAAATATATTTCTATGTCAAAAATCTAGTAGTATACAAAATCTCAAGTCTAGTGGTAAGGTCGCCCTTGTAGTCTACCCTCATGCCCTATAACAGTAATCTCTAAACTCGACCCTTAACTACCGATAGTTAGCATCTTTAGTGCTAAGTAAGCCTAAACGCGAGAGGTAAGGTCCTATTGTGTAAGTGCTCCTATACTATGCTAATCATAAATAATTAAATCACATGAGATTCCTACCCCTACAAGGTCCTTCATTACCATCTATGTCAAGTAACAGCTGGAATAGTATATGTAATGTTTGTGCTAATGCATAATCCATTTAATTTCAAATAAGTCGAAAATGATTAAGTTAAAGTATTGGATAGTCAACCAATATCAACAAACCATCCAAATCATGTAGCGACCAATCATACGACCAATTTTTCAATTATCATATTTAAGAATGTTTAGCATAATTAATAACCAATATCAAGCACATGTTCATCTCTAAACCTTAAGCATCATTTTATTATTATAAACAATTTAGGTGCACTTCACTGACTACAAGTACAAAACAAGTACAGAGTCATTGAGAGTACTTACTCAATCATAGTAAAACTCCAGGATTGTAGTAGTTGATGGAGAGATCGGTATCCTCATCAAGATCACTTGATAATTAAGAAATATAAAAGATGATGAGTATTTAAGTGGGATAGTTGTTCTGTGTAAATATTTATCTAAAAGCTACCGAAGTTTTCAATTTATCTTACATAATTAACCAATTCAAGCTTTTTTTCGATCATGTGTAACTTTCTTGTTTTAATGATTTTTGTTATCTTATAATTTATTTTTATTGGTTTTAGACATACTTTAACACAATGGAATCCATTTTAGATGTTGGAACTTGCATTTTTCATGATGGGCGTAAAATACTGTGAATTTATTTATTTTGGCCCAAATTTTTTTGTTTATCATTTTAAGCCTTTTTTTATTGATTTTATGACTTAATCAATTTCTAAAGTTTACATTTCAAAATAATTTTATTTTTGGGTCCATTTTGTAACAATTTCTTTATTTCACCATTTTAAGACTAAATTATAATCATATTGCTTTTTGTTATAATTGTAATTTCCTAGTAATTTATTATTATTAATAACCTATTATTTTTGTAAATTATGATTTTAATAAAAAAAATATTGTAGAAATTAACATGGAAGCTTCATATTGGTTTACGTTGCAATTTTATTAATTCTTCCAATTTTTATACTTGTTTCAATTTGTAATATTATTATATACATATGTAGAATACTATAAATTATTAAATATTGGAAAATAGCACCTATTCCTCATTTTGGACGTCATGCCCAACATATATACATATGTGTATATATTTATACTTATTAATCCATTTTTATGAAAATTAGTTATTAATATACATATGTATGTAATATTCAGTATATGTACATATATAAATACTTATACTATACTATATGTATACTTATTTAAATCTTAGAATAATATAGTAATATTTATACATAAAGGCACTTATATCTACTCCTATAATTCACTTCTTATGTATACATGTATTTATACTATTTTCTATTATTTTACACATATGTATGATAAAGTAAGTATATTTTATATTATGTTTATGTACATGTAATATACATATATATATCGTATATATAAACATAACTAAGTAAATATAACATATTTGTACATATAATTAAATATATTTAAGTATATACATATGCAAATACATAAACATAAAGAAGTACAACTATACATACAATTCAATTACATGTACATGTAGTTTTGTTACAAAAATACTAAAATACATAAAATTCCTATACATATATCTCCTAATATATAAAATACTACAAAATACATATGCATACCAAAGAGTACATATATATTTATGTTACAAGAAAAACTAACTACAACATAAAGCACTAATTTAATTACTCTTCTTGTCTTGAAATCTTTGGAACAAATGCCCCCCTACTCCTTCTAAAATAGTGAGGTGAAAGAAAGGGGTGTCATGTATGGAAGATAGATGATGGTGAGAAAAAGGAGAAAATGAAAACAAAATGGAGGATTTAAGAGGGTTATGTATGTTGGCCAAGATGAAGAATGAAAAGGGCTTGATTTGTGTTTTAACTTTGGATAAGAAAAAGAATTTGCAGTAGATTCTAGAGAATTACATGTGGCTAATGGTAAGAAAAAAAAAGGAAAGAAAAAGAAAAGAAAAAGGAAAAGATAAAAAGGTAATGTAAAATGACCTAAATTGACTTTTTTTCAAAATTTCACATGTGGTAATTCCATAGATACATGGTAGCCAAAACAAGAAAAAGAAAAAGTAAAAAGGAAAGGAAAAAGGAAGGAAAGAAAGAAACAAAGAAACAAAAGTAAGAGTGAAAAGTTACTTTTGACTTTTCTAAAAGTAATTCCCACTTTTAGGTAATATTTGGAATGAAATATAATGTCATTATGGAATAAAATACAGGATGTAAAATTAATATATATTATTTAATACATAAGCATAAAATATGTAGTAAAATTAAATCAAAATAATTAAATCAATATAGTACTAGCACACATACATACATATATAAGAAGTCACAAATAATCATAAGATAATATTGGTAATCTTATTAATTTATTTAATTAATTTGTTACTTTTTACTTTTATTAGTATTTAGAAGCTATTTCTATTCATTTATATCTGATTTTACACAATTATGAGTGTTTATCAATAATTTTACCAAATTAGGGTTTTATCAATGTTAAGGTAAATTTGTATGTCTTATAAGCTTAAAATTTTAATTTTAAGGTTTTTATCAAGTTCAGGTTCCATCTCTTGTATTTAAGCATACATAGGGTGGAGAGATTTTGTACATAGTTAAGGTTTCAATTAATATAGTAGGGTTTTTCTCATTCTTATCGTATTCAAATTTATAAGTTAATTAAGTTTTTAGTTTATTTATCTTTATCGACTCTTGGAATTTTCTAAGGCACGTGGATTGAATTTAGGATTTAGAATAAAAATTTACAAGGTTTACACTATATATTCTATACGGCTTATCCAAATCTAGTGGTGTCAATAGTGGTGTCGCAACAAGTCATTTCTTCGACTCTTAGAAACTCTACTGACATTCTTTAGTCCAATTGAATTTGACATTCTTCTGAGTCAATCAAGTCAACGATATTGTAATCTTAGGGAAATCCTTTATAAGCAAACTATAGTATCTAGCCATGTCTATAAAACTTCATACTTCCAAAATAATTATCAGTTATTTCCATTCCATTACTGCTTTTACTTTTGCAATGTCTACTTCCTTCGCTAGATATAATGTGACCAAAAAAAGGAATCTTATCTAACAAAAAATCATATTTACTCAACTTAGCATGTAACTTACTTTCTCTTAACTTTCGCAATGCTAACTACAAATACTCTACATACTCATCCTTAGTTTTTAAATAAATCATAATATCATCAATAAATACCACAACAAATTGTCCAAATATGGTTAATATTTATGGTTCATTAAATCCATAAATGCAACCGATGTATTAGTTAAACCAAAAGGCATCCTTAGAAATTCATAATGACCATATCGAGTTCTAAATGTAGTTTTAGGTACATCTTCCAGCTTAACTTGCAGTTGACGATGCATTGATCTTAAATCAATTCGAGAAAATACGATTACACCCTGTAACTTATCAAATAAATCATTAATGCATGATAACGGATACTTATTCTTAATAATAACCTTATTTATTTCTCAGTAGTCTATACACAACCTCATAGTACCATCTTTTTTCTTTACAAATAATATTGGTGCCCTCCATGGTGAAACACTTAGATGAATAAACTCTTTACCTAATAACTCCTGAAGTTGTTTCTTTAGCTCCTAGAGTTCCATGGGTGACATTTAATATAGAGCTTTACAAATAGGCTCAGTTCTAGGGACTAACTCAATGTGGCGCAAAACCTAGTAGATCCTCTAGAAATACATCTGGAAACTCACATACTACCAGTATATCTGTATGCCTCTTTCTTTACTTCAGTAGCAAATACCTAACAAAGCTTCTAATCATTCTCCTATCTTTGTTCCATTCCTTTCATCTCATATCTCAATAATAGCTAACTTCAACTTACCACTACCTACTTTCACTTAAAACACCACTTCTCCATCATTTAGAATAATGGTTTTACTACTACATTCTACATTCACCTCATGCTTAGATAACCAATTTATTCCCACAATTACATCATAATCTTATAAAGGTAATAGTACAAGACTAATAGGGTACTCTTTCTCTTGAATTTTAATTCGACCATTGTCCACAACTTCTTGGGCCATTACTTTCTCCTTAGTAAGTGTTCTAACTCTATAAGTTGTATTAATTTTAATTACATTAATCCCCTTTTTATTCACAAAATTTCGACTTATAAAAGAATTGAGACACAACAGTATCAAATAATGCAAATGTAGGTTATCCATTTATAAGTACATTTCCTAGAATACACTAATACTATGATTACTAACCAGATTTTCCTTCATAAATCTTAGAATCTAATTGCCTAAATTTAACTTACAGTTTATTTATTATCAAAATAAATAACTTGAGTATATACCTATTACAAGTCCTTCATCAATTTCCTCTTCAACTCCCATAATTTCGTCAATGTCATCGTGATAATACTCCTCCATCCAATCAGCAAAATCTTCATCATCTTCATTTTCCATGTTTTCTATAGCAAAAACATGGGTAGGTATAGTTGTGTTATTAGAGCTTATAGTCTTTCTAGCTCCTTATTGAAAATGCAAACAATACTTAGAAAAATGCCCGTTGTAAACCCCACAAATTTAGCTTTTGAGTATTGAGTTGACTCAAGTATTATAGGTAATTACTCTAAATGAATAGACTCAATAAATTTAACATTGCTTAAAATTTTAAATTCAAAACTTAAAACGAATATGAAAAACCATAAAAATTTTGTCGAAACCTTAATTATGTACAAAAAAAAAAAAAAAACCTAAACCTTATGTACGCATAAATACCACAGATTGAATTCAAACCTAATAAAAACTCTAAAACTATAAACCTAGATTTATAAAATGTGTAAATGTATCATAAAAGTATTAAAACCCTAATATTATCGACTAACACGCATAATCATGTAAATTGTTAATGATAAATAAAGATAACTTTCAAATATTTATAAACGTAACGAGTAATAACTTAATTAATAAAATTTATCGAATTATGAATTTTATTTCGTAATTATTGATAATTCTATAATTCTATATTTAGAAAATTCAACTTAATAATTTCTTTTACTTTTTACTTTTTCCTTTTTTTCTTTTTTCTTTCTTTTCTTTTTTTACCTTCCTCATTTCTTTTCCTAGATTGGTTTTAGCCACCACTTGCTTGTTTTCTTTTACATGTGTTTAATTATGTGGTTTAGGATTAAGATAAGGAGATAAGAGAAAGTTCACATCTAAAAGGCATATCATCTTAACATTTTCTTTTACTTTTCCCTTTTCTTTTGGTCCTCCACCAAATTGCTACACATATACAAGTAATTTCACTTTCTTTCATCTATTCTAAGAAATAAAACTCAAGATTTATTTTTTTTTTAAATCAACATCTTCCCTTGTCCATTTAACTTTCTCCTTCTTCATTTCCTTCTTATATTCTATTAACTTCTCATTCTTATCCTACTACAAAGGTTATTGTTATTTCTGATCAATTATAAGAAAAAGAAAAGACTTGGTTCAATCACTCTACAATACATAAAATAAATAGTTAAGTAGTATTTTTAATGTATTTATTTTTATTACTTTACATGTACTTTTTTTTTATGTATATTTTGTGGAATTACATGTATTTGGGGAATATGTAATATAGTTTATTTTGTAATTTCTTTTCCTTGTATTAAAGTATTTGTACATTTAACAAAAGTTATATATATAGTGTTCATTTTATTTTTCTTATACATGTACCTATGTATGTGTCCATGTGCATATATATATATATATACAACTATACACACACACACACACACATATATATATATATGTTAGGATCATCTATATACAAACATATGGTATATTTTAAAATGTATGTAGATATACGTATATAGTATGTATTTTTATTTATTTTCATTATTTTTATACATTATTTTATACATATATATATTATATATATACGTATAGTCTATAGTATATTTAGGTTTATATTGTAAATTTACATATGCAAATATGTATAAATAAGATAAGGAAACATAAGTATACAAGTGTATGTATAAGTATAAAAGTACGTATACTAATAGTATAATACAAGTACATGTATATGCATAAATAGTACATGCACAATATAATGAAATAATAAATTATTAAATAAATTAATAGAATATAATATATACATGATGTGAGCCTTGAAAAACAAAATAGGGTTGATTTATGAAATTTAGTAAATTATAATAATAGATATAGATGTACAAATATCAAGTAAAGTTACAAAATAGGAAAAATTAGAAAAATATGAAAAATCTATAAAAGGACATGTGGAATACCTATGGTCTGCTACGTCAACATTTTGTAATTATAATTAAATTCGTAATTAATTATAATAATAATAAAATAATTAACTAATTTAGAAATTACTAAAATAGCAAAAAGTGAATAAAATAATTATTTAACCCTAAAAATAGTATAATAAGTAAATTGTGATAAAATAGACTTAAAAATAATAAAATTACAAAAATATAAAATTTAGTTATTTATTAAATCAATAATCTATAATGAAAAGTTTAAAATAATAATTTATAAATATTTAAGTCAAAATATTGATATTCATAATATTTTTAGACCATCATGAAAAATGTGGGTTACAACTTTCAAAACGAACCTCGTTATGTAAAAGTATATTTGAAAACAATAAAAATCAGCTATAAGTTTGTAAAAATTAAAGTTAAAATGAAAAGTTATACGCGATTGACAAAAATTATTAAAATCAGGGGTTTTATATAAATAAATAGCTAATTTAAGTAATTATTACTAAATACGTATATAGTTTAGTTATTTTACCAATTACTTATTATCTCAAAAATTTCGTAAATGTTAAGTGATCTTGATATGGATACTGATTTACCAATAGACTACTATGATTCTTGACAAACTGACCCTATGAACAAGTGAGTACTTTCGATGACCCTATACTTATTTTGTGCTTGTGATTAGTGTACCTAAAGTAACTATTAATAACTTGATGCATGGAGGTTCGAGTTATGCATGTACCTGAATGCTGGTTATGTGTTGTGTAAAATTTTGTGAAACATAATAGCTGAATAACTAGCTGCTTGAATTATTACTATACAATTGAATAGTTTGTTGATATTGGTTAATCACCTCATAAATTAACTTAATCATACTCAGCTGAACTTAAATTAAATGGATCATGCATAAGCATAAACATTGCATATAATGTTCCGACCATCCCCTCATACAATTGGTAATGAAGGGTCTCGTAGGGATAGATTGCTACATGATTTGATTCATATAGTATAAGAGCATTAGTATAATAAGACTCTACCCTTAGCTCACGGGTTCACCTAGTACCAAAGATGCTAACTGTGGGTAATTGGGGTTGAATCTAAAGACCATTGTTGAAGAGTATGAGCATGGATTATAGAGACTACCTCACTGTTAGACTTAGGATTTTTTGTATCACTGGATTTCTTTGAAATGATAATGTATTTCATGAAATACGAAATTTAAATTTTTGGTTAAAAAAACTCTAAATGCTAGAACTTGGTTATGATTAGTGCCAATGTATCTTCAACCCTCACTTTAGAGGGTGTTAAATTTGATGTTGTATATAACATCGATTAAGTACATATATATTGTTTAACATACTTCTTATCGATGCATTCATATGTTTGTTAACCAATTATTTGATAACCTACTTATCGATATAGTATGAGGGATATCTTACTAAACTTGTATAGCTTACTCCCCAACAGTTTTCCTTTATAGGTTGATAGCTATTTACGTATAGGCTAAGAAGCGAGTATTGAGTATGAGTATCGAGATGCAATTGGAAGATATATTGCATAGCTAGTTATAACATTAACTATAATTACTATTCTTATACTTAGATTTTGTAATTTTAGTAAGATTTAAATTTTAGATATTTACTACCTAATCTTATTATTTGGTAGAGGATACCAATTCTTTATGGTTTTAAGAAAGTGTAGAATATTGGTTATCAATAGTTATTTATGTTTTATACTAGATTAGTTATTTTAAAATTGGAAACTTTAGTATTTAATTACTTAGAGTCTTGTAATTTTTGACTTATAAGGTGATTTTTATATCATAGGTAACATGTGATATGAAAATTTTAAACAATCCTACTAGGCCTCCCTTAGGGTCATGACACCCATTTTTGCCACATTTGTTATATTTCACTACTTTCATTCTAGGGTAAGCTCATAGTACATGATTCTATCCACCACATATAAAACACTGTCCCTTAAGCTAAGCATAATGCCTAAGTAAATGATTTGTTTCACATTTCCAACATTTTGCATTGTTGTCTCTATCATAGAAATTCAAGCTAGGTACTAATTATGTAGGGCTACTAGCTAAAGTTGCTAGCTTCTTCGTTTTCTACCTAAAGCTATTAGTAGCATAATCAAGCTACTAATTTAACTTTTGAATTATAATCAAGCTTAACTTAGTTAGTTTCTGATTAAGCTTCTAAATTAGTTCCTGAACTAAGCTCTAATTCAGCTTCTGATTATAATCTTTATATCTAAACCAAAGGACTCCTCTTGATCTACTTTAGGAAGTTCAACTAACAATATTTTAGGTACATTAAGTAAAATATTTAACTCTTATTTAGTATTCTACTTCATCTTATATACATTGTTCCTAATTTAACTTTTGATTTTTCTCCTAATATGAAAACACTCTACATTTTTAGCATAATTCTCTAAATATATATTTCAAATCAAATTTATATTATATTACTAATGTCATAATATTCTCAATTTAATCTAATACACGTCACCTACTTAATTATTGTTTTCACATTTTATTCATTTATCACATATTATACACATAATATACACATCGAACATTCTCAATGCTACAAATACCATCCTTCAACATCATCTAATATTTCAATATGTCTAAATATACCATAAACTAGAATTTAACTTAATATGTTGAAAAATATCCACGTATACCCAAGAAATTAACTATTTTAATAAGATTTTTAGGCTTAAAAATTAGATAAAATTTTGGAAAATAATTTTAAGAAAAAATCTTCATGAAAATTTATCATATACCTTAATTAGTATACAAAAAAATTTTGGGTTCAAAACTATACTTAGAAGGTGTTTGAAAACAAAAGCAAAAACTAGCTTAGGTTTAATGATTTCTTAAGAGCTATATTTTAGGGACTTAATTTTATCAAAATAATATTTTTCCTTAAAACTACATACAAAAATATCCCAAAATGCTAATTTTCACAATTTTCAATGAAAATTGGATTTTTTTAATAAATTTGGCAAATTGGATTAAAATTTGAAGTCAGTCAAAAATCTACTTGTAGCCACCTCTAGCCACCCTATGGTTGTCAACCTAGCTAAGCATAATGTTTATTGTAGGGCGGTAGTCTTTGTTGCTTCCCAAGTGTTAGTTTGATGTTGGTTCCTTGTTTAAGCCTTAATTGCACCTAAATTTTATCTATTTTTCTAAAAATAGTTTTTGTCTCTCTCATTTCGCTATTTTTTTTGTTGGGTTTCTAATTGATTAAAATGAATTTCAGATGGGTGTCTCCTAATTTATAGGGTAGTTTAGATAGGTCCTTGAATTTTCTCTTTGCCGAGTTTCTAATTTCTTTTTTCTTTTTCCTTTATTAAGTGTCCTAATCCTACTTAAGGGTGACCAATTTATTTTCCCTACTTATCACGCCTTAATTCCAAATATTTTCACACATGACACATATTTTTTCCCTAATTTTTATTAATTTTCTTTAATTTATTTAGTATTATTTTAGTATCAATTAAGCATTTTAGGTAATTTCGAATTTTTTTACCTATACATAAATATAATTAGTACGCATATATTTTATCTTTAGTGCTTCGTGAATTAGCAAAACCCGTTTTACACATTTCTGATAAATAATAAGTAATATATGGATAACTTAATAATATAATTTTTAATTATTTAGTTATTTTACTTTTCCAAATCTAAACTTACAAGGTTACTTTTATTAATATTTCTAACACCGTCGTAAAGTTTATGCTCAATTAAACAATTTATGCGATTGGCCTAAATTTTACATATAGAATTTGGTACACTCAATTGCAGGGATTATACTGCGCATAAGCGATTCAAATTACAACCACTAGTACGATGGCTGTAAACCTTACAAATTTAGCTTTTTAAGAATTTAATAGACTCTAGTATTGTAGGTAATTTCTCTAAGTCAACAAAGCCCATAAATTTAAAACTAATTAAAATTTTAAATTTGAAACCTAAAACGAATGATAAAAACTCTAAAATCTTAATCGAAACCTTAATTATATATGAAAACCTTAAATGCTAAACCTTATGTACGCAAAAACATAAGATATTTAACTCAAACTTGACAAAAACCTTAAAACCATAAATCTAGACTTATGAAGTGTGTAAATGTACCCTAATAGTAATAAAACCTTAACTAAATATAATTATTGATCAACATACGTAATCAGGTAAACTCATTAATGAATAAATGAAGATAACTCCCAAATATTTACAAACGCAAAGAGTAAAAATTTAATTATCAAATCAATAAAGTTATTCATATTATTTTGTGATTATTTATAATTTCATAATTATACATATAGTATTGATTTAATTATTTTGAGTAAATTTCATTACATATCCTATGTTTATGTACTAAGTGGTATACATAAATTTTATAATTCATATTTCTTTCCATAATTACACTATGAATTCTTCCAATTGTCACTTGAAAGTTAAATACATACTTAGAAAAGTTAAACAAATAAATTATAATTTTTCTTGTCTCTTTTTCCTTTTTCCTTTTTCTTTCTTTTCTTCTCCACTTTTTGCTATCCATGTTTCGATTGCTGAGTGTGTTTATTTTTATCCAATATGAACAAATTGTATCTAACTAACAAGATAAGATAGGTTGACTTTTCTTCCAAACTTTATCTTGTTTCTTTTTCCTTTATTTTCTCTTCATCCTTTCAGCTGCCATGTGTATGCTTTAGAAATAATTTTGTTTGTCTTTTCCTTATTCAAATTACACTTACAAACTAAGTTTTTTTTTCCCCTTGCAAACCGATACATCTCCCTCTTCTTTAGCCTTTTCTTTTCCTTATTCCCTTCTCTTATTCTATCAACTGTTAACCTTATTCTACAACATATTTCCACATCAATTTTAAGAAGGAAAAGAAGGGTTTCATTCCACAAAGTTTCAAGAAAAAAAGAGTAAATGAATTATTATTTATGTTGTGTTTAATTTATCTTATAATATCCATTTATGTGTACAGTTTATTGCATATGTATTTTGTAGTGTTTTATCTATATTAGGAGTATGTAATAGGGATTATATGTATTTTAATATTATTGTAATAAAACTATATGTACATATATTGAAAGTGTATGTATAGTTATTTCCTTTTATATTTATGTATTTATATATGTATATGTTTAACTATATAAAACTATATGTATACACATGTTATATTTAGTTAGTTATGGATATGTATGGTTTATATAGATATATATATATATATAGTACATGTATATATAAGAAATATACATATATGAACTATATTATAATGAAGTATAAATCCATATACATAAAAAAGTAAGAAAACATAAACATGTGTATATTATAAGTATAAATATACGTATAGTATAAGTATATACATATGCCTAAATAATACATGTATAAATGTACTAAAATATTAAATTCCTAAATAAGATAATATATGTATACATATATTCATGTACAAGTGAAGCCATAAACTTAAAGGAGGGAAATAAAGTTAATTTACAAAATTTAATAAATTATAATAATAGATATATAAGTATAAATATTATTCGATATCGTAGAAATTGAAAAAAAAGTGAAAATTTATAAAATGGCATGTGGGCCAATGACGAGCTGCTACGGCAGCATCCTCATTTAAGCAATTAATATCACAAATTATAATAATTATAATAAAATAATATTAATTAATTAAGTAGAAAATTATAAATATAGCAAAAAGGGTTTAAATGTGAATATGACCTTAAAATAGTGAATAAGTAAATAATTATAAAATAGACTTCAAAATAAGAATATTTATAAAAAAATAAATTTAGATATTTATTAAGTCCTAAATCATAAGAAAGGCTTAAAATAATAATTTATAAATATTTGGGTTAAAATAATAAAATTCGTAATAATTTAATACTGTAATGAAAAACATAGGTTACAACATCCAAAACAGACCCTTATACATGAAAACACATTTGAAAACAATAAAAATGAACTATAAGTTTATAAAAATTAAAGTTGAAATGAAAAAGTTACATGCAGTCAACAAAAGAGCTTGAAGTGAGAAATTTAGTAGAAAACATAGACAAATTTAGATAAATAATTACATAAATTAGTTAATTCACTTAGATACTTACTATCAATTCCATTTGATAATAATCAAGTGATCTTAACGAGGGTATGGACCTCCCCGTTGACCACTATGATCCCTAAGTTTTACTGTAGTCAAGTAAGTATTCCTAATGACTCTATATTTGTTTTGTACTTGTAATTTGTGTTCCTAAATTAAATATTAATAACTTGATGCATGAGTATTCTGGTTATGCATGTACCTAAATATTGATTGTATGTTACGTAAAATATTATGAAATATAATAGCTGAATAATTGGCTACTTGATTTGTTACTACATAATTGAATGATTTATTGATATTGATTGATCACCTAATAAATTGACTTAATCATATTCGACTTAACTTAAATTAAATAGACCATGCATAAACAGGGACATTACATATAATGTTTTAGCCATTAACTTACACAAATGGAAATGAAGAGCCTTATAGGGATGGGATTCTCACATGATTTGATTAATATAGTATATGAGTATTAGTATAACAAGACCCTATCCTTAACTTGTGAGTTTACTTGGCACCAATGATGCTAACCGTAGGTGGCTAAATGTTGATTTTAGAGACTACTACTAGCATAACTGTAGACTATAGGAGTCATCTCACTATTAGACTTTAGATTTTGCGTACTAATGGATTTCCTTGAACTGAAAATATATTTTGTGAAATATAGAATTAAATTTATGGTTAAAAACCCAAGTACTAAAACCCAATTACAATTGGTACCAATGAATCTTTAAACCTTACTTTAGAAGGTGTTAAATTCGATGTTATACACAACACCAGTCAACTACTTGTTCATATATTCATACGTTTGTTAATTAATTATTTAATAACTTACTCGTTAGTATAATATAAGGGATATCTTACTAAGCTTATGTAACTTACTCCTTGGTAGTTTTCTCTTGTAAGTTGCTAGATAATTAGACATGGGTTAAGAGTTGAATGATAAGTACAATCATTGAGATGCATAGAAGATCGAACTTGAAGATAAACTATATAACTAGTTTGAATTATTAATATTATATTTAGATTTTATAACTTTCATAACTTTAAATTTTAGATCTTTACTGTCCGATCTTATTGTTTGGTAGGGATACCAATTCTTACAATTCTAAGAAATTATGGAATATTGGATATTTATAGTTATTTATAGTTTACAATAAGTTAATAAACTAAAAATCGAAAACCCTAGTGATTAACTAATTAAAGTCTTACAATCTCTGACTTATAAGATAATTTTCATATCATGAGTATGCACATGATATGAACATTTTAGATAATCTTATTAAGCTCCCTATAGAGTCATGACAATGGTTGACTTTTGTTGTTACAAACAACATAGTTGTGGTGAAGCAAGCCAACTTACCTTGATTACGAGTGCTTAATATCTCTTGAGTAGTGATAGAGATCCTAAAAAATAATTTTTTATTTAATTATATGAGAATAGGGATATTCCTAAAAGACTTTCTTCAAAAGGCTCTAAATAGGTTCTAAAGTAGGTTTTAAGTTTAGTTAATCCTTGCATTTTCTCTAATGCCACTTTTGGGTTAGATTACATGAGAGGTCTTGAAACATATTCCTATTTTGATGCTAAAAGAAAGCAACATTTGGTTCATGTGAAATTGATAATCCCATTAGTTGGTAATCTTTCAGTTTGTACATATTATTGTTAGTTATCGATTTTCATGTAAAAGGACTTGGGTCTTAACAGAAGTAGCAAAAGAAAGACACTATATATGGAAAAAAGGTGAAGATATTCTTTTCAAACTTATGAAAAGTTATGATTATATAGGTTATGAAAAGTAAGGGCTTAATATACAATAGATTATATTTGAGTTTATACGTAAAGATGGGTCAAAATAATGTTTTCTTTTTCTAATAATTTTTACAAGCTTTTGCCTATTTTGTTAAAAAAAATGCCTGTTTTAAACAAAATTCACAAGACCTTATTTGTTGACCTCATAAATTCCCTAAGCTTTTTGTCATAGTTTCATATCCCCAATAAGGTATACAGAAATTGTAGTTGTCAATTATTGAAGTAGTTTCTAATTTTCTTAATTATTTTATCTTATTTTTAATAAAATATTGATTTTACATGAAATAATATATTTCCAAAATAAAAGCTTATACCAAATTCCCAATATTTTCACTTGGATACTAAATAAACCCCCAAATTTTGACTTTGGTGCGGATTACCTTCATAAACTTTTAAAGTGTAGTTTTTGGTTCCTAGACTCTTATAAATTAGCAAATAACCTCTAGTCCCCCTTTCAACTTTGATTTTGATGTATAAACATCCCTTAAACTTTGATTTAGTGTGTAAATACCCCCTTCAACTTTGATTTTTATTTGTAAATATCCTCTTAAACACCCCATAGTTTAAGGGGATCCTATGCAATTTCCCCTTATTTTTAGGAAAATTAATAAAAGAATGTAAAATTATGGAGTACTTATAGATAAAATAACTACTTGAAACAACACAATTTGAGGGCTTTAAAATTCTCAAAGCAAATACCACCAAATCGACCAAAACCACTACCTAATGGCCACTACCATCACTCTACCTTTGTTTAACCTCTCTAGAGGAATATAGAGGAGCTAAAAGTTTCCCCTAATTTTTGGAGACTTGAGTTGAGTTGTAGAAAATTTTGCAATATAGAGTGGTATTTATAGGTTTTCAGCTAACCTTGTTTTACTTTTTTATAATTGTTATGAGTCCCAAAAAATTTGGAAAATTAGAATCATGTTACTCATATTGTTACAACAAATCTTCCATTAAAGTTTCATGATTTTCAGATAAGTTTGCATTTTTTAGTAAATTTTCGATTATGTGTAGGAATTATTATATAATTTTATATCAAGTGTAAATTCATGAAAAAAATCACCATGTCTTCTAACCTAAAGGCACGTGTGCAGTTATTTTTTCAACATTTTTCATTGCTTGTATAACTTTTGGTGAATTCTCGAAGAAGTTGTGAACATATTTTGGTAATTTTTCCTATATTTCCAAAGTTTATGAATTTTAGTTTACTTTCTTTTCAAGTTATTGGATTTATTTATGACATGTCATGAGTTGTTTGACATTTATAAGCCTAATTGGATAATTTTGGAGCATTTACGGTGTTTTATAGGATACTTTTGTCATATTTTAACTTTCTACCTTATTATTTTCCACAATATTCTTTACTTTTATTTAGGAAAATTTCATGATGAATTTTTATATTTAAGGGACATGAGTCATTGTCATGTTTCGTACCTCTACTTATTTTTTTATCTTACTTTATTACTAGTTTATTATTTACCTACTACATACTTTTATTTCTAAGTGCAATTTAGTCTTTTTTTTACTTCTTATCTTAAGTAAATGCTTTACAATTAATTTCCAAAATTTTATCTTCTAGTAAATATTTCTTGTAATTGTCTTTAACATAACGTTAGGTTACATAAATTTATGTTTCTTCCTCTCATAATTTTATAATTGAGTTATTAGTTTTATAGTCTAATTAGCTTCAAAAGTCCTAATTTCACTAATTGCTCCATATTTCATGTCAATTTCAACATCCTATAGTCATTTAAGGTTATGATGAACTTGTTCTAGGTTCTTGAGAGCCTAGGATTTTAGGTTTGTGCCCTTATGTATGCTTAGGTTTACAAGAGAAATTAGAAACAATAGTTATGAACTATGAGAAAATTGATCAAATTCATAAAGTCAATTATAATTATCTAAGGATTACTTAAAGTTGGGTAAATAGATGAGAAAGTCTAATACAGTTACTTAAAGGATATCATTTAGAAGTAGTAAATTGAGTTGTACAAAGATCAATGATAAGTCTCTTTCAAAAATACTTTGATTGAATTTAGGATGTTTAACTTTTGTTTAGAACTAAGGAAAGGATTTACTAGAAATAAGATGATATTTGTATTAGATACAAAGTTAGGGGGATTTAAGCTTGATAAATAGTTATGTAGCTTGGATCACGTCAAATTACAATAAATGGAGATTAAGGACAGTAATGAATGATCAATTGATATTTTGATTTAGAAGTTTGAATAAGAGTAGTTCTTTATTAAGTGGGTGTAAGTAAGAAGATAGGGGTTTTAAAAAAGCAAAGCTTATAAATAAATTTTTATGGAGAAAACTCATATCACAAATAAGTTGGTGTATAACAGTTAAGGGAGCCATTTTGATTACAATAAGTAGATATAATGGTTAAAGAGAAGTTTGACAAGGAAAATAAAATAATGTTTAACAGTTCATATAATTTGAGCTTAGGAAAATATGAGAATAAGACCTAACGTATGTAGGATTACAATATTTGAATTGTAGGAGATTTTCAACTTAGTGAAATAACTAAGTAAATAAAAGAGGGAACAAGTTTATCGTGAGGTAAAAGATATGTGATAGAAATTGGACTCAAAATTTTGGAGATTACTTAAAAATCAACATGGTTTGGTTCTTTATGATCAATAAATGAATATTAAATAGAGAAAGATCTTATTTGGAGGTGTAATTCTTGTTGTTACAATTAATTCAATTGTGAGTTCAAAAGTAATAAGTTCATAGAGGGTCGTTGGGAAGAAGGAGAAATAAAATTTTCCTTTGAAAAATAAAAAATTAGATGATAGGGTAATCTTGGTTGAAATAAAAGATTGCTTCAAGGTTTGGGAGAAATTGAGTTCAAAGTCAATATAACATTTTTATTGGAATAAAAATAGAGCTTTTCAAGGCTTGATGAAGAAACTAGTTTTCAACAAAAGAGTTTAGACTGCAATTGGAATATTTGGATTACAATAGAAGAGTTTCTTTAAGGGGAGATTTGAAAAGGACAATGAATAATGAGAGGTATTTATATACATTGATTGGGATTTATTTGATTAAGTCTCATGAAAATTTTGTGGTAAGAAATGGAGGAATCAGTTCTAAGAAAACCTAGCAAGAATAAGTTGGTAATTAGTGTTGGGTTTTAGGAATGCAAATCATAGATTTGCATAGCAAATTTCTAAATTTTGTTAACCTTAAACGTCCTAGGATCCAAGCATATCAATTAAATTGAAAAGGATTACAAATTTTTACCTTATATGATGCTTTTCAAAATTTTGGTTAGGTGGATCAACAGGCATTGCAAATCACTAATACCCTCAACCGATATCTACACATGAACGAGATTGCTAGAAATAGGCTATAGTATACTAGCACTCTTGGGTGAATCGATATTCGCACAAGAATAAACTCACAATCTCCTTTGTTTTCTCTCTCTATTTTTGGTCTACAGACTTTCTCTATGGGTCTCATGTTGACGACAAGTGTCAGCATAACCCATATAAAGAGCTACCTCTGTTTATATATAGAGGAGAGATGATATCTTTTAGAAGATATAAAGAGATATTAATAATATCTAATAAAATACATTATTTTATTTTCTATTATTTTTCTCCAAAAATAATAAATGCCATTATTTATCTTTCTTAAACTACTTAAGAATAATAAATATTTTAATAATTATTACTAAGTTTATTTAAAATAAACCCATAGAGCATTTGATTCATTCTTTATGTGTAACCCTATAAGTTTGCCTAATGTTGGCAATAGGTCTAAAACTCCTTTTGTACCTTTAAATCATAGATAGCTTATAGCAAGACATTATACTTACCTAAATTAAGTTAAGGCCAATGATCTAACTTTACTTATTGAACAACTAGTTATTTAGTCCCTTTGTCACATGATATTTAATGATTAAACATAAGGTGTGGTTCAAGATACTCTTATATTGTTTAATCATTCGTTTCTTGAATTTAAAGTTCGATTGACTTAAACAAATGACATTGATAACTTCTTATCAATTTGTTTGAGTACAGCCATGCATTTTTCTCATCTTACCCTTTGAGAGACCCAAAAGATATCTCTCTCAAATTAATGAGATGGAAAAATTCCTTTACGAACACTCATATTCCTCCATATAATTTATTTCATATCTAATCACAGTCTTATAATCATCCAGTTAAAATGATAAAGAATTGAGTTAAAACATGGAACTTACTAAGTAAGAATCCATGGTGTCATTAGGTCAAAAGATTGAAATAAAACTATAATGAGCAATACATATCAAATTGATCCATGTAGTATTCTTACAATAGGTCAATCTAATACAATGTATTTCTACATGTATCTATGTGCTAAATTAGTATCTGAAATTCATTATGCCTAGAAAAGGTAGAGTCGTAACAATCCCGTCGTGTGAGCCATCCTAAAATAGAAACTAACCTTGTAACTATTACCTTAGATCTAGTTCATACTAAGCATACTTGACTTTACTACTTTAAAGCACCCAATTCAATACATGCTTATTATAAACCTATAGAATAATCCTTTAAAATAATTTATTAAAAATAAACTTGTAATTTAACTTTACAAAAGAGTGGTAGTAAATCTCATAAGTACCCAAACTAAAATATTGAAAACTACCAAGCTATTTGAGGAGTCATGTGTAGTTTTCCTTAAGAGTTAAGAAAGTAAATACTAAGAAAAATAACTAGCCATTTCTTGTTAAGCCTCACTCCTTATTCTAATTTACTAGTACTCGGGTTTTAATTAGGTACTAGTAATCCATTTAGAACTTGCAAAAAAAACTATAGGGGAATAAGCAACAACTTTCTCAATAAGTGCAGTGGAGATAGAAGTATACATTCATCACATTACAAGTAGGGTTTTCAACAATGTTGATTAGATACAATGTATATATAAGCAAATGTTATCGCTCGACGTTATCTAATCTATCGTAAGATAAGAGAAATTGTAATTGCTTTAATCTTGGTTGAGGAGTTTGATGTTGCAAACTTATGAATCGAAATCAAATCAGGACTTATACAAACAAGAACACTATCATGACCCTAAGGGGGGCCTAGTAGGATTTTCTAAAATTTTAATATCACGTGTACACTCATGATACGAAAATTGCTTTACAAGTTAGAGGATGCAAAACTCTAATTAATTATTCACTAAGGTTTTTTTATTTTTATTTTATTAACTTAACAGAAAATATAAATAACTATGGATATAAAATATTCTAAAGTCCCTTAGAACCGTAAAGAATTACTATCTCCTATCAAATAGAAAGATAGGGTAAGTCAACATTATAAATTACAAGAATTACTAAAATATACAGAATCCTAAAATATAAATATTTTCGACAAAGGATGTTTCTATTCTAGCTATATTTGGTTTGCACTATGCACTCGAGATTCATCCTAATGCTAGCTTAAATGAACCTACATAAGAAGCTATAAGGGAATCAGCAAATCACAGTTTAGTGAGTTTATCCTCCACCACTACTATTTAAGCAAGTTATCAAATATTATTAGTATAGAGAGAAGTTTATCTACATATGAAATGGATGCATACACTGTAAATCTAAGCAACATATCCATAAGAGTTCGGAACTATAGAAGGTGTAGATTGACATTGTCTATATGTTGATTATCCCCAGTATTTACCCTCACGAAGCTCCTCACCTTAATCGCATGAAGTTATTTAGGGGCACCATCCCTCTAGACAACACTCAGCTATTACCTTAATCAAAAAAGAAATACCAATCCAAATAGGAAGACCTTAGCTAAGGCCATCTACTATCAACAAATCATATCCAAGGCCATATAAGTATAACTATGTCAGTCAGTTCATTGTCAAAATATATCTAAAGCCCCATGGGCACAACCATACGAGTCTTTTCGCTATTAATTAATTAGAGATGCTATATGAGCTTTGCCTCGATGATAAAAATATCATCATTAGGCACTATAAGTCTTTACAAAAATTATGTAAGAATCAGTTTAAGATTGGGAAAACATTTCAAAAAAAAAAAAACTATTGTCAAATTTTGCAAGGCTATCACTCTCCATATGTATGCCAATTAAGTCATAGACATGTGATAAATATAATTGGTTATTTTAATTAGATATTTATATTTACCAATTTAAAGAGGTAATCTCATGAATGATAGTATATAGGCAAAAATGTTATTCAAATACACAAACAATAACAACTAGCAAAACATTAAGCAAATATCATGAACAAGCAAGTAGCAGGTGATTAGAATTTTTTTTATCTAGATTAATGCTCACTCTCCAAGCCTTTGGAATTTTCGGAACTTAACAATTGAGTACCTAAGTATTTAGAAAAGCTAGCCTCCTCAATTAACTAAATGTCTATTGTAGTTTGTCTAATTTCCCACTATAACCCAAGTATAGCATGAACATGATTTAAGTTATTTATTGGGATAAATAGAAAATGTATTTATATATATAGAAATCATTGTATCTTATGTATTTATTTTTTTATTCTCATTATTTGTTTATAACGCCAATTTACTTAGTTATCCTATATATCCTTCTTGATTTATCTTAAATTTTTAGTTGCTTATAACTTTTTCATTTTAACTCTAATTTTCTATGATCTTATAATCAGTCTTTATCGTTTTCAAATTTATTTTTACATAGCAAGATTTGTTTTAGATATTAGAATTCGCATTTTCTATTATGGGTGGAGAATGTTAAGAATTTATTTATTGTTGGCCCAAATATTTGTATTTATCATTTTAAGCTTTTCTTTATTGATTTTATGACTTAATCAATTTCCAAATTTTATATATTTAAAATATTTTTATTTTTAGGTCCACTTTGTAATAATTTTTTTATTTCGCTTTTTTAAGCTTAAATTACTAATTTACGACCTTTTTCTTATAATTGTAATTTTCTAGTTAATTATTTATTATTATTTCCTTATTATTTTTGTAATTTGTGGTTTTAATTGGAAATTTTAGGAGAAGCTAAAATGGCAGCTTTTGATTGGTCTACATGGCAATTTTCACAACTCTTCAAATTTTTATAATTTTTTCCAAATTTGTAATATTAATATATACATATATATTACTATAAATTATTAAATATTGAAAAATAGCTCCATTCTTCATTTTGGAGATCACGCCCAACATATTTGTATATGTTTATACCTCTTAACCCATTTTCTTAAGAAAATTAGGTATCGATATACATATGTATGTAATCTTCAGTATATGTACATATATAAATACTTATACTATACTGTAAGAATACTTATTTAAATCTTAAAATAATATAATAATATGTATACACATAGGCATTTATATCTACTCCTATAATTCACTACCTAAGTATAAATGTATTTATACTATTTTCTATTATTTTGCACATATGTATGATAAAGTAAGAATGCTTAACATTATGTATATGTACAAGTGTTATACATATATATATATACCATATATATATATAACTAAGTAAATATAACATTTGTGTACCTATAATTAAATATACTTAAGTATATACACATGTAAATATATAAACATAAAGAAGAACAACTATACATACAATTCGAATACATGTACCTATAGTTTTGTTGCAAAGATACCAAAACACATAAAATTACTATTACATACTCCAAATACCTAAAACACTACAAAATACATATACAACAAAAGGGTACATATAAATTTAGATTACAAAGAGAAATCAAATACAACATAAGTATTCTTCTAATTACTCTTTTGACTTAGAAATTGTTGGTAAAATGCCTTCCTCCTTCTTCTTAAGTTGATGGAAAAATGATAATAGAAATGAAAAGATTTTTAAGGGTTGAGATCTTGTAATGGCGGAAGAAAAAATAAAGAAAGATAAGAAGATAGAAATTAGAAAGGGAAGGGGAATGATGCCAGTTCAAAAATGGGAAGGGAAAGCTTGATTTTGTGTTTAAATTGCATAGGAGAAAGACAAAAAATGATTGAGTATTCTAGAGGGACAAATGGCTAGCAATAGGAGGGAAAAAGAAAAGGAAAAGAAAAGAAAGGGAAAAAGAAAAGGTGGAAAAGGAAATGTGAAAATGACATTTAGCTTTATCTTTAATTCTAAATTTCTCACATGTGATAGATCTTATAAGACACTTGTAAAACCAAATATGGAAGAAGAAAAAGAGGAAAATAAGAAAGAAAATGAAAGAAGAAAAATTACAAGTTGACTTTTGACTTTTCTTGATACTTTTTCGACTTTTGACTTTTCTTGATACTTTTTCAACTTTTAGGTAGTCATTAGGATAAATATAATATCATAATGGAAGAAAATATATGATGAAAAATTAATGTATATTATATAATACATAAACATAAAGTATATAATAAAATTAAATCAATAAAAAACTAGTACACATATATGAAATCATAAATAATTGTAAGATAATATTTGTCATGTTATTAATTTAGTTAATTAATTTGTTATTACTCTTTATGTTTATTGACATATAGAAGTTATCTTTATTCGTTCGTAAGCGATTTATGTGATTACACGTATCAATCAATATTTGTATCCAATTAGGGCTTTATTTTCATTAGGGTAAATTTTATACATTTTATGAGTTTAGAGTTTTAATTTTATGGTTTTATTTTTTATTAGGTTCGAATTCGATCCCTTTCACTTTTGTATACATGGGGTTTAGGATTTTTGTACGTGATTAGGATTTCAATCAATATATTGGTTTTTTTTCATATTCATTTTAGGTTTCATAAATAAAATTTTAATTAGTTTTAAATTTATTAGTTTTGTTGACATAGGAAAATTATTTACAGCACTTGAGTTCAACTTTATATTCAATAGGCTAAATTTGTAGGGTTTACAAATACTCTTCTTCTGTAACTACCTTTGAACCATAATCCTCAACCTTGCCACGACCTTCTCTCCTATCACTTAGTTCGACTAAGAGTAGGGAAAGGACCATTTCAACTATCCTCATCTAAGGAGGTCCATATTTGGCTCGAGAATACTAACCATTATCCTTAGTAAGTTGTGATGCATGTTAGGTTAGATGCTATGCCAAGTGTAAGTTAGTTCATTTTTTTTAAGGTGATCAACCATGCTTAGATGATTCAAGCATAATAAGATTCACAAAGCAACCATAAAATGAAGCTCAACACATTATAGCAACTTAGATCTCAAACATAAGCGTTGTACACATACAAACAACTAACTATTAGTACAGGCAAATACATACTAAAGTCTCCACATATCTTGAAATAATACCTCAAAACTCTATTGAGCATTGATCTCACTTACTTGTATTGAAGCTTACTTCAACAAATTTAGGATATCAAGGCTTCACTCACTTGGAAGTCCTATATATGCCAAAGCTCATATTCAGTTTTCATAAGATTTATGTAAACATCAAGATTTTACCTAATACTTAGTTGAGATATTATTTATACAACTATTCAGTAAAGTTGTGTATATATATATATATATTTATATATATACAAATATATACTTTAAGTATTTTATTTTATTGTATAAGCCATAGCAATTTACTTAATATTATCTAATATACGTAGTTTTACTACCAATATTATATCATTTTGATTGTACCAAAACTTACTTTTTATTACTCAAATTACCTCTTATCATGGAAAGATCATTGTAGGACAATATTTTCCTTAATATTATAGAAATCATCTATTTAATTACCTAAAGTAATCTAGTTTTAGTAAGGTTAATATCGTAAAGTTCATATGAACTTGACGATACTTGTTATGTATTTCGTTTAAAAGATGATCTCTAAAGGATATTTCTAATCCTAGTATATAGATAAAGTTGTATAGCAACTAATATTATATTGATATCATATTATGAAAGTGAAAAATATATTTTTCACACAATTTTGTAACAAAATATAGTAAATCATATATTATTGAATACTAATATGTATATATATCATAACCCGATGTCTATAATAGCACGAAATATAATAAAAACAATGGATAGTTCTAATTGGTATGGGTATGCTCAAGCATAATTTAATCACATAATTAACATATTTTAACATATTATTACTAAATACTTATCCTGATTACTACAAGCTATTTAACTAGGAAAATTAATAATAAATAGCACAAATCATCAAATAATTCTACCAAAATTCCTATAGACTCAACAAATTATATGGAATTCAACTAGCAACATGTTTTATGCATTCAAGTTTGTTGCTTATACATGTAAACTTACTATTTTACCCCTAAATTATGATAAATTAGGCAAATAATATGATTTTTATACTAAACTAATTTCAACCTCTCTTAATATCATTACAAACATCTATAATTAATTAGATTCTAATTTCATCAGTTATTTCACCTAAAATCTATTTATGCCACAATTTACCCTATTTTAAGGCCTAAAATGCAATAAATACTAGATATATATATAATCAAAATTAGGCTAAAATTTTTTAGCTTGAAACAATATCTTATAGTGCATTTATTTTAAATTTCAAAGTTTGGATGAATAGTGTATTTGTTAAGTAAGTATATAAAATATTCATAATTTTGGAAAAATAAATTTATATAATGAAATTACATCTAAAACAACCTAGAAATTAATTTTTTTTAGAATTTTTCTCATTAATTTAATATTTTTTGAAATTGCATGCAAAATAGGGTAAAATTTTGGACCTAAAATTCATTGGAGCTCCGGCCACCATTAGTCAATGGGAGAATGTCGGCCGACAAGGGCACGAATGGTTTTGCCTAGGTCTAATTCAGCTCCATGTCAAGTCACTGGATAGTCGGGGATCTATACTAGGTCGATAATTCGCTTTTTAATTTTTTTTTGTTAATTTCCCAAAATTTCTCACGAATTTTTATTTAAGAGTTTTAGGTTCCTAAATGTGTAAAATGAAGTCAAGAGTTTTATTTATACTAAGTTGGGTCTGTTAGGATTTTCCCACATAATTATTTTAACTTTTATTCTCTTTTTCTTCACAAAATTCCAAGCATGAGGTGTTGAATTCTTGGAGATTTGCTTTTGATTCATGAATTCAACTATTTCCTAAGCTGCTAAGATGGTTGCCAAATTTTTCCAATTGATTTAGATAAGTTTTGTTGATTTTATTAGCAAAATATTAAAAATTTATTTATATTATATTAATATTTAGTAATTTTTCTAATATATGTGTATATATCCTATATATATTACATGTAATGAGTAATTATATGCATATAATCATGTTTCTAGCATGTCTTCTATTTTTAAGATATATATTTCTTATTTAATCTTGTGAATTTATCATTTATTATATATAATTATATAATTTTAGGTATATTCATTATATATACCGGGTATATTCATAAAAGTACATGTAAATTCATGTAGTATATTATGTCATATTATTTGCTTTTATATCTTAAATAACTTATTTCTAAAGTCTCATTATATTTCAGGCTTGGTTTTAGAAATTCCGACAAGTTTTACACTATATTAAATAACTATACTTATAAGGCTAAAATTGAGATTTTATTAATTTATTTTTAAAATCAAACTTTATAGGTTACTTTTACTAACTTATCTAGCCTAATCATAAAGTTTGGACTCAATTGGATAAGTTTTCCTAAAAGCCTTAAATCTATGTATAGTAGTCCTAAATATGACTTTAAAGGCTCACTTAAAATAAATCCTCACTATTTTATTATATTCTTGATATTCTATTTTACTTTTGAATTCCAAGCTTAAGAGAATTCCTCTATTAAGGTTACTAAGTTTTTCATATATTTTTAGCCTAATCGAGTTACTTTTCTTAAATGCCTTAAATCAACTATCGACCTTAATTGTATAAGAATAGGGCTTTTCCCTAATATTCAAATGTTCATGTCATGATTGTTAATTTATGGGATATCACAAAATCCACAGTCAATAAAATGTGATTATCATTCAGCCAACATACTTGTCTTAACTCATTATTGTTATATATAATGAGTAATTAGAGATAATTTAGAATAATGTTCTCATCACCTTATAGTTTTACTATTAAAGTCATGCACTTTAATGACATAAGAAAAACAAATATTTAATGAATCCTTTTATCATGTTAAAAAGCTAATAATAACATGATAAATTAAATGACTCATATCATAGAGAAAAATAAATACTTAACTAACATAAAATCCATATAGCCTAGGGCATATCACTAGTAATCTCTAACTTACACTAGGCCTAGTCATACATAAATCTAATGCCTAGTGCTCTAGTGTAACTATCATGCTTAGGTTGAGAGAGAGGCTTAGTTAATGGATCTATGACATTCTCATATGTTGATGCTCTACATATCTTAACATCTCCTCTATCATTGATCTCTCGAATGAGATGGTAACACTTAAGTATGTATTTGGATAGTGAGAGTGATCTAGGTTCCTCAACTTGCGTAATGACCCCATTGTTATCATAATATAGGTTTGCTAGATCCATGATGTTAGGAACAACTCCCAAGTTACTAATGAACTTTTTTTATCTAAACAATTTCCTTAGCCACATTCAATGCTACTATATACTCAGCCTTTGTAGTAGAATTAATAACTGTCTCCTATTTGGAACTCTTCCAACTTATAGCGCCTTCATTCAAACCAAATACATAGCTAAATTGGAATTGAAAGTCATCTATATTAGACTAGAAACTAGCATCTATGTAACCATTTATAGCAACATTACATTCTTGTCCTCCATATGTCATGATCACATCCTTAGTTCTTCTTAAGTACTTTAGAATGTTCTTAACTACAATCTAGTGACTTTCACCTAAATTAGACAGGTACTATTAGTAATGCTCAAGGCATAAGCAACACCTAGTTGAGTGCATAACATGGCATACATGATGGAACCAATAGTTAAAGCATATGGAATATTACTCATTAGCTCCTATTCTTCCTTAGAAACAGGACATTGATCTTACTTATTTAATTCCATATAACATTAGCAAGAATCCTCTCTTGGAATTCTCTATATTAAACCTTTAAAGTATGTTGTTAATGTATGCACTCTAACTTAGGCTAATAAGTCTTCTAGATCTATCCCTATAAATATTGATGCCTAATATATAGGCAACTTCACCTAAGTCCTTCATTGAGAAATAATATTTTAACCATGTTTTGACATTCTGCATGATAGGAATTTTGTTTCCAATGAGTAATATGATGTCTACATAAAGTACTATGAAGACTATTACTCTCCCATTAACCTTCTCATACACACAAGGTTCATCTTCATTCCTAATATAACCAAACTTTTTTATTGCTTCATCAAAATGCAATTCCAACTCCGAAATGCTTGCTTTAATCCATAAATGGACCATTGAAGCTTACATACCTTATGTGAATTCTCTAGATTAATAAAACCTTTAGGTTGCATCATGTAAACATCTAAGATGAGGTTTCCATATAAAAATGTTGTTTTGACATCCATTTGCCATATTAATCATAGTATGCAGCTATGGCAAGAAAAATTCTAATAGACTTAAGTGTAATCATGCTTTATATGTATGTACATTACCATCCATGTCAGTTTCTTCTTCAATACCGACTTACACCTAAAGGTCTTAATGTCATCGTGTGGATTAATCAAACTCCATACTTGATTGTCATACATGGATTGAATTTTTTATTTCATGGCTGTTAGCCATTTCTTAGAGTTGAGCCCTTCATTGCTTTATGATAGCATGTAAGCTCATCTTGATCTATGAGTAATACATTGCAATTGTTAGAAATAAGAAATCTATATCTCTCAGGCTTATAACAAATCCTATGGCCTTAAGTTAGTGGTTCGATCTTAACAACTACTTGTGAATCTGATTGAACATCCATCATAGATTCTTTACTAATTTGTAGTTCTCAAACTTCTTCGTTTTGAATTCTACTCACACTAGTTCTTTGGGAAATGAATTCTTATTCGAAGAAGTGAACATTACATACAATAAACACTTTGTTCTTTGATAGGTTATGAAAGTAGTATCCTTTTGATCTACTAGGATACCCCATAAAGAAGCACTTATTAGATTTGGGTGCTAACCTTATATCTTTAGGAAAAAAAAAAAAAAAACTAGGAGTTTTTCCTATTCCACAGCTTGTATGGTGTCTTTTGAATCACTTTTGATGGAACTCTGTTCAATATGAGCGTAGCAATTTCTAGAGCATGTTCTGATAAGGATATTGAAAGATCTGTTTAACTCATCATTGATTGAACCATATCTAATAAATTCAATTTCTCCTTTTAGAAATACCATTCCATTATGGTATTCTTAGAGAAGTCAACTATGAGATTATCCCACAATCCCCAAGATGGTCAGGAAATTCTTGGCTCAAATATTCACCACCTCGATTCGATCGAAGTATTTTAATATTTTCACCAAGTTGGTTTTGCACTTCATTCTTGAATGTTTTGAACATTTCAAATGATTCAAATTTATGTCTTATTAGATATACATATCCATGTGATAGAACTTAAATTGTACTTATTTTATAAGTTATATTTATAATGCTTTTATAGAATTTTAGAGTATTTCAAGTGTAGTTTCGTACTTAATTTGTTAATATTTTATCTGTAATTTATATTATACTTGTATGTATATTTTTGTATTTTTGATAGAAAACGTGTATGGATTTGGATAAATATACACAAATACCTATTCAATTTTCCATGAATTTTAAATAAGCTCATACGTCCTTAATGCATGGAATGAAGTAATTAGCCACATTAAAATTGGAAACAAGTCCTACAAACCTAGAATGCTTTTCTCTTGGCCATATGGGAAAATCAAGTCCATGTTGTATCGTTGCTATATGGAGATTCAAGAGATTCTAGCTATAGATGAAAATTGAAGTTGAAAAATAATAAGGATATGCTGTGCCATCCAAATATTCCATCAATATCTCTTTTAATTATGTGGACTATTGGAAGATTTATTTTATAAAGATATATGGAAGATATTTTAAGATTGGAGAGATATATTTCAAGATTCCATAATATATAAATAGATCATAAAGGCCTTGTAAACATTAGCATTCATTCATTCATTCACATTTTAGAGTATTAGAAACTCATTTTTCTTTATTTTCTCAATGTTATAGATTAGTTTTTTTTTAGTATTCAACTATTATAAACCTTAGTTTTATATATAAATAGTTTATTTTTCCTCTATCAATCTATGATTTCTAACTTTTGTGATCTAATTGTATGCTCTTTTATTGTTTTGAGTCAATATATCCAAAGGATTTATTTAATATTAGATATTATATAAAAATCGAGAGATCCCTTCATATAATTAGATCATAATATAATTAGAGTTACATGCAATCCTAAAGATAGGACAACATAACTTTTTGTATTAAGATGATTTAATAGTAGAATTCATAAATTATTAATGCAATTTTAGGGTTTTTAATTAGAAAGAGATTTCAAATAATTATTCTAAGGTTAGGCACTAATAGTCTTAAGAGAGATATTAATATAATTTAGGAATTTTTGTAGTCCAGTAAATTAGAATGAGATTGATATGTGTTTCATTGTTCTAGGGTGATTAATAATTGAATATTAAATTCATGCATTATCAATATCTTTAATTTTTATTTATGTTGCATATTAGCTTAATTAGCTTTAGTTTAGATTTAATTTCCTTAAATTTACTTCTTGACTAAAATTATTAGATTTGATAGTAGAAAAAAGGGTGAAGTACTAGTAGTCACTTTAATCCTTGACAAATCGACACTTGAACTTGTCTTCGCTATACTATTAAAACTAATAGGTACACTTACCTATATCAAGTTTTTGGTGCAGTTATCAAGGACTATGATATTAGGAATAACCTTGATATAATACTATAGCAATTATTTAAAAACCAAAAAAAAAATGCAAGGAGAAAAAATTTTATTTTATGTTGGTTTGTTTTAGCATAATTAGTTGTTAGTTTACTTATTTTTCTGATTTTGCATTCTAATTTATCTTTTATTTGCATTTGCATATTTTATTTTATTACTTTTGAGTTAAGGTTGAGGGTATTCCAGTTTACTAATTTTAATTATATTAGCTATTAAGACTGATATGGAGTATAGTTGGTGGAATCATGAAGATAGCTATTGGAGTTCTTCTACTAGCAATTATATAGAACCCGTATCCATAGATTATGAGGAAATGTGTTAGAATTGTGGGCATCGTTATTGTTCTTGTCAATATTTTAACCATAATACCCCATATACACATTACCCCAATTTTCAGGAAGAGCAATTGAGAGAGAGATCGCTAGAGAAAACTCTTACAGATTACTTGGAAAAATATGAAACAAAGAATCCTTGCACTTTTAGTGACCCTGTTTACACCCAAGTTGCTTTGCCATATCAACTTAGTACATAGATAGATCAGTAGCCACAAGGAAAAAGTACGGTAGAGTTAGCTAGTAACCATTAGGAGAAGTATGACACCTTTGATCTTAGTGGTTTTTCCCCATTGCCGCCTTCAGCTACCTTATTATACCATTCTAGGTCTTTAAAGAATGAGTCTTTTAACTACCTTAAGGAGTGGTCATTCAAGACTCATGGAAGAGTTTTTCAGTAATAGAGAAGGTAAATGGGCGGATGAAGGAGAAGTGGAGTTGGAAACAAAGGAGGATCCTATTGTCATGACTCGAGGGGGCTAGTCATGGCAATCACCGTATATCGTACAAAGGATTGTAGATTGAGTTCCATTACAATCGACAACCCTTTTATATGATACACAAGGCTACAACTAATCATTTCATGACGAATAATAAGATAGTAAAACATAACACATAATTTATGTGTATAAAAGTTTACAGTCAGACTAATATAAAAATTACATATTCAACTCTACTTTTAGTCAAAAGTACTCTCTATCCTCAAACAACTCCCACATTGATCCCGTAGAGAAAGCTAGCCTCGGGCATACAACGGCCTGACTCCATGAATAAGTCGGCCTGCAAAAGGAGTCTACAAGGGTATAAGCTTACTAGCTTAGTGAGATATTTTTCCTCAACCATACAGTAATCAAGTTATACCACAGTTAGGTCCAACCAAATAAATGCATGAACAAGCAGTATGCCAAACAAATATATGCAGGTGAGCAGGTACTGCATGTAACTCAAATTTAACGCCCTCCAAAGTTAGGGTTGGAGATTCATCGGTACAGTCAGATCCGGGTATCATATTAGAACTTATTTCATAACGAAACTCCGCGTTTCGTATTTAAAATGTAATGGTACATCTATTACCAGCTTTATCAAAACAAGTTCTACATATGATTGTGAGTAAGTTCACGCAGCCTTCACTCACCCTTAAATGAAGGCCTCTTGACTTGATCCATAGCCAGTCGGTTGGCGCATCCAACGCCTAGTCATCCCACGGGCAAGGGTAAGGTCATATCGTACGTGTGTACTGTACGAAATTAATATCATTCAATAATCAACCCAAGTATGGCCTTTTGCTACCTCCGTGTAATGTGACTGCTCAGAAATAGTTATGCAGTGCATGATTCATGAATAATCTAAGTTAACTTTTCTAGTTGAATAAAAGTTAAGTCATATTTAATCAGTGATCATTCCAAGTCACAAACAATCAATCTATTGAATCTACTATGCATCAAACATTATATTATTGAATTTTAAAGTAGATTCAGAATTCACAACAATTATCATGCACAAGCATAACCCAACCTTATACATATTCATTTATACATCATAATTTAGATTCACTACTTACACGTACAAACAAGTATGGAATCATAAGGATAAACTCTCTCGACCATGGCTAGTTTAGGGATTGTAATAGTTGGTGGGCAGTTCAGGGCCAATATCGAGATCACCTGAGAATAAGGAAAATGTGTAAGATAGGGAATTTAAAACTAACTATAGTTATAATGTGTAAGGTTTATTTCACTTAGTTACGTAAAATTGTCGATTCGAGCTTTTTATCGACTCGCATGTAACTTTTTCGTTTTAGCTCGGATCGTTATGAACTTATAGTTCATTTTGATCGTTTTTAAGCATATTTTCTCGTAACGAGGTCCATTTTGGACATTGTGACTCGTAACTTAAATTGTGATACAAAAATATCATGAAAATTATTATTTAAATTTAAAATTTATAAAATATTGATTTTCGCTTTTTCGTAACATATTTATAATTTAATAATTATTTAAATCGTATATTTGTTATTTTTATTATTTTAGGTATATTTTCCTATTTTATTTTTATTTTTTTATGTACCTCACGATTATACATATATATATATATTCCAATACTTATAATATATAGTTTATGGTTTATGTTATTGTAACATCGTAAATTACGGTAGCATATATACCTATATACACTATATATATATTATACGTATGATATATGTATATGTATTTATTTAAAACATACTCTTATACACATATTCATATATCTATATATATAAATATATATCTTCGGCATACATTCATATAACTACATACATATATATATTCGGCCTACATACCTATAAATACATATATATATGTTCGGTATATATATGCTTATATAGTATTTACCATTTATCATAAAATATATATATACTATACATTTCATACATAATATACCGTATACTATTATATATATATACATACTTATAAAAATACTCCACTATATACTATACAACTACACACATATATAGATAAAGTTACGGTACATACATATAAATATTTATACTAGAATGATGTAAATTACTACTTAGATGTATATATAAAAAAAAACAAATACATAATATAAACTATATACCTCGGTACATATATGTAGACATACTTAATCTTATATTTATACATATAATTAAGTTTAGGTATTTATATACATAAACATATACTATTAATATTATATGTACAAATACCATAAAATATAATAAAAATACCATAAAATACTATAATTCTACACATGTATACTATCATATACATATATATTTTCTAAAATAAATTCTTCACCTTGTAGTTTTTATTTTTTCCTTCTTTTCCTTCTTCCATTTCTTCCTTCTTTCTCTCTTTTCTTTCTTTCTTTTTCTCTCTTTTTTTCTTACGGTGTGCAGATTGTGTGTGTGTTTATGCATTTTTTTTTCCTTTTTCCATATTTATATTGATTTCCTTTGCTCACGTGATGTTGGCATCAATCTTAAGCTAAGTAACTTTTTATTAATGTAAATAAGACAACAAATATAACATTACGTGGCGGCTTCTTTTGGCTTTCAATTTGCTAACTTTGTTTCTTACGTTTTGTGCAGGGGGAGGAATAAAGTGGAAGTGAAGAGAGAAAATGAGATAAATTGAAAATAGAAGAGAAGGAAAATGAAAGTTATTATCAAATATGTGTAATTTTTCGAATCATATAAATTATAACGAATCTCCTGGTAGATTAGTTTTCAAAATTTTGTGAAATTTTATCAATTTAACTGGTACCCGTTATAATTATAATTTTTACAAGTTATTATGGTAATTTCATCACAATTTTGTACAAACAAGCGATTTAGTCGAAACTTACATTCGACTATAATTTTATTACTATTTTGTAATATTTAACTATTTTATAGGTTTACGTTTATGATTTTAGGGTCTCGAGCAATTTTGAGTTCGGTTTCGATTAATGATGCATGAACTAGTTTTAGGGTTTTAGTAAGCGATTTAGGGTTTTGATAAATTTTGAAGGTTTTGTTATCGGTGTTATATTTGATTTATTAAACTTCATTTTTTTATTATTATTATTAGCCTTATCGACTTATTGTACAGTTTAGGACACTTGGACTTGAGTTAAGGTTTAACTACTGTTTTTCCTAGGGTTTACACCTATTATCCATGAATATGAAGTAGAGTGTTTTGAGAGTGGAGAGGGATTGGAGGAAACCTTAGATGTAACCTTTAGTGCCCAAAATGTGGAAATGCTTCATATAGTGAGTGAAGAGTGTGAAAATTCTTTAACCCTATAGGATCATATTAGAGATGTTGACCCATGCTTTGAATCTAAAAATCTAAAGCTCTCTCTATTTTCTGATGATGAGAATCTTATGGGAGAAGAATCTGAGATGGAGTGCATAGAGTCTCAAGGATATGTAATTAAATTTGAAGAGGCACCAATAAGTCAGTAACTCTTTCACTTTGTCTTGTGAAAGGAGCCTTAGTCATCTTACCCAGTAAACACGACTCACATGATTCAAATGATTCAAAATCAAATGAATTGAAGAGCCTATCTTAATGAAGCTCTAAAATATGCTTCTCATTTATATGGCCTAAGTAATAATGCTAGAAGTAGGTTGGATTTAAATCATTAGATTTGAACCTTATGGTATTAATGTTATAAATGGACTTACGATCAGGTTCATCAAAGTTTAGAACATAAGGACCATTCAATAGATGAGTAAGAACACAACAAATGTCTCTATGATAGATGGAGATAGTATTATTCTCAATAATAAACCTAAAACCATCCTTATATAAACAAGGACAAAAATAATGTTGCTGCTCATAGTAGGCACATAGTAACAATTACTTAAAACAAAAACAAGTCTACTAGTTAACGCTAATTCAAAAGTTTCTATAGCTAATGTAGCAACCATTGCTCCATTTGCAACATGTAGCTCCACTTCACCTTGAGCTAATTTTCTACTTTTCCTAAGACCATGCACATTTGCACAAATGTGAGATCTACATCCGGTATTTAATACCCATGATATAGAAGTAGATAAATTGACTTGTATAACATAAATACCTAAGGTGGTGGTCTTACTACTCTTCCTCTTCTTCAAATCCTCCAAATTTAGTTTGCAATTTCTCTTCCAATGACCAGGTTCATTGCAAAAATAGCAAACTCCTTCCATAGGTGGTTTGGCCTTAGACTGGGGCTTGGGCCTCTTAGCTTTAGCCTCACCTTTTGGCTTTTCCTTTGCCTCTATCATTGCCATTCCTCTTTTTGCCCTTTCTCTTTTGAAACATCAAAACATTACTAGTTGCCTTAATGTTTTGTTCAGCATTCTTGAGCATCCTATGAAACTCCATTATAGACTTGTCCATTTGATGCATATTGTAGTTCATGACAAACTGATAATAGTTAGAGGTAAAGGGACAAGGATCATATCCATAGCCAACTATTGGAAACTTAGAGCATCAATTTTGTCAAGCCTATCGATGTAACTCTTCATCTTGAACACATGTACACTAACAAAGCTACTTGGAGCCATTTGGCAAGAATTCAATGCCTTAGTTGCAAACCTCTCTAATCTTACTTTCTCTTAAAACATTTCCCTAAGGTGTATAATTATATTATATGCCTCAATGTCTACCATTTGCATTTGAAGATCAAGATCCATGGTAGTAAGCATATGGCAAGTCATATCCATAGAGTCATCCTTATGCTTATTATAACATTTTTTCTACCCTTAGACCATTAGCAATAGGTTCATTAGGGATGGGATTTTCTATCACAAAAAACTTCCTTTCTTACTTAAGAACAATTCTTAAAGTTTCGACACTAGTTAAAGAAGTTTATGCCATTTATTTTTTCCTTTTTAAGAACCGAAAAAAGACTTGATGTGTTGTTTGTTTCCATGATCTACATATAGAGATATGAAAAATTAATTTCTTTATTTATGCCATTTTAAATACTCCCACTATTTTTTTTCAAATTAATAACCCTCTAATATTAATTTGGAAACTTTCAACATTTAACTTTTCTTAGTGTGTCAAGATCCATATTTCACTAAATTTTGGGTCAGCTATGGCATGATGCTTAAAGTTTAGTTATTTAGGTAGGAAATCCCTTTCCAATTACATCATATGTAATTCTTGTTATGGGATTGACACCAAATATCCTAGCTTACTGATCCCATTAATTGCCATAGGCGCAAGATTGTTTTGATAGCCTATTTAAATCTAACCATTACAATATGTATATAGCACATTCATATGGCTTTCCTCACTAAGACAGTCTATTGCACCCTGCTTTAGTAGAACCTACAATTAAATGATCAAAGCCTTGACAAGTGTCAAATTATGGGAGGCATTTTCATGAGTTAATATTATATGAGGGATTTTATTATTTGAATTATGTGTTATGTATATTATGGGATTGACTTTGATTAGTGCATACATCACATACATGTCATCTCATACATGTATATATATCATAACATAAATATAAACATGACATAGCATGACCAATAAAATAAGTTAATCTTTATAACCAACATAAAGATCACAATAACCATCACCCTTGAGTAATTTCCATGATCTTCTTAGATTGACATGAACAGTCTTCTTGTTTTACATTACTAGGTAATCTATATCCTATTCTAGTACAACCAATAAAAACAAATTATAAATAATAATGACACACAGGCTAATTCAAAACCAAAACCAAGACAAAAACTATCAATCACATAAGACTAGAAGGGCCATGTTGTGCCTCATGCATAGCATACAATATATACATATAATAAAATGCTTTGTGTCAACTAAATCTTATTTATTGTGCTACAAATAGCAAGCATGACAACCTTGGAAGCTAAACAAATTTTCAAATCTTTTTTTAGAAATTTTCTTCAAAATTCTTTAAGAAAATATCCTTAAGAGTATAGAACTCTAGACTATCTAAAATCTACTATGGTCTCAAGGGCACAAGATTGTTAAAAGCTATGCCATACATTGTGACTAAGGTTTTTCATCAAAAACCCTATTCTACATGACCTTCACGACATGATCATTTGTCTATGGCTATATCACATATAACACTTAGGGTTTTCATTGGAAACCTTATCTTTCATCAATCCAATTGATTATCTTGCATTGATATATGATTTTATCAGAGTTTAATCATATTAAACGTGATATAATCTACTATAATCTCATTACATAAATAATGTTAAGCAATTAGTCAATCTGCCATGCAATTATTAATCAATATTAATCATTTTGGATGTGTTCATAAGCGTCACATGCAACACTTTGTTCAAATTCAATTTAATTGATGAACACAAGGAGCTTTGATACTACTATTGGGTTTTAGGGATGCGAATAATAGATTTGCATAGCAAATTTTTAAATTTTATTAACCCTAAACGTCCTAGGATCTAAGCATATCAATTAAATCTAAAAGGATTTGCCAATTTTTACCTTATATGATGCTTTTCAAAATTTCAGTTAGGTAGATCGATAGGCATTGCATATTGTGAACACTCTCTATCAATATTTACATATAAACAAACTCACTAGAAATAGGCTGCAATGTGCTATCACCCTTGGGCAAATTTATATTCACATAAGAATAGACTCATAATCTCTTGTGTTTTCTCTCTCTATATTTGGTCAATAAACTTTCTCTATGGATCTAATATTGACGACAAGTGTCAATATAACCTTAATAGAGAGCTACCTCTATCTATACATAGAGAAGCAATAATATCTTCTAGAAGATATAAATAGATATTAACAATATCTAATAAAATACGTTATTTTATTATTTATTATTTTTCTCCAAAAATAAAAAATGCCATTAGTAATTCTTAAACTACTTAAGAATAATAAATATTTCAATAATTCATGCTATGTTTGATAAGAATAAACTCCCTGGACTAATCATAAGAAGCCGAGCTCGAGGACTTCAAGAGCTCATACGGAAAATACTAGCTCTAAGCCATAGCTGAAACGGGGACTCCTATCCTAATTTGACCTTTAGCCGACCTGTCTGTCAAATCCTTACATGTGTCTAACATGCTCTTACCCAGCTGCGAAGTCTTAACCTAGCAGGTAACCTATGAAAGACTAGCTGAGCCAAGCTCTCAAACTGACTACTGGTACCTAACTCCATTTTAGTTGACTTCCTAACCAGATTGATTAGCTCTTGACCTGATGTAGATTGGGTTAGCCTCTGACTATAATGCATTCTTGCTTCTGCCTACATTGTTTCATATCCCTAATGTCTAACCACCAAGCGACACGTATCTTCCAATATAATGTTCTAGAATGATTATTTCTTTTTCGTACTGAATATTCTTTGTCTCTTTTACCCCTTTTAGTATGTCTTATGTAACCTAGTGTAGAATACCCTTTTTTATTTTCATACATGTAAAGAAACCCTAGTGAACGGGTATATAAACCCCCACTTTCTTGTATACAAGCATCATTCAACTTTTAATACAGAAGTATTTACCTTGAGCAACCTTAGTGTTCTTGTTATCACTCAATCTGAACCAGTGTATCATACCTGATGGATTATTAGCCTAGTAGGAATGAGTAGTATGTCATATCCATTCGGTAGCTGCCCGGACTTTGCTAGCTTTGTCTTTGTTTCTTTCCAGTTCACTTTATTGTGGTACCTCTCCATATATCCGACCCTAAAGATGCATCAATGCTTATTTAAAATATACCTATAGCCCATTTGGTTCATTCTTTTTGTGCAACTCTATAAGCTCACCTAATGTTGGTAGTAGGCCTAAAACTTCTTTTAGACTTATAAAACATAAGTGGCCTCTAGCAAGACATTATGCCTACCCAAATTAAGTAAAGGTTGGTAATCTAACTTTACCTATTAAACAATCAATTATTTAGTCCCTTTGTCACATGATATCGAATGACTAAACATGCAGTGTAGATCAAGACACTCTTATATTATTTAATCACTCATTTCTTGTATTTAGAATGTAAACCCTACAAATTTAGCCTTTTGAGTGTAGAGTTGAACTTTAATAGTGTAGATAATTTCCTAAATCAACATAGCCGATAAATATAACATTGTTTAAAATTTTAATTATGAAACCCAAAATGAATATGAAAAACCCTAAACGCGTATAGGAGCCACATGGCAACAACTCTGTCGTCTGCTAAGAAGATGAGGGATCATACAACTGAGGACTCAGGATTAAAGAACTACTTGGCACTATCCTGTTAGACTAGTGATGATTGACTTTAGAACTCGACAATTGTAGGCCAACCTTTCTAGTGACTCAACTAGGTATTCTGAAATGTTAGGAGCTCCCCCTCAGACCTAAACATCCAACTACTAAGCCTGCCCAGTTCGGATCTTGCTCTTCCCTAGACATGCTGAATTCTATAAAATACACAATTTTGTCTTCTTGTATATGTTTTCCTTCATTTAATTTATGGGTCTAATTCTTTAGGGTTTAAAGTCTTGTACATTATTTACAATTTTGCTATTAGGGTTTAGGATTTGCTATAAATAGCAACATTTGTACTAAATAGATATACGGAAATAGACATATATAGAAAAATATATACAAAGAGTGAATCTTTCCTCTTTTGAGTAAGGCTATACTTAAGTTAGCATTTGCCAAATTATCGAGTGTTAATTATACTCTTTAATCGCTCTTGTGTTCTTATCAATCTTATTCTCAGATTGTGGTGAACCCCTTTATTTAAAACCCTGAGCAACATTTAGTGTTCATGAGTTATAATGAACTCTATTTTGAGCTCAAACTCCTAGTTGTGTTTGTATCTTGGTGAGTTATATCCATTCACATTTAACATTAAAACATTCCTATTCTTTATACCCATTTTCTTTTGAATGTCATTCCTATTCGTTGGAGATTTGCTGCTGTTTTTAGATTGATCATTATCATCTTGGTATCAAAGCTTTAGGGAGACATGCGTGCTAGTGTTCTTCAAAGTAGATTTGTAGTTCTAACATTTCTGTTAATCATTGTTCTATAGTGTAGCATACTATTCATAGTAGTCGTAAGTAGCTACAGAAGCTGAGTAGTAGTTGTTTCAGAGTTATTATAATTCTATTTTGTTGTTTCTTCAATTTTCTGATAAATTATTGTATGAACAAGAATGTCAGAGGATAGTGTCAACAACAATGGTGATATCCCTTGTGGAAGCTAAAGATGATATGTTGATAAATTAGAATATCAGATTCAGAATCTCACTGACTCTATCCAAGAACATACTAGATTAGTTAAAGGCCATAGACATGATGGCCAAGAAGGAAGAAGGGAGCGAACACCTTCAAGTGGAAGTGGTTCTAATGAACTTGATCATGATGAGTAACAACCGAGAAGAGCTACCGAGCTAAGAAAAAGAGAATACCATTCAGTGCCGAGAAGTGGAAATGAAAGGAGTGTTGACTTTAAAGCAAATCAAGAAGCCTGGAGGAGAGAGCTAAGGTTAAGAAGAGATGTCGTGAGCAAAACTCTAACAGAAATGGCCGAACTAAGGAGAATCAACCAGCTCAGAATGTAAGGGATGAACCTTAAGAACTTTGCTAAGGACTTGATAATGTCAAGCTAAAACTACCGACCTTTTGTAGAAGTAGTCAACCTAAAGAATTCCTTGACTGGGTTCCCCGAGTCGAGAAGTTATTTGAGTGCTATGAGTGTGATGAACGAACAAAGGTTAAGTTGGATTCATTATCCCTTATTGAATATGCAAGCCTTTGGTAGGGTAAACTAGTTGCCAAGCAAGATGATGAAGGAGAGGAACAGATTAGAACTTGGAGGCTTATGAAATGATTTTTGAATTAGCATTTTGTGCCAACCTACTTTAAGTAAGAGATGCTCCATACTTTCCAACACCTAAGACAAGGTCAAAATACTATTGAAGAATAATTACAAGAGTTTGAGACCTTGATGACGAGATGTGAGATTGTCGAGCCATAAGACCATACCATTGCCGAATTCCTAAGTAGACTTCGAGATGACATTGCCGACATTGTTGAATTGCAGACGTTCAACTCCTTGGATAAGCTAATTAATTTGGCATTAAGAGTAAAGAGACAAAGGAGAAGAAGGCATCAAAGGCTAAGTAGCCGACCTCAACAAGGCAACCTCAAGCCTACAAGGTCTGCTAAGAGAAGGCAAGAAAAGAAGATGGGGAAAGGAAAGCCTAGCTGACTATTTCATGCCAAAAAATGCATTGCTGAGAAAGAAAGGCACCCGGCAATAAGGCCCAAGAAGTAAAGTGCTTTAAATGCTTAGGTTATGGACATATTACATCCCAATGACCGAATAAAAGGGTCATTGTCTTGAAGGGCAAAGGGCCCTAGGCTCAGATTGAAAGCTAGAGTGACAGGAGTTCAGAAAGCCAATTGGTAGAAGAAGATGTTTATCTTGAGGACCTCGATAAACTCTTGGTTATGGCAACAAGGGCCGACCTGATGGTAAATCCCAGACAAAGGAAAAATTTATTTTATATGTGGTGCCTGGTGTATGGGAAGACTTGTTCCTTAGTTATCGATGGAGGTAGCTACACCAACATCGTCTCTATCAAGCTAGTGGAAAAGATGAAGTTGCCTACCTACCTGTACTCTCGACTTATGGATTGAAGTGGTTTAATGATAAGAGTATGGTCCATGTGCACAAGTGCGCAAGGATTTCTTTCAAGGTGGGGCAATACAAAGATGAGATTGAATTTGATGTGGTCCCTATGAATGCCATAAATCTACTTCTTGGCCAACCTTGGGAGTATGACTGGAAAGTGATCAATGACGACTTCCTCAAGACTTACTGTTCAAAAGGATAGGAAGAGCTATTGCTTGACCCCTATGAGTGTTGAGGAAATCCAAAGACACTCGGTACCCATAGTGAAGAGAAAAGGGCAAAGAAGCTTATTCAACATCCTAGACCGTGCTTAACACTTAACATCAAAGATAACATCCTTTCAGACCTACAGTAATGATGGAAATTAGCCTCCGACTATGGCTAAGCCAAGGCCGACCTGTCTGAAGCCAACATTGACCCTCTAGAAGAAGATGTTGAACTATTCTAACCCAAAGCCGAATAGCTTTCACAGAGGGCGAACAAATGATAAAAAACTGAGGGGAAGAAAAGGAGCCACTTGAGAACAAATCTATTCTTTGCTAAGAAGACAAGAGATCACACAGTCCAGGACTCAAGATCAAAGAACCACTTAGCACTATCCTAGTAGCTTAGTGACAACTAACTTTAGAACTCAACAATTGTAGGCTGACCTCTCTGGTGTCTCGACCAGGCATTACGAAATGTTAAGAGCTCCCTCTCGAACCCAGACATCCAACTACTGACCCCACTTAGTTTATATCTTGCTCCTCCTTAGACAAGTCGAGTTCTATAAAATGTACAGTTTTGTCTTCTTGTATATGTTTTCCTTCACTTAATTTATGGGTACGATTCTTTAAGACTAAGGCCTTGTATATTATTTATAATTTATCCACTAAGGTTAAAGACTTGCTATAAATAGCAACATTTGTACTAAAATAGACATACGGAGATAGATAAAAATAGATAGATATAGAAAAATATATATAGAAAGTAAATCTTTCCTCTTTCGAGTAAGGCTATACTTGAGTTAGCATTTGCTGGATTATCAAGTATTGATTAGACTCTTTAATCACCCCCATGTTCTTATTAATCTTGTTCTCAGATTATGGTGAACCCCTTCATTTGAATCGGTTAGTAAGTTATATCTAACCTTCATTTAAAACCCTGAGCAACATTTAGTGTTTGTGAGTCGTATCGAACTCTATTTTGAGCTCAACCCCATGATTGTGTTTGTGTCTTGGTAAGTTATATCCATTCACATTCATCATCAAAACATTCTTGTTCTTTGTACCCATTTTCTTTTGAATATTTATTCCTGTTCGTTCGAGATCCACTGTCGTCTTTAAATTGATCCTTATCAAGTACAATTGTCGATTAATACACTTAATTATGTAAAGTCGCTAACGAACGATTAAAAATAACTTCTAAAAGCTAATAAACGTAGGAATACTAAATTAAATTATAAAATTGATGATATTATTTTATAATTATGAATAACTTCATATATATATATATATATATATATACATAAATAAATTTGGTTTATATGAATTTAATTCTTTGAACTTAATTTTATTAGCTATTTGTTATTTATATATCATATATAGTCAACGTTACTTTTATATCTTATAATTTTCTTTATAATTATAATATATATTATTGTAATATTATTTATAAGATTAGAAATATATAGAGAAAATTTAAAATTTTATTTTAATTATTCATTCACTTACTTCTCTTATTTTCCTTTCTTGTTTATTTTTCCTTTTTATTTTCTTTTTCTCCTTCTAATTTATAATTGTTATATGTACATAATATTAATATTATATTATTATTTTAATTTTGATCTAAAGTCAAAATGTCATTTTTAATGCATTAAATTCTCTCTTTCTTTTTTCCTTTCCTTTTCTTTTTATTTTTCTTTTCCTTTCTTTTCTCCCTCCATTGCCATAAGCTACCTAAGTGTGTCTAAAACTCTCTCCAACTCTCTTTTTTTGTTTCTCAAATTAATACATGTAATGAACCTATTTTTCCCCCTTTTGTGGACCAACATCCTCTCTCTCACCTTCTCATCTTCCCTATTTTCTTTTCTTTCATTTTCTCACACATAAAATTCCATCATAACCATACTAATTACTCTATATTCCTACCAACACTAAGAGAGGGAAAAAGGAGGATTTCTTATCACGACCCAACAGTATCTATTTGGTGGTAGATCAATGTATACCATATAAAGATCTACAATGAACCCCCTTGTTGATCATAGGCCTTTTATACAATATACAAGACTCTTTCCACTCTATGTTACTATCAAGTTATAGACATATAACATCAAGCATATTAATCGAAACTACTAGTTAATTATGGAAAGCAATGGAGTTAAAGCATGGAATGTAGAATTCTACTACAAAATATTACAATACATATAAGTCTACATTAAGTCTATCTATCTACAAAATTATACTAATTAAAAGAAATAACAATTCTTAGCCAATACTATAAATTCACCCTTCGCTCTTTAAATCACATAGCCCTATCCTGGCATGAGACTCACCTTAGGCATTCCTCGACTCGAATTAACAAAGAGGTGGTCTTGTATCAAAAGAAATCTGTTTGGATATAAGCTTATACATAGTGAGCTAAACCCTCCGTCATGCCATATAAACGATTTATTCAATGTACAATCATATGAATACATGAAACACTCAGAATGCCAAACAATACATGTAGCAACCTAGGAGCTATATGCAACTCAGAATTATGCTCTCTATAGTCAAGGTTGGAGATAATTAACTGACACAAACCATCAATTAGGTTTTAGCACTTAGGTTTTTATTCCACTTGCACCGACGTTTTCAAATCAACTCAAACATCTATATATGTAACATAATCAAACTTTACTTTTCTTATTGAAAATATACTTTCCTTTTTCAAAAACCAAAAATCAAGGTCAAAATTCTCAAGTCTAGCGATGTGGTGGCTTTTGCAATCTACAATCATACATTCTAAGTGAAAGTCACAAGACACGGCCCTTCACTAACAGTTAGCATCCCTTAATGCCTAGTATGCTAGAAAGCTTAAGACAAAGACTCAATAATATATATAAATGGCATAACCGTCACCTAATCCTTGTAAGAGCCCCCACTCTTGTGAGTCCCTTTTTGCCTTCCATGTAAGGTAGTAGTCGGTATAGTTATGATGTAATCATGAGAAATGCATGACTCATTGAATTCCTTAATTAATTAATTACTTAATCTAGTTTTCATTGTGATCAAACAATTGCATTCCATAACAACAATACATATCTATCATCATAAATAACTCCATTTATTATCTGATTAGTAAATCATGGAGTTCAATCATAATATCGCACACATGCATTTCCTATGTCCTACATGCATTCAAGTTCATTATATAAAATTTAGTGTATTTACACTATAAAAAAAAACTAAGCATGAAGTCATCAAGAATCACTCACTTGGCCATGGCGGATCAGTCATAGTAGTTTGAGGGTAAGTCTTCCCCAACAGTAGGGTCTCCTAAACATTACAAATATGTTGTTATAAGAATTTTGAAAAAAAATTAGAAGGCTAATTTAGAATCTTTTAAGTTACACTTTTAACTTAGTTTACATATTTTTCTTAGTTCTACTAAAACTTCAATCGTGTATAACTTTCTCATTTTAAATATGATTTTTATGATTTTATAGTCAATTTCTATCATTTTCAAATGCATTCTAACATGAAATGATTAGATTTTTGAGATAGGACCTGAAATTCTATCCACAAGTCAAAACAATAGAATTCCCCATGATTTAGTTTTCTTTTAGGCTTAATTTGGTTGTTAGGCTTTTTGTTATCTTGTGTAATCTTTTGGGCTTAGGCTTAAAACTTTGTTTTAAGCTTAAAATATCCATCAAGGTTAGATTTCTAAAGTAGGCTTATGAGGTCAATATGGGCTAGTTTTTGTTCAAATTAAAGTTGGTGACTTTGTTGGGCTTAGGGATCTTTATGTGGACTTCTTCTAGGTTTCAAAACAACTTTTCTTGAATGTTTAAGGTGCTGGTTGCAAATTTCATAAAGGCCCAACTAGAAGTTCTAAGTTATTTGTGTGTTTTAGGGCTGGTTTTGAGTTTTAGGCCATTAACACTTATCATTCTTGTATTTTTAAGTGTATTTTCTTGTAGTTCTAGATCTGGTCAATTTGGTTTGTGGGGTGTCCAACTTGGTTTCTCCAATTGGTTCATTATTTTCTTAAGTCTAGGTGATAAATGAAGAGTCTACACTACTTATATTTTAACTCCAACTTAACTTCTTCTTGATAGGAAGATTATTTAGCTAAAGTACTAAGTAAAATTCATAGATCACATGCTTAATGTACGTGCTATTCCTTAGTTTTAATATTTAAGAGTGGATTTCTACATCAAAACATTATGTAGTGGTTTTTTCTTCACCTAAAGCTAGTTTTGAGCATGTAAAACGAAATAGAAGTAAAAGCGGCACTTAAATACCCTTCTAATGTGCCACATCCAGCATGTTTCTCCATCATTCATGTACTTGTTTCAAGATTTTCTCAAGTCATAAACTTTTATTCTAACTGATAGGAAAGTATCTTACATAATACTAAATCTAGTATACTCATTTTCCAATATTCATATAGAAGGTTCATAAGCTTAATGCCTAATATAAACTAACTATAATATCACCTTATGTACATAATAATATCCTCATAAACATGTATAATCTCCTAGGCATGGCATCCTAAGAATAATTAGTTTAAGAGCTTACTTCTCTCCAAGCAAAATGAGGAATGGATATGGCGCCTAGATTGACTCCTTAGCTCCTTGCTTTCCTTTCCCTTTTCTTATGCTCTTGAGTTTCCATAGTTTAGGTGTTTAAGTATGGTTTTAGGGTGTTCTAAAGTTTCCTAAAGTGGCTCTTGCTGTGGATAAAGTGAAAGCAAAAAGACATGCTTTTGTGCCATGTGTATATGTATGTGTAGTGGTAGAAATGAAAGGGAAAAAGTGGGGCTTTGTCATTCTTTTATTTGTAAGTTGAATGTGCTTGAAAAATGAATAACAATGAGAAGATTTTGGAGAGTGAATGGCTAGTTATGGAAGTGTGTGTATATTTCTAAACAATGCCTTTTTTGTTGCTTCTAAATTTAGTGTAAAGGCTTGTTATGTAATGATTGGATGACGTAAGCAATATGGGGCAAATACTAGATGTGAAAGACATGAGGATTGATGTTTGATTGACAAGGAATGGTCTCCCATTCCCTATTCTCCTAACTGGCATGGTCTTGTGTCCTTTAGGGCATAGCCTTGTCACATCCTCCCAATTTTAGAATTAAATACAAAATGTAGTTAGATAGCTTATCCATGTGTAGTATAGCTTATAGTGGATAAGGAAATTGTCTTATTATAAGCTTTTGTAGAGTTATCAAATGATAAGTAAATCCAACTATCTTTTGATAAGTTATTTTATGCGATTAGCTTATTTAACTATATATAAGTGGCATAGCTTGTAAGGAGATAAGGACATTGTCTCATCTTATATTTATGGGAAGTTATCCTATGATAAGTTAATCTAACTTTCATTATTGTCTTTAGTTTTAATAATTTCAAATTTGAAATTGAATTTAATTGATCAGTTAAAAGTCTTATATGTATGGTTCTTTTAGGGTTCGATTCTTATAATAGTTCATATATTATGATTTGCCTCTTAAAGGAAATTATAGTTTCTAAAGTTGAGTGAAATTGGTTAAGTTCAAATATTCAATTATTCATTTAAGGTCTTAAAATTCTTAAGTACTACATTTGAAATTAATCAACCATTCTAGAGAAAACAAATTTTAATCTAAGTGTTTAGCCTAAGATTTTAATTTCAAAAGTAGATACTCAATCCTAAAAAGAAAAATGCCTATTTAAACTTCACAGCTATTAGTAAGTATATTATCCCTCTAATTATCTCAACAAACAAGTTAACAAAGTAGTGAAAGCATATGGAATCTGCTCTATCCCTAGCTTTTCTTCCTTTTTATTACAAGCCTTAATTTATTTCTTGAATTGCATTCAAAATTTCCATTTTCCATTCCCCCTTTTTTTTTTAGTTTAGATACTAAACTTTAGCTTTCCATCCTTCTCGTTATAGTGAGTGCAATGAGTTGACACATCCCAAGGGACCAGGTTTTAAAGAGATCCCTACAGACTCTTCTTTACTCTAATGTTCAAGTTAGGATACTCTTAACTTAATTTCTTAAGTTACTAGAGTAAAGGCTCTCATTTCATAACTTTTTTTTTGAATGCTCACTAAAATTTTTCAAGCTTCTTTTACAGGAATCACTAAGTATAAAGTTTCACTTACCTCTTTCACTAAGTGTTAAAGTGCTATTAAAATAACTAAAAAAGACATATACTAACTAACCTTACATAAAAGTGAACCTGTTTACTTTTCATCTAAATACTCGACCAACTCTTAAAATTCTAAATTCCAAAGCTAAAAACTAGGTAAATTAGGTTCCTAAAGATTTGACTAATTAATTTTAACTAAGTACAAAAATCACAATAATGATGAGTAAGGCACCTTAATGAGTCAATTATTCAAATCACAATCAAATGGTATCAACAATTTTTTTTTTTCTTTGTGTAATCTCTAGATTCCAAACAAGAAATTCAAAATTTTGAAAATAAAAATGGCCTAAAAATTGCCAAATACTTAAGAACAAATAAAGTTTAAGTGGATAGGAAAGTATAACTATTTAAACAAAAATTGGCATCAAAATTGATATTCAATTTAATTCAAAATCCATTTCTTATATTTTCTTCCCCCCAACTTTAGAATAGAGAGTATCCATACTATCTCCTATTTAGTATATAAGAGGAAATAAAATAGAAATTCAAAATAAATAAGAAATGAAAGATTGGTACTTCCGTAGATTCAAATTTTCAACAACAAGGAAAATTCCAAGCATAAGATCATTATAAGCATAGAATTTAGATTAGACTTATCTCATCAAACGCAAAGAAACATGAAAGAGCAAAGATAGCATAAAAGTGCACTTAAGAGTACATTGTAGAGTTAATTATCCATAGTTACCCAAATAGGTGGGTACTAAAAAAAAACTAACAGCAATATAAAAGAAAAATAAAAAAATAACAATAAAAAAATAAAAAAGGCATGCATAACTTTAACTATCACGGTCGGTGCTACTACTCTCTACATTGGAAGTCTTATAATGTCGCTACTCTACAATTACTAGTTGAAAACATAAGATAGCAGACTTTAACATGTTGAACATAGTAGTTCGGAACTTCTTATTCTTCTTCTTTGCTTTCCTAATTTTATTCTAAACTTCTCTAATTTAGCACTCAACTGCTCATAGCTACTAGCTGGAGGATGACATGAAGTAGACACTCTAGTAACAGGAGGATTTTCAAGAATATCCTCCTCATCAACTGGATTAGGCCTATTATTTATCTTAACTAATCCTCAACCCCTAAAGAGTATAGCAAAAATAGGCTTATAAGGAATAGCCTCATCTCCCTTCGGTTCTTGAAAAAGCCCCATACCCTTCAATAATGCCATAATATAACCACCACAAAATATAACTTGAGTCTTGGTATCAACTATCTGTCTATAAACAAAATTTGCTATTTCTACTCCTAAATCAATTTGATACCCAGAAATCATGTTGTACAGATAGAACATGTCAAAGCTGGTTATCTTGCAATAGCTAGTCTTCTTATAACTAAGAGTATGAGCAAGAATATGGTAGAGTAGTTTATGCTTCATTGCTGAGAAAGTCGTGGTGAGACCTGCCTAGGGTGAATTAACTCGAACTAAAATCTCTCAACAGTCATATCACTGAGCCAAGAGTTGGGTAAATTGACTTCCTCCTCATCACATAAACCCAAAAAGTAACCAATCTGATTCAACTCAATCACATGAACCTCTCCATAAGCCTGAAATGTGAATGTGGACATTTGCCCACCTCTCTCCAACTGCAAAGTAGATAAAAACTCGATGGTAATATTTCTAAATATAGTTTCTTTTACCTCAAACAATCAAAACCAGGTTTTGTTAGGAACTATCTGTTAGATCCTATCATCTATCCTATACTCTCGTAGAAGAGTCCAATATGGATGTTGTTGGTTCATGAATATCATTTGTTGTAACTTCTTGTCACAAACTGAGGACGGCCTAGTCATGGTAGAAGCCGTATACTGTACAAAGAACCCTTGATTGGTTACCCTCCCAATCACAAACTCTTCATACAATATACAAGGCACTACAACCACCAGTTTTCCAAGAACATACAGATTCACATGACATCATCACACAAATATATTTATATAAAACTTTAACTACAAAGCTTACAATACACAGTAATTTAGTATATCTAAGTCTATAATACTAATAAAACATAAGTACATGAGTAAGAGTCTACATAAACTATTCTCTCTCAATACATAAGACAACTTACTTTTGCCCAAGTCTCCAAGCTAACCTGTGGCATCTCTCAGCCAGTCTCTATGAACAAGTTATCCTGCAGCAAAAGTCTAAGAGGGTGTAAGCCTAAGCTTAGTGAGCAAAACCCTCAACCACACCATAAACAAGTTACAAGTACATTATATTCATGTATATGAGTGAATGATCAAACAGTATGCCAAACAATACATATAGTTAGCTAGTTCATATACGTAACTAAGATTTAATACCTTCTGAAGTCAGGGTTGGAGTATACACGGCACCAATCAGATCTAGGTATTGTACTAGAACTTACTTTACTACGAAATTTTACGTTCCATACTCAAATCAAATAATTCTTTTATTTTCATAAAAACCAAGTTTTAGTATAATCGTGAGTGGGCCCCCGTAGTTTATACTTACCCCTAAACGGAGGCCTTTAGACATGACCCTTAGCTAGGCGGTTAGCGCCTCCAACGCCTAGTGTTTTCGCGGGGCAAGATAAGGTCATTTTGTATGAGTACACCGTACAGAACTAATAAATTAATAATAACAACCCTAAATGGCCTCTCTTTACCTTCGTGTGATGTGATGGTCGAAATTGTGTCTATGCGATGCATGTTAATGCATGTTCTAGTTTCTTTTTTATAAGCCGAGTATAATTAAGTTCAAATTATGTTGTGACCATCCAATAGTACACATAATCATTTTCTATACTACCATGCAACAAACAAAGCATTATCTGTACTTAAGGTAAATTCACAACTCAACACACAATAACATACACGAGTGTTTCCCAAACCCCACATAGTAGTCAATTATCAATAATATTTAAGTCTACTATCTACAATCACATATAAGCATGGAATCATAGGGTAAATACTCACTCAGCCATGGCGACTCGCTCTAGTCGTAATAATCGATCGAGAGATCTTCGCTCACCTCGGGATCACCTGATCATTACGATATGATAACGCTAGTAAGTTATTGAATTAACTAATAATTCTAAATGTCTATTTACCTATTTCTACTTAAATTACAATCAACTTTTATCCGGTTAGACTTTATTATTAATCGTATGTAACTTTTTCATTGTATTTCTGATATTTATGAATTTATAGTCGTTTTTTATCGTTTTCGGACGTACGTTCACATGGTGATGTCCGTTTTGGACGTTAAGACCTGGGTTTTATGATATGGATTAAATTTATAGAAATTTTAACTATGGAAACTTAATTACTCTTATTACTTATATTTATATCCTTTGTTTATACTTAATGATTTAGTTAACCATTAAATTCTTATATTTAGAGAGTTTTATTTTGCTATTGCTAATTCATGTACTTAATTAAGTATAATCCAATTTAGGAAGTGTATTACAGTTTACTAATTTATGTACCTAATTATTGTGTACCCTTCTTATTTCTTATTTTATAAACCTATGCTTATGTCATCGCTTACATCATCATTCCCTTATGTCATCATTTGCTTATGTCATCTTTTAATTACATCATTGCTTACTTCATCATTTAATTACATATGCCTTACCTCATGATAATGTAATGTCTAAATGTCTTATGTACATTTCACTTAAACTACTATGTGCATATACCCTTGCTATACTTATATGTATACTAGTATACTTATACATATACTATGCTTATACCGTATTTATACTTGTATACATACTCATATACCTATACGGTCATATATGTATTTTTGTACAAATTTCGTGTGCTAATTTTCCTCTTAAGAAAACCTTCCTAATTTCATTTTTTTTTTTTGCGTTTTTAAGCAATCACTTTCCCATTTTGCATCAGCATACACCCCAAACCATTCTTAGAAGCATCACTGTATATAGTAAAAGATTCATCACTATTAGGCAACACAAGAATAAGAGCAGATGCTAACCTCTTTTTCAGTTCTTGAAAACTCTTCTCTTGTCTTTCTGTCCATTCATACTTCACATTCTTTTGAGTTAGTAGAGTAAGAGGCCTTGAGATTTTTGAAAAGTCTTTAAAAAACTTCTTGTAATATCCTACCAATCCTAGAAAACTTCGAATTTTAGTAACCTTTTCTGATCTTTTCCATTCCATAATGGCTTTAATCCTTTCTGGATCTACGAAAATACCTTCTCCCGTGATCACATGTCCAAGGAAAGATATCTCCATTAACCAGAAGTCACACTTGGATAACTTTGCATACAACTTGTGCTCTCGTAAAGTTTGAAATTGTAAACCCTACTTTTAGTGGGCTTAAGACTCGATTAAGAGTACCCTCCAAACGTTCCTAAAGATCAACTAGACCAAAAACTTAAGTTTATATTTAGAAAAGAATTAAATTTTTACAATTCAAAAGCCAATTGTTGATAAAACCCGAGCTTGAAGAACTACGAGCTCTAAAGCTACTTAAAACCCTAAACCTTAAAACCATTAAGGAATTTTAACCCTAAATAATTAATCGATAATTTAATTTGAATAATTTCATTCAACTTTAGAAAATTTCACAATTCTACAAAAATCAAATCATAAATTACAAAACAATGTAAGATAAAAATCTTAAAACAATTTTCTATAAGGCTATGCCCTTATCTTCATGTATAAGCCTTACACATAAATAAGTAGACCAACCAATCACCTTAGATAACTTATCAATTGAGAGTTGGAATCATTTATCAATTGATAACTTATCAAAATCTAGTGATAAGACAATTTCCTTATCACCTCTTCACTTATACTATATATGGACAATTTTTCACAAGAATTCATAAGCTTAACTTTAATAAAGGAGACAAGACCACTCCATGGCATAAAAAGACTTCCAATGGAAAATCTAAAAAGGGGAGAAAGGAGGGCCATGCACTTGTCATTCACCCATCAATCACTTCTTCTTACACATCACTACTCACCCCTAAATGCTTACATCATCAAGAGTTTCATTTGTTGACTTTATGTAAGCTACAAGACAACACTTTCATGACATTTAAACACTCCTTCTCTCTCCATTTCCAATCGGCCACACTCTCCACCATTTCTCTCCCTTTCAATTTCACTTTCACTTCATCTTTCTCTCTTTTGAAACAAACATAAAAAGGGGAAAACAACCTTACCCCACAAAATCAAAATTTTCCATTTTGAAGCTTCACTCATGGCATTATTTTCCCTTGTTCTTGTATCATTTTCTTCACCATCTAAGACCTTTTAAGACCATTAGAATCTTCCATAAACCCCATACCAAAAGAACAAAAGATTTGGGTTTCAAAAGGTAGCAAAAAGGAGGAGGCAAAGTTAAGAGCTAAAGTGGAACCTTAGTGCACAACCACCACACTTTGCGTTAAGGATGAGTAAGTGATTCTTGTGATGTATGGATTAGTATTTATGTTAGGAGACTTGGATTTCTTGAAGATATGAGTAAGGTTTAAGTTGTTAGAACACCAAAAATCATTTTAAGAAACAAACCATGAAACCCTTACATGAAGTTGAAATATGAGCATGTAAAGTTGGTGTTTTGTGAAGACATTTGTTTAATGCTTTGAATGGAAGATTTTAAGCTAAGAAAATCTTGAAATGAGAACTTTAATGGAGGATAAGCATGCTGGACATGAGGGTTCCATAGTCATTTGAATGTTGATTTTGTTTTCATTAAGTTAAACATGCTTAAATCTAGACTTAAGTTAAGGAAAAATCCATCACATGAAGTTTTATGAAGAAACCAACTTTGTATGACATGAGCTATGATATGGGAGTTGTATTAAGTATAAGATCTTTTATTTTTTTTATGTGGAACATGATTTAAAGGATCATTTGATGGAAGGAAACTTAAGTTAAGATTTGTACACAAGTAGTTAAGTGCATAATCTACCACCTAAACTTAAGGAAATGATAAAACAAGTTGAAAAACCAAGTAAGGACCCCTTAGAACCATCATGAACAGATCTGGAATGTGGGAGAATGAAGCCTAAAAATATGATAAAAGTGAAAGAACAAAGTGAAAAGATTAACTAAAGCAAGTATAGTAAGCATATAAAGCCTAAAACTCAAAACCGAGCTTAAAACTCCCAAAACAAGCCTAGAACTCTAAGATGGGCCTTCAATAAAAATCTGACCAGCACCTTAAAGTACCAAGAGAGGTTGTTTTGAAGCCCATAAGAAATCTACCTAAGGCCCTATAAGCTCACCAAAGTCATTAACTTTAGTTTGAACAAAAAACAAGCCCATTTGACAATTCAAGCCCACTAAAGGGCCCAAGAAATTGTTGTTAGCCTTAGGAATATAAATCAAAGTTGTAAATCTGATCTCAAGGAATATTTTAAGCTTAGGATAAAATCTAAAGACCAAGCCGAAAGGATTCCTTAAGTTATCAAAAAGCCCATTTACCAAATAAGGCCCAAAAACACTCCAACACATGAGAAAAGCTACTGTTCTGACCCATGGACAAAATTGTATACCTCATTTCGAAAATCTAACCTTACCACGTTAAAATACACTCAAAAACGATGAAGATTGACTATAAGATCATAAAAATTGGATTAAAAATGAAAAAGTTATACGTAATTGAACTTTAGGTAAAAACCGGGAAAAATTACAAAAACTAGTTAAGAATATAACTTAAGGAAAATTTACTTAGTTTCTTAAGTTTGCTTCAATTCCTTATAAAAATTATTTCAATGACCAGGGAACACTGTTTACGGAGACGACTTGCCTCTGGATTACTTTGACTGACCCATATGGTAGAGTGAGTAAATTCCCGATGACTCTTTACTTGATTGTGCTTGTAAAGTAGATGCACCTAATCTTATATTTATAAATTTGGATGCTTGTAGGATATGGGAGATGCATATGTATGAATTTGTGGATGAATGTGATGACTTATTAATTATATATAATAATGGGAATTGTTTGTATGAATATATATGTGTGAATTGTATGGAATGAAATTGGTTGATCACCCTAAAAATCATGTTAATCACTTATATGATTAAGAACTCAAAATGAATCATGCATTTTCCATATTGCACACAGATAACACTGACTGCCGCTTTATGCAGAAGATAGGAAGGGACTCACAGGAATACGAGTTTCCTGCAGGATTGGGCACTAGTTATGCCATCATATATATTGAGTCTCTGTCTTAAGTTGATGGGCTTACTAAGCGTTGGGAGCCCCAATTGTTGGCGAGGGGCCGAGTCTTGTGGCTTCTGCTTAGGGCGTGTGTTTGTGGACTGTAGGGGCCACCACACTGCTAGACTTGGGATTTTAAAAGATACGATTTGATTTTAATAAAGGAAGTATATATATATATATATACGTAGAGTTTTGTTTTGGTATGATCACGATAGTGCAAATGAAATAAAACCCATGGTTTAAAACCCAGATTTTGGTTTGAGTCGGTTAATTATCTCCAAACCCCGACTTCAGGGGGCGTAATTCTGAGTTGTATGCAATTCCTAGGTCACTGCACGTGTTGTTTGGCATATTGATTGTTCATGCCTTCATATGATTGTGCATATAATAAACTTTTGCTATGTGGTACTGATGAGGGCATTTATTTCACTAAGTGTAAGCTTACACCCCTATAGATTTTTGTTGGTGCAGGAGAACCTCTTCGTCAATTCAGGTCGAGGCATGCCCATGGTAAGTCTCGTGTAGAGATGGGTTGGAGCGATCAGAGAGCGAAGAGGACATTTTGTAATAGATTATAGATATTTAGATACTTTTATGTTTTTGCGCTTAACTTAGATTTTATGCAATTCTGTTATGAACTGCATTTGTTTGTAATATTGTTTTGGTGTGGATCTCACGAGCCCACACAATTAGTTAATTTATAACATAGAAGTAATTTTAGTTAAATTGCTCCATATTACTTGTCTATGGGCTTAGTGGTAACATAGAGTGGAAGGAGCCTTGTGTGTCGTATGAAAGGCCTATGATCAGCAAGGGGGTTGATAATAGACCTTTATACGGTACACGGCAACCTATCACGACGACGATACTATTGGGTCGTTATAGTAATATTGTCATTAAATGCTTCTCATGCTACTCAGGAGTTGCAAAATAAACCAAAATGTCATCAATGAACACAATTACATATTTATTCAATAGTGACTTGAACACACGGTTCATTAAATCCATAAAAGCAGAAGGTGCATTTGTCAAACCAAAGGGCATGACAAGGAACTCATAATGACCATATTGTGTCTGAAACACTGTCTTCAATACATCTTCAGGTTTAATCATCAATTGATGATATCTTGATCTTAAATCAATTCTAAAGAATACACTCGCACTATGCAACTGATTGAATAGATCATCAATCCGTAGAAGTGGGTATTTATTCTTAATGGTTACTTTATTCAGCTCCCGATAATCAATATAGAGCTGCAATGATCCATCATTTTTCTTAGCAAATAATATTGGTGCAACCTATAGGGAGACACTTGGTCTTATGAACCCTTGATCTAACAATTCTTCCAACTGCTTTTTCAACTCCTTCAATTCCATTGGAGCCATTCTATAAGGAGGCTTTGAAATAGGTTCAATTCCTAGCACTACATCAACAACAAAATCAATTTCTCTCTTCGGTGGCAATCCAAGTAACTCCTTAGGAAATACATCAAAAAATTCATTCACTACTCATATTTCCTCCAATGTTGGCTTCCTTTGATCAACTTCTATCGCATTCACCAAACTGTCATCAATAATTATCTCCATAACACTTAACTCCTGCACATCTGCTACAACTGAATCTCCTTTAAATTTTGCTTGTACTCAATTAGAAACTTCAAACACTATTTTCTTTTCTTGACAATCAACATTAGCTTTGACTTTAGTCATCCAATTCATCCCCAATATTGCATCATATTTACCTATATTCAGGAGAATCACATCAATCTTACTATTAACATCCTGAATCTGAAACGGACATCCTTTCACCATCTCTTTTGCAATTGTAACACTTCCTATAGAACTTCTCACACCAAAGCTGGATTCGGTAGCATTAGTAGCCAAGACTACTCTTTTCACCACTTCTAATGATATAAAGGAATGCATAGTTCCCATATCGAACAAAGTATAAACAGAATGTCCATCTATCTTAACATTCCTTGAATCATGATAAAAAGTTTTCTCCTTATACTTTTATTATCATAAATTTATTTCCTACTTATTTCTTAATTCTACATACTTATTATCATCCTACTATAATTGTACTTTAAATACTCAAATCTCAATAATTCATAAGGAAATACTTAAAAAGTACATACCTGCAATAAGCTCGGCTCTTACCATCTCTTCAAGTTCACCATAATCTTCCATTTCTTCTCTAGAAATGTCTTCATAGATCCACTCACCCTTTAAATTATATACCTGAGCAGTATTAGTTGAAGCTGAATGGGTATTTCCTAATGTTGGTCCTCCAACTGTTTTCCCTATACCCAGACGTCCAACAACTAGTGGTGGCTGTTTAACTGCTTGAGTAGTGACAATAATACACTGTAGACATGCAGTAGAGAAATATCCCACTTTGTTACAAATGTAACATGTAACAGTATTTTCTTCGAACAATCTATCACCCAATGTGAACTATCACTACAGAAGAAACATTTTCCTTGGAGTTGTGGAGATTCTCTAGGATAATGATTTCCTTTGCATCTCCAGCATTTAACAACTCCGCCAACTGCTTTCCTTTGAATAGGAACTTAGGGTTTTATAATCCTTCTGAATTTGCTACTGCTACTACTTCCAGGTCCTTCAAAAGGATTGTTCCCAAACACATTAACTTTTATTCTATTCGCTTCTCACTTTGTCTTTTTGTTGTATCCAACACTCTTGCCTTTTCAACCATATCTGTAAAGCTTCTTGGTTTAAATTCTATCATCCTTCTCTTCATCTTAGGATCTAATCCCTGAGAAAATATCTGCATCTTTAGTCGATCACTAGTCTGATATTCTTGCAGTGCAAACTACAACAGTCTATTGAATTCAGATTCATACTGCTCTACAGTTTTTATTCCCTTCACTATGTCCAACAAGTCCTCACTATATCTTATCCTCAAACTTCCAAGAAAGTAATAAGCCAGAAATTCTCATTTGAAATCCTCCCAAGTGATTAGACCTCTTAAACTCTTTTGTCTCAGTTCCTACCACATCCGTGGTCGCATCTTAAGCATATAAGTCCCATAAGTGAGCTGAAGGTATAGTGGTACTTCAAAAGCTTCAAACGACCACTCTATCTGGTTCAACCAATCTTTAGCTTCATCTGGTCGACTAGCATAACCATTAAAATACTTGTTGCAACGAATGAACTTAGGCAACATACTACGCTGTTGTCTCAAATCAGGCTGTACTGGTAATACAACTCTTACCTAACCCACTAGAGGTTGAGGAGGCAAGGGTACTTCTCTATTAGCATCTACTAGTGGTGCAGGTATAGATGGAGTACGTTCTCTTTCCAAAAATGTCCTCGACAACTCATTTTATGCCTGTATTGCAGCTAGTATCTCATCAGTGCAGTCCCGCTGCATATGAGGCTCTTCCTCTAAAGTAGGTGGAGCTCCAATTGTGGGTCTTCATCTACACTTGTTCTGATAGAAAATTTATTTTCAACTTTCAATAAGAAACACTTAGTCATAAATAATTAAGTTCAGCATCCATTATGGAAATGAAAGCAAACATAATTATTTTAACACTTATGCTACATAAACTACAACTTTCATTTCTTATAAACAAAAGGAGTTTACATCCATATAACTTTATGCCCAAAGGACAAGTCTTACATATTACATAACCTTAGTCAAACCTAACTATCCGCTACTTCTAGTTTTTATACATATCATCCTCACTACAAGTAACACTTAGAGTACAAAATGATCATACATGATCTTAATTTTTACAACAAAAGAGACATGCATGATCGCTCTGAAGTCACATAGCTATTACTATTAAGTCATCTACTCTATCCATCCTAGGTAAGATGATGATTTAACACTAGGGTCACCTCTAGGTACATATTCAGGAACTCTAAAGACAAAGCCAATGCTGGAATTCATCCCCAATTCCTCACTAGGAGCTTGTCGAACCTATTCTCATGGTAATCAGAAATCTAAGGGATTTGGCAGAATCATAAGCATCACATTTGGATCTCCTCCAATGACAACTTTAGGTGGAAGCCCTAGATCCACCTGATAGTACTCAAACTCAGGGATAGGATCTGAAGCACGGTGAAATTTTTTAGGAGGCTTAAGATACAAGGCTAAGGCATCCAATCTGATATCCGGCTCAAGCTTATTCTCCAGTAGTGGTAGATTAAAATTCCCAACTTCATTCAATCTAAATTCTAATACTGTGTCAACATGCCCCGGAGTATAAATCCTTAGGTGATCGACTTACCTATTGATAGCTAGAGTAACTCTACAACCTACATCTTCCCAAAGAGCAAATGAAAGGGGCACTGGTCTAAGCTCCCCATAAACCAGAAAGACCAATCCATGAGGATAAGCAAGGTTTTCTTCAGACTCAAGTAGATACATCATCTCCTCATTCTCTAGTATATCACCAGAAATCTGTAGGCTCCAGAAATTTCTTCTCTCTTGCCAATAGCTATTCAACCCATGATCTCAAGCAATAAACACCTCCGATAACGTAAAATGTTTACTCACCAAAGCCAAATCCTCATAGAGGATTTGCAAGCGTCGCCGATAACTAAACAGTGTCTTGCCCCACTACTACCTAAAGACAACCCATCTATTCATCAACTGTAATATCGACTCCTAAATTAACAAGGCTTATATTAGATCTTAAAATAGAGTTACTATAAATTATATAGTTTAAGTGTAAAAGCTTAAATACTTAGCCCGGTTCTACCCCTACTCAAACTCACTAGGTAAGTTATCTAAATGTCTAGGGTCGGTGTTTTAATTACCCTATTTGTATTCATGCTCTAATACCACTAAATCTGTCACAAACTAAGGACGGCCTAGTCGTGACAAACGCTGTATATTGTACAAAGAACCCCTGATTGGTTACCTTCCCAATCATGAACTCTTCATACAATATGCAAGGCTCTACAACCACTAGTTTCCTAAGAACATACAGATTCACATGATATCATCACACAAATATATTTATATAAAACTTTAACTACAAAGCTTACAATACACAGTAATTTAGTATATCTAAGTCTATAATACTAGTAAAAAATAAGTACATGAGTAAGAGTCTACATAAACTATTCTCTCTTAATACATAGGACAACTCGCTTTTGCCCAAGTCTCCAAGCTAACTTCTAGCATCCCCTGGCCAGCCTCTACGAATAAGCTATCCTGCAGCAAAAGTCTAAGGGGGTATAAGTCTAAGCTTAGTGAGCAAAACCCTCAGCCACACCATAAATAAGTTATAAGTATATTATATTCATATATATGAATGAATGATCAAACAGTATGCCAAAACGTACATATAGTTAACTAGTTCATATACGTAACTTAGATTTAACACCTTCTAAAGTCAGGTTTGGAGTATACACGGCACTAATCAGATCCGGTATTGTACTAAAACTTACTTTACTATGGAACTCCACATTCTATACTCAAATCAAATAATTCTTTTATTTTCATAAAAATCATGTTCTAGTATAATCGTGAGTGGGCCCCCATAGTCTATACTTACCCCTAAACGGAGGCCTCTAGACTTGACCCTTAGCTAGACGGTTGGTACCTCCAACGCCTAGTGTTTTCGTGGGCCTAGGTAAGGTCATTTTGTATGAGTATGCCATACAGAACCAATAAATTAATAATAACAACCCCCGAATGGCCTCTCTTTACCTCCATGTGATGTAACTATTGGAATTGTGTTTGTAGACACCTAATTTTTGCCCCCTTTTATTTTTCAAATTAGGTTATAGGGTCCTAAATTAGAAAATGTTTAAAAAATAGAAAATTAAAGAAAGCCTCCCAAAATGAAGAAATTTAGAAAAAGAGGAATTCTAAAAAAACATAAGAAAATAGAAAAAGAAAAAAAAAGCACAAAAAATAAGAAATTTAGGAAATACAAAAAAAAATAAGAAATAAGAAATTTTGAAAAAAAAAATCACAATAAATAAATAAATAAATAAAAAATTTTAGAAGATAACATTTTGTTAGATTAAATTTACTTTTAGAAGTTGGGTCATTGAACCTGGGCTTAGATTTAAATACGACCTAGGCTGATTGAGTCCATATATGCATTGGACAAGGCACAAGCTAATAGCCGGACGATTAAGCATATGAACATAGCACTAGCATTAAGCATAAGGTCTTAGGTTCGAAACTTGCCAAAGGTAGGAAGGCCTTTTTCTCATTTTTTGGTTTTCAATCACATCAAGGATTGCCATGTATCAGGGTCTAATTGCGCCACGTGTCCTGACATGTGGCATCATTGAATTTGTGTGGCCCGCTGATGTGGTACCACGTATCATGAAATGATATGTAGCATGCCGGGGTTGGTTGGTACGGCTAACGTGGCGCCACATCAGCCTACTTTTTCTTCCCCCTTCCTTCCTTTTCCCTTCTTTTTCCTCTCTTTTCCTCTCTTTCCCTCTTTTTCCCTTGACTTTCTCTAAGTTTCCATCGCTTTTCACTTTAGACCACCCACTTCAACATGATTTTTGGACCCTTTCTCACTACAATTTCACCAAATTAATAGCGAAATTGCAGAATAGACATAGCCTATTGTGAATCGATATAAAAACATGTCTAAATACAGTCAAAGGAGCATTCAATTTAAGCTCCAAAAATTAGAAAAAGGCTATTTTCCTAGGCATTCTTCATTAATCCAATTCTAACTTTCCTTTGTTTCTGTGTTGGATTTGTGTATAAATTGATGATCATGGGACATAGACGAACACACATAACAAACAGAATCAAACCCCATACTCTCTCTATCCATTTCCGATCACTTTCTCTCTCTAACCTACTCTCTCTCTTTGATTCTCTCTCTTCATTACGACCCGAGTTGAGCCACCACTCTAGGAAGACTACCCACAGCTCAAACTCTCCAACCTAGCAGTTTTTAACCTCCGTCGTAATCCCCAGCGGCGCTACTAAGCAACCACCATCGAACCCTAAATACCCCCTCTCTCTCTGTCTTCGAACCACCTTCGAGCGAAACTAAGCCTACAACTAAACTCCCTACACTTTGAAAAACCTATCCCAACCCACTAATCATACCCAGTAGCCCCTACATAGCCGAATCACCATCATCACCTACGGCCAACTTTCGAAAACCACTTAAACGGCTTCAAAACACCAAGGCACCGAACCTACCCCCCTCCCCCACTCCCATCCCATCTCCAGCTCCAATACTCATAAAAAGATCGTCACCTGCTCATTTTGGTGGACAAAACAAGCTAAATCGTGCCCCGCTGGTGTTGGAGAAGAAGAAGCCAAGATCTAACTCAATCTGACCCGATTCGACTCGCCTAGGTTCGACCCGTACATCTAAACCCATCAATTTTTTTTGTATTTTTAATTATTTTTTCTTTTTTTTTTTTGTTTGTTGTTTTATTTTATTTGTTTTGTGTAAATGTAATAGAAAAAAAAAGAAGAAGAAAATAAAAAAGAAGAAAGAAAAAAGAAAGAAAGAAGAAGAATAGAAGGAATTTTATGTTTTTTTTTTTTTACATTTAAACAAGAAGAACCATAAAAAAATAAAAAAACTAACATTAATAAATAAATAATAAAAATAGTAAAATAGAGTAAAAATAGAAAAGTTATTTTTCACACTTAGAAAATAATTTTTTTTAATAAAAATAAAATAGATTTTTTCCAAACTAGCGCATTTAAGGTTTTTCCAAAAATAAAATGTAGCTTAAGACCCCTCATAATCTTTTTCTCAAATCAACTCAAAATGGGTAAAAAAGTAAACTCGAAGATTTTTCCAAAATTAAAATCAATTAACCCGCTATATTTTCGTCAAAAGAACTATGTACATTTAATCCCGAATAATAGGTACGTAGATACCCGTACGCAAGTATAGGGTGACTTAAAATATGGAAAGTTTTAGTTTTTTCATTTTTAGATATTTATGTAAATTAATCAATTTAGTCGCACGCATCATAATTAGATGTTTTTTAGAAATTAAAAAGGGTATATTTGAAAACAAAGTTAAATTTGGAAAGTTAAAAGTAGTACCCGTTTAAGGTTTAATAAATTAGCCCCCAGATCTAGATCTCTATTTTCTAAAAAACTGTATTTATAACTTAGTTTTCTAATCAATAAACCAGTAACTAAGTTATAATCAATCCACCCAATTGGTTATAATTTAACCCCTTTTTCTGACTCTAGTTGGGTGGCGACTCCAAATATTTTTAAATTGAAAAAATGGTTTTCTTTAAACCCTAGTCGAGGGCTAATATTAAATGAGTAAGGGTTTAATACTAGTTAGTTTAGAGAAGACCTAATTTTATAAAAAGAACCACAAAGGTGAAAATCCAGACTCGACAGCTTGGTAACTCCACTAGGGACCATCAAGAGGGCTAACCACTTAAAAACATTTTGAAATTAAAATCGCTTTTCAAATTACTTACATTGTTTAGTTATTTATTTATTCTTTTATTTATTGATTTGTTTATTTGATTGCTTTATGTACATATTTGTTTTAATTAGCATATTTATTTTAGTAAGGATGAGATTTATTTCGCTGCATCTTGAATGCATGGTAGATGCAGTCGAACCTGGGCCATCATAAGGCCTTAAGACGGGGAGCCATTATCTAATGTCTCGGACGTAGTGAGGTAACTACCATTCAAGGCCGATTAGACTACCTTACTTAAACTTCGATGTGACCAAAGCCGTTTCGTTATAAACGTGTGAGGTCATAGAGTTTGAGGACCATTAGAACCCACCTGTCTTGCATTACACTTCATGGGGTCAACAAATAATTAGCAAAACGGTAATGTTACATAAAAAATAAAAGAAAGAAAGAAAAAATGACAAAGATTCTAGAGTTTTTAGTTTTCTTGTATTCTTCCTAAAATTGATGTACATTAGAGATCTTGTACATTAGTCTTTTCCATATAATTTATGCTTTCTTTGTAATGTTCTAGAAATGGCCAGCTCATCCAGCATTAGAGTTCTCACTAAAGAGATTCATGTCCATAAACCTACAGACCCAAAGCCTATACTCAACTAGTGGTTTCAAACCTTCAATTCGAGAGAGCAACAGTTCATTACCAACAAAATTAAACCCATACTCTCACTAGCCAAAGTGAAAGTTAACATCATGCTAGTAAGGGCCTTAGTCCATTTCTGGGAGCTCAAAGAAGTGGCTTTCCAATTTAGACCACATCTAATCAACCCAACTCTAGAGGAGTACACCCAACTGCTCCATGCTCCTCCTTTGGATGAAATATACGTCCCGAAACTCAGCTTTAGCCCAACATATATCTTCTCAAGATTCTTAGGGATCCATAAGACTGAGATAAATGAGGCCCTAAATGGCTACAACAAATATGCCATCAAGATATGGGATCTAGTCCATTGGTTCCTAAATGAGCCCAGCTCCAACAATCAAGTGTTGTTTTTTGATAATTGGAGAGAAACCAAATCAAGGCCTATGCACTAGCTGTGTTCGCCACTATCTTGTTCCCAAGTGGGTCACTTCTTATACACTTTAGGGTAATAGAGTTAGTGGCTCAGATCTGGGAAGGTAAATCTTACATTCTTGCCTTACTTGCTGAGCAAATAAAGAATCTTCACTTTCTTAAAGAAAGGGGCTATGGAGATCTCAAGTCAAGCATGGCATTATTAATGCTTTGGTTCGTCAGTCACATCAAGTGCTTTGGGTTAGATTTAATAAGGGGAGCATTCACAAATAAGGTTGACCTTATTGATTCTTTTGTTGATAAGATCAAATTACTAGAAGATATCCCTACCCTTCTCTAGATAGAGGCTCTACAAGATTTTTGAGTGGAAGACATACTGTGGACTACCAAGTGGAGCAATTACACTAAGGTCATACTAATTTGCAAGAATTACCATGTTGTACCACTAATCAAGATGAGCTAGTGTACAAGTTACTATCCAAGCAACATGGTAAGACAATTTGGAGGGATCCAGGACATAGTTTACAAACCTTCACTAGAACCATTCACTCTTAATCTCGAAGAGCCTCACTCCACAAAAAAGGTATCCAAACTTCATAAGATCAAAGCTTGCTAGGACACCCGGACCATAAGCCCAAACATCAATCTGAGCATGTTCATAGGAGAAGTGGATAAACACCAGGTTACCAAAGAGTATTTATACAATCAACTTCATAAGGTAGGCGCAATGTGTTGTGGGGCACCGGAAGTCCTTCAAACCTCCCCTATACGCCGTAACTCTGAAATGGTGACCTATATGGACCAAATGAAAGTGCATATGGAGATCCTCCATGATGAGAAAGATGAATAAGCGAATCTATGCCAGGAATCTAGACAAAGGTCACAAGCCCTAGAACACCAGCTGAAGATGGCTTAGAAGAAAATTCAAGAGTTTGAAGAAGTAGCTAAGCATGACCAAAAGAAGAAGAAACTGTCATCTAGCCCATAGAAAAGAATGAAATTAGCATAGATGAATTTGTACCTTTTTCTTTCTTTCATGTAATAAGACTCCGGGAATTCAAAAATAATGAATAACTTGCCGTTTTGTTAATCATTTTTCGATCCTCTCCTTTTCATTCCTGTGATTCACTTGCATTTCATTCATTTGCATTCCTTTTTTCAAATATCCCTATGCTAACTTGTTGAGAAGTAGTTTTTGCCTAGGTTGCCAAGATAGCTCCCAAACGTCGAACCTGTTAGAGAAGCCCCATCAAAACTTATTCTCAAGCAAGAACGGCCAACCAAGGAAATAACAACAATAATGGCAGCAGCAACCCCGAGGTTATTAATCCACAGAGTTGAGATTCCAATCTTTAGAACGAACAATGGGAAAGATGGTAGATTAACTAAGCTTCCTTGTTGACAGCATCTCTCTACTCAGGTCTATGACCCCATTAAATGAAAAGCACTCCAAAGCCTAATATAGAAAGAATGCTAAGGCCCCACCCATTGAAATAGAAGAAGCTTACCCTAAAGGTAATCAGGGCTTTGAATCCTTTTAAACTAAAGGGGTATTTCCAAAGGCCAACCCAACCTTTGAGTCGAATACTTACTCATTCCCAATCAACCTAAAGCCTGAAGTTGACCAGGACAGATTGAAGGAGCTCGAAGAGTGGTTAACTCAGTGGATCATCGAAAAAATGAAAACACTCGAGGGGTATGATGGATTTGAGTACGCTGGAATAATAGACTTCTCTGACTACAATTATGGAAGCTTCCCAGAAAAGTTCAAAGCACCTGACTTTGAAAAATACAATGGGACTGGATACCCCAAGCTACACACCCGGTTGTATGTACGTAAGATGGGCAAGTATACAAAGTATGATCAACTCATGGTCCAGACCTTTTAGGACAGCCTGACAGGCCTTGCTTTAACCTGGTACACCCAATTGAACTTAAATCAAGTAAATACATAGGAAAAGCTAGCAAAAGCATTCTATGAGCAATATAGATTTAATGTCGAAGTGGCACCAACAATGATGGATTTGGTTGCCCTAAGGAAAAGGTACAATGATTCCTTCAAAGAATATGCTCAAAGGTGGAGGTCCTTAGCTGCAAGGGTATCTACCCATGTGATTGAAAAAGAGCTAACTACAAGTTTCATTAACACTCTTGAGAGGCCTTACTTTGCTCACCTGATTGGACAAGCCTCTTCTAGTTTTATAGAAATAGTGGTAGCAGGGTACCAAATTGAGAATGCCATTTCCTCTAGCAAGTTGCAAGAAACAGCAGGTAGACAGCCACCCTCTACTAAACCCATCACCTGTAAGCCTAGAGAAGCTACTATCAGCATGGTCAACTCGAATGCAAGACCTAACTACCAAGTTTCTTTTAGGATGAATCCCCCGCCAGCTCAACCATAGTACAGAAACCAACTACAGGTTAACAAGGCCCGAGAAAATTCACCAAAATACTTGTTCCACTTAGTCAGGTGCTCAAGAAATTAAGAAGAGATAATCTGCTACATTCTGAGGCTCCTAGTGAAAGGTACAGGCGGAAGTTCTTTGATCCCAATGCAAGATGTCAATATCATCTAGGGCAGGTAGGCCATTCAATTGATTCATATTAGAGGTTGAAAAACAAAATCCAAGATTTGATCGATGAAGGTATAATACAACTAGATTTTGTAGAGGCTCCTACCCCAAATGTCAACAGCAACCCACTGCTAAGCCATGGACCTATCATCAATATGATATCTAACCACCCAGAATCTACCATCAACATGATCGGTCGAAACCAAGAACCAAAGGTTTATAGGTTCTATAAAAAAGAAGTCCCATAAACTAAAAGGTACACATTCCACATACCTATGGCCCCCGAAAATTATAAAGCTACCCACTTCAATTACCAGGCAATAAACCAGGGGCAATCAAGCTTTCTTGTAGGGAGGATTACTCGCTCCGGTAGAATCTACAATCCAAAGGAAGACTTAATGAATAAGGGTATATAAGAAATGCCAAACACCGAATAAGCTGAACATAAAGAAGGATTAATTGCCTTCACCAAAATGATCAAGTCTAGTGAGTACAAAAAATAGACCAACTCACTATGACTCCGACACAAATATCCCTTGTAAGTCTATTGATGGCATCAGACCCATACCGAAAGGCCTTATTCAAAACACTAAGGGATGCCAAGGTCCTTCGTGAAATCCCGGCTGAAAGGATTAGCTCTATCACCAATTCCATCCTTACCATAGATCAAATTTCCTTCTCCACCGAGGAACTAGGCGAAGAAGGTACCCAACATACAAAGCCTCTATTCATAATAGTAAGGATAAATAACATCATCACAACAAGAGTCCCCATCGATAATGGGTCGTCTCTAAATGTTTGTCCTTTAGCTACCCTGGATCTATTAAGCATCAATACAACCGCTATCAAACCTAGTTCAACAACAGTAAGAGCTTTTGATGGATCTAGGAGAGAGATAATAGGGAAGGTGGACTTATTAGTTGATATCGGCCTACAGATGTTCAACACCCCATTCCAGGTTTTGGACATTCTAAGGACCTTCAATCTGTTATTAGGAAGGCCTTGGATACATTTAGTAAGAGCTATACTGTCAACTCTTCACCAGAAAGTTAAGTTCATCTCCAATGGCTAGGTCATCACAATTCTGGGTGACTAAGATTATGAAATCTATAAAGAGACAGCCATACCCTATTTCGATATAGAAGAACAAGAAGACTTTGGACTCTAGATGTTTAATGAGGTATGCATGATCAACAATCAGCAAAAAGAAGAGAGGCTGAAATACAAAGAAGGCCAGTTTGGGTCCTATGGGTTAGGGTACATTCCAACCCCAATAAAAGAATTACAAAGAATGCAAACCAGGGGTAGAAAGGGTAACTGGTTGTATCATGCTCCGATGAACTTCCTACCATTGTTAGAAACTTTCATCAAGACCAAAACCCAAAACTCAAAGCTTGCTAAAGAAGGCACTTCCAACAAGAATGAAGGGAGTGGCCTAATCAACAAAGTCCATCACTTAAATAATTGGTCCTCCATCCCTATGAATAACAATAAGTCTTCCTTAGGGTAAAGGATGAATCATGATCCAGTATTTTATAGAATTTTGTAATAAATTGCATCTATTCTCCAAATGCTTGCACTCAATGGAGAGTTCCCCAAAATAAAATCAGCTTCTTTTCTCTTTGTTCCTACCTTACTTACACTCTTCCTTTTGCACACTTTCTTTTTCTTTCCAAATCTAACGACTCGAATAAAGGCCATAGATACCTTACGCAGATAGGCAATGAGAATATAGATATCACTTTCGGCTCTACTGGGTTAGCCATCGAGGGTGATGTTGATGACCGTAATGACGTACAAGAAAGTTGGCAAAAATATGAAATGAGTAAAATTTCCATTAATGAGCCAACAAAGATGATTAATGTCGATACTAACGAAAACCCTAAGGTATTGAAGGTTGGGGGAAAATTGGAAGAAAATCAAAAGATAAAGATGACCACATTGCTATCCAAATACCAAGACATGTTTGCATAGTCTTATGACAATATGCCCGAATTAGACCCATCGATCATGGTCCATCACTTACCTACTCAAGAGCATATCAAGCCTAAAAAACCAAAGTTGAGAAAGTTTTGACCAGATATCTTGTTGAAAATCAAGGAAGAAGTCAAAAAATTAATGGAAGTCAGCTTCATTAAGGTATCTGATTATCTTGAGTGGGTAGCCAACATAATACCAGTTATGAAGAAGAATGGGAAAGTCAGCGTATGCGTGGATTTTCAAGACCTCAATCAAGCAACCCCTAAAGATAATTTTCCTTTGCCCCATATCAATATATTGGTCGATAATACAGCCGAAAACCATATTTCCTCTTTCATGGATGGATTTTCTAGGTATAACCAGATTCGAATGGCTAAAGAAGATAAAGCCAAGACTATGTTCATCATAACTTGGGGCACATTTTGCTACAAAGTGATGCTTTTCGAACTAAAAAATGATGGGGCAACTTACCAAAGGGCCATGGTAGCAATTTTTCATGACATGATGCACAAAGAAGTCGAGGTATATGTCGATGATATGATTGCCAAGTCTAAAGAAGGAGAAAATCATATGGAAAATCTAAGGAGATTGTTTGATAGGTTGAGAAAATTCCAACTAAAACTCAACCCAGAGAAGTGTACATTCAGTTGTTTGGACTCATAATCAACTAAAGGGGCAACTTCAGAGGTTTGTTGGGCCGTTTAAACTATATAGCCCGGTTCATATCCCAACTCATAGACAAGTGTCGTCCTTTATTTAAGTTGTTAAAAAAATGCCAAGATCAACTGGGACGAAGAGTGTGAGCAGGCTTTTACGACAATCAAAGAATACATCATTAACCCTCTAATTCTAGTAGCTCCGAAACCTGGGAAGCCTTTATTCCTATACTTGACAATATTACCAGAGTCCATAGGGTGCATGCTTAGGTAGAAAGATAAGGAAGGAAAGGAACAGGCTATATACTACTTAAGTAAAAAATTCACCGAAGGGGAGTAGAGATATTCAGAAATTGAAAGAACCTATTGTGTGTTGGTTTGGGTAATGCATCGGCTCAGACAATACACACTCTGCTACTATCACGACCTGAGGGGGCTAGTCGTGGCAGTTGTCGTATACCATATAAAGGATTATAGATTGAGTTCCCTTACAATCGATAACCCTTTTATACAATCGACAACCCTTTTATACAATACACAAGTCTACAATTACTACTAACTACCAAGAGTACACAAGCTTAATCAATATCATTTCATGACAAATAATAATATAGTAAAACATAACACATAATTTATGTGTATAAAAGTTTACAGATATAAAGTTTGAAACATGTTTAAAGTCAGACTAATATAAAAATTACATATTCAAATCTGCATTTAATCAAAAGTATTCTCTGTCCTCAAACAGCTCCCACATTGACCCCGTAGAGAAAGCTAACCTCGGGCATATAAAGGCCTGACTCCACAAATAAGTCGAACTGCAAAAGAAGTCTACAAAGGTATAAGCTTATTAACTTAGTGAGATATTTTCCCTTAACCATACAGTAATCAAGTTATACCACAGTTAAGTTCAACCAAATGAATGCATAAATAAGCAGTATGCCAAACAAATACATACAGGTGACCAGGTATTACATGCAACTCAGATTTAACGCCTTCTGAAGTCAGGGTTGGAGATTTATCGGTACAGTCAGATCTGGGTATCATATTAGAACTTATTTCATAATGAAACTCCGTGTTTCGTATTTAAAACGTAATGGTACATCCATTACCAGCTTTATCAAAACGAGTTCTACATATGATTGTGAGTAGGTTCACGCAGCCCTCACTCACCCCTAAACGAAGGCCTCTGGACTCGACCCATAGCCGGACGGTTGGCGCCTCCAACGCCTAGTCATCCCGTAGGCCAAGGTAAGGTCATATCGTACGTGTGAACTGTACGAAATCAATAACAACCAATAATCAACCTACGTATGGCCTCTCACTACCTCCGTGTAATGTGATTACTAGAAATTAGTTATGCAGTGCATGATTTATGCATGGTCCAAGTTAACTTTTTCTAGTCGAATAAAAAGTTAAGTCATATTTAATCAGTGATCATTCCAAGTCATAAATAATCAATCTATTGAATCTACTATGCAACAAACATTATATTATTGAAATTTAAAGTAGATTCACCGTTCACAACAATTATCATGCACAAGCATAACCCAAACCTATACACATTCATTTATAAATCATAATTTAAATTCACTAATTACAAGCACAAACAAGTATAGAATCATAAGGAAAAACTTACTCGGCCATGGCTAACTTAGGGATCGAAATTGTCTGGTAGCAGCTCAGGATTGATATCGATATCACTTGAGAATAATGAAAATTTTGTAAGGTAGGGAATTTAAAGCTAACTAACGCTAGAATTTGTAAGGTCTATCTCCCTTAGTTACGTGAAATTGCCGATTCGAGCTTTTATCGAATCACGTGTAACTTTTTCGTTTTAGCTCGGATTGTTATGAACTTATAGTCCATTTTGATTGTTTTCGAGCGTAATTTCTTGTAACAAGGTCCATTTTGGACGTTATGACTTGTAACATAAATTGTGATACAAAAATATCACAAAAATTATTATTTAAATTTAAAAATTATAAAATATTGATTTTCTCTTTTTCGTAACATATTTATGATTTAATAATTATTTAAATCATATATTTGATATTTTTATTATTTTGGGTATATTTTCCTTTTTTTTTATTTTCTTATTTTTCTTATGTACCTCATGATTATACATATATATATTCATATATTTATAATATATGATTTATAGTTTATATTGTTGAAAATTCTTAAATTACGGTATCATACATACATATATACACTATATATTACACATATTATATATGTATATGTATTTATTTAAAACATACTCTTATATGCATATTAATATATTTATATATATTATATTTATTTATTTATATGTCTTACATGTATACATACCTATAAATAAATACATATATATTTGGCATATATACTTATATTGTATTTATCATAAAATATGTATACTATACATTGCATACATAATATGCCGTATCCTATAATATTTATACTCTATATTATATATATATCTTCATATGCTTATATACATACTTATAAAAATACCCCACTATATACTATACGACTATATATATATATATATATATATATATATATATAACCATACCTGTATACCCATATATATATAGTTACGGTACATACATATATATATTTATACTATAGTTATGTAAATTACTAAGTAAATGGATATATAAAAAAAACAAATACATAATACATACTATATACCTATGTACATACATGTATACATACCTAACCCTATATTTACACATATAATTAAATTTACGTAGTCATGTACATAGACATATAATATTAATGTTATATGTAAAAATACCATAAAAATACCATACAAATACTATCTTTCTACATGTGTATACTATAATATACATCTATACTTACTAAAATAAAGTACTTACCTATTAGTTTTTTTTTCTTCTTCTTTTCCTTTCTCTTTTCTTCTTCTTTTTCTCTTTTCCTTCTTTCTTTTTCTTCCTCACGGTTTGCTCTCCAAGTCGGTGTGTGTTTGTGCAGTTTTGTTTTTCTTTTTCCATATTTATATTTTGATCTTGCTCACATGATCAATAGCTTAAATTGTAAGCTAAGTTAGCTTTTGCATTAATGTAAATAAAACAAAAATAATATCAACACATGGTAATTTGATTGATCACGTAGGCTGCTGATTTTCGGTCTTAAATTTGCTGATTTTGGTTCATGATTTGCACAAGAAATGAAGTGAATTGGAAATGGAGAAGGAAAATGAGATAAATTGGAAATGGAAGAGAAGGAAAATGAAAGTTATTAACAAATATGTGTAATTTTTCGAATCCTATAAATTATAACGAATCTCCTTGTAGATTAGTTTTCAAAATTTTGTGAAATTTTATCAATTTAATTGGTACTCGCTACAATTATAATTTTTACAAGTTATTGTGGTAATTTCATTATAATTTGTACAAATAGGCGATTTAGTCGAAAATTACATTCGACTATAATTTTATCGCTATTGTGTAATATTTTGCTATTTTATAGGTTTATGTTTATGATTTTAGGATTTCGAGCAATTTTGGGTTCCATTTCAATTAATGGTGCATAAACTAGTTTTAGGGTTTTAGTACGCGATTTAGGGTTTCGATAAATTCCTATGGTTTTGCTATCGTTGATTTATTAAACTTCATATTCTTTTATTATTATTAGCCTTTTCGACTTATTATATAGTTTAGAACACTTGGACTTGAGCTAAGGTTTAACTATTGTTTTTCCTAGGGTTTACAGCTACTAGGTAGAATTACTGACTCAACATGATCCCCTAAAGTACTTGGCAGACAAATCGACCCTAATTAGCAGAATCTCAAAGTGGCAAATGCTGCTATCAGAGTTCGACATTACATATGTGAACCGAAATTTAGTCAAATAGCAAGCTTTAGCTTATCAATTAGCAGAAAACCCCTCTGATAGTACTCCCCAAGAAGTGCAAATCAATTTTCCCGATGAGGGTATTTTAGTGGTTGAAGGAAACTCTGATAAAGGAAAGGATGATGAGCTACCAAAATCTAAAATGTTCTTCGATGATGCAGCCAACGTGTCTGGATGTAGAATTAGGGCAATACTAACATCCCCTAAAGGTACTCAGTATCCTGTAGCCATAAGGCTCGTTTTCCCATATACTAATAATATTACTGAATATGAAGCACGAATCTTAGGACTCAAGATGGCCCTATGGAAAGACATTCAAGAATTAGAAGTATATCAAGACTCCTCGCTCATTATTAGCCAAGTACAAGGAGAGTACAAAACTAAAGATCCTAAGCTGGTGCCTTATCACCAGCATTTGACAGAGTTAGTGGAAAGTTTTACAAAAGTCACCTTCAATCACATACCAAAGACTCATAATCAATTTGCTGACGCTTTAGCTACATTAGCATCTATGATCTAGATATCTGGTGGAGTCGAGATTCAGTCCCTTACTATTGAAATTGAGGACAAGCCTGCCTTCTACCTAATGATTGAGGGTATAAATGACCAAAAGCCGTGGTATCATGATATTAAGGTGTTCTTACAATAAGGTGCATACCCTGAAAAGGCCGAGAAAAAAAGACAAAAAGATGATTAGGAGACTAGTTACCCAATTCTTAGTAAGCGAGTCCACCTTATACCAATGCTCATTAGACGGTACACTTTTAAGGTGTGTGGCTAATGAAGAGGATGAGAATTTAATGAAAGAGGTACATGAAGGAGTATGTAGACCTCACATGAATGGGTACATGTTGGGAAAGAAAATCATGAGGATAGGATATTATTGGTCAACAATGGAAAGTGATTGCATCAAACATGTTAGGCACTATCATTTATGCTAAGTTTATGCGAATAAGATAAATGCCCCACCTCAGGAATTGCATGCCCTCTTAGCACCATGGCCTTTCTCAATGTGGGGCATAAATATCATCGGCCCTATAACTCTAAGAACATTTAATGGGCATCGCTTCATATTAGTCATCATTGACTACTTTAGCAAATGGGTAAAGGCTTCGTCATACTCGAATGTTACTAAAGGGGTCATAGTTAAGTTCATCAAGAGGAACATCTTGGCTTCATATGGGACTCCTAAAACAATAATCACTAATAATGGCACCAATCTCAACAACAAGCTTATGACAGAATTATGCCGCCAATTCCAAATCATTTACAGGAACTCTACTCCTTATCAACCCCAAATGAATGGAGCTGTCAAAGCAACAAACAAAAACCTCAAAAGAATCATTGAAAAAATGGCTATTACATATAAGGACTGGCATGAGATGTTACCCTTCGCACTCATGGCCTATCGGACTTCCATTAGAACGTCGATTGGGTTACACCATACTCTTTAGTAGATGGCACTAAAGCAGTGTTACTAGTATAGGTCGAAATTCCATCACTCAAGGTACTATTAGAAATTCATTTGGACGAAGCTGATTGGGTAAAGAAACATGTCGAATAGCTAAATCTGATTGATGAAAGGAGATTGACAGCTTCGTGTCATAATCAATGCTATCAGCAAAGAATGGCTCGGGCCTTCATCAAAAGGGTGCGACCTCATAACCTCAAATAAGGAGATTTGGTGTTAAGAAAAGCTCTCCCCAATATTGTAAACCCTTGAAAGTTTCGATCTAGTTTTTGAAATAGACTTAACTATAGTAGACAATATAGGAGTCGACAAGGCTAATTAAAGTGAAAACCCTAAAAGACTTAATTAATCGCGTAAGGAACTTTTCAACCCTAAATGTTTCTAAAAGCTAAAGATTCAATTCGAAGGTGATAAAAACCTTAAAAATGATTTCATTAAGGACATATGTAAACCAATCCATCATGATATACCCTAAAACCCTAATTGAAAATATAATACTTATATTTTGCAAAATTATTAGTAAATGGTTAGAGATAACCCACATTTTTGCTTATATGATTCAAATTCTTAAATAATCCATTGGGAACTAAGATAATGGGTTATAGATTATATTTATCCCTTAAATATATGATTAAGATGGTCTTACTTAGGATTAGGGTTATAGTTGAAGATTAAGTTACATATAGTGAACTTTAAGACTCAAATTAGCACTTTTTACACTTGTTATCCAAAGTTATTTATCAAATGAGATATATGGACTCTAAAGACCTAAAGTAAGATCTCATCAACCACATTTAGACATCAATGCATCATATACCTCAATTCTTCTCATTTCCTTCATTTCTCCCCTAATTTCCCTTAATTACTACATTATATGCACAAAATTACACATACTTAAGGAGTGTTGACTAAGATAATACATGTTGACCAAATTTCAAATGTTGACCAAGTCAACACATGTTGACTAAAGTCAACATTTTGAAAAGTCAACAAAGGTAAGAGATAAGAAAAATATCTCTTATGTAATGATTTCTTCCTTTTCTTTTCTTTTTGATTTTTCTTTTTCTCTCTTTTCCTCTTGTTGCCGTCCATAAAACAAAACTCCTCTTTCATTGCCGTGAGTTCCCCTCCCTTCTTTCCCTTTCATTTCTTCCCTTTTGTCTCCTCCATTTCAACATCATAAAAGGTATGTTTTTAAGTGCTTTAACTTACTTTCTATTAGTCATTAGTTAGTTAATTAGGTAGATTAGGTAAGTAGTTATATGGTTAGTTTTGTCTTGAAGAAGAGGAAACAAAGTTTCCTTCTTTAAGTGTAGAACCTTGAAATTTGAAAGAGAAGAAAGAAAGACATGAGGATATGCTTCTATGTATGCATACATAAGGAAATACCAAAGGAGTATAAGTAGAAGAACCTTTGTACATGAGTATTTAACATGTACATAACCTAATTTAAGATCAAATCTTACTAAATATACCTATACTACACTAAATATGTACATAAGAACACAAAAACATGGAATTAGGGAGCTTTTCTTAAGGAGAAATTTAGGCATACGAAATTTTAGTATGAAATACGTATTCCACCGTATAGGTATATGGGTATGTATACATGTATAATACGGTATAAACCTTAGTATAAGTATGAGTATAAGTATGTATAAAGTATATGTACATAAGTATAAGAAAAAGAGATAATATGTACATAATACATATGTATATAACATAAGCATGATGGAAGGCTTATGTAAGCATATGATGAGGTAAAGGATGACATAAGCACATGATGACATAAGCAATGACATAAGCAAGTGATGATGTAAGCGATGACATAAGCATAAAATTAGAAAATAAGAAAACTAAGAAAAATGTAAGTGATTAGGTAACTAAATTAGTAAAACCTAATACACTTTCTAAATTAGATTATACCTAATTCACTATAAGAATTAGTAATAGCAAAGTAAAATTCTTTCATTAGAAGAATTTAAGAAATAAAAGATATAAACATAAGTAAGGAAAGTACTTAGATGTTTATAACTAAAACTTTCTATAAATTTAGCTCATAACATAAAATAATGGTTTTAATATCCAAAACATATACTACCATGTGAAAATATGGTCAGAAATGATGAAAAACGATTATAAATTCATAAATACCAAAAATAAAACGAAAAAGCTACATACGATTGAAATTAAAGTCTTACCGAGTAAAAGTTGATAGTGATTTAAGTAGAACTAGGTACTTAGTTGTTTAGAATTAATAGTTAATTCAAACACTTATTAGTATTGTTATCACATAATGATCAGGTGACTCTGAGGTGAGCGAGAACCTCCCGATCGATTACTACGATTAGGACAAACCGCTATGGCCGAGTGAGTATTTACCCTATGATTCCATGCTTGATTGTGATTGTAGATAGTGGACTTAAATATTATTGTTAATTAACTGCTGTGTGGGGTTCGGGATATGCTTGTGTATGTAATTGCTTGTTGAGTTGTGAATTTACCTTAAAGTTAGAGAATGCCTTGTTTGTTGCATGGTAGTATAGAAAATGATTGTGTGTATTAATGGATGGTCACAGCATAATTGGAACTAATTTATACTCAGCTATAAAAAGAAACTGGAACATGCATTAACATGCATAGCATGGATACTATTCCGGCCGTCACATCACACGGAGATAAAGAGAGGCCATTCGGGGGTTGATATTATTGAGTTATTTGGTTATGTACGGTGCACTCGTACAAAATGACCTTACCCTGGCCTGCGGGAACACTAGGCGTTGGAGGCGCCAACCGCCTGGCTAAGGGTCGAGTCTAGAGATCTCCGTTTAGGGGTGAGTGTGGACTGCGGGGGCCCACTCACAATTATACTAGAACTTGTGTTTTTCTGAAAATAAAGAGTTATTTGATATAAGTATGGAACATAGAGTTCCGTAGTAAAGTAAGTTCTAGTGTAATACCCGGATCTGATTGGTGCCGTGTAAACTCCAACCCTGACTTCGGAGGGCGTTAAATCCGAATTGCGTATATGAACTAGTTAAGTATGCGTATTATTTGGCATTCTGTTTGATCATTCATTCATATGCGTGACTATAATGTGTTTATAACTTGCTTGTTGTGTGGCTGAGGGTTTTGCTCACTAAGCCTAGGCTTACACCCCTTTAGACTTTTGTTGCAGGATAGCCTGTTCGTAGAGACAGGATGAGGGATGCCACAGGTTAGCCTGGGGACTTGGGCAAGAGCGAAGTGTCCTGTGTGATGAGAGGAAAATAGTTTATGTAGACTATTCCTCATGTACTTATGTTTAACTTATATTTACCTTATCCTTATGAACTTAGACATACTTAAATACTATGTAATGTAAACTTTTGAGCTTAACTTTTATATAAATATGTTGTGTGATGATATCATGTGAATCTGGATGTACTTTAAAACTAGTAGTTGTAGAGCCTTGTATATTGTGTGAAGAGTTGTTGATTGGAAGGGTAACCAATCAAGGGTTCTTCATACAGTATACGGCGTCTGCCACGACTAAGCCGTCCTCAGTTCGTGACAAGTACACAAGACTCTAGAGGGAAATTTGCCCCCAATTACAGGGGTCTTTATGTTGTGAAGTGAGTATTATAAGGAGGGGCTTTGATTTTGTCCCAAATGGATTGTCCAAATTTGAGAGACCCTATAAATGCCAATACTGTAAAATTGTACTATCTATAAGAAATCAATTGGAATTTTGCTCAAGACATAAAAATATCAGTCATTTTGAATGTCATTGTGGTCCAATTTTCATTATCTACAAGCAAATTTGGTATCCTTGGTCGTTGTCATCATTAGAATAATCACCTTCCCCATGGATAGGTCCAATTCCCTTGACCTCATTTAACCAAACCTATACATTGCAAATACGAGAGGAGTTAAGGAATAAGATCTAGAACATTGGTAATTAATAAAATTCTTTAAATACTTTATTATGGATTGATCCCCCTCAATGGGGAGTTTTATTGTCGATTTTTGCAAAGGAATGTGAAACTCAAGTAAGTAATCATGTTAGATGGGAATAAGGCTTTTAGGTTCATAGAAGTTCCAAAGAAACAAAAATAATGGGTGGTTTTCCTACATCAGGGTAATCTCCATGATTTCTCTAAAAAGAACCAGCAAAGTCTCGAACATTATATGTCAAGAACATCTAAGTTGATAACAAGAGTTAGTAATTTTCTAGTGGGGGTTTTTCAAGAAAGGTTTAACAGATTGGGTGCTATCAACAAAGACCAGGTAAGTATTTCTACACAATATTAGTACACCAATTTTTTCTTGCATTTAGACCACTTTTACTCCCAACAATCTTTTTTAACCAACCCAGAAGCGTTTACTTTTTGCATTTAGTATTTGGCCAACCTATGAAGATACGATCTTAGCTCAGTTCATCCTTCCAAATTTCTTACAAATAAGCCCCCTCTTCACTAAGTTTTGTAGCACTTTCTTTCACTAAGTTTCTCTTAACCGGCTTGTAAAGTAATTTCCTTCATCATCTTCTTAACTAGCCTTTCAAGTTTACTCATTCTTTTTAGAGTCTTAGCCAACTCTAGAAGTGCTTTTCCTACCTTGGTTAGTTAGCTCATTAGGGCACGACTAAGTTTACTTAGTCAGCTCATTAGGGCATGACCAAGTTTGCTCATTCTTTTTAGGGTCTTAGCTAGCTCTAGGAATGCTTTGCGTGCCTTAGTTAGTCAGCTCATCAGGGCACAACCAAGTTTACTTATTCTTTTTAGGGCCTTAGCCAGCTCTAGGAGCGTTTTGCCCGCCTTGGTTAGTTAACTCATTAGGGCATGACCGAGTTTGCTTATTCCTTTTAAGGTTTTAGCTAGCTCTAGGAACATTTTACCCACCTTGGTTAGTTAGCTCATCAGGGCACGACCAAGTTTACTCATCCTTTTAAAGGTTTTAGCCAGCTCTAGGAGCACTTTGCCCGCCTTGGTTAGTCAGCTCATTAGGGCATGACCAAGTTTACTCATTCTTTTTAGGGTCTTAGCTAGCTCTAGGAGTGCTTTGCCCTCCTTGGTTAGTCAGCTCATCAAGGCACGATCAAGTTTGCTCATTCTTTTTTTGGTCTTAGCCAGCTTTAGGAGCGTTTTACCCACCTTAGTTAATCAACACATCAGGGCACGACTAAGATTGCTCATTCTTTTTAAGGTTTTAGCCAACTCTAAGAGCACTTTGCCTACCTTGGTTAGTCAGCTCATCAAGGCACGACTAAGTTTTCTTAACCCAGTTTAGGGTCTTCGCTAGCTCAAGGAGCGCTTAGCCCGTTTCACTTTGTCAATTCATATGAGCATGACCAAACTCTAATTCTTCTTTTCGTCTTTCGGCCATCTCTTAGAGCACCACCCTTCTCTTATCAAAATCCCCAATGGATTAGACTTAGGATAGTAAGCTAGTTGTAGCGCTTCTTAGCATAAAATCTATTCTTGGGATAAAAATAGTGTCTATTTTATCTTTGCGGCAAAGTTTTGTTCAAACTTTACCACAAAGAAGGGCAGTTGTAAACACCTAATTTTTGCCTCCTTTTATTTTTCAAATTAGGCTATAGAGTCCTAAATTAGAAAAAGTTTAAAAATATAGAAAGTTAAAGAAAGCCCCAAAAAATGAAGAAATTTAGAAAAATAGGAATTATAGAAAAACATAAGAAAATAGAAAAATAAAAAAGCACAAAAAATAAGAAATTTAGAAAATATAAAAAAAAATCATTTTCTATACTACTATGCAACAAACAAAACATTATCTGTACTTAAGGTAAATTTACAACTCAACACATAACAACATACACGAGCATTTCCCAAACCTAACACAGTAGTCAATTATCAATAATATTTAAGTCAACTATCTACAATCACATATAAGCATGTAATCATAAGGTAAATACTCACTCAGCCATGGTGACTCGCTCTAGTCATAGTAATCGATCGGGAGATCCTCATTCACCTCGAGATCACCTGATCATTACGATATGATAACACTAGTAAGTTATTGAATTAACTAATAATTCTAAATATCTATTTACCTATTTCTACTTAAATTACTATTAACTTTTATTCGGTTAGACTTTATTATTAATCATATGTAACTTTTTCGTTTTATTTCTGATGTTTATGAATTTATAGCCTTTTTTATCGTTTTCGGACGAACGTTCACATGGTAATGTCTGTTTTGGACGTTAAGACCTGTGTTTTACGATATGGATTAAATTTATAGAAATTTTAACTATGGAAACTTAATTAGTCTTATTACTTATATTTATATCCTTTGTTTATACTTAATGATTTAGTTAACCATTAAATTCTTATATTTAGAGAGTTTTATTTTGCTATTGCTAATTCACATACTTAATTAAGTATAATCCAATTTAGGAAGTGTATTACGGTTTACTAATTTATGTACCTAATTATTGTGTACCCTTCTTATTTCTTATTTTATAAACCTATGCTTATGTCATCGCTTACATCATCATTCCCTTATGTCATCATTTGCTTATGTCATCTTTTAATTACATCATTGCTTACTTCATCATTTAATTACATATGTCTTACCTCATGATAATGTAATGTCTAAATGTCTTATGTACATTTCACTTAAACTACTATGTACATATACCCTTGCTATACTTATATGTATACTAGTATACTTATATATATACTTATGCTTATACCGTATTTATACTTATATACATACTCATATACCTATACAGTCATATACGTATTTTTGTACAAATTTCGTATGCCTAATTTTCCTCTTAAGAAAACCTTCCTAATTTCATTTTTTTTGTGTTTTTAAGTGTATATTTAGTATAGTATAGGTATGTATAGTTAGGATTTGTCTTAGTTTAGGTTATGTACATAGTAAATACTCATGTACAAAGATCCCCATACTTGTATTCTTCTAATATATCCTTATGTACATATACTTAAGGGCATATATACATGTATTCCTTTCCTCTTCATCATGATTCCTATTCTTCTACACTTAAAGGTGGAAACTTTATGCCCTATTATACAAGATCACACATAACATATATCTGCTTATCTAATCTACCTAATTACTTAACTAATGAGTACTATAAAGCAATATAAAGTAACATGATCACATACCTTAATTTGTACTTGAATTATAGAGGCAAAGAGGAAAGTTTTGAAAGTGAAAAGGGAAGGGGATGTCACGGCAATGGAGGTGGGGTTTGCTTTGTTTCTTTTTATTTTTTATTTTTTTTTTATTATGGAATGAAGAAGATGGTGGGGTCTAGAAGGAAATGGGTGGATGGAAATTAAGGAGGAGGAGGGAAAAGAAAAACTAAAAGAAAAGAAAAGAAAAGAAATCATGAGATGGATAGATATTTTCTTATGCACTAGTATCTTTTGTTGACTTTTCTAATTGTTGACTTTAGTTAACATGTGTTGACTTAGTCAACCTTTTGACCTTGGTCAATATGTGTTGACTTGGTCAACTTTTCTTAAGCATATGCCATTTTGTACACATAATGTAGTAATTAAGAAAAATTAAGGGAAAAATTAAAGAAATGAAAGGAAATGAGGCATTTGGTGAATTGATTAGTAAAAATAGATGATGAGGTTTTATTTTAGGTATTTATAGCCTATGTACATCATTTGGTTAGTTACATAATATAACTAGTGTGAAAAGTGTCAATTACGGTGTTAAGGTTCACTACATTTAACCTAAGCTTCAACTATACCCCTAACTGTATGTAATACTATCTTAATCATATACTTAAGAGATAAATGTAATCTATGATTCATTATCTTAGCTTCTAAAGGATTACTTAAGGATTCTAAATATATATATGCATGATTGAAAGTCATCTCTAACCTTTTACTAATGATTTGGTAAAGTATGAAGGCTATATTATCAATTAGGGTTTTAGGGTATATTATGATGAATTAGTGCACATATGTCTTTAAGGTTATCATTTTAGGATTTTTATCACTTTTGAATGAAATCTTTAGTGTTTACATTTATTTAGGGTATAAAAGTTTTATACACGCTTGATTAGTTCTTTTAAGGTTTTCACTTTCATTAGCCTTGTTAACTCCTAAATTATCTAACATGGTTGAGTCTATTTCAAAAGCTATATCGAAAATTTTAGGGGTTTACACTTCTTCCTTCTCTCCCTAGCATAATCCTGATGTGAAAGAAGATCACTACCTGAACTTCTAGAGGATGAAGTGACTACTGTCTTCTATTTCTTTCATTGTGGTTGAAGTTTCTTAAGTGGCATGGTGAAGCTAGGAAGCACAGATCTGAAATGAAGAGTGAAAATGTATGTGGAAAAAGTGAAGAGAGTGAGTGAATGTGAAATGAAGAGAGAGAAATCAGGAAGAAAATAAGTGAGGAGAAAGAGAGAAAACTGATGGTCGTGATTAACAAAAGCACTATACGCCGCTCTTCCTACTGTATGCCGATGGCGTACATTGCCGGCATATATTGGTAAGTCAAATGATAGGCCGATGACCTTAAGTTCAAAATCTCGTGCTTTTTCCTCTTTTTTTTTCTTTTTTTAAGTAAATGTTAATAAAAGAAATAAAGAAAGAAAGAATAAAAATAAAAAATTAGTTTAGTTAGACATGGGTTGCCTCCCATGAAGTGCTTAGTTTATAGTTGCTAACCCAACTTTTCCAATTTTACTGTGGGTTCACACCTACCACGATAGTGGCATCACAGTCTAAGTTTTCCCCTTTAAAATAGTGCTTGAGGAGATGACCATTCACCTTAAAAGTGCGATTCTCACCTACCTTTAACTCAACTGTACCATAAAGAAAAACGTTAGCTATTTTAAGTGGTCCAAACCATCGAGATTTTAACTTACTTAGGAATAGCTTCAGCCAAGAGTTATATAATAATACTCTTTTATCATGCACGAACTGTAAACCCTACTTTTAGTAGGCCTAAGACTTGTTTAGGAGTACCTCCCGAACGTTCCTAAAGATCAACTAAACCAAAAACTTAAGATTATATTTAGGAACAAATTAAATTTTTACAATTCAAAAGCCAATTGTCAATTCAAAAGCCAATTGTCAATTCAAAAGCTAATTGTCGATAAAACCCGAGCTTGAAGAACTGCGAGCTCTAAAGCTACTTAAAACCCTAAACCTTAAGACCATTAAGGAATTTAACCATAAATAATTAATCGATAATTTAGCTTGAATAATTTTATTCAACTTTATAAAATTTCACAATTCTACAAAAATCAAATCATAAATCACAAAACAATGTAAGATGAAAATCCTAAAACAATTTTCTATAAGGCTATGCCCTTATCTTCATGCATAAGCCTTACACCATAAATAAGTAGATCAACCAATCACCTTAGATAACTTATCAATTGAGAGTTGGAATCATTTATCAATTGATAACTTATCAAAATCTAGTGATAAGACAATTTCCTTATCACCTCTTCACTTATACTACATATGGACAAATTTTCACAAGAAATCATGAGCTTAATTTTAATAAAGGTGACAAGACCACTCCATGCCATTAAAAGACTTCCCATGGCAGATCTAAAAAGGGGAGAAAGGGGGGCCATGCATTTGTCATTCACCCATCAATCACTTCCTCTTACACATCACTATTCATCCCTTAATGCTTACATCATCAAGAGTTGCAATTGTTGACTTTTTGTAAGCTTTAAGACAATACTTTCAAGGCATTTAAACACTCCTTCTCTCTTCATTCCAACCGGCTGCACTCCTCCCCATTTCTCTCACTTTTAATCTCACTTTCACTTCATCTTTCTCTCTTTTAAAACAAACATAAAAAGGGGAAACAACTTTACCCCACAAAATCCATTTTCTTCCATTTTGAAGCTTCAACTCACGGCATTTTTTTCTTTGTTCATGTGCCATTTTCTTTCATCATTTAAGATCATCTAAGACCATTATAATCTTTCATAAACCCCTTTCCAAAAGACCAAAGAATTCGGGTTTCAAAAGGTAAGCAAAAAGGAGGAAGCAAAGTTAAAGGCTTAAGAGGAACCTTAGTGCACAACCACCAAACTTTGCATTAAGGACGAGTAAGTGATTCTTGTGATGTGTGGATTAATATTTATGTTAGAAGACTTGGATTTCTTGAAGATATGAGTAAGGTTTGAGTTGTTATAGCACAAAAATTCGTTTTAAGAAACAAACCCTAAAACCATTACATGAAGTTGAAATATGAGCATGTAAAGTTGGTGTTTTGTATGGACATTTGTTTAATGCTTTGAATGGAAGATTTTAAGCTAAGGAAATCTTGAAATGAGAACTTTGATGAAGGGTAAGCATGCTGGACGTGAAGGTTCCATGATCATTTGAATGTTGATTTTGTTTCCATTTAGTTAAACATGCTCAAAACTAGACTTAAGTTAAGGAAAAATCCATCACATGAAGTTTTATGAAGAAATCAACCTTGTATGGCATGAGCTATGATATGGAGGTTTTATGAAGTATAAGATCTTTTATTTCTTTATGTAGAGCATGAGTTAAAGGATCATTTGATGGAAGGGAACTTAAGTTAAGATTTATACACAAGTAGTTAAGTGCATAATCTATCACCTACACTTAAGGAAATGATGAAACAAGTTGAAAAACCAAGTAAGGACCCCTTAGGACCAACATGAACAGATCTGGAACATGGGTAAATGAGGCCTAAAAATATGATAAAAGTGAAAGAACAAAGTGAAAGGATTAACCAAAGCAAGTATGATTAGCATACAAAGCCTAAAACTCAAAACCGGGCCTAAAACTCTCAAAACAAGCTTAGAACTCTAAGATGGGCCTTCAACAAAAATCTGACCAGCAACTTAAAGAACCAAGAGAAGTTGTTTTGAAGCCCATAATAAATCCACCTAAGGCCCCATAAGCCCACCAAAGTCATTAACCTTAGTTGAACCAAAAACAAGCCCATTTGATAACTTAAGCTCACTAAAGGGCCCAAGAAGTGGTTGTTAGCCTTAGGAATATAAATCAAAATTGTAAATCTGATCTCAAGGAGTATTTTAAGCTTAGGATAAAATCTAAAGACCAAGCCCAAAGGATTCCTCAAGCTATCAAAAGCCCATTTACCAAACAAGGCCCAAAAACACTCCAACACATGAGGAACGCTACTGTTCTGACCCATGAACAGAATTGCATACCTCATTTCGAAAATATAACCTTACCACGTTAAAGTACACTCGAAAACGATGAAGATTGACTATAAGATCATAAAAATCGGATTTAAAACGAAAAAGTTATACGCGATTGAACTTTAGGTAAAAACTGGAAAAATTCCGAGAACTAGCTAAGAATATAACTTAAGAAAAATTTACATAGTTTCTTAAGTTTGCTTCAATTCCTTATAAAAATTATTTCAATGACCAGGGGACACTGTTTTCGGAGACGACTTGCCTCCGGACTACTTTGATTGAACCACATGGCAGAGTGAGTAAATTCCCGATGACTCTTTACTTGATTGTGCTTGTAAAGTAGATGCACCTAATCTTATATTTATAAATTTGGATGCTTGTGGGATATGGGAGATGCATGTGTATGAAATTATGGATGAGTGTGATGACTTGTTAATTATATATAATAATTGGGAATTGTTTGCATGAATATATACTTGTGAATTGTATGGAATGAAATTGGTTGATCACCCTGAAAATCAAGTTAATCACTTATATGATTAAGAACTCAAAATGAATCATGCATTCCCTATATTGCATACGGATAACACCGACTGCCGCTTCACGCAGAAGATGGGAAGGGACTCACAGGAATACGAGTTTCCTGCAGGATTGAGCACTAGCTATGCCATCATATATATTGAGTCTCTGTCTTAAGCCGATGGGCTTACTAGGTGCTAGGAGACGCCAACCGTCGGCGAGGGGCCGAGTCTTGTGGCTTCTGCTTAGGGCGTGTGTTTGTGGACTGCGGGGGCCACCACACCGCTAGACTTGGGATTTTTAAAGGATACAGTTTGATTTTGGTGAAGGAAGTATATATATATATATATGTAGAGTTTTGTTTTGGTATGAGCACGATAGTGCAAATGAAATAAAACCCATGGTCTAGAACCCGGATTTTGGTTTGGGTCGGTTAATTATCTCCAAACCCCGACTTCAGGGGGCGAAATTCTGAGTCGTATGCAGTTCCTAGGTCACTGCATGCGTTGTATGGCATACTGTTTGTTCATGCATTCATATGATTGTGCATCTAATAAATTTTTGTCGTGTGGTACTGATGAGGGTATTTATCTCACTAAGCGTAAGCTTACTCCCCTATAGATTTCTGTTGGTGCAGGAGAACCTCTTCGTCAATCCGGGCCAAGGCATGCCCGTGGTAAGTCTCGGGTAGAGACGGGTTGGAGCGATCAGAGAGCGAAGAGGACATTTTGTAATAGATTATAGATATTTAGATACTTTATATATATTTATGCATAACTTAGATTTTATGCAGTTCCGTTATGAATTGCATTCGTTTGTAATATTGTTTTGGTGTGGTTCTCATGAGCCCATACAATTAGTTAATTTATAACATAGAAGTAATTTTAGTTAAATTGCTCTATATTACTTTTCTATGGGCCTAGTGGTAACGTAGAGTGGAAGGAGCCTTGTGTGTCGTACGAAAGGCCTATGATCAGCAAGGGGGTTGATAATAGACCTTTATACGGTACACGGCGACCTATCACGACAACAATACTGTTGAGTCGTTATACGAACTCCTGCTGTTAAATGTTCCAATCATGCAATCGCTTGGCTCTCTCTTTGTATATCCTATCATTTTCATAAGCTTCTTCACTGATCTCGTTTTGCTAGTTTAATTAGAGTAATCTCTTTTCACTTATAGCTTGTAAATCAAAGTTAAGGTATTTTATAGCCTATTAGACCTTGTGCTTAAGCTCTATAGTTAGGTGATATGATTTACTAAAAATGATTTTGTATGGGGACATTCCTATAGGGGTTTTAAAAGCTATCCTATAAGCCCACAATGTATCATCAAGTTTTAAAGACCAATCATTCTTAGATGCATTAACAGTTTTCTCTAAGATATGCTTTATTTCCCTATTAGACACCTTAACTTATCCATGTATTTGTGGTTGATATAGGGTGACAAGTTTATGAGTGACTCCATATTTTGTTAACAATTTTCAAAACAAATGCAACCCCTCATCACTTATGATAGCCCTAGGTATCCCAAACTTGGAAAAAATGTTCTTTTTCAAAAATTTAATTACCACTCTAGCATCGTTGGTCTGTAGAGCAATTGCTTTTACCCATTTCAATACGTAATCTACTACTAAAAGTATATATTTGTTTGAAAATGATACAAGGAAAGGACCCATGAAGTCTATTCCCCATACATCAGAAAGCTCGATTACCAGTATACTATTTTACGGTAATGTGTCTCTTAGAAATATTCTCGGTCCTTTAGAATTGAGCATAAGATTTAATATAGTTTCTACAATCATTAAATAAATTAGGCTAATAAAATCCACAAGATAAAATTTTAGTTGCAATTCTTTCCATACTAAAGTAACCTCCTGATTCCTTAGAATGACAGTGCTGAATTATACTAAGCTGTTCAGTTTCAGGTACATAATGTCTAATTACTTAGTTAGTGCAACATTTAAATAGATACAATTCATCGTAGAAATAAAATTTCACATCATGTAAAAACTTCTTTTTCTTTTGAAATGAGAGACCATATAGTATGATTTTACTAACCAAGTAATTAACTATATCAACATACCAAGGTAACCCTTGGATCTGTACTGCATACAATTGTTCATTAGGGAACTTCTGATTAATGGGTAGCTCTCTCCTCTACTCGAGTATTACTCCTACAACAAAGTTTTTAGCATCACACATCATCTCGAAAGGAAGCTCCCAATCAGGTGCAACAATCACTGGAGTCAAAATAAGCTTCTCCCTCAATAGCTTAAAGGCCAATAAACAACTATCATAAAAAACAAAGGCAAAATCTTTTTTAAGTAAATTACAAAAAGATCTAGAGATTTTAGAGAAGTCCTTGATAAATCTCCTATAAAAGCCAGCATGCCCCAAGAAGCTCTTGACTCCTTCGACTGAAGTAGGTGGTAGTAACTTTTCTATTATCTCCACTTAGGCTCTGTCAACTTCAATCCTCTTTTTCGACACCTTATGACTTAAGACTATTCCCTCTCTTACCATAAAATGGCACTTTTGTCAGTTCAAAAGTAGATTAGTCTCTTTGCACCTTTTGAGCACATAACCTAAATTAGTTATACATAAATCAAATGACTTCCCAAAGATAGAGAAATCATCCATAAATATTTCAATAAAATCTTCTAACATGTCAAAAAATATAGACATCGTACATCTTTGAAAAGTAACAGGTGCATTACAAAGACCAAAAGGCATTCACCTAAAGGCAAAAGTGGCATAAGGACATGTAAAAGTGGCTTTCTCTTGATCCTCAAGTGTTATTGAGTTTAATTATAATCAGAATAGCCATTTAAGAAACAATAATAATGATGCCTTAAAAGTTTTTCTAACATCTAATCTATGAAAATGACAGGGAAGTGGTCTTTACAGATGGCATCATTAATTTTTCTATAATCTAGTAAACACTCCACATGGTCATAGTGCAAGTAGAGATTAACTCATTAACCTCATTTTTAACCATAGTCATACCACCCTTTTTTGGCACTACCTAAATGGGACTAACCCACTTACTATCTGAGATAAGGTAGATAATGCCTACATCTAACAATGTGAGTACCTCTTTCTTCATTACCTCCTTGAGAGTTGGGTTGAGTTGTCTCTATGATTGTACTATAGGTTTGCACTCAACCTCTAGCAATATCTTGTGAGTACAAATTAAGGGACTAATCCCTTAGATATCGGCAATGGTCTACCTTCTGGCTTCTTTATGCTCTCTCAAAACTCCGAGAAGTTGTTTCTCTTTATCACCTGTCAAAGAAGAGGAGATAATTATTGGCAAAATGTCATTTGTTCTAAGATAAGACTAGGTAAAGGTTTAAGTTCAAGCACTTGGGGTTGTGTCAATGATGGGATTAGCTTCTTCTCACTAGTACCTAGCTCTTCATAATCTCGAGCTTTGATTTCTAACATCTATTTCCTACCTTCTACTTCTACAGGCTCGTTATCATCGCTCCAATCATCTAAATCCCTAAGAACTAATTCCATATCCAATCCTGCTTTCTCTTCTATAAACTCACAAGTAATCTCATAAAAAAATCAATAGTGTAACAGGATTTGCAATCATCAAAATGTTTTATGGCTTCATAAACATTAAAACTTACTTGATCGTCCATAACTCTTAAAGTAAGCTTACATTATTCTATGACTATCAACACCTTACCTTTTGCAAGAAACAGTCTTCCAAGGATCCTGGGTACTTCTCTGTTCTCTTCCATCTCCAAGACTGTAAAGATGACTGGGAAGATAAATTTGTTTACCTTCACTAAGACACTCTCGACAATACCCCTTAGGTATTTAATACTCCTATTAGCAAGTTGCAAGGTGACATGAGTCTCCTTGCAATCACTAAGTCCCAACTTCTTGAAAATAGACAAAGGCATTAAATTTATACTTACACCTGAATCAATAAAAACTTTATCAAAATGAAAATTTCCTATAGTGTAAGGAATAGTAAAATTCCCCTAATCTCTTTGTTTTCTAAGCAAGGTAGATAGATTTTTCTAAAGAATCATGGAGCACTCCTTTATAAGCATAACCAGTTCATTACCATCAATCTTTCTCTTCTTGGTCAGCAAATCCTTCATGAATCTAGCATATGCAGGTATCTGATGAAGTGCCTCTACAAAAGCAATGTTGATCTACAGCTTCTTAAAGACATCTAGGAATTTGGTGAATAGGGCGTCTAGCTATTGTTGCTTCAGTCTTCCTAGAAATGGAACTGGAGGAACATACGGTTTCACTTCTAGTGACTTCTACTTTAGTTCCTCTTCCACCTACTTCCCTTTTACTTTCTTTGAATTCCCTTATTTTTCTTCAACTCATCTATCAACTGTTTCAACTTCCTTTCCACTCCTCAACGTAATAGTGTTAACACCATTAGGACTCTCCTCAGTATTGCTTAGTAAAGAACCTAATGGTTTATCACTCAATTGTTAAGAGATCTGACTAATTTGATTCTCTAAATTCCGAATAGTCACTTGTTGATTCTATAACATGGTGTTAGTCTTTTGCATATAGCTTAACATGAGTTCTTCCGTTCTAGACTGATTTTGCTGTAATGGAGCATTCTGAGTAGGACCTTGCTTTTGGGATCTAAGTGGTAGTTGAAATGTATTATTCTCATTTCTCCATGAAAAATTTAGATGATTACACTACCTAAGATTGTTTGTATTCGAATATGGTCCTTAATTACCGCTGTAAACCCCTAAAATTTTCAACCTAATACCCAAAGTAGACTCTAGTATGCTTGAAGACTCTAAGAGTTGATAATGATTGTTAAGATAAAAACCTTAAAATAACAACCTAATAACAATCGCGTATAAATTTTTAGACCCTTAATATATATAAACATTAGAGATTTGTGCTCAAAAGTGATAAAACCATAAAATTATAACTTTAAGGATATAAAAGTACTAAGTCACTATAATCTATTCTAAAACCCAAATTACTAATATATCTTTAGTATCATACTAAATCATTATCAAATAATCAAGATAACTTTCAATTATTCATAAATGCTTATAATAATAATTTAATTTACTAGAAAACTAAGATATTGCATTATAGATCACATCCATCTTCTAATAATATATCTAGGTTAGTATTTATGTAGTTGATGTTTATACTATGTGTAGTTAATATTAACTAATGATTCTAGAGTTAAGTATAATGTATGTGTAAAGTATAAGAATACATAAGGATCAATATATATATGTAATGGATGATGATGTAAGCAATGACATAACCAAATGATAACATAAGAAATTGATGACATAAGCCTCTAAAATAATAAACCATAAAATCATCTAAGTGTAAGAATTAATGACTCATGAAATCATTAACTACTAAAATAGAACATAAAACTAGCCAATAAGAATAATTAAGCTTCAATAGTTAGAATTTCAATAAATTTAGTCTATATCGTAAAACGTAGGTTTTAACATCTAAAACAGACATCACTTTATGAATGTGCATCTGGAAACAATGAAGAACAACTATAAGTTCATAAATATCGAAAATAGAATGAAAATGTTATATATAATTAGCAATTAGGTTTAATTAAATAAAAACTGATAGTTATCTAAGTAGAAATTACGTAGATAAATATCTAGAATCGTTACTGAATTCAATTACTTATTATCACTATTATCTCGTAATGATCAGGTGATCTTGATGAAGGCGAAGATCTTCCAATCTATTATTATGACTAGAGTAAGTCATCATAGTCAAGCGAGTACTTCCGATGACTCTATACTTGTTTTATGTTTGTCATTAGTGCACTTAAATTAAATAGTAATAACTTGATGCGTGGGATTCGGGATATGATTGTGCTTAACACTAATTGCTTACTACGAAAAATATTGTTTAATACAATAATTGAGGATTTGATTGTATTATTGAATATTACATGATTTGGATGATTTACAGATATTGGTTGATCACCACATATTTTGACTTAATTATATTTGGCTTATCTTAAATTAACAGGGTCATGCATTATCTATGCATTGCATTACTTATTTCGGCCGTCACTTCATGCAGAGGTAAAGAGAGGCCTTGCGGGGTTTTTTTATATATATTAAAGTGTTTCTATAGTGTACTCGTACAACATAACCTTACCCAAACCTACAGGCTTACTAAGAGACGCTAACAATATGGTTGAAGGTCGAGTCTAGAGATCTCCATTATAGGGTATGAGTGTGGACTGTAAAGGCTGCCTCACCACTAGGCTGGAGATTTTGTATACTACTGGATTTTCATAAATGAAAATGTATATTATAAAATTTGGAATTTAAAGTTATGATTAAAAACCCACATGTTAGAGCTAATCGTGATTAGTGCCAATGTATCTCCAACCCTTATCTCAAAGGGTGTTAAAATTCAATATTATATGCAGCACTAGTCAACTACATATATAATTTAGCATACTACGTGTACAAGCATTCATATGATTGTAATAATTTGTTTGATGACTTGCTTATCAGTATAGTATGAGAGATAACTTACTATGCTCTTGTAGCTTACTCCCTAATAGTTTTTCTTTTGCAGGTTGAAAGATAATCGAATATATGTTAAGAGCCAAGTGTTAAGTACAAGTGCTAAGATGTTTTAGATGTTAGAATTAGAGAGAGATTGTTTAGTTCATGTAAAACTTTAAATGTATATACTAGTTATATATTTATATTTAGTAACTTCAATAAGTTGAATTTTAAGTTTATTCTATTTGATCTTATCATTTAGGAAGGGATACTGATTCTCTACGGTTTTAAGTAACTGTAAAATATTGGACATCCATAGTTATTTGTATCCTATAATATGTTAATTAACTAACAATTTAGCATCCTTAATAATTAATCATTTAGAGTCTTGCAATATCTGACTTGCAAGGTAGTTTTCATATCATGAGTGCACACATATTATGGAAATTTTGAGTAATCTGACTATGCCCCCTTTAAGGTCTTAACAACAACATTGAAAATTGTTGACAAAGTTCAGTTGTTCTCCACTAGTTAGAGTTGAGGGATTCTTAATTAGGCACTCAAGAGTCAAATATGGTCCTAAACATAACTCATAAAAAACAATAGATTAACATTAAAAGATTGTGCTGAGGTAAGTTTACTTACCTTGGTAGTAAGAGCTATAATCTAAGCTATTAATTGAGATACAGTGTTATTGTCACTAACTATTGCCACTCCTAACTTGCTTTTTTCGTTTTTCCAGTTATGTGCACTAGAGGCCATCTCTTCTATCAATGCAATTGCTTCATCATAGGTCTTACCCATCAAAGCACCTCCAACTACAGCATCAACTAAAGACCTTAATGTCTCATCCAAACTAAGATAGAAAATCTCAATTAGGAGATTATCTAGCAAGCCATGATGTGGGCATTTGCTAATCACCTCCTTAAATCATTCTCATGCCTCAAAAAGTGACTCACCACTAAACTTGGTAAAGTTGGTGATGTCATTCCTTAGTTTCGCAGTCCTAGCTAGTTGGGAAAATCTCCTTAAGAACTTCGATAAAGGATCAGCTTAGGTGGTAATCAATTCTTGTAGCAGTAAATGAAACCAAGCTCTAGCTTTATCCCTTAGCAAAAAGGGAAAAAGTTGTAATCTGATAACCTTGTCTATTACGTTGTTCGTCTTAATTGTATTGCAGTATTAGAGGAATCCTACAATATGCTCATCAAGACTTTCATTAGGATATCCTCTAAACTGAGTTATCTGAACTATCTAAATGAGGGATGACTTCAACTCAAAGTTGTTACCCTAAATGGGAAGCCTCCTTATACCTGAAGCCATCACCATGGGTATTGTATAGTCTCATAGTACTTGTGAAACTCCTTGTATCTGATTATTATCCTAGTTACCTGCCATCTCTTCTATCCTTCTTATATTCGCTTGCCTCAATTGATGTAAAGTGCACTCTATTTCAAAATCTAGTGATGGAATTTCAAACACTTCTACTCCTACGCATAAAACACCTACAAAGAGAACAAAAATAACATACGTCATCAAGTGCACCTAAATTACCAACAAAACTAAAAGGTATAATATTTCTAGTCCCTAGCAGTAACACCAAAAACTTGATTCGCTTAAACTATATATGTATATATATAAAATAAATCACGAATATTTTATCAAGTATATTGGGTTATAATTAAGTAATACAGAATAAGTAAGATCATCGATCCCTCAAGGACTAAGAAATTACTAATTCTATGCTAGTTCTTATCAATATTCAAGCAATCAAAAGTAAATTAACTAATCTAATAATTATACTAAAACTATCGAAAAGAAAATAACTATAAAATATCTAAAACTAAGCAATCAATTGAGAATTGTGGGAAAACAGAATCTACCCTAGATTATGCAAATCAAATTGTTACATGTCATATAGATTAATAGCTATGTAGTCATTTAAGTGAAATTATTATGCCTTAAAACTTAAGGAATTAAACCTCTAATTAATCAGTTGTCTCCCACATTTCCAATTAATAGTGGACTCTAAATTACAATCATATATCTCTTGATACTATGATTGTCTAATGTCATAAATCAATCATATATCTCCTGATACTATGACTGTTTAATGTCATAAATCAATTATCCCTAATGTCTTAGTGAATAATCAATCGCTAAACATCGAATTAATCTCTAGATAATTTCTAATTAATTTAATTAACGTTGTTTCCACATTAATCAATCAAATTAATCAAGAATTTCTAATAAACTCTATATCAACTTTTGTATCACTTAGGTTTCTAATAATTATAATCAATTAGACAACTATAATTGAAATCATAGAAATTGCAATCATAAATCATCCATATATCTATCGATCCTATAACATGAATACAATTCTCATCTTTGTTACCTAAGGTTTCATTAATTCCCACAAATAAAATTAACTAACCATGGAATTTGAAATGAAAGCACAATTACTAATTAAAATTGGAAAGATGTTTGTAATTGAAAATAAGAATAAATTACAAAATTGCATAAATATAAATAAAATAGATGTCACAAATTTCGTAATCTAAAAGAGTAAACTTTAATTGCAACTTCAAAATTAATCTCTCCAGCAAAAGTGAAATCTTCTCAACGAACTAAGCAATTCTATAAAAGAATTCTTCAAGAACTATCTATTAATTGTTCTAAGACTCTCTAATTCTAAAGAAGACATAAAAGTTCTCTAAATTCTAAAACTCATGACTATTTATAGAGAAAACTAGGGTTGGCTTTCACAAGGAAATTTTTTCATAAAGTTTGGAAGGCCGGCAGTATAGTTTCCAAGGCTAACAGTGTAGACTCTAAAGCTGTCGGTGTTTAGTGTAGGTCGGTTGTCTTCAATTCTAATCATGGTTTAGCTCACTTCGTCTTCTTCATTTGCATAAAATTCCTCTAAATTAATCGTATTTCCACTCTAAATTTCCTAAAAAGGATATTTCCTTCAACCAAAAGTTCCACTTTGATAACTTATCATATAGCTTTCATTCTCGTAAGATTTGTAATTCTTGCCTCAGGTGTTCCTGATGTTGCTCTAGAGTTGCTGAGTATACCAAGATATCATCAATAAACATGATAATACAATTATCTAGATATGACTTGAACACCTTATTCATCAAATCCATAAACACTGTAGGCACATTTGTCAATCTGAATGGCATCACCAAAAATTCATAATGTCCATATCTTATCTTAAACACTGTCTTAGGAACATCCTCCAGTTTGATCCTCAATTGGTGATATCCCGATCTTATATCAATATGGAAGAATACATTCGCGCTTTGTAATTGATCAAACAAGTCATCAATATGATGTAAAGGGTACTTGTTCCTCATAGTGACTCTATTTAGGTCTCTATAATTGATATAGAGTCTAAGAGAACCATCCTTTTTCTTAAAAAACAATACAAGAGCTCCCTAAGGTGAGACAGTTAGTCTAGTAATTCTTGAAGCTACTTCTTCAATTCCTTTAGTTCTATGGGAGCCATCCTGTAAGCAACTTTGGAAACTGGCTTAGTTCTCGGCATTAGATCAATGGAAAAATCTATTTCCCTCTTTAGTAGCAATCCTGGTAGCTCTTCTAGAAACACATTGGGAAATTTGCTTACCACTTAAATCTTTTCTATTCTCAATTGTTCCGTCTTGACTTCGACAATATTCATCTAATTTGTTTCCAACAATAACTCAAGGGAGCTTAACTCATGTGCTCTTACCACTGTCGATTCTCCCTAAAATTCCACCTTGAATCCCTTCATATCTTTGAAATGCACTTTCTTCTTCTTACAATCGACTATAGCTCCACAGGTTATCATCTAATTCATCCCTAAAATCATCTCGTATTTTCCCAAGTCAAGGACGATAAGATCAGTCATATTGTCATGACCTTGCAAGTTGAGTAAACACTTCTTCACCATTCCTTTGGTATTGACTACATAGTCCTTAGTTCACACACTAAAGCTTGACTTAATGATAATTGTAGGCAATTCCGCTCCTTTCACTACTTTAGGAGTGACAAAGGAGTGAGTCACTTTGGTGTCATATAAGGTATGTACCAAATGTCCTTTTATGTTAATATTCCTAAATCAAGTTCAAGTTAAGTTTCTATGGGTTACAATTGTTGGACCTTAAAATTCTTGTTTCTAAATTAAATGTTTTATCTTATAATTTCTAAAACATACTTAATAACACAACTCAACTTACAAGAGAATTTAAGAGGCATAGTTGTGATCAATTATGTATCAGTAGTGTCTTCCACTTCCTCAAAATAAATCACTTCTTCCTCAAGGTACTCTTCATAATCCCATCCTCCCTTTAAGTTATAAACTTAGGTAGCATTCACAACTCTTGGTCTTTAGCCATTCCCTCCAGCAATCTTTCCCATCTTAGGGCGTCCCATAGTTTGTACTGTAGTGCTCTGACGCTAAGGACAAGTATTAGAAAAGTGTCTTACTTATTTGCAGATATAACAAGTTGTAGTAGCCTTCTTTAGACAATCTGCTACTAAGTAACACTTATTCTTAAGCTGGGCACAATCTCAAGGATAGTAGTTCCCTTGTCACTTCCAATAGGTGACTTTTCCATTCGCATTTCCATTTTTCTTGTATATCACCTTATGGAGTTTCAAAATCTTTCTCACTTTAGATCTTAAGCCTCCAAGTTTATCAAACAGTCTTTTGCTAAAAACAATAACTCTAGGCTTTAACTTTTCCTCTCCTTGTTTCTTTGCAGTGTCTAATACCTTAGCTTTCTCTACCATCTCACTAAAGATCTTTTGCTGAAACTTTAAAACTTCTATTTCTATCTCGGGGTTTAGTCCCCTCATGAAGATCTATTTCTTCATCCAATCACTATTGTGATACTCAGGTAGAGAAAACTGAAGTAAGAGAGTAAAGTCTACCTTATATTACTCAAGAGTGTGGTTTCCTTTCCTAATTGCAAATAACTCGTCACTTTACTTAACCAATAAGCTTTTTGGGAAATAGTGTCCTAAGAATTCTTCCCTGAAGTCATCTATGTAATGGAGTGTCTCAAATTCCCTCTCTTGGTCTTCCACTAAGTTTTCACTCTTAAGTAGAGTAGATAAGTGCCATAAGTCAACCTCATATGGTGTGGCACTTCAAAAGCTTCAAAAGATCTTTCCACCTGTAATAGCCAATCTTCGGCCTCATCGAGCCGATTTGCATTCCCATCAAAATACCTATTACATTTCAAAAATTTTGGCAACAAGTTCCTTTACTGTCGAGGATCATGAGAAATTAGGTAGGGGTATCTAGCTAGCCCTACTAGTGGAGGCGATGGCAATGGTGGAGGTAGTGGTGCTACTGTATGTTGTCCTACCATGACCATAGGTGGTTGAGCAAGCACTTCAGAAATATGTTCTTGTAGCACTAATGGTAGAGGTACCTGATTTCTCTCTAGAAATGTTCTCAATAAGGCCTTGTTTGCTTTTATATCCATAAGAATCTCTTCAATACGGTCAACTAGTGCATTTTGTACTAGAATTTGCATTGGTGATGCTCTATTCATCAAAGGTCATCCTTATGCCTCTGTCTACTAAAAATAAAACTTTCAAGATTAAGCTCATTGCAATTAATTAAGATTACAGTTTACCCATTTCAATCCTTTGTTAGGGTAAATTGATTTTATTGTTTGAAAATGCAAAGTCCTTATTCAATTCATACATCACGGAGCACACTTTTCATTTCAATTGCTTTGAATGAGTCTAAATCATATAAAACACATACATAAATAGTTCTTGCATACCATAAATCCATTGAAAATACATTGAAAGTTCAAATACATAGTCTTCCGAAAACTACACATAATCATTTCAGCTACTACTTTAACTTCTACTACAAGTCCTAATCAAATACAATAAATACTAAAATACATGAAATCCTCACTACAAGGTTTTCTCTCAAAAAGTAATGGAAGCTACAGTATCTAAAACATCATCTAAAGTCAGAATCTCTACATCAATCAACGTCTCCCAAAAGGTCCTGCCTCGTTGTTATCTAGCTACCTTGTTTGTTGCAATCTCCTCTTCGAAAGTATAGGCAAAGATCCTAAGCATGAGTCAAACAATGTACCTTAGCTAAATGCCCCTTGGCACTACTCACAAGGCAACTAACAATCTAAAGGGTCTAGTCGAATGGTTACTTCTCTCATGATTTCTCTTCTAATAATAGGCAATATCTTAATACCATCATCCCCCTCAAAGGCGTCTGAAGGTATATTAATGGTGTCTCACTCCACATGAGATAAGATGACTACAGGAATGATAGGTGGGAGAATCCCAAGCCAGTCATCCAACTAAACCACTTTAGGGTGATTAGCTCACAAGTCATGCACTAAATCGTATCCATGTCCTAACTGATGGCAATGTATAAAGCTAGGTGTATTCATCCTCTGGTCATCCTAAACTAGAAAAACAACTTCAGCTTTACTATTAGCTCCTTCTACCCTCTTCATCAAGTACATCAACTCCACATCTAAGAGGACTGGCCCAGGCATCTAAATTAATATGTCTTGATAACGGCTCCTCCAATGGAGACTCAATCCCGATCTCTAAGATATCTAAACATCTTTTATCTTACCAGCATATCCTTCCAACTAAAGCCATGTCTTCGCAGAGGACTCTCAATTTGTGACAAAATGCGATGAAGGTCTCACCTTCATGCATATGTAAGAGTACTAAGTTGCAATGAACTATAAGTACATTCCCCTTATCAACATAAACTTCGTTAAGGATTACGTAGGCTTTTCTTTATAAAATTTTCCTATCTATTTGAACATTTAGAAATCCTATCCTAGTTCTACTCCTCTTTGCCTTACTTGGCAGGTGATCCTAAAATTTAAGGTCAGGTTTTGTTTTATCTTATTATTTTTTTAAACATAAGCTCTGATATGACATAAATCCATCACAACCTAATAGTATCATTGTTATGGTAGATTGTCATACACTATACAAAGATCTATAATCAACCCCCTTGTTGATCATAGGCCTTCTATACGATACACAAGACTCCTTTCACTTTGCGTTACTATCAGGCTTGTAGACATGTAACATCAAGCATATTAACTGAAACCATTAGTTAATTATGGAAAGTAATGGAGTTAAAGTGTGGAACATAGAATTCCACGGCAAAATATTACAATACATAAAAGCCTACATTAAGTCTATCTATCTACAGAATTATACCAATTAAAAGAAATAACAGTTTCTAGCCAATACTATAAATTCACTCTTCGCTCTCTGAATCACATAGCCCTGTCCCAGTACAAGACTCACCTCGAGCATTCCTTGGCCTGGATTGATAAAGAGGTAATCTTACATTAAAAGAAATTTGTTGGGATGTAAGCTTACACTTAGTAAGCTAAACCCTTCATTATACCACACAAATGGTTTATTAAATGTACAATCATATGAATGCATGCAACACTCAAAATTCCAAATAATACATATAGCAACCTAGGAGCTACATGCAACTCAAAATCACTAGAGGCCCGATTGTTAAGGCCTATTCCATGAAGGTTCAAATATTTACATGTGGGCATGAATAGGTCAATAGTTTCCTAAGCAATAACTATCCAACTACCCACTTCACCCCACAATTTGCACATGATTGAATTCTAGAAACGCCATATGTCATTAGCAATTCAACTGCCTTCCAAGACAGTTATTAGATAGAAGTCTATAAATACGAGGAAATAACCTCTATAAGAACCCTCTATGTACTATGTCCACTTGACCTTTTATTCTTTTTAAACATAAATACTTCACTAACTTAGGCATTATAGTTACTATGCTGAACTAGCCCTAGTACCGCAAAGCCTTAAATTTGTTGTTTTTAAATCATAAACACTAACCTAAATTCTAACAACAACATTTTGGCACTATCTATACTTAAATTCAACCTTGGTAGCTAAAAAAAGCTTAACTAAGAGTGCTAGTAGTAATACTGCTTCCTACCATCATTTATGGGGGAGTAAGAGACACCTTTCGGATGATGATCAACTAGCTAAGTTAAAGCGACTCTACACTAACCTAGCTAAGGAAAAGCAATTTGGCTATGGCAAGTCACTGTAGACCTTACAAAAGACTATATATTAGTTTCTCTTTGAATCGACGACCTTTTATACAATATATAAGGCTATTACACAACTAGCTACCTAAGAGTTATGTAGGTAAAGATCATATCACAACATATATATATAATATAAGATTTCACATAGTAACATCACTATGTAAAAGATACAGGACTCTAAGTCTTACAATACTAATAGTTAAGCTATAGTAATAGAGAGTAGTCCTACAAAGCTACTAAATATCATATCATAAAATATCATCCAAATATTAGCTGACTATATTTCTGTACATCTATATTCACTTAAACTCTCTACTTCCACATAATTCCTAAAAGTACCAAACTGACGTCAAGCATGTCTTAATCAAGAGTAGTGAACATGTCCTCTTACATCAAAAGCCTACAAGGGTGTAAGCTATAAATCTTAGTGAGTTATCTCTCAACCATACAAATAAACAAGCTATTTAACAATTAGTTACAACATATGACTGTACGAGAAAACAGAATGCCACACAAATACATACAGTTGACTGGGTACTATATGTAACTCAGATTTAATGCCCTCCGAAGTTAAGGCTGGAGAATAAATGGCACCAATCGAATTCAGGTATCATACTTAAACTCATATAACTACGAAACTCCACGTTTCGTATTTAAGATGAAATAGTCTGTTAATTTCAATTTTAAAAACTAAGTATGATTATAAGTTAGCACCCATAATTCACCTCTAAATGAAGGCCTCTAAACTCAACCCTTAGCCAAATAATTGATGTCTCCAATGCCTAGTAATCCTATGGACCATGTTAAGGTCAAGTTGTATGAGTACACTGTACTAAAACGCTTTAATTCCATTATATAGAAACAATCCCCACATGGCCTCTTGCTACCTCTAATGATGTGACGACTAGAATAATTACAATGTAATGCATGTTTACGCATGATCTAGTTTAATTTAATAAGCTCAAATATCCTTAAGTTTGATTGGTAAATGACAAACCAATATCACAAACAATTAAAATTCCTTATAGTTAGCTAAAATGCAAAAACAGTTCATTATAGCTATTTAAAATATTTTCACACAGCAACGAATTAATATTAATCACATGCAAATCCTAAACCCCACACATCAGCCAATTTATCACAAATATCTAAATGTCATTATCTATAAGTATAAACAAGTATGAAATCATCAAGAGTACTCGCTTGACCATAGTAAAGCTCAAGGATCGTACTAGTCAATAAAGAGATCGGTATCCTTGTCGAGAGCACTTGATAATTAGGACATGTGAAAGATAATAAGTATGTAAGTAGGATAATTATTCTATGTAAGTATTTATCTAAAAATCTACCTAAGTTTTCTATTTATCTTACATAATTTCCTAGTTCGAGCTTTTTCTTCAATCACATGTAACTTTTTTGTCTTAACTCCAATTTTTATAATCTTATAGTTAATTTTTATCGTTTTTGGATGTACTTTTCCATAATTGGTCCGTTTTGAACATTAGAACTCACATTTTCTATTATGAGCTTGAAATGTTACAAATGTATTTATTTTAGGCCCAAAGGTTTTTATTTATCATTTTGAGCTTTATTTTATTGATTTTATTTATTAGGCTTTTCTTTATTTTTTAATAATGGCTTAAATAATTTTTAAATTTTAACATTTTCAAAATATTTTTATTTTTGGGTCCATTTTGTAATAATTTCTTTATTTTACTTTTTAAATTTAAATAATTAATTTCTTAATTTTTTGTTACAATTATAATTTGCTAATTAATTTATTATTATTATTTTCTTATTATTTTTTATATTTATGATTTGAATAAAAAAATTAGGAAAGCTGACATGATAGCTTTATGTTGGTTTATGTTACAATTATCCTAATTTTTCCAATTTTTTTTGTATTTTTTTCCAATTTGTAATATTAATATATACATATATATAATACTTTAAATATTTACATGTAGAAAAATAACTTCTATTTTTTACTTAAAGATCACGTCGGCCATATGTACATATATGTATATATTTATACTTATTAATCTATTTTTAGGAAAGGAAAGTACTAATATACATATATATGTATTTTTAGTATATGTACATATATAAATACATATACTATAATATATGTATATTTATTTAAACCTTAGAAAAATAGAGTAATATATATACGTATAGGCACATACATATACTCTTATATTTTACTACTTATACTATTTCAATTGAGGTATACTTAATATTGTTTATATTTACATATACTATATATATAAATGAACCGTATATATGTATATATATACACTAAATATGTATGGCATATATATATATATATATGTATATATATATACATTTAGATAGATATGTTTGAGTATATACATACATACATAAATATTTAAGAAGAGGAAAATTTACACATATATTGAAATACATGTACTTATCGTTTTTATTACAAATGATGGTGCAAACATATATAGCTCCTACTACATATTCCTAACATAACAATACTAACAAATACATATTAACATAAAAGAAATACATAAAGGCTTATATTACAAAGAAAACTAAAATAACATGAGAAATCTTTAATTACTTTGATGTTGAAATTATTGAAGATGAGGCTTTCTATTTCCTCTTGAAATTAGTAGTAAAGTGATGATGGAAATTAAGTGAATTGTGGAACTTACAATTGAGTGATAGTTGAAGGAAAAGAAGAAAAACTAAAGAAATGAAGTTGGAAAGAGAGAGGGATGTTGTCGGTCTAAACAGGAAAGAAGAACACTTAGTATTTTAACTCAAAGTTTGAAAGGGAAAGAAATATAAAGTGAATTCTAGAGGGGAACATTTGGCTTATGACGAAGGAGAAAAGTAAAGGAAAAAGTAAGGAAAAGAAAAGAAGGAAAAAAGATAATATGAAAATGACATGGGTTGACTTTGCTTTTATCTTTAATTTTAATTTTCTCACATGTGATAGATCTTACAGGACAAATGGCAGCCGAAATTTGGAGAGAAAAAGAAGAAAGAAAAGAAAGAAGAAAAAAAAATAAGAATGAAAAATTACTTTTTGACTTCTCTTAAAGTGTTTTTCCAACTTTTAGATAATGTTTGGAATGAAATATGATGTCATTATTGAAGAAAATATAGAATATAAAATTAATGTAGACTACAGAATACATAAACATAAAATATATGGTAAAATTAAATCAATATACAACTAACACACACATAGATATACACATATGTAAAGTCACAAATAATCATAAAATAATAATGGTAATATTATTAATTTATTTAATTAATATGTTCCTTTTTATATTTATTAGTATGTAGAAATTATCCATATTCATTCATTAGTGATTTTACGTGATTACGTGTGTCTATCAATAATTGTATCCAATTAGAGCTTTATCACCACTAAGATAAATTTATATGTTTAATAAGCCTAAAGGTTTTATTATTATTATTTTCTTAAGGTTTTTATCATGATTAGATTCAATTTCTTATATTTATGCATAAATAAGGTTTAGGGTTTTTATATGTGATTAAGGTTTCGATTAATTTATTAGAGTTTTTCTTATTCGTAGTAAATTCAAGTTAATAATTTAGTAAAGTTTTTAATTTATTTGGCCTTATTGACTCGTGGAAGTATCTAAGGCACTTAGATCCAATTTAAGATTCGGACTAAAAATTTATAAAGTTTATAGCCATAGCTTTCATGGAAGAATGATGAGATTTTGAACTTGGTACAGGCTAATATGAAGCCAAATCAAAATGACAAACAAGATCACAATAGTAGAAAAAGTTTAGATGAGTCCATTTAATCCCTTTAATAGTAAGTTAAGCAGGCTAGAGTTTAGGAAACTCAAGCCCTTGCTCTAAAAAGAGATGAAAAAGGAAAGGCTCCATGGGAAGCACATCATATGAGCCCATCGCATGTCAATGCTCTTACTTCTATAAGTAAACAATTTATCATAAAGAAGAGCCCATTTGCTCCAAAAATTCTAAAGGAAGTTATTTCTCAATATATCAAGTTAACTTATGATGAGCCGAAACACTTAGAAAACCACACTTTGGCTAAGTTGAGTAGCCTTAGCGGTTTGGTGCTTGTTATCCTTCCATCAACACTAAGGAATGTTACAATCACATGGTGTAAGCATCTGAAGCCCGATACTATTATTTGTTTTGATGATTTAGCAAAGGTGTTTTAGCAGCATTTCCTTATTAGGAAACTCCTAGTGAAGAACTCCTCTATCCTTAATACAATCAAGCAAAAACATAATGAGATTATTGGAAGTACTTGGCTCAGTTCACGGTTGAGACAGTACAAATTCTAAAGCTTAACATGAGTGTAGCGCTTGATGCGGTGATAAATGGAGTAAACCTACATGGAGATTTTTTGAAGTCTTTAGCAAAGAATAAGCCCAAGACATTCATAAAGTTTAAGGCCAAGGTAATGTCTTATATGAGGAAAGAAGACAATATCAAAGCTCGGCATGAGACTAAAGAGAGTAGATCTAACCTAAAAATGATAAGAACCACCCAAGTGCAAAAGATTAGCATGAAGGTCGTGACAATCGTTTCTCAATAGGGAGTAGTGGAGATAAGAAGAAGCCACAAATTCTAACCTTCTTCACCCACACTCCCCTTAACCGTCTAGTTTCTAATATTCTAATGGAAGTTTGAAACCAAAGAATCCTCAAATGGCTAGAAAGGATGAGAGGGAATCCCTGTAGGGGTATTCAAACAAGTATTGCAACTTCTACCATGATAGAGGCCATAACACTAATGAATGTGTGCAATTGAAGAATGCTATTGAAGATGCCATCCAAAGAGGTTACCTAAGAAAAATTCTAACCCATGATGCAGAGAATATTATGAAACTAACCTAAATAAGGAGGACTGGTCATGATTGAGATGAATAACCTACTCAACACAATATACATGGTAGTAGAATGGTAACAACAACAACAATAAAGTGCCAAATGGTATTATTAACACTATTGTAAGTGGTCCTTCTACTCATGGTTGGTCTTACTCTTCGAGCTTTAACACCTTCAAACCATGTTTATAATGTGTTGGGTTTAGAAAGAGACTTTGAGGACATTTAGAAGCCTCATGATGACATACTAGTCATCAGTACAGATTAGCTGGTCTTACTCAGCTAATATAATTTTCCAACATACATATGATCTAATGAAGTCAAAGATTAAGGCACAACTCAAGTCCTATGATTATAACCTTTATGCCTTCAACAACTGGCTTATACGTGTCTTAGGGATGATTAGTCTCCCTATTCAAATTGGGGATAATAATACATGGCAAAAGACAAAGTTGATTTTCTTATGGTTAAATGTTGGTTTATTATGGGCTAACCTAATCAAAACTTATTCGGTGTAGTTCCTTCAATAGCACATTGGAAAGCTACGTTTCCCACTCCCCTTAGAGTCGAAGCATGCTAAGGAGATCAATAGCTTGCAAGATCTTTGTATTTCAAAGCTCTTAAATGCGATGAAGTCTTCCATATTGAAGTAAATCTAAGTCCAAAACTTGGTGACTTAGAAAATCCTAAAGAAGGAACTGAAGAGATACATCTAAAGAAAATGACAAGGATTAGAAAATGCCTACCCCTAAAGTTGTGTGAGAGTTTAGTATGTTTTTCTAGATATAATGCCAATATGTTTGCTTGGTCCCCTTCAGACATACTCAACATACCTTGGGAATTTATGATGCATAAGTTGAAGATAGATTCAAGTGCAAAGGTAATGCAACAAAGGAAGAGAGACTTTGCCCCAAAGTAGCAAGCAACAATTGAGGAAGAAGTGCAAAAACTTCTATGAGCAGGGTTCATAAGGGAGGAATCTTATCTAACCTGGTTAGCTAACTACGTGTTAGTCAAGAAGTCAGATGGCAAATGGAGAATGTACATTAACCTTATCGATATGAATAAGGCTTACCCAAATGATTGCTTTCCTTTTTCAAGAATTGACTAGATGGTGGATTTAACCAGTGGACATGCGTTCCTCAATTTTATGGATGCTTCATCAACTAAAACCAAATTAAGATGGAGGAAGAAGATGAAGTATACACTTCCATTGTCATTGATTTTGGTACATACTACTACACTATAATACCTTTTGGTTTAAAAAATGCTGGTACAACTTATTAGAAGCTATGACGAAGATGTTTAAGACTCAAATCTATCTTAATGTTAAGGGTAATGTCAATGACATGATTGTGAAAAGTCTGCATCTTGCCAACTTCTAAGAAACATTTGATACATTAAGAAGGTATAGCATAAAGTTAAATCTACATAAGTGTATTTTTGGGGCTTCTTAAGGAAAATTTTTAAGCTATATGGTGACTCAATGAGGAATTGAGGCCAATACCGAGAAAATAAATGTCATAGCAAAGATGAAATCCCTAAGCCCCTTGAAGGAAGTATAAGATTATGGCACAAAACAGGTTCATTTCGAAGAGTGCCAATAAGTGTGTTAAGTTCTTCATGGTATTAAAGGACCTTAAGGAATTCAAATGAACAGATGAGTGTAAAGCCACTGATATGAAGTAAGTGCACCTATCAAATTATAGTACAGTGAATATGAGTCTTAATGTTGATTTCTTAAAGACTCCAAATACTAGTACTAACCTTAGCTCTATTGTTTTATCGATAAATTCAATTTTAAGAACTTAATTCTTTGAATTAAAATTGCAGCAACTAATTAATTTAATCAACTAATCAAGAACAAACAAGAAAGCAACCAATTAAAGATTTAACTCAGGACTCAACATCTTACCTAGATCTTATTTCTCCTAATCTCTATATTACCTAAAAGAATCTCTTCCCCATAGCTCTAAGATCACATTAACATACAATGAGCTCCCTTAAAGATAATATTATAGATCCAAAAGAATTTAGCAATTTATATCTAACATTGCAAAAACTCTCACTAACTATGCTAGATCTAATTACATAAGAAATCTCTTTATCTTCTTATATAATATTAGATTTTAAGATTAACACCTACAAGAATATCAATCTAAAGTACACAAGCATACATAATCAATTCAAGAAAACCAAGAATTGCATTAGATCGAATAAAAGCAATTGTCACACGAATAGATCTAGGTTCTATAAGATGTAAATACTAAATATCTACACTTTACTCATGATAAAAGAACAATCTTGTATGAAATCTAAAAGAAAGGTAGAAGAATGGATAATGAATCAAAGTGACATCTTGAATCTTGAAATCTTATTGCACTAGGCTCTCTTAAGTGTTTTGACCTTGAAGTTCTCTTAAAAAGATATGCTAATGTTCTTACACAAAAAAATAAAAATAAAAAAATCTAACTAAGCCTTAAATAGGAGAAGTGAAATAACATGTTCACTATAAGCAACACAACCATATCACCTAGTCGTGTCACTTTCATCTAACATTTCTTCGACTTTCTCTTTTTTCTTTTTTCAAAATCCTAGGAACAACACAACCAAGGACATGATCATATCCTTTGGTCGTATAACTTTTGTCCATAATTAAAAATTTGCTTCAAATTATCCTAGCAATGACACACTATCATGTTGCTCAATCATGTTGATCTTCAAATCTTCATAACTTTCTCGTTTTAGACCTGAATTGAGTGAAACTTGTTTCTATTTTCTCATTTTCTTGCGTAAATCATTTGAAAACCTAGAAAACAAAATTTTACTCAATTAAGTATCATTTTCTAAAAAAAAAACCTCAAAATTCAAGAGAAAATCATAAAAAATAAAATTATAAAATATAATCAATTTAGAGCTTATCAGCTACATTTCGAGAATTGATGAAGTTTTGGTCATCCCCACCAGTACTTTCAAAGCTCAATCTTGGAGAAGAGTTATTTCTTTATCTATCAATTAGTAGACGAGCTCTTTCCTCTATGTTAGTTAGTGTTGAAGGAAAGCAATACTCGTTGATCTACTATGTGAGTCATATCTTATAGAGACCAGAATTAAGGTATACTTGTATGGAGAAGTTTATTCTCACCATAGTGGTGGTAGCAGGCAAATTAAAGCCCTATTTGGAGGCTCATCTAGTGACTATTCTCACATACCAACTACTATGGTAAACATTGCAAAAGCTTAACTCCTTAGGAAAGATAATGAAGTATGCACTTGAGTTAAGTGAGTATGATGTTTAGTAACGACCTAGAACAACTCGAAAAGCACAGGTATAGGTAGATTTTATTGTAGAATTTATAGGTGATGAGGATAAGGCCAAGTTGACTAAAAAGCCTCGATGGCATTTATATGTAGATGGCTTCTTGACTAAAGAAGGGTGTATAGCAAGACTTATGCTACAATGACCACATAACTTAAAGGTCCAATACACACTTAAATTTGGATTCCCAGAAAGTAAAAATGAAGCCGGATATGAAGTGTTGATCGCTAGGCTAAGGCAAGTGAAAGAGGTTAAAGTAGAAAGGTTAGAATTTTTTTTTTTCTTAATTCTCAATTAACAGTTCGACAAGTTAAGGGAGATTATGTAACAAAAGATGAAACAATGAGCAAGTGCTTTATCATAATACAAACACTCATTGATGAGTTCTTATCTTTTATAATTACTAAGGTACTAAAGGTACAAAACAAATGATAAAGTATTCCTTAAATGCTCAACACATACGAAATCTAATATTAACCATGCAAGGCTATCAAAGCACAAGTCCTACCAAACTTTATTACCAAATATACTGCATAGGAGGAAATATCCTAAGAGGAGAAGCTAGTGTAAACTCTCCATATTGATGGTTCATCAACCTAAGGGGGGGAGTAGGGCATGACTTGTACTAAATGGACTACATGGGACAACAACTTTCTATGCCATAAAATTCAAATTCAACGTTAGCAATAATAAAGCCATGTGTGAGATCTTGATCACTGACCTCAAACTATTAAGAGACAATGGTGCTGAGAAGGTAAAAGTTAAGTTAGATTCCATGTTAGTAGTATAATAAGTGTGGGGTGAATACAAGTAACAGGAGAAGCCATGATTAAGTACTTAAAGGTAGTTCGATCCTTTACCTCTAAATTCCTCTCTTAGAGCATTAGCACTAATAAGGTTCTTAGAGTTGAGAACTCCATGGTGGACAATCTTTCAAAGTTTGCTTCTACTACGACACCTAGCCTTAAGTTGAAAGACTAAAAGCTCTTCATAGAGTATATTCTAGATAGGAGGATAGCCAAGTAGCACATGAAGGTCCTTGAGATACACTTCACACCAATTGAACCAAGCTGGATGGATTACATACTTAACTACCTAAAGCATGGAATTGTCTTGGAAGACTTGAAGAAGGGAAAGAAGTTTAGGCATAATGTCACCAATGCATTAGTTGACAATATTTTGTACAAAAGAGGTTTTAGCCTTCCTCTTCTTGATGTCTCTAATCTAAAGAAGGATAACATGTTTTGAAAGAGTTGCATGCCAATGTGTGCAGTAATCATATCAAGAGCTAGGCCTTATATATCAAGCTCTTTGACTTAGCTACTACTAGCCAACAATGAAGGAGGATGCTAAAAGGATAACTTAGAAGTGTATATAGTGTTAAAAAACGTGCACCAATCATACATGCACTGAGCATGAATTTCTAACCCCTCATAAGCCCCTAAACCTTCAATTAATGGGGTATAGAAATCCTCACTCCTTTCCTAATAATAGTTCATGATAGTAGTCATCAACTACTTCACCAAGTAAGTCAAGGCCAAGACCATAATAATGGCTTGGATTATAGAGAAGAGCATTGACTCTTTCATCCTCAACAGCATCCTCTCTAGGTTTGAAGTCCCTTATGTCCTCATCATGGATGGGCATTAGTAGAACAACCAACAATGGGCCTTTCTTCTATTATACTTAGTCATTTCAACTTTTAACTTAAGGGAATTAAAGCTTTATTTTGAGCCTAAGGCTATTTTTTAGTTGACGGACATATTTTATTTATTATTGGGCCTTTGTTACATTAGTCTAAGGTCATTAATTTAGCTAGATCAATTTAAGTTTGGGTACAAGCCTATCTCTTATGAATTTGGTTCTTAAACTAGCATTTTTAATTACTTATGCGCCTTACTCAAATCTAGGCCTATTATGGACTCTATAAATACTTAATGGCCTTTATGGGCTTCTTATTTAGGTCTTAAATAATAATGTGCAATAGTTGGTCATGGCATTCAAGTACGCCTAGGGCTTGATTTGTGAGCCTTTTAACTCGTTTTAAATCTAACTTACATCATAGAGCGCTAAACTTGTATCTAACCTATCCCAATGGGCCAAATAACTTATTAAATCCACTAAATGACCCATTTAACATATGTTTCAAGTTTGGTCTTGTTCAATTCATGGGCTTCAAATCAATCTTTTATTGCTCGAAGTCCATTTTAGGCTTAATCATGCATCCTAAGTCTTGTTTAGCCTCTTATCTTATAAGTATAAGCGCTAAATCGTAATTAACTTTAATTACTCATGTAATCAACTAACTAAATTTCAAGTTGCAGCTTTGAACATGGCCTAGCAAGGGTAGCACAAGGTGATTTTCAAGGGTTTTCATCCTATTTGTTACATAACTCAGTATAACTTGCTTAAACCAACATTATTATGTCTTCTAAGTTATGATCCACTAAAATAATCATGTAACATTGACAAATATATGGTCAAGCATACATATATATTTCAGTCCTATCATGAAAATGAAGATTTCATGATGATTCTTCTACTTTTCTTCAAGTTATAAGCTTAATACAACTTATGTACTTCTAAAGTTACATTGACATGTTTACTACCCTAGAAATCTAGGAAAATGAACATGTATGGGCCTATAAACATAGCAAACAAAGGTGGTATTTTGATAGTCTTTTTCATAGTTTCTAAGTCTATAAACCATACTTATAAACTCGAATTAGAAAGAAAGTTGAAAAGGTACATGTTTACCTCGGTTGAAATTCGAAGAGCGTCCTTTCACTTCATTTTTGGCCAATGAAATTACCTCCTTAGGTAAGAAATGTTTGTAGGAAAGAAAAGGGGAGTATGAACCAGCAAATTCTAGTAGTTTAGAGGTGGTAATGGGTCGTTATGTCCATAAGCATTCAAGTGTACAGGCAAATTTAAGAAGCTTATTCTTGTTTTCTTCTTCTTCTTTTTTTCCTTTTGTTTTGTTGTATATTTAGAAAGTGTCCTAAGGTTTATTTTAGAGATGGATATGAAATGAAAATGTAGATGAAGAGAGTAGTAATGATTGATTATGAGTATGTGTGTAGTAGGGAGCAAATCTTTTTTATGTTTGGTTACAAGGTATAAGCACAAGTGCAACCAATTGCTTTTCATGATTTTTCCAATTAAGGTAATAATTTGTCTACTAAAAGTGGAGTGGTCCATTGTTTCTCCAACTAATTATCCTATCCTCTATAGTTAATTATGTTAATCTTTAGCTATCATGATACATGAATGCATGTATATTATTAGAATACAATTTAACTTATGACCTTGATTACTAGCGTCTATGACCATAATTTAACATAGTTTAGGTTTTTTTTAATATTTAATCAAGTTAATCAAGCCTATTGGATCATTTTATCTAATTAATTTATAGTTTCTAATGGTTAAAATTAATTATCACTAATTGATTATGGTTTAGAGGTAAATTAAGGCTTTTTAGCATTTAGCGAATTATTAATAATTAATGAATAGTTTAGCTATATATTTAGAGTTTATCAATTAAATAGGGTTTTTTACGCTAAATTAAAGTTCTAAAGTCAATTTAACATTACTCACGTGTGAAGGTTTTGTTAGGGTTTTAAGGCTTTGAATGTATGCTTACAGTTTTAGTTTTAATTTTAAGGAAACATATCATTAGGAGTAAAGTAATTCCATTAATTTATTACCTCAATCGACTTAATTAATCGTTATTATTTGAACATGTCTCCAATAGTTCATTATCAAGTTTATGTAAATTTACATAATTTGAGTTAAATATTCTAATTTAGGGTTTTTATTCAATTCAATTTTTTAATTTATGATAACACATACTTGGGTTTAGGGTCTTTGTATGCAATTAAGGTTCTTCAAATTTTTTTGTTAAGATTTTTAAGTTTATTTTAAGGTTCTAATTTGAATTTTGTCAGTTTTAATTTCTTAGGTCTTATTGATCCTAGCAAATACCTATTGGTTTTCATGTTCAACTCTAACTTCAAAACTTAAAGTTTATGGGGTTAACAAGATGCCCTTGCATTCACCTAAGTCTAAGTTCCTAAAAGGGTGAACGGACCTTAAACTTATACCATTAAGCTTTCTTAAGCTATATGAGAAACCTTATTGACAAACTATAATAAAAAAGTAACACCAACTCACCCAACCCAACCCAATTAGTAAGGGAAACCTCATCAAAAAACTACAGTCAAGACGTCTAAGTGACTCACTAGGAGAGCAACACCAACCTTCCTTACTCAAGTAATATGAAAGGTCATGCAAGGTTGTCAAACTCACAATTCTACGTTGAATCATTAAAGAATCTATAAAATCCGATCATCCATTCATTCAATAAAGTTTGACTACAAAAGTTCTAGCTAACATACCAACTTTGCACATTAGTATTTTAATAAAAAAAAAGCCACTAGACCACTATAGAATGAACACAAAAGGAACCTACACTATTTCATGTTACCCAAGTTAAGCAGATCCTAAAAGTTATAAGCCTTTATACATTGAACTTGACCAACAACAGCATTGTTAATCTCTATATTGGCCATAGTTTCAATAGCAGTAGAGGGATTGGAGTCATCAACTTCAATAGCTAGAGGGGGATCCATTCTCCCTTCACCTCCACCATCGGTAAATGGTTGGGGGGAGGGCAGCCCTCCTACAAGTGAAGGTGAATCATCAACTTGTCATCTATAATAGGAGAAGCCAAAGAGGTGTTCTCAAATGGAAGAGGAAGAGGATGAGTCCTACCTTAACAATGTTCAGAAGAGTGATCAACTCTATCTTCTTCCAAGTCTTCGGCATGGGGCGCCTACTCTCAACCTCATCCTCAGAGTTGTTAAGGAAATCAAAGAAAGGCAAGTCTAAGTTTAGATAAGCCTTCAAAACCTTGTCCTTCACCACCTATCTAGCCCTTATCACTACCTTCATTTGGATGTCATCTGCTACTTACTCTTCATGATGTCATTAAAGATTTTATCTTCAATGACAAGATAGATGATGACCCTAGTCTCTAAGCTAATGATGTGGTCACTCTATCCTTATTTTCCCTCTCCATTTCTTCATCCATCTCTCTAAATCACCTTTCTATTTAGCAAAACCTATGGATAAATCCTGTACATCTACATGCCCTCTTTCAAAGTCAAGTTAGTTTCCAACTTCGAGATCTTCGCATTAAGTTCTACATTATAGGAGTCGAGGTTGTCCACTTTAGCCTAAAGCTTAGCTTGTCCCTTACTCTTGGCCTCAACTTGCTTCCTTAGTTTTGCAATCTCTACGGACTTTATGTCTCATTGAGTTTCTTACATAGCTCACTAGGCTCATTCTTGGCCTTTTGAGCTCTCTATAATGCAAAGTTAACACTAGAAGACATTTCGATGTTCTCATCAATTGGTAAATGACATTGGCCACCTACATGTCCTAGTTAGACATAAAGCAAACCTACCTTCACTTAGATCATTTCCCATCGATCGAACATTTTAAGCATATGTCCATTGACCAGTAAAAAGGATTAAGGCCACACATGTCAAATAAGGTCTAACTAAATAGACATGATGCAGTGGAGTGACAAAACTTACCTTAAGCATCAATGGGTACATATGATCCCCAATACCTTTTGATGTTTCTAGCTCTCAAAAGTTGTGTTAAAGCAAAGCCTAATCTTAAGGTATAAAAGACCCCAAAGTATTCCATGGTTGAGACCCTAGTTAATAATCGACAAATCATTAACATTCAAGAACCATTAAGGATGGTACAAATGCCCCTATTCCTTAGTGGTCAGCTTTAGCAACTCACTAACCTAACCAACTTATTAAGATACTTGTTGAAGGGGGGGAAATTAGAAGCTATACCCTATGAGGAATGTTAGTTGGGTCACTTTCCTACAAAGTAGACCCCCCTAAGCATCTTAACCACCAACTTAAGGGCAAGGGGGAGTTTGATCCTTCCTCGTACATTTTAGAGATGGTAACTCCTCAAATTCTTCCATCTCCTCAACAACATATACCATACCCTTGTTCCAATGAGGTGCATCTCCTTCCAATGAGGCATAACATCATTCGAGCCATTGCCTTCAGTTTTAACTTCTTGGTGATCAGGTCTATGATAAGCTTCTTTGATGGGGATATCAAGAAAGATAGGTTTTGGATCACTACGCCTCTTACAGCGATAATCTTCTTTGGGGGCTCAAATGTCACCTTCCTTTTGGCTTAGTGATTGCCTACCAACTACTTCCTTTTTAGTAGCCTTCCTCTCTAAAATGTCACCACCTTGGGAGAGAACCAGCTTTCGACCTATAGAAATCATAAAAGAAATCTCAATCCATCAAAATTAATCACCATAGAGTACGTACCAAGCATAAGCCAGGAGAGAATACCATCCCCTAAGTAATATTAGCTTAATAATTATCCCTATACCATGCCTACCTCGCCAAGTGGAGGCAACAAAAAATTGCCTCCTTCATTACTTTGATCATGTAACTTGGCACTCAATTTAGCGGTTATCTTTAGTTATCCCTAAAAAAGGCTCCTTCCAATTGAATATTGATTGTTGACCAATTTTGAATTATGAGTTTACTCTTCCTACGCTCCATAAAGTCAACTATTCCATTAGCCATCTCATCATCATAGTGACTAATCAGATTGGTATCACCATAGGAGTCTAGATCAAAAGGTAAGTCGATTACCATGAATTTATCCTTCTAATCCTTCATCGAAGAATCCAACCCAGTGAACAACTTCCTTTCTGGTCAAGTTGATATGCAATACCAACTTGAAGTTATCTTGGTGTTTCTTCATGAGGAAAATGTAATACTATAGCTATAAAGTTACTTTCAACAACTAATAGTCATAAAGTACTTAAAATGCCCTCAACAATTGCTAACCATTTAGACTAATGCTCGTTAGACTTACCCTATGGTAGGTGAAGAACTCCTCAAAGTCATTGAAGGGGATTCAAAGGTTGAACTTCATCTACTTCAAGTAGCTATAAAAACTGCTTCCTCAAGTTAAGGTAACCCTAATCTTAAGATTTAGCACCTGCACTTCCCATTCAGGAGGAGAAGTAAAGCAATAACATCCCTTACACTACTCTTCACCCCTATACAATAACACTATGAAAGTCATTCGAAGAATTGTCCTCTTTCGATTCCAAGTATAAATTAATAGGTAACTTGCACTCCACATCTTCACCTAGATAAAATCTATAGGAAGGTTTGCTACAACTACTACCCTATAATAGCCAATACACGTTATCGAAGGAAGACTCTACTAATGATTATGCCATTTGTAAAGAATCCACCGCTACTATCATCTGGGTGAGGGGGTAGTAACCCTCTCTCTTAATGCATTAGCTAGAGTCTAAGATTCCATGGTCATCAATCCATAATTACTTGAGCTTGACGTCATATCTGATGACTTAATGAAGAAATTTGTAAGGATTGAGGAAGATAAGTAAAGAAAAGCTTATAGGAGAATTCAAAGATTCAAAATACATAAAAGAAGAGGAAGAAGATGTTCTCTAAGCTCCTCCTTAAGTATATATAGGCATTGTTCCTTGGAAGGTGAAACTACAATCATGGAGAAACAAAAAAGACTCGACACTTATGACTAAATCTAGTAATGTGTCTTACATTAGGATTCATTAGCCAGGATTGTTTAAGCATGACACTTGCAGTTAAACATGCATAACTTCTGCTTGATAGTTATCAACTTGCATTTAATACATTAGGATGCATATGCTAAAATGCAATTTAAAATGAATCTTCCCAAAGAAGCTATGCTCACCTTGAATTAGGAGTTATCTCATATATTTAGAAATGCCCTACATATCTACAACTCAATCTACAGCTATAAAGCTTGGCTTGGAGAAGGCAAGATATCACATGGCCAATAGGAAGGGAGCAAAACCTCTAAAAGCTCAACCAATGACAAAGGATATAACAAATATTTTGGTTATCTTACTATCCGTTATTGCTCTAGCTTCCTATCTCAGCATAACACTAGCACGAGCATGGTTTAACTCAAGTAACCTACCTACTCGGCCACTATATGCAAGACAAATCTCCACCTGACACAGCATCATTATAGAAGTTAACCTCCTAGAAGAATGGTTGCCTTCATCCAATAACAGTTCAATCTTGCACCTAGGATGTCCATCCATGATCTGGCTCTCCTTGCCAACGCCTTGCTAATGAGATAAGGAAGGAATAAGATAGGAAACATGTTAATAGGATATTTTAGACATAGGCTTCCTAAGCCTAAGACATAAATTGACCTATTGGGCCTAAAGACAACTTATTTGGCATCATCATGACCTTAAACCAAGCTACCCTTAATGACTCGATCTTTCATCAACCCAGACCAACTTGCTAAAGTCCTAGATCATCCATCTTTAGGTTATGCATAACTTCCTAGAAGTCGAGCAACCTACTAAAGAGCATGGCTAAGGATTGAAGCCAATCATAGGTTAAGGTGAACCCTAGAAAGGAAAGCCAGTTGGTATAATCGTATCGCCGAATTTCTTGAGATCTACTATTATTGGAAGATACACTTTCCTAATCTAATGAGATTGATCCTTAGGCGCCTTCCTAAATTATATCGACCTTTGCCACTTTAAATAGAGGTATTCCTTCACTAGTATAAATCATCAATACACAATCTTTCTTTCCTTATTACTTTCTTGCTATCACTTCCCACTCTAACTTAAGCATCAAAGTAAGACTAATCTACAACCTCCTAGTTGTTTTTGTAAACTCCATAAATCTAGCCTTCTAAGTATAGAATTGAACTTACGTACTATAGATGATTTAAAGAGTCAACAAAGCTAATAAATTTAAAACCAAGTAAAATCTTAAACTTGAAACCTATAATGAACATAAAAAAAAAAACTCTAACTTATTAATTGACACTCTAATCGCATGTGAAAATCTTAAATCCTAGATATATGTAACTATAAGAGATTGACCTAAAACTTGATAAAAACCTTAATCGCATATGAAAATCCTAAATTCTAAATGTACATACATACAAAAGATCAAACCTGAACCTAATCAAAATCTAAAAACTAAAATTTTAAACTTATTAAACATATAAACTTATCCTAATAATGATAAAAACCTTAATTGAGTATAATTATCAATTAATACACTTAATCGTGTAAAAGAGTTAACGAACAACTAGAGATAACTTTTAAATGTTAATAAATGTAAAGAGTATGAAAATAATTTATGAAATTGATAAATATTATTATTTAATTATTAGTGACTATATATTTGTATATCTAAATTATATATATATATATATTTAACTATTTGAATTTCATTTAATTACTTAATTGATGTTTATGTATTATATAGCTAAGCTGATTTTATTTTTTATAATTTTATTTGTAACCATATTATTTATTATTCTAAATATAATTTATAAGATTATAAATATTAATAGAAAATTCAAATATTTATTTTACTTATTTATTCACTTGTTTCCTTAGTTTCCTTTTCTTTATCTTTTTTCTTTTATTTTCTTTTCCTTCTTAATTTATAGGTGTTATATATATATAATATTATATAATTACATGTTAACTAAGTCAAACTTATTGACTTAGTCAAACATGTTGACCAAGTCAACATATCATTTTCCTTCTTGAATTTTCTACCATTTTCTTTCCTTTTTCTTTTCTCTTTCATTTTCTTTTTCTTTCTCATCCTCTTCTCCATGCTATGACCCATCCACATCCTCTAGAACGTCTCAACTATTCTAAAATTTACTCAAAACACACAAAAATTCATCCATTCTCTCTCCCTTTTCATTTTCCTTTTTTCCTCATTTTCTCTAATCACTTATCCACTCGCAACTACACAACAAAATTCCATCTTCTTACCAATATTTAGAGAGAGAAAGAAAAGAATTTCTATACGAAATTATCTTCAAAACAGATAAGTACATTTCTTTTGTATTTTTCTTGTATTTTGGTTGTATATGTTGTATTATGTACATTAGGTTGTAGGCATTTTCTTAGATATTTATGTATACTATTATATTAGATGTATTATGCATGTAACTTAGTATTTGGTAAAGGAAATTTTATATACATATGTTATATTATACGTATGTGAATTTGTTTCTTTTAGAAATTATGTTTACATGTGTTTATATGGTATTATACATATAGATACATACATATATAAATATATGAATAAATTATAAAGATAGTAGGCATATGTACATATATAAAGTATATGTATGGTTTATGCATGTCAATATATATATGTATGAACACATAATATATATGCATATAAGGGAGTAAATAACAGAAAAGGATGAGGAATATATAAAAAAAAATACACATATAAATGCCCTATATTCATATATTATAATATGTACATCAACTTACATGAAGGAAATATTAAGTATTTATTTAAATGTATACAAAACAAAAAATATATATGTTTGTATATATATAACATATTGAAATTTCCATAAGAATACATTATAAATATGTGTATAAGAGTACATATAAAATTAAATATAAATACATGTATAAGTATATATACATTTATATAAATACATATAATTATAAGTGTACTAAATGTATAAATGCATGTATATACGTATCTGTATACATGTATAAGTATGCATATGATAATAGTATACATACAAGTATATGTACAAGTATATATACTAGTATACTAAGGGTATATATACATGTAAGATATGTAGATATTTATATATACAATAGGAATATATACATACTTATAATATTTTATCTAAAATAATGTATAGGAAATAGATATATAAATATATACATATATATTTGATATGGGCCAAAAACCCATAAAGCTAACAAGGCTCATATACATAATAATTAATTAATTTCAATATCATATAAATAAATGTAATAATAAAATTAAATTTAAGAAATATAAAAAATCAAGAAAAATCAACAAATTGCCACGTAGACCAATGAAATAATGCTACGTCAGCAATTTATCTAAAATAATTAATTAAATCAAAATTTTCAAAATAATTACAAAAATATTAATAATTAATGAAGTAGGAAATTTTTCAATAATAACAAAACTTCAATTAATAGCAAACTAAGCTTAAAATGGAAAAATAGTTAAATCTACATAAATTGGACATAAAAATAAGAAATTATAAAAAATAAAAAAATATATATCTAATTTATAAATTTATTAAGTCATAAAATAATAAGAAAAAGCCTAAAAATAACAAATAAAACTTTTTGGGCCAAAACAATAAAATTCATAACACTTTAGACCCATAATGAAAAATATGGGTTCCAACTTTTAAAATAAATCTCGCTATGTGAAAATACATTCAAAAATGATAAAAATTGACAATAAGTCTATAAAAATCAAAGTTAAAATGAAAAAAATTATGTATGATGTAAAATTTAAGAAAAAACCAAAAGATATAAATAAATGAGTTATATTATTTAAGTGATGTGATCATACAAATAATTAATTAAGTTAAAACTCCAACCAAATAAAAAAATATTCAAACGCGATCATTTACAAGTGTACATATATATAATTCCTATGGAGAGAAATTGATAAATATATATTCTAAAACACAAATAAAATATAATTATAAGAAAAAATTTCTTTAAAAAATTAAATTGTTAAATGTACGTAAGCATATTTAAAAGTCAAAGTATTTTGAAGAAGATATATTTTTACATGTAATAATAATATATGTCAATATAAAACAGTAATGATAATAACAACTAATAATAATATGGAATCATATACTTATAGGAAATAAATTGTATATATATATATATATATATACATGCACAATATAAACTTAGAATAATGCTTCAATATGACAAAGCTAAAGTTTTTAGTTATTTAAATATACGATTTCAAGTTGTTCCACCTAACTCTATTATTTTATCTAATATATATTGTTACACTAACATCGATTCCATTATATACAAATACTATAACTAAATTATGTTATAGTGAAATATCGATACAAAACCTATAAATAGTCGGATAATCTAAATTTATATAATATTAAATAAACTATATATTATTACCTATAAGATAAAGTATTGTGTTCTAATTACTGTAATAAATAACTTAGGTAACGTGAAATATTCTTAAAAGATTTAACCAAAGTACATCGCTCAAGAAGTACACTCAAAGTTATTAAGAACTGACTATGAAAATGTAAAGATTTAAGGTAAAACTAAAAAAAAATATATGAAATTCAAAACCTAAGAGAAAAGGAGAATTGTAAAATAGATAATAAGCTAGTTAGACCATTTAGTATGATGTCTAGATGCTCATTAGGTTTCTTTTATTCCTAATTATCAGGAGATATCAATTAAAAGGGCAAGCTACCTATCAACTATTGGGATTCAAATGGACTTTAATCAGGTAAGTACTCCCAATGACTCTATACTCATTTTGTGCTTGCAGTTAGTGCTCCTAAATTTTATATATTAATAATTGATGCTTGGGGTTCGGGATCATGCATGAGACTGAATATTGTTTACTCGTTGTGAAAAAATATGGTTAAATATGGTAACTGAAGAATTAATTGTATGATTGACCTTTGCATGATTTGAATGGTTTGTTAATATTAGTTGATCACCTAACAAATTAACCTAATCATATTTGACTTAACTTAAATTAAATAGATAATGCATAAGCACAAACATTACATATAATGTTCTAGCAGTCACCTCACAAGGTTGGTAATGAAGGGCTTCATAAGGATTAGATTCCTACATGATTTGATTAATACAGTGTAGGAGCACTGGTACAACAAGACCTTACCCTTAGCTCACGGGTTTATTTGGCACCGGAGAGGCTAACCGTGGGTTGTTGGGGGTTAAGTCTAGAGAATAAAATTGTAGGGCATGACCATAGACAACAAGGGCCCCCTTACCGCTAGAGATAGGATTTTGTATACTACTGGATGATAGGAATCAACTTTCGACTATATTCAAGCCGAAGCAAACTAAAGCTAAGACTAATCAAGTTTTGTCGAGGCCAAACTAATAATAGAAGACTAAGGGGAAGAAAAGGAGACACTCGACACCAATTCTGTTGTCTACTAAAAAGCTAAGAGATCACACATCGAGGACTCGAGACCAAAGAACCACTCAGCACGGCACCAAAAGATTAGTGTCAACTAATTCTAGTACTCAACAATTATGGGCCAACCTTTTTAATGTCTCGACTAAGCAATGTAAGATTGTAGAGACCTTTCCTTAGACCTAGACATCCAACTACCGATCCCACCTAATTCAAATCCTACTCCTTCTAGGACAGGCCGAGTGACTGTATCCCAACTTCTATTAAACGTACAGTTTGTATTTTTGTACATGTTTTCTTTATTTTATTTATGGGCTCAATTCTTTAAGGTTTAAGGCCTTATATATTATTTATAGTTTTGTTACTAGGGTTTAGGACTTGCTACAAATAACAACATTATATTTACACCCAAAACCCTTATTTTACCCCCTGTTCTTCATATTCCTCTTAAACCCTGAATACCCATTCTTCCTTTCGAGATCTACTACTTACAATATGCATCATCTTGGTATCAGAGCTTTGGGGAGACACGCGTGTTAGTGTTCTTCAAAGTTTGTTAGCCGTTTGAACGTTTGTTTAACCGTTTGAACATCTATTTGTCGTCATTCTGTAGTATAGTGTGTTTGTATTTTTAGTAGTCATAGTATTGTGCTGTTGAGTCGAGTAACAATGACTTTCATAATTGATTATAGCTGCTGTAGAAGTGTTTGTCAATTGTCGATAGCTACAGAAGCAAAGCAGTAGTCATTTCTAAGCTATTGTAGTATTTTTGTTGCAAGACATATTTGTTCAATTTTTTAGAGATTATTATACAGATAAGAATGTTGAACGATAGTGTTAACAACACTAGTGATAGTCCTCACGGGAGCTTGAGGAGACATGTTGATAACTTAGAATATCAAATTCAAAATCCCATTGACTCTATCTAAGAACTCAGTGGTTTGGTCAGAGGCTACAGACTTAATGGTTGAGAAGAAAGAAGGGAACAAACACCTACTAATAGAAGTGGATCCAATGAACTTGACAATGATGACCAACAGCCGAAAAGAGCTGCCAAGCCGAGAAGGAGAGAACTAACCTATGCTAAGAAGAAGAAATGAAAGGAGTATTGACTCCAAAGCAAATCAAGAGGCCTAGAGAAGAGAGTTGAGGTCAAAAAGAGATGTAGCCGAGCAGAGTTGCAACAGAAGTGGACGATCCAAAGTGAACCGACTAGTTCAAAATACAAGGGATGAACCTCGAGCACCTGGCCGAAGACTTATAATATCAAGCTTAAACTACCCACCTTTAATGGAAGTAGCTGACTTGAAGAATTCCTTGATTGGGTTTCTTAAGTCAAGAAGTTGTTCAAGTGTTATGAGTATGATGATTGAATAAAGGTTAAGTTGCTTCATTATCCCTTATTAAATATGTAAGCCTTTGGTGGGATAACTTAGTTGCTAAGCATGATATTGAAGGAAAAGAGCCGATCAAAACATAGAGGCTTATAAAGCGATTGATGAATCATTGCTTCGTGCTGACTTACTTTAAGCAAGAGATGCTCCATGCCTTCAAACACCTGAGGCAAGATCAAAACACTATTGAAGAGTACTTTCAAGAGTTTGAAACTCTCATGATGAGATGCAAGATTGCCTAGCCACAAGACCATACCATTGTTAGATTCCCAAGTAGACTTCGAGATAACGTTGCTGACTTAGTTGAACTATAGCCACTCAACTCATTAGATGAGCTGATCAATTCAGCATTAAGGGTAGAGAGATAGAGGAGAAGAAGGCATTAAAGGCCGACTAATCGATCTCAACTAATCTGCCCTGAACCTAAGAAATATATTAAGGGAAGGCTAGAGAAGAAGATGGTGAGAGGTAAGTCTAGTAAACCTGATCATGCCAAGAAAAAGAGGGTTAAGAAAGAAAAGGCACCCAGCAACAAGCTCGAGAAGTGAAGTGCTTCAAATGCTTAGGCTACAAACATATTACATCCCAATGCCTAAATAAGAGGGTTACAATCTTGAAAGGCGAATGACTGAATGCTCAAATAAAGAGTCAAAGCAACAAGAGTTTAGAAGACAAATTAATAGAAGAAGATGTCTATGCCGAAAATCTGGATGAACTCTTAGCCATGGCAACAAAAGCCGACCTAAAGGCAAACCTCGGACAAAGGGAAAATTTATTTCACATGAGTTGCTTAGTGAATGGGAAGACATGTTCCCTGATTTTAGATGGAGGTAGCTACCTCAACATCGTCTCTACTAAGTTAATGGAAAAGATGAAATTGCCAACCTACCTGTACCCCCGACCCTATGCATTAAAGTGGTTCAATGACAAAGGTATAGTCCGTATGCATAAAAGAGCTTAGATAGCATTCAAGGCAAGGCAATATGAGGATGAGATTAAATCTGATGTGGTCCTAATGAATGCTACAAATTTACTTCTTAGCTGACCGTGGGAGTATGATCGAAAAGTAATCAATGAGGGCTTCCTCAACACTTATACTATTCAGAAGGATGTGATGAGCTATTGCTTAACCCTTATGAGCATTGAAGAAATCTAGAGACACTTGGCTCCCATGGTGAAATGAAAAGGGAAGAAAAGTTTGTTCAGCATTTTGACCCATGCCCAATGTTTAACGTCAAGGATGACTTCCTTTCAGACTCGCGGTAATGATAGGTATTAGCCTTCAATTATATCTAAGCCAAAGCCAACCAAACCCAAGCAAAGACCAATTAAGTTTTGTTGAGACCAAACTAATAAAAAAAGACCAAGGGGAAGAAAAGGAGACACTCGACACCAAGTCTATCATTTGACGAGAAGCTGAGAGACTGCATAATTGAGGACTCGAGACCAAAGAGCCACTCAGCATGGCCCTAAGAGACTAGTGTCGACTAATTCTAGCACTCAACAATTATAGGCTAACCTTTTGGTGTCTCAACCAAGCAATGTGAGACTATAGAGGCTCCTCCTCAAACCCATACATCCAACTACCGACCCCACCTAATTCAAATCCTGCTCCTTCTAAGATAGGCCGAATGACTGCATCTCGACTTCTATTAAATGCACAATTTTGTATTCCTATATTGGTTTTCTTCATTTTATTTATGGGCTCAATTCTTTAGGGTTTAAAGCCTTATACATTATTTATAGTTTTGCCACTAAGGTTTAGGACTTGCTATAAGTAGCAACATTTGTAGTAACATATCAAACAGAAACAAATGAACCAAGACAATCATATTTTACAGTGAAACTTTCCTTTTTTGAGCAAGGCTGTACTTAACTCTTAGAGCTTGTTTTGCTGGATTATTGAGTTTTGATTAGATTCTTTAGTCTTTCTCTTGTTCTTATCAATCTTGTTCTTAATTTTGTGGTGAACTCTTCATTTGAGCCAATTAAGTGAGTTGCATCTAACCCTCATTTGAATCTTGAGCAACATTTAATGTTCATGAATTATATCGAACTCTATTTCTAGTTTAAACCCCTGATTGTGTTTGTGTCTTAATACATGATATCCATACACATTCACACTCAAAACCCTTGTTTTACCACCCCCCCCCCCCCAGTTCTTCATATTCCTCTTAAACCCCAAATACCCATTCTTCCTTTCGAGATCTACTACCCTCGATATGCATCAACTAGATTTCTTTGAAATGAAAATGTATTTCATAAAATACAGAATTTAAATTTATGGTTAAAAACCTAAGTGCTAGAACTTAGTTATGATTAGTGCCGATGAATATCCAACCCTTACTTCGGAGGGTATTAAATTCGATGTTATATGCAGAACCAGTCAACTGAATATATTATTTAGCATACTGCTTGTTAATGCACTTATATGTTTGTTAATAAATTATTTGTTAACATGTTTGTTGATATAGTATGAGGGATATCTCACTATGCTCATGCAGCTTACGGTTGGTTGATAACTAGGCATAGGTTGAGAGCCAAGTGTTGAGTACAACATTGAGATGCTATTTAGTAAGGGATACTGATTCTTTGTGATTCTAAGGAACTGTAGAATATTAGATGTTTTTAGTGGTTTTTAGAAGTTGAGAATGTCCTACAAAGAAAAGAAAATTGCTTAGTGCCGAGGCTAATACAATACGGCCACTCTAATGCTTAAGTCCGTAAGTAGGAATAAAGAAAGTAAAGTGAGTGGTCAAGAGTTATCAAATGTCTCTTACAAAGTTTGTCGTATTTTTAGGAGATCATCGTATCTAAAGTAGCAATTATTAGAATCATTGTCAGGATACATAGAAGTTTCTTGACTGGACACCATCCTTGAAATATAGGGAAAGCAAGCAATTATGTAATATAACCATGCTTATGATAACTATTTACACCATGAACTTGAATTCAAATCAAGAATTCAACCTGAAGGCTAAGGTTGAAGAGTAATACAAGGAGTTCGAAGGCCTAAGGGAGGAGCTACAAAAAAAAGAAAGAAGAGTACTGGAGGCTAGGCCAAACTCTTTGCATGATGAGCAATGAAGAGGATAAGCTCAAAATATAAATCAAAAAGTTAGAGACCAACAACACAAGGTTAGGCTATGTTGTCAAGTTGGAGGAGATTGTCAAAAGAAGACCCTCTCTTGAAGAAGCATTCAATATAGTCACTCCTAGTCAGCAGCATAATAGATTATTACAGAAGGAGTTTCTAGAGAAGGTCTAAGCAGCAAGAGAGGAGATCCTGAAGCATCACCCTGTTTAAGATCTCTCCTGCCTTGACTTCACCGACATTGGTGACAAAGTTAGCAATTGCAACAAGGACGATGATGATGAAGCTAGCACCAAGATTGTTACTAAAGGTGATAACAAAGTCTACGTCAAGGATCCAGCGGAAGATGAAGAACATCTATCAAAAGAAATCCCCTATGTACGAAAAAAGAAATCAACTAACTTTGAGACCCTAAGCACTAAGAAAGAAGTTCACATGGAAAAAGGCCCAACCTCTGATCCAAAAATTACTTTTGCTCACTCTAAGAATAGGCCGTAGGATTTTCTTTATGTTCCTTGTACATTGCATTCTAAAAATAAGTCAAATATTTGTAATAATACATTGTTGAATGAAAAGCATCTTTCATATAACTGTTTCCAGTACATTTTATTTCACGCATCGCGTTTCCTCGACATGTATTGTATACGCGTTTTATTTCACACATTCTTATTCGTTAGTATGTTTTATTTCACACGCAAAATATTACTCAGTATGTTTTACTTCAAACGCCTAATTATTTTGGCATGTTTTATTTCATATGCCTTATATCTTTTACAGACATTTTCCTTTAGCCATTTGAGACATGGACTAGCCATATTACTCGACTGTAAGATTAATTTATGTAGTTCGTTAACCACAGTAAGTTAGAACTTACGTTAGTTCATTCGCCGTGCAATCTAGAACTCATTAACTTGACAATCATAAAAAGATCATGAAACATAATAAGACTTCAAATATAATTCTCATAATAGACTATCGTCTTATAAGTAAGTAGGCTATCACCTTACAAACAAATGGAGATAAACATCATCAGCACAATCAATTGAAATATAATTTCAAGTTCTCGGCATTCCATGCTCAAGGGATGATTAATCCATCCAACTTTTCTAGTCAACAGGCCCCTTTACCAATGATTTCCAAGACCCTAATAGGATCTTCCCAATTCATGCCAAGCTTTCCTTGACTTACTCATACACCAGTTGCTTCTATCTTTCAGCAAACCAAATCTTCAAGTTGAAAAACCTTGTGCTTTACCTTTTAATTATAATACTTAGCCGCTCTATGTTGGTAATTCGTAACCCTAATTCTTACAATATCTCTTATGTCATCAATGGTGTCCAAATTTACCATTAATCTAACTCAATTAACCATTACATCAAAGTCCTACGTCTACAGATTAGGCTGATCTAATTCAATCATCAAGACTACTTCCATACTATATGTTAACTTAAAGGGAGTCTCCCTTATCGCAATTCTATGAGTGGTTCAATACCCCCATAAGACATTCGGCAATTCATCGACCCATCTCCCTCTAACTTACTCTACTTTCCTTCTTAGGTCATGCAAGATGATCTTGTTCATAGCCATTCATCTGAGGGTATGCTATTGATGAATAGTTCAAGCAAATGATATACTTCTCGCAAAATGCTCGAAACTTATTATTATCAAACTATAGGCTATTATTTGTGATTATCATGTAAGGAACTTTACATCTTGATAATATGGAATTGAAAACAAATGCTTCCACTTTCTACTTAGTGATCTTTGCCACTACCTCAACTTTTGCCCATTTAGTAAAGTAAACCATAGCAACAATGACGAATTGTCGCTAGGCAGTAGATTTCAAAAAGGGTTCGAAAATATTTAATCCCTACTACACAAAAGGTTAAGGACTATATAGGCTGCATAGATTAGTTGCAAGCACATGACTCAGTGACTCGTGCTTCTAACACTATGGATAGTTTCAAATAGCTTCCTTTATACCTTCTCTCATGGTACACAAAAGGCTAAGGACTATATAGGCTGCATAGATTAGTTGCAAGCACATGACTCAGTGACTCGTGCTTCTAACACTATGGATAGTTTTGAATAGCGTCCTTTTGCATCTTCTCTCATGATTGGCCAATAATAGCTAAGTTGTAATGCTCAAACATATAATATATGCTCTTTTACGTAGTTACAGCATATACTACCATGCAATTCGAATAGCACCTGCTAGGCATCTTTTGGAGGAAGGCATTGAAGATAGGTTTATGTTATGCTACGTTTGTACAACTGACCATCAATCAGCATGTAATTCATAGCTTAGTAAGCCAATCTTCACACTCCTTTCTTATGATCAAGGAGGGTACTGTCTCTCAAATAATCTACTAGGCGATCCATCCAAGATTCTTCTTGCAGGCAAGGAGCCAATTTATAGCTCTGCGAGAGAGTGGATAAACTTTTCTATGAAAGAAATTTGACAAAAAGTTTGTCACTTGAGTTAGGGAATGTCATACTAGCTAATTTTGACAATATATCGGCAACAATATTCTTATTTCTTGGAATCTTATGGATTGAAAAAGATTGAAATTCTTTTATGAACATTCGTACCATCGACAAGTACTTGCACATTTCTTCTTTCCTTGTCGTATAACTTCTCATAACTTGATTCACCACCGGTTGTGAATCAAAGAACACTTCAAGTTTCTCAGCACTAATCTCTTTTGCTAATTTCAATCCAATAATCAAAACTTCATACTCTACTTCGTTGTTGCTGGCCAAGAATTCTAATTTTAAAGCAAAATTAACTTTAAAATTGTAGGGGCCTTAAAGAACAAGGCCTATACCACTTCCTTCTCTCGTCAAAGAACCATCCATATAAAGTTACCAAATAGGTTTCTCGATCACCTCCACACAATCTTCCTCACCAATGAACTTGGTTACAAAATCTACCAACAATTGAGCTTTTAGTGCCATTCTAAGTTTATATTATATACCATGGCACTTAGCTCTAAGGCATATTTCATCATCCTCCCGAAGGAGTCAAGCTGTTGCAATGCCTGTCATAATGTCCGATTAGTGAGCACTATAATCCAGTGAGCCTTAAAATACGGCTTCAACTTCCTTACCAAGAGAACTACTACTACAACAAATTTCTCAATTTTCGCATACCGAAGCTTTGGCCCTTACAAAACATGACTCACGTAATAAATGGGTCGATGCTCTCTATAGTCAATTCAGACCAATACAGAAGAAAGAACTCGATAGTTGAACTATAGGTATAAATATAAATTCTCTCTAGAGATGGGTGTTAAGAGTATTGGGGGTGACATAAGGAATACTTTAAGATCATTGAAAGCTCTTTTGCAATCATCAAACCATTTGAATTCTTTCAAATTCTTTAAGATTTTAAAGAATTCTACACACCTATTAGTGCTTCTTGACATAATCTTATTGAGGGAAACTATTCACCCGGTGAGTTTCTATACTTCCTTAATTGTATGATGGGATTTCATGTTTATTATAGCCTTAATCTTTCTCGGGTTAGCCTCAATGTTGTGCCAAGTGACCATGTATACTAAAAATTTTCTTGAAATTGTGCCAAAGATACACTTCTATGGGTTAAGCTTCATGTTATATCTCCTTAGTGTAGCAAATGTCTCCTCAAGATCGACAAGATGCCAATCCTACTCCACGCTCTTCACAATCATGTCGTCAACATATACTTCAACGTTTCTATAGATCTGAGGTTTGAACATCTTGGTGACAAGTCTCTAGTAGGTTACACCGATGTTTTTCACCCTAAAGGGCATCACCATATAACAATATATTCCAAAATTAGTAACAAATGATGTATGGACTTCATCCTCCTTGTCCATCTTGATTTGGTTATAACTAGAAAAAGCATGCATAAAAGAAAGTAATGCATATCCAGCAATTGAATCTACCATTTGATCAATTTTTGGCAATAGGAAACAATCCTAAGGATAGGCCTTGTTAAGATTTGTGACATCTATGTACATTCACTACTTGCTATTAGACTTCTTAACTAATACAATTAGCTAGCCAAGTTAAATAAGGCTCTTCCTGAATAAACCCTACCTTTAATAGCTTCTAAACTTCTTCTTCTATTGCTATTTGTCTCTCTAGTGTAAAATGCCTGTTCTTTTTTTCAGATCACTTTTGCACTTGAATCAATTTGGCGCCTGTATACCAGACTTCTCTTGAGATACCCGACATGTCCAAAGGGGACCACACAAACATGTCAACATTGACTTAAAAGAAGTTGATCAATGATTGTCGAATATCTGTTGATAAAGGTTTCTCTATCCTTATTACTCAGGGTAATCTCCCAAAGAAATTTCCTTAATATTACTCTCGGCATTTTCTATGCTGACCAACTTGCCTTTCGAATAGGTTTTTGACTAAAATACTTCTTCTCATCTTAAGGCCCTCATATAAAAGGACCTTACCAATTGCTTATCTCCTTTGCACATGCTAACTCTCATGGGAGTAGGGAACTTAGCTTTAAGATGTGCAATTGAAGGGATAATGTTGAATAGATGCTGATACGGCTGTCCCATGATCATATTGTATGCAGACCAACATTTGACAATGAGAAAGTCCACTTTATCCTCTACGACATGCTCGTCATCGCCAATTTGTATCAGTAAAGAAATTACTTCAACAACTTAGACAAGTTTATTGTTGAAGGCATACAGATCATACTTATAAGATCTTAGCTATACTTTGATCTTGGGTCTCATCTGGTTGAATGCATGTTGAAAAATGAAATCTACCGAATTTCCTATGTCAACAAGAATTTTCTTAACCACAAATTTAGCGACTCTTACACTGATAATGAGTACATCATCATGCGGCCTCTAAATGCCCTTAAAGTTTTCCTCTACTAAAGAGATTGTGTTATCAATCCTAACCTTCTTGCCTTAGATGTTGCAAACATAATTTTTGGCATTAGTCAAGCTCGAAGAGCTTGACTAGCTTATAGTAGGTCTGCCAATAATGATATTGATCACTCTGTTAGGTGCTCTGGTGGAATTCAAATCCCTTGTATCTCTTCTAACAATAGCTGGCTAAGTGTCATTCTGCTATTCCTCACGTATCCTTTAAGACAATCTCTCAATATTTTCGGCATCATGTACTAAGAACTTTTATAAATGCCTATGTTAAATCATACCCTCAATCACATTCTTGAGTTGGATGTACTCATCTGTGTTGTGACCTTGTCGCGGTAGAAATTGCAGTACTTATTGTAATTTCTCCTTAAGGGATTTCTTTTAATTTTTTCCGGCTATTGCAGAACACCTCTCCACCCATGTACTTACATCAATATGTCTGAAATTGGGGAATCAATGAGCATGTAGGATGAAAATATCAGAATCCTTGGTCACTTTCTCTCAGCATTCGAACCTTGATCATCATTTGTACCAAGTCTATCCTTTGCACTTTTCCTCTTGTCATTTTTCCTATCTCCTCTATGCTAATCAACTTCTTCCTGGGCCTTTATGTTATCTTCCTAACAAATGTATGAGGTAGCCTTGGCCTTGAACTCAACAAAAGTTCTCAGCTTATTCTTTGTAAGAGACTTAAAAAAGACTCCATAAGGCCTAACTCCATCGATTACGGTGTTAAGAGCCAAATTCATATCCAATTCTAGGATTTGAACCATCTCACCCATAAACCGGACCATGTAGTCTCTAATTGACTCATCTAATATTTGTTTGATTGAGTTAAGGATTGAGGAATCCTTAACGGGAAGCTTACTTGTGAGGAAGTGTTGAAGAAACACTTATACTAGTTGATCAAAATAAGAAATGGTATTTGGTTTCAAGTGTTAGAACCATGTATCCTCAAAGTTGAGGGAAAAGATTGATAGGCCATTACATCACTCAAACCATGCGACTTAGCCAACGTACGGTATATTCCGAATGGTCTTCAGGGTCTTTCGTCTTGTCATAAGTTTAAAACTATAGTAGCATGATGTGCCGAGGCATTACTTCCTCTAAAATCTCAAGAACAAAGGGATTCTTCTTGATTTGGAATTGCTTGTTCATTGCAGCAAGGGTGCTAACATGCAAAGGTCCTACATGGTGCACCTGCTACAATTGCTTGCCTTTGTCATTCTTTTTTAATGCAAGAGTAGAGGGTCCCGTCACAACCTCAGCTTACTTTTTCGGCAACTCAGATGAATAAATTGAATCATCGTTATTCTCAACATCATGATGGCCATGCTCTTTGTTCTAATTTAGATGAATACTATGATGAAGAAGGTTAAGGATCTATTCATGTTTTTTGTTTAATTCTTGGTTTTCCTTGGCTAAATAGAGGCAAACTTGCTCGAGTGTAGCCAAATGTTGCTCATCAGTATGCAGACTCCCCATCCACCCCCCACCCCCCCCCCCCCCCCCTCAACGTATTAGGAGGAAGTACCACACCTATACTTCTAGTTATCCTAGTTTTAACCATGTGAGTATGTTTAGGGAAAAACAAACAGTGCCAAATATTTTTGGTGGATTTTAGAAGTTAGGAATGTCTTGCAAAGAAAAAAAAATTACTTGGTTCTAGGGCTAATCTAGTGCAGCTACTCCGATGCCTAAGTTAGTAAGCAGGAATGAGGAAAGTAAAGTGAGTTGTCAAGAGTTATCAGATTTCTCTTACAAAGTCTCTTTCCCATATTTATAGGAGACTATCGTATCTGAAGTAGAAGTTATCAAAATAACAATTGGGACACATGGAAGTTTCTTGACTAGACACTATCCTTGAAATATGGGGAGAGCAAGTAACTATGTAATATAACCATTTTCATGATAATTGTTTGTGCCATGAAAGTGAATTCAAATCAGGATGGAATGCCAAAAATGTCAATTACTTGGCGAGATGTTAAGAGTGTAGATTACCTGGCCTATCAACAACTGAATGGATGAGTAAGTAAAGTTATATCAACACTCATCAATTCGAGTGGACGAAAATTGATTATCAACATTTGATATCTATAGTTACTTATATTTTACAATATGTTAATCAATTAAAAATTGCAAACCCTAGTGATAAATTATTTAGAGTCTTGCAATCTCTAACTTGTAAGGTGATTTTCAATCATGGTTACACATATAATATGAAAATTTTAAGTAATCCTACTAGGTCCCCTATAAAGTCCTAACATAAGTGGTATCAAAGCTTTAGAATTTTAGAGATAGAAAAAACTTAGCAAATGGTGAGATGGGGTCAAACCTAGGTAGAATTAGAGTAAAGATTAAAAGCCTTAGATACATAGATCATATACTATATTTAGTATCAATTATATGTAGTATGTTTATGTTATAAGTATGTATACCCTTTACCTATTGAACTCCTTCATATCCTCGATATTGTTGGTGTTATTACTCTTAAAAGACTTACAACTGTAAGTTTGAAGTGTTAAACCAAGGATATAAGGAACAAGTGTTGAAAAGGGAACAAAAAGGAGATGTCCCTAATTATGTTAAATTGGGAAGAAATATTTGCATCAGGGATCAAGAGTGCAAGGATACCCTAAGTTCATGTTAAAAGTTCAAAATGTATTGATTAGAGGTTTAATAATTTTGGTGGTTCTGATAAAATTTGGAATTGGGAATTTAATAGCATAGATGGAATTTCAAAATTGTATTGTAGTAGTCAATTGCAAATTTGATTAGGTGGTTAATCAATTTGAAGCATGAGGTGATATTACCAAGATGTGAATCTTTCTTATTATATTGGGTAATTATAACATGAAAATGATGATTGTTCAAGGTCTTAAAGGATAATTTCCTTAGAGTTGTAGTGCATAAGAATTATGTAAAAGATGTATGATTGATGTAAGAAGTGAGTTATTAAGACGATACGAAAATAAGTACCTTTAAATGAGTAACTAAAGACAATTATGTACTGGAGACTAGGTGTATTAGAATCTTTCAACTATATAACTAAAAGTTGTAATCTCTAAAAATGGCAATAACAATTCCAATGGAGAATTCAAATTATGTGATCAAAGATTTAGAAAATGTTGTGATACTAGAATTGCGAATCTAAACTGTTAACCTAATAGATTAATAAGAATGAACAATGAGTGATATTATGCAAACTTCAATCATGATACTACAAGAAGGAATGTACGATTGAACAAGATATGTAAGAATCAAATGGTGACTAAAAGGTGATCACATCTAGGAAATGAAAAATTATAATGATATAAGAATGATTGAATCAGATATTTGATGAAGGTAAGTTTGAGAATTTGTGAATTATGAAGTTTATTTCAAATGAAAGAATTGAAATAATTGATAAGGTGAAAGTAATTATTCATACGATGGTATTTAAAAGTGATGATTGAGGATCTGAGTACATATAGTAAGTAATACTGAAGTGAGTAAGTATTACCTTAGTAGGACTATGGATGGTAAAAAGGATTATAACACCCACCTGACCTCAAGAGACCAAAGAACTTAAGGACATTCAAAGAATAACCTTAGAGAATAAGAGTTACAAAGGAAGACATTACCTGATTTTATTGAGGAAAATAATTTCTTTATAGGTAACAAGAATAACCCATTTGAAGTAAAAGAATAGTTGACCCGAATTGAGCTATCATTTGAAGCTTATAAAATTCCCGAAGACTTTAAACTAACATGTGGGACTTTATGCTAAAACATGATGCTCGATTCTAGAGGAACCTTAAAGGAAGAGCCTTATCCCCTCTTAGCACTTAGAGTATATTTAGAAAAGAATTTCAAAATGAATATGATACAAATGGAAAAAGAAAGAGGTTAATTAGAAAATCAAGGTCATCTACACATAAGCTAAAAATGAAAGAGACAGCTAAAGCAAAATGTTGGAGATGGGTTGATGGTACTACCCAAAGAATAGCCCATGATTGCAAAATATGTGTTTCATTTATGAGAAGAAATGACAACATAGGATTTAATAGTACCCCATGAAGAGTGAGACATATTATAACTGTAGAGATCATGGACATGTCTTTATTTCTTGTCCTAAGAGGTAAGCGACCTAAAAGATGATAACTCAATAAATTTAATATACCATTGTAGAAAGTATTAGGAGGTTATAAAATCTTTTGTCAAGCTATTAGAAGTAAAAAGAGGGATACATGACTATTTAGAATATTTCTAGTAGAATTAGTGTTGATGATCATGTATTATGTATCCATAAAGAAATAAATGATGATGTATAAAATGAAATGGTGTTTTAAGAGGAAGAATGGCTTAATGTGCAGTAACTGTGGAAAGAGTAGTCATGATATCTCTCAATATTATCGAAAGAGAGTAACTTAGGAAGAAATCTAATGACTTACTGAGGAACTTCGGAGATTTGATGTAACTAGTATAAGGAGATTACATATATGAAATATGTTGTATAGGCCTGTTATGATCTTTATAAGTATGTACTAAATACTGATGAGAGGCTTGTTGACTACATGTAAACTATTTGCTGAAGAATGAGGAAAGGAGTTTTTGTAAGGATCTATCTTGGTTAAGTTTCAAAGACGAAACTTTTTGTAAAGAGGGAAGGATGTAAACCCCACAAATCTAGCCTTATAGATATAGAATCGAACTCACGTATTGTAGATAATTTCCTTAAGTCAATAGAGCCAATAAATTTAAAACCGATTAAAATCTTAAACTCAAAACTTAAGAAGAATATGAAAAACTCTAACTTATTAATCAAAACTCTAATCGCGTGCGAAAACTTAAAACCCTATAAGAGATTGTGTAAACCCTATAAAGTTTTAGTCTAAGCCTTAAATTGGATCCGAGTGCCCTAGATAACGTTATGGGTCGATGAGGCTGAATTAGTTAAAATTTAATTAAATCACAAACTCAAATATAATATAGGTAAACATAAAAGATTAAACTCGAACTTGATAAAAAAACCCTAAAACTGTAAACCTAGACTTCTAAAATATGTAAGTTTACTCCAATAGTGGTAAAACCCTAATTGGACTTAGTTATCGACTAACACATATAATCGTATAAAATTATTAACAAATGAGTAAAGATAACTCCCAAAAATTTATAAACACAAAGAGTGACAACTTAATTAACAAAATTTATAAAATTACGAATATTATTTTGTAATTATTGATAATTCCATAATTATACATTTAGAAAAGTTAACCTATTAATTTTTAATTTTCCTCTTATCTTTTTCCTTTTTCCTTTTCCCTTTTTCTTTCTTTTCTTTTCTTCCCTTCCATGTTTCTTCTCTTGGATTGGTTTTAGTTGCCACTTATTTTTTTTCTTTTTGTCCACATGTGATTAATTTAAGCGTCCTAAGATTAAGCAAAAAGGATAAGGTTGAAGTCTAATCACATTTACCATCCATCTTATCTTTTTTTTTTTTTTTACTATTTACTTTTTCCTTTTTGTTTCTTTTATCAATTGAAAGTGTATACTTATAGTTTGTTTGTTTTTTTTAACACTTCAAGGACATAAGACACAAAATAATATACACTTGTGTCCTCCTAAAACCGAAAGCTTCTTGCCTTCTTCTTACTTTCATCTTTTCGAATTTTTTCTTTCTTTCTTCTACTTACAACAATTTTAAGAAGAAAAAGAAGTTCTTGATCCTTATTCATCTAGAAACAAAGGAGTAATTAATTAATATGTGTATTGTATTTATTATACAATACCCATTTGTTATGTGCTCATTTTGTTATATATGAATTTTGAAGTATTATGTTAAAGAGATTATATGTATTGTAACATTCTTGTAAAGACACTCTATGTACGTATATTGAAGTCACATATATAGTATTCATTTTATTTTACATACATGTACATATGTATGTGTCCATATATGCATTTATATATAACTATATGCATATATATATATATATGTTAGGATTAAATATATAAACATCTGGTACATGACCATGTACATATATATAAATACATGTATATACGTATATAATATCTAGTATAATTGTGTTGCCATACATATATATATAAAGTATAGTAGGAATTCTATATAGAAATATATGTACATATATATATATATATATGCGTATATAGTATGTATAATTATTTTATTTTCATTTTCTTATATATATATATACACATGTATATGCATCCAATTATATATTTATATGTATAGTGTATAACTATATAATAATACATGTATATAGTGTATGGTATATTTGAGTTACTATACATATATGTTAGGCATATTAAGAATTTACATATGTACATGTGTGTAAATAAAATAAGAGGACATAAGTTTGAAGGTATATGTATAAGTATAAAAATAAGTATACTAGTAATATAGTATAAGTATAGGTATAAGTATATGTATATGTATATGTATATATCTAAATAGTACATGTACAAATATATATATATATGCCATGAGCTTTAAGAAAGAAAATAGGATTAATTTATAAAATTTAGTAAATTATGATAATAGATAAATACATATAATTATTATTTAAAATAACAAAAAATGGAATAATATGAAAAATCATTAAATAATTCCTAAAGCAATCAGGAGTTGTCATGTCAGCATCTTCATTTAAATAATTAATTTTGCAAATTAAAATAATTATAATAAAATAATTAATTAAATAGAAAATTATAAATATATAAAAAAAAGATTTTAAATGTGAATTTTATCTTAAAACAGTAAAATAAGTAATTAATTATAAAGTAGACTAAAATATAAGAAATTTTCAAAAATATAAAATTTAGAAATTTATTAAATCATAAATCCACAAAGAAAAAGTTAAAATAATAATTTACAAATATTTAATTCAAAATAATAAAATTTGCAATATTTTTAGACCATAATGAGGAATTCAGGTTACAGCATCTAAAACAAACTCTGTTATATGAAAATACGTCTAAAAATGATAAAGATAGATTATAAGTTCATAAAAATTAGAGCTAAAATGAAAAAGCTAAAACTAGGAATTTTATATGAATAAATAACTAATTTAGGTAATTATTTCTAGGTATATGAATAGTTTAGTTATTTCACTTGAATACTTATTACTTTTCATATTTTCAAAATGTTAGGAAATCACGATATAGATACTAACCTACCCGTAGATTACTATGATTCGCGACTGATATTATAGCCAAGTGAGTATTCCTAATGATTTCATACTTGTTTGTGCTTGTAGTTAGTGAATTTTAAACTTTACTGATAAATGACTTGATGTATGGGGTTTAGGGTATGTATGTGATTGTTATACATATGTTTAGTAAAAATACTTTAACTTAGGGAATTGAATGGTAGCTACATTATAAAAATCCTTAGTGAATTGATTGTTTGTGATACTAATTGATCACATGAAAAAGGGACTTAAGTATATCTAGCTTGATCAAACTAAACTAAGTAAAGCATGATCATGCATCATATTTTAATAATTCTGATAGTCATATCATATGGAGGCAACGAAAGGCCATGCAAGGGTTGATTATACAATTATAATTAAAGTGTTAGTACGATGCACTTGTACAATATGACCTTACCTTGACTTGCAGGATTACTAGGCGTTGAAGGCGCTAACCACTTTACTAAGGGTCGAGTCTAGAGACCTTCGTTTAAGGGTCAGTATAGACTGTAAGAACCCACTTATAATCATACTTAGAACTTAATTTTTCTTTAAAGCTGCAAATGGATATGCCACTTTATTTATTTATTTTTTAATATGAAACATAGAGTTTCATAGTTGTATAAGTTTTGGTATGATACCTAGATCTAATTAGCGCTATGTATGCTTCAACCCTAATTTCAAAGAGCATTAAATTTAAGTTGCATTATAGATTACATCCATCTACTAATCATATAGCTAAGTTAGTATCTTATAAAGTTAAGTATGTAGTTAATGTTTGTAGACACCTAATTTTTGCCCTTCCATAGTCCTAATTTCTTTATTTTTACAAAAAGGGTCTTAATTAAAAAATAAATAAATAAATAAATAATAATAATAATAATAACGAAAATTAAAAGAAAAAATCATAATAAAAAAATGAAAAAAAAACGAGTCGCGTCGTATCGCATTGAGACACATCATATTGCATCGTGTCACATCATATCGTGTCACGACATATCATATCGAGTCACATTATATCGTATAGAGTCACGTCGTAACAAATCGAGACAAGTTGAATTATCTTAAGCCAAGTCGTGTTAAACCAAGTCATGACGGATTATTTAAAATCAAATCGGGTAATGTGTGTAGTTAATTAAGTCATTCAAAAAGTTAGGATTCATTAAAATAATTTTGGTCTAGTTTGATATAAAATAGATTTCTTTTATCTAAATTATATTAGGTTAGATTAAATTTATAAAGTAGACTCTTTCACTAAATCAAATTGGATCAAATCGGGTCTGGTAAATAGAGAACCTGAATCAAATAGGCTTTCTAAAAACTAAGTCAAATCATTAAAGAAGCGTTATCGTATCTTTCGTACTTGGAATCGAATCTATTTTTAAAACGATACGAAAGATTTGATTGGAGGTTTTACAAATGGATAGGTAACGTTGACGAGAGGGATTTTTTTTTATGGATAATTCATTCACTTAAATCATAAATTCCATAATTCATTCATTAGAACTCCGTTTGGAAACACTTCATATACAACCCGAAGACAAAGCTGGAAGCCATCTTCAATCTATAATCTTTGAAGTCGAACTCCACAAAGCAATCCGAAGATAAGTCCCCATTGCCACAAGCTAACGAATCCGGAGACCACTACATGTTGCCACAATGCCAACGAATCCGAAGTCTGGTAAATCTAAACACATCCCCAGCATCTGACATCTCCCAATTCACGCCGATCTAATCAACTGACCAATGACCAGCCAACATCCCTCGAAATGCAACAACGCCGCACGCTATAATTTGTCGATCAAGCACGCCATCGATCCAATGCACTGCACACACTAACCAGATCACGTGACACTCACTGAGCCACACATCTTATGCCCCTACTTCCTTGCATGTTTAGGACGGTTCTGCACCGTTACACAATCCTCATGCACGATATCCAACGAAGTACACGCAATCTGAAATACGATACACACAACAGTGATCACTTATGATTCGACACGTAGGTAAATTTTTCTTTTTAATTATTTATCTGTTTTATTAGTCAATTTTATTGTTTTTTTTTTATGATCTTTTTTTAGTGTAGGTCTATTATTGTTTTTGCATTACGTCTTTATTTTCTAGATGATCTTAATTTTCCCTAAAATTTAGTTAATTGAAAATTGCGTTTTTTTAATAAAGATCGTTTTTTTAAAATCGTATAAGATTTGGTTAAGATATATATCGAGATACATATCTTACAATTCGGAGTTAAAAAGATACGTATTTTATGATTGGGATTCAAGAAAAATACGTATGAAGATACGTATCTAACCGTATCTTTAATATATCTTATAGTTAGAATTTAGAGAAGATATTTTTATGTATATTGGTTTTAAAATATAAAAGATCTTAAATTGAGTTTTTTAAAATGATTTATTTAGTTAGTTTTTTAATTTAGAAAAATTAGATTTCTTCGATCTCTTTTAAATAATAAATTGATAAAAAAAAAGTAGACTTAGTTCAGTTTTTCAAAATAAAAATAAATCACCCACTGAAAATTTTATAAGAAAGAACTACGATCGTCTGATCCCGGTTAGCGGGTACGTAGGCACCTTTAGGACGACGATAAAATATATAGAAACTTAAGTTCTTTTTATTTTTTATTTTAAATATTATAATTAGAAAAATAATCCTAATTTCGGTAAATAAATAGTGGTACCCGTTAAAGGTTTAATAGGTTAGCCCCCGAATTTGAAACCTTCTAGTTCTTCATTAAATTTGAAATTAAAGACCGGTAGCCAAATCATAATCAATCTACCCAATTGGTTACGGTTTCTTTTTCTTTTCCCGACTTCGGTTGGGTAGCGACTCCAAAAATAATTTTCAATAAAAAAACTGAAATTTCTTAATTTCTTTAGTTGAGGATTAATATTAAATGGGTTAGGGTTTGGTATTAATCAAGAAATGAGAAATCAATTTTAAAGAGAAATCAAAAAATCAAACTCAACAGTTTGGCGACTCCACTGGGGACCGATAGAGGGCTAGCCACTACTAGCCACTAGAAGTTGCCAAAAATAGGATTATTTTTCAAAAAAAAAATGTAGATGAAATAATAAATATAATAAAAACTTAGGTGTTATTCTATGTATTTGTTTATTTTATTTATTTGTTTTTACTAACATTCTTTTAGTTGTGGCAGTTTATTTAAGAGGAAATTTTGAGGGGTTTTACTTTTATCTTTTATTTACTTATTTATTTATTTATTTTTATTATTTTTTTCTTTTCTGCATCATAAATGCAAGGTAGATACTGTCAGAACCAGGCCGTCTTAGGACCTTAAGAGGGGAGCTATTGTGTAAGCTTCGGATGTTGTAGGGTAACCACCTTCCGGGGTAGATCAGGTGACCCCACTCAAGTTCAAATGCGATCACAGAATTGTTGCTTTGGAAAAACGTAATGGTTGCAGAATTTGAGAACCTTTAGAACCCACTCTTTTGCATTACACAAAACCTTTTTTTAAAAAAAATTGCAAGAATTTATGATGTGACAACCCTAAATTAATAAGGGCAGTTGTGAAGTTGTGATTGTATTTGTAATCTTCCCTTGTAAATAATTTGTAATAATTTCATGTAAAGTTTAGAATGCATTGTAATTGTAATTTTAATTTTGATTAGTCATGGCTGGACCAAGTTAAGGGCCTTTTGAAGACATTCATGTCCACTTATCGCATTGGCCTCAGAAGCTGTTTCAAATGTGGTTTCGACTCTTCAGCCCAGATAAACAAGAGTTTATTAAGAATAAGATTGGGCTTATCCTCTCTCTACAGAAGATCCCTATGAACATCACTCTAGTGCGGGCCTTAGTCCACCTTTGGGAGCCCGAATCCACCAGTTTTTGTATAGGCCTACATCAGCTAAGCCCAACTATAGAAGAATATTCGCAATTGTTGTGGGCTCTTACAATCACTAATGATATTTATGTCCCAGACTTGGAAGCTGCAGCACAGAAGATCTTCAGCAAGTTGCTGGGAATCAGAAAAACCGAAATAAACCGGGTTTTAAATCAAGGAAAGACCATTCGATTAGAGGATGTTATGGACTAGTTTTCTACTGAATTGAAGCACAGAGAAAAACGCGAGGTTTTTTGTGCAAATTTAGAAGCATAGCACCAGTACCGGGTCAACGCTTTTATATTGGTAGTCTTCAATACTATCATATTCCCTGATGAAAGACGTCAAGTCCATTTCAGAATTCTAGAACTCGTAGCCCAATTCCTCGAAGGGAAATCGTACGTCCTGGCCCTTCTGGCTGATCAGATTTGGTCACTAAACCATCTCAAGAAAAGCAAATGAGGAGATCTAAAAACTAATATGGTCCTACTGGTGGTCTAGTTCGTTAGCCACATGAGAAGTTACCAGCTCAATTTTAATCGGGTCGAGTTTACTCAGCGATATGATCTCATCAAATCTTTTGGAGAAAGAATTGAGCTACCAGAAAATATAGCTAGCCGCTACTAGGTCCAATACTTTCAAAATATGAAAGCGGAAGACCCAGGTGGTTTGTAAGTAAGGAAATGATAAGAGGATGTGGAGACTTCAAAGCGGTTCCTCTGATCGGCTTCAACCTCTGCACCGCATACGTCCCGGCCAATGGACTCATTGAGGACATGATCCCCATACCATCATTAGAAGCTGCCTCGCTGGACTTCCTTAACCCCGGTATGACAATGGCTGATAGAGTAACCAAGCTTCAAAGCATCCAAGCTCTTTGGTGCACGAGAAAGACCACCCCTACCACTAGAGGGATAACAGCTAGGAGCCAGACAACCAAAGGATTTCTTTATCACCAGCTAAAAGCGCTAAAAGATATGGAAGACAACGAAGAGAAGAGGGAAGGTCAAGCTGAACCAGAGAGGACGAGTAAAAGAGAGCAAGAGTTGGAAAGCTGTAGTATCATCAGAAGATAAAGGTATTGGAAGCTTAACTGAAGAGTACCAGGGGCAAAGAACAGCAAGCTCCTATGATCCGAAAGAAGAGAAAGTTGCAGGATAAGTCTACTAATCGCTAGGAGAGAAAATTTTAGATTTGAGGTTTTTTATGTTTTCATTAGAATTCATTTTCATCAACAGAATAAGAGGTGTAAAGTTTCACAATTGTAAAAATTAATAAAAGCTTAGTTAGGTTTTGCCACATCAAAAGTTGCCCCTATTCTTGATTTTTCATTACACTCATATGACATGCATTTTATGTTTGTACAATTGACAACCCTTTTTTAGGAAAATATAATATGTACTAACCCTTTGTTAAGTTATTCAATACCAGCTCAGGTAAAATTTTAAGATAGCTCCCAAACGTCAAGTCTTTCAGAGAAGTCCGATTAGAACACGTTCCCAGACCAGGATGGCCACCACTCAAGGAAATGATGGAGACCCTGACATCAATGAGCCCTACGAGCTAAGATTTCATTCCATAGAAAGGGCTATGGAAAAAATGGCAGAACAAATGAGCTTCCTAGCAGATAGCATTGCTTTGCTACGAGCTACAGTACCAACTAATGAAGAAGGTTCCAAAACCCGTTATGGGAAGAATACACAAGCTCCTGAAGCAGAACATGAATATCAAAAAGACCCATTCGAATCAGAAGGAGTTTACCCGAAAGACAACTCGACCTTCGAGCCTGATACGTATGTGGCCTTAAGACCTGTCGACCATGGGCTAAATATGGACAGCTTGAAAGAACTGGAAAAGAAATTGACTCAGCAGATCACTGAAAAGATGAAGGCATTCATAGGGTGTAATGGATTTGAACAGGCGAGGATTATAGAGTTTTCCATGTATGACATGGGATCATACCTTGAGAAGTTTAAGGTACCAGAATTCGAAAAGTATAACGAGACGGGTTGCCTTAAGCTCCACACCAGGTTGTATGTCAGGAAGATGGGTAAATATGTTTAGTACGATCCACTCATGGTACAGACATTTCAGGATAGCCTGACCGGACCAACCCTGACTTGGTATGCCCAGCTTGATTTGAATCAGATAAATACATGGGAGAAACTTGCTCCAGCATTTTATGAGTAATATAAATTCAATGTGGAAGTAGCCTTGACTATGATGGATTTGATTACCTTACGAAAGAAGAATAATGAATCGTTCAAAGACTACGCTTAAAGATGGAGGTCCTTAGCTGCAAGAATTTATACTCCAACGACTGAGAAGGAGCTCACATCCACATTCATTAACACCTTAGAGAGGCCCTATTTCTCCCATCTCATCGGGCAGGCCTCATCCAGTTTTGCTGAAGTGGTAGCGGCTGGGTACAGGATTGAAAGTACCGTCTGTTCCGGTAAGCTGCAAGACCCAGCAGATAGAAGACCACCAGCTTCATCATCTGGTTTTAGACTAGCCGCCAGCAAGCCCAAAAAATCTACAGTTGGTATGGTAAATTCAAATGCTAGACCAAATGCACAAGTTGCTTTTAGGGCAAATCCACCTCCCGCCCAGCAACAGTACAGAGATCAGTTTCAAACTAATAGGACTTATAGACAATTTACCAAGATACCGGTTTCTTTGAGTCAAATCTTCGAGAAGTTGCGAAGGGATAATTTGATACTGTACGAACTTCCTAGCGATCGATATCGACCAAAATTCTTTGACCCTACAGTAAAGTGTGAATACCACTGTGGACAAGTAGGGCATTCGACTGATGCATGCTGGAGACTGAGTAATAAGATTCAGGATTTGATAGATGAAGGGACAGTGCAGTTGGATTTTGTGGAAGCCCCGGTTCCTAACGTTAACAACAATCCCTTACCCAACCATGGGCCGATGATTGGTATGATTTTTTGTGATTGTGTTGTTAATGTCATTGATTCAAATAAGAAGCCTAAGGTTTTTGAGTTCTATACTGGCAACCAGACTCCAAAGGTGAAGAGGTACACATTTCACGTACTGTTGCCACCAAGAAATTACAAGGCCGCCCCATTTAACTATCACTTGATAAATCAGGAGAAACCAGGTTCTCTAGTAGGGGGCATTACTCAATCGGGAAATATTTATCACCCAAGAGAGAAGCAGGGGAGGAAAGCCATGTCCGGAGAATCAAATGATGAGACGACGACCGAATGCATTGAGGGGCTACCAGCTTTTACCAAAATGCTTAAGCCACGTGAGTATAAAATCATGGATCAACTCAGTAAGACTCCTGCACAAATATCGCTGATGGGCCTGTTAATCACATCTAAACCACATAGGAAGGCTTTGTTTCGCACTTTAAATGAGGTGAAGGTCCCTCGAGAGATTCCGACTAAGAAGATGGAACTGGTTACTATTTCGATCCTCGCAATAGATAAATGAAATCTTAGTTCGTTTATTTCCCATATTTCTCTTCATTTCTCTTTTGTTTACATGCATTTTTTTTCATACATTCTCATTCAAATTCAATGAGCCAAGCGAAAACCAGGAATACCTCGCGCAGATAGAGAATGAGAATATCGATATCGCTTCCGGCCCTACTGGGTTAGTGGTCGGGGGTGATGTCAATGACCACAATAATATATAAGAGGAATGGAAAAAACATGAACTGGGTAGAATCACTATTGATGAACCGATTGAGATAATTAATGTAGAAAATGAAGAAAATCCTAAGAATTTGAAAATCGAGGTGAGTTTAAAAGAGAAACAAAAAACAGAAATGATTACGTTCTTAGTCGAGTATCAAAACGTGTTTGCTTGGTCGTATGAAGATATGCCTAGGTTGGACCCGTCAATTATAGTCCACCGTTTGCCCACACAGGAGGACATCAAACCAAAAAAGCAAAAAATGAGGAGATTTCGACCTGACGTCTTGTTGAAAATTAAAGAAGAAGTGAAGAAATTATTAGAGGTTGGGTTCATCGAAGTGTTGGATTACCCGGAATGGGTAGCTAATATTGTTCTAGTAATGAAGAAGAATGGGAAAGTTAGAACGTGTGTAAACTTTCGAGATCTCAACCAGGCAACGCCTAAGGATAATTTTCCATTACCTCACATTGATGTCTTGGTGAATAACACTGCTGGAAATCATCTATTCTCTTTCATGGATGGTTTTTGGGGATAGAATCAGATTCGGATGTCCGGACAGGATAAGACAAAGACGACTTTTATTACGACGTAAGGAACGTTTTGCTACAAGGTGATGCCGTTCGGGCTGAAAAATGAGGGAGCAACATATCAGAGGGCCATGGTTGCAAACTTTCATGACTTGATGCATAAAGAAATAGAAGTATATGTTGATGATATGATTGCGAAATGCAAAGAGGAGGAAGATCATTTAGAAAACCTGAGAAAGTTGTTTGATAGGTTAAGGAAGTACCACTTGAAATTAAATCCGGAGAAGTATACCTTTGGTGTAACATCAGGAAAATTGTTGGGGTTCATAGTTAGCCAAAGAGGTATTGAAGTCGATCCTGATAAGGCCAAGGCTATAATTGACATGCCTCCTCTACAAACACTCGAGGAAGTACGAGGATTGCTGGGTCGTTTAAATTACATAGCCTGATTCATTTCACAGTTAACGGAAAAATGCCGCCCTCTTTTTAAGCTGTTAAAGAAGAACGCAAAGATCTGCTGGAATGAGGAATGCGAAAAGGCTTTCACAAAAATTAAAGAATATCTCATAAAACCTCCAATGTTGGTAGCTCTTAAACTTGGAAAGCCGTTGTTTTTGTACCTGACCATAATGCCCGAATCCATGGGATCCGTGCTTGGCCAGCAAGATGAAGAAAGGACAGAGAGAGTCGTTTACTATCTAAGCAAGAAGTTTACAGAAGGGGAGCAAAAATACTCAGAAGCTAAAAGAACCTGTTGTGCATTGGTCTGGGTTATGCATCGGCTCAAACAATAAACGCTGTATTATCAGATTGAGTTGATAACACGATACGATCCTTTAAAATACTTAGTTGAAATACTGGCTCTCATTGGCAGAGTTTCAAAGTGGCAGATGTTGCTGACAGAATTTGACATTAATTATGTGAGCCAAAGTTCAGTTAAGGGGCAAGCTTTGGCGGATCAATTAGTGGAGAATCCTTCTGAGGATACCCCTTAAGGAGCACGGGTTGAATTTCCCGATGAAAACATCCTAGTAGCAGGAAATGATTTTAATGGTGAAATAGTCGAAAAATTTTCAGGATGGAAAATGTTTTTTGACAAAGCAACCAATGTGTCTAAATGTGGAATAGGGGCAATTCTGTATTCACCTGGAGGTACATAATTTCCAATGGCTGTGAGATTGATTTTCCCATGTACTAATAACATTGCAGAATATGAAGCGTGTATTTTGAGGCTCAAAATCGCATTGTTTAAGGAGATACGGGAATTGTAGGTATATGGAGATTCTTCATTGATTATAGGCCAAGCTCGGGGTGAGTATAAGGCGAAAGACCCCAAATTAGTTCCTTATCGCCAACACTTGGTCGAGTTGATAACCAAGTTTAAAAAGATTACCTTTGTGTACGTACCAAGGGTTCAAAACCAATTTGCAGATGCTCTTACTACTTTAGCATCAATAATTCAGATATCGAAAGGAGTGGAGATTCAGCCACTTAAAATTGAAATCGAAGAAAAGCCTGCTTTTTGTTTGGTAATGGAAAGTTCATGTGACGAAAAGCCTTGGTATCATGATATCAAAATATTTTTACAACATGGTATGTACCCCGAGGGAGTAAAGAGGAAGGATAAAAAATTAATTAGAAGATTGGCAGCTCAGTACTTGATGAGCGATTCTACGTTATACAAACGATTGTTTGACGGTACGCTTTTACGTTATGTAGACGAGAAAGAGGTAGAGATGCTAATGAAAGAAGTGCACGAGGGAGTATGTGGCCCTCATATGAATGGCTACATGCTTGCCAAGAAAATCATGAGGATGGGATATTACTAGTCAACTGTAGAGGGGGATTGTATCGCACATGTTAGACGCTGCAATTTGTGCCAGATCTATGCGAACAAGATAAATGCTCCACCTCAAGAGTTGGATACACTATCAGCACCATGGCCTTTTTCGATGTGGGGAATAGATATCATTGGCCCAATCACTCCAAAAGCATCTAATGGGAACCAATTTATATTGGTAGCTATTGACTATTTCACTAAGTGGGTTGAAGCCTCATCCTACTCTAGTGTGACGAAGGGAGTTGTGATCAAATTCATCAGGAAAGACATAATGGCTCGGTATGGTACGCCAGAAACAATTATTACTGACAACGGTACGAATCTGAATAATAAATTGATGTCCGAGTTATGCCGATACTTCAGGATTATTCATAGAAACTCTACTCCGTATCTCCCCCAAATGAATGGAGCCGTGGAAGCAGCCAATAAGAATATCAAAAGAATTATTGAGATGGCCATTACGTATCAAGATTGGCATGAGATGTTACCATTTGCACTCATGGCCTATTGAATTTCTATCAGAACATCAACAGGGGCAACCCCCTACTCGTTGGTATACGGAATAGAGGCTGTACTGCTAGTGGAAGTTGAGATTCTGTCTCTCAGAATATTATCAAAAACTCAGTTAGATGAGGCTGATTGGGTAAAGAAGCGTGTTGAGCAATTGAACCTAATTGATGAAAAAAACTGATAGCTTTATGTCACAACATTTGCTATCAGCAATGAATGGCCAGGGCTTTTAATAAAAAAGTACGACCCCTAAGTTTTGAGCAAGGAGATATGGTGTTGAGGAAGGCGTTGCCTAATACAACTAATTCAAGAGGGAAGTTTGCCCCAAATTATAAAGGGCCTTACATTATGAAGAAGGTATTGCCTGGTAGAGTTGTTATCTTGTCTCAAATGGATGGTCCAGATTTGAAGGACCCAGTAAACGCTGATGCGTTGAAGATGTACTATCCTTGAACATATGAAATTTTTTGCAAATAATCTTACTATTACTGTAGTCTCATTTTCCTTTTCTACATGCAAAGTTGGTATTCTTAGGAGTCGTTAGCATTGGATAATATCCTTAGCCTTTCTTTTCCTCATTCCACCAAAAGACCTCACTTCTCGCTCTATCATCTACCCAAGTAAACCTTACATACAAAAACCACAAAAAATAATCACTTAATTTGAAGCGATGACTATTGATAAAAATTCTTTTAATACTTCATTGTGGTTAACCCCTAAAAGAAATGGAGATTTGTTTCTTATTTTTCAGGATAAGGCCATGTTCCAAAAGAGTAACGTGTGGTGTGTGAGTAAAAACTCGCTTGAGAATAGATGCTTGCCTGGAAAGCCGATGTTCGGATCGGAAGTTCAATACAGGACATCCTTGTTTAAGAAGAATATGTTTTACATTCGTTTTAAGCTTAAGTTGTTTTCACAAAAAAAAAAAAAAGGGGTTTTGGAAAGAGACAGAAGAAGAAAGAAGAAGAAAAACGAAAACAAGAAAAGCAATGGCAAGGGATAGAATCCTTGGTTCTATTCGGACTGCTCAATAAGACATGAGACTACTTGGGAGCTATCATTGAAACCAGGTAAGTGGTTCTAAACCTGATAAAACATTGCATTGACAATTGGTTTCCCTCTAAGGATAATAGCTTATTTTCTAAAAATAATTTCTTAGCAAGATAATTAGCTCATAGAGCATGGTCCCAGTGTTTCTTCAACTCCCAATCGTCGAACTTACAGAACGTTACCAGACTCAAAATTTCTTCAAGGGATTTAGCGCTTTGGTTGGCTTATGTAATGCCATTTCGACTCATATTCTCATTTAGGGATCTAGCCAGTTCATAGAGCACAATCCCAATCTAGAATTTCTTAAGCTTCTGCCTAACTCCTAAAGCAGTCTTAATTTATAATCTCCTAAGGATTTAGCAAGCTCATGGAACTCTATCCCAATTCAAGTTTCTTCATTTTAGGTCTTAGTCAGCTCATGGGGCGCTATGACCACCTTGGTTAATCAGCTCATTAGGGCACGACCAAGTTTTCTTCATATTTTTAGGTCTTAGTCAGCTCATTAGGGCACCACCAAGTTTCTTCAATCTTTAGTTCTTAGCCAGCTCATGGGGCGCTATGACCACCTTGGTTAGTCAACTCATTAAGGGCATGACCAAGTTTTTTCTTCATTTTTAGGTCTTAGCCAACTCATGGGGCGCTTTGACCACCTTGGTTAGTTAGCTCATTAGGGCACTACAAAGTTTCTTCATTCTTTAGGTCTTAGCCAACTTATGGGGCGCTTTGGCCGCCTTGGTTAGTCAGCTCATTAAGAGCACTACCAAGTTTTTTCTTCATTTTTAGGTCTTAGCCAGCTCATGGGGCGCTTTGACCGCCTTGGTTAGTAAACTCATTAGGGCACTACCAAGTTTCTTCATATTTTCAGGTCTTAACCAGCTCATAGGGTGCTTTGACCATCATAGTTAGTCAGCTCATTAAGGGTACGACCAAGTTTCTTCATATTTTTAGGTCTTAGCTAGCTCAAGGGGCGCTTTGACCGCCTTAGTTAGTTAGCTCATTAAGGGCACGACCAAGTTTTCTTCATTTTTAGGTCTTAGCCAGCTCATAGGGCGCTTTGACCGCCTTGGTTAGTCAGCTCATTAAGGGCACGACCAAGTTTTCTTCATTTTTAGGTCTTAGCCAGCTCATAGGGCGCTTTGACCGCCTTGGTTAGTCAGCTCATTAAGGGCACGACTAAGTTTTCTTCATTTTTAGGTCTTAGCCAGCTCATGAGGCGCTTTGACCACCTTGGCTAGTCTGCTCATTCAGGGCACGACCAAGTTTTCTTCATTTTTAGGTCTTAGCCAGCTCATAGGGCGCTTTGACCGCCTTGGTTAGTCAGCTCATTAAGGGCACGACCAAGTTTTCTTCATTTTTAGGTCTTAGCCAGCTCATAGGGCGCTTTGACCGCCTTGGTTAGTCAGCTCATTAAGGGTACGACTAAGTTTTCTTCATTTTTAGGTCTTAGCCAGCTCATGAGGCGCTTTGACCACCTTCGCTAGTCTGCTCATTCAGGGCACGACCAAGTTTTCTTCATATTTTTAGGTCTTAACCAGCTCATGGGGCGTTATGACCACCTTGGTTAGTCAGCTCATTAGGGCACGACCAAGTTTTCTTCATATTTTTAGGTCTTAGCTAGCTCATGGAGAGCTTTGACCGCCTTGGGCACTACCCAGTTTCTTCATTCTTTAGGTCTTCGCCAACTCATAGGGCGCTTTGACTGCCTTGGTTAGTAATCTCACTAAGGGCACGACCAAGTTTTTTCTTCATTTTTAAGTCTTAGCTAGCTCATGGGGCGCTTTGACTGCCTTGGTTAGTTAGCTCATTAGGGCACTACCAAGTTTCTTCATTCTTTAGGTCTTAGCCAACTCATGGGGCGCTTTGACCGCCTTGGTTAGTCAGCTCATTAAGGACACGACCAAGTTTTCTTAATTTTTAGGTCGTAGCCAGCTCATGGAGCGCTTTAACCGCCTTAGTTAGTCAGATCATTAGGGCACTACCAAGTTTCTTCATATTTTTAGGTCTTAGCCAGCTCAAGGGACGCTTTGACCGCCTTAGTTAGTTAGCTCATTAAGGGCACGACCAACTTTTCTTCATTTTTAGGTCTTAGCCAGCTCATAGGGCGCTTTGACCACCTTAGTTAGTCAGCTCATTAAGGGCACGACCAAGTTTTCTTCATATTTTTAGGTCTTAGCTAGCTCATGGGGCGTTATGACCACCTTGGTTAGTCAGCTCATTAGGGCACGACCAAGTTTTCTTCATATTTTTAGGTCTTAGCCAGCTCATGGGGAGCTTTGACCACCTTGAGCACTACCAAGTTTCTTCATTCTTTAGGTCTTAGCTAGCTCATTTGGCGCTTTGACTGCCTTGGTTAGTTGGCTTACTAAGGGCACGACCAAAATTTTTCTTAATTTTTAAGTCTTAGCGAGCTCATGGGGCGCTTTGACAGCCTTGGTTAGTCAGCTCATTAGGGCACTGCCAAGTTTTTTCATTCTTTAGGCCTTAGCCAGCTCATGGGGCGCTTTGATCGCCTTGGTTAGTTAGCTCACTAAGGGCACGACCATGGTTTTTCTTTATGTTTAGGTCTTAGCCAGCTCATGGGGTACTTTGACCACCTTGGCTAGTCTGCTCATTATGGCACTACGAAGTTTCTTCATTCTTTCGGTCTTAACTAGCTCATAAGGCACCTTGACCGCCTTGGTTAGTCAGCTCATTAAGGGCACGACCAAGTTTTTTCTTCATTTTTAAGTCTTAGCCAGCTCATGGGGCGCTTTGACCGCCTTGGTTAGTCAGCTCATTAAGGGCACGGCCAAGTTTCTTCATATTTTTAAGTCTTAGCCAGCTAAAGGGGTACTTTGACCGCCTTGGTTAGTCAGCTCACTAAGGGCACGATTAAGTTTTCTTCATTTTTAGGTCTTAGCCAGCTCATGGAGCGCTTTGTCCACCTTAGTTAGTCAACTCATTAAGGGCACGACCAAGTTTTCTTCATATTTTTAGGTCTTAGCCATCTCAAGGGGCGTTTTGACCGCCTTTGTTGGTCAGCTCATTAAGGGGTAAGACCAAGTTTTCTTCATTTTTAGGTCTTATCCAGCTCATGGGGCGCTTTGACTGCCATGGTTAGTCAACTCATTAGGGTATTACCAAGTTTCTTCATATTTTTAGGTCTTAGCCAGCTCATGGAACGCTTTGACCGCCTTGGTTAGTTAGCTCATTAAGGGCACGACCAAGTTTCTTCATATTTTTAAGTCTTAGCCGGCTCAAGGGGTGCTTTAACCGCCTTGGTTAATCAACTCATTAAGGGCACGACCAAGTTTTCTTTATTTTTAGGTCTTAACTAACTTAAGGGGCGTTTTGACCGCCTTGGTTAGTCAACTCGCACGACCAAGTTTTCATCATTTTTAGGTCGTAGCCAGCTCATGGAGCGCTTTGACCGCCTTTGTTAGTCATCTCATTAGGGCACTACCAAGTTTCTAAATATTTTTAGGTCTCACCCAGACCTAAAAATGAAGAATACTTGGTCGTGCCCTTAATGAGTTGACTAACCAAGGCGGTTAAAGCATCCCATGAGCCGGCTAAGACCTAAAAATATAAAGAAACTTGGTTGTGCCCTTAATGAGTTGACTAACCAAGGTGGTCAAAGCGTCCCATGAGCTAGCTAAGACCTTAAAATATGAAGAAACTTGGTAATGCCCTAATGACTTGACTAACCAAGGCGGTCAAAGTGCCCCATGAGCTGGCTAAAACCTAAAAATGAAGAAAACTTGGTTGTACCCTTAATGAGCTGACTAACAAAGGTGGTCAAAGCACCCTAGAGCTAGTTAAGACCTAAAAATATGAAGAAAACTTGTTCGTGCCCTTAATGGGTTGACTAACCAAAGCGGTCAAAGCACCCCATGAGCAGGCTAAGGCCTAAAAATGAAGAAAACTTGGTCATACCCTTAACGAGCTAACTAACCAAGGTGGTCAAAGCGCCCCTTTAGCTGGCTAAGACCTAAAAATATGAAGAAACATGGTCGTGCCCTTAATGAGCTGACTAACCAAGGCGGTCAAAGGGCCTAATGAGCTGGTTATGACCTAAAAATATGAAGAAACTTGGTAGTACCCTAATGAGCTGACTAACTAAAGAATGAAAAAACTTGGTAGTGCCTTAATAAGCATACTAACCAAGGTGGTCAAAGCGCCCCATGAACTGGCTAATAAGACCTAAAGAATGAAGAAACTTGGTAGTGCCCAAGACTGTCAAAGCTCCCCATGAGCTGGCTAAAACCCAAAAATATGAAGAAAACTTGGTCGTGCCCTAATGAGTAGACTAACCAAGGTGGTCACAACGCCCTATGAGTTGGCTAAGACCTAAAAATATGTAGAAAACTTGGTCGTGCCCTTAATGAGCTAACTAACTAAGGAGGTCAAAGCGCCCCATGAGCTGGCTAAGACCTAAAAATCAAGAAAACTTGATCGTGCCCTTAATGAGTTGACTAACTAAGGCGGTCAAAGCGCCCCATGAGCTGGCTAAGACCTAAAAATGAAGAAAACTTAATCGTGCCTTTAATGAACTGACTAACTAAGGCGGTCAAAGCACCCCTTAAGCTGGTTAAGACCTAAAAATATGAAGAAACTTGGTCATGCCCTTAATGAGCTGACTAACTAAGGTGGTCATAGCACCCTATGAGCTGGTTAAGACCTAAAAATATGAAGAAACTTGGTAGTGCCCTAATGAGCTGACTAACCAAGGCGGTTAAAGCGCCCTATGAGCTGGTTAAGACCTAAAAATAAGAAGAAACTTGGTTGTGCCCTTAATGAGCGGACTAACCGAGGCGGTTAAAGCACCCCATTAGCCAACTCAAGGGGTGTTTTGACCGCCTTGGTTAGTTAGCTCATTAAGGGCACGACCAAGTTTTCATCATTTTTAAGTTGTAGCCAGCTCATGGAGTGCTTTGACCGCCTTTGTTAGTCAGCTCATTAGGGCACTACCAAGTTTCTAAATATTTTTAATTCTCACCCAGCTCATGGGGTGCTTTAACCACCTCGGTTAGTCCGCTCATTAAGGGCACGACCAAGTTTCTTCTTATTTTTAGGTCTTAGCCAGCTCACAGGGTGCTATGACCTCCTTGGTTAGTCAGCTCATTAAAGGCACAACCAAGTTTCTTCTTATTTTTAGGTCTTAGCCAGCTCATAGGGCGCTTTGACCGCCTTGGTTAGTCAACTCATTAAGGGTACGACCAAGTTTTCTTTATATTTTTAGGTCTTAACCAGCTCAAGGGGTGGTTTGATCACCTTGTTTATTCAGCTCATTAAGGGAACAACAAGTTTTCTTCATTTTTAGGTCTTAGCCAGCTCATGGGGCACTTTGACCGCCTTGGTTAGTCAGCTCATTAAGGCATTGCCAAGTTTCTTCATATTTTTATGTCTTAGCCAGCTCATGAGGCGCTTTGACCACCTTGGTTAGTCAGCTCATTAGGGCATTGCCAAGTTTCTTCATATTTTTATGTCTTAGCCAGCTCAAAGGGCGCTTTGACCTCCTTAGTTAGTCAGCTCGTTAAGGGCATGACCAAGTTTTCTTCATTTTTAGGTCTTAGCCAGTTCATGAGGCTCTTTGACTGCCTTGGTTAGTCAGCTCATTAGGGTACCACCAAGTTTGATCATATTTTTAGGTCTTAGCCAGCTCAAGGGGCGCTTTGACCGCCTTGGTTAGTCAGCTCATTAAGAACATATCTAAGTTTCTTCATATTTTAGGTCTTAACCAGGTCATGGGGCGCTTTGACCGCCTTGGTTAGTCAGCTCATTAAGGGCATGACCAAGTTTTCTTCATTTTTAAGTCTAAGCCAGCTCATGAGGCACTTTGACCGCCTTGGTTAATCAGCTCATTAAGGGCACATCCAAATTTTCTTCATATTTTTTTGTCTTAGCCAGCTCAAGGGGCGCTTTGATCACCTTGGTTAGTCGGCTCATTAAGGGCACGACCAAGTTTTCTTCATTTTTAGGTCTTAGCTAGCCCATGGGGCGCTTTGACCGCCTTGGTTAGTCAACTCATTAAGGGCACGATCAACTTTTCTTCATTTTTAGGTCTTAGCCAGCTCATGGGGCACTTTGACCGCCTTGGTTTGTCAACTCATTAAGGGCATGACTAAGTTTTCTTCATTTTTAGGTCTTAGCCAGCTCATGGGGCGCTTTGACCTCCTTAGTTAGTCAGCTCATTAAGAGCACAACCAAGTTCTCATTATTCTTTTTATGGATTTTTGCCAACTCACACAGGCACTATCCCTTGCTATTCTTCACTTTAAACTAACCTTCGTCAATTGACTTAACGTTCCTTTGAATAGAGTAGTCCCGAGACAAAAACAGTGTCTTTGTTGTCTTTATGGCAAAGTTTTGCTCAAACTTCACTACAAAGAGGGGCTGTCGTAGACACCTAATTTTTGCCCTTCCATAGTCCTAATTTCTTTATTTTTACAAAAAGGGTCTTAATTAAAAAATAAAGAAATAATAAAAAAGTGAGTCACATCGTATCACATCGAGTCACATCGTATCGCATCATATCGTGTCATGACGTTTCATATCGAGTCACATCGTATCGTATAGAGTCGCGTCGTAACAAATCGAAACAAGTCGAATTATCTTAAGCCAAGTCGTTTTAAACCAAGTCATGACGGATTATTTAAAATCAAATCGGGTAATGTGTGTGATTAATTAAGTCTTGAGAAGTTGGGATTCATTAAAATAATTTTGGTCTAGTTTGATATAAAATAGATTTCTTTTTATCTAAATTATATTAGGTTAGATTAAATTTATAAAGTAGACTCTTTTACTAAATCAAATTGGATCAGATCGGGCTTATAAATAAAGAGCCCGAATCAAATAGGCTTTCTAAAAACTAGGTCAAATCATTAAAGAAGTGTTATCGTATCTTTCGTATCTTGGAATCAAATCTATTTTTACAATGATACGAAAGATTTAATTGGAGGTTTTATAAATTGATAGGTAACGTTGATGAGAGGGATTTTTTTTTTATGGATAATTCATTTACTTAAATCACAAATTTCATAATTCATTCATTGGAACTCCGTTTGGAAACACTTCATATACAATCCGAAGACAAAGCCAAAAGCCATCTTCAATCTATAATCTTTGAAGTCGAACTCCACAAAGCAATCTGAAGACAAGTCCCCATTGCCGCAAGCTAACGAATCCGGAGACCACTTAACGTTGTTGTAAAGCCAATGAATCCGAAGTCCAGTAAATCTAAATACGTCCCCAGCATCTATTGTCTCCCAATTTACGCCGATCTAACCAACTGACCAACAACCAGCCAACGTCCCTCGGAATCCAACAACGCCGCATGCTGTAATTTGTCGATTAAGCATGCCATCGATCCAATGCACTGCACATACTAACCAGATCACGTGACACTCACTGAGCCACACATCTTATGCCCCTACTTCCTTGCATGTTTAGGACAGTTCTGCACCGTTACACAATCCTCGTACACGACATCCAGCGAAGTACACGCAATCTGAAATACGATACACACAGCAGGGATCACTTGTGATTCGACGCATAGGTAAATTTTTTTTTTAATTATTTATCTGTTTTATTAGTCAATTTTATTGTTTTTTTATGATCTTTTTTTAGTGTAGGTCTATTATTGTTTTTGCACTATGCCTTTATTTTCTAGATGATCTTAATTTTCCCTAAAATTTAGTTAACTGAAAATTGCGTTTTTTTAATAAAGATCATTTTTTTGAAAAACATATCTTTAATGTATCTTCAACGTATCTTATGATTAAGATTTGGTTGAGATATGTATCAAGATACGTATCGTATAATTCGGATTTAAAAAGATACGTATTTTATGATTGAGATTCAAGAAAGATACGTAACTAACCGTATCTTTAACATATCTTATAGTTAGAATTTAGAGAAGATATTTTTACGTATATTGGTTTTAAAATATAAAAGATCTTAAATTGAGTTTTTTAAAATGATTTATTTAGTTAGTTTTTTAATTTGGAAAAATTAGATTTCTTCGATCTCTTTTAAATAATAAATTGATAAAAAAAAATGTAGACCTAGTTCGATTTTTCAAAATAAAAATAAATTACCCACTGAAAATTTTATAAGAAAGAACAACAATCGTCTGATCTCGGTTAGTGGGTAAGTAGGTACCTTTGGGACGACGATAAAATATGTAGAAACTTAAGTTCTTTTTTTATTATTTTATTTATTTATTTTAAATATTAAATTAGAAAAATAATCCTAATTTCGGTAAATAGATAGTGGTACCCGTTAAGGATTTAATAGGTTAGCCCCCGAATTCGGAAACCTTTGGTTCTTCATTAAATTTGAAATCAAAGACCGGTAGTCAAATCGTAATCAATCTACCCAATTGGTTACAGTTTCTTTTTCTTTTCCCGATTTTGGTTGGGTGGCGACTCCAAAAATAATTTTCAATAAAAAAACTGACATTTCTCAATTTTTTTAGTCGATGATTAATATTAAATGGGTTAGGGTTTGGTATTAATCAAGAAATGAGAAATCAATTTTAAAGAGAAATCGAAAAATTAGACTCAACAATGTTTATACTATATGTAGTTAATATTAACATACTAAATAGCTTATTTCATGATAGTTACACTAAGTACCATACTAAATAATGTCTATAGGATATAAACACTTAGAAGGAGATCTCATTAACTATTTTTTCTAATCATTTCAATAAACATCACATTTCCTTTTATTTCCTTAATTTTTCTCCTAATTATCCATAATTAACACATTATGTACACACAAATTACATGTAATTTCAAAGAGTTAACTAGGTCAACATTTGACCAAAGTCAACAAAATATCATTTGTCATCTAGAATTTTCTCTTATCTTCTTTAAATTTCTATACATTTACACATGTAATCTTGTCCCATTTTGCTTCCTTATTGCCATCCACTTATCCCCCACTTAGACTCCACCCATTTCTTTTACAAAAACACACTTTAAGGCACAAAACACCCTCTTTTTCCCCCTTACCAAAACCATAACCCCCCTTGCTCCTTTATTCCCATACTTTCTTAACTTCACTTTTATAATTCCAACTACCAAAACAAAACATCATCTCTATATACTTATCTTCCTTTTCATATTATAAAGAAGAAAGAGGTATGTTTTTATATGAATTCTTATCTTAATTAGTGATGAGTTGTATGAGTTAGGTTAGTGTAGGAACCTTATATAATATGTGCTTTTATGTAATGGAAAATAGGAATCCTTCTCCATTTACGTACTTATTTAAGTATATATGTAGAAATACCTATGTACATACAACAAGTAAATGCACATGAAGTGTATGTATAAGGGTTTGGTGAAATACTTAGTATAAGTAGGTAAATGGAGAAGGGGCACAAATACATATGCTTAAGTATGTGTATACAAGAATATACTCGATCAACACATGTATGGATACTCTTATACATAAGTATCCTTTATGTACATAACCAAAAAGAAGGAATATACTAACTATACATACATATACCTTACTAAATAAGCCCACAAAGTGCAAAAATATGGATTACATGAAGATTTTATAAGAGAGTATAGAAGGCATACGAAAATACGTATAAAATACATATACCATTGTATGTATATATGGTTATATGTACGAGTATACTGACGTACAAGTATATAAGTATACATACAAGTATATTAGAATATAAGTATAAACATAACCTATGTATAGGATGCATAAGAGTATAAGTATAAAGTATATATAAGTGATGACATAAGCATGACAAAAGTCATGACATAAGCATATAAATTAATAAAATACAAGATAACATAATAAAATAATATATATATATAAGCCCCTAATACACATCTTAAATTAAATCAAACTCAATTAAGCACATAAATTAGTAAATACAATGTAAAATCATCTAAGTACTAAAATAGGATATAAACATAAGCGATAAAAATATTTAGGTTTCAATAGTTAAAATTCTAATAAATTAAGTCCATATCACAAAACATAGGTCTTAATGTCCAAAACGGACATCACCATGTAAACGTACACTCGAAAACGATGAAAAATAACTATAAGTTCGTAAATATCAGAAGTAGAATGAAAAAGTTACATACGATTAGCCATTAGGTTTAATCAAATAAAAACTAATAGTAATCTAAGTAGAATTAGGTATATAGATATCTAGATACGTTAGTTAATTCAATTACTTATTATCCATGTTATCTTGTAATGATCAAGTAATCCCGATAAAGGCGAGGATCTTCCGATTGATTATTTAGATTAGAGCAAGTAGTCATAGCCAAGTAAGTACTCCTAATGACTCTATACTTGTTTGTGCTTGTAGTTAGTGCACTTAAATTGAATATTAATATCTTGATGTATGGGGTTTCAGGATATGCATGTGCTTGATATTGATTGATTACTATGAGAAATATTATTAAATACAATAATTGATGATTTGATCATATGATTGATTGTTACATGATTTGGATGGTTTATTAATATTGATTGATAGCCTCATAATTTGACTTAATCATATTTGGCCTATCTTAAATTAAAAGGGTTATGCATTATCCATGCACTGCATTATTTATTCTAGTCGTCACTTCACACGAAGGTAAAGAGAGGCCTTACAAGAGTTGTTTATATATATTAAAGTGTTTTTGTACGGTGCCTTAGTACAACATAACCTTACCAGAACCTACAAGCTTGCTAGGGCATAGAGACGCCAATCGTATGGTTGAGGAACGAGTTTAGAGACCTTTATTATAAGGTATAAGGGATAACTCACTAAACTTTTGTAGCTTACTCTCCAATAATTTTTCTTTTGCAGGTTGATAGATAATCAAATATGAGTTAAGAGCCAAGCATAGAGTGCAAGTACTGAGACATTTTAGAGGTTAGAATTAGAGAGAAATTGTTTAGTTCATGAGCAACTTTAAATGTAAATACCATTTATGTATTTAGATTTTTCAACCTTACTAAGTTTGAACTTTTAAGTCTATATTACTTAATCTTATCATTTGGTAAGGGATATCGATTCTTTGCAATTCTGAGGAACTATAGGGTATCGGACATCCATAGTTATTTATATTTATATGTTATAATAAATTAATTACTTAAAAATCAATAATTTTAGTGATTTATCATTTAGAGTTTTGCAAGGCGGTTTTCATATCATGGGGGTGCACACATGACATGGAAATTTTTAGGCAATTCTACTAGGCCCCCTTTAGGGCCATAACAATATGTGTTATATATGTATATATATATATATATATATATATATATTACATATATAATATTATATTGACCAAGTCAACATGCCATTTTTCTTCTTGAACTTTTACCATTTTCTTTTTTCTCTTTCATTTTCTTTTTCTTCCTTATCCTCCTCTCTATGCCATGACACATCCATATCCTCTAGAACCTCTCAACTATTCTAAAATTTACTCAAAACACACACAAAACTCATCCACTCTCTCTACTTTTTCAAACTAAAATTTTCTCTCTCCCTTTTCATCCTGTTCATTTTCCTTTTTTCCTTATTCTCTCTAATCACTCATCCATTCTCATCTACACAACAAAATTCCATCTTCTTACCAATATTTAGAGAGAGAAAGAAAAAGAATTTCTATACCAAATTATCTTCAAAACAAATAAGGACATTTCTTTTGTATTTTTCTTGTAATTTGGTTATATATGTGGTATTATGTACATTACGTTTTAGGTATTTTCTTAGGTATTTATATATACTATTATATTAGACGTATTATACATATAACTTAGTATTTGGTAAAGGAAATTTTATGTACATACGTTTATTATATGTATGTGAATTTGTTTCTTTTAGAAATTATGTTTATATGGTATTATACATATAGATACATACTTATATATATTTATATATGAATATATTATAAAGATAGTAGGCATATGTACATATATACAAGTATATGTATGGTTTATGTGTGTGTGTGTGTATATATATATATATACATAATATACATATGCATATAAGGGAGTAAATAAGAGAAAAGGATAAGAAATATATACAAAAATACACATATAAATGCCCTATATACATATATTATAATATGTACATCAACTTACATAAAGGAAATATTAAGTATTTATCTATATATATATATATATATAACCGAAAGTGTATATGTATGTATATATATAACATATTGAAAATTCCTTGGAAAAACATTAAGAAAATGTGTATACATATAAATATACATGTATAAGAGTACGTATAAAATTAAATATAAATACATATATAAGTATATGTACATGCATATAAATACGTGTAATTATAAGTATACTGAAAGTATAAATACATTATATACATATATGTATACATGTATAAGTATGCGTATGATAATACTATACATACAAGTATATGTACAAATACATATACTAGTATACTAAGGGTATATATACATATAAGATATGTAGATATATATGTACAATAGGAATACACACATACTTATAATATTTTATCTAAAATAATATAAAGGAAATAGATATATAAATGTATACATATATATTAGATGTGGGCCAAAAACCCATAAAGCTAACAAGGCTCATATAAATAATAATTAATTAATTTCAATATCATATAAATACATGTAATAATAAAATAAAATAAAATTTAAGAAATAAAATAATAAGAAAAAAGCCTAAAAATAATAAATAAAACTTTTTGGGACAAAACAATAAAATTCATAACACCTTAGACCTGTAATGAAAAATATGGGTTTCAATATTCAAAACGGATCCCGCTATGAGAAAGCATATCCAAAAATAATAAAAATTGACTATCAGTCCATAAAAATTAGAATTAAAATGAAAAAGTTATATGCGATTTAAGATTTAAGAGAAAATCAAGGGATATAAATAAATGAGTTATATTATTTAAATGATGTGATCATATAAACAAATAATTAAGATAAAACTCTGACTAAATAAAAAAAAATCCAAACGCGATTATTTACAAGTGTACATATATAATTTCGTATGGAGAAAAACTAATAAATACATATTCTAAAACATAGATAAAATATAATTGTAAGACAAAAGTTCTTTAAAAAATCAAATTGTTAAATGTACACATGCATATTAAAAAGTTAGAGCATTTTGAAGAAGATATGCTTTTATATGTAATAACAATGTATGTCAATATAAAACAGTAATGATAATAATAACTAATAATAATAATAAGATGGAATCATATACTTATAGGAAATAAATTAAATATATATATATACATGTACAATATAAACTTAGAATAATGCTACAATATGAAGGAGCTAAAGTTTTTAGTTATCTAAATATACGATTTCAAGTTGTTCCACCTAACTCTATTATTTTATCTAATGTATATTGTTACACTAATTTCTATTCCACTATATATGAATACTGTAACTAAATTATATTATAATAAAATATCGATACAAAACTTACAAATAGTTCGATAATCTGAATTTATATAATATTAAATAAACTATATATTATTACCCATTAGATAAAGTATTGCTTTCTAATGACTGTAATAAATAACTTAGGTAATGTGAAATATTCTTAAGAGTTTTAACTAAATTATATCAATTAAGAAGTACATTTAAACTCATTAAAAATCGATTATGAAAATGTAAAGATTTAGGGTAAAATTAAAAAGATATATAAAATTCAAAACCTAAGCGAAATGGGAATTATAAGATAGATAATGAGTTCGTTAGGCCTTTTAGTACAACGTTTAGATACTCATTAGGATTCTTTTATTCTTAATTATTAGGAGATATCGATCAAAAGGGTAAGCAACCTATCTACTACTAAGATTTAAATTAGCTTTAATCAAGTGAGTATTCCCAATGACTCTATACTTATTTTGTGCTCATAGTTAGTATACCAAAATTTTATATATTAATAAATTGATGCTTAGGGTTTGGGAGCATGCATATGATTGAATATTGTTTGCTTGTTGTGCAAAAATGTGGTTAAATATGGTAACTAAAGAATTGATTGTATGATTAATCATGCATAAGTATGAACATTGCATATAACGTTTCAGCCATCACCTCACGTGGTTGGTAATTAAGAGCCTTATAAGGATATGATTCCTACATGATTTGATTAATACTGTACAGGAGCACTGATATAATAAGACCTTACCCTTAGCTTGCGGGTTTACCTAGTACCAGATACTCTAATTGTAGGTGTATAAACTGTATGAAATTTCAATAACCCAAAAGCGGAATCAAATGAAAGAGTCCTTAGATAGTTTCTAGAACCACCAAAACATAATAATAAACTTAGGTAAAAAAAGTCAACTTTAAGTGCTCAACCAAAACCTTAATTGAAGTAAGTCCAAAAACCTTAACTAAATGAGTAAAAACCTAATACTTGAAAAACGCTAGAATGATAGTGAAACCCTAAAATGATCATCTAACCGTAAATAAGTGATAAAAAACCTTATTGTCACCAATAAACACTAGTAGTAAGGTTAAATCAATCAATACAAGTGATCGGTAATACTAAGCAATTCAAACCCTAATTTTTTATCTCATACACAGATCAAATTACTATAAACAAGCACCAAACCCTATAGGAACCCTAAGTACACATATAAGGCATTTAGAATAGCTAAAGTATAGTATCAAAGTCCAATAAAACCATAAACACATCATAATTGCACTTAATTAGCCTAATCACCACCAATTACCCTAATCAAACCTTAATCCTTAACCAACCCCATTACATCTTGATTAGCTATAAGTCAAACATGATTAATGACCAAAACACAAACTCTTAATCCCCTTTTAAAATATCTTTACCCTAAAGAGATAAGATCTTGCCCAAATTGGAAAAAAGCACACAAGTTACATGGTCCCCATTTTGTATCTTATCATTAATTTCCCAAATAATGAAAGCTTATCTCCTTACCCTCTCTCTTTCCCATGATTGGCCACTCCCCTTTCCACCCTCATTTTTGTTTTCTTAAGCCCTAAACACACTCACAAACACTCTCAAATCCTCTAAAAAATCTAAACACACAAAACTTTCCCTCTTCTTCTTCTTCCTTCGGCCAACACCGACCACCCTAACGCCAACTACCATAGATTCATCATCATCACTCCAAATTACTCCACACCAAGTCTCACGCCATATACACACTCCAAGCTATCCCATTAACACATACACACCCCCTTATCTACACCAAGGCTCACGGCACACTCAACTCAAGAATGCCCCTCATTACTTGCACTAGTAAGAACTTAGGTTAAGTTTTTCCTTAATTTTCTTGCAAAATAATGTTACATACTAATGTCTTTTTTGATAAAACTTATTTTATAGCAAAGGTTAGTAAAAGAAAAAACCCCTTTTAATAAAGTTGTAACACAAATAGGGTAAGTAGTGTAGAGTAGTATTAGTTTGAGTAGTGAATCATCAAGTCGGATGATAAAACCCCTATTCCCAATGCATGTCGCCCCTTGTATATCCCCTTGCAACACTTCCATATACTTTATGTAGTGATTATGGTTATAGATTAGTAGAAACATAGGTTATTAAAGTAGAAACACCATAAAAATCAAGTATTGCATGAAAAATTGAAGTTTTGACCCTGGAAACAACTCATGGCTGTAACTTTCCTGAACCCATCAGATTTGAAAATTTTTTTTAATAGCTTAAATACATGTTTAATTAGTGTTAAGTATGGTTGACTTAATTAATCAAGTTAAGTAAGCTAAAAAATGGTTAAAACCCTAAACTAGCTTAGTTAGTGATTATAGACTTAAGAATGGTGTTAATAACCTCAAAAACCATAATGAACATATTGTAACCATATTAAAAATGGGCCAAACTTAAGTCTAATGTTAGGCTTAAGTTCAACAAGACAAGTAGACTTGAACCCAAGGTCTTAAATAATGATATAAAAACAAAAAGCTCAAAAGAACCAATTTTAGAGCCTATGTAACTAGATGAGTAGATTTGAACCCTAAGTTAAAAGGCTTAAAGAGAATTGTTTAAAAGGCCCACAAACTCAAAAGCCCATCTAAAACACCCATTACATACTGCTAAGGGTGATATCAATGATAAGAGACCTAGATCTTGACGTACTGAAATACTTCTTAACTCAACAATGGTGGGTGTTAAAACTGTGTTGTATATAGTTTACCAATAGACTGTATATGTTGTTGCATTATATATGTTTGACCATGCATTCATATACTTACAATATAACTTGGTTTATATTATTTTTTGTAGAGTAGGTAGGTTACTCACTAAGTAGTCAAGCTTACCCTCCTTTAGTTTATTGTTGTAATAGGACATATGGTTAAAGCTAAGCCGTAGGATGCTCAAGATCAATAGCATCAACTTGGGATTTTAGAATGTAAAGAGGACAAGAGCTCAAGTAAACCTTTTATTTACTATTAAACTCTCTTTATTTTCAATTATTAAGTATTTTTAGTTTGTTAAGTAGTGATACAAGGCAAGTGTACCTATCAGTTTTAATATAGCATATGTGAGTCCGAGTCAATCCCTCAAAGACCTCAAGTACTAATATTAACTTTAGTTCTATTATCTAATCGAAAAATTATGGTGAGTTGAATGAATTAAAAATATTAAAATTAACAAACTAACCTGATTATGAGACTTGATCAAGTAATTTAGAAAGCAATAAAATTAAAAACAACTTCAAGAAGGCAAATAATGTATTTAGGAATTATTTCCTCTGGTGTTTAACATATGACCGTTTAAAATGTATCCAATTAAATCTCTATTCTTCTTAACCGGAAGGATTCACAATTAAAATTAACACCTTTCTCAAGCATATTAACCCTAATCATAAATTATTTACTGGAATCTCTTCACTTGATAATATAATTAACCACCTCCTAACAACCCGATGAGTGATGATGCCTATCAACCCTTAAAAAGCGTCCACCACCACTCATCTCCTAATAACCTAATGAGTAATGATGCCTACCAACCCAATGTTAAAAAGAGTCTACCACCACTCATTTCTTGAACTTGATTTCCTTAGGATGGCTAGTCTCACACAATGTTTGGATTAAGAGAAGGAAAGGGTAAGGGAAAAAAGGTGTGGATTTCAAGAACAATTCCATAGTTTGGGAAAGAAAGTGAAGGGAAAGAAAGAGAAAGTGTGGATTTAGAAGGGAAAACTTTCTTTTGAGCCTATAAATATAATTGTCTCTAAATGCCAAGAGAATTTAAAGGAACTATAGCCAAATTACAATTTTACCCTAAAAGCACATTTTAAAGTTTTGGAGATTTTTTTTTTTATATATTTTGCTACAATGCATTTTACTAAATTCCCCCTGTCACGAACTGAGGACGGCCTAGTCGTGGCAGACGCCGTATACTGTATGAAGAACCCTTGATTGGTTACCCTTCCAATCAAAAACTCTTCACACAATATACAAGGCTCTACAACTACTAGTTCCAAAGTACATCCAGATTCACATGATATCATCACACAATATATTTATATAAAAGTTAAGCTCAAAAGTTTACATTACATAGTATTTAAGTATGTCTAAGTCCATACTAATAAGGTAAACATGAGTTAAACATAAGTACATGTGGAATAATCTACATAAACTGTTTTCCTCTCATCCCACAGAACACCTCGCTCTTGCCCAAGTCCCCAGGCTAACCTGTGGCATCCCTCGTCCTGTCTCTACGAACAGGCTATCCTGCAACAAAAGTCTAAAGGGTTATAAACACATTATAGTCACGCATATGAATGAATGATCAAATAGAATGCCAAATAATACGTATACTTAACTAGTTCATATACGCAACTCGGATTTAACGCCCTCCGAAGTCAGGGTTGGAGTTTACCTAGCACCAATCAGATCCGGGTATTACGCTAGAACTTACTTTACTACGGAACTCCATGTTCCGTACTTATATCAAATAACTCTTTTATTTTCAGAAAAATACAAGTTCTAGTATAATTGTGAGTAGGCCCCCGCAGTCCACACTCACCCCTAAACGGAGGTCTCTAGACTCGACCCTTAGCTAGGCGGTTGGCGCCTCCAACGCCTAGTGTTCCCGCGGGCCAGGGTAAGGTCATTTTGTACGAGTGCACCATACATAACTAAATAACTCAATAATATCAACCCCCGAATGGCCTCTCTTTACCTCCGTGTGATGTGACGGCCGAAATAGTATCCATGCTATGCATGTTAATGCATGTTTCAGTTTCTTTTTATAGCCGAGTATAAATTAGTTCCAATTATGCTGTGACCAACCATTAATACACACAATCATTTTCTATACTACTATGCAATAAACAAGGCATTATCTGAATTTAAGGTAAATTCACAACTCAACAAGCAATTACATACACAAGCATATCCCGAACCCCACACAGCAGTTAATTAACGATAATATTTAAGTCCACTATCTACAATCACAATCAAGCATGGAATCACAGGGTAAATACTCACTCGGCCATAACGGTTCATCCTAATCGTAGTAATCGATCGGGAGGTCCTCGCTCACCTCAGAGTCACCTGATCATTATGTGATAACAATACTAATAAGTGTTTGAATTAACTATTAATTCTAAACAACTAAGTACCTAGTTCTACTTAAATCACTATTAAATTTTTACCCGGTAAGATTTAATTCAATCGTATGTAACTTTTCCGTTTTAGTTTTGATATTTATGAATTTATAATCGATTTTCATCGTTTCTGAACATATTTTCACATGGTAATATCTATTTTGGATATTAAGATCTCTATTTATGTTATGAACTAAATTTATAGAAAATTTTAGTTATGACCACCTAAGTACTTCTATTACTTATATTTATATCTTTTATTCCTTAAATTCTTCTAATGAAAGAATTTTACTTTGTTATTATTAATCCTTATAGTAAATTAGGTATAATCTAATTTAGTAAGTGTATTAGGTTTTACTAATTTAGTTACCTAATCACTTACATTTTTCCTAGTTTTCTTATTTTCTAATTTTTATACTTATGTCATCGCTTACATCATCACTTGCTTATGTCATTGCTTATGTCATCACTTGCTTATGTCATGGCTTATGTCATCACTTGCTTATGTCATGGCTTATGTCATCATGTGATTATGTCATCCTTTACCTCATCATGTGCTTACATAAGCCTTCCATCATGCTTATGTTATATACATATGTATTATGTACATATTATCCTTTTTTTCTTATACTTATGTACATATACTTTATACATACTTATACTTATACCTATACTAAGGTTTATACGGTATTTCTACATGTATACATACTCGTATACCTATACGGTGGAATAAGTATTTTACACTAAAATTTCGTATGCCTACATTTGTCCTTAAGAAAAGTCCTCTAATTCCATGTTTTTGTGTTCTTATGTACATATTTAGTGTAGTATAGGTATGTTTAGTAAGATTTGATCTTAAATTAGGTTATGTACATGTTATATACTCATGTACAAAGGTTTCTCTACTTATACTCTCTTGGTATTTCATTATGTATGCATACATAGAAGCATATCCTCATGTCTTTCTTTCTTCTCTTTCAAACTTCAAACTTCTACACATAAAGAAGGAAACTTTGTTTCCTCTTCTTCAAGACAAACCTAACCATATAACTACTTATCTAATCTACCTAATTAACTAACTAATGACTAATAAAAAGTAAGATAAAGCACTTAAAAACATACCTTTTATGATGTTGAAATGGAGGAGACAAAAGGGGAGAAATGAAAGGGAAAGAAGGGAGGAAGCTTACGGCATGAAGGAGTAATTTTTTTGTTTTGTTTCTTTTGTTTGTTTCTCTTAATGGAAGACAATATGTGGTGGGGTTAAGGGGACAATTTGTGGACAGAAACAATGGAAACAAAAGAAGAAAGAAAAATCAAAAAGAAAAGAAAAGGAAGACATCATTACATAAGAGATATTTTTCTTATCTCTTAGCATTTGTTGACTTTTCAAAATGTTGACTTTAGTCAACATGTGTTGACTTGGTCAACATTTGAAATTTGGTCAACATGTATTATCTTAGTCAACATTTCTTAAGTATGTGTAATTTTGTGCACATAATGTAGTAATTAAGGGAAATTAGGGGAGAAATGAAGAAAATGAGAAAAATTGAGGTATATGATGCATTGATGTGTAAATGTAGTTGATGAGATCTTACTTTAGGGCTTTAGAGTCCATATATCCCATTTGATAAATAACTTTGGATAATAAGTGTAAAAAGTGCTAATTTGGGCATTAAAGTTCACTATATATAACCTAATCTTCAACTATAACCCTAATCCTAAGTAAGATCATCTTAATCATATATTTAAGGAATAAATATAATCTATAACCCATTATCTTAATTCCTAATGGATTATTTAAGAATTTGAATCATATAAACAAGAATGAGGGTTATCTCTAACCATTTACTAACGATTTTGCAAAATATAAGCATTACATTTTCAATTAGGGTTTTAGGGTATATCATGTTGGATTGGTGTATATATGTCCTTAATGAAATCATTTATAAGGTTTTTATTACTTTCGAATTGAATCTTTAGCTTTTAGAAACATTTAGGGTCGAAAAATTCTTTACGCGATTAATTAAGTCTTTTAGGGTTTTCACTTTAATTAACCTTGTCGACTCCTATATTGTCTACTATAGTTGTGTCGACTCCTATATTGTCTACTATAGTTGAGTCTACTTAAAAAAAAAAACTAAATCGAAACTTTCAGGGGTTTACACCCCCAACGTTCATTCTTTCCTTGTACAAACAAGCAACCATATAATTTTTTTCCTTTTACGTTCCTTTTCAATTCATTCCTCCTACTTTCTTTCCCCATTAATTCCTTCCCTCTTCCCGTTTGAAGAATATATATAGATTTTTTTTAGATTGTTGCTTTATAAAATTGTATTTTTATATTTTTTATTATATTATTTAATAAGATATATAATATTATCATCTTATTAAATTAATATAATGGAGCTATTAGAATTTTACAAGTGTTAACAATTAACAGATTTTTTCACCAACTTGATAAAAGTCCCCAAATAAAAACTTATAAATATTAAATGTCCAAAATGTTAAAGGCTAATATTCACTTTTCTCCTTAATTTATTATCATTAAAAAAAAAAAAGAAAAAAAAGAAAAGGAGCAAATTCAGCTTAAAGAAAAAGGAAAGGAAGAAAAGAAGTAAATTGAAATTGAAGTGCCGTGGCAAGAATTCATTCCGTTGGGCAAGCACTCGAAGTGTGTCTCGGTTTACATGTTCACACCTTCCCCGATTTGCTTCACCCACATGCCTCTCTTTCTTACCTCACGTTATCCTTAAGATCCAAAATTTCCTCAACTCCTACCGCATGGTCATTTTTTGCTTCATTATATCTAGTCTCCAGCTTCATCTTCACAACAGCCATGATTTCACAGCACATGATCAGTTTTCTTTTACCCAACCTTACCCTTTTCCATCGTGATCTCCTATTGATAGTGATTCTAATCATAGCAACATTCCTCATCATCTACAAAAGGAAAGTTGCTGTCTACCTGCTAGACTTCACTTGCTATGGCCCACCTGATTGTTATCGAGTGTCCATAGCAACATTTTGTGAGCATGTCTTCCATGATGAGCGGTTTGATCAAGATAGCAAAGAGTTTCAAGTCAAGATTATCGAAAAATCAGGGTTCGGCGAAGAAACCTGTGTTCCTCCATCATTTACTCACTTACCCATAACGAAGTCACTTTCATTTGCCCTAGAAGAAGCTGAAACAGTAATTTTCTCCACAGTAGGGGAACTGCTTAAGAAAATTAATCTCAATCCCAGGAATATAGACATATTGATAATAAACAGCTCTATGTTTTCTCCAATGCCATCGCTAGCTGCAATGGTAATAAATAGGTTTAGAATGAGGAGCAATATAATTAGCTTCAACCTCTCTGGAATGGGTTGTAGTGCAGGAATCGTTTCAGTAGGTCTCGCCCAAGATTTACTTAAGGTACATAGGAACTCTTTGGCACTAGTTGTAAGCACTGAGATGCTGAACCGGAATTGGTACACCGGCAAGAACACATCCATGTTGATAACCAATTGTCTCTTTCGCATGGGATGTGCAGCTTTACTCATGTCAAGCCAAGATCGAGACAAGGACGTGGCAAAATATGAGCTACAACACATTGTTCGAACAAACCAAGCGCGAGATGATCAATCTTATACATGTGTATATCAGGATGTAGATTCTGAAAAGAAAACTGGGGTATCAATCTCAAAGGCTATAGTGAAAGTAGCTGGCAATGCACTCAAAGCCAATATGACTGCCTTAGGCCCAGTCGTCCTTCCATACACAGAGCAATGGCTATATTTATCATCCCTAATTAAGGGTAAGATACAACGTGGTAAAAATACAAGCATCTATTTACCGAATTTCAAGAGAGCATTTGAGCACTTCTGCATACATGCAGGAGGAAGAGCAGTAATAGAAGCAATTGAGAAAAACCTACAGCTAAAGGAAGGTGACACGGAGGCATCAAAGATGACTCTTCACAGATTTGGAAACACTTCATCTTCTTCTATCTGGTACGAGCTTGCCTATATAGAATCCATGGGAAAAATGAAAAGGGGAGATCGAATATGGCAAATTGCATTTGGAAGTGGGTTTAAGTGTAATAGTGCAGTATGGCAGTGTGTTAAAAGTCCAAGATTTGGGATAGTAGATGCATGGAAAGGGAACATTAGTACCCATGCTAAGTTGTAGAATGCCTGGCTTCCATGAATATTTCCTCATTTCAACGGTTTAGTGCATATTTTTCAGGCCACAAGATGCATCCACTTGTAACAGAAACAACATTTTCAGGACTTCAAAAAGGATGATAGAATAACTTTAAGCCTCTATTTAAAATCAAGCAAAGTCACATCCGAATACCACTTTAGTTTCCAGCATTTGTTGAATAATTACTCCTTTACATATCGTTGACTCGCAAATTCATCCTCAGATTTGTTATATAGCAAGCATTGCACTGCACTGAAGAGTTGAAAGGATGAAATATATTTCTTATCGAAACTCAAACCAATCAGCAGTCTATCTCTAGATAATTACCAAAAAGGTACAAATGCAATCTTGAGTACAGTAAAATCCAAAAATGGGTGGAGAAAACGCACAAAAAGTAGAAAGACAATAACTAGATACTGATATAAAGTCTTAATCTTCCTCTTCACCCTCATTCTCAGCAATATTGAAGTATCTAAGTTCATAGACACTACGATCCTTGTTGGAAGCAATTACCCGAAGCCAATCCCTGACGTTGTGTTTCTTCAAATACTTTTTTGTCAAGTACTTGAGATACCTAAAAGAGGAGAGCAAATACGTCTAAGATCACAGCAAGAAATATAAAGAGGAATACTAAACAAAAGAAGAGCACCTCCACTTTCAGAAAATTTAGACTTCAACCAAACCCAACTGCAATAAGCACATACAGGAAATAGGAATAAACACAACTAGAAAATATTTCAACACAATCCCAACTATAACCATTCACAACGAACACAGCAGAAGAGTCCATTATTTTTATCCAATATCAATTTAACCTCTACAAGATCTTATCGAAATACCTAGAACATCAAATCAAAATTGTCACAATAATTTCTGTGACATGTAATATTTCATAAAAACCCCAAAATATCTGCCTTTTTAAGGTAGGCGGCCACAAACCCGAAAAGCCTTCCCAGCATTCGATTTCAAACTAATTTTAACATCCATACCACCAAAATAATTTAAATTCAAACTTTGGCTAAAAATCAAATCAACAAAACAAAATACTTAACAGAAACCATGCACATTGCAAAACAAATGCCAGTAGCAATCCTATGCAGCCATTCGTGTTTGCATTTCATTTCATGCTAAATTTGTGTCAGCGTCAGAATTACATAAAAACGCAACCACAAATAATTGACCATTTCAAGTTATGCTCATGCGTATTTTGGTCAGTCCAGCGAGGAATCATCGAGTCACTAGATATTGGGGTTAATTTACCCAAAAAATAACAAACATTATAATTTTTCGATATCAGCTACAGTAGCACAGTAAATGGTTTCGTATCTGAAAGCAAACTTTCTACTTCCAGCAGTAAAAACTTCTCCTTAAGTCATATATTCCAATTCATAAAGCCCGAAACACGTTTCCCGGCGGAACATAGGTGTGAAAGAGATTAAATTCCAGTACATCAATTACCAAGAGCCCAAACAATAACTGACGAGAATCGTTACCGTTTGGAGAAGTTAGAATCAGAAGTGACGGTGATCTTTGTCTTGTCCCGTGTGACGGTAATGGAATCACCGAGATTACCAGCTTTTCCGTCAACTTTGATGCGTTCTTGAAGAAACTTCTCAAGTGAAGCAATGTCCATGATCTTGTCCTCGACTGGCTTCGCACAGTCGATCACAAAGGTCACTCCTTTCTTCTTGCCGCCCTTTGTGCTTGCGACTTTGCTCATTTTGGCTCTGCAAATTTGTATATGGATTAGGGGGTAGAGCACGAGAAAGAGACAGAGAGAGAGATTACCTGGTGCAGTTGTGAGAGATGGTAGATAGGGTTCCGAAGCGCCGCGGAGACGATAACAAGAGGAAGAAAATTAGGGTTTACAGAGTTTTTATGAGGGGGGTTCGGTGATAAAATTGGGCCGACTCGGAAATGGGCCGGATTTTGATGATCTAAACATGTAAGTCAGTTTTAAGGTGAAGTTCTTAAATCATGATCAAGATCAAACTAAATCGAAGAGGATTATAACTAGCGAATTTCCACCGGCATTAGTAAAAGCTTGTGTTTTAAAAAGATTTAAATTTGTACGTTTTCAAGAACTAATTTAATTTTCATTTTGGAAGTAATATATGCAGAACGATTTCACACATTTGCTTTTAAAAAAGTTGGATTCTACATATTATTGTAATTTTATAGATTATCTTCTAGCATCAAAATTATAAATTCCGCTGCTTAGAGAGAGTATTGATGAGTAACTCTGATTAGGTTTTAGGATAAGGGATAACCTATAAGATGAGCATACATAAACACAAAGGATCGCTGGAAATGATTTTAATATAATCATTCCAATACTTAAATCAAAACATGTTTAAGTAAAGAAAAAAAGAAACACGAAGTATGCTGAAGAGCCAAAACATGAGGATCCCTTCACCTATGAGCATACCTAATATTTATAGTTGAATCTAGTGAGTTATTTTAAAGAAGTAGATCATTATTGCGAGATCTGTAGAGAATAGTTTGGAACAAATATATCCCAATTGTTGACTTACCTTATCTAGTGAACAGTTCTTACCATGCTTTCCTTTAAACTTACAAGCTAAGCTAGTATCTCATGGGCTTTAAAGGCCTAACTTCTAAGAGGCCGTAAGAAGATGAGACTAAGGTGAGGTCTTTAAGGGTGATAAGCTAAGCTCTTAATCTTTAAGGAAATTGCTCTTGGTAATAGGAGCGCATCCTACAAAATGATGACTTTAGTCGGGTTTTAGGAGCTTGGCTAGGATTTCGAAGAGATTAGACTTAGGCTTTGATGTTCAGACATTGCTTCGAGAAGGTCAACTTAAACTTTAAGACCTATGTCCAAAATAAGACTTACCTACTGGTCTCTTTAACAACGAGTTAATAAGGAGACTAAGCCCTTAGTATGAACTTGAAGCACTAGGTTGAACTTCATAGATAAGCTAAGGTTTCAAAAGCAAGTTGTCCTAGATAATTACCAATCACAAGTCGAGTTGCAGTAGTCTGAGAACTCTAAAGTAGTTAAACAAATGATGATCTAAAGTGACTTGGTCTTAGAGATTGAAAGTAGGCGATTGCAAAAGAGATGGGCCAAATTAATGTAACGAAGAGGTACATTTCTAGTGAGGAATTCAAATAACGTTGAGCTTTGCTCCTTAAAGCTTAACTTACTAAGTTATGAGAGCTTGAATCCAAAGCTTGTTGAATTGCATTGTGGTAGCTTTTTTAGAAAGTTTGAATTTCAATTTTTCTTTTAGGTGCATTAAATTAAGGCAGTTAATTATAAAGAACATGTGTCCCCTAACATTTGGTCACTAATGCGATGTGATAGCTCTACTGAGGTGATCTCACCTGTCTATTCACTCTACAAGGCATGTGGTGAGATTAAGCTAATCAACATCTTATCAGTTGGCATCTCCATAATTGACACTTCGAGTATCGCACCTTGCTTATAAATAAGGCAAACCTTAGCTATTGTATCACTTTCACCTTCTCGAAATATAAAAATCTACTACTTATAATGTTTAATTCATCACCTCCTTCTTTAACATTTTAACCTTTTCTTCAACATCAATCACCTTTTCAGATATGGTAAGGATAATATTATCTTCTTTCGAATCATCTTCCTTTTCCACAAATTCTTCCTTTTCCACAAATTCTTCCTTATCATCTTCTTCTTCATCACATACTCTTACTAATACTTAACTACTCTAGGGGGTTGTTCTCCTCCTCAACCCCTCCCCCCTCCTCCCCAAGTAGCTGAAATGATAAGTTCTTCCATTCTAATACCTAGTTCAATGGCATCATCTAAAGAATGGACTAAGGAGTTTAATCAACTACTAACTGGAATGGATATACCTAACATTAAAGAGGAGAATAAGCTGACTACACCCTTATAAAGAGATCTAATGGTTGAGCCATCTTCGTGAGGTATGAAGAGAGTATTATGTAAAGAGGATGTATGGGAAATCTCATAAGGTTGTGAGCTTCTAAAGAGATAGCACGTGGAAATGCTATTAAGTAATGAATTAGTTGCTTTGACGATGCACAAATGAATACTTCTCTAGTTGAAGCATTTTGAATTTAGGTTTAATATTCCTTTTTTTGACTTCCAGAAGGACTTCTTTGTGTACCATTGAATCAACCTAAGCCAACTTACTCCAAATGCCTACTGTATATTAGAGTCATTTTAGGAAACATGGAAGGAGCTAAAAGCAAAGGCAACCATATAATTATTCAAGCATTTTTACCAAATAAAGGCTTATGGGTAACCTAAGCAGTGGTATTATCTTACGAGTTAGTCCCATAGGTAGCTATTCAATGGGTTAGTTTCCCTAGTATACGGATGGAAGAAAAAGTTCCTTTTGCTAAGGTTGGAAGTTGATTTTGACTATGCACTAGGAAGGTGAATCCATTAGGACATCTAACTTGAAAGTGCTATACCAAAATGGCTTAGAAGCATCAAAGAAGATTAAGAACTACATGGAAACAAAGGTTGGTATAAGAGCGGGAAGGTACATGCCTTGCTTGTCACCGCATTGAGTTTTACAAGACGTTAAGGAGCTACTTGTCAATTAAAGTTAAGGGGAGTTTCCCTAGAGGCCCATGCTCAATATGGTGCTTAGGTTTAAATTGCTTTAAGGAGTTTAATATTGCACTCCTCAAAATATCAAGCTTAGCTGAGGCTGCGAAGGGGAAAAAGATGACCCCTAGGAACCCGCTTTATCCCCATCAAAGATGGGGAAGTTTGTTGTGGTTATTAGGGTGAAAGATCAACAGTACTGTCCTACTCAAGATGTTATAATAAGTGTACCAATTGTCGCCTAGCTACTAATGGCCATCTCGGTAAAGGATGCGAAACCATTGAAGACCTAAAGAAGGCATAAGGATGAGGTTGTAAAACCAATGAAGTAGGTTGATTCAATGGAACGTGTGGTGTAGATGATGCGTAAAGGTGCTATGAGAAATGATCTAAGAGTGCGACAACCATCATAGAAAAGACTAGGAAGGAGCGAAAGAAGAGTGTTTTACTGAATGAATCATCAAGGAGCTTGTTATTGTAAGTCTATTCAAAGGGTTGGGAAGTATGATTTGTGCCACTAAGGAATGTCAAAAGATCACCAAGGCACTAAATCATACAAATTATGCCATAAGCTAGCATAAGGGATGCTACCGTTGAAGGATTGAAGTGCCTTAACTATCATCTTAAGCACTGAGTTCGAGGAGAAAATTGAGTAATATCTTAGTTTGAAGTGTATGAGGGGTGCTGTAAGAAATGATTTGAGATTATAATAACCACCAGAAAAAGACCAATGAGGAGCAAAATAAGATTGTTATTTTGGATGAATCATCAAGGATCTTATCTTACAAATCTATTTAAAGGGTCAGGAAGTGTAGTTTGCGCTATCAGGGAATGTTTTGTATAACACTATAGCATTAGATCTTCATATTTATACTATGAGCTAGTGTCAAAGGCAGTATTGCTCAAGGATTGAAGTGCCTTAACTATCATGTTAAGGGCCGACTTTGAGAAGAAAATTGAGCAATATCTTGGTTCGAGGATGTATGAGTTAAGTTCCTTATCTTCATAAGTTATTGATCAATTCTTACTAATACAATTTTATGGCCTAATAATTGTTGTATTGTTTTATTATAGTCAAATGCTATTGCTTATATCATGACCCAACAGTATCGTTGTTGTGGTATGTTGCCGTGTACCGTATAAAAGTCTACTATCAACTCCCTTGCTGATCGCGAGCCTTTCATATGACACATAAGGCTCCTCCTACTATTCGTTACCACTAGGCCCATAGATAAGTAATATAGAGCAATTTAATTAAAATTACTTTTATGGTATAAATTAACTAATCGTGTAAACTTGTGAAGCTCACACCAAAAGAATATTACAAATAGATAAAGTTAATAAGGGAACTGCATTAGAGATTTTAATCTATGTTATGAACAAAAATATAAAAGTAACTACATATCTACAAATCTATTACAAAATGTCCTCTTCACTCTCTGATCGCTCCAACTTGTCTCTACATAAGACTTACCACGAGCATGCCTAGGCCAGGATTAAAGAAGAGGTTTTCCTACAATAACAAAAATCAATCGGGGTGTAAGCTTAAGCTTAGTGAGATAAATACCCTCATCAGTACTATATGGTAGAAATTTATTAGATGCACAATTTTATGAATGCATGAATAATCAATATGCCAAACAACGCATTCAGTGACCTAGGAACTACACACGACTTAGAATTACGCCCCTTGTAGTCGGGGTTTGAAGATAATTAATCGACCCAAACCAAAATTCAAGTTCTAGATCTTGGATTTTATTTCATTTGCACTATTGTGCTTAAGCCAAAACAAAACTGTAAATATGTATATTTATATTTGTATATACTTTTTCTATCAAATAACAAATCATACTTTTAAAATCTTAAGTCTAACGGTGTAGTGGCCTTCGCAATCCACAAATACACGTCCTAAGTAGAACTACAAGACCTGGCCCCTCGCCGATAGTTAGCATCTCCCAGCGCTTAGTAAGCCCATCAACTTAGGACAGAAACTCAATATATATGATGATATAGCTAGTGCCCAATCCTACAAGAGGCTCATCCTCTTGTAAGTCCCTTCCTATCTTTTGCTTGAAGTGATAGTCGGTGTTATTCATATGCAATATGGGGAATGTATGATTCATTTTAATTTCTTAATCGTATAAGTGGTTAACTTGATTTTCAAGGTGATCAGACAATTTCATTCCGTATAATTGCAAGTATAAATTAGTACAAACAATTCCCATTATTATATATAATTAACAAGCCATCGCATTCATCCATAAATTCATATACATGCATTTCTTATATCCCTCAAGCATCCAAATTCATATATATATATATGCTTAGGTGCATTTATTCTACAAGCAAAATCAAGTAAAGAGTCATTAGGAATTTACTCACTCCACCATGCGGTTAGTCAAAGTAGTTTGGAAGCAAGTCGTCTCCGTACGTGGTATGCCCTAGTCATCGAAATAATATTTATAAGGGATTGAAATAAACTTAGCAAACTAAGTTAAATTCTCTTAATTATACTCTTGACTAGTTTTCTTAACTTTTCTCTGTTTTTACTTAAAAGTTCAATCGTGTATAACTTTTTCGTTTTAAATTCATTTTTTATGATCTTATAGTCGATCTTCATTGTTTTTTAGTGGAATTTAACATGGTGAGGTTAGATTTTCGAAATGAGACACATAAATTTATCCATGGGCTAGAATAGTAGCGATCCTCATGTTTTAGAGTACTTTTGCACCTTGTTTGGTAAATGAGCTTTTTGATAACTTGAGAAACCCTTTAGGCTTGGTCTTAAGATTTTATTGTAAGCTCAAAATACTTCTTGAGATTAAATTTACAACTTTGATTTATACTCCTAAGGCTAGCAACCACTTAATGGGCTCTTTAGTGGGCTTAAGTTATCAAAGGGCCTTGTTTTTTGTTTAAACTAAAGTTAGTGACTTTATTGGGCTTATGGAGTCTTAAGTGGATTTCTTATGGGCTTCAAAACAACTTTTCTTAATTTTTGAAAATAATATTCAGAATTTTAATGAAGGTCCAACTTAGAGTTCTAGGCTTGTTTTGAGAGTTTTAGATTTTGTATACTTGCTTTAGTTGATTTTTTCGCTTTGTTTACTTGGTTTTATCATATTTTTAAGTGGCTTTTACTTATGTTCTAGATCTGGTCATGATGATTTCAAGGGGTTCTCATTTGGTTTTTCAACTTGTATCATCACTTCCTTAAGTTTAGGTGTTAGATCATGCACTTAAATTACTTGTATTCAAATCTTAACTTAACTTTTCTTCCGAGGGATGATCCTTTAACTGATGCTTTACATAAAGAAATAGAAGATCTTACACTTATTACAACTTCCATATCATAGCTCATGTCATACAAAGTTGGTTTCTTCATAAAACTCCATGTGATTAATTTTGCCTTAACTTAAGTCTAGATTTGAGCATGCTTAGCTTAATAGAAATAAAATCAACATCCAAATGACCTTTAAATCCTCATGTCCAGCATACTCATCTTCCATTTAAGTTCTTGTTTCAAGATTTTCTCAACTTAAAATCTTCCATTTAAAGTGTTAAATAAGTATCTTTACAAAACACTAAATTTACATACTCATGTTTCAACTTCATGTAAGGGTTTCATGAGTTTGTTCCTTAGAATGGTCTTTTGTGTTATAACAACTTAAAACCATACTCATATCTTCAAGAAATCAAAGTCTCCTAACATGAACACTAACCTACTAATTACAAGAAACTATTACTCATCCTTAAAGCAAAATATGGTTGTTGTGCACAAAAGTTTCACTTAAGCTCTTAACTTTGCTTCCTTCTTTTTCACCCTTTTGGAAACCCAAGTTGTTTGATCCTTTGGAGTGAGGTTTGTGGGAGGTTCTAATGATTCTAAAAGAGCTTAGATGTTGGAAGAAAATGACACAAGAAAAGAAAATAGAAGTGCCGTGAGTGGAGCTTAGAAGTGGCAGCCAAATAAATGATTTTGTGGAGTAAGGTTGTTTCCTCTTTTATGTTTGTTTCAAGTGAGAGAAAGAGGAAGTGAAAATGAAATTGAAAGTGAGAGGAATGAAGGAAAGAGTGGTTGGTTGGGAATGGGGGAAAATGGATGGTTAAGATGTCTTAAAATTATTATCTTGTAGGTTACACAAAAGTCAACAATTGCAACTATTGATGATGTAAACATTAAAAAGTGAAAGTAGTGTATAAGAGAAAGTGATTGATGGTTGAAAGAAAAGAGTATGCGCCCCCCACCCCCCCGCCCCCTTCTTCTTATTCAAACTAGCCATGGAGTGTCTTTTGGGGCCATGGAATTGTATTGCCTCATTTAATGAAGTTAAGCATGTGAAATCTTGTGAAAAATTATCCATATGTAGTATAAGTGAAGGGGTGATAAAGAAAATGTCTTATCACTAGATTTTGATAAGTTATCAATTGATAAATGATTCAAACTTTCAATTGATAAGTCATCTAAGGTGATTAGTTGGTCTACTTATTTATATGTAAGGCTTAGACACGAAGATAAGAGCATGGTTTTATAGGAAATTGCTTTAGGGTTTTTATCTTACATTATTTTGTAATTTATGATTTAATTTTTATAAAATTGTGAAATTTTCTAAAGTTGAATGAAATTATTCAAATAAAATATTGATTAGTCACTTAAGGTGTAAATTCCTTAATTGTTTTAGGGTTTAGGGTCTTAGGTGAGTTTAGAGCTCACAGTTCTTTAAGCTCAGGTTTTATCGATAATTGGTTTTTGAATTGAAAAAAATTTAATTCGTTTCTAAATTTAAACTTAAGTTCTTAGTTTAGTTAATCCTTAGGAACGTTTGGAAAGTACTTTTAATCAAATCATAGGCCTACTAAAAGCAGGGTTTACAACTTAAGCTCTCTCAAGAAATAGAGGGAAGAGAGAAGGAAGGTATTCAATTATTAAGCTTGTTCACAATAGTGAATTTATTGAGAATCCTTTTAACTAGTGTTTCATGTTTGTAGAGGATGTTTGAGATAGATGCCAATAAGGGGAGTAGAGAAGACTCATATAAGAAGTCAGAGAGTGAAGCTAAGAGGGATAAGGTATTGAAACAAGCTAAAGCTACTTTGGTAAGGTAACTACAATTATAAAGTGTTGTAGTCTTGAGGAAAAGACAGAAGTTGTTAAACGAACAAGACTAAATTCAATTCCCAATTAGAGCATATAAGTTGGGAGCTTGCAAAATTGAGAGCAATCAAGGAGTCCATCTAGGTGAAAGAAGAGGACCATAGGAAGACTAGTACTGCCTTAGAGGACTAGAAGAAGAGGGTAAAAGGCTTGAAGATGAGGTGCAAAAATGCCAAGCTTGTAAAAGGGGCCTTTAAGATGATGTTTTTGATGAAATCATGAACAACTCAAAATAGGAGATCGATAGGGATTGGCACCCTATGTAGGAATTTAGGAGGTATTTTTTTTATTTCATGATTCAAGAAGACATTGCTATTGCCAAAATTAGCATAGAACATAAAAATGAAGAGGATAAAGGTGCAATGAGATGCATAGTTATAATGTATGGTTGTATTGAATTATACATACCCTTTTACATGCTTATTTGCATTATACAATGTATTTAGCTTATTTTGTTTCAAATTTGTTTAATTTACAAGCTTGCCATTAGGTTAGGCGTTTTCTATAGATAGTATATAAATATCTATTTCCATTGTGCAAAAGTTAGTGAGTTTTTGTGAATGAATTATTGACAAACTTTGTCATGAGCCTTTATATTCTTTTTTTCAATTTATCAATTCTATCATAAAATTATGGCATTCTTTTCTTGTTAATTAGATTATCGTGAGTAATATTGATAATTTATTTAACACTCATTATTGGAACCTCCATGTGACATATTAGAATTTCATTAACATTGATTGTCACGAACTGAGGATGGCCTAGTCGTGGCAGACGACGTATACCGTACAAAGAATCCTTGATTGGTTACCCTTCCAATCATGAACTTTTCACACAATATACAAGGTTCTACAACTACTAGTTTCCCAAGAACATACAGATTCACATGATATCATCACACAAACATATTTATATAAAATTTAAACTACAAAGCTTACAATATACAGTAATTTAGTATACCTAAGTCTATAATACTAGTAAACATAAGTACATGAGTAAGAGTCTATATAAACTGTCCTCTCTCAATACATAGGACAGCTCTCTCTTGCCTAAGTAACCTATGGCATTCCTCAATCAGCCTCTATGAACAAGCTATCCTGTAGCAAAAGTCTAAAGTATAAGCTTTAGCTTAGTAAGCAAAACCCTCAGCTACACCATAGACAAGTTATAAGTATATTATATTCACACATATAAATGAATAATCAAATAGTATGCCAAACAATACGTATACTTAATTAGTTCATATACGTAACTCAGATTTAACGCTCTTCGAAGTCAGGGTTGGTGTTAGATCTGGGTATTATATTAGAACTTACTTTACTACGAAACTCTACGTTCCATACTCAAATCAAATAATTCTTTTATTTTCATAAAAAACCAAGTTCTAGTATAATCGTGAGTGGGCCCTTGTAGTCTACACTTACCCCTAAATGGAGGCCTCTAGACACGACCCTTAGCTAGGCGGTTGGTGCCTTCAACTCCTAGTATTCCCGCGGGCTAAGGTAAGGTTATTTTATATGAGTGCACCGTACAAAACCAATAAATTAGTAATAACAACCCCAAATGGCCTCTCTTTACCTCCGTGTGATGTGACGGACATAATTGTGTTTATGCGATGTATGTTAATGCATGTTCTAGTTCCTTTTTATAAGTTATGTATAATTAAGTTCAAATTATGATGTGACCATCCAATAGTACACACAATCATTTTTTATACTACCATGCAACAAATAAAGCATTATCTGTACTTAAGGTAAGTTCACAACTCAACACACAATAACATACACAAGTGTTTCCCGAACCCTACACAGTAGTCAATTAACAATAATATTTAAGTCCATTATCTATAATCACATACAAGCATAGAATCATAGGGTAAATACTCACTCGGCCATAATAACTTGCTCTAATTGTGGTAATCAATTGGAGATCCTCGCTCACCTCGGGATCACCTGGTTATTACAATATAATAACGTTAATAAGTAATTGAATTAACTAATAATTCTAAATATCTATTTACATAATTCTACTTAAATTACTATAAACTTTTATCTGATCAGACTTTATTATTAATCGTATGTAACTTTTTCGTTTTATTTCTGATATTTATGAATTTATAGTCGTTTTTCATCGTTTTTGGATGTACGTTCACACGGTGATGTCTGTTTTGAACATTAAGACTCGTGTTTTACGATATGGACTAAATTTATAAAAACTTTAAGTATGGAAACTTAATTATTCTTATTGCTTATATTTATATCCTTTGTTTATACTTAATGATTTAGTTAACCGTTAAATTCTTATACTTAGAGAGTTTTACTTTGCTATTACTAATTTATATACTTAATTAAATATAATCCAATTTAGGAAGTGTATTAGAGTTTACTAATTTATGTACCTAATTATTATGTACTGTCACGAACTGAGGACGGCCTAGTCGTGGCAGATGCCATATACTGTATAAAGAACCCCTGATTGGTTACCCTTCCAATAAAAAACTCTTCACACAATATACAAGGTTCTACGACTACTAGTTCCAAAGTACATCCAGATTCACATGATATCATCACACAACATATTTATATAAAAGTTAAGCTTAAAAACTTATATTACATAGTATTTAAGTATGTCTAAGTTCATAATGATAAGGTAAACATAAGTTAAACATAAGTACATGAGGAATAGTCTACATAAACTGTTTTCCTCTCATCACACAGGACACCTTGCTCTTGCCCAAGCCCCCAAGCTAACCTGTGGCATCCCTCGTCCTGTCTCTACGAACAGGCTATCCTGCAACAAAAGTCTAAAGGGGTGTAAGCCTAAGTTTAGTGAGCATAACCCTCAGCCACACAACAAGCAAGTTATAAGTACATTATAGTCACGCATATGAATGAATGATCAAACAGAATGTCAAATAATACGCATACTTAACTAGTTCATATGCGTAACTCAGATTTAACGCCCTCCGAAGTCAGGGTTGGAGTTTACACGGCACCAATCAGATCCGGGTATTACACTAGAATTTACTTTACTACGGAACTCCATGTTCCGTAATTATATCAAATAACTCTTTTATTTTCAGAAAAACACAAGTTCTAGTATAATTGTGAGTGGGCCCCCGCAGTCCACACTCACCCCTAAACGGAGGTCTCTAGACTCGACCCTTAGCCAGGCGGTTGGCGCCTTCAACGCCTAGTGTTCCTGCGGGCCAGGGTAAGGTCATTTTGTACGAGTGCACCGTACATAACCAAACAAATCAATAATATCAACCCCCGAATGGCCTCTCTTTACCTCCGTGTGATGTGACGGCCGGAATAGTATCCATGCTATGCATGTTTCAGTTTCTTTTTATAGCCGAGTATAAGTTAGTTCAAATTATGCTGTGACCATCCATTAATACACACAATCATTTTCTATACTACCATGCAACAAACAAGGCATTCTCTGCATTTAAGGTAAATTCACAACTCAACAAGCAATTACATACATAAGCATTTCCCGAACCCCACACAGTAGTTAAATAACAATAATATTTAAGTCCACTATCTACAATCACAATCAAGCATGGAATCACAGGGTAAATACTCACTCGGCCATAGCGGTTCGCCCTAATCGTAGTAATCGATCCGGATGTCTTCGCTAACCTCAAAGTCACCTGATCATTATGTGATAACAATGCTAATAAGTATTTGAATTAACTACTAATTCTAAACATCTAATTACCTAGTTTTACTTAAATTACTATTAATTTTTACCCGGTAGGACTTTAATTTCAATCGTATGTAGCTTTTCCGTTTTATTTTTTATATTTATGAATTTATAATCGTTTTTCATCGTTTCTGAACATATTTTCACATGGTAAGATCTGTTTTGGATATTAAGACCTCTATTTTATGTTATGAGCTAAATTTATAGAAATTTTTAGTTATGAACACCTAAGTAATTTTATTACTTATGTTTATATCTTTTATTCCTTAATTCTTCTAACGAAAGAATCTTAATTTGTTATTACTAAGTCATGTACTGAATTAGGTATAATCTAATTTAGAAAGTGTATTAGGTTTTCTTAATTTAGTTACCTAATTACCTACATTTTTCTTAGTTTTCTTATTTTCTAATTTTATGCTTATGTCATCGCTTACATCATCACTTGCTTATGTCATCGCTTATGTCATGGCTTATGTCATCATGTGCTTATGTCATCACTTACCTCATCATATGCTTACATAAGCCTTCCATCATGCTTATGTTATATACATATGTATTATGTACATATTATCTCTTTTTCTTATACTTATGTACATATACTTTATACATACTTATACTCATACCTAGACTTAGGTTTATACCGTATTTATACATGTATACATACCCGTATACCTATACGGTTGGATACATATTTTATACTAAAATTTTGTATGCCTAAATTTTTCCTTAAGAAAAGCTCCCTAATTCCATGTTTTTGTGTTCTTATGTACATATTTAGTGTAGTATAGGTATGTTTAGTAAGATTTGATCTTAAATTAGGTTATGTACATGTTAAATACTTATGTACAAAGGTTCTTCTACTTATACTCTTTTGGTATTTCCTTATGTATGCATACATAGAAGCATATCCTCTTGTCTTTCTTTCTTCTCTTTCAAACTTCAAGTTTCTACACTTAAAGAAGGAAACTTTGTTTCCTCTTCTTCAAGACAAAACTAACCACATAACTACTTATCTAATCTACCTAATTAACTAACTAATGACTAATAGAAAGTAAGATAAAGCACTTAAAAACATACCTTTTATGATGTTGAAATGGAGGAGACAAAAGGGAAGAAATGAAAGGGAAAGAAGGGAGGGGAGTTCACGGCATGAAAGAGGACTTTTTGTTTTGTTTCTTTTGTTTGTTTCTCTTAATGGAAGACAATATGTGGTGGGGTTAAGGGGACAATTTGTGGACAGAAACAATGGAAACAAAAGAAGAAAGAAAAATCAAAAAGAAAAGAAAAGGAAGACATCATTACATAAGAGATATTTTTCTTATCTCTTAACCTTTGTTGACTTTTCAAAATGTTGACTTTAGTCAACATGTGTTGACTTGGTCAACATTTGAAATTTGGTCAACATGTATTATCTTAGTCAACATTCCTTAAGTATGTGTAATTTTGTGCTCATAATGTAGTAATTAAAGAAAATTAGGGGAGAAATGAAGGAATTGAGAAGAATTGAGGTATATGATGCATTGATGTGTAAATGTGGTTGATGAGATCTTACTTTAGGTCTTTAGAGTCCATATATCTCATTTGATAAACTACTTTGGATAACAAATGTAAAAAGTGCTAATTTGAGTCTTAAAATTCACTATATGTAACCTAATCTTCAACTATAATCCTAACTCTAAGTAAGACTATCTTAATCATATATTTAAGGACTAAATATAATCTATAACCCATTATCTTAATTCCTAATGGATTACTTGATAATTTGAATCATATAAGTAAGAATGAGGGTTATCTCTAACCTTTTACTAACGATTTTGCAAAATATAAGCATTACATTTTCAATTAGGGTTTTAGGGTATATCATGTTGGATTGGTGTACATATGTCCTTAATGAAATCATTTTTAAGGTTTTTATCACTTTCGAATGGAATCTTTAGCTTTTAGAAACATTTAGGGTAGAAAAATTCTTTACGCGATTAATTAAGTCTTTTAGGGTTTTCACTTTAATTAGCCTTGTCGACTCCTAAATTGTTTACTACAGTTGAGTCTATTTCAAAAACTAGATCGAAACTTTTAGGGGTTTACATGTACCCTTCTTATTTCTTATTTTATAAACCTATGCTTACATCATCGCTTACATCATCATTCGCTTATGTCATCATTTGCTTATATCATGGCTTATGTTATCTTTTGATTCAATCATTGCTTACTTCATCATTTAATTACATATGCTTTATCTCATGATTATGTAATATCTAAATGTCTTATATACATTTCACTTAAATTACTATATACATATACCCTTACTATACTTATATGTATACTAGGATACTTATATATATACTTATACTTATATCGTATTTATACTTATACATATACTCATATACGTATACAGTCATATACGTATTTTTGTACAAATTTCGTATGCTTTTTCTCTTTAGAAAACCTTCTTAATTTCATTCTTTAGTGTTTTTAACTGTGTATTTAGTATAGTATAGCTATGTATAGTTAGGATTTGTCTTAATTTAGGTTATGTACATAGTAAATACTTATGTACAAAGAACCCCATACTTGTATTCTTCTAATATATCCTTATGTATATACACTTAAAGGCATATACACATGTATTTCTTTCCTCTTCATCATGATTCCTATTCTTCTACACTTAAAGGTGGAAATATTATGTCTTATTCTACAAGATCACACATAACATATATCTACTTATCTATTCTACCTAATTACCTAACTAATGAGTAATCTAAAGCAATATAAAATAACGTGATCACATACCACAATTTGTGTTTGAATTATGGAGGCAAAGAGGAAAGTTTAGAAAGTGAAAGGGGAAAGGGATGTCATGGCAATGGAGGTGAGGTTTGCTTTGTTTCTTTTTGTTTTATTTTGATTATGGAATGAAGAAGATGGTGGGGAAAATGGGTGGACGACAATTAAGAAGGAGAAGGGAAAAGAAAAGCTAAAAGAAAAGAAAAGAAAAGAAATCATGAGATGGTTAGATATTTTCTTATGCATTAGGGTCTTTCGTTAACTTTTCTAATTGTTGATTTTAGTCAACATGTGTTGACTTGGTTAACTTTCCTTAAGCATATGCCATTTTATACACATAATGTAGTAATTAAGGAAAATTAAGGGAAAAATTAAGGAAATGAGGTATTTAGTAAATTGATTAGTAAAAATAGATGATGAGGTCTTACTTTAGGTATTTATAGCCTCTATACATCATTTGGTAAGCTACTTAGTATAACTAATTAGAGTGTTAAGGTTTACTACATTTAGCCTAAGCTTCAACTATACCCCTAACTTTATGTAATACTATCTTAATCATATACTTAAGAGATAAATATAATCTATGATTCATCATCTTAGTTTCTAAAGGATTACTTAAGGATTCTAAATATATATATGCATGATTGAAAGTCATCTCTAACCTTTCACTAATGATTTGGCAAAGTATGAAGATTATATTATCAATTAGGGTATATTATGATGAATTAATGCACATATGTCTTTAAGGTGATCATTTTAGGGTTTTTATCACTTTTGAATGAAATCTTTAGCATTTACATACATTTAGGGTAAAAGAGTTTCTTACACGATTGATTAGTTCTTTTAGGATTTTCACTTTCATTAACCTTGTTAACTCCTAAATTATCTAACATAGTCAACTCTATTTCAAAAACTAGATAAAAAATTTTAGGGGTTTACATTGATTATTTCTTATCATCGTACATCATGTCGATTGTAAGATCTAGTCACAACTAGTTTGATTTATTGTTTGTGAGTTATATCAAACAGTAATTCATCCAGATCCTTTATTTTCCTTTGTTACAAAAACCTCAAAAAACCCCATAAAAATCACACTTTTTCTCATAAAAACCTTAAAAGATTCAATCTTTCCTTTCATTTCAAGATGCAATATTGCTATGTATAGCCCATACGGGTCCCTATCGTATTAACTTGTTATTAGAGTTGTGGTTCGTGCACTTTGATTAGGTAAGTTGTGATTTCACTCTTGATAACTTTGGTCTTTTGGGAGATTAAGGTTTGCGAGATATAAATATATGTGTATATGTGTATGTGTATGACTCATATTGGTGTAACTAGGTACAATAACCAATTTAGGGCAATTGGAAAAAGTAACTCGATTAAGGTAGAAGCTTACAAGAGGCTTCATGAGATTAGTCAAGGAGTTATTGTAGGCTTAAAATTAAAAATATATAATAAAATATTAAAAATATAGCTAAAATCATATAAATTTACTATATTATTATTATTATTATTAATACGTGAAATAGGCCTCGAAAATTAATAAACACATAGAGATAAATTATGGGAGTAATATAATTAATATTGTACATAAAATAATATATAAAAGATGTATATACATTGGGTGTAATTATTATATAAATATATGTACCCATAATTATCATAAATACTTAAAAATGTATAATTACTACTAAATAAATTAAGAAAATTATTTAAAACTCTATAAGACATGTGAAATCAAGTAGCAAGGCATGCAAAGCTGGAAGAATTTGTAAGATTTAAGAAAAAATGCTATGGACACCCAATCAACTAAGAATAAGGGAAAAAACTAACACATGTCTACATAATAAATTATTCACTAACAAGAGGACTCCTATAAATTCCATAACTCATTTCTGGAAATAAGTTTAGACTCTCTAAGTATAGGGAAAGCTTAAGAATTATTGAAAAGAAATTTTACAAAAACTAAGAAGAAATGGAGTAATTTTAAGTGAAATCCGAGTTGCTAAGGAAAATCACTACTTGGGGGTAAGCCAAACCACTTAGAGATAGAAGAGGTGATGTCAACTTAAGAAGACAAACCTTCACCCTTAGATGGTGGTCGGACCTTGGACTTCCAGTAAGTCGTTGATCTCTCCAATTTTATCAAAATTTTGTAAAAAACAATAAGCGAACTCCAAAAATTTTGAAATTCGATTTCCTTATGTATTTTTTCATGAGGATTTCAAATCTTCAATTAGATTTTCTAAATTTTGAGTGTAAATATTGGGTCCTTAAGAAAAATGTCTTTTTAACAGTTTTTGATTACGTTTTTAAAATACTAATCCATGTGGTTTCGACTTGAAATTTTGTGGTTAATCTCCTAAGATGTTGAACTTTGATGTTATGTGATTGGATTTTCAAAATTTGATAGTTAGATTTTGGAGGGAATTTGTTTGCCACAAGACAGTATATTGGAAGTGGGTTTTCCTAAAAAGTGCTAAGTTGGGTTTTTGTAAAAACATGCTTCAATCTATATTAGTCAACATGCAGTAACTATAAGTGGGTGTATAGGAGCTTTACGCTATTGATTTTCAATTTTTGGTGTATATTTGGTGGTTTAGGAGTTTTACGTGCAAAAGATTTGATGAGTTGTATTAAGTAAAGGTGTAAGAGAAAAATATATATATGATGGTAGTATTAAATTGCTATTTTCTACATTTGTAGGTTTTTTAAGACTTTGGAACTTAAGGTAAGTTTAATTTTATATGAAGTAATTGAATTCACTAGTAGCAGTAGAGTTAGAATTTGTGTCAGAAAGTAAGTTAGAATGTATCTAATGTGAATATGTTAAATACACTAGGAAAATGGAATTTGTACCCAAGAGTGGTTTATATTTGGACTCTATCCTATTTCTTGAGACAAGCTGTATATTAAGAACTTACTAAATAAGAATTTAACTTTAGGCTGGGGGTCAAAAACTTCGTCAGAAACTAGGTACTATTGTTTGGTGTTGGATATCCTTAACGATACCTAGAGTTCGACAATAGATCAACTAGTAATTTGTATATGAATTCCACATCTTTATCAGAGTCAGAATATGAGTCAAAAGTTACTTGGACAATAGCCTAAACCATAAGACTAGGTTAGAACCTAAGCTAGAACTTCAGTAAAAAAGTAGTTCAATGGAAGATGCAAAATGTAAGAGTAATTGGAAGTTTGAAGACGGTTGATACTGAATATCAAATCATTAGAAGTTGGAGAGTAGATCAAAAAGTTACTTGATTATACTCTCTAAGAATTTATTGAAGTCAGAGCATAGATTAGAAATTACAGGGCAGCAATTTGTACCAGGTTAGAACCTTGGTTAAAAGGTATCTTGTTTTACTAATATATAATAAACACCTTAGAAAAACTTACCTAGCACAATTAGAAATGTACTTAAATGTCTACAATGAATATATGTGTTACATATTGGACATAAATTAAAGATATCATGTTAAATTTTAAGGATAATAAAGAAGACGAGACAAGAACGACGCATAAGGAGAATGAGCATCAGGATCTAAGTAAGTAAGATTAGTGTTTTATCGCACTTTGAAGTATTGTTTAAGAATACTTGTAGACCTTAGTATGTATGTCTTGTTTGTGGTTGTAAGTTAGTTGCTTATGTGCATGCAACGTGTATTTGAATACTATAGTGCTATTTGAGTACTGGATTGATGTGTTGATTGCTTCATGATATTACATGTTTTTGATTATTTAAATTTGCTTGATCTCCCCAAAAGTAATCTAACACAAACTCGACTTAACTACTAATCGAACTTGCATTACAACCCAAGGGTAATGACTAGTAAGTATAGGCCAAACACGAATGCTGTCATTGAGGATAGCAGAAATGGTCCTCTCTCCACCCTGAATCGAACTAACTGACAGGAGATGGGGTCATAGCTAGGTGGTGGTAAGTGGCTCAAAGGTAGTTTTAGGAGGAGCATGTTTTCTATTGTATAAGCATCAGTTTGGTAACCAAATTTGCAAGTGCGCAGTATTAAACTCCTCAAAACTCATATTAGAATGGGTGTAATTTCTCTGATCTCACGATGACTAGTCAACGTTATGTGATGGTATATGCTTGATCATGTATTGCATCCAACTAAAATTGCTTGATAACGTTAATTGCTTTGTGTCAGATATGTGTTACTGTTGCCATCTCACTTACTGAGCAAGTTGTCGCCATTCCCCTATAGTTGTTTTGTAGGTTTCCTTAGTAGACTCACTAGTAGGCCAGATAATAGGATCGGGGAGTGAGTTCAAGATTTACCTGATTGGATTTCTATTCAGTTTATTAACTATATTAACTTGTACGAAAACTAATAGGTTCTCCTCAAGTGACCCTTAGTTTTCAATTAATGAAATTTATTCCATGCTCTGTAAGCTTATGGATTTAGTGAAATTTTAGTTGTAAAAATTATCTTTTAGAATCTATTTTTAAAAGTTACACCATAGGTTAATGATGTGAGGCAAGTGCACCTATCAGTTTTAATATAGCAGATGTGAGTCCGAGTCGATCCCTCAGAGATTTTGAGTACTAATATTAACTTTAGCTTTATTATCTAACCAAAAAATTGTGAAAGTTTGAATTAATTAAAAATACTGAAATTAACAACTAAACTACTTATGAGACTTAATTACGCAAATTAGAAAGCAATAAATTACGAACGACTTCAAGTATGCAATAATGTATTTAGGAATTATTTCCCCTAGTGTTTAACATGTAACCTTTTTAAAATATATCCAATTCAATTTCTACTATTCTTGACCGGAGGGATTCACAATTAAAGCTAATATCTTTCTTAAGTATATTAACCCTAATCCTAAATTATTTACCAGAATCTCTTCACTTAGTAATATAATTTAGAATTGCATTAGTGTGTAATGAATTCCCATGCAAAGAATCAACTTTCCGGAAGAAACATGTATCTTATCTCTAAGTATACATGTAATTCTCTTCAATTATGCCTAGATCTAATTACACATGCAATTTCTCAATTAACATGCATAATATCATATATTGACACTCTAGAATTATCAATCCATAATTAACGACATAATTGAATCAAGAAAAGGTAGAAACTTTATTGAAATTATAATTCAATCCAAGGGTTAAATGAAACCCTAGGTTCCATATTCCTAAATACTCTAATTTTAAGCTATCATAACGAATCTAAAAACGAGTTTCATCAAAAACGTAAAATAAAGCATAAAAACCCTCTTGATTTGATGAACAATCTCTCTAATCTTAAAATCGATGTCGTTCTTGCTTCTTGATTAATGTTCTTCTCCAATCTCCTCTCGTCTCTTGTGTCTTTTGTTTCTGTAATGTCTCTTCTGTCTTTTGAAACCCTAATATGTCTTTTTATAGTGTATAAAAAAGATTTTGTTTTCGTCACCCGACATGGCCTGAGACACGACCGTATCCCCAGGTCGTGTAATTTTTTGCACTTAGGCAAATTTTCTGCACAACTTCAAAAATTCATAACTTCTTCATTTGAACTCGGAATTGAGTGAAACTTGATTCCTTTTCTTCGTTTTCGAGCCTAGAACGCGTTTAAACCCTGAAATCAAAATTTTACTCAATTAAGTATTAATTTCTTTAAAGAAAACAAAAAATGTGCGGAAAATACTATAAAATCACCCTATGAAATATGTTTAAAATTAGAGTTATTAGTTAACTCATACTAAGTATTGAAAGGAGTACTTCCAAGTAGTAGACTGGTGAACGCCTTGTATAAGCTATACTTCCGTTAGCAGCTAAGGCAGCTAGCTTCTAACATAGGTTAATTTATATAGTAGGATTGTTATGATTTTTTTAGTTTGGGGCATGACAATATATATATTATATTAAAGTTGTTAAAGATTTTTAAACAATTTATACAAATATTCCATTCATTGCTAAAAAATCAATGCATTTATTAATTACATGTTAGATACTTATAAGGACCTAACAGTAATTTGATTGTCAATATGATTTTCATGACGATTTCTCTTCCATTCCCCAAATTTTTCCTCATTATTTCTCTCTCTTTTCTCTTTGCCCTACTTATATAAACTAACTACACCATCATTCTTTTAAAATCAAAACCCTCCAGTTTTCATTGCTTGCCCTTCTCACTAGGATTTGAACTCAAATTTGTAGAATACAGTAAATTACGAAATGAATTTGACTATTAATTAATTCTGATTCTTATTACCTAATAGAGATGAAGGACTAATCATATACTCTTAAACCTAAAGACTTGCTCAGACGGTTCACCAAGCTGTTTAAGGTGAGTTAAGCGTCGAAGAGTAGTGCTAACTCCGTCTTAACTTATCAAGCTACTTCTCTCTTTACATTATCCAAGAAGCTGTTGAGGTTGCCGACCGACATATTAAGTTGACCTCTCTGTCATGTAACATTCCCAGCATTGAATCAAGATACTATCAACCTGACCATTGTTAAAGTCGAGTAGACAATTACCAAGAGCCAATCACTTGAGGCTAACCCAAATGTGAGTTACCCTTAAGCCAACCCTTGTTTAATCCCAACAATCAAAGCTGCCAAATTGCTGACACTGACTAAACTTGATTGAAACCTATCCTTGTTCGGCTCACAATGTTATTAGGACCATAAAATTAGCAGAATTACACATGTGCTATCATTTTCTAACATTCGTACTATCCTTACTGCCAATGGATATTCTTTTTACACGATTACGTCGATATCCCTGTAAATTATTCTCTTTTTCTTTACTAGTAGGAATCTTTTTTGTAATTTACTCTCACTTAGGATTTACCCTAATTAGGTCATATAAATACTTAGACATTATAATAGTTGTAACAATAGTCATCAAATTGAATTTTCCAGACATAGTCTCTTGAGCTAAGTATTCTATTACTTACTCTCAAGTTACTCTTATTTAGCCCTTCAAGCCTGGACTAGTGGCGAGTAACCTCCAATCACACTTATACATCACATCAAGTGTGTCTTGAGCTCGTGTAAGATGTTAGTGCATCGTATCTAATGTCAATGCACAAGAACCCTTACTTATCCTTCAACTATCATTTACTTTTCGAGCCATCTTGCTACCCAAATTCATCCCTTGGTTACGCATGATATTTGGGTCCATATGTTCATCTACGAATCTGTATTATCCTGGTATCAGAGCTTAGTTATATTCGAAGCTAAATTCTACTATTGTGTTCTTTAAGTGGTTTATTACTGCTCTCGTGTAATAGAGGTTCTATTGTTAACATTGGAGTTTGGTGGTTGAGAAGTATTCTATACTTTGTTTTCCCTTGTTTCCGATATGCAAAACAAAGTGTCGTTGATTGTTTATTTGTTGTGAAGTTATCATGGTGTTGAAAGTATTGGTTATTGATCTATTGTTGTTGTTCACAAAAAGAACTTCAAGTGGTATTATTAGACATCAATTTTGTAGAGTAACCAATAATGTCAGATTCAAGTGTTTAAGGAACTCTAGGAAACCAAGAAAGTAGTACTTGACGTGGCCAAGAGCAAGAATGAAGCTTCACACCTCAATTAGTGGATGACCGCTTGGATAGCCTTATTGACTTAGTAGCTAATTTGGTAACTGTTATCTAAGAAGATAGACGACAAATTAGAAATAACCCCACTAGAGGATGTGAGCAGCAAGAGTAAGCCAATGGTCATTTAGCTAAGTTAATGCCCTAACCTAACTAACCCAAGCTATAGGAATTGGTAAGGATACTAAATGAAGGCTAGCGCTGAAAGAGATTGAGGAAGAAGCGGAGGGAGATACCGAAGCAGAGGAGTACTATGAGGCTAAAGAAAGAAATGTACGAGCCCTTAGAGTTGAAGGGTTGAGAATGTATATTTTAAGTTTTTCTAGGAGTGGTGATGTTAAAGACTACTTAAACTAGGATGGGATTAAGAAGTAGTTTAAATGCCATGATGTATCCGATAATGCAAAGGTTAGACTTGCTATGTTGGAGTTCACTAGTTATGCCACCTTATGGTAGAAGAACTTAGAAGCCACCCAAAGAAGGGATGAAGCTTAAAGGACTAACCTATTTGTTGGTCTAAAGAATACTAGACATTAGGTCCGAAGAGAAGGAGTTGCTTACTAAGGTTAAAACCTTGCTAAAGGAGTTTGCTGACCTGTTTCCAAAGGAGTTACCATAAGGTTTACCCCTAATTCGAGGCATTAAGCATATAATTGACCTGTAGCTAAGAGCCTTACTACTAAACAAGCCTACCTATAGGTTGAATATTGAATAGGGTATGAAGTTGTAAAGATAAGTAGATAAGTTGTTGAAAAAAGGTTATTTGTGCGAATCCCTTAGCCCTATGCTGCACCAGCTTAGTCAGTGCAAAAGAAAGATGGGTCATAGAGAATGTATGTAGATAAATGAGCAATCAACCCCATTACCATTAAGTACAGGTATCCTATACCAAGACTTGATGATATGCTAGATGAGCTAAATAGAGCGAGGGTGTTCTCTAAGATGGACCTCAAATCTAATTACCATCAGATTCGAATACGCAAGGGTGATGAATGGAAGACCATATTGAAGATATAACATAGTTTATATGAATGACTTGTAATGCCATTTGGACCATCCAATGTACCCAGGACATTTATGCACTTGATGAATCATATACTCTAAGAACAAATAGGTAAGTTTGTCATGGTTTATTTTGACGACATTTTAGTGTACAGTCCCAACCTGGAGAAATACCAGGAGCATATCCAGAGGGTCTTTGCAAAACTTTGAGTTACATAACTTTACACTAATATGAAGAAATGTAACTTTTGCTAACCTGAGCTGATCTTCTTAGGGTTTGTAATGAGTAGAGGTGGCATCTAAGTTGATGATGAGAAGATAAGAGTGGTTATAGAATGGCCTGTGCTGACTTGTTTTGTTGACTTGAGGAGCTTCCATGGCTTGGTTTCATTCTATCGCAGATTTATACAGAATTTCAATACAATTGTCGCCCTAATAAGTAAACTCTCGAAAAAGAATATTGAATTCAGATGAGGAGAGAAGGAGTAAAGGAGTTTTGCAGGAAGTGAAAGAAAGATTGATTATAGGCCATATCTGAACTTTACTAAGCTTTGATAGAGTGTTTAAAGTAGAGTGTAATATGTCTAGACTAGGCATAATTGCTGTGCTGATGTATGAAGGCCGACCTTTCACTTTAGTGAGAAACTTTAAGGAGCCACACTCAACTATTCTATCTATGTTAAGGAGTTTTACTCCTTAATCCTAGCCCTAACAATATGGCAACACTATCTATTACCTAAGGAATTTGTGATATACACTAATCATGAATCCCTGAGATATTTGAAGAGCCAACCTAAGTTATCCTAGAGGCAAGCCAAATGAGTTGAGTTCATGAAGGGTTTTTCTTATATTGTAAAATATAATAACGAAAAGAACAATGTAGTGGCCAATGCCCTATTGAGATAACATTCTCTCTTGAACAAGTTGTAGACCAAGCTACTTGGTTTTTCAATAATAAAGAACTTGTATGCTGAGGATCTATACTTTGGTCCTATTTATTCCTAGTGTGAGGAAGGGAAAACATTAGATGACTATCATAAGGAGGATGGATCCTTATTTAGGAAGAGGAGGCTATGTGTCCCAACTTGTTCTATGTAAGAATTACTAGTGTACGAGGTGTATGGAGGAGGACTGACAGGATACTTTGGCTAGCATTGAACCCATGAAGTCTTATCTACGAGATTCTTTTGGCCAAGAATGAGGAGAGATGTATAGTCTATGTTGGAAAGATATACGACTTACTGAAAGACGAAGAGTTGAGTCGAGCAAGGATACTATCTACTGTTGCCCATCCTAACCAAACTATGTTTTAGCTGAGTATGGACTTTATGTTGGGATTACCAAGGATGTCCCAAGGGAAAGACTCTATCATGGTGGTTGTTGATTGATTTAATAAGATGACATCTTTTGTGCCTTATACCAAAACTAATAGCGTTTTGACTATCTCTACTCTTTTCTTGCAGGAAGTGATTAAGCTTCATGGAGTGCCTAGAACCATTGTTTCAGACCGAGACCCAAAGTTCATCAACCACTTTTGGAGGATGCTATAGAGACAAATGGGAACTAAGCTATTGTATAGCATGTCCTACCATCCATAAACTAATGGACATACCGAGGTTGTCAATAGAACCATAGGAACTTTGCTATAGGTTGCTGTTAAACGAAACATGGCTAATTGGGATCTATGTCTGCAAATCATTAAGTTTGCCTACAATATGATTGCCTATAGTGTAACAAACATGTCTCCATTCGAAGTTGCCTATCGATTCAACCCCAAGCTCCTGATGGACCAAGTACTACAACCGAAACCTAATGATGACTAACCAACCATAAAAAGAGTAGAGACCATCAAAGCTATGCACTAAAAGGTAATAGAGCATGTCCTACCATCCATAAACTAATGGACATACCGAAGTTGTCAATAGAACCATAGGAACTTTGCTATAGGTTGCTGTTAAACGAAACATGGCTAATTGGGATCTATGTCTGCAAATCATTAAGTTTTCCTACAATATGATTGCCTATAGTGTAACAAACATGTCTCCATTCGAAGTTGCCTATCGATTCAACCCCAAGCTCCTGATGGACCAAGTACTACAACCGAAACCTAATGATGACTAACCAACCATAAAAAGAGTAGAGACCATCAAAGCTATGCACTAAAAGGTGATAGAGCATGTCCTACCATCCATAAACTAATGGACATACCGAGGTTGTCAATAGAACCATAGGAACTTTGCTATAGGTTGCTGTTAAACGAAACATGGCTAATTGGGATCTATGTCTGCAAATCATTAAGTTTGCCTACAATATGATTGCCTATAGTGTAACAAACATGTCTCCATTCGAAGTTGCCTATCAATTCAACCCCAAGCTCCTGATGGACCAAGTACTACAACCGAAACCTAATGATGACTAACCAACCATAAAAAGAGTAGAGACCATCAAAGCTATGCACTAAGAGGTAATAGAGCAATTAAGCCAAGCTACTACCAAGCTTAAGAGGTGAGGCTGAGGATAGAAATAGAGAGTTTCAACCAGGTAATCTAGTTTGGATCCACCTCAGCAAGGAGTGATTCTTAAATTTGAGGAGGAGCAAGTTATCGCCCAAGGCTGATGGACCATTCAAAGTGATAGAAAAGATTAATCTTAATGCTTACAAGATTGAACTACTTGAGGAATGTGGAGTCTCAGATTCGCTTAACATTGTTAATCTCCAACCCTGTACTCCCAGTGACAATCAACCTAGAGTTAAGCTAAATTTGATCCTAAATCTCAAATTACCCAAAGGGGATGATAGGGATCAATGACCAATTATGCGCTCCCAAACTTGAAGGCTTGCTTAGATGGTTCACTAAGCTATACAAGGTGAGTTAAGCATCAAGGAGCAGTGCTTACTCCAGCCTAACTTATCGAGCCATTACACTCTTCACATCATCTAAGAAGCTACCGAGATTACTAGCCAACATACCGAGCTGCCTCTTCGTTACGCAACATTCCTAGCATCAAATTAGGATCCTATAAACCTGATCATTATCGAAGCCAGTTTGACAACTGCCGGGAGCCAACCACCCAAGGTAGACCTAAATGTGAGTCGTCATTGAGTTAACCCTTGTTTAGTCTTAGCAATCAAAACTGCAAAACTGTAGATGTTGATTAGACCTCTATGAGACCTACCCCTGCTCAACCCGCAGTGTTATTAAGACCATAGAATTAGTAGAAATACATGTACGCTATCCTTTTCTAACATCCATACTATCCATACTATCCTTATTACCAGTGGATATTCTTTTTACACAATTATGTTGATACCTTGTAAATTATTCTCTTTTCCTTTACTGGTAGGGATTTTTTTTTTTTTTTTGTAATTTACTCTCACCTAGGATTTACCATAATTGGGTCATATAAATACTTGTACATTGTAACAGCTGCAACACCAATCATCATATTGAATTTTCTAGACTTACTCTTTTGAGCTAAGTGTTTTATTGCTTACTTTCGAGCTTCTCTTATCTAGCCCTTTAAGTGTGAGCTAATAGCAAGTAGTCTCTGGTCATACTTGTGCATCATGTTAAGTACGTCTTGAGTTCATGTGAGGTGTCAGTGCATCATATCCAACATCGATGCACGGGAACCCCAACATCGATGCACGGGAACCCCTACTTATCTTTGACTATCATTTATTTTTCGAATGTAGCCTAGACCCATCTCTTAGTTATGCATGATATTTAGGTCCATGTGTTTATCCACGAATCTATATCATTTCCCCTATGCATTCATTTTGCATACTATAATAATTGCACCATAGTGATAATTGGTGTTACAAATTGGGATATGAAGGTAACAATTCCTACCTTAATTACTCTTCCCCTCTCTTATCTTTCCTCTTACGTGTGAATTTGGTGTTGGTATGCTGTCTTCTCCCCTTTCTTTCTCTTTAAATCTCTTCATTTTATCTCTTTGTAGAGTACATTTCTTTTAATAGGTTTCTCTTACTTTCTTCATATATGTATACCTCGTAAATTTAGCCATGTAGAGATAGCGTTGAACTCGAGTGTTGTAGATAATTCCTTGAGTTAACAAAACTACATAAATTTAAAATTGATTAAATTTTAAATTTGAAACTTATAACAAATATGAAAAACCTAATATACTATTTAAAAATCTTAATTGCATAAGAAGACCTTAAATCAAATGGACACGTACTAAAAAAAAATAAAAAAATAAAAATTTGAACTAGAACTTAATGAAAACCCAAAATACTAAACCTTAAGATTATTAAATCCTATAATTAACCTAAGTATCGATAAAACTCTAGTTTGATAAATTATCACTAAGTATGCTTAATCGCATAAAATTGTTAGTGAACTATTAGAGATGATTTTAAAAATAAATAATAATTGCCAATAATTAAAAGAATAAATTCCTAAATTAAAAATAATACCTTATATCTACATGTAGCACTACTTGTATGTATGTATGAATATATGTATTTTTTTTTCTTTAGCACTTCATTATTATAATTATAGGCTATATTATTAGTATTGTAGCTATAATATTAATATATAAATATTGTTTTATTATCATTATTATTAATATTGCATATTGTATTATATATAAATATACATGCCTGACTCGTTTTATTAAATACCTTAATCCACTATTTTATTAGTTTATTTTTATTTTGACTTACCTAAATTATATCCTACCTATTTTATTAATCCTAATAAACACTCAACCCCATTTTATTTATGTCTATCCATTAAATATATATGTATATATAAAAGAAATAAATGTAAGTGGCATGTATGGGCAGCACTTTGTTACCTAACCCACTCCCATATTCCCTAAGTCTACATGCTTACGAAATAGCCACATCTTACTCCCCTAAGTATGTCTTCCCAAAAGTAAAAAAAGTAAAAACAATTCCATTATCCCAAGCGTACAAGACCTCTGCTACACACTAACTTACCCATATTTCTATATAAATATATATATTTTTAAATTTTCACTTCCCCATATTTCTTCTTCAATTCCCCAAAGTCCCCATTCCCTCAAACCCTCTCTCTTGCATTTTTTTAGCCCTTCCCACTTCCCCAAAACTATTTCTTTTCTTTTTTTTTTTCTTTAAAACCCTCCATCTATTTAGTAAATCTTGTCTACTCTTCCAAATCAAATCCACTACCCCCTACCTTGCAATGAAAGTCACATCACCCCCTTACTTCTTCCCTTCCCCATTTCCTTTTCCTCTTTTTTTCTTTTCCTACCCAATAACCCATCACCACACCCCAAAGAGGTCTCTAACTCCATTGATAAACACCACCGATGTTAGCTCCCTCCCTTCATACACTTCCCTTTTCTTCCTTTCTTATGCTTATCTCAACTTCCATAACTAAAGGATACCCTACACCCCTTTACTATGCTCCTTGCCCAATGTTAGTAAAGACAAGTCTTTAAGAGTAAGTACATCAAGCCAAGAGTTCAACACCTGAGCCTTTTTCCAAATCTCTCCCCAAGAGTAACTACAACCTTTGTTTTTCATTTTCCTTTTCGTTGTAGTTTTGTGTAATTAGAAAGTGTATTTTTCTTTTTATGTAATATTTTTTGTGTACAAGTAGATTACTAGGACATATACTCATGTAATGTTGATTTTCCTTTGTAATGTAGCTAAATGAAGCGAACATAGTATGTACATGCGTAATTATCTTTTCTTTCATAATTTTACATTTGCTTTTCTTATTTTCCTCCTTTCTTTCTTTTAAATATATTGTATATATGTATGAATATATTTATTTTATTTTATTTTCATTTTTCTAGGTCAAAAAGTAAATATACCTTAACAAATGCATTTATGTGTATTTATTTATAATCCAATTTTGAATAAGTATATTAGTAGTAATTTCTGAAAGTATGTTTCTAAATACGAAAAATATATGTATACATGTGTAAATATTGAATGCCACTTGTAGTAGAAAAATAGTATTGTTTTTTTTCTTATTATTGTTTGATCATATATGGTACAAATGTACATAGATATTAATGTCACCTCTATTACTTGTTTAACTTATGTCACACTACTATTTATCCCATAACACGTTGACATTACAACAAAATCATAATATAACAATATACAAATACAAAAATTTATAAAAAGTGAGAAAAATCTAAACTTGTATAATATTTACGAAGTTATATAATATTATTTATATGATGAAATAATATTTTCTAATTATTGCAATAAATATGATAAGCAATGAAACACCATGGAAAGTTTTAATTAAATTATATCATTGAAGAAATATACCTGAACCTGATAAGAATTGACTATAAGAATGTAAAGATAAAAGGTAAAATGAAAAAGTTACATACAATTCAAAGCTTAAATGGAATCAAGATTCATAATTTAGATAGTTAGCTAATTAGGTCGTTTAGCACTACATTTAGATACTTATATTAGGTTTTTTTATTATTTACTAGGAGACATCAATTAGGAGGGTGAGCCATTCGTTGATTGTTATGATTCATAATGGCTTCGGTCAAGTGAGTACTTTCAATAACTTTATATTTGTTTTGTGCTTAAAGTTAGTGCACTTAAATTGTTTATATTAATAAATCGATACTTAATGTTCGAGACATGCATGTGCTTGAATATTAGTTGTTTGTTGTGTAAAACAATAATAAATATGATAATTAAAGAGTTGGTTATATGATTGCCATCTATATGATTTGGATAGTGATAGGATTCAACCCCTTGGACCAATCACCCTTAGCCAAGTAAGAGGACTCCAAGGACTCACTTGAAGGATACTAGCTCAAAGCTATATTTAAGATAGAGATTCCTATCTTGACTTGATCCCTTACTAACTTGATTGCCATACCTTCATATGTGTCAGACCTGCTCTTGCTAAGTAGTTGTACTCTATTAAGATAGTCGAGAAGACAGCCCTATGGCCTTTTAAGCTAAATTTCAGGGCTGACCATAAGCTCTAACCCCATCTCAAGCTAATTGCTTTGTAATGGGATTGACTGGTCCTCGACTTGATCTAAATTAGGTTGGTTGCAAACTCTTTTCTCTCATCTACTTTGTACCATATTCTTAACACCTAAATATTGAGTGACACGTATCTCTTGACACAATATTCCAAAAGGTTTCTTTACTTCCATACTAAATATTTTTTTGTCTCTTTTATCCTTTTAGGTATGTCTTATGTAACCTAATTGTAAGAATACCCTTTTATCTTTTCATACATGTAAAGTAATCCTAGTAGGTAGGTAGATAAACCTCCACTTGTCTATAGAATAAAGAAAATCAATCATCAATACAGAAAATTATTCATGCTTCCTTTGAGTAACTTAGTGTTTTCATTATTCTTTAACTCTTATCTATTCCCTTTAGGAAGGAGTAGTGGAGAGTGACCCTTTAATTCAGACCGGTGAGTGACATCCGACAGATTATAAGCTAAGTAGGATCGAGTAGTGCGTCATATCTATTCGGTAGTTGCCCAGACTTTGCTAGCTGTTCTTTTGTTTCTTTCGGTTCACTTCGTTATGGTATTTCTTTATGTGTTTGAACCTTAGAGATGCATTAGCTTCATTGGTATCAAAGCACAGTTCCGAAAGGGAGCATGCAAAGTTGCTGTGAAGTTTTGGTTTGCTTTATTGGTAATAACTATTGTGTTCGTTCCATAACTGCTGCAATGTGTTCGTGTGTTAGTAAGTATGGTTTCCTTATTACTCTGTTCTTACTCTATTTTTTACTTTGAAAACAGAACAAGTTTACTTTTGTTCTGTTTGAGTGGTTATTAGGTATTAAGGTTGTTAGTCTGTTAACTAAAGTTTTGGGTAGTACAGTAATAGTATTTTTTGTATAGTGTATTGCTTATCTATTTGAAAAGTATTGTGCCATGTCAAATTTTAGTGTTTAAGGTGTTGTAAACCCTACTTTTATCGGGCCTAAGATTTGACTAAGAGTATTTCTCAAACGTTCTCAAGGATCAACTAAACTAAAAACTTAAGTTTTCACTTAGAAATGAATTAAATTTTTTCAATTCAAAAACCAATTATCGATAAAAGTTGAGCTTGAAGAACTGCAAGCTCTAAAGTTACTTAAGATCCTAAACCCTAAAACAATTAAGGAATTTTAACCCTAAGCGACTAATCGATAATTTAATTTGAAGAATTTCATTCAACTCTAGAAAATTTCATAATTTTATAAAAAAATCGAATCATAATTTACAAAATAATGTAAGAAGTAAATTCTAACACAATTTCCTATAAGACAATGCCTTTATCTTTATGCCAAGCCTTATATATAAATAAGTAGACTAACTAATCACCTTAAATGACTTATCAATTGAAAGTTGGAATCATGTATCAATTGATAACCTATCCAAATCTAGTGATAAGACACATTACTTATTACCTTTCCACTTATACTACATATAGACAAACTTTCACAAGATTTCACATGCTTAACTTTAAGAAAGGAGATAAGACAAGTCTATGCCTAAAAAGGACATCCCATGGCTGTTTTGAACAAGAAGGAGAGGGGGCAAATGCTCTTGTCTTTCATCTATCAATCACTTTCTCTTACACACTATTATTCACTCATTAATGCTTACATTATCAATAGTTGCAATTGTTGCCTTTTATGTAAGCTACAAGACAACGATTTCAAGCTTCTTAAACACACATTGACTCCCATTCCAACTGGCCACTCTTGCATCATTTTCTCTTACTTTCCATTTCATTTTCAATTCCTTTTTCTCTCATTTGAAACCAACCCAAAAAGTAGGAACACTTAAGCCCTACAAAATCAACTTTGTTGCCACTTTTGAAGCTTCACTCATAGCACTTTCATTTTCTTTTCTTGTATCCTTCCCTTCCAGCATATAAGCTCCTTTAAAACCCTTAGAACCTTCCATAAACCCCACTTCAAAGGATCAAACAACTCAGGTTTCCAAAAAGGCACAAAAGAAGGAAGTAAGGTTAAGAGCTTAAGTGGAACTTTTATGCACAACTACCATACTTTGCTTTAAGGACGAGTAAGTGTTTCGTGTGTTACTGGGTTAGTGTTCATGTTAATGTTCATGTTAGGAGAATTTGATTTCTTGAAGATATTAGTATGATTATAAGTTGTTATAACATCAAAGGCCAACCTTAGAAACAAACTCATGAAACCCTTGCATGAAGTTGAAATATGAGTATGTAAAGTTGGTGTTTTGTAGAGATACTTATTTAACACTTTGAATGAAAGATTTCAAGATGAGAAAATATTGAAACAAGAACATGAATGGAAGAGGAACATACTGGATGTGAGGATTCAAAAGTCATTTGGATATTGATTTCATTTCCATTAAATTAATCATGCTCAAATCTAGACTTAAGTTAAGGAAAAATCCATCACATGAAGTTTTATGAGGAAACCAACTTTGTAAGGCATGAGCTATGATGTGGAACTCATAATAAGAATGAGATCTACAATATTCATGAAAAGCATGAGTCAAATAACCTTCTCATGAAAAAGAAGTCGAGATAAAATTTGAATATAAGTAACCTAGGTTCATGATCTAACACCTAAACTTAAGAAAATGATGAAACAAGTTGGAAAACCAAGTTGGAAGCCCTCATATTCAAACTGACCAGATTTGGAACATCCTTAAAAGACACCTAAAAATACGATAAAAGTAAATAAACAAAGTAAAAAGACCAACCAAGGCAAGTATAATAAGTATATTAAGCTTAAAACTCAAAATTGAGCTTAAAATTTCCAAAACAGGCCTAACATACTAAGTTGAACCACTATTAGATTTCTGACCAGCAACTTAACACGTCAATAAGAGTTGTTTTAAGAGTCTCAAGAAACCCATAAGATACTCCCTAAGCCCAACAAAGTGGTTAAATTCGAGTTGGATAAAAAATAAGCCCATTTGACAACTTAAGCCCACTTAAGAGCCCAAGAAGTGGTTGATAGCCTTAAGAGTATAAATCAAAGTTGCAAATTTGACCTTAAGGAATATTTTAAGCTTAGAAGGAAATCTTAAGACTAAGCCCAAAGGATTTCCTAAGTTACCAAAAAGCCCATTAACCAAACAAAGCCCAAAAGCACTTCAAATCATGAGGACCGCTACTGTTTTGACCCATGGATAGATTTGCATACCTTATTTCAAAAATCTAATCTTACCACGTTAAAGTACACTTGAAAACGATGAAGATTGACTATAAAATCATAAAAATTGGATTTAAAACGAAAAAGTTATACATTATTAAGCTTTTAAGTAAAACCGGGAAAATATATGAAAAGTAGTCGAGAGTATAACTTGAGGGAATTTAGCTTAGTTTCCTAAGTTTATTTCAATCCCTTATAGTATTATTTTGATGACTAGAGGACACCGTGTATGGAGATGACTTGCCTCTAGACTACTTTGATTGACCACATGGCGGAGTGAGTAAATTCCCGATGACTCTTTACTTGATTTTGCTTATAGAATAGATGTACCTAAACTTATATATATAAATTTGGATGCTTATAGGATATGAGAAATGCATGTATATGAATTTGTAGATGAATGTGATGGCTTGTTAATCATATAATAATGGGAATTATTATGATAAATTACACTTGTAAGTGTATGGAATGAAATTATCTAATCACGCAGAAGATGGGAAGGGACTCATAGGATGACAAGCCTCTAGGATTGGGCACTAACTATGTCATCATTTTTATTGAGTCTTTGTCTTAAGCTGATGGGCTTACTATGTGTTGGGAAATGCTAATCATCAGCGAAGGGCCGGATCTTGTGGCTTTTGCTTAGGGCGTATGTTTGTGGATTGTGGAGGTTACTACACCACTAGACTTAGGATTTTAAAAGTATGATTTGTTATTCAGTAAAGAAAGTATATACAAATATAAATATATATTTATAGTTTTGTTTTGGCTTAAGCACAATAGTGCAAATGAAATAAAACCCAAGGCCTAGAACCCAAATTTTGGTTTAGGTCAGTTAATTATCTCTAAACTCCGACTACAAAGGGATGTAATTTTGAGTCGTATGCAGTTCCTAGTTGCTACATGCATTATTTAGCATACTGATTGTTTATGTATTCATATGATTGTGCATCTAATAAATTTCTGCCATGTAATACTAATGAAGGTATTTATCTCACTAAACTTAAGCTTATACCTTGATAGATTTCTTTTAATGCAAGAAAATGTCTTCGCTAATCTGGGCCAAAGCATGCTCGTAGTAAGTCTCGTATAGGGACGGGTCGGAGTGATCAGAGAGCGAAGAGGAAATTTTGTAACATATTTGTAGATAACTAGTACTTTTTATATTTTTGTTTATAACATAGATTAAAATTTCTAATGTAGTTCCCTTATAAACTGCATTTGTTGGTAATATTCTTTTGGTGTGGATCTTATGAGTCTACACGTCTAATTAAATTATACCATAGAAGTAATTTTAGTTAAATTTCTTTATATTACTTATTTATGGGCTTAATGCTAACGTATAGTAGAAAGAGTCTTGTGTATTGTATGAAAGGCCTGTGATCAATAAGAGGGTTGATAGTAGACCTTTGTATGGTACATGGTAGCCTATAACAACAATGATACTGTTAGGTCATGATAGGTATTATCGGTGACCAGAGTAGTGGTACTCAACTTGGTTGTAGTCATAATGGTAATAATACCCCAAGGTTAGTTGATGACAAACTTGATAGACTCACTAACCTTGTTGAAAGTCTAGTCACAGCAATATAAGTTGAGAGCCAACAACTTCAAGGTATGCTACTGCACAACCCTCTTCAAAATATTCAAGAGAGAGGTTATGGCTAAGGTGGCCAAGCAAATCGCCCAGTTCAATCGTAGCAAGTTGAAGTAGTTGCAGATTAAGTTACTAGAGGAAGGTTAGAGTTGGAGGAGATTAAGGAAGATGATGAGGACCTTAATGCCAGGGAGTATGGAGAAGAAGAAGAAGAAGCTGGTTATTACTAAGCATAGGAGGGAGGGCCCTAAGCTTAGGAGCGAGGGCCCTAAGCTCCTCATGGACTAGACATTTTTAAGGTCTAGATCCTACCCTTCAGTGGAAGTGACGATGTAAACGAATACTTGGAGTGGGAAGAGAAGGTAGAGAAGGTGTTTGATTGTTATAAATACATAAAGCTGTGAAAGTTTTACTTGTGGCACTTAAGCTCTTTGGGTATGCTATTATGTAGTGGAAAAATCTAAATGCAGCCAGAGCAAGGGATAGAAGATAAAGTGTAAAGACTTGGGATGAAATGAAAAGATTGTTAAGAGGTAGATTTGTACCCGAGACCTACTTAAAAGATACATTTGCAAAGTTGCAGGAACTTCACCAAGGAAGCTGATTTGTTGATGACTATGTAAAAGAGTTCTAGATGCTTATGATCCAGGTTGACATGGATGAACTCGAGGTTCGCACAATGTCAAGGTTCATTTCTAAACTTAGATATGAAATTCGTAACATTGTAGAGGTATAGAGGTTTTATACCTTGGAAGAGGCGATTAAGATAGCATAAAGGGTTGAAAAATAGAGGAAAAGTACTTCGAGCCGACCTGGGCTAACGTTCTCTCGAGCCCCTGTTCTGTATCGACTTGTTCAAGCCAAGTTGATGAGGTCATATTGAGTCGAGGATAGGAATGATCGACCTAATGATAGTCGAGCAAGCCAGTAGGGCCCAGTCGGATAGTTGAGCCGAGTCGAGGTAAGACTAACCCTGAGAACGTATGAGAAAAGACAGACCTTTGGATGGAAGAGTAGTGAAGTGAAGTGCTTTAAATACTTAAGCTTTGTATACATGGCTGTTGAGTATCTGAACCGACATATCATGGTGCTCCGAAGAGATGTAGTAGATAGCACCAATAAGAGTGAGCTTGAGGAGGAAAAAGATGTTGGAAAAGCTGAAACCAAAGAGGAATAGGAAGCCAGAACTATGTTAACCAAGGAGAAGTGATGACCCTAGTCTTAAGATGAGTATTGAGTTCCCTATCAAACTCTAAAGAAGATTATAGAGAGAATTTATTCCATATAAAGTATACCACAAGGAACAATTATGCACCATTATAGTAGATAGAGGAAGCTATACTAATGTAGTTGCACAATCCTTTGTATAGAAGTTACGTTTGCCAACCTCTAAGCATCCCCAACCATATAAGTTGCATTGGCTTTATGATAAGGGTGCTTTATACATGACCGAGCAAGTAATGGTGTTGTTTAGTATTAGGAACGTATATAGAGATAAAGTATTTTGTGATGTCGTCTCCATGGGAGCTTCGCATTTACTGCTTGGAGAACCTTGGTTGTTCGACCAATGTGTTACCCATGACAGATATAAGAATACTTATGCCTTTGCTAAGGATGGAAAAAAGATAGTGTTACAGCCCATGATACTGTCATAAGTAAATAAGACGCATAATTAGCTTACCCAAGCTAGTAAGAAGAAGTCCTTAGTATTGAGGCTAAGAGAGCTTTGAGTTGCTAAGAAGGCCGATGAGCTTATGTTCTTGTTGGTTCGAAGATTGTTGGAGATGAGAGATTTAGAGCATGCTCCTGAAGAGATTCAAAGCTTGCTAAATGAGTTTTTTGATCTATTTCTCAAATATTTATTGAAAGGATTGCCTCCAGTTCATGGCATAGAGTACTGTATTGATCTACAACCAAGCACTGCCTTATTGAACCAATGCATACAGAATGAGCATTGAGTAAGCTTCTGAGTTGAAGAGATAAGTAGATAAACTCATGGAGCGAGGATATCTGAGAGAGAACATGAGCTCTTGTACGATACCAACTCTACTCATCCTAAAGAAGGATGGTTCATGGCATAAGTGCATCGATAGCTAAGCAATCAACTGAATCACTGTCAAGTACAGGTACCCAATATTGAGGCTCAATGACATGTTAGATGAGCTCTACAGCACCAAAATATTTTTGAAGATTGACTTGTGAAGTGGCTACCACCAAATTCGTATATGTTCGGGTGATGAATGGAAGATTGCCTTCAAGATTAGGTGCAGACTCTACGAGTGGTTGGTTATGCTGTTCGCACTTACTAATGTACCGAGCACATTCATGAGGTTAATGAACCATGTGATGTGCCCTTTAATTAGAAGATGTGTGGTCATGTACTTTGATGACATATTGGTGTATAGTGCCTGCCTGAGCAACCATGTTCTACATCTTCACGAAGTGTATGACATTTTGCGAACTAAGAAGTTATATAGGAATTTAAAGAAGTGTGTATTCTACCAGGATGAAGTGATTTTTCTTGGGTTTGCAATGTTGGAATGGCCAAAACCGAAAAATGCCACTGAAGTTCAAAGCTTCCAAGATTTAGCTTCTTTTTATAGGCAATTCATCAAAAACTTTAGTACCATAGCTACCTTCTTAACTGGGCTAACTAAGAAAGGTGATGGGTGTTAGTGGAACGATCAAATTGAATAGAGTTTCAGGGAGATCAAGAAGAGGCTTACCTTTGCCCCTGTCATTTCACTATCAAACTTTGACAAGCCTTTTGAGTTAGATTATGATGCTTCGAGAGTTGGAATTGGTGCCATCTTGATGCAGGAGCGACAACCCGTCACTTACCACAGTGAAAAGCTTAGTGGTCTTACCCCGAACTATTCTGTGTATGAGAAAGAGTTATACTCTCTTTATCAAGCCTTATTATTTGAAAACACTATTTGCTACCACGAAAGTTAGTTATTTACATAGACTATGAGTCTTTGAAGCATCTTGGGAGTCAGAACAAAGTCCCGAAAGGATAAGCCAAATGGTTAGAGTTTATGGAAGGATTCCCATATGTCATTTGGCACAAAAGGGAAGTGCAAATGTGTTCGTCGACGCTTTGTCGCGACGACAAACATTGTTGACTACCTTGTACACAAAATTATTAGGATTCTCCCTCATTACTGAGTAATACAATCATGATCCTCATTTCAACCTTATCGTAGAGTAGTACAGGAATGGAATTGCTATTAAGGGCTATTATCCTAATGAAGGCTATCTGTTTAAGGACTGATGGTTGTGTATTCCAAACTGTTCTATACTTAAGCTATTAGGTAGGGAAGCTCATAGTAGTAGATTATCTAATCATTTCGGAGAGACCAAAACAACCAATTTGTTGAAGGAAAACTTTGATTAGCTTGGTTTAGCTAAGAATGTCCATATGGTCGTTGGTAGTTGTGAAGTGTGCAAGCGAAGTAAGGGGAAGAGGGAGCCATATGGAGAATACATGCCCTTACAAATGCCAACCTTACCTTAGGCCAACGTCAACATGAAATTTTTCCTAGGGTTGCCATAGACATATAGAGGAAAGGATTCTACATTTGTTAAATGGACCGCTTCAGCAAAATGACACACTTCATTTTGTACCATCGGACTAACGATGCTTTATACATTGTTGATATGTTTTTGCAGGAAGTTGTCAAACTACATGGAGTTTCGAAGACTATAGTTTCAAATTTGGACACAAAATTCTTGAGCTATTTCAAGAAGATTCTATAGAGAAGACTTGGAACCTAACTTGTGTTCAGCTCCAATAGCCACCCTTAGATTGATGGACAAATTGAAGTGGTGAACATGATGTTAAGCAACTTACTTAAAGCTATTGTAGGAAAAAACTTAAAGGACTGGGATCTATGCCTACTAGTTGTAGAGTTCGCATACAACTAGATTGTCCACAACACTACTAGGAAGACCCCATTGAAGGTCATCTATGGCTTTAATCCTATTATTCCCTTAGATATGATTGGGGCCGTAGCAACCGATGATGAGAGTCAATTCAGAGTTGATTGAGCCCAAGAAGTGCAAGCATTACACTAGTCTATAAACAGGAAGATCTCTAATTTCAACCAGAAACAACATGAGATTGGTAGTGAGGCTACCAAGTTATCACTTTCCAACCAAGAGACTTAGTATGGATTCACTTTAGCCGAGAATGATTCCTACACTAGAGACAAGGCAAACTATTTGCTAGAGCTGACTATGGTGTCTCCTTCATTTTCAATGTATTCGATCTCATTCTTCACTAACCAACAAAAGAAGACTTTACGAGTACCCTAGAAGAAGGAGTAGAGATCACTCCAGATTTGAGGATAAATCTTTTTTACCCTTAGGCAAATGATGGGAATAAGCAAGGACTTACTCGGAGGATACTACCTCAAAGCTATATTTGAGAAGGAGATTCCTACCCTAACTTGATCCCCTACCAACTTGACTGTTAGATGTAATACTCCAGGATTTCAAACCTATATGATTACCATAGAATCCAAGCCCCTAAATTTAGGGTACCGGGTTATGTCATCCGTTTAATTTCAAACGTCACAGTAAGATTAGAAAAGTTAGCCAAAGCAATACAAGTAAAGTTAATTTCTCAAAATAAGCTATATATAAATATTAATTTAAGAAAACATCAATTTATCACTAAAGCCAATAAATATCGAAAACGTGAAATTTGAGCATTTACACATAGCTAGATATTGGAAATAAGTTATTTAACTTATAAAAATAATAAATGAAGTTGAATTGTATGTAATATACATGTATTAACATAGAATATGCATTATATATATTAAACACATATATATAATAATAAATTATTATTAAAATAGTAAATTAATATAAAATAATGAAAAATTAATAAAAACAATGTAAGCATGAGTCATCCCATGATCTGGTAGCCTAGGATCAATTACAATTGATGAGTCACAAGGTAAAATATAAGAAATTGATACCTCACGCATTGAAAAATCAAGAAAATGACATGTGTAAGCCATATGTCTAATTTTTATTAATCCTAATCCATTTGAAAATTATAAATAGGGCATGAACACTTCAGAAACAACATTTTGGAAGCCTAAAAATATAAGAAAATCACCCAGTTTTTTTTTTGAAAAAAATTAGAGCAAAAACAAGGCATAGATCTGATTTAGAGGGGTTCAATAGTATCGATGTCTGATTGTAGTGGCCATTTGGGTCAAAGAAAGCACTACTAGAGGAGGAGTTTTGACAAGGTTGGGTGGCTAGAGGCGGTCGGCTTAGATGAACTAACTTTCTGGCCGAAATTTGTAAATTTTGTAAAAATAGCAAATGTTGTTATTTAATTATGAAACTTGGATTTCTACTCTTATTTTATGTGTAGATTAATGTAAAGATTTTATTTTAATTAAATAATTATAAAAAAATATAAGGTCATTAGGAAATAGCTCTATTTAGATGAAAATTGAATTAAATATTAGAAATATTAAATACTATCCTTTCAAGTTGAAAATTTGTACGTGACATACCTAATATATTTATTTAATTGTAGTAATAATAATTTTTTAAAATAATCATTTTTACTATTTATTGTAATTATTTAGGATAAAACTAACAATTTCGCTATTTTATTAAATTAAATAGTTTTTAACAAAATCAAAGTATGAGCTATATGTATTAGGATTTCTAGATGTTCATAATGAGGTTTAGGGCAATTAAATTTTATCTTGTGACTAAATTCACTTATTTGCTTAATTTTCACTAATTTTGAGTAAAACTATGATTTTTGTAAAAATAGATAATAGCTAGTTTAGTATATTCATGGTCAATAATTAAACTAAATATTTTTGTGAGCCTATAGGATTTTTTGTTAAATTAATTGGCCTTATATGCTATTAATTATGTATTTTCACTAATTTTAGGGTACATAATGAATGCTGATTAACATGGGAAATGAGGAATTTTAGGATTTTTAATTTAGATTTAGGGTTTATTTGAGATAATTATGAAGTTATATTAACATACAATCGAATCGGTAATATGAAAGTGTATTTTTGGACATTTGACAATATTGATTAATCATGATTCTTAAGATATCTTAATGGTACTCAAAATAATGATCATGACGATATAAAGTTTATTCAAATTGGATAAGAAATGAATAAGATACAATCGAAATAAGTTTGGAAACGTAATAGTGAAAATGCATAAGAACTTAGTATTGACTTATAGTTAACTTGGGGTTTGTATGTATTTTCTTAGGTATGATAGGTGAGGAAGGGCTATATCGTGAAGCTTAAGATTTTAGGCTACTATCAAGGTCAGGTAAGTGAATATTTTTGTTTTCGTATAAGTAAACCTTTGTCTACTTGACTTAGAGTCACTTATATTGTCAACTACAATAATGTGTTTGATTGATTGAATACATGATTCTATTGAATGCGTGTTGATTGAGTGAAATGTTTCCTCATATATGACTGATTCATTGATTTGTGTTTCTGTTTGGAAAAATTAGAAACTAAACTATTCTTTAGGGTATTCACCCAAGTGAACCCTATATGAAAGAATGTAATATAAAGTTGAGAAACAAAGCTGGAATTGAGATAGTTGAATTATTTATAATGTGGACCTTAAGATTCGAACCTGATATTGGGTTATTGTGCTATCTACTGCATTCATAGCATCGTATGAGAAGACCTATAGGTTGAGTTTCTGAAAGCTTAAACACTGTTGACTTAGCTTATGAGAATATAGAACGACATTGCTCAACTTATTCTAGCCACAATGTGTAATCAACTATGTGTTGGATTTTCAAACTACAGTGGGTGGTTTTGTTGAAGGTCCTACTCCCAGGCAGCTCCTCGCTACCCTAGGTTCTTAGACGTATTATTTAGATGCTTAGGTATGTTGACTAACCTGATGAAGAATTGGAAAAGTATAAGATGTTACGTACATGAGCACGGCACAAATTTCTTACATAAACAGTTTCTATAAGTAACATAGATTATGAAATTGAATATCTTATAGTATTGATCTAGGTAAATATATATTGTACTTATTCTATTTTTGTTTTATCCACTCTCACTTAGGTCATAGAGAGCTGAGGGGATATTTGTATATTCTCAAGTTATGAAGAGAATTGATAGGGCAACATTAGTTAGGGCAAAAAGTTTTTTAAGAGTACTTTAGATGGAGTCAACCACTTTTGAAGAAGTTTTGAAATGTTTTGTTCTTATTTCTATAAAGGATCTGTACTTTAAAAAAAAAATATTGTATTTTAGGTTTGTATAAGTTTGATGGATGTACTTTTTTTATATACAGGTATAAAGTTGAACTCTATTATAATACTCTTTTGTTATAAATAGAACTTTTGTTAAGTATAAATAGGTACACCTATGTGATGGTACATCTTGTGTTATGCAGCGATATGACATCCTTTAAGTGGTATCAGAGCATGAATTAGGGACCATAGTACTAGACGCGTATGAGGTATCTAGGGTAGTTAGGTACTATATGAACATAAGTTTGTCAGTAGCAACTAATATAAGAAAACTAATTATGTCTATTTTATTTGCTGCTATTCAAAAAATGGTGCAAATACATGCAAGTGGGGATCTTGGTTCATCAATTGCTCTTAGGAGACAAATTAGGGAGGAACAACAACCTTTACCAAATCAAGCTCCACTTATATAAGTAATGGATTTAACACAGTAACATGCGACTACTTTGGTAGGGGCTGGTGGAGCAAATGGGGATAAGTTAGCTTGGGTGCAATGTATAGTGAAACCATTTGATAAAATAAAAATTGACCCTTTAGTTATAAAAGAATGGATTGAATCGTTAGAAAAATCTTTTGAAGTACACGAGGTTGAAGATAATAGAAGGGTAGGGATTGTTGCTATTTTATTAGATGGATGTGCAAATAATTGGTGGGGAAGTAAGAAACAGACAATAATAGAACCCATAGATTGGAATGCCTTTAGGGATGCATTTTTGGAGTAGTATTTCCTTGAATGTGTAAAGAAGAAAATGTATGAGGAATATTATAAATTAAGACAAGCTAGTAGGACTATTGAAGAATATAAATGTGAGTTTAATAGGTTGTTGAAATTTGCCCTAGAAGTAGTACAAAGTAATGAACTTGCTAAGGTTAGTCTATTTAGGGTAGGACTTGATCTTTATTTTTAAGTTGAGTTGAAAAGATAAGGTTGGTGTAATTTGCTGATTTGATCAACGTAACTCGTTTGATTGAGCAAGCTCGTGACTTATAAAGGGTAGCTAAAGAAATAGAAAGTAAGAAAAGGAAATTTATGGCAAGTTGTAGTGGTAGCCATAAAATGATAAGAGGGAAAAGGGCATATCAATCCCCTAACAAGAATCAAAGGCCTGGTGGAGCTGTGCCACTTTGCTAGAAATGTAATGGTAGGCATCAAGCTATGTAGTGTCTAAAACTACAAAGAAAATGTTTTAGGTATGGAGTAGTTGGGCATTTGGCTAAGCAATGCCAGAACCCAAACCTTAGAAGTATATACTACTATAAGTGTCGTTAGACGGGACATAATGCTACTTAGTGTACTACAAATCAGTAGGCAAGACTAGACCAAACTTATGCCAATAGGCCAGGACCCACCAATAGAAATAACTTATCAGGAGAGGCTAGAGCCAAACTTAGAGTACAAGGAAGGGTGAATGTGATTTAGGATGAAGGTAGGGATGGCAACATAGTTACAAGCATGAGTCCTAAACCTTATGATTTCTAGATTTCTTTATATGATCATGTGATGTATGTTAGACTTTATACCATAGAATAATGATGTAATTGTGATTGTTATCTTTAGGATTGGTTCGCTTAGAAGATAATTATGCTTATACATTGTTCGATACAAGAGCAATACATTCATATGTATCAAAGGACTATGTTGATAGGAATAGACTTCCAATAGAGATTCTAAGGTATGATTTGATATTGACGACTCCTTTTTGGAGGAGAGTAAGTTGTGCAACAAAAGCTGAGGGTAAGTAATGTGTATATAGATCTATATAAATTGCTTGCGGAATTAGTAGTATTGGCTATGAAAGAATTCAATGCTAACTAGAAATGGATTGGCTAATTGAACACTAAGTGAATGTGGATTGTAAAGGAAAGATGGTAGCATTTAAGAAGCCCGATGGAGAAGAATTTCACTTAAAGGAAGTTCTAGAAAGGCAACCCCTTGAATAATTTTAGCAAGTAAAGCTTGGAAGCTTGTAAGAAATGGTAACATAGGATTTCTAGCTTTGGTAGTAGATACTTAAGTTTAAGAAGTGAGATTAGAAGATATATTAGTAATGTTTAAATATCTTGAGGTTAAGGACTTCCTTGGACTACTACGAGATAAGGAGATCAAATTTACCATAGATCTTGTACTAGGTACTACACCTATCTCTAAGATACCCTATCGAATGGCTCTTACAGAATTGGTGGAATTAAAGAAGCAACTATAGGAGCTATTGGATAAGGCATTCATAAGGCCAAGTACATCTCCATGGGGTATACCTATGTTATTTGTTAAGAAGAAAGATGGAAGTCTCCAATTATGTATAGATTATCAAGAATTGAACAAAGTGATGATAAAGAACAAATACCCACTTCCTAGGATTGTTGACTTATTCGATTAGCTAAAGGGATCCGTAGTATTCTTGAAAATACATTTATAATCTGGTTACCATCAGTTGAAAATTGCCTTTAGGACTAGGTACGGGCATTATGAATTTTTAGTAACGCCGTTTAGGTTAACAAATGCTCCTACTACATTTATGGATTTGATGAATCATGTCTTTAAAAAGTACCTAGATGAGTTCATTGTGGTGTTTATTGATGATATCTTAATCTACTCAAAGAGTAAGGAGGAGCATGTGGATCACTTGAATATTATGCTTTGGACTCTTAAAGACAACAAACTCTACGTGAAGCTAAAGAAGTGTGAGTTTTAGTTAGATCAAGTAGGATTTCTTAGGCATATAGTATTTGGTGTAAGAATAGCAATTGACCTTGCAAAAGTGAAAGTAGTAACAGAATGGACAAGGCCAACCACTGTAACAGAAGTGAAGAGTTTCTTAAGAATGGCTAGCTATTATAGGAGATTTGTACAAGACTTCTCTAAAATAGCTATGCCAATGACCCAATTGACACAAAAAGGTATTAGATTTGAATGGAATGATAGGTATGAAGAGAGTTTTCAAGAACTTAAAAAAAGATTGGTAACCACTCTAGTGTTAATGATACCAATTGGGTCTAGAGAGTATGTGATCTATTATGATACTTCTAGAAGTGGATTGGGGTACGTACTGATGCAAAACGATAAGGTGATTGTCTATGCTTCAAGATAACTTAGACCACATGAGTAGAACTAGCCAACTCATGATTTAGAACTTGCAACTATAATATTTGCTTTAAAAATATGGAGGCATTAGTTATATGGAGAGAAATGTAAGGTACATATCAATCACAAAAGTTTAAAGTATATCTTTACCCAAAAGAAGTTAAATTTGAGGCAAAGGTGGTAGTTGAAATTACTGAAGGATTATGATCTTACAATTGATAATCACCTTGAGAAAGCTAATGCAATGGCTAATGCATTAAGTAGGAAGAAGTTTGGTAGTGTTGCTGCACTCATTATGAATGATCGAAGAAATGGAGAAATTGAGTTTAGAAGTTGTAATAAGAGAAGAAAGTAGCATGTTGGTTAATTTAAGGGTAGAACGTACATTACTTGAGACCATTAAGGAAGCTCAAAAGATAGATGTAGAGCTACAAAGGATCAGAAATGATATTGGAAAACACCCTAACTTTAGAATTGATGATGTAGGAATGTTAAGATTTAAAGAATGACTTTGTGTGCCAAAGGATTCAAAAGTTAAAGAGGTGATATTGAATGAAGCTCATAGTATGAGATATTCCTTATACCTTAGGAATAATAAGATGTATAAGGCCTTGAAGTAGAGGTTTTGGTAGATAGGTATTACACCCCGAAGTCGCAGAGTCGCAACAGTCCCGCCGTGTATACCATTCTATGATAGTAACGGGCCTCACAGTGCCTACCATAAACATGACCTATATAAGGCGTCGACGACTCCTCGCTTTGAAGTAAATAATCCGATTAACAATTAAACTACAATTATGATAAATAGTGCAAATTTCTAATAACATGTACAATATTATATATATAAGTCCACAGAGCTTTCCACGAAGTTTTATATAAATATAATAGTTTACTAGATTACATAATAATTATCAGTCTTTCATCCCTAATTACATGGTCACTCTAGTTACACATTATATTAAGTAACTTGATCCTCACACCCTTAGCTTCCAACGGACTAATCTCTGGGTAATTGTAGGGCGGCATAGTACTTAAAGTGTTCAGAAATCAGAACCTGCAAAAGGATCTATAAGGGTATGAGCAACTACAGCTCAGTAAGTTGAATTGGAGACTTATGAATGCATACAAGCACAAACAGGGTTATCAAACAATTATTTTCATGCAATGCAATAATCAAGTGTCATCGCACAACGTAGTCCGGTCCGTTGTGAAATCAGAGAAATTTCACCCGCTCCAATCCGGGTTGAGGAGTTTCCATGTTATGCAGCAGCTTACAACCAAACCCAAGCTTGTACAATGGAGACCTCGCTCTTCCCGCGACTTCCTTCGAACCATTGACTTCACCCTCGTCGCGACCTCCTCTCCTACCACTTAGTTTGACTAAGGATGAAGAAAGGACCATTTTGCAATCCTATGCTATCCCTTTGGAAGGAGTCAGTATTTGGTTGGAGAATCCTATGATCCCCTAATGGGTTGCAATGCATGACATTTTTGGTTATTAGGGTCGACTATGATTAAATTTTCGTTTAGGGTGTTCAAATAATTTCATACCAATTCAATCAGTCACAAAATCACTCACAATACAAATTCAGCACGAATTTAGATACATCAAACACATAAGTAAACTACTTACAATCACAATCATATACAAGCCTAAGTCTCCGAGTACTACAAAACTAGTACTCTATTACAATAAGCAATAACCCAACTTACTTGGAATTGATCGATTGCTCGATCCCTTAATTGCAAGTTGATTTGTCTCTAGGTGTCCTATAATATAAATAGGTCTTTTTAGTACTTATAATTTATGGTTTCATATTCTAGTTATATTTTAACTCTTTTTTTTTTGTGTGTATACCCATTACGTCCTAATGATTTGTTGTACTCTATTTCGGTGTTCGAATCCTAAAAAGATTTTAAACTTTGATTTCTAAGCTTTAAATATGCTTGAATCCTAATGTGAAATTAATCACATTAAGCTCGAGTGTCCAAATATCCTATTGGATCATAATTTAGTATTCTAAACTATTCGATACACGCTAATCTTAATTGTGGTATCAGATTTATTCCCGATGTGTGAAAATCTTACATTTTGAGACATTTACTTAAAATTAAATGTTATTTTCAGATTTATTATTTTTCTGATTTCTCTTATAATATTATCTAAATAACCCTATTTTTTTAGATTTATTAATTTACAATTTCACATATTACTAATTTCTTATATTAATTACCTAATTTCTTAAATTAACCATACTTAATACTCCAAAGGCTAGGATTAGGGTTCCACATCAGAGATTAACATCCCTAAACATCTAATTAATATCTAAATCAGTAATTAACATCTTAATAACCTAATTAACCTCAAATCATCCAATTTTTCCATCATTTTAGGGCTAAAAATTAACTTAAAAATTTCAAAAATTAATTTAAAAAATGGCTTCATAGTATTGTTCTATGTCATATGAGCATCCTATAGAAAAAAAATTGAGCTCCAAACTACACTCCTAAGCCTATTTATTTTCCGTTCTAATCATGCTCGATTTTGAACAATTTGTTAAGAACCCTATAATTGCAGACCTAATTAAACTAAATCAATATTTTTCCCTAAATCTACATACAATAAAACCTCAGAATAACAAGTTTCATAATTTTCTGGGCAAAATAACTAATTTTACAAAATTATTCAAAATCGGGAAATTTAAGAGACTAACTGGTCCAAAGCTTTCTGGCTGTCCAAACCCGGTCCAAGGCTGTCGGCTGGCCTAGACGATGGGGCTAGAGTGGTGTGGTGGTGGTGGTGGTGGCTCGGTCTCAAGTGGTAGTTAGGTGTAGGTTTCTCTCACTACACGAATTTGCACAGTTTCCTTTTCTTTTCTTTTTTTTTTCTGGATTTTCTCTCAATTTTTTCAGTTTTCCTATTTTTCCCAAATGCTAAACTATCTAAATGACTTTTGGAAAATTTTCCCCTATTTATAGACAATTTTTTGTAATTATTATGTATTAGTTAGACAAGATTTTGCTCAATTTCCTTCATTTTTGGCTTTTATGTTATCTAATTTTAATTGGTTGATTTTTCTTTTACAGAGTTTGACTTTCCACGACCTGATTTGGATTATTCTAGGCTCCTTTGTTTTTTTTTTATTTTTTTCATAATTAATTTATAATTTTCCTTAATTATTTACTTAGTTTTTGGCCAATTTAGGTAATTTCGCATATTTTTATCTACACGTAAATACATGTGGGGTACATGTGAACATTCCTAATTATTATTTTGGTCATTCTAAAATTTTTAGTATACATATAATCTATCTTTAGTAATTTATTAATTATTCGATTACACTTTTCACCTTTTCGATAATTAGTACTTATTATGCTTAAAATTTGAAAGTTTTATAGTCTCCTATTTTATTACTTATTTTCTTAAATTCAAGTTTACGAGGTCATTTTTACTAATATGTCTCTCAATAGTTTATAATTTGGGTTTGATCGGATCTATTAACCGATCGCCCTAAACCTTGGGTTCTAAGTTCAAGCCTACGGTCACTTGGCTTAGCTTTAGGGCTTACAATAGGGGTGAAAGGAGAAGTGGCATGCTATATATCACATTGTATGTCTTGCTAAAAGGTAAAGGATAAACATTAAAAGACCAGGAGGATTATTGCAACCTTTACCTATACCCCAGTGGAAATGGGAGCATATAACAATGGATTTTGTGAGTGGTTTACCAAGGATAAGGAAACAACATAATATGATATGGGTTATAATAGATTAGCTCACAAAATCAGTGTATTTCTTAGCCATAAGGCAAATGGCGACATTCTCTCAACTAGTAGAAATTTACATCAAGGAGATAATTCATTTGCATGGGGTTCCGATGTCAATAATATCTTACCATGATTTTCGTATTATGTCTCGATTTTCGCAATTCTTAGAAGCAGAAATGGGAACTAAGCTGAACTTTAGTATTGCTTATCATCCCTAAAGTAATGGGAAATCGGAATGAATAATCTAAACTCTAAAGGATATGTTGAGGGCATGCATGATGGACTTTGGAGGTACTTGGGATGACCATTTGCTGTTGGTAGAATTTTCTTATAATAACAGCTATCATAGTATGATTCAGAAGGCTCCATATGAAGCATTGTATAAACGTAAATGTAGGTCCCCTATGTATTGGGAGGAAGTAGGGAGCAAATAAGTCATTAGACCATCAATATTATAAGATCTTAAGGAGAAGATATACATAATAAGAGAACAACTACAAACTCCCCAAAGCCATAAAAAAAGTTATATGGATGTTAGAAGAAAGCTGTTGGAATTCTAAGTAGGCAATTAGGTATTTTTGAAGATATCCCCAATGAAAGGTGTAAGGCAATTTGGTATTAAGGAAAAGTTAATTCCTTAGTATGTTGGACCATATCAAATTAAGAAAAGGATTGGGAAAGTTTTCTATGAACTTGAATTACCTAATGAGATGGCAGGAATTCATAACGTATTTCATGTCTCAATTTTAAGGAAATTTGTAGGTGATCTCATAAAGATATTGGATGTACCTCTAGTGGAATTAGAGGAAAACCTTACGTATGTAGAGCATCCAATTCATATTTTAGATACTAAGGTTTAGAAATTGAGGAATCAAGACATTGAGTATGTGAAAGTCTTATGGAGTTGACACAGTACGGAAGAAGTGACATGGGAATCTACCAAATTGATGAGAGCTTAGTATTCTAAATTGTTCGCATAAGGTCAGTAATATTGTCATCAATTATTCTTTTTCTAAAGTAAAGTTAAAAATTGATATTTTCTTGAATTGAGTTCAGTTTCACAGATGAAACTTTTTGTAAGGGGAGTAAAATGTAATACACTAGGATTTTGAACTTATATGATTACCCTAGGATCTAAGCCCTTAAATTTAAGGTGCCGCGTTATGTTATTCATTTAATTTCAAACATCACAGTAAGATTAGAAAATTTAGATAAAGTAATTCAAATAAAGTTAATTTCTCAAAATAAGCTATATAAAAATATTAATTTAAGAAAACATCAATTTATTGTTAAAGCCGATAAATATCAAAAACGTAAAATTCAAGCATTTCGATATAGCATGATATTAAAGATAAGTTATTTAACTAGCAATGTGATATTTTTACCTAATATATTTATTTAATTGTAGTAACTTATATGCTATTTATTATGTATTTTCATGATAATAACCTATATATTTGCCTAATATATGATATAGTAATTAGTGCTAATGATATTTGTAAAATATGTAAAGGATTAATATTTTTAGGTACATAATGAATGCTAATCAACTTAGGAAATGAGAATTTTTAATTTAGATTTAGGGTTTATTTGAGATAATTATGAAGTTATATTAACATACGGTTGAATCGGTAATACAAAAGTGTATTTTTGGACATTTGACAATATTGATTAATCATGATTCTTAAGATATCTTAATAATACTCAAAATAATAATCATGACGATATAAATTTTATTAAAATGAGATAAGAAATGAATAAGATACAATCGAAATAAGCTTGAAAACATAATGGTGAAAACACATAAGAACTTAGTATTAACCCGTAGTTGACTTGGGGTTTGTATGTATTTTCTTAGGTGTGATAAGTGAGTAAGGATCACATCATGAAGCTTGGGATTTTATGCTACTATCAAGCATGGGTAAGTGGATATTTCTGTTTTTGTGCAAGTAAACCTATGTCTACTTAACTTGGAGTCACGTGTATCATGAACTATAATAATGTGTTGGATTGATTAAATATATGATTCTATTGAACAAGTGTTGACTGAGTGAAATGTTTCCTCATATATGATTGATTTATTGATATTTGTTTCTATTTGGAAAACTTAGAAACTAAACTATTCTTTAAGGTGTTCACCCAAGTGAACCCTATACGAAAGAATGTAATATAAAGTGGAGAAACAAAGTTGGAATTGAGATAGTTGAATTGTTTATAATGTGAAACTTGAGATTCATGCTTGATATTGGGTTATTATACTATATACTGCATTCATGGCATTGTAGGAAATGACCTACGGGTTGAGTTTACGAAAGCTTAAACACCATTAAGTTAGCTTTTGAGCATATTGAAAGGTATTGCTCAACTTATTCTAGCCACGATGTGCGATTGACTATGTGTTGGTTTTTTAAACCATAGTGGGTGGTTTTATTAAGGGTCTTACTCCTAGGCAGTTCATTGCCCTAGGTTTCTGGATGTAGTATCCAAATGCCTAGGTATGTCAACTAACCTGATGAAGAATTGGAAAAGTATAGGATATGGGTATCGATGTATGTCACGTACATGAGCATGACATGAATTTCCTACATAAACAGCTTGTATTGGTAACTTGAATTATGAAATTGAATATCTTATAGTATTGATTTAGGTGAATATGCATTGTGCTTGTTCTCTGTTTTGTTTTATCTACTCTCACTTCGCTTATAGAGAGTTGAGGTGATACTTGTGTATCCTTAGGTTATGAAGAGAATTGATAAGGCAATATTAGTTGGTGGAAAGTCTTTTGAGAGCACTTAAGATGGAGTCAACTACTTTTGAAGAAGTCTTGCAGTATTTTGTTCTTATTTCTATAAATGATCTATACATTAAAAAAAAAAACTATATTTTAGGTTTGGATAAGTTTAATGGATGTACTTTTTGTATAAACAGGTATAAAGCTGAACTTCATAGTAATACTCCTTTGTTATAAATGGAAATTTTGTTGAGTATTAGCATGTATTCCTATGTGATGGTACATCTTGTACTATGTTGGGATGTAACACCAGACCTTTACGTGTATTAGACCTGCTCCTACTAAGCAATTGTGCTCTATTAAGACAGCCTAGAAGATAGAGCTACGGCCTTCTGAGCTAAATTTTGGAGCCAACCATAAGCATTCGTCCCTATCTTAAGCTAACTACTCTACAGCAAGATTGGCTAGTGCCCGACTCGATCCAAATCAAGTCAACCCTTGACTATAAACTCTTTTCTCTTGCCTACTTTGTACCATATTCCTAATGTCTAACCACTAAGTGACACATCTCTTGACACAATATTCTGGATGGATTCTTTAAATTCTTACTGAATGTTCTTCATATCTTTTACCCTTTTGGGCATGTCCTATGTAATCTAATTGTAAGAATACCCTTTTATTTTTTCATACATGTAAAGTAACCCTAGTGGGTAAGTATATAAGCCAATACTTACTTGTAGGTAGAAAAAAAGAAATTAATCATCAATACTAAAAATTATTCACTTTTCCTTTGAGTAACTTAATGTTCTCATTATCCTTTAACTCTTATCTATTCCCTTTAGCAAAGAGTAGTGGTGAGTGACCCTTTAGTTTGGATCGGTAAGTCACATCCAACAAATTATGGACCAAGTATGATCGATTGGTGTATCATATCCATTTGGTAATTGCTTGAACTTTGCTAGCTTTTCTTTTGTTTTTTTCAATTCGCTTTATTGTGGTATTTCTCTATGTGTTCGAACCCCGAAGATGCATTATATAGTTTGCTGATATTAGTTGATCGCCTAATAATTAACTCAATTATAATTAGCTTATCTTAAATAATAGATCATACATAAGCAAGAACATTGCATTTCACCTCATGTTGATGGTAATGAAGGGCCCTATAGGGATCCCATGTGATTGGATTAATGATGTTTGGTATAGTGCAAGAGCACTTATACAACATGACCTTACCATTGGGTCGCAAGCTTACTTGGCGCTTGGAGATGCTAACCGTGGAGAGTTGAAGGTTGAGTCTAGGGACTACTGCTGTAAGGCATAAGTGTGGACTATAAACCTTGCTACTTTAAGGGATATTTAATTAACGAAGAGTACTTCTCAATCATTCCTAAGGATAAACTAAACTAAGAACTCAAAGTTTTATTTAGAAATTGAACCTGGTCTTTGAATTCAAAAGTTTCGATGTCAATAAAAAACCCTAATACAAGAACAATAGACCCTAAGTCATCAAAAACCTTGAACCCTAGGAAGAATTATAGATACTTAAGAATTTTGAGACCTTAAATGAATAATTGAAAATTTGAACTTTATGAGTTATTGGCTCATCTTCAACAGGTATGTAGTCAAAGCCTTGGTCTCCTCCCACTGCTTGGGAGCTTACGGTTTCACGTTTAATTTTACTCCCCAATGGGGGTTCTTTTCACCTTTCCTTAACAGTACTACTTCGCTATTGGTCAATTAGGTATATTTAGCCTTGTAAGGTGGTCCTTATTGATTCACAGGGGATTCCATGTGCCCCATGCTACTACTAATTTTACTTAACTCTAGAAACTATAATTTTCTTTAAGAAGCAAATCATAATATAAGAACTATTATAAGAACTGAACCTTAAAAGAACCATACATATAAGACTTTTACCCGATTAATTCAATTAAATTTCAATTTTGAATTTATTAAAACTAAAGCCAATAGTGAAAGCTAGATTAACTTATCATAGGGTAACTTCCCATAGATATAAGTTGAGACAATTCCCTTATCCCCTCATAAGCTATGCACTTATAGATAGATAAATCAACTAATCACATTAAATAAATTATCAAATGAGGGTTATATTTACTTATTATAAGATAACTCTTCAAAAGCTTATGATAAGACAATTTTCTTATCCACTATAAGCTATCTAACTACATTATCTATTTAATTCCAAATCAAGAAGATGAGACAAGGCCATGCCCCTAAAGGACATATTATGGCTGGTTAGGAGAAGAGGGAATGGGAGGCTATTCCTTGTCAATCAAACATCAATCTTCTTATCTTTCTCAAGCCCTATTTTGCCCTATGTTGCTTACATTATCCAATCATTACATGATAAGGTTTATGTACTAAATGGGAAGCAACAAAAAGACCTTGTTTGGAGATTACACACATACATTGTAACCAGCCACTCTCCCTAAAATCCTCTCATTTCTCACTCACTTTTTATTCACTTTAAACGTACAAACAAAAAGGAAACAAGCCTTACTCTTTTCCTCTCATTTCTACCACAAACATACACATTCACGGCATAAAAGTGCCCTCTTGCTCCTCTATTTTAGTCCACTCAAATGACCACTTTAGGAAACTTTTACAACTTCATTTAAGAGATCTTAGAACACCCAAAATCTACCCTTAAACACCTAAGCTTGACAACTTAAGGAGCTCACAAAAATGGAGGAAAAGCATAGAGCAAAGGAGGATACGAGGCATGAATCCACTTATCATACTTGGAAAAGTAAGTTTTAAATTTGAGTACATTTAGGATACCATGCCTAGGAGATTATATGTTTTCATGAGGATATTATCATGTACATAAGGTGATATTCTAGTATGTTTTCATGAGGATATTATCATGTACATAAGGTGATATTCTAGTTAGTTTATACTCAGTGTTAAGCTTATGAATCTTTTACATGAATACTAGAATATGAGTATGCTAGATTTAGTGTTATGTAAGATACTTGCCTATCATTTAGAATATAAGTTTATGACTTGAGAAAATCACGAAACACGTACATTAATGATGGAGAAACATGTTGGATATGGCACATTTGAAGTGTATTTAAGTGTCACTTTTATTTCCATTTGGTTTTACTTACTTAAAACTAGCTTTAGGTGAAGGAAAAACCATTACATGATGTCATGATGTAGAAATCAACTCCTAAAGATTTAATCAAAGGTGTAGCACATGCAATAAGTATATGATCTAAGAATTTTGCTTAGTACTATGGCCAAATAATCTTCATATAAAGAAGAAATTAAGTTAGAGTTAGAATATAAGTAATATAGACATTTCATTTATCACTTAGACTTAAGGAGATGATGAACCAATTAGAGAAACCAAGTTAGATACACTACAAGCCAAACCAAATAGATCTAGAACCAAAAGAAAACACACTTAAAAGTACAATAAACAAACTAAACAAAGTGAAAAAACCAATTAAGGCAAGTATGATAAATATTAAAGGCCTAAAAAACTCAAAACTTCAAGGAAATTCTGACTAGCACCCTAATTCCCCAAATAAAAGTTGTTTTGAGGCCTACAAGAAATCTACATAAGGTTCCCTAAGCCTAATAAAGTCACCAACTTTAGTTTGAACAAAAACAAGCCCATTTTGACCTCATAAGCCAACTTAGGAATCCAAGAAAATTAAGATAGCACCAAGGTTATGAGTTAAGGGTAGAAATCTGACCATGGTGAAAGTTTTAATCTTAGAACAAATTTCTAAGCCCAAGCCCAAAGGATTACACAAGATAACAAAAAGCCTAACAACCAAATTAAGCCAAAAAGAAAACCAAACCATAAGGAATGCTACTATGTTGACCTGTAGACAAAATTTTGGGTCCCATCTCAAAAATATAATAAAACCACGTTAAAATACTCTCGAAAATGATGGAAATTGATTATAAGATCATAAAAATCAAATTTAAAACGTGAAAGTTATACGTGATTATAGTTTTAGTACAATCGGGATGAATATGAGACTAAGTTAAAAATATAACTTAAGGGATTTTAGGTTAGCCTTCTAATTTCATTTCAAATTCTTATAATATCATTTTAATGATGTTCAAGGGACCCTATTGTTGGAGACGACTCGCCTTTAGACTATTACAATTGAACAACCATGGTCGAGTAAGTGATTCCTAATGACTTCATACTTGGTTTTGTTTATTGTGTAGATACACTCAAATTATATAATGAACTTGAATGCATGTAGGATATGTGAAATGAATGTGTATGATATTGTGATTGAACTCCATGATTTGCTAATTAGATAATAAATGGAGTTATTTGTGATGATAGATATGCATTGTTGTTATGGAATGTAATTGTTTGATCACAACGAAAACCGGATTAAGTAACCATTCGATTAAGGAGTTCAATGAGCCATGCATTTCTTATATTTCATCATAACTATATCGACTGTCACCTTACATCGAAGGTGGGAAGGAACTCATAGGAGTGGAGGCTCCTGCAGGGATTGGGGAACGGTTATGCCATTTATATATTATTGAGTCTTTATCCTAGCTTTCGGGCTTACTAGGCGCTACGGGATGCTAATCGTTAACGAAGGGCCATGTCTTGTGACTTCTTCTTAAGGCATGTGATGTGGGTTATGGAGGCCACCATATCGCTAAGCTTAGAGATTTTGGCTTTGATTTTGATTTTTCGAAAAGGAAAATGTATTTTCCATATGAAAAGTAAAGTTTGCATATGTTATATATATATATATATATATATATATATATATGTTTGAGTTGATTTCAATACATTGGTGCCAGTAGAATAAAAACCCAAGTGCTAAAACCCTGTTGATGGTTTATGTCAATTAATTATCTCTAACCTTGATTATTGGGGGTGTAATTTTGAGTTGCATGTAACTCCTAGGTGTTGTAGGTATTGTTTGTTATTTTAAGTGTTTCATGCATTCATATGATTATGCATTTAATAAACTATTGTGTAGCATGATAGAGGGTTACCTCATTAAGCATAAGCTTATACCTCAATAGATTTCTTTTGTTGCAGGACCACTTATTCACCAATCTGGGTCGAGGAATACCTGAGGTAAGTTTTGTGCCAAGACAAGGCTATGTGATTCAAAGAGCAAAGAGAAAATTATATAATATTGGCTAGGAACTATTTATTTCTTCTACTTAGCATAATTTTACAGCTAGACAGACTTAATGTAATCTTATATGTATTGTAATATTTTTGTCGTAGAATTTTATGTTCCACACTTTAACTTTAGTACTTTTATAATTAATTAGTAATTTCAGTTAATATGCTTGATATTATTCATCTATATGCCTAATGGTAACATAGAGATGAAAGAGCCTTGTGTGTCGTATATAAGGCCTATGATTAACAAGGGGGTTGGTTGTAGATCTTTGTACGATATACGGTAATCTACCATAACAATGATATTGTTTGGATCGTGATATGGACTGTGAAGGCTACCTTACCACTAGACTTGGGAATTTGTTACTATTGGATTTTTGGGAATGGAATTCTCTTTTGTGAAATATAAAATTTTTAATATATGGTTAAAAACCTGGGTACTAGAACTCAGTTATAATTGGTGCTAATGAATCTCTAACCCTAATTTTGGAGGGCATTAAATCCAATGTTGTGTGTAGCACTTGGTCAATTACATATAATGTTTGGCACATTGCTTATTCATACATTTATATGATTTTTAATTAATTATTTGAAAACCTACTTATTAGTATAGTAGGAGGGATATGTCACTAAGCTTGTGTAGCTTTGTAAACCTTATAATTTTGGGTGACATCCGAAGTAGTCTAAAGTACTCTCTAATTGTTCCTAAGAATTAATCGAGTTAAGAATCAAGCTTAATATAAAAGTTGTATCCAATTGACTTCATAACTATAATTTAACTTGAGAATTATAAAATCAATATCAATCCTAGAAGCCACCCTAAACCCTAAGTAAAGTGGAATCTTAACTCAAATATTTGAAAACCTTAAGGTGTAATAACGAGCCTTAACTTACTAAAACCTTAAACCCTAGATGAGCTAGAAACACTCAAGATTATTGGAACTTTAAACAAATGATCAAAGACTTGAAGCTAAGCAAGTTTATTCAACCTTAAATTACTATAACCTATCATGAGAAGTAATTTTCTTAAAGGAAGGAAACATTTAAAGAACGAAACCCTAAATGAGCCACTTGAACAAGATAATCAACTACCATATGCAAGAGTAGAAATTAAGAATCACATGTGTGAGGGTTAGGGCTGGCTACTTCCATCTAATTTGCTTTCTAATTTGAATTTAACTAAACTAAAGTTAATAGTGTAGACGTAGTTGACTTTTAACTTAGTAACTTCCATAAGTTTAGATAAGACAATCCCCATCTCTTTATATAAGTTATACTACTTATGGATAAGTGAAGCAACTAATCTATTTTATTAATTCAAAATCAAGTTCGATGGGATAAGCCACCACGCCTTAAGGACAAGCTTCACGCTGGTTGGGAGAAGGAAAGGAGGGGGTGGTATGGCTTGCCATTCATCCATCTTCTCAATCCCTTATCATGTTTATTTAGTCACTTTTAGAAATAACTTAAGAAGGCAACAATAACTATTATGTCCCTTGATTTAAGGACTTAAGTGTGGCCAAGAAATCCCTTAAGCAAATTGGCCATTTAAGCTTCCCCCATACCCTCATTTGTCCTTCATTTTCTTAATACAATCAAACACTAAAGACAATAAGAAAAGGCTTTCTAAACACTCCATCCAAACTATCCAACTCACACATATACTACATGCTACTCGTCACCTTTTTATACCTCACTTTGGTCATCATAGGAAACACCTCAATCCACTTTACACTTCACTAGTTAAGGAGATACTTAGATACAGTAAGTAACCACCATCATAAGAGTCAAGGGGACAAAGGATCACTAAAGAAAAGGGAGGCAAAAAGCAAGAACCAAAGGAAGTTTAAGAAGGCTTAAGTTACCACCCAAACATCTAGTAAAGTGTATCTTACTTTTAGATGTCTTTAGAACACTATGAATAAAGTTCCATTTCATGTTTATATCAATATATCATGGACCTTAGCAATTCTTATACTTAGGTCAAATGATAATTTCTTAAAGTTTCTTCATAAGTAGTAAAATATAAGAGGCATAGGGTTATTTTCCTTTTAGGTAGTATAACTCTTATAAGTCTTCTAAGTAAAGCTTGCCTAAGTGTTATTTTCACTTATATTAAGTTTCATATACCTTAAACTAACTTTAGGTAAAGGAAAAACCCTCATATGAAGCTTTAGTGAAGAAATCATCACGTAAGGATCCAAACAAAAGCATAGCACCTAAGATATGTGTGTGTGTTCTATGAATTCCACTTGATATTATGATAAAATAATCTACTTACAAAGAATAAGTAGAGCAAAGGTCGAAGTACAAGTGGTGTAAGGTCTTAGTTTAGTACTTAAGCTTGAGAAAACCAAGAGTTAAGTCAAAAACTAAAACTAAGAGCTACTAATCCAATTTGACCATATCTATAATGTGTACTTAATCCACTTAAAAACACGAGAAAGTGAAGTAAACAAAGTAAAAAAAACCAATCCAGACTAGTAGGATAAAGGGTTAGAGGCTTAAAACTCAAAACTAGGCCCAAAACTCTTAAGATAAACCCAAAACTCTTAACCACGCCTTATGAAAATTTTTGGCCAGCAAGTTAAGCTTAGGAAAAAGATGTCTTAAAGCCCTACAAGGCCCCAAAAATGAAGTTCTAAGCCTAAGCCTTAAATATTTCATAAAGTAGTAAAAAGCCCAATAACAAATTTAAGCCTAAAAGAAAACTTAAACCCTAGGGTTGTTAATATTCTAACTAGTAAATAGAATTGTACACCTTATCTCCCAAATGTAACCATACCACATGAAAGTACACTTGAAAATGATATAAATCAATTATAAGATCGTAAAAATCGGATTTAGAACAAGAAATTTACACGTGATTGAAGATTTAGCATAATCGGGGAAAAATTTAGTACCAAGTTAAGAATATAACTTTTATAGAACATTAGGTTAATATTTTAATATATCAAATTCTTATGTTACCATATTTACATTGTTTAGGGGACTTTACTCTTAGAGATGATCTACCTCCGAACTATTATGACTAGCAACCATAGCAAAGTAAGTGACTTCCGATGACTTCATGCTTGCTTGTGTTTGTAAGCTAATTGCACTAAATTATTATTATGATCAAATTAGTTGTATGAGGGATATGGGAAAATGCATGTGTCTGGTTTTATGATTGATTGCATGATATAGTAATCAGATAACAGCTAGAACCATTTGTGTGATTGGATTATATATTGTTGTTATGGTATGAAACTTCTTAACCACGTAAATAAATCGACGTAAATACTTATTTGACTATAAATTTAAAATGAGTCATGGTACATCTTTGCATCATAATTATACTGATTGCTACTTTACGTAGAAGGTGAGAAGGGACTCATAGGAGTAGAGGCTCTTGAAGGGATTATTTTAAGCATCGATATGCCATGTTATTGAGTTCCTATCTTAGCCTACGGGCTTATTAGGTGCTAAGGGATGCTAACCATTTGGCTAAGAGCCATGTCTTGTGACTACTGCTTAGGGTATATGATGTGGACTGCAAGGGCCACCACATCACTAGACCAAAGAATTTTGTTTTATGAAAGGATCATATTTCTTGTTAAAGTGAAGTATATTTATATGTATATACATTATATGCAAACGAGTTGAGTTGAACACATAGGTGCAAAATTGTATAAAAAACTACGAGCTAGAACCTAATTGTTGGTTTCTGACCGTAGGGGGCTAAATTTCTAAGCTGCATGTAGTTCCTAGGTTACTACTTATATTGTTTGGCATACTATTCATTATATGCATTCATATGGTTGTTAATAAGTACATATTGTTTATGAGGCATGTTGAAGGGATTGACTCACTAAGCATAAGCTTACACCCTCTTAGATTCCTTTTGTTGCAAAGCTACCTATTTGCTAAGCCAAGCTGTAGGATGCCTAAGGTTAGTCTTGATTTGGGATGGGGTTGTGAGATGTTGGAACAAAAGAGAGAACTACTTAGTTTTGATTTAGCCTTATGAATTTCTTTTGCCATAGTGATATTAGACTTTTTATAGCTACTTGGACTACTGTAACTATTATTCATTTGGGAACATCATGTTCGGTTATTATCATTATTATTTACTACTATGTCTAATATTTAGTTAAAATAACTATTTGCTATGATACTATTTATCTATATGACCAATAGCATTTAGGAGTAAAAGTAGCCTAGTACATTGTATGGAAGAGTGATGATTGATAAGGGGCTTCAATTGTTAATCTTTGTATGGTATATGATGGTTTACCATGGTGAAAGTGCTATTTGGGTCGTGATAAGCTCACTCCCCAATAGTTATCCTTTGTAGGTTGATTGATAGTATAGACTGGGATAGGAGTCGAGTTTAGAGTGCACCATTAAATCATATAATGAAGAACTAGAATTAGAAAATGATTTGCATAGTAGGTTTAGAATGTTCATGTAATAAACAATTGAAAGAATAGCATACCTATCTTATTATTTGGTAAGGGATATCAATTCTTTGTAGTTCTGTTGGACTATGGAATATTGGGTATCCATAGTTATCTACATTTTACATTAAGCTATAAATTAAAAATTGAAAGCCTTAACGATTAATTATTTACAGTCTTACAATTTCTAAGCTATAAGGTGATTTTTATATCATGGGTGCGTATGTAATATGAAGATTTTAGGTAATTCGACTAGGTCTCATTTAAGGTCTTAACAAAAGTGGTATCAGAGCTATAAGTTGTTAAAAATAGGAAAAACCTACCAAATAGTGAGATGGGATAGAACATAGGTAGAAATCGAGATTAAAGATTAAAAACTTAGACTTCTAGATCATATGCTATATATAATATCATTTATATGTATTATGTCTATATTTACATGTATGTATACCCCCTAATTGTTGAACCCCTTCCCTAACCAAGATGTTGTTGACAAGATTATTCCCAAAAGGCACGTAAAGGTGAGTTCCAAGTGTCTAACCAAGGATGTAAGGGGTAAGTACTAAAAGGGAACATAAGGAAATGTTCCTAAGTATGTGGAATTAAGAAGAGATATATGTATCAAAGATCTAGAGTGCAAGGATATCTCAATTTTTGATTAAAGATTTGAAATGCCTTGATCTGAGGTTTGTTAGTTTTGATGATTCCAATAATAGCTCTAATTCGAAATTTAAAAAGACCTAGGTGGAAATTAAAAGAGGTGATGATGTGTCTCAGGGGTCGAACACATGAAGAGGCACCACAATGAAGTAGACAAAAAAAAAAAAAAAACAATGAAAAGGGCTAGCAAAATCTAAGTAGTTACCAAATAGATATGATACACCACTTGATCCTACTTTGCCAACAATCTACCAAATATGACACATCGGTCCGAATTGAAGGGTCATTTACCATTACTCCTTGCTAAAGGGAATAAATAAGAGTTGAATGATAATGAGAACACTAAGGTTACTCAAGGTGAATAATTCTCTATTGAAGTTGAATGATCCTGGCATACAAGAAAGTGGGGCTTCATAGACTCGTTCACTAGGGTTGCTTTACATGTATGAAAAGATAAAAAGATATTTTACACTAGGTTACATAAGACATACTAAAAGGGGTGAAAGAGACAAAGAATATTCAGTATAGAAAAGAAAGAATCATTTTAGAACATTGTATCAGAAGGCATGGGTCGCTTAGTGGTTGGACATCAAGGATATGATACAATGTAGGTGGAAGCAGGAATGCATTATAGTTTGGATCAGGTTAGGAGCTCGGCTTGGCTAGTTCTAGGCTGTCCTCTAGAATAGAACTTCACTATTAGGTAAGAGCATGTTGGACATACGTAAGGATCTGATAAATAGGTCGGTTGGAGGTCAGATTGAGATAGGGGTCCCTATCTCGACTATGGCTTAAAACTAGTATTTTCCGTATGAGCCCTTAAAGTCCTTATGCTCAGCTTCTTGTGATAAGTCTAAAGGGTTGGATCTTATCATCTACCTAGGGGTTGGAAAGATTTGTCCTCAAATCTAAAGAGGTTTTTACTCATTCATCTAGGGTACCCATAGGGTCTTCTCTTTTTGGTTGATGGGGAATCAGATCGAACACATTGAAGGTAGAGAAAACACCATAGTCATCGGTAACTCAATTTAGTAGGCGTTGTGGTTGATCTTCTTCAGGATCTTGAGTGGGCCATCAACTCGAGGAGATAGTTTGCTTTGTCTTAAGCGCGGGAATCACTCTTGGTTGAGGTGAATCCATACTAAGTCTCCTAGTTGGAAAGAAATAGTTTGGCGGCCTCGGCTACTAATCTCTTGTCATCTCTGATTGAATTTGGCGATCTTCTTTGTTATGGACTGGTGCAGTTGACTCTCTTTCGTAGCTGTTGGGGTGCTAATCATATCTAGGGGAATGGTTGGGTTAAGGCCGTAGATGACCTCGAATGGGGTCTTCCTTGTAGTACTATGGACAGTTCGGTTGTATGTAAACTCTACAATTAGTAGGTACAGATCCCAATCCCTTAAGTTCTCTCCTACAACAGCTCTAAGGATATTGCTTAGTATCTTGTTCACCACTTCAGTCTGGCCATCAGTCTAAGGGTGGCTATTGGAGCTAAACACTATTTTAGTCCCAAGTCTCCTCTAAAGAGTCTTCTAGAAATAGCTTAAAAATTTTATGTCCCGATCTAAGACAATAGTCTTCGGTACTCTATGTAATCAAACAACCTCCTACAAAAACAAGTTAGCAATATATAAAGCATTGTTAGTTCAATTACATGGAATGAAGTGCGCCATCTTGCTAAAATGGTCCACTACAACAAAAATAAAATCTTTCCCTTTAAATGTCCAAGGTAACCTTAGGACAAAGTCCATGCTGAAGTTAGCCCATGGTAAGGTAGGCATTGGTAGATGCATGTACTCTCTATAGGGTTCTCTCTTCCCCTTAGTACGCTTACATACTTCACAATGTGTGGACATCCTTAGCTAAACCTAGCCAGTAAAAATTTTCTTTCAATAGATTAGTTGGCTTAACTTCCCTAAAGTGGCTTGAAAGTGCACCGCTATAAGGTTCTAGGACTAATAGTTCACATGTGGAGCAATTTGGAATACATAGCTTGCGGTCCTTGAATAGATAGCCATCCTTAAGATAATATCCCTTGACAGCAATTCTATCCTTGCTCTATCCTATGATAGGGCTGAAATGAGAATGATGATCATACTACTCGATAATTAGTGAGAATCCCAATAATTTTGTTTGCAAAGTGGTCAGCAAGGTTTGCCGTCGTGATAGAACATTGGCAATCACTTTTGCACTTCCCTTCTTGTACTGGATGACACATGAGAAACTCTCTATGAACTCCAACCACTTAGCTTGCCTCTTCGAAAGCTTGTTTTAACTCCCCAAATGCTTCAGAGACTCATGGTTTATATAAATAACAAACTCTCGTAGCAACAAATAATGTTACCAAACAGTAAGGGCTCGGAAGGGAGTACATCTTCTTCTCATATACAGAATAGTTCAGGGTTGGGCTACTCAGTTTCTCATTGTGGTAAGCAATAGGCCGTCATTATTACATCAGGATAGCACCAATTCCAACTCCCAATGTGTCGCACTCCACTTCGAAAAGCTTGTCAAAATTTGGTAGTGAAAGGACAGGTGTCAAGGTAAACTTCTCCTTGATGTCCCTAAGCTTCACTCAGCTCGATCATTCCACCTAAACCCTTCATTCTTTTTGTTAACTTAGTCAATGGGGCGTCTATTATGCTGAAGTCCTATTAGGACCCTAAAGGGGGCCTAATAGGATTACCTAAAATTTCCATAACATGTGTGCACCCATGCTATGAAAACTGCCTTGCAAGTTAGAGATTTGCAACACTCTAAATGATTAATCACTAAGGTTACTAATTTTTAAGTAATCAATTTACTGTAGAATATAAATATAAATAACTATGGGTATCCGATATCCCACAGTTCCTTAGAACTGCAGAGAATCGGTATCCCCTACCAAATAATGAGACAGGATATACTAGCATTAGAGTAAGGTTTAGTAAATAAATATTTTCTGCAAATGATGTCTATGTATTATCTAAAAAGTACTCAGCTACTTCTAATATTAATGTACATATCTTCATCTCGCACTCAGCACTCGAGACATATCCCAATCCCATCGTATGTAAACCTGCAAATGAAACTAAGGGGGAATGAGCATAAAACAGCTCAGTGAGTTCATTCCTCACTACTACCGGTCAAGCAAGTTTTCACACATTATTATCACACATGCAAGCAAGCTATCTACATACATAATGAATGCAGGTTGATGAATGCAAGCAACACATCCATAGGAGTCCGGAACTATGGAAGGTGTAGAATTACGTCGTCTACACTTCGATTATCCCCTGTACTTACCCGCACAGGGCACCTCAGCTTACCCGCATGAGGCTACCTAGGGGCACCGCCTCACTAGACAAAACTCGACTATTACCCTAGCCGAGAAAAGAGTTTCAATCCAAATAGGGGGAGTCCAAACTAAGACTATCCACCCTCCAAGGCCCCTCGGGCACAAACATGCGAGTCCTCTCGCAACCAAAACTTAACCAAGGCCTTACAGGTACAATAAAGCGAGTCCTCTCGCTATCAAGTGGAGAACCCATGCTAGCTTTGCCTTAACGTTAAAATACTCTTTATGGCTCCTCAAGCCCTTACAGCGATCATGTAAAAATTTGTTCACGGATAGAAAAGCTTTTTCCAAAAATACTTTTCTTAAGATTTTTGCAAGGCTAGCACTCTCTATTCATACATTTACCAAGTCATAGACATGCGACGAGTAGAACCGGTTATTTAGGCAGATATTTATATTTATCAATTTAAAAAGGTGATCACACGGATGATAGCATAAAAGCAGAACAGTCATTCAAACATATAAGCAATAGCAAACAGCAAAACATCATACAAGTAATACGCACAAGCAAGTAGCAGGTCATCAGAACTCCCTCACCTGGATTATTGCTCATTCTCCAAGCCTTTAAGGTTTCCAGGACTCGATATCGAATGCCTAAATCAAAATAGTAAAACTTATAAGTGTTCCGAGAATTCAGACTCCTTAGTTAACTAAAAGTCTATTGTAGTTTATCTAGTTTCTTCCAATATAAACCGAGTATAGTGTGTATAAGGTTAACCCGAGTATAGTGTGTATAGGGTTACCATACTCCATGAGATTAATAGTAACTATTTTCTTATATTAGTAAGGTATGAGGCTTCCTTTATGTATTTTGTAACTTTTTTTTTTCGTTCTGATTCCGATATTTGTGAACTTATAGTCGTTTTTCATCCTTTTCGGACGCACGTTCACACGGTAATGTCCATTTTGGACGTTAAGACCCGTGTTTTATGATATGAACTAAATTTATTGAAATTTTATCTTATTGAAGTTTAATTATTCTTATTGCTTATGTTTATGCCCTAGTTTAGGATTTAATGATTGAATTAGCTATTTGATTCTTACACTTAGGAAATTTTACATTAGTACTACTAATCCACATACTTGATTAAATTTAATTCAATCTAGGAAGTGTATTAGGGTTTAAGGGATTTTTGACTTCTAAATACATGTATATACCTATGTTATGTGCTTATATAATCTTATTATTTCTTCTATTATAAACCTACGCTTACATCAGCACTTATGTAATCAATTGATGATGTCATGGCTTATGTAATGTTTAGATGATGTCATGGCTTATGTAATCCATTTATTACATGAAAATATATATGTCATTAAGTACTTATACATATACATATGTTATATACCTACCTACACTCATAATATACTAATATGTATACTTATGTACTAATATATATATACTTATACATATACCCATATACGTATACGGTGACATACGATTTTTATACGTATTTTCGTATGCCTTATATAGCCCCTTAAGAAAGCTTCACAATTTCATTCTTTTTGTATTTTAAGAGTATATTTGACATGATATATGTATGTATAGTTAGTATATACCTTATTTTAGGTTATGTACATATTGTATACTTATGTACAAAGGTATTTATACTTGTATTCTTTTAGCATATCCTTTTATACATATACTTAAGGACATATGCACATGCATATCCTTCTTCTTCTTCATGATTCCTAGATTTCTACACTTAAAGAGGAGAACTTTGTGCTCTTTTCTTCAAGATCATACTTTTCACATGCCTAATTGTCTAATCTACCTAATTAACTAACTAATGAAGAATAGAAAGCAACATAAAGTAACTTAAGTACATACCTTTAGTTGTGTTGAAATTATGGAAACAAAAGGAGAAGTTGCGAAAGTGAAAGAGGAAGAAGAAGCTCACGGCAAGAGGAAGATGTTTTTGTTTTGTTTCTTTTTTATTTGTTTTGCTTATGGAAGAAGGAGAATGGTGGGGTCTAGAAGGGGAGATGAATGGACGGCAATTTAAGAGGAGAAAGAAAAAAAATGCTAAAGGAAAAGAAAAGAAAGTAAATCATGAGAAGAAGATATTTTCTTCAAATGAAAAGGACACTTTTGTTGACTTTTCAATTGTTGACTTTAGTCAACATTTTGACCTTGGTCAACATGTGTTGACTTGGTCAACTTTCAAAAAAATAAAGACCCTTTTGTGTACATAATGAACTAATTAGGAAAAATTTGGAGAAAGATTAAGGAAATGAAAGGAACTAAGAAATTTAGCGAATTAATTAATAAAAATAGATAATGAGATCTTCCATTAGGTATTTATATCATATATACACCATTTGGTAAGCTACTAAGTATAATTAAATTGGAAACTATCATTTAAGGTATTAAGGTTTACTACATTTAACCTAAGCCTCAACTAAACCTTTAACTCTATGTAATACTAACCTAGTTATATACTTAGAAGATGAATGTGATCTAGAATACAATATCTTAGTTTCTAAGGGGTCACTTAAGTATTATAAATGTTTATGCATGATTAAGAGTTATCTTTAGTCGTTTACTGATGAAATGGCAAAATATGAAGGATATATTATCACTTAAGGTTTTAAGGAAAATTATGGTGAATTAGTGCTTTTGTATCCTTAAAGTTATAATTTTAGGGTTTTTATAATTTTAGGGTTTTTATTACTTTAGGGCACAATCTCTAATGTTTTTCCACATTTAGGGTTTCATATATTTTTACGCGATTAAATCTTCGATTGTTATCTTAGGGTTTTGATGTAGTTCGAGGTTTTAGGGTCTTCGTATGCGGTTAGGGGTTCAATTGATGATTTAAGGTTTTTCGTATCTACTTTAGGTTTTGGATTGAGATTTTAATTGGTTTTAAATCTCATTGGCTCTTTTGAGTTCAGGAAATCATCTACAGTTTGGACGTTTGTTTCTATACTTAGAAAGCTAAATTCGTGGGGTTTACAAGTCCTTAATAAATCGCCTATAGAAAGAAGCTAGGCCATGGAAACTTTGGACTTTAGTGACATTCTTCGGCATTCGCCAATCCAGAATAACTCAGATCTTCTCCTCATTTGCTTGGATTCCTTCCCCTGACACTACAAACCCTAAGAACATCACCTCTTTCTAGCAAAACATACATTTCTTTACATTGCCATACAACTTCTCAGCTCATAGAATACTAAATACTTCATTAAGATGTTGAACATGGTTGTTTAAGTTGGCACTATATACCAATATGTCATCAAAGTATATGACTACACTTCTTCTAAGAAGAGAGAGTATCACATGGTTCATTAAATTCATAAATATGCTTGGTGCATTAGTAAGTCTAAATGGTATAACCAACCATTTATAGAGCCCGTGCTTAGTCTTAAAGGTAATCTTCCATTCATTACTCAACCTCATGTGAATTTGGTAATAGTTAGTCAGTAGATATATCTTTGAAAATATCTTTATACCATGAAGCTTATCCAATATGTCATCGAGCCTCAATATCGGGTATCTATACTTGACAATAATTATGTTGATTGCTTAGTTGTTGATGCATATGTGCCATGAACCATCCTTCTTCAGAATGAGCAGAGCTAGTACAACACATGGGCTCATGCTCTCTTCACATAACCTCACTCAATGAGTTCAATTACTTGTCTTTTCAGTTCGGTAGCCTGCTTAGGGTTCACCCTGTATACAAGTTGGTTCGGCAAGGCAACACCTCGCCATAGATCAATACAGTGCTCTATGCCTCAGATTGGTGGTAGTCCTTTAGGTAGTTCTTCCAAAAATAGGTCAAGAAACTCATTTAGCAAGCCTCAGATTTCTTTTAGAACATTCTATAACTCCTTTATCTCCATTAGTCTCTTAACCAACAGGAACATCGGTTCATCAACTTTCTCAAAAGATCAGAGCTCTTTACGATTCATCGCTAAGGCTTTCTTTTTACTAGCTTAGGTGAGCTAATTATGGGTTTCATTTACCTAGGATGGGGTTAAAGGTTGCAACACTATCCTCCTTCCATCCTTCATAAGGGCATAGGTGTTCTTACACTCATCGTGTGTAACACGTTGGTTAAATAACCAAGGTCATCCAAGCAGTAGATGTAAAGCTCCTAGAGGGACGACATCACATACTACTTTGTCCCTATATACATTTCTAATATTGAACGCCATGGTCACTTGTTCAATCACATGTAAAACACCCTTATTATGAAGCCAATGTAGCTTGTAAGGTCGGGGATACCTTAAAGTCAGTAGACCCATCCTTTGCACAAATAATTGTGCAACCATATTAGTTCAACTTCCTCCATCTACTATGATCGTACATAATTGGCCTTTGACGGTACACTTAGTATGGAATGAATTCTCCCTTTAGTCCTCCTTAAGGTTTGGTAAGGAACTTAGGACTCATCTCAAGACTAGGGTCATCACTTCTCCCTGGTCAGCATAGATACAAGTCTCCTCTTCCTGCTCAGCTTTTGCCTTTCAAACATCCTTCTCCTCTTCAGGCTCACTCTCGTCAGTACCATCACTGCATCTCTTCAAAGCACCATGACATGTCGATTCGGATACTCAGCAACTATGTGTCCGAAGTTTAAGCATTTAAAGCATTTCACCTCATTAGACTTCCTTTTGGAGGTTTGTCCTTTCTCATCCATTCATGAAGGAAGCCTAATCTCAACTCGACCTGGCTATCCTACTTGGCCATGTTGACATGCTTAGCTATCATTTGATTGGTCATTCTTTTCCTTGGCCCGATATGGTCTCCTAGGCTTGGCTTGAACAAGTCGACGTAGTATCGGAGCTCGAGAGAATGTTAACCCAGGTCGCCTTAAAACATTTCTCCTCTGCTTTTCGACCCTTTTCACTATCTTGATAGCCTCTTCTAAATTATAAAACCTCTGTACTTCTACGATATTGTGAATCTCATACTTGAGCCCATAAATGAACCTTTTTATTGTATGGGCTTCTAGTTCTTCCAAGTCGGCTCAGATCATTAACATCTAGAACTCCCTCATGTAGTCATCAACAGATCGACTTTCTTAGCACAACTCTTATAACCTTGCAAACGTATCTTATAGAAAAGTCTCGGGTACAAATCTACCTTTTAACAACCTTTTTATCTCATCCTAAGTTCTAAAACCTCATCTTCCATCTCATGCCCTAGCTGCATTCACATTCTTCCACTACATGGTGGCATACCTAGTAAACTCCCATGTAGTAAAGTGGACTTTAATCACATCCTCATACTCATAACATTCAAATACTTTTTCGACCTTCTCTTCCTACTCTAAGTATTCATATACATCTCCACTTCTACCAAAGAGCAAGATTTGCACCTTGACATTGTCTAGCCCTCGAGGGACTTGGCACCCTTGTCTCTATGCTTGGTAATAATCAACTTCTTCTTCTTCACCAAACCTTTAACACCCAGCTCCTCATCACCTTCCCCAATCTCCTCTAACTCTAGTCTTCATCTAGCAACTCAGTTTGCTACTCCTCCAGCTTGTGGTGCGAATTAAGTGATTGGTTCAATTGCCATAGCATCTCTCAAGGGTGTCTTCCTATGTGTTTTGCCATTGTATACCTTAGGGTTGTTGTCTGTTAACTTGCATTGTAGTGACTAGACTCTCAATAAGGTTTATGAGTCTGTTAAGCTTATCGTTAATTGACCTTGGGGTGTTACTACCATTAAGACCACGACTAGGTTGGGCATTACTACTCTAGTCACCAATAATACTTTGAACACTTGAATCAGACATGGTACAATACTTCTCAAATGAATTAACAACTTGCTAACAGCTTCAATACCTAATAGTCACCTAAATAAGATAGAAACAAACTTGCTCTGTTTTCATAATGAAAAACAGAGTAAAACTAAGTAACAATAAAACTACTTTTACAGTTACACCAACGTACTGAAATAGCTACAGAAGGAATATAGTAGCCACTACCCGTAAAGTGAACAAAAACTTCACTGCAGCTTCACATATACTCTCATGGAACTGTACTCTTATATCAGTGAAGCTGATGTATCTCTGGGGTCAAATATACAGAGAGTTACCACAACGAAGCAAACCAAAAGAAACAAAGAAAAGTGCTAGCAAAGTCTGGGCAACTACCAAATGGATATAACACACCACTCAATCCTACTCGGCTAACAATCCGCTAGATATGACATACCGATCTGAATTGAAGGGTCACTTACCACTACTCCTTGCTAAAGGGAATATATAAGAGTTAAATATTAATGAGAATACTAAGGTTGCTCAAGGTGAATAATTCTCTATTGAAGTTGAATGATCATCGAATATAAGAAAGTAGGGGTTTATATATCTATTCATTAGGGTTGCTTTACATGTATGAAAAGATAAAAGGGTATTTTACACTAGGTTACATAAGACATACTAAAAGGGGTAAAAGAGACAAAGAATATTTAATACAAAAAAGAAAGAATCATTTTAGAACAATGTGTTAGAAGACATGTATGGCTTAGTGGCTGGACATCGGGGATATGATACATCATAGGTAGAAGTAGGAATGCTTTATAGTTTGGATCAGGTCGGGAGCTTAACTTGACTAGTTTTAGGCTGTCTTCTGGATTAGGACTTCAATATTGCACAGGAGCATGTTGGATACACATGAGGATCTGACATACAGGTCGGCTAGAGGTCAAATCGAGGTAGGAGTCTGTAAACCCTACTTTTAGTGGGCCTAAGATTTGATTAAGAGTACTTTCTGAACGTTCTCAAGGATCAACTAAACTAAAAACTTAAGTTTACATTTAGAAATGAATTAATTTTTTTCCAATTCAAAAACCAATTATCGATAAAACCCAAGCTTGAAGAACTGCGAGCTCTAAAGTTACTTAAAACCCTAAACCCTAAAACCATTAAGGAATTTTAACTCTAAGTAATTAATTGATAATTTAATTTGAATAATTTCATTCAACTTTATAAAATTTCACAATTTTATAAAAATCAAATCACGAATTACAAAATAATGCAAGATGAAAACCCTAAAACAATTTCCTATAAAACCATGCCCTTATCTTCATGTCTAAGCCTTATACATCAATAAGTAGAGCAACCAATCACTTTAGATGACTTATCAATTAAGAGTTGGAATCATTTGTCAATTGATAACTTACCAAAATCTAGTGATAAGACATTTTCCTTATCACCCCTTCACTTATACTATATATGGACAATTCTTCGCAAGATTTCACATGCTTAACTTCATTAAATGAGACAAGACCATTCCATGACCCCAAAGGACATTAAATGGCAGATTTGGACAAGAAGAAAAGGAGGGCCATGCTCCTGTCATTCAACCATCAATCACTTTCTCTTACACACCACTATTCACTCCTTAATGCTTACATCATCAATAGTTACAATTGTTGACTTTTGTGTAAGCTATAAGACAACACTTTCAAGACATTTTAAACACTCATTCTCTCTCATTTCCAACTAGCCACTCTTCCCCTCATTTCTCTCACTTTTGATTTCATTTTCACTTCTTCTTTCTCTCATTTGAAACAAACATAAAAGGAGAAAACAACCTTACCCTACAAAATCAACTTTACCACCATTTTTCCAAACTTCACTCACGGCATTTCCTTCTCCTTTTCTTGTGTCATTTTCTTCTAACATCTAAGCTCTTTTAGAACCATTAGAACCTTCCACAAACCCCATTCCAAAGGATCAAACAACTCAGGTTTCCAAAAAGTGGCAAAAGGAGGAAGCAAAGTTAAGAGCTTCAGTGGAACCGTAGTATACAACCACCGTATTTTGCTTTAAGGATGAGTAAGTGTTTCTTGTGATTAGTGGGTTAGTGTTTATGTTAGGAGACTTTGATTTCATGTAAGGGTTTCATGAGTTTGTTTCTTAGAATGGTTTTTGGTGTTATAAATGGAAGATGAACATGCTGGACGTGAGGATTCAAAAGTCCTTTGAATGTTGATTTTATTTATGTTAAGTTAAACATACTCAAATCTAGACTTACGTTAAGGAAAAATTCATCACATGAAGTTTTATGAAAAAACCAACTTTGTATGACATAAGCTATGATATGGAAGTTATATTAAGTGTAAGATCTTCTATTTCTTTGTGTAAAGCATGAGTTAAAGAATCATCTTATGAAAGAAAAGTTAAGTTAAGATTTGGATACAAGTAGTTTAAGTGTATAATCTAACACCAAAACTTAAGGAAATGATGAAACAAGTTGAAAAACCAAGTAGGAACCCCTTAGAATCATCACGACCAGATCTGGAACATGGGTAAGAGACACTTAAAAATATGATAAAAGTAAATAAAAAAAGTGAAAAGATAAACTAAAAAAGTATAGTAAATATACAAAACCTAAAACTCAAAACCGAGCCTAAAACTCTCAAAACAAGCCTAGAACTCTAAGTTGGGCTTTCAATAAAATTCTGACCATCACTTTAAAACATTAAGAGAGGTTGTTTTGAAACTCATAAGAAATCCACCTAAAAGTCCCTAAGCCCAACAAAGTCACTAACTTTAGTTTGAACAAAAAATAAGCTCATTTGACAATTTAAGCCAACTAAAGGGCCCTTGAAGTGGTTGTTAGCTTTAAGAATATAAATCAAAGTTATAAATCTGATCTCAAGGAGTATTTTAAGCTTAGGATAAAATCTTAAGATCAAGCCCAAAGGATTTCTTAAGTTATCAAAAATCCCATTTATCATATAAGACCCAAAAGTACTCCAAAACATGAGGAACGCTACTGTTCTGACCCATGGATAAATTTGTATGCCTCATTTCAAAAATCTAACCTCACTACATTAAGTACACTAAAAAATGATGAATATTGACTATAAGATCATAAAAATCGGATTTAAAACAAAACAGTTATATGCGATTGAATTTTAAGTAAAAACCGGGAAAAGTTACGAAAACTATTAAAGAGTATAACTTAAGAAAAATTAACTTAGTTTCCTAAGTTTATTTCAATCCCTTACAAATATTATTTCGGTGACTAGGGGACACCATGTACGGAGATGACTTGCCTTCGGATTATTTTGATTAATCCATATGGCAGAGTGAGTAAATTTACGATGACTCTTTACTTGATTTTGCTTGTGGAATAGATGCACCTAAACTTATATATATAGATTTGGATGCTTGTGAGATATGGGAAATGCATGTGTATGAATTTATGGATAAATGCGATGACTTGTTAATTATATATAAAAATGGGAATTGTTTGTACTAATATATACATGTGAATTGTATAGGTTGAAATTGTCTGATTACCTTGAAAATCGAGTTAATCACTTATATGATTAAAAAATCAAAATGAATTATGCATCCCTCATATTGCATACGGATAACACCAACTACCACTTCATGCAGAAGATGGGAAGGGACTCACAGGAGGATGTACCTCCTACAAGATTGGGCACTAGCTATGTCATCATATATATTGAGTCTCTATCCTAAGCTGATGGGCTTACTTAGCATTGGGAGATGCAAACTGTCGGCGAGGGGCCAGTCTTGTGGCTTCTGCTTAGAGCATGTGTTTGTGGATTACGGAGGCAACCACACCGCTAGACTTGGGATTTTAAAAATATGATTTGTTATTCGGTAAAGAAAGTATACATATATATAGAGAGAGTTTTGTTTTGACTTAAGCACAATAGTACAAATGAAATAAAACCCAAGGTCTAGAACCCGGAATTCGGTTTGGTATAGTTAATTATCTCCAAACCCCGACTATAGGGGGCGTAATTCTGAGTTATATACAGTTCCTAGGTCACTGCATACGTTGTTTAGCATACTGATTGTTCATGCATTCATATGATTGTGCATTTAATAAATTTCTGCCATATGGTATTGGCCACCACACCGCTAGACTTGGGATTTTAAAAATATGATTTGTTATTCGGTAAAGAAAGTATACATATATATAGAGAGAGTTTTGTTTTGGCTTAAGCACAATAGTACAAATGAAATAAAACCCAAGGTCTAGAACCCGGATTTCGATTTGGTACAGTTAATTATCTCCAAACCCCGACTATAAGGGGCGTAATTCTGAGTTGTATACAGTTCCTAGGTCACTGCATACGTTGTTTAGCATACTGATTGTTCATGCATTCATATGATTGTGCATTTAATAAATTTCTACCATATGGTACTGACAAGAGTATTTATCTCACCTTGCTTAAGCTTATACCCCTATAGATTTTTATTGTTGCAAGAAAACCTCTTCACTAATCGGGGTCGAGGCATGCCCGTGGTGAGTCTCGTGTAGGGACGGGTTAAAGCGATCAGAGAGTGAAGAGGGCATTTTGTAATAGATTTATAGATATTTAGTTACTTTTATGTTTTTTCTCATAACATGGATTTAACATCTCTAATGTAGTTCTGTTATGAACTGCATTTGTTTGTAATATTCTTTTGGTATGGGTCTCACGAAGCCACATAATTGGTTAATTTATATAAGTAATTTTAATTAAATTGCTCTATATTACTTGTTTATGGGCCTAGTGGTAACGTAGAGTGGAAGAAGCCTTGTGTGTCATATGAAAGGCTTATGATCAGCAAAGGGGTTAATAATAAACCTTTATACGGTACACGGCAAGCTACTATGACAATGATACTGTTGGGTTATGATAGAGTCCCCATCTCTGCTATGGCTTAAAACTAGTACTTTCTGTGCGAGCCCTTGAAGTCCTTAAGCTCGGCTTCTTGTAATCAGTCTAAGGAGTTGATTCCTATTAGGTAATATAATAGTTGATTGCAAATTTGTTTTATTGAATGAAAAATTGATAAGTACGAATTATGAGGTTGTGTATGAGAATGTAAATTACTCTTGTGTTTTAGAGAATTACTCAAGAATGATATTGATTAATATATTCTTGTTAAATAGATTTGTCCTGGCGGAGTTTACTACATAAAATATTGTTTAGTAAGATTGGAGATTCTATGAGCTCTTGCTTAATAGGATACGAATTCTAGTTATTAAGAATGAACATGATAGTTTAGTTGTAGAGATACTAAGATCATGAATGAATTTCTTATGAAACAAACGCATTGAAATAAGGTGCATGAATAAATATTGATAGCAAGAGGAAGAATGAAATTATAGATAAGGGACCCTAATACAAGGTTGAAGTTGATGAACATTACTCATAGTCGGGCATAGATCAATGTGTAGTACGACAATGTAGGACTTTTGTAGATTAAGATACCAAAAAGGTGTTAGATTAACAATGAGATATCCTAACCAAGGGCATCACTTAGGTAAAATCCAATCCTTGCTTGATCAATATGGATAAAGTTAGAAATTAGAGTTGTGAATGAGAATTAAGCTTTGATATAAAATTTGAAGGAGCTTTTAGCAATGTGACCAGGCGAGAATACATCTAAGTTTCTTGATGACTTGTGATTGAATCATGTAATTAAGGGGCTTTATGTACAGTATTTTGAGGACACTATTTGAATGCCTTATGAGAATGTTTAGCAAATCTAAGCTTTGGATCTTATGCTCTTGAAATCAACGTTGAATGAGGTACAAATGTAACCATGAAGAACAATTATGCGAAGCCTGAATGAACAAAGGCTATAGGAAATTACCCTACTTAAGTGATGTATTGTAGGTAAATGATTAACAATAATATGATCTTTTATAAGAATAACCAAACACCTAGGCCTTGTGATGAAGATCTAAAGATTTAACATTTGGGATAAACTAAACTCTACACATGAGATAATTGGAGAATAATAGGAGACCAAGGAAGACAATACATAAGATCATTAAAGAATAAAATACCTTTAGTTATGAGGCATAAGATCATTGAGCAAGGTATAATATCAATTTAACCCTATAGTGATAAGTAAACCTTGAAAGTGATGGTTGCTTGAAAACCTAAAAGTTGAATAATGGAGTTATGGGAGAATAGATATGAAAATTTATGAACTCATTTGAGGAAGGATGGTACTTAGTAAGGTAAAGATATAAGATGGCATGAGAATGTAGAATTGTAATGTTAGATGGTTCAAATACATGAATTATTTTGTTCGCAAGACATGACTTGGAAATCCAACAATGCTTATAAATAGTAAAGTATGATATATGTAACGTACTCAAAGTGGGGCCTAGTAGTTTTGTTTAAAATCTTCATATTACATGTATACCCATGAAATAAAGACTGCCTTGCAAGTCAGAGGTTGCAATGCTTTAAATAGTAAGTTTTTAAGGCTGCTTATTTAATTTACATACATCTGCTTAACTATATATATATATAAGTGATTCAACAATCCACAATTACTAGAACTACAAAGAGTTGGAATCACCTACTAAACAATAAGAAAGGGTATCTATATCTTAACAATCATAATGCCACTAAATACCTGAAAAGTTTAATTCAACTATACCACTTACTTTCCTAAACTTATATTCCACTTTCTCAACCCAATAGAGCACTCTGAACTCAAAATTTAGCCTAGTCTTAGCTTTGTATGACATGCAAAAGAAATTATCGAGGGGTAAACTACATCCAACTTAGTAAGTAACCTTTTTACTTTACCATCAAACAATAACAAGTTATTTATCAAACATATGAATGCATATATGTAATGCAAATAGTATATATAGTCGGCCAGTAATTATATATAGTACGGTTTTAATGCCAATCGTTGCTCGGGTTAGGAAGTATTTAAGCATATCAGGACTTAGGCATCTACGTCCAATACTAGTTCTCTCATCAATATAAGCATCTTTACTAGTAGATACGGCTCGGCCTCAAGCAGAAGGTGATACTCTCCAAAGCCATGTAAATCCCAAAGGTCAAGGTAAGAACATATCGTATGATAAACGATCATAACATAAAATATCAATATGGATCCATTTATGTATGATCTTCTGCTTTACTATGTAGTGCTGATACTCTTTAACTTATGCGATAGGACACAATGAATGTCTGGTTTGATTAAAAGTTAAATATTTACTAATCTAGATTCATAAAGTGACCAAGAAAATATATTCCAAACACTTTAATACCCCGAGTTCTAATGTAGCAAACAAAGGTATTCGAAATAGGGCAAGCACATACAAGTTCCCATATATCCAACATGCAACAAGTTCAATTATCAAATATTTAGATGGTACATGATAACTCTTATTTTAAATACATTTCATATGGTGATTTTATAATATTTCCCTTACATCTTTAGTTTTTTTTTAAAAAAAAAAATTGATACTTAATTGAGTAAAATTTTGATTTCAAGGATTGACTGTGTTCTCAGATTGAAAATGAAGAAAAGGAATCAAGTTTCACTCAATTTAGAGTTCAAATGGATGAGTTATAAAGTTTTAAAGTTATATAAACAATAAGAGAAAGTAATTATTTTGGTCAGAAAGTTACATAGTCTGGGATATAACTGTAGCCCCAGGCTGTATCCATCCAAGAAGATTTTTTGTGCTAAGGTTAGTAAGTTACACAACCTAGGGACACAATTGTGTCCTAGGCTGTATATGGTGATGAAAAAAGAAACTTTACAATACATTATAAAAGGACTTATTAGGGTTTCATACATAATTTTGGACATTCAAAAGAGAAGAGACTTGAAGAGAAGCAGGAGCAAAAGGTAGAAGCAACACCCAAATTCAAGATTGAAGAGATTTTTCATCAACAAAAGGGGTTTTTCATGTTTTATTTCTTGATTTTGTTACAATTTGTTTTTAGTTTCATCATGATAGCTTAAGATTCTTATATTTAGGATTGTAGAACCTAGGGTTTTATGTGACTACTGGATTTATTGACAATTTTCAATACAGTTTCTATCTTTCTTGATTCAATTATTATTTTTAATTGTTAATTAATATTTCTAGGGTATCAATCTATGATATTATGCATGATGATTGAGAAATCACATGAATAATGGGATCTTGACATAATTGGAGAGAATTACATATGTACTTAGAGATAAGATACATATTTCTTCCGAAAAGTTATTCTTTTGTGTAGAAATTCATTATACATTAATGCGATTCTGAATTATATTACTAAGTAAAGAGATTCTAGTAAATAATTTAGGATTAGGGTCAATATGCTTGAGAAAGGTGTTAACTTTAATTGTAAATCCCTTTGGTCAAGAATAATAGAGATTGAATTGGATACATTTTAAGTGGTCACATGTTAAACACTAAGGAAAATAATTCCTAAATATGTTATTTGCCTTCTTGAAGTTGTTCTTAATTTTATTGCTTTCTAAATTGCTTAATCAAGTCTCATAATTAAGTTAGTTTGTTAATTTTAGTATTTTTAATTCATTCAACCCATCATAATTTTCTGGTTAGGTAATAGAGCTAAGGTTAATATTAGTACTCAAGGTCTTTGAGGGATCAACTCGGACTCACATCTACTATATTAAAACTGATAGGTACACTTGCCTTGTATCAATGCACTAATTACAAGCACATAATAAAGTAAAATAGAAGGCAATATACTCACTCAACCTTAAAGTCAAGTATTCCTAGTAGTCTTGAACTTAGTGTCCAAAATCACTTGAGTAAGGTAACTAAAGTAAATAAGACTCATCTTAAACATAATTTATCCACTAGCCTTGCTATAGTTTCCCTACTTTTGCTTATTTGGTATCTTGGTCATAACTTTCTTGCTTTAAGTTAGAATTCTGTGTTCTAATAGTTGATTTTCATTGTTGTTGAGTGTTCTTTCGTTTGGTCAAGTCCTTTTAAGGTGTTTGGATGTATAAGAATTAGGTTTAGGCTAAACAAGTTCATTGGTTAATGGTGCTAGTTTGACCACTTTAGGATTTCGACTTAGTTTTGGGCTTTGCGCTTAATTTTAAGTGTTGGGCCTTATACTTGACCTTTTAGGCCATTATTTAGGTATTTTAATTTTAAGTTTCTCATCAAATTTCATAACCTTTAATTTGGGCCTTAATGTTACTCTTGTAAACTCGAATAGAGCTTTTTTACTAATTTAAGGCCTTAACTTACTAAGGAACCTATAGGGGATGGCTTTAATAAGCATTTGGACTGAATGAGCCTTTTATATTTTATTTTATAAGCCTTTTAATTTAGGGATCAGATTTGGTCACTAAGTTATTGGGCTCCATTCTTAGTTCTTTTAAGGGCTTTTGGGCTCATCTTACATTTTAAGGCCTTGAGCCTAACTTCACTTATTATTTTGGACTTAAGCCTACTAAAATCCTTAAGATAAGTCCATTTTCTATTAGGATTCTAATTTGGCTCTTTTCATTTATTGGGTGCTTAATCACGTTTCTAAGGCTTTAATAACTAACTAAGCTAATTTAGGCCTAATTTGCATTCTAGGAACTTGAACTTAATTCTAACTTATTCCAATGGGCCAAATATCCTAATGGGTCCATTAAATAACCAATTTTACTAAGTGTTTTAATGGGGTTTCTAACATTATTCCTAAGGCCTTAATCACGAATTTAATTAGTTTAGGCCATTATCTCATCATTACCCTACTTAACTTGGTTAATTACATCTTAAATCATACTTAACACTAAATAATCATGTTATTAAGGTAATAAATTAAAATGTATAGATTTGAAACTTTCATGAAAGTGGTGGCTAAGTAAGGTTCTGCTAGGCTTTCTTTCAACTTCATCCGTCCAACTTATTTTAGTGTGTTTCCTTGTTTTAATCACATTTCTACTTATTTTAAGCTAATAACATCGCCTAACATGGTGAAAGCAAGATGGGTACATATCAAGGAGTGTTCGGCATGGACGCTACTTAAGGTTTCATGAAGTTTAATCAACATCTTTCCAAGTAATCTACATAAAATTGTTTTTTACACCTTTAGAACATAAATTGCAAACTAGCTAGGTATGTAAACAAGAAAGTCAAGTTATATATACAGGGTGTGTGTATGATCTTCTACTGAAACTATTTCCAAGTAATGTATATGATTATAACATATTTATATAGTATTCCAAATCTTAAACTTTCAAGATATCATAGGTATAACTTAGGTGAACAAGAAAGTCAAGTTAGGTGATTTTTACCTTAGGCTAGCCTATATGAGCTTCAAATTTTCTACGAAAAAATGAAGTCAAAACTTACTCTTTAGAGGGAAAATGTTTGTCGGCAAGAAAATAGGGTATGTATGTGATCTTCTGGTGATTGTGGCTTATTATTTGGCGGAGTGTGGTGGTAGTAAGGCTAAAACGCATTAAGTGTGTAATCTTGAGAATGTTTCCTAAAGTTTTCTATACATGAAGAATAGTGTTAAACAAATGTTTTAGAGGGTTGAAATGGCAGATATTGAAGGTAGATTAAAGGGGACAAGAGGTGGCTATCTTGGAATAAGGGTATATGGTCTCCTCTTGGTACTATTGTACCTTGTTTGCTTTTTGCCGAATGAGGGTAGATTTTATCTCCTTAAGGACGAGTGTCCTTTAATTCCAAATTAATCCTTTGTCCTTTGTTCTAAATTGAGTTTGATTCACAACTAATTAAGATGTAATGAGAGTTGGTAGATGGATTAAAGGGTAATTAAGCTAATTAATCATGATTATACTTCATTAAGCAATTTATTCCTAATTAGGCTTTAACTAGAGTCTTGCCATATTTAATCACTTTAATTAAGTTTATTTACCTATATTACTTTGTTTGTTAGATTCCTTTATTATTCAGGACCAATTAAGGTTTTCAGATTGTGTACGTAGCTAGCGATTTAGGGTTTCCTGGCAATTTATTTACAAATATACTTAGTCATGAGTTACATTTGAATAATAATATTGCTATGACTAACCCTAAGTAAAGGGAGAAATGAGATACATACTAGATGACAAACACTAAGTCAAAAGATATTTGATGTTGGAATCTTATCTAAATTGAAGGATGTAGGAGGTATGGGCGTAGGTATAAATGTAAGGATCGCGTGCGTGCCACATGTGAAGTCACATTGCACGTGGCTAAGGAAATGACTTGAGTGACTCGTGTAAGCCCTAAAACTAGTAATCCAAGGATTCGATCGGTTGAAAGACCCGATCAAGCTTAAATTTTAAAGTAAAGCTAGAAATATTAGTAAACTAATTCCATAAGTTTGAATTTAAGAAAATAAGTAATAAAATAGGAGACTACAAAATTTTCAAATTTTAAGTATATAACTCGTTATTTATCGAAAATGCGTAAAATGCATTTAAGTAATTAACGAATCACTAGAGATAAATTATATGTATACTAAAAATTATAAAATAACTTAAATAATATTTAAGAATATTTATTTGTACTATATATGAATTTACACGTAGGTATAAATACGCGTAATTACTTAAAATACGCGAAATGTGCTAAAATAATACGAAATTAAAGAAAATTCATAATTAATTAAGAAAAAAGTCAAGAAAAATCATGAAAAATCAAGAATGATCCAAATCAGGTCGTGACAGGTCAGGATTTGGAAAATAAAAATTAATCAATTAAAATTAGACAACACAAAAGCCAAAAATCAAGGAAATTAGACAAAGTAATGTCTAATCAATACATAATAATTACAAAAACCAACTATAAATAGGAGAAAAATTTCCAAAACTCATTTGGACAGTTTAGCATTAGAGAAAAATAGAGAGACTCGAAAATTAAGAGAAAATTCAGAAAAAAAGGAAAATTGTGTAGTTAGGGCCACAAAGGAGAACCCAAACCCGACGGGCAGCTGGGAGTGAATTGCCACCACCACCATAGGGTGGTGGCAATGCCCAGGTAGGTCGACACACCCATGGCCACCGACGGTGGTTAGAGACACCCAAATCAGTGAGTTCGATTTCCAGCCCGATTTTGTGTAATTTTGAAAAAATAGTAAATATTCTTAGAAAATTATGAAACTTGCTATGCTGAAATATTTTTGTATATAGTTTTTTGGAAAAATATTATTTTGATGAAAATATGTCTTGTAATATAGGATCCTTAAAAAATCGTGCAAAACCAAGCAAGTTTCGGTTTAGAAATAAATAACCTTAGGAGTATAGTTTTGACCCCAGAATTTTTGTGTAGACTACTTAGATGACATAGAACAGTGCTATGAAGCTCGTTTTCAAAAATTAATTTTCAAATTTTTTAGATAATTTTTAGGCCCTAAAATGAGGCATAAAATGGATAATTTAGGGTTAATAAAGTAATTAGATGGTTAATTACTGATTTAGTGAATAAGTACATGTTTTAGGATGTTGAAATCTGATAAAGTATGATACTTGTAGCATTTAGGGTATTAGATGTAATTATTAGGTTAATTATATAGTAAATGAGTAATAAGGAAAAATAGTAAATTTTAAGTTAATTTTGGAAATTAAGGTAATTAGGAGTAAAATCTGATTTAGGATGAATTTAGACATTTTGAAATGATAATTGGTGTTTAGAGACGATAATTAGAGTGATAGAAATATTAGAAGTGTATTATATACATAAAAGGTAATAATACATAATATGTAATTATTAGAATATAATAAATAGAAAATATTATAATAAAAATTGATATTTTGATAATAATAAAAATGTATAATAAATCTTATACGAAACTTGAATTTATGTAATTATATGAAAAAATATAAAAATTTCTCACATTAGGAGTGAATTTGGTACACTAATACGGATTTAAGTGTACCGGGTAAAATAAATACTGACTAGGGGTAATGATGGTATTTAGGAGATCAGGAAGTAATGTGATTAATTTCACATTATGGATTGAAACAAATTTCTAAGGTTGGAGTATAAAACACTACTTAGAAATTGAACTAAAACCTAATTTAGAAATTGACATGAAAACCGAACCCGAACTTAACCCCAAACCTAGAATAATTGTAAAAGACTTAAGGCCTAGATAATTAGGCATATTAAATCTTAAATAAAACATAACAATAAGCGTTATAGGATAAAATGAACCTATAATAATTATATGAAAAACTGAAATCACGTTTGTGTTATAGGGATAATCGGTGATGGCCTGAGCAAATCGGACCTCGAGTGAGTAAGCGAGAAGTCGAGCTAAGTTGGGATTAATACGATGTTGTATTTTAGAGGCTTAAGTTATGCTTAGTTGTGCTTGTTAGATAATTGGATGTGTGCATGTGCTTGATTATGGGTGATGCTATGATTATGTTTGTTGCTCTGGCATGTATTGTATGATTTGTATGAAATGATTTATCACTCTAAACTGGACTTAATCAAATATACGACCAGTAATCATAATCGGACATGCATGGCAACCCGTTAGGGGAACTTAGGACTCTCTGGCTAAATACCGACCCCTTCGAAAGGGATAACGCGGGATTGCAATTGGTCCTTTCTTCATCCTTAGCCAAACTAAGTGATAGGAGATGAGGTCGCAGTGAGGGTGAAGTCAGTAGTTCGAAGGTAGTCGCGGGAGGAGTGAGGTCTCCATTGCACAAGCTTGGGTTTAGTCGTGAGCTATTGCATTAATAGCAACTCCTCAACCCAGATTAGAGCAGGCACAATTTCTCTAATCTCATGATGGGCCAGACAACGTCGTGCAATGACATTTCCTTGCATATGCATTGCACCTAATAAGTTAATTAAAAACCTTGTTGTGTTTGTAGTATAGTTTTAAGTCTTCCATCCTAACTTACTGAGCTGTGGTTGCTCATATCCCTATAGACGTCGTGCAGGTGCTGGCTAAGAAGCGGCAAACAACTACTTTGAAGTTAACAACTACTGGATTTTGGGGAATGAGGAAAAATATTGAAGAATCAATACATATGTTATTACTTTTCATTTCTGAATAATGTAATAATTGAATTATAGTGAATATATATAAATTTCCTCACCTTCTTAGGTAAATGATTTATTTAAATTACAAACAGTTTACTTCAAAGAGGGTTAGTCGTGGATGCCTTGTGTAGATTAGGTCTAAGATAGCGGTTGTAAGGCCAACTTCTATCTTAGGATGATTTATACAGCAGGGCTGTTACAACTCTGCCACTTCGGGATGTGACAACTTTTATGGGATGACCAAGAGAAAAGAGTAGGGAAGAGGAGTAGGCGATCTCAACAAGGCTCTAACGCTTCAATGACAGGCAGAGGAGCTCAAAGGCATCAAACTCCACTAATGATGAAGAATGAGGTAATATTTCTTGAGGTGAGAATCCGGTAAAGTAATAGCATTAAGGCCAATTTTCTCTTGTTCAAATGAAGGAAGGAAAGAGGTATTTATAGAGGATGGCCTTTGATCTCATCCGTCGAATCTTGATAACGATCAAGGGCTAGGATCAGTCCCTTCTTTTTTAATGGACTAAGAAATGGGCTTCTTTTATAGACTTAGGCCCAAATGACCTTATTCTATTAGTATGTGCCAAGTAGAGAAAGGTTAGATTGGGTGGACTGATTGAACGGACCCTACTCTAAGCCCGCCATACCAAATCTTCCTCGATTATCCTGATAATTTATGGACTTGGCTCCTCGAGTCCTATCACCTTAACTCGATGAGTCAAATCCATTTAAATAATAGGCTTGAAGCCCAATATTGAATTTAGTCTTCTACATTTCGCACTCTGGCCAAAGTTTTTTAGATGGAGTTGAAGAGGTTTAGGTATCGAATAAGCCCTTTAGATAACTCAAGCACATATACGTTATTGAATAGCTACACCATAGCCAAATTCCTTTTAAAATCGTCTTAGTGCGTAAGTTCATAACTTTTTTTTTTAATCGTGTATCATACTTCAACTGGATTAGGTTACATGCTGGCCCCAAGGCAATACACTAAGTATACCCTCTTCAATGGAATACATAGATCCAATCACTCTTCTTGATTAATTCATTTGAACTAACTACCTTCTAGGTTGACTTTGTTCTTGTTTGTTCATGCTTCGTTGGTAGCTTGGTCATCATGTTTAGCTTGTTGATGTGAGACCCCATGTGCCAATCATTTCTTGAACTAGAGTTTCGGTGACTTACATAAATTAAACCATAACTTGATTTGCTATTCCGCCAAACTAGTAGAATCGTGCCTCTTCTAAGTTTTACCAATGCACATTCATTCTTTTTCTGTTAATATGGTATGCTAAGCTCTTAAACTAGAATTCACCATTCTTGGGAACATTATATTCTCCAATTTCGATCCTTCACAAGCGAGGACGCCTTTGTTAAACCGAGTGGGCATCACTTTTCAAACTCGTTGGTTTGTAGCCATTAGTAAGCTTTTCATCTTTTGATTTCCAGACACATGTTTCCCATGCCCATCATTCTTGTTATTATATATATATATATATATATTTAACATATACGATTCCAAATGGATAGCTGCATTTTATTAGAAGAAATAAATGGTATCCGAAAGTGAATCGTGGACACAAGGTATCTCCCTTCTTTGTCTTCTTATACGTTATAGTAGTTGGGCGAAGGATAGTGCACGGCGCATTTTTTTATTCCTTCGATGGTTGGAAAACATATGAATTCACAGAAACGTATGAATTCATAAACCTTAGCCCTCATTTCATTTCGCCACATACGTACTCGGCGTACAGAAGCAATATATAATGATCCCTGCAATTTCGCAGTAAAGCATTCCTCCGTAAGGCCGGTGTATGTCCATAATCCTCCTGTCACTAGTACATCTCAGTAACGGTAGGAGACAAAGGTATGATACGGAATATTATTTTTGTTGGTTCATTCCCATTAAAAATCAAACACCTGTCTATTTCACTTTTCCTTTGTTGCTTTGAAATGGGACAGCCCTACAATATACAGCAGGTATATTCAAAAGTGAGGACGCAGATCACAAGGAATTTTTTTCTTTTCTTGTCTCAGGTGAATTGTTCATGCCATTTATCACACTTTCTTTTCTCTTCTTCTTTCATTTTTCTGCTTCCCCGTTCCTTATCATTATATGTATATATATATATATATATATAGTCCATTAAGGCTGCTTTTGGTCTTAGTTTGAAGGTCATTCTAGCCAAGAGCTCTATTCCGGAGGCCGTGGAGTGTAAGAACCAGCGAGATTGATAGTTGTCGAAGGCAAACGAAATCACCCGAAGTTCCTAATACGGTACCGGTGGTGTTTTGCTTATTGTGAAGGCTAGAGAAACCACTTTTTAAGGGCCCACTAGATCACCCGGAGTCCTAAATACGGTACCGATGGTGTTTCGTCTGTTGCGAAGGAGGAACTATGCTGTCGCATTTCGTAGTAGTAAGAACTCGTGCTTTTATCCCTTTTACTCTATTTTTTGTTTGTCTCTTTGCTCGCCAGTGTGCTCTTTGCTGAATTTTATCGGCACATAAACCTTTCGTTGATGAGGATTTCTTCTTTTCCTTTTGTATTTTCTTTTTCACTTTCTTTTAATTTGGACGACAACTAAAGCTTTGAATTTCCTGACGGCAGCAGTATTGTATGGCATCTATGTCATGGCGCTTTTCAGTACGATAGCGAGATTTCATCCTCTATACTGTAGATCTTACTTAACTTTACTCTCTCGCCAGTGTGCTCTTTGCTGAATTTTATCTGCACATAAACCTTTCGTTGATGAGGATTTCTTCTTTTCCTTTTGTATTTTCTTTTTCACCTTCTTTTAATTTGGACGACAACTAAAGCTTTGAATTTCCTGACGGCAGCAGTATTGTATGGCACCTATGTCATGGCGCTTTTCAGTACGATAGCGAGATTTCATCCTCTATACTGAGATCTTACTTAACTTTACTCTCTCGTGTCCACTAATTGTTCTGGACCAAATATGAGGATTTGAACCGCGATCATTTTATTAATTAATACATTTTCTTATTGATGGACAACCTAAGCTTCAATGATGGCTTCCTTCTAAAATTCCTTTATCGAATTATTTTCTTCAAAACATGGACTTCAATTCGCTGTTGACTTTGCACTGTAGCTCGGGTCTTGCAAATTATTATTATATTTTTTTTTTCTTAGACCGAAGCTTGTAATTATTTGGGATGCAAATATAGCCACTTCTCTGATTCCTACTATAAATCCGTACTCTTGTGCCTAAAGGAACCACCATGCATATTTTGAACTCTCCACACGTCTTTCCAGAATGCTATGATAACTCACCCTTTGGAACTTTGAGCACGTGTTTTGGTCGCACCCAACTTAAGTGATTAGGATGCGCTCTATCCATATCCCATTTTCTTCTGTATACTCCTCTAAAGATGATTATATCTCCGACGCGAAATTCCCCTCTTAGTTTAATACGGGTTGTTACTTCTTACAAAATGTTGATATTCCATCACATCAACTTGTGCATTCTACTTGACTATTATGTGAAATTCTAACTTTTACTCGTCCTTTTTCATGGGCAGAACTTCCCATAAAATAATATTAATTTTAATATCACCTTGCAATTTCTTGTCCATAGCCTTGAATTTGTATTGGATGGACTTAAATTATGTTGGCTACTACTTCAACAAAGACTCGAAATTATTGCCTGATGTTAGCTATGATATGTCTTTCGAATTCCATTATGATCCAAAGGCGGTCATCGTGCTTCAAACGAAAAGATTGATGAAATATATATGCTTGACATTGAATGCTTCTCTTTTCTCAATAGTGTGTTAGAACGATCTAGCTTTTGTATCAATCGTAACTACCAAATGAGGCATTATGACAATTCGTGGCATAAGTTTTGAATTCCTTTGGGACTTATTCAGTAGAATAGGTAGCCTCCGCTAATCGCATATGAGCTCCAAGCCGATATTCCCTTCTATACTTACTTACAATCTTACTCAATTCCTTTGTGTTGAAGTATGAACCATGTAATCTTTAGTTTTTTGTCTTGGAATTGGCAATATGATGTGTGCAACCACGCCTTGATATGCTTTTGTATCCTTCCTAATAAGTTGTCGCGATCCATTATGATTATCCTCCTTATCCACCATATAAGCTTATAGTATGTGAGGAGTATAAGCCTTTATGACACGTTTCGGTTTTGTTACTATATTGTAAGCATCACTTGATCTGTCACCAAGAGTTGGTCCTCTTCTTTTAAGTTGTTTCACCCTTGTATGATCTTCATTGATAATCTCTTTGAAGTATTAATATACTTAACACTTCACACTTTATTGTAATGCTAATTATTCTTCATTTACCATGTCATCAGGTTGTAGAGGTGTTTGATTATCTCATTTCTCTTCTCCCTCAAGTGGTAAGAATCACATTTGGTGTTGCTGCCACTTTAAGGGTCAAACAGAAGATGCATAAAGATTTTGTAGTGAATAAGTCATGTAGTAAACTAACTAAGAAAAAAAAAAGAAAGTGATGAGTTATTATTTTTAGGTGGTCGAGTGCCCAAAATCCCTTTACTTCGGGACAAGTGGATAGATGTAACTATTTCAAAGGATAGTTTCTGAGTTGAAATGAAGAAGCGAAATACATGTACTCAGCTATGTACGGATTGTCCGTTAGACTTCATCAAGCAAGAACCAAAGCCAAATGAAAGGGAGCCCTTGGAGGGAAGCTCTATACTGCGGTTGAGAAATGAAAGAAAAGAACTTACATTATCTAAGAATCAATTCCTATACCCCCAGCAACCTATAAAAGAATGAGCACAATGGGTAAACTGCATCCTGAATGACTCAAGGTATGTGGGCAAATTGTTGAAAGCAAACGTCTTCCTCTCGATATTTATTTCCTCAAAGTTGGTTGGCAAGATAAATGATGTGAGCTTATGGAGAGATTTTATTACTTGTTGGAGTACTCAATCCCATACTTTTATAACCTCATGGGGAGAGATCACACCAACCTTAGAAGACATAGTCATGTTGTTACAACTTTGTTACTTAGGATTGATTGATATTACAAAAGCTTCTATATCAGAAGGCGATCAAGAAACGCTAGTAGCCCTGAAGGATGACTTAAAAGTGGCCATAAATACTAAGAAGGAAGCTACATACTCTCAATGGCTTAAGCACTTTTTTAGGGAGAATGGGACCAAGAAAGAAGGTCCTTGCTTTCAGTGTAGTTAAGTACTTGTATATCGTGTAACCTCATCATTCTTCATGCCTAAACTGTTATTTATACTTAACTCATTCATTCTCTTATTTCCTTGTAGGTACGAGCTCAAGGCATTCTTAGCTTGCTGGATTTGTTTGTACATATTTCCTAGTGGTTCGAAAGACGGAGTTAGCCTGTGGTTCTTCCACCTAGCTATTCGTATTGCTCGTGGAGAGTGATTTGCATTAGGTCCTTTCTATCTAAGTTCCCTATATTGATGCTTGGACCTTTATTATGAAGCTTCGGTGCTCTTTAAAGGACGTTATGTGGTGGTATCTCATGCAGACTTAGTATTCTTGGAATTGTTTCTTTGTGAGCATTATAGAAGATATTTCAATAGACCTGCAAAGAAACAGAATCCTCCAGAGCCTCGCACTTGGGCATGGGTTGATAAGAAGCCAGAATCGAAGTTGTTCGAGATCATTGATAATGAAAGGGAATTCACTTTTTATCCTTTTACTAAAAGAATAAGCGGGTTCTAATGGTTTGAGGGGTTTTATCCCTCAGGATCATAAGGGTTGGTGACTTTAGTGAATGCCCAGGATAAAGTTACTCTTATTGATGCTAGATTCATACTATGGTGTACGCTTGGAGTCATCCCTTCATTGCATGATTGGGAAGGCCATTCTGGCCATTTTTTGGAGAAGAAGGTCATGCTTTACCCTCCTTACTAAGTTGCGCACCAGTTGCGGTATGATCAGGGTGTTCCTTATCAAATAAAGATCAATGAAAACTTTGACAAATGTTGCAAAGACCTTCATCTTAGTAACTTTAAGAACATCTAACTAGAGGTGAGAGAGTTGTATTTCCCTTCTATTGGCCGCTCTGGAGTCACTTCTATTAGGTGGCTGACATTTTGGGGTGACTGTTTAGAGCATTTTAAGAAGTATGTGTCCATAACCATAAAAAATGATATTCCTAAAATAGTCCTTCACCAGTACGATTTTTATCTACGTCTTTTAAGGGATGAGGAGAAGTCTTATAAGAGCACACAAGGGAAAACGAAAGGTAGCGATCCTCTTCTACTTGTCATAAGGTAAGCGAAGCGCACTCGTGCCTTTAAGGTATAACATTTCTTCCTTTAAGCCCCCCTCCCCCCTTTTTTATAGTTATAACTTTTTACTCTAATATCCCCTACATGTAGATACCCTTCTCACATTCCTTTTTTTTTTTTTTTGTATTCCTTTATACAGGATGTAGAAGATTGCAATCATGTGCCGATTAAGCAAACACCAAGCAAGCTAGGCTCTAATAGAAGGACTTCTGATGTATTGAACAATGTTGGATCATCGAAATCTGCCCCTACTATGATTCATCCTTTCCCAAACCGATATGGTTTAGATAAGCTATCCCAATTTGGAGACTATCATAATACAATCGAGATCGAAAGTAAGAATATAAGGGCTAAGTTGGTCGATTTGGAGCAGTCTGCTGAATAAGATGGCGCTGACAACATGAGTGAAGATATGTCAAAGCGAGATGATGGTGATGGTATGAGAGGGGACTCTTTAGAGGGGGCTAAAGATAATGGCACGAGAGAAAGTTGCCTAGGGCTTACAGTTAACCAGGAGAGTAGCGATGATGAAGAAATGGATCACATACCTCAAAGTGACAACAAGACCTACGGTAAATCGTAGCTTCTTAAAGATTTCAAGAATACAGAAAAATTTGATGACCACAAGGAAGGAGAGATCCGAGCATACATTGACATGTTCATGCATGCGGGTCTTTATGGTGATGAGACAAACATTGAGAGTGAGAATGCTGTTACAAATGCAAGAGGTGAAAACGATATTCTTGTTCCCTCGGTCAATGCTACCTTACCCGAGGTAAGCTCTAAGGTTTTCCCTTCCCCAGAAACTAGAACATTACAACATGAAGATGAAGGAGCTACAGCTAAGGCAACAACGAGCTCAAGAGACATCGCCTCTTTTTGTAGCCTTACCATACCTTGTCATCTCCTAACATCATTAGAGCACTTAGATAGGATGGAGGAGGATTTTTGGATGGGGTTTATCTGTTCGAGCTCTAATGTGACTACTCATGTCTTAGGCTTACTTAAGCAAGCCGAAAGGCTATTTGATGAAGCTTGGCGCTCATTAACCACAAAGAATCTTGAACTTTTGATCAGTAATGTCGTCATAGCACGTACTTTCAAGTTTAAACTCAACAAGATGGAGATCATTGCAGTCAAGGCTCAAAAGATGTTAGGCAGTTGAGACATTAAGGAAAGATGTGAGCTACTTAAAGCCGAACTTGTAGAGGCGAAACTCAAGAGAGAGAAGCATCTTAGAGGCACAAATCTTGATTCTGCTATAGCATCTAGCGTCGAGTCTTCATAGTGTTGCTTTTACTTTCTTTGCATTTTCTTTTCTCACAGGGTGTCTAGCCTTTTCCAAACCTCATGTGTATCGTCTAGCTTCTCACTTGTTTGAGATCCCTCAATCATTAACATATACTTACTTTTATGCTAGACATCATGAGTTAATATCTATTAGCTTAGCCAGCTCTTAAGAATTCAAACCATCATGTACTTAGAAAAAAATATTGCATTTACTTAGCATCACTTTATAGAATAGGAGACGATGATGAAACATTACTTCATAGCTTGCTAAATGTTCAAGAAACCCTGTGTGTTGGAAGTGCATTCTCATTTGCAAACAATGATTCAAATATATGATCTAATAATATGGAGGTATTGATTGCAACTACGGGCATTAGTTCCATTAGACAATCATGTCATGAGTTAAGGGGGTATTACTCACTGCTTAACTATTTTGACATGCTCCACAAATGATACTCACATGGTACAAGCTGTTGTCCTATTTAACAAGGCATCATATAGTGCGCTTGGGAGTCAAAGTCTCAACTAGTTAGTAACTCATATGATAGATGTATATTGCGCACTTGTGAGACAAGTCTCTTATAATGTAGCAGCATTACAAACACCAATACTTTGTTATTGGTCCCTCTTACGCATAGTGCATAAAGGAGATAATAGTAGAAATAGATATGCAAAACGAGCTCATATGACTCGAGCTGTAAGCTTCATTCATTAATCTTTACTATAGTTTCCTCTTTACACATGGAACTTTTTGACATATTGAAAGTTGACAAGAGCAATAATAGCATCTATCCTAGGATTCCTAAGTTTGCAATATCTACTTTCGTGTACTTCCTCAACTATGAAAGACCCTTCCCACTTAGGTGTAAACTTGGGTACTGAAGTACCTCGACGCACGTGCTCGGCTACACGAAGTACGATGTTACCCCACTGGAATGATCTCTTTCTCACTAAACGATCATACGCCACTCCAAGTCTATGCTAATAGTTGATAAGGTTACGTTTAATGGTATTACGATTTTCGTCTATTGAGTCTAAATCCTTTATTTGTAACATTTTAGGTTCGAGTTTAGCATTCATGACCAACCTGGTAAACGGGATCAAAACTTATATTGGAACTATTGCCTTAGCCTCGTAAACTAAAGAAAAAGGAGTTGCTTGTGTTGGCCTTCGTTTGGATGTCCTGTAGGTCCAAAGCGCTAAGGGTAGCTTATCATCACATTCCTTTGATTATCATGAACCATACGACTAAGTACCTTTAACAAGCTCTTATTAGTGGCCTCGGCTTGTCCATTCCCTTTTAAGTAATAAGGTGTGGACTTTACATGATCAATATTATAAGGAGACAGTAGTTGGCGGACATGTGAATTGATGAAAGGAGTACTGTTTTCAAAGAAAACATGCTTAGGGAGTCTAAACCTACATATGATATTCTCCTTCATGAAACTTACAACTGCTGGTCCCATCGCCTTCTTCAAAGGAGCTGCCTTTACCCACTTTGTAAATAATTCAGTTCCTACCAAAATCCAAATACATCCTCTTGATGGTGGATGTATTGGCCCAATAAGATCAAATGCCCATGTGTGAAAAGGCAAAGGAGTCGTAATACTATGGAGTGTAACCATATGAGCGTGAATGGCATTGCCATGCTATTGACAAACAACACACTTCTTAGTGAAGTTGAAAGCATCCACTTCCATTGTTGGCCAATAGTATCCTCTATCAAGTAATTAGTAATATAGCTTCCTTCCTCCTTAGTGTTCCCCATACTCTCCAACATACACCTCAGTCAAAATTGTCTCCGTCTTAAGGGGAACGATACATTTTAGGGGCTTTCCCATAAATGATACTTTATAGAGCTCATCTCATGCATAAGATACTTTCTAGCCTTTTGCTTTACGAGTTTAGCATCTGTACTGGTCGCTGGTTGTAAGCTCCCAAAATTGAGTTTAGGACAACCGAGCTCAGATTTAGGGTTTTTAGGGTAACTTATCCAATTTAGCCCAAACTTTGCGACTAGAATGAAAAAGTTAGTCAAGATATTACAGTGAAGTTAGATTTTAGTAATAATGACCCGAAACCCCAATTTTTCCCTTAGAAATTGGAATATTTAATAAAGCACTAAAATGTTCGGAACTCCTAAAATTGAACTTAGATTGCAACGAGAACTTAGAGATAAGTTAATTGAGCTATAAATGAGATAATGTAGGATAATTTACTATATAAAAATACACGTAATTTTTCGAGTATACCCGGTATAAATAATAATTATACCCGTAAATTAACCTTAAATAGTGTAATTATATATTTATTATGTTGAATTCATGAAATTGACTTTAAAATGTATCCTAAAAATAAAAGATATGCTAGAAACTTAATTATGTGAGTAAAGTTATATATTTCACATGTTATTTACATAGGGTATAAACTTGTAAATTAATTAAATAACATTGGAGATTGCTGGAAGGAGGCGTGGCAGGAGAATAGGAAAGTAGATTGCTGATTCAAAAGTGGAGTTGTAACTTTAGGATACCTCATGCATAAAAAAAAAAAAGAAATTAGAAAAAAAAATATGAATTAATTAAAAAAAATCCCGTAACCGACTTTGAGGCACTATAAAAAGCCAACACCATCAGATATGAGAGTTTTAGCAGTTTGGAATCAGAAATAATTAGAAAAAATCGTAGAAAATAAAAAGAAATTTAGAAAAAATAGAGAAAATTTCGTGAAAGTGTAGAACCCTAACCTAGACTAGATTTGCTGTGAAACCCAGCCAACCCCACAAGGTCCACCCACCACCTCGGCTGTTTGACAACCACCTAGTCGCCGCCGGCCACCGGAGCACCCAAGAACAGCAAGGTCAAATTCTTGCTCTGTTTTTCAATAATTTCTAAAAAATAGTAAATCCACCCAGAAAATTATGAAAAAAATTACACTTAGGTTATTTTAGACATGCTTTCATGTGATATTTTTATTTTTGAAAAATTCGTAATATTTAATATACTTTATTAAGAAATCTATAATTCATCCGAATATATATTTATGAAATAAATGTACTATATGATGTTGTTTCTAGCTGAAAATTTTTGTATAGGATGTGTATGATATATAGATAATTGCTACGTAGCCCAAATTTTTATTTGAATAATTTAAATATTTATTGAATTTTTAGGCCTGAAATTAGCTCGAAAATAGGCTGAAATTATGAATTTGATAGGAAATTATGAAATTAATTGATGAAATGAATATGTACTGATCTTATGAATAGTAATAGTAATGAGTCAGACTGAAATTAATTGGATGCTAAAAGAATTATAATTGGATAATTGATCAAATTTAGGGGTAAAATCGTCAATATGAAAATATAGGCAATAGGTCGGAAACTTGAAACCAAGTGATAACTGAATTCCCTATATTTTTAGAAGTCCATATAAATTTTCGGGGAATTATTTGTAACCCAAACTATTTATTACGAATTTATCAAGTAAAATAGCTTAAATTACAAGTTGGGGTATATTTATAATATTAATAGGCTAAAACGAATTAACCAAAAGCTATATAAAGGATTGCTGATCAGATGGGACTAATGGAAATTTATATTATAATTATTAATATTTTCTAATCGGGATACACTTTAGGTGTATTAGAACTGAATAATACTTATATTGTTACAATATAAGGACAAATTGGATAAATATAAGTTAAATTTGTAAATTACGCATAATACGACCGTTTTTATATAATTATGTATAATTGCATTAAAAATTCAAACTACCCGTTAAAATCCATCTCTAGAAACAGGACTCGTAAAACGTGTCGTTAAGTCTATACGAGCTCAATGACACTAATTTTGTTGAAATCGGATAACCATAAGTAATCTAGCCTATAACTATATCATATTCAAGAATATACACATTTCGGTAACCTTACCGGAATCAAAACGTGAATTAATAAATAAAAAGTACGTTTCGATACGATCAAAACGATATATAATACGTAATAGTATATATGATGTACAATATCAATAATTAATAACTTAATTCAATATATAGTAATAACATGACTGTCTATTATGAAAATAATATATATATATATATATATATATAACCATTATAGATTAAACCCTAATGTTTTCGTAATTATTACGAAAACTAAATTTGGACCTTTTGTGTAATTAGGACCTTCCAAAGACGGTTGACAATTCAAGTCAGTAAGAGCGAACATCTAAACAAGTAAGTTGGGATTGTTGCTTCACCGCTGTTTGGGTACTATTTAAAGTATCCGGGGACCCAAGAGTACATCTGGTTGTGTTTGTAATTAGATGATTACGCGCATATTGTGTGTATGAATGATACTCGGTTGTGATAGGAGTTTAACTCCTTGGTGTGCTGTTCTACATATTTGCATGGATTCTATATTGTGTGAACTTGTTGGTCACCCTTGATTAACACTAACAGTTATTTGACTAAAATGTAATTGGACATGCATAATCACCCGTTAGGGGAAACGATTAATAGTGTTAGGCCAAACACCGACTTCCTTCGATGAGGATAGCTGAAATGGTCCTTTCCCCATCCTTAGTCGAATTAAGTGATAAGCGAGGAGGTCGCGGCAAGGTTGGGGGCCGTGGTTCGAAGGCGGCATGGGAGGGGGTGTTCTCCATTGCACAAGCCCGGGTTTGGTCTGACTTGAGTCGTGATGAAACTCCTCAATCCGGGTTGGAGCGGATGAAATTTCTCTAACCTCATAGTGGATAGGTTAACACTGTGCGATGCTTTCATTTGAGTGATTGCATTGCATTTCATCATGATTATTAACCTTATTCGTGATTGTACAGTACTCGTTTGACTCCGTCCCACTTACTGAGCTAGTTATGCTCCCATCCCTATAGAATCTTTTGCAGGTGTTAAGTGAAGGCAAGATGTTCAGGTACCACTGTTCCCAGGTTAGTGTGCTGTTGTGTAGGAAAGTGAGGATCGAGGAATTTAACTGAACCCGAGCTTTTGGTTTTGTCTTTAAGTTTTGAGGAAAACTAAATGGGAATTCCTTGGGAGCCCACTAGTTTTCTAACTTATTGTATATAGAACGCAAAACCTATGGTTTTTAATAAACTCTTATTATAAATTTTACCCTTGGACATGAAATGTTTGTTTAAATATTGTTGTAATACTAAACAACAGGTTGTATAGAACAAGTATTTTGTAAAAGCTCTACCACAGGTTTGGATATTAACAGGTGTCAGAACAGACGTTTCAAGCTGGTTGAGTTGTGCGCCTTGTGTAAACTGTGTCTACGATAGCAGCTGTGAGGTCAGCTTCTATCTTAGATTAGTTTACACGGCGGGACTGTTATGACGCTTCTTGTTCGGGGCGTGACAGTTCTGAGTTGGTATCAGAGCATGGTTCTAAAAAGAACCAAGCTTTGAAGCGTCTAATTAAAATGAGTAGACAATAGGATCACTGAGAGTGGGATTGATAATGAATTTGAAAGACTTAGATTATAAGATATATGTATAACATATATATATGTAAAACAGGGTTATGAACTGACTTTAACTTGTCCTTTCAGATTCGAAAAACTGGTTTGTTACATGCATGGTTGAACTTTGAATGGGAAGGGGATGAAACTCCTATTGAATATAGGATTTGGATGCAGAATCTGTTGTTAGATTTGGCTGACTGGAAGTTGTTTTACACTGTTGATGAGATTCTTGAAAATTATAAGCATGAAATGTCCTATAGCATGCAAGATGATTGGAGAATAATGAGGGATGAGTTAGGGCCAGCGTATAATGAGTATACTACTATTGCTGCTTATGAGAAGAAATATTTTCGAGAAAAAGGAGTTTTATCTGTGAGAATTCCTATACTGTATTTTCCAGCTCTAGTGGAGGTAGGTAGGGACTATCCCCCTGGTTTTGACCAGATACCCTCAGGTGTTCCACATATTCCTAGAAATTATCCTCCTGGTGTAGTCGACTGGTTTCCTAGACACCCCCTAGATGGAACTGAGGGTATAGAAGTACCACTGCAGCCTCATGGGCCTGAACCCCCTGTGATACCTCCTGAGAATCTACCTCAAGAAGCTCAACCAAATGTAGGAGTGAATAATGATGATAATGATGATCCTGAGGAAGATCCAGAAGAAGAGGAAGCACAGGACAATGGTAGAGAGGTGCACGAGGTAGTGGTCATACCAAATACTCCTGTAGTGATAGAGGTTAGTTCAGGATCTGATGAAATTGGCATGGAAGATTGGTTTCCCTTAGAAGATGTAGTAACTCTAGATAGTGGAAGTAACTGAAAGATAGGATGTTGGTAAGTAGAAAAGTCTAGGGCTTTTGATATCACTTGACCTAGAAGTTTGATGTATCTAGGTTCCCCTAGCAATTTTGTTGTGTTTTTGACTTTTCGAATGTAACTGATGTATTTCCGGATGTTGCGACTACTAGATATGTAAATGATGTAAATGGATAATCAGATCTATAATCTGATGTTGTAAGAAAAGTAATGTGATCTTTTGAATATAAAGTATCAATTATCCTATGATTATGGTAAAAATGCATGGCTTATTAATTCATATCTGTATGAGATACTACTATGAGAATGGTATAATGTTATATGTAAAACGTGATGAGCTTTATTTATAAGTATAGATATGATATATAAAGGTATTGCTGCTTATACAGGAATAGAATATACAGGTCTTTGTTGACTAAGATCCTTAATAAGGAAACCTGTAGTTGAATATTGTTAATGCAGAGAATAATTGATTTATATGTAAATATGAACTGATTAGGCCAAATATTGACTTCGGATACACATATTGTGAGTGCAAGATTAATAAATAGTAGACTGTGAATCTGATTATGGCAGAGGAATCAAATAGAAAGGGAAATGGGAATAATCAACCCGCAGCAGAAGTATCATCTCTTAACCCTCCTAATCCACCAGAACCACCAAGAAATGACATATCACCTGCTCTGAACATGATGGACCCAACTCAGTTTGGACAAATGTTGGCCAATATGAACACTATGATCCAACAGCAAGGAGCTTTAATCCAACATTTGATCATAGGAGGAAATATGATGAACTAAAGACCAGTAGAGGCTGAACCTAGAGTAAATCGACCTCAAGATACAAGTCGACTTCCCGAGTTTATAAAATCAAATTGGTATTTTGAAGGTGAAATGGGCAAGCCTGCTTTAGCTGATGATTGGTTAGCTCAGATTGAGCGTAGTTTTGAGGCATATAGGATTCCTAAAAATAAAAAAGTCTCTTATGGTACCTTCTTGTTAAAGATGGGAGCATAAGTTTGGTGGGATTCGACAGCACGAACCATGCCAGGACCTATTACGTAGCAAACATTTTGAGAAGCATTCAGGAGTCAATATTTCCCTATCAGTGTGCAAAATCAAATGACTCGACAGTTAATGGAAATAAAGAAAAGGCCTATGAGTGTAGCACAATATGAGAATGAGTTTAACAGACTGCTGCAGTATGTGCCTGAATCATACAGAGACAATCAAGTGTTAAGGAAGGATCTTTTTCTTAATGGATTTGATGTTACGATGCGATGCAAGTTGATGGATTATGGATTCACCACTTATCATCAGATTATGGATAAGGTACGTGAACTGGAGAATAATCGACTGGCCATGCAAGGTAAATGGAGTAAGAAATTGAGAAGGGTTAATCAATACAAGCCTGTTTTCAAGAGAACATTTCCAAATGCAAATAATAACTCAAACCAGAGAGGGAAGAAGTTAGCTGCAGTAACTAGTGGCCCTGCTTCAAATAAGACTGGATTTTGTTTTTATGATGAATCTGAAAACGTGAAATGTTGGAAATGTGGAGCTCAACATTTCCTTAGGCAATGTGCTCAGCTAAAAGGCAAGTGTTATTTGTGTGGTGATCCGAGTCATATATCAAGAGAGTGTCTAAAGATGAAAGCGGTTAAATGCTTTAAGTGTGGAATGAAAGGACATTTCTCTAGGTATTGTGGTCAAACCGGACAAAAGAAATCCGGAGGAGCAAAGACAACTGCTATTCCAGCACGGGTGTTTGCAATCGAAGGGATAGAAAAGGATATTGAGGACTTTGATGAATGGATGGAAGAGTACTTTCATGATGGTTCGGATGATGAAATGGAGATTAATGGATCCTTCCCATGTTGGTAAGGGTTACCCTTTCTTCAGTGGAGAAAAACTTCTCCAAAAACATCTTACACATATTACCCCATGAATCTATTGACCCGGGGGGAGATTAACATACCAGGTGTATGCCTTCTTAGTGAGTGACTTAGAAAATTCTTTTAATTTCAAATCATCATCCAAACCACATAATTCCAACATCTCAATGAATTTCAACATATGTTCTTTTGCACTTCCTTTCTTGCCATTAAATGGCATGAACTTTGGGGTGACATAATCCTTAGGGTATAGCTTGACAGCAATACGCTAGTGATATGGAAGCTTAAGTTCAGGCATCCCAACTATGGATTTCGCTTATATCTCCTTTAAATACATGTCTAAATCTTCCTTAGTGACAAATGAAACTCTCTAAGTTGATGCTTCCGCTCTCAATGACATCATTGGAACAAGGTGCATGGGCGTAAGATTCACAGGTGTAGATCTTGTGGACATAGGATTCACTAGTGTTAGTTGCATAGAGTCAACAATTGTAACACATGGTGTAACATGCGAGGATGATGAGCCTCTAATCTAAATTCCCTAGTTCCTTACTTCAGGTAACTAATCTTAGGTAGTTATGGGTTCCACAACAAGATGTTGTTTCTCAACCTTAGGGGTGACATGCTCGTTGATGACAAGAAGGTTGGGTAGAGTGTGTTGTTGCACTACATTAGAAGGATTTAAGGAAGTTATTCCTTGTTATACAGCAAAGGCATCCAAAGTAGGTGTACATTGGGCAAACATCGCCATGAGTTCGCTTAGGTTCCGATTAGTTTCTCGCAGCTTACATATCAATTGCACATTATTAAGGGCACCTTCTTGCGTGCCATCTCTTTAGTTCGTGTCCCCAACTGGAGGTTGATTTTGGTCATGGGTCACAATAGCAGCATCTTGTTCTTGATTTTTTCCATCAATAGGATTAGGTTGTCTTCGCCTTGGAGGTACCATGATGTGAGTATTAAGTCTTCTCTCCCCAATGGAGTTGCTAGAAAATGTGGGGTGTATGGGCGTGGGTATAGATGTAAGGATCATGTGCATGCCACGTGTGAAGTTATGCTGTAAGTGGCTAGGGAAATGACTTAAGTGACTTGTATGGGATGACCAAGAGAAAAGAGTAGGGAAGAGGAGTAAGCGATCTCAATAAGGCTCTAACACTTCAGTGAAAGTCAAAGGAGCTCGAAGGCATCAAACTCCATTAATGATGAAGAATGGGGTAATGTTTCTTAAGGTGTTTGAGTGTTTGATCTTCTATAGGGAGAATCTGGTAGAGTAACAACGTTAATGCCAATTTTCTCTTATTCAAATGAAGGAAAGAGAGAGGTATTTATAGAGGATGGCCCTTGATCTCATCCATTGGATCCTGATGACTATCAAGGGCTAGGATCAATCCTTTCTTTTTTAACGGACTAGGAGATGTGGCTTCTTTATAAACTTAAGCCCAAATGACTTTATTCTATTAGTATAAGCCAAGTTGAGAGAGGTTAGATCAGGTAGACTGATTCAATGGACCCTACTCCAAGCACGCCATGCCAAATCTCCCTTGATCATCTCGATAATTTATGGACTTAGCTCCTCAAGCCCTATCACCTTAGCCTGAGGAGTTAAATCCATTTAAATAATGGGCTTAAAGCCCAATATTGGATTTAGCCCTCTACAAAGGTTAAAGGACAAGTTAGAATGTGTTTTGTCACAACATTTTGTACTTGATATGACTTAGAACCCATTTCAAAAAGTACATAGTTTGGAAGTAAGAGAATGTATTGACTTAGAACCTAAGTTAGACTTTGAGGTAGAAAGTACAAGAAGTGGGAATTGAATATGAAGTCTTATAGGACAACATTGACTTATCCACTTAGAAATAATATGTACAATAACGATCAAATCTAATGTACCTTCATACTTTATGTTAATATTAAAGACATTAAGTAATCATAGAAATTGATAAGAGTATACAATATGTTAGAGGTTACCTTGTAGGGGATTTTGAATGTAACTACATCAAAAGGATGTGTTTAGCTCATAAAGCCATAAGATGGTAGATGAAATAAGGATAGAGGCGATGGCTACTAACCTTAATAAAAATCAACGAGGGACGAAGGAAGTGTAAGACATCATAGAAGTTGAGGCAAGGGATATTTAGAATCAATTGTATTAAAGTGATGATATAACAGTTATGTAAAGGTCAGATTAGGTTAACTATGACAAGCATTGAGGTGAAGAAAGTAATATGAATGCAATATAACCGTGTCTTTGGCAACTTTGTGAAGTTATGAATGTATAGAAATTGAAGTAAGAGATAAAATGTAGCTCTTTAACTATAAGCATGAGACTCAAAAAGTGGGATAGAAGGTCTTGGTAGCATGTGGAGTATTAGATTGTGCAAAGTAGGTAAAATTAATGTTGTTACTTGGAACCCTATAGCACAAAAGGGAATAGCAAAGATGTAGACTCGGATGTAAGGGCTTGAATAGCAAAAATAATGAAGAATATTGAAGTTGTAACTTTTAAAGAGTCAATGATTGTGATGTGAAAATTATAGTTGCACTGCAGAAGCACAATACTAAGAATGAAATTCTATACTTTTGGAGTGTGAAAGTTTTGAGGACAAAACTTTTGTATAAGGGATAGAATGTGAGACCCTAGTCTTTGACCTACTATTTAAGACTCAAAGTGGTGGTACATTCTAAATAAATATAAAACTTGGAAAATATGACTTGTAAAGTGATGAAATAAAGTTGTAAGTAGTACGAGTTACAAGTACTATTATGTAAAATAATCATAGTTACCTGGAATAGGTAAATTTAGGGTTCTAAAAATTATTCTTGGAATCAAATAAATTTTTAATATGAGCTCCAAAAAGTTGAAATAAACACTTTGGTAATGTTTAATTTGTAAAATTAAGTTAGCAAAATATTTAATTTAATAAAAATGTATTTTTACCAATAGAAAAAAATTAGTGTTGTATACACGAAACATGAGACTAGACCATAGCAAGGCCTTAAAAATGAAATTATCTAACTTATAAAAAATAATTATTTGAAGTCAATTGTGAGTAAAATAGCAAGTATAAGCATCCCATGGGAAAAATGACACTCCTTTGAATATTTGTATTGCTCGAATTAGCTATAAGAATTCACCACGACTTATTTGAAGTAATAGGCTCAAAAGATCTGAACAACACACTTAAAATAAAAGGATAAAAGGATATGTGGACAAGAAATTTTATTATTTCATTAATATTAAAAGAGCATGAGCATAAACTTGAAATAGAAACATGAAAACCAAAAAACTCAACTAACTAGCTAACTAATCACTTATTGAAATAAAACATAAAAACATCAAAATCATAGAATACCGAAGCAAAGCAAATAGCCTCTAAATTCCTGAAAGAAATCGAAGTCTTTGGCATGGTTTCATCCTTCGAATCAATGGTGATGGGTTCATTATCTTCATTGCCTTTAGGAGTTTCCTCTTCTCATGTCCTTGATGTCTCTTCCTCCTCCTTATCCCCTAAGTTCAGTTACCTCACTACATCAATCAATTCCTCATTTATCAGTGGAACAATTTTCTTCTTGACTTGGTTGGCAATGTTATTATAAAACTCTATTATTCTACTTTGACATCCAAACAATCTTTTTAGAGATTGTTCAATTATCTCTTGCGATTCTACCAATTTTTTAACTTAACTTTTCACTTCCTTCACTAGTTCATCATTAGAGGAATTTTCAATTCCTTTCCTTTTTGGGGATGGTTTGTTAGCTTTAATGGGATAGAGTCCCATCTGGTGCAAAGTTGATAAGTTTATCAAGGTAACATTTTGGATCATTGTTAGTTGTGGTTGTCAATAAGAAGTTGAAGTTGTTTAGCAAACACCATAATGTAAGGTCTACACCCCAATTGGTTCACTCGGGCATCAATATTGGTGTCACATATAAAATGAGAGTGCTACTACTAGGTTGATAGGGTACCTTTTAACTGGGCTATAGAGGTAGAAGCCCTCATGCATAGTTGCCATTCCGATGCTTTTTCCTCTCTAGCTAATGGAGTGAGAAGTTAATGAATGACTCTATGGGTTAGGTTTTTCAAGTGATACCCTCTTGCAAACTTAGGATTTTACATCTTCTCGCCACTTAACTTCATCTTATAATTAGCAAGGGTGACATCGCATGGTAACTCACACTAAAGAGTATAAAATTATGGTGAATGGATGAACTCTTTATAATAAATTCCCATGAAGGCTCCAAACTCGACTATGGAAAGGTTGAACTAGGCGTTTCTAAGTTAGAAGGAGATTATGTTTCGGGCTCCACCTGGTACTTAGTTATGTTCTAGGGACAAAGTGGTAAGGGACTTAAGAGTTGGTTCCTTATAGATGGGCTCATGGATATTGAACAACCTATCTCAACCCCACTTTTCCACCATGGCATAAATTTTAGGTTTCATGTTGGCTAGTTTCAACACCTCCTAATCAATGAAGCTTGATCGAGAAAAGGTCTTTTTGGCAAGAACTCTATTATAACAAGTTTGATGATCGGGGTTGTCAAATTCCAACATGTGTTTTAGGTTAGGTAGCAGTATGGTTAGAGGATCCTATTCTCCATTATGGATTGGGAAGAGTTCCTTTAAGTTATATAATGGGTGCTTTGTGGTGCTACTATGGTAGTGGTGATTATCTCTCTCTTCCCTACACTTAGTTAAGCTAGTGTTTAGGAATTTTAGGATGCAATAAAGTTATTCAAAGTTTAGGGTTGATTAAATACTACTTTCCTAGATTATTCGTGCAATTCTAATTAAGCAACTTAATTTTTGGAAAAGTTGTAATAACATCTTTTAATTTAGGTAACTAGCAATTTAAGAGATTACTTTGAATATTCATTGCGTATTTACAAGAGGAAGGTGGTTTAGGAAAGGGAAAGTAAGTATTAGGTGGGAGGAGCTCAAGTTAGGAAAGTACGCTACACTTGACTAAAGGTAATATTCTGGACATATCTTGATTAATTGACATTGGGAGTACATAAGTACAATTACGGCCATGATCTATGGCTGTAGTCTCCATTAGAGTCAAGTCCTTCAAATTCTTTTCTAAGTATGATTTCTTGACAAGAGGATTATGAGGCATGACCATGAGTGCAGTCCTTAGCCATGGTTCCCTCTTGCCAAATTCCAAGTACAACTTTGTACATTTTACATCTTATAAGTATATGATTAGGAACACAAGCACGGCCTTGGTCTCTACTAGAACAAAAATTCAAATTTCAAATTTAAGTTCAATTGACAATGAAAGGAATACGTCTAAGACCATAGGTATGGTCTTCAGTTGTAGTCCTTACTGGATTCAGACTTACCTCTCTTCCTTAAGCTCCATGCTTTAGTTTATGGTCACTATTCCTTCATATTTTCTCCCTTAATCACCATAACTCCTTGTCTTCCACGTTTGTCCTTAAAACACTTAAGGAAAATTTGAAAGCAACTTGTGTTGACTCATTACAAAACCAAACTTAAATAAAAAAAAGAAATAAAATGAAAAATCAAGTAAAAGAAAAATGGAATTTTGCTTAGGTTGCCTCCTAAGAATGCTTATGGTTAATGTCATTTGCTCGATGAGTTAAGAACAAAGTTATCTATTTTCTCTAATTGAATGAATGTTATAGTTGAGATTATTCTCCCTTTTGAACTCTCCTCCTGGGCACAATTTAAGTCGATGGTTGTTTATCTTGAAAATTCCCTTCTCAAGACTCGAAATCTCTACTATTCTATAGGGGAATACCTACGTTATACTGTAAGGTCCTAACCATCTAGATTTAAGCTTACTTAGGAAAAGCTTCAACTAGGATTAGTATGGTAGAAATTTGCCTCTAGCTTAGAATTGTTTTCTTTGCCTAATTCGATTGTCATGATGTCATTTGGCTCTATCCTTGAATATTCTTAAGTTCTCATATGCTATATCTCGCCATTCTTTAAGCTTATTTAGCTGAAGCTTCCCGTATTTGTCTATACACTTAAGATCAAGGTTAGCACATTTTATGGCCTAGTAAGCCTTATGCTCAATTTCCATAAGTAAATGACACACTTTATTGTATATAAGCCAATATGGGGTTATTTCAATTGGCGTCTTGTAAGTAATTCTATAAGCCTAAAGAGCATCATTGGGCTTCTTAGACTAATCTCTACAATTGTGTTCAATGGCATTTTCTAAGATTCATTTAAGATCCCTATTTGCTACTTCAATTTGTCTACTAGTTTGAGGGTAGTATTGAGTTTCAATTTGATGTTAACTCCATATCACTTTAGTACCTTCCCTAATTGGGCATTGTTCCTCTATCACTTATTTGTACTCTAGGAGCACCAAATGTAGAAAACAATCTTTTTAGGAATTGTCTTACTATCTTAGAGTCATTAGTTAGTAGAGCTTATGCTTCTACCTACTTAGATACATAATCTATAGCTACTAAGATATATTTATTTCCATTTGAATTTGGAGATGGTTTCATAAAATCAATACACCAAATGTCAAAAATTTCACAAATCAAAATTAGGTTTTTCTTACATTTCATCTCTTTTAGATATGTTTCTTACCCTCTAACATCTATCACATTGTTCAATAAACTTTTCGACATCTCTAAATAGTGTTGGCGAATAGAATCCACATTCGAGGACTTTATGAGCCGCTTTATTTGCATGCAAGTGTCCTCTCGTGGTCCCGTATGACATTGTTCTAAAATTTTCTAACCTTATAAATGAGACACACATCTATGAATTATTTGATCCATACCAATTTTAAACAAATATGGGTCTTCTCAAAAATAACTTTTAATGTCGTGGAAAAACGTTTATTTTTTTCTTTAATCTAGTCCTAAGGGAATAATCTTAGCTACTAGATAGTTAACTATGTTAGCAAAGGAGTTTCCCAAGGACTAACCTGATATAGCTTTTCATCTAGGAACTCGTCATTAATGTCCTATTCATTAAGCTTTTCCAATGAAGGATTTTCTAAGTACGAGAGATGGTCGATTGCCAAATTCTCTATTCTATTTTTTTTTCTCTAATTTCTAGGTCAAACTCATGAAGTAAGAGAACCTACTTGATTAAACTCAGCTTGGCATTTGTCTTATTTAACAAATATCATAAAGTAGAGTGGTTAGTGTAAACAAGAACTTTAAAAATGATAATGTAAGTCCAAAAAGAAACCAAGAGGATGAGGGGGAGGGGGGGGTGGTGAAGTGAATTGGTTACAATAAAACTTTGAACTTTTCAAAAAACAAGATTAAAAATATCCTGTTTGATTACTTAGGTAAGATTAGGTGTGAGATAATATATAATTAATAATAAAACTCAAAGTAAAGAGAGTAGGGGTTAAGAAGATCAGGTGCAAGATTTATAGTGCTTCGGCCTTATGCTTATTGTACTCTTCTAGCCGTACTGCTACGGACCTGGTAATCCTCACCGATGTTGTTCTACCATCTATTTTTCACTAACTCAATAAAAGAGAAACAAATACAAATTTTTCTGCTTTGTCTCACTAAACTGCCTTTACCTATACGAAAATCTCTAGAACTTTGAATTACTCCACTAATACAAACTCTAACACTCAAAAGAATAGATAAAAAATAATAATGAGGATAGAATACAATAGTCCTTAGAATATAAGCACTAGAGAAAATCGAAAAAGTAAACTAGAGTAGACAGTATTATCTCTGAATTAGGTTCTTAATGTGTCTTTAAATTTTCTCAAGAATGATGCTTGCAGTAAATAATTGCAGCTCATATCCATCTCGAATATTTGAACTTCCTTGTTTTATATTCTTTAGCTATAGCATCTCTTTGCTGAAATCTTGGATAATTCTTTGACAAATCTTAAAAGATCTTAAACTAGCCATTTGGAGGATATATTCCTTGAATTGTGGAAGCTAAATCTTCTTTGATTTGACTGAAACTTGAACATTGGAGTGTTGCTATAATAGAAAATAAGGTATGCACAATTTCTTATATGTATACTTTGGTTCGTTCACATATTTCATCAAGATCCTTTTCGAAAAATTGAATTCTCTCCTAAAAATGAGGTATAAATCTTGATACTTGAATATATTGAATTTTAAACTAGAAGCTCCTAAAATATCCTTATTGCAACTTTACACGTGTATCTTGTAACGTATTTGATTAATTTGAATTTGCTATCGCCATAAAATCTGATTATTTGAATTTGAAATAAAAAATTTGAAGCAAAGTAACAAGATTCATCCTTATTTTGAATTTGCTTCACATATCCAACTTGATTTGAGTTTAGGATAAAATCTAATTTGTATCTCCACAAAATCCTCTAATTATCTTCATAATAAATCATCAAATATCTTATAGAGAACTTGATAAATATCTGATAAATTTGTTTCAATAAAAATTTGTCAACCATCATATTATACTTATCTAAATAAGCTTATCTTAAAAATATTTTGTTTAACCCCCATTAATCCCCATGGAATTATGTCTAACTTATCCACGCGTTAGATACATTACTCAAATATATCCAATAAGTGAAGCTAGGCCTCCAAACAATTAAAAGTTCAATAAACTTCACACAACATTTTGATTTGTAACTTGCTAATATTGTCTAGTGTTTCTAAATTAGATTCTAAATTTGCTTTTGAATTTCTAATTCAATTCTAGAATAAATTCTTATTTTTTGCTTAATAACCTATACACTTAATACACTTATCAAACATCTCCACTCTTTTGGTCATCATCAACACAATGATGAGAGAACTCAATATTCTCCCCCTTTCTAATGGTAACAAAACCTTTCTCAAAATATTGAATGATATGTGAAAGGTTTTGTAATAAAAATTATGTCAAATGCAAACATAGATTATCAGAAAATTTTTAAAGTCCATGTTGTATACATTAGATTATACCAAATTATTAGTCTTTTTCAAATTACCTATATTTTATAGTCAATATTTTTCCTTATTCTTCTCCCCTTTTTTGTTATCATAAAAAACAATCTTAATTAATTTTTATGACAAAAATTTTGAAAACTTTTTTCCCCCTTTTCTTGTAAATTGATAACCGATCTTTCTTAAGGGAATATGAAACAATACTAACTATCCATTAGTAAAACTTCTCCCTTTTAATAAAATAAACCAATGTCAATTATTTAAAAGAGAAATAAATTTAACAATAAAACTCTTCTTTCTCCCCCTTTAAAATCATCCTTTCAAAAATAGGCTCCTCCTCAAAATGATACCAACTGATTTTTTTTTTTAATGATAGTTAATAAAGCATAAATATATATAAACATAGAAAGCAAATAAAAGAAAGGGGAATTAGAGCATGATTACCAAATCCATTTATATCACTAATCTCATTCTTTAACTTCCAATGAGGCCTTATTGATACAGATTTATGTCCAATTACACTTTGCCTCATATACCTGCAACCACTAAGAAAAATGATTAGATCTTCTTAGGAACCCATTTAAGTTTGGGTCCTTTGAAATTTAAGCTCATATCTTTGTTATTGACTTGGCTTTCGTTGAGCTCAATATTTTTTGCAAACACAATATTTATCAATATGTCCTAACGTATTACAAAAAAAAAGCATGCATAAGAATTAGAAGTTCTATATTCTAGTATTATTTTCACCATATTAATGGTTGTTGTATGGTGGCTATTGATGCATTGTACTAGCTATTGTTTAGTAGCACTATGAGTATTAGAGTTTAATTGAAATTTTACTATATTATAGTGAAGATGACAAAACCTAGTGTGAACACTGTAATTGGAGACAATGAGAGTAATGCACTAGGAAGAGGCCACTGTATAGAGTAGACACCCAAATCCAATGATGACCGAATGGATCGCCTTATAGAGTTATTAGAGCACATGTTAATTGTGACACAAGGAAATGTCATCACTCACATAGGAGGAGCTTATCAAACTAATGGCTAAGTTAAAGAACATCCTAGTTCAAAACCTAGCTGTTCATGGGTTTAACTAAGCTCATACAAATGCTTTGCATAGAAGAGAAACTTACCCAACTCAAAATACACGAGTTAAAGGAATTGGACAAAGAGTTAATCATAGATTGGAAATGGAAGAAGAAAGAAAGAGTGATGGAGAAGAATTTTATGAGGTAAATGAGAGGATCGATCTTGCACTATAGGGTAGATGCCATGAGAACCAACTTGATTAAGTTCACTATCCTATTTAGCAACCCCAAAGGAGAATTACTCGACAAGCTCCCCGAGGGATTAACCTAGAGGACAATGTTGTAATAAAGGGAGAGATTAATGATGAATTCCATAAAGTCAATGTGAGACTAGGTTGAATGCCCCGTAGCCGACCAAATAAAGTCATACATCCTATTCAAAATTTCTAAGCAAGAGCAAATCATCTTGCTTGTCGAAGGATTGATCTTAATAATGCAAGGGAGATTAATGAAGAGTTTTATGAGGACTATTGTGAAGAAGGACATGTTGTTTGAGCTCCCAAAAGTGTTGACAATGTTAGAAATCAGATTTCGAGCTACTTAGGGAGTTGTAGTTCTAATGAGTGCATGGATTGGGAGGAGTTAGTGGAGAAGTTATTTGAATGTTACCAATATGTTGAGATGCATAGTTATCAAAATCATGATTTTGCTCATGTGACTTTACAAGGTTACAATTTTATGAAGCTTTTTCGAGTTAACTCAAATATAAAATCGTTTTCTTAGAAAAACTTATGTTTTTAACCCATTTAACATGCAAACTCGATGGAGACTCATGTTTTTAACCGATTTTATCTATTCTACATATATAAGTTGAATGGGCCAACTATATATATGTATATGTAAAACTAGACTTCTACTAGCCATTGAGTATTAGGGTATCAAATCATTTTCCTATTTTATTTCAAATTTTTTCCTCTTTATCTTTCTCCTAGTCCCTTATTCTATATTCATATTATCACATCTTAGCATAGCACAAGATGCACTATCACACAAGAATACCTGTTGAACACTTAATGTAACTTGCTCATTCATCAAGAGATAACATTGTTTACATAATAAAGGGGTTTTTACATTGGAGTTCAACTGGATTTCCCGTTACAACTTTTGTGTACAACATAATATTTACATCAAAACATGAATTAGCTTTTTGTTCCTTTGTCATCTTTACAGTAATAGGATCCCTAACTTAGTAGAAGCTCCATACAAAAGTCACTAACTCTAACTTATGCTCTTAGTATATATATCTTTTCTTAGCATTGGGCCCTTCATGATACAGTTAACTTGAGGATAAAATATTTTATTCCGTCAACTACTGAAGTTGAGTGAGAGTGGATAACATACAATACAATATAGACAATATGATAGATAATATAGCATATCACAATTGAAACATCTCAATCATAACCCACAGATTCAACTTCACATATTCATACGCCTAATCGAGCATTTACTACTAGCAATGCAGTATGCTATGCTCATGCACGTAGCATGCATCAGAAACGATATCCTATGCCCTCCAAACTTCTTCCGGTTAGTCAATATAGTTGGGCATCTGGATACAATGTCTAGGAATGTAAAGCAATAAGGAGCAAGACCCCCACCAAATTGGACCATACACTATAGTCTACCATTTTCGAAAAAGGCAATAAGGAGCTGCTTAGGAGTAGTACCCACAACTTCGCTTTACAAAATTAGACTACACACTATAGTTCACTAAATCAAAGTGGCAACATTGCCAAATTAGATTACACACTGTAGTTTACCATATTAAAGTAGCAACATTACCAAATTAGACTATATACTGTAGTCTACTAAATTTGACTATCAAAACAGTCACAATGTTCGGGCAATGCAATCTATATGATTCCGAAAATTGAGTTCATAAAGCCATGCTTTTTCCATAATCACTTGGAAGCCTCATTCTAAAATTTCTAACTTGTAGGTCCTTTTATATCGTACCTTTCTATTGTCAGGACCCTAAAGGGGGCCTAGTAGGATTACCTAAAATTTCCACAACATATGTGCACCCATGCTATGAAAATTGCCTTGCAAGTCAGAGATTACAGGACTCTAAATGATTAATCATTAAGGTTACTGATTTTTAAGTAATCAATTTACTGTAGAATATAAATATAAATAACTATGGGTATTCGATATCCCACAGTTCCTCAGAACCGCAGAGAATCGGTATCCCTTACCAAATAATAAGACAGGATATACTAGCATTAGAGTAAGGTTTAGTAAATAAAAATTTTCTGCACATGATGTCTATGTATTATCTAAAAAGTACTCAACTACTTCTAATACTAATGTACATATCTTTATCTCGCACTCAGCACTCGAGACATATCCCAATCCCATCGTATGTAAACCTGCAAATGAAACTAAGGGGGAATGAGCATAAAACAGCTCAGTGAGTTCATTCCTCACCACTACCGGTCAAGCAAGTTTTCACACATTATTATCACACATGCAAGCAAGCTATCTACATACATAATGAATGCAAGCGTGATGAATGCAAGCAACACATCCATAGGAGTCCGGAACTATGGAAGGTGTAGAATTACGTCGTCTACACTTCGATTATCCCCTGTACTTACCCGCACAGGGCACCTCAGCTTACCCGCATGAGGCTACCTAGGGGCACCACCCCACTAAGCAAAACTCGACTATTACCCTAGCCGAGAAAAGAGTTTCAATCCAAATAGGGAGAGTCCAAACTAGAACTATCGACTCTCTAAGGCCCCTCGGGCACAAACATGTGAGTCCTCTCGCAACCAAAATTTAACCAAGGCCTTATAGGTACAATAAAGCGAGTCCTCTCGCTATCAAGTAGAGAACCCATGCTAGCTTTGCCTTAACGTTAAAAATACTCTTTATGGTTTCTCAAGCCCTTACAGTGATCATGTAAAATTTTGTTCACGGATAGAAAAGCTTTTTCCAAAAATATTTTTCTTAAGATTTTTGCAAGGCTAGCACTCTCCATTCATACCTTTACCAAGTCATAAACATGTGATGAGTAAAACCGGTTATTTAGGCAGATATTTATATTTATCAATTTAAAAAGGTAATCATACGGGTGATAGCATACAAGCAGAACAGTCATTCAAACATACAAGCAATAGCAAACAGCAAAACATCATATAAGTAACACGCATAAGCAAGTAGCAAGTCATCAGAACTCCCTCACCTGGATTATTGCTCAGTCTCCAAGCCTTTAGGGTTTCCAGGACTCGATATCGAACGCCTATATCAAAATGGTAAAACTTATAAGTGTTTTGAGAATTCAGACTCCTTAGATAACTAAAAGTCTATTGTAGTTTATCTCGTTTCCTCCAATATAACCTGAGTATAGTGTATATAAGGTTAACCCGGGTATAGTGTGTATAGAGTTACCATACCCCCATGAGATTAATAGTAACTATTTTCTTATATTAGTAAGGTATGAGACTTCCTTTATGTATTTTGTAACTTTTTCATTCTGATTCTGATATTTGCGAACTTATATTCATTTTTCATCCTTTTTTGGACGCACGTTCATACGGTGATGTCCGTTTCGGACGTTAAGACCCGTGTTTTATGATATGAACTAAATTTATTGAAATTTTATCTTATTGAAGTTTAATTATTCTTATTGCTTATGTTTATGTCCTAGTTTAGGATTTAATGATTGAATTATCTAGTTGATTCTTACACTTATGAAATTTTACATTAGTGCTACTAATCCACATACTTTATTAAATTTAATTCAATCTAGGAAGTATATTAGGGTTTAAGGGATTTTCGACTTCTAAATACATGTATATACCTATGTTATGTGTTTATGTAATCTTATTATTTCTTCTATTATAAACCTACGCTTACATCATCACTTATGTAATCAATTGATGATGTCATGGCTTATGTCATCATTCGCTTACCTCATCACTTACTTCATCATTTGCTTACATAAATCTCACCTCATGCTTATGTCATATGTACATGTCTTATGTACATTTCACTTCTTCCCTTATACTTATGTACATATACCTTATACATACATATACTTATACCTATACTTAGACTTATACCGTATTTATACGTGTGTACATACTCATATACTTATACGGTTGGATACATATTTTTATACTAAAATTCGTATGCCTAATGCTTTCCTTAAGAAAAGCTTCTTAATTTCATCCTTTTGTGTTTTTATGTATGTATTTAGTGTAGTATAGGTATCTATAGTTAGATATGGTCTTAAGTTAGGTTATGTATATGATAAATACTCATGTACAAAGGTTCGCATACTTGTACTCTTTTGGTATTTTCTTATGTGTACACATTTATAATCATATACTCATGTCTTCCTTTCTTCTTCTTCAAAAGTTCTAATTTCTACACTTAAAGATGGAAACTTTGTTTCCTCTTCTTCAAGACAATACTAAATACATAACTACTTATCTAATATCTTAATTAACTAACTAATGAAGAAGATAAAACAAGAGAAAGTAACTTAGATACATACCTTTGCTTATGTTGGAATTAAGGAGACAAAAAAAGGAAGATGTTGAAGGTAAAATGGAGATGGAAGCTTACGGCAATGGAGGAGGATTTTTGGTTTGTTTCTTTTGATTTGTTTTGCTTATGGAAGAAGGAAAATGGTGGGGTCTAAAAGGGAGAAGATGTGGATGGCAATTGAGAAGAAAAGGAGAAGAAAAAAAATCAAAAAGAAAGAAAAGAAAAGCCATCATTAAGGAAGAGATATTTTCTTTATCTCTTTAGTCTTTTGTTGACTTTTCAAAATGTTGACTTTAGTCAATATGTGTTGACTTGGTCAACTTTTGGACTTTGGTCAACATGTGTTATCTTAGTCAACATTCCTTAAGTATGTGTAATTTTGTGCACATAATGTAGTAATTAAGGGAAATTAGGGGAAAAATGAAGGAAATGAGAAGAAATGAGGTATATGATGCATTGATTAGTAAATATGGTTGATGAGGTCTTACTTTAGGTTTTTATAGCTTATATATCTCATTTGATAAACTACTTTGGATAACAAGTGCCAAAAGTACTAATTTGAGTATTAAAGTTCACTATATGTAACCTAATCTTTAATTATAACCCTAACTCTAAGTAAGACTACTTTAATCACATACTTAAGGGATAAATCTAATCTATAACTCATTATCTTAGTTTCTAATGGATTACATAAGGATTCAAGTCATATAAGCATGAATGAGGGTTATCTTTAACCTTTTACTAATGATTTGGCAAAATATGAGCATTATATTATCAATTAGGGTTTTAAGGTAAATTATGGTGAATTAGTGCTTTTGTATCATTAAAGTTATAATTTTAGGGTTTTTATTACTTTAGGGCATAATCTCTAATGTATTTCCACATTTAGGGTTTCATATATTCTTACACGATTAAATCTTCGATTGTTATCTTAGAGTTTTGATGTGGTTCGAGGTTTTAGGGTCTTCATATGCGGTTAGGGGTTCAATTGATGATTTAAGGTTTTTAGTATCCACTTTAGGTTTTGGATTGAGATTTTAATCGGTTTTAAATCTCATTGGCTCTTTTGAGTTTAGGAAATCATCTACAGTTTGGACGTTTGTTTCTATACTTAGGAAGCTAAATTTGCGGGGTTTACATCTATGCCATGATATGCAATAATAACTCAAGAATATCAATCAACACAATCAATCTTTAAGTTTTATTCAACCTAGTGATTTGATTCTGGTTTTCGAACTTTCCCTAGTGGAATTCTATTATCTTAGTTAGGGTTCACTTAGGTGAACACCCTGAAGATTAAGCCAATAATCACTCAACTTCCTTGGTTATCATAATCATTCATAAACATAATTCATGACCCAATGTTGCAACACAACAATTCAACCAAGGTACAGTTACTATCATTTATAATCACCACATCATCATTTCACCATAGTAACATAATAGTTCACCTAAGATATACTCATATTCAATCAATACTGTATCAAATAATATGTAGTGTTATGAGTAGCAATATATCTACTTCAAGCATGGGTCAAATCCACTTATTTAGGCTTAGTAATAGTGAAAAATCCTAAAATTCATGATGTGGTCCTTTCTTACTTATCACACCTATGAAAATATGACACAATCTTCAAATTAAGTATAGATCGAACCCGAACTATTATAAGCTTTCAATTTCGTATTTTTAAACTTCATTTGATCATATCTTACTCATTTTTCATCCGAATTTAGTAAACTTTATATCGGTACAATCATTATTTTGAGTACTATTAATATATATTAAGAAACAAGATTGATCAATATTTTTAGAAACCCAAAAATACCCTTTCATATTATGGCTTAATCATACACTACTCTAACTTCAAAATTAACCCGAGTAAGCTTTATATTAAACTAAAAATCCTAAAAATTATACCTCAAAGTGTTCATTTGAAACAGATTTAAGAAACATTCTAATAGTACTAGTTACTATACTACATATTAAGTTAATATATAAGCTTATACTAAGAAAATATGTAATAAATAGTATACAAGCTTGATTAATTTCATGAAAAATCCTATGGACTCACAACAAAATGTAGTTTAATTATTAACCATAAATTATACTAAACTAGCTATTATATATTTTTACAAAAATAGTGGTTTTAGCTCAAAATTATAGAAAATTAATGAAAATAAATAAATTTACAAGTGAGATAAAAATTAAATTTTCGAAATATAATCATAAAGATCCAGAAGTCTAAAAATTTATAACTCATTCATTAATTTCATTAAAAACTAATTATTTCAATAATTCGGTAAAACTAATAGTTTTATTCAAAATAATTATAAAAAATAGTAACCATGCTTAATTTTGAAAATTATTGTTGCTAAAATTAAATATATATATATATATATATTAGGTGTATTACATGCAAAAATTGAGCTTAAAAAAACATCATCTAATATTTATAAAAATTAGATAACTGTTTGCTCAAACAAGGCATTTTCTTAAGGACCTTATATTTCCCATAATTATTTCACTAAAATAAAATTAATACATTAATATAAAAATAAAATAACTTTAGAAAACCAAGTTTCATAATTAAATAATATCATTTGATATTTTTAAAAAATTTACAAAGTTTCCGTCGAAAATTTGTTTCACTTGAACCGGCCCCACCGGCCAACCCCAAACCACCAACCTTATTGGAACACCTCTTCTGATGGTGTTTTCCTTAACCCCAAATAGCTACCACAATTGGGCTCCAATAGCCTATTGAACCGGCCTAATTAAATTCTGTACCTTATTTTTAATCTAACTTTCTTATTTTTTCCTAATTTGTTTTAAAAATTTCTGGAGTGTTTTTATTATATTTTTAGACTTTCAAAATGTTTTTTTTTGAAGTTTACAAGCCTTATTTATATTTTCCAAATGGATAAGAATTTATAAAAATTGAACATGTAGTTTACACATGTCATTTTTTTTTTTATTTTCAATGTATAAGTTATCATTTCCTCATTTATTTACATTTGACTTATCATCTAAATTAATCCTAAGTTGCCACATAGGTATGATGACTCATCCTTGCATTTTATTTTTAATTTTTCAATTTTTTATAATAATTTACCTTATTTTAATAATAATTTCTTGTTAGATATGTATATTTAATACAAATAATACATATTCTATGTTAATACATGATATTACACATAATTCAACTTCATTTATTATTTTTGTAAGTTAAATAACTTATCTCTAATATCTCATTATATCTAAAAGCTCGAATTTTACTATTACCGGCTTTATAGATAAATTAACGTTTTTCTCAAATTACTATTTTTATATAGCTTATTTTGAGAAATTGACTTTACTTAAATTAATTCGTCTAACTTTTCTAACTTTACTATAAAATTTAACATAAAATAGATATTATAAAAGAATGCCTTAAATTTAGAAACTTAGATCCTAGAATTATTGAACTAGTTGGAAAAACCTAGGATATTACACAAATCCTTTATTTTGGTTCTACCTCTAATGGGAAAGTTTATGAAGAAAACTATATATTCAAATTTATACCATTAATAACTCAAAATGAGTTGAAACATTTGGTTCTTTCCAATTTATCGCTTTTTTTTTCAAACAAAATAATAGAAAAAATATTTAGTTTCAACTTTATTTATTATTCTTTTGTGAATGTTAAATTATAGATTAAGAACTTTCATTGAAAAAGAACTCAACTTCTTTATTTCCACCATGTATTTCAAGCATTTTATAACTATTATAAGCACATCCACTGTCATGAACTAAGGACGGCTTAGTCGTGGCAGATGACGTATACTGTATGAAGAACCTCTGATTGGTTACCCTTCAAATGATAAACTCTTCATACAATATACAAGGCTTTACAACCACTAGTTTCCTAAGAATATACAGATTCACATGATATCATCACATAAACATATTTATATAAAATTTGAACTACAAATCTTACAATACACAGTAATTTAGTATATCTAAGTCTATAATACTGGTAAATCAAAAGTACATAGTAAGAGTTTACATAAACTATTCTCTTTCAATACATAGGATGGCTTGCTCTTGCCTAAGTCCCTAAGCTAACCTGTGGTATCCCTTGGCCAGCCTTTACGAACAAGTTATCCTGCAGCAAAAGTCTAAGAGGGTGTAAGCCTAACCTTAGTGAGCAAAACCCTCAACCACACCACAATAAGTTATAAATATATTATATTCACACATATGAATAAATGATCAAATAAAATACTAAACAATACGTATAGTTAACTAGTTCATATACGTAACTCAGATTTAACGCCCTTCGAAGTCAGGGTTAGAATATACATGACACCATTCAGATTTGGGTATTATATTAAAACTTACTTTACTACGGAACTCCGTGTTTCGTACTTAAATCAAATAAGTCTTTTATTTTCATAAAAACCAAGTTCTAGTATAATCGTAAGTGAGCCCCCACAATCCACACTCACCCCTAAACGGAGGCCGCTAGACTCGAACCTTAGCCAGGCAGTTGGCGCCTTCAACACTTAGTATTCCCGTAGACCAAGGTAAGGTCATTTTGTACGAGTACACCATACAGAACCAATAAATTAATAATAACAACCCTTGAATAGCCTCTCTTTATCTCTGTGTGATGTAATAGCAGGAATTATGTCTATGCGATGCATGTTAATGCATGTTCTAGTTTCTTTTTTATAAGCCGAGAATAATTAAGTTCAAATTATGTTGTAACCATATAATAGTACACACAATCATTTTCTATATTACCATGCAACAATCAAAGTATTATCTGTACTTAAGGTAAGTTCACAACTCAGCACATAATAATATATACAAGCATCTCCCTTACCCTACACAATAGTCAATTAACAATAACATTTAAGTCCATTATCTACAATCATATATAAGTATGGAATCATAGGGTAAATACTCACTCAGCCATAATGACTTGCTCTAGTCGTAGTAATTAATTGAGAGATCTTCGCCTACCTCGAGATCACCTGATCATTACGATTTAATAATGCTAGTAAGTAATTGAATTAACTAATAATTCTAGATATCTATTTACCAAATTCTACTTAAATTACTATCAACTTTCATCTAATTAGACTTTATCACTAATCGTACGTAACTTTTTCATTCCATTTCCGATATTTATGAATTTATAGTCGTTTTTCATCGTTTTTAGATGTACATTCATACAGTAATGTCCGTTTTGAACGTTAAGACCCATGTTTTACGATATGGACTAAATTTATGGAAATTTTAACTATGGAAACTTAATTATTCTTATTGCTTATATTTATATCCTTTGTTTATACTTAATGATTTAGTTAACCCTTAAATTCTTATACTTAGAGATTTTTATCTTGCTATTACTAATTCATGTACTTAATTAAGTGTAATCCAATTTAGGAAGTGTATTAGGGTTTACTAATTTATGTACCTAATTATTATGCACTCTTTTTTATTTCTTATTTTATAAACCTATACTTATGTCATCGCTTATGTCATCATTTGCTTATGTCATCGTTTAATTATATCATTGCTTACCTCATCATTTAATTACATATGTCATACCTAAGTGTCTTATGTACGCTTTACTTATACTAACTATATACTTATACTATTACTCTACTTGTATGTATACTAGTACACTCATATATATACTTATACTATATTTATATTTGTACGTATACCCATATACCTATATGGTTATATACGTATTTTTATACAAAATTCGTATGCCACCTCTTAAGAAAGCTTCTCTAATTTCATTCTTTTTGTGTTTTAAGAGTGTATTTAGCATGGTATAGGTATGTATAATTAGTATTTGTCTTAGTTTAAGTTATGTACATACTTATGTACAAAGGTCCCCATACTTGTATTCCTCTAGTATATCTTTATGTATATATACTTAAAGACATATACACATGCATCTCCTTCCTTTTCACCATGATTTCTATCCTTCTACACCTGAAGTTTGAAACTTTATACCTTCTTCAACATGAACACACATAACACTTAACTACTCATCTAGTCTACCTCTTCACCTAACTAATAAGTAATATAAAGCAATACATAATAACATAATCACATACCTTAATTTGTTCTTGAAATATGGAGACAAAGTTGGAAAATTTTGAAAGTGAAAGGGAAAGGGGATGTTCACGGTTTGTTTCTTTTTGTCTTGTGTTGTGTTTGAAATGAAGAAGATGGTGGGGTCTAGAAGGAAAAGGAGCAGACAGCAATTAAAGGAGAAAAGAGAAAAGAAAAGCTAAAAGAAAAGAAAAGAAAAGAAATCATGAGATGGCTTAGATATTTTCTAAAGCATAAGTGTCTTTTGTTGACTTTCCTTAATGTTGACTTTAGTTAACATGTGTTAACTTAGTCAACCTTTTGACCTTAGTCAACATGTGTTAACTTGGTCAACTTTTTGAAAGCATATGCCATTTAGTATACATAATGTAGTAATTAAGGAAAATTAAGAGAAAAATTAAGGAAATGAGACATTTGGTGAATTGATTAGTAAAAATAGATGATGAGATCTCACTTTAGGTATTTATATCCTATATACATCTTTGGTAACCTACGTAGTATAACTAGTATGAAAAGTATGAATTAGGGTATTAAGGTTTACTACATTTAACCTAAGCTTCAACTACATCCCTAACTCTGTGTAATACTATCTTAATTATACACTTAGAAGATAAATATGATCTATGATACAATATCTTAGTTTCTAAAGGATTACTTAAGGATTCTAAAGATATATGCATGATTGAAAGTCATCTCTAATCTTTCACTAATGATTTGGCAAAATATGAAGGTTATATTATCAATTAGGGTTTTAAGGTATATTATGATGAATTAGTGCTCGTATGTCTTTAAGGTTTTAGTTTTAGGGTTTTTATCACTTTTGAATGAAATTTTTAGTGTTTACATACATTTAGGGTAGAATAATTTTATACGCGATTAACTAAGTATTTTAGGGTTTTCACTTTCATTAGCCTTGTCAACTCCTAAATTGTCTAACACACTCAAGTCTACTTCAGAGGTTAGGTTAAGAAATTTAGGGGTTTATATCTACGATTTTTTGAAGCTATTTTATATAAGTGGTAAAAACTTGCATTTTTTATTTCAACTTTATGTTCCGATTCTACAGGCTCTCTAAAGATTTTATATAGAATCACAAGTTTGACAACCTTATTGAGAAGGACAAAGTGAGGCTTACCGCCATAGAATTCACTAGGTATGCTTGCATATAGGGAAAGAAATTATAATTGATGGAAAGAAAGGGTGGAAGACTAGGTATGAGGACATGAGGAGAAATGAAGATAGTCATGCGAGGTAGGTTCATTCGTGATTCCTATTATTGAGATACTTTTGCTAAGTTGTAGGAGTTGAGGTAAGGGAATCCATTTGTTGATGAATATATACAAGAATTTCAAATGTTAATGATTAGGTGTAAAGTAGATGAACATGAGGCCCAAACCGTTTCTAAATTCATTAGTGGTCTAAGACATGAGCTCAAAAACACCGTTGAATGCGATTCTTTCATACCCACGAGGAAGCTATCAAAGTTGCCTAACAAGTTGAAAGACAAAGAAAAAGCCAACCTTATTAAGCAACATCTTCTTGACCTATTCAATGTATACGACCTATTAAAGGGAGTAGTAAGAAGCCCAGTAGCTCAGTGCTTGGAAAGAGGAAGGATATATGTTGTAAGTAGAAGGAGTAAGGTTGGAATAAGGAGGGAAAGAGAAGGGATTTGAAAAAGGGTGAATTTTAGGAAGAAAAATAAGTGAACTAAAGTGCTTTAAATGCAAGGGTTTTAGACATATGGCCAATTAGCATATGAATCAATGAACTATGGTAATTAAGGGTGAAGTCTCAATCTCTGAAGTATACAATATTGATGAAGAAATTAGTGAAGCTGTAGAAGAAATGGGAAAGGGAGCAAAGATAAAGACTACAAGAGATTAAATTTATCCAAAGGAAGGGAACTTGCTAACATTGGTTGATCGCTGAACTATGAGTGTGGAACATGATTAATAAGATGAATAATGAGAGAATTTCTTCCATATTACTTGTAAGGTAAGAGATCAGCTATGTGCTATCATTATTGATAATGCTAGTTATACGAATGTTCCATTCATGAGACTAGTTAAATAGTTAATTTTGTAGACCTCTCTATACTTTAAGCTATATAAACTATATTGGCTAAATGAGAAAGGGTCATTACATGTTAGAAAACAATTATTGTTACCAATTTCTATTAGAAGTTGTAAGGACAAGATATTGTGTGATGTGCGGCCAATGTATGCTTCCCATATTCTACTTAGTTGCCATTGGTTATTTAATAGAGTTATACATGAGGGATGTAACCCACACATTTAAGAAAGATGGCTAATATGTTACACTTTTCTCCATGATGCCAAGCTAAGTTAGTAGTATGCATTCTTGGTTGAGTCGACGAACTAGGAAGGCAGTAGTAATGAGTTGATCTGAATTGAGAAAGACTATGGAGTTTGATGAGCCGACATTATTGCTAATACAAAGACATCTAGAACTATGAAAGCAGATTAACCTACCTAAAGATGTCAAGAAATTGTTAGATGAGTTTACTAACCTATCCCTCAAAGAGTTTCCAAAGGGATTACTACCGAAGTGAGGAATATAGAGCATTGTATTGAGTTGTAACCAAGTGCCACCTTGCTAAATTAACCAACTTATCAAATGAATCCAGGGCAAGTTTTTTATTAGTACAGGCAAGCGGATGAATTGATCAATGATTGCCTCTAAATAGATGTTCTGAGTTTTACAAATTAAATCCTATATTCTATCCATAACTCAGTTCAACAAGCAAATGTACCTATCGTTTTATAGCATGGATGAGTATAGGGTTGTCTCCACTAGGAAAAAGATTCAAACACTAGTACTTATTATTCTTCCCATTATTTAGTAATCTAATTTATCAAATGATTAATTATTAAGACTCTAAATTATTGACTAAACTTTATTAATCCACAAACTAATGCCACTAACACAATGGTTACAAAAACAATTATTAACAACACACTTAACATGCAGATTTACTCCACCACTTAGCATGATATTACCAAAATACTTGTTTTTCTAATACTTGTTATATGCGGGTAATTATAGTATGTAAGTATTCTTCTTAAAACTACTTACTTTTAATCCTAATTGTGTCTATTGAAATCTCTTCCTAATTAACAACCAACTCGAATAGCATTAATGTCATGTTAATGTATCGATTCCCTTAAGGAGATAGCAACTTTCCTAATAATATATCTATTATCAAGAGTAAGTTATTTCAATAAACTAGATCTGTTAAATAGAGTTTTCTCTCAATATATTCTATCAAAATCCATCCTAAGTCAATGTCATTTACTATACCATACTCATATTCATTAAGTGCAATTCATCAAAATTAACATTTATAAAAAAAACTACTATTTCATGCATTTGATCGTACTAAGTGATATAGCGAGTCCTAATGCATTACTCATACATGATAAAATAACAAAGTATATTAATATAATACAAAGATAACAATGAAATTAACATGAGAGAAGTAAGAAATACAACCCCATTTGAAATTCACTGTAGAAATCTTTACTACGTACAAACAATGAATCCTGTCATCACTCTCAAGTTGTTACAGGAAATGTATGATACAACACTTAAACAAAAACTATTGTAAATGAGAATACAATTGTATAGATGTAGATGATTAGGTGTTCATTTATGAATTGATGTTCTCAATATATTCTTTTCTCCACAAGTTACAATATATTTATATTCTTCCCATCAAAGGACTGAAATATACCCCTTTAAGGCACCACTTGACATTTCTCATATACTAGTTTATGTGAATAGGTTGAAAAGAATAGCTGTACCCCTTCCATCATGCTTGTGACTCGGGGAGTGATAGTCTCAAAAAAAAAAAAAAAGAAAAATTCCATACTTGATGGGAATTAACCTCTAACTACATCCAAGCCAAGGTCGACCTATTTGAAGCCAACGCTACCCCTTCTGAAGAAGTGCTGACCTATTCTAACCTGAGGCTGAATAGTTTTTAGCGAAGGCAAACAAATGATAGAAGACCGAGGGGAAGAAAAGGAGCCACTTGGTAACCAGTTTTTCATTTGCCTAGAAGACTAGAGATCATACAGCCGAGTACTTGAATCCAAAGAACCACTTGGTACTATCCTAATAGACTAGTGATGATTGACTTTAGAACTCGATAATTGTGGGCCGACCTCTCTTATGTCAAAACCAAGCATTGCGTGACGTCAAGAGCTTCCCTTCAATCTTGGGCATCTAATTATCGACCTCACCCAGTTCAAATCTTACTCCTCCCTGGACATGTCGATTGACTATAAGTCGAGTTTTGTAAAATGAATAGCTTTTTATTTTTATATATGTTTTCCTTCATTTAATTTATGGGGCCGATTCTTTAAGGTTTAAGGCCTTGTACATTATTTACAGTTTTGCCACTAGGGTTTAGGACTTGCTATAAATAGCAACATTTGTACTCAAAGAGATAGACACATACATATATATATACAGAGAGTGGAACTTTCCTCTTTTAAGTAAGGTTGTACTTGAGCTAGTTGAGCTTGCAATTACTGGATTATTGAGTATCAATTACTCTCTTTAATCTCTCATATGTTCTTATCAATCTTATTCTTAGGATTGTAGTGAACCCCTTTATTTGAACTAGTTAGTGAGTTATATTTAACCTTCATTTGAATCTCGAGCAACATTTAGTGTTCGTAAGTTATATCAAACTATATTTCTAGTTTAAACTCCTAATTATGTTTGTGTCTTGATGAGTTATATCCATTCATATTCACCATCAAAAACCTTCCTATTCTTCATACCTATTTTTCTTTTGGAATCTCGAATACCCATTTTGTGTTCCCAACCCGCTGCTGTTTCTTTGATCCTTATCAATACTAATCATGATCGCGATGCATGTCGTGAACTCCTTGTCATTTAATTACCTCTCATCATGCTCATGATTAAGGGCATGATCAATGCTGGTCTTTTCATTCCTTCTTTATTACGCCCATGATTGAGTAAATCTTGATATTACTTTAATGTCTTCTTCTACTCATGGCTGTGATTATCCTAAAAGTTATCGTTCTTGTGTAGATTTCATCTCCTTGCTCATGATTTATCTGAAATCAATATTTTATATAATTAAGTATCAAAACTTAAGAATTAAATCACAATTATGATCAATTCTATGCTTAAACATGCCTTGAAAGTGTAAAGTAATTTACACTTATCAATAGACAAAGGATACATATGGGAGAGCATGAGTCCTTATGCTATACCTACATCATTTGTACCCAAGAAGAATGGTAGTTAGAGGATGTGCATGGACAGTCAAGTAATTAATAAGAAAACTATCAAGTATTGATATCCAATTCGAGAGAATTATAGCATAGGAGATCAATGCTTGGGGATATGTTCAAATGGGAGATCAACATTTTGAAAAGTTTAAATAGGGTTTCGAAAAGTTTAAATAAGGAATCAACATTTCAAAAAATGGTTTAAATAGTTTTATGGATTGATTATTATGAATCCTTTACTTGAACTACTTTGTAAAACGTTGATCTCTTATATGAATTCTTCAAAATATTGATCTCTTATTTGAACTTTTTGAAACATTGATCCTCTATTTAAACTTACCCCAAAATATTGATCCCCCCGTTATAATTGATATGTTGAACAAGTTCAGCTAGAGTGTTTTCAAAGATTGATCTAAAGTCTAGATATCATCAAATTCGCATGAAAGAAGTTGATGAATGGGAGATAACCTTCAAAACCAAGCATGAATTGCATGAGTAACTCATGATGTCATTTGGTTTATCTAACATACCAAGCACATTTATGAGGCTAATGAACCATGTTCTGAGGAATCAAATGGAGAGGTTCACTGTAGTGTGTTTTGATGACATTTTAGTATACAATCCCAATCTACTGACATGTGGATCACCTCCGAGCTATGTTTAAAGTATTGATGATTAAGAAGTTGTTTAGGAACTTGAAAGAAGTGTTTTCTCTACCAAGATGAGGTTGTATTTTTGGGATATATAGTTAGTGGAAGAGGCCTAAGAGTAGACGAGGAGATGATGTAAGCTATTATAGAATGGCTTACTTTGACCTCATGTTCTAATGTTAGAAGTTTCCATGGCTTTACTTCTTTTAATCATAGGTTCATTAAAAAATTTAGTTTTATTGTTGCACCTCTTACTGAGCTCATGAAGAAAAATGTTGAAATTAGATGGGGAAGTAAGGAGTAGCAAAGCTTTGTCGAGTTGAAGAAGAGATTGACTTTAGGCTAGGTTTGTTTTGCTACTTGATTTCAATGAAGTGTTTGAGTTGGAGTGTGATGCTTCTAATATAAGAATTGGAGTAGTGTTAATGTAAGCTACCGAGTTATCACCTATTTCAACAAAAAGCTTAAAGGTTCAACAATGAACTATTCTGTCTATGAGAAGGAGTTATATGCACTTGTCAAGGCTATGAAAACTTAGCAACATTGCTTATTTTTGAAGGAGTTTGTTGTCTATTCCAACCATTGGACTTTGAGATACCTAATGCCACTTAGTTGTCAAACTGACAAATGAAGTAGGTAGAATTTCTCAAGGTATTCCCCTTCGTAAAGAAGGGGAAAATGAATGTAATTGTTAATGCCTTATCTAAGTGGCAAGCACTACTTTCTAACCTAAAAGTGAGATTGATGGAATTTTGTTGACATCAAATTTTCGTTTTGGTACGTGAGTACTTGCAAAACAACAAATAGCTACAAGGGCCATTGAAGGGTGCTTCGACGCTACCACTCTGATGCCTAAATCTACCCTCTTGTCATATGAGTAAAATTGTAGAATGATAATGAAGTGAAAGAATGAGGAGAGGACTCCTTACTGTCACGAACTGAGGACGGCCTAGTCGTGGCAAACGCCGTATACTGTATGAAGAACCCCTGATTGGTTACCCTTCCAATAAAAAACTCTTCACACAATACACAAGGCTCTACAACCACTAGTTTCCAAAGTACATCCAGATTCACATGATATCATCACACAACATATTTATAAAAAAGTTAAGTTATAAATCTTACATTACACAGTATTTAAGTATTTCTAAGTTCATAATAATAAGATAAACATAAGTACATGAGAAGGAATCTACATAAACTACTTTCTCTCATCACACTGGCCACCTTGCTCTTGCCCAAGTCCCCAGGCTAACCTGTGGCATCCCTCATCCTGTCTCTACGAACAGGCTATCCTGCAACAAAAGTCTAAAGGGGTGTAAGCCTAAGCTTAGTGAGCAAAACCCTCAGCCACAACAAGCAAGTTATAAGTACATTATAGTCACGCATATGAATGAATGATCAAACAGAATGCCAAACAATACGCATACTTAACTAGTTCATATACGTAACTCGAGATTAACACCCACCGAAGTCAGGGTTGGAGTTTACACGGCACCAATCAGATCCGGGTATTATACTAGAACTTACTTTTCTACGAAACTCCATGTTCTATGCTTATATCAAATAATTCTTTTATTTTCAGAAAAACCTAAGTTCTAGTATAATTGTGAGTGGGCCCCCGCAGTCCACACTCACCCCTAAATGGAGGCCTCTAGACTCGACCCTTAGCCAGGCGGTTGGCGCCTCCAACGCCTAGTGTTCCCGCGAGCTAGGGTAAGGTCATTTTGTACGGGTGCACCGTACATAACCAAATAAATCAATAATATCAACCCCCGAATGGCCTCTCTTTACCTCCGTGTGATGTGACGGCCGGAATAGTATCCATGCTATGCATGTTCTAGTTTATTTTTATAGCCGAGTATAATTTAGTTCAAATTATGCTGTGACCATCCATTAATACACATAATCATTTTCTATACTACCATGCAACAAACAAGGCATTCTCTGCATTTAAGGTAATTTCACAACTCAACAATCAATTACATACACAAGCATATCTCGAACCCCACACAACAGTTAATTAACAATAATATTTAAGTCCACTATCTACAATCACAATCAAGCATGGAATCACAGGGTAAATACTCACTCGGCCATAGCGGTTCGCCCTAATCGTAGTAATCGATCGGGAGGTCCTCGTTCACCTCAAGGTCACCTGATCAATATGCGATAATAACACTAGTAAGTACTTGAATTAACTACTAATTCTAAACATCTAATTACCTAATTTTACTTAAATTACTATCCACTTTTACTCGGTAAAACTTTAATTTCAATCGTATGTAACTTTTTCATTTTATTTTTGATATTTATGAGTTTATAGTCGTTTTTCATCGTTTCCGAACACATATTCACATGGTAATATCTATTTTGGGTGTTAAGACCCCTATTTTACGTTATGTACTAAATTTATAGAAATTTTTAGTTATGAACACTTAAGTACTCTTATTACTTATGTTTATATCTTTTATTCCTTAAATTCTTATAATGAAAGAATTTTACTTTGCTATTACTAATTCATGTACTGAATTAGGTATAATCTAATTTAGAAGGTGTATTAGGATTTACTAATTTAGTTACCTAATTACCTACACTTTTCTTAGTTTTCTTATTTTCTAAACTTATGCTTATATCATCGCTTACATCATCTTTTGCTTATGTCATTGCTTATGTAATCACTTGCTTATGTCATGGCTTATGTCATCATGTGCTTATGTCATCACTTACCTCATCATATGCTTACATAAGCCTTTCCTCATGCTTATGTCATATGCATATGTATTATGTACATGTTATCTCTTTCTCTTATACTTATGTACATATACTTTATACATACTTATACTCATACCTATACTTAGGCTTATAACGTATTTATACGTGTATACATACTCGTACACCTATACGATTGGATACGTATTTTATACTAAAATTCGTATGCCTAAGCTTTTCCTTAAGAAAAGCTTTCTAATTCCATGTTTTTGTGTTCTTATGTATATATTTAGTGTAGTATAGGTATGTATAGTTAGATTTGATCTTAAATTAGGTTATGTACATGATAAACACTCATGTACAAAGGTTCATATACTTATACTCTTTTGGTATTTCCTTATGTATAAATACTTATAAGCATATACTCATGTCTTCCTTTCTTCTTCTTCAAAAGTTCAAATTTCTACACTTAAAGATGGAAACTTTGTTTCCTCTTCTTCAAGACAATACTAACCACATAACTACTTATTTAATCTATCTAATTAACTAACTAATGAATAATAGAAAGTAACATAAAGCAACTTAAAGACATACCTTTAATGATGTTGAAGTTATGGAGACAAAAGTGAATGAATGAAAGGGAAAGAAGAAGAAAGAGGTCACGGCATGAAAAAGGGGTTTTGATTTGTTTCTTTTGTTTGTTTCTTTTAATGGAAGACAACATGTGGTGGGGTTTAGAAGGACAAGTGGACGGAAACAATAATGAAAAAGAGAGAAAGAAAAATCAAAAAGAAAAGAAAAGAAAGACATCATTAAGTAAGAGATATTTTCCTTATCTCTTAGCTTTTGTTGACTTTTCAAAATGTTGACTTTAGTCAACATGTGTTGACTTGGTCAACATTTGAGCTTTGGTCAATATGTATTATCTTAATCAACATTCCTTAAGTATGTGCAATTTTGTGCACATAATGTAGTAATTAAGGGAAATTAGGGGAGAAATGAAGGAAATGAGAAGAAATGAGGTATATTATGCATTGATGTGTAAATATGGTTGATGAGATCTTACTTTAGGTCTTTAGAGTCCACATATCTCATTTGATAAACTATTTTGGATAACAAGTGCAAAAAGTACTAATTTGAGTATTAAAGTTCACTATATGTAACCTAATCTTCAACTATAACCCTAACCCTAAGTAAGACTATCTTAATCATATATTTAAGGAATAAATATAATCTAGGACTCATTATCTTAGTTCCTAATGGATTACTTGAGAATTCGAATCATATAAGCAAGAATGAGGGTTATCTCTAACCTTTTACTAACGATTTAGCAAAATATAAGCATTATATTTTCAATTAGGGTTTCAGGGTATATCATGTAGGATTGGTGTACATATGTCCTTAATGTAATCATTTTTTAAGGTTTTTATCACTTTCGAATGAAATCTTTAGCTTTTAGAAACATTTAGGGTAGAAAAGTTCTTTATGCGATTGATTAATTATTTTAGGGTTTTCACTTTAATTAGCCTCATCGACTCCTAAATTATCTAATATAGTTGAGTTTATTTCAAAAACTAGATTGAAACTTTTAGAGGTTTACACTTACCTAGGGTCTTGTTTGGAATTTATAGTAGGTAACTAGATATGTGTATTCAGATGGGACATAAGAGTTAAGCTTTAAGATTACTATTTACGGCTTTAGCCTATTTTACTAAAAAATGCAATCAACACTTACCCCTTACTCTCTTTGATGATAAGTTCGGTAAAGAGAGCATCTAGAGAGTTTAATTTTGTTAGAGCTCTATAAAAGTTTGTAATCCGAGGCTAGAATGCTTGAAGAGGCAAAAGTTCAGAGTAATTGGAGCATTTGGAGATGTTGGAACACCTGAAAAGGTGAGAGCTTAAAGAGGCTGGAGTGCTTGAAAGGGCGAAGGCCTAAATAGGCTGGTGGGCTTAAAAAGGAAGGGGAAGCATGTAGGCCATTTAAACGAGGCATGATCTATGCTAAATAAAGTCATAAGATAGGCTAGTTGGGTTTTAGCTTGTAATGTATAGGACTTTAGGCTTATTTACTTGTCATCCATGTAAGTTATAGGACTTAGAGTATTTTACCCATCACTGCTTAATGACTTTGAGTTTTCAAGTAGCTCATTGTCTATTTATTAGATAGAGCAATTAAGTTTATACTAGCTTGTTGTTTGTAGTATGCAAGACTTAAAGTTATTGAGGAATTGCCCATTAGCAAATTATACATACTTAAGCTCATAATGAGGGGCATTTCTTTAGCCTTGATTTATCTTTAAGTTCTCACACTCATCTTAAAAGAGAGTAAGAATGAACTTATTAGGAATTGAATGAATCATCAGGAATTTAGGCAGAATCCTAATGCAAAACCCAGAAATTGAATATGAATATAAATAATAGAATGGCATAAAGCTTCAAGACACATATCTTGAAAAAATAAATAGCCAACAAATTGCAATCAAATATACTTTATCTTTTTTTGAGAGTTAAGTGGCTGGATAGACATACAATCCGAAAATAACTCTACTTTCAGAATATCATTGTGAAATTGGGCCATGTCATTTACCTGCATGATAGACACATAGTACACCGATGACCTAGATATCTACACTTGTCTTCAATGTCTGTTTCTTCTGAAACGTGCACGGGTAAGTAGGGACAAGCAATCTTTGACCGACAGAGAGCTCAGTCCTATGCCGTGGTGGTTTATGACGGTGTATAGCTTAAATTTGTTGTACCGTTATTAGTAACTCAAATGCATTTCCACTAGAACCACTCAAACCTAAGTTGTTGGCTTCCAACAGCTAATCAATGGTTTTGCATGTGTCGGCATGCATGGGGAGCAGCTTGGAGTTAGATTGGAATGTGCGGCTTTGCACATCTGTTCTGTAGATCGATCCTTGCGGCGGCTCGGGCCACAAGGGCAGCTTAGATTGGAAAGTGGGGCTATTGTCAAACATCATCAACTTATATTGCGTTGCTGCTGTGAGCTCGACTTTGATGCCCCTAAAGTCCTAGTCGTCACTTGAATACCAGCGTTTGGATGGATCTTAACTGGAGCAGGGGATGCTTCTTGGCTTATAACTTCGGTAACTGTGGCCGAGAATCGCAGCTGCTATTCAACTTGATTTTAAATACCCTAAGCTTGATCCTATTTTTGCTTGGAAGCTTTCAAGAATAAGTTTCTCAACAACTGACACGGAATGACTTGATCATCGTGTACTTCAACCATGGGTTGCTCTCAGCTTGTTATTCGAGGGCAGCACGAATTGATTTGAGAAAGAGATCGGATCAGAGGAGTAAACAGCTTAGATCGAACCGTAGCTTGGTGGAGCTCGGTCAGTGCTTGCATGTGGGAGGGTTATTCAGATTTTTATGAAGCTCGGACTGTATTTGTCGAGCTCGGACATGATTAAGCATAATGAGATGCTCCTCTGTTGTTTGAGAAAATCCACCGTTGGCATCTCCATGGGAAGCTTGGTTTGGACTATAGTAATTAGCTTAGCACGGATTTTTTGGCAGTCCACTTTAGGTCGGTGTTGAGGTTGGCGTGGTAATCTTTACGGACAAATCAGCTGCTCGGTTACTAACTTTCTGCTACTCAGTTTAGATTTCGCTCTGAGTCTTTTCATCGTGGTAATCTGGCATGGGTGGACAGCTCGGACTCCTTGCACCATCTCGGGATTGGGATTTCGAGCCCAGCTATTGATGGTTAGCTCCGAGCTCGGTTGTTATGAATAGTTCGTAAAGAAGAAAGTTGAGCTTGGAAGTGAAAGTGTTGACGGCTCTTCGGATGTGGATAGAACAATTCGGCATTGATGCTTAGTTTGGCCAACAGATTATGCGACTGCCTTAAATAGTTCGGATGACAGTGGTTCAGCATTGTTGCATAGTTGCCATAGATTTGATGCAACTGTTTACTGTATGGAGTTGGAATTTTTTATTAAATAAATAGCTAGCTCAGATTTGCAGCCATTTCAAGAAGCTTGGATTCGTGTTTCAGTAAGTAGCTCGGACAACTCGAGTGTGAACTCAAGCTCATATCAAAAGCTCATCTGATGGTGTTGTTATGCGGCTCGACGATTTGAGTTTGTGACAGCTACTGGTCAGTTCATGTAAAGTTGAGCTTGATAAGTAACTAGAGGTACTCGAAAGAGCTTGACGAGTGTGGGCAAAGTGAATTGTAGCTCAGGTTAACTAAGGGGATTGAAGGTAATGCCCAAATGATCAGCCTCCACTTGATGAAGAAATATAATTAAAATTAAAGAATGAAGCAGATAGATCAGAATCTTTTAGCCGTTTATCTCATCAGTGAAATGTGAGTGGTTAAGGCACTTAGTGCTTTAAGAACCATTTACTTAGCTCTGGTTCATCATATCACGCGCAAAGAAGAACTCAAACTTATGAAAAGTAATTGCTCGGCATTTTGAGCTATTGAAGCTCGGTACTTTTCTGTAAGGTCGGCTTAGGAGCGTTAGGCATGTAATAGCTCGGCATGGAGCTAATCACTCAGCAATTCTGCTAATTATTCGGCAATTTAGAGCTTTGTCTGCTATGGAATGATCTAGGATAGAATTGTAGAACTCAGATTCCGTTGTTCGCACGTGTGGATACTAGACGCAATCAGCTGCAGTTCATAAAAAACTTCAAACAAAGTGTTACTTGGCAAGTAGATGGATAGTTACTCGGCATAGAGCTTTAGTCCATTATTAGGCTGGATGGACATTTGCTGCTGCATCGTCGTAGATCTGCTTGGCAAGAATTAAGAATAGTTCAACTTGGATTCCTTCGAGCTGCTCAAAAAAGCTCGACTAATCGGATAAGAGGCCACTGCACTATTGTTGTAGCTTGGCAACGAACTCGGATTGCTGTGTTGCGGTAGATTACCAGCCGAGCAATCATACTCGTCCGTTTCTTTTGAAGTGTAGCTCGAAAATTTCCTTGACCAACGACAGCACAGATGACTGTGGAGCTTGGGTTGGCTTATATGCTTCGATGAGTTGTATATCAACTCTGGTGGTCGTTTTGGAGTACTAAGTCATGTCGTCTATTTCTGGTTTGCTTCTGCTCAAAGTGCGACTCGACTCGTTTTTGCTCTGGTCAAGCATTGTTGTGTTTGAAGGAACTCGACTTTTGGTTCTAGTCAGTACTTGATTTGTAGGAGCGATTAATAGCTCGGCATCTCGAATTGCAGTAGCTTGGGATGCACAGTACAGATTGCAAACATAAAGGAAGTTTGGAAAATCATACGACACCTATCAATTAGCTCAACGCGACTCTACTTTATTATTGGTTAAAATGGATAACGCAAGGCTCGGCAACTCTTGGTCTTACAAGGAGTCACTTCGAGCTCGGCAAAAAGTTATCAAGTTGAGAAGCTCGGCAAAAGGCTATTACAGCTGAACTCCTTTGGTGAATCTTGCTTGAAGATTAACAATTAATAGCATGTTGGCCTTCTGGGATAAATGCTGGGCTCGTCATGTAAGTGGAGTTATGCTTGGAGAAGCTATACTGCCACTGTCCATAATAGGATATGATCGGACCTTGTTGTCCAGAGAAGAGAGAGCTCGACAATTTCACTTCATTGCATTAGTATAAAGCTGTTGTTCAGCATATTGCTCTCATTGTTGTGAGTTGCTTAATAGGACAACTCGGCCTCGGATATTGCCGATCTGAACTCAGCTCGGCCATGGACTGTTCTCGACCAAAAAGAGCTCGACAATGAGCCTAAAAATTGTGGCTGCTGGTTGGCTTAAAGTAGCTTGGAGCCTGGGGTTTAGCGTACAAGTCCGAACTTTGTCCTATTATTAAGACACATTGTTGCACACCAGATTTATTGTAGCATGAAGTCATCTCCTATACAATTTTCAAGATCTACAAAGCAATTCCTCGGATATCAACAATAGAAGGAATGCCACTGGCCTATATCACCCTTCATTTTGCGAACAAATCACCATAAACAGGACATGAATTAGAAAGCAAGTCATTCTCTCATTTGAGGAAACTTCAAACATTTCGTTGACGATTCATCACTTAGAAATAAGCATTCCATTGCCAGTACGGTTCAGTCTAGTTGCTCAAAAAATAAGAAATAATAAGAAAAAGTGAATAGCACAAGTCTGCCATGCGTGCGAGTTGAATTCGACATGAACTGACATGACCTGGTAATCATGCACAGCAATAAGTGTATGAGCGTGTTTGGCGTTGAATAACGAAACCTTTCATCTAGTACAAACAAGCACAACCAATTTGCATAGTTAGAGAAAACCAGGCGGTGCATGGAGTTGCAGTTATGAACTAGGCGGCAACGGTTATGAACCATAGAGAGACGAAGTTTGCGAGTACTCGAGCATGAGGGAGACGGTTACGAATCAGTTGGTCGACGAAATTGCGGTTCCTAAACTTTCAAGAGAGGAAATCGACATGGTCCTTTTCTTCCAACTGCATACATCGTTGCCCATCAGCTTTGATATGGTTTCGTCCAAAGATAAATGTCAGATATGATAAGGACTATAATGATATCTAGAATAATCAACCGCGAGACGAAATGCTATCCCCTTCCTTTGCATATCCCCTAGACTAGATCCAGTACAATGGTTATCAATAGGGTATGATTGTTATGCCGTAGACAAAAAACCTTTGGCTTCTTTCTAGCATTTTCTTGAAATGCCTGTAAGATGCCTCCACATGCAGAAATACATAACTCCATTTCTAGAAAATATGCATTCCATCCAAATCAATTTCATAGTTTTAGGAATTGGTTCAAAAGTTGTTGATTTCTACAAACAGTACTAATTGTTGGCATCAAATTTTTGTTTTGGTATGTAAGTACCTTCAAAACAATAAACAGCTACAAGGAGCAACGAAGAGTACTCTAATATAATTATTTCGATGTATAAGTCAACCCTCTTGTCATAAGAGTAAAATTGTAAAGTGATAATGGGAGTGAAAGAATGAGGAGAGTTCCCCATACTTGAGAGTTTTATTTGGTATTTATAATAGGTGACTAAATATGTATACTTGGATGGGCCTTAGCAATTGGGCTCAAGTCTTAATATTACCAATTTATGCCTTCAGCCTATTTTTATTAAAAAAATGTTATCAATAAGAGACACTAGTAAAAGTATGCAAGTAGGTTAAATAGGCTAATCTAGCTAAGCCCATGGGTTAAATAAGCAAAAAAAAAAATCTCGACCTTAACCCATTTAAAAAGTAAGTTAAACAAGTCGACCTACGAGCCCAATAGATAAATAGGTTAAATGGACCGACCCACACCAACCCATTTTACGTTGTGAGTTAAACGGCTGGCTTTATTTGGCTCTCTTTTAAACGGGCCAAAAAACTTTGGCCCAAACATATTTTAAAAGTAAGTTAAACGGGTCAACTCACAAGTCAAAACTCACTTGCACACCATTAGTTACTAGTATTAAGGAGCAATACTCATGGGATCAGCATTTTGGGCCACTTTATGCTTAGTGCATCAAAGGAAGGACACTAGATGATTACTTTATTGAAGATCACTATCTCTTTCGAGCTAGCAAATTATGTATTCTAACTTGCTCGATTCATGTCTTAGTCATCATAGAAGCCAAGGATGGAGTTTTGATAGGCCATTTTAGAGAATCGAGGTTTTACTAGCTAAAGATGATTAGGGATGTGAATTGGGTTATTTAAAGATATGTAGCCTACAAAGAAGCTAAGTACTAAGCTTCGTAAAGGAGGGCAATGTCTTCGCCTATATTGACCTAAGTATGGATTTTGTTCTTTGTTTGCTAAGGACAGCACATAAAAAGGATGCCATCATAGTTTTGGTTGACCAATTCAGCAAAATGGCACATTTTGTGCCTTGCTAGAAAACCAATGATGCTTCGACTACTTCTCTTTTGTTTTTGCAAGAAATTGTAAAGCTTCATGGAATTCTAAGGAATATCGTATCTAATAGAGACATGAAATTCCTAAGTCATTTCTAAAATACTTTGACTAAGAACTAAACTACTATTTAGCACATCATGCCATCCTTAGATCAATGGTAAAATAAAGGTCATTGACAAGACATTTCATTAACTACTCTAGGCAACTATTGGAAGGAACTAGGTTGATTAGGATATTTGCTTGCTAATTGTTGAATTTTCTTACAACTAATCTATTCATAGTATGATTAGCAAGATTCGATTCTAAACAATTTACGGTTTTAACCTAGAGCTACCTCTTGATCAGACACCCATATCTTATGCTGAACAAGAAGATCTAGAAGCTGAGAAATGAGCCAAGCCATGCAATAGATTTAGCAGAGAGTCACTAAGCAACTGATTGAAGTAGCCGAAAGACTTGAGCGAGGAAGTCAAGGTGGGAAGGATAGGAACTTATTCTAACCCAATGATCCTGTATGGATATAACTTAGCAAAGAGAGGTTCCCAAGTAAGAGAAAGAGTAAGAGTAAGCTATCACCTTGAATCGAGGGAACTTTCCATGTACTATAAAAGATAAAGGACAACGTCTACAAACTTGAGCACCTTGAAGGGCATGGAGTCTCTTATGTCTTCAACATTACTGACTTAAGCCCATAAATGTTGAGGAAGACACCCTTTACAAAGCACCTTAGGGATAATGATCCCAAATCCTAAAAAACTTGAAGGGGATAATGGGGATTAGCTTACGGACCAATCACCCACCACTGAGCAAAAGTGCTAGATAACATAGTCTACTGAATTCTTAACCATTGCCTCTCTTCAAAAGAAGCTGACCCTATTGAGCTGCTTTGATATGGCCATGCTCTTAAGCTAATGTAAGTTTAGCTACCTCTCCACATGTTGAGTTACCCATAAGCTTAGCTCTAGTTATGTCGACCTATCTTAAAGACTACTCTCTTCCTCAAGTCTGTGCTAACTGATGAGGTGTCTATTGCATTGATTAAGTAAGTGCACCTGTTAAGTATAGTATCAAGGGCTTCAAGAGTCTAGGGTTATTGATTCCATGAAGACTAAATACTTACTCACTTACATTAAATTACTTTAATTAAAATGAATTGAAATAGTGATGATAAATTGAATGAAATTAATGAAATAGACATTAGGTAAGAATTAAGACTATGAGGGCAACAATTGAACAAAACCTAATTGACCATAAATGATGATATCTATATTCTAGACACCAAGAGATTAACATGTAGTAGCCTCAAGCTTCTAATGAGTTTCTTATTCTCATTAACTAGAGGAGTTCAATTGCTAATTTAATAGAAATTTAATAGGAATTGCTTCTCTATTAAATTATAATTCTAAATACTTCCCACCTGAATTGCTTCTAAAGTAGAACTCCATTGAATAGCATTAAGAATAGCCACAACAAGAAACAAGAAATAAATTTTAATTTCAAAAGAAATCGATAACTTATCTCTGAGCTTGTAACAAATCTTTTCAATCACAATAGATCTATTTATGTATTGACCTCATGACTTCAAAACATAATATTGAATAATTAAGTTGAAACTCTAGAAGTAACAACTTAATCCAAACAAAACACGTAATTAAAATAATAAGAATAAGATAATTTCATTAAAATAATAAAAATCAACATATGTTATATGTTACCTTGATGGTTGTAGGCCTAGATATTACTACTTTTACGCCACAAAAATAATAAAGTAACATGCTTTCATGATGAAATGGACTAAAACCCTAAGAAAGGACTTCTCTATAGCCTCTCTCCCCCTCTTGAACATGTGTTTGACATTTGCTTATATTATTTGGACAAAACAATCTTCAAATGGAAAGTGTTTTAAAATCATGACAAGTCCAAAGGTAAGTACATAGCTATAGAGTCTGGGTGTAGACTTCTTCTTACAATAATTCTTCAAGAAATTATCCTAGAATCAATGATAAGAGGATCATGGTTGCACAACACAGGTGTAGTGGTGGACAATGGTCTTATACTTGATCGAGAATTCTTTAAACTTCAATTGGAAATTAAGGAGGTGAGCTTCTTGATTGAGGAATACAGTTGTGAAGGCTGACTATGATCTTCTCCTTAGCTTAATCCTTAGACGAATACTCTTTAATACCTATTATCTTAAGATTATTCTTCAAAATTAGTACAATTTCCTTCAAAAATCATTTGAATTGTCATCTTTTTGTCTTATTGCTTCATTTAAGTCTTGAAATCAAGAAATAACTCAAATCAAAGGCAAATTTAATGAAATTAAATCGAAATAACTTAAAACATTCAAAAAAATAACTTAATGGATGAGTGTAAAATTACACTCATTACCAACCCAAGTGCCAACCTCATCTCTTCACCTTAAAATCTATTATGCACCTCATTTGTTAGTCCATTTTTTTTGGAAGCCATGTATCCTAGAACTCGTATTCCCATTACTTGACAATGAATATATTTGTTTTTTATTGTGTAACATAGATTTTACCCCTTTTAGTAATTATTATGGAAAGATGTAACCCTAGCAAGGTAAGTATAATTACCTTATGAAAGCACTATTGTAATAAGAATTTATCCATTTATGAGTTACAATGAATTTTACATTCTTTTTCTTCTCCTTCATGAGACACTCTCCTTTTTACGAGACCTAAACCCTACCTCATATCAATCCTTAAGCAAGGTTGTGTAGTGACCAACCCTCTATCGTTAACCGATGTATCATATCCGGCAAGGCATTAGTAGTGATTGTTTAAGTGGTATGTCGCATCCATTGAACAACTTATGTTAGCTTAACGTTCCTACCCTTAAAATCTACTCTAACTTAGTTTCCTTTTTCTTGGATTCTTCTTGAAGGACCCATTCATAGTACAATAAGACTTCCTCTAAGGCACACCTCCGATTCTTTTCGTATGCTATGTCTCATGATTCCTCTAACTCGTTGAGTTGAAGTTTTCTTTGAGTACCTTCACACTCAAGGTCAAGGTTAGCTCACTTAATAGCCCAACACACCTTTTGCTTTATTTCCATAGGTAAATGACACACTTTTCCTTACACCAATCAATAGGGAATGGTTCTTATAAGTGTCTTATAAGCCATTTAATATGCCTATAAAGCATCATTTAGTTTTTCTAACCAATCTCGTCCGTTATGCTTTACAATCTTTTCTAAGTTCCTCTTTAAGTCCTTTTTGGCGACTTCCACTTACCCACGTGTTTAAAGATTATAAGGGATAGCTATTCTATTTGTAAAGCCATACCGCCCTTAATACCTTCTCAAGTTAGGTGTTACAAATATGAGTTCTCTAATCACTAGTAATCACTTTGGGGGTACCATACCAAGAGAATAGACTCTTTAGGAACCGTTTGACTACCCTACTATCATTTGTGGGCATGGCTTGAGTCTTTAACAATTTAGATTTGTAATCAATGGCTACTATTGGGAACGGTCCCATAAAGTTTTTACCCCATATGTTGAAGATTTCTCATATCAAAAGTGGAATTTGAGGCATCTCATCTCTCTTTGGATATGCTGCCTACTCTTTGACACTTATCATATAACTCCACAAACGTTTAAGCATCATAAAAAAGTGTAAGCCAATAAAATCTTAATTTAAGGACCTTATACATAGTCTTGTTTGCACTAAGGTTTCTTTCGATAGGTCCTGTATGATAATAGCCTAAGATATGCTAACCCTCTAAATGTGGCACACATCTATGATTCATCTAATTTGCACAAAGCTTGAATAAGTATAGGTCTTCTAAAAAATAATGCTTAACATTAGAGAAGAATTTCTTCTTTCGCTAGTGGGTTTGTCCCTTTAGGAAAATTTTAGCAACTAGATAATTTGCAATATTTATAAACCATGGAACTTCCAAAGTACTTACCTAATTAAGGTCTAAAGTCTCTTTTGGAAACTCGTCAATGACCTCATATTCTTCCAACTTTTCCAATGCTAGATTCTCTAACCATGATAGATGGTTTGTAACTAATATAAACCTCATAAATTGTAGTGTGAATTTTAAATTGAATCTAGATAACCCAAATAACTTTATGAGTCAATAAGGCTGTATGGATTAAAAAGTTTATTAATTTATAAACCCTAAACTACCTTAATAAGAAAACCCTAAAATATGATGAAAACCCTAATCACGTAAAAATCATTAATGAATGACTAGAGATAACTTCTAAATACTCGTAAATGTAAATATACTAAATTAATTCATTACAAAATTATAATATTATTTTATAATTAATATTAAACTTATATTTATATAGATAAATTAATATTATGTTAATTTAGATATTTATTTGTTATTTAAAAAATATATAGTAGATATCAATAACATGATTTATAATTTACCTTATAGTTATATTATTTATTATTCTAAATATTATTTACAGGGTTAGAAATATGTAAGGAAATTCTAATATATGTTTCATTGATTTATTACATTTGATTCTTGATTTTTCCCTTTACTTCATCCTTTTCTCTATTTTCTTTTTTATTTCTAAATTATATATATATAATACATATAATATTTTAAGAGTTAACCAAGTCATCTTTTCTATTGCATTTGATTCTCTTATCTTTTCTCTGTCTTTTCCTTTTTCTTTTCGTTTTTTTCCTTTCTAATTTTCCTTTTTGCTGTGACCATGTGTTCCCCCCTAAAATCTTCTTTAATTTTCTTAAATTGTCTTCAAATGACATACACAATTAATCCACTTTCCCTTCCCAATTGAACTAACCAATATACACACATACACACTTCATCATCTTCTTCCCTCATTTTTCTTCCATTTTCTTATTCTCTTTTTCAACTTCGAAACATAACATCAAACTACCTAACCTTCAATACTTAAAAGGAGAGATTAAGAGGGGAGTTATTCACTAAACCATATATTAAGGTAAGTAATTAGAGTTACCTTTCATAATATTAGTAGTAATCCTTTATGTAAATTCTTGATATATTTTGTTCCATCATATTTTTTATATATTTAATATATATTTTAGTATAAGGATTTAGAGGTTATATGCAAATATGTTAGCTTTAAGTGTATAATTCATTTCTTTTGAGGATGTTATACATATATATATATATATATATTTACTCATATAATAAAATAATAATATATGTATATCTACTTATCTATTATATATGATTTGCATTTATATGTATATGAATATAGAAATATATAGTGTATACATAAATATCTATATATGTGTGTGTGTGTACAAAATACTTAATATATATATATATGTAAAACTGAAAATATGTGAGTATATATATAGGCATTGTATATTGAAATTTCCTTAAAAATACACTAGGATAATATAAAAATATGTATAAATATATGCATATAAAAGTAAGTACAAAATTAGGTATAAATACGTGTACTTATATATGTACATGTACATAAATACATACAATAAAAGTATAGTCAATGTATAAATACGAGTATATATATATGCCTACATATATAGACATACATATGTAAATATGTATATATATATAAGTACATATACTAATATACTAAGTATAAGTGTATCCAATAGCATATTAAGTATAATAATATAAATAAGAATTCATATGTACATATGTATATGTATGATTGTATATAATAAGATACTAAATATAAGTATATATAATAAAATATCAAGTATAATAAAATAATTAAGAATATATGTATGTATATAAACACATAAGCACCTATATATGATTATACATGTACAATGTATACTTATTTAATGTAATAGAATAAAATATACATACATATATAATAGGTCGAAACATATAATACATAATTAAGGCCCATATTCTATTAATTAATTAAATATAATAATATATAAATATACCAAATAATGGTATAAAATCTAAGAAATATAAAAATCAAGAAAACTTAACAAAGTACGACATAAACTAACCAAATCGTAGCATGTCAATAATGTATCCCCAATAAATAGTTAGACCAAAAATTTCAAATTAATTAAAGAATAATTATAGTAAAATTAAATAATAATAAAAAAATTAAAATAAATAGAAAAATTAAGCTTAAAATTGGAAAATAATGAAATATATATAAATTGAAATTAAAAATAAGAAATTATCATAAAATAATGAAGAAAAGCTTAAAATTAATAAATAATTCTAATCGGATTAATATAATCAAATTCATAGCATTTAGGGTTATCTTAGAAAATGCAAGTTTTAACGTCTAAAATAAATCCCGCTATATGAACATATGCTCAAAAATGTTAAAAAAAATGATTATGAGTTTATCAATGTAGATACCTCTTGTTTGTCCCTTTTTTTATTATTTTTCAAAAATTTTAGAATATGATAAAAGGTCTTGAATTAGGAAAAATACAAAAAAAAAAAAAGAAATTAAAGAAAACCTAAAAAAAGTAAAAGATTTAAGGAAAAAAAGTAGTAGAAAATTTAAGAAAACAAGAAAATAGAAAATTTAGAAAAAAGCTAAAAAATAAGAAATTTAGAGAAAAAAACCCAAATAATATTAAAATAACAATAAGAAAATATTTTTTTAAGGAGTGTTAGGATTCTAGCTTTATTTTTTATTTGTTTTTTTAGTTTTTAAGTAAATAAATTAATTTTTAAAAAAAGAGGGGGCTAGGTCAAAATCTAGTCCATTTAAATTTGGACTGAGCAAGTCCTAAAGCCCTGTATATGTGGTACAAGGGGATTAGGGTGTGGAAAGGTTTGGTGAGAGGTAGTTTTGTCGTGCGTACCCCATTTAATATCAAACGCGCGTGTAGCACGTACCCTGCACGTGACTAACGCTCCTCTTTCTTCTTCCTGTTTCGATTTTTCAGTTTTCCAGTTTTCTTCCTTTTTTAGTGTGCTTCATTTGGGATGATTTTTAACCCTATTTACTACATGATTTCATTGAATTAATGGTGAAATCATATAGTCCACTTAGCATACTTTAAATTAAGACCCATTTTTCATCCAAATTTAGTCAAATTTGGTATTAAATCGGCTCCAAAAATGAGGAAAAGAAAATCTGACATCCCCATTCATAGCCAATTTCTTCCTTAATGGCCTTTCTAAGCTCGTTTAAGTTTTCATTAGTATAAATAGGGGTCAAGAAAATATAAGAGAACATAACATACACTTAGAAACGCTTTAGGTGAGCAAATTGAAGCTTTATCTCTCTAGCCCGATCCCTTTCTCTCTCTAGGATAGCCATCTCCACGGCTGTTTTCGGCGAAAACCACCATCACCATTGAAATCTTCGCATCCAAAAACCCTAGGAAAACACTTCGATTCAATTTCTTGAGACAATCTGAGCCATACGAGCCAAGTAGAGCTAATCGAAGCTGACTAAGTTGACTTAAGTCGACTAAGCCAACCCGAGCTAACCTCAAACCGACCAAGTCGACCTAAGCTACTTGAGTAAACCTAGTCTACAAATTTTTTTATTATTATTATTCTTTTATTTTTTATTTATTTATCCTTTTATTCATGTGTTTGTAAAAAATGAAAAAAAAAAAGAAGAGAAGAAAGAAGGAAGAAGAAGAAAAAAAAGAGAGAAGAAAAATAAGAAAAAGAAAAGAAAAGGGGAATCTTTTATTTACTTATAGAAATAGATAAATAAATAAATAAATAAGGTAACAAAAACAAATAAATCAGTTAGAAAATAAACAAATTCATTTTATCACTTAGAAAAAATTAGGTTCTCCAAAAATAAAAATAAATGGACATTTTTTTGCCAAATTAGGACTATTTTAGAGTTTTAAAAAATAAAACACTAATTAGGAAAATTTCCTTAAATAAATCAAACTGGGTAAAAACGTAAACTCAACCCTCTTTGGAATTAAAATCCATCAACCTACTAAAGTTTTATAAAAAAAATGAACTCGCAAGTTTGATCCCTAATAATAGGTACGTAAGCACTCATAAGTAAGTACAAGGTGACTTAAAATATGGAAATTTTTATTTTTTTCTATCTTTGTAAATATTTGTCTAAGTTAATTAAATTATTTGCTTATGATATGATTAGTTGTTTAGAAATTAAAAAAGGCATATTTGAAAAAGCAAAGTTAAAACTGGAAAGTTAAACAAGTAGTACTCGTTTAGGGTTTAATAAATATGCATCCAGATCTAAATCTCGCATTTTAGAAAACTATTTTGAAAACTGATTTTAACGATAGACCAGTAACTAAGTTATAACCAATCCACCCAATTGGTTATAACTTAACTTTTTTTTCTTGACTCCAGTCGGGTGGCAACTCTAAGGCATTTTTCATAATATAAAATAACGAGTTTTCTTTAAACCTTAGTCGAGGATCAATATTAAATGGGTAAAGGTTTAATACCGATCAGTTTAAAGAAAACTTAATTTATAAAGAGTCAGGAGGATGAAAACTAAGCTCGACAACTTGGTAACTTCACTAAGGACATCAAAAAGGCTAACCACTTAAAAAAATTCTGAAATTAAAATCGTTTTTCAAATTACCCATGTTATTTAGTTACTTATTTATTTATTTATTCATTTGTCTATTTGTTATTGACTTTGTGTATATATTTGTTTTAATTAGCATATTTATTTTGCAAATAGCATACACCAAGGCATATGGGCTTCATCTATTGCATCAAAGATGCAGGGTAGATGTAATCAAACCTAAGAGGGGAGCTATTGTAGAAGTTTCGAGCATTGTGGGGTAACCACTGTTCGGAGCTGATTAGGCCACCCTACCTAAGCTCGTTGTAACCAATGAAAATTTTTTCTAAAACCAAGTGAGGTCACAAAGTTTAAAGACTTTTTAGAACCTACCTTAATTGTATATACTCCCTTTAGAGCTTGAGTTAATATACTACCTTTAAGAAATTGCAACCCTACTAATCAAGTTTTTGAAAATTACAGTAGGATTGCAGCTTAAGGAGTAATGTATTAACCCAAACGACCTTAACATTTGCATATTTCCACTTCTTTTTTTTTTTTTTTTATTGTTGCATTGATGATTGATTCTTATCCATAAAATGTGTAAACTTAGGATGGCAGATGTCACGAACTGAAGACGACCTAGTTGTGGTAGACGTCGTATACTATATGAAGAACCCTTGATTGGTTACCCTTCCAATCAAAAACTCTTCATACAATATACAAGGCTCTACAACCACTAGTTTTTAAAGTACATCCAGATTCACATGATATCATCTCACAACATATTTATATAAAAGTTAAGTTATAAAGCTTACAATACATAGCATTTAAGTATGTAGAAGTTCATAATAATAAGATAAACGTAAATACATGAGAAGGAATTTACATAAACTACTTTCTCTCATCACATAGGACACCTCACTCTTGCCTAAGGCCCCAGGCTAACCTGTGGCATCTCTCGTCCTGTCTCTACGAACAGGCTATCCTGTAACAAAAGTCTAAAGGGGTGTAAGCCTAAGCTTAGTGAGCAAAACCCTCAGCCATACCACAAGCAAGTTATAAGTACATTATAGTCATGCATATGAATGAATGATCAAATAGAATGCCAAACAATACGCATCCTTAACTAGTTCATATACGTAACTCGAATTTAATGCCCTCCGAAGTCAGGGTTGGAGTTTATACGGCACCAATCAGATCCGGGTATTATACTAGAACTTACTTTACCACGGAACTCCATGTTCCGTACTTATATCAAAAAATTCTTTTATTTTCAGAAAAACCCAAGTTCTAGTATAATTATGAGTGCGCCCCCACAGTCCAAACTCACCCCTAAACGGAGCGCTCTAGACTCGACCCTTAGCCAAGCGGTTGGCACCTCCAACGCCTAGTGTTCCCGCGGGCCAGGGTAAGGTCATTTTGTACGAGTGCACCGTACATAAACAAATAAATCAATAATATCAACCCCCGAATGGCCTCTCTTTACCTCCGTGTGATGTGACGGCCGAAATAGTATCCATGCTATGTATTAATGCATGTTCCAGTTTCTTTTTATAGCCGAGTATAATTTAGTTTAAATTATGCTGTAACCATCCACTAATACACACAATTATTTTCTATACTACCATGCAACAAACAAGGCATTCTCTGCATTTAAGGTAAATTCACAACTCAACAATCAATTACATACACAAGCATTTCCTGAACCCCATACAGTAGTTAATTAACAACAATATTTAAGTCTACTATCTACAATCACAATCAAGCATGAAATCACAGGGTAAATACTCACTCGGCCATAGCGGTTCGGCCTAATCGTAGTAATCGATCGGGAGGTCCTCGTTCACCTCAAGGTCACCTGATCAATATGCGATAATAACACTAGTAAGTACCTGAATTAACTACTAATTCTAAACATCTAATTACCTAATTATACTTAAATTACTATCCACTTTTACTCGGTAAAACTTTAATTTCAATCGTATGTAACTTTTTCGTTTTATTTTTTATATTTATGAGTTTATAGTCGTTTTTCATCGTTTCCGAACACATATTCACATGGTAATATCTGTTTTGGGTGTTAAGACCCCTATTTTACGTTATGTACTAAATTTATAGAAATTTTTAGTTATGAACACTTAAGTACTCTTATTACTTATGTTTATATCTTTTATTCCTTAAATTCTTATAATGAAAGAATTTTACTTTGCTATTACTAATTCTTGTACTGAATTAGGTATAATCTAATTTAGAAGGTGTATTAGGATTTACTAATTTAGTTACCTAATTACCTACACTTTTCTTAGTTTTCATATTTTCTAAACTTATGCTTATATCATCGCTTATGTCATCGCTTACATCATCTTTTGCTTATGTCATAGCTTATGTCATCATGTGCTTATGTCATCACTTACCTCATCATATGCTTACATAAGCCTTTCCTCATGCTTATGTCATATGCAAATGTATTATGTACATGTTATCCCTTTCTCTTATACTTACGTACATATGCTTTATACATACTTATACTCATACCTATACTTAGACTTATACCGTATTTATACGTGTATACATACCCGTATACCTATACTATCACGAACTGAGGATGGCCTAGTCATGGCAGACGCCGTATACTGTATGAAGAACCTCTGATTGGTTACCCTTCCAATCAAAAACTCTTCACACAATATACAAGGCTCTACGACTACTAATTCCAAAGTACGTCCAGATTCAAATGATATCATCATACAACATATTTATATAAAAATTAAGCTTAAAAACTTATATTACATAGTATTCAAGTATGTCTAAGTTCATAATGATAAGGTAAACATAAGTTAAACATAAGTACATGAGGAATAGTCTACATAAACTGTTTTCCTCTCATCATACAGGACACCTCGCTCTTGCCCAAGCCCCCAGGCTAACCTATGGCATCCCTCGTCCTGTCTCTACGAACAGGCTATCCTGCAACAAAAGTCTAAAGGGGTGTAAGCCTAAGCCTAGTGAGAAAAACCCTCAGCCTAGTGAGAAAATCCCTCAGCCTAGTGAGAAAAACCCTCAGCCACACAACAAGCAAGTTATAAGTACATTATAGTCACGCATATAAATGAATGATTAAACAGAATGCCAAATAATACGCATACTTAACTAGTTCATATGCGTAACTCAGATTTAACGCCCTCCGAAGTCAGGGTTGGAGTTTACAAGGCACCATTCAGATCTAGGTATTACACTAGAACTTACTTTACTACGGAACTCCATGTTCCGTAATTATATCAAATAATTCTTTTATTTTCAGAAAAACACAAGTTCTAGCATAATTGTGAGTGGGCTCCCGCAGTCCACACTCACCCCTAAACGGAGGTCTCTAGACTCGACCCTTAGCCAGGCGGTTGGCGCCTCCAACGCCTAGTGTTCCTGCGGACTAGGGTAAGGTAATTTGTTACGAGTGCACAGTACATAACCAAATAACTCAATAATATCAACCCCCGAATGGCCTCTCTTTACCTCCGTGTGATGTGACGGCCGGAATAGTATCCATGCTATGCATGTTAATGTATGTTTCAGTTTCTATTTATAGCCGAGTATAAGTTAGTTCAAATTATGCTGTGACCATCCATTAATACACACAATCATTTTCTATACTACCATGCAACAAACAAGGCATTCTCTGCATTTAAGGTAAATTCACAACTCAACATACAATTACATACACAAGCATTTTCCGAACCCCATACAGTAGTTAATTAACAACAATATTTAAGTCTACTATCTACAATCACAATCAAGCATGGAATCACAGGGTAAATACTCACTCGGCCATAGCGATTCGGCCTAATCGTAGTAATCGATCGGGAGGTCCTCGTTCACCTCAAGGTCACCTGATCAATATGCGATAATAACACTAGTAAATACCTGAATTAACTACTAATTCTAAACATCTAATTACCTAATTCTACTTAAATTACTATCCACTTTTACTCGGTAAAACTTTAATTTCAATTGTATGTAACTTTTTCGTTTTATTTTTTATATTTATGAGTTTATAGTCGTTTTTCATCGTTTTCGAACACATATTCACATGGTAATATCTGTTTTGGGTGTTAAGACCCCTATTTTACGTTATATACTAAATTTATAGAAATTTTTAGTTATGAACACTTAAGCACTCTTATTACTTATGTTTATATCTTTTATTCCTTAAATTCTTATAATGAAAGAATTTTACTTTGCTATTACTAATTGATATACTGAATTAGGTATAATCTAATTTAGAAGGTGTATTAGGATTTACTAATTTAGTTACCTAATTACCTACACTTTTCTTAGTTTTCTTATTTTCTAAACTTATGCTTATGTCATCGCTTACATCATCTTTTGCTTATGTCATCGCTTATGTCATCATGTGCTTATGTCATCACTTACCTCATCATATGCTTACATAAGCCTTTCCTCATGCTTATGTCATATGCAAATGTATTATGTACATGTTATCCTTTTCTCTTATACTTACGTACATATGCTTTATACATACTTATACTCATACCTATACTTAGACTTATACCGTATTTATACGTGTATACATACCCGTATACCTATACTATCACGAACTGAGGACGGCCTAGTCATGGCAGACGCCGTATACTGTATGAAGAACCCCTGATTGGTTACCCTTCTAATCAAAAACTCTTCATACAATATACAAGGCTCTATGACTACTAGTTCCAAAGTACATCCAGATTCACATGATATCATCATACAACATATTTATATAAAAATTAAGCTTAAAAACTTATATTACATAGTATTCAAGTATGTCTAAGTTCATAATGATAAGGTAAACATAAGTTAAACATAAGTACATGAGGAATAGTCTACATAAACTGTTTTCCTCTCATCACACAGGACACCTCGCTCTTGCCCAAGCCCCCAGGCTAACCTGTGGCATCCCTCGTCCTGTCTCTACGAACAGGCTATCCTGCAACAAAAGTCTAAAGGGGTGTAAGCCTAAGCCTAGTGAGAAAAACCCTCAGCCACACAACAAGCAAGTTATAAGTACATTATAGTCACGCATATAAATGAATGATTAAACAGAATGCCAAATAATATGCATACTTAACTAGTTCATATGCGTAACTCAGATTTAACGCCCTCCGAAGTCAGGGTTGGAGTTTACACGGCACTAATAAGATCCAGGTATTACACTAGAACTTACTTTACTACGGAACTCCATGTTCCGTAATTATATCAAATAATTCTTTTATTTTCAGAAAAACACAATTTCTAGTATAATTGTGAGTGGGCCCCCGCAGTCCACACTCACCCCTAAACGGAGGTCTCTAGACTCGACCCTCAGCCAGGCGGTTGGCGCCTCCAACGCCTAGTGTTCCCGCGGGCTAAGGTAAGGTAATTTGTTACGAGTGCACCGTACATAACCAAATAACTCAATAATATCAACCCTTGAATGGCCTCTCTTTACCTCCGTGTGATGTGACGGCCGGAATAGTATCCATGCTATGCATGTTAATGTATGTTTCAGTTTCTATTTATAGCCGAGTATAAGTTAGTTCAAATTATGCTATGACCATCCATTAATACACACAATCATTTTCTATACTACCATGCAACAAACAAGGCATTCTCTGCATTTAAGGTAATTTCACAACTCAACAATCAATTACATACACAAGCATATCCCGAACCACACACAACAGTTAATTAACAATAATATTTAAGTTCACTATCTACAATCACAATCAAGCATGGAATCACAGGGTAAATACTCACTCGGCCATAGCGGTTCGCCCTAATTGTAGTAATCGATCGGGAGGTCCTCGCTCACCTCAGAGTCACCTGATCATTATTTGATAACAATGCTAATAAGTATTTGAATTAACTACTAATTCTAAACATCTAATTCCCTAGTTCTACTTAAATTACTATTAATTTTTACCCGGTAGGACTTTAATTTCAATTGTATATAACTTTTCCGTTTTATTTTTGATATTTTTGAATTTATAATCGTTTTTCATCGTTTCTAAACATATTTTCACATGGTAATATCTGTTTTGGATATTAAGACCTCTATTTTATGTTACGAGCTAAATTTATAGAAATTTTTAGTTATGAACACTTAAGTACTTTTATTACTTATGTTTATATCTCTTATTCCTTAAATTCTTCTAATGAAATAATCTTAATTTGCTATTACTCATTCATGCATTGAATTAGGTATAATCTAATTTAGAAGGTGTATTAGGTTTTACTAATTTAGTTACCTAATCACCTACATTTTTCTTAGTTTTCTTATTTTCTAATTTTATGCTTATGTCATCGCTTACATCATCACTTGCTTATGTCATTGCTTTTGTCATGGCTTATGTCATCATGTGCTTATGTCATCACTTACCTCATCATATGCTTACATAAGCCTTCCATCATGCTTATGTTATATACATATGTATTATGTACATATTATCTCTTTTTCTTATACTTATGTACATATACTTTATACATACTTATACTCATACCTAGACTTAGGTTTATACCCGTATACCTATACGGTTGGATACGTATTTTATACTAAAATTTCGTATGCCTAAATTTTTCCTTAAGAAAAGCTCCCGAATTCCATGTTTTTGTATTCTTATGTACATATTTAGTGTAGTATAGGTATGTTTAGTAAGATTTGATCTTAAATTAGCTTATTTACATGTTAAATACTCATGTACAAAGGTTCTTCTACTTATACACTATTGGTATTTCCTTATGTATGCATACATAGAAGCATATCCTCATGTCTTTCTTTCTTCTCTTTCAAACTTCTAGTTTCTACACTTAAAGAAGGAAACTTTGTTTCCTCTTCTTCAAGACAAAACTAACCACATAATTACTTATCTAATCTACCTAATTAACTAACTAATGACTAATAAAAAGTAAGATTAAGCACTTAAAAACATACCTTTTATGATGTTGAAATGAAGGAGACAAAAGGGAAGAAATGAAAGGGAAAGAAGGGAGGGGAGTTCACGGCATGAAAAAGGGGTTTTGATTTGTTTCTTTTGTTTGTTTATCTTAATGGAAGACAACATGTGGTGGGGTTTAGAAGGACAATTGTGGACGGCAACAATAATGAAAAAGAGAGAAAGAAAAATCAAAAGGAAAAGAAAAGAAAACCATCATTAAGGAAGAGATATTTTCCTTATCTATTAGCTTTTGTTGACTTTTCAAAATGTTGACTTTAGTCAACATGTGTTGACTTGGTCAACATTTGAACTTTGGTCAACATGTATTATCTTAGTCAACATTCCTTAAGTATGTGCAATTTTGTGCACATAACGTAGTAATTAAGGGAAATTAGGGGAGAAATGAAGGAAATAAGAAGAAATGAGGTATATGATGCATTGATGTGTAAATATGGTTGATAAGATCTTACTTTAGGTCTTTAGAGTCCATATATCTCATTTGATAAACTACTTTGGATAACAAGTGCAAAAAGTATTAATTTGAGTAAGAAAATTCACTATATGTAACCTAATCTTCAACTATAACCCTAACCCTAAGTAAGACTATCTTAATCATATATTTAAGGAATAAATATAATATATGACTCATTATCTTAGTTCCTAATGGATTACTTGAGAATTCGAATGATATAAGCAAGAATGAGGGTTATCTCTAACCTTTTACTAACGATTTATCAAAATATAAGTATTATACTTTCAATTAGAGTTTTAGGGTATATCATGTCGGATTAGTGTACATATGTTCTTAATGTAATCATCTTTAAGGTTTTTATTACTTTCGAATGAAATCTTTAGCTTTTAGAAACATTTAGGGTAGAAAAATTCTTTGCGCGATTGATTAATTCTTTGCGGGTTTTCACTTTAATTATCTTTGTCGACTCCTAAATTGTCTAATATAGTTGAGTCTATTTCAAAAACTAGATCGAAACTTTTAGGGGTTTACAGCAGACAACCAAGTAAATGATCAAGCAAATGATAGGCCACTGGACATCTCTAAGATTCATGAACAGATGCTGAAAGATGAGATTGCTTACTTAAAGGAAAAGCTTAAATGTTCCGAAGCTTACAATTGAGCCTTAAGATCCCTTCTAGCACAGGTCATTAAGGATACCTATGAGATGAAAGAGGACCTTAAGGTTCGTATACGAGACTTAATGTAAGGTTTTTTCCAATTCATAGAGCTTAGAATAAAAATCAAGTTTAAGAATAATCGTTAGGTTCTTTGCCTTTGTTTTTGTATTTTGATCTTTTTCAAGATAATAAAGTTTTCATTAGTTCATCATTCTTCATTCTTTGACATTTTCGTCTCTGTAAATAGTCTTTCAATAAACATTTATCTAACCATTATTCATTCTCATTTAAGGAAATATAAATAAAATCTATAGACTTGTAAATAGCACCCTAAAAAATCACTATTCTTATTTGTAAATAATTTTTCTTATTATCTATGTAATAAAGCTTTATCTTTCTCCCTCTCAAAAAAATTAAGAAAAAAAAGAAAAAGAAACAAAAATTGAAAAAATGAAAATAAAAAGAAAAGTTTCTAATGGCTATAAATCCTTATAAGCTTAAGAAGCCAACACGAGCCCAAGCCTTTAGCCTACTCAAGTAGCTAGCCCTTGGTTTCCGACCCATACAAGGCCCTTCAATCTATTAAGGAAGTCAATACAAGCCCCTTAGCCCATTCAACACAAACACTAGTCCCTTAGCCCATTCAATCTAAAACACCAACCTTGAGCCTATTCAGCCATTCAACCCAAATACAAACGACTTAGCTAAGTAATCAATCTAAACACTAACCTTAGGCTTATTCAAGTAACTCAACCAAACACAAGCCACTTAGCTAATTAGCTAATTCGAACATAAACTATGGCCCATCGAGGCAACTAACATGAATACATTCCTCATCCCCTAAAAGTAACTAAGCTAAGCCAGAACCCTTAGTCTATTTAGAAAGCTAAGCCTAATCATAAATTAAGCCAAAATACAAGTTCAAATACTTAGGTATGATTTGAGAAACCAAGGGACAAAGCCAATCTTCACTCTAGGAAAATAAATATAGATTCCTCATAAAGAAATTAGTAACTCACTTTTGACTAGTTTAGAATGAAAAGAGTCAAACTATATCCTACATGCTAACTTGAAACACTTTGAGAATTAAGCGACATAACTGTAAGGATACTTTGGACTCATTCCTTACAGGAGGTCCACTTTGAATGTGATACGTAAATTAAAGTGAAGTAAAGCATTCATTTCTAGGTCCTAAACATAATCATCTGTTGTTTACCCTATTGGACTTATTTGGAGAACTTTCAAATTCAAACCCTATCAAGAACCACCGTACAATGGGGTAATTTAAAGGTTAGGGTCATGGATTAGAAAATAAGGGTAAAATTGGTTTATGCTTGCTTAAGTAACATTAATTCAAAAATTATTTTTATTTTGATAAATTATTTTTCGTTGAAATGAATAAGAGCCAATTCCTTTTCGAATGCCTCAAGCTTATATATACCTTACCCCGAACCCATACAATAAATATCCATGGATTTAGGGCCTTGAATCACTTAAAGGACAAAAACTTAACAATAGTGAAAATCATTCTTAGGGTCAAAAGAAAAGAAAGAATAATAAGAGATAGTAGGGGAAAAATAATTATAGAAAAAAAATAGGAAATAAAGAAAAAGGGGCCAAAGAATTAGACCCAAGTGTAAGACGAAACCCTTAAGAGATATATCATATCTTAGTAGGGGCAGTAAAACTGAATCAAAAAGTAAGAAATCCAAGCCCAAAAAGCCCCAAGAAAAACAAAGCCTGGAATCACACTCTACAACCTAAAAGCCCAAGCCTCTCTCACCCATATCGAATCACATAAGGCCTTCCTACCCACATTATCACCCTTATACAGTAAAAGCTCTTTCGATCTTGAAAGATAATCTATCTTTAATAAAAGTTGTTTTTGAAACTAGGGCCAGCATATTTCAAATATTTCCCTAAGGTTCTTGACTTATACACTCGAGATAAATAAAACATTTCTTTCAAAATAGGCCTTCTCATTAGCCCTTTCTAAAACCCTTAAACCAAAAGCCTAAATTCATAATGTTGAACTGAAAAGGACCTAACAGATTGATCTAGGCATATCACTTATAAAATGGATTGTTATTTTTGAAGTTGAAGTCAAGAGCGAAATCTACACCAAGAGCTAGTAAGGAAGACCTTTTTGACTAAACTAATTATGGGTTACCTTTTTCTTAAGAAAGAAATGTCTTGAAATCACAAGTGCCTTATGAGAAAGCCCTAGGGTTAATGGCATTGAGAAACTCCACATGATTACCAAGGATAAGGGGTTATAGAATTGTTTTTTAAATAAGAATTTATATTTGTTGACAAATTTTTCAAAAAGAAAAAAGAAAAAGAAAAGGAAAAGAAAAAAGAGAAGAGAGAGAAAGTAAAGACTTATCACAAGATTTTAGTCCAATCTATGTTGCTCGAGTAGCTAAGCTTTCAATTCATCCATTTCCTTTTCAAGGAGGTCACTTTTTTTTTTTAAAAAAAAATTAACCTTAGTAATCTAGATCTTTTTTTTCCTTGTTGTAGTTTCTTAACTCTTTTTCAAATTAAAGGGCCTATCCCTAAAGCATTTTTTGCAAATGGTTTTTTCAATAATTTCTCTGTAAATACTTTTCCAGGACAAGAACTTTTTTAAAACTAATTTCCTTACTTTCCTAATTTTACTTTTTCGATCCTTCATCAACTTCCCTTAGGGTTTGAGCTAGCTCTTAGAACACTGTCCCCTTTTGTATTCTTTTTAGGGATCTAGCTAGCCTTTAGGGTGCTATCCCGTCTTTTATATTTAAGGTTCTAACTAACCTTTAGGGCGTTATCCTGTCTTTCATTCTTAGGGTTCTAGCTAGCTCTTAAAGCACCAATCGACTCCTTTATTCTTTTTAAGATTCAAGCCAGCTCTTTGAGTGCCATCCCCTTTTCTATTCTTTTTTAGCGATTTAGCTAGCCTTTAGGGTGCTATCCCATCTTTTATTTTTAAGGTTCCAACCAACCTTTAAGGTTCTATCCTATCTTTCATTCTTAGGGTTCTAGCTATCTCTTAGATCACTAATCTAATCCTTTATTCTTTCTAGGATTTAAGCCAACTCTTAAAGTGCTGTCCCCTTTTCTATTCTTTTTAGGGATTCAGCCAACCTTTGGGGCATTATCCTATCTTTTATTTTTAGGGTTCTAGTCAACCTTTATGGTGTTATCTTGTCTTTCATTCTTAAGGTTTTAGCCTGCTCTTAGAGTGTTGACCCACTCCTTTATTCTTTTCAAGGTTCCAGCCAGCCTTTAGGGCACTGTCCCGTCTTTCATTATTATGGTTCTAGCTAGCTATTAGAGTGTTCTTTTCAAGGTTCCAACCAACCTCTAAGGTGCTATCCCATCTTTCCTTAGGGTTTTAACCAGCTCTTACAGTGCTGGCTTACTATTTTTTCAATAATTCAACTAACCTTTAGGGCGTTATACCATCTTTCATTAAGGTTCTAGTCAGCTTTTAAAGTGCTATCTCTTCTTTCTTTTAATCTTTTATAGAGTATTAGTTAGCTTCTAAAACATTGTCCCCTCTTCTTTTTAGGGTTTAAGCCAACTCTTAGAGTGTTGTCCCCTCTACTATTCTTTTAGGGCTTTAACCTGCCTTTATGGCATTACCTCGTCTTGCTAAGGTTCAAGCAAACTTTCAAAAAATTACCCCTTCATTCATCATTTTCTCTTAAGCAAGCCTAAAGAGTGCTTCCTTTCATCTCCAGTTTCCTTTAGCAAACCCATAAGGCACTTCTCCTCTTTAACCTCTCTTGACAAGCTTGTCAAGCGCTTTCTTTCACTATTGTCTCTCAAGCAAGCCCATAGGGAGCTTCTCCTCATCAAATCCTCTTTGCAAGCCTAAAGGGAACTTTCTTTTATCATCAATTCCTTTTAACGAGCCTATGGGGCACTTTCTTTTAACAATTCCTCTTAGGTAAGCTTAAAGGGTGTTTTCTCTCATCATTGATTTCATATGGGGTTATTAGTCTACCAAAGACGCTCCCGCCTAGGCTAGTCAACTCAAAGAAGCACTATAAGGTTTATCTTGAATTGATCCCAACTTAGGGTTGCTAGTCCCTTAAAGAAGCACCTACCTTGGTTAGTCAGCTTATTGGGGCATGACTAAGTTTACTCATTCAGTTCAAGGTCTTAACCAGCTTTAGGAATGCTTTGCCTACCGTAGTTAATCAGTTCATTGGGACACAACTAAGTCTTCTCATTCATTTTAGGATCTTAACTAGCTTTAGGAGCATTTTGCCTACCTTGGCTAATCAGCTCATTGGGGCGCGATCAAGTTTTCTCGTTTCAGTTTAAGGTCTTAGCTAGCTCTAAGAGCATTTTGCCCACTTTGGTTAGTCAACTCATTTGAGCATGACTAAGTTTTCTCATTTAGTTTAAGGTCTTAGCTAACTCAAGGAGCTCTTTGCCCACCTTGATTATTTAGCTCATTAGGGTACGGCTAAGTCTTCTCATTTAGTTTAGAGTTTTAGCTAAACTAAGGAGTGCTTCACCTACCTTGGTTAATTAACTCATTAGGGTACGACCAAGTTTCCTCATTCAATCCAAGGTCTTAGCCAGCTCTAGGAGCACTTCATTTACCTTAGTTAGTCAGCTCATTAGGGCATGACTAAGTTTTCCTATCTAGTTTAGGGTTTTAGCTAACTCTAGGAGCGTTTTACCCGTCTTGATTAATTAGATCACTAAGGCATAAGCAAGTTTTCTAATTCTTTTTAGGGCCTTAGTTAACATAAGCCCTAGGATAATTAGCTAGCTAGCTGTAGTGCTTCTTAAGACCAAATCTATCCTTGTAGCAAAAATAATGTTTTTTTTGTCTTTATGATAAAGTTTGAGTTTGTAGACATCTTATTTTTGCCACTCTTTTTTTCATTACTTTTCAAAATTTTTAGAATAGATTAAAGGATCTTGAATTAAGAAAAATACAAAAAAAATAAGAAATTAAAGAAAATCCCCAAAAAAATTTTAAAATAAAAGATTTAGGAAAAAGAAAGTAGTATAAAATTTAAGAAATAAAAAATAGAAAATTTAGAAAAAAAGCCAAAAAATAAGAAATTTAGAGAAAAAACAAAAAATAAGAAAAAATAATAATAATAAAATAACAATAAGAAAATTAATTTTAAGGAGTGATAGGATTTTAGCTTTATTATTTATTTATTTTATTTTTTATTTTTTAGTTTTCAAGTAAATAAATTTATTTTTTTAAAAAAAGAGGGGGCTAGGTCGAACCAGGTTTTAATAAAACCCGATCCATTTAAATTTGGACCAAGCAGGGCCCAAGGCCTGCGTACGTTACTGGGTAGGGGTATGGGGCATATTGTATGCTCTCCATTTAATTTCAAACGTGCGCATGAAATGCGCCCGAGTGTGGGGGCACATGGCACATGCCTTGTACATAACCAACGTCCCTCTGGGCATGTGCAACATACCCCTCCTTCTCGTTCTTATTTTGACTTTCCAGTTTTGTTCATTTTCTAATGTACTTTCGTTTGGGGTGATTTTTGACCTCATTTACTACATGATTTCATCGAATTAATAGTAAAATCATGTAGTCTACTTAACATATTTGAATTGAAACCCATTTTTCATCTAAATTCAGTCAAATTCAATATCAAATTGACTCCAAAAATGAGGAAAAAAAAATCTGGCACCCCCATTCATTGTCAATTTCTCCATTATTGGCTTATCCAAGCTCATTCAAGTCTTGATTAGTATAAATAGGGGTCAGGAAACACATAAGACGATACAACACAAGTATAAAAATGCTTTAAGTAAGTAAATCAAAGCTTTCACTCTCTAGTCAATGCCTTTCTCTCTCTAAGATAACCACCTCTACGGTTATTTTCAGTAAAAACCACTACCACCAACAGAATCCTCACATCTAAAAACCTCAAGTAAGACATTTCGATTCAACTTCTTGAGATGATCCGAGCTGTATGAGCCAATCAAAGCTAACTGAAGCCAATTGGAGTAAACTGAAGCCGATTAAGTTGACTCAAGCCAACTAAGCTAACCTGAGCCAACCTAAGCCAACTCGACCTATAATTTTTTTTAATATTATTTTTTATTTTTATTTATTTATTAATCCTTTTATTCATGTATTTGTAAAATTTTTTTTTTTAAAAAAAAGAAGATAAGAAAGAAGGAAGAAGAAGAAAAAAAAAAGAGAAGAAAAACAAGAAAAAGAAAAGGGGAATCTTGTATTTACTTATAAAAATGGATTAAAAAAAAGAAATAAGTAAATAAGGCAAGAAAAACAAATAAATGAGTTAGGAAATAAACAAATTCATTTTATCAATTAGAAAAAATTAGGTTTTCCAAAAATAAAAATAAATGGACCTTTTTTCCTAAATTAAGACTATTTTAGAGTTTTTAAAAATAAAACATTGATTAGGAAAATTTTCTTAAATAAATCAAACTGAGTAAAAATATAAACTCAACCCTCTTCAGAATTAAAATCCATCAACCCACTAAAGTTTTATAAAAAAATGAACTATAGAAGTTTGATCCCGAATAATGGGTACGTAGGCACGCGTACGTAAGTACGGAGCGACTTAATATATGAAAATTTTTATTTTTTCCATCTTTGTAACTATTTGTGTAAGTTAATTAAATTATTTGCATGTGATATGATTAGTTGTTTAGAAATTAAAAAGGGTATATTTGAAAAAGCAAAGTTAAATTGGAAAGTTAAATAAGTGGTATCCATTTAAGGTTAAATAAATATGCACTTAGATCCAAATCTTGCATTTTAGAAAACTGTTTTGAAAACCAATTTTAAAGATAGACCAGTAGCTAAGTTATAACCAATTCACTAGATTAGTTATAACTTAACTTTTTTTCTTAATATCGGTTGGGTAGCAACTCAAGGGCATTTTTCATAATACAAAAGAACCGATTTTCTTTAAACCTTAGTCAAGGATCAGTATTAAATGGGTAATGGTTTAATACTGGTCGATTTAAAGAAGAATTAATATATAAAGAACTAAGATGGTGAAAAACCAAGCTCGACAATAAATGGAGTTAAAATGAAAAAATTATACAAGATTACCAAAAGAGCTCGAATTAAGGAAATTTGACAGAAATATAGGTAGATTTAGATAAATAGATATATAGGATAGTTAGTTTACTTAGATACTCATTATCTTTTTCATTTCTAATTAATAAGTGATCTCAACATGAACACTAACTTTCCTGAGGATTACTATAATCCTTGACTAGCATTATGATCGATTGAGTACTCCCTATGATTCCATTCATATTTGTACTTGTAGTTAGTGAATATTAATTGTTATTAATAATTAGATGATGTGTGGGGTTTGGTTATGCATGTGAATGTTATTACTTGACAAGTTGTGAAATTACTTTGAAATATGATAACTTACTATTTATTGCATAGTAGATTCAATAAGAATCGATTTGTCTTTTATTCTAGTTGGTCATATAATAATTGGACCTAAGTATATTAGGCTTAAATAAAATAAATCAGATTATGCATAAACATGCATTACATAATTAATTTTGGCCATCACATTACACGAAGGAAGGGAGAGGCCATACAAAGGTTGATAATTTATGAATATAGTATTTTAGTATGATGCACATGTATGATATAACCTTACCTTGGTTCGCAGGATTATTAGCCATTAGGGATGTTAACCACTTGGCTAAGGGTCAAGTCTAAAGGACTCCATTCAAGGGTGATTGTAGATTGCGAGGGCCTATTCATAATTATACTTGGAACTTAATTTTTGGTTAAAACAGACTAATAACTAACTGTTTTGAATTGGAAACAAAACATAGAGTTTCGTAGTGAAATGATTTTAGGTATAATACTCGAATCTGACTAATGCCATGTATACTCTAACTCTTGACTTCGAAGGCGTTAAATCTGAGTTATATACAGTATTTAATTAACTGTATGTATTTGTGTAGCATACTATGTGGACATGCATACATACATTTGAATTAAGGTTTATACAACTTACTTGTTTGTGTGGTTGAGGGATACTTCACTAAGCTTAGTAGGCTTACACCTTTTTAGACTTTTATTAAAGGAGGACCTATTCGTTACACCTCGCCGAGGCATGCTTGAGGTCAGCCTAGTGTTCTAAGGTGTATATAAAGATGGAGAGAAGAGTGAAGTTATGTACAGTATGTGATAGGGATCAAGGATCGATTACACTCTCTCAAGCCTGATGGCTTTCTTAAGTATTCTGCTGAATTGTCCAAAGTGAGCTAAGCGTCGAGGAGTAATGCTTGCTCCAATCTGATCTGCTGAGTTACTGTGCTCTCCATGTCATCTAAGATGTGGCTAAGGTGATCAACTAGTATGCTGAGCCAAGCCTTTACTAAATCATAGTCCCAACACTAAATCTAAATGCAGTGATCCCCACTGTTGCCGAGGCCAATCAAAACTATCAGGAGTCGACCATTTAAAGCCAACACCATGTGAACCATCCTTGAACCAACGATTGTTTAGCGCCTTCTGATTCCAAACAGGCTTGAACCAAGTTCTACCCCTACCCGGACAACAATACTATTAGAATCATTGTAAAAACGTATACGTAGTCCTTTACTGACATCCGTATTGTCCTTTTTTACAAAGGATGTCTACGTTCCTTCTTTTACACGATTTCATATATTCCTTGTAAATTATTCTCTTTTTTTTTTTTAGCAAATAAGGACCATTATGTTGTAATTTCTGTAACTTAGGATTTTCCCTAATGGGATGATATAAATATCATCATGATGTAAAAGTTAACATCATCAGAATACAGAGAATATGTTGAACTTTTTTTACTCTCAAGCTAAGTGTCCCCCTTACTCTTGAGTTACTCTTATCTAGCCCATTTGAGCATGGACTAGTAGCATTAACCTTCAGCCATACTTGTACGTCATATCAAGTGTGACCTAAGCTCATGTGAGGCATTGGTGCGTCATATCCTTCGTTGGTGCATGAGAACTCCTTGCTCAAGCTTCAACTATCATTTATTTTTCAACCTATCTTGCGGCTTAGATCTATCCCTTTGGTTACGTGTGATATTGAGTTCGTGTATTCACCCACGAGTCCGTATCATCTTAGCATAAGAGCCTGGCTACGTTTAGGGCTAGATTTTGCTACTGTATTCCTTTAATAGTTTGTCACTACTATCGTGTGATAGTGGTTCTATTGTTTTGAAGTTTAGTAGTAAGAAGTGTTTTGTATTCAATTTCCCCTTTTTTGGATATGCTAAAACAGAGTGTGATTAACTATGTATTTGTTGAGAGATTGTCATTATGAAGTAAATATCAATGTTGGATTCAAGTGTGCAAAGGACTTTGGGAAACCAAGAAAATGGTACTCGACATGGCCAAGGGTTAGAAGGATGCTCTTCACCTCAGTTAGTGGGTGACCACTTAGATAAGCTTACCGCTTTTGTAGCTAGTCTAGTGACTGTCATACTATAAGATAGACAGCAAGCTAAAAATAGCCCATTAGAGAACGTAAGCAATAACAACGAGGCTGAGCTAATGCCCTAGCTCGATTACCTCGAGCTAAACGAGTTGGTAGGGATGCTAAGCATAAGTTAGTGCTTGAAGAGATTAAGGAAGAAGTAGAAGGAGATGATGACGTAGAAGGGTACTACAGAGTTGAACAAAGAAATGTGCAAGCCCCTAGATTCGAGTGACTCAAGATGCATATCCTAAGTTTTTCTAGAAATGGTGATGTTGAAGACTACTTAGATTAGGTAGACAAGATTGAAAAGCAATTTGAATGCCATGAAGTGCCTGAAAAAGTAAAGGTTAGGCTAGTTGTGTTGCAGTTCACTAGTTATGTTGCCTTATGGTGGAAGGACTTACAAGCTACTAGAAGAAGGGAAGGAGAATAAGAGATTAGGAGTTGAGATGACATGAAGAGAGTTATTTGAAGAAGGTTTGTGCCGAGCTATTACTTATAGGATGCCTTCAAGAGACTGTAAGAACTAAGACAAGGAGCATCGAGTGTGGATGCTTACATTAAAGAATTCTAGATGCTAATGATCCAATGCGAAGTCGTGGAGCCAGAAGACCAAACTGTATCCTGATTCATTGGTGGATTGAAGTATGAGATTGGGGATATCCTACAAACCCTGGACATTAGAATGCTTGATGATGCAATCCGAGCCACTTAGAGGATAGAAAGGTGCCAAACAAGAAGAATCTAATCACCCCTGAACTGTCCTGGCAATAGCCGACCTATTCTAAGCAAACCTATGCGAATGGAACCAAGCAAGGTCATTGAGACCCGACCTACTCAAACTGCCTGAACAGAGGAGAAGGAACCCCCAAAGAAGTTTTAGAAGGGCTAGAGTTCAGGGAGGAAGACGAGTGAGATGAAGTGCTTCAAATGAAAAGGATTTGGACACATGGCCGCTTAATGTCCGAACAGGCAAACGAAGGTAGTTAAAGGTGAGGTGCCAACCGTAGAGGTCAATAGTATAAATGAAAAAGTAGAAGAGTTGAAAGAAGATGTATAAGCTAAGCTATCCGATGAGGAAGTCATCTACAATAAAGAAGGCAACTTCATGCCGATTGCTCTAGTATTGAGGAGGACAATGAGTGTTAGTCCTATACTAGAAGACAAATAGAGAGAAAATCTCTTTCATATTAGGTGCAAGGTGAATGAATCACTATGCGTACTGATAATTGACAATGGAAGTTGCACTAATGCAACCTTTGCATTTATGGTCCAGCAACTGAAATTGCCCATCATGCCCCACTCGAAACCTTAGAAGCTTTATTGGCTTAGTGAAAAGAGAGCCCTACAAGTGAACAAATAAGTATCCATGCCGATCTATATAGGCAAATATCGAGATAAAGTGCTTTGTGATGGACTTCCTATGAGTACAACCTATCTTCTACTTAGGAGTCCATAGATGTTTGATTGAGCAATTATGTATGACAACAGGAGGAACACATGTTCTATGGAGCATGAAGGAAGAAAAGTAAAATTATATCCTATGACTACCGAGCAAGTAAAGGTCATATAGTCCTAGCTTAGTTGAACCCTGAAGAAGGAGGCTTTGGTACTAACCTAAGCTAAATTGAAAAGAGAAATGGAGCTGGAGGGACCTACCTATCTGCTTGTTAAGAGGCTTCTAGAGATGAGACCTAGGGAGGAAGAGCTGCCGACCAAGGTAAAAACCCTACTGAAGGACTTTGTCAACCTATTTCTAAAGGAACTACCAACAGGTCTACCCCCAATCTGAGGTATTGAGCATGCAGTTGACTTATGGCTAAGAGCCGTACCACTGAATAAGCTTGCCTATAGGCTAAACCCTGAATAGGTTACCCAGCTACAAAGGGAAGTAGACAACCTCTTGAAGAAAGGGTATGTGTACAAGTCCTTGAGCCCTTATGCTGTGCCGACCCTATTGGTGCCGAAGAATGATGGTTCTTGGAGGATATGTGTAGATAGCCCAGCCATCAATCGAATCGCCATCAATTGAATCACCATCAAGTATAGGTATCCCATACTTAAGCTAAATGACATGCTAAACAAGTTAAATAGAGCAAGAATGTTCTCTAAGATCAATCTCAAATTTAGATACCATCAAATCTGAACGTATGAAGCCGATGAGTGGAAGACTGCCTTCAAGACATGACATAGTTTATAAGAATGGCTTGTAATGCCATTTGGGCTATCCAATGTGCCGAGCACATTCGTGCGACTTATGAATTACGTTGCTCCAAGAGTTATTGGGAAGGTTTGTAATGGTTTATTTTGACAACATTCTAGTATACGGTCCCAACTTAAAGACATATTAAGAGCATCTCCAACAAGTGCTTGCAAAACTTTGATCTGAACAACTCTACACCAATCTGAAGAAGTGCGATTTCTGCCAATTTGAGGTGATCTTCTTAGGATTTGTTGTGAGTGGAGGTGGTATCCAAGTTGATGAAGAGAAGATAAGAGCGATTATAGAATGGCTCGAGCTAACTTATTTTGCCGACGTGAGGAGTTTCCAAAGCTTGGCATCATTCTATCGCCGATTCATAAAGAACTTCAGTATGATTGTAGCCCTACTGAAAAACTCTCGAAGAAGAATGTTGAATTCAGATGAGATGAGAAAGAGAGAAGGAGTTTTGAAGATGTGAAGGAAAGGCTAACTACAGCCCTCGTCTTAGCTTTACCAAGCTTCGATAAGGTATTTGAGGTAGACTATGATGCGTTTGGACTAGGTATAGGTGCTATGCTGATGCAAGAAGGCTAACCTATAGCTTACTTCAATGAAAAACTTTGAGGAGCCACATTCAACTATTCCATCAATGATAAGGAGTTTTACACCTTAATCCAAGCACTAACGATATGGCAATATTACCTACTGCTTAAGGAATTTGTAATCTACACTAATCATGAATCCTTAAGATATCTAAAGAGCTAACTAAAGTTGTCCTGGAGAAAGGCTAAGTAGGTTGAGTTCATGGAGAGTTTTTCTTATGTCATAAAATATAAGATCGAGAAGAACAATGTAGTAGTTGATGCCTTATCAAGACGACATACCTTCCTAACCAAATTGTAGACGAGGCTACTTGGGTTTCTAACCATCAAGAATTTGTATGTCGAAGACCCATACTTTGGTCCTATCTATGTCTGTTGTGAGGAAGGACGAATGATGGACAATTATTACAAGGAGGACGGATACTTATCTAGGAAGAGGAGGCTATGTATCTCAACTTATTCTACGCAAGAACTACGAGTACATGAGGCGTATAGAGGGGGATTGACAGGATACTTTGGCCAATGCCGAACTTATGAAGTACTATCGTCTAGATTCTTTTCGCCAAGGATGAAGAGAGATGTCCAATCCATGCTGGAAAGATATGCGACTTGCCAAAGAGCGAAGAGTCAAGCCGAGCAAGGACACTACCAACCCTTGCCAATCAGATCAAACCATGGTCCAAGTTAAGTATAGACTTCATATTAGGATTACTAAAGACATCCTGAGGGAAAGACTCCATCATGGTGGTTGTGGATCAATTTAGCAAGATGGTACATTTCATGCCCTGTTCCAAGACTAACAATGCTTCAACTATCTCTTCTCTTTTCTTACAGGAGGTGATTAAGCTTCATAGCATGCTTAGAACCATAGTTTTGGATCAAGACTCCAAGTTCATTAGCTACTTTTAGAGGACACTTTGGAGGTGACTGGGAACTAAGTTATTGTATAGCATGTCCTGCCATCCACAAACCGATGGACAAACCGAAGTTGTCAATTGAACTGTGGGAACTTTGTTATGGGTTGCTATCAGATGAAACATAACCGATTGGGATCTATGTTTACCAATCATTGAATTTGCCTACAATCGGACCACCTACAGCGTTACAGGCATGTCTCCATTCAAAGTCGCCTACGGGTTCAACCTTGAGCTTTCATTAAACCAAGTACCTTAATCGAGAATTGATGATGATGACCGGCTAGCCATCGATAAAGTTGAAGCCATCAAAACCATGCACTAGAAGGTTATAGAGCAACTGGGTCAAGCTACTATTAACCTTAAGAAGTGAAGTCAAGGATGGAAGAAGAGAGATTTTCGACCAAGCTATTTAGTTTGGATACACCTTAGTAAGGAACAATTCCTAAACTTGAGGAAGAGTAAGTTGTTTCTTAAAGCCGACGGACCTTTCAGGGTGCTTGAAAAGATTAACCCTAATGCCTATAGGATTAAATTACCTGAAAGATATGGAGTCTCAAACTCTTTCAACATTGTTGACCTCCAACCTTACACTGCCGATGTTGAGCAAATTAGACTTGAACCAAATTTGATCCTAAACTCAAACAACCCAGAACGAATGATAAGGATCAAGGATTGATTACACCCTCTCGAGCCTAAGGGCTCTCTCAGGTGGTCAGTCGAGTTGTCTGAGCTGAGCTAAGTGTCAAGGAGTAGTGCTTGCCACAGTCTGATTTACTGAGCTGCTTTGCTCTCAATGTCATCCAAAATGCTGCTGAAGTGATCAACCAACACACCAAGCTGAGCCCTCCACTAAACCATAGTCCCAGTGCCAAATCTGAATACAGTGATCCCTACTGTTGTTGAGGTTGATTAGAACTCTACCCCTGCTCGAACAATAATATTGTCGGAATCACCATAAAAACGCGTACACAGTCCTTTATTAACGTCCATACTGTCCTTTTTGACAAAGGACAATCACGTTCCTTCTTTTATACGATTTTATATTTTCCTTGTAAATTATTCTCTATTATTTTTAGCAAATAAGGACCATTCTTTTGTAATTTCTGTAACTTAGGATTTGTCGTAATAGGATGTAATAAATACCATCATACTATAAAAGTTAACATCATTAGAATACAAAGACTACGTTGAACTATTTTTACTCTCGAGCTAAGTGTCCCTCTTACTCTTGAGCTACTCATATTTCGCCCATTTGAGCGTGGACTAGTAGCGATGACCTCCAGTCATACTTGTGCGTCATATCAAGTGTAACCTGAGCTCTTGTAAGGCATTGATGTGTCATATCCTTCATCGGTACATGGGAACTCCTTGCTCAACCTTCGAATATCATTTATTTTTCAAGCCATCTTGCAGCCTAGATCCACCCCTTTAGTTACACGTGATATTAGGTTCGTGTGTTCACCCATAAGTCTGTATTAATATGACTTTATTATAGACTTGTAATAATCTGCATAATATTATGCAGTAGTTAGGTCAATAACTTTATACTAGTATAATCTTATGAGATAATGAATTCTGTACAATAGCTGTAATATATTATAAATCTTATGTTATATAGTTGTTCTATGGTATTATCTTTATCTACATACCCTTAGGTAAATGGTCATAATAGTAGCCTTCTATATCATATAAAGGGTCATCAATTGGAAAGGAACCAATCTATAGTCTTTTGTGTGATATATGGTACCTATCATAATTAGGCCACCCTTGGATTGTGATAGTTAAATTCTCTCTCCTTTCTTATCTTTGGTTCTAAATCAAATTCTTGAAGTAGTAGGATCCATCGAATTAGTTTGGTTTGGCATCTACCTTATTTAATAAGTATCGAAGAGAAAAATGGTCAGTATGAAAAATAACTTTAAAAAAGAATAGATATGACCTAAATTTATCAAAGGCAAAGATTATTGCAAGTAATTCTTTCCCACTGGTAGTGCAATTCTCCTAAGCTTCAATGGGTGTTTTGTTAGGGAAGTATATTGGTTGGAAATGTTCTTCTTGTCTTTATCCCAAGACCTTTCCTCTTCATATAGTTGCTTGCATCACACATGAGTTCATATGGTAGGGTCCAGTCTAGTGCTATCATTATAGGAGCATGTGTCACTTGGTCTTTAAGGATGATGAATGCTTCCATTTGAATAGATAAATGGGGCATCTTTCTCTAGAAGTTTGGTCAAGGGTCTTGCAATTTTAGAGAAGTCCTTAATGAACCTTTTGTAAAATCTTGCATATCCAAAAAAAATTTGCATTACCTTGACTAAGGTTAGAGGTAGTGATCACACTCATTTAGCATATGTATTTTAGGGTATATCTATATGATTTTATCTATTGATCATGTTAGTTTTGCAGCGATTTGGAGCTTAATTTATTAACATTTCGTTTGTAGGAGTTTTGGAAGCATTTGACGAATTTTTAGAGATTTTTATGAAGTTTTAGAGCTTAATTGAAGAAATGCATTGTTTAGGTAATTGAAGTAAAGAAACTCACGTAAGAATTAAAGTCCAAAAAGGACTAAGTATAGCCATCGGTACCTCTCATCAAGAATTTCCATTAAACTAGAAGAATTCGCATGAGAAGCGTAAGACCATGGTTAACCTCCATAGATGTAATCTTAGGGTATGGTAATGTCATGATTTGTGAACCTTTTATTTTTGACAAGTTTTCTTTGTAAACCTAAGTCTAGTCCCTATAAAAAGGTGTTTAGGTTTACACTCCAAAGAGAGCCCCCTTTAAGAAGGGCTTCTAAGGTAAAAATTATACAAGGGTTTCTCTCTTTTATTCCTTCTTCTTTCTTTTGACTATTATGTCATAAATTTGTTTATTCTTAGTAAATCATTATTGGACCCTAGCTTCTAATGTGACTATCAATGTTTTCTTAATTCAATCTATGATTTTACATTTTGTGATCTAGTTGTATTAGATTGTATTCTTCTTTAATTCAATTTACTAGTAGTTGTATCAATGTATGAGTCTGTTATAGAGTTCACAAGATCCTATAGTATAACTAATTGATACAATTAGAAGAAACTGACTTGATTAAACATTTAGTTTTTTGGTTTCTTTGGATTAGGGAAACTTAATAGAGGGATTCAAGGTCATAATGTTATCTTAAGATACTCTATTGCAGAAGTGATTTGGGTAGAGTATACTCCGAGTTAAGAATTAATTAGAGGCACAAGTTCGATCGGCTCATAATAGGAATCTCTATGGTGCAAAATTATAGTTGGGGTTGAAAAGTTACATAGAATTAGGTAGCAAATAGCATAAGATGTACTAAGGATTATGCATTCCTTTAAATTTTGTTAATTCCATCATTAATTTTGTTATTATTTGTTCTGATAATTTTACTTTATTTGTTCCTATTATTGTTCTTCATTTTATTGATTACTCAATAATACTCTTAATTGTAAAGTTAGAGAACTGGAGAATTGTACTTTAAAACTACAAATAATTTAGGGTTTACTCATTTTCATGGTTCCTTATAGGATTGACAACTCGAGCTCAAATCAGTATTATAATATAACTTGACTTGGTGCACTCACTTTATAGTAACCCATGCACGTATCAATTTTTTGGTGCCATTACTGGGAGGCCAATGGAGTGAAACTAATCGAGATATTAGCAAAACCTTAGTTTTTCCAATTAATTTAACATTCTTGTTGTTGACTAGTGATTTTCATTTGAATGCATGAACACCTATAGCACGAGAAAACGGATACGAGAGGTGTCAGAGGGTGTTTTGATGCAGCTACTCTGATGCCTAAGTCAACTCTCTTGTTATGAGAATATTCTTGTAGGATAATAAGAAGAGTGGGAGAGAACGAAGGAGAGAGTCTCTTAACCTGGAGGTTTTGTCTAGTATTTATTGAAAGTCAATGGAAATTATACCTGCACTAGATTATTGAATCAGGCTTAAGTATTGAGCTAGTTAATATAAGTCCATATAATAGTTATAAAAAAAAAAAAACCTACTAACACTTACCCCCCACTTTCTTTAGTGATAAGGTCAAAAAAGAGAGTATCTAGAGTGGTTGATTTTGTATGATTTTTAGAAAAGTTTGTAATCTAAGCCTAAAGAGGTCGCAATGCCTAAGGAGGTTACAACACTTGAAGAGGCTAGAGTGCCTAAAGAGACTAATGTACTTAAAAAGGTTGGAGGCATAAAGAGGCCAGTATGCCTGAAAAGGAGCATGCAAGCCATTTAATCTGAGCATGACTTATGTTAAGTAGAGCAGTAAATTAGGCTAGTTAGCCTCTAATCCATTAAAGTATAGGACTTTGCTTACTTACTCATCGTCCATATTAGTTGTAGGACTTAGAGCTATTAAGGAGTAGCCTGTTGGCTAATTGTACTCACATGGGCTTAGGATAGAGGGCATTTCTTCCCTAATATGTCTCTACATATATCCTCAAATAGAGGTAGAAATAAGCCTACTAAGAATTGGAACAAATTATCACAAGCACTAAGCAATCGATACTTTTATTATCAAGTTCATTGGAGCCCGAGTCACAAATCAGCATATTGATATAACTTAATAGAGAGTTCACGAAGCGAATGCAAATGTGAATACTAATAATATGTTAACTCAAGCATGATATAGAACACTTATCTCGAAGAATAAATAATAGCTCAAACTCTATTATCCAAACGTAACTCAATGTTGAGATTAGAAAGAGCTCAGATTTGCTCTATTCAACATTGTTCGAATGAGCAGCATAAGCCATAAGCAGTCTCTGATAGAGATGACTAAACTATCACTATAGAATCTCCATGCAAGGAGCATGTACCAAATTGCAAAAAGAGGGTACCTGTGGAAATTTTGCTTTACTTGCATTGTACTCTATGAATAATGTTGTCGGCCCCTCCATTAGAAATTTTAGATGACCATATGCTCGCAATCACAATAGCTGTCATTCCCCCCAGAGAAAAGGGTGCTGAGAACCAGGCAAAACTAAAGTGGGAGTGGCACAAAAATAATATTGATTAAGACCAAGCCCATAAAGGCATCGAATTGCTCGAAAAATTGAGGACTCAAGGGGATTGAATTCAAAAATTCCAAATACATGCTATCAAATTGCCAGTCTTTTAGTCTTCTAGCGGAAAACACTAAGCTTACGACCTTTCAGAACACACCATTCAATTGCAGCTCTCATGTGAGGAGGCCACTCGATCATGCTTAAGCGCGGTCAAGCGAGTTGCTGTAAGCTCGACGTGTGCGTATCTAGGGGCCGTGTAAACTTGATTTCATTTATTCAGGAATGTTGAATCGTGCAATCTCGATCGTAAAGGAGTTCGAACAATGGCCTTTCCTGTAAATGGAGCTCAACACGCATTAGGGAAGCATGAAAATTTAGCTCGGTATTGTTGTCTTAATGAGGCTCTAGTATACAACTCGGTATTACTATAATGTACACCTTGAAAACTTGGCTAAAAAATTTTAGTCACCAAGTTGACATCTATGCTTAGGATTGCTCCGCTATATGCAATTCCTTAGCCTTGGCAGCTTGGAAATTAATTTCCTCACAACAGCTACGCCTGCACTTCTTTATCAAAAGCCACTATGAATATCTCAACACACCCAACGACATAAATACAACACCACCGCATAATAACTGAAGCTACGGCAGTTCAAGTCTTTAACAGTGAAAGACACAAGTTTGACTCTTGGCGTGTGTAGATTTAAAACTACAACATCGAATATCGAGCTTAGCATTTCTTAGTTGCTTTTATGCTTGGCTTGATTTTTGATTAGAGATAGCAAGATGTTGAGAATACAAAGCCTGCTCAAGCCAAGAGCCATACTAGTGGATTTCAATTTGAAGGGGAGAAGCGTAATTGCTCTAAACAATTAGAACTGCTATGGATTGAGCTTGTCTCTATCGATTGTTGTGAGAGTTAGAGCTCAATAATCAGAGTTCTTTGAATTTAGTTGCTCAGCATGTAAATTATTCGGCTTCTGTATTGGTCAGCAAAGCTTGGTCTTCGGCTCGGCATTTTAACTCGGCATCTACTCTTCAATGTCAGCACCTCACTCACCGACTAGCTTGTGCACAGCTCCAACTAACTGCATATTGCTCTTCAATGAGATTGGAGTTGGAAGGCATCACTTGGTTAGTTCATACGGTCAAACATGAGCTTGGCACTTCTCTAATATGCCTTGGCGAACAACTTGTCTTTTAATTTCTTCTGATAGTTGGATCTCGACATGATAAGAATTGCTATTGTAAAGGTCTCGAGTACTAGTTGCTTGTACTCAGATTCGCTTGGATAACCGTAGTTCAGATTGATAACTTAGATAAATTGTTGGGGCTTGGTATGGCCGCTCTTCTCTCACTTAGCCATCAGCTTGGTAACTTGGTACGGTTTGAACATGCTGGGCTTCTCAGCTGTTGTCATAGGTCAGCCGCATTTACTTGGCAAGGGGATGGACAATTACTCGACCTAAAGGAGTTCGAAACTATGTGGTCTTGACTTAAAGAGATCGGCACTTACTACAAAGGTCGGACCAAATGTTCCTCATTTGGTCAGCACCCATGTGCATGCAAGACTCGGATGAAGCATCATAATTGAAGCTTGGCTCGATTAAGCACATCCCAACTCGGTTTCAACCAAATATCCAAATATAAGAGAGGCAGCTCATTTAGTCGTGCCAATGGCCGTGCATAATTTATGTGTAAGGAGCTCGGCATTTCGAGCTACTAAAGCTTGGAGAAAACTGGAGCTCGGTGAGCGGAGATGGTGGGTCAGCCGTTCGATCATGAGAAACGAAGCCTAGAAAAATAAACTCGGCTTAATTTGTTGTCGAGCACAGTAGTACGGCACAAGTTGAGCTACTCGGCATGGAGGAGTTTTCTAGCGTTGCTATATTATTCCTCAGTAAAGGATGCTCGGCTAATGTATGATCAAAGGACCTAATTCTCTTCAATAGAAACTCATAGACACAAGTACGAGGTTGCTTCAGCATGAATTATTCTTACTGCTACCCCTCTCCCCCACTCGGATTTAGTTATTTATCGAATTGATTGCCGGAGTAGAGTTGTAAGTCAGGAAGTGTCTAGTTCGGCTTGAAGTTTCTTAGCAACTTTCTATATGTAAGACAACTAACTTGGAAAGATCGACCACGAAAGAGCTCAGCTGTGTAAGACTTGGAGTAGCCGAAAATAAAGAAATCAAGTCGGCTTCATCCCTTGACTTTTCCTAAATCAGTTTGGCGCTTAAGTGTATGCAAAACTCCATTCATTCGGGTGTTAATTGGAGTTGCTCATGGTATTAATTGGAGTTAGGACCAGCCAAGGAAAGAATAATCCGAGTGTCTAAGATAGAGTGTAAGCCTTTTATAAATTCAATGGCCCTTACCCGGAGACAGTTTTACTTTTCACAAGCAGTTATATGTTAATTCAAATGGTGGTGGCGCTTACATGGTAGTTGTCAACTTTCACCGTGAAAGCAAGTCTTGAAAAAAATGCAGAAAAGGAAAAGAAATCCATCCATAATAATTAGGAAGGATAACAATATTATCTTCCGACAACCTTTACGCATGAATAAAGTAGAAATCACCAAGATATTTACTTTTTTCATGGACATGCTCAAAGAAGCAAGTCACGAACAAACTGATATTACCCCTCTAACTTCAAACAACACATGCCACCTTTATCCTCTTGTCCTGGTGATAGGAATTAGCCTATGACTATCTTAAAGCCAAACCCAAACAGTTTGTGCCAAGGCCTAACGATTGTCAAACGACCGAGAGGGAGAAAGGCAAACACTCGGCATCAAGCCTCTCATCTGCTGAGAGGCTAAGAGAGCACATAGCTGAAAGTTGGAGGCCCAAGATTTACTCCACACAACATGTAAAGACTAGTGCTGACTAATTTTAGGACTTAACAATTATGAGCCAATCTTTCTAGTATCTTAGCCAAACATTACAAGACTTTAGGAACTCCTACCTAAACCCGGACATCTAATTACTAACCCCGAGCAATTCGAATCCTTCTCCTTTTGGCATAGGTCGAATGACTATATGCCAACCTCTTCTATTAAATGCATAGTTTTGTATTCCTGTACATGTTATCTTTATTTTATTTCTAGGCCATTCTTTAGGATTAAGGCTTTATACATTATTTACATTTTTATCACTAAGGTTTCAAGACTTGTTATAAATAGCAATATTTGAAATTAGAAGATAAAATTATGAAGTGAAGAATATACCCATACTTAGAACTTTCCTTTCCTCTTTAAAAGGGGTAGTACCATAAACTGAATAAGTGAATATAAAATTTGACAAAACAATATTGAGAAATCCAAAGGCTAAGTGACTCCTACATTACATTTATCCAGGACATACACTATGCGGCATATAATTTGGAGAGTTCTTCCGAGAAAGCCTTTCTGATATTTTCTCTCTTCAACTTTAGAGCTGCTGTGACCAGGCCTGTTTCAGGAGTCCATGGATCGGGAAGCAATTTGATCTTTGCAGGAATCTCAAACTTCTCTAACTTTGCCTGCTTGGCTGCCTTCACAAGTGAAGAATGCACTTCCTTCACCGTCTCTTCTTTCTCACATAATTCCATCAAATCGGTGAATGCGATCCCTTGCTTTGAAGCCCAATTCTCCAATGAGGACTGTGACGCAGCAAGCAGAGCGACAGAGTAACCGTGGAAAGGATCCGCATGTATCATGATGTTGTCAACGTAGGGGCTCACAATCAGGGCAGCTTCCACCTTTCCGAGAGAGACATATTCTCCATGGTGAAGTTTAACTATGTCCTTTTTACGATCAACAATCTCAAGACACCCATCGGGATGAAACTGCCCTATGTCACCAGTGTAGAACCACCTTATCCCTCTTTCATCAACCTTGTACACTTCCCTTGTCTTTGCTTCATTTTTGAAATATCCGAGCGTAACATTTGGGCCACCAATTACAATCTCCCCTCGCGGCATTGGTGAGTCGGTGGTGAGATATCCACCTTCTGGCCAATCTATCAACTTGATGAAGGAGCAAGGAAGTGGAGCACCAACACGACCAACAGATGCATCATCGAATTCAGAAAATGTTCCACCAGCACAAGTCTCGGTAAGGCCATAACCTTGCCCAATTGGGGCACCAAGACATATATTAATAAATCTTTGGGTATCAGCCGAAAGAGGAGCACCACCGGATAGAATGAACCGGATTCGGCCACCCAATACTGCCCGGACCTTTCTAAATACAAGAAAGTTCCACAGAACCATCTCTAGACCCCAGGCACCAAACCAATTGCTATTTATTGCAGACAACCTACGATTATATGCTATATCAAATAGCTTCTTTGATAATCCACCCTTTGCATCTACCTTCTTGCGCACACCATCTCGTACGCGATCAAGAATTGCTGGCACAGCTGCCATCACAGTTGGTGACAGCACAGTCGCATCTCCTTTTGTTCCCTTTTTAATCTTGTTAGATGTGTCTGTAAGAGTCAAGGGAGATCCATAACCAATTGCACTTCCAACAGCAGCTATAATGTTCTCAGCTGCCAATTCGAGGATGTGTGCCAAGGGCAGGTAAGCGAGGTACACATCATTGCCTTCCAGGCCAGGAACAATTGTCATGACAGCAGAAACAGTAGCCAGTACATTCACGTGTGTCATCATTACACCCTTTGGCAGTCCGGTGCTTCCACTAGTATACATTATGACAGCAACATCGTTAGGAAGTGGTAAATCCGCAGCGGCAGGGTTCTCTCGCCCAAGTTTTTCAACGTCTGCATATGAATTGACAATCCAGCCGTGGGTGCTCTGTTCAATCAATGAGACATCAGAAGGTATCTGATCTTCCATAAAAATGACACGCTCCACGGTATCAAGTTGTCCACTTATATCCACGAGCTTCTTCAATTCTTTGTTCCCACAAATGACTGTGGTTACCTCGGTCTCGTTCAGTGAGTAACAGAGAGCTTCCTCACCCAAAGAGGCATATATGGTAACCACAGCGACGTTCCTCCTAAAACAAGCCTGCAATGCAATAAACCATTCTTCTCTAGTGTCAGCAAAGATTGCCGCCCGTTCTCCTCTTTTGTGCCCCAGTTTGGCTAAACCAGAGGCAAAGTTGCATGCGGCTTCGAATGTCTTCCTGTAAGTAAGCCACTCATACTCTCCCAAATGAAGTTTCTCGAATCTCCTCCCATCTGCTGCTACATCGATTTCGCTTGATATCAATTTTCTAGTTCCAAGCAACGGATTATTGGAATGCAGCTTGCAGGCCCGCTCAAAAAGCTCCGCAAGAGTTGAGACTCCTTGCCATGATGAAGTAAGTGGAAATGCGAACCGGCGATTACGAATCGCATACCCGGGTTCACCACCAACATCAACAGGCAATCCCCGTTTTTTCCCTTTTCTCGAGTTCTGGATCAGAAGGGTGCACAGAAGAGGAACGAAGATGCCGACGATATACGGATTCATCCCTTGATGGCTTGATAAACCAAACCAAGCAGATTAAATTCTTGGTAATGTATGGATGGTGGTTATAAGGGATGAAAAGAAAGCAGACAGGGATGGGATGCCGCGGAATAAAGGTGAGCCAGAAGAATGAAAATGTACGGTTCTGGTAGTAGACTGTTAGCTTGGTAGGTAGTGAATAGTTGAAACTCTTGGCGGAGACGTCTATGCAATTTGAGGTTGTAGTTTCAGTAACTCATTTGTCCTTTTGCCGGTATCGTGTCTTGCGTTCGTCATAATTAAATTAGTATGTTACCAGATCGCAAAAGCATTCTATTCATTACTAAATTTTTTCTTCCGCTAGATCTTAGAGCGCCCTTTTTCTGCTATTATCTTAGGGCGTGATAAATGGAGTAGAATTTCCTTCTTCTTTTCCCACAAAACATGCGAGATACACATGTGACATATATAATGTTAAATGGTTATAAGAGATAGTTATATCTCTCTTTTCACTGTTAATTAGCTACATACATTTAATTGGCTTATAAAAATTGATTCAATAAAATAATATTATTACATCTATTCAGTTAAGCAATATGTTAAAGGTAACACATCAGATGATAAACATTTAGACTTAAGTTTAAATAGAGTATAAAACTTTTAAATACATAAAATATAGGATAAATGTCATGTTAAATAATTTAAGTAAAAGATGAAACTTTTAAATACATAAAATAGAGATGAATGTCATAATCATTTAAAAATTTTATCCCGTGGTGTATAATTTTCCTATATGCAAAAATTTACAAAAATGTGACAATTCTTATAAAATAATAAAAATTATGTTATTTTAATGCTTTGTTAATCAATTTTCAATTTTTTATGTTTTTAGGGTTATCTTAATAGGTTTTTTTTTTCTTTTATTTTCTACAACTATATTTCAACATGAGTGAGAAGAGTTTTAAACATGGTCTATCTTGATGGGAGACCAATGTTGACATCACTAAATTATAATAATCTTGATTATCTCAATAGTTTTAGGAATTAATAAATTAACTTTTGCATGGTACTTAGTAATCATGCTTTAATAACTTCATCCATTGACATTTTTCATATTATTAATCCATTTAGATGTCATGATTATGAATAACATTATACTTAATTTAGCATTTTAAATCAAAATTAGTAGTGTTTGCAAGTTTTTATAAGTTTATGCATTCTTCATATTTTTATTACATAATTTTTTGGTATTTTAGCCTTTGGTTTCACTTCATATTAATGTTTATTATTAACAAATTATTTTTCTCTTTGTATACTTTAAAGCTTTTCAAAAATAAAAAATGGTTTTTCTAAAAATATGTGTTTTTATTACTTAGAATGTTTTCTTAGAAAAAAGAAGATGGCCTTTTTAAAATTAGTTCCTTTCTTAGATGTTTTTCGAAAGGAAACACAGATTTAGGGCTTTAAGGATTTTCATAAGAAAAAATAGAAATGTAAAAGTGATAACAAATATAAAGTGAAATGGTTTTGAAAATAGAATAACAAATTAAAGTTTTCAAAAATAGAGAATTATAGTGGTTTGATTCTGATTAATGAATATATAAACATTTTTAAAGTGGCCTAAAAAAGGAAAAGTGATTTGCCTCCAAAATCATAAAAAAATTTAAGAAGCATAAAAATTATAAAATAATTTCATTTCTTGTTTGTTTTGTGATTACTTACCTTTTCTGATTTTTTTGCATTCTTTATATCAAATTTACTAACATTCTATGTTTTTTAAGGAAAGAGGAGAAATCTTCCTCTCTTAAAAAGAAAACAAAAAGTAAAGAAAAAGTTATATTTTTTACTTGCTCTAATTATTTGCTTTTTATTCACTATTTTTCTTTTTCATTTTTCAACTTTTATGTATCTTGTATGTACATAGGCCTTTCCAAGCCCAAACTCTAAAGGCCCAAGCTTGTATTTCGACCTGCTCGGATTCCCTTAAACAACCCTCTAATCTGATAGCTTGGCCCTCCTCAACAAACTGACTTATTCAACTCCCTCAGCTAATCGACTCCAATATAAGTCTAGCTACCTACTCAACGCCTCAAAGCATGTCATTCTAATCATGTTGAAGGAATCTATTACCTGACCTATCCAATGCTAGTACGTCATTCTTGAGCTAACTTCGAGTACTCCTCCATCCTTAACCAAATAAAGACTTCAGAGGCTTTTGTTAACTTCCTCATATGCTTGACTCCTTAACACTTGAGACCCTAAGGACCCCATAGTCCTCGAGGTAGCCAAACCTAAGCCCGATAGACCACTTGGACCTCAACCTCAAGCTTATGCTAGGTGTTCAACATACGACTTAAGGACCTTAATGCTATGATTGCTCTGTTGGTTTCTTTTTCTATCCTAACACTACTGAACTAACAAAAAGCAATAGTAGTATAACCATGATGACTAGCAGCATTAAGGTAGGAGAGGATAGTATAATCAGAGGACCAAGGCTAGGGGATATCACCTTCCTTTCTAATGCACGACATGAGGTCCTCTCTATCCGAGCAAAGAAGTGAAGATTAATACCACTATCTCCTTCTCGATGGAGGATAAAGCAGGTGTAGAGTACCCACACATTAATTCTTTGGCAATCAACATTGAGATAACCAACTTCAACATCCCGAAGAAGTTCATTGACAATGGAAGCTCGGTGGACATCCAATTCTACTATGCCTACGAGTAGACGAAGGATAAATTGGAGGAGCCTTTATGACCTTAGAGAGAGAGTTTGGCTGGCTTCGACCATAAGTCTATGCCAGCGGGCATTATCACACTCTTTGTTTGGTTAGGCGATAATGAGTATGTTGCTTTACAATTGATAGACTTCGTTGTTGTTAATCATTAGTCCTTATACAGTACCATACTAAAGAGACCAAGTTTGAACAAATTCAACATGTACATCAATCACGATGCTTAAAGGTGAAGTTCCCAATGACTATGAGAGTCGACGTAGCTAGAGGTGACCAGAAGCTTTCTAGATTACTTCACTTAAAGGACATCACCTATGACTAGGACTACATTTAGAGTTAGGGTTGTAGGAGACACATAACTTATAGGAAGAGCTTGTAGAGAAGATTGAAGTTATACAACTCAAGAACAACCTCGAAAGAGCTTGTGGATAGGAATTTTGTTATCCACCAAGTATAGGGACTAGATTGTCACTTTCCTTCGGTCTAAAATCGATGTCATTACATCCTCTCCTAAGGAGATGCCTGACATGATTTCCATGATGCAACATGCCACCTTTTAGTAGACCTAGTATGCACCTTGTTAAACAAAAGTCACACTATAAAGATAAGCTATCATTGAGCAAGAGGTGCAAAAGCTACTAAAACCTAGATTCATGAAGGAGGAGCTTATAAGTTTTTATTTTTACTAAAAATATCAAATGATGTTTAAAAATTATGAACCTTAGTTTTCTTAGGTATTTTTAAGTGTAGAGTCGGAATATCAACCTATAATTTCAAAATTAGAAGTGCTTATATGGTTTCCTTAAGAAATTCCCTATTCCAACGAATTTTGCAATAATTTTAAAAAATAGTAAAAAATTGTTATTTTAAGCTAATTTTTGGTGTGCGTATTCTTCATATGATATATTTAATTTGCATAAAAATATTTTTTCATAAAATATACGTTTAGTAATTATTAAAATTATCTTATCAAATTTGCACTATTTTTCATATTGAAGAACTAATAGGTTCTTAATTAAATTTCTTTGGTTTGCAATGGTTTTTAGAGTTTATTTATGATTTTTCAAGTATTCAATTCAAGTCTTATAATTTTATTTAATTATTTACCTAATTTTTGGCAAAATTAAGCTAAAACTAGTATTTTTGGAAATATTATATATTATGTCAATATGGTATTTTTCATGACCAAAGCTTAACAAGTATAACTTTTTTAGTATAATATATTTTTCATGGATCTAATTGAGTATAGTTACTAATTATTAAGTAATTTCCTATTATCTATGTATATTTTACTGAATATGATAAATAACATAATCTGCATAATTGACACCGTAGTGAAGGGAGTCCTAGTTAATATTGGATGTGATATGCTTATTATGTGTCTTAACTAGGATTGACTAACAAGTAGGAATATTATAAATAAACGTAGTAATTTGATTGAATTAGAGGTTAAATTAGAGAAAAAAATCAAAGGCTACACTTAGAGGTTCTTATGTAAGTTAGGCTTAGAAACTGAGTTAAATAAAATACTTGAGATTATTAGTTAGTAAAGCTGAAGATACGAGTCAAATAGCAATCATTTCGGAATTTCAAAGTTAGCTTGAATCAGAAGGTAATTTAAGGAATAATTTAAAAGCTAAATCGAAGTTTGTGTCTCAAACTAAGTTAGAGGCAGTCTGGGGCAACTATTCACTTAAAAAAACAAACTTAAAGTCAACAAGTTAATAACATGCTAAAATATATAGATACATGTGATCCGTAGTTGACCTTGGTAGTATTTATCCTTATTAGGTGAAATAGCCAAGGAGGAAGCTCATATTAATGAGTAGTGTTAAAGCATTCAACAGACCTAGGCAAGTGGACATTTATGTGTGCCTTACGTAAACTTATGTCTATCATAACCTTGCATGCTTTGTGATGTTTTGGCTTAGCTAAGCTTAGTTGTGAGTTTGATGTGCTGCTTGATGAGTTATATGGAGCTTTTTTTATGATTGCTAGTAATTGAATGATGTTCTAATATTGGATTTTGTTGTCATGGTTATGTGGCTTGTTGTTTATGTGATATTTACTAGGCTTTACGCTAACATGGAAAAGGATTTAGGGACTAACCCTACCTCTTGAGGTATTCACTTAAGTGAACCTAATACTAAGGTCTTAGAAATGACAATGAAACAAAGTAAAGGTTAGGCTAATAAGTAATGAGTTGGTTAGCTTGAAATTGCTAGGTATTGCTTGGTATGTGACCTGATTTATTCATGGCATAGCATGAAAATGACATGTGGATCAAGTTTTGTAAAATTGAGATTTTTCTAGGCTAAGTTTTATATAAAAAGTTAGATTTATCAAGTAAACCACTTGATTTATAAAAGCTAGGTTCTCGAGTATATAGCAATTACGTTGTATTTGTAAGGCTAACTATTTATTGGATTTTCTAACCACTTTATGTGGTTTTTTCTAGGTCAAGTTTTGATAACTCTTTATTGCTTTGCTAGGTTCTTGGACTTTGGTTTGTGTCTAGATGCCTGCTTGAAGTTAACTAACCAAATGTGTTGCTAGGCTACCTAAAATATCGGTACCAATACATGTTATGTACATAAGTATGGCACGCACTTGTTACATTTACATTGCTTGGCTGAACTAAAGAATATTGTTATTAAATTGATAAATTATTGTGCGACTATAATATGATATTGCTTGTATTTTGTTTGTTTATCCACTATCACTCAACTCACAATAACTAAGGGGATAAGCTGTCTTATCCTTAGGTTAATGAAGAATTTTAGAAGGAACGTCACCTAGCATAAGTGAGAAGGCTTAGGAGAATTTAGTGAAGTAGCTTTTCATAAGCAGGATCAAGTAGGTTGCAAGGTTTGACTTAAGTTCTAGAATATAGATCTCAACCTCTAGATTGTAAATGTGATACATAAGCTTTGTAATGGAATTAAGTATAGTATAAGATGTTATACTTGTGATACTCTAAGAATAACTCATTTTTGTAAAACTTCTACTGTTGTTTGTTATGTTGAATAAAGAGTGATTTGGAATCAAAAGTTATATGAAGTGGAATAGCAAGTTAGATAGAGATTTTTGTCTTATCTCTAAGTCAAGAGTAGTAGTAACAAACTGTCTTCAGGCATAACAAATTTGAGAAAAAGTTTTAAGCTAACGCTTAGAAGGTGAGATTTTGTAGGGTTGCATCATAGTATTGTCATGTTAAACGGGCCTTAGAGTATCACAATTAGGTACACGAGATTTTAAAGTGTGTTAGATGAGAGTATTAAGACTTTTATGTTAATTTAATGGATTGAAGCAAGGATGAGGATAAGGAATAAGGCACAATTAGGTATACAGATTAAGTTGCTTTCAAGGAAGGAACAAGATATATTGTAGAGTAATGTGAATTGAAGTAAACGTCGATGAAAAGATTTAGGAGGAGTTCTTAGGAACTTGATGAATTTAAGTAGGTATTAAGAAGGAACCTATCGAAAATTCATAGGAACTTGAGTATCAAAGGAAATTGTCAAAAGATTTGGGTACGTATACATATTAGAACCAAGGAGAAAAAGAATGAAGTATGACTTAAGAAAAGGAAATCATACGTATAAAGGATTATATGACAAAAACATGTGTGAAATTAAGTAGGGTAGTTAGGTTAGTTTGTAGAAGATCAACCTCAACCAATAGCACTTGAAGCACCATAGGATGACTAGCACCCTATAGAACCTCAAGATGACACTCAATTTGTTGTGCAAAGTAATCATGAGTTAGTTAAGGGTGAACTAATGGGTAATGCAGGGGAAAATCCCGAAGAAGAGGAACTTGAAGAGGAGAATCCAAAAGTAGACATTGGAGGGAGATCCTAGTGAGGATATACGTGTTGTAGTAGTGTAGGCTATAGCTATTACTAAGATGAATGAAATAATAGGAAATATTAAAGGTGGTCAATTCGGAGCTAAATTTGAGAATGAATCAAAACCTTTATTAGAGAATTAATTAGAGCCTAATCTAGAGGCTAACCTTGTACAAAATGAGATTGTGGCTCATGAGGTAATAGTTAATAATGAGGTAGAGAGGTTAGATAACGATAAAGTGTATGAAGCAATTAAGGGATATAACTATTACACTATGAGAGCATACTCTTCATGTACATTAGCACATGTGGTAAGCAAGAAGAGGATGATAAATCTATGTCTTTCATGACGCTCTTGTTAAGACTCATGTCTTCCATGACTCTTATGTTTTCCACGACAAGTCTCCTATCTTTGTTGTTAATCTAGTCACATCGTGTCAGTTATCATCCATAAAAGTGTTTAATATCTTTATGAGTCTTGCTCATCAAGAGTTGTGTCAATTTCCATCTAATCAAGTTAAATCCACTTGGTTTGAGACATTCTCTGTCTCTTCAAAGTATAAGCCAGTAGAAAGTTCCGATTTGCCAAACTTATTCTTATTGATATATGTGTTAACTATAAGAAGTTCCCAAGTCCTTAATTATGATAGTAGTATGATGATTGTAATATATGATTTGTAGATGTGAGAAAATGACCTATCTTAGTGAAATTAGTACTTGAACATAAACAGATGGTAGAGATTAAGTGAAAAGATGTGTTAAGTAAAGTTATAGAGAGGATAATGGAACATAGAAGGGGATGGCTATAGACTTTGATAGGAACCAACTAATGCCAAAACTAAAAGAGTAAAATAAGGACTAAATGGAAGTATTAGTTTAGATAGTGATAAGGTTGGTATAAAAGCATGCTAACTTTGATATGAGACGAGTATTAGATAGTGATGAGGGGTAAATTATAGATCAATGTGATGATCAAGGTATCTAGAAAAGAACATAACATAGTAATGGTGATAGACTAGTTACGACAAAAGATCGACTTAAACTAGAATAAGAGTGAAGAATAAGAGAAGTAGAGGATATTTTAGAATGATAGAAGATTTTTAGAACCAATTATATTAAGTGTGCACTATATGAATTAAAGCATAAGATAAACAAAAGCATTCAAACTCATAAGTTCAAGAAGAGAGTCTCCTAAGTTGGTAAATTTGAGGTTAAGGATACAAAGGTTGGTATAAAAGAATTTCACCGTTAAAAATGGTTAATGATTGTGATGTGGAAATTAGAGTCATACAGTAGAAGTGCAATATTAGGTTTGAGCTTAAGTATTTTAGATTGTAGAAGTTTTGGGGATGAAACTTTTTGTAAGGTGGGTGATACGTGAAACCCCAATCTTTAGCTTATTGCTTGAGACTCGGAATAGTGGATTATCTTCACCACACATGAAATCTAGAAAGTATAGTAGGGAAAACAATGAAATAAACTTATCAAGAGAAGTTTGAGAAGTAAGTTTAGTTGTGTGATAAGATCCTACCTACTCAATATTGGTATGAATTAGGACATTTGGTATAAACTAGGGCTTTTAGGAAATCTTGACCGAATTGAATCAAATTTCAATATGAGGTCACAAAACTTAGAAGAAGAGTCCTAATAAGGTCAATTTTTCAAAATAAAGTGTATATAATATTTAATTTCAATAAAACTTACTTTTACTAAGATCGTTCGATAATTATTGAAAACTCAAAATTTGAGCTTGAAAGGCTCACCTTTAGAGATAAATTATTTAACTCATAAAAATATTATTATAGAGTCAAATAGCACATAATGTAATTATATAGTCATACATTACACATGTTACATGCTTAATATGCATATATATGAATAAATATGCTAAATAATTGATAAAAATTGTATTAAATTATTAAAAAATTGTAATATATATATATATAATCCACTTATGAAACTTGGAATTTGGAGTAGCATGATTTCCCAAACATTAGGATTGTTGAATGGTGAGTGTCAAATAAAATATGCTTATGTTACACCTAGTTAAGTAAAGGAATGACACATGGAAAGGGAAATAAAAAGAAAAAAAATAAAAATTTTGCTGACCCATTGTTTATAAAGGACTTTGGGTGAAACTTTAGGCATTTTGCAATGTTAGGAACATAGGAAATCCTCTAAAAAATTTTAGATTGAGTGAGAAACAAAATTTAAAAAAAAATTGAAGAAAATATGGATGATTTAGTAATCGAACAAGGTCTCTATCGATAGAGATTTGGGGTTTTAAAAAAATCATAAAAAATAGAAGACGAAGACGTGCAATGGTGAACATTTACAACTTGAAGTTTGACATTGGAAGAGGGATTTTCGACAAGGGTTTCTATTGATGGAGATTTAGTAATTGGAGAACCGATAACCTGCAAATTTCCACTTATAAGTTTTTATTTTTACTAGAAATATCAAATGATATTAAAAAACTATAGAACTTGGCTTTCCTAGGTATTTTTGTATGTAGAATCAAATTGTCTTGCCATAATTTTAAAATTAGAAGTGCTTATATGGGTTTCCTAAGAAACTACCTTGTTCTAATGAATTTTACAATAATTTTTTAAAATAGAAAATGATGTTATTTTGATCTAATTCTTTGTCTTCATATTCCCCATATGATATATTTAATTTATATAAAAATAATTTTTGATAAACTATACGTTTTTTATTTATTAAGATTATTTGGTCAAATTTGCCTTATTTTTCATATTGAAAAAATAATAGGTTTTTAATTAAATTTCTTAATTGATCTGGGTTGTAATGATTTTTGGAGCTTAGTGATAATTTTGAAAGTATTCATTTTAGGCCTTGTAATTTTATTCAATTATTTATGTAGTTTTAAGTAATTTTTAGCAAAATTAAGGTATTACTTTTGGAAATATTATGTATTATCAATATGGTATTTTTCATGGTCAGAGCTTAATAAGTATAATTTTCCGAGTATAATATATTTTTTATGGATTTAATTGAGTATAGATATTAATTATTAACTAATTTCCTATTATTTATGTATATTTTACCAAATATGATAAATAAGGTAATTTGCATAATTGATACCGTAGTGAAGGTAGTCCCAATTAATGTTGTATGTGATATGCTTATTAATGGTCTTAACTAGGATTGATAGAGAAGTAGGAATATTATAGATAAATGTAGTAATTTGATCAAACTAGAGGTTTAATTAAAGAAAAAAATAGAGACTTTACTTAAGGGTTCTTATGTAAGTTATGCTTAAAGACTGAGTCATGTAAAATACTTGAGATTTCTAATTGGTAAAACTGAAGATATAAGTCAAATAGCATTCATTTAGAAATCTTGAAGTTAGCTTGAATTAGAGGGTAATTTAGAGAATAATTCATAAGCTAAATTGGAGTTTAAGTTACATACTAAGTCAAAGGTAGTCTAGGGAAACTATTTACTTAACAAATAAACTTGAAATCAACAAGTTAATAACAAGCTAAAATATATACATAAGCATGATCCACAGTTGGCCTTGGTAGAATTTATCCTTATTAAGTGAAGCAGTCAAGGAGAAAGCTCATGTTAGTGAGTTGTGTCAAAGTGTTCAACAAACCTAGATAAGTAGATATTTATGTGTGCCTCAAGTAGACTTATGTCTTCTCTTAACCTTGCATGCTTTGTGATGTTTTGGCTTGGTTGTGAGTATGATGTGCTACTTAACAAGTTATGTGGAACTTTTTTTATGATTGCTAGTGACTAAATGATGTTCTAATATTGGGCTTTGTTGCTATGGTTATGTAGCTTGTTGTTTATGTGATATTGCTAGGCTTTAATCTAACCTAGAATAGGATTTTGGGACTAACCCTATCTCCTAAGGTGTTTATTTAAGTGAACCTGATACTAAGATCATAGAAATGGCAATGAAACAAAGAAAAGGCTACTTAATAAGTAATGAGTAAGCTTGCTTGAAATTGCTAGATACCACTTATTATGGACCTGATGCATTCATAACATGACACGAAAAGGACCTACTGATTAAGTTTTGTGAAATTGAGATTTTGCTAGGTTGAACTTTATAAGAAAAGTGAGGTTTATCATGAAAATGACTTAAATTATAAAAGTTAGGTTTTCAAGCATATAGAAATTGCATTGTATTCGCTAAGCCAACTATATGCTATATTTTCTAACCATTTTTGTGATTTTTATTAGGTTAAGTTTCAGCAACTCTTTATTGCATTACTATGTTCCTAGACTTTGGTTTGTGTCCAGATGCTCGATTGAAGTCAACCAACTAGATGAGTTACTAGGCTAACTAGGAGGATATCGATATTGATGCATATCATGTACATAAGCATGGCATGGGCTTATTGTGTTTGCAAGGCTTGGCTGGATTAAAGAATATTATGATTAAATTGATAACTTGTTATGTGGCTATGATATAATATTGCTTGTATTTTGTTTGTTTATCCACTCTCACTCAGCTCATGGTAGCTGGTTGTCTTATCCTTAAGTAAGGAAAAAATTTAGAAGGAACATCAGTTGATTCAAGCAAGAAGCCTTCAGAGCAGTTAGTGAAATTGATTTTCATGATTAGGATCAAGCGGTTGCAAGGTTTGACTTAAGTACTAGAAGATAGAAATTTAAGAAATTTCAACGTATTTTATGTGAATCTCAACCTCAAGATTGTAAATGTGGTACATAGGCTTGGTAATGAAATTAAGTATAGTATAAGATTTTATAGTTGTGATACTTTGAGTGAGGGTTACTTTTGTAAAACTTTTGTTATTCTTCATCTTGTTGAATAGAGAGTGATTTGAAATCAAATGTTATGTGAAGTGAAATAGTAGGTCGGATACAAATTTTTGCCTTATCCTTAACTCAAAGATGGTAGTAACAAACCGTCTTGAGGTACCAAAATTTCAAGAAAAACTTTTAAGCAAATGCTTGGAAGGCTAGGCATTATAACTTTCCTCACCCTAAGGTTGACTAACTTGTTGATTTGACACCAAGCTACATAATGCTTAGCTTCATGTTTGCTTGCTTAAGCTATAATCAAATATGCGTGGCCTCCTAAAAACTAAGTGAATACATTGTTTGTCACTAACTTTAGTACATACTACCATAAAGTCGTGCCCTTTGACCTTAAGAATGTTAAGGCAACGTATTAGAGATTGGTGACAACTATCTTTAAGCTACAGCTCAGAAAAAATGTTAAGGCCTACATTGATGACATGATCATCAAGAACAAGGAATAGGCCACTGACATCGAAGACTTACATGAGATGTTTAACATTCTTCCTAAATATTAGATGAAACTTAACCCCAAAAAGTGCATCTCTAGGTTGCCCTCAAATAAGTTTCTTGGGTTCATGGTCATGGTGTACGGTATCGAGGCCAATCCAAACAAGATATATGCTATTCTCAACACGAAGGCCCTCCAAAATATTAAGGAAGGCCAATGGCTTATCGGTAAGGTTATCGCGCTCAATTGTTTTGTGTTCTAATGTGCTAACAAGTGTTTCAGGTTCTTTAAGCTACTAAAGAACCCATTAGAGTTCAACTAGACTAAATAATGCTAGGTTGCGTTTAATAAGCTCAAGTAAATCTTAGAGAGCTCATTTATCCTCTCTAAGCCAATCCTTATGGGAAGAGCTTTATCTGTACTTAGCAATCATTGACTGAACACTATCTTCCATGCTTGTTCGAGTAGATGGACAAGAGCATAAGCTAGTCTACTATGTTAGTTAGATATTGTAGGGCTTAGGGACCAAGTATACCGAAGTTAAGAAATTCGCTTTGGCCATAGTCATTGTTACGAAGCTATGGTTATATTTCTAAGCTTATCTCGTCGGCGTCCTTATCGACCAGCTACTATGGATCATCTTGTAGAAGCCTGATGCCTTAGGCTATATGATTAAGTATTCATTGGAACTAAGTGCCTATGGAGTTCAGTTTTACTCGAGGCAAGCTATCAATGAAGCATTGATTGAGATTGACATATTGGTGTTGACTCTTCATGTTGATAGATTCTCCACTCATCGAGGGCTTGGGGGGAGGGGATGGGTATCGAAGGAGGACCTTTTCATGAAGCTTCTTCTCCTCAAATACCATGAAGGTATGTTTGAAGTCGTCCTTGCAGAGTTGAAGAGCTAGGAATACACAAAGAAATTTAGCAACAAAATAAAGAAATTAAACAAAAGATCAAACTTATTGAAGATAAGTAGCAAGCTCCCCTACCCTCTTGGCCAAATAGCATCTTCTTGTAGAGGTAATAGCTCACTGTGTTCTTAATGTAGAACCTAATCCCTTGCTAATATGCTATGTCAAGGAGCTCTCCCCTCGCTTCATCATCCTCAAGACCTACTAACTTAATCGAAGATGTCCTTATTAACTTCTTCCAACCGGTGGGGAAGGGTAAATCTTACTTTGACCAAACTCGAATGAACCCATCCTTCTACCTTTTAATCTTAGACTTAAGCCTATAGAATAGCACGACATGATTGGCTTAACTTAAGCAATAAACCTAATCATCTTGGCTTAGCTTGAGTTGGATGAAATGTCAAAATAGTTGAGTAGTTAACCTTTGTAAGTGGTAGATGAAAACTACTTTGAACTCGAGCAACTGCACTTATAGGTTCGGATGTATGGACCCTAGGAAAACCTTGAAGTAATTAAAAACTTCTAGTTAAAACTCTAAGAATGGTAGTTAAAGCCCCAACTAGATAAGCTTCCAATATAAATAGAACAACCTTAGGCCCTCAAGGTTACATACCCTTTATCTAAGCTTGGGCCTCTTTATTTCCCAGCCTTATATGTTATCCGTTACTTCTATACATACCTTGCTCTAATCCTCTTCATTGTACTTATATAGCACCTTATTTATGCCTTAATCCTTCCTACTCATTGAAAGCAGCTACGGGATTTTTTTACACGTCGTTTGGGGCATACTTATCTTATGGCTTCAATTGAGCAGCCATCCTTCACATCTCCTATGACCACATGCCATTATCCCTTGCAGCCGTCACCTTCTCCTTCTTTTTCTTCTTCTTCTTCTTTTTTCTTTTTTTTTTTTGGGCAGAGATAGACTTTGATGAGTCATTACCTTGAAATCTCCTCTAGTTAGCCATTTTCAATGGTTGCTATGAGAATTGAAGTGTGTTTTTGAGTGCTCGAAGTTGGATAAAAGTTAGAGAAGTTTCTTAGATAAATTTCAATGGAGTTTTAGTTTAGGGTAAAGCGAGATGAAGAAATTAGCCATCTCCCAAAACCCTTAAATAAATGGGGAAAGTGTCTGGATCATCGCTTCTTGCCATCCAACTATAGGCATCCATAAATCATCATCCAACACTTAAAGTCTCAAATTCACCTAATATGCAGATTACTAATGCGGACCCCATACATGCTTGAAGATCTGTGTACGCCCTATAGAGTGCCAATGATGGGCTGCAGACATCCAAATAGTCACAATGGTCAAATCAACTATCATATCATATGAGCAAGTACTCAATAATGTCATTTCTTCAGTTGATGAACTTAAACTCACCACTTACCTCCTTGGGATCACTTAATTACAACTCAAGCCTCAACCTTTGGAGCTTGAAATTGACTACTCTCTTCGTCTCCTTGATGCTAAGTAGTAAACATCCTCGAGCACTAACTCCTCGGTATTAGAGACCCTAAGGACCCCATAGTCCTTAAGATAACTATATCCATACTCGACAAACCATATAGACCTTAGCTTCGACCTCATTTTAGGTGCTTTACGTACGAATTGAGGACCATAATGCCATGGCTACTCTGTTGGTTTCTTATCTCTCCTCATTAAATGTTGCCTAATAGTCGACAATACAACCTAAATGCTTAGCTGCCCTAGTTGTGACAATTACCTATGTTCATGTGACAAGAACCTTTCCCAAAGCCACAAATTAGCATAAAGATGTGATCTCCTTCCATACTGTATACACCTCCCTACACAATCTACATAGAAACAAATCTTGGTTTGCCATGTTCTAGGAAAATATGCTCCATGCCATATTAATAGGGCATGGAGCTATAAGTTCAATCCCAAGCTCTCCTTATACCTTACAAAATACTAAAAAACACTTACTTTCTTACCCTTCTTGCTAACTTATGCATTGAAGAGCCCTCATTAATACTATCATAAGGGGCTTTCTTATAGGTCTACTATTGCACACAATTGTTGGATCGATAGAAGACTACCAATAGTGATTACAACATCACCATTATACTTATTTTCTAGCTATTTTTCAAAAAGGGGAAACTTTTGATTAACTAATAGAGGAAATTTTAAATAAAAGTCATTTCATTATTTTAAGAAACTCTTATAAGAGACCATATAGTTTTAAAAAGATAGTCTTCTAATCTAATTTCTTTGGTCACTTTTTCTAATAGTGTCACTTTTTAGAAAACCATAAGCTAATGGCTCAAGTTTGATTTGCTTCTCCCATTTAAATCTAGGTTTCAGTTTCTTTTTTGACATTATTTAGTAGGCTTTAGTTTATGTTTAAAGGCATCTATTCAACATTTTTTTTATAAATGAACCTTTTGTGAAGTGGTGAGTTGAACATAATATAATTTCTTTTCTCCTTTGCCAACCATACGACATTGAGAAGGAAGAAAGATTAGATCTTATTCCATCCTTAAAGGAGAATAATCTTTGTACCAATTAGACTATAAGACCTTAACAAGTTAATAAAGTTGACTTAAGGAGAAAATGACAAAAATTCAAACTTAAAAATCCTGTCAATAGAATTTAGTTGCATGAGCAGGTTTTCTCCTTATTCCTTAAATATATTGTTTGATCAATTTGCAAATTACAACTTAACTATTTCCCTATCCTTAATAAGTTGATCTGGCCTTTAAATAGGGGGATGATATTAACTTTGATATGTTTGGTTATCATCAAAATTTCAAGCCCATTTATTATTATTATTATTATTATTATTATTATTATTATTATTATTATTATTATTATTTAAACCTTGATGAACCCTCTTCTTCACATATGATTAGTAATGATATACAGAAATTAATTCATGAAAGATGAAGCATTTTCTTTGACGTATTTGTTTAAACTATTTTAAGTATAAATCTCAATTAATTTAAGTAGAAATGTCCACCTACACCTTAATGTAACTTCTAGGGCCCAGTGGAATCTCTAGAGCATTTGTTTTCACAATACCAATAGACTAATCCGATCTAGTATGAAGTACTTGGGTGGTAGATGGATTTTGCTTTAATTCCTATCTTTGACAAATGGTTACAAAGCTTGTAGATGATAATCATCGGTCATTGAATGAAGCCTACAAGTTTATTATTATAGTAGTGATGTGCTTAGGGAAAATTTGGAAGCATAATTATGATTGTGTTTGCAATAGCATGAAATCTACCTCTAAGAAGATTTATAGAATCTAGGCCTTGATTACTTAGATTTAGTAGTCATGAAAGACGGAAAATAGGGCTTACATCTAAAAGATGTAGTTAGTAGTTTTTTTTTTTTTTCCTGGACAGCCTCTCCAATAAAAGTACTTTCAAATTAAACAATGATGGTAGGTGGTGTATAGAAAGTAACAAAGGTGGGATCTGTAGTGTTGGGCGAAATCAAGATAGAAAGATCATGCTTAGATCTTGTATTACAGTGATTGCAAGTCGTCTTTAAGGTTGTTATTGAAATGGATTGCTCCATAATTGCATCAATGGAAAGGGAGAATATTAGAAGGTATTGGCCATTATTGAGGACATATAGGAGTTGCAATGTAATTTTACATTATGTTCCTTTTCTTCGACTCAAAAGAAAAGGTGATATTTGAACCATTTGCATCTTAGGCAAAAAAGAGAACATGTATTTTTAGGATATTCTCCTAAGACCTTTACTTACTCTTTTATTTGTTCATTATGTATCTAGGCTGTTTGATGGTTTGTGACTTTATTTGTATCTTTTGTTTACCAACAATGAAGTATCTTTGGGGAAAAAAAGTGTTAGAAGTTAATGAAAACTTCCATGAGGGGAGTGAGTGAAGAAGAAAAATGAAAAAAGTGCTAGTGAATTTGATTTATCTGATTTTCAATGCCTTTTTTTTTTTAATTCTGCATGTTTTGATTATTTTTACTATTTAGTTTTATAAAATGTGCGTACCAATAGATTTTTTATTTAAAAAATAAATTATTATTATGATGGTCTTACATATATATGTATGTGTGCATGTGTGTTCACACGTACATATATATATGTATATATACATTTATTATTTGACTATGATTCATTTTATAATTTTTTTGGCCAAATGTTTTATTTTATAATTAGATATATATTTATTTACAATTTTTAAGGCTATCTATTCCAGTTTATTGTTCTCTTAAATAAGAGAGAGTTTCAAAGGCATCTATAATCTTCAATTTATAACTTTCAATAAAATCCATTTGCTTCCACCATTATCAATATGTTATTTATCATCAAGAATTTCACTAATATACATTTAACATTTGATCACTTTAAGCTCACAACTTCACCCATTTTCAACCTACTCTTCATCTCACCAGAAACCATATTATTTTCCTTAGTTGCCTAAAAATTATGATGGTACCGCTTGACCTACCATATCCAAAAACCAAGAGATTTAAATATACTCATATTGTAGTATGAGCATGTAAGTTTAGAACCAAGTATAAACTCCCCAGTTAAACAATTTAATAATTCATCTAAACTCTTATAGTATATCTATTTCTTTTATTAATGTTTTCATTATCTCCCAACAATATGACTAACTAAAGAATTATTGAACAACTTAAATGGGAACTGAATCCACCTATAAACTTGACTTGTGTATTGTACCAAAGTTGCTCCCAATCCCTGTCTAATGGTCAAAGTCAACTTATCACTTAACAAAAATTCCCCAATGGATGAGCAAGAACACCTAATGCAACAGTCATTAGATGAATGACATATGAATGCAATACCAAAATATCACATATAAGCTTATTTACTAAAAGCAACAATAGATAATTTAATTATATTACTTTAGGTGTAGCAAATAGCATAGTTTTAGCATCCTCCAAGATGTAGAGTAGCTTAAGCTGCCTTATTAACATTTATAGAAACATATACATAAACTATTGTGTAATAATAATCTCATTCCATATTTATCACTAATATTAGTCGTCATTACAACTTATCTACTACAACCATTTCAAAAAGCATCTTAGACTATCTATTTTATTCTAGAAGATTGACCCATGTCATAACAATTAGCTCACCAAGGACCTACTTACCTGCATGTAGCAGTTTGGCACCAAAACTAAACATTATGTCACCTTAGATGACTACTTTTGTTAAACATTATAAGTACTAGTCTATAATCACCACTTATAACTCGATACTCATGGTATTCTCCACATATGTGCAAGGCAAACTCAACAAAGAAGCTTATGATTTTAATGATGTTAAGTTCATTTCATTTTCTAACCTACATGCATAGGTAGCCGAGAGTAGTAACTACAAATCTAAAACTCACTCACAACTTTTAGAATAACCAAAAACTTACTTCTAAAATAAAATATACAAGTCATTAGTATCTTCAATATTTTCCCACTTAACTAGTCAACATGGAACTAATAAAAATCAACCAAGGCCTTAAAGAAGCCAATTTGTTCAACTAACAGTGTTATTGGTCAACTAATGTGCACCATAATAAGGTTCACTTGATAGTCTAGTGCTACAGGTGGTTGAATGGCTAAGTACTAGGTCGGCCAAGCTCTTCACTCCTTACCTCGATTGATAGTAGTAGGCAAGTGGTTGATTGCATAGGCCCTTAGGTTGATTACCCTCTCTAGAATCTCTTTAAGATAACACCCAACAAAAAAAAAAAATCCATATAAATAATTCTCCAACTCATCTTAATCTTTAAGGATTCAAAATCTAAACAGTTGATTTAAACTTCAATTTATATATTGATCATCCTATAATCCTAAAACAACCAATAACGATCAATCTTCACTTAATAAATTAATTAAAACCTATAAGTAAGGTTGCTACTAGTGATCAATCATGTATTATGCAAATGTATGTGATGGTCAATCCTAGAGATCACTTAATCTAATAATACGTATAAGGATGTAACAGAGAGATGCATAGGAAGAGGAACAAGCAAACTCGATCACTTATGTGCATGTGCGTGATAGAAGACTATGTCATACGTTCTTGGATGTTCTTGTTTCGTTCTTCTTCAAGTAGTTTGTTTCATCTTTTGTGGAAGAAATTTAGTAAAGCATCCATGTTTGTCTCAAGCTTGCTAATGCTTAAAATGTTCTAATTAAGAGGAGGAGCTTCTTATTTATAGATTTTAAGGGAAAATCTCAAATCTTGGATTACTTTGAGATGGATGGCTAAGATTTAGTATTACTGGTAATCGTTGGATGGCCTTAAATGATCTACTACCTAACATTCACTCCTTCTCTTCATATGGACTATAAGATTGGGCCATGGGCTTTAGATAGGCCCCATGGCTTATAATAAAAGATAGAAGCTTAATAATAATAAAATAAGCCCATAACTCTAATTTAAGTCTAAATAGCTTTTTTTGAGATTGAACAAAGAATAAATAGGTTAGAGAGACCTCTTTTAAGCCTGTTTTCCATGCACAAATAAATCAAGTAAGGCTAATAGTGGAATATCCAATCCAACAATCTCTATTTCGAGCCTTCTAAGTCGTATCTTCCTAAAATATCCCTATTTTTGCCTGCTTTCTAGTCTCTATCATTAGCTTGTCAAATCGATCTATGGTATTAAATTGGGCCAGCCTAATTATCAAAATAACCCTCCATATTTTACCCCTTGTCCAAGGCAATGCCTAGGGGTTTGGGGCATTTTACTGAATTGGTTTCTTCAGATTTGTAGCGTAGATGCACCATATGTTGATTTTATTGCTTGATTATTTGCCATGATGATGAATTGATGCTTCTTCTAATTGTTGATAAGTTAAGTAGGATAAATTACAGTAACTTGTTGCCCCTAAGATTATTGACTTGCATTCATGGCTTGGAATTCACAATCCTACTCTACTTAATGATTTTCTTCTTTCATGAGTCTTTGAAATAGGAATAAAGCAATTGAGTATATGTAAAAATTTAACTTCAAGAATATTTTTCTTCTTCTTCTTTTCTTTGTGTACATAGAATAATATAATTATAATATAATATATATATGTGTGTATATACTTGGGCCGGTTGTACTATTGGTGGAGGCATGTCTAGTCAGCAATAATCCATGGATAGATAGAAAATCATAGCCCTTGGTTGCACGATTAGATGGCCCATCATGCTTAAAAAAATTTCAACTGCCCAACGTTTTGGTGGCCCAACGGAGCTTTCCTCGGAGTTGACTTTCCTTTTACGAGGACACTTGCAGCTTACGTTTAATTTTTCATTCTTGCACATACTTTTCATTGTGATGCTTTGGTAAATCTTAAGCAAATTTCTCTACCCAAAAATTTGTGATCCATGTGAATCATCAAAAAACGAATCTTGCCCAAACAGTATATTCATGTCCGCAGTCGGAAAATGTATATTTTTACATTCCATAATTCGATTTTCTTTCTGACTTCAATTTGATTCAAGCGCCTTCTTTCTTCTCCTTAATCAGAATATTCTTACGCGTTGTTTTATAAATTGCGCAGCTTACAGTTCCCATAACATGTGCGAGAGTGAGGAAAGTCAGAGCCGAAAACAGATTTCATTCTAATGGAAGTTGAAGACTGTTCAATCTACTCTTCTTCTTTCATTGAAGCAATTACATGCCGCGACTTCATCCTCATTGTAATACTTGTGGATATATGTATATAGCATTTTAGTCTCGTCTTTATTTCCCTTTTTTTTTTTTCTTTTTGTTCTTCAATATCTCTTATATCTTCTTTTTCTTTTCGCGTCATCATCTCGGTTTTGTCTTCATTTAGCCGACAAGGCTAGTGATATTCTCGATAGCTTCCACTCGTATCTGTATCGGGTTAGAGTTTTGCACCGAGGATTAACTATGTTTTTTTTTTTTCTTTCAACGTTTGACGTTGAATGTGCTCTGAAATTGCTTCTATGCCTTTCTCTGTGATTATCATTGTACATCTTTTCTATCTCTCTCTCTCCTCTTCTTTTATATACATATGCAATTTTCGTCTTCTTTCTCTCTGACTCGATGATAATAGCAATGAAGAACTAGCTTCATGCATGGTAGTGGTGGTTCAAATCGATAAATAGGAGGATAGTTTAGGATATAGTAATTCTTGCTCGTCTTCTTTTTATCTTATTTTTTCTTCTTTTTCTTGAACATGCCATGTATAAATACAATAGGCGTTATTCATAAGTGGAGTTCATGCATCGTAGCCTTTATGTATGGCTTCAGAATCATTTACTAGCTGAGTGTCCTGACTCTTCAAGACCCAACTGTTCACGTACATATGCCCGTCCATTTCACGGTTTTCGTAGAAGTAGGAAACATGGAAAAATCTTCCTTACCCTTCCTCCCCATCCCCCTTTACATTTCAATTCATAATGTTTGACACAAATGTGAATTTGTTCTTCTTTGGTTGGTGTAGTTGCTCGTCCAGAAATAGTTTGAAGAACGTTGTGAACAACATAGACGCCTTGGATTTCCAGAACAGATTGCCGAATAACAGCTATAGCAGTGCGCCTTTGGCTTCTCGGACTAATAATGAGCGCGTATTCTGTGGAGCTGTCTTTTATTTAATAAATTCTTATGCCTTACAAGCTAGCCGTGTTTCATGTACTAGTGGCTTCATGATCGTGACACATATATATATATATATATATATATATTTTAACATTGTCATGTTCGTTCTGAATTTTCATGTATTGTTGGATGTAATATGAAGTGTCAATGCTTACACTGTTGGGCAGTGATAACCAAGAAGTGAATGAGTTCTAGTGGCGTTAAAACTTATCTTTATTATTTTTTTAATCGCAGGTTAATAATTGTTGGACGTAATGTTGTTGGCACGGACATTTATTGTTGGCCTTGTTGAATGTTTCTCATGACCTGAAATTCAACACATGCTTGGATGAGGATGCCTCACGCTTCATTAATTTCTTGGCTTGGATTATGTAGCTCATGTAGATGACCAATCATGTAGCGATGTTTAATGGACTTCAGTCCATTTCTTTTTATTTTATTTTATGGAACTTTTGCTTGAAACATTGACTTCATTTAATTTTCAGTCTATTCATAAGATATGTTGATATATCTTGAAGCTAAGTTATCATAAGGTCTTACCATAATAAGCAAAGATGAATCCTTTGAGCTATCTAAGAAAACACAAGATGGGTGGTTAAGAAATTCCGGTAGCATCATGAAGCTATTTTCTAGATATGACACACCAAGAAACACTACACAACTTAACAATTGCTTGATATTACACATAAGTAAAAACTAAGATCCATTCACCACTAATCTTGAATTACGAAAAAGATTAGATAAAAGTATAAGAGATATATTTGAAGAGGGTTTCTTGCAAGAACATAAGAGAATATTCATTAACAGTAAGATAAGAAGATTCTAGCTATAAAGGATAAGAGCTATTTATAGTAAGCCCCTAAGGTTATAATGAAATGCTTGAAATTACATAAAGGGCAATAAAAGGTAAGGAAAACTAGTACAATGCTAAAATTGATAAATGGGACAAAAGAGAAAAAGATATATAGTACAAATCTTAGAAAAAGTTGGGATAGGTGGTGTGTTGTTATTAAATCTATACTGAGGGTTACTGGAGTTGAGTTACTTAGATGCAGTAATAGGTTGGTACAGAAGGATTCAAAAGTCAAGATCAGGGAACTTAGCACTAAGTAGGTCGGCCATGTTGGGATGGATTGGGATCTTGGCATTTGTGCTAGTAGTAAAGCAAAGTAAGGTGCATCTGAGCTAGCTGCATAAAGAGTTCAGCACCAGACCTTTTTTATACTGGAGCTCATCCTAGGTGAGCTGGGAAGACTAGGTTCTTCCTATAAGATCTTGCAAGACCTTAATCTGAGCTTAGGTGAGGGTCCTAAGGTCAATAGTCCATCAACTTCTTCAGGTTGTTGAAGATTTCCCCTCAAATCTGGTTTATCCTCCTCCCCTAGTACATATGGCATTAAGTAGATAACACTCCATATCCTTCTAGTAGCTATAGCTCATAGTTATTGTCTTTTATCTACTGAAGGACTTTGAATGGGCCATCTAACCTGAGGGATAATTTGCTGATCCTCTTGGTAAGGAACCCTTCTGTACTGAAGTAGATCTAAACTAGATCTTTAGGGTTGAATGCAATGCTTTCCTGACCTCGTTGCCTTACTCATGTTGTCGAACTACTATCTTGGTTAGTTGCTCAAGGACCTTCTTATGTAACCTTTAGAACTCTTTGGCTTGTTGTAACCTAAATTAGCTTCCCCATTGGGAGGTCAAGCTAAGGATCATATCTAAGGGCAGTAGTAAGCCTGTAGACGACCTAAAAGGGTGATTTATTTGTTGAACTATAGGAAAAGCGATTGTAGGCAAACTTAACAACTAATAGACATAGATCCCAATCACATAAGTTCTTCCTAACAATAGCTCAAAGAAGATTTCCAACTATTCGATTCGCAACTTCAGTTTGGCTATCTGTTTGAGAATGATAGGAAGTATCAAACATCGGTATGGTGCTAAGCTTTTTCCACAATGATAACAATTAAGAACTGATCACAAAATCTCGAGCTCAAGGATTTGCCTCCCTAGTCTGCCGAATTTTCCAAATGGACCTAATCCTTGAAGAAGAGAAGTTCCTTCAAACCAACCTAGTATATCTTTTAAGCTCCCCCAATCTATTCACCTTCTTGTAAGTAAAAGAAGAAGAACCCATTGACACTACTAAGCCTAGAGGTAATCACTAAACTTACCTACATCTAAGCTAATAGGTGTCTGAGCTTAAATTAACCTATTGTTGAGTTGACCTACTGTACTCTAGCTGCCATGTCCCCACTTCTAAAGCAAGTGCTCCCCTAAACCCCGACTTACTCAGTTGATTACCTAAAGCTGACCTAGTTAGCTTAGCTTTACTTAGAAACCTGCACCAATTTGGACAACCTAATTGAGAGGTAGGCGCATATCCCACCCTTTGACATTTGTATTGTCCTTTGTGGAGGATATTCCTTTTTGTTTGTTTACTAATTTTTCCTTATATAAATGGTGCTTTTTCTTTCCTATTAAGAATGTTTTTAGTAATTTTTAGTAACTTAGGACTTGCCCTAATTGGGCCATATAAATATCTACATCATGTATCAGTGTAATTCTTTAGGATTTTGAGTCAATTTAATAACCCTAGGATCTGAGCTACTAAATTTAGGGCACCGGACTAAGTTATCTATTTTATTTCAAATTTTATAATAAAGTTATAAAAGTTAGATGAAGTAATTTAAGTAGAGTCAATTTCTTAAAATAAGCTATCTAAAAATATTAATTTGAGAAAAATAGTAGCCCATTAATTTATCAATAAAGTCGATAATCGTAAAATTCAAGGTTTTAAATACAGTAAAATATTAGAGATAATAACTTTAAAAAATAATAAATGAAGTTGAATTATACATAATATACATGTGATATACATTATATGTATTAAATATATAAATATAATAATAATAAACTATTGAAATTAGTTTAAATAATGTAAAATAATAGAAAATGAATAAAAAAATTAAATAGACGAGTCACCAAATGATGTGTTAACTTAGTATTAATAGGAAATTATGAGTCTAATAAGAAATGATGAGTCAACACTTGATTAATGAGGGAATGACACATGTTACTTAGGAAAATGAAAAATTGACATGTGGCATACACATGTGCAAATTCTATTTAATTAAGGAAACTTCAAAAACTATAAATAGGACCCAAGAAACAGGGTCAGAATTGGGTTAGGACGACTCAATTGGTTATCTATGACCTGACTTGGTGGGGCTTGGAGGTCTAATGGAGGGTAGCCCAAGAAGTTCTTTTGATAAGGTGTGGTGGCCAAGTAGTGGTCAGAAGCAACTGGTTTAGGTAAATTAATTTTTTATATGTGATTTATTTAATTTACTAAAAATATCAAATGTTGTTAATTAATTGTGAAATTTGGTTTTTTAAGATTATTTTATGTGTAGATTAATGTAGTGATTTTATTTTAATTAAATAATTAGTGTACATATAGGGTCCTTAAGAAAATTCCTTGTTTGGGCAAAAATTAAACTAATTTTTTATAAATACTAGATGATATTGTTTCCAACTCAATTTTTGTATATAATGCACCTAAGATATATATATATATATATTTAATTGTGGTAATAATAATTTTTGAAATTAAGCATGTTTAGTATTTTTTGTAATTATTTTGAATAAAACTACCAATTTTACTAAATTGTTGAAATAATTAGTTTTTGATGAAATTAATGAATGAGCCCTACATGTTTAGACTTTTTGATGTTTATAATGATATTTGGAATATTTAATTTTTATCTTACACATAAATTTGTTTATTTCCTCTAATTTTCTATTATTTTAAGCTAAAATCGCTATTTTTATAAAAAAAAATAATAACTAATTTAGTGTAATTCATGGTCAATAATTAAATTATATATTTTTGTGAGTTTATAGAATTTTGCATGAAATTAAATAGGCTCGTGTACTATTTATTATGTATTTTTCTAATATAAACCTATATATTAGTTTAATATGTAATGTAGTAATTAGTACTAGTAAAATACTTATCAAATTCTAGTAAAATGAACACTTTAGGGTATATTAAGGGTTGTTGGACAAGTTTGGAAAGTATAATTTTTAAGGTTTTAATTTAGTATTAAAGCTTACTTCGGTCAATTACGGAGTTAAGGTAGCGAACAGTTGAGTTGTAACGAGAAAAGGGTATTTTTGGATTTCGATAATATTGATAAACTTATTTCTTAAGATATCTTAATAGTACTTGAAATAACAATCGTGACGATATAAATTTTACTGAAATCGGATAAGAAATGAGTAAGATATGGTTAAACGAAGTTTAAAAATACGGAAACGAAAGCTTATAATAGTTTGGGTTCAACTCATACTTGATTTAAAAACTGTGTTATATTTTCATAGGTGTGATAAGTAAGGAAAAACCACGTGGCAGAGTTAAGGATTTTGCGTTATTATTAAGCTTAAATAAGTCGATCTAACCTATGCTTGGAGTAGATATATTGTTACTCATAACATTGTGTGTTGTTTGATACTATGTTAATTGAATATGAGTATATCTTAGGCGAACTGATATGCTACTATAGTAGATGCTAATGTGATGGTTTTATATGATAGTAATTGTATCTTGGTTAAATTGTTATATTGAACATTGGGTGATGATTTGTGCTTATGAATAATTGTGTTAACTAGGAAAGTTGAGTGATTATTAACTCAATCTTCTAGGTGTTCACTTAAGTGAACCTTAAATAAGATACTAGAATTCCGCTAGGGAGAGTTCAAAAACTAGAATCAAATCATTGGGTTGAATAAAATTGAAAGACTAGTTGTGTTGAGTGATATACTTGAGTTGTTATTGTGTATCATGGTGTGGTGTGACATGGCATAAAAAGGACCTACGTATTAGAACTTTCAGAATGAGGCTTCTAAGTTATCATAGAAAAAGCATGGCTTTATGAACTTAGTTCTTGGAAGCACACAAATGGAATTGTCCAAACGTTATGACTATTTTGATAGTCAAATTTGGTAGATTATAGTGTATGATCTAATTTAGCAATATGTGTAGTCTAATTTTGTAAAACAAAGTTGAAGGTCTTACTCCTAAGTAGCTCTGTATTGCCCATTTTGATAGTGGAAGACTACAATATGTAGTCCAATTTGGTGGGGGTCCTAATCCTAAGCAGCGTCTTGTTACCTATAGATTCCTAGATGTTGTATCTAGATGTCTGGTGATGTCGACTAATCAGAAGAAGATTAGAAGGCATAGGATATCGGTATCGATGTATGCTATGTACATAAGTATAGGATACTGCATTGCTAGTAATAAATGCCTGGTTGAGCTAATGCATATGTGAAGTTGAACTTACAGGTTACGATTGAAATGTTTTGGTTGTGATATGCAATATTGTCTATCATATTGTCTATACTGTGTTGTTTGTTATCCACTCTCACTTAGCTTCAGTAGCTAAGGAGATAAGATGTTTTATCCTTAGGTTAACTACATTGTGAAGGGCCCAACACTAAGGGGGGTGATATAAGGCAAGTGCACCTATCAGTTTTAATATAGCGGATGTGAGTCCGAATCGATCCCTTAGAGACTTCGAGTACTAATATTAACCTTAGCTCTATTATCTAACTAGAAAATTGTGATAATTGAATGAATTAAAAATACTAAAATTAACAAACGAACCTAATTATGAGACTTGATTAAGTAATTTGGAAAGCGATAAAATTAAGAACGACTTTAAAAAGGCAAATAACATATTTAGGAATTATTTCCTCTAGTGTTTAACATGTGACCACTTAAAATGTATCCAATTCAATCTCTATTATTCTTAACTGGAGGGATTCACAATTAAAGTTAACACCTTTCTCAAGCATATTAACCCTAATCCTAAATTATTTACTGGAATCTCTTCACTTAGTAATATAATTTAGAATCGCTTTAATCTATAATGAATTCCCACATAAAAGAACAACTTTTCGGAAGAAACATCTATCTTATCTCTAAGTACACATGTAATTCTCTCCAATTATGTTAAGATCTTATTACATATGTGACTTCTCAATTATCATACATAACATCATAGATTGATACCCTAGAAATATCAATTAACAATTAAAAAAACATAATTGATTCAAGAAAAGATAGAAACTTTATTGAAAATTATCAATTAATCTAATAGTCACATGAAACCCTAGGTTCCATAATACTAAATACAAGAATTTTAAGCTATCATAATGAAACTAAAAACGAATTGCAACAAAATCAATAAATAAAACATGAAAAACTCTTTTTATTGATGAAAAATCTTTTCAATCTTGAAGTTAGGTGCTTCTTTCGCCTTTTTCTTCTCCTTCTCTTCAAGTCTCTTCTTTTTTCAATATCCAAAACTTTTGTATGAAACCCTAGTATGTCCTTTTATAATATATTGTAAGGTTTCTTTTTTCATCACCAAACACAACCTGGGATATAGTTGTGTCTCCAAGTCGTGTAACTTTCTAACCTTGGTAAATCTTCCTGGATGGACATAGCCTAGGGATACAATTATGCCCCAGATTGTATAACTTTCTGACCAAAATTCCTATTGTCTATGTAACTTCAAAACTCATTCATTTGAACTCTAAATTGAGTAAAACTTGATTCCTTTTCTTCGTTTTCAATCCAAGAACGCGATCAAACCTTGAAATCAAAATTTTATTCAATTAAGTATCAATTTATTTTTAAAAAACCAAAGATGTAAGGGAAATACTATAAAATCACCATATGAAATGCATTTAAAATAAGAGTTATCAAGGGGATATATACTGAGAGCGTAAGTTGGAGTCAGCGACTTTTGTATGGAACCCGTACTAAGTCAAGAATCCTACTATTGTGAAGATGACAAAGGAAAAAGCTAGATAATGTATTGATGTAAATATTATGTTGTGTACATAAGTTGTAACAGGATATCTAGCTGAACTCCGTTATAGAAACCCTTTTATCATATAAACAATGTTGTCTTTTGATGAATGAGCAAGTTAAGTTAAGTTTTCAATAGGTATTCCTATGTGATGGTACATTCTGTATTAAGTTGAGATGTGATAATCAGCTACATCAATCAAGAATACTTGAATACTAAACTTTTCTTTTGAGTTAAGTGTTTTTTACCTACTCTCTTTACTCTTATTTAGTTCATTTGAGCATAAACTGGTGGCGAATGACCCACATGAGCTTAAGCTATGCATGATAAAGTAATAGGCAATGTTAGACTATAGTATTGAAGGAACTCTTTAGAAACCAAGAGAGTAGTGCTCATAATGGGCTTAGATAACAAGGAAGTTTTACACCTCAATCTACAAAAGAGAGACTCAATAGGCTTGTTGACCTCGTGACTAGCTTAGTGATTGCTATAAAGGAATATAGGAAATAAGTTAGAGATGACTCGAATAGAGGCTAATCAAACAAACTACCTGAAAGAGGTCATGGCTAACCTAGTAGAGCTAATTTTCTAGTTTAACCACCCCGAGTTGGAGGAGTGGATAGAATTGCTTGACAAAGGCTTACATTAGAGGAAATAGAAGAAGAGGAAGAGGAGTTAGATAATGAAGAAGAAGAGTACTATGAGCCCGAAGAAAGAAATGTATAATCTCTTAGGGTAAAGGGGTTGAGATTGAAAATCCCAAGCTTCGCTAGTAGTGTTGATGCTTTGGACTACCTAGATTGGATTGATAAGATAGAGAAATAGTTTGAGTGTCATGAAGTACTTGTGAATGCTAAAGTGAGACTTACTATCTTAGAATTCATAGGATATGCTACCTTATGGTAGAAGAATTTGCTGGTAATAAGATGAAGAGAAAGAGAGAGAAGTTAGAGATTGGGATGAGGTGAAGAGAGTAATAAGAAGGAGATTTGTTCCAAGCTATTATCTATAGGATGCATTTAAAAGATTATAAGAGTTGAGATAAGGAGGATTAAGTGTTGATACGTATGTGAAGGAGTTCTAAATATTAATGATTTATTAGTGAAGTCGTAGAGCCAAAAGACAAGATTATCTTGAGATTTATCAATGGATTAAATAAAGTATGAGATAGGGGATATCTTAGAAACCAAAGCTATTACATCCTTAAATGAGGCGATTCTATCTACTCAAAGGATAGAGAAACGACGAATAAGCAAACTTTGATCCCTTATTAGTTGGTTTACCCTTAGTTAACCTATTTCAAATAAAGTTGTAAGATCTAACAAGACCAGTGATGTCCAACTAGTTTCAACTACCCGAATAGAGGAGAAAGAAGTTTGAATGAAGATTGAGAAAGGGTAGAGTTTTGGTTAGAAAATGAATGAGGTTAAGTACTTTAAGTGTCAAGGGTTTGGACACATGGTAGCATAGTGCCCAAATAGAAAAACAATGGTGATCAAGGGAGAAGTTCCTACCATAGAGGTTGATAGTACTGATGAGGAGGTTGAAGAACTGAAGGTATCCAAACAAGTTGACCAGTTTAAGGAGGAGGAGGAGGAGGTTATCTACAATGAAGAGGATGACTTCATGCCCGTAACTATAATACTAAGGCGAGTGATGAGTATGAGCCTAGTACTTAAGGATGAATAGCGTAAGAACTTGTTCTACATTAGATGCAAGCTTAATGGGATGTTATGTGCCCTTATTGTTGATAGTGGTAGCTATACTAATGGGATGTTTACCTTTATAGTCCAGTAATTGAAATTGCTTACTACATTATACCCTACCCTAAACCTTATAAGCTGCATTGGCTTAATGACAAGGGAGCCCTATAGGTGACTAAACGCGTAGTAGTGCCGATCTATATTGGAAAATACCAAGACAATGTTCTTTGTGATGTGTTACCTATAAGTGCTTCCATATTCTTTAGGAAAACCCTAAATGCATGACCGACATGTGATCTACAATGGAAAAAAGAATACTTGTTCTTTTGAACATGAGGGAAGAAAGGTGAGATCGATTCCCATGTCTACAAAATAAGTCAAGACTATGTAGGCTTAACTTAGCCGAACCTTAAAGAAGGAAACCTTAGTGATGACATGAGCTGAGTTATCAAGAGAGATAAAACTTGAAGAGAAAACCCTTTTGTTGGTTAGAAGGTTGGTTGAATTGAGGAATTTGAATGTTAAACTACCTACTGAAGTGAAAGACTTGTTGAAAGAGTTTTCTAACATGTTCCCTAATGAACTACTAAAAGGCCTACCTTCGATTAGAGGGATCGAGTACATGATAGATCTACAACCTAGAGTCACATGACCAGACAAGCTAGCATACAGGTTCAACCTTAAACAAGTTGCTAAGCCCCAAAGACAAGTGGATGAGCATTGAAATGAGGATATGTAAGAGAGTCCTTAAGCCCATGCATTGTCCCAGCTTTGTTAGTGTATAGAAAGATGGCACATGGCTTATGTATGTGGGCAATTGAACCATTAACCATATTACTATCAAGTATAGGTACCTTATGCTTTAACTTGATGACATGGTTAACAAACTGAATGGAGCAAGGATCTTCTCTAAGATCAATCTCAAATTCAAGTACCATTAGATTAGAATGTGGATAGGAGATGAGTGGAAAACCATATTTAAGACTCACCATGGATTGTATGAGTGGTTAGTTATGCCATTGAGATTATCAAATGTACTTAGCACATTCATGAGGTTGATGAAACATGTGCTCAAAGAATTGATTAGAAAGTTTGTTGTTGTTTACTTTAATGACATTCTTGTTTATAATCCTAACTTCAAAACACATTATGAGCACCTTTGAGTGGTCTTTGATAAGCTCCAAGTTGAAAAATGTATGCCAACTTGAACAAGTGTGATTTTTATCGACTAAAAGTACTCTTCCTAAGATTTGTTGTGAGTAAAGGTAGCATACAAGTTGATGAAGAGAAGGTGAAGGTGGTTGTTGAGTAGCCTGTATTGACTTGTTCTATCAACGTGTGAAGTTTCCATAGCTTTGTACCATTCTATCATTGTTTCATAAGGAATTTCAATTCTATTGTAGCCCCACTTACCCAGTTATAAAAAAGGAATGTTGAATTCTGATGGGGAGAGAAGGAGCAACAGAGTTTTGAGGAGGTAAAGAGAAAGTTGACAACTGCCCTTGTCCTAGCTTTATCAAGCTTTAGCAAAGTGTTTGAAGTAGAGTGTATTGCATCTAGATTAGGCATAGGTGTTGTACTAACACTAGAAAGACGACTTGTTACTTACTTTACTAAAAACCTTCGAGGAGCAGCACTTAACTATTCAATGTATGACAAGGAGTTCTAGTCCTTGATTTAAGCACTAAATATGGAAATACTATTTGTTGCTTAAAGAATTTGTGATCTATACTAATCATGAATTGCTAAGATATTTGAAGAGCCAACCAAAGTTGTTTAAGAGACAAGCCAAATGAATCAAGTTCATGGAGGGATTTCCTTTTGTCATTAAATACAAGACTAGTAAGAACAATGTAGTGGCTAATGTCTTCGTACGGTAACACATACTCTTAACTGAGCTCTAAGCAAGACTTCTTAGATTTTTAGCGATTAAGGGTTTGTGCACCAAAGACTTACACTTTGGTCCACTTTATGCTTGATGTGAAGATGTTTGAGCCATTGATGATTATCATAGGAAGGATGGATACTTGTTTAAGAAAGGAAAGTTTCCTATTCCAATTTGTTCCATGAAAGAGTTACCAGTGCACGAGGCATATGGAGGAGGATTATCTAGTCATTTGGGAAGGCCTAAACTCAAGAGGTACTTAGCTCAAGATTCTTTTGGCTAAGGGTGATGAAAGGCATGCAATTTATATTAGAGTAAGGTACGACTTGCTGCTGAGCAAAGAGTTGAGCCAAATAAGCACCTTATTTGCCATTACCAATCCTCACCAAACCATGGATTGGGTTGAATATGGACTTTTGTATTAGGTTTACCGAGGGCATCTATCATAACCCTAAGGGGGCCTAGTAGGATTACCTAAAATTTTTATATCATAATGAAACTTCGTGTTTCATATTTAAAATGTAATGGTACATCCATGACTAGCTTTATCAAAACAAGTTCTATATATGATTGTGAGTAGGTTCACGCAGCCCTCACTCTCCCTTAAATGAAGGCCTCTAGACTTGACCCATAGCCGAACAGTTGGCGCCTCCAATGCCTAGTCATCCCGTGAGCCAAGGTAAGGTCATATCGTACATATGCACCATACGAAATCAATAACAATCAATAATCAACCCACGTATAGCCTCTCACTACTTTCATGTAATGTGACTGCTTGGAATTAGTTATGTAGTGCATGATTTATGCATGATCCTAGTTAACTTTTTTGGTTGAATAAAATTGGGTCTTATTTATTTAGTGATCACTCCAAATCACAAACAATCATTTCTAGTGAATCTACTATGCAAGAATCATTATATTATTAAAATTTAAAGTAAATTCACCATCATCAACAATTACCATGCACAAGTATAACCCAACTCCATACACATTTATTTATAATTCATAATTTATATTCAATAACTACAAGCAAAAACAAGTATAAAATAATTAGGAAAAACTCACTCAGCTATGGCTAGCTCAAGGGTCGTAGTAGTCTGGTGGCAACTCAGGGTTGATATTGAAATCACTTGAGAGTAATGGGAATTTTATAAGGTAGGGAATTTAAAGCTAACTAATATTAGATTTGTAAGGTCTATCTCACCTAGTTATATATAATTGTTAATTCGAGCTTTTTATCGAATCACATGTAACTTTTTCGTTTTAACCAGTTCATTTTGATCGTTTTCGAGTGTATTTTCTTGTAACAAGATCCGTTTTAAACGTTATGACTCGTAATATAAATTGTGATATAAAAATATCACAAAAATTATTATTTAAGTTTAAAAATCATAAAATATTAATTTTTGCTTTTTCTTAACATATTTATGATTTAATAATTATTTAATCATATATTTGCTATTTTTATTATTTTGAGCATATTTTCCTATTTTTGAGATTTTTACTTTGTTATGATTATTATTATTATTATGACCTTTATTATTTTTATTACTTCTCATTTTCTTATTAATTATGTATTTCACAATTTATACATACATATATATATTTGTATATTTTTTGGTATACTACATTTATCTAATATATGTGATACGCTATATGTATGTATATACTCATTTTATGAACATAAACATACTCTTATTTATATACATATATATGTTCATGTATAATAATATACTTATATAATTTCTGAATACCTAAATATATATATATATATAATTTACAAATACCTATTCTTATATTATATATATTCGGCATATATATATTTACATAAATTTGTAATAAAATATGCATACTATATATTATACCATATACCATAGGGCATATAGTCTATATTATATGTCTTATATACATATATTATTACTTATGGAAATATACTACTACATATATATACTATACAAGTACATATATACATACACGAAAATAATTATACATGAGTACATATATATATATATATGCATATAAAGTATATTGTACATACACATATATATATACTATAGTTATTAAATGAAATTAATTAATACTAATTATAGGTATTCTTAAAAAAAATACATAATACATACTCTTCCATATACCTATCTACATACATGTATACATATCTAGCCTTATACATACATATATTATTCAATTTATGTATTTATGCAAATATACATGTATTACTAATGTTATATTAAAAAAAATACTATTCAAATACTTCATTTATACATGTATATACTATATAACATACACCTAAAATAATTTACTTGTAATGGTTGTGCTATGGGTTAATGGGGAGGCTTATATGCATGTAAAAAGGATTGAGCCAAACCCATGTAGGACAATCCCTCACACCATATTAGCAGTGGTACCCACGGGTCTGTAGTACCTAGGAAGGGGAATTGGGCAGGTACTACTGTGAGACGGCAACGCTGAGAAAGAGCCATATGAACAACACCCAACCCTTTTTACATGCATATAAGCCTCCCCATTAACCCATAGCACAACCATTACAGTTTGTGCCTTAGTATGTGATATCCATACACATCCATCGTCAAAACCCCTTTCCATTTCTTATTTCTCATCTTACTTGAATGTCGAATACCTATTCATAGTTTGTGTTCGCTGCATATTTGTGGATTTGCATCAAGATTAATCTTAATGACTACATGGTAGACTTGCTTGAAGAATATGGAGTCTTTGACACCTTCAACATTGCTGATCTTCACCCGTATTTCCCTGATGATAAGCTACTTGAATCTAACCAAAATTTGATCTCAAATCTTAAATAATCTATATGGAATGACAGGAATCAATGACCAATCACAAGATCCCAAGTTGAGGACTTACTTCTCTAGTTTGCTAAGCTATTTAAATGGACCTAATCCTAGAAGAAGAGAAGTTCCTCCAAGCCAACTTGGTATATCTATTGAGCTTCCTTAATCCATTCACTATCACGCAAGTAGAAGATGAACCCATTAACATTGTTGAGCCCAATCAGAGCTGATCATTTAACTCGCCTACATCCAAGCTGATAGGTTCCGAGCTCAGACTGACCTCTTGTCGAGTTAACTTGTTGTGCTCAAGTTGCTAAGTCCATTCTTCTAAAGTAAGTGCTCCCCCTAACCTCTAACCTACTGAGTTACCAACCTAAAGCTGACCTAGCTAGCTTAGCTCCACTCAATAACTTGTGCCTATTTGGACCACCTAATAGAAAAGTAGACACATACCCTACCTTTTAACGCTCTTACTACCCTTTGCTATGCATATTCCTTTTTCTTTATTTACTAATTTATCCTTGAATGAATCATGATTTTCCTTTTAGGAATCTTTTTGGCAATTTTTAGTAACCCAGGACTTGCCCTAATTAGGCCATATAAATATTTACATCATCTACCAGTTTCATCAATCAAGAATACTTGAATATAGAACTTTTCCTTTGAGCTAAGTGTTTTCTACTTGCTTTCTTTACTCTTATCTAAGCCATTTGAACATTGACTAGTGGCGAGTGAAATCTAGTTATACTTATGTGTAATATCAAGTGTAGCTTGAGCTCATATGAGGCATTGGTATATGATATTCAATGTTGGTGTACAAAGACCCTTGCTCCATTTGTGGTTCAGACCCATCCCTTAGGTTTACATGATACCTTCGATTGTATGTTCACCTACGATCGTCGCAATATCACATAAGATTTGCCAAAAGAAACTTATGGACTTTGGACCTTGATAAAAAACAATGCTTCTAAGGACTCCATAAAGACGCATGATCTCTTACAAAAAGAGGTTAGCAACATATAAAACATCATTATTTTGATGATAGGGAATGAAGTGGCTCATTTTGTTGAACCAATTGACCACCACCATGATAGAGTCATATTTTTAAGCTATTCGGGGCAGTCCAAGCATGAAATCCATGCTTAGGTTTGTCAAGGGATACTTGGGTATAGATAAAGGTATGTACTCCCCATATGGTTCTTTTCTTCCTTTGGCTCTCTAGCACACCTTGCACCGTTCTAAAATCTTATGTACATCCTTTACCATCCCTGGCTAATGGAAATGTTCTTTTAGCAATTCGAGTGTTATCTTTTCCCTAAAATGATCGGCTAAGCCTTCGGCATGAGCTTCTAAAACTAATATTTCTCTAGCTAAGCTATTTGGCATACACGTATGTCCACCCTTCATGAAAAACCCTTAGTTCAAATAAAACCCATCTATAACACCTCCATAACTACACTTGACTGCTATGGGTCCAAAGTAGGGATCTTGCTTATACTGATCAAGAAGGGTACCAAATCTTAGTACTCGTGCTAGTAAGGTCATATCAAGTACATGTCGACGTGATAAGGCATCTACCATATTGTTAAAACTTCTCTTCTTGTACTTGATTACATTGGAGAAGGTTTCTAAGAACTCTACCCATTTAACAAGACGTTAGGAGAGTTTTCGTTGAACTTGCAAGTGTTTAAGGGACTCATGGTCTATGTAGATAATGAATTCTTGAGGTAGCAAGTAGTGTTGCTAGTTTTTAAGAGCTTGGATAAGAGCACAAAACTCTTTGTCATATATTGAATAGTTCAGAGCAGCACTATTGAGCTTTTCACTAAACTACATGACAGGTCAACACTCTTGCATGAGGATGGCAACAATGCCAACTCTTGAGGCATCATAGTCCAGTTTAAAGACCTTTTCAAAATCAAGTAGTGTAAGTACATAGAAGTTAACTTGGACTTTATCTCTTCAAAACCCTTCTGAGCCTTATCCAACTACTTAAACTCTAAATTCTTCTTGTTCAGCTCAATTAAAGGTGATGCTAAAGAATTAAAGTTTTTTATAAACCTCCAATAAAATGAAATTAGGCTATAGAAGCTTCTTACATTGCTGCATAGGTCAATGTAAGCCAATTAAGTATTACTTAGACTTTCTCATTGTTAACTTAGATACCTCCATCAAATATAACATATTTAAGGAACACAACCTCACTTTGATAGAACATAAATTTCTTCAAGTTGCCAAACAAGTGTTCAGGTGAGAGGATATTAAACATAGCTCTCGAATGCTCGACATGAGATATGAGGTCAGCACTATATGACAACATTTCATCAAAATATACCATAATGTACTTACTAATTAGTGATGTCAAGACATGGTTCATGAGTTACATAAAAGTGCTTAGTGTTTTAGTAAGTTTAAAAGGCATTAACAACCACTCAAAGAGACCATCCTTCATTTTGAAAGCTGTCTTCTACTCATCTCTTAGTGTCGTCCTGATTTAGTAGTAGCTACTCTTTAAATCTACTTTTGAAAAGATCCGTACACCATGTAGTTCATCCAACATGTTATCTAATTAAGGTATTGTATACTTGTATTTGATGGTGATCTTGTTGATAACCTGGTTGTTAATACACTTCTACTAAGACTCATCCTTCTTTAGTATTAAAATAGTAAGCATGGTACAAGGGCTCATACTTTCTTTGACATACCTTCTACTAATCAACTCATCAACTTGTTTCTTAGGCCTGGCTACTTGCTCGAGATTGAGTTATAGGCATGTTTGTTCGACAAAGCCAATTTAAGCTAGAGATCGATATAATTCTCAATACCTCTAAGTGATGGTAAACCTTAAGTTAGCTCATTAAGAAATAGGTTGGAGAATTCTCAAAGTAGGGCCTATACATCAGCTGTCAAAGCTCTATCCTCCTTCAGTTTGAGTAACCCCTTGACTAGTAGGAAGGCACATACTTCTTAGCCAATAGATATATGGATGAGGTACTATGCGATGTCCTACCAATGTGTATCTTACACATACTTCTTGGCCAACACTGGTTAGTTATGTAAACCCCTAAGTTTCTTAACCTAACCTCTGAAGTAGACTTAAGTGTGTTAGATAATCTAGGAGTTGACAAGGCTAATGAAAGTGAAAACCCTAAAATACCTAGTCAATCGTGTATTAAATTATTCTACCCTAAATGTATGTAAACACTAAAGATTTCATTCAAAAGTGATAAAAACCCTAAAACTAAAACCTTAAAGACATACGGGCACTAATTCATCATAATATACCTTAAAACCCTAATTGATAATATAACCTTCATATTTTGCCAAATCATTAGTGAAAAGTATCAATTAATACCTTAATTGATACTTTTCATACTAGTTATACTAAGTAGCTTACCAAATTTTCCTTAATTTTTCTCTTAATTTTCCTTAATTACTACATTATGTATACTAAATGGCATATGCTTTTAGAAAGTTGACCAAGTCAACACATGTTGACCAAGGTCAAAAGGTTGACTAAGTTAACACATGTTAACTAAAGTCAATACTAAGAAAAGTCAACAAAAGATACTTATGCTTTAGAAAATATCTAAGCCATCTCATGATTTCTTTTCTTCAGCTTTTATTTTCTCTTTTCTCTAGATTTTATTTTCTTTTTTCTCCTTCAATTGCCATCCACTCCTTTTCTTTCTAGGCCTCATCATCTTCTTCATTTCAAACACAACAAAAGACAAAAAGAAACAAACCCATACCCCACTCCATTGCCATGACCATCCCCTTTCCCTTTCACTTTCAAAATTTTCCAACTTTGTCTCCATATTTCAAGAACAAATTAAGATATGTGATTATGTTATTATGTATTACTTTATATTACTTATTAGTTAGGTGAAAAGGTAGATTAGATAAGTAGTTAAGTGTTATGTGTATCTATGTTGAAGAAGGCATAAAGTTTCTATCTTTAGGTGTAGAAGGATAGAAATCATGGTGAAGAGAAAGGAGATGCATGTAGAAGGATAAAAATCATGGTAAGGATATACTAGAGAAGTATAAGTATGGAGACCTTTGTACATAAGTATTCACTATGTACATAACCTAAACTAAGACAAATACTAACTATACATACCTATACCATACGAAATACACATTTAAAACATAAAAAGAATGAAATTAGAGAAGCTTTCTTAAGCGGAAAATTTGGCATACGAAATTTGTACCAAAATATGTATATGACCGTATAGGAATATGGGTATATTTACAAGTATAAATATGGTATAAGTATAAGTATAAGTATATGTATGAGTATACTAGTATACATATAAGTAGAGTAATGGTATAAGTATAAGTATATAGTTAGTATAAATAAAGTGTACATAAGACACTTAGGTATGACATAAGCATGAGGTAAGGCATATGTAATTAAATGATGAGGTAAGCAATGATGTAATTAAAAGATGACATAAGTAAATGATGACATAAGCCATGACACAAGTAAGTGATGATGTAAGCGATGACATAAGTATAGGTTTATAAAATAAGAAATAAAAAGAGTGCATAAGAATTAGGTATATAAATTAGTATACCCTAATACACTTCCTAAATTGGATTACACTTAATTAAGTACATGAATTAGTAATAGCAAGGTAAAATTCTCTAAGAATAAGAATTTAAGAGTTAACTAAATCATTAAGTATAAACAAAGGACATAAATATAAGCAGTAAGAATAATTAAGTTTCCATAGTTAAAATTTCCATAAATTTAGTCCATATCATAAAATACGGGTCTTAACATCCAAAACGAACATCACTGTGTGAATGTACATCCGAAAACAATGAAAGACGACTATAAATTCATCAATATTTGAAATAGAACGAAAAAGTTACATACGATTAGTGAAAAAGTCTAACTAGATAAAAGTTGATAGTAATCTAAGTAGAATTAGGTAAATAGATATTTAGAATTACTAGTTAATTCAATTACTTACTGGCATTATTATATCGTAATGATCAGGTGATCTTAAGGTGGCAAGGATCTCCCGATTGATTACTACAACTAGAGCGAGTCATCAGACTGAGTAAGTATTTACCTTATGATTCTATGCTTGTATGTGATTGTAGATAGTGGACTTAAATGTTATTGTTAATTAAATGCTGTGTGGGGTTGGGGAGATGCTTGTGTATGTTATTATGTGCTAAGTTATAAACTTACCTTAAGTACGGATAATACTTTGTTTGTTGTACGGTAGTATAGAAAATGATTGTGTGTACTATTAGATGATCAAAACATAATTTGGACTTAATTATGCTCGGCTTATAAAAAGAAACTAGTACATGCATTGCATAGACACAATTCCAGCTATTACATCACACGAAGGTAAAGAGAGACCATTCGGGGGTTGTTGTTATTAATCTATTGGTTCTGTATGGTGCACTCGTACAAAATGACCTTACCTTGGCCTGCAGGAATACTAGGTGTTGAAGGCGCTAATCGCTTGGCTAAGGGTCGAGTCTAAAAGCTTCCGTTTAGGGGTGAAGGTAGACCGCGGGGGCTCATTCATGATTATACTAGAATTTAGTTTTTATGAAAACAAAAGACTTATTTGATTTAAGTACAGAACGTGGAGTTCCATAGTAAAGTAAGTTCTAGTATAATACTTAGATCTAATTGGTGCCTCATATACTCCAACCTTGACTTTGAAGGGTGTTAAATTTGAGTTACGTATATGAACTAGTTAACTATAAGTATTGTTTGGCATTCTATTTCATCATTCATTCATATGCATGAGTATAATGTATTTATGACTTGCCTGTGGTGTAGCTGAGGGTTTTCCTCACTAAGCTTAGGCTTACGCCACCTTAAACTTTTGTTGTAGGATAACTTGTTCATAGAGGCTGGCCAGAGGATGCTACAGGTTAGCTTGGGGACTTAAGCAAGAGCAAGCCGTTCTATATATTGAGAGAGAATAGTTTACGTAGACTTTTACTTATGTATTTTTGTTTTTCCAGTATTATAGACTTAGATATACTAAATTATTGTGTATTGTAAGCTTTGTAGTTCAAATTTTATATAAATATGTTTGTGTGATGATATCATGTGAATCTGTATGTTCTTGGAAAACTAGTGGTTGTAGAGCCTTGTATATTGTGTGAAGAGTTCATGATTAAAAGGGTAACCAATCAGGGGTTCTTTATACAGTATACAACGTCTACCATGATTAGGCTGTCCTTGGTTTGTGACAATTTAACTTAAGAGTACTTCATGATGGAGTACTTAACAGACCTCCATAAGCACTAAAGAAGTTCAATTCTTCTATTGATAACTAGTACATCATGCCTTTATATGCCTTTGAAGTCCTCCTATGTGAAAGAAATGGAATTGTTAACCTTAACCTTCTTACCCTACACATTATAAACATACTATATGACATTAGTCATACTTGCAGAGCATGATTAGCCTAAAGCAAAAGGTCCTCTAATAATAGTGTTTATTATACTGTTCAATGCTCTATAATTACCTCCATCTTTTGTATCTCTATCGATCTAAGGAGGATGTAGAGTGTTTTCTTGCTTGTCACATAGTCTTTGAGTTGACCACTCAATATTCTTGGCATCATGAGCAAGGCACTTGCTCAAGTACCCTCATTGGATTGCATCCTCAATTAAATTTTTGAGTTCAATACACTCATCAGTGTTGTGACCTTTATTGTGATGAAAATCACAACACCTATTAGAATTCCTACATGATGAATTTCTTCTCATTCTTTTTAGCCATTACAATAACACCCCCTACCCCCTACCCCCTACCCCCTAATTGCCTACTTCCATCAATATAGTTGCGATCGGACAATTGAGTGGGTTATGAACAAAATAAGTTGAGATGCATGGCATCTTCCTCTTGTCATTGCTCCCTCTGAAAATTGATCATTATATTCACTAAGTCGATCTTTTGCATTCTTGTTCTTGTCATTTTTTCGATCTCCTCTACTTTAATTGGTCTTACACTGAGCTTTGATGTTATTCTCTTATCCAATGTAAGACGTAGCCTTAACCTTGAACTCGACAAAAATCTTTAGCTTATTTTTGGCTATAGACTTAAAGAAGTCCCCATGTGGCTTAACTCTATCAATTACCGTATTGAGAGCGATACTCATATCTATTTCTAGATTTTGGACCATCTCAATTATAAATTAAGCCAAATAGTCTCTAATGAACTCATTTGACCTCTGCTTTATGTATTAAGGATAAATGAATCCTTAACAGGAAGCTTACTTATAAGGAAGTGCTACAAGAACACTTCTGCTATATCTTCAAAACTTGAAATCATGTTTAGCTTCAAATGTTTAAACCAAGTACTTTCCACATCAAGGTTGAAGGGAATGCTTCATAGGCCACAATGTTACTTAACCATGCAACTTAGCCAATGTGCAATAATACTCAAGATGGTCTTTTAGGTCCTTTGTTCTATTGTACATCTTGAATTGTGGCAATTTGATATGTCGCGGTATCACTTCTTCCAATATTTCAAGAATAAAAGGACTCTTCTTTTTTTCGAATTATTTTCCAATTATGGTAGGGGTACTAAAATGCAAAAGTCTTGCGTGGTGCATCTATTGTAGTTGTTTTCCTTTATTACCCTTTCTAAGAGTAAGAGTTGAAGGTCCGAATGTAACCTCGACCTGCTTCTTAGCCAATTTAGGTAAATATACTAAATCATCACAATTCTCAAGATTGTTATCATTGAGCCCTTGGCTTTAGTCTGGCTAAACATCTTTACGGAGAAGGCTAAGGATCTCATTATTCTTCATATATGAGTTCTTGATTTTTTTTTAGCTAAATTAGTACAAAGCTACTCTAATTTAATCAAACGTTGTTCATCAATATGCTTACTTCCCCCCTTAGAGGTGCTGGTGAGAAGAATTGACACTTATGCTTTTTGTCATCCTTATTTTTGCCATGTGGGTGGATTATTTTAGAAATAAATGATGCTAAACGTCGGTCGATTTTGGTATGAAACTTTAATGTTGCAAAAGTACAAGCAAAAGGCTAAGGTGGTACTGGGGCTAGTCTAACGTAGCTACTCCGATGCCTAAGAGAGTGTTTAAGGAAAATAAGTGAATAAGCAGGCAAAGTGTTAACGATCATAAGAAAGTCCCTATAATGCTTTCTTTCCATTATTTATAGGTACATATCAGATGTCTGTAAGAATAGGTAATCATTGGTCATAAACTATGTGTCAATTCCTTAATTAAGCACATGCCTAAAGAATGGGAGTAGTGGGTGATTATGTAATAAGGTTGTACGAGGTTACAACTATCTGTGCCACTTTTCAAATTTAAGTTAATAAGTAAGACGAGCCTTTAGGTGCATTAGATTAGTTGAGCCATAAAGGCCTTAAATAGAAAATAGCATTAGTTAATGGCTCAGTAGCCGAAGTGCCGAGCAATGTTGTTAAGTGAAATTCTACTATCAGCACTTCTTACACTACATTTACTGATTTCATCACCTCTTCAGTTTCCTCATTTAAACTCTCAACTTGAACTATCAATGCAATGATTGAATCTTCTTCAAATTTTTGAGTCACCTTAACCTTGACTATTACATTATCCTACTACAAATTATGCTTGGTCATGCAGTTAAGCATTTAGTCTTCATCTGATGTCTTGGCACATATATGCCTCTAGCTGTATTATTGATCATCTACTAAGTAAGAAAATTGAGATCATTATAAAAATATGAAAATATATCCATGGAGGCAACTAATGGTGTAGGTAACACCTGAGCACTTCCTTAAATCTCTCTTAGGTATCATATAGTGTCTCACCATCAATAGGGGCATAGGATGATATGTTGTTCCTAAATTTGGCAATTCTGCTTGGTAGAGAATATTTCCTTAGAAATTTTTCAACTAAGTGTTCCCAAGTGGCAATTGATCCTTTAGAAAGTGAATTAAGCTATTGCTTAGTCTAATGATATTAGACTCAACTCCAATCGCCTTAGGCTTAGCAAAATCCATCAGGGTTTTTTTGGCATCATTACTGTTCATTACCATGTTTTCAATTTCTTCTTCTTCTTTTGGCTCTTCCTTAAGTTGAAGTGATGAACCTTGATTAATTAGATCCACTGCTTCATGCACTCTCCTATATATGTAGCTAGAAGTCCTTTCAATTTCTAGATCAAATTTAACAAGACTTTTACTAATATTCCTAGTTATAAACTAAAATAATCTAGAGTTAGAAGCAAGCCAATAAAATAAATGACCAAAAGAAACTATAGGATGGATATGTTGCAAGTGTTGATAGGAATTTTCTAATAACTATTATGTGGGCTTAACCTGTCCAATACTTAAGCTCGATTTAATAATTTAGTATAGGTACAATTTCTATTAACTTGCTATAAATACCAGACAAGACCCCAAAGTAAGGGGACCCTCTCCTTCATTCTATCTCACTCTTCCTATTATGCTATAAATTTACTCTTATGATAAGGGGTTGACTTAAGTAACGAAGTGGTTGTAATAGAGTACCCTTTGGTGGCCTTTGTAACCATTTTCTCATGATGTAAGTATACGTGCATTGGAACAAAAATCATCAGTCAACATTTGGTGTTGTTTGTAGGAATCGATTTTTAAATGGATTCTCAAAGTTTTAGAATTTGTTGGTACTTCATTCTATTATCAATTTTTCTAAATCTGTTGATTATCTTTGGTCTTGATTTCTTCTCCATTGGTAGTCTAACTTTTTTGTAGTTTAATAAGGGACAATGAATTTGTATATCACCAAGAAATAAAATATATCACGTTAGTCTGATTACATGTAATCATATGTTACATGTGTTTATGAACATCATCACGACTTTCGGCAATTCCTCCAAGTTGTAGATATGGCCTAGGTTTTGCAACAGTGGGTCGGAACCTAGAATGGGTATTTAGGGTTAAACTGGGTATGAAGAACAAGAAGTAAAATGAGAGGGTTTTGATGGTGAATGTATATGGATATTACCCACTAAAATACAAACAAAATCAAGGGTTGAGCTCGAAATAGAGTTCAATACAACTCACAATCACTAAATGTCACTTGGTTTTCAAATTAAAGGTTAAATGTGATGCACTAACTCGTTCAAATGAAGGGGTTCGCCATAATCTTAAGAACAAGATTGATAAGAACATAAGAAAAATTAAAGAGTTAGTCAATACTCAATAATTCGGTAATGCTAGCTCTAAGATCTCGAGAATGACTTTGCTCAAAAAGAGGAAAGTTTCAAGTGTGGGTATATTCTTCACTTCATAATTCTGTCTTTCAATTACCAATGTTGCTATTTATAGTAAGTCCAAAAACCTTAGTGATAAAAATATAAATAATGTAGAAGGCCTTAAACCCTAAAGAATGGGCCTATAAATAAAATAAAGATAATATGTACAAGAATACAAAACTATGCATTTAGTAGAAGTAGTTGACATGTGATTTAACTTGTGTTGGAAGGAGCAAGATCTAAATTGGTTAAGGTCGCTAATTGGATGTTCGAGTTTAGGTAGGAGTCCTTGAAGTTTGGCAGTGTTTGGCCGAAACACTAGCCATGCGGATTAATCAAATTAATCTGAGATAGGTTGTCTCCCCAAAGCTAGGTCCCCTAGACATTGCAAATAAGATACTATTAGGATTTGAAATAAAACCTAGAAAACTAAGCTAAAACCCTTTAAGTTATACTTTTGACTTGGTTTCAAAATTTTTTCCCGGTTTTACTTAAAAGTTCAATTACGTATAACTTTCTCGTTTTAAATCTGATTTTTATGATCTTATAGTCAATCTTCATCGTTTTTTAGTGTACTTTAATGTGGTAAGGATATATTTTCTTGATGAGGTACGCAAAACTACCCATGGTCCAGAACAGTAGCGATCCTCATGTTTTGGAGTACTTTTGGGCCTTGTTTGGTAAATGGGCTTTTTGATAACTTGAGAAATCCTTGGGGCTTGGTCTTAATATTTTATCCTAAGCTCAAAATACTCCTTGAGATCAGATTTACAATTTTAATTTATACTCCTAAGGCTAACAACCACTTCATGGGCTCTTTAATAGGCTTAAGTTGTCAAATGGGCTTGTTTTTTGTTCAAACTAAAGTTAGTGACTTTAGTGAGCTTATGGAGCCTTAGGTGGATTTCTTGTGGGCTTCAAAACAACCTCTCTTAATAATTTAAAGTGCTGGTCAGAATTTTAATGAAGACCCAACTTAGAGTTCTAGGCTTGTTTTTGAGGGTTTTAGGCTCAATTATACTTGTTTTAGTTGATTTTTCGACTTTGTTCACTTACTTTTATCATATTTTTAAGTGTCTTTTACGTATGTTCCAGATATGGTCATGATGATTCCAAGGGGTTCTCACTTAGTTTTTCAACTTGTTTCATCATTTCCTTAAGTTTAGATGTTAGATCATGCACTTAAACTACTTATATCCAAATCTTAACTTAACTTTTCTTTGGTAAGATGATTCTTTAACTCATACTTCACACAAAGAAATAGAAGATCTTACACTTATTACAACTTCCATTTCATAACTCATGTCATACAAAGTTCGTTTCTTCATAAAACTTCATGTGATGAATTTTTCCTTAACTTAAGTCTAGATTTAAGCATATTTGACTTAATGGAAATAAAATCAACATCTAAATGACTTTTGAATCCTCACATCCAATATGCTCATCTTCCATTTAAGTTCTTGTTTCAAGATTTTCTCAACTTAAAATCTTTCATTCAAAGTGTTAAACAAGTATCTTTACAAAACACCAACTTTACATGCTCATGTTTCAACTTCATGTAAGGGTTTCATGAGTTTGTTTCCTAAAATGGTCTTTGGTGTTATAACAACTTAAAACCATACTCATATCTTCAAGAAATCAAAGTCTCCTAACATAAACACTAACCCACTAATCACAAGAAACACTTACTCGTCCTTAAAACGAAATATGGTGGTTGTGTATAAAGGTTCCACTTAAGCTCTTAACTTTGCTTCCTTTTTTTGCAACCTTTTGGAAACCCAAGTTGTTTGATCCTTTAGAGTGGCGTTTGTGGAAGGCTCTAATGGTTCTAAAAGAACTTAGATGTTAGAAGAAAATGACACATGAAAAAGGAATGGGAGTGTCATGTGTGGGACTTAGAAGTGGCGGCCAAATGGAGGATTTTTGTGGGGTTAAATTTCTTCTTTTGATTTGTGTTTAAAGTGAGAGAAAAGGAAGTGAAAATAAGAGTGAAAGAGGGAGAGAGTAGTAGATTTTTGAATGGGAGAAGAAGTGTGTGCAAAAAGCTTTAATTGATTGTCTTGTAACTTATACAAAAGTCAACAATTACAACTATTGATGATGTAAGCATCAAGGAATGAATAGTGGTGTGTAAAAGAAAGTGATTAATGGTTGAAAGACAAGAGTATGCCCCCCCCTCTTCTTCTTATTCAAATCTGCCATTTAGTGTCTGTTGGGCTCATGGAATTGTCTTGTCTCATTTAATAAAGTTAAGCATGTGAAATCTTGTGAAAAATTGTTTTATGTAGTAGAAGTAAAGGGGTGATAAGGAAAATATCTTATCACTAGATTTTAATAAGTTATCAATTAATAAATTATTCCTACTTTCAATTGATAAGTCATCTAAGGTGATTGGTTAGTCTACTTATTTATATGTAAGGCTTAGACATGAAGATAACAACATGGTCTTCTAGGAAATTGTTTTAGGATTTTCATCTTGCATTATTTTGTACTTTATGATTCGATTCCTATAAAATCATGAAATTTTATAAAGTTGAATGAAATTATTCAAATTAAATTATCGATTAGTCACTTAGGGTCAAAAAACCCTAATTGTTTTAGGGTTTAAGGTCTTAGGTGATTTTAGAGGTCATAATTCTTCAAGCTCAGGTTTTCTCGATAATTGATTTTTGAATTGGAAAATTTTAATTTGTTTCTAAATATAAAATTAAGTTTTCAGTTTTGTTGATCCTTGGGAACATTGGAACAATACTTTTAATTAAATCATGGGCCCACTAAAAGTAGGGTTTATATTTATCAATCAATAAATTATTTAGGATGATTGGTTAGTTTACTTATTTATGTGCACAAATCTTATGCATGAAGATAAGATTATCTTATATGAAATTCTTTCGGAGTTTGTCTCTTAAATTGATTTGTAAGTTATGATTTAATTCTTATAAAATTATGAAAATTTCTAGAGTTGAATAAAATTATTCAAATTAAATTATTAATTAGTCGTTTAGGGTTACAAGTCCTTAACTATTTTAGTGTTTTGGGTTTAGGTCTATGGTTCTCGTATTCGAGTTTTATCGATAATAGGGTTTCGAATTGGAAAATTAAATTTGTTTTTAAATGTAAACTTGAATTCTTAGCTTAGTTTATCCTTGGGAACATTTGGGAAGTACTCTTAGTTGAATCACAAGTCCGCTAAAAAGTAGGGTTTATAATATATCCATACATAACATGGCTTATAAGTGAAAATAAAGGAATTGTCTTATATGAAGTTCTTTTAGGGTTTGGTTCTCAAATTAATTTGTACGTTATGATTTGCCTCTTAAGAAATTTTAAAGTTTTCTGGAGTTGAATAAAATTTATTCAAATTATATTTTTAATTATTTATTTAAGGCTATAAGTCCCTAATTATCCCAAGGTTTAAGGTTCAAGTGAGTTTATGTATGTTTTAGAGTTCGAGTGAGATTATATATGTTTTATGGTTTTTCACCAACTTGGGAATAACTTACTTACACTTAGGAGCTTAAGGATTAATTGGCTTAATTATTTAGAAATACCACTTTATTATGCGACATATATATATATATGTATATATATATCATATGATAGATTAAGAAAAGAGAAGGAAATTGCTTAATAATATATTTATATATATACATATTGTGGGGCTACTTATGTATACAAGTAAAATAATTTTTGTAAATTTATTAATTTATTCCTTTAACTAGCTTAGTTTTGTTGTTTATTATTACTTGAAATAATCCTTAATTCATTTGTTATCAATTGTATATGATCTCACAATGATAATTTTATTGATTTATGGCTTTTCAAGCATTAAGATAATTTTATAGAGTTTTTAAAAATTTTTATGATCTGATATTTACGGTTTCTACTAAGTTTAGGTTTACATTTTTAAAAGTATGCGCATGTAGGGATTGGGGTTTTCTTGTATGATTAGGGTTTCCAAATCGTATAATAGTGTCTTTCAAGTTCATTTTAAGTTCCGAGTTTAAAATTTTAGTCGGTTTTCATTTTATGTGGTTTTGTCGACTTAGGAAAATATCTACGATACTCGAGTCCAACACTATGTTTAGAAAGTTAAATTTATAGAGTCTACAAAAGCGCTCAACCACAAACTCTAAAAGATTTGTTCAATATAAGCCATGTTTTTGCTAAAAATGTAATCAAGCGTTGCTTCGAACTTCTAAAAATGTGGTAGATTGTTCTGAGAAGTTTGTCATTCTAGGAAGGATTCATAACCAGATCATTCTAGCATGTTGTCTACTACATAATTTCATAAGGAGGTAGATAGGTTTTGATCCCCTTGAAGATGAAGTGGATGCTATAGTGGAGAGTGCTATAGACGAGGGTGAGGCTATAATTATAATTCTAGGAAATAACGAAGCATGATTCACCCTGAGGATGTAGATGGCGTAAGAGATGTTCAGTGAGTAAAGTGCATCGAGACATGGGAGTAATTGAATTTTCCATGTTATGTAACAAAATGTATGATTGTGACCTTTTGTTAAGGGTTTATGTTTCTTTTCCATCTTCATGTTATATGGTTACAAGAGCTTATGGGTAAGATAATGTATATTGGATCTTTAATTATTAATTTCAATGATCTTTGCATTACCTATGATATTTTCATCCTCATTAATATTCTCGATTATTTGTATCTCATTCATTAAGTTATTTCTTAACAACCCACCAGCAAATGATCTCATGTAATTCTTTCTTACAAATTCAAGTTCACAATTATAAAGGAGGTATAATCAACACAATAAGATAGTAGGGCTACCAAACAGGCCAAGCACAAATGGACAACCGAGAAGGATAATACCCCTACTACCTCTATGGTAAAGTTATAACAAAGGGGCACACATATTGCAAATTATGGATACTATAGTGGGTATCTGATGGAGTTAAAGAAAATGCTAGTCGAAAAACTACCAGCTAGAGGTTAAAGAAAAAGCTAAACATAGAGTCCAACATAAGAAACCAAAAAAAGGATTAGAGAACTGTCTAAGACATTGTTTATTGAAAATCTACTAATAGATTTGGCTAAGATGATATTAAGAAGATGGTGATGGGTGAGAAGGAAGTCTAAGATGTATATTTGGAGGTATGTGCACTATAGTTTTAAGCTTTTATAAGATTGTGAAATAACCAGCTCACCATTATTGTCAAGACCCTATAGGGGACCTATCATAAAATTTTCATATCACATATATACCCATGATACGAAAACTACCTTGCAAGTCAAAGGTTACAAGACTCTAAATAATTAACTACTAAATTTTTTGGTTTTAAATTTATTAACTCATTGTAAAATATAAATAACTATGAATATCTAATCTTCCATAGTTTCTTAGAATAGCAGAGATTCGGTATCTCTTACCAAATAATAAATTGAGTAGTAAAGACCTAAAATTTATACTTACCAAAGTTAAAAAATCTAAATATAAGGGTAGTATTTACATTTAATGTTCTAAATAAGCTATACAATCTATCTCTAATTCTAACCTCTAAAACATCTCGATACTTACACTTAATACTTGGCTCTTAACCCATGCCTAATTATTTATCAACCTGTAAAAGAAAACTGTTAGAGAGTAAGCTATACGAGCTTAGTGAGATATCTCTCGTAGTATACCATCAAGTAGGTTATCAAATAATTAATTAATAGACATATGAATACATAAACAGGCAATATGCCGAACAATATATGCAGTTCACCGATATTGCATACAACATCAGATTTAACACTCTCTAAAGTAAGGGTTGGAGATACGTCAACATCAATTACAACCAAGTTCTAGCACTTTGGCTTTTAACTATAAATTTAAATTTCTTATTTCACAAATATATTTTCATTTCAAAGAAATCTAGTAGTATATAAAATTCCAAGTCTAACGGTAAGATGGCCCTCGCAATCTACACTTATGCCCTACAATGATTGTCTATAACCTTGACCCTTAACCACCTACAATTAGTGTTTCTAGCGCCAAGTAAACCCATGAGTTAAGAATAGAGTCTTGTTGTACTAATGCTTCTGCACTATTCTAGTCAAAGGTGTTGTATATTACAATTTCTTTAAAAATATACTAAGAAAATATAAAAATATGTATAAATATACACGTATAAAAGTACATATAAACTTAATCATAAATACGTATACATGTATATGTACATAAATACGTATAATATAAATATAAATACATATATATGCATATGTCTACATAGACAGATATACATATGTATGTACGTATATATGCATAGATATATATATATATATACCAATATATTAAGTATAAGTGTCTTCAATAGTATACTAAATATAATAATATAAGCAAGAGTACATATATATATATATATGTATGAGTGTATATAATAAATAAATAAAATATTAGATATAATAAAATATCTATTTATACTTATCATTACATATAATAAAATTTTAGATATAATAAATAACTAAGAATTATATGTATGTACATAAACACATAAGTATTTATATATATAATTATACACATATAATGGCCAAAACCCATAATACACAATTAAGGCCCACAATCTATTAATTAATTAAATATGCTATCATATAAATATACCGAATAATAAGATAAAATTTAAGAAATATAGAAATCAAGAAAACTTAATAAAATGCAATATGAACCATTAAAATAATGCCACATTAGCAAATATGTTCAAATAAATGATTAGAACAAAAACCTTAAAATAATTAAAGAATAATAATAAAATTAATTAAGAAAATTAATAATAATAATAAAATTACAATAAATAGTAAACCAAGCGTAAAATAAGAAAATAATGAAGAATAAATAAATTAAAGCTAAAAATAAGAAATCATAAAAATATAAAATTTAGAAATTAACTAAGTCTTAAAATAATAAAGAAAACTTGAAAATTAATAAATAAAACTATTTGAGTCAAAATAAAAATTTATAACAATTTAAGCTTAGATTAGAAAATATGGGTTTTAACATCCAAAATGGACCGCACTATGCTAATATATGCTAAAAAAATGATAAAAATTGACTATAAATTTATAAATAACAAAATTAGAACAAAAAAGTTATACATAATTACCAAAAGAACTCAAACGAGAGAATTTAATAGAAATATAGGTAAATTTAGATAAATAGGTACATAGGATAGTTTGTTTACTTATATACTCATTATCTTTCCTATTTCCTAATCAACAAGTGATCCCAACATAGACACCAACTTTCCCGAGGATTATCCTGATCCTAGACCCGCATCATGACCGAGTGAGTACTTCCTTCTATACATGTTTGTGCTTATAATTAATGAATATTAATTGTTATTAAAAATTAAATGATGTGTGAGCTTGGGTTATACATCTGAATGTATTGCATGATAAGTTGTGAAATTATCTTGAAATATGATAACTTACTATTTGTTGCATAGTAGATTCGATAGGAATTGGTTTGTCTGTAAATTTGGTTGGTCATATAATAATTGGACCTAAGTATATCAAACTTGAATAAAATAAATTAGATCATGCATAATTAATTCTAATTGTTACATCACACGGAGGTAATGAGAGACCATACAGGAGTTGATAATTTCTTATTATAGTATTTTAATACAGACAGATACAATATGACCTTACTGTAGCCCATGGGATTACTAAGCATTAGAGACGCCAACTGCCTAGCTAAAGGTCGAGTCTAGAGGCCTTTGTTTAGGGCTGAGTATGAATTGTAGGGGCTCACTCACAATTAACTAACTAATTTCAATTGTATACGAAATGTAGAGTTTCATAGTGAAATAAGTTCAAGTATAATATTTGAATCTGACCGATGTCGTGTATACTCTAACCCTAACTTTAGAGGGTGTTAAATCTGAGTTGTATACAATACATGGTCAACTATATGTATTAGTGTGGCATACTATGAGAACATCATACATATGATTGAATTAATGTTTGTATAACTTGTTTGTTTGTATAGTTGAAGGATATGTTATTAAGCTTAATAAACTTACACCCTTATAGACTTTTGTTGTAGGAGGACTTGTTCGTTACACTTAGCTAAGGCATACCCGAAGTCAGTTTAGTATTTTAAGGTGTGAATGTAAGTTAGAGAGAAGAGTGAACTATATATAGTATGACTTTGTTATAAACTTATAATGATCAGTGTAATATTATATAGTAATTAGTTCAAGAACTTTATCCATTTGTAGAATGTTACATAGTCTTTTGAAATTATAAGTTCTATAATATGACAATAGTTATAATGTTGTATAAAGGGTTGTCAGTTGGAAAAGGAACTAATCTATGGTCTTTTGTCCAATATATCGCACCTGCTACAATCAAGCTACCCTTAGATCATGATAGGAAAGGTAGTATCAGAGCACAATTATATTTAGGTCAAATAAAACATTAACCTTTGACATTAGGATAACCTACCTAGTGAGGTTAAGTAAGGTAGATTTGGGATAGATAAATAAGCTTTAAGACTACATTTATAACTTTTATCTTAACATAATATTGAATAACTATATATATACCTTGTTGATTCAAGAGCATGGCCTTAGATTATTGATAGACTGGGCCCTATTCCATCTGAGACCTAGTAAGAAGTTAGTTGATTATAGACATAGGTTACATATCCTTTGTGAGGATTTTGGCCTTAATTGGTAGACCCCGTACTTCACATGAGATTTTTACCACCTAGAGAGCTATACTTAATAGCTATTAGAGGGATCATATGATTTATTAGACTATCAAGTTGCTTGGAGATGTACCGACTAATGAAGAGCTTGTGTATTTGTTAGAAGGTGAAGAGAACTTAGGATTCACTTCGAAGTTAGTGTTTCTAGTTCAAGCAAAGCCTAAACCCAGGCCCCCTTCATTTAGTTACTGGCATATGGTTAGTTAAGATTTAGCATTGGCTATATTTACTATCAATCTAATCATCTTCAAATCACAGCTTAAGATAACACTAGAGCCATGGCTGACTGTTGGGCTAATATGGAGAGATGGTTGGATCAACCTTAGGATGAGGAGATTAGCAAACCTAGACAAGGCACTAGGATAGATGGTTTTGATTTATGTATGGATGCCCCTACTGCTTGTATAGAGCCTACCCAAGAATTGCCTCCAACACTAAAGTTTGAGTATTATTAGTTCAACCTTAGACAACCTCCCATAATACCGACCAAAGGTGACCCCACTAATGTATTGACTATTTGGCCAGACCCTCTAAAGTTCTACTAACCTAGCAAGTGGGCTTAGTAGACACTTAATGAGGAGTTAGGAGTATATTATAGTATTAGTTTGACTTTTTACAATACCGGAGCTTAGGCCTCAAGGTGATCTAGGTGTAGGACCATCATCTCGACCTTAGTAGATGTGATAGTTGTTTCTCTGTACAAACTACTTTTGGTGTGGTTGCACAACATTAGAGTGATCACGCATGCTCCTTTTTATTGTACATTTTAGGATTATGTTTGATCATTTTGTACTCTGAAAGTTTTCTTATAATAAGGTTACTTTGTATTTTGAGAGTTTTGATATACTTGAAAGCTCTTTTATGGTGAAGATTATGTATTATAATGACTGGATGTAAACCTCATTCATTAGAAGTGACAACTAAATTGATGTAACCTCTTGTTGTCTACAAGAAATGAAATATACAGCTTCTTTATTATAATTGTTGTAAGAGTTATGTTATCTTTTCATTCTGTGCTATTGAGTTGTAAGTTTAATTAATTATAGTTTAATATTTCTAACTAAAAGATGGAAATAAATTTCTCAATCATCACAGGTGTAGAGGGGACCCCTAATTCAAGATCAACTTGCTCATGAGGAAAAACCCAAAGCACCATAGGATCATACTAATGAGATATTAGCTGCAATTAATGCACAAAATGAGCTTTTGAGGACATACTTAGCATGATAACGTATACTACCTACTCAAGCTCCACTACCAGTGGCAACTCAGGAGATCTCTTTGCTACAGCCTCTACCTCTACCACCTCGTCCATTATTAGTTGGTCAGGCGGAAGTAATACCATTAGTACATCCTGACTTGAGATAGCAGCATAGTATGTTGTCAAAATTTATCTACTACAACAAGTATTTCGACAGTATTGCTAGTCGCCCTGATGAGGTAAAGGATTAGCTAAACCAAATGGAAAGATCCTTTGAAGCATTTGAATTACCACCCCACCTCAAGATTACTTATGGTACATATTTACTTAAGATGAGAGAAAGAACATAGTAGGAATCAAGCAACGAACTTTATAGGGACCAATCACATGGGAAGATTTCAGACATGAGTTCCTAGCATATTATTTTCCTAGGAGTTTGAGAATCAAGTATATTGGAGATTTCAGACATGAATTGTAGTTTGGTTCCCTTTCAACACCATAAGGTCTTCTAAAAATGACTCAAGCACTTCGAGTCCTTGTTGGAGACTACACTTCTTGGTACGCTGTGTGACCATTCAATCTACTATAAGAAAAGAGAAGCAATAGCTAAAGCGTCATTAGCCTTGGAATAGGGCATGAAGTGTACCATTTTTATGAACCTATCCATGATAACCATTATAGAGTCTTTACCTTAGGCAGTTTATGGTAGTCGGAGAACAAAGTCTATGCTTAATTCGACCCATGGTTTTGTCAGAATAGGCAAAGGCATTGCTTTTCCTTATTCAGCTTAGCACTTACCCCTCTTATACATGGTATAGCTTTCATCAACTCGGTGCACATCTCACCTCATTCTTAACTAACAGAAACAGCCACCCCGAAATGTCCGAACAGTCCTCTACTATGGGCTTCCTTGATCAGTAGTTCCCGAAGTAAATAGGTTGGCACACATAATTTCCCTCCTCATAACAAGTATCTTTCCTCTATATGATACTCGTCCACTATCCTTCCGTCGACACAACTCACAAATATGGGTCTAAAGTATAGATCCCCAAAGTACTGCTCCTTAATGCTAGCAAACTTAAATAATCTGGTTTGTAGTTTAGTTAGGAGTACATGCCTCCTTGAAAGAGCATCTACAACTACGTTGTTCTTCCCTTGTTTGTAATTTATTACAAAGTTGAATCCTTTAAGGAATTCGACCCACCTCGCTTGCCATTTTGACAATTTCGTTTGACTTGGGAAATACCTTAAAGACTTGTGGTCAATGTAGATGACAAATTCTTTCGGTAATAGGTAATGTTTTTATACTTGCAATACTCAGATTAACGCCAAGAGTTCTTTGTCATACATAGAGTAATTTAGATGAGGTCCTCTAAGCTTCTCACTATGGTAAGCAATTGGTTAGCCTTCCTACATTAGGACAGCGCCTATCCCAATGCTTAACGTATCATACTCTAGCTCAAATATTTTCTTAAAGTCAGGCAAAACTAATATAGGGGTAAAGGTTAACCTTTCCTTTGTCTTGGTAAAGATCCTCTCCTCTTTTTCTCCCTATAGGAAGTCAGTGTTCTTCTTTGTTAGCTCAGTAAGTGGTATGGTAAGGGTACTAAAATTCCTGATGAATCTTCTTTAAAATGAAGCCCTTCCATGGAAACTTCTCACGTCAACATAAGTAATAAGAGTCGGCTACTCGATGATTGCTTAGATCTTCTCGTTGCCCACTCATAAGCCTCCTCCACTTACTACGTAGCCCAAAAATATCACTTTCTCCTAGCAAAAACAACACTTCTTAAGGTTACCAAATAATCTCTCAATACAGAGGATATTTAGTACGACTCGGGGATGTTCATAGTGACTCCACATGTCGACATTATAAACTAGGAAGTCATCAAAGTACACCATAATACACTTCCCTATTAGATATCTCAACAAATAGTTCATCAGTCTCATGAAAGTGCTCAAGGCATTCGACAATGCAAAGGGCATCACCATCCATTCATAAAGTCCATGTTAAGTTTTGAATGCTATTTTTCACTCACTTCTTAGCCTCATGCGAATTTAATGGTAACTAGACTTAAGATCAATCTTGCTGAAGATCTTACCTCCACTTAATTCATTCAACATAACTTCCAATCTTAGAGTAGGATACCTATATTTAATCATAATCTTGTTCATAGCTCAGTTGTCTACACACATTTGCTAAATTTCATCCTTTTTCAACACTAGAATAATTAGCACAGCATAAGGGCTAAGACTTTCCCTAACATATCCTCTCTCCAATAACTCATTGACTTGACATTGGAGCTTGGAAGCCTATTCGAGACTCATCTAATAGGCAGGCTTATTCAGCAAGGTAGCATCGAGTATTAAGTCAATGTAATGTTCTATGCCTCATAATGGGGGTAACCCCTAACATATCTCTTCTAAGAACAGGTCGACATATTCATCTAGCAATGCTCTCACTTTTGACGGTAGTTCACCCTGCTCCCTCATCTCTAATAAGCTCTTGACCAACATAAAGGTTTGCTTATCAACATCAATAGCCTCTCGGAGTTCGGCTCTACTCATCACCAGAGCTTTCTTCGATCTATGAGTAGGTTTAGTCTGCAGTTTGTTAACTTCACTCAATGCATTAGGTTCAGTATAATCTTTCTACCATTCTTCTTGAACATATATGTATTCTTGTATCCATCATGGATAATTCTCTTGTCAAACAGCCATAGTCAGCCAAGTAGCACATGTGAGGCGCACATGAGCAATACATCGCAAAGAATTTTGTCAGAGTAATGTTCGATAGTGATCAATAGTAGTACTTGCTAGATGATATGTAGTACCCTTTCTCACTCAACCTATACAACTTATACGGCCTCAGGTGTGTAATAGTTGACATTTTTATCCTTGTGATCAAATCAGTTAATGCCACATTAGTACAACTTCTACTATCAACAATTGGTGCACTTACCTAATTATTCACTTTACAAGTGGTATGAAACAAGTTCTCCCTTTATACCTCCTTCCATAAGGGTTCCAAGTTCATTGCATGTCGAACAACCAGGACCAGTTGGTCTACGTACTTAGCAAACACATCCTTTTCAATCAATTCCTTCTCGGTAATGTTTTTGACCTCCTCAAGTTCCTCATCAGTACTTTCTACCTCTAGCTTCGAAATGTCTCCCTTGATAACCATAGTCCTTCAATTCGGGCACTGAGTAGCCATGTATCCGAACCCTTAGCACTTGAAACACTTGATCTAGCTCGTTTTCTTGCTAGATCCTTACCCTTTCAAGTTCGGGTCTACACATCACTATCAAGTTGGCCTTTCAGCTTAGGTTGGACATCAACCTTTCAAATCGACTCGGTACTTGACTATGCTCGGTGACATCCCTATCCTAGTCGAGTAGATGATAATCTAGTCAGTATTGGACTTCTTCTCTACCTCTCTACTCATTAGGCTATTCTAATGGCTTCATCCATTGTGATAAATCGTTAGAGCTCCACAATATCTCGAATATCACTTCTCAATCCAATGAGAAACCTAAAGATTGTTTGTCCTAGTGGTTCCTCTACTTCACATCGGATCATGAGCATTTGTAATCCCTAGACATACTTGTTAACTGTTCAGCCTCCTTATCTTAGCTGTTGAAGCCAAGTAAAAGTATTTTGTAGATAAGTGTCCAGCACAAATTTATTTCTAAGTATTCTCTTCATCTCTTGCCAAGTGTTAATCTCTCAGTAACCTTCTCACCTTCTCATAGCCTAAAAATTCTTTTACCACATGGTGGCATATCCAAAGAACTCAATAGCAGCAATTCTAACTTTCTTATAATCCTCATACTAATAAAAGTAAAAAACATGCTCCACTTTCTCTTCCCATTCTAAATATTCATCAACACTTCTAGACTCATTAAAACTCAGAATCCAAAGTTTCACATGGTTAGAAACTCTAGGGACTCGAGCTCTCTCTTCTTCAAAATTCTCTTCCTCGTCCTCTTCATCTAGTTTTTTTAGGTCTATCCTTCGTCTTACTCGTCCACCTATTCCTCTACCTCGAATTGGTTGAGCTAAGTTCTAACCTTTAGTTGGCCAAGCAACTTATAGGGTGTTAGGCATGGCTTTAGCAGGTTGATAAGCCAACGGGTGAACAACTTAGGTTAAATCTACTAAAAGGTTAGCTACCTCATCGAGTCACTTGTCAGTGCTTCTTGGAGTACCCTGAGATTGTCGGCCATGGTGGACAACATCATTGTTGTCATCTCTAACCCCAATATCGACACTTAGATCTATCATTTCTCCAATATGTCAAATCAAATGACTGCCTATACACTTTAGAGAGATAGGCAGTCATTTGACTCGACATATACAATGACTCAATAAAGAGATACTTGGGTTCAGCAAGAGTCGGCTGTAGTAGGAAGATCCACCTTACTAGCCCTTTTAGTCCTCAAGCTTAGCTATGGGTCAAAGGCCCAATAGCCCGATTCCTATCATAACTTAACTATCTCTTGTTAAGATTCTTGAACATGTATTAAATAGTATAAGTTATGATAAGTATAAGTAAGAAACAAAATCTAAGAATATAAAGGATTATATTGGTATAGCATAAGAATAAGATATATAATTATGCTTCAAGGAATGTTAATATAGATGGATACACTGTTTGATATAGGAGTAATGTATTCCTTCATATCCCCTAAAGTAGTAAAGCAAGTGAGTTTAGCTACAAACACTACTAACTCTTACTTTGGGGGTGAGAACTCCTACGAGAGGCGTTGTGATTACTAAAGAAATGGTATGAGTGCCCATTGAGAATTTAGAACTATAATAGTACGGTGGATATGGTTCTTCTTGAAATGGGAAAAGTATGCTGCTATTGTTGAACCCTATTTTGTTTTTTTTAATTTAACTTATATTATGCCTAACCTACTTAATATAAATTACCCTATATTAAATTAAGGAAACATTTTTCTTTTAAAAACTTTTGAAAAAATATTTTACAATAATTGGAGTTGCCAACCAATTAAATTGGTAAAAAATCAAATTAGGGTTTTCTAGCTATTGATCCACAAATTTTCTTGAAAAATAATTTTAGAAAATTGACTAGAAAAACTAAACTTAGAGACTAATCTATTAAGATTAAGTCACTATGTAAAAATTGAAAAAAAAAATTAATGAGCTTTATTTTTATATTTTTCCATTAACACTAAACTAAATACAAATAAGCAAAATATAACTAAAATAAATTTATTTTTTTTATTATGAATTTTTAATAAAAAGGAAATAAATTTTTTAAATTTTTTATATAATTGTCTCAAAAGTACCTATGTACCCACTAATTAAAGCCAAACCTGCATAATTCTTTTAGAAAACATTTAGTAATTTTTTTTTTTTAATTTGAAAATGAGTATATCTATACTACAAGTCAATTAATCAAATCCATTTTCACTCATCTACGGTGCTGGAAAGGAGAGGCTTCACTCTCAGAACTGCTATTCTGGACTTGGGTATCGAAAGGAACAGTCTTTTCATTCCGTACTTCTTGTCATAAAACATTTCCTTCTCATGATTATCAAGTTGATGATGCTCTGTCCTTTACATCAGCAACAGCCCCACTGACATCAGTGGCAATAGGTGCTGAATCGAGCTTAATCTTTCGCAGGGCTCTTTCTTTGTTGCATGTTTCTACCTACACGACCAAATGAAAGAGACTACTAAAATCTATACAACATTGTTATCCAAAATAACTGAAGTATCCAGCATCCTCACAGTAAAATCATTTAACGATAATAGAAAGAGGACCAAAAACATCATATCCTCACAGTTACATTTTATCAAGGTCAATGTAGGCCAAAATGCTTATCTTGGAAACCAATTCCTACGTCTTTCCTTCGTAATCTCCAACTCCTCGGAGATCATCGGATTTGTCTTGTTGCATCATGCACTGGTCTAGTATCCAGTTGCATAAGCATAAAAAACAAATCCAGTAAAAAGTTATATGAAGTGTCAACCAAAATTAGGTGCATGCTAGGACATGAATGAGAAAAAGATTATCCGCCGGAATCATTTGTTCTTCTTGTAACATGCTAAGATGAGGATAATAGAAGTCATGCATCGAGATCTCAAAGATATAGTCCCAAAGTTGGAATCTTCGCCAATTCCACTCAATGTAACAGCTATATTTTGTACCTTCAAGTTGGAATCTTCGTCAATTCCGTCTTCAAATCCAACGGTCCACCAAAAGAAATCACCAAATGGCTGTGACATTACATGGACAAAGCTCACATTCATAGAAGGTACAATCACAGTACAGAACCATGGTTACTGGTTTGTTGGTAAAGCAACATTTACACCCAAATGGACGAGGTATTAATAACAAAAAAGAGGAATGTACAAAAACTGAATTGGACTAGGAAAAAATAAGTGCACTCTTCTATAATTCTACTTGCCCTTACCTGGCAATGTAGCTTTTATATATTTTCAAATTATTAGGACATTAGTTATCATGATCTGAGGGCGGCCTGATCGTAGTAAGTGTCATATATCGTATAAAAAATCGTAGATTAATTCTCCTTCCAATCGATAACCCTTTATATGATATACAAGACTATTATTATGGTCATCTATCCAAGGGTATACAAATAAAGATAATATCACAATACAATTTTATATAATATAAAATTTATAATACATTACAGCTATTATCATATTATAGAATTTACAGTTTCAAAAGACTATTTAACATTCTACAAAAGGATAAAGTTCTTGAACTAACTACTGTATGATATTACACTAATCATTGTAAGTTTACAACAAAATCATACTACACATAGTTTGCTATTCTCTTCAACATACACTTACACCATAAAACACTAAAATGTCCTCTAACATACCACGACCAAGTGTAACAAATAGGTCCTCTTATAACAAAAGTCTATAAGGGTATAAGCTTACTAATCTTAGTGAGGTATCCCTCAACTATACGAACAAACAAGTTATATAAACATTAATTTAATCAAATGTATGTATGTCTATACAGTATGTCACACCAATAAATATAGTTGATTAGATATTATATGCAATTTAGATTTAACACTCTTCGAAATCATGGTTGAAGTATACATGGTATAAGTCAGATCTAGGTATTATACTTGAACTTATTTCACTACTAAACTTTTCATTTCATATTCAGTTCAAATTAGCTAGTTATTAGTTGGTTTCAATAAAAAATCAAGTTCCAAGTGTAATTGTGAGTGGGCTCTTACAGTCCACACTCACCTCTATATGGAGACCTTTGGACTTGATACTTAACTAAGTGGTTAATGCCTCTAACGCCTAGTAATTCTATGGGTTGAGGTAAGGTTATATTGTACATGTACATCGTACTAAGACATTATAATAAGAAATTATCAATCCCCGCATGACTTATTGCTACCTCTGTATAATATGACAGCCAGAATTAATTATGCATTGCATATTTATGCATGATCCAATTTATTTTATTCAAGTTTGATATACTTAGGTCCAATTATTATATGACCAACCAAATTTACAGAAAAATCAATTGCTACTAAATTTATTATATAACAAACAATAAGCTATCTTATTTCAAGATAATTTCACAACTTATCAAGCAATACATTCACATGTATAACCCAACCCTACACAACATTCAATTTTTAATAACAATTAATATTCATTAACTACAATCACAAACATTTATGAATTATAGTGAATACTCACTTGACCATAACACTAGCTAAGGATCATAATAATTCTTGAGAAAGTCAGTGTCCGCATCAGGATTACCTGTTGATTAGGAAATAAAAAAGATAATATGTATCTAAGTAAACTAACTATCTTATATACCTATTTATCTAAATCTACCAATATTTCTATTAAATTCCTTGGTTCAAGTTCTTTTGATTATCGTGTATAACTTTTTCATTTTAATTATGTTATTTATAAACTTATAGTCAATTTTTATTATTTTTAAGCATATATTCGCATAACACGGTTCATTTTGAACATTAAAATCCTCATTTTCTAATATAAGCTTAAATAGTTATAAATTTAATTATTTTGACTTAAATACTTTTATTTATTAATTTTCAAGTTTTCTTTATTATTTTTTGACTTAGTTAATTTCTAAATTTTATATTTTTATGATTTCTTATTTTTAGCTTTAGTTTATTTAGTCTTCATTATTTTCTCATTTTAAGCTTGATTTACTATTTATTGTAATTTTATTATTATTATTAATTTACTTAATTAATTTTATTATTATTCTTTAATTATTTTGAGGTTTTCAGACTAATCATTTATTTAAATATATTTGTTGAGGTGGCATTATTTTAATGGTCCACATTGCATTTTATTAAGCTTTCTTAATTTCTATATTTCTTAAATTTAATATTATTATTCGGTATATTTATATATTATCATATTTAATTAATTAATAGATTATGGGCCTTAATTATGTATTATGGGTTTTGGCCATTATATGTGTATAATTATATATATATATAAATACTTATGTGTTTATGTACATATATATAATTCTTAGTTATTTATTATATCTAATTTTTTTATTGTATTTATTTATACTTATCATTTTATTGTATACACTCACACATATACATATGTACTCTTGTTTATATTATTATATTTAGTACATGAATGGCGACACTTAGTATATTAGTATAAATATATATCTATGCAAATATACACACATACATATGTATGTCTATACATGTATACATGCATATATACACATATTTATACTTGTATTATACTTATTTATGTACATATACATGTACATGTATTTATACTTAAGTTTATATGTACTTTTATACGGATATATTTACACATATTTTTATATTTTCTTAGTATATTTTTAAAGAAATTTTAATATACAACAGTTATATGTATACACACATATATTCGGTTCTACACACACATATATATATATATATATACACATATACATATACTTATGTTTCTAAGTAAAATAATGATATGTACATATATATAATCTACTTATCTATATGTATAATACCATATATATATATATATATATACACATATGCATAACATCCTTAAAAGAAATAAATCATGCATATAAAGCTAACATATGTGTATATAATCTCTAAATCCTTACACTAAAATACATGTAAAATATATCAAAATAAGATGGTACAAAATATATTATAATACATACTTTTACATAAAGGACTAATACTAATATAATATAAAGGAAAGATGTTTACTTGGTTTGATGTATGATTTGATGAAGAATCCTCCTCCTAATCTCTCTTTTTAATGTTAGTAATTAGCCACTTGGATAATGTAGTTGAGAGTTAAAAGGGTAGGTAAGAAAATGAAGTAAAGTAGAGGAAGAAGAAGATGGGAGTTGTGTTAATGCCCTTAAATTCTAAATTCTAAAGAAAAAGTAAGTTACGTACATATGTAAATTAGAAACAAATCAAGAAGGCTAAAGAATTTTCTAGTGGGGACAAAGGTCATGGCCAAGAGAAAATGAGAAGAAAAAGAAAAGAAAAAGGAAAAGAAGAAGAAAAGATAAGGAAAATTAAATGCATTTAATAAGGAAAATTTAATACACTTGATAAGGACATGTTAACTTGGTCAACTCCTACAATATTTTATGTATTATATTTAAATAATTTGGAAATACAAAAAAAGTAGAGAAAAAAGATAAATTAAGAGGAAAATAAAAAAAATCAAATGTAATAAATCAATAAACATATATTATAATTTCCTCACACATTTCTAATCCTACAAATAATATTTCGAATAATAAATAATATAATTACAAGATAAATTATAAATTATGTTATTAATATTTATTACATATTGTCTAAACAACCAATAAATATCTAAATTAACATAATACTAACTTATCTATATAAATATAAGGTTAATATTAATTATAAAATAATATCATAATTTTTAATGAATTAATTTAGTATTTTTACCTTTATAAGCATTTAGAAGTTATCTTCATTCATTCACTAGCGATTTTATGCAATTAAGGTTTTTATTAATATTATAGGGTTTCCTTATTAAGGTAGTTTATGGTTTATAAATTAATGAAGTTTTTAATCTATACTTCCTTATTGACTCATAAAGTTATTTGGATTATTTGGATTCAGTTTAAGATTCATATTAAGATTTATGAGGTTTACATCCTTTCTCCTTTCAAATAAGTTTACCTAGTAATTCAATCAAATGCGAATATCGACACTTCTTTTTGTCCTCTGCTTCCTAAGTAACGAATTCCCGTTTGTGATTTCTCCATAACACCTTTACATATTGAATCTCCCTATTCCTTAACTTTTATACTTTACGTTCTAAAACTCTTACTAGGTGATCTTCATATATTAAATTCTCTTGTAAATTTATTGGCTCCAACTCAATAACACGATCAAGATCGAGAATATGCTTTCTTACAACAAATACGCTGAATACATTGTGAATTCCCAATAGATTTCGTGGCAAGGCTAGCCGATAAGCCAAATTTCCAACACATTCCAAAATCTCAAATGGACCAATATATCTTACGCTTAACTAACCCTTAGCCTTCATTCGACGTATGCTCTTACTTGGATTCAACTTAAGATACACATGATCCCCTGCTTTAAATTCTAATTCCCTTCTTTTCAAATCAACCTAACTCTTCTATCTACTTTATGCTTCTTTCATCTTTTGTTTGATTACCATAATCTTTTCAGCTGCATCTTGTACTAAGTCTAGGCCCAATGTTGCTTTCTTAATATCATCCTAAAATAAAAGGAGATCGATACTTTCATTCATATAAAGCTTCATATAGAGGCATTCGAATAGTGAGTGGTAGCTATTATTATAAGAAAACTCTATTAAACTTAGATAAGTATCCTAACTCCCTTAAAACTCAATGGTTCATGCCCTTAACATATCTTCTAATGTCTATATGGTCTTCTTAGTTTGTTCATTAGTTTGAGGATGGTAAGCCACACTAAACTGCAATTTTGTCCCCATAACTCTTTGTAAGCTTGTCTAAAACTTTGACAGAAACTGAGGATCTCTATTTAACACAATTCCTATTAGTACACCATGTAATCTCACTATCTCTTTTATATACATCTGAGCCAACCTTTCTAAGGAATAGGGTATGTTGATTGGTAGAAAATGAGCTGACTTAGTAAGTTGATCAATAATCACCCATATTGCATCAAAACTACCAACTGCTCTTAGTAAACCATTTACAAAATCCATAGAAGTCTAATCCCATTTCCATTCAGGTATAGGCAGTGGTTGTAATAGCCCGCCTGGTCGTTGATGCTCAGCTTTCACTCTTTGACAAGTTTCACATTTCAAAACAAAGTTAGCAACATCTTGTTTCACATCGTTCCATAAAAAATTTCTTTTCAAATCTTAATACATTTTCATTCCTCCTAGATGAACAACATAACCAAAATAATGAGCTTCGTTCAAAATCACTTTTTGGAGCTTTGAATCATCAAGTACATATAACTTATCATTCATTCGAAGGGCTCCATGCTCATCTAATTTGAAGTCATTATATTTCCACTTGCAATCCCTTCTTTTATTTGTATTAAAGTAAGATTGTTTTGTTGTGATTTCATGATTCTTTCCACTAATGTTGGCTCAACTACTAAATTTGGCAATTCTGCATTAGCTTCATGCCATGAAAACTCCAAATTCAGTCTTTTAAATTCCTTAATTAACTCTTGTTGTTTAATAAAAAGAGATGCAACTTCAAAATGATTCTTTCTGCTTAATGCATCTGCTTACGTTTACTCTTCCTAGACAGTAATTAATTCCCAAATCATAATCTTTAATCAACTCAAGCCATCTTCTTTGTCTCATGTTCAATTCTTTCTGTGTAAACAGATACTTAAGACTTTTGTGATCAATGTAAACTTCACACCTTTGCCCATACAAATAGTGTCACCATATTTTTAATGCAAACACTATTGCTGTAAGTTCTAAGTCATGTGCTAGATAATTCTATTCATGTGGTCTCAAATGCCTAGATGCATAAGCAGTCACTTTTTCACTCTACATCAACACATAACCCAACCCATTCTTAGAAGCATCACCAAATATTGTAAATGACTCATTACTATTTGGTAACACAAGAGTTGAGGTTGATATTAATCACTTTTTCAATTCTTGGAAACTCTTTACTTTTTTTTTTTAGTCCACTCAAACTTCACATTCTTTTACGTTTATTGAGTGAGTGGCCTTGAGATCTTGGAAAAATCTTTAACATATTTTTTATAGTATCTAGCCAACCCTAGAAAACTTTGAATTTCAGTTACTATCTTTGGTCTTTTCCATTCTATGATGGCTTTAATCTTCTCTAGGTCCACTTATATACCATCACTAGTAATTACATGCCCATGAAACGATATTTCCTTCAACCAAAAATCACATTTGGACAATTTCACATATAATTTGTGTTCTCATAATGTTTGAAACACTTTAAGTGTTCCTTATGCTACTCTAGTGTAGCAGAATATACCAAAATATCATCTATAAACACAATCACACACGTATCTAAGAGTGGTCTGAATATACGATTCATTAAATCCATGAACATAGCAGGTGCATTTGTCAGACCAAAAGGTATTATCGAAAATTCATAGTGACCATACCGAGTTCTAAATACAGTTTTAGAACATCTTCTGGCTTAATTCTCAATTGATGATACCCAAATCTCATAACAATTCTGGAAAATGCACTTGCACCCTATAATTGATCAAATAGATCATTAATTTGGGGAAGTGGATATTTATTCTTGATAGTCACTTTATTCACTTCTCTATAATCAATACAAAGGCTGAGCAATCTATCCTTTTTCTTAATAAACAAAACTAGTACAGCCCATAGTGATACACTTGGTCTTATAAATCCTTGATCCAATAACTCTTGTAACTACTTTTTCGATTCTTTCAATTCAATTAAAGCCATTCGATAGGGAGCTTTTGAAATGGGTTCAATTCCCGATACCAAATCAATAACAAAATCAATTTCTCTCTTTAGTGGTAAACCAAGTAACTCATCAAGAAATACATTAGGAAATTTGTTTCCCACTTGAATCTCTTCCATATACGGTTTCTTGGTTTCAATTTCTAATGCATTCAACTAGTTGACATCAGTCATCAACTCTAGAGTACTTATTTCCCATACTCCTATAGTAGCTAAATCTTCTTTAAATTCCGCTTTTGTCCCTTCAACAATATCAAACATTATTTTCTTTTCTTGATAATCCATGGTAGCTTTTGTGTTCTCCATCCAATTCATCCCTAATATAGCTATAAACATCTCATTTTTGTCATTTTATTTTAGTATTTTTATTGGGTAGGATTTGAAAAAATAAAAGTTGAAAAACTAAAAAAAATGATGAAAATAAAAAATGATAAAAAAATAATAATAAAAAAACGAAAAATAAAATTAAAATAATAATAATATTAAAGTGTCGAGTCGTATCTAGTCGAGTTGAGTCGTTGAGGGTCAAAGGATAATAATGTATATTCAATTTTGTAAATTCTAACTCATTAAAGGATCGAGTTTCATTAAAATATTTTTTAGTCTAGTCCAATATAAAGCGAGGTTTTGTCCAATTTATATTATGCTAAATAAGCTTAGGATTTATTGAATGGGCTAAAGTATATTTTGGTCTAAATCAAGTTGAATTGAGTCGGGTCCAAAAGATAGAAAACCTAAATTAAAATAGGGATTCTAGAAACAAAGTTGAATTTTCAAAGAATCTGAATTGTATCTTTTGTATTTGGGATTTATTATCGTTTCTTTTGTATCGGGAATTGGTAGAGATTAAATCTATATGTAAAAAGATACAAAAGATGTGATTGTATGGCTTATAAATAGGAATTTGGCAGTGAAGTTTAGCTACGTTTTTTTTTTCACAACCCTAATGCACAATACAATATCACTATGCATCTACCTGACACTATATCCACCATTGTTCATACCCATACCACGTTACAAACACATCTACACACTGTGGGTCCAAATATGTCAACGTACTACATGAAATCCATATACGTTTAAGCTCTGAATTTAATGTACATTCACTTCACAATCCATTGGCACAGTATATGCACAACTGCTCACCTCATTCACAAGCCCAGTCCCCAATCTGCACTGATACGTCGTTCCCTTAAATACAAACACAAGCTCACATACTAAAATACTATACATCCTCATACAACTCACACATTGACATACTACATGTCCTTACACACCATACACACTTGATTGTTTACTCCCTTACATAGACCACGCACACTTAACATACACACAAACACAACCGCATATATACATTGCATGGCATGCCGTACTATCCTTTACATAGCCATACATATAGCACTTTCACTTCACAAACACAGCTGTACATATACATTGTCGATCACAAATAAAGTCGCACACATGCGTCACTCGATCACATAGCTACGTGCATGATCAATACTGTCACACACGCATACGACCAATATACATACTAAGCATACGAACATAGTCCAAATGATCATGATACGGTCAACATAAACATGCTGATCACGCATGACTCGACTTATTTAGGTAAAAATTATTATTATTCAATTATTTTATTTTATTAGTTAATTTAATTATTTTTACTAATTTCTTTCCTTTAGTGCTGGTTTTTTTTAATATTTTTAAATAATCATCATATTTTTTAGTATATTTTAGATATATATATATATATATCTTTTAATAATTTAGTTAATTTGCATTTTTAGTTGAAAATCACATTTTTTTGAAAAATTGCATTTCTTTTCTTCGAGATCTATATCTCGAAGAAGATACATATCATAGTATATTTTGCACATAGGATGTAGAAAAGATCGATTTTGACAAGTATATTTTTTTAAAAAAATAAATAAATAATATTATCTAGATTTTTTAAAAGGATTTAGTTGGTTAGGTTTTTTTGAATAGATTCGTGAAATTAAATCTTTTAAGGTTTTTTTAAAATAATAAATGGTTCAATAAAAGCAAATTTGGTTCGATTTTCAAATTAAAAAAAAAATCACCTACTAAATATTTTCTAAGAAAACCATATAGGTTTGATCCCGACTAGTAGGTAAATAGGTATCTTCAAGGCAACAGTATAAAAAATTAATTTTTTTTCCTTTTTCTTGAAAAATTCATAATAAAAAATTCATTTTAGTTATATTTTTCTTATTTGTCTTTAGTTTAGTGTTTATGGAAAAGTATAAAAGTAGAGCCCATTAATTTTTTTTTATATGGTGACTTAGTCTTAATAGGTTAACCCCTGAACTTAGTTTTTTTAGTTAATTTTCTAAAATTATTTTTTAAGAAAATTTGCGGATCAGGGGCCAAATTAGGGTTTTCTTACCCAAAAACCTTAATTTCATTTTTTACCAGTTTAATTAGATAGAAACTCTAATTTTTCTAAAATATTTTTTTCAAAACATTTTTAAAAGAAAAATGTTTCCTTAATTTAATGTAGAGTAATTTATATTAAGCAGATTTGGCTTAATATAAGTTAAATTAAGGAAAACAAAATAGGGCTCAATAAAATTAACGATTCCACTAGGAACTGCTAATAAGCTAGTCATGTAAAAATTAAAAAATTAATTAATAGGCTTATTTTTTTCTTTATTTTTCTTTTATTTATTATTATATATAATTGTACTAATCAAGTTTTAGTGATGTAGGCTTCTAAGAAAAAGCATAGCCTAATGGGCCCTTTATTAGGGGATTTAAGGGGAATTTTTTATTTTAATCACTTGTATATTTAGACATGGTCAGACCTAGGTCACTTTAAGAACTTAGGACGGGTTGCCATTGTGTAACCCTCAGGTCATTATGGTCTTGACCTTCGCCTGGTGGTGATAGGCAAGCTCATTCATGCTTCAATATAGCTTACTAGGCGTTTCCCTAGGAATACCAAAGGTTATATAAAGCTTGAGACCTATAAATCACACCCTCTTGCATCATTGCAAAATAAAAGGAGTTAGTAATTTTCAAATTATAGGGGGTAGAAAAGGATTATTATAATCTACGACCAATTACACTTTATTTTGAAAATTTAATGTACTTATACATATATAAGTATATATATGGGCTTTATTTTAAAGAAAAAAAAATTAGGAATTCACACACTTATATATATAAGTTTACATGAATATTGACCGTATGTTTATAATAATTCTATTCCTATAGTTTATTAATGATTAATCCCATTGCATTGCACACATGTGTAATATATTTCATCACATTTATTTTATATTTTTAATTTTGCATATTTGTCTGTATATGCTATCTTTTGTTATATATGTAAGTCTTGTACATTTTGTTTTATTTTATTAGTAAGGCTATGTAATATAAGATTTAACATAGAAAGCACAAAATCATTATAGTCCCTATGTACCATAATGTGCCAATGTTAAAAAAAACTTGTATCAACTTATAAAAATTTTTTTGGGCATATAATTATGGAAGTTAGCTATGGTAATGATTATTATGGAACTTTCATTTTTTCAAAGCTTCAAACAAGCTTTTTTAAAAAAAAAATTCAAGAAGATATTTTATGATAAAAAATAGTTTTATGATAATTATTTGCTTGGTTAATTTTTATTACAATGCCCCACATGTATCAAACTATTAGGAAGTAACAAAATAAAAAAAAAAAGATTTAATCATTAGATTCCCAATGTAAAATCTTTCCTACCTTAAAGTATTCAATCTTGTAAATGTCTAAGTTTTTGTTCTTCATGTTTATTCATTAAGTTGTTACGGTCCCAATAGAGTGTTCTCCATTAGTCATCACCCTTGTGTTATTTGTTCAATAAGTTTCTCATTGTAAAACAATTGTCACTTCTCTATATTATCCTTGTAAAATAATTATCATCCTATGTCCTTAGTTGTCAATCTGAATTATTCCATTTTTTTTAACCTTTTGTCTATATAATAAGTTTGGATTCGTCAATGTTAGTATTGGATTGTCTGTAACATAAAATCAACATTGATTTTTTTTTTCAATAAAAGTTTCCAAAAAAAAAAAGAAGAAGAAGGAATGGGTTTCAAAACTAAAACTCAATTTAAAAAAAAAAACAAAAAAGTAAAATGTAATGATACTAACAAGAAGGGATTCTTGCAAGCTTTGAAAATTTGCTTTTTAAGTGGTTTAGCCTAACTTGAAGCCCATTACCACTCATTTTCAGAACCAAGATGTGTGAAGCTCTTGAACAAAAAATAGCTACAACAAAAGGAGTTTTGAGTAAATATGCAAAGCAAGTCGAGACCATGGCCCATACCTAAGCCCTAAAGCCTATTGACATACCATTTGAGGCAGACAATTCTAAAGAGTTACCAGTTTATGAGCTCAACAACAGCAACAAAGACCTGGGGAAGGAATTAGAGAAGAAATCGATGGAGATTGAAGAATAAATCTTCTAAAAAATTGAAGAGAAAATGAGAGTTCTCAAGGATCATGATGTGTAGAGTAATTTGGGCTGAGCAATGTTTGTGCTTTTAAAGACCACGAATTACCCAAGAAGTTTATGGTACCAAATTTCGAAAAGCATGATGGAACAAGTTGTCCTAAACTTCACCTGGCTTTATGTCTGTAAGATGGCCCAATTTTCTAAACATGAACAGTTAATGATTCAAACTTTCCAAGATACCCTAACTGGGCTAGCGTTGATTTGTTATGCCAAACATGACTTAGTTAAGCTTGATACTTAGGATAAGCTAGCTCAAGCCTTTTATCAACAGTACAAGTTCAATGAAGAAGTGGCTCCTTCCTCGATAGATTTGAATAACATGAAAATGAAGCCGACTAAGTCCTTTAAGGAGTATATCTAGAGATGGAGATCTACAGGTACTCAAGCTATAGTACAATTGCTAGAAAATGAATTGATTAACATATTTATTGGCACATTAGGTAAACCTTATTATAATAACCTCTTGGGCCATACCAATTCTACATGTGCAGACGTAGTTACAGCCAGTAGTTGCATTGAAGATACCATTAGAGTAGGAAGATTAATAAGGAAGGGATCAACCCTATTAGATTCAAAGGCCACTGTGAACACTACGATGTCTTATCTAATGATATGTGAGCCTAGCACCCTAAGTACTAGTCCAAAGCTTAAGAAAAAGAGGTTAAGCTAGAAATCACCTAGAAGGAGATTCACTTATATCTCAATTCCTATGTCTCAGGTTTATCGCCGCCTAAAAGAAGAGGCCATGATACATCCTAAGACTCCAACACTAGGGTATAGAACTCAGAAATACGATCCCAATATGCAATGTAAGTACCACATGGGTCAGCAAGAGTATGCTACTGACCAGTATTAGGAGTTGAAGAATAAAGTCTAAGATTTGATTGATAAAAAATTGGTCCAGTTAGAATTTGTTAAGGATCCAAGGCCTAAATTCTACACGGAGCCTACTATCAATATGATACAAGGATTGGAAAAAATGCTAGCAATAGATTTGAATGGTCAAGTTCCGGGGGCATGTTTCTGTCAGGGCATGGAAAAAAGGGTTCCTGCCCTAGAAGAAATGTTGGTGATACTAGAAGAAAGGCTTATGGGTATAAAAATAGCAATAGGTTATGTACTCAAGTAGTTTGAAAACCTACATCCTAATACGGATAGGACATTACAACCAAAGCATGAGGATGATTCAAGGAAAGAGAATTTGAGAGCGAATGTGCCCATTAAGAAAGCCTAGAATCAAGACAAACCCGTCTACAAAAAGAGGAGGTAACTTACATAGTTCAAGATTCCAATGGCCTAAGTGTTCAAGCAATTGAGAGATGTAAGACTACTGGCATACGAAAACCCAACAAAAAAATACAAACTAAGATATCATTGTCAGGACCCTAAAGGGGGCCTAGTAGGTTTACCTAAAATTTCCACAACATGTGTGCACCCATGCTATGAAAACCGACTTGCAAGTCAGAGATTGCAAGACTCTAAATGATTAATCACTAAGGTTACTAATTTTTAAGTAATCAATTTACTATAGAATACAAATATAAATAACTATGGGTATCCGATATCCCACAGTTCCTCAGAACCGCAGAGAATTGGTATCCCCTACCAAATAATAAGACAGGATATACTAGCATTAGAGTAAGGTTTAATAAATAAATATTTTCTACAAATGATGCCTATGTATTATCTAAAAAGTACTTAGCTACTTCTAATACTAATGTACATATTTTCATCTCGCACTCAGCACTCAAAACATATCCCAATCCCATCGTATGTAAACCTGCAAATGAAACTAAGGGGGAATGAGCATAAAACAGCTCAGTGAGTTCATTCCTCACCACTACCGGTCAAGCAAGTTTTCACACATTATTATCACACATGCAAGCAAGCTATCCATATACATAATGAATGCAGGCGTGATGAATGCAAGCAACACATCCATAGGAGTCCGAAACTATGGAAGGTGTAGAATGACGTCTCTACACTTCGATTATCTCTTGTACTTACCCGCACAGGGCACCTCAGCTTACCCGCATGAGGCTACCTAGGGGTACCACCCCACTAGGAAAAACTCGACTATTACCCTAGCTGAGAAAAGAGTTTCAATCCAAATAGGGGGAGTCCAAACTAGGACTATCCACCCTCCAAGGCCCCTCGGGAACAAACATGCGAGTCCTCTCGCAACCAAAATTTAACCAAGGCCTTACAAGCACAATAAAGCAAGTCCTCTCGCTATCAAGTGGAGAACCCATGCTAACTTTGACTTAACGTTAAAAATACTCTTTATGGCTCCTCAAGCCCTTACAGTGATCATGTAAAAATTTGTTTACGAATAGAAAAGCTTTTTCCAAAAATACTTTTCTTAAGATTTTTGCAAGGCTAGCACTCTCCATCATACCTTTACCAAGTCATAGACATGCGACGAGTAGAACCGGTTATTTAAGCTGATATTTATATTTATCAATTTAAAAAGGTGATCACACGGATGATAGCATACAAGCAGTCATTCAAACATACAAGCAATAGCAAATAGCAAAATATCATACAAGTAACATGCATAAGCAAGTAGCAGGTCATCAGAACTCTCTCACATGGATTATTGCTCGTTCTCCAAGCCTTTAGGGTTTCCAGAACTCGATATTGAACGCCTAAATCAAAATGGTAAAACTTATAAGTGTTCTGAGAATTCAGACTCCTTAGTTAACTAAAAGTCTATTGTAGTTTATCTAGTTTCCTCCAATATAACCCGAGTATAGTGTATATAAGGTTAACCCGAGTATAGTATATATAGGGTTACCATACCCCATGAGATTAATAGTAACTATTTTCTTATATTAGTAAGGTATGAGGCTTCCTTTATGTATTTTGCAACTTTTTCGTTCTGATTCCGATATTTGCGAACTTATATTCATTTTTCATCCTTTTCGGATGCACGTTCACACGGTAATGTCCGTTTTGGACGTTAAGACCCGTGTTTTATGATATGAACTAATTTATTGAAATTTTATCTTATTGAAGTTTAATTATTCTTATTGCTTATGTTTATGCCCTAGTTTAGGATTTAATGATTGAATTAGCTATTTAATTCTTACACTTAGGAAATTTTACATTAGTGCTACTAATCCACATACTTGATTAAATTCAATTCAATCTAGGAAGTGTATTAGTGTTTAAGGGATTTTCAACTTCTAAATACATGTATATACCTATGTTATGTGCTTATGGAATCTTATTATTTCTTCTATTATAAACCTACACTTACATCATCACTTATGTAATCAATTGATGATGTCATGACTTATGTAATGTTTAGATGATGTCATGGCTTATATAATCCATTTATTACATGTAAATATATATTTCATTAAGTACTTATACATATACATATGTTATATACCTACCTACACTCATAATATACTAATATGTGTACTTATGTACTAATATATATACTAATACATATACCCATATACGCATACAGTGACATACGTATTTTTATACGTATTTTCGTATGCCTTATATAGCCCCTTAAGAAAACTTCACAATTTCATTCTTTTTGTATTTTAAGAGTATATTTGACATGATATATGTATGTATAGTTAGTATATACCTTATTTTAGGTTATGTACATATTGTATACTTATGTACAAAGGTATTTATACTTGTATTATTTTAGCATATCCTTTTATACATATACTTAAGGACATATGCACATGCATATCCTTCTTCTTCTTCATGATTCCTAGATTTCTATACTTAAAGAGGAGAGCTTTGTGCTCTTTTCTTCAAGATTATACTTTTCACATGCCTAATTGTCTAATCTACCTAATTAACTAACTAATGAAGAATAGAAAGCAACATAAAGTAACTTAAGTACATACCTTTAGTTGTGTTGAAATTATGGAAACAAAAGGAGAAGTTGTGAAAGTGAAAGAGGAAGAAAAAGCTCACAGCAAGAGGAAGTTGTTTTTTTGTTTTGTTTCTTTTGATTTGTTTTGTTTCTTTTTTTATTTGTTTTGCTTATGGAAGAAGGAGAATGGTGGGGTCTAGAAGGGGAGATGAATGGACGGCAATTTAGGAGGAAAAGGAAAAAGAAATGCTAAAGGAAAAGAAAAGAAAGGAAATCATGAGAAGAAGATATTTTCTTCAAATGAAAAGGACACTTTTGTTGACTTTTCAATTGTTGACTTTAGTCAACATTTTGACCTTGGTTAACATGTGTTGACTTGGTCAACTTTCAAAAAAATAAAGACCCTTTTGTGTACATAATGAACTAATTAGAAAAAAATTGGAGAAAGATTAAGGAAATGAAAGGAAATAAGAAATTTAGTGAATTGATTAATAAAAATAGATAATGAGATCTTCCATTAGGTATTTATATCCTATATACACCATTTGGTAAGCTACTAAGTATAATTAAATTGGAAACTATCATTTAGGGTATTAAGGTTTACTACATTTAACCTAAGCCTCAACTAAACCTTTAACTCTATCTAATACTAACCTAGTTATATACTTAGAAGATGAATATGATCTAGAATACAATATCTTAGTTTCTAAGGGGGCACTTAAGTATTCTAAATGTTTATGCATGATTAAGAGTTATCTTTACTCGTTTACCGATGAAATGGCAAAATATGGAGGATATATTATCACTTAGGGTTTTAAGGTAAATTATGGTGAATTAGTGCTTTTGTATCCTTAAAGTTATAATTTTAGGGTTTTTATTACTTTAGGGCATAATCTCTAATGTTTTTCCACATTTAGGGTTTCATATATTCTTCCGCGATTAAATCTTTGATTGTTATCTTAGGGTTTTGATATGGTTCGAGGTTTTAGGGTCTTCGTATGCGATTAGGGGTTCAATTGATGATTTAAGGTTTTTCGTATCCACTTTAGGTTTTGGATTGAGATTTAATTGGTTTTAAATCCCACTAGCTCTTTTGAATTCAGGAAATCATTTACAGTTTGGACATTTGTTTCTATACTTAAAAAGCTAAATTTGTGGGGTTTACAATCATGACCCCAACAAATGGTATGAATATGATGTACGCTAGGCGGGGCATATCATTTAAGATTGTTGGAAATTAAAGCATAAGGTGTAAGATTTAATTGATGCTAAGGTTAACCAAATTTTCTAAAGACTAATGGGTCTATAGGCAATGGTATCCCCAACCTAAGGACATCAAACAGATAACCTACAACATCGGGTATTGAGGTTTTACTACTACCATCTGACCAGGTGGCTCACCATTTAAAGTAGTTAGCTATATCTTCAAGAGATCAATTCAATTAAATGGGCTAAGTTCAAAGGAGTGACAAAAGTGGAAAAGAGTTATAGTTCCTGTATTTATTTTATTTTAGAATAATCTTTCACTTTGAAGATGGGATTTATTTGAATAAAGTATTTTTCTAAACATTTTGTTTTTCTATGATGTGCACTTAGCTAAGCTCAATAGGGGCATGTCATTGGCCTTCCACTAAATGAAACACTTTATGCAAGATTTCAAGGCAAGTGAAAATTGATAAAGTAAATGTGAACTCAGAACTTAAAATTTTCCACCTAAGGGAATTGTAACACATTACTTGAAAAGGTTTAGGATGAAAAGAAGCAAAGCATGTCTTAAACACTAACCTTAAACACACATAAGAGAGGGACATCATAATGTGAGTACTTAAGCTCATTTCTTAAAGGAGGTCTATCTTAAACTTGGTACATACAGCAAAATGATGTTAAGCATTCATTTCATGATCCCTAAACACAATTATCCCTTGAAAACCCATTTAAACCTTTAGAGGATTTTTCTTAAAATTAGCCCTACTAAGAACTACCCAACATTAGGGCAGTTGAGAGGTTAGGCATTAATCTGGAGAAAAGGAGTAGACTAACTAGTGCTTGCCTTAGATGTATCAATTCATGAGCAAATATTGTCATAAATAATTCAATTTCTTTATAATGAACAAGAGTTTCAAACCATATATACCTCACTCAGGTTTATAAACTCATTTAAACATCTCAAGCCCATCGACTTTTCCTAAACACTCCGTATGATATACATATCACTCTAGCTTATACTCTTTGAACCCATGGTTGTAAGGCTTTAAATCCCATCAAGTAAAAACTTAACAATGAAAGGTGATCGCCTTCACCAAAAGAGAGAGAGAGAGAGAGAGAGAGAGAGAGAGAGAAGAAAAAAAAAAGAAAAAAAGAAGAAAAAATATTAGTAAGGTGGTTACCTTTAAGCATAAGCTAAATCACCAAAAGTTCAAACTTGTGATGGTATCTAAAGGCTAAACACTTTAAAATCCTAAGCTCAAAAGCAAAGGCATCACTTTATGATCTTACCCACTATACTACCCTTGATGAAACTCTTTTGACTAAAGAAATTGACTTACCTTAAGTGAAACTTACTTATCAAACTTGGGCAAACCCATGTTTAGTTTCTCCTAAGTTCTTGGCTTGTAAACTCAGGACGAATTGTATATAATTTCTTTAAAATTGGCCAAAGCACATTGATATCCATTCACTCAAACCATAAACCAAAAGCTTTACATTGTAAACTTGGAAAAGACCTAATTGATTGATTGATTAGAATGTACCACTGATAAGATAGGCTACAATTTTTAGAATTGATACCGAGAGTAAAAACAAACCTATGAGAGTGTAAGGAAGTCTACTTAGACTGAACATTTAAAGTAATGATATTTATCCTATTAGTGGAAAATTAAAGAAAAATGTTTTCTCAACAACATGAATGGTCATTTATCCTAAGCTTGAAATTAATGCTTTTAAAAAGTTCAGGAATCATAAATTATGCTCCAAGAAACTAGACTGAAAGAATGAGTGATCAATGGGCAAAGGGTAAGCTAACCCCTTATTTGTAATCTTTAGAGTCTTCGAGACTTTCTTACTCGTTAGCAACACAATTTTCCATCAGAGTATTTTTTTTTTTTTTGAATTTTTTTGAAAATAAAGGAAACCTTTTCAAAAGAGAAATGGAACCTTTTTCAAAAATTTGTCAAGAGAGGTTTCTTAAAAAGAAAAAGTCAAGATTTTCAAAGAATCATCAAAATCTCTCAAACTCAAGTCTCAAATCATTTTTTCAGAACTCATTAAAGTCCTTGAAATTCATAGATCACTTGCTCATTAGTATGCTATCCATTTCATAGAGTAACCTTAGATCACCTGCTCATAGGAGAGCTATCCAATCCTTTTTAGGATCGCTTACTCAAAGGAGTGCTGTTCTATTTTTTGTCAGACTGCTTGCTCAATGAAGTACTATCCGATCCTTTTTAGGATCGCTTACTCAAAAGAGCATTGTCTTATTCCTTTTTAGAATCATTTGCTCAAAAGAGCACTGTCCTAATCCTTTTTAGGATCACTTGCTCAAAAGAGCACTGTCCTAATCCTTTTTAGGATCACTTACTCAAAGGAGCGCTGTCCTATTCTTAGTTAGGTCACTTGCTCATAGGAGTGTCATCCAGTCCTTTTTAGGATTGTTTGCTCAAAGGAGCACTGTCTTATCTTTTATTGGATCACTTGCTCAGTAAAGTGTTATCTAATATTTTTTAAGATCTCTTACTTAAAGGAGCATTGTCCTATTCTTTTCTGGAATTGCTTGCTCATAGGAGCGCTGTCATATTTAGTCATTTGCTAAGATTGCTTACTCATAAGAGCGCTATCTTATTCCTTTCTAGAATCGCTTGCTCATGTGAACGTTGTCTTATTTATTCCTTTCTAGGATCACTTGCTCATAGGAGTAATGTCCTATTTATTCCTTTTTAGGATCGCTTGCTCAAAAGAGTACTGTCCTATTCCTTTCTAGGATCGCTTGTTGAAATAAGCGCTATCCTATTCCTTTCTAGGATCGCTTGTTTAAGGGAGTATTGTCCTATTCTTTTTGGGATCGCTTGTTTAAAGGAGTGTTGTCTTGTCATTTAAAAGATCACTTACTCACGAGAGTATTGTCTCATTTTGTCTTTAATAGAATGTCATCATATCTTGTTTTCAAAAGATCTATCATTTGGAGCAACTCATCTTGGAAGAGATCTATTCTCTTAAGGATACCCGACCTTTCAAGTCGTAACCTAATTTATTTGACAATCAAAGTCATTACCTTACCAATTAAAATAAGAACCAAGCAAAAATGAGTATGTCTTTTTTATTTTTATAGCAAAGATTTTACAAACTTCACTATAAAGAGAGGAACACTTTACTTTTACTATTTTTTTTAGGTTAGATTTGAAAAAATAAAAAACTAAAAACTAAAAAAAAAAGCGAAAAAAATAAGCAAATGATAAAAAATAATTAAAAAATGAAAATTAAAAAATAATAAAGTATTGAGTTAAGTCATTTAAGGTCAAATCGGATAATAGTATACATTCAATTTAGTAAATTCTAAATTGTTAAAGGATCGGGCTTCATTAAAATATTTTTTAGTCCAGTCCAATATAAAGTAGGTTTTTATCCAATTTATATTGGGCTAAATAAATTTAGGATTTATTGAATAGGATAAAGTATATTTTTTGGCTAAATCAAGTTGAACTGAGTGGGTTAAAAAGACAAAAAGCCCAAATTAAAATAGGGTTTCCAGAAATTAAATTGAATTTTCAAAAAATCTAAATCATATTTTTCGTATTTGAAATTAGTTGAGATTAATCTATATCTAAAAGGATACAAAAGATGTAATTGTGTGGCTTATAAATAGGAATTCAATAAAAATGTTTGGCCATGTTTTTTTTTTTTTCACAACCCCAACGCACAACACAATATCACTATGCATCTACCTGATGCTATATCTACCATTCTTTATACTCACTCCATACCACAAACACATCTACACACTATTAGTCCAAATATGTCCACTTGTTGCGTGAAATCCATACATGTTCACATACCGAAGTCAATGCACACTCACATCACAATCGATTGGCATACTATACACAGTTACATGCCTCACTTACCTACCCCATCCTCTAATCACTTACTCAGTTAACACAATCTGTACTAACACAACGTTCCCTTACATACAAACACAAGCTCACACATTAACATACTATGTGTCCTCACATAGCTCACATACGGACACGCTTACATAGCTCATAGACTGATACATTACACATCCTCACATAGCACACACACATATATACCTAATTTTTCACTCCTTCACGCAGACCATGCACACTTGACACACATACAAATATAGCTACATGTATACATTGCTTGGTACGCTGCATTGTCTTACTCACTATCCCTCACACAGTTGTACACACAGCACCTTCACTTCACAAACATAGCCATACACACATGTCACTCGTTTATATAGCCATGTACATGATCAGCATTACTGCATATGCGTATGACCAATATACACATGGAGCATACAAACGTAATACAAACGATCATGATACAGTCAATACGAACATGTCGATCATGTACGACTCAACTTGTTTAGGTAAAAATTATTATTATTTAATTATTTTATTTTATTAGTTAATTTAATTATTTTTATTAATTTCTTTCCTTTAGTGCAGGTTTTCATAATATTTTTAAATAATCGTCATATTGTTTGCTATATTTTAGATAATTTTTTTATTAATTTAGTTAAGCTGCACTTTTAGTTGAAAATTGTATTTTTTTAAAAAATCGCATATCTTTTCTCCGAGATCCATATTTTCAAAGTACATATCTTAGTATACCTTGCATATAAGATGTAGAAAAGATTAATTTTGATACAAAGATTTTTTTAAAATACAAATAAAAAATCTTAACTAAAGTTTTTAAAAAAATTTAATTAGTTAGATTTTTTTAAATAAATTGGTGAAATTAGATTTTTTAGGGTTTTTTCCAAAAAAAAAAAAAAAGGGCAAAAAATGCTAAGCAGGTTTAGCTTTTAAGTTCCTCGTGTTTTCCATATACATATAACGTGCTTAAACATGACGGTAGGGAAACAAATATTGAAATAAATCCTATGGCATGGCCAAGAAACAAGTCTTATGGAACAATATGGAATGAAGTCATATATTAAAATGGACAAAAAAGCTAGTAGTACTTTTATGTTTGAGTAGAAAGATAAACGACTCAAATGAAATAGAGTACTTGAATCGAGTTAAAAATTAAACATGGAAACTTTCAATATACTTGTCCCATTCCTAAGCTCTGGGAATCATGGAAGACAACATAAAATCCCTTGAAGCTGTTTTAGAGCGGCCAACATCTTCTTATGTTGTTCTAGAGCAATTAGAGGGCGAATTGCTCTTGAAATTCACCTGGTCGATAATAAATCATATCTCAACATGGGACAAGTAGATATATTAGCATATTGAAGTTGGACTTTGGACCGTGTACATTAGGGCGTGTCTCTTTGCAAATGCTGTTGTCTTTTTTCCATTTTTATTAAGGTCAATATCACCGTTTATATTTTAATTACTATGATCTATACCTTAATTAATTTCAATTTAAATCATTAATTCATTCAATACAATTAGCCAATAAAATAGTTATATATAGCTTTCGAGAGCTTGCTCGAACTCTCATAGATCATCACCGATCATTCCTTATAAAATTATAAGTCACGACCTACTTAAAAAATGTAGATCACGCAACTTACTAACAGCTGTCTATGACCTTCTATAACTTTATAAGAATTGTTTAAACCCTTTAAAGCTATGGGTAGTCATCACTTTAATAGATCGTACCGATTAAACTAATAGTATAAGTTAAAGTTAATTGAGATGTATACTATGATAACTAAATCTTTAATTAAGTGAATAATTAAATAAGTTGAAACTATAAATGAATAATTGTAAAAAGTAGTAAAATTGAGATGTGCACTATAACATTATCCCTTTTCCTATTTTAAAGGGAAAAAAAAAATTGTAACCAATTCAAATGCTATTATCAACATCTTCAAATAGTTAATGCACCGTGTTCAAGCAATATATATGAAGCCGAAGTAGAAACATGAACGTGGTTTAATTAACTGAAAGATACGTGGGATCAATTCCATCGTTGTTGGGAGAATCATATGAAGCCAACACTCTGACATTTCGAACAACAACAATGCTGTAAAGGAAAAACGATTTAATCAAAATTCAGCGAAAAATAACACGTAAAGGAGCATCCCTTCCAGCAAACGAAGAGAACAAATTTTTCCAAGTGCTTTAATACAGGAGGCAGGAACCAGCCAACTTTTATAAGATGGCATCATCCTAGTATAGTTGAAACCGATGCATGCCTTGCCATTAAGGAAATAACACTGAAAAAAGTAAAACAAGTTTGCTATCTATCAAAGCACCTGTGGATAAAATAGGCTTCATTGCAATATCTGGTAAGAAATGAATTGAAAATTTAGAACCAACATTACCATAGGACTAAAAGGCAGCACTCTGAATCCCCTCAATCCTTTTTTTTTTTTTTGCCTTTTTAAAGGAGTAATCTCAACCACCTTGAAAAATACTTGCATCTAAAATCTTATAATACAGTAGTGTTAAAAAACTCCTAATTCACAATTAATAAACTTCAAACGAGTTTTGTTCATCAGCTAAGCACATTGCATCTTCATCAAATTAACCACATTTGATGGGGCATAATGCTGAAGCAATAACTTTCATTATATTAACATAATGACTTCCAATTCAGAAAAGACAGTTCCAAATATTACGTCGGTCACATGATCCCCTGGCATACATCAATATGATCATGGTAGGCATCAGTATGCTGTCCTAAACACGTTCTTTCAATATGTATAATATAACATCATTGCAACTGTTAAAACCCAAGACACAAACAACAATGTGCAGATTGTCTTATTCCTGCTTTTTATTTGATCACAAATGGATTGGGGCCCTTTGCCCTTTCTTCGGCTATGTGCAAATCATGTTGGAGTTTCATGATTGATTCCATGTGCTGTGTCTTCTCAATCTCCAGTTGATGTTCTAGCTTCTCCAAACACCATATAACCTTCTTTCCAAACTTCAATTTGTAATCACATGTTAGAGGATATTCCCACCCAAAGAACTTGCAGCCATCTACCCCCTATAAAACATAGAAGTTACAGTTTATACACAAAGGAAAAAAGAAAGAGGAGTCTCTCATCAAATTTTCTAGTGAAACAGCCAATAACACCACCTTTATGTACTACATGATACTAATGAAGCATTCCATATGCCAATAAACACCAAAGAAACATTCATACTCAATCCAAGCCCCCTCAACTGATAAAAAAATTGACCATTGACAAACACCCATGATACCCACGTTTGGTAATACCTTTTTCATTCCAAGAAATGTGAAGATGCTACTTCTTTAAAGTATCACATAAATAGCTAATAGAACTAGTGACAAGGCTTGCAGTCTCAAACATGGGTCTAGGGATCAAATTCTAGTCCAAACCTGGTTACATAAAAGTAGTTGACAGGACTTCCATTAAAATATAAGAACATTCCATAGTTATAGTTCAGAGATGGATGCTGTAAATGTCACTTTGAATCCTTTAAGAGTTGTTGAGCACCAACAACTTTAGGATGAGAACTCACCGGGAGGACACCTCCAGGGGACGTGCACCAACTCCTATATATCTATCCGGGTTTCTTAGGAGTTCCCAAAGAGAGAAGAAAAAAACCAGTGTAATTTCCTAATTCACAACTAGGATAAACAACAGTATTACACCATTCAACAAGCAAGGACAAATTCTAATACGATTTGTTTCAATTACTGAAAGAACAGATAGCATAACACAATTTTTTCAAGCTCCCCCTTGGATTTGTCAACCCCTGCAACATCAGCAAAGGTAGCTGAGTCACCCTGCTCAAACACTTTACTGTCCCCGAAACCCCAGATTTTCTACTTATAAGATGAACAGCAGTATGCTGCACACAAAAGTGTGATTTATGTATAGCACAGCCAAATATACGGGAAGATTCAAACATCACACTATTGAAAACAAACCCACTTTAAAGGAAGAAAAGAAAACACAACCATTGAAAACGCACAGGGATCAGATATCAGTACTAATAGAAAGGGTTTTAATGATGAGGATTCGAACCAACTATGAAGGATGCAAACGCGAAGTAACTTTCCAATTTTCTGAGAACCTCATGGAATTCCTGATATCTGATCCATGGCTTCTAATTTACACACAATTTAATCTGGAGCGTGCAAAGTGGCATAATTTTTTCACTATCACTAAACACACGGTTGGGGAACAACCAATGGACTACCAAGCCATTGAACAAGGATCAAGCGAAAGGATGTCGACATGAACACATCAAGTAGCAATAGAGGCACATATGTGAAAAGTCGCATAAAATTTGTGAACTTCGTAGCTGGTTTGTTCGAGAGACTGTTCGGAGTAGATCGTTGTGGCGATATTCGAGTTCTTTCCCTGCTTTCGTAGAGAGAAACTACATGCCGGTCATCTTCGCGTTGTCATCCATTGATTTCTTAGCTTGTTAGGGTCAATTGGGGTGGTGCTGTGAAATTTGGGGTTAGGGTTTCACGAAGGCGAAATACCAATGACGGATCGTCCGCTTTCTAATTTTCATTTTTTTTGTTCCAACTTGTTTTTTACATTTCATTAATCATTTAAGAGGAGACATGTTTTAGGTATTTCACTTTCTATTTGTGACTCAATTCTCATTTAGTTTTATAAATTAAATAATGTAAAAACCATTCAATCACACTCAACTAAACACCATATTTTTACGGAGCTGATACTCTTCATATGGAGAGAAATTGGATGGGATCTTTCAATTAAGAAGAAATTCCTTTTAGTTAGGTATGGCGGCTGAGATCACCTCCTTATCATTAACTATTTATTATATATTTATTTTATTTTTAAATAATTATAATTTTATTCTTTTCCCATTCTATTCAGTGAACTAAACAAGTTATAGAACTATAAGTACTATCAAACTTTATTGGGGAATTCACATGCAAAGAGGATAGAGTCGAGTTGCTTGAAAAACTTATAAGGAATTTATATGTAGATGGTTCTTCAATTAGGGAAGGTAATGAAGTATGACTCATTTTGTAATGGCCGCACAACTTAAAAATTCGGCATGCATTAAAAGTTTGGATTTCCAACAAGCAATAATGTAGCCTGCTATAAAGCCTTGTTTGTCAAACTACAATGGACAAAGGAAGTTAGAATTGAAAGGATAGAAGTGTTTTTAGATTTGCAACTAATCGTTAACTATATCAAGGGGAATTATGCAGTGAAAGAAGAAATAACAAGCAAATACTTAGCTATGGTATGAACATTCACAGAATAATTTTTATCCTTTCTATTATGAAGATCTTGAAGATGTAGAATGTTGTTGGTATAAACTGTCAAAGTTGGCATCTACCTCACTCCCGACCTTGAATGATAAGTTCTTTATTGAGTATTTGCCAAGCAAGATTTTAGAGGTACTGGAGTAATGTTTTGAAGTGTAGTCCTATCCAAAGGAAAGATGTTAGATGGATCTAATCATTGAATACCTATAGGATAGGGTACTTCCCTCTTTCAAAAAGGAGGCTAGAAGGCTTATGTATTGGACTGCAAACTATACTATGATTGACAACCAACTCTATAAGTATGGCTTTAGTTAGACATACCTTTGCTATTTAGCAATTAAGGAAGCACTACAAATTCATTCCAAACTTCATGCAGGGTTATGAAGCAACCATGTTAAGGCTTAGATGTTGTATGTTCACATGTTAAGGCTTAGTTATTATTGCCCGACTATGAAGAAGGATGCTAAGAGTATAGTTTGACAGTTGATATCATGTTCACCACTTCCACACGTCACATGCTAATTGAAAAAATTAGCTCATGTTTAAAATAGCGGAATCAGTATACAACTAATTGATCAAGCTTCTAAGGTTATATTTCTCGAAGGAATGGTGGCTAGCTCTCAGCTATTTTATTCTCCTTTATAGCTATGCAAACTTTACATTTGTATTAAACTATAATTACTAACCAACCTGAATATGCTACTTAGGGATTCTAACTTCATGTAAAAGATATAATTATGAGTCAAGGGTTGAAATGTCTAATAGTAAAGTAGTTATGTCATTCCAATAATCCATAGTATGAGTGAACCATTAACTGGCTATTAAACTAAGCCTTAATTTAATTAAAAGTTGTCAATTTCTAATCTGCATTAGCCATTCATGAAATCGATTAGAATATATGAACAAATTACATTATCCTAATCTACTCAACATTTCTAAAGCGAAACATAAGCTCTATGAACAAAATCAATAACCTACAACATACAAACATGAATGGAAACAAAAAAACCACTATTACACAATCCAACCACTACATTGATCCACAATCTTATTAAGTTCAAAGGATACATCGAGTTAAAGAATAATATCTAAGTAAATATAAGTACAAAAATGGAAAGAAACAACTTGAAAATAAGAGTTCCATGCTTGAATGATGTTTCTTAAGCATCCCCAAGTTGGATTCCCTTATTAAATTGCAAAAATGAAGCTAAAAGAACCTAAAGCTTGAAACCCTAGTAGAGAAAACAAGGAAAAGTCAAAGGAAAGAAGAAAAAAATGGAAAATGGGTCCATTCAGTGCATTACGTTTTAGCAACTTTTATATCAGGAGGGTACCGGCATACCATCATGACAGTAGCTGGTACTATGTCAAGATGATATGGTCTACTCTTTCTGATACTTGCAAGGGTTTTGTTCTAAACGCCAACTTGATGGTATTACCACCAAGCTAGTAGTTCCTCCTCCATGTCTTCATCATCATCATCATCATCTTCTTCTTCTTCTTTTAGGCTTCTCATATGGGGGCTACCATCATGGTAACCCTAAGACCTATAAGATATATGAAAAAAAAAATTAAAACTAAGTTTAAGATCCAAAATACTAAATCTTTTGTGCTAAATTGATCAAATCATAATTTTCATTTGTATAAATCAATCATATGTGATAAGTATGGGATTTTTCACCCTTATTAGTAGTGCTTACAATGTCAAAAGAACGAGGTTTTAAATTGTACACCATCAAGTGAGCCGCATAGTTTATTTAGCCCTTAGCACTTCGCCTAGTAGGGATTAGAAATCCTTGGGCCTTTTCCTAAGGCTACAAGACAACAACATTTCATATTGGTTAAGGTAGATTATTTTATAAAGTAGGTTGAAGCTGAAGCAATGGCAAAAATAACCAAATAGAAGGTAGAGTCATTTGTATTGAATTTCATCTCAATAAGGTTTAAAGTCCCCTGGATGGTTATCATTGATAACGATTAATAGTTTAACAACAACAAATTTCCAAATTTCTGTGAGAAGTACAACATACAGTTGAACTATGCATTAGTCGTTCACCCCCAAACTAACATATGAGTAAAAGTAGTTAATAAAACCATATTGTATAGCTTAAAGTGAAGGGTTGGTCAGGCTAAAGAAAAGTGGGTTGACATGCTTCCTAACATTTTGTGGGGATACTAAACCACCCGTAAGATGTCGACAGCGGAAACTCCATTTAAACTAGCATTTGCATAAGAGGCTATCTTGCTTATTGAATTAAAATTGCCTAATGTGCTATAATACCCCAAGATTTTGAGCTAGTTCAATAACTATAGGATCCAAGCTCCTAAATATACGGTGCTAAGCTAAGTTATCAGTTTTATTTTAAACTTCATAGTAAAATTAGACAAGTTAGATGAAGTAGTTCAAATAAAGTTAATTTCTCAAAATAAACTATATAAAAATATTACTTTGAGAAAAACGTCAATTTATCGCTAAAAGCTGATAATTATCGAAAATGAGAAATTAGATATTTTAGATATAGTGAGATATTAAAGATAAAACTTACAAAAATAATAAATGAAGTTGAATTATATATAATGTACATGTGTTAACATAGAATATATATTATATTTATTAAATATACGTATATAATAAGAAATTATTATTAAAATAAGGTAAATTAATATTAAAATTAGAAAATGAATTAAGAAAATGCAAGGATAAGTCATCTCATGATGTGGTAGCTAAGGATTAAATTGGATTGATGAGTCAAAAGGGAAATAATAAGAAAATGACACTTCATGCTTTCAAAAAATAAGAAAATGATATGTGTAAGCCACATGTCCAATTTTTGTAAATTCTTATCCAATTAGAAAATATAAATAACCCTTGTACACTTCAAAAAAAACATTTTGGAAGTCTTAAAAAAAAATCACTCAAAAAACTTTCGAAACAAATTAGAAAAAAATAAAAAAAAATAAGATAAAAAATAGGGCACAAAATCTAATCAAGTCGGTTCAATAAGTTATTAGTGTCTAGTTGTAGTGGCCTTTTAAAGTCATGGAAAGCACCACTAGTAGGAGTGTTTCGATAAGGTTGGGTGGCTGGAGGCAGCCGGTTCAGGTGAATTAAATTTTTGGCCAAAACTTTGTAATTTTTTCAAAAATATCAAATGATACTATTTAATTATAAAATTTGTTTTCTAGAGTTATTTTATGTGTAGATTAATGTAGTAATTTTATTTTAGTGAAATAATTATTGGAAATATAAGTTCCTTAAGAAATGACTTTATTTGGACAAAAATTGAATTAAATTTGAAAAATAGTAAATAATGTCCTTTCAAGTTAAAAATTTGTATGTGGCATACTCAATATATGTATTTAATTTCAGTAACAAGAATTTTTGAAAATAATTATGTTTAATATTTATTGTAATTATTTTGGATAAAATTGGTAATTTCATTGTTTTAGTAAATTAATTAGTTTTTAACAAAATCAAAATATGAGTCATATGTATTATGATCTCTTAAAGTTTATAATGTTGATTGGGACACTTAAATTTTTTCTTATGATTAAATTTACTTGTTTGCTTAATCTTTGCCAATTTGAGTTAAAATCGCTATTTTCATAAAAATATATGATGGCTTTTTAATATAATTCGTGGTCAATAATTAAACTAAGTATTTTTGTGAGTCTATAGGATTTTTTGTAAAATTAATCGAGCTTGTATACTATTTATTACATATTTTCCTAATATAAGCTTATATATTACCTTAATATATAATATAGTAACTAGTACTATTAGAATGTCTATTAAATCCATGTCAAATGAATACTTTAGGATATAATAAGTGTTATTGGATAAGTTTGGAAAATATAATTTTTAGGGTTTTGAGTCCAGTACTAAAGCTTACTTGAGTCATTTACGAAGTTAGGGTAGCAAACGGTTGAGTAGTAATATAAAAGGGTATTTTTGGGTTTTTGAAAATATTGATTAGTTTTGATTCTTAAGATATGTCAATAGTACTTGAAATAACGATTATGACGATATAAATTTTATTGAAATCGAATAATAAATGAGTAAGATATGGTAAGACGAAGTTTAAAAATGCAGGAATGAAAACTTATAATAGTTCAGGTTTAATCTATACTTGATTTGAAGACTCTGTTATATTCTCATAGGTTTGATAAGTAAGGAAGGACTACTTAGCGGAGTTTACGATTCTATGCTATTATTGAGTCTAGGTTAATGGATTTAACCTATGCTTAGAGTAGATATATTGTTATTCATAATATTATGTATCGTTTGATGCTGTGTTTGTTGAATATAGATATATATTGGGTGAATTGATATGCTACTATAGTAGGTGCTGATGTGGTAATTTTGAATGACAATAACTGTATTTTGGTTAAATTGTTATATGGCTATGTTAGGTGATCATTTGTGCTTAAGATTGATCGTGTTAACTAGGGAAATTAAGTGATTTAACCCAATCTTTTATGTATTCACCTAAGTGAACTCTAAGTAAGATACTAGAATTCTGCTAAGGAAAGTTCAAAAACTAGAATCAGATCACTAGATTGAATAAAACTGGGAGATTAATTGTGCTGATTGATATTCTTGAATTGTTATTACATAACATGGCATGGCATGGCACGGTGCAAAAAGAGACCTACAAGTCATAACTTTTAGAATGAGGCTTCCAAATGATCATGGAAAAAGCATGGATTTATGAACTTAGTTTTTAGAAGCATATAGATTGCATTGCTCGAACATTGTGACTATTTTGATAGTTAAATTTGGTAGACTACAATGTGTGGTCGAATTTAGCAGTATTGCTACTTCGATTTGGTAAATTACGGTGTATGGTCTAATTTAGCAATATTGCCACTTTAATTTGGTGAATTATAGTGTATAGTCTAATTTTGTAAAGTTAGGGGTCTTATTCCCAAGCAACTCCTTGTTGCCTTTTTCGAAAATGGTATACTACAGTATATAGTCTAATTTTGTAAAGGTCATACTCCTAAGTAGCTCCTTATTGCTCTAAGTTTTTAGATGTTATATCCAGATGCCCGGCTATGTCGAATAACCAGAAGAAGTTTGGAGGGCATAGGATATTAGTATCAATACATGCTATGTGCATGAGCATCTTATGCTGCATTATTGGCAATAAGTGTTCGATTGGGCAAATACATATGTAAAGTTGAACTTATGTGCTATGATTGAAATGTTTCAGTTGTGATATGCAGTATTGTTTATCATATTGTCTATATTATCTTGTTTGTTGTCCACTCTCACTTAGCTTTAATAGCTGTGGGGATAAAATGTTTTATCCTTAAGTTAACTACATCGTGAAGGACCTAATACTCAGGAGGGGATATGTTTACTAAGAGCGTGAGTCGGAGTCAAGGAATGTTGTATGGAACCTGTATTAAGTGAAGAATCCTATTATTGTGAAGATGATAAAGGAAACAAAAAGTTGGTTCATATTTTAATGTAAATATTATGTTGTACATATAAGTTGTAATAGAATATCCAGCTAAACTCTGATGTAGCAACCCCTTTATTATGTAAATAGCATTGTCTCTTAATGAATGAGTAGATTGAGTTAAGTTTTTAATAGGTATTCCTATGTGATTGTACATCCCGTGCTATGCCGGGATGTGATATGTGCAAACACAAGGATTTGATATCATGGAAAATCAAGTTAGTTTGGTAGCTAACTAGGAGATATGGTTTGTAGAAAGATGGAATCAACTAGTGTGTGGGATATCTAAGGGAAACTTGCAACCAATTGAGAAGAATCAATACGAGTCCGAGAAGTTATGGAGAACAGAACATAAGATTGGAGAGATTAGATAGGCAAGTTATTCCCTGAGCTTGGAATGTCGAGAACCTAAAATTGTACTTTGAGTAACCATATGTGATTTCTTGTTTATAGTTTGTTGTTTTTATATGTCAACCCTTAGTAACTGCTTTTAAACATGTGTTGAGCAATAGTCCTAATTGTAATGAAATGTCAAGTTCGTTTTCGAATTATACAATGGCACATATGTATTTAAGATTATCCCAATCAAATTGTGACTAATGGATAATACACAGTTTAAGCCTATTTGATTAACGAACTCAATTTTAGTAATTTTCAACCTAATACGATTAACGAACTTGAATAATCTTAATAAGTTCTAACCTAATACAGTTAATGAACTCAAAATAACTTTAACAATAAGTTTCAATCTAATTTGGTTGATGAACTTCCTAAATATATACCTATAAAGGTTAATGGATGAATGCCCACTATCCTAATCAAGTTCAAAATTCAAGCTCAAAATGTTGAGAGGTTGTTTAGGCAAACACATAATGCTTCAACTTACTCAGCAAGTAGCACATGAAATAAAATGTACATAAATTAAATTAACAAAAGCAACTAGTGAAGGCAAAATAAGTACCAAAAATTACAAATAGTAAGGTCAGCATTTCGACTTGACAAAGTTCAGATTGTGAGAAAATATCTAGTTAGATGATGAGTGTAAAATTACGCTCATCCTTTATGTTATTTTCCTAGATATTTTAAGTTATTTTGGTCTAATTTCATTGAAATTGCTATTAATTTGAGTAACTTATTGTTTTCAGGACTCAAATGAATTATTGAGATGAAAAGATGAGAATTCAAGAGATTTTTTAAAGGAGTTGCATCTATTTTGAAGGATAATCCAAAGATAACAAGTTTCAAAGAGATTTCATTAAAGAATAAAGCAAAGATGATGACTACAGTTATCCTTCATGGCCGTGTTCTATGGCCATCAAGCCTACTTCCTTAATTTCCAATCCAACTTTGAGGAATTCTTAGACAAGAATAAGACCACGATCTACTACCATGGCCTTATTGACCAACCTTGATCCCCTTGTTAACAATTTTAAGACAATTTCTCAATGAATTATTATAAGGAGAAGTTTATGCCTAAACTCCATAGTTATGTACCTACTTGTAGACCTGCAATAACTTTGATTCGCTTTCCATATGGAGATTATTTTGTCCAAACATTATAAATAGATGAGAGACATGTATACACAAAAAAAGGAGAGATGTAAATAAGCATAGAACAATCTTTTTTTCTTAGGGTTTAGTTCATTTTTATCATGAAAGCTTGTATCTTTTTCATGCTTGTATCATAGAAGCAACGAAATCTAGGTATATAGCCATTGAGATAACTTATAGCATACGATAACTCTTTTTATTCTAATAAAATTATCTTATTCTTGTTAATTCAATTATGTGTTTTGTTTAAATTTTATTATTTCTAGAGTCTTGGCTTAATTATTTGATTTTATGTATTGAAGTCATGAAACCAATACATAAATAGATCCATCGTAATTGAAGAGATCTATTATATGCTTAAAGATAAGTTATAAACTTCTTTCAAAATTAAAACTATTTCTTGTTTATTTTGGAATATCTGTTCTTAATGCTATTTTAAGGAGTTTTATTCTAGAAGCAATTTTGGAACAACGTAATTAGGATTTGAATTTAGTGTAGAAGCAATTCCTATTAAATTAGCAATGGAATTACTTCGGTTAATAAGAATCAGAAATTTATTAAAAACCCTATACTACTACATGTTAATCTCTTGGTGATCAAAGTTTAGATATCCCCATTTATGGTTAATTAGTTTAATTTCATTATTGCATTCATAGTTAATTTCTTATCAGTTTCTATTTCTTTATTTACATTCAATCTATCATTGATGTTGCAATCTATTTTGATTAGAGTAATTTAGTGTAGGTGAATAAATGTTTAGTCTTCATGAAATCGACAACCCTGGACTCTAGAAGTCCTTTGTACTATTATATGAAGATGTACTTACCTAATAAGTATGGTATATGCCTTATCAAGTTTTTGATGCTGTTGTTGAGGACTATTGACAAGCAAAGCTTATTTCTTTATTACTCTATTATTTTACATCTTTATTTTTTTTTCTATTTCTTTTTGTTAAGTTAATCAAAATCCAATTTGAATATTCTTGTTTATATTAAGGAAATTTAGAGCGATGGCCAATTGCGATGAATTACCAAAGACCATATTTGCTTATATTAAACCGTCGATTGGTAGAGCTAACTCTAGTATAGTAAGATCAGCTATCACTGCAAAAGAATTTATGATTTCATCAATCATCATCCAGATGGTTCAATAGAAATTACGATTTAGAGGCTCTCCAAAGAAGGATCCGCATATACACATTGCAAACTTCTTGGAGATATGTGCTACTTGTAAAATTAATGGAGCTATAAATGATGCGGTAAGGTTGATTATTTCCTTTTTCTTTGCAAGGGAGAGCAAGGCAATGGTTAGCCTCACTTCAAAAGGACTTAATTACATCATGTGACATATTAATAAAAATTTTTTAGAAAAGTATTTTCCTCCAACTAGAACAACTACGCTTCATAGTAATATCTTAGCATTCGCTCATTCTGACAATGAGATGATTTATAATGCCTCGAAGTATAGGAATTGCATAGAAAGTGTCATAATTGTACTCTACCACTTTGGATGTAGGCGCAGACTTTTTATAATGGATTGAATTTTGCTACTAAGCAATTTGATGTATCTCAAGGTGGGGTATCAAATTCAAAGATACCTAATGAAGCTTATGCCTTATTCGAAAGCTTAGCTATGAATAGCTACAATTAGGAATATTCTAAACCAAGTAGAAAGAAACCAAGAGTAAAGGGTGTAGAATCTATTATCACAAACCATTTAATTGCATGAATCAATAGGGTTCTCAATATTTACCTTATCACTATCATGAACAATGAGGTAAGGATTATTTCTCTTAAGTAAAAGATCATTTTTATGTAACTCAACTAACGAATGTTAATATTCCTTATGGATTTCAAGCTCACTCTCCAAAGGAGGAAAATTCGAAACTGGAAGAGATGTTCACCTGGTATATATAGAGTACTAATTCCAAGTTATTAAGCATGAGAAGCAGGTAAAGCAACTTGTAATGATCTTAGTTGAGAAGTAACTAGAGTTCTCACCATAAGCTTAAGCTAAAGTTGTAACATTGAAAAGAGGTAAGGCGTTGTTTGTTACTAAGCAACCTAAAAAGATGCTAGTCAACCATAAACCAGTAATGGGGGAACCGAAGGATAAAGTTGTAGAAACTTTGCAATCACCTAAGGAAGAACCATAATCCTAGAAGGTTAGAGAATATGAATCACCCATTCCATATCCTTAAAGGCTGAGAAGGGAACGCTTAGATGAGCATTACGATAAGTTTTTGGACTTATTTAAACAATTTTACATTGACTTACCTTTTGTGGAAACTTTGTTGTAGATGCCCAAATATGCAAAATTTTTAAAAGAGCTTCTCTCCAACAACAAAAAATTAAAGGAATTATCCATGGTCATGCTCAATAAGGAGTGTTTAATCATCCTACAAAACAAGCTGCCCATAAAGCTAAAGGATCTAGAGAGTTTTATTGTCCCTTGTTTCATTGGAAATTTATCTATTAAGAAAGCATTAGTTGATTTAGGTGATAGCATAAGTTTAATGCCAAACTTTTTATGCAACTAGGCCTAGGTGAACCTAAACCTACTCAAATGAGTTTATAATTTGCTGATAGATTAGTTACATACTCGAGAGATATAATTGAGGATGTTCTTATTAAAATAGATAAATTCATATTTTGGATTGATTTTGTCATTTTAGCATTAATGAAGGTATTAAAGTAGCACTCATCTTAGGTAAACCCTTTTTAGCTACAACCGAAGGTATAATAGATGTTAGTGATGGTAAGTTTACATTAAAGGTAGGAAAAGAAGAGATGGTAATTAAAATTAAAGGAGCAATGAGAAAATGTGTTGAACAAGTTAATACATGTTTTAGTCTTGATTCCATTGATTTTTCTGTATTTGATACTTTGCAAGAATTACTATCTATAGACCCTTTGGAGTCATGTTTGGCATAGGGAATCCAAGAAGGAGCATCTAATGATGTAAACATAGTTGATGTGGAAGCTCAACTAAAAATCAATCCTTCGACTCAAGAGTGAAGAGTTGAAAGGCTTAAGTATGTAAAGGAAGTGAAATTAAAACCTTCCATTGAAGAGTTACTTGGGTCAGAGCTAAAGCAACTACCAAATTATCTAAAGTATGCCTTCCTAAAGGAAAACTTGAAATTACCAGTGCTAATTTACTTAGGATTGATTGCTAAGCAAAAAGAGAAGCTCCTTAGTATGCTAAGGGATCATAAAAGAGCAATTGCTTAGAAAATTTCCAACATTAAGGGAATTAGTCCCTCATTATGTACACATAAAATTCCACTTGAACAAGTTCACAAACCTCTAATACGACCATGGAGACACTTGATCCCAAATATGAAGGAAGTGGTCATAGTAGAAGTAATTAAGCTTCTGGATGCAAGTATGATTCACCTTATTTCTGACAATTCTTAGGTTAGTTGTGTGTAGGTTGCACCTAAAAAGGGAGGCATGGAAATAATACCAAATGATCTAAACGAATTGATTCTAATGAGAGCAGTTATGGGTTGGCAAGTTTATTTTGACTATAGGAAGCTTAATGATGATATGAGAAAGGATCATTTCCCCTTACCATTTGTCGACTAGATATTAGAGCAATTATCAAGTAACATATTTTATTAATTTTTAGATGGTTTATCCAATTATTTTCAAATATTAATTACCCTAGAGAACTAAGAGAAAACTATGTTTACATGTCCTTATGGTACATTTGAATATAAGAGAATGCCCTTTGGCCTTTGTAATGCACTTGTAACTTTTCAACGATACATGATGGTAATTTTTGATGAGTTTATAGAAGATATAATGAAAGATTTTCCAGATGATTTCTTGATTTTTGGGTACTAATTTGATAATTTCCTTAGGAATTTGAATAAAGTTTCGACTAAGTGTAAAGAAACTAACTTAATTTTAAATTAGGAAACGTGTCATTTCATGGTATAAGTGGGGATACTGTTAGGAAACAAAGTCTCTTGGAAAGATATAGAAGTAGATAGTGCTAAAATTGACATAACCACAAGATTTCCCCCTCCTACATCTATTAGAGCCATATGTAATTTCCTAAGACATGTTGGGTTTTATAGAAGGTTTATTAAAGATTTTTCAAAAATAGCTAGACTGTTAACCCAGTTATTAGAAAAAAGACATTCCAATTATATTTTCTCAAGATTGTTTAAATGCATTTAATACTTTGAAAGATAAATGAACTCATGCCTCGATTATGGTAGCCCCAGATTATAGCCTACCATTTGAGTTGATGTATGATGCTAATGATCATGTTATAGGGGCAATGTTAGGTCAAAGATGGGAGAAGCATTTCTAACTGATCTATTATGCAAGAAAGACTCTCATTGAAGCTCTAAAGAATTACACCACCACAAAAAAGAACTCCTAGTAGTAGTCTTTGCCTTTGATAAATTCAAGCCATATCTTATCCTTTCTAAAATTATTGTTTATACTGACCACTCTACTTTGCAATATTTGTTAAATAAGATAGATGCTAAGCCAAGATTGATCAAGTATATTCTCTTCCTTCAAGAATTTGACTTAGAAATTAGAGACAAAAAGGGAGTAGAAAATTTGGCAGCTAATCATCTCTCGTACCTACAATATGCATCATTAGAAAAGCTTGATCATTAGGAAATTAATGATGAGTTTCCAAACAAGAAGCTATATTAGGTAAGTCCTTAGGAAACTCTCTAGTTTGTTAACATATCTAATTTCTAGTAGTTAAGATTGTTCCTTCAAGGCTAGATTATAGATAAAAGAAAATTTTTTTCCATGTATGTGCTTGGATATCTAATTTCGTGTTGTATTTTGTGTTATGTTAGTGATTGATGTGAATGGAATAATGTCAAATTGTTTGGTCACTCTAAACCGTACCTAATCATAACAAACCTAAATATCCTAATTTGACATGTAATTCAACCCTTTAGGGGATCATTAGGGTTCTCTAACTAAACACTAAGATCTTTGAAAAAAATAATGTCAGATAGTATAATGATCTTTTCCTCATCCTTAGCTGAACTAAGTGACAAGAGAGGAGGTCACGGTGAGGATGAGGGCATTGGTTTGAAGGATAGTCTTAGGGGGAGTAGTGTCTCCATTGCACAAACCTAGGTTTGGTTGTGAGTTATTGTATTAATGAAACTCCTCAACCTAGATTAGAGCGGTGAAATTACTTTGATTTCACAACGAACCTGACTACATTATGTGATGGCACTTGCTTGTTGCATTACATATAATTAATTGTATGCTAACCTTGTTTATGTTTGTTATACATTGATAAGTCTCCAATTCAATTTACCAAGTTGTGGTTGCTCATATCCATATAAATTCTCTTGCCAGTTCTGACTTTTAACTAATATATTGCATTACAATATCCTAAGGTTAGTTCTCTTTTGAAGCTATGGGGAGTGAGGATCAACCGGCCGAACAATCAAGTTTCTAAGGTCTTGTTAGTATCTCTAGGATTATGAACTAATATATGACAAGTAAGTTAGTAGACTGTTGTAATATGTAGAATCTCTTGAGAATTCTACGATAATATGAATGTAAATATATATATATATATAAACAACTTAAGGTTTTAACTTTTATTGTACATTTTAGCTAAATTTTAAACTGAATCATTTACTTCAAAACGAGGAGTCGTAGACGTCTTGTATAAATCATATCTATGATAGGTACTATAAGGTCAATTACTATCATGGGTTGGTTTACACAACAAGACTATTGTGATGCTATGGCTTCGGGGTGTAACAGTTCTCGGTTGATATTAGAGCGTAGTTTTAGTGAACTCACTTTAAAGTGTCATAATTTAAAAAGAAATAGATATCATAGGAACATTGAGAGTAGGCAGTATTAAGTGAGTGATAAAAGATTGTATTAAGCATATTAAAATAGAAGTAAGTGTAATGTTTAGTGTAGCAAATATTGATTAATTCTAATTGTAATTACAGGGCCGAAGAGGGGAGTTAATACTTAGTTGGATACAATTCAGTTGGAATAGAGAGGAGTCCCCTATTGACTATAGGGTTAAGATGCAGTAGTTACTTCTAGAGTTGGCTGACTGGAATATATTTAAGACAATCAATGAGATTATTGATAAATTTCATGATGAGATGTGTTATAGTTGGCAGGATCAATGGGCATGGATAAAGATGAGTTCAGGGCCTCAATATAATAGGTATACTGCCATAGCAACTTTTAAGCAGAGATGGTTAGAGAGAGAGGAGATCATATTTTTGATGATGCCTTAGAGGTATTTTCCTGATAAGTTAGAAGAGGAGAGACCTTACCTAACCAATATCACTCATATTCTCGCTAACATGCCTTACATTCCTAGATAGTATCCACTTGGAATTATTGAATGGTTTCCTCAATTTTCAGAACCCATTGAAGTAGACATAGAGATACCTCTGGAACTTATTCCTGAACCTAACCTTAAACTAAATCCAAAACCTGAGGTGTAAGAACCACTACAAGAAAATTCACTACCTGTAAAACCCTAAGTAGTCCATTCAGATGCACAAAGTAATCATCAAGGGGTTGAGGCTAATATTGAGGAGGATCCAAAGGAAGAAGATGATGAGGAGGAGAAACCTAAAGAGGAGGAACAAGAAATAGAGAATGAAAATGAGCCTGGTATGGATATTCGTGCTTTAGTTATGTAGGTGATAGTAGATATTGAGATAGTTAGAAGGGGGAATGGAAATATAGTTGAGTTTGATGATGAGGTGCATGAGGTGATTATGATTCTTGAGAGTTTAGAGATAATATCCATAAGTTATTAATCAAATGGAGAGGAGGAGGATCACTTGGTAGGATGACATATGGATTATGGTTCCTTTGATTAGGCAACTACCACAGACTGTTCGGATGATGATTAGTTCTAGTAGATGATTGACTTGTCAGTTAGATCTTTCGGTATAATCTAAGAGCAATTTTGGTTGACACTGATGTATTTTGGATCTTTTGATGTATTTTGACTTTTGATGTATTTTTTAGCTTTTAGATCAAGTTAGACGTATGTTGTAGAAGACTTCGATGTAGCTAAGTTAATGTAATCAAATCTGTTGTAATCTTTTGTATTGTATAGTTGTAAGGATTAAGTCTATACTAGATTATGTAAGTAGCGATGCAATCGAGTTATAAATCTTATGTATGTATTCTTAAGTTTATCGAGTTGTACTTTTCTGTTTCTGAAGTTGTAATCAGCTACAATGATGTAAAAGGCTAAATCAAGTTAATAATGGAAATTAGATCTATTATGTATTTTGATTAAAATGATATTGTTATTACTATTTTATATCAGATTTGATTCAACATCTTATGACTGGCGATAATACGAGAAACAGGAGATCCTAAGAGGCTAAACAAAGGATAGAGCAACCATAAGAGATAAATAAACTTCCTAAGTTTATAAAAGTCAATTGTTATTTTAAGGGCGAAATGAGTAAGCCGGCATTGGTTGACGATTGGCTAGCCCAAATTAAACTAAGTTTTGAGGCTTTTAAAGTTCCTAACTCTCAAAAGTTATCTTATAGCACTTTCATGTTAAAGTTAGCTACTATAGTATGGTGGGACTCTAAAGCAAGACAATTAAGGAATAATATTACCTGGCAAAGGTTTAAAGAGGAATTTAGGAAAGAGTATTTTCCTCATAGTTTTCAAAACAAGATGGTGTGAGATTTATTTGAGATAAAGAAAGGAGGTATGAGATTAACTCAGTATGAAACTGAGTTTAATAAATTGTTATAATATGCACTTGATTCTTACTGAGATAATGTTAAATTAAAGAAGGATCTGTTCCTTACTAGATTTGATCTCACAATGTGTCGCAAGTTGTTAGATTATAGTTTTACCTCTTATAATGAAGTGGTAGATAAGGCGAGAACTGGAAGATAATCGTATAAGAATGCAAGTAATGTGGAGTCAAAAGATCAATAAGGGTTATTGATCTGTTCCATCATTTAAGAGATCATATCCTAGTGCCATTAGCAGTTTTGGATAAAAGAAAAGGAAATTGACAACTTTAGCTAGTAGCTTAGCACAGTCGATACCTGGTTTGAGTTTTTATGATAAAGATGGTAATGTCAAATGCTAGAAGTACGACGTAAATCATTTTCCAAGAAACTGTACTTAACTTAAAGGAAAATATTTTATATGTGAAGATTTGAACCATATGCTGTGAGCATGACCTAAAATGAAACTGGTGAGATGTAATAAATGTGGTAGAAAGGGACATTTCTCTAGATATTGTCTACAGTTTGGATAAGAAACTAAGAAGACAGAAGGTTCTGATAACATAACCATACCTGCTCTTGTTTTTGCCCTCAAGGATATGGAAGCTAAGGAGGATAAGGATTGTGTGGATTGGATGGAGGAGTACTACCATGACAATGCTGAAGAGATTATGGGAGTTAGAGAAGAAAACAATGAAGGCATTGTGACAAGTATGTACTTAAACTATCTATTTTGATGATACTTTAAGTGTGACTTAAATTGAAGTGTTTGCATTTTAAGATTTATAAATGCAAGTTTAGTTGGTAATCATAGTATTAGTACACTTTAGGAAATGTACTAATAAATGGACAACTTACCTTTTAATTATTCGATATTGGTGCATCTTATTCCTTTGTGATTTAGAAATTTGTAAATGAATAGGAGATTAGTGTGGTTAAGATTAACATAACTTATAAAGTTATAACTCCTACAGAACCAAGAAGTGGTAGCCAATGGTAGAATTAAGATTCAAGAGAAGGAATATCGTATAAGTCTTGTAGTATTACCTTTACAGGGTTATGATGTAATAGTGAGAATAGATTGGTTGTTTAAGAATAAAGCGATTGTGAAATGTAGAAGTAAAACTATTACTCCTAATGATTGAGAAATGATATTTCAAGGAGATGTTGGTGGAAACAAATTAAATTTAGTTGTGATGGAGATATGTGATAAATTTTATGAGACAAAGGCAAGGGAGAATGATTGGAGATTTTGTTGGTTTTTTCCATGGAAGTAAAGAAAGAGGCACTCAAGGTAGCGGACACACCAGTAGTGTGTGAGTTTTCGGTTATATTTCCAAAGGATTTACTAGGTTTAGCCCCACATTGAGAGTTGGACTTCGTTATAGAGTTAGTTCTTGGAATTGAACCTATTTCTAAAGCTCCATATCAAATGTCACGTATGGAACTAAATAAACAACTTCAAGAGCTATTAGATAAGAGATTTATTCGTCCAAGTGTTTCATCATGGAGAGTACCGATATTGTTTGTAAAAAAGAAAGATGATACCATGAGATTGTACATAGACTACCGAGAATTAAATAAGGTTACCATTGGTATCCGTTACCTTACATTGATGATTTGTTTGATCAACTATAAGTTGCAACTTTGTTTTCTAGAATTGACTTGAAATCAGGATATCATCAATTATGAGTTAAGCCGAAGGATGTGCCTAAGACTGCATTTAGAATATGATATGGTCATTATGAATTTTTGGTGATGCCATTCAGTTTGACAAATACCCTGACTGTGTTCATGGACTTAATGAATCACAGATATCAACCATATTTGGATAAGTTTGTTGTGGTGTTTATTAATGATATTTTGATATATTTGAAAACCAAGGAGAAACATGCAAAGCATTTATGATTAGCATTATAGAAGCTGAGGGAGAATAAATTGTATGCTAAATTGAGCAAGTGTGATTTTTTGTTAGATAAAATATCTTTTTTAGGTCACATTGTATCTGGTGAAGGAATCGCTATAGACCATAATAAGGTGAAGGAATTGCTATAGACCCTAATAAGGTGAAACCAGTAATGGATTGGAAGTAACCAAACACTGTTACGAAGATGAGGAGTTTTCTAGGTATGGCTAGATACTATGCACAATTTATAAAGGATTTTTCCAAAATTGCTAAGCCATTGACTCGATTGACTTAGAAAGATGTAAATTTTGAATGGAGTAAGGAATGCGAGTCAAGTTTTCAAGAGTTAAAGAAATGACTAGTTATAGCACTAGTATTAATATTACTTGATTAGGATAAACCTTATAGTAAATATAGTGATGCTCCCCAGAATGGATTAGGTTGTATATTGATGTAGGATGGAATAGTTGTTGCATATGCATTAAAACAATTGAGGCCACATGAAAGAAATTATCTAACCCATGATTTGGAATTAGTAACTGTGGTATTTGCTTTGCAAATTTGGAGACATTATCTATGTTGACAACAGTGTGAGATATATACTGATCATAAGAGTTTGAAGTATTTGTTTACTTAGAAGGAGTTAAACTTAAGATAGAGGAGATGGTTAGAGTTGATTAAAGATTATGATTTGAATATAAATTACTACCCTAGAAAAGCTAATCTAGTGGCAGATGCTTTGAGTTATAAAAATTATGAACAAGTTGTGTCATTGCTAACTTCCTAATGTGAATTGGTATGTGAATTTGAAAAGCTAAAAATTGGGTCTGACTAGTGAGAACCTAATAGTCAGATAACAAATTAGAGTTGCAACCTACTTTATTATAAAGAATTATACAAAAGCAAGATCTGATGGAAATGAAGGAGAAATTGAGCAAAGGAAATGATTCTGACTCCAAAATGGATGGAAGAGGCGTATTAAAGTTTAGAGGAAGAATATGTGTGCCATAAGATCTTGAGATAATGAAGGAAATTTTGGATGAAGCTTACATTATCGGTTATACTGTACACCTGAGAGAAAATAAAATGTATCAAGATTTAAAACTCATGTTTCAGTGGAATGGAATGAAAAGAGATGTGGTATAGTATGTGGTAGAATGCATTACATAACAATAAGTTAAAGTGTAACATAAAAGATTAGGTAGACCATTACAACCCTTGGAAGTGTCAAGATGGAAGTGGGATCATATTACTATAAACTTTCTAGTAGCATTACCAAGGACTTAAGTTGGTTATGATTCAATATGGGTACTTATAGGCAAAGTTAACATGAGTTCTCCACTTGATAGTGAGAGGACTCATTTTATTATGCCTGTAAGACCTTGGTTAATTTTGGCTGTGAGATGGACTCGCAAGTTTGTGCCTGAGGGGCCTTGAAGGGTGGATAGTCCTAGTTTGGAATCCCCCTATTTGGATTGAATCTCTTTTCTCGGCTAGGGTAATAGTCGAGTGCCGCCTAGAGGGGTGAGGCCCCTAGGTAACCTCTTGCGGGTAAGCTGAGGTGCCCTGTACAGGTAAGTACAGGGGATAATTGAAGTGTAGACGACGTAATTCTACACCTTCTATAGTTCCGGACTCCTATGGATGTGTTGCTTGCATTTATCGTGCTTACATCCGTTTTATATGTAAATAGTCGCTTACATGTGTGATAATAATGTATGATAACTTGCTTGAATGGTGGTAGTGAGGAATGAACTCACTAAGCTGTTATATGCTCACTCCCTCATAATTTCTCTTGCAGGTTTACTTACATTAGGATTGTGATAAGTTTCGAGTACCGAAATAAGATGAAGATATGTATTTTAGTATTAGGAATAGCTGAGTACCCTTTAGATGATACATAGACATCCTTTGTTGATAATTTAATTTTCATGTATTTCTTTTGTAATATTGGTATATTCTATCTTATTATTCGGTAGGAGATACCAATTCTCTACAATTCTGAGGAACTGTGGGATATCGGACACCCATAGTTATTTATATTTGTATTCTACAGTCAATTAATTTCTTAAAAATCAGTAACCTTAGTGATTAATCACTTAGAGTTTTGCAATCTCTAATTTGCAAGATGATTTTCATATCATAAGTACACACATGTTATAGAAATTTTAGGTAATCCTATTAGGCTCATGTAGGGTCATGACATATACTATACTAATAATATATGCATATTTATATATGTACATATATGTATGTATACATTTTTATACTTTTACTATACTACTATTATACGTATTTTTATACATTTATACATACATATATATATATATATACTTATGCTTTCTTAATCTATTTTTAAGAATATTTGATATAATTCATATATACATAATCATATAATTTTTCGTATACATATATATATATATATGTGTGTGTGTATAAATACTTAGTTTACCACATGTATATGTTTATTCACATATTATAGTATATATGTATATATGTATGTATTCCTATCTTATTTTCTTATTTAGTTACATATATGTATATGTATTGTGTATATATATAATAACCGTATATGGGTATACATATACGTACATATACCTAACTAACTTATATAACATATCCATACATATGAGTGTATACTATATGTATCTAAGTATATATATACATTCCCTAATGTTTTTAGGGCAAAAATGGTGTCTTTTTGTTTTTATGATAAAGTTTTGTCAAAACTTTATCATGAAGATGAGTCACTGTAAACATCTCACATTAGTTTCACTATAATTTTAAGGTAATAAAAAGGCACCTAAATTGAAAAATGCAATAAAAATTAAAAATTTTAGAAAAAAAAAAGAAAGCTTAGAAAAAGACAAAAAAAAATTGAAAATTAAGAAACGTACAAAAATTAGAAAATGGAAAAAAACACAAAAATTAGAAAAATTTAAAAAATACAAAAAATTTGGAAAAAATAAAAAAAAATTTAAAAATTAGAAAACTTAGGAAAAAATAAAATTGAAAAAAAAGAAGAAAAATAAAAAAATAAGAAATTTTAAATAAAATAAAAATAATAAAAAATACAAAAAAATTTTGAATACTTAAAAAAATACAAAAAAAGTTAGAAAAAGAAGAGTGAAAAATACAAAAATAGGAATAATAATAATAAATTACAATATTGATTTCAATTTGCATGTATTGATCTAAAAAATCAAGTTATTAAGAACTGAATGAAATTAAGAAATAACATCATTTAATATAAAACCCAGGTTTGCTTACTCCACATATGTAATTTGTTTTCATAAATGAAAGGGCACAAGCCAATAACTCATTTGGTTGAGAACTTAGTCTTGGATATGGAAGGAAAGAGAGATCTAGGGTTTGATCCTAACTAAGGGCATATTGTGCCTTTTATGTTTTTTGCATCCTCATTTGCTATGTGTCACATTATTGTTTGGGCACGTGTTAACTTGGAAACATGACATGTAAATCGCATAATTTTTTGGTTTGAACCCTCGAGCACAAACTTGCGAGTCCATCTCCCAGCCAAAATTAACCAAGGCCTTACAAGCACAATAAAGCGAGTCCTCTCGCTATTAAGTGGAGAACTCATGTTAACTTTGCCTTAACGATAAAATATTATTTTTAGCACTACGACCCTTATCAAAATTGTACAAAATACGTTTAAGATTAGGAAAACCTTTTTCCAAAAATACCCTTTTCAACATTTTGCAAAGCTAGCACTCTCCATCCATACATTTACTAGGTCATAGACATGCGACGAATATAACCAGTTATTTGGGTCAGATATTTATATTTATCAATTTAAAAAAAAAAATGATCACACAGATGATGGCATATAAGCAGAATAGTCATTCAAACTTATAAGCAGAATAGTCATTCAAACTTATAAGCAACAGTAAGTAGCAAAACATCATACAAGTAACACGCATAAGCATGTAGCAGGTCATTAGAACTCCCTCACCTAGATTATTGCTCATTCTCCAAACTTTGGGGTTTCCAGAACTCAATATTGAATGCCTAAATCAAAATAGTAACACTTATAAATATTCTGAGAAATCAGACTTCTTAGTTAACTAAAAGTCTACTATAGTTTATCTAATTCCCCAATATACCCCAAGTCTTATATTTATAGAGTTTATCATACTCAATGGGGTTAATATTAACTATTTTCTTATATTTGTAAGTTATGAGACTTCCTTTATGTATTTTGTAATTTTTTCATTCTAATTCCGATACTTACGAACTTATAGTCATTTTTTATCGTTTTCGGACGTACGTTCACACGGTGATGTCCGTTTTAGACGTTGTGACTCGTAATTTAAATTGTGATATAAAAATATCACCAAAATTATTATTTAAGTTTAAAAATTATAAAATATTAATTTTCACTTTTTCTTAATATGTTTATGATTTAATAATTATTGAAATTATATATTCGATATTTTTATCATTTTGAGTATATTTTCCTATTTTTTTCAGATTTTTACTTTATTATGATTATTATTATTATTATTATGACCTTTATTATTTTTATTATTTCTCATTTTCTTATTATTTATGTACTTTATGATTTATACATATATGTATATATCTATATATATTTTCGGTATATAATATATGTTATACGCTATATGTATGTATATACTTATTTTATGAAAATAGACCAACTCTTATGTACATATATATATATATTCATGTATTTGTATTTATACATAATAATATACTTAAATAATTTCCGAATACTTAGATAGAAATAATTTACAAATACCTATTCTTATAATATATATTTGGTATATATATTTACATAATATTTGTTATCAAATATGTATACTATATATTATATATTATGCCGTATACCCCAAAGCATATATATATGTCTTATATACATACTTATAAAAATACCCCACTACATATATACTATATGACTATACATATGTATATATACAAAAATAATTATACATGTATACACATATATATATAGTTACGGTACATACATATATATTTATACTATAGTTACGTAATGAAATACTTAATATTAATTATATGTATCCTAAAACAAAATACATAATACATACTCTTTCCATATAATATACTTATGTTTATACATGTATACATACATAGCCTAATACAAGCATATACATATACATGTATTAGTAATGTTATATTAAAAAAATAAAATAAATAAAATAATACTATACAAATACTATATTTATACATGTATATACTATATTTATACATGTATATACTATATATATACATCTATACTAAATAATTTATTTACCTTTTTCTGCTAATTCTTTCTTCTTCTTTTCCTTCTTCTTTTCTTTCTTTCTTTTTCTTCTTTCTTTCTCTTTTTCTCTCCTCACGGTTTGCTTCCAAGATTTTTCTGTTTTGTTTCTACAATTTTGTTCTCTTTTTCTTTTTCTTTTTCTTTTTCCTTTTATACATGTGAGTTAGCTTAAAATTTAAGCTAAGCGTTTATCTAATCTTTACACATGGCATTTTTTTCTTCTCTCACATGGGCTGCTAGTTGGCTTCCAGAATGTGTAACAAGGGGGAAAGAAGAAAAGTAAGAAAAAAGATAAATTGAAAATGAAAGAGAAGGAAAATAAAAATTAATAATAAACATATATAATTTTTCGAAACATAAAAATTAAAACAAATCTCATCAGAAATTAATTTTTAAATTTTTGTGAAATTTTATCAATTTAATTGGTAGCCAGTATAACTATAATTTTTACCAGTTATTATAGTGATTTTGTTATAATTTCACATAAATAGGCGATTTAGTCGAGAATTTGTAATCGACTATGATTATATCTTTATCGAGTAATATTTAACTATTTTATAAACTTATATTTATAATTTAAAGGTTTCGATCAAATTCGAGTTCAATTTTAATTAATGACGTGTAAGTTAGTTTTAGAGTTTTAATATACGATTTAGGGTTTTGATTAATTTCTAAGGTTTTTACTACTTATAATATATTTAAATTTATGATTTATTAAATTTTTATCTTCCTTGGCTCTAATGACTTATCAAGTCATCTATAGTATTATGGTTCAATCTTACTTTTTTAAATAACTAAATTTGTTGGGTTTATAGTATAAGTATAAATGTGTGTATATGTATATATGTATACCCAAAAGATACAAGTATCAATGCTAATACATTAAGTTCTTAAATAAGGTAAAAGTATATATATATATATATGTAAATAGTGACCTATAAGAGGAAAATTAGGAATTAATTACAATATTTGATAAATTATAATAATATATATGTATATATATTAATTTTACAAAATTAGAGAATATAAAAATTAGAAGAAATAATAAATGTTTCATGTGGACCTATGAGGAAGTGCCATGTCAGCACCTTAAAAAAATTTCTAATGAAACAAAAAAATTATTAAAAAATAATAATAATTAATTAATTAGAAAATTACAATAATAACAAAATGAACATAATGGGTAAACTAAGCTTAAAATGGAGAAATAAAGAAATTACTGTAAAATGAGGAGAAAAATAATTATGTTAAAAATATAAAATATAAAAATTAATTAAATTGTAGAATAATAAAGAAAAGCTCAAAATTGATGATTAAAGTTATTTGGGCCAAAACAACTAAATCCATAACATTTTGAGCCCATAACAAAAAATTTAGGTTTCAATATTTAAAACGGAACTTGTTGAGTGAAGGTATGTTTGAAAATAATCAAAATTGACTATAAGTTCATAAAAATCAGAATTAGATGGATTTAAGTAAAGTTATATATGATTGATGAAAATGCTCAAACTGGGAAATAACTTAGGCAGATTTAGATAAATAGTTACATAGATTAGCTAATTTACTTAGATACTCATTATCTTTTTCATTTCATAATTATCAGGTGATCTTGATGAGGGTGTAGATCTCCTTACCAATTACTTTGATCTTAGAGCTTTATTATGGCCGAGTGAGTACTTTTGATGATTCCATACTTGTTTGTGCTTGTAGTTAGGAATATTTAACTATTATTAATAATTGATTTATGTATGAGGTCGAGATATACATGTGATTACTGTTACTTTAAATTATAATAATGAATTGTTTGTTGCATGATAGATCTTGTAAAAATTTGATTGTCTATGATATTGTTTGGTCATCTAATAATTGGACCTAATTGTATTTGATTTTATTAAATTAAACTGAATCATGCATAAACATATATAACATTATAACTATTCTGACTGTTACATCACATGGAATTAGCAAGCAGCCATGCAATGGTTGATTAAATTATGGTTATAGTGTTTTAGTATAAAGTACACATACAACATGTTCTTACCCTAGCCCGTGGGATTACTAAACAATTGAAGCGCTAACCGTCTAACTAATGGTCGAGTCTAGAGGCCTCTATTTAGGAGTGAGTGTAGACTATAGGGGCCCACTTACAATCATACGTAGAACTTAGTTTAAAACCAAAATCAAAAAGATTGTTTTTTTTTATTACTTGAATATGAAGCGTGAAGTTTTATAGTTAGATAAGTTGAAGTATGATACCCGGATCTAACTGGTGCCATATATTCTTCAACCCTGACTTTGAAGGGCATTAAATCTAAGTTGCATATAATACTTGATCAATTATATATATTTGTATGGCATTCTATTTGATTATGCATTCATATGCTTGTAATTAATGTTTAGAGAACTTGCTTGTCTATATGGTTGAGGGATAACTCACTAAGCTTAATAACTTATACTATTGTAAACTTTTGTTATAAGAGGACCTGTTCACTATACTTGGCCGAGGTATACCCAAGGTCAATTTAATACTCTGGGTTATGTATCTAAGTAGAGAGAGTAGAGTGAATATATATATATATATATATATAGTGGAACTTATCGGTAGAGTTTCTATAATATTTTGTATCATATTATATAATAGCTAGGTTTAGTAACACTTTTTACTGCTGTAGAATATTTACCAAAATTTTGAGACTTAGAGTATGGTATTACTTATATAGTGATATTACTTAATAAATTTTATATTAGTATGAGTATGTTGTGATGTTATCTTTGCTTATATACTCTTGGGAAATTGGTTGTAGTAGTAGCTTTATATGTCATGTAAAGGGTCGTCGATTGGAAGGAAAACCAATCTATGGTCTTTTGTATTATATTCGATGCCCACCATAACTAGGCCACTTTTAGGTTATGAAATGGCAAATGACCATTGGTCCATATAGGTGACACGGTGCCTAAGTGGTGTCACGTTATCATTATTTTCCATCCTTCTTCTTTTTCCTACTCTTTCTTATGCACACCTTGCTCAACCCCCTTAATTTGCCTCAATTTTTTTTTTTTTGTGTTTAGCACACAACTTCCATCAAATTAATGATGGAATTATGTACTAGGCATGGCATATTCTCAAATCTAACAAAGTTTGTGTTTAAATTCACATGTTAACATGGCTAAATCAGATCATGAAAGTCAAAGGAACATTGATGGACGAAACTCAAGCTCTTGCTTGATTCTTCAAATGTGATAAATTAAGGAATCAATTGAAGTTTCCATTTGATCTTTAAAGTAAGTATCAATAGTCTATGGCTCACGATATCATGAAAATTGTGTTTTTCCCTAATTTCAAAAATTTCTTGAACATTGCAATAATGGCCGATTCGAACATAATTGCTCATTCCAAGTTTGTCTAAGCTTAGATGAGTATAAATAGACCCCCCAAGCACCTTTTCATCATCAGTTCTCACTCAATCTCGCTTCTCTCATTTTGACACTTTTTCTCTCTAGGCCAAGTAGTCTTCTTTCTCTCTTTAGGTAAATTCAAGCAAAACCACCACTATAGTAAGCTCTTTTAGGTCATTAGCTCTCAAAAACACCCCTCCCCACTCATAGTCACACATCTAAACTGTAGCTCTACTACTTACTAGTTTTGTACAAACCTTAGCCACAAAAAAAACCCTATTTCTGATCAACCCTTCTTAAAATTAACTTTACAATGAACTCCAACACCTTCAAGAATCCCAGCCACACTATCCTCTCACTCCTAGCCACTACTACATAGGCCTTACACCACCACCTACCTATGGCTAAACTTAAACCACCACCAAACCACCTTCATTAGCTATGGCATCATCACCAGACCACCCTTTATCAAGGAGAAGCACATTAAAATTGTGTTTCCTACTTGAAAATCCCTCTAGAATTGTTCGTAGCTTATCGTTCACTACTACCAAATTCCTCCCTTGCATGCACACATGTGGGTTATGTCCAACCCAACTTGGATCCAAAGATCTGACCCTTAGCCTTTGACCCGCTCTTAACCTAAACCAAATCCCTATTAGGCCTAACCCTTTATTTATTTTATTTTGTTATTCTATTTCTTTCACAAGTTGAAAGAAAAAAGGAGAAGAAAAAAAAATAAATCTAAATGTTTTCCCTTTTTTTATTTTACCTTCCTTTCCTTTTACTTTTGCAAAGTTTTTCAAAAACTCTTTTTTCAAACTAGCGCATATGCAATAATAGTGTCTTTTAAAATAAGGAAAAAAAAAAGGAAATGTCTTTAAAATAATAAATATGATAATCATAATATAATTTTCTCACTTAGGAAATTTTTTTAAAAATAAAATTCAACAATAAACCCTTTTTCAAATTTTGGGCTTATCTTAAAATTTCTAAAAATAAAACACCAAATTAGGATCCTTTCAGAAATTTTCTTAAATAAAAAAAAAGAATAAAAATTGTAAACCCAATTATTTTTTAAAATTAAAATTAAACAAAAAAATCAAAGTTTTATAAAAAAAAAAAACTATAGAAGACTAATTCGGAATAGTAGGTTTGTAAGCACATGAAAGAAACTATGGAGCGACTTATAACATGTAAAATTTTATTTTTCTCCTTTTGTAAATAAATAAATTTTATTCTTCAATTTTTTTTTCCTTTCTTCATAAAAATAGCAAATACTTCATTCCTTGAGTTGTAAATAAAAAATTAAAAAATAAAAAGAAGAAAAATGAAAAACAATAAAAAGAAATTCATTTTTTTTTTATGAAAGGGTATTTTGAAAGATAAATTTGAATTTGGAAGGTTTAGGTAGCACTTTCTTAGGTTTTGATGGGCTAGCCCTTGAATTCAAAATCTCTAGCTTTTAAAAAATCATTTTCCAAACCGATTTTCTCATAGACTAGTTTCAAGGTTAAAATCAATCCAACCAATTAGATCTAACCTAACACATTTGCCTAAGTTCAATCAGGTAGTGACTCCAAACTTTTTAAAATTAAAGAAAACATGCTTTTCATTAATTTTTAATCGAAGGTTAATATTAAAAAAATTAAGGAAAAATAAAATTTGAGAATTTAGGCTCGACACATGTGAAGTGCATGGACATCTTAGATGAAGATTACGTACATTATCAGCTAAGTACTATTCCGTAAAATTTTAAATAGGCCCTAAATCAGAATCAAGAGTCTTAGATAATTTCTTGAGTCAACAAGACCAAATAAATGAGAAATTTGATTAATTATAAAAATTAAACTCCAAATTAACAAGAAGACCTTAATATATTAATCATAAATTTGATTGCATGCGGAAACCTTAAATCATTTGTACAATTAAGTGTAAAAGACTAAAATTGAATTTAATAAAAACCCTAAATTGTAAACCTTAGGATTATAAAACTTAAAAATTCACCTTTATAGTAACTAGACCATAGTTTGATAAAATTATCTTTGGGTATGCGTAATAGCTAACAAACAACTAGGAATAATTTTAAATAAATATAATAAATAATAGCTACCAATAATTGATTGAATAAACCATTAATTAAAAATAACAGTTTGTATCTACGTGTAGCATTATTTGTATGTACATATGCATATATATATATTTTTTATTTCTTTCTTTAGTATTTTGTAATATTATTATTATTATAAGTAGTATTACGAGTATTATGAATACAATATTATTATAGATAGATTAATTTAATTCTCATTATTACTAATACTGCATATTGTATTATATATAAATATACTACAACGATTTATTTTATTAAATACCTTATTTGGTTATTTTGTTAATTTACCTTTATTTAAACATACCAAAAATCATATCATACCCATAATTATTTCTACACTTTAATATATATATATATAAAGTCGGGTATAGGCAAGATTATTGCTGCTAAACCCTTACCCACATCCCCGTATTCTTTCCTACTTTCCCATATATTCTTTTTCCTTTCCCTAAAAGCCCTTATTGAAACTCTCTCTCTCTCTCTCTTTTATCCTTCTCTCATCTACAACTCTCTACTTATCTATCTTTATCTTTCGTTAATCTCTTTCTCAATATATCTCTCTCTCATGCTTGTCTATCTCCTTCATTTATATATGTCTCTCAATCTCTCTCATTTCTTTCTGTTCCCCAACCCCCATCCCTCCATCCACATACATCACTTCCTAATCTCTCAATTTCTCTCTTGTCCATTCTTTGTTCCATACACTCTCCCTACTCTCATCTATCTTTCCCTGATCCATTCTTCCCTTTTCTTTTTCTTTTTTTTTTTATATTTTATTTCACCTTCATTCCCATAAACTAACATAAGTTGTACACACACATCACTATCTCACTAAGCGGTAAACCTCTAGCCTTAGGATGAATGTAGATTTAACAAGTAAACCAAGATTCGATGATTCTATGTAGTAGTCTTAGCTTCATTTTCTTTTCTCTTCTTTTCCATCTTTTTTTTTTTTTGTATACTTAAATGATTTCCTTGTAACGTTTCCGTATGTGTAGATAAGCTTGTATAATAGGGCTTCCATGTAAAGGTTTCCATTTTATAAGAATCTGTCCTGTATAGGTATTTTGTTTTAGTATACTTCTTCTTCTTCTTTACTTTGTTTATCTATCTATTTTTTTCTTTTTTTTTTTTAATTCTATTTCTTTGCGACTGTACACACATGTACTAAAGGATATATGTGTAGTATACATACGAGAGTTTCTTATAAATATACGACCTATACATATCTATATGAAGCATATGTATATGTACATATCTCCCTATTTCTTGAGATTTGGGTATATATGTGTAAATTATAACATAGGTATTTGTACGTATATTTCTTTGTATTATATTTTAATGTTATTTTATGTTAGAAATATATATATATATACATATATATACTTGTACATGTGTCTATATATATATGTATATATATATACATACGCTTATATTTTAAATATATATAAGTAGATGTGTATATTATACTTATTTTATTTTTTTGAGTTAAATATACATACCATACACACATACATAACAAGATATATTTAACTATTTCAATGTATTTTGAAATTCATAAATATATTAGTATTGTTTATATATATATATATATATACCATAAATATAGAAATACATGTATATATACGTGTATATGCATATGCACTGTATTATTTACTATACTATTCTAGACCAAATGTAAATATAACAGTATTGATTGGTTGCTTAATAATCGGGCTTAATTATATTCGACCTAATTAATTAAACTAAGTCATGCATAAGTATACATTGCATTATATTTCGACCATCACATTACACAAAAATAGTGAAAGGTTATGTGGGGGTTGTTTTATATAAATGGAATTAAAGTATTCAATACGGTATACTTGTACAACATAACTTTACCTTAGTCTGCAAGCTTACTAGATGTTGGAGGTATCAATTGCCTAGCTAAGGATCGAGTTTAAAAGCCTCCATTTAGGAGTGAATGTAAGCCATGTGAGCCTACTCACAACTATACTTATAACTAATTTTTATTAAAATTTCATAACATGGTTTTCGTAGAATACGAAACATAGAGTTTCGTAGTCTGTGTAAGTTCAAGTATGATACTTAGATTTGATTAGTGTCATGTATTATCCAACCTTGACTTTAGAGGGTGTTAAGTCTGAGCTACAAATTATACTGTTTTCATTGTATGTCCTTACGTGGCATCTTGTTTGATCATGCACTTATATACTTGCTATCATTAATAATAACATACTTACCGATATATATGGTTAAGGGATATTGTAAACCCTAGGAAAAACAGTAGTTGAACCTTAACTCAAGTCCGAGTGTCCTAAACTATACAATAAGTTGATAAGGTTAATAATAATAAAAGAAAATGAAGTTTAATAAATCAAATATAACACCGATAACAAAACCTTCGGAATTTATCAAAACCCTAAATCGCTTACTAAAACCCTAAAACTAGTTTATGCATCATTAATAGAAACCGAACTCAAAATTGCTTGAAACCCTAAAATCATAAACGTAAACCTATAAAATAGTTAAATATTACACAATAGCAATAAAATTATAGTCGAATGTAATTTTTGACTAAATCGCCTATTTGTACGAAATTGTAATGAAATTACCATAATAACTTGTAAAAATTATAATTATAACGAGTACCAGTTAAATTGATAAAATTTCACAAAATTTTGAAAACTAATATACGAGGAGATTCGTTATAATTTATATGATTCAAAAAATTACACATATTTGTTAATAACTTTCATTTCCCTTTTCTTCCATTTTCAATTTATCTCATTTTCTCTCTTCATTTCCACTTTATTTCTTCCCCTGCACAAACCGTAAGAAACAAAAGTTAGCAAATTAAGATAAGCATTTAGCAACCACGTGATGTTCTTTTTCTTTTGTCTTATTTACATTAATGAAAAGTTACCTTAGCTTAAAATTGAAGCTACATTCACGTGAGCAAAAGAAAACTCTATAAATATGGAAAAAAAAAAAGAAAGAAAAATCTGTACGAAAACACACACACAACATCTGCAAACCGTGAGGAAAAAAAAGAGAAAAAGAAAGAAAGAAAAGAGAGAAAGAAGGAAGAAAAAGAAGAAGGAAAAGAAGAAAAAAATAAAAAATATAAGGTAAGAGATTTATTTTAGAAAATATATATGTATATGATAGTATACATGTGTAGAATTATGGTATTTTTATGGTATTTTTATGATATTTTATGGTATTTGTACATATAATACTAATAGTATATGTTTATGTATATGCATACCTAAATTTAATTATATGTGTAAGTATAAAATTAAGTATGTCTACATGTATGTACCAGGGTATATAGTATGTATTATGTATTTGTTTTTTTCCATACATCTAATTAGTAATTTACATAATTATTGTATAAATATATATGTATGTACCGTAACTTTATATATATATGGGTATACATATATGATTATATATATGTGTGTAGTTGTATAGTATATAGTGGAGTATTCTTATAAGTATGTATACATATCTATATATATAAAATAGTATACGGTATATTATGTATGTAATGTATAGTATACATATTTTATGATAAATGATAACTACTATATAAGCATATATATACCTAACATATATATATGTATTTATAGGTATGTATGCCGAATATATATATTTAGATATATAAATATATGAATATGTGTATAAGAGTATGTTTTAAATAAATACATATACATATATAATACGTATAATATATATAGTGTATATATGTATATATGATACCGTAATTTAAGAATTTACAATAACATAAAATTATAAATTATATATTAAAAGTATAACAATATAGATATATATATGTATAATTGTAAGGTACGGAAAAAAAAAATAATAAGAAAATGAGAAAAATAGGAAAATATACCCAAAATAATAAAAATCACAAACATATGGTTTAAATAATTATTAAATTATAAATATGTTACGAAAAAGTGAAAATCAATATTTTATAATTTTTAAATTTAAATAATAATTTTTGTGATATTTTTGTATCACAATTTAAGTTATGAGTCACAACGTCCAAAACGGACCTCGTTACGAGAAAATACACTCGAAAACGATCAAAATGGACTATAAGTTCATAACGATCCAAACTAAAACGAAAAAGTTATACGCAATTCGATGAAAAGCTCGAATCGACAATTTCACGCAACGAAGTGAAATAAACCTTACACATTATAACTTTAGTTAGTTTTAAATTCCCTATCTTATAAATTTTCCTTATTCTCAGGTGATCTCGATATCGACCCTGAGCTGCCCACCGACTATTACGATCCCTGAACTAGCCATGACCGAGTGAGTTTTTCTTTATGATTCCATACTTGTTTGTACTTGTAATTAGTGAATCTAAATTATGATTTATAAATGAATGCGTATGGGGTTGGGTTATGCTTGTGCATGATAATTGTTGTGAATGGTGAATCTACTTTAAATGTCAATAATATAATGTTTGTTGCATAGTAGATTCAATAGAGTGATTATTTATGACTTAGAATGATCACTAATTAAATGTGACTTAACTTTTTATTGGACTAGAAAAAGGTTAACTTAGACCATGCATAAATCATGCACTGCATAACTAATTCCGGGCAGTTACATTATACGGAGGTAGCGAAAGGCCATACTTGGGTTGATTAGTGATTGTTATTAATTTCGTACGTTGCACACGTGCGATATGACCTTACCTTTGTCCGCGGGATGACTAGGCGTTGGAGGCACCAACTGCCTGGCTATGGGTCAAGTCTAGAGGCCTTCGTTTAAGGCTGAGTGAGGGCTGCATGAACCTACTCACAATCATATGTAGAACTCGTTTTAATAAAGCTGGTAATGGATGTACCATTACATTTTAAATATGAAACGCGGAGTTTCGTTATGAAATAAGTTCTAATATGATACCCGGATCTGACTATACCGAAGAATCTCCAACCCTAACTTCGGAGGGTGTTAAATTTGAGTTACATGCAGTACCTGGTCACCTACTTGTATTTGTTTGGCATACTGCTTGCTCATGCATTCATTTGGTTGAACTTAACTGTAACATAACTTGGTTGTTGTATGGTTAAGGGAAAATATCTCACTAAGCTAGTAAGCTTATACCCTTGTAGACTCCTTTTGCAGGCCGACTTATTCGTGGAGTTAGGCCGTTGTATGCCCGAGGTTAGCTTTCTTTACGGGATCAATGTAGGAGCTGTTTGAGGATAGAGAGTACTTTTGACTAAATGTAGAGTTGAATGTGTAATTTTTATATTAGTCTAACTTTAGACATGTTTCAAACGCTATATCTGTAAACTTTTATACACATAAATTATGTGTTATGTTTTACTATATTATTATTTGTCATAAAATGATATTGCTTAAGCTTGCGTACTTTTGGTAGTTAGTAGTAGTTGTAGCCTTGTGTATCGTATAAAAGGGTCTTCGATTGTAAGGGAACTTAATTTACAATCCTTTGTACGATATACGGCGATTGCTACAACTAGCCCCCTCGAGTCGCGACAGATATCTCATTAAGTTTTATTGTTAGGTCCTTAAGGGAGGCCTAGAAGGATTATCTAAAATTTTCATATCACGTGTGCATCCATGATATGAAAACCACCATACAAGTCAAAGATTACAATACTTTAATTAATTAATCACTAGGATTTCTAATTTTTAAGTTACTAAATTAATGTAAAATATAAATAATTATGTATATCCAATACTCCACAGTCCATCAAAACCATAAAGAATAAAGATCCCCTACCATAGGGTAAGTCAACTTTATAAATTATAAGAAATACTAAATTATATAGAATCTTAACATGCAAATACTTTCTACATAGGATGTTTTTGTACCAGATATATACTTCTCAATTAACTCTAACATTATCTTACATATATTCGATTTGTACTCTACACTCAAAATTTATCCCAGTCCCAACTTAAATGACCTACAAAAGAAGGTATAGAGGAATGAGCGAACTACAGTTCAGTGAGTTCATTTTTCACTACTACCGCTCAAGCAAGTTATCAAATATTATTAGCACACATGTAAGTTTATCTACATACGAAATGGATCCATATATAGTAAATGTAAGCAATACATCCATAGGAGTGTAGAACTATGGAAAGTGTAGAGTTATATTGTCTACACATCTATTATCTCCTATACTTACTTGCATGAGGCGCCTCATCTTACTCGCATGAGGTTGCTTAGGGTTATCGTCCGTTTGGATGACACTCGACTATTATCTTGGTTGAGCTAGAAACACCAATCTAAATAAGTAGACCCCAATAAGGGCCATCCACCATTGATTGATCATATCCAAGGCCTTATAACCTCAACATTTGCAAATCTAATCTAATGTCCCATAGGCTCAACTATGTGAGTCAACTTATTATCAATTAATTGGAGTTCCCATGTTAGCTTTGCCTTAACAATAAAAATATCATCAACGGGCACTACAAACCCTTAGGGGAATTATATAAGAATCTTTTAAGATTGGAAAAACAATTCCAAAAATACTTTTTTGAAAAATTTGTAAAGCTAGTACTTTACAAAAGTATACTAATTGAGTCATGACATACGACAAATATAACTGATTATTTTAGTCAGATATTTATATTTACCAGTTTAAAGAGGTGATCATATTAATGATAATATACAGGGCAAAACAATAATTTAGACATACAAGTAATCACAGCTAGTAAAACATCAAGTATCATATACAAGTAGATAGTAGCTCATTAGAACTCCCTCACCTGGATTAATGTTTACTTTACAGGTTTTTATAATTTTCAAATCTTCACAATTGAGTACCAAAAGATAACAAGACTTGTAAGTATTTAAAAAAGCTAAGCTTCTTAGTTAACTAAATGTCTATTATAATTTGTCTAATTTCTTACTACAGTCTAAGCATAGCATGAACATAATTTAACTTATTTATTGAGGTAAATAGGAAATATATAGTTATATTTGTAAATAATTATATCTTATCTATTTATTTATTTACTTTAAGGGTTTATCCTTATTATTACTTTATAGGGCCAGTTAACTTAGCTATCTTGTCTATTTTTCTTAGTTTATCTTAAATCTTTAGTAGTGTATAACTTTTTTATTTTAACTCCAATTTTTATGATTTTATAATAAATTTTTATCATTTTTGGATGTACTTTCACGTAGTAAGATCCATTTTAGATGTTGGAACTTGCATTTCCTATTATGAGCCTAAGGTGTCACGAATTTATTTATTTTTGTCCCAAATGTTTTTAGTTGTCATTTTTTATTTTTCTTAACAACTTTATTTATTTATTTGTTTTATTTAAATTTTTGTAATAGACTTAAATAATGTTTGAGTTTTTATATTTTCTAAATAAATTTATTTTTGTTTCCATTTTGTAATAATTTCTTTATTTCAATATTTTAAGCTTAAATTACTAATTATCTTAATATTTTTTATAATTCTAATTTTTAATGAATTAATTATTATTATTATCTTATTATTTTTATATATTGTAGATTTAATTAGAAAATTAAGAAATGCTCATGTGGCAACTTCTTATTGGTTTACGTTGCAATTTTCTTATTTTACCTAATTTTTGTATTTTAACAATTTATAATATTAATATATACATGTATAACATTCTAAAATAATTAAATAATAGATAAATCATTTCCATCTTCCTTGTGAGTTTACATCCAGCACACACACACACACACACATATATATATATATATATATTTACTTATCAACTTTAAGAAATTAGGGTATTATTATACATATACTTGTATCTTTAGGTGAATACATATACTTATACTATATTATTTATATATCTATTTAAATCTTAGAAAAATAGAATACTATATATATATATATATATGCATACATGTACTTCCATATTTTACTATTTATTTTTATATGTATTTATACTATTTTACGATATTTCTCATACATATGTATATTTAAATAATTATACTTATTATTACATATTGTACATGAACTATATGTATATATGTAAGTATCGTGTATATATATATAAATATATATATACATAACTAAGTATGTATAACTTATATATACATATGGTTAAATATATTTAATTATATAAATATGTAAATACATGAATATGAAGAATAAGAATTATACATATAATCAAATACAAGTACATGTAATTTCTATTACAAAAGATGTTAAAAATACATATAGCTCCTACTACGTATTTTCTAATAGATACAATACTAACAAGTACATATTAACATAAAAGAAATGTACAAAAACTTATATTATAAAAAGGAAAACAAAACTAATATAGCATTAGGTATTATTTGATTACTTTTGATCTTCAAAATTTTGGAAAGAGATCATCTTTTTGCCTTCATGAAATTGATAGAAAAGTTAGTGTTGGAGAAGGAATGTTATATTGTAAAATAGGGATGATAGATGATAATATAAAGCGAAGAAAATGAAAAGTTAGGGAGGGAGGAAGGTTATCGAGTCAATTGAGGAAAGGGGAGACTTGATTTTTGACTTTAAATTTGTAAAACAAAAAAAAAAGTGGAAGCGATTTCTAGAGTGTGTATGTGGTCGACGATGAGATGAAAGGAGAAAGAAAAAGAAAAGAAAGAGGGAAAAGATACAAAATGAGGTGAAAATGACATAAGTTAACTTTGTTTCAAAGTAAAGTTTCTTACATGTGATCATTATAAGGATACATGGTAGCCGGAAATGGGAGGAGGGAAAAGAAGAAAGAGAAGAAAAAAGGAAAAAGGAAAAAGGAAAAGAAAGAAAGAAAGAAACAATTACTTTTTGACCTTTTTAAAAGTGTTTCCAACTTTTAGGTAATATTTAGAATAAAATATGATGTAATCATGGAAGAAAATAGAGTATGTAAAATTAATGTATTCTATATAATACATAAACATAAAATATGTAGTAAAATTAAATCAATATAAAACTAGCACACTTATATACACATATATGAAATCACAAATGATCATAATAATATTTGTAATCTTGCTAATTTAGTTAATTAATTTGGTACCCATTATTTTTATTAGTATTTACGAGTTATCTCTATTCATTTGTTAGTTGTTTTATGCAATTATGTGTATTTATAAATAATTGTACCCAATCAGAGCTTTATCGCTATTGGAGTCAATTTGTATGTTTTATAAGCTTACAGTTTTGGTTTTTGGGTTTTTTTTATTAAGTTTAAGTTCCAACTCTTATATTTATGCATACATAGGGTTTAAGGTTTTTATATGTAATTAAGGTTTCGAATAGTACGTTAGTGTTTTTTGTATTCATTTTAGGTTCTGAATTTAAAATTTTAATTAGTTTTAAATTTATTGGTTTTGCTTATGTAGGGAAATTATTTACAATACTTGAGTTTAACTTTATACTTAAAAGGCTAAATTTCTAAGGTTTACATTTATAGCTTACACCTTTATAGACTTTTGTTATAGGAGGATCTTTTTGCTCTTCCAAGTCAAGGTATGCCCAAGATCAATATAGAGTTTTTGGGAAATGTGTGTAAAATATGAGAGCTAGAGTGGAAATGGTTATTTAGTTGAACTCTTAGTTTAAAATTTTCATTTTGTTATTTAGGAGTCATATAGGACTACTATCTCTTTGTTTGCTAAGACATTGCTTGAAACTTTATAATCTTCAAGTTGTTGTGAGATGATCTTCGCTTATGTAGTTCTTAGGTAACTAGTTGTATAGTAGCCTTATATATCATATAAAAGGTCATGGAGTGGTAATGGAGTTAATATATGGTTTTTATGCAATATATGGTGACCTACCACTGCTAAGCCGCCCTCGTGTCATGATAGGTAAAGGTGTTATCATAGCATAATATTTGATAGGATAAATAAAACTTGACCCTAGATACTAGGATAACCTACTTGATGAGTCGAGAGGGGTAGAACTAAGATAAGAATTCAAGCTTTAAGACTTAATTAAGAAACCTTACAATAACATAACTCTAAGTTGATTAAGTGCCTTGTTGACTCAACTGTCTAGTATTGAGGTTTATATTAAGTGGTACTTTTCTGTCTCCGTGCTAATGAGACTCTGTGTGAATACAAGTGTCGACTTCGAATCTTCTATTAGGATATGGCTTTAGTTAGTAGGCTATGTACCTTGAATGATGTTTATATCACTTGGGGAGTCGACCTTATTGCTTACTAGAAGGAAAGGATGTATATCTTAGTAGTCCACACTTTGAGAGCAATACCGACAGATGTAGAATTGATCTATATGATGGAAAGAGAGAAGAACCTTGGTCATGCTTACGAGCTAGTTTTTTAAGTCCATGCTAAGCCTTAACTTGAGCCACCTATCTTTGCTTACTGGTGCCTAATCATATATAATATGGCTTTAGCTAAAGACCATCGTGCTAATTACAATTGAATTATTACCTACGATAATGCTCGAGCCATGGCTGATTTTTTGGTTAGTATCGAACATTGGTTTAATTAGGGGATCAAGGTTAATGGAACTAGATTAGGTATTCAAGCTAAAGAGATAGATGTACTATTGGATGCTCTTGTCTTGGATGCTAAGCTTATCCTAGAGTTGCCTCCTATTGAGGACTTCGAGTATTACCAAGTTAACCTTGGACTCCTACCTATTGTGTTGGTTGGAGGCAACCCTATAGTTGAGCTTGTTATCTGCATGGACCACATAAATTATAGATCGCCCGAGGAGTGGTTTTGACAAGTTACTAGTGAGAAGATAGGCGCATACTCTAGTATAGGCTCTTCTCATTTTTTTTCCAAGACTTGGACCTCGAGGTGACTTTGGCATAGGACTATCTTCCTGTCCTTGATAAATACTATTGTTGTTTATTTTTGCAGGCTGCTTTTTGGAGATATTTTTAGGTACTAGAGTGATCATACATGCTCCTTCCATTGTTCATACAGGGATTATGAATGATCCTTTTTGTACTCTTAGTAATTTTGTAGTTGTGAGATTTCAATGTACTTTAAGAGAGTTTTATGTTTTTGGAGAGCTCCTTGTGTAGTGAGGATTTATGTATTGTGAGAAGCTTTGTTGTATTTTGGGACTCTATGTACTAAGATTTATTGAGGTAGAGTACACTCATTAGAAGTGACTACTTATATGATATAAACTCACTTAAATGAAATAAAATGAAAATTTCACAGCCATATTTATTATTGTTGTTGCATGTAATCATGCCTTATTTTCATTTTGAGCTTGAGATTTCCAAGTTTATTAATTACAACTTACCAATTCAAACCTTAGTATTGGAAATTTCTCAATCGAAATAGGCATAGAGGGGGCCCCCAATTAATTGGGCCCTACCTACTCAAGTAGAGCAAAATGTGCGTTATTAATGTACTAAAGAAATTTTAGCTACAATTAATGTACAAAATGAATTGCTAAGAGCATAATTGGCTATAGAATGCACCTTACCTATTTAGACTCTATTGTTGAGTGATTTTGTGATAGGATGTTTTTCCTATAAAACATAGAAAACTAAGTAGTACTAAGGCTCATCTAGTGTGGCACTTTGATGCTTAAGTTAGTAAGTGTGTTGAGAGAAGTAAGATAAGTATAAAGTTTAGGGTCGTGAGAGAGTTCTCACAGTGCTTCCTTGTCATATTTATAGGCGAAAATTAAGTGTCTAAAACTGTAGTTAATCATCAATAATAAGATGCATAAAGATCTCATAATCAAACACATGCTAAAGATATAGGAATAGTGGGCAGATAAGATTAAGATTGTACTAGATCATAACTATTCGTGCCACTTTCTTAGGTTTAAACTGGACGTGTTAAAAGGTTGGGCTTCAAGGCCTATCAAATAGATTAAGCTTCAATTGGCACTAGTTGAAAAAGAAGTAACTTAGTCTCTTATTGGTCAAGTAGCAGAATAATGTTATAAGGTGAAAACCAACTATCAATAGGCTCTACCTCTAATAGCCGATGAAGAGGTTCCCTTGCCATAGCCGCCTCCATTGCCTTCACCTTAGCTGCTATTACCTCTTCTACCACTAGTTGGCCCAATAGGAGCTATGCCACTAGTACGCTTTGATTTCAGATAGCAATACAGTATATTACCATAATTTATTCACTATAACAAATATTTTGAGGGTATTACAAGCCGACTTGATGAGGCTAAAGATTGGTTGAATTAAGTAGAAAGATCATTTGAAGTCTTCAAGGAACTGCCACATCTTTGACTCACTTATTGTAAACCTAGAAAATTTATAGTCTGAACCTTAAATTGGATCTAAGTGCCTTATATAACTTCATAAATCAATAAGGCTAAATAATTTAAAAGATCAACTAAATTATAAATCTAAACTTAAGTTGAATGAGAAAAAAAAAACCTAATATACTAATTGAAACCCTAATCGCATACAAAAACTCTAAACCCTATATACGTGTAAATACAAAAGATGGAACCTAAAGCTGATAAAAACCTTAAAATTAAAACTCTAAGCTTATAAAACATATGAATTTACCCTAATGATGATAAATCCTTAATTGGGTATAATTATCGATAGACACCTGTAATTACGTAAAATCGCTAATAAACGAATAGAGATAATTCCTAAACACTAATGAATATAAAGAGTAACAAATTGTGACTTCATATATGTGTATATATGTATACTAGTTTTATATTGATTTAATCTAACTACATATTTTATGTTTATTTATTAAATAGTATACATTAATGTTACATGCAATATTTTCTTCCATATTATATCATATTTTATTCCAAACATTATGTAAAAGTTGGAAAAACACTTAAAAAAAAGTCAAAAAGTAATATTTGTTTCTTTCTTTTTCTTTTCCTTTTTCCTTTTTCCTCTCTTTTTTCTCCTCCCACTTTTGACTACCATGTATCCATTTTAGTTATCACATGTGAGAAAATTTGAAGCAAAGTCAGCACATATTATTTTCATCTTATCTTTTTTTTTTTTTTCAATTTCTTTTCCCTCTTTCTTTTCTTTTCTTTTTCCTTTCTCTTTTCCTCTCATGGCTAACCATGTATACCCCTCTAAAACTCCCTTCAACTTTCTTTTTCTTTTCCAAATTTAACACAAACATTTAGTCTTCTACTTCTTCTTTTGGATAGGCACACTACCTCATCTCTCTAGCCTTTCATTTCTCTCATTTTCCCTCTCTTTTGATCCATCATCTATCATCTCCATTTTCTTTACATGTTATCTTATCTTCTCTTTAAGGGAGTTGTGGGCTTCAAAAAGAAACAAAGAGGACTTCTTCCTAACCTTATGATGTATTAGTTTTATTTCTTTGTAGTATAAGTTTTTTGTATTTTCTTATGTTAAAATGTACTTGGTAGTATTTTATGTATTAGAAATATATATGAGTTATATAAATTTTTAGTGTCCTTGTGATAGAAATTACATGAATATAAATTTGGTCATATGTACAACTCTTGTTCTTCATATTTGTGTATTTGTATATGTATATACTATATGTCATATATACTTAGTTATGTCTATATATAAATACATGGTTCTCTTATAAATATTTATATACATAGTACATGCAAATATCTTACTTCAATATACATATATGTAAAAAGATTAGGAAATATTACAAATACATACGTAGATAAGTAGTTAAATATAGAAGTATAGGTATAAGCATATAAATATATATATTTTCATATTTCTCTAAGGTTTAAATAAATATACACGTAATATAGTATAAGTATTTACATATGTACATATACCAAAAAATACAAGCATATGTATATAAGTACTTTATTTTCTTAAAAATAGATTAATAAGTTTAAATATATATATATATATATACATGTATATATGCTGGACGTGACCTTCAAATGAAGAATAGAGTTATTTTTCCATATTTAATTATTTAAAGTATTATATATATGTATATATATTAATATTACAAATTGGAAAAATATAAAAATTGAAAAAATTAGGAATATTGCAATGTGAACCAATAAAAAGCTACCATGTTAGCTTTTCCTCATTTTTCTGATTAAAACTGCAAATTACAAAAATAATAAGAAAATAGTAATAATAAATTAATTAGAAAATTACAATTGTAACAAAAACAAAGATAATTAAAGATTTAGGATTAAAATAGAAAAATAAAGAAATTATTACAAATTGGACCCAAAAATAAAAATATTTAGAAAATATAAAAATTTGAAAATTATTTAAGCCATTATTAAAAATGAAGAAAAATCAAATAAAGAAAAACCCAAAATAATAATTTAAAATATTTGGGCAAAAAAAAAAAATTCGTAATATTCTAGGCTCATAATAGAAAATAAGAGTTCCAATATCCAAAATAGACTCTACTATGTGAAAATATGTCTAAAAATGATAAAAATTGATAATGAGACCATAAAATCGAAATTAAAACAAAAAAGTTACATGTGATTAAAGAAAAAGCTCAAATTGAGAAATTATATAAGATAAATAGGAAATTAGATAGATTATTAGATAAATACTTACATTGAGTAATTGTTCCACTTAGATAGTTATTATCTTTTATATTTCCTAATTATCATATGATCCCAACGAGGATATCGATCTTCTCTCCGACTACTACTATCCTTGAGTTTTACTAGAGTGAGTATTCCTGATGATTTCATACTTGTTTGTGCTTGTAGATAGTATCATGTAAATGTTTTTGATAAATTGATCGATGTGTGGGGTTTAGGATCTACATGTGACTAATATTGATTGGTTGCTAAGTGAAAATATTTTAAATTGTTATAATGAATTGATTGTTGCATTTTAGATAACTATAAGGAATTTAGTTGTATGTGATATTGGTTAGGCACTTAATAATCAAACTTAAGTATACTTGACTTTATTAAATTAAACTAGATCATACATAAGCATATATCACATTGTAAATATTTCGACCGTTACATTATATGGAGGCAACGAGAGGTCATGCGAGGGTTGTTTCTATATATTGGAATTAAAGTGTTTTAGTATAGTATATTCCTACAAAATGGCCTTTACCTTAACCCCTAGGATTACTCGGCGTTGAAGGTGCTAATTGCTTAGCTAAGGGTCGAGTCTAGAGGCCTCTATTTAGGGGTAAGTATGGATTATAGGAGCCCACTCACAATCATACCGGGAACTTAATTTTTAAACTTAGAATTAAACCAACTATTTTATTTTGAATATGAAACGTAAAGTTTCGTAGTTATATGATACCCGGATTTGACTGGTGCCATATATTCTCTAACCTTGACTTAAGAGGGCAATAAATCTAAGTTGTATACATCACTTGGTCAACTGTATGTATTGGTGTGGTATCCTGCTTGATCATGCATTCATATGTTTGAAATTAATTTCTTGTTAACTTGCTTGATTGTGTGGTTGAGGGATAACTCATTAAGCTTTATAGTTTACACTCCTATGGGCTTTTGATGCAGACTCCTCTTAGTCGAAGTATGCTTGAGGTTAGTTTAGTACTTTTGGGAATTGTGTGGAAGTAAAGAGTCCAAATGAATATATATGTATAGAAATATTTTTAGCTAATATTTGGATGATATTTTATGTTACAATATTTAGTAGTTATGTAGGACTACTCTCTCTATTATTGTAGCTTAACTACTAGTATTCTCAGACTTAGGGTCCTATATCTCTCATATAATGATGTTAGTGTATGAAATCTTATATTGTTATATATATATGATGTGAGATGTTCTTTACCTGCATAACTCTTGAGTAACTAGTTGTATAGTAGCTTTGTATGTTGTATAAACAGTCATCAATTGGAAGGGAAATCATTATATTGTCTTTTGTATAATATACGGTGACTTGCTATGGCTAAGCCACTCCTTGGGTCATGACACTTATGCCACTTATCTATTAAAGATGAAGGCATGTACCTAGTGGGAATCTAAGTAGCAGAATTTGAGAGGCCTAATTACATGGGAAGTTTTTAGATGTAAGTTTCTAGCATATTAGTTTTCAAGAAGCTTAAGCATGAAGTACAATGAGGATTTGCTAGATATTGTCAATGGGACTCGTCCTATTAAGCAATATGAAGCTAAATTCAATAGAATATTATAGTTTGTACCCTTTGAATATCAAACTAGAGATTGGTTGAAGATGAAGATATTCTCTCGAAGGTTTGATGCTAATATGAAAAGGAGACTATTAGAAATTGAGTTAAGGAATTTTGCTAACATGGTAGAAAAGGCAAGAGTGCTGGACAATGCAAAGAGATAGAGTAGGCACAAAGTCAATATGTTTGGTAAGAAGCCTTTTGAAGGATCAAGTGGTAACAACTACAGTAGTAAGATAAAGAAAGTTTCTCAAACCAAAAAAAGCTCTTCAAAAGAAGACTTTTGGTGGAGCAGCTAAGTGTTGGAAATGTAAGGGAAATCATCACCCTAGAGATTATCCTCAATTGCAAAACAAATGCTTCTTTTATGGTGAAAGCTCACACCAAGTGACTGATTATCCTAAGAAGAGCGTTACTACCTATTACATTTGCAATAAGGTTAGACATTTCTCTACCAATTGTCCACATCGCATAACCACTACTACCCATGTTACCAAGCTACCACTAGCTATTGGACATCCTGCCTTTGGAAAAGTTGTTAGAGGATCAAGTTTAGGAAATACTTGCCTAGGTGTAATAAACACTGTTAGAGTATACAACTTACAAGGCAATTGGGATTATGAAGACTATCTAGGTAAAGATCTAGGAGTACATGAAGAAGTTAAGGATTTTTTTTATACTAAACTTATTGTAGGTATGTACTCTAATTCTCCCTTGTTAAATTGCTAAAAGTAAATTAAATAGTATAAATTGTAATAAAGTGGTAGTAAGTAATAAAGACCTAAGAGTATAAAAATTCTACATTTATAGAATAAGAGAATAAGAACATATAATTATGATTTAGGAAATATTGATATAATGGGACACTCTGTGTATACCTTATTCAATATGAGAGCCACGCACTCCTTCATAACCCCTGAAGTGGTTAAGAGAACAAGCTTGTCTACAATTGCTACTGAATTTAGTTTCAGGATGAGGACTCCTACAGGAAGTGTTGTAGTCACAAAGGAAATGGTAAAAGAATACCCCTTGAGAATTCAAGACTTTGATAATAAAGCAGATATGATACTCTTTGATATGAGTAAATACAAGGCTATACTGTAAATGAATTGGATGATAGGTGCCAAAGCTACCGTTAATTGTTAAGAAAAGATAGTGATGTTTGAAACCTTATAAAGGACAAAGGCCAAGTTCAAAGGGATTTTGCTACAGTAGGAATGCAAGAGTTAAGCATTGTAAAGTTGATGACCGATGTCAATTGGTTAAATGCCCTCGAGTTAGAGTTGGAAAAACCGAACATTGAGGAGACTCATATAGTGAATGAGTTTCTTGACGAGTTGCCTGGGGTACTACCTAAAAGAGAAATTGACTCTATCACTAACGTAGTGCCAAGAACTGAACCGATCTCAAAAGCTCCATATAGAATAGCTCCAATTGAGTTGAAAGAGCTCAAGAAGCAATGTAAGAGCTACTAGATTAGGGTTATATATGGCTAAGCATGTCACCCTAGAATTAAGACTTAAATAAAGAAAAAGGATGGATCACTTAGACTTTACATCGATTACTATAGGGTATCAATGATCTATTTGATTAGCTACAAGGTGAAAGTGTGTTTTCTAGAATTGATCTAAAATTAGGCTATATTAGTTAAGAATTAAGCTAGTGGACATTCCGAAGATAGCTTTTTGAACATGATATGGCAACTATGAATTCCTAGTGATGCCTTTCAGTTTGACGAATGCACTGGCAACATTTATGGTTTAATGAATCGTGTGTTCAAACTACTATTACATAAGTGTGCAATTATATTCATTGATTACATCTTGGTTTATTCTAACACACTCGAGCAGCATGAAGAACTCTTGAGACTGGTGTTACAGAGACTATGAGAGCATAAGTTATATGTCAAATTGTCCAAGTGTGACTTTTAGTTGAAAGAGATATCCTTCCTTAGACATGTAGTTATCGACAATGGCATCTTCGTTGACCTAGAAAAGACTAAGGCCATAGTGGAATGGAAAAGGCAAGAAACAATGACAATAGTTTGAAGTTTTCTTGGTTTGGCTAAATACTATAGAAGGTTTGTTAAAGATTTCTAAAAAATTGCACAAACCCTCACTTAGTTGATACAAAAGAATGTAAAGTTTGAGTGAAATGAAAAGTAAGAGAAGAGTTTCCAAGAATGAGAAAGTAGGTTGATATCTACCCTGATCCTTATGTTACCAAATAATGATAAACCCTTCATGGTATATAGTGCTGCTATTAAGAATGGATTAGGTTATGTACTAATGCAAGGTAGAAAAGTACTAGTGTATACATCTAGACAATTGAGGTCGCATGAGAAAAACTATCAAATGCATGATCTTAAGCTTGTAGCTATAATATTTGTATTAAAGCTATGACGACACTACCTATATGGACAATGGTGTGAGATATACATTGACCATAAAAGCTTTAAGTACCTATTTACTTAGAAGGCATTAAACATGAGGTAAAGAAGATGGATTGAATTAATCAAGGACTATGACTTGGGAATAAATTATTTCCTTAGTAGAATGAATGCAGTTGCTGATGCTTTAAGTAGAAAGAGCCATGTTAAAGTTGCTTCCCTTCTTATTGAACAAAAGAGCTAATTAAAGAATTTGAACATTTGTTTGGAATTCTCATGGCATGAGGTAGATGTCGAGTTGTCAAATTTAGTAGTTAAGCCGACCTTCATAGAAAGAATCCAAGGAGCACAGCATAATGACCCTTCCTTAATTCAAGTAAGAGAAGAAATGGTGAGTAGAAAATATTCCAAATTTAGATTAGATAAGCATGGCATACATCATATGAATGATAGATTATGTATACCTGATATTTTAGAGCTCCAGAAAGAAATTTTGAGTGAATCTTACTGCTCGAGTTATACCATCTAGTGTATAGGAACAAAAGTGTATCAAGGCCTTAAAAAGCACTTTTGGTGGAGAGGTATGAAGTGGATGTTGCCAATTTCGTATTGAAATGTGAAACTTGTCAAAGAGTCAAAGCTAAACCTAGCAACTAGGTAAACTATTGCAATCACTGCCTGTCCCTAACTAAAAGTAGGACTAGATATCTATAGACTTTGTAAGCGGTTTACTAAGGATAGCTGTTGGATTCAATGCAATTTGGGTGATTGTTGATCGACTTACTAAGTCAACTAACTTTCTACTAATCAATATGACATTTCCTTTGTAAAAAGCTAGGTTGGATCTACATGAAGGATATAATAAGATTACATGGAGTACTGATAGGAATTGTGTCAAATAGGGATCCTAGTTTTGTATAAAAGGTTTGGGCAAGCTTATAGAAAGTTATGGGTACAAAATTATAGTACAGTACAACATATCATCCATAGACTAATGGAAAATCCGAGAGGAATATACAGACTTTAGAAGATATGCTAAGGGCATGTGCCATCGAATTTAAAGGGAGTTGGAACACTTACTTACCAATTTTTCTTATAACAATAACTACTACTCTACTATCTAGATGTTGCTGTATGAAGCCTTATATGGATGAAAGTGCCAATCCCCATTGTTTTGGGATGGTATAGAGAAAGCAGCACTAGGACTATATCTAGTACAAGAAGCTAATGACAAGATTACTGTTATTAAGTGAAAATTGAAGGAAGTACAAGATAAACAAAAGAGTTGGGATAATCTAAAGAGAAGAGACTTGGAATTCTAAGTAGGGGATCATGTGTACCTTAAGGTGAACCTGATTAAAAGTATCCATCATGTAAGAGCCTAAGGTAAGTTAAGCCTAAGGTATATTGGTACTTTAAAAATCTTAGAGAGAGTTGGGAATTTGGCTTATCGGTTAGCCACCTAACCTATTCGGAATCCATAATGTATCTTACAAGTCTATTTTAAGGAAGTATGTTCCCGATCTCGACTGTGCTATTGAGTTGGAACCAGTAAGATTGTAAGAAAACTTGACATATGAGGAACACCTAGTGGAGATCATAGATTGTAAGGTACAAAAGTTAAGAAATAAGGAGATTCGATATGTTAAGGTGTTGTGGAGAAATCATGAAAGACAATTAGCAACTTAGGAAGTGGAAGATAAAGTAAGGTATTGATATCCGCATTTGTTTGAAAGACTAGGTATACACCTTAAGTTTTGAGGACAAAACTTACTTGAAGGGAGGAAGTATGTAAACCTCATAAAATTATAGATAGGCCCTAAATCAAAATCGAGACTCTTAGATAATTCCTTGAGTCAATAAAGCCAAATAAATGAGAAGTTTGATTAATTATAAAAATTAAACTCCAAATTAACAAGAAGACCTTAATATATTAATTGTAAATCTGATTGCGTATGAAAGCCTTAGTATATGTAAAAGACTAAAACTGAATTTAATAAAAACCCTAAATTGTAAACCCTAGGATTATAAAACATAAAAATTTACCTTTGTAGTAACTATATCTTAGTTTGATAAAATTATCTTTAAGTACGTATATTTGCGTAAAAATCACTAACGAACCGTTAGGAATAATTTTAAATAAACATAATAAATAATAGTTGCTAATAATTGAATAAATAAGCCATTAAATTAAAATAACATGTTGTATCTACGTGTAGCATTATTTGTATGTACGTATGCATATATATTTTTTATTTCTTTCTTTAGTATTTTGCAATATTATTATTATTATAAGTAGTATTATGAGTGTTGTGAATACAATATTATTATAGGTATATTAATTTAATTCTCATTATTACTAATACCACATATTGTATTAATATAAATATACTTACACGATTTATTTTATTATATACCCTATTTGGTTATTTTATTAATTTACCTTTATTTAAACAAAAACAAAAAAAAAATGGGAAAGTTAAGAAAATTACATAATGGCCCAATTGGAAGCTACTGTATTAGAATTATTAATTTCTTGATTTAAAACTGCGAATTATGAAAATTAATAACAATGAATTAGTTAAGATGGATTATTATTATAAGTTGGAATAATTATTTGTTTTGAGCCAAAAGTATCGAATTATAGAAAATAAGACTCATTTGGACCCTAAGGCCCATAATCAGAAGCTCACTCTAGATTTTATTTAATTAAAATAGAGTTAAAAGTATACGAACTAGCTAGAACCCTAAACTTATGAAATCCAAAAATCTAAGGAAAAGGCTTGTTTTGGGCCAATAACAAATTCTTGGCCTAAGAGTGGAAATATTTAGTAAATGCAAGATTTAGAAAACTATTTAGGCCCATAGATAGAATTTAATTAAGCCTAATTAATAAAATTATAAAAAGGAAAACCACCAAGATAATTGAAAGCAATTTAGATTTAAAATAATAAAAGAATTCGTAATACTTGAAGCCCATAATAGAAAATATAAGTTGCCACTATTGAAACGAACCTCACTACATGAAAATATAATAAAAAATGATAAAGATTAACTATAAGATGATTAAAATTAGATTTAAAATGAAAAGTTATGCATAATTAAAGACAAAGCTTGAATCAGGAAATTGTTTAATATTAAGTAGAAATTTAGATATATTTTTGAGTAGTTATTTAGATAGAACATTTTTATTATTCATAAACTTATTACTTTTTATATACTCCCTATTAGGTAATCCTAACGAGAATATTGATCTCTCAGCTAACTACTACGACCCTTATTATCATCATGGCTGAATGAGTACTCTTGATGATTCTATGCTTCTTTGTGATTGTAGATAGTGACACTTAATTATTATTGATAAATTGATTGATGTTTGAGGTTAAGAATATGTATGTAAATGATATTGATTACTTAATATGAAAAATACCCTAAACTATCATGACGAATTGGTTGCTACGTTGCAGGTACTGTAGGAAATGGAATTGTCTATGAAATTGATTGGTTGCTTGATAACAGGAGTTAATTAGATTGGACCTAATTAAGCATGCTTTGCATTATATTCCAACCATCACATCACATGGAGGTAATGAAAAGCCATGCAGAGGTTGTTTTATATAAATGGAATAAAAGTATTCAGTATAGTGCACTCGTACAACATGACCTACTCTAACTCGTAAGCTTAGATGTTAAAAGCATCAATAACCTGTCTAAGGGTCAAATCCAAAGCTCTCCGTTTGAGGGTGAGTTTGGATTGTAAGGGCTTACTCATAACTATACTTGGAACTAATTTTTATTAAAATTTCACAAAACAATCTTCTTATACTACGAAACATGGAGTTTTGTAGTCTATTTAAGTTCAAATATGGAACCCATATTTGATTGGTGTCATATATTCTCTAACTTTGAATTCAAAGGGCGTTAAATCTAAGTTGTATACTGTATTGGTTTCATTGTATGTACTTGCATGGTATCCTATTAGATCATGCATTCATATGCTTGAAATTCTTGATAATAACTTCCTTGTCGGTATGGTTGAGGGATATCTCACCAAGCTTTATAGCTTATAACCTTATGAAATTTTAATGTAGCAAGATATTTTCATCATTTTAAGTTGAGGCATGTCCGAGGTCGGTCTAGAGGTTTTGGGAAAAGTGTGTGGAAGACATGGTCATTTAGTTAGACTATCAATTTCTGATTGTATTTTTATAGTATGACTACTATCATTTTGGTGACTTAGATATTGTAAGACATTGTATAAACTTTATAATCATTAAGGTGTTATGATATGATCTTCGCCTATATAACTTAGGGTAACTAGTTGTGTAGTAGCCATGTAGATATATAAAAGATCGCTGAGTGTAAGGGAGCCAATCTACAGTCTTTATGCTATATACGATGACCTACCATGGTTATATTACCCCTTAGGTCGTGATAGCTCTACTAGGTGTATCTCAACTATGTGAAGAAATACATCATCAAAATGCATAAACAAGAATAGTGTAAAGGAAGAGCAACACCAAAAGAAATATAATTAAAATACGCTATAATACATAAAGAAAAAATCAACAACATATTCATTACTCAAAAACTTAGTAGTACTTATAAACATAAAAGTCAACATACTAACTTGGTACATTGCAAAAAAGCTACTATAACTATAAGCTTTGCACCAACCCCAAGATAAGCCTTAGAATGCTTCAAAACCCTAAGAGAGAGAATGAGAAATTGAGTAAATGTCTAATTCTTTGAAAAAAGAAGGTTAGATGCCTAACAACTCTCATCACCAATGAAGATCCTAAAGATGCTCTTATAAGAACCTCAAGGGATGAGATAATGCCTCAACCTTTTATCTTCCATTATCCCCAAGTAGCTTTGAAGTCATCAAGGGGAGGGACTTGAAGTTGATAAGAATTAAACCCCTGGACTCATCACTCATAGTTGAGATAGAGGGTTCCCAGGTTTGACTTGGTATGTACTAACGTGAAAACCATTAAGGGATGAAGATTCTTTACATATCTAAGGCCTACTTCGCTTTACCTAACTTAAACATCAAACAATGGTCATGACTAAGATAATTACTAACCTACTTTAGGACAAGATGGTAGGCCTAGGGAACCAATGACTCGACCATAGAAAAGGCTAACTAGGTGCCAAGTAAGACTAGTATGGAACCAAGCTATTTGATGACCTGACCTAATCCACTAATTCATCCTGTGTATTGTCCTATCTATTGTTGAGCTATCTAACTTAGTTTCCAAACAAACAAGAGACCTAGTGATAAGGATCAAATCGCTAATGCCAAGATGATAAGTAATCAAAGGATCGATCCAGAAAGAAACAGCAGCAAATCTCGAACGAATAGGAATGGGTATTCAAAAACAGGTACAAAGAAAACATGTACAAGAATACAAAAACTGTGCATTTTACAGAACTTGGCATGCAATCACTTAGCATGTCTGGGGAAGAGTAGTATTTGAACTGGACGGGGTCGGCAGTTAGATGTACGGGTTCGAGAAAGGGTCCTTAACATCTTGCGTGGCTTAGTCGAGACACCAGAGAGGTTGGCCCATTATTACTGAGTTCTAGAATTAGTCCATGTTAGTCTCTCAAGGTCATGTCAAATGGTTCTTTAGTCTTAAGTATTAGGCCTTGTGGTTTCTTGGCACCTTGGTTGACGATAGAGTTGATGCCGAGTGTTTATTCTTGTCCTTCTAGCTATAGCTCGGCCTTGGCAAGCATTGATAAGCCTCAACTTGGATATGGTCGAAGGTTGATTCCCATCATTACTGTGGGTTTGAAAGAAAGTTGTCCTCAACGTTAAGTGTTGAGCACAGGCTAGGATGTTAAATAAACTTCTCTTCCCTTTTCTCTTCACCATAGGTGCTGAGTATCTCTAGATTTCCTTAATGCTCATGGGGGTCAAGCGATAGCTCTTCTTATCCTTCCGAATGGTGTAAGTATTCAGGAAGCCATCATGGATCACTTTTCAGTCATATTCCCAAGGTCGGCCAAGAAGTAGATTTGCGGCATTCATAGGCATAACATGAAAATCAATATCATCCTCGTATTGTCTGACCTTGAATGCTATTCATACTCTTTTATGCACATGGACCATACCTTTATTATTAAACTATTTTAATCCATAGGGCCAGGTATGTGGGTAAGTTGGCAACTTCATCCTTTCTATCAATTCTGCAAAGACAATATTGGTGTAACTACCTCTATCTACTACTAAGGAATAGGTCTTCCCATTCACTAGGTACTGCATGTGAAATAAATTTATCCTTTGTCTAGGATCTGCCTTTAGGTCGACTCTTGTTGCCATAACCATGAGTTTATTGAGGTCCTCGGGATAGACATCTTCTTCTATTAACTGGTCATCCAAGCTCTTATCACTTTGACTCTCAATTTAGGCCTCGGGCCCTTCACCCTTCAAGACCATAACCCTTTTATTCGAGAATTGGCATGCAATGTTTCCATAGCATAAGCACTTGATGCACTTCACTTCTCAGGCCTTGTTGTTGGGTGCCTTCTCTTTCTTGGCAATCTTTTTCTCGGTGTGGGTTAGCAGATTAGACTCTCCTTTCTCTATCTTCTTTCTTGCGTTCTCTCAGCATAGCTCCTGGGCTTAAGGCTGCCTTATTGAGGTTAGCTACTTGGCCTCTGATGCCTTCTTCACTACCTTTCTACTCTTAATGCCAAATTAAATAGCTCATCTAGAGAGTTGAATGGCTGCAATTCAACTATGTTGGCAATGTTGTTTCAGAGTCCACTTAGGAATTTGGCAATGGTACGAGCCTATGGCTCAGCAATTTCACATTTCGTCATCAAGGTCTCAAACTCTTATAAATAATCTTCAAGAGTATTTCTACCTTCTCTCAAGTGTTGGAAGGCATGGAGCATCTCCTGCTAGAAATAAGTTGGCACAAAGAGTTGGTTCATCAATATTTTCATGAGTCTCCAAGTTCTGATTAGCTCTTCTCCTTCAGCATTTCACTTGGCAACCAACTTGTCCTACTAAAGACTTGCATATTCAATAAGGGATAAGGAAGCTAGCTTAACCTTTACTCGATCATCGTACTCATAGCACTCGAATAACTTCTCGACCTGGGGAACCTAATCAAGGAACTCTTCAGGTTGATTACTTCTATAAAAGGTTGGCAGTTTCAGCTTGACATCATCAAGTCCTTAGCTAGGTACTTAGGGTTCATCCCTTGCATTCCCAGAAGGTCAATTTACTTTAGATTGACTACTTTTGTTCAAGCTCTTCTCGGTCATGTTCCTTCTTGACCTTGGCTTTCTTCTCTAAGCTTCTTGATTTTCATTTCATTTCCTCTTCTCGACACTGGATGGTGTTCTCTTCTTCTCGACTTGACAGCTCTTCTTGGTTATCATTCATCATGACCAAGTTTATTAGAACCACTTCCACTTGTGGGTGTTCGCTCCCTTCTTTTTTCTCGGCCATCATGTCTATGGCCTCTGACTAATCCAGTGAATTCTTGGATAGAGTTAATGAGATTTTGAATTTGATATTCTAATTTATAAATGCATCATCTTAAGACTCCACGAAGGCTATCACCAGTGTTGTCGACATTATTCTCCGACATTCTAATTCGTACAGTAATTTACCAGAAAATTGAAGAAACTACAAAAGAAAATTACAATGACTCAGAAACAACCACTACTTGGCTTCTACAACTACTTGCAACTACTATGAACAGTACACTACACTATAGAACGATGATTAATAGAAATGTTAGAACCATAAATCTACTTTGAAGAATATTAGCACACGTGTCTCCCTAAAGCTTTGATACCAATATGATAAGGATCAAATCTTTGATGCCAAGATGATAAGGAATCAAAGGATAGATTTAGAAAGAAACTTCGGCGGATCTCGAATAAACAGGAATGGGTATTCAAAGAAAACGAGTATGAAGTGGAAGGGTTTTGATAGTGATTGTGGATGGATATAACTCACCAAGACACAAACACGATCAAGGGGTTTGAGCTTGAAATAGAGTTCAATACAACTCATGAATACTAAATGTTGCTCGGGGTTTCAAATGAAGGTTAGATGTAACTCACTAACCGATTCAAACGAAGGGGTTCACCATAATCTGAGAATAAGATTGATAAGAATACGAGGACAATTAAAGAGTTTATTCAGCACTCGATAATTCGACAAATGCTAACTTAAGTGTAGCCTTGCTCAAAAGAGGAAAGTTTCACTTTGTATATATCTCTGTATATTTATCTATATCTTTCTATCTTTATCTTCATATATTAGTACAAATGTTGCTATTTATAGTAAGTCCTAAACCTTAGTAGCAAAACTGCAAATAAAGTACAAGGCCTTAAACCCTAAAGAATACGAGTTTGAGTCACACTTGATATAACGCAAAAGTATGGCCGAAGGTCACTCGCCGCTAGTCTATACGTGAATGGGCTAGATAAGAGCAGCTCAAGAGCAAGCAAAAAAGACACTTAGCTCAAGAGAGAGTAAAAAGTTTAACGTTCATTATGGATTGGGGTACTATCGAGTGGGGTACTGTCGACTCCACGTGTTGACTAATCACCTTAGTAGCTTCTTAGAGGGTGTGGAGAGCAAAGTAACTCAGTAGTTCAGACAAAGATAAACACGGCTCTTCATTGTTTAACTTACCTTGGATAACTCAGCAAACCATCAAAGAAAGCCCTCAGGCTTGAGAATGGGTGATCGATCTGTCATGAACTGAGGACGGCCTAGTCGTGGCAGACGCCGTATACTGTATGAAGAACCCCTGATTGGTTACCCTTCCAATAAAAAACTCTTCACACAATATACAAGGCTCTACAACCACTAGTTTCCAAAGTACATCCAGATTTACATGATATCATCACACAACATATTTATATAAAAGTTAAGTTATAAAGCTTACATTACATAGTATTTAAGTATGTCTAAGTCATAATAATAAGATAAGCGTAAGTACATGAGAAGGAATCTACATAAACTACATTCTCTCATCACACTGGATGCCTTGCTCTTGCCCAAGTCCCTAGGCAAATCTGTGGCATTCCTCGTCCTATCTCTACGAATAGGCTATCCTGCAACAAAAGTCTAAAGGAGTGTAAGCCTAAGCTTAGTGAGCAAAACCCTCAGCCACACATCAAGCAAGTTATAAGTATACTATAGTCACGCATATGAATGAATGATCAAACAAAATGCCAAATAATACGCATACTTAACTAGTTCATATATGTAACTCGGATTTAACGCCCTTCGAAGTCAGGGTTGGAGTTTACACGGCACCAATCAGATCGGGGTATTATATTAGAACTTACTGTACCACGGAACTCCATGTTCTGTACTTATATCAAATAAATCTTTTATTTTTAGAAAAACCCAAGTTCTAGTATAATTGTGAGTGGGCCCAAGCAGTCCACACTCACCCTTAAACGGAGGCCTTTAGACTCGACCCTTAGCTAGGCGGTTGATGCCTCCAATGCCTAATGTTCCCGCGGGCTAGGGTAAGGTCATTTTGTACGAGTGCACCATACATAACCAAATAAATCAATAATATCAACCCCCGAATGGCCTCTCTTTACCTTCGTGTGATGTGACGGCCGGAATAGTATCCATGCTATGCATGTTCCAGTTTCTTTTTATAGCCGAGTATAATTTAGTTCAATTTATGCTGTGACCATCTACTAATATATACAATCATTTTCTATATTACCATGCAACAAACAATGCATTCTCTGCATTTAAGGTAAATTCACAACTCAACAATCAATTACATACACAAGCATTTCCCGAACCCCATACAGTAGTTAATTAACAATAATATTTAAGTCCACTATCTACAATCACAATCAAGCATGGAATCACAGGGTAAATACTCACTCGGCCATAGCGGTTCGCCCTAATCGTGGTAATCGATCGGGAGGTCCTCGCTCACCTCAGAGTCACCTGATCATTATGTGATAACAACGCTAATAAGTATTTGAATTAACTATTAATTCTAAACATCTAATTACCAAGTTCTACTTAAATTACTATTAACTTTTACCCTGTAAGACTTTAATTTCAATTGTATGTAACTTTTCCGTTTTATTTTTTATATTTATGAATTTATAATCGTTTTTCATCGTTTCTGAACATATTTTCACATGGTAATATCTGTTTTGAATATTAAGACCTCTATTTTATGTTATGAGCTAAATTTGTAGAAATTTTTAGTTATGAACACCTAAGTACTTTTATTACTTATGTTTATATCTTTTATTCCTTAAATTCTTCTAATGAAAGAATTTTACTTTGCTATTACTAATTCATGTACTAAATTAGGTATAATCTAATTTAGAAGGTGTATTAGGTTTTACTAATTTAGTTACCTAATTACCTACACTTTTCTTATTTTCTAAACTTATGCTTATGTCATCGCTTACATCATCCTTTATTTATGTCATTGCTTATGTCATCACTTACCTCATCATATGCTTACATAAGCCTTTCCTCATGCTTATGTCATATGCATATGTATTATGTATGTGTTATCCCTTTCTCTTATACTTATATACATATACTTTATACATACTTATACTCATACCTATACTTAGGCTTATACCGTATTTATACGTGTATACATACCTGTATACCTATACGGTTGGATACGTATTTTATACTAAAATTTCGTATGCCTAAGCTTTTCCTTAAGAAAAGCTCCCTAATTCCATGTTTTTGTGTTCTTATGTATATATTTAGTGTAGTATAGGTATGTTTAGTAAGATTTGATCTTAAATTAGGTTATGTACATGATAAATACTCATGTACAAAGGTTCTTATACTTATACTCTTTTGGTATTTCCTTATGTATACATATATAGAAGCATATCCTCATGTCTTCCTTTCTTCTTTTTCAAAAGTTCAAGCTTCTACACTTAAAGATGGAAACTTTGTTTCCTTTCCTTCAAGAGAATACTAATCACATAACTATTTATCTAATCTACCTAATTAACTAACTAATGAATAATAGAAAGTAACATAAAGCAACTTAAAGACATACCTTTAAGGATGTTGAAATTATGGAGACAAAAGTGAAGGAATGAAAGGGAAAGAAGAGAATTAAGTCACGGCATGAAAAGGAGTTTTTGTTTTGTTTCTTTTGTTGGTTTCTTTTAATGGAAGACAACATGTGGTGGAGTTTTGAAGAGGAGATGTGGACGGCAACAATAGTAAAAAAGAGAGAAAGAAAAATAAAAAAGAAATGAAATGAAGGACATCATTAAGTAAGAGATATTTTCCTTATCTCTTAACTTTTTTTGACTTTTCAAAATGTTGACTTGGTCAACATTTGAACTTTGGTCAACATGTATTAGCTTAGTCAACATTCCTTAATTATGTGCAATTTTGTGTACATAATGTAGTAATTAAGGGAAATTAGGGGAGAAATGAAGGAAATGAGAAGAAATGAGGTATATGATGCATTGATGTGTAAATATGGTTGATGAGATCTTACTTTAGGTCTTTAGAGTCCATATATCTCATTTGATAAACTACTTTGGATAACAAGTGTAAAAAGTGCTAATTTGAGTCTTAAAGTTCACTATATGTAACTTAATCTTCAACTATAACCCTAACCCTAAGTAAGACTATCTTAATCATATATTTAAGGAATAAATATAATCTATGACCCATTATCTTAGTTCCTAATGGATTACTTGAGAATTCGAATCATATAAGCAAGAATGAGGGTTATCTCTAACCTTTTACTAACGATTTAGCAAAATATAAGCATTATATTTTCAATTAGGGTTTTAGGGTATATTATGTTGGATTGGTGTACATATGTCCTAAATGGAATCATTTTTAAGGTTTTTATCACTTTCGAATGAAATCTTTAGCTTTTAGAAACATTTAGGGTAGAAAAATTCTTTACGCGATTGATTAATTCTTTTAGGGTTTTCACTTTAATTAGCCTTGTCGACTCCTAAATTGTCTAATATAATTGAGTCTATTTCAAAAACTAGATCAAAACTTTTAGGGGTTTACATAAACTCCTTGAATCTTGCTTTCTATTTAGTATTCATACTGCCAGGCAGAGAGACTGCATTACTAAAGCTTGCTAAATCAGATTGTCTTGAAGGAGGAGGAAGAGAATGATTAGCTCTAGTTCTTTTATGTTGAGAAGCAATGGATGATTTCTTAGGTGTCATCAGCAATCACAATCATTAGTTATAGGAAAGCAAAATCATGTACAAATTGATAGCAACCAAGACGAAAATAGAGCAGTTCTTCTTTTCCCTCATTTCAAACCATGAAATCCTTAAGAACTAAGTATGATTATACATAGCCTATCTAAGCATGATTCACATAAGACATGCCTTCTTGAATTCAACTTGTAACCTACAAATGTAACTAAGTATTATAATCTTCCCTTTTCACCAAATGAGCATAACAACACCTTTCCAAAAGAACAACATAAACATAACAAATTACAAATTCACAGATGAATCGCAACATATACATAACAATAAGATTTGCCAGATATGACAGATAGCTATTAACAACAGGAATAAATCATCAACCTAAGCCTCAATTGCAAAACCCCCAAATCGACATTCATCAATGGAGACTAAGGTTCCTAAGCATGAAATTTGTTCATATGAATCTAGGCCTAATTTATACATAAACAACACCTCGAATATGATCATAACACATTAAGAATGAACAATAAACATAATGTGTACAAACCCTAAAATTGCATGAACTAAATCTAAGTAAATAATGAAAAATTAAGGAACAAAGAGAGAGATCATACCTTAAAATCTTGTGCAAATGGATAAAAGTGTGTGTTTGTGTAATGGGAGTGATTTGGAGTAGTGAGAATGGGTTTAGAGAGAGTATCATGGGGTGGATGTTTAAAGAGGGTGTAAAATGAGGAGAGAGAGAAGGAAATTTTGTTATATACTCATGTGTCAAGGGGTTAATAACGCCCATGACTCGGGGCGTGATGGCTCTCTCGTCCATGATTACAGGTGTAATGGATCTTGTGATTAACACTATGGCAATAAAATCTTGGCCTCTTACAGCCGTTATGGCAACTGTGATGATCCCTGAAAACATCCCTTACTCATCATGGTCATGATGTTATTCGTGACCAACGCTGTGGTCGAAAACTTAAGTCCTTACCTTAGCTCATAGACATGACGAGGGGTATTTTCTTCATCTTCAACCCATTACGGCCATGATAGACAGGTGGATCACCCTTATTACTTCATCACAATTGTGAGTGGTCCTATGATGACTTTATAATGTAATGAATGTGCTTATCATAGTTGTGATAGATGTTAGGCTTTCCATCCTTCATCTACATCCCTACACTTAGTGAAAATTTTTTCGATTCTCTTAAGTTTTCATGACTCCACTTGGTCTTTCTTTCCCGTTTTGGCTAAAACATCCATAAAAACAAACAAACAACAATAATAACAAATAATCTAAACCTACATTCACAAAGCGAGCAAAACCAACAAAAATTGACTAATTAAATCAAAGGATACATGCTTGTTTAACGTCTCAAGTTTGACGTTCTTAGAGATTTTTAGCTTCATTTCTTAAACTAGAGAGGTCTCAACTCCTCCCTACCTTCAATTCTTTTAGGACCATGCAACTCTTTTCCACTCCTTAAGGTCACAGCTTTGACTTGTTCTTTCAGGTTTACCTTAACATTTCCCAATAAAGATCCTAGAGCCCTTTTAGAAAGTGTTTTTACAATTTTTCCAACTTGGTTTTCCAAGTTATGAATGGATGCTCATTGGTTTCTGAAAGTTGTTTTGGTAACCTAGTGATATGTTTCAAAAGAATTGATAAATTAAACTAACATTTCTTCCAATGATCTTAGTTTAGCTTATGGAAGAGGAACTTATCTTTGAAATCTGGGAGGTTGCATGTTCAAACTCTGCCCATTATTATTACTCCACTAAAATTTAGATGGTTCCTCCAACTTGGGTTATAAGTATTGCTGAGTGGATCATTACGAGGCCGAATAGAATTTCCCATATAATCAATCTACCCCACTTAATCTACTTTAGATGAACTTGAGAAGTCAGAGTCTACCATTGCTAAATCTTTGTTTTGACCCATAGTTAGGCTATCAAACTTCTTCGCTAATACTTCTACCTTATGAGCGAAGGAAGAAGTACCATCCAACTCATACTTTCCTTTTGGCCCTTTCTCTCTAGCTCTTATAGATGACTATTGATAGTCATTATTGGCCAAATCTTTGAACAATTGGATGCCTTGCTCTAGTGACTTGTGATTTAAGCTCCCACTAGCAACTGCATCAATGAGCTGCTAGGTTATGTAGTTCCAACTGTTGTAGAAGGTTTGAACCTAATGCCACTCTTGGAGCTTATGATAGGGACATTTCCAAAATAGATCATTCCATCTCTCTAATGCCTCATATAACATCTCTAAATCTAATTGTCTAAGCGAGGAGATATCCACTTTCAGCTTGGCTATTATTGATGGTAGGAAATATTTCCTCATGAACAACTTCATTGTCTCTTGCTAAGTGTTAATGGAGTTCCTTGGCATAGATTTCAATCATTGCTTAGCATTACTCCTCAATGAGAATGGAAATACCCTTAAGTGAATAGTATCCTCCAATACACAACTTATTTTGAATGTATCACATATTTCTGAAAACTGCTGCAAATAATTGTTGGGGTCTTTCTTCATTGAATACATCAAATTAGATGCATTATTGAATTATCTAAATAATGCTTGGCTTTATCTCAAAGGTGTTTTCTTGAATACAAGGTTGAGCGATGCTAGTACTAGCCCTATTTAGGTTGGGCTTACAATAATCTAGCATTATCTTAGGAGCCATAAGCAGATTAACTCTTGACTCATTCCTTAAGTGCACTTCATTCCCATTCCTTTCAAGAAGTGGATCCACATTCAATGGTGGAACTCTTCACCTTCAGGATTCAAAAGCCGATTCCTCAATGGTGGCTTAATGTTCTTGTTTTGGTTGTTCATTCTAGATGATTTTGATGGCTTTATTTTGATTCTCAACAGTTTGTGTACTCTCACTTCCTTAATACTAGATGCTTACTTCTCAAAATATTTATGGACTTTCTTCAAATTACCTCTAAGTGTTTTTAACAGGTTCAGGATCGAAATTAGCGAATCTAGTTATGTTGCTCCGAGTCATAAATTGCAAAAACCAACAAATTTAAATCAAATTCAATACAAAAATTTTTAAAATAACATGACAATAAAAAATACAAGCTGAATGCATAGGAATTTTAAACTTCCTAATGATGCCATTCCCTAGCAACGATGCCAAAAACTTGATTACCTCTAATTATAGCTATTAAGTTTTAAAATTTGTAAACTTATATTCTATTTTTAACTCGATTCAACAGGCGCCTGTACCTATCATTTATTAGCATAGATGAGTATAAGGTTGTCTCTACTAAGAATGGATATAAGCATTAATACTAATTAATTTTCCTATTATCTAACAACCTAAATTATCAAGTGATTAAATATTAAAATGTCTAATTTAATACCGAAACTACATTAATCCACAAAAAAATTTCTTCTATACATTGACTATCGAAAAAAAAAGGATTAATAATACCATACTTATCATGCAGACTTGCTTCACTACATAGCAAGATGTCACTCTTAAATTTTATCTTAATAATTGTTATTTGTATGGAATCACTAGCTTATAGTATTCATCTCAGAATTACTAACCCTAATTGTGTCCATTAGAATCCCTTTTGAATTAACAACCAATTAGGATTACATTAACTTTATGATAATTAATCAAATTTCCTAAGGATAAAGCAATTTTCTTAACAATATCTCTATTATCAAAAGTAAGTTGTTCTAATTAGATTTATTCAATAGAATTATCTCTTAACATATTCTATTGAAATCTATTCTAAGTTAGTGTTGTACACTATACTGTACTTAGATTTATTAAGTTCAATTCAATAGAACTAACAAAAATTAAGAAATTGCTAAATTAAGCACTTGTTCATGCTAAAGTGATGTAGCAAGTCCTGGATTACTACTCAAACATGATGAAATAACAACACATTTCAACTAAACACAAAAATAACAAGGAATGCAACATAAGATAAGTAGAAGAATAAAGCCACATTTTAGATCTACTATAAAAGTCTTTATAATGTATAAATAATGAATTTCCATTGTCTCTCTCGAGTAATTCTAAGAAAAGTACACAGGATAACACTTGGAAAATGTACATAAAACATACGATACAATGGGTCCAAAAATGAAAGAACAGATGTGTTTGTGGTTTTAATCTAAGGTAGAAGTCTAGGATATTTAATAGTAAATTTGATATCGTCTATCTAAACTTTTGTAGGTGTATTTATATTCTCCTTGTCAAAAGGTCTGAATACACCATTTCAAGACACCCCATGGGTTTTAAAACCCGTTAAACGCATTGGTTTGTATAAAAAATTTTAAAAAGGAATAGTTGTATCTACTCCCATCATGCTTGTGATTTAAGATGTGATAGTTTTGAAAAGGAATGTTCTCTAGCTATCATGGCTGTGATGTGTCACATGAATGCCTCATCACAAATAATTCATCTCTTTATACCCATAATAAAGGGTACGATCACCCTCTTGATATATAATTTTGGGCATGATGAATAGGTAGATAGCAATCTTTCCCTTAGTTACACCTGTGATGGAGGGCATGAAAAGTGCTGGGGACTCAAACCTTCTTTAATCACACCTATGATTGAATACATGTTGATCTTCCTTTAGAATTATTCTTTCATCACAAGTGTGATTGCCTTAAATCTCATTGTTCTTGTGGAATTTTATCTCCTCTTCACTTTGTCTTAAAAAATATCATCTCCTTACTCTTGAATCATCTGAAATTGATATATTACACAATTCGGTACCAAAAACTTGAGAAATGAACACAATTATGATTAATTTATGCCTAAATATGCCTAAAAAGTGTACAATAATTTATGCTTATCACATTCTTAAGGGTCTCAATCTCGAGACACATCAAAAGCCTATGACAATTGGCTTCACCAAATGCCCCCTCTATAATGACATGGGCACAAACCTATGAGCAGGTATTCCTAGGGATTGCTTAGCTTGTCATCCTTACCAGCTTAACTCAATGTGTACCCACATACTCCACCATGGTGATACGAATCCTTGAACATGCAACAGGTACGAACCACAAACGGGTATTTAACGTTCGAGTAGGATGAGGAATGGGAAATGGAAGGGGGTTTTGACTATGAGTGTGTATGGATATCATGCACTAAGGCACAAACACAATTAGGGGTTGAGCTCGAAATAAAGTTCGATGCGACTTATGAACACTAAATGTCACTTGGGTTTGACATAAGAGGCTAGATGTAACTCACTAACTTGCTTAAATAATGGGGTTCGCCACAATCTTAAGGACAAGATTGATAAAAACATAAGGAAGATTAGAAAGTTATTCTACACTCAACAATCGGACAATATTAGCTCTAAGAGCTCAAGAATGACTTTCTTCGAAAGAGGAAAGTTCCAAGTGTGTATATATTCTTTACTGTTTGATTGTTTTCTACTAATTACAAATGATGTTATTTATAACAAGTCCTAAAACCCTAGTAGCAAAACTATAAATAATATATAAGGCCTTAGACCTTAAAGAATGGCTTACGATTGAAATATGGAAAATATTTACAAAGTATGCAAAATTGTGTGTTTAATGGAGTGGTCAGCATGCAGTCATCTGAGTTATTTGTGGGATTAGACCTGAGCAAGGGTTGGTTGGTAATTGGATGTTCAAGTAAGGGTAGGATGTTTGGAAGTCTTATTGTGTTTAGCCAAGCTCCTAGTGAGGTTAGCCTACAATTGTTGTACTTGTAGATTGCTTGGCACTAGCTTTCCCATATTATGCTGAGTTGTTCTTTGGCCTTGGTAGTTTGATCTCTTGTCTTCTTAGTAGACAACAGACCTGATAGGGAATGGTTTCTCTTCCTCCCCTTAGCCTTTAAGTATTGGTCTAACCTTAGTAATAACATGTCAACCTTAGCTTCTAACAGGTTGGTCTTAGCTTGAGGATCATTGTAAACTAATTCCTATCATCACCATAGAGCTAAAAAGAAGTCTTCATTGACTTTAGATTATGAGCATGGCCTAGATGCCAAACAAGCTCCTCTTTCCCTTTCTCTTTACCATAGGTGTTAAGCTATTTTGGATCTCTTCAATGCTCATGGGGGGTCAACAGTAGCTCTTCCCATCTTTCCAAACCAAGTAAGTATTGAGGAAGCTATCGTAGATCACTTTTTGGTTGTACTCTTATGGTCAACCAAGAAATAAATTTGTTGCATTCATAAGCACTACATCAAAGTCAACCTTGTCCTCATATTATCCAGCATTGAATGCTATTTGAGCTCTTTTATGTATGTAAACCATACCCTTATCATTGAACCACTTTAGTCCATATGGTTGGTGATGTGGGTAGGTCGGCAATCTCATTTTCTCTACTAACTTTGCAGAAATGATGTTGATGCAACTACCTCCATCAACTACTAATAACAGGCCTTCTCATTCACCAAGTTCTCCCTTTTAACCTGAGTCTTCCTTCATTTCGGCTCTTTTTCTCGTTAATGCTAAAGGTTCTCCCATCTTAGGGTAGACGTTTATTGCTTCCTCACTCTTAGAGCTCTTATCACTATGGCTCTTTACTTAAGTGTCTGATCCTTCACCCTTCAAAATCATTACCCTCTTATTTGGGCATTAAAAGGAAATATGTCCGTAACCCAAACATTTGAAGCACTTAACTTCTTGGGCTTTGGTGCTAGGTACTCTCCCCTTCTTTACTTTCTTAATGTCAACTTAGTTAGGTTTGCTAAACTCTCCTTTCTCCATTTTCCTTTCTAGCCCTTTTCTCTCAACATACCTCTCAACCTTGGGGCTACTTTGTTGAGTTTGTTTAGTCGGCCTCTGATGTCATCTTCTCCTTTGTCCCTCCACCCTTCATGCTAAATTGATTAGCTCATCTAATGAGTTGAACAGCTACAGTTCGACCACATCGGCAATGTTATCTTAGAGTCTACTCAAGAACCTAGCAATAGTATGGTCTTAGGGCTCAGTAATCTCACATTTGGTCATTAAGGTCTCAAACTCTTGCAAGTACTCTTCAATAGTGTTTTGACCTTACCTTAGGTGTTGGAAAGCATAGAGCATCTCTTACTTGAAGTATGTCGACACAAAGCTCTGATTCATCAATCTCTTCATAAGCCTCTAAGTTTTGATTAGCTCCTCTTCTTTTGCATCTCACTTGGTGATTAATTTATCCTACCAAAGAATTGCATATTCAACAAGGGCTAATGAGGCTAGCTTGACCTTGGCTTTGTCATTATACTCATAGAACTCAAACATCTTTTCTACTTAAGTAACTCAGTAAAGGAACTCTTTTGGTCAGCTACTCCTATTAAAGGTCAGCAGTTTAAGCTTAATGTTGTTAAGTCTTTGGTTATGCACTTGGGGTTCATCTCTTGCAATCTTAGCTAGTTGGTTCATCTCGAATCAGTCACTTTCGTTGGAGCTTTACTTGACCATATTGCTTGTCAGCCTTGGCTCTCTTCTTCAAGCTCTTTAATTCCCTTCGAAGTCAACACTCCTGTCATTGCTTTTTCTTGACTCAAGTTGGTTTTCTCTTCTTCTTAGCATGGTAGCTCTTCTCACCTGTCACTTATCATTATCAAGCTCGTTGGAGCCACTTCTACTGGTAGGTATTCGTTCTCTTCTTTCACCTTGGGTAATACATCTATGGCCTCTGAAAAACTAGTAAGCTCTTGAATAGAATCAATAAGATTCTGAATTTGATATTCCAAGTTGTCAACACGCTGCCTCAAACTTCCGTGAGGGCTATCACTACTGTTATTGACACTATCTTCAGACATTCTTGTTCATATAGTAAATTCTAGAGAGAGAATTTAATAAACACGTAACATACTTGATTGTAATTAACTTAGAACCACCACTAAGACAATTCCACAAATACTAATGCAACAAAATACAACTAATAGTAACCCAAAAATTATTGCTACTTGATTTTTGTAGCTACTTACAGTTGATAAACACTACGGCAACTAGAATCAACTATTGAAACTACTATTACTCGACTCAACAACGACACCATACTATGCTGCTAAGAACTTGGATGACACACTACACTGTAGAATTACAACTAATCATATGTTCAAATGATAAGTAAACTTTGAAGAACACTGTACATATGTCTCCTCAAAGCTTTGATACCAGCGAAGTTGATGCGAATTTGCATATATGTATTGGGCATGAACTACGAATAGGCATTCGACGTTTGAGTGGGATGAGGAATGGGAAGTGGAAAGGGGCTTTTGACTACAAATGTATATGGATATCATACACCAAAGCACAAACAAAATTAAGGGTTGAGCTTGAAATAGAGTTCGATGTAACTCACAAACACTAAATATCACTCGAGTTTCAAATGAGAGACTAAATGTAACTCACTAACTCACTCAAATGATGGGGTTCTCTACAATCTTAAGATAAGAACATAAGGGAGATTAAAGAGTTATTCAACACTCAATAACCTAACAATACTAGCTCTAAGAGCTCAAGAATGACTTTGCCCGAATTAGGAAAGTTCTAAGCATATGTATATTCTTCACCGTCTAATCATTTTTTGCTAATTCTAGATGTTGCTATTTATAGTAAGTCCTAAAATGTTAGTGGCAAAACTATAAATGTTGTACTCGTGGATTACTTGGTACTAGCTTTCCCGTACTATGCCGAACTGTTATTTGGCCTTGAGGCCTTAGCCATTTAGTCTCTAGTCTCCTCAGTAGATGGTAGACTTGATGTAGAATGGTTTCTTTTCCTCCCCTCAACCCTTGAATATTGGTCCGGCCTTGCATAAGCATGTTGGCCTTGGATTCTAACGAGTTAGTCTTGGCTTGAGGATCATTGTGGACTAATTCCTATCACATGGTCACCAACACGATAGAGCTTAAGGAAGCGCCTAGTTGAAGAGATAATGGAGGAAATAGGCTTTGGAAAAGTAGAGCTAATGGTGATGTAGCAATGCAAGTTCCCTTCATGAGCTTAGAAAACGAAGCTAATGAAGGATGTGAGATCCTCCACCATCTATCCCCTTCCACATGAGACCATTAAATATGATCTCTTGGAACTTTCATACTCTACAATAAATGTAGAAGTACATTCCAATAGCCTAAGCATCATTACTGCCATTACCTTAAAGGATTGAGTAGTACCTTTAGGATACTTCATTACTAAGCTATAAGAGCATACCTTGACTACCATTCAACAAACTTAAACAACCTACAAAAGTGACATATAAAGAATGAAAATGAACATATAAAGGCAAGAAGAAAACATAGAGGAACAATCCTAGAAGACACATGAGAATTAGAGACAAGGACCCCTTTTTATAATCGTAAGTGTAAGTTCCTTAGAACTCTAACATACAATTAGTGTCATTTAAGATGGTATGTAAGGGAATCCCATGAAATGATGTGACATCCTCTCATAAATGGATTCTTTTAAATGTATGCAAACATCCTTAACCCTATACATGGTATAGTCATGTGAATGAATGAGCCAGATCCTCTAAGAGACACATTGCAATGTGACACTTAAATTTTCATGCCCGACCTATAAGAGAAACATATCCCAACAATCTAATCACATTTACAAAAATAGCTCCTAAGGAACCTAACACTAAAGAGTCTATGAAATTCAATAACTCTAAAAGGAGATGAAAGGGCACCCCATCCTATGTAAGCTTAGCTTGGGGTGAGGGTGTGTGTGTGTATGTGTCGGGGGGGAGGGGGGTAGGGGAGATGGGGCAACAGCAAGGCTTAACTACAAACCTCATTGCTTGATATATCCTTCAACATGCTAACACCTATCAGCCAGGCTTAGAAGTAAGAGTGAGGTTGAACTAAAGGCTTCTACACTTAGCATGCCTACTAAAACATTGGTACCATTAGCTTGGGCTGAGGGGCAAGAGTAAGGTTCAACCATTGACCTCTATGCTTGACATATCCCCTTAGTATACCAATACTTATCTATTAACTTTAGAGGCAAGAGTAATCCTCTATAGGCTTCAACACTTGGCATGTCTAATAGAATGCTAATACCCTTCTTGCTTGGTCAAGGAAGAATGAGCCAAATTTGACCTCACTCACTTGAGTACTCAGCCAATATGCCACTTTATTGAACATTAACCATTGGCATCGCTCCTACTTTGGTCCTAAGATTAGCTTAGCATATGCTCGAGCCTTAATAACAAAGGAGACTTAAGTCAGGCTTGATTTACCAAGTATCCCTGTGTGATAGCTAAAGCCCATATCAACCTTCCTCCCCTTGCTAACTACTAAACACAAAGAGTTTAGGGGTAAGGGGCAAGTTTTATATGTAAATTTATACCCTTTAGGCCTCCTGCATAATTGTGGGCATCCAACACTCTTTAGCCCATTGGTCCTCTAACTTATCATCCTCACTACTTAGGTTTAATTCCTACCAAAGACCTTAGGGAGAAGTTGGAAAGGGTCATTAGCTTGCATCAATAGTAAGGCACTATCCTAGAAAGACCTCTCACTAGTTATCTCATTAGAAGATATTGATTCAGTTAGGAAAGATATGCTATTAGCCTATTATCTCCCTTTACGTGGAAAGAAGTACTAGCTAGACCAATCAACATAAACATTTTATGTCAAATAAAATAAAACAACCTAGAGAAGAGGTGTATACAATATATATGCTCGAATTAGAGTAAGAAAACTAGGAAAAACTACAAAACCATATCGTTTGGACTTAACTACCTTAGACCCTTTAGTATTGGACAATGCTTAATGGATGTGTCAATCTACCATCTATTACTAGATGCATGATGTTATTCTTTTGGTTTATGGTACCAAAACAGTATTGAAGAGGTTAGAAAAATGGTAAACCAATAAAGGCCCTTAATAGTTCCTAATAAGATGCTTAATACACTCATTTCCAAAAGTATGCAAAATAAATCTTGCATTTAATGCATCCTATATCTTGTTCTTTAGCTAAATCCTTTGAAGGATATCAATTTTCACGAGACTACGTAATAAGTCGTTAATTTTTTTTTTAATCCTTAGAGTTTGTGATGGATCTTCAAACTATGACTTAAGTTTAAGTCTAATGAATAACAATATCATTACTAATTAATTTACAACTAAAATCTTATAATAAAGTATCAATTATTATAGAAGAATAAGGAAAATTCAAATGCAAGAAAAAAAAAATGATCCCTTACTTTCTAATAAAGGTCCAATAGGAAATGTTAAGGAATATTAATGCTTGCTTTTAACAATTGATAAAGATCATCCTAATTCAATGAATTAAAGACAAATAAGCTTATCTTCAAAGTAGTCACTAATAGGAGTTAGATCATGGACATTTAGATAAAGCAATGCGCCATTGTTTTCCTCATTTGGCAATCTAGAACCAAAACTAGAGCTCTTGCTCTACTTGCTCTAAGGAAATAGAGCGTTGTACTCAATTGTTTCACAAGTTTCTCGCTCACAATTTTCACAATTTTACAATCTCAAAGCCTTCTCAATCAACCACAAAACCTTACACTTAAAGACAAAAATTAAAATAAAATTTAATTATTTCCTATAAATCATAACAATTAAATGGCTAAATCGAACTATAAGAAAAATTGTTATATAATTGAAAAAGAACCAATAACAAAAAACTCTGTTAATTGGGTTGCTCTAAGAACACATAAAACCTAAAAAAATAATCACTTCATTGAGGTATATATATATATATATATATCATATACATATATATTCCCAGTTTATATTCTCATAATTTTCTATATGAAGTTTCAATTTTGAGCCACAAATAGAATAATATCTAATTAAAACTCACATAAGAACTAAAGATGAAACAAATTAATAAAAGCAATTTAGTTTTTTTCATCATAAACATATTTACATGACAAACTACAATAAATAAAAGCAAAACTTCTAAGTAGAAATTGAAGATAGTATGAACAACTTATAAGAGAATTAAAAAGATTCAAAATGGATGATGCGAGATATACAAATGTTGCTTAATGGACTAAGAGGTTAAGACAAAACAATAAATGCCTTTTAACTTTTGATTTTGTACGTAGAATAAGAACATAAGTTATCAAATCATGGTGTAGCTGTTTTCCAGAACATAATAAGTAATACACTTTAGGACACATTTACAAATTAGGAGTGATATAATTAGTTATATATATATAGAATAATTGTTGTTTCTCTATGGTGAAGAAAGGGAAGAGGGTCAGGAAGAGAAGGTTTTCGGAGAGGTAGTTTTTCTTTTATTTTATTTTTTATCCTAAAAAGTTGTCTTGTTTCTTTTTTATTTTTTATTAGGAGTATTATGTGTAGACACCTAATGTTTGCCACATTTTATTTTAATTTTAGTATCTTTTTACTTTTGAGCCAGGTTTACAAAAAAAATAAAAATAAAAATTGAATAAAAAATAAATAAAAATTAAAAAATGATAAAAATAAATTAAAAATAATAATAAAAGTGTCAAGATGAGTTGAGTTAGTCATTTAGGGTCCGATTGAACAATCATAAAAGCTATTCATTTAATTTAATAAATTTTAAATCTTTAAACAATTGAGCTTCATTAGAAAAAATATATTTTTAATTAGTCTAGTTAAATATAAAGCAGGTTTTATCTAATTTGTATTAGGCTAAATAAACTTAAGATTTATTAAATGAATCAACATATATTTTGAGCTGTATATTAAAAGTTGCGGCTAATTTAAAACAAGATAAACAAAGTCAAGCTCTAGATAGAAAGCTCAAATAAAATATAAGGTTTCTAAAAATTTGATCTTGAAAATGGATTGGATTAAATCTTGAATGAATTTAATAAATTTGAATTGGGTATTAATGTATCTTAAGAATATTGGATTTGTTAAGATTGAATCTTTACAATAAAAAGATCCAAAAGATTCAAGTTTATGGTCTATAAATAATGGATATTGAGCTGTGAAAAAAACACATTTCACAAATTACACTTAATCTCCTGCTCACGTCACTCCTTACATATATATCTTATACGTCCAAGTCTTTAGATACACTCAAACACACATACATAAGACCTATACGTCACTTACGTTCACAACCTCATGCACATACATACTCTCCTACGCTCACGTACACTACTATTCATCACATGGTTGTACATACACAATCTCCTACACTTACACATGCTACTATTCAGCATACAGTCATACATACACAATTCTCACGTCACTTACATCCTCACATACGCCTCTTGCTTACATCACCCATACACATTGCACGATACATTCACAACACGTACATGCATAACTCACCACACATCCAGTCTGTATCCTTAAGTAGATTACAGTCTATACACTCGCATAATTCCATTTGCAGTTTCACTCAAGCATACAGTCTAATTGAAGATTCAAGTCACATGCGTACGACTCGATTATGGTAATTTGACTCATTTAAGTAATTGGATAAATTGTTTGAGTCATTTATTTATTTTGTTTTATTTTACTAAATTGTTTTATTTTTTTAGTGTAGGTTGCGTAATAATTTTAACATATGCCATGCATTTTAATTAGATAAATTTGTAAATTTTTAGATAAATTGTATTTTTTAAGATAAATTTCATGTTTTTAGTTAAATTGCATTTTTTAGATATAATTGCATATCTTTTTCGAAGATTTATATTTTTGATAAAGATGTGTATTTGAGTTTTATATCTTAGTAAATCTACATAAATCTTGCGTTTAGGATTTTACAAAAATTACATCTTTTCATAAAAATTGCATATAGATACGTATCTTTTTTGAGATTCATATCTCTGGCGCATATATGAATCTAAATTGTGTATCTCAATAGATTCATATAAATCTTGTATTTAGAGTTTTAGAAAAATATTTTTTTTGGCATGTAGTGGTTTTTTTAAATAAAAATCTTAACTTGAGTCTTTTTACAAAATTTAGTTAGTTAGATTTTCTAAAATAGATTTAGGAGATTAGATCTTTTTAGTTTTTTTTTAATAATAAATCATTAAATAACATAAATCTTGCTCAATTATCAAATTAAAAAGAATCAACCTATTGAATCATTTTTGTAAAAACAAAACTACATTGGTTTAATCTCGACTAGTGGGTACGTAGGCACCTCCGAGACAACTATAAAAAATATAAAAAATTTAAAACTTTTTTTTTTCTGAAAATTCGTCATAAAATATCATTTTAATTGCATTTTTTACATTTTTGCATATTTTGGCATTTTTTTAGAAAAAATATAAAAATAAAGGTATGTTAATTAGTTTCTCTTAACTTTTACAAGATAACTTTTGTTTTAACAAGTTAGCCTCTGAACTCATTTCTTTAATTAAATTTCTGAAATTTTTAAAGAAAAAATTTGTAGACTAATGGCTAAATTAGGGTTTTACTACTTGAAAACTATAATTTGATTTTTTTACTAGTTTAACTAGTTGTCGACTTCAATTTTTTTTTCAAAAAATATATTTTTTTCTAAAAATTTTTAAGAAAAATATTTTTTCTTAATTTTATGTTAAATAATTTATATTAAGCGAGTTGGAATTAATATAGGTTAAATTAAGAAAAATTGAAATAGGGCTCAACATTATGTAGTTACTGTTTTATGTATTGCTTGACATAAAATGAATAGTAGGTTTGTTTTTGTCTTTTGTTAAATCTTTTACATGGCTAATGTTGAGTTTCTCTCTTCATTCATTTTGATGATAACAAAAAGATGAATGCACTTAACATATATAATGAGTGTGTAGGATTCTTTAGAGGAAAATGAGGTTAAAATTTATTTTAGTCAGAATGTATATTAGAAAGCATATCAACGAAAGAATTTAAAAGTGCATATCAAAAGTCGTTGCTATGCTATTTCCTAATAAATTTAAACAAGTTAAGTTGGACAAATACGTAGAAGACCTAACTCTACTTTATTAGACATATTTGGGTAAAATGCACAATTCCGTTCCACTAAGTTTGATTAAGTCCTTAGGAATTTTAAGAAATTTTAGTCTATAGTATTATTAAGAATCAGGTTAAGCAATTCTATGAAGGCATTGTAATAACACTTTAGCAAGATTAAATTAATTAAATTATGGAAAATTAAAAATGATTTAACTTGCTACTTCATTAAAGTATATAGATAAAGTAGTTCAAAAATTATTTGGCTTAGTATAGAGTATATTGAGGATATCTATAAATCTGTCATGATAAGGTTACGGTTTGAATTGATCAAGAAGATACGTTGAAGATAAGTTTGCATCTTATGGATTTTCATAACCAGATAGGATTAAGTATTTAATCTTTATTCTTTTTATTCAAAAAATTTGTTGAATTCTTTATAGATAGGCAAAGCAAAAAGAGGGAACAATATCCAAATTGTTGGATAAGGATTAAACGGGATATATCTAAATTAGCTTTAGATTCGTATTCATCCAAATATTAAGTGTATCAGATTTCAAATTCAAATCAAGAAGCTTATCATGTAACGTTCAAAAGGATATATCATATCAAATAATGGAATTACATCTTGATATGTCAAACGGTTAAATTACTATTTTTATGAGATATTTCTCAAACAAGAAGACCATTTGTTTTTTGAATTAAGATTCTTTTACAGAAAAATCAACATCTAGCCATTTTCTAGTTGTTACATACAAGGATTATCAAATTAAATCAAAACTGCATAAGATTGATATAGATTTCTCAAGATTAGAACTAAAATTAACAAACTCTTTTGTATACATTATCAGAAACATAGTTAGAAACTGAACAAAAATAGTTTTCTCATTTTATTGTTATTGTTTGGTGTGAACATTATAAAAAGATTGTTGATTGTAACGTCTCATTCTTCTTGTAAACTTTAGTGATATTGTATTTGAGTAAGTGTGAGATTAGGAAGTTCTCTATAGCCCTGTAAATAGCATAGGGATAGCTATTGAGATGGGATAAAGAAACGATTAGATATCCTTGTAATCTCTAATTGATTTTTTATTGGTGAAAAGATTGGACTAGTGAAACGATACTAGTAAGGAGGATTGGATCCCTAATAGTAAAGCTAGAAGAGAGTAATAGCCAAAAGGTTGAAGTTTTATAAATTGATCGCTTGATTTTCTTTCTCTCTATTCTATTTAGTTTCTGACTTTGATTACTTGTGTTATTATTTTTGCGCCTAAAGTTAAATAATCAATCTTTAACTACTTTTTACGTCATTTAAGTTATTAAGAGCGTATTTGATTTTTAAATCAAAGATGTTTTATTTTTTGTAACAGATATTAATTTATCCCCCTTATGATATCTTATACGGGACCTATAGCTTCATAGGTAATTTGATAAGCTAAGGATTTTTTTTCATGTTTCAAAATATGGTTAACTAACACATTAACTAATTGATTGATAAATTACATTGGTCGGGATGAAAAAATTTTCACATTTAAGATTTTTTCAAAAGAAAAAAAATGATAGTGTGCAGATTTTTGGTGAGTCTAATGAATGTCAAAAGGTTATTTTGTGGTGATTTCTTATAAAAAAAAGTTATAAAACAAATTATATATTTACATTAATTAATTTTTATTACAAGTTGCTACTAATACATTTTATGTAACGTTTAATAGACATGGCTATAACATTTAGGAATTGACAACATTTGTAAAATCTGCAAATGCTACCAAATGTAGGAATTCCAGAAGTGGCTATCTATACAGCTCAATCCCAAGGGCTAAATCCTTTGCTTGTAATCCATTGGGCAGTATTGTTGTTAGGAGGATCCAATTTCAATACAGTACACACTGATCATTACCAAAATGTTTTCTTAACCTTTTCTCTATCTCTCTACCTGTCTTGATTGTTGATATTGAAAGTTCCCTTTTCTGGAGGGTCTCTTCATTGACTAGAGTGTTCAAGCGCATGTGCTGGGGCCACCTCCGGTGCACTATTAGTTGGTGTGTTCTTTTTTGCAAGCTCAATCTTCAACCTAGCTAAATAGGTAAGTTTAAAGAAATTTTCAACCATAAACAATGGTAGATGTTTAGATTTGTATATTTTGGTTATTTGAGTAATTTATCTGATTTTCCCATAGTGCATTTATGAATCTAATCATGAAATCGTTAGGGAACAAAGTAGCCTTTTTTAAATGGATATCCGAACGATTTGCTATTTGTGTCTTGCTTTAATTAAAATTTCATAATCTGGTTGCCATGGCTTTTTCTTCCATAAAGACGGTAGAAGTCGAAATCTTCCTTTCTGTTAATCATTTAAAAAAATTTTGATAAATTGCTTTAATAAAAATTACAAAAGGATATAAAGCTTTTTTTAACCAATTCACATATATTTTACAGATACTTCTTAACATTTTGCCAATTTTAATATCTTCTTTTCCGTAATTGCAAGCAAAGCCTACGTACATTAATGCACAAAAAGAGTATTTAGAAAACACCAAAATAAGATATAAAACGCCAAGGAAGCACCATGCACGTGTCCTTTTACGCTTTGTCTCCGAAAATTCATGCAGGAACTCTTCCCCCTTTTTACAAGCTCTAATAAAACTCACGTGGAAACAATCAATCTCTTCCATCTCTCTCTTCCCCCCTTCCCCCACTCCACCCATCAAGGCCACAACTTCGCAAGAAAGTTTAGCCTAGAAAATGTTTCCCCAAAGAAACCCAGCTCGTTCTCATCCGACCTCATCAAACCCAACAAAAGCTCAACAAAAGATGAACGCAACCACGTTTTTCCAGATGCTACAAAATCTCTTCTATATCTTCATTGGCATTACCATTGCCACCTTCTTGTTCCACCACACGCTTCCACACCACGCATTGCCCAGACAGGAGTTGTCATCCGCACGCCCGATTCACCGTGTGGCATATGAGCTATCTCATTCCACCAACGATCCCTTCATTCATAACCACAAGATCCATAACCGCAGGCATGATCATGTTAGGTTACCTCTAGGACTTAAGAGAAAGAGCTTTAGGATTTTGGTGACTGGTGGGGCAGGGTTTGTGGGGAGTCATCTTGTGGACCGTTTGATTGAAAGAGGTGATAGTGTAATTGTCGTGGATAATTTTTTTACAGGGAGGAAGGACAATTTGGTGCACCATTTTGGTAACCCAAGGTTTGAGCTCATTCGTCATGATGTAGTCGAACCGATCTTACTCGAGGTTGACCAGATCTATCACTTGGCTTGCCCGGCCTCCCCAGTCCATTATAAGTTCAACCCGGTCAAGACCATCATATCCTAACTCTGCTATTTTGCTGTTATTTCTATTATTATCATTCGATTTTAACTTTGATAGGTTGTTTATATTGAAATTCATCATTTTAGAATTTTCTTACTAGGGAAATTTTGCAAAATCACCATAATTTTTTAAATTGTCGGAAGTTTGAGCTGTATATGGATATCCTATCATTTGATCATTGAGATGGATCGAAAAATTAATAAATAGTCAAGAAGGTTGGTTCCATCGACATTGTTAACTACATATGTTTTATGCTACCTAAGGATCGATTTTTAGTATAATCGTTACCTTTCTCTTGTTCAATTGAGTCATCACGCATTTATGGGCATGAAAATGATTTTTCCTATAAAACCTATAGAAAATTTTCCTTTTATAAAGATTGAGAGATCACATGAAGCAAATTAGCGAATTTTTCTAATAAGCTGGATAAATATATATATATATATATATAAATATCTATCTTATATTATTGCATGTAAAGATACATTGGTAGGGGGTGTGTGCATATATATATATATATATATATATATATATTATAATGAGGTTGTGTGATAATGATTATCCTTAACGAGGCTGATTTGGCACAAGACCAATGTGGTGGGGACACTGAACATGTTAGGGCTGGCTAAAAGAGTGGGTGCGAGGTTCTTGCTGACCAGCACCAGCGAGGTGTATGGTGACCCCTTGCAGCACCCTCAGGTCGAGACTTACTGGGGCAATGTCAATCCAATTGGTAAGCTATCATAGCTCCCCTCTCACCTACTCGTGCACATCATTCATTTAAAAAAAAAAAATTATCGAAAAGCTTTAGAGTAGGTTTATAAAAGGGTTTTTAAAAAAGTTTTTAAAATACTATGTCAATATTCTAACTATCTTTTCTTTTAAAACACTTCTTTACTTTATAAAAAAATGTTTTACATAAAGATTTTTCACTTTTATTTAATTATTTTATACCTGATGATTTCTTTTCTATAATTATAGAACCTAACACATTGATCACATAATTAATTGTGTCGGACAAAGTAAAATAGAAAACCAATTCTTTGTAAAATATTGGCTCAAGTTAAGCACTATTCACATGTGCAAGTTATAAAAGGAGGGAAGTATTTAGCATAAATATTTGTATCAAGCATTTTTTAATAAACATGCCTTTTAGTGGATGTTGCTCAAATTCTTATTATCCAGCTAAAAATAAACTTTTCGCATTTCTATTTTCTTACTTATTTGCAAAATGTATAATCGATTCTGAGAAATGTTAAAACATATATACTGCCATCCCTAATTCTAGTAAACTTGACATAAATTTGACCAGTTTCATGTAATTTTTTGAATTAATTAAAAAAAAAAAAAATTGGCAGGCATCACATGCCCTTGTTAAGTGAGCTTTTAGAGTATGTGATCCTATTATTACCTGGTTTGATAGGTGAAAGGAGCTGTTACGATGAGGGCAAACGCACGGCAGAGACTTTATCCATGGATTATCACAGAGGTCTTCGTGTTGAGGTAATGTTATGTCTATATCTCTCATTTCATTAAGCTGAAATAAATGTTAATCCCACCAAGCTATTCGTACCATACTGAAACTTCTAATTGAATTAAACCTCGCACCTCCTCTTAAATTTGAATATACACATCTATTTCAAATTTCTAATACACAAGACTGCATCCCCATCGGATTTGTGAAGCCTATTCCTTCAATCAAGCTATCATGGTTTATAATTTTTAAATGCCTCGTGGCTTTTAATACTCCGATTCATCTAATTAATTACAATTCTTGCTTCAATACCCGAATCCAAATACCCACAACTGGGTCACTCAAATTCCCAATTAATTAAATATTATCTAAATTTAATTCTTCTAAGACGGAAAAGTGATTAATTAATTGAAGGTTATGAAAACTAGAGTAGAATATTCTACTATCGGCCATAGAGAAGTTAAGAAGGGATATGAAATAGAAGTCTTTATCACCTCTAATAATAGGTATTACCAATGTTTGCTCGATAATTAAATTTATTTATTAGAAATTGTATTGATTCATTAGAAACTCTATGCATCTTTGTTTTTGGCTTTAATAGATTGAATTCTCTGTTTATCACTTTTTGGAGAGACTTTAGTTTTCACCCTGAATATGGATCGAATATGTGAAAAATAATCCGGAATCCGAAGATAATCCTTTGCAAATGAAATTGGAAGGCAAGATGTACTAGCCACTACCAACATGTAATGCGAACTTGCTTATGTAAAAAAAATTTGATTGAAGAATTTTTCTTTTATTTCATAAATAGAAATTGGTTGGATATTACATGGTAGATATATATACAAGTATCATATAAATATCAATAAAATTTTCGAATTTCTAACTCATATATTAATCATGTTTTGTTTTGTGTGTACTATAAATGTTAAAATTTGATCGGTATATGCAAACCATGTATTATAAGTAAAAGGCTTAATTTAGGTAAGACTCCAATTTTGTAGCACCTTAACAGTATTAATACTCATGTATTGAAGATAAATATATTTGAAAATGATCAATTAATTACTAGTTCCTTTTAATTAGACTAATATTTTCTTGCACATAAAATGTCATTCTAAATAAATTAAGAATATATACAAAAGTATCAATATATCCTTGTCAAATATTAGTTAGTCTCATAGGTAAATTATGAAAATTATATTAAAAAAAAATTCAAAGAATATCTATTCTTTTGATCCTTATATGGAATTACAATTCTTTATCCAATAATGATAGTAATTTCATGAAACAACTATTTTGTAAACTAAAGGTAATGGTAGATTTTAAAGAAATTAATAAGACCTGTCATATATCACTTGGAGAATATTGTTTCAAAACGATTACGCACAAATATATACATATGTACTCCATTAACAAATTAGCAGCAAGTGGAATGCACAACTTAAGTGCTAGGCTTAACAACTCCTCCTCTTGTCCTTACACTCAATAAGTTTAAGCTTTTCCATCTCTTGTAACATGTGGAATCACCTCACAATCAACAAGTTTGTAAAAATTTAAGCATTTCGTGGAATGACTACTTCATAAACTATGTGCAATATTAGCTTAATAGGGAAGAAAAAACTGTTTTGTTCTTTTTTTTTTTATCAAGCTAATCAGATGTGATGTGGATCTTGAGGACAATATTGTTTTACAACAATAACCCATATGTACTTTGCAATATTGTTTTAAAACTAGAGCCTATATATATTATGCGTTCAAGACTGACTGCAATCCAAGAAAACCTAAGTCCTCGTATGCCTTTCAATCTCTCTACTTTTTCTTTTTCAAATTTAAGAGTACCTCACAATAAATCGGTTTTATAAATTTGACGTTTTATCTTCTTAATTCTATTTTTTCATTCATACAGGTGAGGATTGCTCGAATTTTCAATACTTACGGACCTCGAATGTGCCTTGATGATGGTCGCGTGGTCAGCAATTTTGTAGCTCAGGTACGTCACGATATGACATTATTATACAGATTTTTGCGTGGTCTCATGATATTTTGTGAGGTAAAATCAAAACCCTGTTGACAGGCTTTAAGAAAAGAGCCATTGACCGTTTATGGGGAAGGGAAGCAAACGAGAAGTTTCCAATATGTTTCCGACCTGGTAAGAGCAACTCTTCGTTTTCTATTAAAATTTTTATTTTAGAATATGTATAAGTTTTTTTTAAAGTTTTTATAGTTTCCTCTCTTATTTTATTTTGATGAAATTAGTATAACTTTCTATCCGACCATAAATTTATATGTTTTAAATTTAGGTTATTGAAAATATAATGAGTTGAACGATTCAAATTTAATAAATATAAAACTAATGGTGAATTAGAAGCTAGACGATTATCCTAAAAAATATGTATGGAACTAGATTTCAGTATCCATAAATTATTAAAACATATGCTTTGTAATAGCTTGAAATTGACTTTGTTGGCATGTTGTAAATAAAATTTTTATTCGTTGCATGTAAATAGATATCGAGACAAAAACCAGTAATTGAGCGCATTTATTTGACAAAATTTGTGGAAAGCTATGGAAATTTAAAAAAAAAAATTTGATGGAATATTTAGATATTTACAATGAAAGTTGAAAAATGGCAAAAATCGAAACAAATAAGTGGAAATATATTCACTTTCCATTCCTTGTTTTTTTTTTTTTTTAGAGAAAAAGGTACAAATGAATGGAAATGATGAAAAATTATTAAAAGGAGAAAAAAAGGGAGAATTTGTGAAAACGGTGTAAAATTATTAAATGACCCTGTAAAGCAAAATTAAAAAGGGTAAAAAGACATTTTAGGCTATTAAAGATTTCATTACTCTTAAATTTCTTTGTCATCTCAACCTAATAATATAAGAAAGAATGATTTCATCCCCTTTCTTTCCATTTCCATTCTATGAATGACCAACCATCACATTTCCTTTTCTTTCCTGTCTGTCTCTTTCTGTCCGTTTCCACATATTTCGACTCTTATTTAAAATCACCAAAGAAGATGGTAATCTGTAAAGGTGACACTTCAGTTCTTATTAAGGAGGAATCATAAAGAGAGACTGGCCAATTCGTCTCCGGGCATGTTCTAAACTTAAAAAGGCCCGTGAGACTCATAAAACAACTTCACTAGTGATTACTCCTGCATAAATGAGATACGCAGTCTTTTGCTTATGAAAAATCTGTGGGAAAATTACAAAAGTATATTTGCCTGTATTTTGACGTTGTAACAATGACTTGTAATCATCAAATACTCTATTAGCATCCCATGTAATATGAGAGTAACCTTCTTTTTTTTTTTTTTTTAATCGTGTAATCATCAAATACTTTATCAAAATCTCATGTAACATGTGCATAACCTGAAAGGAACCCACAAATCATATACATAAAATAGAAAAGCCAAAATAATGGGATCTAAATACCTCCCTTTCATTTGAATTGGAGCTTCTCCACCTAAGGTTTGGAAATGAAGAGCGTATTTAGAGTGTTTAATGGAAGTTCACGAGAGTTCCTACATGATTTGAAAATTTCTTTTGGACAGATTTTATAGAACACTTGACACTTGTATAATGAACATTAATGCAAGTCATGAGTTAATTTATATATATATATATATATATATATAAGTTAGTTGAATCGCACAGGCATTAAAATATAGGTCTTATGTTATTTTCCCCTATATTGAACAAAAGGAAGTATTACAATTAGGGCTTTGAACTCGTAATGATTTGATATACATGGTCTACCAAATCAGTTTCTTGCAACATCAACGAGAATATATTTTCTTCTATTTTATTTGATGCTCATTTTGATTACTTCTACCATTGGATGCTTAGAAGAAAACTCATGATTAAATATTTCTGAGAGGACAGAGTGTCATATTTATTATTTTTAAGGTAATTTATACTATTATTAAAGTTAAATATGTAAAAAGAAGTCTTTAGTAAGACAGGTCCCAATATGAGAAATTTCGATGTATTTAGTAGGTGGCAACTGAGAATTTCTGATAGAAGGGAAAGGAGAAATGAGAGGTAACGGGGAGGGAATGGTTGGGGAGGGTGAAAAAGTAAGAGCGAAACAGAAAGAAGTATTTTGCTCTTTTGTTTGATTAGAGTGAAGCGAGGGGAAAGAAGGGAGATAAATTAAGTAACGGTCAATATTACCATAACCAAAAATATTTGCCATAAAAAGATTAAATTCAAAATGAGGACAACTTTTGTCATTTAATGTTAATTTCCCTTATTTTCCATTTCTAGGTTTTTGCGTATTATATAGGTGTGTATACACAGGCTTTGTTGCTATGCTGGTAATTACCTTAAAAGCCTAAAAGATACAATGATTGTCTCTTTTAAAAGTAGATGAATTAAAAACATTTCAAAATGTACAGGTGGAAGGACTGATGCGCTTAATGGAAGGAGAACATGTAGGTCCATTTAATATTGGAAATCCTGGCGAGTTCACCATGCTTGAACTTGCTCGGGTAAGTGCGTGCGCGTTCTTTTTTTCCCTACAATATTCAGAGAAAAAAAAATGTCATATATAGGCCTGGAGTGCATATGCAAAGTAAAACTAAATTGTAATTTTAAAGAAATGTAGTATTTTTTTTTTATTTAGTAAAATGTGGTTATAAATGTATTATCACAACAGTCCTGTTTATCTAAAGATTTCAACTGTTTTGAGCTTACATTTTGAGCATACATAGGACAGGCATGTTTTGTTAACACTTGAACAGCAAAAAATATATAAGCATTATCTTTTTGTCAAACTCAAGTATTATTATGCAGGTGGTGCAAGAGACAATCGATCCTAATGCAAAGATAGAGTTTAGACCAAACACAGCAGATGATCCACATAAGAGGAAACCAGACATTTCCAAGGCTAAAGAGCTTCTAAACTGGGAGCCAAAAATTTCTTTGCGCCAAGGACTTCCTCTCATGGTGTCAGACTTCAAACAACGTATTTTCGGGGAAGACAAAAACTCTGTCTACATGAAAAAAATTATTTGAAAGCATGTATAGGAGAAATGCTTGGGGATTTTGATATTAAACACGGTTTAGTTTCAAAAAACTTTTAGATGGTCTAGCATTTTTCTAATAATATGAAGTAGGGGAAGAGAAGAAAGTTTAGAGGCATAAATGTTATCTTTAAAAGATGGAATAAGAGAAGTCTCCCAGTAGAGGTATTGAATTCTGTAAAACATCATCCAATTATTATTAAGATCAACATTTTTTCTTTTCCTTTCATGTGATACCTGTCATTTCGGTACTACCTTTCCCATTGTTGTGACGGAGGCGCTCTTACATTCAGTAGCGAAACCTCGTATTTGGTCCTAGATCAACATAACACGTGTATTCAGTAAAGATAAAAAATAAAGGAAAGAGAAAATTGACCTATTATCATTTAGGAAAAAAAAAAAAACCCCCTTAAAACTAGAGTAAAAACCACAAATAAGAATATAGATAGATTCATCACTGTAATAAGTGATGGTGGTGTTTCATAGATATGACTCTTGGGTAAATTCCTAGTGGTTTGTTAGTTGTATATGGTGGTGAACCTGCAAAAAGTACTCTATGGCGTAGCGAGTGATGACCTCCGACACTCAAATTAGCAAAAAGAGTATTAAGATTCTAGTGAATATGAGCGTAAATAAATTGAGAGAGTTCCCAAGAGTTTGCAAAGATCCCCTTACCTGTTGGCTTCACCCTTATTTATAGGTTAAGGGGAATGACTTGCTTGGATATGTGGCAAGAAGAGATTGATTAGTGCAAAATCCAAAGAGGTAATGTTGTCAATATGAGAAAAGAATTCTACTCTTTTGTAGGTTGGTAGAGACTTGAAGGATGGGCCTATCTCGTCGGTAGAGGGTGGCCGTCCTAGCTTGGTGGCTAGTCTGTAGGTTATATATCAGGTGATCATTCATCTTTTAATAAGGAGAGAGAGAAAGAGGTGAGGAGAGGAGGATGAGCTTGGTTGTGCTAGTAGGTGAGCTCCCTAAGGATAGTCTTGGAATGGGGGCGGCGAGTGCTTTCCTTGTGGTTAGAGGGTAAAGCTCGAGGATTGTGAGTGCTTGGGGTTTAACTTGAGCAATGGTGTTAGGGCATGCATTGAGTTTTCTTCATTCAAGTCAAGTGGGGTTTGATATTTGTGCTAATAGAGCCTTTAGGAGGGCTTGGGACTCCAAAACCTTGAGCTAAAGTTTGATCATCAACACTTGCCTCTCTATTCTCCTTAGAGTTAAAGTAGCAAGAAGGGTATGGCTTGAGAGGTAAGCCCTTATCAAATATGTTATGGAAATGAATACAAACGGTGTTAAGTACTCGGAGGAAGAGTATTGCTGAGATCTTCTAGATGTGAAAATTGACATAGGTGGTCTTTTCCAATGCTTGTCTTTTCAAAGCATAGCTGATATGGACCGTGCTAAGGATAGATAAGGCCAGCCATAGGGGTGGGTCTGATCCTAACGAAGGAATGAAAAGTAAATGGGAGTTGATGGTTTAGCAATCTCGTGCACTAACTTTACGGTATGATGCACTGTAAAACTATATACGGATCTAAGACTCGCCGGATGTAGCGTATCGGTTTGAGTAATAAGGTTGCCTACTACAATCCTTACTAAAGGGATTGATAAGAGATGGTAAGATAGAGAGAACTTTCCAAGTGAAAAGACTCAAAAAGGGGTTTTTCATTAATCTTCTATATGTTTGTATTGTTACAAATGTTTCTATTTATAGTACATCCTAAACCTTAGTGGTAAAACTGTAAATAATGTACAAGGCTTTAAACCCTAAAGATTTGGTTCTTTAAATAAAATAAAGACAAACATGTATACAAATATAAAACTATGCAATTTATAGGGAGAAGTCGACATATGGTCATTCGGCATGTCTTGGAAGTAGTCTCATAGTGCTTAACCGAGACACTAGAGAGGTCGACCCATAATTGTCGAGTTTTGAAGTCAGTCAGCAATAGTTTCACCAACTGTACTGAGTGGATCCAACACTTGGTAAAGTGATCTCTGGGCTACTAAGTCAACGATAGATTTTAGCCGAGTAAATCTAACTCTCATAAACATGATACCTCGGCCTATCGGCAAGGATGATGCTGAGTAAGTGATTGGTCAGGCATGAGTGAGGATCAGTTGTTGTCTTGCCCATTTTCTTCTCAGTACTCTACTTACAAGAAATAGTGTTATTCAGCTTGATAGATAGAATGAGTTGGCAAGTTGATGATCTTGGCTTTAGCAATTGTGTTGGGTCGGTATCTTGAAGCCTATCAATAATGATGATACTTAGGGAAGTGTGTTGCACATGCAATCATTAAGGCACTTAGAGAATGTCATAATCAGAGATTGATGGTGGCATTAATGGTGACATTTTACAATCACCCTTGGTTGACCATAGGATGCATCCATGGTGACATGTAGATGGACCGAATTTCTTTCCCATTGGTTATATAAAGGCCCAATAGGGGATAACCTCCTTCATTCCAAACTTAATACCCCATTTAAGTTCCTTAACTGTGTAATAGAACCTCTTTCATTCTTGTAGAGTTTATGGCAGATGAGTGAATCCAAGAGAATTATATTGTGGGAGAGCGTGTATAAACTTAGGTTGCATCCTCACGATAAGCCTTATGAGTATTAATTGAGGGATGTAGTAGGTTACCCAATGATTGGGGGTAGCTTCTAAGTACTAATTGAGGGGTTTACATGGATTCCTCTACTCCTTATGAGATGCTTAATTGTGCATCCTTCAATTGTTGTAGCACTAGCACTATGGATGCTCAAGCCTTCATAGTAGATACCTTAGTGTTACCTATTGTCCATGGTGTTTCTAATGTTAAGAGGGGGCTCTTCGGTGATTTGAAGGTACTCAACTTGAATTGACTCTATAACTCTTAGGGGGTTCTTAGGCCTTGAGAATATAGCAATCTATATAAGTTTACATACTCTCTTGTGCTTATTCAATGGTAGCTGCTATGCATACCTTTGAATGCTTATAGAGCTTTCATGAATCTTGAGCCTTTCTTAAGGGTTCTTGGCCATTTCAATTGAGTAGGGAATTCTACTTAAAGTTGTTGATATCAATATGGTATTTAAGCACATTGATGTAAGAGCTTAATTCCATGTTGTGTTGGACAGAATGGGGGCTTTTGCTCAGCAGTGATTATGGTAGGAGAAGAGAGCTCATAGTACATTTCCCAAAGACCATAGCCATTAGCGTAAGTGTCAAGGTTGGTTATGGTTCACTTGGGTAGACTAAGGAGCTAAGTTGAAGTTACAAACTGGCTGACTTAGGTGGGAACCTTCGTTATGCAATCGAGTCAGAGTTGCAATCAAACCGGGTTAGATAAAGACCCTCCTGTATGGCTGAGTTGAAGTTACAACCATAGAAATTAGTGTTTGGCACCAACCAATAGATTTAGGAAGGATTTGAGCCATTTTGATGTATTTTTGTTTTTCTTTCTTCTATTGAATTGTATTTAGGGCTAGTACATCGGCCCCTAAGCCTTGTAAAGAGGTACTAATCATTAATGAAATGAAGTTGTAATACATGCTTGTTTATCCCTTTTTTTTTTCTTTTCTTTTTCTTTCTTATTGTACTCATTGTCTTACAATTATTTCTTGTGGAACACACTGTGTTACTTGTACATTTGTGCTTGTTTATAGTTCTCGACCCTAGTGATAGGGATCAAGGATTGATCATTTGCTCTTAAGCTTGAAAGCTTTCTTAGATGGTCTGCCGAGCTGTCCGATGCGAGTTAAGCATTGATGAGCAATGTTTACCCCAGTTTGATTTGTCGAGATACTTCGTTCTCCACACCATTTACGAAGTTGCCACGGTGATCAGTCGACCTGTGGATTCGACCCCTTTCTAATACCCCAGTCCAAGCGTCAAATTAGGAAAATAGCTATCTCTATAATGTCGAGTCTAAGTTGACAATTGTTAGGAGTTGACCATCTGAGGCTAACTTGAATGTGAGTCATCCCCAAGCCAACCCTTGTCTTGTCCTAGCAATTAGAGTATCGAACTGCCAATGCCAACTAGACTTGTGGAATTGCGGATTGAGTGAAATGTGTGCACGTTGTCCTTTCTAATAGAGGATGTTTTTTTTTTTTTGCACAATTTCATGCTTCCTATGTAAATTATTCTTCTTTTTGTTTAGCAAGTAGGGATCCAATTTTCCATAATTAAGGACTTACCCTAACTAGGTACTATAAATACTCGCATTTTGTATTAGCCAAAAGAAGAATCATACAGAAAGAATACATTGAACTTTTATTCCCTCTTAAGCTAAGTAGTTTTTTGCTTACTCTTGAGTTACTCTTACCTAGCCTATTGAGCATGGACTGGCAAGTGACCTTCAGCTATACTCGTGCATCATATTAAGTGTGACTCAAGCTCATGTAAGGCGTTAATGGATCACATCCATCATCGGTGCATGGGAACCCCTGCTTACCCTTGATTATTATTTACTTTTCGAGTTATCTTGCGGCCTGGACCCACCCTTTTGGTTATGCGTGATATTGAGTTCGTATATTCATTTACGAATTCATATCATCTTAGTATCAAAGCTTAGCTACATTTGAAGTTAGATTATGCTATTGTGTTCTCTAAGTAGTTTGTTACTACTCTCGTGAGATAATGGTTCTTTTGTTATCCTTGGAGTTTAGTAGTTGAAAAGTGTTTTATGGTCAATTTGCCTAGTTTTCAACATGCAAAATAAAGTATGGTTAACCGTTCATTTGTTGTGTAGATATCACGGTGATTGGAGTATTAGTTATTAACCTCTAAGTGGTATTATTAGACGTCGATTTTTGTGAAGTAATCATCAATGTCAGACTCAAGTGTTCATACAACTTTGGGAAATCGAGTAAGTAGTACTTGACATGGCAATGGGCATGAAGGAAGCTTTACACCTTAATCAATGGGTGACCGCTTGAATAGACTTACGGACTTAGTTTGGTTATTGTCATCAAAGAAGATAGGTAGCAAGCTAGGAATAGCCCCATTAGAGAATGTAAGTAGTAAAGGCGAGGCGATGGTTACTTTGGTGAGTTAACACCATAGCTTGACCACCTTGAGTTGAAGGAGTTTGTAAGGATGTGAGATGGAGGCTAGCACTTGAAGAGATTGAGGAAGAAGTAGAAGGAGACGACAAAGCAGAAGAGTGCTATGAGCTTGAAGAAAGAAATGTACGAGCCCCTAGAGTCGAAGGATTGAGGATACGTATCTCGAGTTTTTCTAGAAGTGATGATGCTGAGGACTACCTAGATTGGGTAGATGGTATTGAAAAGCAATTTTAATACCATGATGTGCTTGTTAATGCAATGGTTAGACTTATTGTATTGGAGTTCACTAGCTATGCCACCTTGTGGTGGAAGAACTTATAAGCCACTTGAAGAAGGGAAGGAGAACGAGAAATTAGGAGTTGGAAGGTTATGCAAAGAAGGTTATGCAGAGAAGGTTTGTACTGAGCTATTATTTGTAAGATGCCTTCAAAAGACTACAAGAACTCAGACAAGGAAAGTCAAGTGTAAATACTTATTTATGTTAAAGAATTCTAAATATTAATAATTTGATGTGAAGTCGTAGAGTTAGAGGATCGAACTGTATCTTAACTCATTGTAGATTAAAGTACGAGATTTCTTAGAAAACTTAGATATTTGAACACTTAATGGTGTAATCTGAGTTGCCTAGAGGATAGAAAGGCACCAAATAGGAAGGTTTCGACTGCCAATTAGCCAACTACACAGTAGCCAAATTGTTTTGAGTAAACCAATATGAACGGAACCAAGTAAGGTTGTTGAGACCTAACCCATTCTAGCTACATGAGTTGAGGAGAAGGAACACTTGAGGAAGTTCGAGAAGGGCTAAAGTTTAGGGAGAAAGATGAGTAAGATCAAGTGTTTCAAATGTTAAGGATTTGGACACATGGCCGCTTAGTGTCTGAGCAGGTAAACAATGGTGATCCGAGGTGAGGTGCCAATTGTTGAGGCTAACAATGTTGATGAAGATGTAGAGGAGTTGAAAGAAGATGTACAAACCAAATTATCTAGGGAGGAAGTTATCTATAGTGAAGAAGGTAGCTTTATATTGGCCACTCTAGTGTTGGGAAGGATGATGAGTGTTAGTCTTATACCTAAAGACAAACAAAGGGAACTCTTCTATATTGGATGCAAGGTAAATAAATCATTGTGTACGTTAATTGTTGACAGTGGGAGTTGTACTAATGCAACCTTTGCATTTGTGGTCTAGTAGTTGACATTACCAACCAAACCTAACCTAAAATTTTATAAGCTTCATTGGCTTAGTGATAAGGGAGCCTTACATGTAAACAAGCAGGTATCTGTATCAATTTGCATTAGTAAGTATTGAGATAAAGTGTTGTATGATGTATTGCCCATGAGTTCATCTTACATTCTACTTGGACAACCATAGATGTTTGATCGAGTAGTTATATATGACGGAAGGAGCAATACATGTTTTATGGAAAATGAAAGCAGGAGGATGAAATTGAGTCTTATGACTATTAAGTAAGTAAAGGTCATGCAGTCCTAACCTAGCCGAACCTTGAAGAAAGAGGCTTTGGTGATGACCCGAGCTAAACTGAAAAAGGAGATAAAGCTTGAAGAACTAACTTCTCTACTTGTCTAAATAATTCTAGCAATGAGATCTAAGGAGGAGTTTCCTATCGTGGTGAAAACCTTACTAAAGGAATTTGCTGACCTATTTTTAAAGGAACTTTTGAAAGTTTTGCCCCTAATTTGAGGCATTAAGCATGCGATTGTCCTGTAGCTAAGAGCCGTACAGCTAAACAAGCTTACCTATAGGTTAAATCCTGAATAGGCTGCCGAGTTGTAGAAGTAAGTAGATGACCTAATGGAGAAGGGGTATGTATGTGAGTCTCTTAGCCCCTATGCCATTTTGGCCTTGTTAATACCAAAGAAAGATGGTTCTTGGAGGATGTATAGGATAGCCGAGTGGTCAATTGAATCACCCTCAAGTACAAATATCCCATACCCAAGCTTGATGACATGCTAGATAAATTAACTGGAGCAAGAGTGTTCTCCAAGATTGACTTTAAATTTAGATACCATCAGATTCGAATGTGCAAGGGTGATGAGTGGAAGACCGCATTCAAGACATAACATAGTTTATATGAATGGCTTATAATGCCATTGGACTATTTAACGCACCGAGCACATTTATGCGCTTGATGAATCATGTGCTCCAAGAATTAATAGAAAGGTTTGTTGCAGTTTATTTTGATGGCATTCTAGTGTACAACCTCGACGTAGAGATTCACCAGGAGCATCTCCGAAGAGTCTTTGTAAAACTTTAAAGTGAATGGCTTTACGCTGGTCTGAAGAAGTGTGACTTTTTCCAAGTCGATGATAAGAAAACAAGAGCAATCATGGAATGGCCTGATCCAGCCTATTCTCAAGATGTGAGAAATTTCTATAGCTTAGCATTGTTCTATCATATATTTATAAAGAATTTTAGTATGATTGTAGCCCCATTTACTGAACTGTTAAAGAAGAGTATTGTATTTAGATGGGGAGATAAAGAGAAAAGGAGTTTTTGTGTAGGTGAAGGAGAGGCTAACTACAACACCCGTCTTCACTTTGCTGAGTTTGATAAAGTGTTCTAAGTAGAGTGTGATGCATTCAGACTAGGCATAGGTATTGTGTTGATTCAAGAAGGTCAACTTATTACTTACTTCAGTGAGAAATTTTGAGGAGCTATTCTCAACTATTCTGTCTATGATAAGAAGTTCTACTCCTTAATCTGAACCCCAACGGTATGGCTATACTACCTACTACCTAATGAATTTATGATCTACACCGATCATAAATTCTTGAGATATTTAAAGAGCCAGCCCAAGTTGTCCTGAAGGCAAGCCAAATGGGTCAAGTTCATGGAGGGTTTTTCTTATATCCTAAAATACAAGAATGGAAGGAACAATGTAATGGCTAATGCTTTATTGAGATGACAACTATCTTGATCGAGCTACAAATAAGGCTACTTTATTTTTCAACCATAAAGAATTCATATGCTAATGATCTACACTTTGGTCCTATTTATGCTCGATGTGAGGAAGGAAGGCATTAGATGACTATTACAGGGAAGACGGATACTTATTTAAGAAGAGGAGGTTATGTATCTCGACCTGTTCCACGAGAGAACTACTAGTGTGCAAGGCACATGGAGGATGATTGACAAGACACTTTGACTAACATTGAACCCATAAAGTACTATCTACAAGATTCTTTTGGTTGAAAATGATGAGAGACGTATTGTAGTCCAAGTTGAGTATGGACTTCATGTTAGGATTACCGATAATGTCCTAAGGGAAGGACTCCATCATGGTGGTTATGGATTGATTTAGCAAGATTATATATTTTGTGCCTTACTCTAAAACTAACGACACTTTAGCTATCTCTTTTCTTTTCTTGCAGGAAGTAATTAAGCTTCACAGAGTTCCTAGAACCATTGTTTTAGACCAAGACCCAAAATTCATGAGCCACTTCTAGAAGATGCTTTAGAGGTGAATGAGAACCAAGCTATTATACAACATGTCCTGCTACCCACAACTTGATGGATAGACCGAGGTTATCAATAGAACCGTAAGAACTTTGTTATGGGTTAATGTCGGATGAAATATGTTTGATTGGGATATGTGCCTACTAATAATTGAGTTCACCTACAATAGGACTGCCTATAGTATAACAATCATATCTCCATTCGAGGTTACCTATGGGTTTAACCTCGAGCTCCTGATAGACTAAGCACCTTAACCAAAGCTTAATGATGACTGGCTAGTCGTTGAAAGAGTTAAGGCCATCAAAAACATGTACTAGAAGGTCGTAGAATAATTGAGCTGAGCTATTACTAAGCTCAAGAAGCAATGTTGAGGATGGAGGAAGATAAAATTTCAGATAGGTGATTTAGTTTGGATACATCTCAGCAAAGAATGATTTCCAAACTTAAAGAAGAGTAAGTTATCTCCTAGAGTTGACGGACCTTTCAAAGTTCTTGAAAAGATAAATCCTAAAGCCTATAAGATTAAATTACCTAAAGGATATGGAGTCTTGAACTCCTTTAACATTGTCGATCTCCAACCTTATACTCCTAAGGATGAGTAACTTGAAGCTGTTTGAGATTTGATCCCAAATCTCAAACAACTTAGAGGGGATGATAGGGATCAAGGACCGATCACTCACTCTTAAGCCTGAGGGATTTTTTAGATGGTTCGCTAAGCTTTCTAAGGTGAGTTAAGAGTTGAAGAGCAGTGTTTACCCTAACCTATGGATTGGACCCCTTTGCAATACCTTAATCTAAGCTCCGAATTAGGAAAATAGCTATCTGTACAGTATTGAGGCTGAGCTGACAATTGTTAAGAGCCAACCATTCGAGGCTAACCCAAATGTGTGTCATCCTTAAGCTAACCCTAATTTAGCCCCAACAATCAGAGTGCCGAACTATTGACATCGACCATACCTGATCAAAGGCTTATCCTTGCTCGGCTCACAATGTTATTGGAATAGTAAATTGAGTGAAACATGTGCGTGTTGTCCTTTCTAACATCAAACGATTGCACTGTGCTTTCTAACATCCGTACTGTCCTTTCTGACAAAGGTGTTCTTTTTGCACAATTTCATGCTTCCCTTGTAAATTATTCTACTTTTTGTTTAACAAGTAGGGATCCATTTTTGTAATTTAGGATTTACCCTAATTGGGTACTATAAATATTCCCATATTATAACAGTTGAAAGAAGAATCATATAGAAAGAATACGCTGAACGTTTATTCCCTCTTGGGCTAAGTATCATTCTGCTTACTTTTGAGCTACTCTTACTTAGCTCATTAAGCGTGGACTAGTGGTGAGTGACCTTTAGCCATACTTGTGCATCATATCAAGTGTAACCCATGCTCATGTGAGGTGTTGGTGCATCATATTCATTGTAGGTGCATGGGAACCCTTACTCACCCTCGACTATCATTTACTTTTCGAGTCATCTTACGATCCAGATGTACCCTTTTGGTTATGCGTGATATGTTTATCCACGAATCTATGTCACTTGAGGTTAAGTATTGATGCATCTTTTTTAAGCTTACTGATGTGTCTTCGAGGTCAAACACATAGAGAGATACCATAATGAAGCAAGCAAAAAAAAAAAAAAAGTTAGTAAAGTCCGAGCAGCTACTGAATGGCTATGACGTACCACTTGATCCTGTTCGACATATAATCTATCGGATATGACACACTGGTCTGAATTGAAGGGTCAGTTGCTATTACTCCTTGCTAAAGGGAATAGATAAGAGTTGAATAATAATGAGAACACTAAGGTTACTCAAATGAATAATTTTGTATTGAAGAGATGATTCCTCGCATACAAGAAAGTAGGGTTTTACATACTTATCTACTAGGGTTACTTTACATGTATGAAAAGACAAAAAAATGTATTCTATAACTAGGTTACATAAGACATACTAAAAAGGATAAAAGAGACAGAATATTTAGTATGAAAAATAAAGAATCATTCTAGAATACTTTATCAGAAGACACGTGTCACTTGGTGTCTAGATGAGAGAAATATGATATGAGGTAGGTGGAAACAGAGCAATGCTTATGGTTAGGGGTCGACCTGATGTGGACTAGGTTGAGGACCAATTAGTTCTTTTAAAGAGAAGTCAGCTTAATTTGAGGTCGGATGCTTGTGGTTGGATCGAGAGCTCACCTCGGCTACTCTTAAGCTATCTTTGGGATAAAAGGTTGTTGTTAAATAGGGGTGGAACTAACGAATGTAAGTATCTAATGTCAGGTCAGCAGGAGATCAACTCGGGATAGAAGTCCCCATCCCAGCTATAGCCTAGAGCTAGTATCCTCTAAGCAAGTCTATGGAGTCCTCTAACTTGGCTGCCTATAATCAGTCTGAAGGGTTGATTCCTATCATTTACCTGAGGGTTAGAAAGATTTATCCTCCAATCTGGAGTAGTCTCTACTCTTTCTTCTAAGGCGTTTGTTGAGTCTTCTACCATTGGTTAGTCAGGGATTAGATTGGACACATTGAAGGTGGAAGAAACTCCATATTCATAAGGCAACTTGATTTGGTAAGCGTTGCAGTTGATTTTCCTCAAGACCTTAAATGAACCATCAGCACGAGGAGATAGCTTGTTCTATCTTAAGTGTAGGAATCATTCTCGGCTAAGATGTATCCATATTAAGTCTTTTAGGTGGAAAGAAACAATTTGGCAACCTCGGCTACTAATTTCTTATTGTTTCTGATTGAACTTGGTAATCTTCTTGGATACAAACTAGTGTAATACATGCAATTCTTAGGCTTGTTCAACTCTAAATTGACTTTCTTTAGTAGTTGCTAGGGTATTGATCATATCTAGAGGAATAGTGAGGTTAAGGTCATATATGACCTCGAATAGGGTTTTCCTAGTAGTGCTATGGACAGTTTAGTTGTATGCAAACTTCATAACTAGGAGGCATAGATCGTAATCCCTCAAGTTCTTTCCTATGACAGTTTTAAACAGATTGCTTAGTGTCCTATTTACCACTTTAGTTTGGCCATTAGAGTTAAATATAAGTTTAGGTCCAAGTCTTCTCTAAAGAGTTTTTCAAAAATAGCTAAAAAATTTAGTGTCTTGATTTGAGACAATAGTCTTTGGTACTCCATGTAGTTGGACAACCTCCTAAAAAAACAAATTAGTAATACATAGGGCATCGCTAGTTTGATGGTATAGAATGAAGTGTGCCATCTTGCTAAAGCGATCTATTATAACAAAAATAGAATTTTTCCCTTTAGATGTCTAAGACAACCCTACAACAAAGTCCATGTTAAGGTTGGCCCAAGGTAAGGTTAGTGTTGGCAATGGAATGCACTCTCTATGGGGTTCTCTCTTCCCCTTAGCACGTTTGCACACTTCATTACTAATAACCACTTTATGGACATCCTTGGCCAAACCTGGCCAGTAAAAGTTCTCCTTCAATGGATTAGCAGTCTTGGTTTCCTTGAAGTGACTTGATAATCCTCTACTATGGGCTTTCTTGATCAATAGCTCACTCGTTGAGTAGTTTCGAATACATAGCTTACTATCCTTAAACAAATAGCCTTCCTTTAGATAATATCCTCCAATAATTACCCCTTTACGACATTGTTCAATAATTGGACCAAAGTAAGGATCAATAGCATACTATTTAGTAATGTGTTAGAATCCTAATAATTTTGTCTACATACTGGTTAGCAAAGTTTACCATCATGATAGAGCATCAATGACCATATTTGTGCTTCCCATATTGTATTGAATAATGTATGAGAATCCCTCCATAAACTCTAACCACTTAGCTTGTCTCTTTGAGAGCTTGTTCAAACTCCCAAGATGCTTCAATGATTTGTAGTCAGTGTAAATAACATTCTCGTAGTAGCAAATAATGTTGCCAAACAATGAAGGCTCGAAAAAGGGAGTATAACTCCTTCTTGTATATAGAATAGTTTAGGGTTCGGCTACTTAGTTTCTCATTGTTGTAAGTAACGAGTCGTCGCTCCTGCATCAGGACAGCACCAATTCCAACTCTGAACATATCACATTCTAATTCAAAAGGTTTATTGAAATTTGGTAGTAATAGGATAGGTGTTGAGGTAAGTTTTTCCTTAATCTCTCTAAAGCTCTATCTAGCTCGGTCGTTCCACCTAAATCCTTTACTCTTCTTTGTTAACTTGGTCAATATGGTAGCTATCGTACTAAAGTCCAAAATAAATTACCTATAGAAAGAAGCTAGGCTATGAAAACTTCGAACCTCAATGACATTCTTTGGTATCGGCCATTCTAAAATAGTTTGGACCTTTTCCTCATTTGCTCGAATCCCTTCCCTTGATACTATAAAACCTAGCAATATCACCTCTTTCTTGTAGAACATGCACTTCTCTTCACATTCTCATACAACTTTTCAATTTGCAAAATGTCAATTATTTCACAAAGATGTTGAACACGGTCATTTGGTTCGGCATTGTATACTAATATGTCATCAAAGTATACCACGACATATCTCCCAATTTAGGGCCACATTATGTGGTTCATTAACCTCATGAATGTGCTTGGTGCATTAGTAAGTCCGAACGGCATAACCAACCATTCGTAGAGCCCGTGCTTAGTCTTAAAGGTAGTCTTTCATTCATCACTTGGCCTCATGCGAATTTGATGGTAGCCAATTTACAGGTCAATCTTTGAAAATATCTTGGTGCCATGAAGCTCATCTAACATGTCATTGAGCCTTGTTATTAGGTATTTGTATTTGATAGTAATTTTATTGATTGCTTGACTTTCGATACACATACGTAATGAACCATCTTTCTCCAAAACGAGTAGAGCTGGTACAACACAAGGGCTCATGCTCTCCCTCACATACCCCCGCTTTATAAGTTTGTCCACCTATCTTTTTTGGCTTAGCAATCTGTTCAGGGTTCATCTTGTATGCTGGTCGATTCGGTTGGGTGGCGATTAGCTATAGGTTAATATAGTGCACTATGACTCGGATTGGTAGCACTCCTCTAGGAAACTCTTTTGAAAATAGGTTGAAAAACTCATTTATTAAGGTTCAAATCTCATCTAGAACATCCTGTAATTCCCTCATCTCTAACAATTTCCTAACCAATAGGAACATGGGTTCATCAGCCTTCTCAATAGATTGGAACTCTCATGCCTCCTCACTAAGGATTTCTTCTTATTAGCTCGAGTGAGCTAAATATGGGTTTCATTCACTTGGGACATGGTTATGGGTTGCAACATAATCTTCCTTCCATTCTTAATAAAGGCACATGTATTCTTATACCTATCATGAGTGACATGTCGGTTGAACAACTAAGGTCATCCAAGCAATAGATATGAAGTTCCCATGGGGATGACATCACAAAATTACTTCGTCCTTATATATATTCCTAAGATTAAACGGTATGGTCACTTGTTTAGTCATGTGTAAAGCACCCTTATCATGAAGCCAATGTAGCTCATAAGGTCGGTAGGCCTAACCTTCACACAAAGGATTATGCAATCACATTAGTATAACTTTCTCCATTCACTATGATCATGCATAATTGGCCTTTGATGATATACTTGGTATGGAATAGATTCTCCCTCTGGTCTTCCCCAAGGTTTAGTAAGGAACTTAATACTCGTCTCAGGACTAGGGTCATCACTACTTCCTAGTTAGCATAAACGTAAGTCTCCTCTTCCTCTTCGGCTTCAGGTTTTCTAACATCTTCTTTCTCAAGCTCTCTCTCATTGGTACCATCTATTACATTTCATCAAAGCACCATGATACATTAGTTTGGACATTCAGTGGCCATATGTCCATAACCTAAGCATTTAAAGTAGTTTACCTCATTGGTCTTCCATTTGAAGGTTTACCCTTTCTCATATACTCTCAAGGTTGGCATAACTTAGGCTTGACCTAAACTACCGACTCGGCCTAGTTGGTTTCTTTAACTATTGCCAGGTTAGTCATTCCTACCCTCGGCCTTATATGGCTTCCTCGGCTCAACTTGAATAGTTCAGTACGGTACTAAGACTTGCGATAATGTCGGCCTAGGTCAAGTCGGAACACTCTTCCTCTACCTTTCGACCATCTATGCTATCTTGATGGCCTCTTCCAAATTATAAAACCTCTATACTTCCATGATATTGCGAATCTCATACTTGAGCCTAAAAATGAACCTTAATACTGTATGGGCCTTTGGCTCTTCCATGGCAATTCGGATCATTAACATTTAGAGCTCTCTCACGTAGTCATCAATAGATTAGCTTCCTTGGCGAGGCTCCTGCAACTTTGCAAACGTATCTTGTAAGTAAGTCTTAAGCAAAAATCTACCTCTTAACAACCTTTATATCTCATCGCAAGTTATAACACCTTGTCTTCTATCTCTTATTCTAGTTGCATTTAGATTCTTCTACCACATGATGGTTTATCCAATAAACTCCAATGCAGCAAGTTAGACCTTGTCCACATCTATCCATATATTTAAATACCTTCTTGACCTTCTCTTCCCACTCCAAGTATTCATCTACATCTCTACTTCCATCAAAGGGTGGGATTTGTAACTTAACATTGTTTAGCCCTCGAGGGACTCGGTGTCCTTATCCCTATGCTCAGTAATAATCAACTCTTCTTCTTCACCAAACTCTTTAACACTTAGCCCCTCGTCATCTTTCCCAATCTCCTCTAACTCCAATCTTTGTTTAGCAACTTGGTTTGCTACTTTAGGTTATGGTGGTCGAATTGGGTGATTGGTTGATTACCTTGGCCATAGTGTCTTTCAAAGACATCTTCTTATGGGTTTTGCTACTGTATACCTTAGGGTTGTTGTCTGTTAACTTGCATTGTGGTGACTAGACTCTCAACAAGGTTTGTGAGTCTATCAAGTTTGTCGTCAACTGAACCTGAGGTGTTACTAACATTATGACTACGACTAGGTTGAGCACCACTACTTTAGTCACCTATAACACCTTAAACACTTGAATTAGACATGGTACAGTACTTCTCAAATGGTTTAACAACTTGCTAACAACTTTAATACCTAATAGTTACTCAAATAAAATAGAAACAAACTTAGTCTGTTTTTGCAATGGGAAACAGAGTAAAAGTTGAGTAATAATAAAACCACTCTTGTTATCATACCAACACATTGTAGTAGCTATGGGAGGAATACAGTAGCCACTAATAGTAAAATGAACCAAAACTTCATTACAACTTCACATATTCCCTCGCGGAACCACACTCTAATACTGGCGAAGTTGATGTGTTTCTAAGGTTAAACACACGAAGGGGCACTACAACAAAGCAAGCGAAAAACAATAGAAAAAGTTAGCAAAGTTTGGGTAGCTACCGAATGGATATGACACACCACTTGATCCTGCTTAACCTACAATCCACCGGATTTGATACACTGGTTCGAGCTGAAGATTTACTCACCACTACTCCTTGCTAAAGCGAATAGATAAGAGTTAAATGAGAACGAGAACAATAAGGTTGCTTAAATGAATAATTCTGTATTAAAGAGATGATTCCTCACATATAAGAAAGTGTAGGTTTATATACCCATCCATTAGGGTTACTTTACATGTATGAAAAGACAAAAAAGGGTATTCCACAACTAGGTTACATAAGACATACTAAAAAGGGTAAAAGAGAAAGAATCATTTTAGAACACTGTATCAGAAGATATGTATCTCTTGGTGTTTAGATGGGAGGAATATGGTATAAGGTAAGCAAAAATAGTGTAATGCTTGTAGTCAGGAGCCGACTTGATGTAGACCAGGTTGGGGACCAATTAGTTCTTCTGAAGAAAAGTTAGCTTGATTCAGCGTCGGATGCTTATGGTCAGATTAGGAGCTCACCTTAGGTACTCTTAAGCTATCTCCTAAGATAAAGCAATGCATGTAAGGATTTGATAGTTAGGTTGGTAAGAGATCAGCTCGGGATAGGAATCCTTGTCTCAGCTATAGCCTAGAGCTAGTATCCTTCCAGTGAGTCTTTAAAGTCTTTTAGCCTAGCTGTGTGTGATCGGTCCAAGGGGTTGATTCCTATTACATGGTGTATATACTTAAACTCTAGTAATTCTAAGCTACTATGCTTTAGGCAAGTTTAAGGAATTGATTACTGGTCAACTTCGACCGAATGTGACGATTGATGTAATAGTTAGGATACTTGAGGTTCTCCAATAGCGCACACCATCGTAGATGTTGAGTTAGTGATCCGTTCATCAGGTGAATCTTAGCGACTGATCCTTTGGTCACGATATGTAGCCGTCTGCAATGGCCATTAATGAAGTGATGCTTAACTTGGCCTTAGCAACCTACATAAGGGGCTTGACAGTTAGTTTAATTCTCATTTGCTCTTGTCACTTTGCTAAAACTTTATTAGAGTGCTTCTAAAGCATTCCTCTTGATTTCTCACTCTTTCCTTTCCCTTTCTTTTCTTTTCTTTATGAGATTCCTTAAGAATGGTCAAATAATGACAACTAAGAAAGAATGAGTTTGCAGGTGAGGCATCTGCAAACGAAGATTTCACAGATGAGCCTATCCCTACTCCTCCCTAATAGCCGATGGCATGGATAGGAGCTATACGTAGGAGAGCAACTATAGTGGAGAGGTCCCAATGTAAGTATGCTCGTAAGAAGAAGGAAGATATAGTAAAGTTGCTTCCAAGCAAGGAAGGTAGTGAGATCATGAACTAAGGTTGAGTATAAGCATAATGAAAGTTGATGGTGTTGGGTTTTCTATGAGGTTGCATAAAACACCAATGAGTAGGAGGTGGTGATGCTTAAGTAAGGTAATCAAGCATGTGACTATGGCAAAGACAAGTGCTTCTTTTGCTTTTATTAGAGGGCAATCGACATGAGGCTACTCTTGCCCTATACTAACTTCCACTTAGAGTTGCTTAACTATTTCCAAAAGTCCCTAGAATCTATCTACCCGAACATTTGATAGGTGTTGGTGGCCTTCAAGGCCATCTTTATATTTTACATAAGGAGGTTGATAACTTGACTCTTTTGTGCTCTTCTTCCAATTAGAGGACGAGTTAGGGGGTTAGGTGTATTACTCAAGCCAAAGGTCACATGTGAAGCTATTTTATGTTATGAAGTCTAAGGTTAAGGACTAAAAGTACCAGTTCTTCTTACTTAGGTCAATTTACGAACTAAACTTTCCTATCAAGTGGAATGGACCCATTTGAACGAAGCCTATTAATTACTTTTAGGAGCAAGATGACAAAGCTAAGGAGTGGATCCTAGATGTAGTTCAATGGAAGGATGAAGGTTTCCATGTATTGGAGACCTTAGATTTGTACTTGAAAGGGAAGATGTTGCACTTGATGGGGATGTAGCTGGGGAGGGTTATCAAGAGTTCATTGCCATTAGTAGTTAGCAAAGAGGAAGGGAGAGAGGGGAGAGGTAGGGAGAGCTCAGGGTTGCTCTCCTCAGTATATATTTCATTTGAGCTTTACAATTCTTTCAATACTAACTTTATTGTTGTGCTTGTAGCATTTGATCTATGCAGTAGCTCCTTTAAGGTGTAGATGATGGAGATTAGGGAGCTAAGAGGTCTAGAGAAGAAGAAAAGGCCTATAGAAGGGCAAGGCGCAACTTTCGTAGCAAAGAAAAGTAAGAAGGCTACTACGATGAAGAAGAAGGGGAAGAGGCTCATAGATGAGGGGTCGAGAGACATCCCGATTGTAGTACCATTAGGGTCGATTATTAAGCAGCAAGTGACCGTTGTTGTTGCTAAGGTAGTGGAAGTGTTTAAGTAGGGGGGTACTTAGACGGATTTCATAGATGGACACATATACCCTATATCACGCATAACTAAAAGGATGGGTTTGGGCCATAAGATAGCTTGGAAAGTAAATGGTAGTCAAAGGTTAAGTACGGGGTCTTATGCATTGACAATAGATATGATGCACCAACGCCTTAAGCGAGCTCAAGTTATACTTAATATGATTATAAGCATGGCTGGAGGTTACTTGTCACTATTCCATGCTCAATAGGCTAGATAAAAGTAACTCAAGAGTAAGTAGAAGGAAACTTAGCACAATAGGGACCAAAAGTTGAATGTATTCTTTGTGTATGTGATTCCTTGTGGTAATTACATTATGCCAGTATTTATAGTATCCAATTAAGGTAAGTCCTAAATTACAGAAAATTACATAAATAGATTCTTACTTGTTAAATAAAAGGAGAATAATTTATAGGGGAAGCATGAAATCATTCAAAAGGAACATCCTTTGTTAGAAATGATAGTATGGATGTCAAAAAGGATAGTGCGGGTACGTTTCACTCAATTTGTGGTCCTAATAACATTATAAGCAGAGCAGGCGTAGGTCTCTAATTAGGTCTGGTTAGCATCTGCAGTTTAGCATTCAGATTGTTGGGCTATACAAAGGTTGGCTTGGGGGACAACGCACATTCGAATTGGCCTTAGATGTTCAGTTTCTAGTAATACTCAGCCTAGCTTAGGTATTGTGGAGATGGCCATATTCAGATGTAGCACTTAGACTAGTGTATATTAGAGGGTTTGGTTCAGCAAATTAGCCAGTTACCTCAATAACATCCTAGATGGTGTAGAGAGCAAAGTAGCTCGGCAAATTGGATTAGGGTAAGTATTGCTCTTTAGTGGTTAACTCACCTCAGATGGCTCAATGAACCATTTGAGAAAGCCTTCGGGCTTGGGAGTGCATGATCGGTCCTTGATCCCTATTAGTAACTATCGAGGTGGTGTACGAGTAAGAGGTACTTATTAAGAGGGGGTTGGAGGGATCTATCTCTAGCCGGGTGGTGTAAAAGGGGTCTTCGGAGAGCTGGATCATTGAGGTGAAGAGGATTGTTAATGTTATGGACTTACATGGGGACCAGCAGCATATTAGTGGCACTCAAGTTGATAGTGTGATGCAAAGGCAGGCAGTACTTGTAATTGACCTTGAGGTTGAGATGGGCAAAAATGCCCAAATGTCTATTAGTCAGCACATAGTCCTAAAGTGGCCTTTAAGGAAGGTACATGGCTACTCTTATAGAATAAGATTTATGATGAGTGTATCATGGCTACTTTAGAAAAGTTAGTTGATGCCATGGGTTTGTGTAGGTATGCGTTCGCTTATGGGTAGTCCATCCATGATAGGGTATGTTTCTTGTCTTTTTGCCTACCCTTTGTCCTTTTTGTCCAAGTTTTCTTAAGTACTTGTTTGTATTATTGCTTCCTTATTTCAGGCTATGTGGCATTGTCAACAGGAGGTAGGGAAGGAATACGAGCAGTTGAAGAAGGATTGGGCAAAGGCTATGACATGGCAAGAGGAGTTCAACCAACACAGGATCGAGAAAATGAGGCTAGAGTAGGAGGTGACTAAAGTCAGGTTCGAGGCAAGCATTGTTAAGAAGTGAGTAGAAAACTTGAAGGTGGAATTTATTATTTGTAATGAAGAGCTGGCAGCGGTAAGGGGGAGGTAGAGTCGGTTAAGCAAGTGGCTAAATATGCTAAGCAAGAGGTAGCAGTCATAAGGGAAGAAGTTGAATTTATGAGAAAGGAGGAAGAGGTAGCTAGGGGAAAGGCCAATGCTTTGAGGGTAAAGCTTTAGGAGGCTATAGCTAGGTTCCAAAAGAGGGAGAAGAGTTGAAGAATGGGGAGGAGTTGATCAAGGGAGCAATAAAGAAGCTGTTTAATGAGTTTTCTTTAGGCGACAACTTTAAGGTCACTCTTAAGGAGGGCTAGATAGGATGGGGTAAGGTTGGCAAAGTAGGAACTTAAGGCAAAGTATCCCCACTTGGGCAGAAAGGAGGGGGGGATGAAGAAGGTGAGCTTGATGATGACAAGGATGCTAACAATGATGTTGAAGAGGGCCATGGTGCTGTGAACAATGATGACATCAAGGAGGGTGAGGTGTTTTTGTAAGGGATTTCTAAGTATAGTTGTGTTTTGTCTTCTTTTTTCTTTTTTCTTTTGCCATTGATATACATGGGTCATGATACTAACCCTTCAACCTTATAAGTGTTGCTCACTCCTTATTGTTCACCTTTTGTCATTTAGTGTTTTACTCGTGTTCCTCTTCCTTGTATGCTTGAAGTTTTTTATTGTAACTTGAAGTGTGAAGTGGTTTTAGGTCTTTACTTTGTCTATGTCGCATTAGGCATAGGCTAAGGAAACTTAGAACAAGTAGTGCTCGATTGTGAATGTCGAGTGTATGGGACCCAATTTTAGAAGGTCAAGCATTGTAGACTTAACTTATGTGTTCATCTTGTGTAACCCTTCAAGTGTAGATACTTATTGGGTACTTAAGGTAGGGCTCAAGGCTTGAGCATTCTTGAGTATAGAAATTAGTAAGAATGTATGGATGTAGAGGATGACAATCAACTCAACTTAGTCCGGTATATTCATGTTTGTTGATAGATCAAGGGTAGGGTATTGTAAACTGTGGCCAAGAACAGACAAGGCAGGTTGCTGGATGGGTCTAAGTTTGTAGAAAGCTCGAAAGGAATAATGGGGAACAACGCAAAAAGGGATAAATATGAATGAAAAGTAAGCAAAACCTACAAATAGCTCCAATGGATATGATGCACTAATGGAACTTCCAAAGACTCACAGTACAATTTAATATGATGCATGAATCAGTCTAATGAGGTTACTCGCCACTTAGCCTTACTCAAGGATTAGGATAAGAGTGATTCCAAGAGTAAACAAGTAGTGTTTATGTAAGAAAGAAAATACTCAAGTGTATTAAGGATAATCTATCTATTATAGCTACAATTATAAGGCTATTTATACTCATAAGTTAGGGTAACTTGCTTGAAAAGGAAAAGACAAAAAGGGAATTTCCTAAGGAAGTAATGTATAAGATACAAAAGGATAAAAATGAATATACAAGGAAAGCAATCATTGGTGCAATGGATTCTATACATGATACTGTATACGTGGTGATACTATATTGGTGATGTTGTTGGAAGATGTGGACAAAAAGTATGGATAGCTTTCTTATCTGTAAGGGTGGCTTGGTTAATCCAAACTTTTTCTCTTAGCATCTCGGTAGGGGTACGACCAAGTAAGTAATTGGCTAGGCATGTGTGGGAATGAAGATAGGTTGTTGTCTTAACCTTCCACTCTTCGGCACATAACATATGAGAAACAGGCAATCGCTTGGCTTAGCAAGCAGAATGGGTCGACAAGAAGATACTTGGCCTCCTTATCAGTTGGTTGAAATAAGAGGATTCATCTTGTTAGTTCCTTTAGTCCTCAAGCTTGGCTGCGGGTTAGTGGTTTAGTAGCTTGATTCCCATCATTCCCTTCTATTTTTTTTTTTTTTTTAGATTTAGGATCAAATCTGAATGGTCTTCATTTAGCTCTTTGTTAGGGTAATACGAATTGAGGTCGGCAACGTTGAAGTGTTAGAAACCCCATAGTTCTTGGGCAACTCCAATCTATAGGCATCATCATTAATCTTCTAAAGGATTTTGAAAGGTCCTTTAACTCTTATAGATAATTTGTTCCTCCTCTTGTTTGGGAATTGTTCCTTATTGAGGTATAACCATACCAAGTCTCATGGCTAGAATTGTTGAGCTATCCTACCCTTAGTCTTCTCTTGCATTCTTCTAGCATCTTGGTTGATGTGCTGAGTGACTTTATCATAGATGTGTTGGAGGGATTGTGCTTTAGTTGAGGCGTTAGGGTCTTCTTACGCGGGTACATGTATAGGGGTGTGGTCAAGGGGTAACTCGGGATTGAAACTAAAGGCTACTTCAAAATGAGTTTGCTTAGTGGTGTCATGCACCATTCGATTGTAAGCGAACTTGACTACTGGTAAGCAAACATCACAATCAGCCAAGTTCTTGCCCACTGCAACTCGGAGTAGTAATCCCAAAATGTCATTGACCACCTCTGTTTAGCCATTAATTTAAGGGTGACAGGAAGTACTAAATAGTAGTTTGGTCCCCATTTGATTCTACAAGGTCCTTTAGAAATGGATCAAGAACTTCAAGTCTCTATTGGAGACTAAACTTCTCGACACACCGTATATCCGTACAATCTCTTGTAAGAAAAGAGAAGCAATAGCTGAAGCATTGTTAGTTTTGGAGTAAGGCATTAAGTGTGCCATTTTGCTAAACTAATCGACAATGACCATTATAGAATGTTTGCTTCGAGTAGTTTGTTTGAGATTGAGAACAAAGTCCATGCTCAATTCAGTCCATGGCTTTGTTGGGACAAGTAAAGGCATTACTTTCCCTTACTTGGCTCGGTACTTAGCCCTCTTGCCCATGGCATAGCTATCAACAACTCGATGCACATCTCTTCTCATTGTCGGCTAGAAGAATCGACCATTTAATAGTTTACAGGTCCTTCTTTCTCTAAAATGCCAGGAGAGTCCTCTACTGTGGGCTTCCCTGATCAGTAGCTCCCTTAAGGAATATGTCAGTACACATAGTTTTTCATCTTGGAACAAATAACCATCCTTTACATGATACTCATCCACTATCCTTTCATTAACACATTATACAATTATAGGTCCAAAGTATGGATCCCTAGAATACTATTCCTTGATACTTGCAAACCTAAACAACTTAGTTTGCAGTTCGATTAAAAGCGCATGTCACCTTAAAAAAGCATTTGAAACTATGTTACTCTTTCCTTACTTATATTGAATCACAAAATTGAATCCTTCAAGAAACTTAACCCATCTTGCCTGCCGCTTCGTTAGCTTATATGATTTCGGAGGTACCTTAGAGATTCATGGTCAGTGTAGATGACAAAGTCTTTCGGCAATAAATAGTATTGTCATACTTATAGTGCTCGGATCAGCGCCAAGAGCTCCTTGTCATACACGGAGTAATTTAATTGTGGCCTTGTGAGTTTTTCATTGAGGAAGGCAACTGGTCAACCTTCCTGCATTAGGACAATGCCTATTCCAATGCCTGATGCATCACATTCCAGCTCAAATATTTTCTTGAAGTCAAGTAGAACCAACACTGGGATAGAAGTCAACCTTTCTTTTACCTCGGTAAAGCTTCTCTCCTCCCTTTCTCCCCATTAGAAGTCGGTGTTCTTCTTTGTGAGATCAGTAAGAGGCATAGTGAGGTTGTTGAAATTCTTGATGAATGTCTATAGAATGAAGCTAGTCTATGAAAACTTCTCACGTTGATACAAGTAGTAGGAGTCGGCTACTCTACAATTGCTTAGATCATTTTGTCATCTACTTGTAAGCCTCCTTTATTGACTATGTAACCTAAGAATACCACTTCCTCCTAGAAAAAGCAATACTTTTTGAGATTGCTAAATAGTCACTCGACATAGAGTATATCCAATACTTCTTAGAGATGTTCATAGTGACTTGGAATGTCTGTATGGTAGACTAATATGTTGTCAAAGTACACCACGGTATGCTTTCCAATCAATTGCCATAACACATGGTTCATCAATTGCATGAAAGTGCTTGGGGCATTTGATAAGCCGAATAGCATGACCATCTACTCATAGTTTCTGTTGAGTTTTAAATGCAGTCTTCCATATGCTTCTCAGCCTCATCAAATTTGATGGTAGCTAGACTTCAAGTTAATCTTACTAAAGACATTAGCTCCATTTAACTCATCTAACATGTCTTCTAACCTCAGGATCAAATACCTATATTTGACTGTGATCTTGTTTACGGCTCGGTTGTCGATACACATCTACCAAGTTCCATCCTTTTTTGTTACTAAATGCACCGGTACAGTGTAAGGGTTGGACTTTCTTGAACATATCCTCTCTTTAGTAGCTCATTGACTTGATGTTGTAGCTCAGAAGCTTATTTAGGATTTATCGGATAGGTTGGCTTATTTAACAGTGCGAGGCTAGGTATTAAGTCAATGCAATGCTCTATGCCTTAAGTTAGCGGCAACTCCTCAGGTAACTATTCTAGGAATAGGTTAACTTACTCGTCTAGCGACTCCTTGATTTCCTAAGGTAGTTCACCCCTCTCCTTCATCTCTAATAGGTGTCTGACCAACATAAGGGTCGGCTTGTTAGCATTAATGGCCTTTCGGAGCTTGACTTTACTCATCACCAAAGCCTTCTTCGATTTGTGAGCAAGTTTTATCTGCAATTTATTAACTTCTCTCAGTGGCATCAAGTTCAATTTAATCTTTAGGTCATCTTTCTCAAACATATACGTGTTCTTCTACCTGTCATAGATGACACTTCTGTCAAACAGCCACAATTTACTTAGTAACACTTGGGAAGCACACATGGGCGACACGTCGGAGAGAATCTGATCTAAGTAATTCCCTATAGTGATTGGTAGTACTATTTTCCGAGTGACATGTAATGTTCCTTTCTCACTCAACTAGTGCAACTTATATGGCCTTAGATGTGAAATAGTCAGCAACTTCAATTTTGAGATAAGATCGGTTGATGCCACATTAGTGCAGCTTCTACTATCTACGATAAGGGCATATATTTGATCAATTACTTTACAGGTCGTATGAAAAAAATTCTCTCTTTGCTCCTCCTCTCATGAGGGTTCTATGTTCATAGTATGTTGAACAACCATGAGCAATTAGTCTAAGTCTTCAACAAATATGTCTTCGTTAATAAGTTCTTTCTCGGTATTTTCTTTCTTGGTGAAGACTCCCTCTTCCTTGGGTTCCTCATCTGTACCATCTACTTCTAGCCTCGAGTTGTCTCCGTTAATGACCATTGTTTGTTAGTTTGAGCACTAAGCAACCATATGTCTGAACCCTTGGCACTTGAAGCACTTTATCTGGCTAGTTTTCTTACTTGATCCTTGCCCCTTCTCATAACTTCAGGTCAGTACCTCAACTTCAGGTTGGCCCTTCAATTCGACTCAGACATCTATCCTTTGGCTCAGCTTGGTACTAGATTGAGCTAGGTGACTCGCCTATCTAGGTTGGCTAGTCAGCATCTTGGTCGATACTCGACTCCTTCTTTGCCTTTCTACTCATTAGGCTATCTTGATGGCCTCATCCATTATGGTAAAGCTTTAGAGTTCCATAATGTCTTGAATATCACCTCTCAATCCAATGATGAATCTTTAGACTGTTTAAGCTAGTGGTTCCTCCACTTTGCAATAGATCATAAGCATTTGAAATTCTTGAACATACTCGCCAACAGTCCAGCCTCTTTATCTCATCTCTTGAAGCTAAGTAAAAGTATCTTGGAGATAAGTTTCTAGCATAAACTTGTTTCTAAGTACTCTCTTCATCTCGAGCCAAGTATTAATCTCTCGGTAGCCCTTTTATCTCCTCATGGCCTAAAAATTCATCCACCACATGGTAGCATATTCGGAGAACTCAATAACAGTAGTTCTCACTTTCTCATAATCCTCGTATTGATAATAATAAAAAATACGCTTCACCTTCTCTTCTTACTCTAAATATTCATCAACATTCCCAGATCCATTAAAGCTCGAAATTTGAAGCTTTACATGGTCAGATGCTCTAGGGACTCACATGCACTCCTCTTTGAAATACTCTTCTTCCTTGTCTTCTACGTCTGCTAAATCAATCCTTCTCCTCACTCGTTAGCCTATTTCTTTACCTCAAGCTGGTTAAGCTAGGTTCTGACCTCTAACAAGTTTAGTAGCTTGTAGGGTCTTTTACGTGACCTTAGTCAGTCGGTAAGACAACGTATGAGCAGCTTGAGATAAATCAACCAAGAAGTTAGCTACTTCATCAAGTCTCTCGTCAGTACTTTTGGGGGTTCCTGAAGATTGTCGTCCATGGTAGATAAGTTTACTATTGTCATCTCCCACACCAACATTTACACTCGGGTTTATCATCTTCTTTATAGTTCAAAGTTCAAATAAATACTTTAGGAAATTAACAATTAGCAAACATAACAACTAAGATAAACACAGCAACTTGCTTTATCTCATACACTTAGAATAGAGTATATCAGAACTTCTAAAAGAACTAACTATAGCTCACACAAAACCTGGCTTTAATACCAAGATATTATGAATCGTAACTAAGAATAGATAAGGTCGATCACTGGATGAGTCCAACCTTATAGAAAGGATGAATACGAATGAAAAGAAAGCAAAACCTACGGACAGCTCTAATAGATATGACACACCAATGGAACTTCTGAAGACTAATGGCACAATTCAATATGATGTACAAATCAGTCTAGTGAGGTTACTCACCACCTAGCCTTACTCAAAGGTTAGGATAAGAGTGATGGTGAGAGTAAACAAATAGTGTTTACATAAGGAAGAAAATACTTAAGTGTATTAAGGATAATTTGTCTATTACAACTACAATTACAAGGATATTTATACCCATAAGTTAGGCAATTTGCCCGAAAAGGAAAAGATAAAAAGGGAATTTCTTAAGGAAGTAATGTACAAGTTACAAAAGGATAAAAATGAATATACAAGGAAAGCAATCATGGATGTAATAGATTCTACACATGATATTGTATTGCTGATGCCATTAGAAGATGTAGACAAAAAGTACGAATAACTTACTTGTCTGAGTAGGGGTGGCTTGGTCAGTTTGGACTCTTTCTCTTAGCATCTCAGTAGAGGTGCAGCTAAGTAAGCAATTGGCTAGGTATGTGTGTGAATGAAGATGGGTTGTTGTCTTGGCTTTTTGCTTCTCAGCACATAACATGCAAGAAACAGGTAGTCACTCGGCTCAGCAAGTAGAATGGGTTGCCAAGGAGATACTCGACTTTTGCATGAGTTGGCTAGAATAAGAGGATCTATCTTGCCAATCTCTCTAGTCCTTGGGTTCGATTGTAGGTCATTAGTTGGATAGCTCAATTCCCATCATGGGGCCTAATGATAATTAAGCTTGGATGTCGAAGTAAACAACAGGGCAAGGTAAATGGAAGAGTTTTTTTTTTTTCCATTTCTTTTCAAAATCTTATTAAGTGGTGCTTGCACATGTTATAGAAAACAAAGCCTAAGATTATTAGCATTCTATGTTCTAGGAATGGCTTACCTATCCGAGTTTCTAACCTATAGCTCCTTTGCTTATGTCTTCCTTAACTCATATAGGATCTTTCCAGTTGAGAGATCACTTGCCCTAGCCCTCTTAGGATCTAGTTAGTTTGAGCTTTCGACATACTAGGTCTTTCAGTTTGGAAGACATTGTGCTTGACCTTCTTATTGTAGTATTTGGCCATCTATTAACGGTATGCAGCTACTCAAGCCTGTATAGCGTCTCTTACTTTATCTATTTTGTCTAGACTTAATTAGAGTGCCACCTTCTTAACACCAGTATTAAAATTCTAAGTTGTACTCGTTAGGAGGTCTATCTCGATAGGGAGCATAGCTTCTGATCTAAATGTAAGGTGAAAAGGGGTTTTGCTTGTAGTCGTTCTATGTGTGGTTTGGTATACCTAAAGGATTGTGTGAAGCTAATTCGCCTACTTGCTCCACTATCTTCTTCAAGCTTCTAAAGTGTACCTCATTGATGGCTTCGACTTGCCCTTTAGCTTGAGGGTGAACAACCCAAGTGTAGCAGAGTTGGATATGATGCTTATTGCATAATTCCTAAAATTGTATACTATCAAACTATTTGCCATTATCTGTAATGAAGGCATCGGGGACCAAAAATCTAGTAAGGATGTTTGTTAGGATAAAACCTTTAGTTGCTCTTATGGTAATGCTCTTAACTACTTATACCTCCATCCACTTTGTAATGTAGGCTTGGAAGTAAGGTCTTAACTTCCGAACAACAATGACTGCTGTAAGGGAAAACTTCACAATTAAGGTTTATCTAACCTTTGAGCCTTATAAGATATGACTGATGTAGTAGACTAGCTTATGCTTAGGTCTATTAGCTAGAACGAGTACTGAGGAAAGGGCTCGATTGCTTACAACTAGGTATAAATAGAACTGTTCACCAGGAACTGGCTTAAAGAACACAAGTAGCCTCTCTAGGAATTTCTCAAGTTTGTTTAAGGTGTTTTCACATTCATCAATCCACTTAAACTCCTGATGGGAAATAAGGGCCAATTTTAAGGTCTCGAGCTCAAGGACTTGCTTTTCTAGTGCATTGAGTTGCCTAGATGGCCTAAATCAAGAAGAAGAGTAATTCTTTTGAGCTGACCCAATATATCTTCCGAGCTATCCCAACCTATTCATTGTCTCCTAGGTAGAGGAAGATCCCATTAATATTACTAACCCCTATCAGAGCTAAGTAGTAAACTTGCATAATTCCAAGGTGACGAACGTCTAAGCTTAAAATGCTCCATTATCAAGTCGACCTACTAAGCCCAAGTTGCTAAGTTCCTACTTTCAAGTTGTACTCCCATAAACTCCTAAGTTGCTACCCTTAAGCTGATCTGACAAGCTTAAGTTTGCCTTGTAACGACTTATCATTTGGACTACAGAATTGAAAGGCTGACACGCATCATCCCTCTCTAACGACCGTATTGTCCTTACAAGGGATATTCTTTTTTTATTGTTTACCAATTTGTCCCTTTGTTATGTATACTTTTCCTTTTTGGGTAGGAGTCCTTTTAGTAATTTGCAGAAACCTAAGACTTGCCCTAATTAGGCACTATAAATATTCCCATTTTGTATTAGCCGGAACATCATCTTTGAATATTGAAAGCAAGAACTATTTTCCTTTTTTTCTTTTTTTTTCTTTTTTTTTTTTTGCACTAAGTTTCCCTTGCTTGATCCCACCTTACTCTTATCTAAATCATTTCAGCTTGAATTAGTGGCAAGTGACCTTAGGCTATACATGTGCATAATATTAAGTGTAACCCGAGCTTGTGTGAGGTGTTAGTACATTATATCCTATGTTAATGCATGAGGAACCCAATGGTAATCAATCTCAGACCATATCCAAGCCGAAGCCGACAAATCTTAAGTAGAGATAGATCAAGTTTTGCCAAGGCCAATCTAATAATAGATGACTGAGGGGAAGAAAAGGAGACACTTGGCACCAAGTCTATCATCTACTAAGAAGTCGAGAGACTATACAACTGAATACTCAAAGCTAAAGATCCATTCAGCTTAGCATTGAGAGACTAGTGCTAACTAATTCTATCATATTATGGTCTGGACTTTCTAGTGTTTCAACCAAGCATTATGAAACTTCAGTAGCTTCTCCTCAGACCTAAACATCTAATTGTTGATCTCGCTCAATTTGGATCTTGCTCCTAAGACAGGTCGAGTAACTGTATGGCAACTTCTATTAAACGTACAGTTTTGTATTCTTGTACATGTTTTTCTTTATTTTATTTATGGGCCTAATTCTTTAGTGTTTAAGGCCTTGTACATTATTTATAGTTTTGTCACTAAGGTTTAGAACTTGCTATAATAGCAACATTTGTAATCATAAAAATGATAGACATGCTAAAGAATATTCCCATTCAGAGTGAAACTTTCCTTTTTCAAGCAAGGCAACACTTGAGCTAGCATTTGCTGAATTATTGAGTAGTAGATAAACTCTTTAATCTTTCCCGTAATCTTATCAATCTTGACCCTAAGATTGTGGTGAACCCTCATTTAAGTCGGTCAGTGAGTTGCATCTAACCCTCATTTGAATTCTGAGTAACATTTAGTGTTCATGAGTTGTATTGAACCTTATTTTAAGCTCAAACTCTTGATTGTGTTTGTGTCTTGGTGCATGATATCCATATATGTTCACACACAAACCCCACCGCCCCCCTCCCCCCTTCCCCCTATTCTCATTTTCACTCGAACTTAGATAACTTCATCTTCCTTCTAAGATCCATTGTCTTACTACCATTCACATCATATTGGTATTAGAGCTTTAGGGAGACATACATGCTAGTGTTCTTCAAAGTTGATTCGTAGTTGGAACATTTCTGATAATCATCATTTCGTAGTTAGTGTATTGTTTGTGTTTTTTTAGTAGTCATGGTATTATGTTGCAATTGAGTCCAGTAACATTAATTTCAATAGTTGAATCTAGTTATTGTGGAAGTGTTTGTTAGTAGTGGTAGCTCTAAAAGCCGAGTAATGGCTGTTTTAGGTTGCTATAATTATGTTTTGTTGTTTGTTCAATTTTATAGAAAATTATTGTACGGACAAGAATGTCGGAGGAGTGCCAACAATATTGGTGATTGTCCTCGTAGAAGCTTAAGGAAACGTGTTGATAACTTGGAATATCAAATTCAGAATCTCATTGACTTTATCTAAGAACTCATTAGATTAGTTAGAGGCTACAAATGTGATGGCCGAGAAGAAAGAAGGGAATAAACCCTTGCTAATAGAAGTAATTCCAATGAACTTAACAATGATGAGTAATAGCTGAGAAGAGCTACTAAGCTAAGAAGGAGAGAAAACCAACCTATGCTAAGAAGAAGAAATGAAAGGAGTGTTCATCTACAGTAGTGTAGTGTATCATCTTAGTATCTAAGCTTAGCTACGTTTGAATAAGTTTCTAGTACTTTATGTTCTTGAGAGTTTTGTTTTAGTGTGTCATATGTAGCTAGTGGGTAAAGATTTGAGAAGTGTCAAAGAAGTTATGTGTAGCTATAGTGAGTATTGGAGTAGTGTTCTAGGTTATGGAAGTAAATACCCTGTTTACCCTTGTTTTAATACCCATAAAATAGGGTATGTGGTTTTTGTTAATTTGCAATTGTATTTAGCATTGTTGGTGTTGTTTAAGTAGTAGTTAGAGTGAAAAATATTGAGTTAGTTGTTCAAAGAAGAGTTTTAGAGTGTGGTTTAGTTGCTTTAGATGAAGGAATTAGTATATAAAAAGAATCCAACAATGTCAAACTTGAGTGTTTAAAGAACCCTTGGAAACCAAGAAAGTGGTGCTTATAGTGGCCTTAGACAGCAAGGAAGTTATACAACCTAATCTACTAATGAGAGACTAGACAAGCTCATCGACTTGGTGACTAGCCTAGTAATTGCCATAAATGAGGACAAACAATGAGCTAGAGATGCCTCGAATGGAAAGCTAAGTGAATGAATCACTCGAGAGAGCTAATGACTAACTTAGCCGAGCTAATTTACTAGCTCGACCAACTTGAGTTGGAGGAGTGGACAAATTTGCTCGATGAAGGCTTGCGTTGGAGGACATAAAAGAAGAAGATGAGGAGTTAAGCGATGAGGAAGAAGAGTACTATGAACTCGAAGAGAGGAATATACAAGCTTTTAGGGTAAAGGGGTTAAGGTTGCAAATCTTAAGCTTCTCTAGTAGTGGTGACGTTGAGGATTACTTACACTAGGTTGATAAGACAGAGAAACAGTTTCAATACCATGAAGTTCTTGAGAATGCTAAAGTGAGACTTGCTACCTTAGAATTCACAAGATATACAACCCTATGGTAGAAGAATTTATAGGTTATATGACGAAGAGAAAGAGAAAGAGAAGTTAAAGATTGGGAGGAGATGAAGAGAGTGTTGAAAAGGAGATTTGTTCCAAGCTACTATCTACAGGACACGTTCAAAAGGTTGCAAGAATTGAGGCAAGGAGGATCAAGTATTGATGCTTATGTAAAAGAGTTCCAAATGTTGATGATTTAATGAGAAGTTGTAGAGCTAGAAGACCAAATTATCTCTAGGTTTATTAGTGGGTTGAAATATGAAATAGCTGATATTCTTAAAACCAAAGATATTGGATTCCTAGGTGAGGAAATCTAAGCTACTTAGAGGATAAAGAGACGATGAATGGGCATATTCTATGCTCTTATTATTGGGTTTATCCTTAGACAACCTATTTTGAGCAGCTTTGTGTGATCGGAACCTAGTGAAATTACTCATGTCCAACTTGTTTTAACTACTTGAGCGGAAGAGAAAGAAGTTCCAAGGAAGTTTGAGAAAAGGTAGAGTTCTAGTCAAAAGATGAGTGAGGTGAAGCTTTTTAAGTGTTAATGGTTTGGTTACATGGTAGCCTAGTACCATAGAATTCGATAGTACTAACGAGGAAGTTAAAGAACTGAAGGGATTTAGATAGGTTGGCTGGTTTAAGGAGTAGGAGGAGGTTATCTATAATGAAGAGGGTAACTTCATGCCTGTAATCATGGTACTAAGGCGACTTATGAGTCTAAGCCTAATGCCTAAAGATGAACTGCATGAGAACTTATTCCATATTGGATGTAAGGTCAATGGGATGTTGTGTACTCTTACTATTGATAGTGGCAATTGCACCAATTTGGCATCTTCTTTTATGGTCTAACAATTGAAATTACCAACTACATCTAACCCTAAGCCTTCTAAGTTGCACTGGCTTAATGATAAAGGAGCCTTGTAGGTGACCAAGCAAGTAGCAATGTCAATCTACATAAGAAAATACCATGACAAATGTGCTACTTATGAATGTTTCACATAATCTTTTATGATGACCATAGATGTATGACCGACAAGTGATCTATTGATAGGAATCAACCCCCTGGACCGATCATAAGAAGCCGAGCTAGAAGACTTCAAGAGCTCATACGGAAAATACTAGCTCTAAGCCATAGTTAAGATGGAGACTTCTATCTCGATTCAACCTCCTACCAACCTGTCTATCAGATCCTTACATGTGTCCAACATACTCCTGCCCAGCTGAAGGTAACCTAAGAAAGGCTAGCCTAGCCGAGATCTCCAACCGACTATAGTACTTAACTCTAATTTAGCTAACTTCCTAATCAGACTGATGAAGGCTGATGAACCGATGTTCCTGTTGATTAGGAGACTCATGGAGAAGAGGGAGTTACAGAATGTCCCAGAAGAGATTTGACACTTGCTAAATGAGTTTTTCGACTTGTTTCAAGAAGAATTGCCCAATGGACTGCCACCAGTTTGAGGCATTAAGCATTGTATCGATCTACGACCAGGTGCTACCTTGCTAAATTGACCTGTACACAAGATGAACCCTGAACAAGCTATCGAGCTAAAAAGATAGGTAGATAAACTCATTGAGTAAGGATATGTAAAGGAGAGCATGAGCCCTTACGCTGTAGTAGCTTTACTAGTCCTGAAGAAGGATGGATCATGGTGCATGTGCATTAACAATTGGGCAATCAATAGAATTTCTATAAAGTACAAATACCTAATACTGAGGCTCAATGACATTTTAGATGAGCTTCATGGTGCAAAGATATTTTCAAAGATTGATCTGCAAAGCAGCTACCATTAGATTCTTATAAGACTGAGGGATGAGTGGAATACGACCTTTAAGACTAAGCATGGACTCTACGAATGGTTGGTTATGCCGTTTGGACTCACTAACTTGCTGAACACATTCATAAGGTTAATGAACCATGTGATGTGCCCTCTAATCGGAAGATGTGTGGTTGTAAATTTTGATGACACACTGGTATGTAGTGCCAACTAGAACGACCATATTCCATATCTTCACGAAGTATTTGACATTTTGCAAGCTGAGAAGTTGTATGGGAATGTAAAGAAATGCTTGTTTTGCGAGAAAGAAGTGATATTCCTAGGGTTTGTAGTGTCAGGGGAAGGAGTCTGAGTAGATGAGGAAAAGATTCGAGCTATTCTAGAATGGTCGACTTCGAAGAATGTCACTGAGGTCCGAAGTTTCCATACCCTAGCTTCTTTAGGTAATTTATTAAGGACTTCAGCACAATAACACCCCATTGACCAAACTAACAATGAAAAATGAAGGGTTCAGGTGGAGCGATCAAGCTAAGAAAAGCTTCAAGGAGATCAAGGAGAAGCTCACCTCAGCCCCTGTCCTATCACTACCATATTTTGACAAGCCCTTTAAACTAAAGTGGGATGCATTGGGAGTTGGAATTAGTGCTGTCTTGATGTAAGAATGACGACCCGTCGCTTACCATAGTAAGAAATTGAGTAGCCCAACGCTGAACTATACTATGTATGAGAAGGAGTTGTATTCCCTTTTTAGACCCTCATTGTTTGGTAGCACTACCTGCTGCTACGAGAGTTTGTTATTCACATTGACTATGAATCATTAAAGCATCTGGGGAGTCAGAACAAGCTCTCAAAGAGGCAAGCCAAATGGTTGGAATTCATAGAAGGGTTCCCGTACATCATTTGGCACAAGAAGGGGAGTGTAAATGTGGTTATCGACGCTCTGTCATGATGGCAAACTTTGATAACCACTTTATAGACAAAATTATTGGGATTCTTACTCATTACAAAGCAGTATGCTGCTGACCCTCACTTTGGTCCCATTGTTGAATAGTATCAAGTGGGAGTAGTTGTTGGAAGATATTATCTTAAAGACAGCTATTTGTTTAAAGACTATAGACTATGTATTCTAAACTACTTTACACGAGAACTATTGGTCCAGGAAGCTCATAGTTGTACACTTTTAAGCCATTTTGGGGAGGTCAAAACAACCAATCTACTAAAGGAGAATTTTTACTAGCTAGGCTTAGCCAAAGATGTTCATATGGTAGTGTTGCGAAGTATATAAGTGCACTAAGGGGAAGAGAGAACCCCATGGGGAGTACATGCCTCTACTAATGCCTACCTCAGCATGGACTTTGTCTTAAGGTTGCTTTGGATACCTAGAGGAAAAGATTCTATCTTTGTCGTAGTGACCGCTTTATTAAGATGGTTCTCTTCATTCTGTGCCATCGGACTAATGATGCTCTATATATCGTTGACTTGTTTTTGCAAGAGATTGTCCAACTATACGGAGTACTATAGAGGATTGTCTTAGATCAAGACATAAAATTCTTAAGCTATTTTTGGAAAACTCTTTTAAGAAGTCTTAGGACTAAACTTGTATTCAGCTTTAGTAACTACCCTCTGACTGATGGCTAGACTGAAATGGTAAATATGACATTAGGTAATCTGCTCAAAGCTATTGTGGGAAAGAACTTAAGGGATTGGGAGCTACGCTTAGTAGTTATGGAGTTCACCTACAATCGAATAGTTCATAACATTATTGGGAACCCTATTCGAGGTTGTTTGTGGCCTTAACCTTACCATTCCCCTGGACATGATCGGTACCCTAGCAACTACTGAAGAAAGTTAATCTAGAGTGGATTGAGCCTAAGAGTTGCTTGAGCTACATCGATTCGTTACGAGGAAGATCACCAAGTTCAATTAGAGACAACAAGAGATTGGTAGCTAAGGCTGCTAAACTATTTCCTTCCAACCAGGAGACCTAGTACGGATTCACCTCAACCAAGAGCGATTTCCCTACTTAAGATAAAACAAACTATCTCCTCGAGCTGACAACCCATTCAAGATCTTGAAGAAGATCAACCGCAATACCTACTAGATTGAGTTGCCTAATGACTATAGTGTCTCCTCTACCTTTAATGTGTTTAATCTAATTCCTCACTAACCAACAAAAGAAAACTTTGCAAGCGCCCTAAGAGAATGAGTAGAAATCGCTTTAGATTTGAGGATGAATCTTTCCGACCCTCGATAGATGATAGGAATCAACCCCTTAGACCGATCATAAGAAACCGAGCTAGAGGAATTCAAGGGCTCACATGGAAAATACTAGCTCTAAGCCATAGTCGAGACGGGGACTTCCATCCCAATTTGACGTCCTACCGACTTATCATCAGATCCTTACGTATGTCCAACATGTTCCTACCTAACTGAAGGTAATCTAGGAAAGGTTAGCCTAATTGAAATCTCCAACCGACGACTAGCACCTAACTCTAATTTAGTTAACTTCTTAATCAGATTGATTGACTCCTGACCTAATCCATATTAGATTGGCCCCTAACTACTAGCACTTCTTATTTCTACATATGTTGTATCATACTCTTGACTTATAGCCATAAAGTGATACGTGCCTTTTGACATAACGTTCTAGAATGATTCTTTCCTTTCTATATTGAATATTCTTTGTCCTTTTTACCCCTTTTTAGCATGATTAATGTAACGTAATTGTAAAATACCTTTGTGTCTTTTCATATATGTAAAATAACCTTAATGGGTAAGTATATAAACCTCTACTTTCTTTATACAGAAACAATCATCCAACTTTTAATATAGAATTATTCTCTTTGAGTAACCTTAGTGTTCTCATTAACTCTCAACTCTTATATATTCCCTTTAGTAAGGGGTAGTGGCGAGTGACCCTTCATATCTAGCGGATTGTAGGTCGAGTAGGATTGAGTAGTGTGTCATATCCATTCGGTAGTTATTCAGACTTTGCTAGCTTTTTCTTTGTTCTTTTCAATTCAACTCGTTGTGGTTCTTTCTCCGTGTATCTGACTCTAGAGACACATCATCTATGATGGAAAGAAGAACACTTGCTCTTTTGCACATAGGGGAAGAAAGGTAAGATTAAACCCCTTGTTTGCCAAACATGTCAAGATTATGTAGATACAGCTCAACCGAGCCTCAAAGAAGTAAGCCTTACTAATGACACATGCTGAGCTATCAAGAGAGATGAAGCTTGAAGAGCTAACCTATCTATTGGTCAGATTGTTGCTTAAAATGAGAGATCTGAATGATGAACTGCCTACTGAAGTGAAAGACTTATTGAGAGAGTTTGTCGACTTGTTCATTGACGAATTACTAAGAGGTCTACCTGCAATCAAAGGGATCAAGCATACAATAGATCTGCAGCCTAGAGCTACGTTACTAAATAAGCTTGCGTATAAGCTGAATCTTGAACATGCTACCGAGCTCCAAAGGCAAGTGGACGAGCTAATGAGAAGAGGATATGTGAGAGAATCCTTAAGCCTATGCACTATCCCAGCTTTATTAGTGCTAAAGAAAGATGTTACTTGGCATATGTGTATAGATAGTCAAGCCATCAACCGTATTACTATCAAGTATAGGTATCCCATACCTTAACTTGATGAGTTGAATAGAACAAGTATCATCTCCAAGATTGATCTCAAGTACAGGTATCATCAGATCAAAATACAGGAAGGAGATAAGTGGAAGTTTGCATTCAAGACTTACCATAGATTGTATGAGTATTTAGTTATCCAATTCGGATTGTCAAATGTACCAAGCACATTTATGAGGTTAATGAACCATGTTCTTAGAGAACTAATTGGAAAGTTTGTTGTTGTTTATTTTGATGATATTCTTGTTTATAGCCCAGGCAGCGAGACACATTGTGAGCATCTCTAAGCTACTTTGACATGCTTCAAGCCAAAAAACTCTATGCCAACCTAAAGAACTGTACCTTCTACAGACTAGAAGTGATCTTCTTAGGATTTGTTGTGAGTACAGGTGGCATATGAGTGAATGAAGAGAAAGTAAAGGCGATTACGCCGAACTATTCTGTTGACATATGAAGCTTTCATGGCTTAACATCATTTTATTGTTGTTTCATAGAGAATTTCAATACTATTGTAGTTTACTTACTTAACTATCAAAAAAAAACATTGAATTTCGATGGGGAGTGAAGGAACAATAGAGTTTTGAGGAAGTGAATAGGAAATTAACTATTACCCATGTATTAGCTCTTTTGAGCTTTGACAAGGTGGTTGAAGTGGAATACGATGCATCTAGACTTAGTATATGTGATGTGTTGATGCAAGAAAGTTAATCAATTGCCTACTTTAGTGAGAAGCTATGAGGTGAAGTGCTAAATTATTTTGTATATGACAATGAGTTCTACTCCTTAACCTGAGCCCTAACTGTTTGGCAGCATTACCTATTGCTTAAGAAATTTGTGATCTTTACTAAACATGAATTGCTGAGATATTTGATGAGTCAATCAAAATTGTCTAAGAGACAGGCTAAATGGATCGAGTTCATGGAGTTGGCAAGAGCAATGTCATTGCTGATGCCTTATAATAAGAGATACTCCCTAAACTAAGAGTCAAACTAGATTTCTTGGATTTTCAGTGATTAAGGGTTTATATGTCGAATATCCACATTTTGGTCAAATTTATGCTCAATGCAAGGAAGCCTAAGTTGTTGATGATTATTATAGGGAAGATAAATACCTATTTAGAAAAGGGAAGTTATTTATCCCGACCTGTTTTATAAGGGAGTTACTTGTACATGAGATACATGGAGGATTATCTAGTTTTTTTGGAAAAGCTTGAACTCATGAAGTGATTAGCTTAAGATTCTCTTGGTCAAGGATGATGAATCGTGCTATTTTGCTAAAAATATGACCTTGGGAACGTTACTATGAGTTGTAGTTGGAAGAAACTCTACTGATTAGGACATGTGCTTACTAATCGTTAAGTTTGCCTACAATAGAATCGCCTATAGTGTCACCAAGAAGTCTCCCTTTGAGGTTACATATGGATATAATCTCAAACTCCTATTGGATCAAGTTTCCTAGCCTAGCCTAGCCATCTTGAGGATTAGCAAGCTATCAAAAGATTAAACACTATCTGAGCAATGTACTAGAAGATAGTAGATTAGTTAAATCATGCTACTTCCAAGCTCAAAAAGAAAGGTCAAGGAAGAAAAGCTAGAGAGTTCTAGCATGGAAACTTAGTGTAGATTTAGCTTAACAAGGGTAGGTTCCTTGACCTAAGGAAAAACAAATTGTCCTAGAAATTAAATAGACCTTTTAGGGTGATGGAGAATATTAACCCTAATGCCTACAAGGTAGATTTGCTTAAGGAATATGGAGTCTCTAACACCTTCAACGTTATTGATCTTCACCTATATTTCCTTAATGATGAGCTACTAGAATTTGACTAAGATTTAATCCCAAATCTCAAACAACTCGGAGGGGATGATAGGAATTAAGGGCTGATTATAAGGTCTCGAGCCTAAGGACTTACTTCTCTAGTGCGCTAAGCTGCTAAAAAAGGACTTAATCAAGAAGAAGAGCAGTTCCTTCGAGCTAACTTGATATATCTTCTTAGTTTCCATACCCCGTTCATTGTCTCTTAGGTGGAGGAAGACGCCATTGATACTATTGACCCTTATTAAAGTTGAGTAGTGAACTTGCATAATTTTGAGGTAGCTAACATCCAAGCTTAAACTACACCATTGTAGAGTTGACCTATTCAACCCGAGTTACCAAGTTCCTCCTTTTACGTCATATTCCCCTAAACTCCTAAGCTACCAACTTGAAGTTGACTTGACCAGCTCAACTTTGCCCTATAGTGACTAACCATTTGGACCACGAAATTGAGGGGTTCCTCTTCGAAAATCGTACTATCCTTGCAATGAAAATTCCTTTTTGATTATTTACTAATTTGCCCCTTTATAATGTGTACTTTTCCTTTTTGGGTAGGAATTCTTTTTAGTAATTTTTAGAAACCTGGGACTTAACTTAATTGGGTATTATAAATACTGCGACTTTATATTGGTTGGAACGTCATCTCTAAATATTGAAAATAAGAACTATTTTCCTTTTTTATGCTAAGTGTCCCTTGTTTGCTCTCTCTTTACTCTTATCTAAGCCATTTGAGTGTAGACTAATGGTAAGTAACCTCATAGCCATACTTATGTATAATATTAAGTGTGACCCAAGCTTGTGTGAAGTGTTGATGCATCATATCCTACATCAGTTTACGAGAAACCCTTACACAAACTTTGACTTCCATTTATTATTAAAGCCATCACGAGGTTTGGACCCATATGTTCGCATGATACCATTGCTCATGTGTTCGTCCAAGACATTGTATAACATCAACTCTGATGGATTCATTAGCAACTTAAAGAAATCAAAACACTTGTTAGTGCTTCTTAAGATGAATTGATTAAGTAAGGCTATCCTACCTACATGACATTAGACATCTTTGATCTTCTATGGGGCCTTCATGTCTCGATTACATTGATTTTAACGAGATTAGCCTCAATGTTGCGCTCTGTGACCATATATCTAAGGAACTTGCTGACCCTATGTTGAAGACATACTTCTGAGGATTCAACTTCATTTGATATTTGCATAGTGTGGTGAAGGTTTCGTGTAGCAGTATGCTTAGGAGATCAGTAATCATTAAGACTTATCATAGGAGATTGGAACTAAATAGTCCCTTCGAGATATAAAAAAAAAAAAAAATAGAATGAAGTGGTTGGCAAAATGAAATGTAGTAGCTTATGTAAAGCTGCTCGAAAGATGTTACTCACCAATAAACACGACACAACTCGACACTTCGCTTAATGTAATGCATAAGCTAATGTCAAGGTCTGCCCGTTACTAATCTTGAGCTACTTGGCAAGATTAGAGAAGAGTATAAGAAAAGTGCTTCGAGAGGAATCTCACAAGAATAGGTATATTCAATATCTAAAAGGGGTTCTATATCATCTCTCGACTATAGTGAAAAGGGATTATTTATAGTAAGTCCCTAGGACAACATTACAAATCAGGAAAATTACAAAAAGGAATAAAGAGAAAGGGATTCCTAATATGTACATAAGGGTTAAATAGGATAAATGGCCAAAGGAATAATAATACAATGTCAAAAAAGTGATGGATAGGTGGCAACTCGTTAGTGGGTCCATACAAGGAAATCTCTAGGTGTAGTAGTTGAGTTGGGTTCATGGTGTGATAGCTGTAGATGGCGATATCAGAAGTTGCATAGACAAATGAAGGGTACCACTGTATAGTAATAGTAGTAGTAGTAATAGTAGTAGGCTGAAAGAGAAGGAGCTAGCATTCTTAAAGCTGAAAGGCATAAATTAGAATAGTACATTTCGGTTAGCTTCAGGGACACTTACTTTGGTTATAATTTATAATAGTACATTTTCAACTTGTAGGAGTTTCGGTACCTCTTTCTCTATAGCGGCCTGTTGCTCAACTATGAAGTGTTGTCACTTCTGCTTTATGGGTTGGACACAAGGGTCAACACTGAGGTGGTGGGTGGCTTTGGGTGTGTTAATTATCCCAAGAATTTCCTTGAGGGACGTTGCAAAGATGTCAAATTTAATGTTGAGGAAGGTAGTAATATCTTCTTTTTCTTTTGGGGATAGGGAAGTCCCTATCTAAGTGGTCTGGTAAGAGTATTCACACTATTGGACGACCTTAATCTTTTCCACTAGTTCCCCCCTTAGGGTTTGTATGCCATTAGGGGTAGACTTAATGTGCATGATCTTATCATGTGAGATATCACCAAAGTAGAGTGTTTGAGATAACTTTTGGTTGCCGCATGTAATCCCAACCCCTATGGATGTAGGGAATTTCATCATAAGACATCTCTAGCTAATGCATTCGTTAAACTTATTGAAGTTAGGGCACCTTGGGATGGCAATGTAAGGAGATCGCTGGTCGATAACAATGAAATCAACTAGCTATGAGGCAATGTACTTATCATGACCAAGTCGAATCGGTAATTTGATCAATCCTTTTGCAAGCACTATCTTCCTTAAGAATCCTATGAGGCTTTGTGATTGGCATTAGGTAAGGACACTTGATCAAGTTATAGTATAGAATAAAACGAATGCGAGTTTGAGTCTTAATCTTACAAAGAAGCAATGTGTGAGAACCTAATTACTAGTAGTGTCCTCAAAATATCTAATTACCTAACTTTACATATAGAATAAATTGTGATTAATTAGGAAGAGAACATAAAAATTGATAACATAAAACAATAAAGTAAACAAGAACAAATAAAATAAGAAGGCTAATTAAAGTTAAGCTAATTAAAGTAAACAAGTATAAATTAGCTAAAATAAAAAGAACTTAATCGTTAGTGAATCGTTTATTGTTTTCTTTCTAGTTTCGTGTAACTTTCAATCTCAATTATTCCTTGGACTGTAGAGATTCCTAGTCCTATTCCTATAGAAATAGGATTTTGAATTAGATAGACTCATATCACTAGCTAATTCCTAATCTTGAGATCCTTTCTATCTGCATAATTATAGAATAGAGCATCTTAAGATTGCATGACATATAAAGATCCCACTATTAGGTTTTCCTAATCTAAAGAGATCTAATACCTAATCTCTTAGTACATTGAAACACTTTTAATTGTGCTTGTCTATTTACTACAGGCCTTGCTACTTTACAATAAACTCAAACATTCTATTAGCAACTAAGGTAAATACTAAAGGAACACATAGTATTCAATATAACTAAAATAATCAAAGAATAAAATCAAAGAAAGAAAGAATAATTGTTGTAGGAAGGAACTAGATTTCAACAATGATTCAATAAGAATAAATTAAAAGAAAAACAACATAATAAAAGAGAAAATAAAATTAAATTGAGAGACCTCCACAATATTTTAGAATATAACTTGCCCAAAGGGGATCTCTTTGAAAAATTAGTCTAAGGATCTATTTAAAGAGATGTAGGGCTAGGTTTACAAAGAGAGTCTTGACAAATACAATGAATATTACATGTCCTGAACTAGCATATTTGCTTCAAAAATAAGAGATTCACTTATCAAGGGATGGCTACGCCCTAGGTATATGGCCGTGGTTGTAACGACCCTAAGAGGGGCTTAGTAGTATTGCCTAACATTTCCATATCACGTATGCATCCATGATAAGAAAATCGCTTTACAGGTAAAAGATTGCAAGACTCTAAATAGTTATTTGCTAGAGTCTTCAATTTTAGTTCATTGACTCATTATATAATATAAATAATTATGGATATCCATTTTTCCACAATTCCTTAGAACAGTAGAGAATCGGTATCCTCTACCAAAATAGTGAAATAAGATAGACAATTCTAGAAAATTCTAAACGTACTAAAGATACTAAACTTAATTGGGACATTAGTCGTTTTTCCAAGCATTTCGAATTAACTACACAAGCTTTTCATCATACAAATTCAATGGTAGCGCTTTGCACTCGATTCCTATCCTATTCTTAACTATCGATCAACTTGCAAGGAAAAGAATTGTTGGGGTGTAAGCTTATGCTTAGTGAGATAATTACCCTCATTAATACCACATGATAGAAATTTATTAGATGTACAATCATATGAATGCATGAACAATCAGTATGTCATACAATGCATGCAGTGACCTAGGAACTGCATATGACTCAGAATTACACCCCCTAGAGTTAAGGTTTGGAGATAATTAACCGACCTAAACTAAAATCCAGGTTCTAGACCTTGGGTTTTAATTCATTAGCACTATTGTTCTTAAGTTAAAACAAAACTATGTATATATATACATATATATACTTTTATTACCAAATAGTGAATCATATTTTCAAAATCCCAAGTCTAGTAGTATGGTAGCCTCCACAATCCATAAACACAAGCCTTAAGCAGAAGCTACAAGACTCGGCCCCTCGCCCCTGGTTGGCGTCTCCTGGTACCTAGTAAGCTCATCATCTTAGGATAGAGACTCAATAAAAATGATGACATAGCTAGTGCCCAATCTTGTAGTAGGTACATCCACCTATGAGGACCTTCCCATCCTTTACGTAAAGCGATAGTCGATGTTATCCATATGCAATATGGGGAATGCATGATTCATCTTGATTTCTTCTTCGTATAAGTGATTAACTCGATTTTCAAGGTGATTACAGAATTTTATTCCATATAATTTGTATGTATATATTAGTACAAACAATTCCCATTATTATATATAATTAACAGGTCATTGCATTCATCCACAAATTCATACACATGCACTTCCCATATCCCACAAGCATCTAAATTTATATATATAAGCTTAGGTGCATCTATTCTACAAGCAAAATCAAGTAAAGAGTCATCGGGAATTTACTCACTCAGCCATGTGGAGCAATCAAAATAATTTGGGATAGGTTGTCTCCCAAAAGCTAGGTCCCTTGGACATTGCAAATACGATACTATAAGGATATGAAATAAAACCTAGAAAACTAAGCTAAAACCCTTTAAGTTATACTTTTGACTTAGTTTCATAATTTTTTTTCCTGGTTCAACTTAAAAGTTCAATTGCATATAACTTTCTCATTTTAAATCCGATTTTTATAATCTTATAGTCAATATTCATTGTTTTTAGTGTACTTTAACGTGGAAAGGTTATATTTTCATGATGAGGCACGCAAAACTACCCATAGGCCAGAATAGTAGCGATCGTCATGTTTTGGAGTACTTTTAGGCTTTTTTGGTAAATGGGCTTTTTGATAACTTGAGAAATCTTTTAGGCTTGGTCTTAAGATTTTATCTTAAGCTCAAAATACTCCTTGAGATTAGATTTACAACTTTGATTTATAATCCTATGGCTAACAACCACTTTATGGGCTTTTTAATGGGCTTAAGTTTTCAAATGGCCTTGTTTTTTGTTCAAACTAAAGTTAGTGACTTTAGTAGGCTTCTGGAGCCTTAGGTGGATTTCTTGTGGACTTTAAAACAACCTCTCTCAATATTTTAAAGTGTTGGTCAGAATTTTAATGGAGGCCCAACTTAGAGTTCTAGGTTTGTTTTGAGAGTTTTAGGCTCGATTTTGAGTTTTAGGCTTTGCATACTTGCTTTGGTTAATATTTTTACTTTTTTCACTTGATTTTATCATATTTTTAAGTGTCTTTTACCTATGTACCAGATTTGATCATGATGATTCCAAGGGGTTCTTACTTGGTTTTTCAAATTGTTTCATCTTTCCTCAAGTTTAGATGTTAAATCATGCACTTAAACTACTTGTATCCAAATCTTAACTTAACTTTTTTTCCATAAGATGATTCTTTAACTCATGCTTCACACAAAGAAATAGAAGATCTTATACCTATTACAACTTCCATATCATAGCTCATGTCATACAAAGTTGGTTTTTTCATAAAACTTCATGTGATGGATTTTTTCCTTAACTTAAGTCTAGATTTGAGCATGTTTAACTTAATGGAAATAAAATCAACATTCAAATGACTTTTGAATCCTCATGTCCATTATGCTCATCTTCCATTCAAGTTCTTGTTTCAAGATTTTCTCAACTTAAAATCTTCCATTCAAAGTGTTAAACAAGTATCTTTACAAAACACGAACTTTATATGCTCATGTTTCAACTTCATTTAAGGGTTTCATGAGTTTGTTTCTTAGAATGGTCTTTAGTGTTATAACAACTTAAAATCATACTCGTATCTTCTAGAAATCAAAGTCTCCTAACATAAACACTAACCCACTAATCACAAGAAACACTTACTCGTCCTTAAAGTGAAATATGGTGGTTGTGCACAAAGGTTCCACTTAAGCTCTTAACTTTGCTTCCTCCTTTCGCAACCTTTTGGAAACCCGAGTTATTTGATCCTTTGGAGTGGGGTGGAAGTTTCTAATGGTTCTAAAAGAGCTTAGATGTTGGAAGAAAATGATACAAGAAAAAGAAATGGGAGTGCCGTGAGTGGGACCTAGAAGTGGCGGCCAAATGGAGGATTTTTGTGGGGTTGAATTTCTTCTTTTGATTTGTGTTTAAAGTAAGAGAAAAGGAAGTGAAAATGAGAGTGAAAGAGGGAGAGAGTGGTATATTTTTGAATGGGATAAAAAGTGTGTGCAAGAAGCTTTAATTGATTATCTTGTAGCTTACACAAAAGTTAATAATTGCAACTATTGATGATGTAAGTATTAAGAGTGAATAGTGGTGTAGAAGAGAAAATGATTAATGGTTGAAAGACAAGAGTATGGCCCCCCTCTTCTCTTTGGTCAAATTTGCCATTTAGTGTCCTTTGGGGTCATGGAATTGTCTTGTCTCATTTGATGAAGTTAAGCATGTGAAATCTTGTGAAAAATTGTCCATTTGTAGTATAAGTAAAGGGGTGATAAGGAAAGCATCTTATCACTTGATTTTGATAAGTTATCAATTGATAAATGATTCCAACTTTCAATTGATAAGTCATCTAAGGTGATTGGTTAGTCTACTTATTTATATGTAAGGCTTGGACATGAAGATAAGGGTATGGTCTTGGTCTTATAGGAAATTGCTTCAGGATTTTTATCTTACATTGTTTTGTAATTTATGATTTGATTTTCATAAAATTATGAAATTTTCTAAAGTTGAATGAAATTATTCAAATTAAATTATCGATTAGTCACTTAGGGTCAAAATTCCCTAATTGTTTTAGGGTTTAGGGTCTTAGGTGAGTTTAGAGCTCGTAGTTCTTCAATCTTAGGTTTTCTCCATAATTGGTTTTTGAATTGAAAAAATTTAATTCATTTCTAAATGTAAACTTAAGTTCTTAGTTTACTTGATCCTTCGGAACATTTGGAAAGTACTTTTAATCAAATCATAGGCCCACTAAAAGTAGGGTTTACACTTAAGCATTGATTAAACCCTTAACTCTATGTAATACTAACCTAATTATATACTTAGAAGATGAATGTGATCTATCATGTAATATCTTAGTTTCTAATTGATTACTTTAGTATTGTATGTATTTACAAGTGATTGAAAGTTATCTTTAATCTTTTATCAATGATTTGGTATAATACTAAGGTTATATTATCAATTAAGGTTTTAGGATAAATTATAGTGAGTTAGTGCTTTTATATCCTTAAAGTTATAGTTTTAGGGTTTTTATCACTTTCGAACGTAATCTCTAGTGTATATATACATTTAGGGTATAAAAGTTTTCTATGCGATTAAATCTTCGGTTGTTATATTAGGGTTTTAATCTTAACTAACCTTATTAACTCTTATAATCTTCAAGCACACTAGGGTCTACTTTAGGTATTAGGTTGAAAATTTTAGGAGTGTACAATGACATGATTTAGATCAAGTCTAGAATTAATCAGCCTGGCAAAAAGGTTAGCTGTCTTGAAGTCAGACGCCAGTAGATCATGTCGATAACTTATCTTGGTTAGATTATGGCTGTCTTCTAGATTAGGACTTCGCTGTTGGGCAAGAGCATGTTAGATACACATGAGTATCTAAGAGACAGGTCGATAAGAGGTTAGATCGGGATGGGAGTGCCCATCTCGGCTATGGCTTAGAGCTAGTATTTTCCGTACAAGTCCTTGAAGTCCTTTAGCTCGGCTTCCTGTAATTGTTCTAGGGGTTTGATTCCTGATAATAGCGAAATCTTCTTTAAGTATTTTTAGCTTGAAAAATTAGATTAGATACATGTTACATCAATTTACCCTCTAATTTTCCCTCTACTTCTTTCAATTTTTGTTGGAAGGCTTATTAATTCAACTTAATTTCCTTTATTGAGGCTATATTAGCATTAGGAAAGTACCTTGCTCTTTTGAGGAGTTAAGGCCAATCCTTACCAATTTAACTCTTTTAAATTACTTAACTGTTGCTAACGAGATAACACCTTGCTTTTCTAACAGATAAAGGCCAATCCTTAATAACTTCAATTATTTTCTTTTACTTTTTCTGATTAGTAGTAGGAAAGAGTCTTACTCTTCTAAGGAACCAAGATTGATCCATTGCAATCATTAGTGTAAAAGAGTCTTGCTTCAATAATTTAACATGAATATATGCATCTCATGTCACAAATAACAAATGTCAATATGTTCCTTCACTTTCTTACCCTTTCCATGTTTTCCCATCTTTTCCTTCACTTTCTACTATTCTCTTTCACCAAACAAGCATTATTTTCATGGAATCACTAAAAAATATTGTATCAAAAACACTTTTCATAACATTAGTACTCCTAGATCATTGTTAAAGATCAAAATCTAAACACATGCATGCAATAGTTAAACCTTCACCAAGAATCACATATTTTCACTAATCTAGCTGTAAATCCAAAAAAATAATTAAAGGAAGACAAGGTACATACTTTGATTGTGTAGTGTGTGGTGTTAGATTGTGAGTTTTTGCAATGATCCAAGGGTGCTTGTAGAGGGAGAAATAGGGTATGTGCTTACATAGAGAGATGAAGGGAGTGTGAGAATGAAACCAGTTTCTTTTTCCCATGGACTTTAAAATCTATAAGACTATGGGCATGGTCCATACCCATATACCTTACTGTGGTTTGTGTTTTATTTTAATTTTACTTACTTAGAGCAAACATGGGTATGGTCTATGGGCATGTTCCTTGCTCATAGACCTCTCATCTATACTTTCATGAAATTTTTTGCAAATATTTTTATGAGAGGAACATGTGCCAAGTCCATAGGCATAGACCTTAGCTATATTTTTCTCCAAGCCTCCTAATTACTCAATTTTGCTCCTATGACTTAGTTTCTAAAATTGCCCTAGAAAAAAAAATCAAAATTAGAACTAATTGAAACATGGAAAGGGACCGAGATTTCAATTGGATGACAACTTTATTATTGAAACAATAAATCAATAATTGCTTCCAGGAAAAATTAAAATTGTTCAAAGTAAGGCAACACTAACTTATTCAAAAATTGACACTTAAATTGACTAATAACACAATGAACAAAATAAACGAACTAACTAACAACAACAACAACAAAAATAACAAAATTGAGATAAAAAAAATCGAAGTTGGGTTGCCCCAAAAGAGCACTATTGTTTTAAGTCATTGGCTCGATGGTTAAATCCATTCTTAATGCAATTCTATAATTAATACCTATACACTTAACCACTTAAAAGCAAACTAATAAAGAAAATATCTAAAGAATCACAAGATTGTTATAAAAGTGTTAAAATAATTGGAAATTTAGGTTCTTGCTCGTTCTAACTAGGTTACTCATTTTAATTCTCCTGCAACGATGTGAAAAACTTGATCAATATCAAGCAAGTGCACTTGGCCAAGTTATTGTATAGAATAAAACAAATGTGAGTTCGATTGTTAATCCCGTAGGAAATTAATATATCAGAACCTAATTACTCATAGTTTCTTGACAATATAATTGTGATTAATTAGGAAGGATGAATAAGAATTGACAATATCAAAGTAATTAAATATACAAGAACAAATAAAATAACAAGGTTAATTAAGACTAAGTTATTTAAAGTAAATAAGCCTTAATTAAGTAAAATAAAAAGAACAAGATCCTTAATCAACCGTTTATTATTTACTTTTTAGTTCTATGCAACCTTTCAATCTCAATTATTCCTGATTCCTAATCCTATTCCTACGGAAATCAGATTTTAGATTAGCTAAACTCGCGTCACTGGCTAATTCCAAATCTTGAGGCCCTCTTTACTTACATCACTATAGAATAGAGCATCTCAAGATTGCATAACATACGTGAATCCTATTTTTAGGTTTCCCTAATTTGAAGAGATCAAATACCTAAGCTCTTAGCACATTGAAACTCTTTTAATTACACTTTTTTATTTATTGCAAACCTCGTGATTTTACTGTAAATGCAAACATCTTTTTAGCAATTAGGGTAAATACTAAAGGAAGACATTTTATTTGATATAGCAAAATCATAGAAAGAAAGAACAATTGCTGCCAGAAGGAACTAGATTTCAACAATAATTTAATAAGAATAAATTAAAAGAAAAAAAACATAATAAAAGAGAAAAGAAAATCAAATTGAGATACCTCCACAATATTTTTTACTATAACTTACCTAAGGGGGCTCTTTTTGAAAACACTAGCCTAAGGATCTATTTATAAAGATATGGGGCTAGGTTTACAAAAGAGAGTCTTGACAAAATAAAGGATATAATGAACATTGCATGCCTAGAAATAGAATATTTGCTTCAAAAATAAGAGATTCACTTATCAGGGGATGACTATGCCTTAGGTATACGACCATTGTGGCTAGCTATATATTTGCACTTCACCTGAACTCTTGAAATTTAGAGAAATTGCTTGATGAAGGGACCACTGTTATGACCATGGCCATGGTGGTTGGTCATGATCATTCCTAGACCCCAATTTCTGCTTCATTTCTTGCTCCTTTACTGGTGACTTCAATGCATGTTCGTTATTTATGGGTATGGTCCTTTCTATGGCTTCAAAATTGACTAAAACCATCTTCAAATCTTCCAAAAATTGACCTAAAATCATCAATCTCTGCAAATCAAATGAAGTTAGACTTTGCTCTTTACTCTATTTGTGTCCGAACTTTCTTTGCTTCGTTCCATGATCAATGCTTTTGCTTCAAATTACTCCAAAAAGTACTAAAAATCTTCAAGACTTCATGAAATACAATAAAAGCCTTTGAAAATGAAATTTTGAATGAATTGAGTTCAAAATAACACAAAATTAACTTGGTTAAGGTCTAAAATAACATAAAATAACCATAGAAAATATATACTATTTTTGCATCATCACTCTACTTGTAAGGTTAGAGTTCTTCCTCCAACTTATCCTTCATTTGCTTATTGGTGGAGTAAAAGAAGATGTCTATGGAGCTACCATTATCTATAAATGTTTTAGAGACATCAAAAAACCTAATCTTAGCATTGATCACGAGTGGGTCAATGTGAGGGTACTCGATGCCCTCTTTATCATTGTCAACAAAGGATGCCATGAACTGAGGACGGCCTAGTTATGGCAAACGCCGTATACTATACAAAGAATCCTTGATTGGTTACCCTTCCAATCAAGAACTCTTCATACAATATACAAGGCTCTATAACTACTAGTTTTCCAAGAACACACAGATTCACATGATATCACCACATTGACATATTTATATAAAATTTGAACTACAAAGCTTATATCATATAGTAAGAGAGTACATCTAAGTTTACAATACTAAGAAAATAAAAGTACATGAGTAAAGATCTACATTAACTATTCTCCCAATATACAGAATAGCTCGCTCTTGCCTAAGTCCCTAAGCTAACCTGTGGCATCCCTCGGCCAGCCTTTACGAATAGGCTATCCTACAACAAAAGTCTAAAGGAGTGTAAGCTTAAGCTTATTGAGCAAAACCCTCAACCACACCACAAGCAAGTTATAAGTACATTATATTCATGCATATGAATGAATGATCAAATAGAATGCCAAACAATATATATACTTAACTAGTTCATATACGTAACTCAGATTTAATGCCCTCCGAAGTCAGGGTTGGAGTATACATGGCACTAATCAGATCTAGGTATTATACTAGAACTTTCTTTACTACGAAACTCCACGCTCCGTATTCAAATCAACTAGGTCTTTTATTTTCATAAAACCAAGTTCTAGTATAATTGTGAGTGGGCCCCTACAGTCCACACTCACCCCTAAACGGAGGCCTCTAGACTCGACCCTTAGCTAGGCGGTTGATACCTCTAACGCCCAGTATTCTTGTGGGCCAAGGTAAGGTCATTTTGTACGAGTGCACCGTACATAAACAATAAATGAAGAATAACAACCCTCGAATGGCCTCTCTTTACCTCCGTATGGTGTGACGGCCAGAATTATATTTATACGATGCATGATAATGCATGTTCTAGTTTCTTTTTATAAGCCGAGTATACTTAAGTTCAAATTATGCTGTGAGCATCCCATTTTACACACAATCACTTTCTATACTACCATGCAACAAACAAAGCATTCTCTGTACTTAAGATAATTTCATGATTCAACACACAATATCATATACAAGTGTTTCCCAAACCCCATATGTAGCCAATTAACAATAAGATTTAAGTTCACTATCTACAATCACAAACAAGCATGGAATCATAGGGTAAATACTCACTTGACCATAGCGATTTGCCCTAATCGTAGTAATCGATCGAGAGGTCTTCACTCACCTTAGGATCACCTGATCATTATGTGATAATAACGCTAGTAAGTAACTAAATTAACTAATAAGTCTAGTTCCCTACTTCTACTTTATTACCTCAATTTTTATCCAGTTAGACCTTATTCTTAACCCTTTGTATCTTTTTCGTTTTATTTCTGATATTTATGAATTTATAGTCGTTCTTCATTATTTTCGGACATACGTTTACACGATAATGTCCGTTTTGGATGTTATGACCTGTGTTTTATGTTATGAACTAAATTTATAGAAACTTTTAGCTATGAACACTTAAGTACTCTTATTACTTATATTTATATCTTTTATTCCTTAAATTCTTATAATTAAAGGATTTTACTTTGCTATTACTAATTCATGTACTGAAGTAGGTATAATCTAATTTAGATGGTGTATTAAGATTTACTAATTTAGGTACCTAATTACCTACACTTTTCTTATTTTTCTCATTTTCTAAACCTATGCTTATGTCATCGCTTACATCATCTTTTACTTATGTCATTGCTTATATCATGGCTTATGTCATCATGTATCTACCTCATCACTTACTTCATTATGTGATTACATAAGCCTTTCCTCATGCTTATGTCATATGTACATGTATTATGTACATATTACCTCTCCTCTTATACTTATGTACACATACCTTATACATATATATACTTATACATCTACTTAAACTTATACCGTATTTATACGTGTATACCTACTCATATACCTATACAGTTGGATACGTATTTTTATACAAAAATTTGTATGCCTAATCTTCTCTTAAGGAAATCTTCCCAATTTCATCCTTTTGCGTTTTTATGTATGTATTTAGTGTAGTATAGGTATGTATAGTTGAATGTGGTCTTAATTTAGGTTATGTACATGGTAAATACTCATGTACAAAGGTTCACATATTTGTGTTCTTTTAGTATTCCCTTATGTGCACATACTTATGAGCATATACTCATGTCTTCCTTTCTTCTTCTTCAAAATTCCTAATTCCTACACTTAAAGATGAGAACTTTGTTCCCTCTTCTTCAAGACAACACTAAACACATAACTACTTATCTAATCTACCTAATTAATTAACTAATGAATAATATAAAGCAACATAAAACAACTTAAAGACATACCTTTAATTGTGTTAGAGTTATGGAGACAAAAAGTGAAATTGTGAAAGTGAAAGAGGAAGAAGAAGCTCACGACAAGAGGGAGTTGTTTTTGTTTTGTTCTTTTGTCTTGTGTTGATTATGGAAGAAGGCAAATGGTGGCGTTTAGAGGGAATAAGTGGATGGCAACAATTGAGGGGAAAAGAAAAGAAGAAAAAAATCAAGAGAAAAGATAAGCATTGCCATCATGAAGAAAGAGATATTTTCTTTATCTCTTAGTGTCTTTTGTTGACTTTTCAAAGTGTTGACTTGGTCAACCCATTGACCTTGATCAATATGTGTTGATTTAGTCAACTTTCCTTAAGCATATGTAATTTTGTACACATAATGTAGTAATTAAGGGAAATTAAGGGGAAAATGAAGGAAATGAGGTATTTGGTGAATTAATTAGTAAACATGGTTGATGAGGTCTTACTTTAGGTCTTTATCGCCTATATATCTTATTTGATAAACTACTTTGGATAACAAATGCAAAAAGTACTAATTCGAGTATTAAAGTTCACTACATATAACCTAATCATCAACTATACCCATAACTCTAAGTAAGACTATCTTAATCATATACTTAAAAAATAAATGTAAGCTATGATTCATTATCTTAGTTTCTAAAGGACTACTTGAGGATTCAACACATATATGCATGATTGAAAGTCATCTCTAATCCTTTTCTAATGATTTGGCAAAAGATGATTATTATATTATCACTTTAGGGTTTTAGGGTTTATTCTGTTGAATTAATACACATATGTCTTTAAAGTAATCATTTTAGGGTTTTTGTCACTTTTGAATGAAATCTTTAACATTTAAATGTATTTAGGGTAGTAAAGTTTCTTACGCGATTAATGAATTCTTTTAAGGTTTTCTGTTGGTTTTCTCTTTTATTAGCCTTGTTGACTCCTAAATCGTCTAACATAATTGAGTCTATTTTAAAAACTAGATTGAAACTTTAGGGGTTTACAAAGGAAATATTGGTGTTTATTCTCAACTTCTTAGGTTGAACGGGAGAGTACTTTGTGCTAGAGTTAAGTAGAGTGATCTTCATTTAATAATCTTAGTCCACTAATGATGATTTCTGCTAACCCTAATTTGCTTCTAGGCTCCATATTATTAGGTGGGTTGTCTTATTGTAGCTGTAGTTGTTGTTATAGCTTATTAGTGCGGCATCATTGAGCTAGGCAAGAATTGTTTTACTAGTCAATGAAAAGGTGGTCGATGCAACCTTTTTAGATAATGTAAACCCCTAAAATTTTCGATCTAGCTTTTGAAATAAATTCAATTATGTTAGACAATTTAGGAGTCAACAAGGCTAACGAAAGAGAAAACCCTAAAAGAATTAATCAATCGTGTGAGAAACTTTTCTACCCTAAATGCATCTAAATGCTAAAGATTCTATTCAAAAGTGATAGAAACCCTAAAATGATTACTTTAAAGACATATGTTCACTAATTCATCATAATATACCCTAAAACCCTAATTGATAATATAACCTTCATATTTTGCCAAAATCATTAGTAAAAGGTTAGAGATGACTGTCAATCATGCATATATGTTTTAAATCCTCAAGTAGTCATTTGGAAACTAAGATAATGAATCATAGATTACATTTATCTCTTAAGTACATGATTAAAATAGTTGAAGATTAGGATAAATGTAGTAAACCTTAATACTCTAATTAATACTTTTTACACTAGTTACACAATGTAGTTTATCAAATGATGTATATAGACTATAAATACCTAAAGTAAGACCTCATCAACTATTTTTACTAATCAATTCACCAAATACCTCATTTCCTTAATTTTTTCCCTTAATTTCCCTTAATTACTACATTATGTATACAAAATTACATATGCTTAAGGAAAGTTGACCAAGTCAATACATACTGACCAAGGTCGAAGGGTTGACCAAGTTAACACATGTTGACTAAAGTCGACAATTTGAAAAGTCAACAAAAGACACTAATGCATAAAGAAAATATCTAAACTTCTAACGATGACTTTTCTTTCCTTTTCTTTTGATCTTTCTTTTCTCCTCTCCTTCTTTAATTTCCATCCGCGTATTCCCCTTCTAGACCCCACCATTTGCTTTCTTCCATAATCAAAACAAAGAAAAAGAAACAAAACAAAAAGGCCCTTCCATTGCCATGAGCTTCCCCTCTCCATTTCACTTTCATCACTTCTCTTTTTGTCTCCTTAATTCCAACACAAACTAAGGTATGTACTTAAGTTACTTTATGTTGCTTTATATTATTCATTAGTTAGGTAATTAGGTAGATTAGATGAGAAGACATGTGTTATGTGTGATCTTGAAGAAGAGAGCATAAAGTTTCCATCTTTAAGTGTAGGAAGTTAGGAATCATGAAGAAGAAGAAAGGAAGACATGAGTATATGCTCATAAGTATGTGTACATAAGGGAGTACTAAAAGAATACAAGTATGGGAATCTTTGTACATAGGTATTTACCATTTACATAACCTAAATTAAGACAAAACCTAACTATACATACCTATACTATACTAAATATACACTTAAAAACACAAAAGAATGATATTAGGAGGATTTTCTTAAGAGAAAAATTAGGCATACGAAATTGTACAAAAATACGTACATGACTGTATAGGTATATGAGTATGTATACAAGTATAAATATGGTAGAAGTATAAGTATATGTATAAGTATACTCATGTACATATAAGTATAGTAAAGGTAAATGTACATAAGAAGTTAAGTGAAATGTACATAAGACATTTATACATGACATAAGCATGAGGTGAGGCTTATGTAATCAAATGATGAAGTAAGCGATGATGTAATCACATGATGACATAAGTGGTGACATAAGCAAATGATGATGTAAGTGATAACATAAGCATAGATTATAAAATAAGAAAATAAGAAGAGTGAAGAGTGTAAAATAATTAGGTACCTAAACTAGTAAATCCTAATACACTTTCTAAATTAGATTATACCTAATTAAGTACATAAATTAGTAATAGCAAAGTAAAATCCTCTAAGTATAAGAATTTAAGGGTTAACTAAATCATTAAGTATAAACAAGAGATATAACTATAAGTAATAAGAGTAGTTAAGTTTTCATAGTTAAAAATTTCTATAAATTTAGTTCAAATCGTAAAACACGGGTCATAACGTCCAAAAAGGACATCACTGTGTGAACGTACATTCGAAAACGATAAAAAACGACTACAAATTCGTAAATATTAAAAATAGAATGAAAAAGTTACGTACGATTAGCAATTAGGTTTAATCGAATAAAGGCTGATAGTAATATAAGTAGAATTAGATAGATAGATATCTAGAACCATTAGTTGAGTCAACTACTTATTATCCCTATTATCTCATAATGATTAGGTGATCCCGACGAGGGCAAGGATCTCCCGATCGGTTATTGCAACTAGAGCCAATCGTCATAGTCAAGTGAGTACTCCCGATGACTCTATACTTATTTGTACTTGTAGTTAGTGTACTTAAATTGAATATCAATAACTTGATGCATGGGGGTTCGGGATATGCGTGTACTTGATATTGATTGATTATTGTAAGAAATATTGTTAAATACGATAATTGATGATTTGATGGTATGATTGATTTTTATATGATTTGGATGGTTTGCTGATATTGATTTTTATTGCCTCATAATTTGACCTAATTATATTTGGCTTATCTTAAATTAAAAGGGTCATGCATTATCCATGCATTACATTTATTTATTCTGGCCGTCACTTCATGCAAAGATAAAGAAAGGCCTTGCGGGGGTTGTTTATATATATTAAAGTGTTTCTGTACGATGCACTCGTACAACATGACCTTACCCGAACTTACGGGCTTATTAGGCGATGGAGACGCCAACTGTATGGCTGAGGGTCGAGTCTAGAGATCTTCGCTATAGGGTGTAAGTGTGGACTACGGGGGCCACCTCACGGTTAGGCCTAGGACTTTGTAAACTACTGGATTTTTATAAATGGAAATGTAGTTTTTTTGTGAAATATGGAATTCAAAGTTATGGGTAAAAAACCTAGGTGTTAGAGCCCGGTCATGATTGGTGCCAATGAATCTCTAACCCTTATCTCGGAGGGCATTAAAATTCGATATTATATGCAGTACTGGTCAATTGCATATATTATTTGGCATATTGCATGTGCATGCATTCATATGGTTGTAACAATTTGTTTGATAACTTGTTTGTCAGTATGTTATGAGGGATAGCTCACTAAGCTCTTGTAGCTTATTCCCTAATAGTCTTTCTTTTGTAGGTTTACATACGATAGGATTGGGATAAGTCTCGAGTGCTGAGTGAGAGATGAAGATATGTACATTAGTGTTAGAATTAGTTGAGATCTTTATAGGTGATGCATAAACATTCTTCGTAGAAAGTATTCACATGTTAGAATTTAATATAATTTAATTTTTACTACAGTTTTATAGTGTTGATATATCCTATCTTATTACTTGGTAGGGGATACTGATTCTTTGCGATTCTGATGAACTGTGGGATATTGGATATCTATAGTTATTTATATTTATATGTTATATTACGTTACAATATATTGATTAATTGAAAATCAGGAATCTTAATGATTTATTATTTAGAGTCTTAGAATCTTTGACTTGCAAGATGGTTTTCATATCATGGGTGCATACATGTTATGGAAATTTTAGGTATTCATACTAGGCTCCCTTTAGGGTCCTGACAGATAAGGCCTTCGATCGCATTCTTAAGGTGCCTACATTTGTTTGTATTATGGTCGTGAGTATCGTAATAGTTATAGAATTTGCCCGAAGAGATGGCCTTGGGTGTTTATCTAATGCTCAGAGTAAGGGTAACACATCCCGACGTAGTACAGCAAGTACCATTACACAGAAATATTTGTTTATATTCAACAAAAGTTTTATTTATAACAAAAGATTACTACATCAGAGCTTAGCCTTACACCTGTTCATACAAAAGAGTACATCCTTTTAACATAACTAAACCTAAAACGCAATACTTTTTTTTTCTTTCTTCATTGCATATGTATAGATCCTTCATGGGACTAAGATTACAATATAGCAAAGCTCCTTCAAAGTAGCTGACTTCGTCTTATGCGCTCTCAAAAGTCTTTCCCCTAGCTAATGGTGATACTCAGTCAATTTTCTTTATAATATGAGGATACAAGTATCCCCTTAAGTATTTGTGAGCTAAGTGAGAGTGGATAAGAACAAAACACAGAGTAAGCATAACACACATTTACAAACATGATTATCATAAGGCATTTAATTCATATTTAGAATTCCCAAGACTAGATATCTATGCAAGGAATACGTGCTATGCTTATGCATGTGATATGCATCGATACCAACATCCTAACCCAGCTTAGCTCTCATCTAGTTAGTTAACACTCCCGAGCATCTACATATAAAGTCTAGGAACCTAGGGCAACAAAGAGCTACTAAAACCTATGATCTAGTTGGCTTAGCTAAAATCACATGAAGTAGCCATAATCGATTGAGCAATGCAAATTTATACACTCAAAATCTAGCCTAGCAATATCCAAATTTCCAAAAACTTAATCTATGGGTCCTTTTGTATCATGCCATCAATGTAGCAAGCAATACAATAAACAAATATTAGGTATGAATCTTAAGTTCCACATCATTGATATCTCAATTAACTTAACTCTAGCTTTATGTCACAACTTATAATTCATCCCCTTAAAATAGGGTTCACTTAGGTGAACACCTAAAAGGAGAGTTCATTTTTCCGAGTTTGCCAAGTAGAAAAATGCATCAATAAACCAGTCATTCATGATGAAACACTTCATTCAATCAATAAACATTCAATAGGATTACGTATTGAATCAGACAAGTACATAATTGTAGTTATGACATAATTGACTCTAAGTTAAGTAGATACAAGTCTACTAGCACAAAAATAGAAATATCCACTTACCTAGGCTTGATGGTGATAAAAAATCCTAAGTTTCATGATGTGGTCCCTCCTCACTTATCACACTTAGGAAAATGCACAATTCTCCAAGTTAACTATGGGTCGAAACTAAACTCTTATAAGCTTTTATTATGATGTTTCTGAACCTCATTTAATCATATCCTATTCGTTTCTTATCTAATTTTAGTAGACTTTATGTCGTTATAATTATCATTTTGAGTACTGTAAAGATATCTTAAGGAATCAATATAGTTACAAGTTTGAAAATGCCCTTTCTCATTATTGACTTAATCGTATGTTATCGAAACTTTGTAATTGACTCAAATATGCTTTAATTCTAAACTAAGATTCCTAAAAATTACACTTTCCAACCATGCCCAACATTTACTATATGTTAGAAATAGTAACCTTACATTATCTTAACAAATATCTTAATAATATAGTTCACTATTTTATATATTAGGTTAACATATAAGCTTATATTAGGAAAATACGTAATAAATAGTATACTAGCCTGATTAACTCTATAAAAAATTCTATAGATTGACAAAAATATATAGATTCATACTAACGATCCATAATGATTGTCTAGCTTATCACTTATTTTTACAAAAATAGCATTTTTAGCATAAAATTAAGGAAAATTAAGCAAATAAGAAAATTTAATTACAAGATAAAAATCAAGTGCTCCAAACATCATTATAAACTTCTAGAAGTCAGAATATGTAGGGCTCATTCATTAATTTTATCAAAAACTACTTACTCCAATAAATCAGCAAAACTGCCGGTTTTATTCAAAATAAATATAATGAATTGTAAAGATGCTTATTTTAAAAAATTCTTATTACTAAATTAAATACATATATTAATGATATCATACACAATAATGTAGTTTGAAACAATAATATTTAGTATTTCTAAAATCTAAAATTTGCCCAATCTAAGCATTTTCTTAAGTAACCCATATTTCCACTAAATATTTAATTAAAAAACTTAGTACATTAAACTATACTTAAAATAATCCTCAAAAACAAATTTTCATTATTAAATGAGGCCATTTGGTATTTTTAGAAAATTAAGTAAGTTATAGGCGAAAATTTGGTTCACTTGAACCGACTACCCAACCTTATCGGAACACTTCCCTTGGTGGTCCTCTCCATGACCCTAAATAGCCACCTTGGTAGTACATTTACAAACTATTGAACCGGCTACGACTAGATTGTACTTTGTTTTTCCACTGTTTTTCTTATTTTTTAATAATATTTTCCTAATTTTTCTACTATGATTATCTTGTGTTTCCAAATTTTTTAAATGTTGTATTTGATCTAGAAATTCCCTATTTATAGTGTTAGATAAGATTACATGTCCAAAAGTTAGGTGCCACATGTCAAAATCTAATTATCTTAGTTGTCCAATTTTGCTAGGTGTCTTTTCTTTGTATTTTGGCTTTTAACTCATCATATTTAGCTAGCCTTAAGTTATCACATCATGCCTCAATAGTTTGGCGACTCATTATGTCACCTTTTGATTAATTTTTAAATATTTTATTTTGATTTACCTTATTTTTTATAATTTATTATTATATATATATTTTATACGTATAATGTATAATCTATGTAACTACATGTATATTATATATAATTTAACTTCATGTACCGTTTTTATAAGTTAAATAATTTATCTCTAATATCTCGCTATATCTCAAAGTTCAAATTTCACGTTTTTGATAATTATCGGCTTTATTGATGTCTTTATAGAATTAATGCTTTTATACAACTTATTTTGAGCAATTGACTTTACTATGATACTTCTTCTAACTTTTCTAACCTTATTGTAAAGTTTGAACTAAAATAAATAATGTTACCCAACATCTTAAATTTAGGGGCTTAGAACTTAAGGTTATCATATTGGCTCGAAACCCCAAGGTATTATATCTTACCCTTTTTACAAGAAGTTGCATCCTCAAAACTTAATTCTAAGCGGAATGACATATATTTCTAACCTTATTCTAAGAAAAGAACAATTGATAACAAAATTACTAACGTTGTGTAAACAATTCAGGGTACTGAACTCTCATTAACTTAACAAATTCCCATATTCCTCAATGGTGCGCCTACTCTATAGGACCTTCACATATTCAATGTCTCGCTCTTCAATTTTTGAATCTTTGTTTCCATAATACGAACTAGATGCTCTATATATGTAAGTTTTTCTTTTAACTCAATTGGAAGTACATCTAATATCGTTGTTGAATCACTACAAGCTTTCTTAAGGTCGAAACATGAAACACATTATGAATTATTGCCATCTAATACCTTCATAGGCGACTTTCCCAATCCTTCTCTTAATTTGATATGGTCCAACATATCGAGGACTTAACTTCCCTTTAATACCAAATTGCCCGATTCCCTTCATTAGTGATATCTTCAAAAATACCCAATCACCTACTTAGAATTCTAAGGGCTTTCTTTTAACATCAACGCAGCTTTTTTGTCAGCTTTGGATAATTTGCATTCGCTCCCTAACTATTGCACCTTTTGCTTGAGATCTTACAACATTGATGATAAAATGACTTGGTCGTTTCCTACTTCATCTTAATAAATTGGTGATCTACACTTACATCCAGATAATGCTTCATATGGAGCCATCTAAATAGTATTATGATAATTGTTATTATACATGAATTCTCCTACTAGCAAATGATCATCCCAACTACCTCTTAAATCCATCACATATGCCCTTAACATATCTTCCTAAGTTTGGATTGTTCACTTCGATTGCCCATTACTATAAGGATGATAAGTAGTACTAAAGTTCAGCTTAATTCCCATTTTCGCTTGCAAAGATTGCTGAAATACCATATAAACGAACTATCTCCTTAACATATTCTTCTACTAGCTAAGACAACATTGTTGTTTGCCCTATGGCTACAAAATATGTTGATTTCATGAGTTTATCCACCACAACCCATATCATATCATGTTGTCTCCCTATCCTTGGTAAACTACTGATAAAATCTATTGTTATATGCTCTCACTTCCATTCAGGTATAGGTAAAGAATGTAACAATCCTCCTGGTCTTTGATGTTTAGCCTTCATTTTCTAACAAGTCACACAGTATGATATATACTACGCCACATCTCCTTTCATTCCCATCTACCAAATTTTTTGCTTCAACTCTTTATATATCTTATTACTTCTAAGGTGTAGGGAAAATCTCATGCCATGTACTTCTTCTAAAATCACCTTCTTAACTTCCTAATCCTTTTTCTTTCTTTAAACTTCAACATTCCTACATCATCAACTCTAAAGTTAGGGTATTACTTAATATAATCTGTAATCTTTTTTAGCTCTACATATACTTTCTAAACTTCCTTGATGTACTCAAGTAATGTAGGTTCTACCTTTAAACTAGCAAACATACTACTCTCTTCCCTTGTTACAACTTTTAAACTTAACTTCTCCATCTCCCTAATCAATTCTCGATTATCTATAATGACTGTAGCGATACTATCAAACTTCTTTCTACTTATTGTGTCAACTACTACATTAGCCTTCCCGAAGTAATAAAGAAGTGTAAGATCATAATCCTTTAGTAATTCCAACCATTGCCTTTGTCTTAAATTTAATTCCTTTTGTGTAAAGATATAGTTTAAACTCTTATGATCAATGTACACATTACATTTCTCACCATATAGATAATGCCTCAAATTTTTACAATAAATATTACAATTGTGAGCTCCAAATCACGAGTCAAATAGTTTCACTCATGTGGTCTAAGTTATCTTGAGGTGTAAGCAATCACCTTATCATTTTGCATTACACACACATTCCAATCTATGCCTTGAAGCATCATAATAGGTCACATACTCTTTAGTCCATTTGGAACCATTAGCATTGGAGCTGTTACTAACCTTCTTTTAAACTCTTAGAAGCTCTCTTCACACTTATTGTTCTATTCAAATCTAATGCCTTTTTGTATTAATTGAGTCAATGGCATAACTATTTTAGAGAATTCCTATACATATCTTCTATAACAACTAGCCATTCCTAAGAAACTCTTCACTTATGTTATAGTGGTTGACCTTGCCCATTCTGTCACTGCTTTCACTTTTGCAAGGTCAATTGCTATTCCTATGATAGATATTATATGTTGAAGAAATATTACTTGTTCAAGCCAAAACTCACACTTCTTTAGCTTTGCGTATGGTTGGTTGTCCTTAAGAGTCTAAAGTACTGTCCTTAAGTGTTCCATATGTTCTTCCTTACTCCTTAAGTATATTAAAATGTTATTAATAAACATAACTATCAACTCATCTAGGTACTTTTTAAAGACACGATTCATCATGTCCATGAATGCAGTAGGGGCATTCGTTAACCTAAACAACATCACTAGAAATTCATAATGTTTGTACCTAGTCCTAAAGGTAGTCTTAGGTACATACTCTTCCTTAATTTTTAACTGGTGCTCTTTGGACTGTAAGTTTATCTTTGAGAGTACTACAGATCCTTTCAACTAATAAAATAAATCATTAATCCTAGGAAGTGGATTTTTTTTATTTATTGTCACTTTATTCAATTCTCGATAATTTATACACAACTTAACACTTCCATCTTTCTTTCTAACAAAGAGCACCGGTACACCCTATGGAATTATACTTAGCCTTATAAATCCCTTATTTAGTAGCTCTTGTAGTTGCTTCTTTAGTTTAACTGATTTAGTAGGTGCCATTTGATAGGGTGTCTTAGAGATAGGTGTAGTACTGGTTACATTTTTCGTAAACTTAGTCTCCCTATCTCATAGTAGTCTAGGAAAATCCTTAAGAAAAACCTTAGGATATTCAGACACTATTTGTATATCTTCTAATCTCACCTTTTGTACTTGAGAATCTACTATTGAGGCTAGAAATCCAATATTACCATTACTTAACAACTTCTAGGCTTTACCATTAAATTAAAATTGCTCTCCATGAAGCTTCTTAAATATCACCATCTTTCCTTTACAATCTACATATACTTGATGTTTAATTAGCCAATCCATCCCTAGTACAACATTAAATCCTTTCATATCTAATACTATTAATTCTGCATTCGTTTTATAAAGATCTATACACACATTACCTCTCAAATTTTGTTGCACAATTTGTTCTCTTCTAGAAAGGATTGTCACTACCAGATCATACCTTAGTATCTCTATTACAAGTCTATTCCTATCAACATAGTCCTTAGATATGTATTAATGTGTTTCTCCCGTATTGAACAATGTATAAGCATAGTTACCCTCTAGGTGAACCAATCTTAAAATAACAATCACAATTATATCATTACTCTATGGTACAAGATTCAAGCAAACATACAACACATTATCATATAAAGGTATCTAAAAGTCATAGGATTCGACAATTATACCTACAACTCTGTTGTCATTCTAACTTTCCTCATCTTAGATCGCATATACCCTTCTTAGAACTTTAGGTCTAGCTACAACCTCTCCTGGTCAATTATTTCTATTGGCAAGTCTTAACCTATTAGTATGAATTTGATCTGGTCTTACCTGGTGATCTACAGTATATTAAGTGGTGTTATGTCCTGTCTGACAACACTTATGGCAATTTATACAAGGTTTAGGTTCTACCATTGCCTAGCTAAATACCTAACTTCTCTACACCTAAAACATTTCCCCTATAGTTCTAGACACTATATATAGCTCAATGCCTCGCATTACACTTCTATCAAAGTGGCATAGCTCCACCCAGCTTTTGATTTTTGGTAAGGGGTTGATAAACCCTTTTTCCTTTTATAATCTAATGATTATTGCTAGAATTGCCCACAATTTTCCTTTTCTTACTTTCTATCTCCTTAGCTACCCCAGTTGCCCTTCATAAGTCATAAGCTTGTTCAATAAAACGAGTCTCATTAACAATATTAGTATATTGCACCTATCATGTCCTTATTAACTCAACTTGAAAATAAAGATTAAGTCCAACCCTAAACCTACCAGCCTTAGCAATTTAATTATTTTGTACTGCTTTTGGGGAAAACTTTAACAACCTATTAAACTTTTGTTCATATTCTTCAATAGTTCTACCTACTTGCTTCAAATTGTAATATCTTGAAACAATTGCTTCCTTTCACATTCAAGGAAATACTACTCAAGAAATGCATCCCTAAAGGCATTCCAACCTATGGGTTCTTCCATTGTCCGTTTCTTACCCTTCCACCAATTATTCACACATCCATCTAACAAAATAACAGCAATCCTCACTTTCTTATTATCTTCTACATCATGCACTTCAAAAGCTTTGTCTAACGAATTATCCACCCTTCTACAATTGAAGGATCACTTGTACAAGCGAAGCTTGATTTTGTTGAGGTTGTTGTTTTTCCCTCTTCTATCTCTTAAGAGCAAAAGAAGAATTGAGATCCCCACTTGTATGTGTATGCACCATTTTTTGGTTAGTAGCAAATATAATAGACATAGTCAATTTCCTTACAATGGTCATTGCTAACAAAGTTAAATTCTTATGATATCTAGATACCCCACGCACCTCACACCTACCTCGTACTATGGTCCTTAATTTATTCTTTGATACCACCTAAAGGATGTCACATCCTAACATAGCACAAGATGTACCAATATACAAGAATACTTGTTTATATTCAAAAGAAGTTCTATTTATAAAAAAAATAAAAAAAAGAGTTACTATAATGAAGTTCAGCCTTATACTTGTTTATACAAAAGAGTATATCCTTATAATATTTTTTTTTCTTTCGTTACATTTGTATAGATCCTTCATGGGATTAAGATAAAAATATAGTAAAGTTCCTGCAAAAGTAGTTGACTTCGTTCTATGTGCTCTCAAAAGTCTTTTCCCCTAATTGATTGTGATGCTTAATCAATTTTCTTTATAACCTGAGGATATAAAAGTAGCCTTCAACTCTCTATCAGCTAAGTGAGAGTGGATAAAAAAAAAAAAAAAACAGAGCAAGCATAATCCAAATTTACAAAAATCATTATCATAAGGCATTCAACTTCATATCCAAAATTCCTAAGACAAGATATCTATGTAAGGAATACATACTATGCTTATGCACATGACTTGCATCAGTATCAACATCCTAGCTAACTTAGCTATCATCGGCTAATCGACACTTCTAAGCATTTATACAATGTTTAGGAGCCTAAGGTAACAAAGAGCTGCCAAAACCTAACATATAGTTAACTTAGCTAAAACCACATGAAGTGACCACAATTGATTGAGCAATACAAATCGATTTGCTCTAAACCCAACCTAACAATATCCAAATTTGTCAAAACTTGACCTGTAAGTCCTTTCATGCCATGCCATGTGTAAACCTTACTTTTAGTGGGCCTATGATTTGATTAAGAGTATTTTTCGAACGTTCCCAAGAATTAGCTAAACTAAGAACTTAAGTTTACATTTAGAAATGAATTAAATTTTCCAATTCAAAAACCAATTATCGATAGAACCTGAGCTTAAAGAACTGCGAGCTCTAAAGTCACTTAAGACCCTAAACCCTAAAACAATTAAGGAATTTTGACCCTAAGTGAGTAATTGATAATTTAATTTGAATAATTTCATTCAAATTGAGAAAATTTCACAATTTTATAAAAATCAAATCATAAATTATAAAACAATGTAAGATAAAAACCCTAAAACAATTTCTTATAATACCATGCCCTTATCTTCATATCTAAGCCTTACATATACATAAGTAGACCAACCAATCACCTTAGATGACTTATTAATTGAAAGTTGGAATCATTTATCAATTGATAACTTATCAAAATCTAGTGATAAGATATTTTCCTTATCATCCCTTCACTTATACTACTTATGGACAATTTTTCACAAGATTTTACATGCTTAACTTCATTAAATGAGACAAGAAAATTCCATGACCCCAAAGGACATTAAATGGCTGGTTTGAATAAGAAGAAGAGGGAGGCCATGATCTTGTCTTTCAACCATCAATCACTTTCTCTTACACACCACTATTCACTCTTTAATTCTTATATCATCAATAGTTGCAATTGTTGACCTTTGTGTGAGTTACAAGACAATAATTTCAAGACATCTTAAACACCTATTTTCCCCATTCCCAACCAGCCACTCTTTCCTTATTTCTCTTACTTTCAATTTCATTTTCACTTTCTCTTTCTCTCACTTGAACCAAGTATAAAAGAAGAAACAACCTTACCCCACAAAATCCTTCATTTGGCTACCACTTCTAAGTCCTACTCATGGTACTTCCATTTCCTTTTCTTGTATCATTTTCTTCCAACATCTACGCTCTTTTAGAACCATTAGAACCTTCCACAAACCCCACTCCAAAGGATAAAAAAACTCGAGTTTCCAAAAGGTTACAAAAGGAGGAAGCAAAGTTAAGAGCTTAAGAGGAACCTTTGTGCACAACCACCATATTTTGCTTTAAGGACAAGTAAGTAATTCTTCTGATTAGTGGGTGAGTGTTCATGTTAGGAGACTTTGATTTCTTGAAGATATGAGAATGATTGTAAGTTGTTATAACACCAAAGACCATCTTAAGAAACAAACTCCTAAAACCCTTCCATGAAGTTGAAACATGAGTATGTAAAGTTAATGTTGTAAAGATACTTATTTAACACTTTGAATGGAAGATTTTAAGTTGAGAAAATCTTGAAACAAGAACTTGAATGGAAGATGAGCACGCTGGACGTAAGGATTCAAAGGTTATTTAGATGTTGATTTTATTTCCATTAAGCTAAACATACTTAAATCTAGACTTACGTTAAGGAAAAATTCATCACATAGAGTTTTATGAAAAAACCAACTTTGAATGACATGAGCTATGATATGGAAGTTGTAATAAGTGTAAGATCTTCTATTTCTTTATGTAAAGCATGAGTTAAAGGATCATCCCATAGACAGATTTGTGTGCTTCATTTAGAAAATATAACCTCACCACGTTAAAGTATACTAAAAAAAGATGAAGATTGACTATAAGAGCATAAAAATCAAATTTAAAAAAAAAAGTTATACACGATTGAACTTTTAAGTAAAAACCGAGAAAAGTTACAAAAACTAGTTAAGAATATAACTTAAGGGAATTTAACTTAGTTTCCTAAGTTTATTTCAATCCCTTATAAATATTATTTCAATGATCAAGGGACACCATGTATGAAGACAACTTACTTACAGATTACTTTAACTGACTGCATGGTGGAGTGAGTAAATTCCTGATGACTCTTTACTTGATTTTGCTTATAGAATAGATACGTATATATATAAATTTGGATGCTTATGGGATATGGGAAATGTATGTGTATGAATTCGTGGATGAATGCGATGGTTTGTTAATTATATAATAATGGGATTTGTTTGTAATAATTTATACGTACAATTATATGGAATGAAATTGTCTAATCACCTTGAAAATTAAGTTAATCACTTATACGATTAAGAAATTAAAATGAATCATGCATTCCCTAATTGCATATGGATAACATCGATTGCCGCTTCACATAGAAGATGTGAAGGGACTCATAGGAGGACAAGCCTCCTACATAATTAGGCACTAGCTATGTCATCATATATATTGAGTTTCTATCCTAAACTAATGGGCTTACTAGGTGCTGAGAGACACCAACCGTTGGCGAAGGGCTGGTTCTTATAGCTTTTGCTTAGGGCGTGTGTTTGTAGATTGTGAAGCCTACTATACCGCCAGACTTAGGATTTTAAAAATATGATTTGTTATTTGGTAAAGAAAGTATATACATATACATATATATATATAGTTTTGTTTTGGCTTAAGCACAATAGTGCAAATGAAATAAAACCTAAGGTTTAGAACCTGGATTTTGGTTTGGGTCAGTTAATTATCTCTAAACCCTGACTATAGGGGTCATAATTCTAAGTCGTATGTAATTCCTAGGTCGCTACATGTGTTGTTTAGCATATTGATTGTTCATGCATTCATAGGATTGTGCATCTAATAAATTTCTATCATGTGGTATTGACGAGGGTATTTATCTCACTAAGCTTAAGCTTATACCCCGATAGATTTTTGTTGTTGCAGGAAAACCTCTTCTTTAATCCGGGCTAAGGCATGCCCACGGTAAGTCTCATATAGGGACGAGTTCGAGCAATTAGAGAGTAAAGAGGACATTGTGTAATAGAATTGTAGATATCTTGTTGCTGTTATATTTTTGTTCATAACATAGATTAAAATCTCTAATGTAGTTCTCTTATAAACTGCATCTATTTGTAATATTCTTTTGGTATGGGTCTCATGAGTCCACACGATTAGTTAATTTATACCATAGAAGTAATTTTAGTTAAATTGCTCTATATTACTTATCTATGGGCCTAGTGGTAACATATAGTTAGAGGAGCCTTGTGTGTCGTATGAAAGGCTTGCGATCAGTAAGGGGGTTGATAGTAGACCTTTATAAGGTACACAGCGACCTACAACGACAATGATACTATTGGGTCATGATACCATGAATGCAACAAGCAATATGACAACCTAGTATTACTATAGACATTCCATTTTTGTCATCCTTCATTTCAATTTTGGTCTCTTTTTTATTTTTAGGCTAAGTTTACATAAAAAAAAATAAAAAGAAAGTAAGAAAATGGAAAAACTAAAAAATATATATAAATTTAAAATTGAAAAAAATAAAAAAATTATAAAGTGTTAAAAGTGTCCTAGTTAAGTTAGATAGTCATTCAAGATTAAGTTAGATTATAATAAAATTTATATGTTGGATTTAGTAAATTTAGAATCTAGGCTTTATTAAAAAACTACTATTTAAGAAAAATCCAATCATATTTGAACTCATGAGTGTGAACCTTGGTCCATTTTTTAATTTTTTAACTAGGCTAAAAAAGACTCAGGATTTATTAAATGGGCTATGGTTTATGTTTAATTAAGTTGGGCTAAGTTCAGCCTAATATAGAAAGTCGAAATAAATATGGGGTTTCTGGAAACTTCATAATGAAAATGGATTTGATGAAATCTTAAATGAATTTAACAAATCTAAATTGGACATTATCATATTTTATTAATATTAGATTTGTTAAGATAGAATCTTTACAACAAAAAAATCTAAAAGAATCAAGTTTATAGGTTATAAAAAGTGGACTTCGGCTGTAAAAAATCACATTCCACACACATAATCACTTTTCGCCCTCGCACCACATAACCTAAATCCTTTATGCTCACATATCACTGTTGCACCAGAATCATAACAAATAGAATCCCACTTGTGCAATTCCTAATCTTACATACAATAGCATACCTATGCCCCCACATGATCCACTTCACACAACTCTATGCACACGCTCCAATCTCACATATGTACAGCCCATACATGATCACTCCTATGTACAATTCCATGTATACAGTTGATACTCCTAATCACGTACACTCCAAGCAATCTAATCGAATCCCATGCATATACTTCTGATCATGTACAGCTCTGCAGCAACACATATATGCATAGCAGCAACTCTACATGATCAGCAACCAAATGATTAACGGCCTGACAAACAGGAATTCCACATAAAGCAAAACAATAATGCAATCTACATAAGTTTTCTCCCAAATCCAACTTGCATTGTAAAGTATAGGTAGGTTTTCCTTTTTTCTAGCATAGTTTTATTTTTTTTCCCCCACTTGTTTTACTTATTTTTCTTGTTTTGGTTTAGATAATTTATTTCATTAATAACCAACACTAACTTTAGGTTATTTTTATGTAGGTTTTATTTTAATGATAGTTTTAGTTTTCTTTTTTAATTATATGATTTATTTATTTATTTATTTATTGTTGTGTTGTTAGTTTTATTATATAGGTAAATTAAAATGTTATGTTGGTTTTACACGATTAGGATTTTGTGTAGAATTATTACAAATCTCAGTCTTCGTAAGTCTTTATGTCGATTTTTATTGATTCTTGCCTTTTATATCTTGCATAAATTGCTTGTTTTAGCATAAAGTTGCATATTTTAATAAAATTCAATATTTTTGTTAGAAATTGCAATCTATTGGAAATTTGCATCTTTTGTTTAAATTTGCATGTTTTTCATTAAATCTGCATTTTAAATGAAGTTCGTATTTTATGGATTTTTAGAAAAATCATTTTGTAACTCGTTAGTTTTTCATAAATAAAAAAATTTTTTAATCGACATCTTTTCCATAATTTAGATTTCTTTTCTATGGTTAACTTATTTTCACTAGTTTAGGTCTTTTTTCCTTGCTTTAGGTATCTTTTTCGTGATTTAGGCATATTTTCTATAGTTTAGACATTTTTTCTATGATTTAAGTATCTTTTCCATGGTTTATAGGCTCAAGATATCTACGATTTTCATTGTTTTTATTAGTTCCAAAGAGTAAAGAAAGAAACCAAAAGGTAACAAGTAAATGATAAGAAAAGAGAATTAAAAGAAAGGAAAGAAATAACTTTATTGAAAGAATTGAAATTATTTAAAAGAAAGGGCCCAACTAATCAGACTAATCATAAGATCTAATGATTCTAATTAATCTAAGCTACTTTTCTAAAGAGACCTACTAATAGGAACTAAAAACCAATTGCATAAGGAAATTGAGGTGTTAGTATCTTTCTTCTCGTCTAGACTGATGCTGTATTGTTGAGCCAAAGCCATAGCTAAACTGGTGATTTTAAGTTCTTGAACATTTGCTGGTGTTGGAAATGTCTGATGGATGCTTGGAAAGTCCATATGAGCATGGTATAGCTGATCTCATCTTTTCCTCTAATCTTAGCCTTCATCTCTTAAACTTCTACTTAAATGGGCTCGTATCTTAGCCTGAATATTCTAATATGTTGTTTAGGTTGTTTTGAATGACCCATACCCCCTATCCTAGCACTTCAATCATGTTAACCTCATAAAAAATCTACTATCTTGGTTCCTCCAATTCCTTACTCCAATATACAGAATAACTATTGTAAACTCCTAAAATTTTCAATCTAGCTTTTGAAATAGACTTGAGTATATTAGATAATTTAGGAGTTGACAAGGCTAATAAAAGTGAAAATCCTAAAAGAACTAATTAATCGCATATGAAAACTTTCTATCCTAAATGTATATAAACACTAAAGATTTCAGTCAAAAGTGATAAAAACCCTAAAATGATAACCTTAAAGACATATGAGCATTAATTCATCATAATATATGCTAAAACCCTAATTGATAATATAACCTTCATACTTTACCAAATCATTAGTGAAAAGATTAGAGATGACTTTCAATCATGCATATATATTTAGAATCCTTAAGTAATTATTTAGAAACTAAGACAATGAATCATAGATCACATTTTTCTTCTAAGTATATGATTAAGATAGTATTACATAGAATTAGGGGTATAGTTGAACATTAACACTCTAATTGATACTTTTCATACTAGTTAAACTAAGTAGCTTACCAAATGATGCATATAGGATATAAATACCTAAAGAGAGATCTCATCATCTATTTTTACTAATCAATTCACCAAATGCCTCATTTCCTTTCATTTCCTCAATTTTTCCCTTAATTTTCCTTAATTACTACATTATGACCAAGTCAACATATGTTGACAAAGGTCAAAAGGTTGACTAACGTCAACATTTAGAAAAGTCAACAAAAGACACTAATGCATTAGAAAATATCTAATCCATCTCATGATTTCTTTTCTTTCCTATTCTTTTCTTTTAGCTTTTCTTTTCTCTTTTCCTCCTTAATTGCCATCTACTTCTTTTCCTTCTAGACCCTACCATCTTCTTCATTTCAAAAGCAACACAAGACAAAAAGAAACAAAGCAAAACCCCACTCCATTGCCGTGACCATCCCCTTTCCCTTTCACTTTAAAATATTTCCAACTTTGTTTCCATATTTCAAACACAAATTAAGGTATGTGATTACGTTATTATGTATTGCTTTATATTACTTATTAGTTAGGTGATGAGGTAGATTAGATAAGTAAATATGTGTTATGTGTGATCATGTTGAAGAAGGCATAAAGTTTCTACCTTTTAGTGTAGAAGGATAGATATCATGGTGAAGAGGAAGAAGATACATGTGTATATGCCCTTAAGTATATGTACATAAGGATATACTCAAAAAATACAAGTATGGAGATCTTTATACATAAGTATTTACTATATACATAACTTAAACTAAGACAAATCCTAACTATACATACCTATATCATGCTAAATACACACTTAAAACACAAAAAGAATGAAATTAGGGAAGTTTTCTTAAGAGGAAAATTTGGCATACGAAATTTGTACAAAAATAAGTATATGACCATATAGGTATATGAGTATATGTACAAGTATAAATACGGTATAAGTATAAGTATATGTATAAATATACTAGTATACGTATAAGTATAGTAAGAGTATAAGTATATAGTAGTTTATGTAAAGTGTACATAAGATACTTAAGTATGACATAAGCATAAGGTAAGGCATATGTAATTAAATGATGAGGTAAGCAATGATGTAATTAAAAGATAACATAAGTCATGACATAAGCAAATGATGACATAAGCGATGACATAAGCAATAACATAAACTAGGTTTATAAAATAATAAATAAGAAGAGTGCATAATAATTAGGTACATAAATTAGTAAACCCTAATATACTTCCTAAATTGGATCACACTTAATTAAGTACATGAATTAGTAATAGCAAGGTAAAATTCTCTAAGTATAAGAATTTAAGGGTTAACTAAATCATTAAGTATAAACAAAGGATATAATATAAGCAATAAGAATAATTAAGTTTCCATAGTTAAAATTTCTATAAATTTAGTTCATATCATAAAATACGGTCTTAACGTCCAAAACAGATATCACCATGTGAATGTACATCCAAAAATGATGAAAAATGACTATAAATTCATAAATATCAAAAATAGGACGAAAAAGTTACATATGATTAATAATAAAGTCTAACCGGATAAAAGTTGATAGTAATTTAAGTATAATTAGGTAAATAGATATTAGAATTACTAGTTAATTCAATTACTTACTAGCATTATTATATCGTAATGATTAGGTGATCTCAAAGTGGGTGAGGATCCCCTGATTGATTACTACGATTACAGTGAGTTGTTATGGCTGAGTGAGTTTTTACCTTATGATTCCATGCCTATTTGTGATTATAGATAGTGGATTAAACCTTATTGTTAATTGACTACTGTATAGGGTTAGGGAAATGCTTTTATAGGTTGTTATGTGCTGAGTTGTGAACTTACCTTAAATACAGATAATGCTTTATTTGTTGCATAGGAGTATAGAAAATGATTGTGTGTACTATTGGATGGTCACAGCATAATTTGAACTTAATTATACTCTACTTATAAAAAGAAATTGGAGCATGCATTAACATGCATTGCATATACATAATTCCAACCATCAAATCACACGAAGGTAAAAAGAGGTCATTTGGGGATTGTTATTATTAATTTATTAGTTTTGTATGGTACACTCGTACAAAATGACCTTACCTTGGCCTGCGGGAACACTAGGTGTTAGAGGCACTAACTGCTTAGCTAAGGGTTGAGTCTAGAGGCCTTCGTTTAGGGGTAAATATAGACTGTGGGGGCCCACTCACGATTATACTAGAACTTGGTTTTTATGAAAATAAAAGACATATTTGATTTCAGTACGAAACATAGAGTTTTGTAGTAAAGTAAGTTCTAGTATAATACCTGAATCTGATTTGTGTCGTACATACTCTAACCTTGACTTTGGGGGGTGTTAAATCTGAGTTACATATATAAACTAGTTAACTATTCGTATTGTTTGGCATTCTATTTGATCATTCATTCATATGCGTGAATATAATGTATTTATAACTTACTTATGATGTGGTTGAGGATTTTGCTTATTAAGTCTAGGCTTACATCCCCTTAGACTTTTGCTGTAGCATAACTTATTCGTAGAGGTTGGCTGAAGGATACCACATGTTAGCTTGGGGACTTGAGCAAGAGTGAGCTGTCCTATGTATTGAAAGATAATAGTTTATGTAGACACTTACTCATGTACTTTTCTTTTACTAGTATTATAGACTTAGATATACTCAATTATTGTATATTGTAAGCCTTGTAGTTAAAATTTTATATAAATATGTTTATGTGATGATATCATGTGAATCTGTATGTTCTTAGGAAACTAGTTGTTGTAGAGCCTTATATATTGTATAAAGAGTTTATGATTGGAAAGGTAACCAATCAAGGTTTTTCATACAGTATACGGCGCCTATCACGACTAGGCCATCCTCAATTCGTAACAACTATCTTCTTATAAACCTCATAATCTTATTCACCAAGACTAGTAACCAATTTCATATTGGCTATGACTTTCACCTTCTAATGTAAATTGGATGGAATTGCCCCTATTGAGTGGATTTAGGGCCTACCTAATAGAAGATTGAAGGTTCAAGGTATATTTAGGACCTAGAAGGGAATAGTGAGCATCTATGGGCCAATCTTGACTTAGAACCCAATTTCCTTAAATATATCTTTACTTGATCTACCAAAATCCCTCACTGTAATCAAGTTATGCTTTATCTCAACTGGATCCGCTTTAAGCAAATTCAATGATGCTAGTAAACACACATTTAGTAAAGAGCCATTATCAATCAATACCTAAGCGACGATTCTCCCTACATACTTAACTACTATGAAGTGGGGTTTTATGTGTTTATTTCCTTCTTTACCTAACTTATTAGGTAAGAACAAGATATGATCCATTGCAAACATAGAGTTGACCATCGACCCCAACTTTTTTAGTTGAAATCCCTCTAGGTAGTTTAACATCCTACAGAATGTTCATTAAGACAGGCTTCCCAATGAGTATCAGATGATAATAGTAATCCCATTAAGGAAATCTAAGCTGGTACCTCGACTAGCTGATCCATAATCTTGTATTCATTGGCCTTCACTATCTTCTTAGTGACATTTTGATCTTTCTAGTTTGTATCCTCAAGGATTTTTCAGGAAGCTTCATTTATAGTAGCCTTTCTCTTGGTCCCCTCGTTCTAGTCATAGACTCATCCTGCGTAAGTAAACCCTCTAACTATGAGTAGTAAAGACCTAGTTATATGATTCACTATTTGGTAGTTTAAAGGTACTACTTTATAATTCTCTAGGGCTAACAGTACATTAAAGACAAACATTTTAAGCTTACCAAATCTTCTAGTCTTCTCTTCCATCTTAGGATACTCAAAAAGTAAGGCTTAGGCCCCATCTCCAATCATATTGATCATCCTGGTTGCTTTCCTTGTTTTTGTAATGATCTTGTCTTCATTAAATTCGAGACCCTAACTAAATACTTAAATTAAAGTAATCAACCAAGTAATCAAATTTTCTCGATGGCTCTCTTAGGGTATCGACTATCAAATCTTTGGCTTAATACCTCTTTCTAAGCTCCCTTTTAGTACATTTCCTTTGTAGTTTTGGGACTAGCATAGCCATAATGTTAAACTTCTTTATTTTCCCATCCTTCAACAATTGATAACTTGCTGCTTGGTTTGGGTTTTATCTCTTGGATTCATATTCTATAAGTGTTTAACTTGCCTTAAATTCTATGTTACCTCTTTAGCAGTGGTAGGAAGATCATCTAGATTAACTTCTAGTTTAAACACCTTAGTGATGATCATATTAATTGAGTATACATGATCAAGGAAAGGATTATTACCCACATTTGGCCTAGAAGTTTAAATGAAGTCCAATCAAACCAACTTAGCATCAATAAGATCTTAGATCTTGTGCTTCAGTCTCCAACACTAATCTATGGAATGGCCCACCTACCCTAAATGATATTTGCAACCAAGCTTTAGGTTATAGTCCCTCAACTTGTAACCCTCCTTTGGTATTTCAAAGGTCAATAAATTCTCTTTTCTTAGCCGTGCAAGAATCTGGCTTAGAAGAATGGGTATCCTAGTAAATTATCTCCTTTGTGGGTGATTATTCTAATCCTAGTAAAGCCTCTTGATATGGTTATTAGGGCCGCAAACCTAGTAACTTTGCTAGCATTCTGCACTTACAGTGGCCCCTTTAGCTTTATTAAAGAACTTTGCAAGAGGCATCTTCTTCTCAATTGCTTTAGGATTAAGGAGCCTTCTCGTAGTGATAACTTCCTCAATTCAACACCCTATGGCTACAATCTCTACAAAGTTAGAAGTGGTGTGGCCTATTAGATGTTGATAGTATAGATTATCGAGAGTGTTAACAAAAGCAAAGGTCAGATCCTTTTTTGTCAAGGGAAGGGTAAGTATAGCTACCATGGCCCTCCATCTTTGAGCACATTCCTTAAAGCTCTTGTTGGTTTTCTTACATAGGTTATTCAAATGCCACATGGATAAAGCCACCTCAATATTGAACTTATAATGGTTATAGAAAGCCTAAGCTAACTCGTCCCAAGTATCAATCTTATTCAGGTCTAGTTAGGCATACTAGGTAAGGGCCGGCCTAGTAAAACTGTATTAGAAGGTTTAGACCATCACCTTGTCATACTTCATGTATTTTCCTATCTTTCTATTGTACAGCCTGATGTGAAGCTTTGGGCAACTAGTCTCATCATATTTCTTAAACTCTATAAATTTGAACTTTTTTGGTAAAGTATCATCTTCATACATAGAAAAATTGATCATTCATATCTACTCAAGCCCGTCAACTACTTCTAAGGCTTTCATCTTCTCGGTTAATTTCTACATAAACTTCCTTTCTATCTCCTTTTGTTTTTCCTTGAACTCTTTCCTTTATGACTTAACATTAGGGACTATTTCTACGTCTTTCAATTTAGGGAAAAGGGTCATATTTGTAATTCGATTTAGGTTGACTTAAGATTCTTAACAGTCATTGAGAATCCAATAGCCTGAGTGAGCACTTGAATTTGTTAGGTCATCTTGATAGTGTTCTCTTCTAAGGCTGCAACTCTTGGGTCAAGCTCAATTTAGCTGATGTTTTTTATGTCAAGGGTAACATTCTTGCTTAGGAACAAGTAAATGTTAGGCTTCTAACAAAATCTACTTATTTAGGCATTATCTTCAAAATCTTATAAAAGCCCAAGTTTAAAACCTTTGTCAATTAGGTATTTTTTTTTTTTTTTGGAAAGCGTCTATCAAAATAAAAATAAAGGTAATAAACAAAAGAATGAGTAAAAGATTATGCAACCGAAAACGCCAACTATTCCAAGGAGTAGCAAATTTATTAATAGTCATAGAATTAAGTCTAGATAATGGGTTAAAAAAATGTCTAACTAATCTTCCTAATAACTAAAAGAAAAATTGAATCCTAGATCTATAAAAGCTAGTAGATCTGGTTGGGGCAAGCTTCATTTACTTCTCTCATAAGTCTTCAGATGGTAATGTATCTTTCTCAAATCTTTCCCCTAAGGAATTGATTTTCTTCTAGCAACCTCTCATTCTCTATTTTTAATTCTTCAATGATCCATTTGCCTTTTGGAAACTAGGCTACAACTATGGCCTATATGGTGTCTCGGAATTCTTGTTCAGTAGGTAAAAGGTATCTAGCTTTATCTTGTGTCTAAATATGTTTAGAGCTTCATACTAGATCTTCCCATTCTTCTTCAATGGATCATAGATGAACTACTTAGTGGCCTGGTATTCCTTGACTTTCCCCTTCAAGGTCCCCATGTTAACTACCTTCTTAACTTTCATCGCTCCCATAACTTTACCAATTTTGCTAGTCATTGAATCAAGGTGGCTACGGATAAGCAAGGATCTTGATAATTAAATGTCGCATCTTCGAATGAATCCTTGCATGCTATCTCTTGAAGTAAGCCGAGCTATTTGGTGACACAAGCTGGGAAATACCCTTTATAACCCATAATGCTAGTAGGAGGGACCCTTGCATAATCAATATACACTAGGATAGCTCGAGTGCAATTGCTCCATTTAGTTATTTACATAAAATCCTTTGGCTGAATCATGTTTATCATAGCTACCCATCCTTCAAGCTGAGCCTCTTCTAGGTGACAAGTAAAGTCATGAATCAAGTTCATATGCTTGGTTAAAGATGTTTTGAGCAGGTTCCCTCCATACCCCTATGTGTGACTAAGAACCATACAATGAGGGATTGTAGGGTTGGCGGTGAAATACCCATGCCCTTACTTCCTTAGATGGGTAAGTTTCCTAAATTGCTTTGCAAGTAATGTTAGTATATAGGACTTACTAACTAAGAATTAGGTTACTAATTCGATTACCCTAAAATGGACTTAACCATACCTAAATGGAAATAATACTATCCTAAGTATTGCCATGATAAAGGCATTCACTCACTTTTTAGTCTACGATTCATACCCCCAGGAAAATATTTGATGATGTTTTTGGTAAGCATCAAGGCTTGAAAACCACTTTACGAGCCTCAAGATTTGGATGCATTTCTTACCTCCAAATGATAAGAAATGGGGCTAAGGCTACTTTTTTTACTTTCAGCAAGGTCATGAAGGCCTTTTCAAGTTAAACTTTGAGATTTGGAATCATTATTTCTACTTTGATAGGGGGAGCACTAAGTGGCTAGGAATACTCTTTTAAAGTAGGTATCAGCATATGTGGATCGAACTTGAAGGCTAAAAATTTTAAGTCCAAGTAATGGATTAGGGCTTGGTCGATGAAGCTAGATTTGAAAGAGGGACATGATTGGCCTATTCTTTGTGTGGTTGTGGTCTTGCTTGATTGGTAGGAACCAATTTAACCAGTCTTGCTATATTTCCTCAAGGAAAGAGTACTTGTCAAGCTAGAATTCATAAATGAGATCAAGATTGACATCGCCTTAGCTTTTCATGTCTATATTACATACAATATGAGATTACATAATTATTTACATAGAAGAAAAAAAGGAAAATACTACAAAATTTACAATAAGGCTACATATAATATCAATGATTTTGTATCTCCTTCAAGTCTTTTAAATTGCGTAGCCTTTTTCTCACAAAATGAAAGCTAAGCTACATGATATACATACTTTATAAGATAATGTATAAAAATATATATATATATATATATATATACAGGAAAATACATACAATATCAAATGTTAAAACATATAAAACAACAAATAAATTTTTTAAAAATTCAATGTAGTATGCTACACATGCATGTAATGTAATAAGAGCTGATAATTAATAATTTATTATAAACCTACGATTAAGATTACACTTATATACAAGTGTATTGATTTTTTTATTTCTTTTTTTTTTGTGAAAGCCCAACTAGCTGCAAATTATAATAATTATTTTTTTTTGTTCCTATAATTTAAAAATTATTAAACCCTTTTTTTTAAAAAAAAAATGATGCTAGAGGGTAAGACCTATGGATCTTAAGCTTTGTAGCTTTGCACATTTCTGAAGGAATGCCTAGTGTATATTGAAGTATAAGTAAACTTGCTTATCACTACTAAGCAATGATAAAGACCCCAACGACTTGAGGGTTACATAATGGTAGCCTATCGTAAGTTCTTAAGCTAGCCTAGGTCCTACCACATTTAAACATACATATGATTTTTAAAAGACTCAAGCCTTCCCAATAATCCCTCAATAAGAGGCCCATTGGGCCAGGCTTTTCTCATAATCCTGCATCACTAAAACCTAATTAGTACAACTATATTAAATATACATTAAACAAAGACAAAACAAAACAAATAAAGGCCCATTAATTAAATTTTTAATTTTTACATGGCTAGCCTACTAGGTCCCTAATGCAGTCACTGTTTTATCAAGCTCTATTTCAGTTTTCTTTAATTTAACATATATTAAGCCCAATTCACTTAATCTAAATTACTTGACATTAAATTAAGGAAAAAAATTTTTTCTTAAAAATATCTTTTAAGAAAAAAACTTTTGAAAAGTCTTTCAAGAGTTGCCAACCAATAAAATTAGTAAATGGTTTCATGGGTGGAAGAAACCCTAATAAAGTCACTTACCCACTATCTTTCTAAAAAATATTTTAGAAAAATTTAAACTAAAGAATCGAGTTCAGAGACTAACTTACTAAAACACGATCTCCATGAAAAAATTAAGAAAAAAATTAATGGCCTTTTATTACTACCAATTTTTTTCTAAAAAAAATGTGAAAAAGAGTAATAATGGAAAATAAAACTTTATTATTTTTTTTGGGAATTTTCCTAAAAGATAAAAATAAATTATACAAGTTCCTCAGAGGTGCATATATATTTATTAATCGAGATTAAACAGATCGTAGTTTTTTTAGAAAAGATTTAGTAGATTGGTTCTTTTTAATTTGAAAATTAAGCCAAATTTTTGTTTTTTAACAATTTATTTTTTCTTAAACCCCCCCCCCCCCTAAAAACTAACTTTGTTCCTCAATTTTAAAAAGCCTTAAATGACCTAATTTTTTTTAAATATTTCAATTAAGATTTTTATTTTTTTTTTAAATGCTTACATGTTAAAAAAAAATATTTTTTTAACAAAATCCTAAAATGCAAAATTTATGCAAATCTACTAAGATATGCATTTTAGATACACATTTTTACTAAAAATATGAATCTTGAAAAAAATATGAAACTATATCTAAAAATACAATTCTTGTGAAAATGATGGATTTTTTTTTAAATGCAACTTATCTAAAAATGCAATTTTTACAAGAGTATGACATATATGGCAAGTATGTAATACTTATGCTAAATATGAGATGAGATTAATGGAATTTACAAAATATATATATATATGTATATATATATATATATACTAAAGACCTATGTAAAAAGAAAAAATAACGTTAGTAACAAAAATGAATTAATAACATGAATAAATAAAAAAAAGATAAAAAAATCGACCTTACCCAAACTATAAAGTTGAGTCGGGCCAGTCACATAGATCTGGGTTAGGGTTAGAGCTCTAATGACAATTATACCCCAACGACGTGTGTAATGATTCGCTCACTAAAATAAAAGGGAGATGATGAATTCGTGTGATTTAGATTAGCAAAACTAAGCTTGGGTCGAGTGCCTTTACGTAAAATCATTATTTTTGGGAGATCAGTAATGAGTGGTGGTGAATGTGGGTTACTATTGGTCGTAGGTTGTATGGCTATCAGATTTTGTTGTATTTAGATGTGTGTTATTATAGATGAGTGATAATCGAGTGAAGGTCGAGCGAGTCAGTTGTTCATATGTGGGTATATGTATTAATTGCTTCTAGGGTGTTATTATTGTGTATGTATCGTCTATGGAGTTGATTAGAAGTCATGAAAGGGATTAAGAGTGGGGTTAATGTATGGTTGCTATTAGGTGTGGTTGATGGTGGAACTATGATGGTCATTGATGTTAGTTGGTATGTTTTGCTGTATGTAAGATTTGGGTTTAGGGTTCGTGGTTATGTTGGCAAGTACATTGTTACTATCGCACTGTATGTAGTGCATAGAGTGTCTTGCTGTATTGAGTTAGGCTAGGTGTTTGTAGGTTACCTAAGGTTATAGGGAAGTGGTCTAGTATTAGAGTAGTCATCTTATGGGTTTTGTTCTGGGCAATGAAAGGGTGATCAAGTCTAGTAGAAAAGGGTTTAGTTATTCATGGTAGTAAGGAGTTTTGTTGTAGTTATTGTTGGTAATGTCTACTATAGAGATGGTAGTATGAATAAGGTTGAATCCGTGTGTTGGAGATTGAGGGTTGATGATGGATGGCTATTAGGTATCGAAGTGTATAGCTTAGGTTTTGGTGTAGATTCAATCCGTGATAGATGAATCCCCCTTTTTATAAATTAACAATCTTATTGTTATTGAGTTTGTCAAAACCTTATAGAAGGCTTAGTAGGATTACTTAAAATTTTCATATCATAGAGATTGCAAGACTCTAAATAATTAATCGCTAAAGTTTATAATCTTAAATTAATTAACTCATTGTAAAATATAAATAACTATGGATATCTAATATTCCACAATTCCTTTGAATCGTGAGAATCGGTATCCCTTACCAAATGATAAGATTAAGTAGCAAAGTTTTAAAATTTAGACTTACTAAAGTTACAAAATCTTAGTATAAGAATAGTAATTATATTTAAAGTTTTAAATCAACTTTATAATCTATCTTCAGATTCTACCTTCTAAGACATCTTAACATTAGTACTCAATGTTCGACTCTTAACTCAGTCTAGTTATCTATCAACTTATAAAGGAAAATTATTGAGCAGTAAATTATATAAGTTTAGTAAGATATCCCTTATACTATACCGGTAAGTAGGTTATCAAACAATTTATTAAGAAACATATGAATGCATAAATAAGCAGTCTGCCAAATAATATATATGTAGTTGACTGGTGTTGTATACAACATTGGATTTAACGCCCTCCAAATTAAAGGTTAGAGATATATTGGCACCAATCACGACCGGGTTGTAGCACCTAAGTTTTTAACCATAAATTTAAATTTTGTATTTTATGAAATATATTTCCATTTTAAAGAAATTCAATAGTACACAAAATCCTAGGTTTAGTAGTGAGGTAGCCCCTTCAATTCACGCTCACACTTTATAGCAATGGTCTCTAGACTCAACCCCTAACTACCCACAATTAGTGTCTTTGGTGCCAAGTAAGCCCATAAGCTAAGGGTAAGATCTTATTGTATCAATACTACTATATTGTATTAATCAAATCATGTGGGAATCACATCTCTATAAAGCCCTTCATTACCATCCGCGTAAGGTGATGGCCGGAACATTGTATGCAATGTTTGTATTTATGCATAATCCATTTAATTTAAGTTAAGTTAAATATGATTTAGTCAATTTATTAGGTGATCAACCAATATCAACAAACCATCCAAATCATGCAATAATCTATCATACAAACTATTCTTTAGTTGTCAAATTTAACCACATTTTGTACAACAAACAAGTAATATTCAGCCACATGCATATCTCGAACCCTATGCATCAATTTATTTTTATATAAGATTTAGGTACAATAACTACAAGCACAAAACAAGTATAAATTTATCAGGAGTACTCACTTAACTAAGGCCAATATAGATCTTATCAATCAATATGCAGCTTGCCTTTTTGATCAATATCTCCTAATAAATAAAAATAAAATAAACCTAATGAGTATCTAGATGAAATGTTAGACAACATAAATAGCTTATTATCTATCTTATGATTCCCGTTTTCCTTTAAGTGCTAAATCACATGTAACTTTTTCCTTTTATCTTTCATCTTTACATTCTTATAGTAAATTTTTATTGAGTTCAACTGTGCTTCTTTAATGATATAGTTTGATTAAAATTTTCTTTGTTATTTCACATTATTTAACTTATTTATTGTAATGATTAAGAAATATTATTTTATCATATAATTAATAATATATAACTCAGTAAATATTATAAGAGTTCAAATTTTCTCATTTTTCATAAGTTTTATATTAATATATTGTTATATTATAATTTAATTGTAATTCCCACATATAGCAGGATGAATAATAGTATCCCTAGATAAATTAGATGAAGTTATAGAGTTTAGTGGAAATATTGGAATCATATATATAAATAACTAAAAACTTTAGTTCAACCATATTGTAATATTATTTGAAGATTATATTGCTATGTATGTATAACTATATTCAATTTATTTCTTATAAGCATGTGATTCTATTTTTGTGTTGTTATTATTATTATTAGTTGTTATTATCATTACTGTTTTATATTAACATATATCATTATTGCATATAAAAGCATATTTTCTTCAAAATGCTTTGACTTTTAAGTATGCGTATATACGTTTAACATTTTGACTGTTTAAAGAACTTTATGTCTTATAGTTGTGTCTTATTTGCACTTCATAGTATGTGTTTATCAATTTTCTTCTATAGAAAGTATATATATATATATAAACTAATTACGTTTATATAGCTCTCTATTTAGTTAGAGTTTAAGATCCTATTTCTTGAATATTATATTAATCCACTTATATCTTTCGGTTTTCTCTAAATCTTAAATCGCATATAACTTTTCCATTTTAACTTCGTTATTTATAAACCTATAGTCGATTTTTATCGTTTTCGGATATATGTTCACGTAGCAAGATCCATTTTATATGTTAAAACCTGCATTTTTCTATATGAGCTTAAATTGTGAGAAATTCGATTATGTTGACTCGAATAATTTTATTTATCGATTTTAAGCTTTTATTTATTATTTTCATGATATAACTAATTTCTAAATTTCATGTTTGTATAATATTGTATGTTTAAGTCTAATTTAAGTAAATTTCTTTCTTTCTTCATATTTAAGCTTATTTTATTATTTATGTTAATTTTGTTATTTTAATTACTTAATCATTATTATTTTCTAATTAATTTTAATTTTTGGTTCATTTACATAATTGGAATAAATTGTTTGTGTGGAATAATTTCATTAATCTAAGTGGCAATTTGATGAATTTTTTTATTTTTATATTTCTTCAATTGCATATTATTGTTACATATATTTATATGATATTGTAATTAATTAATTATTATTTAGATGAGCCTTATTTAACTTTATGGGTTTTGGCCCATATTGTTTATATATATATATCTATTGTATTATATTATATTAATTAAGTATATTATAATTATGTATGTACTTATATTTATATATATAAATACATATGTATCCCTAAGTATGTATGTTTACTTAATATATTAGTACACATACTTGTACATATACTTGTACAAATATTCATGCTATACTATTATAATGTGTATTCCTATACATGTATATATATATATATATATGTATATACTCGTATTTATACTTTTAGTATACTATTATCATACGTATTTATACACATGTACACGTATTTATATTCAATTTTATATATACTTTTATATGCATATATATATATGTGTGTGTATTCATATTTTCTTAACATTTTTCCAAGGAATTTCAATATATTAGATACATCTATATATACTTTTGGTTTTTACATATATATATAAATACTTTTTACATCTCACATATAAGTTTATGTATACACTATAATATATATACATAAGGCATATATGTAGGTATTTATATATATATTCTTTATCTTATCTTCTTATTTACTCCCATATATGTATATGCATATTATGTAGTTATATATATATACATAAAATGAACATATACTTGTATATATGTATATATGTCTACTAATTTTATGATATATTCATATATATATAAGCATGGATCTATATGTATAATAGCATGTATACACATGTAAACATAATTTCTAAAAGAAATAAATCCTCATATATATATATATATATATATATATATTCTAACACATGTACATGAAATTTCCAATACAAAATACTAAGTTTCATGTTCTATACTTCTAAAATTATAGTATGTATAAATAATCTCGAAAAAAAAATGCCTAAAAGTAATTTACATAACATAATAAATAATATCAAATACAAGGAAAATACCAAGGAAATATATATTTACTTGGTCTAGAAATAATTTGATGTATAATTCCTTCTCTTATTCCTCCTTTTATCTTGGAAAAGTAGAAACTTGGTAGTGAAAATGGAGGTTGAAGGTTAGGTGTAAATAAGAGGGAAAATTTGAAGATGGGGATGAGGAAAAGGAGAGAGAAGATGACGGTTTGGTTGGGGTGAGTATATTCTACAAGCTTCTATAATTTTTTAGCAAAATCAAGGATTTAAGAGAGAGTTATAGAGGGGGGTTATGTGTCATGGCAAGAAAATTGGAAGAAATGAAAAGAAAAGAAAAGTAAAGGAAAGAAAAAGAACATTTAATTCTATGAAAAAGACATCTTGACTTGGTCAACATATTGATTTAGTCAAATGTTAACTTGGTTAACTCCTAAGATATTATATGTATTTATTATATATATTTTGAAAAAAAAAAAGAAAATAGAGGAAAAGATAAAGAAAGAAGGAAAATAAAGAATTAAATGTAATAAATTAATAAATCAAATATTTAAATTTTCCTCAAATATTTCTAACCTTATAAATAATATTTAGAATAATAAATAATAAAACTATAAGGAAAATTATAAATTATGATATTAATATCTACTATATATTGTCTAAATAACAAATAAATGTCTAAATTGACATAATACTAATTTATCTATATAAATTTAAGGTTAATATTAATTATAAAATAATATTGTAATTTTTATGTATTAATTTAATTTTTTTACATTTATAAAAATTTAGAAGTTATCTCTAATTGTTTGTTAGTGATTTTAAGCAATTTGACATATGATTTAGTTATTTAACTCAATTAGGGTTTTATTATCTTCGTAGCAAATTGGTACATTTATAATCTTAAAATTCTAGGTTTAGGGTTTTGATCAAGTTCAAGTTCAATTTCTCATATGCATACGCATGTAGAATTTAGGATTTTCATACGCGATTAAAGTTGTTATCAGGTTCGAGGTCAAACACCAATAGTTAGACATATTTAGGGTTTAAAGTTTTCATACGCGATTAGAATTTCGAATAATAAGTTAGGGTTTTTCATATTCATTTTAAGTTTATAATTAAAATTTTAATCGGTTTTAAATTTACATACTCTTTTGACTTAAGGAACTCATTTACACTATACAAGTTTGATTATATACTCAAAAGGCTAGATTTATAGGGTTTATAGAATCTTTTGGATCTCTTCAAATTTTCCAAGATAAAGTTGAATCTTTGATTTTAGGTTTTAATGAATCTTTTGTTTAACAAGATTTAATAATACTTCCATTAGCTTCATCAATTTCTCTAATGATTTTATCATGATTCTACTCAACCCATAAGAAAAATCTATAAATTTAACCCAATCAATAAAAAAAAAAGAAGAAGAACCAGTTTCTAGAAGGCTCAATATTACGACCCAAACTATATCATCTTCATGGTAAATCGCCATGCACCTTACAAAGTTCTACGATCAACTCCCTTATTGATTATAGGCCTTTCATACAATGCATATGGCTTCCTCTACTCCAAGTTACCATTAGTCATGTAGACAAATAATATCAAAGCACCATAATTATCTTTACTAAGTTACTGAATATATTATTAATTTAAAAGTGTAGAACATAGTGTTCAGAAATAAAAGTATAGAAATACATACTTAACTAACCACAGATAGTTCAACTATCGAATAATAAAAAAAGATATCATAAATCCTATCCAAAACTAAAATTCCCTCTTTTGCTCCACATATCACATAGTCTGTCCTAACGTAAGACTAACCTCAGGCATTTTTCAACTCGGCTAGGGGAAGTGGTGTCTTTACATTAAAAGAAATCTATAAGGTTATATAAACTTACACTTAGTGAGCTAATGCCTTTGTTATGACACACAAACAATTTACATTTATGTATAATAATATGAATGTGTGACACAATTAGAATGTTAAACAATACATGCAGTGGCTTAAGAATTGCATGAAACTCATAATTTCGTCCCTTGTAGTCGGGGTTGGAGATTACTAACCGACACAAATCAAAAACCGAGTTCTAGTACCTGGGTTTTCATACAACTTGCATTTATATGCCTAAATCAGTTTATATACATATACTCGCATATAAATAAAAATTTACACTTTACCTTAATAAAGAATATGATTTCCTTAAAATTCTAGGTCTAATGGTATGGTGGCCCTCATAGTCCACATCATATGCCCTAAGGGGAAGTCACATGACACGAGGCTTAGCTAAATGGTTAATATCCCCTGGCGCTTTGTAAGCCTGTATGCTAAGATAGGAACTCAACAATGATATATGCCTAATCTATTCCTTTTAGGAGCCCCTACTCCTATGAGTCCCTTCCTACCTTCTTTGTAAGGTAGCAATCAATATAATTATGATGCAAAAATGTACAATGCATGACTTAGTTAAGCTCTTAGTCAGATAATTATTTATATCGATTTATTCTACAGTCAAGCAAATTTCATTCCATCACAATAATACAAATCCAATATCACAAGAAGTTTTGGTTATTATCTTCCTATTAGATCATAGAGTCCAATGATATAACCACACATATACATTTCCCATGTCTCACATGCATGCAAGTTTGGAATAATAATTTAATACAAGTACACTACAAATAAAACCAAACATAAAGCATTAGGAGTCACTCATTCGACTAAAGTTGCTCAATAGTAGTAGTCTAGGGGTAGGTCATCTCCAAAAGTAGGATCCCTTGAACATTGTAAAGATAATATTATTTTATTAGCATGTAATAAAATGTTAACCTAATACTTTTTAAGTTATACTTCTAACTTAGTATCAAACTTCTTTCGGTTATACTAAATCTTCAATTGCATATAACTTTCTCATTTTAAATCCAATTTTTATGATCTTACAGTCGATTTCCATTGTTTTTTAGTGTACTTTCATGTGGTATGGTTAGATTTTAGAGATAAGGCCCACAATTTTGTCTAGTAAACAAAACAGTAGTGCCCCTTAGGTTTTAGTCTTCTTTTGGGCTTGAAATTATTATTAGGCTTTTTATTACTTTGTGAAATATTTTGGGCTTAGTCTTAGAACTTTGTTTTAAGGCTTAGTACTTCGTTTAAGGTCAGATTTTCATCCATTGTTTATGGCCTTACTGCTAACTTACTTTTCTTAGATTTCTAAGTAGGCTTTGTGGTCAAAATAGGCTTATTTCGTATTAGTCAATACTTATCACTTTGTTGTGCTTTAAGGGCCTAATGTAGACTTCTTATGGATCTTACAACATCTTTTTCTTGGACTTGAAGTGTTAGTCAAAAAATTTCATGAGGCCTAATCAAGACTTTTAGATTTATTTTGAGAATTTTAGGCTCGGTTTTGAGTTTTAGGCCCTCAACACTTATCCTACTAGCCTTGATTGGTCTTTTCACTTTGTTTGCTTCATTTTCTATGTCTTTAAGTGGATTATTTCCATGTACCAGATTTGGTTGAGTTGGATTGATAGTTTATAGTTTTGCTTTTCCACTTAACCCATCATTTTCTTAAGTTTAAGTGACAAATCAATGGCTCATACTACTTGTACTCTGATCTTTACTTAACTTCTTCTTTATATGAGCATTATTTTGACATCATGTTAAGTGGAATTTACAGATCATGCACATATCTTATGCATCATACTTTGATTTAGGTACTGAGGAGTTGATTTTTTCACTAAAGCTTCATATAATAGTTTTTCCTTTACCTAAAGCTAAATTAAAACATCTAACACAAAATAGAAGTAAAAGTAACACTTAATATACTTCAAACATGCTATGTCTAGCATTCCCTAAAATGCTCATGCACTTGGGCTTGTGATTTTCTTAAGTCATAAGGTCTTATTCTGGGTAAGAGACAAATATACTATAAGAAAAGTAAATCTAGTCTACTCATATCTTAACATTCATGTGAATGTTTCAAGAAGCTTAACACTTAACATAGCCAAACTAAAATAACATCCAAAATATACAATAACTTTCACATAAATAAGAATGATCTCCTAGGTATGGTGTTCTAAAGGTACTTAGGAATGAGGCTTACTTCTCTAAGTGAAGTGGATAGTAGACTTATGCTCCTAATTGTCCTCCTTAGCTCCTTGTTTGTCATTTCCTTTTTGTGTGCTCTTTAGATCCTCAAACTCTAGGTTCTTGAGGGTAAGTTGATGCTTTAAAGTTTTCTTAAATGGGGTGTTCAAGGTTTTCTAGAGTAGCTTTTCAAGTGGTCTAAAAGTAGTGGAGACAAAAGTAAGGTTTTTGTGTTGTAAGTTATGTGTTTGTCAAGGTGGTGATGGGGATGTAAATGGGTATCTTCTCCTTTTCTTGTTTTTAAGTAGAAAGTGCTTTAGAAAAGTGAAAGAAGATGAGAGTGTATGTATGTGAAGTGGATGGTTTAGGCCAGTGAGTTTAGGAGTGTTTTTCCTTTGTTGCTTTAGTGTTTAAGTGTCCTTAAAATTTGAAAACAAGAGTATACAAATGGCAGGGGGTAGCCGATTCTTAAGAAGAGTTTGTGTACCCTCGTTAAGTCCTTAAATCAAGGGAATTGATTGACTACTTGCCTTGCTATATTTCCTCTAAATGTGACATATTAGATATGATGATAAAGTGACAAGACGGATGAATGGCAAGTCTTACTTCTCTTCATCCCAACCGGTATGGCATGTGTAATTTTAGGTATGGGGACTTGTCATATTAACATGATTTTGGATTTAAATAAATTGGTTCGTTAGATAACATAACTATAAGTAGTATAACTTATATGGAGACAAGGGAATTGCCTTATGTTAAACTTATGGAAGTTATCAAATGATAAGCCAACTAAATTCTCACTATTGGTCTTTGGTTTAATTAAATTCAAATAGAAAAGGAATTGGATATGATTAGCTAATCATAAACCTTACATGTGTGCTTCTTTTAAGGTTTAGTTCTTGAAATATTTTCTCTCTTAAAATTTTTTTCTTAGAAGGATTTATAGAGTTTTAAATTCAAGTTAACCTTAGTTAAGTTCAAGTTTTCGATTGTCTATTTGGAGTCCCAATAGTCTGAAGTGTTTCTAGTTCATCCTAAGATTTAAGGTTTTGGTGACATAGGATTCGTTATTCCTATATTAGGGTTTTTAGTCGTTCAAGTCAAGATTTCACTATACTTAGGGTTTAGGATGATTTCTAAGGCTATTATTGACTTTAAAACTTCCAAATTGAATTACAGTTATGAAGTGATCAAATAGAACTCTTAAATTAAACTTGATTCTTAGTTTAGCTAATCCTTGTGAATGATTGAAGAGCACTCTTGACAAATTCGAATGTCACCTAAAATTGTAGGGTTTACACTTAGTGTTTTCTCTCCTTTTCCCAGTTTTCCTCAACGAAGATGGGAGAGAGGATGTGGTCACGTGCTCTATACGTAACCTTTGAAAAATTGAAAAAGAAAAATGTGGATAGCACATAGGTGAAGATTGAACCTTTGATCGCTAACTTTCTTCATGCCTAAATCCTTGCTCCATGCTAGCTCACTTGAGATTCTTTCTCATAATTGAATGCAACTTAATTTTATTTATCCTCATCTTATCAAGCCCACTCTTTATTTAGGCTTTCTATCTTAGATCTAACTTAACCCAACTTATTTTACATTAACCATAGCCTTTTAATATAGCCCAAAATATACAAGTTAAATATATTTTATCACTATTTTTAAAATTTAGTAAATATGGTCTTATTTCAACTATTCTCAAATATTTTTCAATTGGATAAAAATCCATTTAAATATTTTATGGGATCCTAATATAGCCCAAAATTTTAATGACTCTAAATTTATTAAATTATGTACATATTTTGAATTTCATTTGACCCATCCCTAAAAGACTCGCTAACTTGACTCAGACTCTTTTAACACTTTTATTTTCTAATTTTTCAAAAATTTTTATTTTATAAACTTGGCCCTAAAATAGAAGGGTAGCAAACATAGGGTATCTAAAAGGTACGATATACTAATATTGTTAATGAGACTCATTTGATTGAGTAAGCTTATGACTTACGACGGGTAGCCGAGGGAATAGAAAGCAAGAAAAGGAACTTTGTTGGAAGTGTGATTGGAGGCATCAAGCTATGCAGTGTCAAGAACTATAAGTGAAATGTTTTAGCTATGAAGAGGTTGGGCATTTGGCTAGGCAATGCCGAAACCCGAACCTTAAAGGTATGGACTGTAATAAGGGTAGTCGACAAGACATAACGCCACCTAATGTACTGCAGATTAGCAGGCAAGACTATATCAAATCTAAGCTAATAAACTAGGAGATGCCAATAGAAATAACCAACTAGGAGAGGCTAGACCTATACCTAGAGTTCAAGGAATGGTATATGCTTTCCAGGACGAGGAAGGTAGGGATGATAACATAGTTGCAAGTACAAGTCCTGAATCCTATAACTTTTAGATACCTTTAAATGATTATGTATTGTATGTTTGCTTAAATCTCGTATGTTAGAGTACTGATATAATTGTGATTGTTATTTTAGGATTGGTTTGCCTAGAGTGTAACTATGATTACACATTGTTCGATACAGGAGCAACACATTCATATGTATCTAAGCGCTATGTTGATAGGAATAGACTCCCAATAAAGACTTTAAGGTACACCAAAGATGGAAGTCTTAGATCGTATATAAATTATTAAGAATTGAACAAAGTGACAATAAGAAATAAAATCCACTTCCTAAAATTGAACAAAGAAAGAAGGAAGTCTTAGGTCATGTATAAATTATTGAGAATTGAACAAAGTGATAATAAAGAATAAAATCCACTTCCTAGAATTGATGATTTATTTGATTAGTTGAAAGGATCTGTAGTGTTCTCAAAGATAGAATTACAATCTAGATATTACCAGTTGAAAATTGGGGAAGTAGATATACCTAAGACTACCTTTAGGACTAGGTAAGAACATTACAAATTTCTAATGATGCCGTTTGGGTTAATGAATGCCCTTACCGCATTCATAGACATGATGAATCTATATTTAAAAAGTACTGAGATGAGTTCATAGTTGTGTTTATTGATGATATATCTATATATTTAAAGAGTAAGGAGGAACATGTGGAACACTTAAGGATTGTACTTCAGACTCTTAAGGACAACTAACTATATACGAAACCAAAGAATTGTGAATTTTGGCTAAAAAAAATAGGATTTCTTGGTTATATAGTATCTTGATGCATCTCTGGGTTCAAACATACGAAGAAAAACCATAAAGAAGTGAACAGAAAACAAACAAAAAGAAAGCTAGCAAAGTTCAAGTAACTATCGACTAGATATGACACACCAATTGATCTTACTCGACCTACAATCTATTAGATATAAATCATTAGTGCAAACTAAAGGGGTACTCGCCACTACTCCTTGCTAAAGTAAATAGATAAGAGTTGAAAGGGAACTTGTATAAATTCTAATAAAGATGGTTGTCTATATACAATTAAGTGGGGGTTTATATACCCATCTACTAGAGTTACTTTACATGTATGAAAAGACAAAAAAGGTATTCTTATAATTAGGTTACACAATACGTACCTAAAAGGGTAAAAGAGACAAAGAATGTTTAGTCTGGAAAGTAAAGAATCCTTCTAGAATGTTGTGCTAGAAGACATGTGTCGATCAGTGGTTAGATGTCAGAAATGTAGTACAAGTAGACAAGAAGAATTTAAAGTTAAGGGCCGACTTAATCTATATTAAGTTGAAGCTTAATCAATCCCGTTGTAGAGTAATCAGCATGGGTTAGGGTCTCAACTCAGGAGCTCAACTTGAACAGTCTTAGGGTTGTATGCTCGAATATGCTATCATAGCACAGTTGTTCGTTTGGTTTAGCACATGTGAAAGTTAGGTAGTTAGGTCAGCAAAAAAGGAAAACATAGAGGTTAGGATAAGAATTTCCATCTTAGATAGCAATGTAATGGAAGTGAGGAGTTTCTTGGGAATGGCTGGTTATTATAAAAGATTTGTACAAGACTTAAAAGACAATTAGTAATTGCTCTAATACTAATGGTACCAAATGGATCTGGAGAGTATGTAGTCTATTATGATGCTTCAAGGAGTGGATTAAGATGAATATTAATGTAAAATGATAAGGTGATTACATACATTTCGAGACAACTCGGACTATTTGAGCAAAACTATCCAACTCATGATTTGGAGCTTATAGTTGTAATATTTGCTTTAAAAATTTGGGGGCATTTATCTATATGGTTAGAAATGTAAGGTGTGCACTAATCATAAGAGCTTAAAGTATATCTTTACACAAAAGGAATTGAATTTAAGATAAGGGTGGTGGTTAAAATTACTAAAGGTTTATTATCTTACACTTCATTATCACCTTAGGAAGGCTAATGTAGTGGCTAATGGATTAAGTAGGAAGAAGTTTGATAGTATTGCTGCACTCATTACAAATAAACAAGAATTGATTAAGCTTGGAAGTTGTAACAAGGGAAGAGAGTAGTATGTTGGCTAGTTTGAAGATAGAATCTACATTACTTGAGTGCATCAAGGAAGCTCAAAAAGCAAATGTAGAGCTACAGAAGATCAATGATTGTATTGAGTAATACCTTAACTTTAGTGTTGATGATGCAGGAATGTTGAGATTTAAAGAAAGACTCTACATACTAAAGGATTTGGAAGTTAAAAGATAATTTTGGAAGAAACGCATAGTGTAAGACATTCTTTATACCTTAAAAATAATAAGATGTACAAGGACTTGAAGTAGAAATTTTGGTGGACGGGAGTGAAAGGAGATGTAAGATAGTATATATCACACTAGGTGAATTGTTAGAAGGTGAAGGTCGAAGATCAAAGATTGGGAGGATTGTTATAACCTCTACCTATACTCAAATGGAAGTGGGAGCATATAACAATAGATTTTGTGAGTAGTTTACTAAGGATAAGGAGACAACATGATATGATATGGGTTATAGTGGATAGACTTATGAAATTGGCACATTTCATAGCCATCAATCAAATGGCAAGGTTCTCTCAACTAGTGAAAGTGTATGTTAAGGAGATAGTTTGTTTGCATGGTGTTCCGATGTCGATAATATCTGATTGTGATTCTTTGTTTTATATCTTGATTCTTGCAATCTTCACAAGCAAAAATGGGAACTAAGTTAAACTTTAGTATTGCTTATCATCCAATAGGCAATCAGAGTAAAAAATCTAAATTTTGGAAGATATGCTAAAGGTATGTATGATGGATTTTAGAGGTAGTTAGGATGATCATTTGCTAGTAGTAGAATTCGCATATAATAGCAGTTATCATAGTACTATTCAGATGGCTCCATATGAAACATTATATGGATGTAAGTGTAGATCACCAATTCATTAGGATGAAATAGGAAATAAGCAAGTCATTGTACCATCAAGTTACAAGATCTTAAGTAGAAGATATAAATAATTAGGGATCGAATGCAAACTATCTAAAGCCAACATAAAAGTTACATTGATGTTAGAAGAAAGCCCTTAGAATTCCAAGTAGGTAATTGGGTATTTTTGAAGATATCACCAATGAAGAGTGTCAAGCAATTCGGTATTAAAGGGAAGTTAAGTCCTCAATATGTTAGACCATATTAAATTAAGAGAAGGATTGGAAAGTTGCCTATGATTGAATGAAACTAGTAGTTTGGGTTATTTGTTGGAATAAGTAGTTTTTGATAAAATTAATAAATAAGCACTACATATCTAACTTCCAAAAGTTTATAATGATGTTTGGAGCACTTGATTTTTATCTTGTAATTAAACTTTCTTATTTGCCTTATTTTCTATAATTTTAAGCTAAAAATGCTACTTTTGTAAAAATAAGTGATAAGCTAGATAATTATTATGGATGGTTGTATGAAACTATATATTTTTATGAGTCTATAAAATTTTTTGTGGAGTTAATCACGCTCATATGCTATTTATTATTTATTTTCCTCATATAAGCTTATAATTAACTCAATATGTAAACTAGTAAATAATATTATTAAGATATTTCTTAACATAATGCATGATTAGTACTGACATATGATAGATGCTAGACATGGTTGGAAAGTCTAATTTTGAGGACTCTTAGTTTAGAATTAAAGCCTATTCAAGTCAATCATGAAGTGCCGATAATGTACGATCGAGTCGATAACAAGAAAGGGTATTTTTTGGACTTTAACAATATTGATTAGTCTTATTCTTTGAGATATCTTAATAGTACTTGAAATGACGATCATGATAATATAAAGTCTACTAAATCCAAATAAGAAATTAATAGGTTACGATTAAACGAAGTTTAAAAACGCAATAGTAAAAGCTTACAATAGTTTTGTGTGCATTTTTCTAAGTGTGATAAGTAAGGAAATACCATATTGTAAAGCTTAAGATTTTACACCACTATCAACGTTAGGTAAGTGGATATCTTTATTTTTGCTCATGTAAACCTATGTTTAGTTGACTTGGAGTTAGTTGTATCATAAACTACAATTGTATGCTTGATTGATATGTGATTCTATTAAATGTACATTGACTGAATGTAGTGTTTCCTCATGAATGACTGGTTTATCAAGGCATTTTTCTTGAAAAATGAATTGTCCTTTTAGGTGTTTACCTAAATTAACCTTATATGAATGGGATGAATTATAAATTGTGATACAAAGCTGGAGTTAAGTTAATTGAGATATCTATGATGTAGAACTTATGATTCATGCCCAATACTAGTTTATTGTATTCCTTGCTGCATTCATGGCATGGCATGGTACGACATAGTACAAAAGGACCTATGGGTTAAGTTTCTAGAAATTTAGATATTGCTTAGCTATGTTTTAAACACATAGATTTGCATTTCTTAATCAATTCTAACTACTTCATGTGGTTTTAGCTAAGACTATTAGATGTTGGGTTTTGGTAGCTTCTTATTACCCTAGGTTCCTAGCCTTTGTATCTAGATGCCTAAGAGTGTAGAATAACAAGATGAGAGCTAGGCTAGGCTATGATGTCGTTATCGATGCATGTTGCATATATAAGTAATGACAGATTGCAAATTTGTGGTCAAATGTTGCTTGTGCATAAGATGCACAATGTTTTATTCTCTATTCTTTTAAATGAATTCTTAAAGCCCGATCTAAATTTATTATGATATACATCATGATTGTGCTACTAAATATAACTCACACTATAACTATTATGACATCCTTAATGCTCATAAAAGAATTGGGTTAGTACGAGGATTCATTCAATGACATAAAAGAAAAAGTAAGAGAAAGTCCAAGTAATAAAGGAGAAGTATTCCCTCATTTAGTTTCTACAAAAATGCATAAAATTCTGATGCATAAATAAAAAGACTCAAATGGGGATCACTCAACGAAAAAGCACTGATTTGATAGAAGCCTTATGATCTATGTCCTCAATATGTTTTTACATTTCCAACTTAACCACTTTAAGCTTAGCTTCAAGTTGATTGTGTCGCTTTACAATGTCTTGTGATTCTAACATTTTTTGTGCGTTGAAGGCAATCACTTCCATATTTAGTAATTTGAAGTTCAGGTCGCGTGCTCTAGTAACATTATTTACCAATAGCTGTAAGTCTCGAATAGGTAATGTTTCCCAAGATTTGTCCAAAAGCTAAGCAACTTTCCTAAGGAAGGTTATTATAGTGTTTGAAACCTCAATACCAAGATAGATAAATCCAATCCAGAAATTACCCTCCATAGCCTGTAAGTCCTCCAGCGGTTGTAAAAGATCTAATGGAGTTGTAAGTCCATGAAATGAAGAGTATACACTAGAAGGATGAGATGTCTCCACTAGCATTGTATAGGATGAACCTCCCTCAATCTGCTTTAGTACCGCAACAACTGCGATAAGGTCAATATGGTCATGAACCATTGGTGAAGGAATCCGATTGTATATTGGGGTAATGTCATCAACTGTGATGGTACTTAAGAAAATGTTGTCTACCACACTATTCGGCCGGCTATCAAAGAGGCTGGTTACCCTTAGAACCTCAGTATACTCTTAGATATTAGCCTCCTCTAAGTGTATGGCTTCATGGTCATCTCGATCAATAATATTGCTTAACTCTTTCAAAACTTTAATGTGTTTCTCAGTTGGTTGATTTGCTTCAATGATAGATTGGTCTTGAATTTCCTCTTGATCACCAATTTTACCTTATGGATCATCTCCATCGCTACCTTCACTCATGTCGTCAAGATATTTATCAGTGTCTGAAAACTCATTATCACTTTCACTATCATCGGCAACCTCAGTAGGATGATCACTTGCTCGAGGTGTTTTCTCAAAGCTATGTTGAATAAGGAAAGGAGACAGCATGGAAGGGAGTTTCTTTAATGTCTTGTCATTCTTCAAAGTGGTAGTAACATGTCTACCATCCTTATCTTATAAAGAAACAAAGAAGAGTGATGAGTAAATAAGTTATGGGAATTCGGGGAAAGGGAATTCGAGGAAAGGGAAATAAGCTTTCAGATAGTGGGACTTCTTTCTTCTCATTTCTAAATTGAAGCACTAGACCTCCTTTTATTTTGCCTCTTGTGCACTTGAGGCTCTCACTTGATGAAGTGTAAGGTACCTTGAGCAGTTGGTTGTTTGTATAGGTCTTGCCTTCTCACGTCACCTCAAAAGGAATCTTCTTTTATTGTTACATCAGGTCATTTGTCCCGTGGTGAAGGTAAGACCGGAATGCAACCTTCTTGGATGATTAGCACTTGCTTATCATAACTCTTCTTGGGCATTTTCTTCTTGCACTCTTTACCCTTCTCTCAGAATCACCTGTGGAATTGAGTAACAAAAATAAGTTAGTTATGTGGTGAAAAGGAAGAAAGTCGATATTATTAAAAATACTGCATGTTGGATAAAGAAAAAGAAAAGAAAAGAAAAGAATGGAGAAAAGTATACATTGCCTACTGATAAAACCGTGGAATCAAAGTTGAAATTCTAAGTTTAGTGATATATGTACATTCAGATAAGATGGTGCTATGTTGGACTGAATTTTAGAAAATACGCCGCTATGCCACAAAACACAGCAAATAACCTAAAACATGATGAAGTTGCCAGATCATGCAAGTGTGTAAATGAACAGTTTGATATGAAATCACCTGCGTGCCAACTACGATTGAATGATGAAAATCCCCTTTTCTATTCTCGATTGTTCCAACCTCGACAAATCCACCTTCTTTCTATTCTCGATTGATCCGCCTGCTACAGTCCTATTACTTATGAGCTTGGAAAGCACGTCATGACACAACCTTATCCCCTTCTTTCATTCCTTCTATTAAACTTCGTCGAGCTCCACCGGAACTTTGTAACATCCGCCCAGTATCAAAACAGTGCAAACACGATAAACCAAAAACAAAATTTCAACTTCCAGCCTTTCTCCTCACAACCCCCCTTTTTTTTTCTCTCATTCAATGTAAAAGCCCCCGGCCTCTTATAAAGTTCGACTCTCACATATACTCCCCCTTCAAAAATTCACGAATGGAAACCCAATTACAGATTTATGTGTGTGCATGTGAAATTGTGCCGTGTCCACACCTTCTCAACAGTAGCTGTGGAATTGTGAGGGAAGTTTATTGGATGCTTTGGTTTCAATGGCCGAAGTGATTGCACATTCAATTAATACAGTTATGGGTGTCTCTACGGGCTTGAGGGAGCTCATACAATCAGATTATTAGAGGCCATAAAAGGGGCATATAGGAATGAAATTGAATCGAGATTAGAGCTTGGGATTTTAGCCTTTACTGATAAAGATTATGGAAGGGTTATTTTCAGCAGCAAGGTTTTGCTTCGGTCATTGCTGGTAGTTTTTTCTGGGAATCTGGTTTTGGGGTTTTGCTCCGATAGCTCTGCTATGAATGTTGGAAACAATGAGAACGACGTGGTCCTATCCGATTGTGCATTGGGAGCATTAGATGTGGGGGGATGGGTATGCATGCAGGTGCTATCCTCTTTAGTATTTCTTTCATTCTTGGATGGGTCCTTTACATTCTACTATGATAATAATATATATATATATATATAAAAAAAAAATAAGAAAGATGAGTAAGTTCTAAAGATTTTTAAACTTTATAACCTAACTCGTTTTTATAGAAATAGTTCATCAATGATATCAAAGCTTAAGCAGGAGAGCTTAATCAATTGTTAAAAGTAGTTACATCACAACATCTAAAACTTATACAATAATTATGTAAAACTTGTACAATAACTTCCTTCTTAAGGTCTAAAGACGATTTAGTTTTGATTGTATCTACTTCACATTTATGATTAGTTTTGATTGTATCTACTTCAGATTGTATCTACTTCACATTTATGATGTAATTACCCTATAATATGCCCTTAGTATATTTGTATTATGGTTAGTATAGATATATATTAAAAAAATATATATGTAACATTGAAAGGATATTTTAAAAAAAAATTCTAATTTTGGAAGGTCTAAATAATTAGTGTGAGCCATGCATTCGGCAATTAGGGATCTAATGGATAAATTAAGGTTTCATTGAAACTAACCTAATTAACTTTTAACTTAAGAATTTATGTATAGGCTCGAGATCTTAGACGAAGAGATTCCATGGGTTTGGATATTAAAAATATAATGAAATAATAATAATATGACCAAAATAGTACTATATAACTTATTATGTATTATTCGCCATAATCATGTAAATCATGCTTCATTAGTTCATAAGTTCTTAGAGATAAGTTATATATATATAATAAAATTTATTGGGGACATAAAATAACATATATAACATATACGTATGTTTCATGTATAATTTTTAAGCATATACATATACCTATATATAGTTAAAATACTCTAATAATAGATGTGATTTAAACTAAAATAACCTAAGAAAATTAACAAGAATCAATAAAAAATTATAAAAGAAATCATGGTAGTTAGGAATTGGAATTTTGGACGTATGCAATCTACCATTAGAAGTGTTACGTTAAGGTTACAAATAATCAGGCAAGAAATGGGGATATTTAAGTTAAAAACTTAAGATCAGAGAGAAAGAAAAGTCATTTTCATTTCAAACTGATTTTGAAAATTAAGAAAAATCTCTTCGAAAGGTTTTACATGTAAAGTAGAGTTTAGGAAATTTTAGTGAGGAGTTTGAAGATCAAAGGAATAAATTAGGAAAAAATTACAAAAACGGTACTTGGTTTCAAAGTTTAGTGGATTGTAGGAATAGAGAGGAGCTGGAAGGGAACTACCACCACTAGAGATCATAAACATTGCCATTTTCTACTGACAAGGTAGGGAAGGTTATTGGAGTCGAAGCTCTAAATTTTAGTGAGGTTTCATTATCTGATTTTTAGAAATTTTGTAAAAATTGACTAGAAAAATATGAAAAAATTTATACTTACATATTTTTGTGTATAGAATCTAGGAAAAATATCATTTTATATAAATTTAGTCACTAATATATACGTCCTTAAGAAATCGACAAAATTAAACCATTTTCGAAGTTGAAATAAATTAGGTTATTGATGTAGTTTTAACTTCAAATTTTTTCTACAAACTATCCTTAGTTAACATTAAATTTTTATGTTACATTTTTGCATGATATTATTTTCCATATTTTTATTTCATTTTTGAGTTAAATTGATGCTTAAAATGGTATATTTTAGTGAAAATTATGTGTATCCTTTGATAATCTCATTAAGATACCAAGTTGAAATAGTATTTGGAGTGTATATAACTATTTTGGAATGGTTAGTTTGGTTGTTAAAGTGGGAAGTGATGAGAAGTTGGAGGTTGGTTTAAAATATGGAAGTTGATATTTGACCAATTTTGGGAATGTAATATAATTGATGATTAGTGATGGAATAAATGAAGTTATGAGATGTAATGAGAACTATGGAAAGAGTGTTTGAAGTGTATTATTGATTTTCAATTGATGTTATAATTATAACTTAAAAGGAAGTTAGTAAATAAACTAATTTTAGGATATTGATAATAGGAAGAAGATGATTCAGAGGTTTTTAATAATGGATAATACACTAAATCGATGCTTAGATGATAGTTTAGAGGCAAAATTCTTAAGTAAATGTGAAAATAGGGAAGGTAGAGGATTAGTTAAAGGATGTTGATATTAAAACTTCTATAGAAAGGAAGGTTAGAGGATATCTTGGAGGATTTATGTATAAAGAGTTTGACTTGGAAAAGTTCAAAGGATATTTCAAGGGATACAATTAATATAATAAATAATTCATGACTAACTTAGAGACAAACTAGGAGGATTTCTAACTAAAGGAATTTACTATGAATTTGCTCAAAACCAAACTCAAAAGCTTTTCAAACTAAAGAGAAGCATTATAAAACTACTCATAACCAAACTTAATGGCTTGTAGCTTAAAGAAAACCATCATAAATTTATTTAGATGATAATTTAGAGGATTTGGTTGATTAGGGTACATTGTAAAATTTATTAATTGATTAAGAAATTATGATTTTTAAGAGAAATTAACTCAAGAAATTTATGACTAAACAATAAAAAACATAAGAAATCAACTAATGATTAAGGATTGAAAACTAATTAATTGTATATTTCTAGGGGTAATTGAAGAACAAGGAGGCAACTGTTAGGAATAGAGTACTTGTAAACCTATGTAAGTTAGGATATGTGCATTATGACATATTAAAGTATCATGTTAAGATACTTAGAAGAGTAGGAACACTTGTTTGCGGATGTAATTAGTTTATATGTGCTTGTACTATGTATGTGCTTGAGATACTGATTGATGATTGGGAGTTAAACTTTGAGTGCTGCTTTCTAATTGATATATTACGTCTTAAGTATATGAATTTGGTTGCTCACTTGATAAACTAAACTAATCTTGAATTGATTAAAGACCTAACCTGACATTCATGATAACCTAATACGGGCAATAATTAGGTTATCAAACTAAATATCAACACTTCAATGAGAACAGTAGAAATGGTAATTTTCTCAGACTTAATTGAATTTAGTGACAAGAGAGGGGGTTGCACGTGATTCGGATGTTGTCTAAGGAGGAGAAGTGTCTCCATTACACAAGCTCGGATTCTGTCTAATAATGTCGTGTTGAAACTCCTTGAAATCCAAGTTAGAGTGGACAAAATTACTCTAACTTCACAATGACCCAATTAAACATTTTTAGATGTGATATCATTTGACTATTGCATTTGTATTTAATTAATGATTGAACAACCATGTTTATAATGTATTCTTATGGCTCTATCCCTTCTTACTGAGTTAGTGTAACTTACATCCTAATAAATTGTTTTGCAGATGTAGAATAGTTTCAAAAAGATACCTCGTTACAACTATTCGTAGGTTAGTTCCGATAGGGCGGGGAGTAAAGTGATGAAGTCTAGCAATTGGAATGAAGCCTAAGTCTCTTTTATTTTTCTTTTGTAGGGGAATTATAAGGTTTTACTAAGAGGCTTTATAGCCTTCACTAGATAGCTATTATATAGATATGTAATGTAAGTTTCAATGTAGAGATGTAAAGTTTCTTTGAAAATTTTGACTCTTGATATATATATAAGGTAATGTAATGAATAGATCTATTTGTAAGTATAAGAATATATATGTTGTTAAGTGTTACTCTATAGGTTTAATATACTACAAGTACCTATTTTACTACTTCAAAGTTGGTTGAGTTGTCATTTGCCTTGTGTGAACTATATTTATGTTAGCAACTAAAAAGATAGCTTCTAGCCTAGATTGGTTTACATAGTAAGACTGTTATGACTCTTGGAGTTTTGGGCGTGACAACTAACCCTCTTGATGTGTCCTTAGTAGAGTTGCGAAGCTATCGAAGTGGAATTTTCAGTTTTTTATTTTTCTTAACCCGGTTTATATCAAACCTTCTACCTGTTCTATATCAACCATCGATTAAGACTTAAGAAATATCTGGTTTCCTTTATAAGTTTTACAATTTGGAGTCACACTCAACCAGAGTTGGGAAAAATAAAGTTAGGTCAAAATTAGTTGAGTAGATTGATTTTAATCTAGCTTTTCGATACAAGAAAATGATTTTTGAAAAGAAGAGATTTTAGATTTGGATGCTATCTTATTAAACCCTAAACGGTACTACGTTTAACCATTTGATTTAGTTTTATTTGTTAAAATACCTTTTCTTTTTTAACATGAAATAATAATTCTAAATTTGCAAGTAAAGAAGATTAATTTTACTTATAGAAAAGAGAAGAGAATAATAAATTAAATTTATTTACAATAGGGAAATAAAAAAAATCTCCTCTTTTTAAGTCACTCCATAGGTACTTACATATCCTCTAGTAGAAATCAACTTTTTATAGCTTAGTTTGTAAAATCCTCAGATGTATCTACTTCTTTTAATTTTGAAACTAGTCAGGTTTATGTTTTTTAACCATTTTAATTTTATTTAGGAAAAATTATAAAAGAGAGCTCTAACTTTTGAAGGTTTATTTTTTTATAAATTCTAATGAAATCATAATTTTAGAAGAAATTCATTAGTTATTTCTTTTTTTCCCATTAAAAAAAAAAATCCTTTTCTAAGTAAGAAAGGAAAGCGAAAATTGTTTTATTTAAAAGGAAGAAAGAAAGGTAAATATAAAAAAAAATATTTTAATCTATTATGAAAAGCTACTTCTTTCCTATTTTTCAAAGCAATTATAAAATACAAGGGGAGAAAAAAGATTACATGTAAATGAGCTTACTCAGATATAATTTCTAATTCATTTATTTAATTCAATTAAAACATTAAAAATGGTCAAGGTGAATTCCATGAAACTCGGTCTTGCTGAAATAAACATAAAAAAGGTTCTATTTGTAATGAATAGCTTAAATTGTGCATATTTAAATTTGGAGACAAAAGTTTGCATCCAAGGGTTTTTTTTCTATTAATTTTTTATTTGAATTTGGTCGTATTTTTGGATTCAAATGAAATTATTCCAAGTCCTCTTTTGACTCCCACATTTTATTTAACAAAATTTGCTAAAAAATGGGTTCAATCTAGTAAAAAAATACGAGGATTGCACCAGGGTTTATTTCCCTTCACTTTTTTTTAGCTTAATTAGAGACATCATGTACAATGCACATTTTACACACTTAAGGTGCACATTCTATACATGCAATGGTTGGAAGAGAAAGAGGGACTAATTATGCTAGGATAGGATTGAAACTCTAAGTCCTCTTCATGCAAGTCACATGCCTTATTCACTCAACCATGCACCTTTTCTAAGTCTTGTTATGCATTAAACTATACTTATTCCTAAGTTGGTTTCAAATAAAAGCAACCCGTCAATCCAAAAAAAGAAAATAATAAAATAAATAACATAAATAAAGATAATACCTTAACTTAAATGGTTAAATCAATTATCCTCAGTGAGAAAAAGAATAAATAAAATGAATTCAATTGATAGTTTTCCGAGCTTTGATTCGTTAATCGTACGGTTAGTTAAGAAATTGTTTTGTTTGTAAAGTTACCAATTTAAGTCAGATCAAATCATTGTTTAAAGCTACAATTAACTTAAATTAAACTCATTTTTACACTCTAAAAATTATTATCATCAACCATGATTCAAATATTAAATTTTTCAAAAAAAAAATTCAAATATATCTTAGAACTGTTAAATAGCATATGTACTTTGATTTTATTTAACCCAAAAATGAGTTGACTCTATCCATATGGTCTAAAAATCTTAAAAATGACCAAATACCTAAAAATCTTATTTTTCTATTTTTTTTTTTGTATTTTCTTAATTTTAATACATTTTTTTAAATTCTTGAATTAGGGCCTTTTATTTGTTTAAAAAAATTTCTAAAATAAAAAGGAAGAGGGAGGGAGGGGAGGGGGGTTGGGGTAGGTAAGGTGTTGCGGTTAGGGTACACTGAAAATGGAGTGTTTATAAACATTCATCATAAGACTTTAGGAGCATGAACCATGAAGAGGAGGATGCTACTTTGAGTCATCCTCTACTTACACCAGATGATGCTCAAATTCCAAAGGTAGTAAATGGTCTTATAGGGGTGGTGATGTAGTAATACCATCATATTCAAGCTAATGTTCAAACTCTCTAGATTAATGCTGATTCTTAGAGACATGAGAGGTAAATGTAGGTAGAAAGAGAGGCTGGTCAAGGCAAGGACTGATAGGGAAGTGTAATTACCTTAGATAGATTTGTAAGACTAGCCAATGAGTTCCGCTTAAGACCTAATTACTATCTAGCTGTAGAGGCATAGGTTGAGGATCTAGAAAAGGCGTTTGCAGCATTTGAAATACTTAAAGATAAGAGAGTAGACTTTGTCATATACTAGTTGAGAGGAGATGCTATAGTTTTAAGGAAAGCAAAGTAAAGATTGATTGGGGAACCAATCCCATAGGAAGTATTCAAGTATGCTTTCTTTAGGAAATATTTCCCTAGTAATGTTTAGGAACAAATGGTGGCTGCTTATTTCCATTGTCAACAAGAGAACTAGAGTGTAGAAGAGTATGAGACTAAGTTTAACAGATTAACCAGATTCATGCTAGAGGCATTAAGAGCTAATGACACAATAATAGCCTAGAGGATTGTGTTCGGATTAGAGCTAAATTTACAACATGAAGTAGGGCCTTTTCAGTTGGTAGGATGCATAGATGTAGTTGATAAGGCAAAACACTTAGAACAGAGTTGCAAAAAGACAAATGAGATATTGGCAAGGAGGGCTAAGGAAGATAGAAGCACTTAGTGGTGGACTACCAAATAAGGGAAAAAAGCCCACGACAATACCTACTAGATTTATGGTTGCACCAGTACTAGTTTATATCAAAGTGCTGGTGCTAGCTATAAAGAAGAGGTACTCTAGATGTTTTGGATCCAATGACCTAAATGAATGTAAATGGCTAAGGGAGTCTATTTCACATGTAAAAAGACAGGCTATAGTAATAATAGTTTCAATAATAGGGTCATTTAAGTAGTGTTTTATTACAAGTGTAAGCAAATAGGTCGTAGGATAATATACCGGTAAAGAAGTAGGTGATCAGATAGTTCTAATGGCACAAATTAGTAGGCTTCATAGTTGAGCTTAGGGTAGCAAAGAGAATGTAAAAGGACCATACCAAATATCTTGAAGTCATGTTTATGCATTGCATCACCAATACTTACTCGATGTTAACACTATAGTACGTACACTTCCTATATACTCTACTAGTATGTACGTTCTTTTTTATACTAGTGCAATGCAATCCTACATGTTTGAGTCTTTTATGCATGTTTGAGGTTTGTGTGCTAAAATGTCGAAGTCAAGTTTTTTCATAAGTACTCCAATAAGAAGTTAAGCTATATTGGTGTGTCTTTAGGTCATATATACATAGGCTATACCACAACGAATAGTAACAAGAAAATAAAAAGGGGGCTTATCAAATCTGGGCAACTACCAAGTTAGATATAACAAAACAACTAGATCATATAAGGCTTACAATTCATTGGATATGATCCATCAATTTCAACTATAGGGTCACTCGCCACTACTTCATGATAAAAGGAATAGATAAGAGAGAATACTAAGGATGTTTAGAAAAAAGAACCTTGTAATAATCAATGATAATGATGATGTTGTTTGCGTACAAGGAAGTGAGGTATTTATTTGAATTCAACTAGGGCTATACTAAATGGGGAAAAGACAAAAATGAATAATGTATAAAAGATTCTTAAAACATTTTTAAAAGGGTAAAAATGGCAAATAATACACTGTTTGAAAAAGTAGAGAATCATTTTGAACATTATGCTAGAAAACACTTATCATTAGTTAATGGGTGATCCATACGGAGGCAGGTCTTGTTAGTGTAAAGTCTAGGGCAGTTCAACATCTATAAGAATAAATTTAAGAGGCATCAAGAAAGGGCTTGAGAATTGGGCAGATTTTGCTAGTTTAGGTTAAAAATCAAACATTAAAGGAAATTTAGTTTCTCTCTAAGTTAGGTACCATGGCAGCTTAGCTCGGATAGATGCTTGAAATTAGGTAGCTTGGATGCTGGTTGGATCATGGTAAGAGTTGATAGTAGGTATGGTTGATTAGCTTATCATTACATTTGCTTGATAGTTCGGTTGGCTTGGCATGCTTATCCTTCAGCCCAATTTAGATAGGGTAGTGTGATTTTAGGTTGGCAATGGAATCTTTTCCTATGAGTAATTTTGGAGCTAGGACCCAAAGAGTAAGTCTAAATAGTACCCCAGCTTAGCTTTTGATGATTAGTCTAAAGATTTGATTCTTATCATATAATGAATTGAATTTATAGAGATGTGAAAGTAGAAGTAGAAGGAAGAGTGCTACTAGTTGATGTGTTGGTGTTAGAAATGAATGACTTTGATGTCATTTTGGGTTGTAAACTAGTTGGTGAGACATAATGCTATGATTGATAGTAAGAATATGTTGGTGTACTTTAACCTACCTAGGAAGGCATCATTTAGTTATTAAACTGAAGTGAATAGGCCATTGAAGTTGCCGACTTATGAATTATAGGAAAGGTCTACTATAGCAACTATAGGTGTAGAGGAAGGTTAAGTAGCTAGTTTGAATTAGGTACCAATAGTTAGAGGGTATCCTAAATTTTTCCTAGAGGATATGCCAGGATTACCGTCGACACAATAATTATGTTTGGAATTAACCTAGTGTCAAACACCTTACTTAGCTCTAAAGTAATATATAGGATGGCACCAACTATATTATTCAACCCAATTGCAAGATTTATTAGATAAAGGATTTATAAGACTCAATGTGTCACCTTAAGGAGCCTTGGTATTTTTTGGTAAGAAGAAGGATGGAAGCATGAAGATGTGTATGGACTACTGGGAATTGAACAAAAACACCATAAAGAATAAGTATTCGCTCTCGAGAATTGATGACTTATTTGATTAGTTAAAGGGTACCCAAGTATTTTCTAAGATAGATTTGTGATTCGAATACCACTAGTTGTAGATAAAAGAAGAGGATGCACCTTAAACAGTGCTTAGGACATGCTATGGACACTACAAGTTCAGGGTAATGCCATTTAGACTTACCAATGCTCTGGCAGCCTTAATAGATTTAATGAATCAAGTCTTTAAAGATGATAGGAATCAACCCCCTAGATCGATCACATGTAGCCGAGCTTGAGGACACTAACAAGTCGTTTGGAAGATACTAGCACTAGGCCATAGCAGATACAGGGATTCCTATCTCGAACCAGTCTCCTACCGACCTGACTATTAAATCCTTACTTGTGTTAAATCTACTCTTGTTTAGCAACGATGCTTTATCTTAGAAGATAGCCTAAGAATAGTCGAGGTGAGATCCTAATCTAACCATAGGCATCCGACCCTGAGTCGAGCTGATTTCTCTTTAGAAGAAATAATTAGTCCTAGACTTGTTCTAAATCAGGTTAGTGCCTAACTACCAGCACTTCTTTTTTTTCCTAATTCGTATCATTATCTTAACTCCCATCTATTACATAACACATATCATTTGACACGATCTTTCCATAAGGATTCTTCACTTTTTCATAGTAAATATTCTTTGTCTCTTTTACCCCTTTTAATATGTTTCATATAACCTAATTGTAGAATACCTTTTTGTCTTTTCATACATGTAAAGTAACCCCAGTTGATGGGTATATAAACCCTTACTTTCTTATACATAGACAATAAACTAATCAATACAGAATTATTCACATTGAGTAACCTTATTGTTTTCATTATCTTTTAACTCGTATTTATTCCCTTTAGCAAGGAGTAGTGGCGAGTGAACTTTCAGTTTAATTGGTGTATCATATTTGGTAGATTGTAGGCCGAGTAAGATCAATTGGTTCGTCATATCCATTTAGTTGCTGCCTAAACTTTGCTAGCTTTTTCCTTGTTTGTTTTTGGTCAGCTTCATTGTGGTGCTTCTCCGTGTGTTCAACCCTAGAGGTACATCTTTACTGGTATTAAAGCATAGTTCTCGAGAGGGAGTATATGAAGTTGCAGTAAAGTTTTGGTTCACTTTACTATTAGTGACTATTGAGTTCCTTCCGTAGCTACTATAGTGTATTTATGTGATAGTAAGTGTAGTTTCATTATTACTCTATTTTTACTCTATTTCTCTTTACGAAAACAAAGCAAGTTTGTTTCTATTTTGTTTCAGTGACCATTGGGAACTAAAGTTGCTAGTGAATTGTTAATCTGTTTGGTAAGTATTATGCTACATCAAATTTGAGTGTTTAGGGCATTATCGGTGATTATAGTAATGGTACTCAACCTAGTCATGGTCATAATTTTAGCAATACCCTAGGATCAGTAGATAACAAACTTGATAGACTAACTAACCTTATTAAAAGTCTAGTTACAGCAATGCAAGTTAACAAATAATAGCCCTATAGTGTATAATAACATAACTTATAAGAAAATGTCCTTGAGAGATACCTTAACTAAGGTAATTGAACCAATTGCCTAGTTCGACCTTAGCGGGCTGGAGGATTAGCAGATCAAGCTACTAGACGAAGACTGAAGTTAAAGGAGATTAAGGAAGATGATGAGCAGCTGGATGTTGAAGTGTTTAGGGAGGAAGAAGAAGAGGCTGACTATTACCAAGCATAGGGACAAGGACACCATACTCCTTGAGGGCTAGATAATGTCAAGGTTCAAATCCCACCCTTCAATAGAAGTAGAGATGTTAATGAATACCTGGAGTGGGAAGGTCAAGAACGTATTTGAATGTTACGGATATGCTGATGCTATCAAGGTCCAACTTATTACGCTAGTGTTTATTGTGTATACCACCATATGGTGGAAGAATCTAAATGTAACCAAAACACAGGATAGAAGATGAGGTGTTAGAACGTAGGATGAGATGAAAAGGTTGTTAAGAGGAAGATTTGTACCTGAAACTTACTTACAAGATACGTTTACAAAGTTGTAGGAGCTTCACTAAGGAATTAGATCTATTGATAACTATGTAAGAGAGTTCCAAAAACTTATGATCCGAGTCAACATTAAAGAATTAGAGGCTCGTACAATGTTAATGTTCATTTCTAGGCATAAGTATGGGATTTACAATATCATAGAAGTGCAGAGATTCTATACTTTAAAAGAGGCCATCAAGATAACCCAAAGGGTTGAAAGGTAGAGGAGAAGTGTTCTAAGCTGACCTAAGATAACATTCTTGTGAGTCCTAGTACTGCATTGACCTGTTTAAGTCGAGCCGAGGAAGCCATAAAGAGCCAAGGAATGGAACAACTGATCTGATGATAACCGGGCAAACCAGTAGGGTTGAGCCGAGGTTAGGTTAACCTTGAAGACATATGAGAAAGGCAAACCTTTGGACAGAAGACTAGCGAGGTAAAATGCTTTAAATGTTTAAGCTTTGGACATATAGTCGTTGAGTGTCTGAACCGACATGTCATAGTGCTCCAAGGAGATGTGGTGGATAGCGCCGATGAGAGTGAGCTTGAGAAAGAAGAGGATGTTAGAACACTTGAAGCTGAAGACAAAGAGGAAACCTGTGTCTATGCCCACCAGGGAGAAGTAATGACCTTAGTCCTAAGACAAGTACTAAGTTCCTTGCTGAACTCTAAGGAAGACCAAAGGGAGAATTTGTTCCATACTAAGTATACTGTGAAAGGCCAATTGCACATGATCATTGTAGATGGGGGAAGTTATACCAATGTCATTGCACAGTACTTTAGAGGTTGGGTTTATTGACCTCAAAGCATTCCAAATGTTACAAGTTGCATTGGCTCCATGATAAGGGTGCTTTGCACATAAATGAACAAGTGACTGCATCATTTAGTGTTGGGAATGTGTACAGGGATGAAGTAGTTTGCGATGTTGTCCCTATGGGAGATTCTCATCTATTACTTGGACTACCTTGGTTGTTCAACCGATGTATTACTTATGATAGATATAAGAACAACTATGCCTTTGTTAAGGGTGGAAGGAAGATTATATTGTAACTCATGATCCCATCCTAAGTAAATGAAACTTATAAGCAGCTCACCTAAGTTAATAAGAAGAAGGCCTTAGTGATGAATCGAAGAGAACTCTAAGTTGCTAAAGAAGCTAAAGAACCTATGCTCCTGTTAGTTAGGAGATTATTGGAGATGAGGGAATTACAGAATGTTTCAGAAGAGATCCGAAGCTTGCTAGATGAGTTTTCCGACCTGTTTTTGGAAGAATTGAGGCATAGAGTATTATATTGATCTACAGGCAGGCGTTATCTTATTGAACCAACTTGCATATAAGATGAACCCTGAGTAGGATATCAAGCTGATGAAACAGTTGGACGAGCTCATAGAGCGAGGCTATGTGAGGGAGAGCATGAGCCCTTTTACGGTACTGCTTTTGCTTCTTCTAAAGAAAGATGGTTCATGGCGTATGTGCATCAACAATTGAGCAATCGAACAAATTACTATCAAGTACAGATATTCGATACTAAGGCTTGATGACATGTTGGATGAGGTTCATGATGTCAAGATATTTTCAAAGATTGATTTGCAAAGTAGCTACCACCAAATTCGTATGAGACCAAGAGATGAGTGGAAGAATACCTTCAAGACTAAGCATGGACTCTACAAATGGTTGGTTATGCCATTCGAGCTTACTAATGCGTTAAGTACATTCATGAGGTTAATGAACCATGTGATGCGCCCTTTGATTGAAAGGTGTGTGATCATGTATTTTGATAACATACTGGTATATGGTGCCACCTTGGATAGCCATGTCCAACATCTCTGTGACGTATTTGACATTTTGCAAACTAAGAAGTTGTATCGGAATGTGAAGAAGTGTACATTCTGCTAGAATGAGGTGGTTTTCCTAAGGTTAGTAGTATTATGGGAAGGGATCTGAGCAGATGGGGAAAAGATCTAAGCTGCTCTAGAATGGTCGACAGTGAAGAATGTTTCTAAGGTTTGAAGTTTTCATGGCCTAGCTTCTTTCTATAGGTGATTTATTAAGGACTTCAGTAGCCATCGCATTGATCGAGTTGATAAAGAAGGGTAAAGGATTTAGGTAGAACGACTAAGCTAAATAAAGCTTTAGAGAGGTCAAAGAAAAACTCACCTTGGCACCTATCCTGTTATTTCCAGATTTTGACAAGCCTTTCAAATTAGAATGTGATGCATTTAGAGTTGGAATTAATGCTATCCTGATTCAAGAGTGATGACCTATCACCTACCATAGTGAGAAACTTAGTGGTCTTACCTTGAACTATTCTGTGTACGAGAAGGAGTTGTACTCCCTTTTCTAAGCCCTTATAGTTTGGAAACACTATTTACTACTACGAGAATTTGTTATTCATACTAACTACAAATAATTGAAACATCTTGGGTGTCAGAGTAACCTTTTAAAGAGACAAGCTAAGTTGTTGGAATTTATAAAAGGGTTTTGGTACATCATTCGGCACAAGAAGGGAAGTACAAATGTGGTTGTTGACGCTTTGTTACGATAGCAAACTTTGCTAACTACTTTGTAGACAAAATCATTAGGATTCTCACTCATCACTGAGCAGTATGCTACTGACCTTCACTTTGGTCCCATTATTGAACAGTACCGAGAAGGGGTAGTTGTTAGTAGATATTATCTTAAGGATAACTATCTATTTAAGAGCTAAAGGCTATGTATTCTAAACTGCTCTACGTGTGAGCTATTGATTAGGGAAGCTCATAATAAAGGATTATCTAGTATTTTCTAGGAGACCAAGATAGTCAATTTGTTGAAGGAAAACTTTTGTTATCCTGGTTTGGCTAAGGATGTCCATAAGGTGGTTAGGTGTTGTAAGGTGTACAAGTGAGCTAAGGGAAGGAGAGAACCTTATGGAGAGTACATATCACAACCTAATAGTATCGCTATCATGGTAGATCACCTTATACCACACAAAGATCTAAAATCAACCCCCTCGTTGATCGTAGGTCTTTTATACGATATACAAAGCTTCTACCACTATATGTTAGCACTAGGCCCATAGATATATAATATCAAGTAATTTAACTAAAATTTATGCTTTGATATGAAATAATAAAGTAAAAGTGTGGATCAGTATAATTCTACACCAAAAGAATATTACACCACAAATGCAGTTCTTATAGAAATTTGCATTAGGAAATTCTATCTAGAATATGAACTGAAAAAGATAAATTAATATCTATAAAATGCTATTACAAAATTCCCTCTTTGCTCCCTAAATGCACTATCCTGTCTTTATACGAGACTCACCTCAAGCATTCCTCAGCTCAGATATATGAAGAGATGATCCTGCATCAAAAGAAATCTATCAGGGTATAAGCTTACACTTAGTGAGATAAATCCCCTTGTCAATACCGCATAGCAAAATTTTTTTTAATGCATAAACATATGAATACATAAACAATCAAGATGCTAAACAATACATGCAGCGACCTAAGAATTGCATGCAACTTAAATTATGTCCCTTGTAGTCGAGATTGGAGATGATTTAGTGACACAAACCATGACCAGGTCTTAGCACCTGGGTTTTTATACCAATAGCACTATTGTGCTTAAGTCAAAACAAAATCATATATATATATATATATATATATATATATAACATATACTACTTTTATATGGAAAGTACTTTATCTTTTACTTCTCATACTTTAAACCAAAATTTCCAATTTTAGTAGTATGGCGTCCCCTAGAGCCTAGTAAGTTTGTTAGCTTAAGATAGAGACTCAATAATAAAATGATTGTATAGCTAATGCCTAATCCTATAGGAGACCCTTCTACTATGAGTCCCTTCCCATCTTTTGCATAAGGTGGCAATCAGTATAATATGATGCGATTATGAGAAATGCATGATTCATTAAATTCCTTAATCGAATATTTACTTAATCCGGTTTTCATGGAGATCAAACAATTTCATTCCATACAACTATACATGGATATTGTCACAAACATTCATATTATTACCTTATTAACAAATCATAGCACCTAACATAATATCACACACATGCATTTCTCATAACCCACAAGCATCTAGTTCAATATATAAATTTAAGTACATCTACACTACAAGCAAAATCAAGTTACTAACATTATGAAGGGCCCAACACTAAGAGGGGATACATATATTGAGGGCATGAGTTGGAGTTAGTGACATTTGTGTGGAGCTTATATTAAGTCAGGAATCCTATTACTATGAAGATGATAAAGGAAAAAGCTATTTCATGTTTTGATGTAAATATTATGTTATATACATAAGTTGTAATAGGAAATCTAATTGAACTTCGATATAAAAACCCTTTATTATGTAAAAAATGTTGTCTTTTGATGAATGAGTAGGTTGAGTTAAGTTTTTAATAGGTATTCTTATGTGATGGCACATCTTGTACTATGCCAGGATGTGACATCATATCTAGCAGATTATAGGCATAGTAGGATTAAGTAGTGCATCATACCTATTCGATTGCTACTCGAACTTTGATAGCTTTTTCTCTATTTATTTTTGGTCTACTTTTTTGTGGTACTTCTTAGTATGTTCAACCCCGAAGGTGCATCAAAAGATTTCTTAGACAAATTTATAGTAGTGTTTATATAGAACATTTTGATATGCTCTAAGAGTTGAGAAGAGCATAAAGAGCATCTCATATTGGTTTTGGGCAGATTGAAGGAAGAGAAGTTATATGCTAAATACAAAAAATGAAAATTTTGGTTGGAGTAGGTATCATTTCTAGGGCATGTGATCAATCAGGATAGAATTTCAATGGACCAAGATAAGATAAAAGCTATAATAGATTGGCCAATACTGAAGATAGCTATAGAAATTAGAAACTTCTTAGGGTTAGATGCTTATTATAGAAGGTTTGTAAAAGGATCTTCCAAGTTGGCTACTCTACTTACTGGATTGACACAGAAGAAGGTGAAGTTTGAATGGGATGATAGATGTAAACAAAGCTTTTAGGGTCTAAAGGAGAAGTTAGTGATAGCCTCGGTATTAACATTACCTAGAAATGGAGAGGACTTAATTGTATACAATGATGTATCATCATAGGGTTTAGGTTGTGTGCTAATGTAGAATGGTATGTTAATAGCTTATGCATCTAAGTAGTTGAAGCTGTATGAAAGAAATTACCTAGTGCATGACTTGGAATTAACTACAATGGTGTTGGCTTGAAGCCATAAAGGTACTATCTCCATGGAAAGAAGTGTAAAATCGGTATAGACAACTAAAGCCTCAAGTATAGTTTTACCCATATGGAACTTAACATGAGACAGAGGAAGTAGTTGGGATTAACTAAAGACTATAATATGAGAAAAGCCAATATGGTGGTATATGCACTCAGTAGAAGAAAACAAGGTAACTTGGTTACTATGATCACTACTCGAGAACACATACTAAAAGAAATGTGTAGGTTAGATTCATAGATAGTGACACAAGGTTTAGGACTACTAAAATTAATATAAAACACAATATGGTGTATATGAACTCAAAATGAAAACAAGTAACTTGGGTTGATGTCACTATGAGAAACAAACTAAAAGAAATGGTTGTAGGTTAGATTAAGATAGTGAGCAAGGATAATGCTTCAAAATTGCAATAACTACATCTAGATATGTTTGATAGAATCAAAACTGTAAATTAAAATGGACAAATACATATAAAGTATATCAAGTAAAGAAACAATTAGATGATAGTATATTAACTATCATTAATGTTTAGGAAATGCAGACTTCAATTTACTCAGTAATTTCCATTCAACTTAGGGGTTGTGTACTCTACTTGATCCTTTAACAATTGATGTAGTTATTAACCTATATTGGCAAACTCTTGAAGTATTCTTCACTCCTTAGTGTTATTACAACTTACATATTAATGTTGTTCGTCAACTTTGAATTGGTATTAAAATCAATATATGTTTCTATAACTTTAACTCCATTGGAGGTACATCTAAGATCGTTTTTGGATCTCTATACAAACTTTCTTAAAGTGAAACGTGAAATATGTTATGAACTCCTACCATTTCATTGGGTAATCCAAGTTTGTATGCAACTTTCCCAATCCTTTTCTTAATTTGACATAGCCCAAGATACCAAGGATTTAACTTCCCTTTAATACTAAATAGCCTCACACCTTTCATTGGGAATATCTTCAAAAATACCCAATTACCTACTTAGAATTCTAATGGCTTCCTTCTAACATCTGCATAATTTTTCTGCTAGCTTTGGGTAGTTTGTAGTTCATTCTTTAATCACTTGTGCTTTTTCCTTAAGGTTTGGTAACATTAATAGTCTAATGACTTGTTTGTTCCCCACTTCATCCCAATAAATTGGGGATATATACTTTTATGCATATAGAACTTCATATGGAGCCATTTGGATAGTACTATGATAACTGTTATTATAGGCATTCTATTAACTATAACTGATCATCCCAACTACCTCCAAAATCCATTACACATATCCTTAGCATATCTTCTAAAGTTTGTATTGTTCACTTCGATTGCTCATTAGTCTAGGGGTGATAAGTAGTACTAAGTTCAACTTAGTTCCTATATTCGCTTGTAAAGATTACCAAAATCGAAACATAAAACAAGAATTGCAATATAAGATTATTGACATTGAAACTCCATACAAACGAATTGTCTCCTTGATATACACTTCTTATAGCTCAAAGAACATCATCATTTACCTTACAGCTATGAAATGTGCTAATTTCATGAGTTTATCCACTACAACCCATATCATATCATATTGTCTCTTTGTTTTTGGTAAACTACTCATAAAATCCATCATCATGTACTCTTACTTCCACTTAGGTATAGGTAAGGGTTGTAACAATCCTCCTGGTCTTTTATGTTTAGCCTTCACCTTTTGGCAAGTCACACAATGTGATATATATTAAGCTACATATTCTTTCATTCCCCTCTACCAAAATTTCTACTTTGTATCCTCGTACATCTTATTGTTTCTAAGGTATGGGGAAAATTCACTTCTTCTAAAACTACCTTCTTAACTTTCGAATCCTTTGGTTCACAAAGTCTTTCTACATACTTCAATATTCCTTCATCATCAACTCTAAATTCAAGGTATTGCTCAATACTATCTTTGATTCTTTATAGCTTTGCATCTCCTTTTTGAGCTTCCTTAATATGCTTAAGTAGTGTAAGTTCTACTTTCAAATTAGCCAGCATACTACTCTCTTCCCTTCCTACAACTTCCAAGCTTAACTTCTCAATTTCTTTAATCAATTCTCAATTATCTATAATAAGTGTAGCGATGCTACTAAACTTTTTTCTACTTAATGTGTTAGCTACTGCATTAGCCTTCCTAAGGTGGTAATAAATCATAAGATCACAATCCTTTAGTAATTCCAACTATTGCCTTTGTCTCAAATTCAATTCCTTTTGTGTAAAAATATACTTTTAGCTCTTGTGATCCATGAATACCTTACACTTTTCACCATATTAGTAATGCCTTTAGATCTTTAAAGAAAATATTACAACTACAAGCTCCAAATCATGAGGTAGATACTTTTGCTTATCAAGTCTGAGCTGTCTTGAAGCATAGGTAGTCACCTTATCATTCTATATTAATACATATCCCAACCTACTTCTCGAGTCATTATAATAGATTACATACTCTATTGATCCATTAGGTACTGTTAACACTATAGAGGATACCAACCTTCTCTTAAGCTCTTGGAAACTCTCTTTACACTTATTGGTCCATTCAAATTTAATACCTTTCCATGTTAAATGAGTTAGTGGATTGACTACCTTAGAGAATCTTATGTAAATCTTCTATAATAACTAGCCAATCCTAAGAAACTTCTTACTTTTGTTACAATGGTTGGTCTTGCCCACTTTGTTACTACTTTCACCTTTTCCGAGTCAATTGTACGAAACATTATATGTGTAAGAAAGCCTACTTGCTCTTGCCAAAACTCACATTTCTTTAGCTTTGCATATAGTTAGTTGTCCTTGAGGTTCTGAACCATAATCCTTAAGTGCTCTACATGTTCCTCCTTACTCCTCAAGTATCTTAAAATGTCATCTATAAGCATAGCTACAAACTCATCTGGGTACTTTTTAAAGACATGATTCATCATGTCCATGAATGTGGTATGGGCATTCATTAATCCAAACAGCATAACTAGAAATTTGTAATGCCTATATTAAGTCCAAAAGGTAGCCTTAGGTACATCCTCTCCCTTAATTTTCAACCGATGATAACTGAATTGTAAGTCTATCTTTGAGAACATTATAGATCCTTTTAACTAATTAAATAAGTCATCAATTCTAGGAAGTGGATATTTATTCTTAATTTTCACGTTATTCAACTCTCGCTAATCTATACAAAACCTTAAACTTCCATCTTTCTTTCTAACAAATAGCACATGTGCGTCCTATGGCGATATACTTGGCCTTATAAATCCTATGTCTAGTAGCTCTTGTCGTTACTTCTTTAATTTTGCCAATTTAGTAGGAGACATGAGGTAAGGTGTCTTAAAGATAGGTGCAATACCTGGTAAAGATCTATGTTACACTCAATCTCCTTATCTAATGATAGTCTAAGCAAACCCTTAGGAAAAACCTCAAGATATTCAACTAGTATCGATATATCTTCCATCACACTTCTTTAACTTGCTTATCCATTATTGAGGCTAAAAATCTTATATTATCATTACTTAACACTTCCGGACTTTACTTATTGAGACTATTCAAGGGTTGCTTTTCTAGAGCTTCCTTTAAAATGAAAATCCTCTCCATTAGGCTTCTTAAATAGCACCATCTTTCCTTCATAGTCGAAATTCGCCTACTGTTTAGTTAGTCAATCCATCCTAAGTATTGCATCTCATCCTTTCATATCCAATACCACTAATTCTTTGGGCATTACATAGAGATTTATACACACATTACCTCCTTTCAACTTATGTTGCATGATTTGCTCTCCTTTAGAGGGGGTCGTCACTACCAGATCATACCTTAGATATTCTAATGGGAGTCTATTCTTTTCAACATATTCTTTAGATACATATAAATATGTTGTTCACATATCAAGCAATGTCTAAGCATAGCTTCCTATAGGCGAACCAATCTTAAAATAACAATCACAATTATATCATTACACTAAAGTATAGGATTCAAGCAAGCATGCAACACGTAATCATATAAAGTTATCTTAAAGCAATAAGGTTTAGAACTTGTACCTGCAACTATGTTGTAAAGCCTACCTTCCTCATCCTAGATTGCATATACCTTTCTTAGGATTCTAGGTTGGCTCCAATGTCTCCTAATTGGTTTTGTCTATTAATAGGTCTTCACCCACTGGTTTGGGTTTGATCTAGCCTTACTTACTAGTCTGTATTACAATGAGTAGTGTTATTTCTTGCTGGCAACACTTATGGAAATTTATACCTCTAGGGTTTGGGTTCTAGCATTGCTTAGCCAAATGCACAACTTCTCTACATTTAAAACATTTCCCTTGTAGTTCATGGTACTCCATAGCTCAATGCCTACAATTATACTTCCAACAAAGGGCATAACTCTCCCTAACTTTCAATTCTTAGTAGATGGTTGATAAACGTTTATCCCCTTTACAAACCTTTGGCCATTACTAGAATCCCCAATGGATTTTCCTTGCTTTCTATCTCATCAAATTCCCTTTGTATCTCACGAGCTAGCTCGATTAAATGAGTCCCATTAACAATACCAGCATATCATACCAACTTTGTTCTTTTTAACTCAGCTTCAAAATAAAGATTAAGTCTAACCCTAAACCTACAAACCTTAACAATTTCATTATTCTATAATGCTTCCAGAGCAAATTTCAATAACTTATTATATTCCCATTCATACTCTTCAATAGTCTTACTTGCTTACCTTAACTTACAATACTCTTCATACATTTGCTCCCTTACACATTTAGGGAAATATTACTTTAGAAATGCATTGTTAAAGGCAATCTAACCTATGGGTTATACCATCGATTGTTTCTTAACCTTCCACCAATTATTCATACATCCATCCAACAAAATAGCAACAATCCCTACTTTCTTATTCTCTTCCACCTCATGTACTTCAAAAGTGGTTTCTAACAAATTGATCCACTCTTTTGAACCAAAGGATCAATTTTCATCTTGTCAAATGGTTTCTTTATACATTGTACTCGAGTTAGCTTATCCCCATTAGGTCCATTGGCCCCAGCCAAGGTAGTTTCAATTTGTAGTACCACATCCATTATGTATAAAGGCGGAGCTTGATTTGGTTGAGGTTGCTACTTTTCCCTCATTTGCTTTTTAGGAGTAGATGATGAACTAAGATCTCTACTTACACGTGTACGCACAATTTTTCTAGATAGTAACAAATACAACAGATATGGTTAGTTTCCTTACAATAATCACTTTTAACAAGTTTGAATTTATATGATGCTTTGCTACCCTGTACACCTCATACGTGGTCCTTAACTTATGCTCTGATACTACCTATAGAATATCACATTTTGGCATAGTGCAGGATGTTCCATCATACAAGAATATCTGTTTATGTTCAATAAATACACTATTTATGACATAGGAGTACTATAATAGAGTTCAACTTTACACTTGATTACATAAAAGTGTATAACTAGAAACATAACTAAACTTAAAAGACATTAGTTTTTTTTTTCACTTTTTTTTCCTTCCACCATTACATATGTACATATCCTTCTTGGGACTTCGATCAAAATACAACAAGGCTTCTTTTCAAAAGTAGCTAACTTAGTCCTATGCTCTCTTAAAAGTCTTCCCCTCTAATTGGTGGTGGTGCCTACTCAAATTTCTTCCTAACATAAGGCTACATAAGTACCCCCTTAGCTCTCTATAAGTTAAGTGAGTGTGAATAAAACAAAACACAGCATAAGTATAGCATACATTTACAAATGTCATTCCATAAGGCATTTAATTTCATAATACATAAAGTCTATGTAAGGAATACATGCTATGCTTATGCATGTAACATGCAACAGTACTAATATTTTAGCCTAGCCTTGATCTCATTTAGTTAGTCAACACTCCCAAGCATATGGACACAAAGTCCAAGAACCTAAGGCAATACGAAGCTGCCTACCCAACCTAGCTACATCTACATTAAGTGGCTAGAATTGATTGAGAAATGTAAATCTATATGCTCAAAACTCAACTTAGCAAAATTCCAATTTCTAAGAAACATGACCCATAGGTCCATATATGCCATGCTGTGAATGTAACAATCAATATAACAACTCAATATCAGGTATGAATCTCAAGTTCCATATTAGGAACAACTTTATTAAGCTAGTTCCAATTTTGTGTTCAAGCTTTATAGACCAACCCTTCACACAAGGTTCACTTAAGTGAACACTTAGAATGATAATTCATTTTCTAAGTTTTCTAAGTAATAAGACACCTCATCAAATCATTCAAACATGAAGAAACATTTCACTCAACCAATGCACATTTAATGGAATCACATGTATAATCAATCATTCATACAATTACAGTTTACGACACAGCAGAGTCCAAGTCAAGTAGAGTCTACTTACACAAATAATAGAAATATCCACTTATTAGGGCTTGACAATAGTGCAAATCCTAGGCTTCCTAACATGGTCCTTCCTTACCTATCATACCTAGGAAAATACACATAGCTCCTAAGTTAACTATAAGTCAAAACCAAACCCTAATAAGCTTGCATTTGCCTATCCTTCCAATATTACATTTCTAAACTTTGATTGATTGTATTTTCCACATTTCTTATTCAATTTTAGTAAACTTTATATCGTCATGATTGGTACTTTGATTACGAGTCAAGTATCTTATACGTAAAATTGATCAATATGATTGTAGAGTAAAAAATGCCCATTTTCACTACCGACTCTGTAAACCCTGCAAATTTAGCTAGTTAAGAGTATGATTGAACTCTAATACTATAAATGACTTGATAAGTCATTAGAGCCGAGGAAGATAAAAATTTAATAAATCATAAATCTAAATATATTATAAATAGTAAAAACCTTATAAATTGATCAAAACCCTAAATCGCATACTAAAATCCTAAAAACTGACTTACACATCATTAACCAAAGTTGAACCTGAATTTGATCGAAACCCTTAAATCATAAACATAAACCTATAAAATAGTTAAATATTATTCAATAGTGATAAAATTATAGTCGAAAGCAATTTTCGACTAAACCGCATATTCGCACAAAATTGTAACAAAATTGCCACAATAACTTATAAAAATTATAATTGTAACAGGTACCAATTAAATTTATAAAATTTCAAAAAAATTTGAAAATTAATTTACAAGGAGAATCGTTATAATTTATAAGATTCAAAAAATTATAAATATTTGTTAAAAATTTTCATTTATCTCTTTTCTTTCTTCCTTTCCTCAACTCAATCTCATCTCCTGCACAAAACGTAACAAGAACAAAATCAACAAAATGAAAGCCAAAAGAAGCAACCCATCTGAGGATTAAATGGACATGTGTTAAGTATATAATACAAGAGAAATGGATATGATTAATTTTTATCATGTTCTCATTAATTGGAAGTTAGCTTACATTTTAAGCTAGTAACTTACGTGAGCAAGAGAAAAATATAAATATGGAAAAAGAAAAAAAAATTATGCACAAACAAAAAATCTGGAAAGCAAACCGTGAAGGAAAAAAAGAAAAAGAAAGAAGGAAAAGAGAGAAAGATGGAAGAAAAAGAAGAAGAAAAGAAATAGGTAAGTCATTTATTTATCTAGTCTAGATGTATATTATGTAGTATATACATGTATAAATATAGTATTTGTATGGTATTTTGTACATGTAATATTACTAAGTCCATGTGTATGAGCATTAATACATAAATTGAATTATATATACATATATTAGGCTATGTATGTATGCATGTATGTATATAGGTATATGGAAAAGTATGTATTCTGTATTTTTTTTAGTATACATATGATTAGTATTAAGTATTTATATTAAATAACTATAGTATGTCTATGTATATGTATGTACCGTGAGTTATATATATATATATATATATATATATATGTAACCATGTATAATTATTTTCCTACATATATATATATATATATATATGTAATCGTATAGTATATATATGTAGTAGTATATTTCCATAAGTGATAATATATGTATATAAGACATATAATATAGAGTATATGTTTTATGATATATGACATAATATATGTATAATATATAGTATACATACTATATAACAAAAACTATACAAATATACATATACCGAATATATAAAATAGGAATAGGTATTTGTAGATTATTTATATATATTTAAGTATTCAGAAATTACATAAGTAAATTATTATGTATAAATACAAATACATGAGTATATATATATATATATATATATGTACATAAGAGTAGGATTATTTTCATATAATAAGTATATACATATATATATATAGCATATAACATATATTATATATATATATATAGTATACCGAAAATATATATATATATATATATATGTATGTATAAATCGTGAAGGACATCAATACTAAGAAAATGAAAAATAATAAAAATAATAACGGTCATAAAAATAATAATAATCATAATAAAGTTAAAAATCTCAAAAATAGGAAATTATACTCAAAATAATAAAATATCAAATATATGATTTAAATAATTATTAAATCATAAATATGTTAAGAAAAAGCGAAAATCAATAGTTTATAATTTTTAAACTTAAATAATAATTTTTGCGATATTTTTATGTCATAATTTACGTTACGAGTCACAACGTCCAAAACGGACCTCGTTACGAGAAAATACACTAAAAAACGATCAAAATAGATTATAAGGTCATAATGATCCGAGCTAAAACGAAAAAGTTACACGTGATTCAATAAAAAACTCGAATCAATAATTTTACATAACTAGATAAGATTGACCTTACAAATTATAACATTAGTTAGATTTAAATTCCCAAGCTTACAAATTTTCCTTATTCTCAAGTGATCTCGATATCGATCTTGAGTTGCCCATAGATTATTGCGATCCCTGAGCTAGCCATGGCTGAGTGAGTTTTTCCTAATGATTCCATACTTGTTTGTGCTTGTAGTTAGTGAACATAAATTATGAATTTTAAATGAATGTGTATGGGGTTGGGTTATGCTTGTGCATGATAATTGTTGTTAATGGTGAATTTACCTTAAATTGCAATAATATAATGTCTGTTGCATAGTAGATTCACTAGATTGATTGTTTATGGCTTGGAATGATCACTAAATAAATAAGACTAAATTTTATTCGACTAGAAAAGTTAACTTAGATCATGCATAAATCATGCATTGCATAATTAATTCTGGGCAGTCGCATTACACGAAAGTAGTGAGAGGTCATACTTGGGTTGATTATTATTTGTTATTGATTTCGTACAGTGCACACGTGCGATATGACCTTACCTTGGCCCACGGGATGAGTAAGCATTGGAGGCGCCAACTGTTCGGTTATGGGTCGAGTCCAGAGGCCTTCATTTAAGGGTGAGTGAAGGCTGTGTGCACCTACTCACAATCATATATAGAACTTGTTTTGATAAAGCTGGTAATGGACGTACCATTACATTTTAAATACGAAACGCAAAGTTTCGTTATGAAATAAGTTCTAATATGATACCCAGATCTGACTGTACCGATAAATCTCCAACCCGGACTTCGAAGGGTGTTAAATTTGAGTTACATGCAGTACTTCGAAAAGGTTAGGTGGGGGGTCAAGTTGTAGCAGTACCGCCATGTAATATGTGAAGATCCGATATCAAGTACCACCCTTGATCAAGGGCATTCGGCATACTACACGAGGCATTTCACAATTGTAAGCTTCTCCTAGTAACTAGCATTAAGTAATAGCTGAGCATATAAACTAAAGTGAAACTATCTAATTAATTACTAACATAACATAGATAAATGGGAATATTAGGCTTTCCTTAAATCAATCATACAATACTCACATAAATCATCATAGGTAGTTTGAGCTACTCAACAAGCTATAAATACTTAATAATTGAGAATAAAGAGAGTCTAATAATAAATAAAGGGTTCACTCAAAGTCTCGTCTTCTTCACATCCCATAATCTCAAGCTGGTGCTACTGACCTCGAGCATCTTATAGCTTAGCTCCAGCTATAGGTCCTACTACAACAATAAATTATAGGGAGGTAAGCTCAATTGCTTAGTGAGTAACCTACCTACTTTATAACATGCAATAACAAGTAAGTTATTATTTGAGTGTATTAATGCATGGTCAAAACAATATATATAGTTTGCCAATAACTGTATACAACATAGTTTTAATACCTACTGTTGCCTAAGTTAGGAAGTATTTCGACACAATAGGATCTAAGTATCCATGTCCAATCCAAAGTCTCTTATTATTGATATCACCTTCAAGAGTAGATAGGCACGTATTCAAGCAGAAGGTGGTAGTCCTTGGAGCCAAGTAGTTCCTAAAGGTCAAGACAGGAACATGTCACACAAAATATGTCATATGATAACAATTTTCAATATACAAAGTACAATGTAGATCCAACTAGGAATGATCCCCCATTCTATGGCATGATCATGATGCCTATAATATCATGTTATAGGATGCAATGCATGTCCAGTTGATTAGGGGTCAAGTATTTATTAGCTCAGATTCATAGGTGACCAATCATTATATGCAAACACTCCAAGATCTTAAGTTCTAATGTAACAAGCATATAATATTCATATCGACTTAAGTTATTTTGCAAGCAACTTCAATCATATCAAGCATATATAATTTCCCCTTTACACTAACATGTAACAGTTTTAGTTATTGGATATAATTATGTAATTTGCTAACTAGAAGCATAAACATGTAAAGTAAGAGGCGGTGTACTCACTCAGCCATGATGCTCAACAGTCCCAGTAATTCTCTACTATGTCTAAGTCAAAATCCCCATCCCCTAAAGAAGATAATTAAGGTCTATGAGTATTCTATTTGCATCAATTCACTAGACTTATTGCTCACTAAGTTGGGGTTAGTTTTTTTTGTAATTCGAACATATCTTTCTCATTTGAACTCCGTTTTCAGGGATCTTATAGTTGTTTTCATCATTTTCAAATCTTCTTTCATTTTGTGAAATTTTTTTAAGTTTTTAGGTTATTAATTTTTCAGTTTAGGACCTACAAGGTCGTAGGCCCAAATAGGGAGTTGGGTCTGTCACGAACTAAGGACGGCCTAGTCGTGGCAGACGCCGTATACTGTACGAAGAACTCCTGATTGGTTACCCTTCCAATCAAGAACTTTTTACACAATATACAAGGCTCTACAACCACTAGTTTCCAAAGAACATCCAGATTCACATGATATCATCACATAAACATATTTATATAAAAGTTGAGTTATAAAGCTTACAATACAAAGTGTTTAAGTATGTCGAAGTTTATAATAATAAGATAAACAAAAGTACATAAGTAAGAGTCTACATAAACTATTTTCTCTCATTACACAGGACAACTCGCTCTTGCCTAAGTCCCAGGCTAACCTGTGGCATCCCTCGTCCTGTCTCTACGAACAAGCTATCTTGCAACAAAAGTCTAAAAGGGTGTAAGCCTAAGCTTAGTGAGCAAAACCCTCAACTACACCACAAGTAAGTTATAAGCACGTTATAGTTAGGCATATAAATGAATGATCAAATAGAATGCCAAACAATATGCGTACTTAACTAGTTCATATACGTAACTCAGATTTAACGCCCTCTGAAGTCAGGGTTGGAGTTTACACGACACTAATCAGATCCAGGTATTATACTAGAACTTACTTTACTACGGAACTCCATGTTCCGTACTTATATCAATTAATTCTTTTATTTTCAGAAAAACCCAAGTTCTAGTATAATTGTGAGTGGGCCCACGCAGTCTACACTCACCCTTAAACGGAAGCCTCTAGACTCGACCCTTAACCAGGCGGTTCGCGCCTCCAACGCCTAGTGTTCTGGCGGGCTAGGGTAAGGTCATTTTATACGAGTGTACCGTATAGAACTAAATAAATCAATAATATTAACCCTCGAATGGCCTCTATTTACCTCCGTGTGATGTGACGGCCGAAATAGTATCCATGCTATGTATGTTAATGCATGTTCCAGTTTCTTTTTATAGGTTGAGTATAATTTAGATCAATTTATGCTGTGACTATCCACTAATACATACAATCATTTTCTATACTACCATGCAATAAACAAGGCATTTTCTTTATTTAAGGTAAATTCACAACTCAACATACAATTACATACACAAGCATTTCCCGAACCCCACACAGTAGTCAATTAACAATAATATTTAAGTCCACTATCTACAATCACAATCAAGCATGGGATCATAGGATAAATACTCACTCGGCCATAGCCATTTGCCCTAATCGTAATAATCGATCGGGAGGTCCTCGCTCACCTTAGGGTCACCTGAGCATCATGTGATAACAACGCTAGTAAGTATTTGAATTAATTACTAATTCTAAACATCTAATTACCTAATTCTACTTGAATTACTATCAACTTTTACCCAGTAAGACTTTAATTTCAATCGTATGTAACTTTTTCGTTTTATTTTTTATATTTATGAATTTATAGTCGTTTTTCATCATTTTCGAATATATATTCACACGGTAATATCTGTTTTGGGTGTTAAGACCTCTATTTTACGTTATGAACTAAACTTATAGAAATTTTTAGTTATGAACACTTAAGTACTTTTATTACTTATATTTATATCTTTTATTCCTTAAATTCTTATAATTAAAGGATTTTACTTTGCTTTTACTAATTCATGTACTGAATTAGGTATAATCTAATATAGAAGGTGTATTAGGATTTACTAATTTAAGTACCTAATTACCTACACTTTTCTTATTTTTCTTATTTTCTAAACCTATGCTTATATCATCGCTTACACCATCTTTTACTTATGTCATTGCTTATGTCATCACTTATGTCATCACTTGCTTATGTCATGGCTTATGTCATCATATGCTTATGTCATCACTTGCTTATGTCATGGCTTATGTCATCATATGCTTATGTCATCACTTACCTCATCATATAATTACATAAGCCTTTCCTCATGCTTATGTCATATGTACATATTACCTTTCCTCTTATACTTATGTACATATACCTTATACATACATACACTTATACCTATACTTAGACTTATACCATATTTATACGTGTATACATACTCATATACCTATACGGTTGGATACGTATTTTTATACTAAAATTCGTATGCCTAATCTTTTCCTTAAGAAATGCTTCCTAATTCCATACTTTTGTGTTTTTATGTATATATTTAGTATAGTATAGGTATGTATAGTTAGATATGATCTTAAGTTAGATTATGTACATGATAAATACTTATGTACATAGGTTTTATAGGTCCAAATGGGCCTTTTCACTAAGTTTAAGGCCCTAAATCACTAATGGTGGATGTATTGGATAAGGCTTTGGGTTTTGTGGGCCTTTCAAATAACTCTTCCTAAACCTTTTAACCTAGGGTTTAGATCTACTGACTTAGCTACACGGGCTCAAAAATGGTTCTTTTAGGCTTTTTATGTTTAGATCACTATTTAAGGTCTTAGGCTTAAGCCCACTTGTCTTTTTGGACTTCAGCCCAACATTGGACTTAAACTCAATCCATTTTTAATGTTTTTGCAATCTGGTTATTATGGTTCTTGGGTTTATTAACACCATTCTTAAGCCTATAATCATTAACTAAGTTAGTTTAGGGCCTTAACCATACTTTAGTCTACTTAGCTTGATTAATTATGTCTTAAACCATACTTAACACTAATTAAACATGTCATTAAGCTACTAAAAAAGAAGTTCCAGATATGGTGGGTTCATGAAAGTGGTGGCCATGAGTTGTGCTTAGGGTCTAATCTTCTATTTTCATGCAACACTTGGTTTTTATGATGTTTCTACTCTAGTAACCTATATTTCTACTAATCTGAAACATAATCACTTCATAAAAGTATGCAGAAATGTGTGTGAGAGGACATATGTGGGGTGGCATGCAAGAGAAATAAGGATCCTATCAACCTATTTGATGATTTTCCATCAAAACTTACACTACTTTACACTACTTAGTTTATTAGTGTAACAACTTCTACTAAAAGTGGTTTTTTCTTTTTACTAACATTTGTTACCCTTCTTTTAACACCTTAGGACATCTAAGGAGTTGCTAGAGCAAAGTATAAAAGGCTTCCCTTTGTGGTTGTGTGCCATAGACTCGAGTGTTTGTGTGGGTGTATGTGTATGTTGGCTAGCAAGGGAAGCATATATGGCTAGCGTGGGGCTTGGTGGCGATGGTTTTGGTGCAATGGTAGTAGCGGCAAGGTGGCTGGTGGTGTAGTGGTTATGGTGGCCAAGAGGTGATGAATGAAGGGGTTTATGGTCTAATCTTTAAGAGGAAGTTTGAAAGAGTTTTTATATGTATTTTAAGGTTTGTAAATCAACAAGAAATGAGGAAAGGAGAGGGTGGCTAGCATGGAAATGGATAGAGGGTGGGTGGGGGTAGGGGACAAACTTTGATGGTTTAAGGTACCTCGTGTGCTTTTTGCCAAATTGGGTAAAATCTTGTCCCCTTAAGGTATACGATATTTTAAAAGGGGAATGAGAGTTTGTCTTTTGTTCATTAATCATGTTTGACTTATAGCTAATCTAGATGTAATGGGGTTGGTTAAGGATTAGTGTTTGATTAAGGTAATTGGTGGTGATCAAGCATGATTAGGCTAATTGTGTTAGGGGTTTTATTAGACTTTGACACTATACTTTAGCTAATCTAGATGCCCTACATGTGTACTTAGGGTTTCCTTAGGGTTTAGTGTTCATTTATAGTAATTTGATCTGCATATAAGCTTAAAAGTTAGGGTTTGAATCATTTAGTGTTACTAATCACTTGTATTGATCAATTTAACCATACTACATGTACTTATTTGTGAAATTAATTTATTTGAACACTTAATTAGAGTTAAATGATTATTTTAGGGTTTCTCTATTGTTCTAATATTTTTTAAGTATTAGGGTTCTTGATTATTTAGTTAGGTTTTTACAGCTTACTTCAATTAGGGTTTTGGTTGAGCACTTACGATTAGATTCCTTTATTTAGGTATTATTATCTTGTTTAGGTTGTTTTAGGGACTATCTAAGGAATCCTTCATCTGATTTTACTTTTGGGTTATTGAAATTTTGTAAGGCTTATGTTCTCATCCTTCCCATCCCCACTTAAAAGTTAGTTTTTTCCTCAAAACTTGGGGAAGACTTACCTGTTCAATTAAACATTTCTGAGTATCTATGTCTTATCTCCTCTTCGACTTCCTAAGTAGCCTCCTCCACCTTTTCATGATTCTTCCATAGCACTTTGACATACTTGATCTCCTTGGTCTACTATAGTGACCCTAGGAAGGGCCTAGTAGTATTGTCTAAAATTTCCATATCACGTGTGCACCCATGATAAGAAAATCGCCTTATAAGTCAGACTTTGCAACACTCTAGATAGTTATTTGCTAGAGTCTTCAATTTTAGTTCATTGACTCATTATATAATATCAATAATTATGGATATCCATTTTTCTACAATTCCTCAAAATCGTAGAGAAGTGGTATCCCCTACCAAAATAGTGATATAAGATAGATAATTCTAGAAAATTCTAAACTTACTAAAGATACTAAACTTAATTGAGACATTAGTCATTTTTTGGAGCATTCCAAATTTACTACACAAGCATTTCATCATACTATTCAGTGGTAGCACTCTACACTCGATTCCTATCCCATTCCTAACTATCGATCAACCTACAAGGAAAAGAACTATTAAGGTGTAAGCTTTTGCTTAGTGAGATAATTATAGTCATCAATACCACATGACAGAAATTTATTAAATGCACAATCATATGAATGCATGAATAATCAATATGCCAAACAACGCATGTAGTAGCCTAGGAACTGCATACGACTTAGAATTATACTCCTTATAGTCGGGGTTTGGAGATAATTAACCGACCCAAACCAAAATCTAGGTTCTAAACCTTGAGTTTTATTTCACTTGCACTATTGTACTTAGCCAAAAGAAAAACATAAATATATGTATATGTATGTATACTTTCTTTACCGAATAACAAATCATATTTTTAAAATCCTAAGTCTAGCGGTATGGTAGCCTCCATAATCCACAAACACATGCCTTAAGTAGAAGCCACAAGACTCAGCTCCCCGCTGACAGTTGGCATCTCCCAACGCTTAGTAAGCCTATCAGCTTGGGATAGAGACTCAATATATATGATGACATAACTAGTGCCCAATCCTGTAGGAGACACGTCCTCCTGTGAGTCCCTTCTCATCTTCTGCGTGAAGCGGCAGTCGGTGTTATCTGTATGCAATATGGGGAATGCATGATTCATTTTGATTTATTAATCGTACAAGTGATTAACTTGGTTTTTAAGGTGATAAGACAATTTCATTCTATACAATTCGCATGTATTAGTACAAATAATTCCCATTATTATATGTAATTAACAAGTCATCGCATTCATCTACAAATTCATATACATACATTTCCTATATCCCACAAGCATCCAAATTTATATATATATATATATATATAAGTTTAGGTGCATTTATTCTACAAGTAAAATTAAGTAAAGAGTCATCCTGAATTTACTCACTCAGCCATGTAGATCAATCAAACTAATCTGGGATAGGTCGTCCCTCAAGGCCAGGTCCCCTGGACATTGTAAATACAATACTATAAGGATTTGAAATAAAACCTAGAAAACTAAGCTAATACCCTTTAAGTTATACTTTTGACTTAGTTTCATAATTTTTCTCACTTTTACCTGAAAGTTCAATCGCATATAACTTTCTTGTTTTAAATCCGATTTTTATGATCTTATAGTCAATCTTCATCGATTTCAAGTGTACTTTAATGTGGTGAGGTTATATTTTCGAAATAAGGCATGCAAATATGCTCATGGGTCAGAACAGTAGCATTCCTCATGTTTTGGAGTACTTTTGGGCCTTGTATGGTAAATAGGCTTTTTGATAACTTGAGAAGTCCTTTAGGCTTAGTCTTAAGATTTTATACTAAGCTTAAAATACTCCTTGAGATCAGATTTACAACTTTGATTTACATTTTTAAGGCTAACAACCACTTCATGGGCTCTTTAGTAGGCTTAAGTTGTCAAATGGGCTTATTTTTTGTTCAAACTAAAGTTAGTGACTTTGGTGAGCTTATAGAGCCTTAGGTGGATTTCTTGTGGGCTTCAAAACAACCTCTCTTAATAATTTAAAGTGTTGGTCAAAATTTTAATGAAGGCTCAACTTAGAGTTCTAGGCTTATTTTGAGAGTTTTAGGCTTTGTATACTTACTATACTTGCTCTAATTGATCTTTTTACTTTGTTCATTTACTTTATCATATTTTTAAGTGTCTCTTACCCATGTTCCAGATCTAGTCGTGATGATTCCAAGGGGTTCTCACTTAGTCTTTCAACTTGTTTCATCATTTCCTTGAGTTTAGGTGTTAGATCATGCACTTAAACTACTTGTATCCAAATCTTAACTTGACTTTCCTTCCATAAGATGATTCTTTAACTCATGCTTTACACAAAGAAATATAAGATCTTACACTTATTACAACTTCCATAATATAGCTCATGTCATATAAAGTTGATTTCTTTATAGAAGCTTAATGTAATGGATTTTCCTTTACCTAAGGCTAGGTTTGAGCATCTTTAACTTAATAGAAATGGAAATAACATCTAAATGGCTCGCATGTACTCCACGTCCAGCATGATGTCTCCTCATTCATGTATACATTTCATGATTTTCTTAACTTAAAATCTTCCATTCTAAGTGTTAAACATATATCTTTACATAACACTAACTTAGCATGCTCATAAGTCAACTTTCATGTAAAGGGGTTCACAAGCTTACTTCTTAAGGTAGTCTAGCTATTTTATCATCTTATGGTCATGCTAATATCTTCATGAAAACATGGTCCCCTATTATGTAACATTAAACCACTAACATAAAGAAACAACTTACTTGTCCTAAAAGCATAGAAATAGTAGTTGTGCAACTAAGTACCCTCTTATGTTCCTTGTTTTTCCTCCTTCTTCTTGCAAGCTCTTTTGGAACTAGAGTTTTGATCTTTGACGTAGGGCTTTGAAGATATTTTAAAGTTCCTAAAAGTGGTTTTTGAAGTTGACAAATAGAGGGCACAAAATAAAGCTTAGTGCTTTAAGTATGGAAGCAAAAATGGTGGCGGCAATATTAGGATTTTGTAGAGTTTGATTTCTTCTTTTAATTTGTGTTTAAAGTGAGAGAAAAAAGGAAGTGAAAATGGGAGTGAAAGAGGGAGAGAGTGGCAAATTTTTGAATGAGAAAAGAAGTATGTGCAAGAAGCTTTAATGGATTATCTTGTACCTTACACAAAAGTCAACAATTGCTACTATTGATGATGTAAGCATTAAGGAGTGAATAATAGTGTGTAAGAGTAAGTGGTTGATGGTTGAAAGACAAGAGTATGATGCCCCTTTTCTCCTTGTCTAAATCTGCCATTTAATGTCCTTTGGAGTCATGGAATGGTCTTGTCTCATTTAATGAAGTTAAGCATGTGAAATCTTATGAAAAATTGTCCATATGTAGTATAAGTGAAGGGGTGATAAGGAAAATGTCTTATCACTAGATTTTGATAAGTTATCAATTGATAAATGATTCCAACTCTCAATTGATAAGTTATCCAAAGTGATTGGTTGGTTTACTTATTGATGTGTAAGGCTTAGATATAAAGATAAGGGCATGGTCTTATAGGAAATTGTTTTAGGGTTTTCATCTTGCATTGTTTTGTAATTTATGATTCAATTCCTATAAAATTGTGAAAATTTCTAAAGTTGAATGAAATTATTCAAATTAAATTATTGATTAATTACTTAGGGTTAAAATTCCTTAATTATTTTAGGGTTAGGGTTTTAAGTAACTTTAGAGCTCGTAGTTCTTCAAGCTTAGGTTTTATCGATAATTGATTTTTGAATTGGAAAAATTTGATTTGTTTCTAAATGTAAACTTAAATTTTTAGTTTTGTTGATCCTTGGGAAAGTTTGGATGGTACTTTTAATTGAATCATGGGCCCACTAAAAGTAGGGTTTATATTTATCAATTGATAAGTTATTTAGGATGATTGGTTAGTTTACTGATTCATGTACACAAATCTTATGCATTAAGATAAGGAGATTGTCTTATATGAAATTCTTTTGGAGTTTATCTCTTAAATTGATTTGTAAGTTATGATTTAATTCTTATAAGATTATGAAAATTTCTACTGTTTAATAAAATTAATCAAATTAAATTTTCAATTAGCCCCTTAGGGTTATAAGTCCTTGATTGTTTTAGTGTTTTAGGTGTAAAGTCTATGGTTCTCATATTCGAGTTTTATCGATAATAGGGTTTCAAATTGGAAAATTAAATTCGTTTTTAAATGTAAACTTGAATTCTTAGCTTAGTTTATCCTTAGGAATATTTGGGAAGTGTTTTTAGTTGAATCACAAGTTTGCTAAAAAGTAGGGCTTACAACTTATCCATATATAACATGGCTTATAAGTGAAAATAAGGGAATTTTTTTATATGAAATTCTTTTAGGGTTTGGTTGTCAAATTAATTTTTAAGTTGTGATTTGCCTCTTAAGAAATTTTTAATAAAATTTATTGAAATTATATTTTTAATTATTCATTTGGGATTGTAAGTCCTTGATCATCTTAAATTTTAGGGTTTTAGAGAGTTTATGTATGTTTTAGAGTTTTTCACTAGCTCGGGAATAATTGACTTACACTTAGGAGCTTAAGATTTAATTGGTTTAATTATTTAGGAACATCGCTTTATTATGCAACATATATATATATATATCATATGATAGATTAACAAAAGAGAAGTAAATTGCTTAATAATATATTTATATATATACATATTATGGGGTTACTTATGTACACAAGTAAAATAATTTTTGTAAATTTATTAATTTATTCCTTTAATTAGTTTAGTTTTGTTGTTTATTATTACTTGAAATAATCCCTAATTTGTTCATTATCAGTTTTATATGATTTCACAAAATTATGGATAATTTTATTGATTTATGGCTTTTCAAGCATTAAGATAATTTTATTGATTTAAAAATTTGTATGATTTAATATTTACAGTTTCTGTTAAGTTTAGGTTTATATTTTTAAAAGTACGTGTATGTAAAGATTGGGGTTTTCTTGCATGATTATGGTTTCTAAATTGTATAATTACGTCTTTTAAGTTCGTTTTAAATTCCAAGTTCAAAATTATAGTTGGTTTTCATTTTATGTGGTCTTATCGACTTAGAGAAATATTTACAATACCCGAATCTGACACCATGTTTAGAAGGTTATATCTACAGAGTCTACATCTACAACTTTTGAGTCTTACTATCTAAAATGCGGACAGGGTGCTACTCATAGATGAGGTTTTCTTTTAACTGCACTGGTTCCAACTCCATTACTCTATCTGGATCTAGGATGTGCTTTCGCAGCACCGACACTTAGAAGACATTGTGTAGCCTTAACAAGTTTGGTGGTAGGGCCAATTGGTAAGACAAATTTCCTACTCGGTCTAACACCTTAAAAGGTCCAATATACTAGGGGTTCAATTTTCCCTACATCCTTACCTTATGCATACTCTTCATCGGCTTCACCTTGATGTATGCATGATTGCCTACTTGAAATTCCACCTCTCGTCTTTTCAAATCAACCCAACTCCTCTAGTAGTCCTAAGCTTTCATCTTCTACTTAATTATAACCACTTTCTCTACAGCCTCTTGTATTAAGTTAAGTCTGGAGGCTAGCTTTTAGATATCATCCTAAAATAAGGGAGATCTATACTTTCGTCCATACAAGGCTTCATAAGGTGGCATCTGAATGCTTGAATGGACGTTGTTGTTGTAGGGAAAATTGACTAAGGCAAGTGTACATCCTAGCTTCTCTTGAATTCTATTACATAAGCTCTCAACATATCTTCTAAGGTCTGGATGATCCTTTCAGATTGTCCATTCGATTGGGGATGATACGTAATACTAAAGTTCAATCAAGTGCCTAAGTGCTTCTATAGACTTCCCTAAACCTTTGATACAAATTGTGGATCTCGATTTGAAACTATGTTCATAAGGACACCATGGAGTCTAACGATTTCTCTTACGTAGATCTACATTAGCTTTTCCAAAGAGTATGTCATACTGATGGGGAGAAAATGTACTGACTTGGTAAATCTATTCATAATCACCCATAGGGCTTCAAATCCTACTTGGGTTCATAATCTATTGACAAAGCCCTTAGTAATTTTCTCTTAATTCCATTCAAGGATTGGTAATGGTTGCGACAATCCTCCTAACCTTTGATGTTCTACCTTAACTCTTTGGCATATCTCGCATTTTTGTACATAGTCGACTATGTCCTATTTCATGCCATTCCACTAAAAACTTTTCTTAAGATCTTAATACATCTTTGGTCCTCTAGGGTATATCGAATAACTAAAGTAGTGAGCTTTACCCATAATCTCTTTCCGAAGGAAAGCATCTTTTGGTACACATAACCTTCCTTTCAAGCAGATAGTTCCCTTCTCATCAATGCCAAAATCGAGGTACTTTCCATTTGCCAATTCTTCCTCCACCTTCATTAAATCTGGATTGATTCGTTGGGCATCTCGAATTCTTTCTATCAATGCTAGCTCAATAACCAAGTTCGATAATTCTACTTCTCCTCCAACCCAAGTGAATTCAATATTATGCCTTTCAAATTCTTTAACTAGCTCTTGTTGTTTGGTGAGGAGTGAAGCAACTTCAGTATGATTTTTCTAGCTTAATGCAACTATAATGGCATTCATCCGTCGGAGGCAGTAATGGATTCTAAGATCATAATCCTTAATCAGTTTAAGCCATCTTCTTTGCCTCATATTCAATTCTTTTTGGGTGAAAAGGTACTTGAGGTTCTTATGATCATTGTAAATCTCATACCTTTGCCCATATAAGTAATACCTCCAAATCGTGAGAGCGAAAACTATTGTAGCCAACTCTAGGTTGTATGTAGGGTAATTCCATTCATGAGACCCTACTTGTTGTAAAGCATAGGCTATGACTTTTTCACTTTGCATCAGCACATAACCCAAACCATTTTCTAAAGCATTACTATACACCACAAAAGGCTCATCAAAATTAGGTAGGACTAAAATGGTATGGACACCAATCTATACTTTCACTCTCGAAAGTTCTGCTCCCTCTTATCAATCCATTCATATTTCACATTCTTCTATGTCAACTAGGTGATTAGTTAAGCTAGTGTGGAGAAGTTTGCCGAGCTTGAGTTTTTGGTTTCTGTTTAAAATTGATTTCTCATTTCTTGATTAATACTAAACCCTAACCCATTTAATATTAATCCTTGACTAAAGAAATTGAGAAATTATGGTTTTTTGTTGAAAATAATTTTTAGAGTCACCACCCAACCGAAGTCGGGAAAAGAAAAAGAAACCGTAACCAATTGGGTGGATTGATTATGATTTGGCTACCGATCTTTGATTTCAATTTTAAATGTAGAAACAGAGGGTTCCAAGTTTAGGGGCTAACCTATTAAACCCTTAACGGGTGCCACTATTTATTTATCGAAATTAAAATTATTCTTCTAATTATAATATTTAAAAATAAATAAATAAAATCAAAAGTGAGAAAAAAACCTAAGTTTCTACATATTTTAACGTCACCTCGAAGGTGCCTATGTACCCGCTAGCCAGGATCAGACAATTGTAGTTCTTTCAAAAATCTTTAATATGTTGATTGATTTTAATTTTTGAAAACCGGTCAAGTTTATGTTTTAATCAATTTAATTTATTCAAAAATAAATAAATGAATAAAAGGCCCTAACTCATAAGTGATCGAAAGACTCCCTAAAACATTATAATCTTTTTTATTTTTTTATTGTAAAATTTTTTATTTTGTTAATTTTTGTTTCTAAAAATAATTTCCTATATGAGAATTTCTAAATAAATAAAATACTAATTCGAAAGGAATCCTAGGCGAATGTATATATATGTGTATATATATTTGTATATATATATATATATATATGCATCTACACTATTTCTCTTTAACAATTATCCTCCTAAGTGAATTAATAATGTCAAGAAATATACCTAATATAAAAGCTATAAAGATTTCCTAAACTAATGTATGTATTAAATCACTAAAGACTTAACAACATAATAATAATAATCAAATAATAAGTAAAATAAAATAAATAATAAAAAAAAACTCATCAACCTAACCTTAGTCTGTTTGTTATAGTTGCGCAGGGCCTTGTATGTTCAGCGGCGGAACGCTGATGCAATGGACGGTACGGGTTTGCGGCGTGTCAGGGAGTTTCGCTGAAGCCTGGACGTGATCAGAGTGGTAGGCGATGATGTCTAGATATGTGTGGCTGCTACTACTGCTATTGTTCTGGCTATGCACGGCATTTGAGTCAGGCTGCTGCGATGCTGTTTGTAGCTTGTTGTAGACTAGATCGTCAATGTTGAGGAGCTCCGATCGTGAATAATTGAAGGTATAATGCTTTTATATCGATTTAACAAATTGAACCTTTCGTGAACAGCATGACAAAAACATGCTGTTGAAGGTTAAACGGAATAATAGGCCTGTTCTATTTCTTCCCTAGCGGTGACTGATAGAAAGCCACTTCTCGAATTCCCTACTGCTCTTCATGTTTCGCTGATGAGGAGAAATTTATATTGGAGCAACTCAGGGAAAGCGACGAGTGGATTGACTTGCCTGTTGGTATGTGGAAGTAATGGTCTTTTGTTTTTGGTTTTGTGCCTCGACGCTTTCTTGTTACTTAAGTACCGATGTATTAACCAGTAGACACTGGTTTGACTTAGGGCGAAAGAGGATCGGTGGCTGTCTATATGAATGTGTTGTGGCTGCTGGGTTGGCATGGATGAATTATTGATGTTTCTTCGATGGATTTCGGCCCCTGTTGTTTTCTGTTAGAGGGTCGGCTGGGAGTGGGCGAGGACAAGGGACGTGTGACTGATTCGTTTGTATTGGGAATTGCGGTAGTGATTGTGGATGAAGCATATTCCTCCTACCTCCTATTATTGTTTTTTATTTTTATAAAGTCCAAATCAAATCCTATCATATCTATTATATCTGATTTGATAATCATTAAACTAGATCTAAATTAATTCAAATCTATTTTAATAAGATCAAACTAAATTCAAATGGTTTAATAAGATATGAATCCTGTTTTCATCTTGCTTTTGCAAAAATAGAAAAATGAAGACATAAGTGCCTGCTGAGACTCGAACCTAAGACCTCAAACTAAATCCACCCCAAATATTCTACTACTTATCTGTTAGGCTATTAGCCTGTGTGTTGACATTCATTACAATTATATTATATTTAAACTATTTGATTCCCTAAACTAAAATTTTTAACTTAACTAAACTAAAACTAAAACTAACACTAAAACTAATTATTCCTGATATAAATTACTTCCTCAAAATCTACGAAATTTTTATGATTTTTTCCTTTTCTTATTTTTTTTGGTATTTTCATTATTTGTTAATTTTTATTATTTTTTTTATCTTTTTGAATTAGGACCCTTTTTATAAAAAATAAAAATTAAGACTATGAAGGGGAAAAAATTAGGTATCTACAAAGTTCATGACAAATTTCTAGTAGTACCCAGCGAATCCTAAGAAACTATGCACTTCAATGACTATCTTTAACCTTTTCCATTTGACTATGGCCTTTACCTTCTTAGGATCGACTACTATTCTATCACTTGATATTATGTATCTGAGAAAAGAGTTTTCTCTAAGCCAAATATCGCACTTGGACAACTTCATGTATAACTTATGCTCTCTTAGAATCTACAACACCATTCTTAGATGTGCCTTGTGCGGATCAAGAAAGAAAGAATATACAAGAATGTGGTCAATGAAGACAATCACACACTTGTCCAGTAGTGCTTGAAATATATAATTCATTAGGTCCATAAAGGCAGTAGGGGCATTAGTCAAACCAAAAGGCATCACTAAAAACTCATAATGCCCATACCTCATTCTGAATGCAGTCTTAGAAACATCATCCGACTTGATCCTCGACTAGTAGTACCCAGACCTTAAATCAATCCATGAAAAGACTTTAGCATCCTTCAACTAATTAAACAAGCCATCTATCCTTGGAAGGGGGTATTTATTCTTAATAGTTACCTTGTTTAAATCTTGGTAATCTATGCACAATCTCATCAAATTGTCTTTCTTCTTTACAAACAACACGGGGGCTCCCTAAGGCGATACACTAGGTCAAATGAATCCTTGGATAAGTAATTCATGCAATTGCTTTTTCAATTCTTTCAATTCTATAGGAGCCATTCCGTAAGCGGCTTTAGATATGGGCTCGATGCCTAGCAATCGAGCAATAACAACCTCTCTCTTAGGTGGCAACCTTAGGAGTTCATCTGGAAAGACATCATTAACTACTTGAATATCTTCCAATTGGGGCTTTTGTTTATCAACCTCAGTCATGTTTAAACTAACTTCTACCCAAGCTCGGGAGTCTTCATCTAGTAGTAGCTCAAGTGAATATACTTCTCCCAAATCACTTATCGCCAACTATTCCTTAAAAGTAGCCTTCCTCCCATCTAAAGCTTTAAATTCCACTTCCTTACTTTAGCAATCTATCTTAGCTCTTACTGCTGACATCCAATTCATGCCTAAGATGACTTCATTACTCAACTTAAGCACTATCATGTTAGTGCAAGTCTCTTTGCCTTGTTATTTGTAAAGGGAAATTTTCTACCATCTCTTAGGTCACCATTACACTCCTAGTAAGGGTCTTAATCTCGAAGCATGATTCTGTAACGGTAACTTGCAATCTCTCTTGCTCAGTAGCTTTGCGCGTGATAAAGGAGTGAGTTACTCCCATATCAAACAAATCATACATGGGTAAGCTAGAAACATGGATATTCCCTAAACCATCATAGTTTTCACTATTTTAGTTGGTTGCTTTTAAAGCATCTCTTCATTCTCCTAGGTTCTTCTTTTACTACTTCCTATACTTCTCACTCTTACATCTACTATTAAATCTAAAAAAAGAGAAAGTATGAGTTAGGTTACATACTTGTAATAAGTCTAGCATCTATAGTGTCTCCCTCCTCATAAATAGTAGCATCTCTTCTAATCCATCATCCACATAATCCTACTTGCCCTCCAAGGTGTAAACTTTAGCATGTGTGGGCACCCTTAGTCTAGCTTGCATGGCTCTTAGACCTCCTGTCTGTCTATAGGCTATTGGATGACTAAGAAGGGCCATAGGGTAAGTTGGCTGGGTAGTTGGTGCGCCTCTCCTCTATAGGTCGTGGTAGCTCTCTTAGGGACTCAACTATGCGATGATTTCCATCCTTGCATAAGAAACACTTGTGCTAGAGTTGAGGGCACTCTCTAGGGTAATGTCTTCCTTTGCACTTCCAACATCTAACTGTACCAGTCCTTGATCTGGAACCCGCCATACCTAGCCTTAACTGATGGCCATGACTCATCATGATCTTCTTCCCTTTCTTAGCGAAGCTGTATCCTTCAAATTGTCTCTTCCCAAAAAATTCACCCTAGACCTCTCAATCCTATCCTTGAAACTCTTAGTACTCTTAACAGTTTGGGCTCTCTCAAAAGCCTTACGGAAATCTTGGGGTTGAAACTTGTTCACACAACGCCTAGTGTCATGATCTAACCTTTTAACAAAAACCTGTGTCCTCAGCCTATCATTGACCTAAAAATCCTTACTAACAAACTACAATAACTAATTAAACTTTGCCTCGTACTTGTTAATGGTACGACTCCCTTTCTGAATAGAGAGAAAAGCATCACTATATAGCAACTTCAATGACTTTGAAAAGTAATTTGAAACGAACTCTCTCCTAAATGCCTCCCAAGTAATTGGTTCCCTAGTTATCTTCCTCTTTGACTCTTATCATATCCTAGCATGGAGTTTAAGCATATAAGTACCATAAGTGACTTGCAAGTGGTGGTGATTCTCAAATGCCTTGAATGTCTACTCAATCTGCGTGAGCCAATCCTCTGCCTCCTCTAGGCAGCTAGCTACCCTATTAAAATACTTGGTGCACTTGATAAACTCCGACATCAAAGACCTTTAAGGCTGAGGGTTTGAGGGTATTATAGGGGCTAAGTGCACTTGCTTAGCTGGGGGTAGTGATAAGAGGTAGAATAGGTGTTGGTGGGGTCTTATCCCTCTTACAAAAGGCTCTCAGCATCTCCTGCACCGCAATCATCACCTCTTCTGCTTGATCCATTGGGGGATCAAACTGTAGTAGATCCATTGGGGGATCCCACCTCAGTGGTGGCCTACTACGTCTTCACTTGTTCCTAAGGTCAATACAATTCAACAAATTCTTTAAGCCCAAGAAATTTCACAATCTCATAATTCATATTTATAACATAAGAGAATACATCACAACTTGAGCATAATAAACATTCCATTTCAATAATTTTGTCAATAATGAGGTTACACCAAGTGGTGGTCACTTCTAGAGAGTAAGTCTCCACTAATACTATGTCTAAACATAAGTCTAACATGGTATCCAAAACATAATAACGCAGTTTAGAGTACAAAATCAAGACAAGCATATCCTAAAATCTGGTGACCTCATACAAAAGCATATAAGCATCTACTAGATCTATGCACAAGTAGTCGAACCCATCCTGACCTTCACAAACTCAGCATAAGCATCAAGATCTATGGAACCCGACTCGTCTAAATCATCAAAACTATGTCCATTAGAATCCATACTAGAATGAGTTAAGAACTCTAGCTAATCCTCCTCCTTAGGATCCTGGACTATAAGGGTAGGGGGCTTAAGGATAGCCTCCTTAATCTCCATCTCATCTCCTCCATCCACCAACTTTATAAGATGATTGGAGTCAGCACTTGGTATTACCGGAGGTATAGCCTCCTATGGAACCTCCTGTTGATGTAACTCCTGCTCAGCTCCATCCATCCCTATCATGTCCAGAACGAAGTCTTCAGGAATTGGCTCCTCTAATATCTTAGTCTTGTCATCCAACAACTTTGACATAACAAATTTTAACTCCATCTCCTCCCATAAGGCATCTATAACCTGCTAGATATCAATCTAAAGTAGCACTAGATGGTTACCCCTATGGTCCCTGGTGAATATAACCCTGTATCTAACTTGTCTCCACTTACCAAAAGCTAAGGCTAAGGGTCAATAAGAGTCACTGACTAGGAATGCGACCTTTAGGGGTGGTCCAGTAAGTCCATTAACTCAAGACTCATGCTCCAAAACATGAATAAGCTCGATATCTATGTAGACTGGCATGTTTAAATCCATGAGTAGCTTCTTGCGACGAAATCTCCAATGATCTGTAAGCTTACTTCTCTACCACGATAATACAATGCTCATACTACAGGGCTCTCTATGAAGTAAGCTGAGATGGTATTGATAATCTAGAAGTGTTCGTCCTCCTCCATTTAGAACTTGAGCCATCACTCCATAAGAATCGGAAAGTCCTCCTAGAATCATAAGAGATTTATTATAGCTAGGGTTTTATTAATCTTTCAAATTGAGGTCTTTTACATAAGCTGGTAGGGATCAAGGACCGATCACTTACTTCCAAGCTCGAGGGCTTTCTTTGATGGTTTGCCTAGCTATCCAAGGTAAGTTAAACATTAAGGAGCAATGTTTATCCCTTCCTAAATTACTACACTACTTTACTCTCCATACCTTCTAGGAAGTTGCTAAGGTGGTTAGCCGATACATGGAGTAGACCCCTTTGCAGCACCCTAGTCCAAGCACTAAATCAGGAAAACAACCATCTCTATAGTACCGAGGCCAAACCGACAATTGTGAAGTGCCAACCGGTTGAGGTTGACCCGAATGTGAGTTGCCCCTGGCCAACCCTTATCCAGCCCTAACCATCATGGTACTGAATTGTCACCGCTGAACAGACCTGATGAAAGGGCCACCCCTACTCGACTCACAATATTGTCAAAATCGTAAATTGAGTAAAATACATACGCATTGTCCTTTCTGACACACCTGCATTGTCCTTTTTGATAGAGGGTGTTCTTTTTGCATGATTTCATATTTTCCTTATAAATTATTCTCCTTTTGTTTAGCAAATAAGGATCCATTTTTTTTGTAATTTTTGTAAGTTAGGACTTACCTTAGCAGGTTACTACAAATACTTACATTATGTAATAGCTGCATAATCAATACATAGAAGAATATATTGAACTGTTTATTCTCTCTTGAGCTAAGTGTTCTTTTTGCTTACTCTTAAGCTACTCTTATTTAGCTCATTTGAGCGTCGACTAGTGGTAAATGACCTCCAGCCATACTTATGCATCATATCAGGTGTGACTCAAGCTCCTATAAGGCGTTGGTGCATCATATCCTTCATTGGTGCACGGGAATCCCAGCTTATCCCTCTACTATCATTTACTTTTCGAGCTATCTCATGACTTAGACCTACCCCTTGGTTTTAATGTGAGAGCAGGTTCATGTCTTCACCCATGGATTCGTATCATCTTGGTATTAGAGCCTAGCTACGTTCAAAGCTAGATTCTACTACTGTATTCTTTAAGTAGTCTGTCATTGCTCCCATGAGATAACTGTTCTATTGTTAGCTTCAAAGATTAGTAGTTGAGAAGTGTTCTGTACTTTGTTTTCCCTTGTTTTCGATATGCAAAACAAATTGTAGTTGACTATTCATTTGTTGTGTAATTGTCATTGTAAAGTAACCATCAATGTCAGATTCAAGTGTTCATGGAACTTTGGGAAACTAAGAAAGTGGTACTTGATATGGCTAAGGATAGAAAGAAAGCTTCACACCTTAGTCAGTGGGTAGTTGCTTGGATAGGCTTACTAACTTGGTAGCTAGTCTGGTAATTGTTATCTAAGAAGACAGGCAGCGAGCTAGAAATAGCCCCATTAGGGAACCCGAATAGTAAAGGTGAGATAATGGTCAACTTGGCAGAGTTAATGCCCTAACTCAACTACCCCGAGCTAAAGGAGTTGTTAGGGATGCTAGATGGAGGCTACTCCTTAAAGAGATTAAGGAGGAAGTAGAAAGAGATGACTAGGCAGAGGAGTAGTACGAGCCTGAGGAAAGAAATGTACAAGCCCTTAAAGTTGAGGGATTTAGGATGCGTATTTTGAGTTTCTTTAGAAGTGGTGATGCTGAGGACTACTTAGATTGGGTAGATTAGATTGAAAAGCAGTTTGAATGCCATGAATTGCCCAATAATACAAAGGTCAGACTTGCTATGTTAGAGTTCACTAGCTGTACTGCCTTGTAGTAGAAGAACTTGTAAGCCACCGGAATAAAAATTAGGAGTCGAGATAAAATGAACAAAGTCATACGGAGAAGGTTTGTGCAGAGCTATTATCTATAGGATACCTTCAAAAGACTACAAGAATTGAGACGATGAGGATCAAGTATAGATGCTTACATTAAGGAATTCTAAATGTTAATGATCCGATGTGAAGTCATAGAGCTAGAAGACCAAACTGTATCACGATTCATTGGTGGGTTGAACTATGAGATTGGGGATGTCCTAAAAAACCTGGACGTTATTAAAGTTGATGACGTAACTTGAGCCGCCCAAAGGATAGAAAGGTACCAATCAAGAAGATTTTGACCACCCATCAACCATTCTAGCAATAGCTGACCTGTTCTAAGCAGACCTATATGATAGAATCAAGTAAGACCACTGAGACCCAACTTGCTCAAACTACTCGAGTAGAGGAGAAGGAGCCCCCAAGGAAGTTTAAGAAAGGCCAGAGTTTAGGGAGAAAGACGCGTGAGATCAAGTGTTTCAAATGCTAAGGATTTGGATGTACAGCTACTTAGTGTTTAAACAGGTGAACAATGGTGATCCGAGGTGAGGCACCGATAGTTGAGGTCAAGAATACTGATGAGGAAGTTGAGGAGTTGAAGGAGCATAGATAGACCAAGCTGTCCGAGGAGGAAGTTATCTATAGTGAGGAAGGTAACTTTATGCTGACCGTTGTAGTGTTGAAGAAGGCAATGAGTATCAATCTTGTACTCGAAGATGAATAGAGAGAAAGTCTCTTTCATATTGGATGTAAGGTAAATGACTCACTATTGATCATTGATAGTGGGAGCTACACTAATGCAGCCTTGCACTCATGGTCTAATAGCTAAAATTGCCAACCATACCTTACTCGAAACCTTAAAAGCTTCATTGGCTTAATGACAAGGGAGCCCTATAATTGAAGAAACAAGTGTCTACACCGATCTACATTGGCAAGTATTGAGATGAAGTGCTTTGAGATGTACTACCTATGAGTGCGTCCCACATTCTACTTGGGCGACTATGGATGTTTGATCGAGTAATTATATATGACGAAAGGAGGAATACATGCTTTGTAGTGCATGAAGGAAGAAGGATGAAATTGAGTCCTATGATCGCTATATAGGTAAAGGTCATGCAATCCCAATTGAGTTGAGCCCTAAAGAAGGAGGCTTTAGTGTTGACCCAAGCTGGACTGAAGAGAGAGATGGAGCTCGAAAGATCAACCTATTTGCTGGTCTAAAGAATTCTAAAGTTGAGATTCGAGGAGGAGTTGCCTATCGAGGTAAAAGCCTTATTGAAGGAATTTGTTGACCTATTTTTGAAGGAGTTACCAAAGGGTCTATCCCCAGTCTGAGGCATCAAGCATGCAATTGACTTGCAGCTAAGAGCTACACTTCCATACAAGCATACCTATAAGCTAAACCCTAAATAGGCTATTGAGCTATAAAGGCATGTAGACGACCTTATGAAGTAGGGTATGTGTGTAAGTCCCTCAGCCCCTATGCCATTTCGGCTTTGTTAGTGCCGAAGAAGGATGGTTCTTAGAGAATGTGCATTGATAGCTAAATGATCAATCAAATCACCATCAACTATAGGTATCCTATACCCAAGCTTAATGACATGCTAGATGAGTTAAGTGGAGCAAGAGTGTTCTCTAAGATCGACCTCAAATCTAGATACCATAAGATTCGAATGTATGAAGGTGAAGAATAGAAGATCGCATTCAAGACACAACATGATTTATATGAATTGCTTATAATGCCATTTGGATTGTCCAATACATTGAGCACATTTATGTGCTTAATGAATCATGTGCTTTAATAATTCACAAGGAAATTTGTTGCAGTTTATTTTGATGGCATTTTTTTATATAGCCCCAACCTGGAGATTCACAAGGAGCATCTTCAAAGACTCCTCGTGAAACTCTAAGCTGAATAACTCTATGCCAATCTAAAGAAGTGCGACTTTTTTTTATCCGAGGTGATCTTCTTAGGGTTTATTGTGAGCAGAGGTAGCATCCAAGTTGATGAAGAGAAGATAAGAGCAATCATAGAATGGCCTGAGCCAACCTATTTTGTTAATGTCTCGTAGCTTCGCATCATTATATCACAGATTCATAAAGAATTTCACTATGATTATGGCCCCCCTTACAGAACTCTCAAAGAAGAATGTTGAATTCAGATGGGGAGAGAAGGAGTGGAAGAGTTTTAAGGAAGTGAAAGAGAAGCTAACTATAGCCCCTGTCTTAGCTTTGCCGAGCTTTGATAAGGTGATTGAAGTAGAGTATAATGCATGCAGATTAGGCATAGGTGTTGGGTTGATGCAAGAAGGCTGGTCTATTGCCTACTTTAGTGAAAAACTTCAAGGAGCTACACTTAACTACTCTGTCTATAATAAGGAGTTAATCTAAGCCCTTATAGTATGACAACACTATCTACTGTCTAAGGAATTTGTAATCTAAACTAATCATGAATTCTCGAGATATCTTAAGAGCTAACTGAAGTTGTCTAATAGACAAGCCAAATGTGTCGAGTTCATGGAGGGTTTTTTTTATGTCATAAAATACAAGAATGGAAGGAATAAAGTAGTGGCCGACGCTTTAGGCTACTTAGTTTTTCAACCATAAAGAAATTGTATGCTGAGGACCTACACTTTGGTCCTATCTATGCTCGATGTGAGGAAGGACGAACATTAGATGACTATTACAAGGAAGACGGATGCCTATTCAGAAAAAGGAGGTTATGTATCCCAACCTGTTCTATGAGAAAAATTGTTAGTACATGAAGTGCATGGAGGAGGATTAACAGGACATTTTGGTCAGTACTAAACCCATGAAGTATTGTCTGCGAGATTCTTTTGGTTGTGAATGATGAGAGACGTACAATTCGTACTAAAAAGGTGTATGACCTGTAGGAAGGCAAAGAGTTAAGCTGAGTAACGACATTATTGACCCTTACATGTCCCAACTAGACCATGGTCCATGCTAAACATAGACTTTATGTTGAGATGGTAAAGGATGTCTCGAAGGAAGGACTCCATCATGGTGGTTATGGATTGGTTTAGAAAGATGGCACATTTCGTACCTTGCTCCAAAACTAATGATGCTTTGACTATCACTTTTCTTTTCTTACAGGAGGTGATTAAGCTTCATGGTGTAGCCATAACCATTGTTTCAAATCGAGACCCCAAGTTCATGAGCCACTTTTAGAGGACACTTTAAAGGAAAATGGGAACTAAGTTGTTGTATAGCACGTCTTGATCTATAGACTGATGGACAGACCGAAGTTGTTAACTAAACTATGGGAACTTTGCTATGAATTGCTATTGGACGAAACATGATTGATGAGGATTATGTTTGCCAATCATTGAATTTTCTAACAATAGGACCGCCTATAGTATAACAAACATGTCTCCATTTAAGGTTGCTTATGGATTCAACCCTAAGGTACCGATAGACCAATCACCCCAGCCAAGTCCTAATGATGACTGGCTAGTCACAGAAAGAGTCGAGGCCATCAAAGTTATGCACTAGAAGGTTACAGAACAATTGAGTTGAGCTAATACTAAGCTTAAGAAGAGGAGCCGAGGACGGAGGAAGAGAGAATTTCAGCCAAGTGATTTAGTCTGGATACATTTCAGTAAGGATCAATTCTAAAACTTAAGGAGCAGCAAGTTTTCTCCCAGAGCTAATGGACCTTTTAAAGTGCTTGAAAAGATCGATTTTAATGCTTATAGGATTAAATTACCTGAAGGATATGGAGTTTCGAACTCCTTCAATTTTGCTAATCTCCAACCTTATACTCCCAAGGATAAGCAGCTTGAAGTCGAACCAAATTTGATCTCAAATCTCAAACAACTTGGAGGGGATGATAGGGATCAAGGATCGTGTAAACCCCTAAAAGTTTCGATCTATTTTTTGAAATAGACTCAATTATATTAGACAATTTAGGAGTCGACAAGGCTAATTAAAGTGAAAACCCTAAAAGAATTAATCAATCGCGTAAAGAATTTTTCTACCCTAAATGTTTCTAAAAGCTAAAGATTTCATTCGAAAGTGATAAAAACCTTAAAAATGATTCCATTAAGGACATATGTACACCAATCCAACATGATATACCCTAAAACCCTAATTGAAAATATAATGCTTATATTTTGCTAAATTGTTAGTAAAAGGTTAGAGATAACCCTCATTCTTGCTTATATGATTCGAACTCTCAAGTAATCCATTAGGAACTAAGATAATGGGTCATAGATTATATTTATTCCTTAAATATATGATTAAGATAGTCTTACTTAGGGTTAGGGTTATAGTTGAAGATTAGGTTATATACAGTGAACTTTAAGACTCAAATTAGCACTTTTTACACTCGTTATCCAAAGTAGTTTATCAAATGAGATATATGGACTCTAAAGACCTAAATTAAGATCTCATCAACCATATTTACACATCAATGCATCATATACCTCATTTCTTCTCATTTCCTTCATTTCTCCCCTAATTTCCCTTAATTACTACATTATGTGCACAAAATTGCACATACTTAAGGAATGTTGACTAAGATAATACATGTTGACCAAAGTTCAAATGTGACCAAGTCAACATTTTGAAAAGTCAACAAAAGTTAAGAGATAAGGAAAATATCTCTTACTTAATGATGTCCTTCATTTCTTTTCTTTTTGATTTTTCTTTCTCTTTTTTTTTTTTTCTATTGTTTCCGTCCACATCTCCTCTTCAAAACTCCACCACATGTTGTCTTCCATTAAAAGAAACCAACAAAAGAAACAAAACAAAAACTCCTTTTCATGCCGTGACTTCCTTCTCTTCTTTCCCTTTCATTCCTTCACTTTTGTCTCCATATTTTCAACATCCTTAAAGATATGTCTTTAAGTTGCTTTATGTTACTTTCTATTATTCATTAGTTAGTTAATTAGGTAGATTAGATAAGTAGTTATGTGATTAGTATTGTCTTGAAGAAGAGGAAACAAAGTTTCCATCTTTAAGTGTAGAAGCTTGAACTTTTGAAAAAGAAGAAAGGAAGACATGAGGATATGCTTCTATATATGTATACATAAGGAAATACCAAAAGAGTATAAGTATAAGAACCTTTGTACATGAGTATTTATCATGTACATAACCTAATTTAAGATCAAATCTCACTAAACATATCTATACTAAACTAAATATATACATAAGAACACAAAAACATGGAATTAGGGAGCTTTTCTTAAGGAAAAGCTTAGGCATACAAAATTTTAGTATAAAATACGTATCCAACCGTATAGGTATACGAGTATGTATACAAGTATAAATACGGTATAAGCCTAAGTATAGGTATGAGTATAAGTATATATAAAGTATATGTATATAAGTATAAGAGAAAGGGATAACATGTACATAATACATATGCATATGACATAAGCATGAGGAAAGGCTTATGTAAGCATATGATGAGGTAAGTGATAACATAAGCAATGACATAAGCAAAGGATGATGTAAGCAATGACATAAGCATAAGTTTAGAAAATAAGAAAACTAAGAAAAGTGTAGGTAATTAGGTAACTAAATTAGTAAAACCTAATACACCTTCTAAATTAGATTATACCTAATTCAGTACATGAATTAGTAATAGCAAAGTAAAATTCTTTCATTAGAAGAATTTAAGGAATAAAAGATATAAACATAAGTAATAAAAGTACTTAGGTGTTCATAACTAAAAATTTCTATAAATTTAGCTCATAACATAAAATAGAGGTCTTAATATCCAAAACAGATATTACCATGTGAAAATATGTTTAGAAACGATGAAAAACGATTATAAATTCATAAATATCAAAAATAAGACGGAAAAGTTACATACGATTGAAATTAAAGTCTTACCGAGTAAAAGTTAATAGTAATTTAAGTAGAACTAGGTAATTAGATGTTTAGAATTAATAGTTAATTCAAATACTTATTAGCGTTGTTATCACATAATGATCAAGTGACTCTGAGGTGAGCGAGGACCTCCCGATCGATTACTACGATTAGGGCGAACCACTATGGCCGAGTGAGTATTTACCCTGTGATACCATGCTTGATTGTGATTGTAGATAGTGGACTTAAATATTATTGTTAATTAACTATTATGTGGGGTTCGGGAAATGCTTGTGTATGTAATTGATTGTTGAGTTGTGAATTTACCTTAAATATAGAGAATGCATTGTTTGTTGCATGGTAATATAGAAAATGATTGTGTGTATTAGTGGATGGTCACATCATAATTTGAACTAAATTATACTCGGCTATAAAAAGAAACTGGAACATGCATTAACATGCATAGCATAGATACTATTCTGGCCATCACATCACACGGAGGTAAAGAGAGGCCATTCGGGGGTTGATATTATTGATTTATTTGGTTATGTGCACTCGTACAAAATGACCTTACCCTGGCCCGCGGGAACACTAGGCATTGGAGGCGCCAACCGCCTGGCTAAGGGTCGAGTCTAGAGGCCTCCGTTTAGGGGTGAGTGTGGACTGCGGGGGCCCACTCACAATTATACTAGAACTTGGGTTTTTCTGAAAATAAAAGAATTATTTGATATAAGTACGGAACATGGAGTTCTGTGGTAAAGTAAGTTCTAGGATAATACACGAATCTGATTGGTGCCGTGTAAACTCCAACCCTAACTTCGGAGGGCGTTAAATCCGAGTTACGAATATGAACTAGATAAGTATGCATATTATTTAGCATTCTGTTTGATCATTCATTCATATGTGTGACTATAGTGCACTTATAACTTGCTTGATGTGTGGCTGAGGGTTTTGCTCACTAAGCTTAGGCTTACACCCCTTTAGACTTTTGTTGCAAGATAGCCTGTTCGTAGAGATAGGACGAGAGATGTCACAGGTTAGCCTGGGGACTTGGACGAGAGTGAGGCATCCAGTGTGATGAGAGAATGTAGTTTATGTAGATTCCTTCTCATGTACTTACGTTTATCTTATTATTATGAACTCAGACATACTTAAATACTGTGTAATATAAGCTTTATAACTTAACTTTTATATAAATATGTTGTGTGATGATATCATGTGAATCTGGATGTACTTTAGAAACTAGTGGTCGTAAAGCCTTGTATATTGTATGAAGAGTTTTTGATTGGAAGGGTAACAAATCAGGGGTTCTTCATACAGTATACGGTGTCTGCCACGACTAGGCCGTCCTTAGTTCGTAACAGATCGAACACCCATTCTCAAGCCTGAGGGCTTTCTGATGGTTTGCTGAGTTATCCAAGGTAAGTTAAACAATGAGGAGCCGTGTTTATCCTTGTCTGAACTACTGAGTTACTTTGCTCTCCACACCCTCTAAGAAGCTACTAAGGTGATTAGTCAATACGTGGAGCCGACAGTACCCCACTCGGTAGTACCCCAATCCATAATGAACGTTAAACTTTTTACTCTCTCTTGAGCTAAGTGTCTTTTTTGCTTGCTCTTGAGCTGCTCTTATCTAGCCCATTCACGTATAGACTAGCGGCAAGTGACCTTCGGCCATACTTTTGCGTTATATCAAGTGTGACTCAAACTCGTATGAGGCATTGGTACGTCATATCCATCATCGTTGTACGAGACCCCTACTCATCCCTTAACTGACATGTACTTTTTGAGCCATCTCATGACTTGGACCTACCCCTTGGTTTTTGTGTAATACCGAGTTTGTGTATTCACCTATAGATCTATATCATAAACTATAGCCTAACTCGGTCCTACCCTTCTTTACTCACCAAGTGGGTTCTTCCTAGGCATCTAGGGTCAAGTTTCATCTTAATAAACTTGGGTACTCTAACACCACTTAAATACTGTAACAACTTGGATGGAGGAATCGATTCATAGCAATACCACAATGTAGTATTTGAAGATTTGAGATCAAGTACCTTCCTTGATCAAGGGCCTTCGACATACTATACAAGACATTTCACAACTACAACCTTCTCTTAGTAACTACCATTAAGTAATAGTAAAGCATATAAATTAAACTATCTAATTAATTACTAACATAACATAGGATAAGTGGAAATATCAGGCTTTCCCTAAATTAGTCATGTTGTACTAACATAAATCATCATAGGTGGTTTGTGTTACTTAACAAGCTAGAAATATTTAATAATTGAGAATAAAGAGAGTCTAATAATAAATAAAGGGTTTGCTCGATCTCTCATCTTCTTCACATCCCATAATCCTAAGTTGATGCTACTAACCTCGCGCATCCCGCAGCCCGGCTTTAGCTATAGGTCCTACTACAACAATAAAGAATAAGGGGGTTGTAAACCCTTAAAAGTTTTGATCTAGTTTTTGAAATAGACTCAACTATATTAGACAATTTAGGAGTTGACAAGGCTAATGAAAGTGAAAACCCTAAAAGACTTAATCAATTGCGTAAAGAACTTTTCTACCCTAAATATTTCTAAATGCTAAAGATTTCATTCAAAAGTGATAAAAACCTTAAAAATGATTACCTTAAGGACATATGTGCACTAATCCAACATGATATACCCTAAAATCCTAATTGATAATATAATGCTTATATTTTGCCAAATCATTAGTAAAAGGTTAGAGATAACCCTCATTCACGCTTATATGATTCGAATTCTCAAGTAATCCATTAGGATCTAAGATAATGAATCATAGATTATATTTATCCCTTAAGTATACGATTAAGATAATCTTACTTAGGGTTAGGGTTATAGTTGAAGATTAGGTTACATATAGTGAACTTTAATACTCAAATTAGTACATTTTGCACTTGTTATTCAAAGTAGTTTATCAAATGAGATATATAGACTATAAAGACTTAAAGTAAGACCTTATCAACCATATTTACTAATCAATTCATCATATACCTCATTTCTTCTCATTTCCTTCATTTTTCCCCTAATTTCCCTTAATTACTACATTATGTGCACAAAATTACACATACTTAAGGAATGTTGACTAAGTTAATACATGTTGACCAAAGTCCAAAAGTTGACCAAGTCAACATATGTTGACTAAAGTCAACATTTTGAAAAGTCAACAAAAGACTAAGAGATAAGGAAAATATCTCTTCCTTAATGATGGCTTTTTTTTCTTTTCCTTTTGATTTTTCTTTTTCCCTTTCTTACAATTATTGCCGTCCACATTTCTCCCTTCTGGACCCCACCACTTGTTGTCTTCCATTATGAAAATCAAACAAAAGAAACAAATCAAAACTTCCCTTTCCATGCCGTGAACTCCCCCTTCCTCTTTCACTTTCATTACTTCACTTTTGTCTCCATAACTTCAACACATTTAAAGGTATGTCTTTAAGTTGTTTTATGTTACTTTATATTATTCATTAGTTAGTTAATTAGGTAGATTAGATAAGTAGTTATGTGTTTAGTGTTGTCTTGAAGAAGAGGAAACAAAGTTTCCATCTTTAAGTGTAGAAATTAGAAGTTATGAAGAAGAAGAAAGGAGGACATGAGTATATGCTTATAAGTACGTACACATAAGGGAATACCAAAAGAGTACAAGTATATAAACCTTTGTACATAAGTATTTATCATGTACATAAGCTAACTTAAGATCATATGTAACTATACATACCTATACTACACTAAATATATACATAAAAACACAAAAGCATGGAATTAGGAAGCTTTTCTTAAGGAAAAGATTAGGCATACGAATTTTAGTATAAAAATATGTATCCAACCGTATAGGTATATGAGTATGTATACACATATAAATACGGTATAAGTCTAAGTATAGGTATAAGTATATGTATGTATAAGGTATATGTACATAAGTATAAGAGGAAAGGTAATATGTACATAATACATGTACATATGACATAAGCATGAGGAAAGGCTTATGTAATCATATGATGAGGTAAGTGATGACATAAGCACATGATGATATAAGCAAGTGATGACATAAGCAATGACATAAGTAAAAGATGATATAAGCGATGATATAAGCATAGGTTTAGAAAATAAGAAAAATAAGAAAAGTGTAGGTAATTAGGTACTTAAATTAGTAAATCCTAATACACCTTCTAAATTAGATTATACCTAATTCAGTACATGAATTAGTAAAAGCAAAGTAAAATCTTTTAATTATAAGAATTTAAGGAATAAAATATATAAATATAAGGAATAATAGCTAAAAATTTCTATAAATTTAGTTCATAAAATAAAATAGAGGTCTTAACACCCAAAACAGATATTACCATGTGAATATATATTCGAAAACGGTGAAAAACGACTATAAATTCATAAATATAAAAAATAAAACGAAAAAGTTACATACGATTGAAACTAAAGTCTTACCGAGTAAAAGTTGATAGTAATTCAAGTAGAATTAGGTAATTAGATGTTGAGAATTAGTAATTAATTCATGTACTTACTAGCGTTGTTATCACATAATGATTAGGTGACCCTGAGGTGAGCGAGGACCTTCCAATCAATTACTACGATTAGGGCAAATCGCTATGGCCTAGTGAGTATTTACCCTATGATCCCATGCTTGATTGTGATTGTAGATAGCAGACTTAAATATTATTGTCAATTGACTACTGTATGGGGTTCTGGAAATGCTTATGTATGTAATTGTATGTTGAGTTGTGAATTTACCTTAAATACAGAAAATGCCTTGTTTATTGCATGGTAGTATAGAAAATGATTGTGTGTATTAGTGGATGGTCACAGCATAAATTTATTTAAATTATACTCAGCCTATAAAAAGAAATTGGAACATGTATTAACATGCATAGCATAGATACTATTCTGGCCGTCACATCACATGGTGGTAAACAGAGGCCATTCGGGGGTTGATATTATTGATTTATTTAGTTCTGTACAGTGCACTCGTACAAAATGATCTTACCCTAGCCCGCGGGAACACTAGGCGTTGGAGGCACCAACCGCCTGGCTAAAGATCGAGTCTAGAGAACTCTGTTTAGGGGTGAGTGTGGACTGCGGGGGCCCACTCACAATTATACTAGAACTTGGGTTTTTCTGAAAATAAAAAAATTAATTGATATAAGTACGGAACATAGAGTTCCATAGTAAAGTAAGTTCTAGTATAATTCCCGGATCTAATTGGTGTCGTGTAAACTCCAACCCTGACTTCGGAGCGCGTTAAATCTGAGTTACGTATATGAACTGGTTAAGTATGCGTATTGTTTGGTATTCTATTTGATCATTCATTCATATGCGTGACTATAATGTACTTATAACTTGCTTGTGATGTAGCTGAGGGTTTTGCTCACTAAGCTTAGGCTTATACCCTTTTAGACTTTTGTTGCAAGATAGCTTGTTCGTAGAGACAGGATGAGGGATGCCACAAGTTAGCCTGGGGACTTGGGCAAGAGCGAGCTGTCTTGTGTAATGAGAGAAAATAATTTATGTAGACTCTTACTCATGTACTTTTGTTTATTTTATTATTATAAACTTAGACACACTTAAACACTATGTATTGTAAGCTTTATAACTCAACTTTTATATAAATATGTTTATGTGATTTTATCATGTGAATCTGGATGTTCTTTGGAAACTAGTGGTTGTAGAGCCTTGTATATTGTATGAAGAGTTCTTAATTGGAAGGGTAACCAATCAGGAGTTTTTCATACAGTATACGGCATCTGCCACGACTAGGCCATCCTCAGTTCGTGACAGGGGTAAGGTCAATTGCTTAATGAGTAACCTACCTACTCTATACCTTGCATTAACAAGTATGTTATTATTCAAGCATATGAATGTATGGTCAAACATATGCAATGCAATAGTATATACGGTCTATTGGTAGCTGTATACAACATGGTGTTAATGCCCACCATTGCCCGGGTTAGGAAGTATTTCGGTACGTTAGGATCTGAGTATCTACATCTAATCCAAAGTCTCTTGTTATCGATATCACCCTCAATAGTAGACATAGCATGACCTCAAGTAAAAGACAGCACTTCTTGGAGCCAAGTAGTTCCCAAAAGTCAAGGTAGGAATATGTCATACAAAGTACGTCGTACATTAACAATATTTAATATACAAAGAATAATGTGGATTGAACTAGGCATGATCCCTCATTCTACTACGTAACATTGATGCCCATAATATCATGTTATAGGATGCAATGCATGTCCATTTGATTAAGGGTTAAATCTTTATTAACTTTGATTCATAGGTGACCAATCATTATATACATACACTTTAAGATCTTAAGTTTTAATCCAGTAAGCATATAATATTCATATTGACTTAAGTTATTTTGCAAACAAGGTCAATCATATCAAGCACATACAATTTTCCATTTACCTCAACATGCAACAATTTCAGTTATTGGATATAATTAAGTAATTCGATAATTATAAGCACAAACAAGAAAAGTAAGGGACGCTGTACTCACTTGACCATGATGCTCAACAGTCTTAGTAATGCTCTACCATATCCAAGTCAAAATCCCCATCCCCTAAATAAGATAATTAAGGTCTATGAGTATTCTATTTGCATCAATTCACTAGGCTTACCACTCACTAAGTCGAGGTTAGTTGTTTTCATAATCCAGGCATATCTTTCTTATTTTAACTTTATTTTTGGAAATGTTATAGTTGTTTTCATTGTTTTCAAATCTTCTTTCATTTGGTGAAGTTTTTTTTTTTTTTTTTTAATTTTTTGGGTTAGTAAGTTTTTGGTTTAGGCACTATAAGGTCATAGGCCCAAATTAGGAGATGGATCACTTTAGGATTTAGGCCTAGTATTGAGCCTAAGGCTTGGTCTTTGGCTTTGGGCTTCATATTTCATAATTTTGGGCCTTCTTTTAAGTATTTTAAATGGACTTTTTCTACCCAACATCTTAAAATTTAAAAGTGGGCCTTGGTAATACTCTTATAGGTTCAAATGGGCCTTTTTACTAAGTTTAGAGCCCTAAATTACTAAGGGGACTATGGTGAGTGTCTTGGATGGGCCTTTGGGTTTTGTAGACCTTTTAAATAACTCTTTCTAAACCTTTTAACCTAGGGTTTAGATCTAGTCATGTAGTTACATGGGCTCTAAAATTAGTTCTTTTAGGCTTTTTGTGTCTACCTCATTATTTAGGGTCTTATGCTCAAGCTGACTTAAGCCCAACATTGGAGTTAAGTATACCCCATTTTTAATATGTTTATAGATTTGCTTATTATGGTTCTTAGGGTTATTAACACCATTCTTAAGATTATAATTACTAACTAAGCTAGTTTAGGGCCTTAACCATACTTTAGTCTACTTAGCTTGATTAATTAAGTCCTAAACCATACTTAACACTAATTAAACATGTCATTAAACTACTAAACAAGAAGTTCTAGATATGGTGGGTTCTTGAAATTGGTGGCCATGAGTTGTTACCGGGGTCTAATCTTCCATTTTCATGCAACACTAGGTTTTTATGATGTTTCTACTCTAGTAACCTATGTTTCTACTAATCTAAACTATAATCACTTTATAAAAGTGTGTGGGATTGTGTGTAAGAGGACATATGTGAGGCAGCAAGCAAGAGAAATAAGGATCCTATTAACCTACTTGATGATTTTCCATCAAAACTTACACTACTTTACACTACTTAGTTTATTTGTATTATATCTTCTACTAAAAGTGGTTTTTCTTTTTACTAACATTTGTTACCCTTCTTGTAACACCTTATAACTTCTAGGGAGTTGATGTAAAGTGAGTTTCAACAAAGAAAAATGTTAGTTTCTAACATTATTTTGCAAGAAAACCTAACCTAAATACTTACTAGAGCAAAGTGTGGAAGGCCTCCCTTTGTGGTTGTGTACCATAGGCTTGAGTATTGTTGTAGGTGTGTGTGTGTGTCAGCTAGCAAGGGAAACCTGTGTAGATGGCGTGGGGCTTCGTGGCGGTGGTTTTGGTTCAATGGTGGTAACGGTAAGGTGGTTAGCAGTGTGGTTGTTATGGTGGCTGAGAGGTGAAGAATCAAGGGGTTAACGGTTTGATCTTTGAGAGGAAGTTTGAAAGAGTTTTTAGATGTGTTTTAGGGTTTGTAAATCAATAAGAAATGAGGAAAGGAGAGGGTGGCTAGCATGGAAATGGATAGAGGGTAAGGGAAGGAGGAAGGGTGGGGTAGACAAACTTTGATGGTTTAAGGAAAATAAGGACATTTATAAAAAGGGGACTATGTACCTTGTGTACTTTTTTCCAAAATGGGTAAAATCTTGTCTCCTTAGGGTACAAGATATTTTAAAAGGGGATTGAGAGTTTTTCTTTTGGTTATTAATCATGTTTAACTTGTAGCTAATCAAGATGTAATGGGGTTGGTTAAGGATTAGGGTTTGATTAAGGCAATTGGTGGTGATCAGGCATGATTAGGCTAATTAAGTGAAATTAGGATGCGTTAAGGGTTTTGTTGGACTTTGACACTATACTTTAGCTAATCTAGATGCCCTACATGTGTACTTGGTGTTTCCTTAAGGTTTAGTATTCATTTATAGTAATTTGATCTGCATTTAAGCTCGGAAGTTAGGGTTTGAATCATTTAGTGTTATTAATCACTTGTATTGATTGATTCAACATTACTGCAAGTACTTATTTATGACATTAAGGTATTTGTACACTTAATTAGGGTTAAATGATCATTTTAAGGTTTTACTGGCATTCTAAGGTTTTTTAAGTATTAGGGTTCTTGATCGTTTAGTTAGGTTTTTAGGGTTTACTTCAATTTTGCTTGGATTCCCTTACTTAGGTATTATTATAATGTTTTGGTGGTTTTAGGGACTATTTAAGGACTCCTTCATCCATTTCACTTTTGGGTTATCGAAATTACATAGGGCGTACATTTATACTGTAAACTCCTCAAATTTAGCCTTTTGAGTATAGAATTAAACTCACGTACTATAGATGATCCCCTTAAGTCAACAGAGCCAGAAAAATTTAGAACTGACTAAAATTCTAATTCGAAAGTTATAGTGAATATGAAAAACCTTAAATTATTAATAGAAACTTTAGTTGCGTACAAAAACCTTAAACTTTAAATATATGTAACTTTAAGAGTTTATACCCTAAATGTATATAACCACTAGAGATTGTACCCAAAAGTGATATAACCCTAAACTTATAACTTTAAGGACATAAAAGTACTAATTTACCATAACTTACTCTAAAACCCTAATTGACAGTATATCCTTATTGTCTTACCAAATTATTAGTAAAAGATCAAATATAACTTTTAATCATTTATAGATACATATAATACTAAAGTAATCTATTAGAAACTATGATATTGCATTTACATCACATCCATCTTCTAATTATATAACTAGGTTAGTATTATATAATGATAAGAGCTTAGTTGATGATTATTCTATTTATAGTAAGTATTAGTAACCTAAATGACACTTTTCATGATAATTACATTAAGTAGCCTACAAAATGATGTGTAAAGGAAATAAATACCGAAAGGAAGATCTCATTACCTATTCTTATGAATCATTTCAATAAACTCCATATTTCCTTTCATTACCTTAATTTTCTTTCTAATTTTCCCTAATTACTTCATTATGTACACTTAAATTACATGTAATCTGTAAACCCCTAAAATTTTCAATCTAGCTTTTAAAATAGACTCAATTATGTTAGACAATTTAGGAGTCGAAAAAGCTAATGAAAGAGAAAACCCTAAAAGAATTAATCAATCAATCACATAAGAAACTTTTCTACCCTAAATACATCTAAATGCTAAAGATTTCATTCCTTAGACCTTTTTGAAGAAGGTTCTGTTACTAAAAAGTGATAGAAACCCTAAAATGATCACTTTAAAGACATATGTGCACTAATTCATCATAATATACTGTAAACCCTACTTTTAGCGGGCCTAAGACTCGATTAAAAGTACTTTCCGAACGTTCCTAAAGATTAACTAAACTAAAAACTTAAGTTTATATTTACAAACGAATTAAATTTTTACAATTCAAAGGCCAATTGTCGATAAAACCCAAGCTTGAAGGACTACGAGCTCTAAAGCTGCTTAAAACCCTAAACCTCAAAACCATTAAGGAATTTTAACCCTAAATAATTAATCGATAATTTAATTTGAATAATTTCATCTAACTTTAGAAAATTTCACAATTTTATAAAAATCAAATCATAAATTACAAAACAATGTCAGATAAAAATCCTAAAATAATTTTCTATAAGGCTATGTCCTTATCTTCTTGTATAAGCTTTACACATAAATAAGTAGACCAACCAATCACCTTAGATAACTTATCAATTGAGAGTTGGAATCAATTATCAATTGATAACTTATCAAAAACTAGTGATAAGACAATTTCCTTATCACCTCTTTACTTATACAAAATATGGACAATTTTTCACAAGAATTAATAAGCTTAACTTTAATAAAGGAGACAAGACCACTCCATGGCATGCAAAGAATTTAAATGGCAGATCTAAAAAGGGGAGAAAGGGGGTCCATGCATTGGTCATTCACCCATCAATCACTTTTTTTTACACATCACTATTCACCCCTTAATACTTATATCATCAATAGTTGAAATTGTTGACTTTATGTAAGCTATAAGGCAACACGTCCAAGGCATTTAATCACTCCTTCTCTCTCCATTTCCAACCGGCCATACTCTTCCCCATTTCTCTCACTTTCACTTCATCTTTCTCTCTTTTGAAACAAACATAAAAAGGGGAAACAACCTTACCCCACAAAATCAATTTTCTTCCATTTTGAAGCTTCAACTCACGGCATTTTTTTTCCTTTGCTCTTGTGCCATTTTCTTTCATCATTTAAGATCATTTAAGACCATTAGAATCTTCCATAAACCCCTCTTCAAAAGACCAAAAGATTCGGGTTTCGAAAGGTAAGCAAAAAGGAGGAAGCAAAGTTAAGGGCTTAAGAGGAACCTTAATGTATAACCACCAAACTTTGCGTTAAGGACGAGTAAGTGTTTCTTGTGATGTGTGGATTAATATTTATGTTAGGAGGCTTGGATTTCTTGAAGATGTGAGTAAGGTTTAAGTTGTTAGAACGTCAAAAATCGTTTTAAGAAACAAACCATAAAACCCTTACATGAAGTTGAAATATGAGCATGTAAAGTTGGTGTTTTGTGAAGACATTTGTTTAATGCTTTGAATGGAAGATTTTAAGCTAAGGAAACCTTGAAATGAGAACTTTAATCGAGGATATGCATGCTGGACGTGAGGGTTCCATGGCCATTTGAATGTTGATTTTGTTTCCATTAGTTAAACATGCTCAAATCTAGATTTAAGTTAAGGAAAAATCCATCACATGAAGTTTTATGAAGAAACCAACTTTGTATGACATGAGCCATGATATGGGAGTTGTATTAAGCTAAGGAAACCTTGAAATGAGAACTTTAATCAAGGATATGCATGCTGGACGTGAGGGTTCCATGGCCATTTGAATGTTGGTTTTGTTTCCATTAGTTAAACATGCTCAAATCTAGATTTAAGTTAAGGAAAAATCCATCACATGAAGTTTTATGAAGAAACCAACTTTGTATGACATGAGCCATGATATGGGAGTTGTATTAAGTATGAGATATTTTATTTCTTTGTGTGGAACATGAGTTAAAGGATCATTTGATGGAAGGAAACTTAAGTTAAGATTTGTACACAAGTAGTTAAGTGCATAATCTACCTCCTAAACTTAAGGAAATGATGAAACAAGTTGAAAAACCAAGTGAGGACCCCTTAGGACCAACATGAACAGATCTGGAACATGGGAAAATGAGGCCTAAAAATATGATAAAAGTAAAAGACTAAAGTGAAAAGATTAACTAAGCAAGTATAGTGAGCATATAAAGCTTGAAACTCAAAACCGAACTTAAAACTCCCAAAACAAGCCTAAAACTCTAGGATGGGCCTTCAATAAAAATCTGATCAGCACCTTAAAGTACCAAGAAAGGTTGTTTTGAAGCCCATAAAAAATCCACCTAAGACCCCATAAGCCCACCAAAGTCATTAACCTTAATTTAAACTAAAAACAAGCCCATTTGACAACTTAAGCCCACTAAAGGGCCCAAGAAATGGTTGTTAGCCTTAGGAACATAAATCAAAGTTGTAAATCTAATCTCAAGGAGTATTTTAAGCTTAGGATAAAATCTTAAGACCAAACCCAAAGAATTACTTAAGATATTATAAGGCCCATTTACCAAACAAGGCTAAAAAACACACCAACACATGAGGAACGCTACTGTTCTGACCAATGGACAGAATTGTATACCTCATTTCGAAAATCTAACCTTACCACGTTAAAGTACACTTGAAAATGATGAAGATTGACTATAAGATTATAAAAATTGGATTTAAAACGAAAAAGTTATACGCGATTGAATTTTAGGTAATAACTGGAAAAAAATTACGAAAACTAGTTAAGAATATAACTTAAGGAAAATTTACTTAGTTTCTTAAGTTTTCTTCAATTCCTTATAAAAATTATTTCAATGACCAGGAGACACCGTTTACGGAGACGACTTGCCTCCGGATTACTTTGACTGACCCATATGGCAGAGTAAATAAATTCCCGAGACTCTTTACTTAATTGTGCTTGTAAAGTAGATGCACCTAATCTCATATTTATAAATTTGGATGCTTGTGGGATATGGGAGATGCATGTGAATGAATTTATGGATGAGTGTGATGACTTATTAATTATATATAATAATGGGAATTGTTTGCATGAATATATACTTGTGAATTGTATGGAATGAAATTAGTTGATCACCATGAAAAATCAAGTTAATTACTTATATGATTAAGAACTCAAAATGAATCATGCATTCCCCATATTGCATACGGATAACACCGACTGCCGCTTCACGCAGAAGATGGGAAGGGACTTACAGGAATACGAGTTTCCTCCAGGATTAGGCACTAGCTATGCCATCATATATACTGAGTCTCTGTCTTAAGCTGATGGGTTTACTAGGCACTGGGAGATGCCAACCATCGGCAAGGGGCCGAGTCTTGTGGCTTCTGCTTAGGGCGTGTGTTTGTGAACTACGGGAGCCACCACACCGTTAGACTTAGGATTTTTAAAGGATGCGATTTGATTTTGGTAAAGGAAGTAAATATATATGTACATATGTAGAGTTTTGTTTTGGTATGAGCATGATAGTGCAAATGAAATAAAACCCAAGGTCTAGAACCCGGATTTTGGTTTGGGTCGATTAATTATCTCCAAAACCCGACTTCAGGGGGCGAAATTCTGAGTCGTATGCAGTTCCTAGGTCACTGCATGCGTTGTTTGGCATACTGTTTGTTCATGCATTCATATGATTGTGCATCTATAAATTTCTATCGTGTGGTACTGATGAGGGCATTTATTTCACTAAGCGTAAGCTTACACCCCTATAGATTTTTGTTGGTGCAGGAGAACTTCTTCGTCAATCCAGGCCTAGGCATGCCCGTGGTAAGTCTTGGGTAAAGATGGGTTAGAGCGATCTGAGAGCAAAGAGGACATTTTGTAATAGATTATAGATATTTAGATACTTTTATACATTTATGCATAACTTAGATTTTATGCAATTCCGTTATGAACTGCATTTATTTATAATATTTTTTTGGTGTGGGTCTCATGAGCCCACATAATTAGTTAATTTATAACATAGAAGTAATTTTAGTTAAATTGCTCTATATTACTTGTCTATGGCCTAGTGGTAACATAGAGTGGAAGGAGCCTTGTGTGTCGTATGAAAAGCCTATGATCAGTAAGAGGGTTGATAATAGACCTTTATACGGTACATGGCGACCTATCATGACAACGATACTGTTGGGTCATTATATATAACCTAAAACCCTAATTGATAATATAACCCTCCTATTTTGCCAAATCATTAGTAAAAGATTAGAGATAACTTTCATTCATGCATATATGTTTTGAATCATCAAGTAGTCCTTTAGAAACTAAGATGATTAATTATAGATTATATTTATCTCTTAAGTATATGACTAAGATAGTATTACATAGAGTTAGGGGTATAGTTGAAGATTATGTTAAATGTAGTGAACCTTAATACCCAAATTAGTACTTTTTCATACTAGTTACACTAAATAGTTTACCAAATGATGTATATAGGCTATAAATACCTAAAGTAAGACCTTATCAACTATTTTTACTAATCAATTTACCAAATACCTCATTTCTTTTCATTTCCTTAATTACTACATTATGTGTACAAAAATACATATGCTTAAGGAAAGTTGACCAAGTCAATACATGTTGACTAAGGTCAAAGGGTTGACTAAGTTAACACATGTTGACTAAAGTCAACAATTTGAAAAGTTAACAAAAGACACTAATGCATAAAGAAAATATCTAAACATCTAATGATTGCTTTTCTTTCCTTTTCTTTTCGTTTTTCTTTTCTCCCCCTCTTCCTTAATTACCGTCCATCTATCCCCTTCTAGACCCCACCATTTCCTTTCTTCCATAAACAAAACAAAGCAAAAGAAACAAAACAAAAAGCCCCTCCATTGCCGTGAGCTTTCTTCTTCCATTTCACTTTCAGCACTTCTCTTTTTGTCTCCTTAATTCCAACACAAACTAAGGTATGTGCTTAAGTTACTTCATGTTGCTTTATATTATTCATTGGTTAGGTAATTAGGTAGATTAGATAAATAGACATGTGTTAAGTATGATCTTGAAGAAGAGGACATAAAGTTCCCATCTTTAAGTGTAGAAAGTTAGGAATCATGGAGAAGAAGAAAGAAATGCGTATGTATATGCTCTTAAGTATGTGTACATAAGGAAATACTAAAAAAATACAAGTATGAGAATCTTTGTATATGGATATTTACCATATACATAACCTAAATTAAGACAAAACCTAACTATACATACCTATACTATACTAAATACATACTTAAAAACACAAAAGAATGAAATTAGGAAGATTTTCTTAAGAGGAAAATTAGGCATACGAAATTGTACAAAAATATGTATATGACTGTATAGGTATATGAGCAGGTATATAAGTATAAATACGGTATAAGTGTAAGTATACGTATAAGTATACTCATGTACATATAAGTATAGTAAAGGTATATGTACATAAGAGGTTAAGTGAAATGTACATAAGACATTTATACATGGCATAAGCATGAGGTAAGGCTTATGTAATCAAATGATGAAGTAAGCAATGAAGCAATCAAAAGATGACATAAGCCATGACATAAGAAAATGATGATATAAGCGATGACATAAACATAGATTATAAAATAAGAAAATAAGAAGAGTGTTTAATAATTAGGTACCTAAATTAGTAAACCCTAATACACTTTCTAAATTAGATTATACTTAATTAAGTGTACATGAATTAGTAATAGCAAAGTGAAATCCTCTAAGTATAAGAATTTAAGGGTTAACTAAATCATTAAGTATAAATAAAGGATATAAATATAAGTGAATTAAGTTTCCATAGTTAAATTTCTATAAATTTAGTTCATATCATAAAACACGAATCATAACGTCCAAAACGGACATTACCATGTAAACGTACGTATGAAAACGATGAAAAATGACTATAAATTCATAAATATTAGAAATAAAACGAAAAAGTTACATACGATTAATAATAAAGTCTAACCGGATAAAAATTAATAGTAAGTTAAGTAGAATTAGGTAACTAGATATTTAGAATTATTAGTTAATTCAGTTACATATTAATGTTATCAAATCATAATGATTAGGTGATCTCGAGGTGAGCGATGATCTCTCGATCAATACCTACGATTAAGGTGAGTCGCCATAGCCGAGTGAGTATTTACCCTATGATTCCATTCTTATTTGTGATTATAAATAGTGGACTTAAATATTGTTGTTCATTGGCTACTATGTAGAGTTTGGGAAAATCTTGTGTATGTTGTTATATACTGAGTTATGAACTTACCCTAACTACAAATAATGCTATGTTTGTTGCATGGTAGTTTAGGAAATGATTATATGTATTATTAGATGGTCACAGCATAACTTGTACTTAACTATGCTTGGCTTATAAATAGAAATTGGAACATGCATTACATAGATACAATTCCGGCCGTCACATCACAAGAAAGTACAGAGAGGCCATTTTGGGGTTGTTATTATTCATTTATTGGTCTATACGGTGCACTCGTACAAAATGACCTTACCTTGGCCCATGGGAACACTAGGCATTGGAGGCACCAACCGCCTGGTTAAGGGTCGAGTCTAGAGGCCTCTGTTTAAGGGTAAATGTGGACTGCGGGGGCCCACTCTCAGGACCCTAAAGGGGGCCTAGTAGGATTACCTAAAATTTTCATAACATGCATGCACCCATGATATAAAAACGGTCTTGCAAGTTAGAGATTGCAAGACTCTAAATAATAAATCACTAAGATTAATGATTTTTAAGTAATTAATTTATTGTAACATGACATAATATAGAATTATAAATAACTATGGATGTCCGATAGCCCACAGTTCCTCAGAACTGCAGAGAATCGATATCCCCTACCAAATAATAAGACAGATATACCAACATTATAAAATTGTAGGAAAAATTAAATTATATTAAATTCTAACATGTGAATATTTTCTATAAAGAGTGTTTATGTATCACTTATAATGATCTCAACTAATTCTGACATTAATGTACACATCTTCATCTCGCACTCAGCACTCAAGACTTATCCCAATCCCATCGTATGTAAACCTGCAAAAGAAAGACTATTAGGGAATAAGTTATAAGAGCTTAGTGAGCTATTCCTCGTACCATACTGACAAACAGGTTATCAAACAAATTGTTACAATCATATGAATGCATGCATACATAGTATACCAAACAATATATGCAGTTGACCAGTACTGCATATAATATCAGATTTTAACGCCCTCCGAGATAAGGGTTGGAGATTCATCAGCACCAATTACGATCGGGCTATAGCACTTGGGTTTTTACCCATAACTTTGAATTTTGTATTTCACAAAAACTACATTTCCATTTCTAAAAAAAATCCAGTAATTCACGAAGTCCCAGGCCTGGCGGTGAGGTGGCCTCCGTAGTCCACACTCACGCCCTACAGTGGAGATCTCTAGACTTGACCCTCAGCCATACGTTTGGCATCTCCATCGCCTTGTAGGCTTGTAGGTTCAAGTAAGGTCATGTTGTATGAGTGCACTATACAGAAACACTTTAATATATATAAACAACCACTGCAAGGCCTCTCTTTATCTCCGCGTGAAGTGAAGGCCGGAATAGGTAAATGTAATGCATGGATAATGCATGACCTTTTTAATTTAAGATAAGCCAAATATAATTAAGTCAAATTATGAGGCAATCAATCAATCAATATCAACAAATCATCCAAATCATACAAAAATCAATCATACCATCAAATCATCAATTATCGTATTTAATAATATTTCTTACAACAATCAATCAATATCAAGCACATGCATATCCTGAAACCCCATGCATTGAGTTATTGATATTTAATTTAAGTGCACTAACTACAGGCACAAATACGTATGGAGTCATCGAGAGTACTCACTTGACTATGACGACTCGCTCTAGTCATACTAACCGATCGGGGGATCCTCGTCCTCGTTGGGATCACCTAATCATTACGAGATAACAAGGATAATAAGTAGTTGACTCAACTAATTGTTATGGATATCCGTTTACCTAATTCTACTTAGATTATTATTAGCCCTTATTCGATTAAACCTAATTGCTAATCGTACGTAACTTTTTCATTCTATTTTCAATATTTATGAATTTATAGCCGTTTTTCATCGTTTTCAAACAAACGCACGTTTACATGGTGATGTCCGTTTTGGACGTTGAGACCTGTATCTTACAATATGGGCTAAATTTATTGAAATTTTATCTTATTGAAGTTTAATCATTCTTATTACTTATGTTTAGGACTTAATGATTGAATTAGCTATTTGATTCTTACACTTAGGAAATTTTACATTAGTGCTACTAATTCACATTATTAAGTTTAATTCAATCTAGAAAGTGTATTAGAGTTTATATGATCTTTGACTCCTAAGTACATGTATACATATATAGGTTATATCCTTATGTCATCTTATAATATATTCTTTTACAAGCTTATGCTTATGTCATAGCTCATGTAATCTCTTTGATGATGTCATGTCTTATGCAATCATTTGATGATGTCATGGCTTATGTAATCCTTTAATGACATCATTGCTTACATCATTATGCTTATATATTTACATACTTTATACATATGTAATATACATACCTATACTTTTAAGATACTATATATATACTTGTGTACTTATATACATATACTAATACACATACCCATATACGCATACGGTGACATATATATTTTCGTATGCCTTATCTACCCCCTTTAGAAAGCTTCACAATTTCATTCTTTTTATATTTTAAGGGTATATTTGACATGGTATATGGATGTATAGTTAGTATATATCTTATTTTAAGTTATGTACATATTGTATACTTATGTACAAAGGTATTGATACATGTATATCTCTAGCATACCCTTTTGTACACATACTCAAAGACATGTACACATGCATCTTCTTCCCTTGCCTAAAGAATTCTACACTTCCATATGTAAAGATTTGAACTTTAAGCTTAAATCAACATATATATACACAACACATAACTACTTAACCTAACCTAACTCTTCTTCTAACTAGTAAAGAAGATGAAGCAAGACATAGTATCATAAGTACATACCTTAATTTGTGTTGGAATTATGGAGACAAAAAAGGAAGGTATTGAAAGTGAAATGGAAGATGGAAGCTCACGGCAATGGAGGAAGGGATTGTACTTTGTTTTTTTTTTTTTTTGTTTTGTTTTTGGAATGAAGAAGAAGGTGGGTTTTAGTAGGAAAGAAGTGGACGGCAATTTAGGAGGAGAGGAAAAAGAAATGCTAAAAGAAAAGAAAAGAAAGGAAATCATGAGAAGGAAGATATTTTCTCCAAATGAAAAGGACACTTTTGTTGACTTTTCAAATTGTTGACTTTGGTCAACATGTGTTGACTTGGTCAACCCTTTCACCTTGGTCAATATGTGTTGACTTAGTCAACTTTCCTTAAGCATATGTAAATTTGTGCACATGATGTAGTAATTAAGGGAAATTAAGGGAAAAATGAAGGAAATGAGGTATTTGGTGAATTGATTAGTAAACATAGTTGATGAGGTCTTCCTTGAGGTCTTTATAGCCTATATATCTCATTTGATAAACTACTTTGGATAACAAGTGCAAAAAGTACTAATACGAGTATTAAAGTTCACTAAATATAACCTAATCTTCAACTAAACCCCTAACTCTAAGTAAGACTATCTTAATCATATTCTTAAGAAATAAATGTAAGCTATAATTCATTATCTTAGTTTCTAAAGGACTACTTGAGGAGTCAAAACATATATGCATGATTGAAAGTCATCTCTAACCTTTTACTAATGATTTAGCAAAATGTGAGGGTTATATTATCAATTTGGGTTTTAGGGTATATTATGATGAATTAGTGCACATATGTCTTTAAAGTGATCATTTTAGGGTTTCTATCACTTTTGAATGGAATCTTTAGCATTTAGATGCATTTAGGATAGAAAAGTTTTTTACGTGATTAATTAATTCTTTTAGGGTTTTCTCTTTCATTAGCCTTGTCGACTCCTAAATTGTCTAACATACTCGAATCTATTTCAAAAGCTAGATCGAAAATTTTAGGGGTTTACACCAACTTACGATTATACTAGAACTTAGTTTTTATGAAAATCAAAAAATTATTTAATTTGAATACGGAGCATAGAGTTTCGTAGTAAAGTATCATGACCTAATAGTATTGTTGTCGTAGTAGGTCGTCGTATACCGTATAAAGGTCTATTATCAACCACCTTACTAATCATAGGCCTTTCATACGACATACAAGGATCCTTCCACTCTACATTACCACTAGGCCCATAGACAAGTAATATAAAGCAATTTAACTAAAATTACTTCTATGTTATAAATTAGGTAATTGTATGGGCTCGTGAGACCTACATTAAAAAATATTACAAACAAATACAGTTCATAACGGAAATGCATTAAATCTGTGTTATGAGCAAAAACATAAAAGTATCTAAATGTCTATAAATCTATTACAAAATGTCCTCTTCGCTCTCTGATTGCTCCAACTAGTCCCTACACGAGTCTTACTACAGGTATGCCTCGACCTGGATCAGTAAAGAGGTTTTCCTGCATCAACAAAAATCTTTAAGGGTATAAGCTTAAGCTTAGTGAGATAAATACCCTTGTCAGTATCACATGATAGAAATTTATTAGATGCACAATCATATGAATGCATGAACAATCAGTATGCCAAACAACGTATGCAGTGACTTAGGAACTGTATACGACTCAAAATTATGCCCCTTGAAGTCGGGGTTTGGAGATAATTAACCGACCTAAACCAAAATCCGGATTCTAGACCTTGGGTTTTATTTCATTTGCACTATCTTGCTCATGCTAAAACAAAACTCTCTCTCTCTCTCTCTCTCTCTCTCCTCTCTCTCTCTCTCTCTCTCTCTCTATATATATATATATATATATATATATAATTCCTTTATCGAAATCAAATAATATTTTTAAAATCCCAAGTCTAGCGGTATGGTGGCTTCCGCAATTCACAAATACACGCCCTAAGCAGAAGCTACAAGACTCGGCCCCTCGCCGATGGTTGGCGTCTCCCAGCGTCTAGTAAGCCCATCAGCTTAGGATAGGGACTCAATATATATGATGACATAGCTAGTATCCAATCCTGCAAGAAACTCGTATTCCTATGAGTCCCTTCCTATTTTCTGCATAAAGCAGCAGTCGGTGTTATCCATATGCAATATAGGGAATGTAACATTCATTTTTATTTCTTAATCGTATAAGTGATTAACTCGATTTTCAAGGTGATCAAACAATTTCATTTTATACAATTCACATGTATATATTAGTACAAAAAATTCCCATTATTATATATATAATTAACAAGTCATCACATTCATCCATAAATCCATACACATACATCCCTAATATCCCATAAGCATCTAAATTTATATATATATAAGTTTAGGTGCATCTATTTTATAAGCACAATTAAGTAAAGAGTCATCGGGAATTTACCCACTCTACCATGTGGGTCAATCAAAGTAATCCAGAGGCAAGTCGTCTCCGTACATGGTATCCCTTAGTCATTGAAATAATATTTATAAGGGATTAAAATAAACTTAGGAAACTAAATAAATTTTCCTTAAGTTATACTCTTGACTAGTTTTCAAAAATTTTCCCAGTTTTTACCTAAAGTTCAATTGCGTATAACTTTTTCATTTTAAATCCGACTTTTATAATCTTATAGTCAATATTCATCATTTTCGAGTGTACTTTAACGTCGTGAGGTTATATTTTCTAAATGAGACATACAATTCTATCCATAGGTCAGAACAGTAGCGTTCCTCATGTATTGGAGTGTTTTTAGGACTTGTATGGTAAATGGGCTTTTTGATAACTTGAGAAATCCTTTGGGCTTGGTCTTAAGATTTTATCCTAAGCTTAAAATACTCCTTGAGATCAGATTTACAACTTTGATTTATATTCCTAAGTCTAACAACCACTTCATGGGCTTTTTAATAGGCTTAAGTTGTCAAATGGGCTTGTTTTTGGTTCAAACTAAAGTTAGTGACTTTGGTAGGCTTATGGGGCCTTAGGTGGATTTCTTATGGGCTTCAAAAAAACCTCTCTTAATGTTTTAAGGTGCTGGTCAGAATTTCATTGATGGTCCAACTTAGAGTTCTACGCTTGTTTTGAGAGTTTTAGGCTTCGTGTGCTTACCATACTTGCTTTGGTTGATCTTTTCACTTTGTTGATTCACTTTTATCATATTTTTAAGCTTCTTTTTCCCATGTTTCAGATCTAGTCATGATGATTCCAAGGGGTTCTCTCTTGGTTTTTCAACTTATTTCATCATTTTCTTAAGTTTAGGTGTTAAATTATGCACTTATACTACTTGTATCCAAATCCTAACTTAACTTTTCTTCCATAAGATGATTCTTTAACTCATGCTCCACACAAAGAAATAGAAGATCTTATACTTAATACAATGTCCATATCATAGCTCATGTCACATAAAGTTGGTTTATTCATAAAACTACATGTGATGGATTTTTTCCTTAACTTAAGTCTAGATTTGAGCATGTTTAACTTAACGGAAATAAAATCAACATTCAAATGACCTTTGAACCCTCATGTCCAGCATGTTCATCTTCCATTCCAGTTCTTGTTTCAAGATTTTCTCAACTTAAAATCTTCTATTCAAAGTGTTACACAAGTAACTTTACAAAACACCAACTTTACATGCTCATGTTTCAATTTCATGTAAGGGTTTCATGAGTTTGTTTCTTAAAATGGTTTTTGATGTTATAACAACTTAAACCTTACTTATGTCTTCAAGAAATCAAAGTCTCCTAACATAAATACTAACCCACATATCACAAGAAACACTTACTCGTCTTTAAAGCAAAGTATGGTGGTTGTGCACTAAGGTTCCACTTAAGCTCTTAACTTTGCTTCCTCCTTTTTGCCACCTTTTCGAAACCTGAGTTGTTTGATATTTTGGAATGGGGATTATGGAAGGTTCTAATGGTTCTAAAAGATCTTAGATGGTAAAAGAAAATGATACAAGAACATGAGGAGAAGTTGCCATGAGTGAAGCTTAAAAAATGGGAGAAAAGTTGATTTTGTGGGGTAAGATTGTTTCTCCTTTTTATGTTTGTTTCAAATGAGAGAATGAAGATGTGAAAGTGAAATTGAAAGTGAGAGAAATAATGGAGAAAGTGGCCGGTTGGATTTGAGAGAAAATGAGTGGCTAAAATGTCTTGAAAGTGTTGTCTTGTAGCTTATACAAAAGTCAACAATTGCAACTATTGATGATGTAAGCATTAAGGGGTAAATAGTGATGTGTAAGAGAAAGTGATTGATGATTGAAAGACAAGTGCATGGCCCCCCTTTCTTCCTTGTTTAAATCTGCCATTTAAAGTCTTTTTGGGCCATGGAATGGTCTTGTTTCATTTAATGAAGTTAAGCATGTGAAATCTTGTGAAACATTATCCATATGTAGTATAAGTGAAGGGGTGATAAGGAAAATGTCTTATCACTAAATTTTGATAAGTTATCAATTAATAAATGATTCCAACTCTCAATTGATAAGTTATCTAAAGTGATTGCTTGATCTACTTATTGAAGTGTAAGGCTTAGGCATGAAGATAAGAGCATGGTCTTATAGAAAATTGTTTTACGTTTTCATCTTGCATTGTTTTGTAATTTATGATTTGATTTTTATAAAATTGTGAAATTTTCTAAAGTTAAATGAAATTATTCAAATTAAATTATCGATTAATTACTTAAGGTTAAAATTCCTTAATGGTTTTAAGGTCTAGGGTTTTAAATGACTTTAGAGCTTGTAGTTATTCAAACTCGGGTTTTATCGGTAATCGGTTTTTAGATTGGAAAAATTTAATTCGTTTCTAAATATAAACTTATGTTTTTTTTAGTTTAGTTGATCTTTGGGAATATTTGGAAAGTACTCTTAATCAAATCTTAAGCCCACTAAAAGTAGGGTTTACATAAAGTAAGTTCTAGTATAATACCAGGATTTGATTAGTGCCATGTATACTCCAACCCTGACTTCGGAGGGCGTTAAATTCGAGTTACATATATGAACTAATTAATTATACATATCGTTTGGCATTCTATTTGATCATTCATTTATATGCATGAATATAATGTACTTATAACTTGCTTGTGGTGTGGCTGAGGGTTTTACTCACTAAGTTTAGGCTTATACCCCTTTAGACTTTTGCTAAAAGATAGCCTATTCATAGAGACTGGCCAAGAGATGCTACAGGTTAGCTTGGGGACTTGGGCAAGAGCGAGTTGTCTTGTGTATTGAGAGAGAATAGTTTATGTAGACTCTTACTCATGTACTTTTATTTTACTAGTATTATAAATTTAGATGTACTCACTTACTGAATAATGTAAGCTTTGCAGTTCAAATTTTATATAAATATGTTAGTGTAATGATATCATGTGAATTTGTGTGTTCTTGAGAAACTAGTGGTTGTAGAGCCTTGTATATTGTGTGAAGGGTTCTTAATTGGAAGGGTAATTAATCAGGAGTTCTTCGTACAGTATATGGCATCTGCTACAACTAGGCTATCCTCAGTTTGTGACATAATCTTAAAGAATTGACTAAGTCAACATTTGACCAAGTCAAAGGTTGACTAAGTTAACATCTTGAAAAGTCAACAAATATGCCATTGTTATCTAGAGTTTTCTTCTCTTTTCTTTAACTTTCTACACTATTTTTCTTTCCAATTTCACCCCTCCTTTATCGTCCACATCTTCCCTACTTAGACCCCACTCGTCTTCATCTTTTTAAACACAACAACAACACAAAACAAAACTCTTTTCTCCCTCACCAAAACCGTAACCCCCTTACTCCCTTAATTCCAAACACTTTCTCAACTTCACTTTTATAATTCTAACTACCAAAATAAACTAACATCTCCTACGTACTTGTCTTCCTTTTCATATTATAAAGTAGTAAAAGGTATGTTATTATGTGATTTTCCATCTTATGTAATAGTTAAATGTATAAGTTAGGTTAGTGTAGAAACTTCGTATAATATGTGCATATGTGTTGTTGAAGGTAGAAAGCTCCATATTTATGTTTAGAAGTGTATAAATACTTATGTACATATAACAAGTGAGTACATGTGAAGTGTACATATGAGGGTTTTGGTGAAGTCTTTAGTATAAGTATAAGAAATCCTTAGTTAAAAGGAAGAGGAACACATATACATATGCTTAAACATGTGTATATAAGAATACAATTGATGAACACATGTATGGATACTCTTACACATGAGTACCCTTTATGTACATAACCAAAAAGGAAGAGTGTACTAACTATACATACATATACCTTGCTAAAAAAGCCCATAAAGTGTAAAAATATGGATTTAGTGAAGCTTTCTTAAGAGTGTATACAAGGCATACGAAAATTCGTATAAAAATACATATGTAACCATATGTATATACGGGTATATGCATAGCATATGTATAAAATACTTGTATACATATATAATAGATGGCATAAGCAGTGACATATGCAATCGATGACATAAGCAATTAATGACTTAAGCAATGACGTAAGCTTAAGATGACATAAGGAAATAATATATATAAGTATACACATACATATGGGCCGAAACTTCTTTAAGCCCTTAATACATATCTTAAATTGAATTAGTCTCAATTAAGCACATAAATTAGTAAAGACAATATAAAATCATCTAAGTGTAAGAATCTAATGGCTAATTAAATCATTAAGTACTAAAATAAGATATAAAACTAGCCAATAAGAATATTTAAGCTTTAATAGTTAAAATTTTAGTAAATTTAGTCCATATTGTAAAATACAAGTCTTAACATCTAAAACGAACCTTTCCATGTAAACATACATCTGAAAATGATAACAAACGACTATAAGATTGTAAAAATTGAAGTTAAGATGAAAAAGTTACACACGACTAAAGATGTAAGATAAAACTAAAAGGAATGAATAAGATAACTAAGTAATAGACCTTATAAATTGATAATGAGAAGAAATAAGTAATTAAATACATAAAGTACCATAACTTACAAATATACGAATATAGTTACAATTAATCGCACTAAAGTATGATAAACCCTATATACACCATACTTAGGAAACTAAACAAACTACAATAGATTTTTAGTTAACTAAGGAATCTATTTCTTAAGATACTTATAAGTTTTATTATCCTTTAGGCATTTCAATATAGAGTTTTGAAAACCCCAAAGGCTTGGAGAATGAGCAATAATCTAGAATAGAGAGTTTTAATGACGTGTTACTTGCTTGTGTTGTTATTTGTATGATATTTTGCTATTTATTGTTGCCTATATGTTTGAATGACTATTTTGCTTATATGCCACCATCTGTGTGATTACCTCTTTAAAATTGATAAATATAATTATCTTACTAGAATAACCACTTCTATTCATTGCATGTCTATAACTTAGTAAATGTATGAATGGAGAGTGCTAGCTTTGCAAAATTTTGAAAAGGGTATTTTTGGAAAAAGCCTTTCTAATCTTAATGTATTTGGTATGATTTTGAGAAGGGTTCGTAGTGTTGGAAATGATATTTTATCATTAAGGCAAAGCTAGCATGGGATCTCTAATTAATAATGAGAGGACTCACTTTATTGTCCCTATGAGGCCTTGGATAATTTTGATTATAAGAGGACTTGCATGTTTATGCCTGAGGAGCCTTAGATGGTAGATAGTGCTAGTTTGGGATCTACCTATTTGGATTGGAACTCTTTTCTCAACTAAGGTGATAGTCGAGTATCGCCTAAAGAGATGGTGCTCCTAGGTAACCTCATGCAGATAAGTTGAGGTGCCATATGCAGTTAAGTACAGGGGATAATCGAAGTGTAAGCAACGTAATTCTATACCTTCCATAGTTTCGGACTCCTATGGATATGTTGTTTGTATTCATTTTGTATGTAGATAGCTTACATGTGTGTTAATAATGTATGATAACTCACTTAAACAATAGTGGTGAGGAACGAACTTACTGAGCAATTTTATGCTCTTCCCCCTTAGTTTCTTTTGCAGGTTTACTTATATTGGGAATGGGATAAGTCTCAAGTACCGAGTGCCAAGTGCAAGATGAAAATATGTATATTAGTATTAAAATTAGCTGAGTTCTTTATAGATGATACATAAACATCCTTTATAGAAAATATTTATATGTTAGAATTTAATATAATTTAATTTTTCTTACAGTTTTGTAAAGTTGGCATATCCTGTCGTATTATTTGATAGGGAATGCTAATTCTCTACGATTCTAAAGAACTGTGGGATATCAGACAACCATAGTTATTTATATTTTATAATAAATTAATTAATTACAAATCAGCAATCTTAGCAATTAATCACTTAGAGTCTTACAACTTTAACTTACAAGGTAGTTTCCATATCACGAATACACACGTGATATGGAAATTTTAGGTAATCCTATTAGGTCTCCTTTAAGGTCCTGACATATACAAGAAAGTAAATAATAAATGGTATACAAGCTTGATTAATTCTATAAAAAATAACTCAAATTCAAAATATATTGTTTAATACTGACCATTAACTACACTTACCTAGCTTATCACTTATTTTTACAAAAATAGCATTTTTAGCTTGGAATTATGGAAAAATTGGGAACATAAGCAAATTTGTGCACAAGATAAAAGCCAAGTGTTCCAAATATCATTATAAACTCTAAGAAGTCAAAATATGTTTGGTTCATCAATTAATTTATTCAAAAAATAATTATTTCAACAATTCAATAACATTGCTAGTTTTATTCAAAATAAATATGATAAATAGTAAACATGTTTATTTTGGAAAATTCTTTGTTACCATAATTAAATAAATATATTAAGTATATTATATACTAAAATTTAGCATAAAACAACAATGTTTAATATTTCTAAAAGTTAATTTAATTTTTTTTCAAAATAAGACATTTTCTTAAGTATCATATATTTCCACTAATTTTTAATTAAAATAAAATTAACATATTAATCTACTCCTAAAATAACCCTATAATATATTTTTCCATAATTAACTAATAAGAATTTATATTTTTAGAAAATAGAGTAACTTATATGAGAAAAATTGGTTAACCTAAACTAACTTCCTCTGGCCACCCTTCGATACCAACTCCTTATCGGAAAAGCTCCTCCAATAACCAACTTTCTAACCCTAAATGACCACCTCAATAGCATAACTAGAAAGAATTGAATCGGTTACAGCTAGATTCACCCCTATTTTCCCCTTGTGTTTTTTTTTTCTATTTTTTGTTTAATTTAAGAATAATTTCTACAAATTGTTTCCTTTGGTGTTTAAGTTGCTAATTTATCTTGATGTTGTCCTATTGTTTATAAACGTTTCCAAGGGGTGGGGTTGCTTAATCATCATGCCACACTTCATTTTTCTAACTATCATTGTTGTCTTATTAAGCTAGGTGGTAGTTTCCCATTTAATTAGTGATGACTCACACTTTTAAGCCACATCACACTTAGATGGGTTTGATGGCTCATCAAGTCATTTTTAGATAATTAAAACCATTTTTGTATTATTTTAGCTATATTTTATATATTTATATTTATATATATATGCATTTAATACATATGTGTATACCATAGATAAGCACATCTATATTATGTATAATTTCACTTTACTTTTTTCATTTTTATAAGTTAAATAATTTGTCTCTAGGATCTCGTTATCTATTAAAGCTTAAATCTTAAGTTTTCAACAAATATCAGCTTTATTGATGAACTTACACTTTTATATACTTCATTTTAAGAAATGAACTTCACAAAGTTACTTCTTCTAACTTTTCTAATATTATCGTAAAGTTAAAGCTAAAATGGATAATGTTACTTGATACCCTAAATTTAGGATTTTGAAAGCTTAGTGTATTACAAAATCAATAAACAATAAAAATGAAACCCTAATCTTGATCCCTAGACTAAAACATTAAAACAATAACCATAAAACCCAACCTAAACTATCAACCTTCAACTCTAAACCTGGAACTTAATCTTAAGTTCTAAACAGAAAACCCTAAAGCTAAACCTCAAATTCCAAACCCCAAACCCTAAATCCTAAACTCTAAACCCTAAACACCAACCCATACCCCAAACCCCAAAACCTAAACCCTAAGTAAAACCTTAAACTTAACCCCAAAACCCATACCTTCAACCCTAAAACACATATCCTAAACCCAAAACCCAAAACTTTAAAGCCTAAACCCTAAATCCCAAATCCAAACCTTAAGCCCATAAAACCATTCTCTTGCTATTGCCTCTATGGTTTTCAATGATTGAAGAATATAACTCGATAGATGACAAACAAGGATCTCTTCAAATTCAAGTTTTCTTTATAAAACAACTTTCTAAAGGAATAGCAACAATACGAGTTTGCTTAGCAATAAAAACACTTATATGTGACTTAATTAAATATGTTCAATAACAAAAAACTCTCACAAAAAAGTTACAATGGCTAATAGCTAATGCAAACAGCAACACCCACTTGCCAACAAAGGAACTATCACTCTTATGTCCATAGATGGAGCAACTATCAAGTGACAAAAGATAATTAGCAAACATAGAAGAACGAATACTAAGAACACAAAAGATAATCAATAAACAAAAAGAGAAAAGAAAAAAAAATTACATTTCCACTTATCATCGAATTATGTTGCTCATAACCTTTTGAAGAAAGAATTTATCTTGCTATTAGGAAAATATTCTCAAGCAATTGTTTAAGCTTTCCATCTATCTTAACCTCATCTTCCTCCAACATTCTACACATCTTTGCATTTGTTTTTCTAGTAGCACTATAAACCTTCATTAACAAACTATAGGTAATGAATTTGGGAACATCTATATTTCTAAGAATTTGAAACTAATTTTGTGCAAAGTCAATCTCTTTCTCTTGCTCAACTCTAATACCTTTAGCTTCCTTAACTTCAAGGTCGATAGAAAAACTATGACTATATGACTTATTTTTTAAGAAGCTAGAAAATCATGCCTTCTAGGAATAGAAAAACATAGATTAAAGTTTGACAGAAGAAACTCCTAAAGAAAATATAAGAATAATAATTCCATTGTAATTATCTTCAACTTAAGAAGGAAAGCAAGCTAGGTTCCTTTTATAAACATTTGGTTTTATGGACCTGAGTTTTCAAATTTCCTAGTTTCCTTTATTCAAGAAAAGATGTTACATGTCATTTCTATAGCTTGCTTAATGTAGTCCTCATTGTGACTCAAAATCTGTAGTTTTTCTAACTTTAAAACTTGCATTTGCACATAAATTCTTGCAAAGTTTAGTTAATTTTCTATGAAATTGAAGTTTATACACAAATGAACCAACTTATGCAAAATTGTTAAAAATGCATGAAAGAGTGTTGTTTTTAAATGAATTCAATGCATTTTATATCTTATGTATAGGTACATGGAGGTTACCATGGTCTTGGTAGCCGCCACCATTCGATGAAGGAGGCCAAAGTAAAGGGTACTGGTGAATTTGACCTACCAATTAATCGATAGCCTTGCTATCAACCGATTGATATGCCTTAAAGCATTAGGGATACAATGACTTATTGTGCAATCAATCACTAGAGAAGCCGGTGTCATGAATAGAATGTAGAGCAGTGGATTTAACCATACCAACTGATCGATAGCTTAAGCATCGATTGATCGATAGAAGAAACTATGATTAAGGTTAAATTGTAAACATCGTGAATTTAGTTATTTAAGAGTATAATCGAACCCTAGTACTGTAGATAATCTCATAATTCGATAAGGCTAAGAAAGATAAAAATTTTGATAAATTATGAAAATGAATATATTATACGTAATAAAAACCCTAGAATGATCGAAACCTAAATCACATACAAAAACCCTAAACCCAATGTACACGTAAATACCCGAGATTAAACTTGAAATTGACAAAAACCTTAAAACTATAACTTTAAGTTTATAGAATGAATATATTTACCCTAATAGTAATAGAACCTAAATGAATATAATTATCGATTAATATACGTAATCACATAAAATTATTAACAAATACATTGAGATAACTTGTAAATATTGTAAACATAATAAGTAACAATTTAATTAATAAATTTTATAAAGTTTTAAATAATATTTATTAATTACTATTTTATGAATTATATTTAGAAATTCCTAATTTTCTTATTTTCTTTCTCTTTTTCTTTTCCATCTTTTCCCTTTCTTTTTTTTTTCTCTTTACTTCTTCAGAAATTTTTCACCTACCACATTAGGATACAACTCATGGTGCCTCATATGCTTCATTATGTAGAAGAGGATAACATACATAGTAAGCCCCATCACATCCATTTAATGCTTTCATTTTCTCTTCTTTATACTTTTGATTTTATTTCCACCGTAGCTCCATCCTTGTTTCTCTTATCCTGGACATTTCTTCTTCTTATCTCCAAAACACACTCAATTTCACCCCCATCGAAAATGACTTCCCATTTCCCTCTTCTACTAAGTTTGTTTCCTTAGTTTTCTTATTGATTTTCAATAAATTCAATAGGAAGAAGATTAAGAATTTGGAATCACCACATATCAAGACATCAAAGGAGCAAACTAATAGCCTTTGAAGTATGTATTTTGTTAACTTGTACATACTTTAGGTATACATAAGTCCTAAAGCTTAAAAATAGCAAAATATGTAAATCATAATTAAATAAACTCAAAAGGAAGAAAATTGTAAAATGTAAGAATTAGATATTTAGTAAGTTCTAAATATGCAAAGAAGAACTTTAAATAATATTTTATAAGTAGTTAAGTTAAAATAATGAAATTCATAATATTTTTACATCATAATTGAAACTATAGGTTACAATGCAACGTACAAAACAGACCATGCTATAAAAAAGCACATCCGAAAACAATAAAAAATAGTCTATAAGTTCATAAAAATGAGGTTAAAACGAAAAAGTTATATGCGATTGAAAATTTAAGATAAACCGAGAAACATAAGTAACATATTTAAGTAAAACTATGTTTACATTATACTTGGGTTATAATGAGAAACTAAACAAATAATGATAGATATTGAGTTAACTAGGGAACTTAGTTTTTCAAAATACTAATAAGCTTTCTTATCTTTTAAAATATTCGATTACGGAGTTTTGGAAATCCCAAAAGATTGGAGAGTAAGCGTTAACCCAAATAATAAAGTTCTTATGATCTACTATCTGCTTGCTGTGTATTATTTGTATGTTGCTTATTGGTTGATACTAATTGTTGTTGAATGATTGATTTCTCCATGTACTATCATTTATGTGATCGCTTTCTTAAATTGGTAACTATAACTATTTGACTAAAATAATCAGTTATATTTATTGCATGTTTATGACTCTATTGATATATGGATGGAGAGTGGTAACTTTGCATATTTTTGAGAAAAAGTATTTTTAGGTAAATGTTTTTTAAACCTCAAATACATTTTAAATGATTTCTAAAACGGCTGGTGGTGCCCGTAAATGATGTTTTTATTGTTAAGGCAAAGCTAGTATAGTATCTCCAATTGTTGGCGAGAGGACTTACATATTTGTGCCTGTAAGGCCTTGGATATATGTTGATTATTATGTGCTCGAGGGGGCTTTGATATGTTTGGTGGGCAGCCCTAGTTAGGGCTTACCTAAATTGATTATTATTTATTATATTAAAGTAATAGTCAAGTATTGTTTGGAGGGACATTGCCCCCAGGTAGCCTCATATGGTTAAGGTGAGGTGCTTTATGTAGGTAAGTATGGAGGAAAAATCGATGTGTCGACAATATAAATCTATACTGTCCATAGTTCTGGACTCTTATGGACGTGTTGCTTGTATTCATCGTACTTGCATTCATTTTGTATGTAGATAACTTGCACGTATGCTAATAATGATTGATAACTTGCTTAAAAAGTAGTAGTGAGAAATGAACTTACGGAGCCGTGGTTTGCTTATTCCCCTATAATTTCTTTTGTAGGTTTCTTGTAAGTAAGGATTAAGGTAAGCTTGAGAGTATAGTATAAACTAGAGATAGGTTTGGCAATGTTAGAGTTGATTAAAATGTTTATAGTGGTACAAAAACAATTTATGTAGAGTAAATTCATATAATAGGATTATATAGTATTTCTTATAAATTAGTAAGTTGTTTTACCTTGTCTTACAATTTGGTAGGGGATACTAATTCTTTGCGATTCTTATGGATTGTGGCCAATTGGATATCCATAGTCACTTATATTTTATAGTAAATTAATTAATTAAAATTGAAAACCTTAGTGACTAATTATTTAGAGTAGTGCAATTTTTGACTTGTAAGGCAATTTTTCATATCATAAGTGCACATGTGATATAAAAACTTTAGGCTATTCTACTAACTTCCCCTCCCCCCCTCTTGGGTCATGACATAAATGTCACCATTCATTAAAGACGAAGACAACTCGAGGTTGATACATGTCTACCAATTGATCAATAGTCTAAATCTATATATACTCACATATATAGCTAGAAACGCGAGCTACAATTAGGATTTTAACATTTCTAGGTTTAGTTTTGAGCTCATTATTTGTTTTCTTGTTTTAGTGATTTGTTTATGATATTTGATGCACATTTAAGCTTGTTTATTAAGTAGTTGCTCCATTCTCTTCATTGAATCTCTTATTAAGTTGTTATCCTCTTGTTTACCTATTTATCTATGGAGTTTGTTACTATTTTTCTATCATTTCTTGCTGCCATTGTTCTTAATATGAGTGGCTAAGTTAATTTTAGGTTTGGTAAATATATAGATATTGTTGATGGTGTGACCATGTTTGATGGTTAATATTGCATTTAGGCTCTTGGAGGTGCTTTCCAATGAAAATTTCAATGGGTTTTCTTGTGATTATGAAACTAAGAGGAGATTAGTCTTAAGAAGTGCTCTTGAAAGTTTATGAGGTTGCATAATTATGCGATGGAGAGGAGATTACTTCTATAATTACCAATTTGAGTCATCGAGTCAGTGGAATATCAATAATAGGTTCTTACACTTATGATATCGAGAGGAGATTTGGTGTTCCCCATTGAAGTTAGAAAACATCATGTAAACTCCGTAAATTTAGCTTTTTGAGAGTAAAGTTGAACTCGTATATTATAGATAATTTCCTAAGTCAATAGAATTGACAAACTTAAAACTTATTAAAATTTTAATTACAAAACCTAAAATGAATATGAAAAATTCTAATATACTGATCGAAACCTTAATTGCATATAAAAACCTTAAACCCTATATATATATATATATATATATATATATATATAGATAAATACTAGAAATTGAACCCAAATATGATGAAAAGCCTCAAACTAGGACTATAAGCTTATAAACATATAAATTTACCCGAACGATGATAAAACTCTAATTAAGTATAATTGTCGATCAATATGCTTAATAATGTAAAATCGCTAATGAATAATCAAAGATAACTTCTAAATAGTAATAAATGTAAAGAATGTCAAATTAATTTACAAAATTGATAATATTATTATATATATATAAGTTAGTATTATATAAATTTAATTATTTGAGCTTAATTTTATTACTTATTTGCTATGTATGTATTAAATAGTAAGTGTTAATTTCATATCTTATAATTTTCTTTGTTATTATATTATACATTATTCTAAATATTATTTATAGGATTAGAAATATTTAGAGAAAATTCAAAAAATTATTTTATTTAATTATTCACTTATTTCCCTTATTTTTCCTTTTTATTTTCTTTTTCCCCTTCTAATTTATAATTGTTACATGTACATAATATTTATTTTTTTATTCCATGTATATGTATTTGATTTGATGTATATACCTCTATTTTTCTAGAATTAAGTTTACATGTGTAAATATGTATTTAGATACATAGATATATATATATATATATATTCATATGTATGGCCATGTATATACATAGTATAGTTAAGTATATGTACATTTATTTATACACATATATGGTTATAATATATATATATATATAGAGAGAGAGAGAGAGAGAGAGAGTACATATACATATATGTGAGTAAATAAGAAATAAGATAGGAAATATATATATATATATATGCCTATATATAAACGCATGCATAAGGAAAACTATGTATTTATATATATATGAAAATCAAAAAGTATATAAAAATGTATATATGTATTACATCAAAATTCCTTAAAAATATATTAAGAAAATATAAATATATGTATATATATATATACACACATAAGAATATGTATAATTTGATTACAAATAGGTGCATATATATATATGCATCTATAGATGTACATATGTTAATGGTATAGTATATGTATTCATACATGTATATATACAAGTATACATATTAATATGTTAAATACCCAAATAAATAATGATATATATGTATAAATATATATATAAATACAAGTACATGAATAACCATATTAAAACTACTTAATATAATATAATAAAATAAACATATATACACATATACACAAATGGGCCAAAACCTATAACGAAAAGTTAAGGCCCATATACATATTAATTAATCAATTATAATAATATATAAATATACATAATAATAATAATAATAATAAATTTAAGAAACATAAAAATTAAGAAAAATAACAAAATTGCTACGTAGAATAATAAGAAAGTGCCACATCAACAATTTTTTCCAAAAATATCTAATTGATCGAAAATTAAAAAAATAATAATCAAGTAATAGAAAATTACAATAATAAAAAATTTAACATAATTGGTAAATTAAGCTTAAAAATGAAGAAATAATGAAACTAATATAAAATGGACTAAAAAATAAAATATTTCAAAAATATAAAATTTAGGAATTAATTAAATTATAAAATAATAAAATAGCTTAAAATTGATAATTTAAAATTTCCAAACCAAAATAACAAAATTTGTAACATTTTAAGCCTATAATGAAAAATGCAAGTTTCAACATCCAAAACAAATCTTACTATGTGAAAACGATAAAAATCAACTATAAAATTATAAAAATTAGAGTTAAAATGAAAAAGTTACATAGGGCTAAAGATTTAATATAAACCAAGAAGAACAAGTAGGATAACTAAGTTAATTGACCCTATAAACTAATAATGAGGAGAAATAAATAACTAAATATGTAAAATACCATAATTTACAAATGTAAACCGTACAATTTTAGGTGATGTTCGAATTAATTAAGAGTGCCCTTCGATTATTACTATGAATAAACTAAACTAAGAATCATGTTTAATTTAAAAGTCATATCTATTCACTTCATAATTGTAATTCAATTTGAAAGTTTTAAAGTCAATAACAACCCTAGAAATTATCTTAAATCTTAAGTAAGGTAAAATCTTGACTTGATTGACTAAAAACCCTAATATGGGAATAACAAATCCTATGTCACCAAAACCTTAAACCTTAGAATGAACTAGAAACACTTAAGATTATTGAGACTTCAAATGAATAATCGAAAACTTGAACCTGACCAAGGTTAACTCAACTTTAAAACTCTATAAATCCTTTAAAGAAACAAATTTTAAGAGAGGAAATATTTCAAGAACTAAACCCTAAAAGAACCATACGTATAAGGCTTATGACCAACCAATCATATCCAATTTTTTTTCTATTTGAATTTAATTAAAACAAAGACTAATAGTGATAATTTAGTTAGCTTATCATTTGATAACTTCCATAAGTTTAAGATAAGACAATTCCCTTATCTCTATATAAGCTATACTACTTATACATAAGTTGTATAACTAACCAATTTATTTTCATCCAAAATCAAGTTGATATGACAAGTCCCTATACCCAAAACTACACATGCCATGCCGGTTGGGAAGAAGATAAGTAAGGCTTGTCATTCATCTATCTTGTCACCTTATCATCATATCTAATATGTCACATTTAGAGAAAATCTAGCAAAGCAAGTAATTAATCAATTCCTTTGATTTGAGGACTTAATGAGGGCATAAAAACTCTTGTTAAGAACCAACCACCCCGTGCCATTTGCATACTCTCTTGTTTTCAAATTTTAAGGACACTTAAACACTAAAGCAACAAAGGAAAAACACTCCGAAACTTAGTAGCCTAAATTGTCTACTCCACATACAAACTCTCATCTTCTTTCACTTTTCGAAGCACTTTCTACTTAAAGACAAAAAGAAGAAGATATTATAAACCCTGCAAATCAAGCCTTTTGATTATAGAATTAAACCATGTATTGTAGATGATTTCCTAAAGTCAACAGAGCCAATAAAATTTAATCCGATGAAAATTTCAATTCAAAACCTAAAGCAAATATGAAAAACCCAAACTTATTAATCAAAACTTTGATTGTATAAGAAAATCTTAAACCCTAAACATATGTAATTGTAAGAGATTGACCCCGAACTTGATAAAAACCTCAGTTGCATATGAAAACCTTAAATTCTATTCGCACATACATATCAGAAATCAAACCCAAACCTAATCAAAACCCTAAAACCAAAACTGTAAGCTTATACATACACCAAATTTCTACGAAGGTGACAAAACCTTAATTAAGTATAAATATTTAATGACATGCTAAATTGTGTAAAATTACTAACCAATGATTAAAGATAACTCTTAAATGCATAAGAATATGCATGTACTAAATTCATTTATAAGAAACTATAATATTATTTTAATGGTAATATTAACTTTATAATTATACAAATAAGCTAGTGATATGTTAGTTTAAGTATTTAGTTGGTATTCAAAATATATAAAGTGATTGTTAGTATTATAAATCATACTTTTCATGATAGATATCTTAATTATGGTACTAAATATTATCTATATTATTATAAATGAGGTTTAATTAATTGTTTTACTATTTAGTTCATATATTTCCTCATTTTTCCTCTTTCCTTAATTTTTCTTTTGATTATGTTCATTTCAAAAAATATATAGAATAATTACATATAAATGGTAGGAGTTGACCAAGTCAAAGTGTTGACTAAGGTCAACACATGTCCTTTTCACCTAAAATCATCTTTCATTTTCTATAGATTTCTTCTCTTTTCTTTTAATTTTTTTCCTTTTTCTTTTCCCCCTTTGCCGTCCACTTGTTCCCTTTTAGAACCCCCTTCCTTTTTCTTTTCTTACACATTTAAGACACAACAAAACACACTTTTGTTCCCCTATCCAAAACTGTAACCCCTCTTCTCTTTTCCTTTCTTCTAATTTTGTATTTTTACTTCTATATCACCAACAACTCACTTACCAATTACTATACTTTATACTTGCACTCCTCTTCCATATTTGTAAAAAGAAAGAGGTATATTTTCATTTCATCTTCTATTTTAATAAGTAATTAGTTATTTACCTTATGTTAATATTGAAATTCTTGTGTAATATGTCCATATATCTTAGTACTTATGGGAAACCTTATACATAGACATATGAGTGTAGAAATACATCTATATATATAGCATATGAATACATATGAATTATGTATGTACGAACTTTAGCAACATACATAGTATAAACATATATATATGTATATATATAAGAGTAGGAAGAACACATGTACATATGTTTGAGTATTCTTATACATGAGTACTCTTTGTGTACATAATAAAAAATGATGAAAATATTAAGTATATATCAATATAGCATACCAACCAAACCTATAAACATGCATATACATGAATTATGTGAAGATTTCCTAAAATTATACTATGAAAATATGTATAACTATACGTATATAACAGTACATAAATGTGTATAAATATACTTATAATAATATATGTACAAATACATATACTAAGATATTAACAGAATATACATATTGACATACATATAAGATACTAAAATATGTAGACATAAGATAAGTACATAGATGTATTATAATATAAGTAATTAATATAATATGGCAAAATAATCATATACACGTATATAAGTATGTATGGGCTGAGCTACATAATAGGCTTATAATACAATTATCAACTTCTATTAATTTTATATAAATGTATGTAATAATAATAATAATAGTTCAAAATTATAAAAACATAAAAAGCTAGAAATCCATTGGATCATAAAGGAAACATTGAATTTATAAATGAAAACATTTAAATCAAAATAACTAAATTCATGACACTTTAAACCCATATCATACAACATGGGCCTTAACATCCAAAATGGATCCTACCGTATGAACGTATATTCGAAAACGATGAAAAATAACTATAGGTTCATAAATATTGGAAATAAAACAAAAAAGTTACATATAGTTAGCAATAAAGTTCAACCAAATGAAAACTAATAGGAACCTAAGTAAAAATAAGTAAACAAATACTTAGAATAACTAGTTCATTTAGTTACTTGCTATCGTTTTTATCTTATAATAATTAGGTGATCCTAACGAAGGTTGGAATCTTCTTAAGGACTACTATGATTAATACGAGACATTATAGCTAAGTAAGTACTCTCGATGACTATATAGTTGTTTTGTGCTTATAGTTAGTGCACTTAAATTAAATAGTAATAACTTAATGCATAGGGTTGGGGTTATGCATGTGCTAGATAATGATTGATTACCATGCAAAATGTCATTAAATGTGATAAATTGAAGATTTGGTTGCATGATTAACTTTAGCACAATTTGAATGGTCTATAGATATTAATTGATCATCCAATAATTTGATTTAATTATATTTGGCTTATCTTAAATTAAAAGGATCATGCATCAACCATGCATTGCATTATTTGTTCTAGCTGTCACTTTACACGAGGGTAAAGAGAGGCCATGTGGAGGTTGTTTCTATATATTGAATCAAAGTATTTTAGTATAGTGTACTCATACAACATGACCTTGTCCTAACCTACAGGCTTACTAAGAGCTAAAGATGCTAACCGTATGGTTAAGAGTCGAGTTTAGAAACCTCTGTTATAAGGTATGAGTGTAGACTGCAGGGGCTACCTCATCGCTAGGCCTAGGATTTTATATACTACTAGATTTCTTATAAACGGAAATGTATTTTAGGAAATACAAAATTTAATTTATGGTTGAAAACCAAACTACTAGAACCTAGTTGTGATTGGTGCTAATATATCTCCAACCCTTACCTTAGAGGGCATTAAAATCCTATGTTATATGTAACACCGGTCAATTGCATATAATGTTTGGCATATTGCATATACATGCATTCATATGATTGTATTAATTAGTTTGATAACCTACTTACTAATATAGTATGAGAGATAACTCACTAAGCTTTTGTAGCTTACTTTCCAATAATTTTTCATTTATAGGTTGATAGCTAATTAGACATAGGTTAAGAGTCGAGCGTTGAATGCGTATATTTAGATGTTTTAGAGGTTAGAATTAGAGAGAGATTGTTTAGTTTATTTGAAACTTTAAATGTAAATACCACTTATATATTTAGATTTTTTTCAACTTCATTAAGTTTGAATTTTAAGTTTATACTACTTAATCTTATCATTTGATAGGTGATACCGATTCTCTATAGTTTTGAAGAATTGTGGAATATTAGATATCCATTATTTTTTATACTTTACAATATGTTAATTAATTAACAATTCAGAAACCCTAATGATAAATTATTTAGAGTCTTGCAATCTTTGACTTGCAAGGCGATTTTCATTTCATGGGTGCATACATAATATGACAATTATAAGTAATCCTACTAGGCCCCTTATAAGGTCCTGATAGATACCCCACTCACATCCTCATCATCACCTCCACAAACATACAACTCAAGGCATAACAAGCTTACTTTTGTCGCCACCACTTTAAGTCTACTTGAAAAGCCACTCTAAAAAACCTTGTACACAACATTTAAGGAAATTTTGAAGCATCAACCCACCCTTAAGAACCTAAAGTTTGAGGATCTAAAGAGCACACAAAAAAGGAAAGGACAAACAAGGAGCTAAGGAGGACAATTAGGGGTGCAAATCTACTATTTACTTCACTTAGAGAAATAAGCCTCATTCATAAGTAACTTTTGTAAACCATGCATAGGAGATCATTCTTATTTATGTGAAAGTTATTGTATGCTTTTGATGTTATTTTAGTTAGGTTATGTTAAGTGTTAAGCTTCTTATGAATGCTAGGATATGAGTAGACTAAATCTAGTTTTCTTGCAGTATATTTGTCTATCACCTAGAATAAGACCTTATGACTTAAGAAAATCATGAGACCAAGTGCATGAACATTTTAGGAAATCTAGGATGACTAAGAGCCTAAATGAGTCATGCATTGTACATTTTTGCATCATAATTATACTGACTGCCACCTCACATGGAGGTAGGAAGGGACTCGAAGGAGTAGGGCTCCTAAAGGGATTAGATTATGCAGAGGATTTTCCATATATTATTATTAAGTTCCAGTCCTAGCTTATAGGCTTACTAGGTGCTCGGGAACACTAACCATTTAGTTAAGGGCTGTATCTTATGACTTCTGACACTTTGCTACACTTGGGAATTTTAAGGAAATCATGTTCTTTATTAAAGCAAAGTGTAATTATTTATTTATATGTAAGTATATTTATATAAACTAATTTAGATGCATAGGTACAAGTTGTATGAAAACCTAAGTGCTAAAACCCAGTTGTTGGATTGTGTCGATTAATAATCTAATCACAACTACAAGGGACAAAATTTGGAATTGCATACAGTTCCTAGGCTATTGTGTGTATTGTTTAGTGTTTAGATTGTCTCATGCATTCAAGTGGTTGCGCATAAATGTAAATTTTTTGTGTGGCATGATACCCTTATAGATTTCTTTTGATGCAAGGGCACCTCTTCACCGAGCCAAGCCATGAAATGCTCAAGGATAGTCTTACACTAGGATGGGACTATGTGATACGTAGAGCAAAAGAGGGAACTTTTAGTTTTGGATAGGATTTATGGTATCTTATGTTATTATTCAACAGTTGAATTATCCATGGTTTATTAAGTATGGATTTCTATACTTTTGTTCTAGAACGCTATGTTCTATACTTTTAAATCAATAGCATATTCAGTAACTTAGTATAGATAATTAAGGTGCTTTGATATTATTTGTTTACATAGCTCACGATAACTTAGAGTAGAGGAAACTTTGTGCATCTTATGGAAAGCCTATGATCAACATGGGGGTTAATTGTAAACCTTTGTACGATGTATGATGATCTGCCACGATGATGATAATATTTGGGATGTGATAACAAATATACAAATATAGTTATTATTGAGCTCATGAAGTAAGTTAAACCATGTTCATATCACACTCAGGTTATAGTCAGAAATTAGGAAAACTATAATAGACATTTAATTAATCAAAGAGTTTAGCTTTTCATAAAACTTATAAGTCTCACTATCTTTTAGGTATTCAATTCTCGAGTTCTACAAACCCTAAAGGCTTAGAGAATCAACATTGATCTAGGTGAGGGAGTTTTGATGATCTATTATCTACCTATTGTTTGTTGGTGATACTGATTGTCTATTGAATGTCTGTTTTGCTTGTATATTATTATCTATGTGATCACCTTCTTAAACTGGTAAATATAAATATCTGACTAAAGTAACCAATTATATTTATCACATGTCTATGACTCAATTGATATATTGATGGAGAGTGCTAGTTTTGCATATTTTTAAGAAAAGTATTTTTGGAAAATGTTTTTCCAATCCTAAATATATTTTTGGTATGATTTCTGTGAGGACTCATAGCACTTGTAAATGATGTTTTTATCATTGAGGCAAAACTAGCATTGTATCTCTAATTGATTTTAAGAGGACTCGCATATTTGTACTCATAGGGCCATGAGTATGATTTGTTGATGGTGATATCCCTAGTTAGGGTCCAATTGATATTTCTTTCTTGGCTAAGGTAATAGTTGAGTGTTGTTTGGATGGATGGTGCCCCTAAGTAGCCTCATGCGACTAAGGTTAAGTGCCTCATTTAGATAAGTACGGGTGATAATCGACATATGGACGATGTAAATCTACACCTTCCAAAATTCCAGACTTCTTTAGATGTATTGTTTGCATACATCGAGCATGAATTCATTTCATGTGTGGATGGATTACATATGTGCTAATAATATTTAATAACTTGCTCGAACGGTAATAGTGAGGAGCGAACTCACTGAGCTGTGGTTAATCATTTCCCTATAATTTCTTTTGCAAGTTCATTTAAGCTAAGATTGTGATAAATCTCGAGTCTCGAGTGTAGAGTGAAGATATGTTTGATAATGTAAGAATTAGTTGAAAATTGTATAGATGGTACAAAAACATCCTTTATAAGAAATATTTATATGCTAGAGTTTCCTGTAATTTAGTATTTCTTGTAATTTTATGAAGTTGGTTTGCCTTATCTTATTATTTGGTATAGGATATCAATTCTCTAAGGTTCTAGGATTGTAAAATCTCGAATACCATAGTTACTTATATTTTATAATAAGTTAATCAATTAAAAATTGAAAAATTTAGTAATTAATTATTTAGAGTCTTACAATCTTTGACTTACAAGGTAGTTTTCACATCATGAGTGCATATGTAAAATGAAAATTTTAGGTAATCCTATTAAGCCTCTCTTAGGGTCATGATACATTATGTAATCTTAATAAGTTAGGATAAGTTATTAGATTGAGAGGAGATTGACCTACTAATTCTTAGGATTAGATTACTTAACTCATTACAAGAATTAAGTAATTTAGCTAATCGTATAGGGAAATGAGACTAAGCACAAATTTTCTATTACATAGTTGAGTAAGGTACCATACTTGAAATTGAACTCAAGTGAGTTTCATCAAAACCAAATAAAAACCATCCCTAATATCTTAACGGCTTACTTCACCGCTACTTCAAAAACATGTGTTTGTTGTTAAGAATTTGTGTTTTTTGTTAAATTTCATTCTCATTTAGTTGAATTCACTTTCAACTCACTACTTCTTTTTCGGTTAGCCTAGATTTGAATAGTAAGTTAGAATTTAGTACTTAACTAAACCTTTTTCCTTAAGGAAATGGCTTGGTGAATACTTGTCGGTTTTATTACCACATACGATCTGGTACATTTGTCAATTAAGAGATTGACACTATTGCAAAAGTTTCCATTAAAAAGGTGACATTAAATCTATCAATTTTTATTCAATGTTTGTGTCACCTTATCAAGTCCTAAATTTTCTACTACATTCTTGTTGTGCCATGACTCTAATCCAAAGGAAATGATGTTTTCCTTAATTAATTTTACATAATTTTAAATATTTAAGGTGTGATTTATCCATATATTATGGAATAATGTCCATATATATAAATATCGGATAGATATTATGTATACTAATGATTGACTAATTACTTTACATACAATTTTACTCCAAACCATTATTATTTTTAAGTGAAATAAACTATTTCTATGGCTACAGAATATCTCAAAGCTTAGATTTTGAGTTCCCAATAAATAACGAGTTATATCGATAAAACTACATTTTTTTTATTAAATTAAGTATTCTATACACTTTTGTGACCTAATACTAATGTTTGACTTAGATTAGAGTACATATTATGAAAACCTTAAATTTATCGGTTTCTCACAACTAGGGTCACATTATTTAATAGTATTCGTTACTCATACTATCCACAATAAGTTTATTTCCTTACTTCCTAAGCTGATTCCTTAGTTCTATATTTGATAAGAATGAATCATCATTTTTGTATCCAAGATAGCTGGTTGAAAATTGAGGTTTCATAGAGGCCCTAAGTTCTAAAGTTATTTCTAGAAGTCCCTATGTTATCGACTAGGAACCAAGTTGTTGTTCAACACATCATGCCATTCATAGAAAGATAGAAAAATAGAGGTCATCAGTAGAACTCTAAGTTCCCTACTCTAAGTTGCTATAGGAAGAAACTTGACCAATTGGACATGACCTTGCCATTGGTGAAATTCACCTACAACCAAGTTGTCTAGAGTTCACTAGCAAGATACCCTTCGATTTTTTCTATAGTTTCATCTCTTGATCATATGCCCATAACCCAACCTAATGAAGGGATTGAGATGACTGAGGTATTGAAGACTAAGCTTAACCTTTGGGGAATATCTACTAGAAGGTGACTAACCAACTCACCCAAGTTGTTGAAAAGTTAAAGCAATGAAGTCAAGAGAGGAAGGAAAGACAATTCCAATCAAGTGATCTTATATGGCTAAACCTCAACAAAGGCAAATTCACAAAAAAGAGGAAGAGTAAGTTATCCACTTTAGCTAATGCATCATTCAAAATAAATTGAGAGATCAAGGATAATGCTTAGTAATTAGAATTACCTGAAGAGCATGAAGTTTCTGATACATTCAATATTGCCAACCTAAACCCTTATATACTTAAAGAAGAAGGACAATAAGGAAACTCATTGGATTGATCATGGAAGGCATGATAAGAATCAGATTCAAGGTTCCCTCACTCATACTTAAGTTACGGGACTTGAGAGCATAGAAAGAAAAATTATCTCCCTCTAACCAAGTCTTAAAGAGTCTTCCATATTGATTAGACCTAAGTTGCTCAATCTTCTAAGCTCCTTCATACCCTTTCCCATGTTGTAACTTAAAGCATTAGATCCATCGCGTCCTAGGGTTAGTTTGGCTTATCTGACCATAAGTTTAGTTAACTAGTCTCCAAGCTTCTTATGCTAGCCATCAACCTGTTTATCAATATGCTAACTTACCCTCCTATTAACCTATATCCAAGTCACATATGCCAAACCTAAACATGGGACATTTAGTGACCTCTTTCCAACTCAACCGAATTCAACTTGAATCTAGCCTAACTTGAGGCCACTACACTTAGCCATAATCCCATATAGATGGATGCTAGCACATGTCCATGAGTTTTGTCTATATCGTACTTTGTTCTCATAATGTTCTTTACCACTTTCTCTTTTGTATATCACAAAGGATTTTGCTTTAAGGGTATCTTACCCTTTTTGTAATTGCTACGTGTAAGAGATTTCCATAGAGACACTAGGTATAAATGACCTCATGTGTATAGTCGCAATACAGTTGAATCATCTATATATTAGTGAATATTCCTTACTGTTCTACCATTGTTGTACTTAAGGTAGCTAACTTAGTTCTTATCAACTCCTTTAGTAAGGACTATGGTAAGCAACACTAGCTTATCATTCATATGTCATATTGAGTGGTAAGTTAAGTTCATGTAATATTTGACTAGTGCATAATATCCATTTGAGCAGCTCACGAGTTTGCTAAAATCTTCACTAATTTCATTCCATACTTTGGCTATAGTTAGTCAAACCTACGCCCGATATTACCACACTTGTTAGCTCTCATAATAGCATATCATATCCTATAGAAAAATTCTTTGTTAAGGCTCCCACTTCTAAAGAGTCGAAAAAGGAAACATTGAAACAAGCCTCACTAGTTGCTAATATTAATCTTACTTTGGAGCTAGAATATGCTAAAGTTACAATGGAAGTTACAAACAAGATTATCAGTGGTAAATCTACCATTGATGAAGGTCAAAGCTCAAACTCTAATGGCATTAATGCTGAGGTTAGTATGGATGATCATGCAGGTGATAAGAATATTAACAAGACAAAGGTTCCTTTTGCATCCCATACATGTCATGAGATAATTGATGAGTTGAAAAGGAAAAAACTGATTATCCTCCTCCTCTAAATCATAATGGTTGGGGTGAAGTTGAAAGTAGTGAAAAGGATCCCTATCATTAAGGGATAACAAGAAGACATTAATTAAGATCTAAAAGGTAATGAGTCCTTAACTAATGAGTCTACTTGCCTACTAAGTAGTGTTTGAGATGAGGTCCTAAGCAACAAATCTTTAGAAGATAAAGATAAAGATATTGATGACCTCTTAGGTATCAATTCTAAAGACGAGGATAGTGAGGAGTCAAATTTTGATCTTACTCCTAAAGCTTTTAAACATTAAACTCTAAATTAGGTAGAAGTAGATGACTCAACACTTAATGAGAATCTTGCTCCTTCATTAGCTAGGAATAATGGTACATCATTTGACCCTACACTTCCTAAGAGCATGGGGGTACATACAAAGAAAATGCCTAAAAAAACATGTTATCATGAGAGGAATTTTGTAATGACATAACTAGAACACCTCCTACTAATATATTATCCACTTTAGTATCAAATGAAATATAGTTTTGTCCTATGGTACAGCTACCTCCTAAGGGGTCACCCGTACCTTAATGATTAAAGTTTCATCACATTTTATTAAAAGGGTATCATAATCTACCCCCCTACAAAATTGCATCAATTTTATTATCTTAAGAGGAATTTTGTAATGACATAACTGGAACTCCTCCTACTAAGGTATTGTTTGCTTTAACATCAAACAACATATAGTTTTATCCTATAGTACAGCTTAACTTTAAAGTTTCGATGAACTCTAAACCGTTATATTGAATGGTACCTTAATGATTAGAGTCTCATTATATTTTATTATAGAGGCATCACAATCTAACCCCTTAAAGAATTGACATCCAGATCAAATTCATTACACAAAGGTGCTCCTTAACCGGTTTAAGAGGTACCCCCATATTATAGCACTTTGAACTGTAGTGGCACTTACTTTCCCTACTTTTAGCTGGTATACTACCTTGATACTACCTTATAACAACTTGGAGTTCATTAGAATTCTAAAGTTAAGTATGCTCAGTAGGGAGCACTTTGAGGATAGGTGATCTCTTCAGAAGCAATTGCACTAGGGGTAAAATCTTGTGGTGTACTATATCACAACATATAATACTTTAATGAGAGGAGTTTCAATTGGGTTGTTACAAATCTTTTATAACATAAGGGGCATAGCAAATGGTAGATTAATTAAAAGGTTACACAAGGTTACTATTTATCATAAATTACACTTTATTATGATTGATGAAACTATAACCTCAGTTAATAAAAAGAAAAAAAAATACTAGATCTTTAAGGTTCAAATATTTTTATTTAGACGATAATTCAAAATTTTAGATTTATGAATTTGATAATGAACAATTAATTCACATGAAGTGCATAGTAACTTATTTCTTCTTTTCTTTTTATATTTCTAGTATGTATGATAAATGCTTCAGATCATTAAAGAAAATTCATTAGAAAGATTTAGCTCATATAACTGAAGCCACCAATGGTCAATGGATGTTCATTGGTGACTTTAATACAGTCTTGTCCCCTCAAATTAGGAAAGGGGGAAAATCTAATCTAACTTATCCAATGCTTGAGTTACAAGAGATGATTTCTAATTACTATTTATTTGATGTTGGTTACAAAGGAAATCCTCACACATGATCTAATAAAAAGGTTCATGTCATATTAGATAGAGCACTGTTTAATTTAGATTGGGTCACCAAGTTTGATTCAACTACCATCATGCAAACACAAGATCATTCCTTTCATCAAGTAGTTGAATCCTCTTGGAATGATGAACGTAATGCCCTTGGTTTGGTGAATTCCTAAATAAAATTACAGTGATTAAACAACATCTAACAAGGTTGGAATACAAATGTCTATGGTAATATTCACAAAAAAATAGAATAAGCTAAAAATAGGGCTAGAGAATTAATTTAAAAGATTAAATGATAGAGATAACAACACAAATTTGTATATTCAACTTCAAAAATCAAAATTAGATCTATTACAATTAATTGTATAGGAAGAATTGTTTTAGAAACAACGGTCTATAGTTAGATGATGAAAAGATACTAATTGTAATATTAAATATTTTCATGCTGTAATTAAAGAGAGAACACCAAAAAATACCATAACAAAAATTAAAGATGAAGCTAAATCTAGTTAGAGAGTAATGCCAATGAGCTTCTGCTTTTAACTCTTTTCAAGCTTTACTCTCAAAGGAACTTAACATAGAAACTTTCTAGCCCTAGTTGGATTAACAAGATTATTATTGCCTTTAATATTATACATTGTTGGAATTGTTGGAAAACAATTGGTGCTAACTTTTATGATGTTGTAATTCAATTTTCTGGGTTTATCCATTATCCAGATATTATACTATTTCCAACATTATTCTAATTCCTAGGAATCCAATATTAGTTTATACAATACTACTTCAGAAATTCTTTTTTCATCAAAATCATTGTCTAATAGGCTTAGCGTTATCCTTCCTAAGATCATCAACATAAATCAAATTAGTTTTGTCAAGGGTAAAAACATCATTAATAAGAATCTTTTTTTTTTTTCCCAAGAGCTATTATATAATTTGAATTGCAAAGGAAGGAGGAGTAATCTAATTATGAAATTTGACATGGGGAAGGCTTATGATAGGCATGACTGAGTGTTTTCATTTTCTGTGCTTAATTGTTTAGACTTTCACTTGAAGTTTACTTATATGGTAAAAAGGATTATGTATTCCATTATTGTGGTTGGAAATTTCTCTTATGCTTTTTATCTTAGCATCAGAATACCTATCTCAAGGATTGAATCACCTTTTCCAAAAATACTCATCCTTGAGGTATATAACTTCAACACCCGACTAGATTTCTTACCTCAAATTTTAGACGACTACATTCTTTTTCTAAACAACTCAAAACCATTTGTTCCTAAGGTGTTATATTTTCCAAATGTCTATGATTATGTTTATGGGCAAAGGTTAACTAGCATAAGACCTCCCTCTTATTTCCTATAAAGTGCAAGGCTTCCTTAAAATGGTCCATTCAATCCTTAAATAGGATGAATGTTCAACAGTTACCACTCACATATCTTGGCTATCCTTTCTCTACCCACTAGAAGTACTTTAATGAAATTTTAGAAAAGGTCTCAAGTAGACTTAAAAATTAGGCCAATATGTGGTTGTCAGTTGGGGTAGCATCATCATTATTAACACTATCTTGTCCTCTCTTCCCTTTCATACTTTTCAAGCAAATCAACCTCCCATAAGGGTCAAATATTAGAGAGTATCTTTACATATTTTTCGTAGGGGGAATCATTTGAGCCTAAGTCTACTCATTGGGCTTCTTGGATATGCTTTACCTTCTTATTGAATATGATGGGCTAGGTATCCATTCTTTAGGGGATGACTCTAAATCTTTTGAAATAAAATCTAGTGGAAGTTTAGAACTAAAAAATCATTATTTACTAAATTTATACTCTTTAAGTATATCAATGGCATACACCCTGTAGAAGTCTATGCATCCTATAGTTTTGCCCCTTTATGGAAACAACTCTTAAGAGCTTAAGATTTTTCTAAGTAATATATCTTTTTTTACCTTAGTAGAGGAGAGTTTAGCTTTGTGTTTGACCATACAAATTATCCTTAGTGATCTCTCTACGCTAAGAGTAAAAAACCTATAAGTCAATTATAGATGGGAAATAGATAGTTTAGTTAGTTTTCTCCTTGTTGGTTTGGTATAAGATATTCCTTTTGTGAATGTTCAACTACGAGCAAATGACTCTTTACCTTAGATGATTTCTTCAGATGAGTCCTTTTATGTCTCCAATGTTTGGAATGAGTTTTAAAATAAAGAGGTTGACCTAAATAAGCTCTTTTGGAATAAGTTCATCCCTATGATGATTTCGTTCTTCATGTGATATGTTGTCCGATCCTTTGTTCACATTGATGACAAGCAATGTCTTTAGGGCCAGACACTTCTCAATGTGTACGTTGCCTTTGAAATTATAAGACAACTATGCATATTCTCCTGTTATGTGATTATGCCAGGGATGAATGGAAACAAAAATCTTTACATTTTAGCCTTTCCCATCTTTTAAACACCTCTTCCATAAATGTCATGTTAAAGTTTTGAAAAAGTAAAGTCCGAAACATGCCAAATCACATCAAAGTCTTTTACACCAATTTTAACTTTCTAGTATCTATGGAGTAAAAGGAATAACAAAAAGCATAGAAAAACTCGTAGGACTCCTAAGATTTTGGTGAACCAAATCCTTGATGATTTAATCAATCTTGGGTGTATTATCCCTTTACTATCTTAAACAAATCAAGTCTACTATGGATTTGTTTTCTATAACAAAACCACCCAAAAAGAAGAAAGTTTACACTTAGTCTTCAAAGTGTCATAAGGATGGAATTGTTAAATTGGATGTAGATGGTAATTTAACTTAAGGTAAACGTATAGGTAGTTATATTCTTAGGGATTCGCCAAGAAAAATAGTCCGGTGAAATAGATTTGCCTCAAACCACAATTCTATTAACTTATGTAATATCATTCAAATAGAAGATGATGAAACTCTAATCATCAATGCGCTTTTTGGTGCAATGGCCTAAAGTTCAATACAATACCAAGGTTAAGTATGTTTAATGTGGAGTGATAGGTAACCTCTTAAGAAGCAGTTGCATCAAGAACAAAACCATGTAGCGTTTAACAACAAAATGGACAATAACTTAGTGTAACATGTTTTTGTCAGTCACATTGTAGTATTAGAGGAATTCACTAGTCACAAATGGGGAATCTAAGTATCACATGAGGCAAAGTTCTACATTATAGGGGCACCTCTAGAGTTCTCCTTACCTAGTGTGGTTTAGACTTACATAATGACATTAACAATGGCATTAATTCTATAAGGGGGAGATTTGTAATATTTTTCAAATAGAAGGTGATAAAACTCATTACAATATCTTTGAAATAGAAGTTGACAAAAGCCTAATTATTGATGTGTCTTTAGTGTGGTGACTTGGAGTTCATCAGAACTCTAAGGTTAAGAGTGTTGATAGGGAAGCAATAGGTCATTTCATGATAAGCAAGTGCACTAAGGGAGAAAGCAATACGACATTTGATGTTACTATAGACAATACTTTGTGTGATGAGTTCCCTTTAGTTCATTACAAATTAGATTAAGGTAGGGTATGCTTCTCATATGAATTCATTCTAGAATACTTGTACTACGGCATGGTTCCTAAATACTTGTGAAATTTTATAGAAAAAGTTTTGATGGGAATCAACCTTCGACTACATCCAAGCCGAGGCTGACCTATCTAAAGTTGACACCAACCGTCTAGAAGAAGATGCCGACCTATTTGAACTCAAGCTTGAATAGCTTTCGCCAAGGCTGAGCAAATGATAGAGGACCAAGGGGAAGAAAAGGAGCCATTCAACAACAAGTTTGTCGTCTGCCGAGACAATGAGATACCATAAGGCTAAGTACTCAAGACCAAAGAACCACTTGGTACATTACCAAGAGACTCGTGCTAACTAATATTAGAACTCGGCAATTATGGACTGACTTTTCTGGTGTCTCCACTAAACGCTACAAAACTTTAAGGACTCCTTCCTGAACCCATAAATCTAACTATTAACCCCGTCCAGTTCGGATACCACTCATTCCAAGACATACTGAGTAACTATATGTTGACTTCCCTTGTAAAACGCATAATTTTGTATTCTTGTAAGTATTTTCCTTTAATTTATTTATGGGCCTATTTCTTTAGGATTTAAGGCCTTGTACATTATTTACAGTTTTGCCACTAGGGTTTAGGACTTGTTATAAATGGCAACATCTGTAAAAATCAAAATATACATATGCATGCATAGACATCAATATATGAAATCAGATAGAAAAGTATGCACTTTTGGAATCTTTTCCTTTTTTAGGAAGGGTACTCTTATGTTAGCATTTGCCAGATTATTAAGTATCGATTAAACTCTTTAATCTTTCTTGTGTTCTTATTGATCTTATCTTCAAGATTGTGGTGAACCCCTTCATTTGAACCAGTTAGTGAGTTACATCTAACCTTCATTTAAATCCCGACCAACATTTAGTGTTTGTGAATTATATCGAACCTTATTTTGAGCTCAAACCCCCTAATAGTGTTTGTGTGCTAGTCAGTTATATCCATTTACATTCACCATAAAAAAAAAAAAAACCTTCCCATTCGTCCCATTTTGACCCTATTTCAAGATTCAGTACTATTCCTTCGATCTGTATTAAGTTTTGTCATGTCAATTATTAAGGTAGTGTTAGATTTTCCTTTTTATCTAAGAGTGTGTCCATGCTATTCCTTTTTTACAAAGAAAATTTAAGGATAATCATAAATATACCCCTAATTATTGATTAAATTGAGTAAATCTATAAATTTTAAAGTATAACATGACCTCTCCAAAACTTTTGAAATAAAAAAATAATTCCGAAGTATTGCCTCAACCCCAAAACTATGGCTAAAAGAGGATTATAAATAGCAATGGCATTAGGGATTTAGTAATAGTTTGGTATGTATTCACACATTGTTAAATACTATAGGGAGATAAGGTCATCCATTGGAAGTTTAGAGGGTTTATTTATACTCAATTAATAGTTTAGGGAATGTATTTTTTTTTTTGTTTTAGTTGCTTTAATGTCATAGTCCTGTCGGAGCTACTCAAATTAGCAACAAAAGAAGTGTCTTTGTTCTAACTTTTGTGGTTGTTTAGCTATAAAATGACATTTTTTCAGCTAAAAGAAGGCCCAAATTTTAAACAACTCAAATAAGTTTGTCTTATATTATCATGCAAATCACCTATGATTTTGTAGAAATAAGGACTTGCTGTACTTAAAAAATATAAATCATGTTTGTATTAGCTAAAATATTGAAAGATTTGCAGACTTTTAACTTAGTTTTGCATTATTATAATTTCAAAATTCTATGGGCTAAAAAATGAATATTAGTAAAGAATTAATATCTATAGTTGCAATTATCATGTTGTTTGTATTCCTAATCATATGAAGTGATAATGTCTTAATTTTACCTATATTTACCCTTTGCCAACGCAAAAGTAAGAAGCAAGAAACACTTAGCAATAGCCATGTCTATTTAAAAAAAAAAAATCACATAATGGGATAATACTATCATAAATATTCTTGTAGTTTTGAATATTCTAAGTTTCAAAAATGCTACAACTTATTAATCTCATAGCACTTAGATAGTTTCACATTAAATATTATAAAATAGCTCTTGTTTCAAATTGAGGAATATGTCCTCACAATGTGTTATAAAAGATATGAATCCACACCTACACTAAAACTAACATAATAGTAGATATTATAACCTCTTGTATTTTACCTTATACATAATATATAAAATATTATTAATAAAGACAATCAATGTATTGATATAATCTAAATTAAATGAAGTTGGGCTTAACATATGAATGACCCTAAATTCACCAAATAATTCATTCATAACAAAAAGAGAATTAATTAAGGTCTATTAAGTAGGAATTACGAATTCTAAGGCTAAATAATTCAAAATGACCCTATATATGATTTCATTGGAAAGTTTAAAATTTTAAGTCCAAATAATTCAACCAATGTTGTTGCATGTTATTAAGACTATTTAAAAAATTTTAATGGAGAAGGTTTAGCTAAGATCTAATATACTTAGACGAGTAAGAAAGCCCCCCTTGTTGGAGCATATAGGTGGCGACATAAGGAAGAACATAGGGCTTAAGCGACGAATTTCAAAAGGTAAGGTGATAAAAATGAATGATGTTGGTTATGCTAGTCATGCTTCCACTTTAAAGGAAGTTTAGAGTGTTGTTTGTTCATTTTGAATGTTTTCAACATACTAGACATACTAAGCAAGAGTGCAAACGAAGTTTAGTTAATTAAAGATGAGACTAAGCTAGTTAAATGGAACTTAGAACTTCTCACAAGTGTATCTACCACCCTCCTAGAACCCTGGGTACTTAATCTTCACTTAATCTAGTAAATAGGGCTTAATTATGTGTTCAAAAGTTGTTAATCCACTAATTTAGGGCTTAGACAAAGTTAGGGTAGATAACATGAGTTAAGTAAATTTAGAACAAGTTGGAACCTACAATAAGTGATGCTAGCATCTACTTATCTAATATGCATGTTTTATTTTATTTGTTTTGTGATTCAAAGTTGATAGTGTGTTTAAATGATGATATATACGATGATTTATGGAATAAATGATGATTTAGGTACTAATTAAACTATATGTGTTGATTTTGTAGGCTAACTAATCATGTTTACTGAATTGAATACCTAAATGAACTATTAGCCATGTTTTCTAGGAAATTCCAGCATACTCATGAATTTGACACAATATATTTTACATGCTAAATGCAAGTCATGATGATATATATATAAATTTTGGGTTTAAGATAATGTATACATGAAGTATATGTATATAGGTTATGTTAAATGCATAAAGATATGATAATGATCATAAGGAATGTTCGCTTAGATTAAATTCCTTAATTTTCAAAAAAAAAATTAACATATTAAGTGATTTATTATGTTTGTTTTTGATACAAGAAAAAGTTGTTACATTGGGTGTGGTTGATTTTGATGAAATAATATGTAATAGTGATAATCTTAAAGCCATTTATAAGACCAAATGCTTGTTAAATTATTTTCTGAAAAATTGTTTTAATGTTCATGTGGTTTTTATGAATATTCATCATGTTTATCTTAAGAAAACCCTTTTACTGCATTTTGGAACCCAAATTTTTAGCAAAATGTATTTTTCCTTGAAATTTTAACTAAATCCTTTTTCATATAGCATTTAAATTCCAATTCCATGTCAAAACATTATAATTCTAAAGACATCAAACTTGATTTTGGATAGAAGTTTAAGGAGATAGAAGTAATAATGAAAATAATAATATATTAAATAATTGAACTAGACAAAGGCCTAACTTATCCTAAACCAGCCAAACCGGCCACACTTATTTTCAGTGGGTGAATTCATGTCCATGTAAATATAAACATAACTCCACTTAAATTTTTAATTTGATTAAAATTGATATTAGGCCTAAGTTATAAAACAATAAAATGTAATAATCGAACTTAAATACATACTCTAATGGCCCCATCCAATTTCCCTAAAAATCTATTAAGTACCGTTAACCCTTTTCTAAGCCCATACACTAAATAGGCCTTAAACTCATGAATTATAATCAAATTGGGCTCTAATTAGATAATAAAAGACTTGGGCCACATATAAATTCAATTAAATGGAACAAAGCCCTATTCAAATAATAAATTGTCTAATAGACCTAACTCTCACCAAAATAAGTTAGGCTTATTTATCTTAAGGCTCATATACTAAATAGGTCTTAATAAAAAATGAACCTTATGGACCTTAAGAGTACTAAAGCTAGAAGCCTAAAAAATAATTAAATATCGAATTGAATAATTAACAATATTAAGCCCTAATTAAGTTAACTAATTGATCAATCAAATTAATAGGCCTAAATTAATTAAAATGCTAATTTGTTATCCCCTGAAAGCCTATAAACAAAATGGATTTTATTCAACTAAAGGCTTTAGACTTAGTAAAAGATGTAGTCTAATAGAAGAATAATTAAGGGAAAAAAAAACTAATTGATTGATTTTAATTATTAGATACTAAGAAAATACTTATGCATAACAACAATTGACTCGATTATTAGGATGTACATCATTCTGTGTTTCAAGCCTTGCTTATAAGATGCATTGACCTTAAGTGATGCTTATTTGAATCATAGGTTTTAATAAAACAAAGTAACAATGTAAACTTCGCCTAATTAAATGTTTGCTACTTGTGCATGATCAATTAATTTAGGGTAATGATACCCTGGACTAAGTTACATTTGCGGGCATAGTTTCAAGATGATATAATAGTAAAGCTCATGCCACTATGATGACTCAATGGTATTCAATAGGACAGAACTATAACTGTATTAAACAGTAGGACCCTTCATATGAGACCACTTCTAAATCTTCCACATGAAGGTTAGATTGGCTTTTGTGACCCTTGATGGCCTAATTGGGATTAGACTTCCTTTATTCCCCTTCGTGATCTTTGAAGTCACAAATGCTTTCATACTACATGTCTCGCTTAAATGTAACATATTAAATGGAATTTTCTTGCTTCATTAGAATAAGTCTATGTGACATGTATTTTGGTTGTTATTACTGAGTTCCTTAAAGCATACTCTTTTAGTTCTTTTCAAGTAAAGATGAGAATATTGTTGAATTCTTTTACAATCCCAATTATGATATACATTATGCTATATTAAGGATGATATGGATTCGTCGATGAACACATGAACCCAATATCACACAAAAACCAATAGGTAGGCTTGAGTCACAAGATAGTTTAGCAAATCCCGTGCACTAACTCTAGGATATGATGCACCATAGAACCATATACGAATGTAAGACTCGCTGGATGCAACGTACTAGTCCGAGTGGTAGGGTTTCTCGCCACAATCCTTGCTAAAGGGAATGATAAGAGTGGGTAGAGGAGAGCTTTCTAAGAGAAAAAACTTAAGGGTTCGTCACTAATGTTGAAAATTTGTCTAAAACCCTATACAAGTATTCTATTTATATATAGTCGCAAAATTGCACATAAAAGAGGCTAAAAGGATGCCTTAGTGGCATTCCCATAAATATAAAAGTAAACATAGGGGTAATTTAGAATTAATACAATAAATAAGACGTCCAAATACATGAGCAAAAATACATAGCCAAATGAGATTTTTGGGTAAGGGGCTGATGTTGGATTCCGAGGAGTTATTGGAGACCTTGGAGCTTTAACTTAGGTGGACTTGAGCTTCTGGACGATCTATCTTATTCGAGGCCGATCTGATATGCCATAGCTAACTTAATGTTGCTGAGGCTGAGCAGACATGGTTGAGCTAAGCATGCCATGTTAAGCAGAGTAGGCTATCCGAATCGAACATATCTATCTAAGAAGAGCTCATAAATAGGTTTTCAACACATAGGGAATGCATGAGCAAGTCGCCGATATAGCTTGAAGCTCGGAAATTGATTAGTTCGATCTCCTATACTGTATCAGGGGACATGAACTTAACAACCATAAGGGGATGAGGCATTCTTAGCTATGTTTGTAATGCTATATTATCATAGTTTTGTCATACCTTTATCTTCAAGGGCTTCCTATAGTAGATGTAAACCTTACAAATTTAGCTATTTAAGAGTAAAAGTGAACCCTAATACTATAGATGACTTGAAGAGTCATTAAAACCGAGCAAGATAAAAATTTAATAAATCATAAATCTAAATATATTATAAGTAGAAAAACCTTAGAAATTGATCATAACCCTATATCGTATACTAAAAACCTAAAAAACTAACTTACACACCATTAACCAAAATTGAACCCGAATTTGATCGAAACCCTAAAATTATTAATATAAACCTATAAAATAATTAAATATTACTCAAAAGATATAAAATTATAATCGAATGTAATTTTCGACTAAATCACCTATTCGCATGAAATTTTAACAAAATCGCCATAATAACTTGTAAAAATTATAATTGTAACAGATACCAATTAAATTCATAAAATTTCATAAAAATTTGGAAATTAATTTACGAGGAGAATTGTTATAATTTATATGATTCGAAAAATTACACATATTTGTTAATAATTTTCATTTTCCTTCTCTTCTATTTCTAATTTATCTCTTTTCTTTCTTCCCTTTCCCATTTCAAATCCTTCTCCTGCGTAACAAAAGCAAAATCAATAAAATGAAAGCCAAAAGAAGCAGCCCACGTGATGGATTATATTGCCAGGTGTTGGATAATTAAACAAACAAAACTATTGCAATAATTATCTAAGATTTGGCACAAAATATAAGCTAATATACAAGTGAAATAAAAAGAAAAGGAAACAAAATCCTGGAAACATTCAGCAAATAAAACCAAGAGGAAAAGAGAAGAAAAAAAAAACTGGAAGCAACAAAACGTGAATAGAAGAAAGGAAAAAGAAGAAGGAAAGAATTAAAAGAAAAAGGTAAGAGTTTATTGATATTTTTATGTAGATATATATTATATAGTACATACATGTATAAATATAGATTTGTATAGTATATTTTTAATAAAACACTACAATTACATGTATATATGTGCACAAATATATAAATTAAATTATATATGCATGTATTAGACTATGTATGTATACACTTATGAACATAGGTATATTATATGAAAGAGCATGTATTATGTATTTTTTTTGTAGAATACCTATAATTAGTATGAAGTATTTTGATAACTATAGTATATATATACATATTAGTACCGTAAGCTATATATATATATGTATTCATGTATAATTATTTTGTGTATATATACATATCTAATCGTATAGTTAAATATAGTAGTATGTTTCTATAAATAATAATATATGACATATATATATATATGTATAATATATAGTATCCATAGTTTATAACAAATACTACTATGTAAATATGTATATACTGAGTATATAATATAAGAATAAGCATTTGTAGATTATTTATATATTTAAGTATTCTGCAATTATATACGTTTCTTTATATATATAAATACAAATATATGAATATACATATATTGTACATAAGAGTATGTTTATTTTCAATAAATACATATATATGGTGTATAATGTATAGTATATATATATATATATGTAGTATACTGGAAATATATATAGATATATATATGTATAAATCGTGAAGTATATAAATAATAAGAAAATGAGAAATAGTAAAAATAATAAAGGTAATAATAATAATAATAATCATAATAAATTAAAAATCTCAAAAAGAGGAAAATATACTTAAAATAATAAAAATATCAAGTAGATGATTTAATTAATTATTAAATCATAAATATGTTACAAAAAGCGAAAATCAATATTTTATAATTTTTAAACTTAAATAATAATTTTTGTGATATTTTTATATCATACTTTATGTTACGAGCCACAACATCCAAAACGGACCTCGTTACAAGAAAATACACTCGAAAACGATCAAAATGGACTGTAAGTTCATAAAGATCTGAGCTAAAATGAAAAATTGACATGTGATTCGATAAAAAGCTCAAATCGACAATTTCACGTAACTAAGTGAAATAAACCTTGCAAATTATAACGCTAGTTAACTGTAAATTCCCAAACTTATAAATTTCTCTTATTCTCAGGTGATCTCGATATCGACTCTGAGCTGCCCACAGATTATTACGATCCTTGAACTAGCCATGGCCGAGTGAGTTTTTCCTTATGATTCCATACTTGTTTATGTGTGTAAATAATGAATTTAAATTATGATTTATAAATGAATGTATATGGGGTTGGGTTATGCTTGTGCATGATAATTGTTGTTAATGATGAATCTACGTTAAATTTCAATAATATAATGTTTGATGCATAGTAGATTCACTAGATTGATTGTTTGTGACTTGGAATGATCACTGATTAAAGATGATTTAACTTTTATTTGACTAGAAAAAAATTAACTTGGATTATGCATAAATTATGCACTGCATAACTAATTCCGGGTAGTCACATTACACGGAGGTAGTGAGAGGCCATACATGGGTTGATTATTGACTATTGTTGATTTCGTACGGTGCACACGTGCAATATGACCTTACCCCGGCCTATGGGATGACCAGGCATTGGAGGCACCAACCGCTTGGCTATGGGTCGAGTCCAGAGGCCTTCGTTTAAGGGTAAGTGAGGGCTACGTGAACCTACTCACAATCATATGTAGAACTCATTTTGATAAAGCTGGTAATGGATGTACCATTACATTTTAAATACGAAACGTGGAGTTTCGTTATGAAATAAGTTCTAATATGATACCCGGATCTGACTGTACCGATGAATCTCTAACCCTAACTTCAGAGGGTGTTAAATTTGAGTTACATGCAGTACCTGGTCACCTGTATGTATTTGTTTGGCATATTGTTTGCTATGCATTCATTTGGTTGAACTTAACTACATGTATTTGTTTGGCATACTGTTTGCCATGCATTCATTTGGTTAAACCTAACTATTGTATAACTTGATTGCTGTGTAGTTGACGGAAATTAACTCACTAAGCTCTTGTAGCTTACATCCCAATAGTTTTCTCTTACAGGTTACTAGGCGATCGGGCATAGGTTAAGAACTGAGGGTTGAGTGTCAATGTCGAGATGAGATGCATAGAAGTTAGACTTTGAGGACAGACTATATGGATTATTGGAATTATTGTATACTACATTTAAATTTTGTGACTTTAGTAAGTTTGAGTTTTAGAATTTTACTACCTAATCTCATTATTTGGTAGGGGATACCAATTCTCTGCGGTTCTGTTGGACTATGGCTTATTGGATATCTATAGTCAAATATATGTGATTGTAAGATAAGTAAATAAATAAATAAAAACTTTAGTAACTAATTATTTAGAATCTTGCAATCTCTGACTTGCAAGATGATTTTCAAATCATGGGTACACACATGATATGAAAATTTGAGGTAATCCTACTAGGCCTCCTTTAGGGTCATGACAGTAGATACTTTTGAGACCTTTTAGATAGCTCGAATGATTATATTCTCCTTATGTGGTTGTCTTACCTTTTAGGTCTAGTGATGGGTAAGTTACTATTTTATGGGTCTATGGGCCCATATAGATTACTTGGAGCGTATAAGACTCTTTTAGTATTTGGTATATATATATATATATATATATATATATATATATATATATATATGATGCTATCTAAAGTACTTTGACTTTATATCTTTTTGCAAACAAAATCACAACCTGTAATTTTCTTTAAATAAATCATGATTTTTGAAATGCTAAAAATAGATACCTGCTATAATATGTAGTGATTAGAAGATTAACTAAATTAAACCTCTTAGGTTTTAATTATTATTTATGTGAATGATGTCAAATGTATAAGTTTTCTTTATTTCATTAAATTAAACCATATGGAAAGGTGCTCCACCAAATGAAGATATGAATCCCCGTTCTAAAATGTGTTTCATTTTTTGCTTATCATAAATTTCTTAGTTATGTGTCACTTGAAGGTAATGAAGGAGGGGATAGAGTGCTTATTGTTGATAGGCATTTTAGCACATCGGCCTCTAAGCCCAAACTAATTAGCTTAAGATATGGGCCAAACCTTACTTGTAGAATAATCTAGCTTCATCTCCTATTATAGGAGACAAAGCCCTTAGTTAATGGACTTTGTTCCTCTCTTGGTTCCCTCTCTTAATTAGGATTTTTTACTCCCTTATCACCATATTGACATAAGCATCAAAATAAGTACTATACCAAACTCTAACAGCCTACTAATCATGTTTTCTTTTGTGGAAATCCCAAAACCGAGCAATATCTAATAGCTATGAGGCAAAGATCACCTGTCAATGATGGTGCCTCCTAAGGAATTTGTTTTATTCAAAACTGGCAATTGTTTTGCATTTTGAACCTAATTCTTTCTTGAATTCCTGAAATACATATTCTAATCTTTCCAGATTCGATTGTAGTATAGCCTCTTGGCTAGTTTTCTCTTGTCAAAGTTTTAAATCTTCATAGGACATTCTTTCACCATTTCTCTTGTAATTACTACACTTCCACTAAGAGTTCTCACTCCTAAACTTGAGTCAGTAGCAATTGCAACTAATCCTATTTGCTTTACTACTCCTGGAGCTATGAAAGAATGTGTAGCTCCCGTATCAAACAAGGTATAAACTAAATGTCCAACTATGTTGATATTCCTAGCTATTAGCTTGTAATCCACAAATTCTTTAGTCCCTCCGAGTACTTCTAAATATTCTTCTACATAGTCCTCATAACTCTAATTACCTTCTAAATTGTATACTCTAGCGGCATTTGCTGCACTTAGATGTGTGTTTCCTACATTTGGTCCTCCAATCGCTCTTCCAATGGCTGGACGTATAATAGCTGGTGGTGGTTTGGTAACCTAAGCATTTGCAATTGTGTGTTGTGAACAAGTGGTAGAATAATGTCCAACTTTGTTGCAGATGAAACAAGTAACTGCATTCTTTTTAGGGCAGTTTGTTACCCCGTGCAAGCTTTCACCACAATAAAAGCATTTTCCTTGTAATTAGAAACAATCTCTAGGATAGTGAGTCCCTCTATACTTCCAGCACTTTGGTGGTCCATTAGTCTTCTTTTGAAACCTTCCAAGTGGTCTCACAAATCTCCTCATCTTGTTACTACTACTCCCACCAGGCCCTTCAAAAGGTTTCTTCCCAAATATACTTATCTTACGTTTTCCTGCATCCTCACTTTACCTCTTTGCATTGTCTAACACTTGTGCTTTTTCTACCATATTAGCAAAATTTCTTGGCTCAAATTCCATAATCCCCCTTCTCATGTCAGAATCAAATCCCCTAGAAAAGATTTGCATCATTAATCTATCACTCATTTGATATTCAAGTGGTGTAAACTGCAATAACCTATTAAACTTTGCTCCGTACTGCTCCACAGTACGTGTCCCTTTTATGATATCTAACAGATCTTCACTATACTTCAACCTTAAACTTCCAAGAAAGTAATACTCCAGAAATTCATGTCAGAAAACTTCCCAAGTTATTGGTCCTCTCAAATTCCTCTGTTTCGATTCCCACCAAGTTCACGCTCTCATCTTCAACATATATGTACCATAGGTAAGGCTAAGATGTAGTGCAATCTCAAATGTCTCAAATGATCTTTCAATTTGATGTAACCAATCTTTTGCTTCATCAAGTCTACTGGCTATACCTTCAAAATATTTGTTACATTGTATAAACTCTAACAAGAGATTACGCTGCTTCCTGAGATCCATAGGTGCTTGAGGCATCACTCCTACTGGTACAACTGGTGTTAGCAGAGGTGGACGTGGTAAAGGAATCTCCGGGTTTATTACGGGAGGTGGTGCTTATACAAGTAGCATTGGCTCCGACCTAAATAGGTCCTCAACAGTTCATTCTGTACGTAGATAGCCGTGAGAATTTCATCTGTTTTGTCTCGAGGTCTTCCCGGTGGTCTTTCTTATACAGGTTGCTCTCTTTCTTGAGTAGCTTGAGCTTGCTCATCCAGTTGCCGTCTTCTACGTCTAACTTAACTAAGAAATTCATTACCAATTTCCAATTATTTAGTTATAACAGTCAACTTATTCAAAATAGTTGTAGAAACCACCAGTACAAAATGAAGATAATACATCTGCGCATACACATCATAACAATAGTAACAAAGGCTGTAATATTTCATTTTTTTATTAATATAATGAGGTTACACCTATGTAGTAGTCACTTCTAACGAGGGAAACTCCATTAATATATATACAGACCAAATCAAAATACTGATTTTTCAATGTACAAAAGAACTCTCACAATACATGAGTCCTCACCATACATAAAGCTCTCAAGTACATTAAAACTGTCAAAATACAAAATAATCTCACTACATGAAAACTCTCGAAATACAAAATGATTAGTCATGATCCTAATATATACAACAAAAGGAGCATGAATGATCACTCGGATACTAATAGACAAAACAACATACAACTCAAACATCTCTTAAAATCAAGTAGAAGGTCTTGCAACTATATCATCTTCCTGTCTATGTCCCAGAAAAGTCGAACCAACACTAGAATATATACCAGTCTCTTCACTAGGGGTTTGTCAAGCCCACTCTCTTAGCAGCAAAAAATCTAATGGATCTAGTGTGATGGTTAGTACATTTGAAGGGTTACCACCTACCAAAACTATAGGTAGAAGTCTAAGGTCCACCTGATAATACTCAAACTCATCAGTTGGGGGTATCTGCTATAATGGCTCAGCCTGTATAACAGGAATATCTAACGGTAATCTAAGTCCATCAAATCCAAACCCTAGCTAAGGTACAAAAATATTAATGCCATAGGCATGACCATACCACGACTCCTTGCTGGTCCCTACTCGGCAATAGCTCTAGTCCGGTCCTAAGCAATAACAGAAAAGTGATCAACATGATGATCTATAGTTAAAGCTATCTCATGTCCGATAATCCTGCTATGTCCAAAGGATGGTAATAGCAGCATCAACCAAAAAGATCAACTCCTAAGTACGGTCGGTACTCTCCGCTGACTCTAAATAATAAATCATCTCCTCATTAGTAGGGAAATCACTGATGGAGGTAAATACCTAAAATATCTTCCTATCATTCCAATAGGGGCTCAGTCCTTGGTACCAATCAGATAGTACCTCATTGACAGGACAAAGTTGGCCAACTAATGTCAAATCCTCGCAGGCAATCTTAAGTCGATGCCTATAATCCCATAAGCTCTCCCCATCTCGGAGACGAAATAGGGCAAAAGAAGTCCCCAACTCCAACTCGGTCCTCTAAATCAATAAGGCATAAAGTTACTTTTATAATTTCCTTATTGTAACTTTTAGTGTGTAAATTAAAGCTTAAATGCTTAAACCTAGTTCTACCCCTCTCAATCTTCTTAGGTAAGTTATCCTATTGTTTAAGGTCAAGTTTTATTTAACTTAGTTTAAGTCATGCTCTGATGCCATCTAACTGTACGACCCGAGGGGGCTAGTCGTGGTAGTCACTATATACTGTATAAAGGATTGCAAATTGAATTCCTTTACAATCGATGAGCCTTTATACGATACACAAGGCTACAACTACAGCTAACAACCAAGAGTACACAAGCATAAGTAATATCATTTCATGATAATAATAATAGAATACATAAACATAAGACATAATCTATTTATATAAGAATTTACAAATAAGAAATCTAAAGCATTTCTTAAGTAAAAGTGGTATCATTTGATTACATAATCAGCTCTATAATCTAGATATACTATCATAAGTACACTCTAATCACGTCCTAGTCCTACATTGACCCCATGATGAACCATTAACCTTGGGTATGCAATGTCTCGACTCTACGAATAACTCTACCTGTGAAAGAAGACTATAAGGGTATAAGCTAACTAGCTTAGCGAGATAATCCCCTCAATCATACAACAATCAAGTTATACAATAATTAAGTTCAATCAAATGAATACGTATCAATCAGTATGTCAAACAAATACATGCAGGTGACTAAGTACTGCTTGCAACTCAAATTTAATGCCCTCCAAAGTTAGGGTTAGAGATACATCGATACAGTCAGATCTGGGTATCATACTAGAACTTATTTCATAACGAAACTCCATGTTTCGTATTTAAAATGTAATGGTATATCCATTATCAGTTTTATTAAAAACGAGTTCTACATATGATTGTGGGTAGGTTCACGCAACCCTCACTTACCCCTAACTAGAGGCCTCTAAACTTGACTCTCAACCAGGTGGTTGGTGCCTCCAACACCAAGTAATCTCGCGGGCTAAGATAAGGTCATATCGCACGTGTGCACTGTATAAAATCTATAACAATCAAATAATCAACCTATGTATGGCCTTTCGTTACCTTCGTGTAGTGTGACTACCGGAATTAGTTATGCAGTGTATGATTATATGTATTTCAAGTTAACTTTTTTAGTCAAGTAAAATTGGGTCTTATTATTAAGTGATCATTCAAAGTTACAAACAATCAACTCTTAGTGAATTTACTATGCAACAATCAATACATTATTATAATTTAAAGTAAATTCATCATTAACAACCAATTATCATATACAAGTATAACTCAACCCCATACAACATTCATTTATTGATCATTAATTATATTCACTAATTGGAAACACAAACAAGTATGAAATCATCAAGAAAACTCACTCAGTCATAGTCGACTCAAAAGTCGTAATAATCTAGTAGCAGCTCAGGGTCAATGTCAAGATCACCTAAGAATAATAAAAATTTGTAAGTTTGAGAATTTAAAACTAAACTAGTATCATAATTTGTAAGGTTTACTATACTTAGTTATGTGACATTGTCGATTCGAGTATTTTATTAAATCGCGTATAACTTTTTCATTTTAGCTCGGATCGGTATGAACTTATAGTCCATTTTGATCATTTTCAAGCTTATTTTCTTATAGTGAAGTCCATTTTGAATGTTATGACTCGCAGTTTTAAAAATATCACAAAATTTATTATTTTAATTTAAAAAATTATAAAATATTAATTTTATCTTTTTCCTAATATATTTATGATTTAATAATTATTTAAATCATATAATTAATAATTTTATTATTTTAAGCATATTTTACCTTAGTTACTTATTTTTACTTATTTTTGAGATTTTAAACTTATTATAATTATTAGTATTATTATTATTATTACTGTTATTTTTATTATTTATTATTTTCTTATTATTCATTTGTATTTTACAATATACATATATATGTATATGTCCTTATACTATATTTGATTAATTTTATAATTTACTTTAATTAGGAATTCCTAATTTACGGTAATATATATAACTACTTCGCACATATTTATGAATTTATTTTATTTAGTAAATATTATTATATCATATATATTACTTAATATTCGGTATACTACATATATACTATATGTTATACATATATTTATGCCATATGTAGATATATATATGTATACATAAAATGTAGTTTACATGTATATATGAATATATAACTACAAAATACTTGTATATACTATACAAATACATATTATTATATATATACATATGCAAATAAAGCTTGTATACCTATATACATACATAATCATTTTCACGTATACAACTATATATATATATATATCTATATTTATTTTGTAAAAATACTAAATACATACTATATGTAGCCTTATGGATACATATACATACCGTATATCCTACCTATATACATATATGTCTACATACATATCTTTATACATACATATATATATATCTTAAATTATCTACTTATGCATACATATATGTATATGTAATGAAATACTTAATAAAACATAACTAAAATTCTTAGTATATACATGTACATAAAATATAATATACATATATTCTACTAAAATAATTATATTTACCTAATTATATTTGATTTTCTTCTTCTTTTCTTCCTCCTTCTTTTTCTTCTTATTCTTCTCCTTGTTCTTCACAGTTTTCTTTTGGTTTTGATTTTACTTTGCTTTTCTTTTCTTTTTTTTTTCATTTTGTGTTTTCGGTTTGGTTTCTTTTTCTTCTTTTTTTTTCTAGATATTTGGGACACGATTCAGCAGATGGAAGCAGGTAAATAATAAAAGAAATACAAGATCATTATCCCATTAGATTAGGCATTAAATTAGAAACGACACTTCCTTTATTAATTTGTCCTCTCTCCCTTAAATTTGTGACATTTGGATATTAATTTGAGCACATGGGCTGCTACAATTGCAGCTACAATTCTACGTATGGGATAAGAAAAATAGAAGAGAAGAAGAAAAGAAAGAAAAGAGAAAAAAAGAAAGAAAGAAAATAGAAAATTAAAAATAAATATATGTAATTTTTCTAAACCTAAAAATAGTAAAAATAATCATCATAAATTAATTTTGGAATCTTGTGAAAATTTATCAGTTAAATTGCTACCGTTACAATTATAATTTTTACAAGTTATTTTAGCAATTTCATTAAAATTTTACACAATTATGCAATTTAATCAATAAGTACAATCATCTACAATTATATCACTATTGAGTAATATTTAACTATTTTATAGGCTTAAAGTTAGAGTTTTAAGGTTTCAATCAAATTCGGGTCCAATTTTGGTTAATGGTGCATAAATCAAATTTATGGTTTTAGTATGCAATTTAAGGTTTCGATCAATTTCTAAGGTTTTTATTATCGGTATTATATTCAATTTATTAAATTTCATAATCTTTTATTGTTACTAGCCTTATCAAACTCATTACATAGTTTAGGACACTCGGACTTAATTAGGTTTCTCTAGAGTTTACAATATAATCCTTCCTACATGTTATTCTCGATAAACCAAAAACAACATCCATGCTCAAATCAATCCATGGTTTTGTAGGAATTGGCAAAGGGATAACCTTGCCTTGCTCAACTCGACTCTTCGCCTTTTTAAAGGTAAAGCACCTCCATCAGGACCTTATACAGGGGCTATTAGGATTGCTTACAATTTTCGTATCATAGGTACACCTATTAATACGAAACTGCCTTGTAAACCAAAAATTGCAAGACTTTATATAATTTATCACTAGGATTTATGAATTGTTAATTGATTAACATAATATAAAATGTAAATAACTATGGATATCCAATGGTTCACAGTTCCTCAAAATCTTAAAGAATCGGTATCCCTTACTAAATGATAAGATCAAGTAGTAAAAACTTAAATTTAAATTGAAGTTAGAAAATCTAAATATATAAGTACTAGATACATTTAAACTCTCAAATGAGCTATACAATCTTTCTCTAATTTTAACCTCTAAAACATCTCAATACTTATACTCAACGCTGGGCTCTTAACCTATGACTAGTTATCTATTAACCTACAAAAGAAAAAGTATTGGAGAGTAAGCTACAAGAGCTTAGTGAGTTATCTCTCATATTATACTAGCAAATAGGTTATCAGAAAAATTATTAACAACAATATGAATGCATATATATATAGTATGTCAAACAATATATGTAGTTGACCGATGTTGCATATATGAATTTAACGCCCTTTGAGATAAGGGTTGGAGATACATTGGCACCAATCACAACCGGGCTTTGGCACCTAGGGTTTTTTTTTCAACCATAAATTTAAATTTCATATTTCACGACATACATTTCCGTTTCAAAGAAATCCAACAGTATACAAAATCCCAAGTTTAGTGGTGTGGTGGGCCCTGCAATATACACTCACACTCTACAGTAGAGGTCTCTTGACTCATCTCTTAGTCATATGGTTAGCGTCTCCAGTGCCTAGTAAGCTCATAGGTTAGGATAAGGTCATATTGTGCAAGTACACTATACTAAAACACTTTAATTCATATATAGAAAAACCCTTACAAGGCGTCTCTTTACCTTCGTATAAAGTGATGGCCAAAATAAGTAATGCAATGCATAGTTGATGTATGATCCTTTTAATTTAAAATAAGCTAAATATAATTAAGTCAAATTATTAAGCAATCGATCAATCTCAATGAAACATTCAAATTATGCAATAGTTAATCATACAAGCAAATATTCAATTTGTCCCATTTAACAGTATTTTGCATAGTAATCAATCAATATCAGGCGCATACATAGCCTGAACCCCTCATGCATCAAGTTATTAATATTCAATTTAGGTGCACTAACTATAAGTACAAAATAATTATAATGTCATCAGGAGTATTCACTTAGCTAAAGCCGAAATGACTCCTAACAATCATTAGGTAACTTGCCTTCCTGATCAATATCTTCTAACAAATTGAAATAAAAGAAACCTAATGAATATCTATACGTTGTACTAAATGGTCTAACCAACTCATCATCTATCTTATGATTCTCGTTTCCACTTAGGTTTTGAATTTCATATAGCCTTTTAATTTTATTTTAAAGCTTTACATTTTCATAGGTAGTTCTTAATAAATTTGCATTACTTTATTTTATGGGTAATAACATATAGTTTATTTAAGATTATATAGGTTTAAACTATCCGACTATTTGTAAGTTTTGTATCAATATTTTGTCATAACTTGATTTAGTTATAGTATTTGTGTATAGTAGAATATATATTAGTATAACGTTATATATATCAGATAACCTTAGCTCAATTATATTGTAGTATTATTCTAAGATTATATTGTGGGTGCATGTATACCTATTTTAAATTTATTTCCTCGTAAATGTATGATTTTATTTCATTATTAACATTATTACTATTATTATTATTGTTTTTATTATTATCATTACTGTTTTATACTAACACATATCGTTATTTCTTATATAAGTATATCTTCTTTGAAATGCTTTGACTTTTAAGTGTATGTATGTATGTATATTATTTTAATCTTTTGAAGAACTTTGTATTTTATAGTTATGTCTTATTCGTGCTTTGTAATATACGTTTATTGTTTTCCTTTCATAGGAAACAATATACATATACTTGTAAATAATTACGTTTAGTTATTTATTTATTTAGTTGAAGTTTTATCGTAATAATTTAATTGTAAAGTCATATTACTTAAATAATATAATCAATTTACTTGTATACTTAAGTTTCTTTAAATCCTCAATCACATATAGCTTTTTTGTTCTAACTTTAATATTTATAAACTTATAGTTAATTTTTATTATTTTTTGACGTATGTTCACCTAGCAAGATCCGTTTTGGATGTTGAGACCCACGTTTTTCATTATGGGTCTAAAGTGTAAAAATTTTAGTTATTTTGATTTGAATAATTTTATTGATCAAATTTAGCTTTTCTTTACTATTTTATGATTTAATTGATTTCTAAATTTTATATTTTTATAATATTTTATGTTTAAATCCAATTTACATAAATTTTATTATTTCTTTATATTTAAGCTTAATATACCACTTATACTTATTTTATTATTATTATAATTTTTCCTAATTAATTAATTATAATTATTTTCTAATTATGTTGAAATTTTTAGTTTAATTACATAATTTTAGGTAAATTTTTGACATGGTACATTCCTACTTGTCCACGTGGCAATTCATTGATTTTTCCTTATTTTTATATTTCTTAAATTTTATATTATTACTATTATTATTTATATTTATATGTTATTATATTTAATTAATGAATAGATTATGAGCCTTAATTAAGTATTATAAGTTTTGGCCCATTATATTTGTATATATATATTTTGTTATATTATGTTAAATAAGTATACATTGTATATGTGTAATAATTATATATAAGTACTTATGTGTTTATGTACATACATGTAATCTTAATTATTTTATTATATGTACTTTTATTTACTATCTTATTATATACACTCCTACATATACATATGTACATATGTATTCTTATTTATATTATTATACTTAATATACTATTAGATACACTTATACATAATATATTAGTATATGTACTTATACGTATATACATGTTTACATACATATGTCTATACATGTAGGCATACATATGTACATGTATTTACACATGTACTATACTTTTATTATAGTATTTATGTACATGTATATATACTTGTACATGTATTTATACCTAATTTTATACGTACTTTTATATGTGTATATTTATGCATATTTTTATATTTTTCTAGTATATTTTTAAGGAAATTCTAATATATTAAATAAATATATACATGTATATTTTCGATTTATTATATATATGTATAAATACTCATAATTTATATGCCTATGTTTATATACACATTATGATACACACATATATATATATATGGCGTATATGTATGTATTGTACATATATATACTACATATAGATGTTTGTATATGTGTGTGTGTATATATATACCTATAACTAACTTACCAAATAACATATACTTACATATATCTATATGTATACATTAGTATATTTACATATGAACAAAGTTTTCAAAAACTTAATTTTATGTATACTAAAAGCTAATACATATACTTAAAATTAGAATACAATATGCTAAAATACATACCAATACATATCCAAAATATCAAATACAAGGATATGCAAAAATGCCCAATAAAAATACTTATTACATACTTTACATAAAGGGTTTAATACTAAATATATACAAAAGAAATATGCTTAGTTATTTGGGGAGCAATTTTAGTGTGAGAATTCTTTCCTTTCTCTCTCTAAAAGCTAACAAAATTGTGAAGAGTGAAAGTGCAATTAGAAGTGGAAGGTGGTTAGAGAAAATGAGGGAAAGTGAAAGAAAATTCAAGAAAGAAGAGAGAGAGGATATGTTGGTTTAGGTAAGAGGGAATTGGATGAGTTTTGTGTGAAATTTTTTAAGAAAAGTAAAGAAGTTTAGGGGGGTTTCTAGAGGATACTTGGATTCACAGAAAATTGAAGGAAAAGGAAAAAGGAAAAAGAAAAAGGAAAAGAAAAGGGAAAAGAAAAGTTGAAAATGACACATGTTGACTTAGTCAAAGGTTAAATCGGTGAACTCTTTAAATAATTTATGTATTATATATAAATAATTTGGAAATAAAAAGAAAATAGAGAAAAAGATAAAGTAAGAGGGAAAATAGAAAATTAAATACAATAAATCAATAAACATATATTAGAATTTCCTTACATATTTCTAATCCTATAAATAATATTTAGAATAGTAAACAATATAATTTCAAGGTAAATTATAAATCATGTTATTAATATTTACTATACATTATCTAAATTACCAATAATAACTAAATTAATATAATATTAGCTTATCTAAATAATAACTAAATTAATATAATATTAGCTTATCTATGTAAATGTATAAGGTTAATATTAATTATAAAATAATATTATAAATTTTTATGAATTAATGTAGTATTGTTACTCTTATAAGCATTTATAAGTCATCTCTAATTGTTCGTTAGCGATTTTATGTGATTTGGTATATTGTTAAATATTCATGTTTGATTAGGGTTTTATCACTATTATAGTGAATTAGCATATTTATATGCTCAAAGTTAGAGTTTTAAAGTTTTTATCGCTTTTAAGTATAATCTCTAGTGTTTACACAAATGTAAGGTTTAAATTTTTCGCAGGCGATTAGAGTTTTAATTAATAAGTTAAGGTTTAAAGTTTTCATAGGCGATTAGAGTTTCAATTAATAAGTTAGGGTATTTCATATTCGTTTTAAGTTTAGAATTAAGATTTTAATTGGTTTTGAATTTATATGCTTTGTTGACTTAAGAAAATCATCTATAGTATGTAAGTTTGATTGTATACTCAGAAGGCTAGATTTGCGAGGTCTAAAACTTCTCAATGGCTCAATGTACACTTTTCAACATCTTTAGCCAATAGAATCTTGATTTCAATAACTTATAAGTTCTTCTTTCTCTAATTTGGCTAGCTAAGCCTCTACTATAGACTTCTCGAACTAACAATTCATAAATCAAGCAATTTGGTATGTGAAGCTTACCAGCTTAGAAGACGTAGTCATCCTTTAAGAAATAGTCATCTTATGTTTTATCCTCCTTACAATGGGCATATACAAAATTTTTTTCTTGAGGGTATTGTTCCTTCATGCTAAAGCGTCTTATCAATCTAGTCTACAGGTTAAAAAGTAGTACATGTAGTCTAGATAGGGTATCCATAACTACATTCATCTTCCCTTTCTTGTATTTTATTATGAATGAGAATCCTTCTAAAAACCTAATCCACTTTATTTGTTTCCTTAACAACTTTGGTTGGTTCTTCAAATACCGTTAAGTTTGATGATTGAGATAGACAACAAATTCTTTTGCTAGTAGATAGTGTTGCCAAGTCTATAAAGCTTAGATAAGTGCATATATCTGTTTCTCATACAAAAAGTAATCTAGAGTTGACCCTTTAAGCTTTTCACTAAAGTAAGCAATAGGATGGTAGTCTTGCATGAGCATAGCTCCACCTCTTATGTTAGAAGCATCGCATTCTAGTTTGAAAACTTTGTTGAATTCGGGTAAAGATAGCACTAAGTTTGAGGTTAGCTTTTTCTTTAGCTTAGTAAACCTCCTTTCTTCCCTAATGAAACTCATTGTTCTTCTTCATGAGCTTGATACAGGGTGCTATTATGGGACTAAAATTCTGAATGAACCTTCAGTAAAAAGAAGCTACACCATGGAAACTTCTAACGTTAGTACATGAGGTTGGGGTAGGCCACTCCACAATAGCTCAAACCTTCTCTTCATCTACTCTAAAGCTACCTTTACTAACTATAAACCCTAAAAATGCTACATCGCTTTGACAAAAGCAACACTTCTTTAAATTATCGAACAGTTGTTCAACTTGGAGCACCTCAAAGACAACTCGAAGATGTTTTAGATGATTGGGTAGGTCAAAGCTATATGCTAAGATGTCATCAAAGTAAATCACAATAAACTTTCCTATTTAGTTCCTTAATACATAATTCATAAGCTTCATAAACATGCTTGGGGCATCAGATAACCCAAATGGCATGATAAGCCATTCATAGAATCTGTATGTATTTTCAAAGTTATTTTCCACTCATTGCCTTCTTGCATTTGGATTTGATGCAATCGGGATCAAACTACCGAACCATTAACTTGAGCCCGAAGGTTAGAAAGTATGGTGAGGCGAATTCCTTCCTTAAAACCTACTACTGAGGAATCTGAACTACTACAATCTACCGACCTAATGTCCTGGCTGAGTTGACCCTCTTGTACTCATCATTTGTCTGTAGTTATCCACCTAAACTACACTTGAACATTAGCTCAGCTCCTCAAAAGAATTATGTACTCAGCTTGGCATGGTTAACCTACAACCCCTACTCAATAGTCGCTAATATGAGGCAAGCGCACTTATCAGTTTAAATATAGCGGATGTGAGTCCGAGTCGATCCCTCAGAGATTTTGAGTACTAATATTAACTTTAGCTTTATTATCTAACCAAAAAATTGTGATAAATTGAATGAATTAAAAATACTGAAATTAACAACTAATCTACTTATGAGACTTAATTACGCGAATTAGGAAGCAATAAACTACGAACGACTTCAAGTATGTAATAATGTATTTAGGAATTATTTCCCCTAGTGTTTGACATGTAACCTTTTTAAAATATATCCAATTCAATTTCTATTATTCTTGACCGGAGGGATTCACAATTAAAGCTAATATCTTTCTCAAGCATATTAACCTTAATTCTAAATTATTTACCGGAATCTCTTTACTTAGTAATATAATTTAGAATCGCATTAGTGTATAATGAATTCCCATGCAAACAATCAACTTTCCGGAAGAAACATGTATCTTATCTCTAAGTTTACATGTAATTCTCTTCAATTATACCTAGATCTAATTACATATGCAATTTCTTAATCAACATGTATAATATCATATATTGACACTCTAGAATTATCAATCCACAATTAAACAACATAATTGAATCAAGAAAAGATAGAAATTTTATTGAAATTATAACTCAATCCAAGGGGTACATGAAACCCTAAGTTCCATAATCCTAAATATTCGAATTCTAAGCTATCATAACGAATCTAAAAACGAGTTCCATAAAAAACATAAAATAAAGCATGGAAAACCCCTCTTGATTTGATGAACAATCTCTCTAATCTTGAAATCGATGTTGTTTTCGTCTCTTTCTTGATGTTGTTCCGCTTCTTTCTTGATGTTGTTCCGCCTCGTCTCTTTCTCTTCTCTTGTGTCTCTCCGTTTTTGTAATGTCTCTCCTCTTTTGAAACCCTAATATGTCCTTTTATAGTGTATCAAAAAGATTCTGTTTTCGTCACCAGCAACGACCTGGGACACAGCCGTGTCCCCAGGTCGTGTAACTTTCTGCACTAGGGCAAAATTTTCTGCACAACTTCAAAACTTCATAACTTCTTCATTTAAACTCCGATTTGAGTGAAATTTGATTCCTTTTCTTCGTTTTCGATCCTAGAACGCGTTCAAACCTAGAAATCAAAATTTTACTCAATTAAGTATCAATTTCTTTAAAGAAAACCAAAAATGTGCAGAAAATACTATAAAATCACCCTATGAAATATGTTTAAAATTAGAGTTATCAAATTTCCCCACACTTGAGCATTTTCTTGTCCTCAAGCAAATAAATCAAAACAAAACTTTCAGGACAAAAAACGCTAAACAAAATTTATCACTATTTAGGAAACCGGTGAACGAATACACTTGACCCTTAGAAAAGTAAGAAAATTATTCTCAATCAATTTGCAATAATAAAGTCAATCAATTTCATCTGACCATATTTGAATGCTCCAACAATACTTAATACTAGAGTTGACTAGTTAATTTATGGAAATCAAAGTTTACCCAAGTCATTTAACCAAGGATTCTTAAACTAAAAATTGGATTTAACATCTTGCCAACCGAGAAAGAGTCATAAAAATTTTGTCCATTTGACTAAAGTGTATACAATTCTCTCTTTCATCTCACCAAGCACCATAATTTAAAACAAACATATTTTACATCCACTCTTCCTCTGATCATCCCCCTAGTTTATGCTTTTGTTGAGAGGTCTTTTTATATTTACCTTATTTAAGCACAATTGCGTTAGTAGCGGGAAAGAATCTCGCTCTTCTAACAGACCAAGACCGATCCATACCAACTTATTCCTTATATTGATAGCGGGAAAGAACCTTGCTCTTCTGACGGACCAAGGCCGATCCATATCAATTATTTTTTTTTTTCATTTTCATTGGCATTGGGACTTAATCTCGCTCTTCTGACGGACCAAGACGAATCCTTACCAATTTTTTCTATTCTTACACTTGTTATTACTTTTGACCTCCCATCATTGTGATTTTTCAGGGGTTTCTCAAAAGAAGAATTTCATTTGTTTGTTTGCTAAAAATTATAGGACTCTTAAAAATTTCTAAGAGAAAGGTATACATAAAAAGTAAATTTTAAAAATAACCATGACTAACTCTCAACTAGTGATGTTGCTCTAATCTCAAGTCTTAAAATCCTAAGCTAAATAACTCGTAACTTTGCCTTCCACAAATTTGACTAATCAATTCTTGTAAAGTATCATAAGATCAATAATAATCAAGATGAAACAGTTAATTTGGCTTAATACTAGTTAATCACCTATTGCAAGTTAACTTAAAAATTAATTGGGTCAAATGTGAATAATTGGTCTCCTAAACAGTAATAAATTCATATATATCCCTTCCCCACACTTAACAATGTACATTGTCCTCAATGTACGAAAAAAAATCATAACAGCACGAAAAAGCAGCATAGGGAAAAAGAAAACATGTGTACTGAAAAGAAAACTAATACTTCCCTACCAGTCGAACAGAAGCGCAAAATGAAGAAGCATCATCATTATATAGCAGAGTTCACAAGCCTTGAACAACAAAAGTCAACACAAAAAATGAAGAACTAAGAAGAGGGATTGGAATCCGTCTCTTCATGTGCCTCATCAGACGATGCCTTAGCCATCGTAGCATCATCATCGTCATGACTAGCCTCGACATCCTCATCACATTCGCCAGCTTAATCATGAGGAAGAGAGAGCAAAATTAAGTAGGAAATTTAATTGGATCAAAATGCAGAATGCAAGAATTGTGGAGAGAAGAGGGAGAATATGAGAGAATATGAGAGAGAAATGTTTGATTGGGAGTGTGTGAGAGGGTGTGTTTAATTTAAATAAAACGGTCGTGTGCAAAAATCGTATGAGTTTGGGTCAACACGGGCTGGGACACGACCGTGTCCCACGCCCGTGTAACTTTCTATGCCCGTGTATGTAAACTGAACGGACACGGGCTAGGACACGACTGTATCCCATGCTCGGTAACATTATGTGGTCTACTGTGAAATCTGGACTCACATGGGATGGGACACGATCGTATCCCACGCCCGTGTAACTCTTTGTGCACGGGTAGAAAATTCTAGGCGCACACGGGATGGGGACACGATCGTGTCCCACGCCCATGTAACTTTTTGTTTGCTCGGAGTATAACTGGGCGGACACGGGCTGGGAAACGACCGTGTCCCACGCCCGTATAACTTTCTGTGGGTGTAACAGATTAAAGGGGCCTGGACGCACACAGGCTAGGACACGACCGTGTCCCTTGCCCGTATAACTTTTTTTTCTCTTTTTTTTTTTAACAAAAGGAAACTTAAAGAAATAAAAGTAATTAAACTAGAAAAATAAGAAAAAGAAAACTAAAGAGAAGAATTAAAAAATGAAATTAAAAGGGAAAAGCCTATGACTGAAATTAAAACAAATAAAAGAAGCAAAGCAAAGTTAGATAAAAGAAAAAAATAAAATGAAATAAACTTAAAGAACTAAAGTGTAAGCAAAGTTAGACATGGGTTGCCTCCCAAGAAGCGTTTTAGTTAACGTTGATAGCTCGACGAGATACATGTTCTCATGTTAGTTTGTCGGATGGAGAGAAAACTCCTCTCGTCCAACATGCTCCAAATTTCCATTCAAGTATAACTTCAACCATTGCCCATTTACCTTAAATGTACCCTTCTCCGGGTGTGTAATTTCAACAGTCCTATACGGGAAAACTCGTGTAATTGTAAATGGTCCAGACCACCTGGACTTCAACTTACCCGGGAATAAACGAAGGCGGGAATTATACAAAAGAACATGATCACCTTCTTTAAATTGTCGACCTTGTTTGATTCGCTGATCATGATACTTTTTGGCTCTTTCTTTGTATAATTTGGAGTTCTTATATGCATTCACTCGCCATTCCTCTAGCTCGTTTAGTTGAAGTTTCCTGTGAGAACCTGCACGCTCAAAATCAACATTAGCACTCTTAATTACCCAATAAGCCTTATGCTCTATCTCTACCGGTAAATGACAAGCCTTGCCATATACAAGTCGGTAGGGTGTGGTCCCGAGTGGTGTTTTGTAGGCGGTTATATATGCCCATAGAGCATCATCCAACTTTTCTGACTAATCTTTCCTATGATACTCTACGGTTTTTTCAAGAATTTGCTTAAGATCGTGATTGTTAACTTCTACTTGGCAACTACTTTGGGGGTGGTATGGGTGGCTATCCTATGTGTAATGCCATAACGTTTCAATACTTGGTCGACTTGAGCATTGCAAAAGTGTGTTCCCCTATCACTTATAATTATCCTGGAGGTGCCAAATCGAGAAAATAGGCCTTTCAAGAATTTTTTTACTACCTTAGCATCATTAGTAGGTAGGGCTTTAGCTTCTACCCACTTAGAGACATAGTCAATAGCTACTAGGATATATTTGTTTCCATTTGAGTTAGGAAAAGGACCCATGAAATCGATCCCCCACACATCAAATACCTTAACCTCGATGATGGGGTTTTGTGGCATTTCATCTCTACGAGATATATTCCCTACTCGTTGGCAACGATCACAACTCTCAACATATCTCTGGGCATCTTTGAATAGGGTAGGCCAATAAAATCCTGCCTCTAGGACCTTATGAGCTGTCCTATTGGCACTATGATGCCCACCCGTAGGCCCCGAATGACAGTGGCTCAAAATTCGCCAACCTTTGAGGTGTGGTACACACCTTCAAATGACATGATCTGCACATACTTTAAACAGGTAAGGATCATCCCAAAAATAATGTTTCACATCAGAAAAGAATTTCTTCTTTTGTTGGTGTTGAAGTCCCTTCGGTATGATCCTAGCAGCTAAAAAATTAGCAATATCTACAAACTAAGGAATTTCCATATCACTTACCTGAGCGATATAGAGTCGCTCCTCAGGGAATTCATCCTTGATCTCGTTCTAGTCGAGCAATTCCAAGTTTGGATTCTCCAATCGGGATAGGTGATCTACTGCTAAATTCTCAGCTCCTTTTTTATCTTTGATCTCCACATCAAACTCTTGCAGCAACAAGATCCACCTAATCAATCTTGGTTTTGCATCCGGCTTTGCTAACAAGTACCTAATGGCAGAATGATCAGTATAAACAATCACTTTAGATAGAAGCAAATAAGAGCGAAATTTATCAAATGCAAAAACAATGGCTAGCAACTCTTTTTCTGTAGTAGTGTAGTTCTCCTAAGCATTCGTAAGAGTTTTGCTAGCATAGTAAATTGGTTGAAAGTGCTTGTCTCACCTTTGCCCCAGCACTGCCCGGACTGCGTGATCACTTGCATCACACATAAGCTCAAAGGGGAGTGCCCAATCAGGTACTACCATGATTGGAGCATTGGTAAGTTTCTCTTTAAGGATATTGAAAGCTTTCAAACACTCCTGAGAGAAAACATAAGGCACATCCTTCTCTAATAGCTTAGTCAAAGGGCGGGCAATTTTCGAGAAATCCTTGATAAATCGCCTGTAAAAACCTGCATGTCCTAAAAAACCTTCTTATAGCCTTAACCGAAGTTAGAGATGGGAGTCTCGCAATCGCATCCACTTTGGCAGTATCCACCTCAATTCCTCGATAAGAGGTCTTATGGCCCAGCACAATACCTTCCTGTACCATGAAGTGGCACTTTTCCCAGTTGAAGACAAGGTTGGTCTCTTCACACCTGGTAAGTACCCTGTCTAAATTATTTAAACAAAGGTCAAATGAGTTGCCAAAAACTAAAAAATCATCCATAAATACCTCCATTATGTCCTCAATCAAATCATCAAAAATAGCTAACATGCATCGCTGGAATGTAGCCGGTACATTGCAAAGACCAAAAGGCATTCTGAGATAAGCAAAGGTGCCACAAGGACAAGTGAAAGTGGTCTTCTCTTAATCTTCCGGTGCAATAGGTATCTGAAAATAACCAAATAAGCCATCCAGAAAACAATAAAACATATGTCCAGCGAGTCGTTCTATCATTTGATCAATAAAAGGTAAGGGGAAATGGTCCTTACGTGTAGCATCGTTTAACTTTCGATAATCAATACATACACGCCAACCTGTTACCGTTCTCATTGGGATCAATTCATTCTTTTCATTAGGGACTACTGTCATCCCACTTTTTTTTGGAACTACTTGAACTGGACTCACCCATGAACTATCAGAGATAGGATATATCATACCTGCATCAAGGAGTTTAATAACTTCCTTTTTGACTACCTCTTTCATGTTTGGATTCAAGCGTCTCTAGGGCTGACAATCGGCTTGTAGTTTTCTTCCATTAAAATCTTATGAGTACAAAAGGAGGGATTGATACCTTGAATATCGGATATTTTCCACGCAATGGCCTTCTTATGCTCCTTAAGTACTTTCAGCAACCTCTCTTTCTGCTCTTTTTCCAAATTGGATGCTATAATTACCGATAATTTGGAGTCCTTCTCTAGGAAGGCATATTCCAAGTAGTTAGGTAATTGCTTTAGCTCTAATACTGGTGGCTCCTCGATCGAAGGTTTTAACTGCGCTTCATTCCTCTTTTCAAACTCTTCAAATCCTTTCTCCACAGAGATAGGTTTATTTGCCTCCAGTTGGGCTATCACCTCGGATTTGACAAGATCTTTCGAAGCTTCCTCCATGCCTAATTGCAAGCAACTCTCCAACGGATCCTTAAGAAGAACTTCCTGCATATAACTTGAAACAAAAGTGTCAGTAACATCAAGAAGGTAGCAAGTATCATCCTGATCGACAGACTTTTTCATAGCCTCCGAAATTTTAAACATAATCTCTTCATCTCCGACTCGAAGAATGAGCTTACCATCACTAACATCAATGATAGCCCTAGCGATAGCTAAGAATGGTCTACCTAGGATAAGAGGCAATTCAAAATCTTCATCCATATCCAATATCACAAAATCAACTGGAAAAATAAATTTATCCACTTGAACTAATACATCCTCAAATATACCTCTATGGTACGTCACAGATCTATCAGCTAATTGCAAGCTCATGCGTGTGGGCTTAGGTTCCCCTAATCCTAGTTTCTTAAAAAATTTATAAGGCATTAAATTGATGCTAGCACCCAAATCAGCTAATGCTTTGTCAATTAACAGATTACCAATATGACAAGGAATTGTAAAACTTCCTGGGTCTTTTAGTTTCTTAGGCAGCTTGTTTTGCACGATCGCTGAACACTTTTCATCTAAGATAATTGTAGAAAGCTCCTCAAGCTTCCTCTTGTTAGATAACAAATCTTTCAAGAACTTAGCGTACTTCGGCATCTGTGACAGCGCATCAACAAGAGGTAAGTTAATATGCAATTGTTTAAAGAGGTTAAGGAACTTACTAAATTGTTGGTCATTGCGATCTTTCTGGAGTCTTTGGGGATATGGGATAGGTGGTTGATATTCCTTCACCTTTGATGGCTCTACATCTGCCGTTGCTTTCGTCCCCTCCTTGCTCTTGCTAGTTTCCTCGCTACCTTTCCTCTCAGCATGCAACTCCTTCCCATTACGAAGTGTCACTGCCTTAAAATGTTCCTTTGGATTGGTTTCTGTATTTCCTGGTAACGATCCCTACAGTCTTTCAGAAATTAGCTTCGCAAGTTGACCAATTTGGTTCTCAAGATTGCGATTTGAAGCCTCTTGATTCCTCAGCGAAGATTCAATGTTGGATAAGCGAGCCTCATTGCCTTGAATATATTTTGTGAGAAGTTCTTTCACACTGGATTTCTTTTCTTGAGGGAGAGGAGGTGGGAATGGTCTTTGAAATCCAGGTGGGCCAAAGTTAGTCTTCTGTTGGCCTTGGTTTTGGTTTCCCCATGAGAAATTGGAGTGATTCCTCCATCCTAAATTGTAAGTGTTGCTGTAGGGGTTATTTTGTTGCATGGGTAGATTTCCTAGATAATCTACCTGTTTCAGTTGTTCTTATGCTCCATACCCCTACATAACAAAATCACTTACATCCGATTGCACTTGTTGAGGGCCAACTAAGAGTGCATCAATCTTCTTACTCAATAGTTTTACCTTGGCTGCTAAAGCAGTGGTCAAGTCCACCTTATAAACTCCCATGGCCTTTTGCTTGGCTCTAGTGCTTTCCCACTGATAATTGTTCATCGCTATTCCTTCAATCAGGTTTTGTGCTTGCTCAGGTGTCTTTGTGTTCAAAGTACCTCCTGCAGATGCATCAATCATCTATCTAGTAGATAAATTAAGACCATTGTAAAAGGTTTGAATTTGCATCCACAGTAGGAGGCTATGATGTGGGCACCTCCTGAGCAAGTCCTTAAACCGTTCCCAAGTATCATATAGCGTCTCCGCTTCCAATTGAGCAAAACAAGAAATATCATTCTGAAGTTTAGCGGTCTTTGCAGGTAGGAAATACTTGTCCAAAAATTTCTCTACTAATTCATTCCAAGTCGTGATTGAATTTCGTGGTAGAGAGTTCAACCACTGTTTTGCTCTACCCCTCAAGGAGAAAGGGAATAGCCACAGTCGGATGGCATCATCCGTAGCTCCATTGATTTTAAAAGTATCACAAATCTCTAGAAAGCTACAGATATGGACATTGGGATTTTCATCTTGGAGACTGTCAAACTGAACATATTATTGCACCATTTGTATAATGTTAGGTGCAATTTGGAAGTTGTTAGCCACGACGGTTGGCCTTGCGATGCTAGAGTCAGCTCCAATAAGTGTAGGCCTTGAATAATCGGACATGGTCCGATTTGCTTCATTCTCGTTGTTAGCCATGTGTGGTGGATCTTCCTGCTCGATGAATTGAGTGTTGGTCTCTTCACCTTCTTCCTTAATTTCAATAATTGACTCGTCGTCAATGGTCGCCACACTTTGTCTAGGTCGTGATTTCAAATTTTGAAGGGCAGTTCTCTCAATTTCAGGATCAAGTTCTACTAAATCTTCCGGGTTACTTCTAGTCATGCGTGCAAGGATAAGAAATATAGAATCCATTGCAACTCTAACTAATGAAAATAAACAATAAAAACAAAAGAAAAAAAAAGGTTAAAGTAATAAAGCAACTAGTGTTCTTAATATCGAAAATCCCTAGCAATAGTGCCAAAAACTTGATATGAGGCAAGTGCACCTATCAGTTTTAATATAGCGGATGTGAGTCCGAGTCGATCCCTTAGAGATTTTGAGTACTAATATTAACTTTAGCTTTATTATCTAATCGAAAAATTGTGATAAATTGAATGAATTAAAAATACTTAAATTAACAACTAAACTACTTATGAGACTTAATTACGCGAATTAGGAAGCAATAAACTACGAACGACTTCAAGTATGCAATAATGTATTTAGGAATTATTTCCCCTAGTGTTTAACATGTAACCTTTTTAAAATATATCCAATTCAATTTCTATTATTCTTGACCGGAGGGATTCACAATTAAAGCTAATATCTTTCTTAAGCACATTAACCCTAATTCTAAATTATTTACTGGAATCTCTTCACTTAGTAATATAATTTAGAATTGCATTAGTGTATAATGAATTCCCATGCAAACAATCAATTTTTCCGAAAGAAACATGTATCTTATCTCTAAGTATACATGTAATTCTCTTCAATTATACCTAGATCTAATTACACATGCAATTTCTCAATCAACATGCATAATATCATATATTGACACTCTAGAATTATCAATCCACAATTAGACAACATAATTGAATCAAGAAAAGATAGAAATTTTATTGAAATTATAATTCAATCCAAGGGTTACATGAAACCCTAAGTTCCATAATCCTAAATATTCAAATTCTAAGCTATCATAACGAATCTAAAAAAGAGTTCCATCAAAAACATAAAATAAAGCATGGAAAACCCCTCTTGATTTGATGAACAATCTCTCTAATCTTGAAATCGATGTTGTTTTCGTCTCTTTCTTGATGTTGTTCCGCCTCTTTCTTGATGTTGTTCCGCCTCGTCTCTTTCTCTTCTCTTGTGTCTCTCCATTTCTGTAATATCTGTCCTCTTTTGAAACCCTAATATGTCCTTTTATAGTGTATCAAAAAGATTCTGTTTTCGTCATCAAACATGGCCTGCGACACGGCCGTGTCCCTTGGTTGTGTAACTTTCTACATTAAGGTAAAATTTTCTACACAACTTCAAAACTTCATAACTTCTTCATTTGAACTCCGATTTGAGTGAAATTTGATTCATTTTCTTCGTTTTCGATCCTAGAATGCGTTTAAACCTAGAAATCAAAATTTTTCTCAATTAAGTGTCAATTTCTTTAAAGAAAATCGAAAATGTGGGGAAAATACTATAAAATCACCCTATGAAATAGGTTTAAAATTAGAGTTATCAGTCACCAACTTGAATGTATAGTTTGTCTTTTCTGCTAAGAAGTTACCTATCCATAAAGAGCTACGTGTTTGAGAAAGCATGTAACGGAATCCACCATATAAGATACTCATTTTTATTGTATTTTCAATTGTACCCTTATTATTCCTTGTATATTACTTCTTTTAAACAATATCCTTTTTATTCTTTTTCTATTTTAGGTAGGCTACCCTAGCTTTTCATGTATAAATACCTATTATACGTATAGCTGCAAGAGATTATCATCATCTTATGTTTGATATTGAATATTCTTCCTTTCATGAACTTGCTCACAGCTTGTTTTCCTCACTATTATCCTAACCCATAAGTAAGGCTAGGTGATCAATACCCTCACCGGATCATCTCATGCATCATATTGAGTTGTGCCATGAGTTTACGAAATTTCTCTAATGTATCATATCGTTAGAGCTATTCATGGGTTTGCTTGTTTAACTTTCCCTATTTTTACAAATTTCTCACTTCGTCCTTTATGCTTTTTGTAAGCTTAGACCCAGCCTTACAATCGACCTTGTCTATCATTGGATCCTACTTGCATTAGATGGTATCTTGACTTCAGGTCAATCTTAGAAAATACACTTGTACCATGCAACTCACCTAACATGTAGTCTAGTATAGGAATTGAATACCTATACTTGATTATGATCTTATTAAAAACTTAACTATCTACACACATCTTCTAACTCTTATCCTTTTTAGGAACCAATAATGCAGGTATAGCATAAGGACTAATAATTTCCTAGACATACTCTATCTTGATGAGTTTATTCACTTGCCTTTGCAACTTAACAGCTTGCTTTAGATTTATTCAATAGGCCAGTTGGTTGGGTAAGGCAGCTTTTGGTTGCATGTCAATGCTATGCTCTATTCCTCCTTTTAGAGGACCTTTAGCAACTCGTCCAGAAACATAGCGGCAAAATCTCTTAACAACTCCTTAATCTCTTAAGGCAAGTCAACATGTCTTTGAGTTTCTAGCAACCTTTATATCAATAAGAAGGTCCGTTCATCATTCTTTATAGCTTTTGTTGCAAAACATGACCAAGAACAGATAAGTCCAATCACTAAATGGGTCTAAGCTTACAGAAAGTTTGAAAAGGGTTAATGGGGATAGGTACAAAAAGGTGAAAGCAAAGAATGAAGACAGTAAGCAAAACCTACAAACAGCTCTAGAGGATATGATGCACTAATGGAACTTTCAAGGACTCACGACACAATTCAATATAACATACGAATTGGTCCAATGAGGTCATTAGCCACCTGACCTTACTAAAAAGAAAGGGTAAGAGTGATGCTGAGAGTAAACAAATAGTGTTTATGTAACCAAGAAAGTACTCAAGTGTATTGAAGTTAATCTAATCTATCACAGCTATAAGTATAAGGGTATTTATACTTATAAATTAGGGTAACTTACCCAAAAGGAAAAAGATAATAAAGACATTTCCTAAAGAAACAATATACATGATATAAAAGGGTAAAAATGAATATATAAGGAAAACAATCATTGATGCTCTAGATTCTACATACGATACTACACACATGGCGATGCTATATTGGCGAGGTTATTAGGAGATGCAGACAAAAAGTATAAACAGATGGGCTTATTAGAGTAGGGATGGCTTAGTTAGTTCGAATTCTGTATCTCTCGGTTTCTCGACAAGGATGATGCTAAGTGATTGGTTGGCTCAGCATTGAGAGTAATCATCAACTTGGCATTCCACAGAATAATGAGCAATCATACAGTATGACATTAAAGGTGACTTGATAAAGGAGAACTTAGCCTCGATAAAAGTTGATTGGAACATAAGAATTCGTCGTGCCAACCCCTTTAGTCATCAGGCTTAGCTGTAGGTCAGAGGTCCCGTAACATGATTCCCATAGCTTCTCTTAACCTAGATGAACTCATTACCTATACCTTCTTAGCTTTCTAACTTAGTCTGGACTGCATGCTACTAACTTAGCTTAGCATCATTAAAATGTGTAACAGTTTAGCCATCTTTCTCAAATGCATAGGCTTCTTATACCCATTGTATATAACCTTCCTATCAAATAGCTAAGGTCGACCAAGTTAAATATGTAAAGCACACATTGGCAACACGTCACACAATATCTCACCCTTATAACTCCCAACAGTAATTGGCAATAACACTTGCTTTGTAACATGTAACAATACCCTCTCATTCAACTAATGTAACTTGTATGGTTTAGGATGCATAGAGGTTAGTAAGTTCAACTTCTCAACCATCCTCATGGATTAATAACACAAATTTAGCATATATTTTTTGTGATTATTTTATGTTAATTTAGATGCTAATTGAGTTAATTCTATGATATTTTAAGCTTAATTAGTTTTGAATTCATTTTTAGGGATTTCCAAAAGTATTCCATAGAGTTTTGAAGGTTTCTAGCAAATTTTGAAGTGTTTTGAAGTAAAAGCATTAATCATGGATTGAAGTGTCTAGAATGAAGCCTAATAAGAACTACGGTCAAGGACCACAACCATAATCCCTACCCGTGTTCCTTACTTCTTGCAATTTCATCAAATTTCAAGATTTCGTATGACATCCCCACACTTTGCGGTCTTATACCTATAGTGTTGACATCTTGTAATGAGCGAATCTTCTATTTTTGTCAAGTTCCCATTGTAAACCTAGCCTTACTCCTTATATATAGATTCTTAGGCATAAGTTTTCAAGGAGAGCTACATTCGGTAGACTTGTAAACTAAAATTGTATTGGGGATTCCTCAAACCGCTTCTTTCTTTAATTTATGTTGTTCTTCTTTTGATACTCTTAGTAAATTGTTATAGAAATCTAGTTCTTCTTGCAACAAGCTTTTATTCTATTTATGATATTGTTCATTGATGATCTAATTACATTGACTTTATTATCATTAATCAGTATTTACTTGGGTTACTAAATTGATGTAAGAGCTTGCTATAGAGATATGAGTCTTGTAGTTGAATGGACAAGTGTAAATAGAAGGAATTGAGTATGCTAAGAGATTAGGTATTAAATTTCTCCAAATTAGGGTAACAAAGGGTGGCCAACATAATAATAAGATTTAAGTTCTTAATATAATCCTATGATACTCTATTCAAAAGCAATTTCAATAGAGAAGGTCTTAGGATTAGGAAGAGGTTAGAGACAAGAATTTGACCAATTTGGAATCTGAATTCTATAGTAATAGGATTAAGGATCTCTAAGTCTAAAGAATAATTGAGATTGAATAGTTGCATGAAACTATAAAGTAGATGACAATAATATACTAAGGATCATGTTTAATTCCCTTAATTAATCTATGTTTGATTATTTCAATTAGTTTTGTTTCATTTAACTTAGTTTATTTTATTGTTCTTATTTTTCTTATTGTTCTTTATTCAACATGCTTGTTTAAACACGATCATTTCTATTGATAAGTTAGATAATTGGATATTTTAGGGTAAACGTTAGTAACTTAGATTCTCGCATAATGGTTCCCTATGGGATCAATACTTAGACTCATGTTCATTTTAATCTAAACTATAACTTGGCTATATGAACTTGCCTAAAGCCGATCAACATTTTGGCACCATTGTTAGGGAGCCAAAAGGAGTAACCAAGTTAGAATTAGTAAAAACCTAACGTCCAATTATTTTAATGTTTTTGTAATAGATCCTCCTTACTATTTCTTTTGCTATTTTCTTTATTAGCACACTTTTTAACCAGTTGATTGTTGTAGATATTAGCTAGGGAATTGCATTAAGAGATGGATTCAACCATTGAGCCAAAGATGTAAAGCATCAACACTCCTTGGGTGCTAGTACAAGTTGTATTTGTTTGTTAATTTATTTTGTTATTTTTGTCGTGACTAATTCAAGTATCTAATTTTGAATAGCTAGTGTTGCCTTGCTTTAAACTATTTGATTTCATCTAGAAATAGTTGTTGATATGCTTATGCAATAGTGAATTCAAACTTGTCATCTAGTTGAAAGTGTTATTTTATCTACCTTTTGTACATTAATTTGTTCTAATTTTGAGTTTTTACAAAGACAATTGTAGAAATCGAGTTAAGGAAATCAAAGTCACACAAATTTAAGACTTAGAGAAGATTGTAGCTAATGTCCATGCTCGTAGAGATGGACCATGTTTCACTCATAAATATTTGCATGAGGAATTTCAAAAGAAATTACGAATGAGAGAAATATGGGTAAGGACCATACCCATAGACCTCATCAAGTATGCAAAAAAATAAATAAATAAATAAAATAGAACACAAACTATGATTGTGGACTATGCACATGGTTTAGGGCAAATTTAAAGACCACAGGATAAGGAGTTCATCTTCTTTCTTGTAACACTCTTTCTCTCTTTGAACACCTATGTTCGTCTGTTTCTCTCTCTATACATTCCTTAAAATCTTCACAAAACATCACAATTTGACACCTCATACTACAAAATCAAGGTATGTGCATCACCTTTCTTTAGTTATTTTTTTAGATTTGTGGTTAGATTGTGTAAAAATTTTATTTTTTATGACAGTTTCATGAAAAACCTCCTTGAATACATGTGTAGAGATTTTGATTTCTAAGAGTGATTTAAGAATTTTAATATGATGAAATGTGTTTGCCATTCATTATTTGCCAAGAACTTCATGAAAAATGCATGCTTATTAAGGATTATGGATGAGAAAGTGATAGAAATTGCTGTTGCTATCATTCTTACTATATGTTGTACACAATTCATGTTAAAATTTGGAAACTTGTTAATTGAAATTCATGTGTAATTAGAAAATCTATGAATTCTTATAATTATTAATATCGATTTATTTTAACACATATCCTAATTTCAAGTTAGAATTAAGAAATTTGTTGTTGGCAATTACATAATCGAATTGTGGAATACAAGTTTTCAATCGATTACTTATTGAATGCCATTGTTAGCCAAGATTATGAAATTATAGGTTTGATTGAAGAAAAAAAATAATGTCTCATTAACCTATTAATTTCATCAATCCATGTTTTGAGAAATTAGTATTTCAATATTTAATATTATGCTATTTTAAGAATTTCCTATATCGAGCAAATTTTCAAAAATTTGTATATGCTAAATGAAAATATTTATGTCAATAGAGATCATGCATATAACTGGGATTTAATTTTGAAATCAATCCTATAAGTGCATTAATCCATAACATTAGCAAAATTATCATTATACTATACAATCATTTTACTAATTCAATTTTTGCCTGTGTTGCTTAGATGGGTAAATGAGCAATTAACTAGGAATGATGATTGAGTTCTATTAGAATTTTGAATTAGCTATTGTCTACATAACATTAATTTTTATTTCTATCAAAAATTGAATTCTCCTATCTATTTTATTGTAGAAAAATGTCTTAAAAAATGCATATATACTGCAAGAACTTAAGCCTACGTCCTACACATTTACTCCTCTAATTTTGCTTCTCAAAGTAGCAACAAAGATACTCTCATTTATCTAAGAAGGAGTTCTACCAGACTGTATACTTGAATTGGGAGGCATTGACTTAGGTTGGCTATGAGGCTAGAATGAGACAACTGGTCAAGTTTGGAGGATGAGACTGGCTATTGACCATCAATGAGCTAATATGCAAAGAGCTCACCTTAGAATTCCTTAGTACCTTTAGTTTAGGCACTAATAATCTCTCTCAAGGTAGGAAAAGTCCCATTCATTTTAGATATTTTGGCGATGAAGTGAACATGTCAATTAATGATCTAGCCATCTAAATTAGATTATATGCAGTTGATTACATATATCACAATGCAGGAGTATATGGAATTACCTTATAATTTACCTTAGGGAGTACTTGAATCTTTTGTCTGGAGTGATTTAACTAGAGGAAAGGGGAGGAGGAGCTTATGACCTAAGGAGGTCAAAAGCCTATAATTTAACTTATCCTACTTTAAGGCCAATCCATTATGTTTTAGCTAGGAATTTCATGGGTAAAGGAAACAACTAGGGGGTCATGAATAAAACAGATATTTTGCACTCTCATAGCATTAGTAATAAGTAGCCCATCAATTTGAAGGATAGCTGGGTTCCTTAAGAACCAGGCTATTGATGGGTGCTCTATGTATATTGGAAGTCCTTTTATCACTTACAAGTTTTTTATCACTCACCTAGTGATAAATTCTCCTAGCCTTCATAATGTACCATACATATGATCACCAGATCCTCCTATCCTCTCACCTATGATGCAATTAAGGTACTACAACTCCCACCACCACATGAAGTTCCACCTAAGCTAGTTGGTGAGGCTACTTCCCCATCTTCTCAACAAAGATGTAGCTCATCTTCCTTAGTGATCAAAATAATAAAGAATTTTATGGGAAAGATATTGAAGAAGTACATAATTTTAACACACAAGGTGGATTAAGCTTTGAAGAGATAAGACTTAATCATGTCTCATTTGCAGATGCAACTGACATCACCACCTCCTATGCTAAAGCCTAACTCAAATGAGGAGTCAAATGGATAGTATAAGATTGAGGAGGATGATGATGATGAAGATGAAGAATGAACTTTTCTTGCACTTATATTTTTCAATAGGCTCTATTTGGTGTTTCTCTATTTTGGATAACTGTAATAATAACTTATATACCATTGCTTTCTTCTTCTTAGATAATTGTTTCTATTTTATATGCTTTGTAAGTTCTAAAAGAGACTAACATTTGGTACTTGACTTAATATAAATAGTTATATTTATTTTATTTTGTTTAGTTGAACTTCTTCTTTTCTTTTCTTAGTTATTTCATTTTTAATGCAAAGAAAACTTCGTGTGTATAATTGGTCGATGGAACTCAGCTTTAGACTTCATTTATTTCAAGACCAATGCCAAAATCTAAGGAAGTCCTAATTCTTTTTCCTTTATTATTTTTATTGTTATTTTCTCCCACTTGAATTTTGATTTGCAATTGTATTATATACATTGGGAACAATATACATCTTAAGTGTGGGGGAAGGTTAAACTATGTATGTTAATATTCTAAATCACCTAAGCTTTTGATAATTTTTCTTAAAAATATTATCAATTTGTATCAACCCCACCCCCGCCCCCACCACCCTCACCCTTCCCTTCTTCCCTACATAAGCAAGCAAATTTTCTTAAATTTACCCAAACCTTTCACAAATTTAAAACACTTTTTTGAATCTAAGTGATTAAATCTTTAGGATTCAGAGTTCCTTATTATTTAAGCTTCAACTTAGACTCAAGATTAGGATAGATGTGAATGGGTTAATGACTAGTTATTTTAATTTTTAAGCTTAATTTCAAAGCATAACTATCTATCTTTCTTTTTCAAAAATCTTTTGATTAGATGGACAAAGGAGATTTGTCCCTCGAAAGTTGCTTGAAAAATCAAAGTAGTTAGACATATTAATTGAATAAATGAATTAAGATAATTGTTAAGGATTGATCTTGATCCTTCAAAAGAGAGTAAGATTCTTTCCCGCTACCAATTTACAAAAAGAAAAGTGAAATTTAATTAAAGTTGTTAAGGATCGATCTTGATCCCTCACAAGAACAAGGTGCTTTTCCAGCTAAAACTGCTAAAGTGATTAAAAACAGGCTAAATTAGTAAGGATCAGCCTTGCTTCATTAGAAGAGCAAGGTTTTTCCCAGTGTTGACCAAGCTTCAATAAAAAAAAAATCGATTTAACTTAACAATCCTCCTAATGAAAACCAAAAGAAGTAAAGGGTCAATTAGAGGACAAATTGATATAATATGCATCTAGTCTAGATTTCAATAGACAAATAATTAGGGAAGATCTCTCTCCACTTGGATTAGAGTGAGCAAATCTCTATAAATTTTTCTTGATTAATATGTGTCTCTGCTTTAATCTCTAGTTTAGTTTTGGCTTAAGTGTTATGGATAACTCTTTGTTATTTAGATTGATTATTAAAATTCAATAGTTCTCAATTTGTTATTATCTAGGTCTTAGATCGATCCCAATTTAGGGTTACTAGTCCCCAAGAGACTTTCCCGCTTAAGTTAGTAAGCCTTATGAGGTACGATCAGGTTTTAGATCGATTCCAATTTAGGGTTACTAGTCCTCGAGAGATGCTTTTGCCTAGGTTAATGAGCCTTGTAAGGAACAACTAGGTTTTTGATAGATCCCAATTTCAGGTTGCTAGTCCTCGAGAGACACTCCCAGCTAGGTTAGTGAGCTTCGTGAGGCACAACTAGGTTTTAGATCGATCTTAGTCCCCGAATTATGCTCCCGCCTAGGTTAGTGAGCCTAATGAAGCATGATTAGTTTTTAGATCAATTCTAGGGTAAGATTGCCTATCCCTTAGAGACACTCCTATGTATAGGTTAGTAAGCCTGGAAAGGTACGACTATGTTTCATTTCTTCATCCAAATCCCCAATAAATCAATTTTAGGATAGCAATTTACTTGTTTAAAGTCATCCAAAGGGCAAAAATAGTGTCTCTTTATCTTTGTGGAAAAATTTTGTTCAAACGTAACAACAAAGAGGGGCAACTATAGGCACTCAATTTTTACCCCCCTTTATTTTATTTTATTTTTTGTTTTATTTCTTCAATAGGCCCTAAATTAATATAAACACAAAAAATAGGAAATTAAAGAAAACTCAAAAAATAAAGAAATTTAGAAAAAATAAGAATTTTAGAAAAATAAAAAAAATAGGAAAAAAGGATAAAAAATAAGAAAATTGGAAAAATAACAAAAAATAGGAAATCTACAAAAAAAAAAAGAAATTTAGAAAATAAAAGAAAATAGAAAAAAATTGGGAATTTAGAAAATAATAAATTTTAAGGTTGTTTAAATAGAATATAATTTTAATTTAAATAATTTTGGATAAAAGGTTATTGAGCCTAAGCTTAGATTTAAATCGAAGGTGACTTGGTCCATATGTGCAATTAATTGAATAAGGAAAAACTAATGGCCCAGTTGAATAAGCACTTGGATTTGACATTACATATGACTTGGAGATCCTAGGTTCAATCCATGGAAGGTGAAAAATGTATCTTCTATTTTCTTTTATCACTTCATCACCACATCATCACCACGTCATGGGCCACATCATCACCACGTCATGGGCCACATCATTGCCTCATCATAGGCAACATTATCACCACGTCATAGGCCACATCATCGCTACGTCATTTACTAACTCACTTCTAAGTGTGGTAGACACACTCCTATATGCGTTAGACATACTCCGACACACTCCTATATGTACAGCTATGTATTTGACACTACATATTATCCAAGTTCATCTAATCTAAAATTAGAAGAAAATCATATTACATTTAATTTTTTCTATACTTAACTAAACCATCATACCTATAAATAGAGGTCTATCTTCATTTTCAAAACACATAAAACATTCGAAACACTTTAGAAAAACAAAAATCAAAGTTTCCTCTCTCTCTCTAGGATAGTATCCCTCATAGGTTTTTTTTTTTACGAAAACCACCACCATTAGATTTTTCAAACAGACCGAACCGAAGTGAGCTGACCCTAAGCCGATCGAGCCAAAGTGAGCCAACCCTATGCTGATCAAGTCGAAGTAAGCAAACCTCGAGCTGATAGAGTCAAAGTGAGTCGGCCCCAAGCCGACTAAGCCAAAGTGAGCCGACAAAGTCGATATAAGTCAAAACGAGCCAACAAGTTGATCCGAGTCGCCTCTAAGCCATTTAAGTCGATCCGAAGCCAATTTGAGCCAACCTATTTGTTTGTTTGTGTTTTTTTTTTTATTATTTGTAAATGTTATAAATGGGAAAAAAATGAAAAAAGAACAAAAAGGAAAAAAGAAAGAGAAGAAAAAAAAAAGAGAAAAAAAAAGGAAGTAATCTATTTATTTATTTATTTTTATTTTAATAGAAATAGATAGAGTAAGTATAAAATAAATAAGATGATATAATAAAAATAAAAATAAAGAAATAGGTTAGTGAACATAAATCGTTTTGACACTAAGAAAATTGAGTTTTCTAAAAATAAATGAAAATAAATGGACCTTTTTCCATATTAGGACTATTTTAGAGTTTCTAAAAAAAATAACATTGATTAGGACCCTTTAAGAGAATTCCATTGAATAAATTGAACTGGGTAAAAACATAAATCCGACTCTTTTTCAAAAATTAAAATCAAATGACCCACTAAAGTTTTCATAAAAAAAGTACGTATGTTTGATCCCGAATAGTGGGTACATAGGCACCTAAAGGCGACGGTAAAAAATAAAATACTTGATTTTCCTTTTTAGTTTAGATTGTTTAAATTATCCAATTTAGGTGAAAAATTGAGTTTTTATTTTTTATTTTTATTTTTGAAAGGTGATTCTTAAGGTCAACATTAAATTTAGAAAGTTAATATTACCCGTAAGGGTTTAAAATTCCTAACCTTTAGATCTTAATCCTCTAGTTTTTAAAAAATCGTTTTGTAAAATTGGATTTAATCGTTAGATTAGTGGCTAAGTTATAACTAATCCACCCAATTAGTTGTAACTCAACTGTTTTTCCCGACTCGGATTAGGTAGCAACTCCAAAGTTGTTTTCAAAACAAAAAGGAAAAGTTTGCTTTAAACCCTAGTTGAAGGCCAGTAATAAACGACCAAGGGTTTAATATTGGTCAGTTTAGAGAAGGCTTAATTTATAAAAAGAACTGGGAGGGTGAAAAACTAGGCTCGACATTAGCTAGGTAAAATGTTTAGTAGTTTAGTTTTTCTAGATTAAGGCAAACTCCTAATGGGATTCAAGAGTGTCATGCAATCTTGCGACACTTTATTTAGAAGTGACTCGAGTAGAGAGAGTTTCAGCATTAGGAATTCACCAAAGATGTAGTTCTAATTAGTTTGTCATAGGAATCCCCATAGTCCAATATAACAATTGAGATTGAATGAATTACTCAAAACTAGGTATTAAACAACACTAAGAATTTACAAAGGAATATGTTATCTTTTATTAATTTAATTGTTTTGCTTATTTAATTACTATTTGTATTTAATTATTCTTAATTAGTTGTCATTAATTACTACTTGTTTTATTTAGTTTTCTTATTAGTGTTCTTATCTTTATATATTTATTTATTTTATGTTATTTTAGTTATCATTGCAATCTTCATTTTTCACCCTTAATTTATTCCATTAAATCTTCCACCATATAAGTCAAGTAATTGAATAATCTAGGATTATAATTGCCAAAAATAATTAGAAACACTTCTATGTATGGTTCCTTATGGGATCGACACTCGAACTCATAATCCGTTTTATCTGTACTATAACTTAACTTAGTGCACTTACCTAAGCGCCATCAAGTTTTTGGCACTATTTAGTATTTCTTTCCTTAGTTATTTTTAGTATTTTTCTTCCTTATATTATTACTAATTTCTTATTTTTCCAGTTTATGATCAGGAGTAGCAGCATAATCCAATGGAATTTAATCCAAAGATTGAAAGAACAACATGATATCTTTATAGAAGAAATCATGAAACCATGGATCAAGATTTGCTACTCAAAATAAAAGAAGAGTCAGAAGATTCAAATAGTGAGCAAGAAGTTGAAATTGAAAACGTGGCATTAAATAATGGTAACAATAATGATGAATCCAACAAAACCCTCATGGAATTTGCCAAACCAATGTTAATTGGAGTTTAGTCCAACATCACAAGGTTTGCATTTCAAACAAATTTTCAAATTTAACCCAATATCATCGAAATAGTCCAACAATTCGTTTAATTTGGTTAATTAGCTAATCAGGATCCCAACAATCATATCTGAAATTTCTTTAAGATATATGATAAGTTTAAGATCAATGGTATTTCAAACAATGTGGTAAGATTGAGTTATTTCCATTCTCTTTGCAAGGTAAGGCCAAGCAATGGCTTAATTCTTTATCTAAAGGCTCAATTAGCACTTAGGAATCTTTGGTAGAAAAATTTCTAGGACATTTCCCACCTACTTAGATGGCAAAAATTAGAAGTAATATTTTTTCTTTCATCCAATTCGATGATGAGACCCTCTATGACACTAAGGAGAGATTTAAGGAATTTTTTAGGTGGTGTCCATACCATGGATTATCTTAATGGATGCAAATTTAGATCTTCTATAATGAACTTAATTATTCTATGCATTAGATGATCAATGTCGTAGCTAAAGGTACTCTGAGTGCTAAGATATCAAAGAGGCCCAAAAGCTTATTAAAGGCATGGCAATGAATAACTTATAGTAAGATAATATAACAGCCAAGGTAAAAACGTCTAGAAAATATGAAGTTGATTATGTAACTAAATTAATTTCTTAGTTAAAAATTTTTGAAACCGATCAACTTAGTGTAGGATGAAATTTTAACTAAAATCAAATATATGAATTTTATTGCTAACTGCTCTATGGACAATCCATTCAATAGCGCTTATAACCCAAGTTGGACAAATCATCCTAACTTCTCTTAAGGAAGTTAGCAGTAGTAGCGAAATTGAAATGTGTAACAATACAATAAGGCCCCTAACATCGAAGAATTGTCAATCAATTTATCCATAGTTAAGATGATTCGAAAACTTTGTTAAGGAATTTGGAGAACCAGTTGGGACAGTTGGTGAGAATGATTGCTAAAAGGCCAAAAGGAAGTTTACTTGGAAATATTGAGTACAATCCCAAACCAATAAGTTCAGAAACAAATTGAGGAAAGAAGTGTTAACCATCGAGCTAATAACATAAAGCAAAAACGCTCCTTGGGAGGCAACCTAAGTTTGATCAATTTAATTTTTTGTTATTTCAGTTTATTTTGTGCCATGCAATAAGTTAGTTCAAGTATCACTATTTTATATTTGTTTTTACCTTGCTTTGAAAAATTTTCATCAAAATCAGTTTTTGAATTGAGTTTAGGCAATATTAGTTATTGAAGTCATCATCTAATTTGGTTGTTACTTATCTTATTTTGTGCTTTAATTTTTGCCAAATTTTACTTTTTCAACTAATTTTATCAACTGAGTCGAAGAAATCAAGGTGGCATTGGATTTTCAAAATTACGAGAAAAACAATATCAAATTCCATGACAATGGACTTAGGTTGTGACCTTCTCAGAATTTATTTTGAGATGAATTTGAGAAATTTTAGCCAAGAGGTCTACTGCTAAGACCATGCTTGTAGTCTTTACCCATGGACGTACCATGGTTTTTTATTCAAACACAAAGGGAAGGAAGAAGGCCACAATCCACAATCGTGATCTTTACTTGTGGTCGCCTTTGAATTCAAATATCATATGTATTTCTTCTCCTTCTTCATTCTACACTTTCTTTTTCTCTCTAAAACACATTTTCCTCTCTATTCTCTTTCTATACTCATTCATGAACTCACAAAACTCTACAATCCAAGCATGCACACTACAAATCTAAGCTACGTACATGAACCTTATCTCCTTATTTTCTTAGATTTGTTGCTAGATTGTGTAAAAGTTGAATTTTAGATAAGGTTCCATGAAGAACACTTGACATGCATGTGTAGATATCTTGCTTTCTAGAAGTAAATTAGACTATATAATGTAATGAAACATGTTTTTCATTCATTATCCACTAGAAATCACATAAAAACACATGCTTGTTAAGGATTATATGGGAGAGTGGTTTTCTATGTTAAAAGAAAGTAGGAGAAAAGGAAAGAAAGGGAAGGAAAGTGGTGTATGCAATTCTTATTGAAATTTAGAAACTTGTTGTTGAACTTTTGTGCAATTAGAAAAAAAAAATCCATGAATTCATGAGTATTTCAATACTGATTTCAATTGTTGATATGGATTTATCTTGACATGTCCTAAATTCATAATTGAATTAGGGGATTTGTTATAATAATTGTACATTAATTAGATATGGATTTATCTTGAAATTTGTTATAATAATTGAAATTTAGAAATTGTTGATATGGATTTATCTTGACATGTCCTAAATTCAATCAATTGTATGTGGAATACTAATTTTCATGTTACTGAAGATTGTCAAATCGTAAGGCTATTTCAAAGTTACATTAGTAATCCATTGACCTATAATTTCATTAGTTGATGTTGTTAGGAATTAGCATTTCAATATACAATATTTAGTAATAACAAGAACTTCTTATATTGTTAATTCATTCAATTATGAACAATAAGTTTAATGAAGTGTATATTAAATGCTAATGTTTATGTTAATAGAGATTATGAATAATTGTAAGATTTAATCTTAACTTAATTCTACAATTTCATTAATGAATGTTTCTAGAAATTAGCATTCTATTAGATGTTATTTTCTTAATTCAAAGAGTTTCCTATGTTGATAAGAGGCAATGAGCTAGGAATGATTTATGAGTCCTATTAAGTTCTTCAACTAGCAATTATGTAACATGAATTGGCTTCTTTTTATGAAATTTAAATACCTTTTCCCTTTTGAATGTAAAGGGTTAAACATGTTGTACACAAAAACTCAAGCGTTATCCCTCAACATCCTCTCCTAACGTTCCACTACTCTTGGCAATTGAATAGATATTCCTGCTTGTCTAGGAAGGAAATTTGCCAAACTAACTACCTGAATTGGGATGCACCAGACCAAGTTGGCTACAACGCTACAGTCCTATAATTAATAGAGTTCTATAGATAAGACTGAAGATGACATGAGATGCTAATAAAAATAATAGATTTAAAGACACTTTATAAATGAAAATTTTCAAAATAGTGTCATCTTAACCAACCAGTGTGTTGGATCATCTATAGTAAAAATACTAGTGAGTATTCATTAGGTCAAATTCCTCAAGGAAAATGGATTCAATTACATACTAGACCCTAACCCGGTACTCTTATTTAGGTGAATCGAAAAGAGAACTGGGAATTGCAAATGAAATTATAACATGAATGAAAAGTAATAAGTGAAGGTACACTGTTAAATTATTAGGGGTGGTTTTTAACTAGGTTTCAATGGAATTCACTTGAGCTTGATCTTGGTAGGGTAGCTTACTAAACTATGTAGTAGAAAATCCTCTCTCAATTTCATTTCCCTACACAATAAGCTAAATACTCAATTCTTGTCACCAATTAAGTATTCTAGTCCTAGAGACTAGGGGGTCAATCTTCTATTAGTCTCATAATCTATCCTAATGTTCTATAACTGCAAAACATAGTGCAAATTCAAAAGGGAACATCTAATCACCTCTCAATCTCATAGTTGTAAGAACTTGTTATAAACACTTCATAAGCTCAATGACTTAATTAGAGAATTATACAATTGATCCCCTCTTGGCCTCATAATCATGCGAACCCAATAACTCTCAAGGGCTCTTCTTATGACTAATCTCCTCTCTTTCTCACAATTGTAAGGAAAACCTATTGAAAATTCTATTCACAAGCACCTTAAAGAGTTCAAATGGAGTACCAAACATCAAAATCCTAATTAAATATACATACCCATATCATAACTACAAAGTTACACCATTTACAACATCCATGTTATCACAAACCCTCTTAAAACTACTTAGCCACTCATAGTAAGAATAAGGTCAGCAATAATAGATAAGGATATAGTAGGAGATTAAAGAGCAAGACAACAAGATGATAATGAGAGAACAAGTAATTAAATCAAGATAAAGTAACAAATACTCATTAAACTAACACAAATGTGCATTAAAATCATAAAAACAATCACTAAATATAATAACAAGTCAAGGAAACAGTAAAACATACAATGAGCTCGAAATCTATACTAAATACTATAAAAAACCTAGGTGCAAATGAGAGTATATATAATTTTGGGCTACCGATTGATTGGTGTAAAGGTATACCGATTGATCAATAAAAACATGTCGGCCCTTGAACATCTTCATGTTTTATGAAACGTGGCATTTATGGTGATTAAGGTTCTTAAAGGAAAAACCCTAACCTTACTTTCCTCTACTAATGATACCAATTGATTGGCATAAGTAAATACACACCTACACTTTTTATTCACTATGTTGTCATCTCCATTGATTAATTGCCTAAGGAATTGGTATAACTTCTAAGGAGTCAAGCCACCGAAGGTTATTCAAAATATATTTTTGCGGGTCCCTTTATCACTCAGTTAGTGAGAAATACCTTGTGCTACTATGGTATCCCCCAAATGCTAGAATTGGATCCCCTTGGTCCCTTAACCTATGACTCCATCAAAGCTACGAAGTTACCTCTACCACCTAAAGATCCATTACTTGAGCCTTTTGGTGAAGTCACCTCATCATCATCACAGCCATGGTCAAGTTCATCATTATCCTCAATATTCGGCAAACTTAAAAGGATGATGAGGAAGATAATAAAGAAGCAGTGAGTCATAAGTTACAAGGTAGAAAGAGCTCAAGTTGAACGGATTGTAATCCTTGCCTACCTATGAATCAAGCCACTACCCCTACATGCTAGAATTTGATCCCCCTGGTCCCTTAACTTATGACTACATCAAAGCCATGAAGTTACCTCTACCACCTGAAGATCCATTGATTGTGATCTTTCCTTTTTCACCTTTTATTTTTAAAGACTTGGTTCAATTTTTTTGCTTTTTTTTTTTTATTTTGGATGACTATACTTCTCACTATCTTTCTATTAGCCTTTTCTTTAACTGTTTTTATTACTAATCTTTGTAAGTTTGTAGGATACTAACACATAGATACTTGAATTAGAAATTTTATTTAGTTTACTTTTCTTTTCTTTTTCTAGTTAGTTTTTCTTTTTTATGCAAAGAAAACCGTGCACTTAAATAGTTCAGTGGAATTCAAATCCTAAACTTCAATTGTATTTAAGGATCAATTCTAAAATCAAGGAAGTCCAAGTTCTTATTCTTTACTATTATTTTTCTCCTACTTTTGATTTTTAATTTGCATCGTATTATTATGCACATCAAGAATAATGTACAACTTAAGTGTGAGGGAAAAGATGTGTTATATATGTTAATATTTACACACTCACTTGAGCTTTTGAAATTTTTTTTTTAAATTTTAGAAATTTGCACCCCCTTATATATTAAGCAAGCAAGCATAAATTCTTTTTTGAATTATCCTAATCCTTTATGAATTTAGAACTTTGTTGAATTTAAGTGATTAAATCTTGATGATTTAGAGTTCCCTATTACTTAAGCTTAGACTTAGACACATGATTATGATAGATATGGATGAGTTAAAAACTACTTCTTTTGATCTTTGAGCTTAATTCTAGAGGATAGTTATCTATCCTTTTTTTTTCAAAAATTATAGATTGGGTGGATAAAGTAGATTTTTCCTTTGAAAGTCACTTGAAGAATAAAAATAATTGGAAATTGATTAATTAAATTAAGTAAATAATTTCTAAAAATTGGTAAGAATTGATCTTGGTCTCTCAAAAGAGTAAGACTCTTTCTTATTGCTAATTGCAAAAAGGAAAAGAAATTTAAAGTTGTTAAGAATCAACCTTAGTCCCTTAGAAAAGTGAGGTACCTTCCCATTAACAATTGTTAAATTAATTGAATGGCCTAAATTAGTAAGGATTAGCTTTGATCCATTAGAAGAGCGAGGAGGTTTCCTAATGCTAATCAAGCTTCAATATTAAAAAAAAAAAGTCAATTTAAGTTTAAAAAGCCTCCTAATGAAAATTGACAAAAGTAGAGGGACAATCACAGGCTGAGTTGATGTAATATGCATCTAATCTAATTTTTTAGCTAAAAATAATTATAGAATATTTCTCTCCTCTTGAAGGAGTAGATCTTTATAACTTTTTCTTAATTGCTTTATATTTGTTTTAATCTTTAGTTTAGTTTTTGTTTAAGTAATGTGGCTAACTCTGAATTATTTGGCATAACTATTGAATTCAATAGTTCTTAATGTTGTTATTAACTAAGAGTTCTAGAGCGGTTATAAAGTTAACGGAAGGGGTGATTCGGAAAAAGTATTGCTAAGCCATTCAAAATTTAAGTGTACACTTTCTTGAGAACAAGTCATAATCATCTTATCCTTAAGGTATGTTTACTTTGACTTTTATTATTTTACTTGAGGACAAGTAAAAGCTTAAGTGCGGGGACATTTGATGACATGAATTTGGTAACTATTTTCTATGGTTAATTTGTGCTATTGTAGATATTATTCTAGTTAATTTTATATTATTATGAGATTAATTTGTTTACTTATTGTTTTTATGGACTTCGAGAGCATTTAATGAAGTTTAAAAGGTTTCTATAAAGTTTTGAGCTTAATTGAAGTAAAAGTGTTGATCAAGGAATGAAGTGGAGAGATTTCGAGAAAGAATTTAAGTCTAGAAAATATCATATTTGGAGACTACAGTCATGATTCCTACTTATGTTCCCTTCGTCATGCAATTCAAATGAAATTTTAAGATTTCGAACAAAGTACAAGTACATACTCATGCATCATATACCATGCTTATGGTGATGTACCTTTGGGGTCAAACACACGGAGAAGCACCACAACAAAGCGAACCAAAAACAAATGAGGAAAAAGCTAGTGAAGTTCAGGCCGAATGGATATAGCACACCACTCGATTCTAGTTGGCCTATAATCTACCAAATATGACACATCGGTCCAAACTAAAGGGTCACTCGCCACTACTCCTTACTAAAGAGAATAGATAAGAGTTGAAAAATAATAAGAACAATAAGGTTGCTCAATTTGAATAATTCTGAATTTATTAGTTGATCATTTGCGTACAAGAATACAAGAAAGTAGGGGTTTATATACCCATCCACTAGGATTACTTTACATATATGAAAAGACAAAAGGGTATTCTACAATTAGATTGCATGAAACATTCTAAAAAGGGTAAAAGAGACAAAGAATATTCAATGCAAAAAAGTAAAGAATCCTCCTGGAAAGATCATATAAAAAGACACGTATCATGTGATGGATGGGAGTTAGGACTGTGATACAAAGTAAGCAAAATAGGAAGTATTGGCAATCAGGGGCCAACTTAATTTAGACTAGGTCGAGGACCAATTAGTTATTCTTAAGAGAATCAATTCGATTTAGGGTCAAACACCTGTGGTTGAATTAGGAGCTCCCCTCAACTATTCTTGGGCTATCTTCTAAGATAAAGCATCGCTGCTAAATAAGGGCAGATCTAACATAAGTAAGGATATGATAGTTAGGTCAGTAGGAGACCAGCTCGGGATAGGAATCCTCATCTTGGTTATGGCCTAAAGCTAGTATCCTCCAAGTGAGTCCTTACAGTCCTCTATCTCGACTACATGTGGTTAGTCCAAGGGGTTGATTCCTATCATATATTTGGGGGTCAAAAAGATTTATCCTCAAATTTGAAGTGGTCTCTGCTCTTTCTTTTGGGGCGCTTAGAAGGTCTTCTTTTGTTGGTTGGTAAGGAATTAGATAAGACACATTTAAGGTGAAAGAAACACCATAGTCGTTAGGCAATTCGATCTATTAGGCATTGTGGTTGATCTTCTTCAAAACCTTAAATGGACCATCAGCACGAAGAGAGAGCTTATTTTGTCTCAAGTGTAGGAATCGTTCTCAGTTACGATGAATCTATACTAAGTTTCCTGGCTAGAAAGAAATAGTTCGGCGGCATCAGCTATTAATTTCTCACTGTCTCTAATTGAACTTAGCGATCTTCTTAGTTACAAACTAGTGTTGCTCATGCAATTCTTAAGCCCGGTCAACTTCGGATTGACTTTCTTCAGTAGTTGCTACAGTGTCAATCATATCCAGGGGAATAGTAGGGTTAACGCCATAAACGACCTTGAATGGGATCTTCCAGTAGTGCTATGAACAGTTCTATTGTATTTGAAGTCCACAACTAGTAGGCACATATCCTAATCCCTTAGGTTCTTCCCTACGATAGCTCTATGTAGATTACTTAGCGTCTTGTTCACCACTTTAGTTTGGCCATTAGTTTGACGGTAGCTACTGGAGCTAAATATGAGTTTAGTTCCAAGTCTTCTCCTAAGAGTCTTCCAAAAATAGCTCAAAAATTTTGTGTTTTGATTTAAGACAATGGTTTTAGGCAGTCCATGTAGTTGGACAACCTATTGCAAAAATAAATCAATAATAGATAAAGCATCGTTAGTTCGATGGCACGAGATGAAGTGTGCCATTGTGTTAAAGTAGTCTACAACAACAAATATATAATCTTTTCCTCTAGGTATCCGGGGCAACCCTAGGACATAGTCCATATTGAGGTCAGCCCAAGATAAGGTTGGCATCGGCAAGGGCATATACTCTCCATGAGGTTCTCTCTTTCCCTTAGCTCGCTTATACACCTCATAACACCCAACCACCTTATGGACATCCTTAGCCAAACTAGGCCAATCAAATTTTTCCTTCAACAAATTGGCTATCTTAGTTTCCCTAAAATGACTAGATAATCTTCCACTATAAGCTTCCCTAATCAATAGCTTACGCATGGAGCAATATACATAGCCTATAATCCTTGAATAGATAGTCATCCTTAAGATAATATCCTCCAACAACTACCCCTTCTTGGCACTATTCAACAATGGGACCAAGGTGAGGGTTAGTAGCATACTACTCAGTGGTGAGTGAGAATCCTAATAATTTTATCTGCAAAATAGTTAGTAAAGTTTGCCGCATGATAGAGCCTTGGTAAACACATTTACTCTTCCCTTGTTGTGTCAAATGACGTACAAGAACCCTTCCATAAATTCCAACCACTTAGCTTTTGAAAGTTTGTTCTGACTTTCAAAATGCTTCAATGATTCTTAGTTAATGTAAATAATAAACTCTTATGGTAGCAAATAGTATTGTCAAACAATAAGGGCTTAGAAAAGGGAGTACAACTCCTTCTAATACACTGAATAGTTTAAGGTAGGACTACTAAGCTTCTCACTATGGTAGGCGATGGGTTGTTGCTCCTGCATCAGGATAACACCAATTCCAACTCTCGATGCAACACATTCTAATTTGAAGGGCTTGTTAAAATCCGGTAGTAACAAGACAGGTGCCGTGGTGAGTTTTCCTTTGACCTCTCTAAAGCTTTGTTCAACTTAGTCGTTCTACTTGAATCCTTCACTTTTCTTTATCAACTTGATCAATGGGGCGGCTATTGTATTGAAGTCCTTAGTAAATCGCTTATAGAAAGAAGTTAGGCCATGAAAACTTCAGACCCCAACAACATTCTTCAACATCGGCCATTCCAGAATAGCTTAGATCTTTTCCTCATCTACTCAAATCTCTTCTCTTGATAGTACAAACCCTAGGAAAACCACCTTATTTTGGTAGAATGTACAATTCTTCAAGTTCCCATATAACTTCTTAGTTGGCAAAATGTTGAATATGTGATAAAGACATTAGACATAGTTGTCCAAGTCGGCACTATATACCAGTATGTCATCAAAATAAATTACCACACACCTTCCAATCAAAGGACATATCACATGGTTCATTAACCTCATAAATGTGCTCAGCGTATTAGTAAACCTAAATGGGATAACTAACTATTCGTAGAGTCTATACCTAATCTTGAAGGCGGTCTTCTACTCATCTCTTAGTCTCATATGAATTTGGTAGTAGCTACTTCGAAGATCAATCTTTGAATATATCTTGGTACCATAAAGCTCATCCAACATATTATCGAGCCTTGGTATCGAATGTTTATATTTGATAGCAATTCGGTTGATTGCTTAATTGTCAATGCGCATACGCCATAAACATCTTTCTTTGAAATGAGCAGAGTCGGTACCGCATAAGGGCTCATGCTCTACCTCACTTGGCCTCACTCTATGAGCTTGTCTATCTATTTCTTTAGCTTGATAGCCTACTCAAGATTCATCTTATATGTAGGTTAGTTCGGTAGGGCGGTGCTTGGCTATAGATCAATATGGTGCTATATGCCTTAAATTGGTAGTAGCCTCTAGGTAGTTCTTCTGTAAACAAGTTAGAAAACTCACCTAGTAAGCTTCAAATCTCGTTTGGAAAATTCTACAGTTCTCTCATCTCCAATAATCTCCTAATCAACAAGAACATAGGTTCTTCAACTTCTTCAGTAGCTCAAAGCTCTCTTTGGTTCATCACCAAGGCTTTCTTCTTACTGGCTCAGGTGAGATGGTTATGAGTTTCATTTACTTAGGATAAGGTCATGGGTTATAACACAATCTTCCTTCTATCCTTAATAAAGGCATAGGTATTCTTATACCTATCGTAAGTAACATGTCAGTCAAGCAACCAAGGTTATCTAAGTAGTACATGCAAAGCTCCTATGGGGACAACATCACAAACTACTTCGTCCTTGTACACATTCCCAATACTAAACTATGGTTACTTGTTTAGTTACATACAAAGCATCCTTATCATGAAGCCAATGCAGCTTGTAAGGTTGAGGATGCTTTGAGGTCGACAAACCTAACCTCTACATAAAAGACTGTACAATGACATTAGTACAACTTTTCCTATCTAAAAATGATTGTACACAATTGGCCTTTAATGGTATACTTGGTATGGAATAGATTCTCCCTCTAGTCCACCTCAAAGTTCGATAAGGAACTCAGTATTCATCTCAGGACTAGGGTCATTAGTTCTCCCTAGTCGACATGGACACAAGTCTCCCCTATGTTTTTGACTTTAGGTTTTCCAACATCCTCTTCTTTCTTAGGCTCACTCTCATTGGTACTATCCACCACATCTCCTCAGAGCACCATGACACATTAGTTTGAACAGTCAATGGCCATATATCCAAAGCCTAAACATTTAAAGCATTTTATCTCACTGGTCTTCCATCTGGAGGTTTGCCCTTTCTCATATGTCTTCAAGGTCAGCCTAACCTTGGCTTAGTTTGCTAGTTTGCCCAATTTTCATCAGATCGGTCATTCCTATGCTCGGTTCAACTTGAATAGGTTGGCATGATATTGGGACTCATGAGAATATTAGCCTAAATCGGCTTGGAACACTTCTCTACTACCTTTCAACCCTCTACGCTATCTTAGTGGCCTCTTCTAAGGTATAAAACCTCTATACTTCCACGATATTATGAATCTCATACTCGAACCCAAAAAATGAACGTCGACACTATACGAGCCTCTGGTTCTTCGATGTCAACTCAGATCATAAGCATCTAAAACTCCCTTAGATAGTCATAAACAAATTGGCTTCCTTAGCGAAGCTCCTATAACTTTGCAAACGTATCTTGCAAGTAAATTTTAGGCATAAATCTTCCTCTTAACAACCTTTTCATCTCATCCCAAGTTCTAACACCTCTTCTTCCATCTTGTACTATGGCTACATTCAAATTATTCCACCACATGCTGGCATACCCAGTAAGCTTTAGCACAACAAGTCAAACCTTAACAACATCTGCATATCCATAACATTCAAACACCTTCTCGACCTTCTCTTCTCACTCCAAGTATTCATAGACATCTCCACTTCCACTAAAGAGCGGAATTTGAACCATAATATTATCTAGCCCTCAAGGAGCTTGGCATCTTCATCCCTATGCTTGGTAATAGTTAGCTTCTTCTTCTTCCTTCCCAAACACTTCAACATCTAACTGTTCATCGTCTTCCTCAATCTCCTCTAACTTTAGTCTTCATCTAGTAGCTCGGTTTGCTACTACTCTAACTCATTAAGGTCAAACTAGGTGATTGGTTTGATTGCCTTGGTTATAGTGTCTCTTAAGGAAATTTTCTTATAGGCTATGGTATTGTACATCATGGAGTTGTTGTCTATTAATTTGTATTGTTATAACAAGACCTTCAACAAGGTTGGTCAGTCTGTCAAATTTTGTCATGTATCGATCCTAGGGTATTGCTCCCATTATGACCATAACTGTAAACCCTGCTATTTAAAGGGCATGTAAATCAACTAAGAGTACTTCTCGATCATTCCTGAGGATCAACTAAATTAATAATTTAAGTCTACAATTAGAAAACGAACTTACTTTTTCAATTCCAAAGTTCAATTATCGATAAAAACTTAAACACGAGAATAATGAACTTTAAGCCATTCAGAACCCTTAAACCCTAGTATAGTTAAGGACTTATGGCCCTAAATAATTAAAATTTTAATTTGAATAATTTTATTCAACCCTTAAACCCTAGTGTAGTTATCATAAACTATTGATAAGTTATGAAGTGATAGGCACATTCTCTTCCATTTCTTCTCATCTTCATTTTCTTTTCTACACTTCAAACACACAAACCAAAGGAAGAAACCAAGCTCCACTTCTCTTACAATTGCTACCACCTATATGCACATACACTCACTACACAAAAACATTTTTATTTCCTTCACTTTGTCGCCATTTTAGGAAACCTTAGAACACCTTAAAACTGATCTTAAACATCAAGACTTTTGTAACTTAAGAAGCTTGCAAGTAGAGGAAGGAAAACAAAGAGCTGAGAGGATACTTAGTTATAGAACCACCGTATTTACGCTTTTGAGGATAAGTAAGTTGTTACCTTGTTAAAGAGATTTAGTATGCCATGTTAGGAGACCATATTTTTTTATGAAGATGTTGGCATGAACATAAGATGATAACTTAGTTAGTCACTTTAAGAAATAAGCTTATGAATCTTTCATAAGAAAGTTAGAATATGAGCATGCTAAGTTGGAGTTGTGTAAGGATACATGTTTAACACTTAAAATGGAAGATTTTAAGTTAAGAAAATCATGAAATGAGTACTTGAAAGAGGGGATATCATGCTGGATGTGAAGTGTTTGTGAGTCATTTAGATATTATTCTCACTTCTATTAAGTTAAGCATACTCGAACTTAACCTTAGGTAAAGGAAAATCCAATACATTAAGTATTTATAAGGAAACCAACTTTGTAAGATATGAACTATGGCATGAGAGTTATGATAAGTATGAGATCTATTATTTTCATGTAAAGTATAAGCTAAATAATCATCTCATGGAGGAGGAGCTAAGTTAAGATTGGAATATAAGTAGCATAAGTTCATGATCTGACTTTAAAACTTAAGAAAATCATGTTAAAAGTCACTTAAAAATATGATAAAATCAAGTAAACACAGTGAAAAGACCAACCAAGGAAAGTACGATAAGTGTATAAAGTCTAAATCTCAAAACCAAGCTTAAAACTTTCAAAAAGGGCCTTAAACTCTAAGTTAGGCCTTCATCAATTTTCTGACCAGCAACTTAATCCACCATTAAGGGTCATTTTGAAACCTTTAAGAAGCCCACATAACACTCCTTAAGCCCAACAAAGTGACTATTTTTTAGTTGGATAAAAAACAAGCCCATTTGACAATTTAAGCCCACATAAAACCCGAAGAAGTCGTTGCTAGACTTAGGAATGTAAATCAAAGTTGGAAATATGACCTTAAGGAGTATTTTAAGCTTAGAATGAGATCATAAGCTCAAGCCCAAAAGAATTCCTAAGATATCAAAAAACCTAAAATCAAACAAAGCCCAAAAGTACTCTAAATAATGAGGATAGCTACTGTTCTAACCTATAGGCAAAATTGCATACCTCATTTTGAAAATATAACCTCATTACGTTAAAGTACACTCGAAAACAATGAAAATTGACTATAAGATCATAAAAATTGGATTTAAAGTGAGAAAGTTATACACGACTGAATTTTTTGGTAAAATCAGGAAAAATGTGAAACCTAGCTAAAAGTATGACTTAAAGGGCTTTAGCCTAGTTTTCTAAGTTCTATTTCAAATCCTTATAATATCATATTTGCGATGTCTAAGGGACTTGAATTTTGGAGATGATTTGCCCCCAAATTACTATAGCTAATCCCCATGGCTAAGTGAGTGATTCTTGATAACTCTATACTTGATTTTTGCTTGTAGAGTAGATGTATATAAACTTATTTAAGGAACTTGAATGCTTGTGGGATAAGGGAAATGCATGTTTATGATATTATGATTGAATGCTATGACTTAATAATCAGATAATAATGGGAATTGTTTGTGATAATATTTATGTGTAGTTGTATGGAATGAATTTGTATGATCCTCATGAAAACCGGATTAAGTACTTATTTGATTAAGAAATTCAATGAATCATGCATTTCTCATAATCGCATCATACTATATCGACTACTACCTCATGCAGAAGATAAGAAAGGACTTACACGAGGAGGGCCTCATGCAAGATTAGGCATTAGCTATGCTATCATTTTATTAGTGAGTCTCTATCTTAAGCTAATGGGCTTACTAGATGCTAGGAAGCATTAGTGAAGGGCTGTGTCTTATGGCTTTTACTTAGGGTATATGATTGTAGATTGTAGAGGCCACTACATTGCTAGACTTAGAAATTTTGGTTTAAAGTACGAGACATAAAAAGAAAGAGTACTTTCCATATTAAAGTGGTATATGTTATATATATATATATGTGATTTTGTTTTTACTTAAGCATAATAGTGCAATTGGTATAAAACCCAGTTACTAGGATCCAGTTGTGGTTTATGTTGATTAATGATCTCCAACCCTGACTATAGGAGACATAATTCTGAGTTGCATGTAGTTCCTAGGTCCCTATATGTATTGTTTGGCATCCTGATTGTTCATGCATTAAATAAAATTGTTATGCAATATTGATGAGGAGATCATCTTACTAAGCATAAGTTTACATCCCACTAGTTCTTTTCCTTGTAAGTTGATCAATGGTTAGGACAGGGATAGGAATTAAGTGCTGAGTGCTACCATTGAATAAATATGATGAAAAGCTTATGTAGTTAATTTCGAATGCTTCGAGAAATAACTAATATCTCAATTAAGTTTAATATCTTTAGTAAGTTTAGAATATTCTGGAATTGTCTATCTTATTTTATTATTTTGATAGGAGATACCGATTCTCTATGGTTTTGAGGAATTGTGGAATAATGGATATCCATAGTTATTTATATTATAGAATGAGTTAATGAACTAGAATTGAAGACCCTAATGATCAACTATTAAGAGTCTTACAATATCTGACTTGCAAGGTGATTTTCTTCTCATGAGTGTATACGTGATGTGGAAATTTTAGGTAATACTACTAGGCCTAATATAAGGTCCTTACAATGACAAGGTTGAGCACTATTACTTTGATTACTAATAATACCCTAAACACTTTAATCTGACATAATATAATACTTCCTAAATGGATTAACAATTTACTAGCCACTTTAGTGCCCAATGGTCACTCAAAGAAAATAGAAACAAACTTGCCTTGTTTTCGTAATAAGAAGCAGAGTAACAATGAAACTACACTTACTATCATACAAATACACTACAATAGCTATGGAAAGAATACAACAGCCACCAATAGCAAAGTGAACCAAAACTTTACTACAACTTAATACGCTTCCTCTTAGAACCATGCCCTGATACCAACGAAGCTGATACATCTCCAAGGTTGAACACACGGAAAAGTACCACAAAAAACAAATAGGGAAAAAGCTAGCAAAGTCTAGGCAGCAACCGAATGGATATGACGCACCACTCGATCTTAGTAGGCCTACAATTTTCTGAATATAACATACTGGTCCAAACTAAAGGGTCTCTTGCTACTACTCCTTGCTAAAGGGAACTGCTAAAGGGAATAAATAAGAGTTGAAAAATAATAAGAACAATAAGGTTGCTTAATGTGAATAATTCTATATTGATTAGTTTATTGTTTGCTAATATCAGGTAAGTGCACCTATCAGTTTTAATATAGCAGATGTGAGTCCGAGTCGATCCCTCAAAGACTTCGAGTATTAATATTAACCTTGGCTTTATTATCTAACCGGAAAATTATGAAAGTTTGAATTAATTAAAAATACTAAAATTAACAAACTAACTTAATTATAAGACTTAATTAAGCAATTGAAAAACGATAAAATCAAGAACGACTTTAAGAAAGTAATAACGTATTTAGGAATTTTTTCCCCTAGAGTTAATCATGTGATCGCTTAAAATATATTCAATTCGATTTCTATTATTCTTGATTGGAGGGATTCACAACTAAAGTTAATATCTTTCTCAAGCATAATAACCCTAATCCTAAATTATTCACCGGAATCTCTTCACTTAGTAATATAATTTAAAATTGCATTAATGTATAATGAATTCCCATACAAATAATTAACCTTCCGGAAGAAACATGTATCTTATCTCTAAGTATACATGTACATGTAATCCTCTTCAATTATGTAAAGATCTAATTACACATGCAATTTCTCAATCAACATGCATAATATCATATATTGATATTCTAGAAATATCAATCAATAATTAACGACATAATTGAATCAAGTAAAAATAGAAACTTTATTGAGAATTCTAAATCAATCCAAGAATCACATGAAACCCTCGGTTCCATAATCTTAAATACTCGAATTCTAAGCTATCATAATGAATCTAAAAACGAGTTTCATTAATAATATAAAATAAAATATGGAAACCCCTTTTGATTGATGAACAATCTCTCTAATCTTGAAGTTGATGTTGTTCCACCTCTTTCTTGATGTTCTCCTTAAGTCTCTTTCTCTTCTCTTGTGTCTCTCCATTTCTGTAATGTCTCTCCTGTCTTTTGAAACCCTAATATGTCCTTTTATAGCGTATCAAAAAGATTTTTTTTTCATCACCAGACATGGCCGTATCCCCAGGTCGTGTAACTTTCTGCACTAAGGCAAAATTTTCTACACAACTTCATAACTTCTTCATTTGAACTCCGATTTGAGTGAAATTTGATTCCTTTTCTTTGTTTTCGATCCTAGAACACGTTCAAACCTAAAAATCAAAATTTTACTCAATTAAGTATCAATTTCTTTAAAGAAAACCAAAAAAATGTGAGGAAAATACTATAAAATCATCCTATGAAATATGTTTAAAATTAAAGTTATCAAATTTCCTCACACTTGAGCATTTGCTTGTCCTCAAGCAAATAAATCAAAATAAAACTTTCAGGACAAGAAACGCTAAACAAAATTTATCACTATTTAAGAAACCGGTGAACGAATACACTTGACCCGTAGAAAAGTAAGAAAATCATTCTCAACTAACTTGCAATAATAAAGTCAACCAATTTTATCTGACCATATTCGAATGCTCCAACAATACTTAATACTAGAGTTCACTAGTTAATTTATAAAAATCAAAGTTTACTCAAGTCATTTAATTAAGGATTCTTGAACTAAAAATTGGATTTAACATCTCACCAACCGAGAAAGAGTCATAAAAATTTTGTCCATTTGACTAAAGTGTATACAATTCTCTCTTCCATCTCACCAAGCACCATAATCTAAAACAAACACATTTTACATCCACTCATCCTCTGATCATCTCCCTAGTTCATGCTTTTGTTGAGAGCTCTTTTTAAATTTACCTTATTTAAGCACAATTATGTTGGTAGCGGGAAAGAATCTCGCTCTTCTGATGGACCAAGACCGATCCATACCAACTTATTCCTTATATTAATAGCGGGAAAAAACCTTGCTCTTCTGACGAATCAAGACGAATCCTTACCAATTTTTTCTATTCATACACATGTTATTACTTTTGACCTCCAATCATTGTGATTTTTTAGGGGTTTCTCAAAAGAAGAATTTCATTTGTTTGTTTGCTAAAAATTATAGGACTCTTAAAAATTTCTAAGAAAAAGGTATACATAAAAGTAAATTTAAAAATAACCATGACTAACTCTCAATTAGTGATGTTGCTCCAATCTCAAGTCCTAAAGTCCTAAGCTAAATAACTCGTAACTTTGCCTTCCACAAATTTGACTAATCAATTCTAGTAAAGTATCATAAAATCAATAATAATCAAGATGAAATAGTTAATTTGGCTTAATACCAGTTAATCACCTATTGTAAGTTAACTTAAAAATTAATTGGGTCAAATGTGAATAATTGGTCTCCTAAACAGTAACAAATTCATATATATCCCTTCCCCACACTTAATAACATACATTATCCTCAATGTACGATTAAGAAAGCACAATAGCAAGATATCAAACAAGGAAAAACATCATAGGGAAAAAGGAAAATATGTATTGAAAAAGAAACTAATACTTCCTTGCCTTGAGGCATAAGATACTCTAGTGGAGAAAGAGTAGCTAGTAGCTCGACAATAGTGCCCTCATGATTAGAACATGATGTAACAAATGTGGACCTCCTTCAAATGATCTACTTTTCACGATTTTCCATTGACGACCTGAGAGGAAACATTGAATCAAGCTAGATTTGATGAAGAAATGTGTTGATGAAAGTAAATCGTGAGGAAAAGAAGAAGAGAAGAAAAAAGAAATATGTGTTGATGTGTGGAGGTATGTGAGAGAGTGTGTGTTTAATTTAAATAAAACGGTCATGTGCAAAAATCGTGTGAGTTTGGGTCAACACGGGCTGAGACACGACCGTATCCCTTGCCCGTGTAAAATTTGTGTGTGTTGTGTGGAGTCTGGTCGGAAACTGGCTGGGACACAACCGTGTCCCATGCCCGTATAACTTACTATTCCCATGTGTGAAAATTGGACGGACACGAGCTGGGACACGACCGTATCCCATGCTCTATAACTTTCTGCGGTTGATCATGAAATCTGAATGCACACGGGCTGGGACACGGCCGTGTCCTACGCCCGTGTAACTCTCTGTATGTGGGTGGGATTTCTGGGCGCACACGGGCTGGGGACACGACCTTGTCCCTCGCCCGTGTAAATTTCTGTGCCCACAGAGTAGGATCAAAGTTTAGGCAAACACGGGCTGGGGATACGACCGTGTCCCACGCCTGTGTAACTTTCTGTAGGTGGGCAATTTTTTCAAGGTCTGGATGGACACGGGCTGGGACACGACCGTGTCCTTCGCTCGTGTTAATTTTTTTTTGAGTAAAAATAAAGATAAAGGAAACTTAAAAATAATAAACTAAAGAGAAAAAGCAAAAATAAAACTAAAAGGGGAAAGAACTATGACGAAAAATTGAAAGAAAATCTACGAAGCGAAGCAAAGCAAAGTTAGATAAAAACAGAAACTAAAATGAAGAAAACTTAAAGAACTAAAGTGTAAGCAAAGTTAAACATGGGTTGTCTCCCAAGAAGCGCTATAGTTAACGTCGACAGCTCGACGGGATATGTCTTCTCATAATAGTTCTTCATCCCGGCGGAAATAGAACTCCTGTATCTCGCTTTCGAACACTCCATACAAGTATAGATTTACCCTTTGGCCATCGACCTTGCCAATTCCATTTCATTGATGCATAACTTCCATAGTTTCTATCCTTATCATGCCGCTTATCAAATTCATGTAGCCTAAACTTCTTCATTTTGTTTGCTTTTAGCTTAGATGCGGTTGTCATTAGGGGTTTTGAACTTTTCACCGCAAAGACATGCTCCAAATGATTTCTTGACAGTTTTGGTTCCAAAATTGGTGGCTTCTCTTTGAAAGATTTTAACATACGATCCTTTAGCTTGTGGGGTAGATCAATTCCCTTCTTATCCATACTGGATTCATGAATTTCTATTTGAGCTGCCACTTCTGCACAATTGGGGTTAGTCACCAAATTTTCATCTCCCTTTTGCAAGCAATAGCTTGAGGAATCATTGGAAAGCATTTCCTACACACATGTAGATCTAACGATATTAGTGGCATTAATATTGTGACCTATGTCCTCTGAGTCAAGAAATTTGTTCTTTGCCTCTGGAGTTTTAAAAACTATTTCATCATCCCCGACCCGTAATATCAACTTATGCTCACTAACATAAAAAACAGCCTTAGCAGTAGCTAGGAAGGGTCGACCTAAAATGATTGGTACCTCAATATCTTCATCTATATCAAGTATAACAAAATCTACAGGAAAGATGAATTTGTCTACTTGCACTAAAACATCCTCTATGATGCCTCTAGGGTATGTGATAGACCTATCGGCTAATTGAAGGCTCATGCGCTTTAATTTAGGTTCTCCTAACCCTAGCTTTTTGAACAATTTATATGGCATCAAATTTATACTAGCTCCTAAGTCTGCCAAAGCATTATCTACCAACAAATTGCCAAGCATACAAGGAATAGTGAAACTCCCTGGATCTTTTAATTTTTGTGGCAGCTTTTTCTGGAGAAGTGTCTAGCATTCCTCGATCAATGTGACTGTTGTAAGCTTCTCCAACTTCCTCTTGTTCAATAGGAGATCTTTTAAAAATTTCGCATACTTTGGCATCTGCAAGATGACATCAACAAGAGGTAAGTTAATGTGTAATTGTTTGAAAACATTAAGCAGTTTACCGAATTCCTTATTCTGATCAGTGTAACTTTGCTTAAGGTGCTGCAGGTAAGGGATGGGAGGCTTGTACTCCTTCACTTTTGGTGATTCCATATTTTCTTTTGATTTTAGTGGCTTTGCATCTTCCTTACAGTTGACTTCCACTTCTTTCTCAACTACTTCCTCACCATCCTTCTTCTCCACTTGCAGTTTTCTACCACTTCTCAAGGTCACTGCATTAACATGTTCCCTAGGATTGACCTCGGTATTGCCTAGGAGTATCCTTTGTTGCCTCTCAGAGATCATTTTTGCAAGTTGACCAATTTGATTCTCAAGATTGCGATTGGAAGCCTCTTGATTTCTCAACGATGATTCAATGTTGGATAGCCGAGCCTCATTGCCTTGAATATATTTTGTGAAAAGTTCTTCTACACTGGGCTTCTTTTCTTGAGGAAACGGAGGTGGGAATGGTCTTTGAAATCCAAGTGGGCCAAAGTTGGTCTTCTGCTGGCTTTGGTTTTGATTTCGCCATGAGAAATTGGGGTGATTCCTCCATTCGGGATTATAAGTGTTACTGTAGGGGTTATTTTGTTGCATGGGTAGATTTCCTAGATAATCTACCTGTTCTAATTGTTCTTGTGCTCCATACCCCTGCATACCAAAGTCACTTACATCCGATTGCACTTGTTGAGGGCCAATTGAGAGTGCATCAATTTTCTTACTCAATAGTCCACCTTGACTGCCAAAGCAGTGGTCAAGTCCACCTCATAAACTCCCATAGCCTTTTACTTGGCTCTGGTGCTTTCCCACTGATGCTTAAACCTAGGGTTACAAAGAGAGGCCCTTGGGCATAAGTTAGTAGGGTAGAAAATTATAAGGGGGAGTCAAGCCTAGTTTTTTCTCCCTAGTATTTATAAATTAGTTTTCTTTAAATTGATCAATATTAAACCCTACCCATTTAAGACTAACCATCGACTAAGATTTAAAGAAAACTGGTTCTTTTAAATTTGAAAACGTTTTTAGAGTCACTACCCGACTAAAGTTAGTAAAAAGAGTTAGATTATAATTAATTAGGTAAATTGATTATAAGTTAGCTACTGATCTTTCAATAATTTTTTTTTTGTTAAACAATTTTTTAAAACCAAAAATCTGGATTCAGAGGCTAATTTTTTAAACCCAAAACGAATACCACTTTTAATCTCTCAGAATTTAAATTTACCTTTCAATATACCCTTACAACAAAATCTATCTACATGCACTTAATTTAATTCTAAAAAAAAAATAAAGCGATCAATTATTTATAAAAGATGGAAAAAGAAAAATTTCCGTATTTTAAGTTGCCTCGTACATTTGGGTACTTATGTACTCACTATTCGAGATTAAACTTTCATAGTTTGCTTCATGAAAACTTAGTAGGTTGATTAATTTTAATTTTTGAAAAAGATCAGGTTTATATTCTTCCCCAATTCAATTTATTTAAAAGAATTCTTCTAAAGGATCTTAGTTGGTGTTTTATTTTTGAAAAACTTAAAGTAGTCCTAATTTGGAAATGATCTATTTATTTTTATTTATTTTTGGAAAGCTGACTTTCTAAGTGATAAAATAACTTTATTTATTATTATTATTTTATTTTATTATTATTATTTTTTAATATTTATTTCCATTTTTTTAATTAAAACATAAAAATAAATAAAATAAAACTTAACTTTTTCTTTTCTCTTTTTTTTCTTTATTTCCTTTTTTTATTTTTCTTTATTTTTCTCTTTTTTTCATTTTTATAATTACAAATCACAATAATAAACAAACAAATATAAAATATAAAAATTAAATGGTCCAAAACAAACAAAGCCAAACCAAAAATGCTCAAAGAGACATAAGTCAGTTTTAAAGCTACAAATCTAATCGATTCAATTCAAGCCAGCCAAGTTAGGCTTGTTCAGATCAGGTCAGGTCGCTGGATCGCACATAATAGCCACTCACGAATGCACCTAGGGTAGATTCAAGCACCAATCGAGTAAGAAAAAGCTTTTTGATGGGTTTCTTATTGGACTTAGTGGGGTTTGGACCAACGCCACAACCAACGGAGGTGGTTTGGGTAGTTAATGAAGAGTAGTAGAGTGGGTATTGGATCTTTAGATCATGTATGGTAGTGCTACTAGGTTGATTACTGAGCATGCTGTAGAGGACGCTTGGGGTTCATCGAAGAAGGTGGCTGTACGCTTGGGTGTCAAGACCTATGTTTAGATTGAGTGATGGTGGGAGAGTAGTCATCAAGTTTGGTTTTGGTGGGTTGTGTGAGGAGAGATCAAGAGGGTAGTAGATCTAGGTAGTTTTGTACAGTGTGTGTGTATAGTTGCCGTATGTTAGTATAGTGCAGTTAATGTTTGATTTATAGTTGAGAACCAGCAAGAGAGAATGGAGGTGATGTCGTTCGGTGGTGAATAAGAGAGAGAGCTTAGTGGAGCAATTTAGGAGAGAGTAGGCATGGATTGGAGAATTAGGGGTTGTTGCTAGGTATGTATTGAGCTTGTGTGTACACTACTGTTAGGTGCATGGGTGCAGTTTAAGAGAGAGAGAGAAGTGGTATGAGTCATGTGTTTGTTCGGGTTGTCACTAGCGTCAATGTGATCAGTGTAAGAGAGGATGGTGTCATTGTATTTGAACGTACCATTGCTATTGGTGAAGGATAAGTCAGGGATAGGGATCTACTGGTTAATAGATGTAATGGGCAAGAAAGGTTAGTGTTGTTGTTGTGTGTTGCTGATTTAAGGTGTTCGAAGAAAGAGAGAGGATCGTGGTCAACAAAGAAGATGGCATGCGTGTCTGAGCATTAGTATAGGTTTGAAAAATGGAGGATGGGGCTTGGTTAGATGAGGGAGATTCACCTTATGAATGACTGTAAGAGGGTCCTTTGTATGAGATGGCTGAATTGAAAATTAATGATAATAGCAAAATTTTCTCCTTTTTTCCATTTTTCAATCTCGATTTTGAATGTTAAAATAAGCAAATTTGACTAGTTATTTGGATTCAATTCACAATAGGCTATGCATATTTTGCAATTTCACCATTAATTTGATGAAATTGCAACAATAAAGGGTCTAAAATTAATGTTGAAGTTGACTAAGAAAGAAAGAAAGTGTGAGAAAATCTAAGGAAAATGTAAGAAATGAGGAGAAAGAGAAAGAAAAGTGTTGACATGGTGGTTGACATAACGCCACATTAGCCACATCAGTAAATGAGAAAGTGCCACATGTCCAGGAAGACATGTAGCCGATGATGTGTCATGCACGTAGCTAACATGTGTTATGCCACGTGGTGACACATGTTACACCGTGTTGTGACATGTAGTGATACATGTCGACACATAACCATAGTGTGCATATGTATGTGACGGTGCCACATATCCCACAGTAGATACGTAGTGCGATGATATCCTGGCATGTGGCATCATCTACTATGGAAAAAAAAAAAAAGAAGCATTTTCTACCTTTCATGAGAATTAAATTCCTAACCTCTAAGCCAAACCTAAATTCAAGTCCAAGTGTTTATCCATTAGACCATTGGCCTATGCTTTGTTCACATATACAATCAAATTATACATATGTACAAGGTTAGCCAAGGCTAGATTCAAATCAAAGCTTAAGTCTAACGACCCTCTTTTTATTTATTTTAATTAAAAATTATATTCTACTAAACTATCTAAAAAATTTATTATTTTCTTAATCTTGTATTTTTCTATTTTTTATAACCTTTCAGCTCTTCTAATTTTCTATTTTCCTTTTTTTTTTTCCTTTTCTAAAATTTTCTATTTTTTTTGTATTTTTCTAAATTCCTTATTTTTTAGGTTTTCTTAATTTTCTATATTTTTTATTTTTCCTAATTTTGGACCCTTTATCTTATTTTAAAAATTTTGAAAAAATAGGGAGTGGGTAGGGGTATTGCAAAAATGGGGTGTCTATAACTGCTCCTATTTGTGGTGAAATTTGAGCAAGACTTCACCACAAAGACAAGAGAGACACTATTCTTGCAATAAGGGAGGAATTTATCCTAAGGAGCGCCTTAGCTAACTATCCTAAGCTCGAGGATTTTGGAGAAAAGGTTAAAGAGGGATGAGGCACTTTAAGAGCTAGCCAAGAAACCGAAAAGAAGAATTGAAGACTAGTTGTACCCTTATGAGCTGACTAACCTAAGTAAATAGGCAAAGCACTCCTTGAGCTAGCTAAGACCCTAAAGAGATATTGGAAACTTAATCATGCCCTTAATGAGCTAACTAATCAAGGTAAATGGGCGAGCACTCCTTAAGCTAGCTAAGACCCTAAAAAGACATTGAAAACTTAATCATACCCCTACAAGCTCACTAACCAAGATGAGAAAGGGGAAGCACTCCTTAAGCTAGTTAAGACATGCCCCAATGAGTTGACTAAAAAAGAGAGAATGAACAAAGCACTCCTTAAGCTAGCTAAGACCCTAAAAGATGTTGAAGACTTGATTGTACCCTTATGAGCTGACTAACCAAGATAAAACGGACGAAGTGCTCCTTATGTTAGCTAAGACCCTAAAAGATGTTGAAGACTTGGTCGTGCCCCTATAAGCTGACTATTTAAGGTAGAATGAGTGAGGTGCTCCTTAAGCTGGCTAAGACCTTAAAAGATGTTGAAGACTTGGTCATGTACCTATGAGTTAACTGACCAAGGTAGAACAAGCGAAGCACTCTTTGGGCTAGCTAAGACCCTATGAGAAATGTTGGAAACTTGGTTATGCTATTGTAAGCTGACTAAACAAGGTAAATGGGTAAGTACCCCTTAAGCTAGCTAAGACCCTAAAAGATGTTGAAGACGTAGTCATACCCCTATAAGCTAACTAATCAAGGTCAATAGGTGAGCACTCTTTAAGTTGGCTAAGACCTAAAAAAGATATTGAAAACTTAGTTGTACCCTTATGAGCTCACTAACTAAGATGAGATAGATGAAGCGCTCCTTGAGATGACTAAGACCTTAAAAAGATATTGAAAACTTAGTTGTGCTCCTGTGAGCTGACTAACTAAGATGAGACAAGCAAAGCGCTTCTTAAGTTAGCTAAAACCCAATAAAGATATTGAAAACTTGGTTGTACCCCTATGAGCTAATTAACCAAAATGAGATAGGCGAAGTGCTCTTTAAGTTAGCTAAGACCCTAAAAAGATATTGAAAACTTAGTGTGCCCCTATAAGCTAACTAACAAAGATGAGATGGGCGAAGCGCTCCATAAGCTGACTAAGTATAAACCCTACAAATCAAGCCTTTTGAGTATAGAATCAAACTCGTGTACTGTAGATGATTTCTTGAATTAATAAAACCAATAAAATTTAAAACCAATTAAAATTTCAATTCAAAACCTAAAGTAAATATGAAAAACCTTAAATTATTAATTTGAAACTCTAATCACATACAAAAACCTTAAGCCCTAAATATATGTAAATGTAAGAGATTAACCTTAAACCAGATAAAAACCCCAATCACATATAATAACCATAAATTATATCTATGTATACATATGAGAAATCAAACCAAACCTAATCAAAACCCTAAAACTAAAACTTTAAGTTTAAAAAATGTGCTTATTTATTAGAATCACACTAAAACCCTAATTGAATGTAAACACTTAATAATATGCTAAATCATATAAAGTCATCAACCGATGATCAAAGATAACTTCCAATTATTCATAAAATATGTACAATACTAAATTAATTTACTAGAAACTAGGATATTGCATTATAGATCATATTAGTCTCATAATTATATAACTAAGTTAGTATTATATAGATTTAAGTACTTTGTCAATATTAATACTACATATAGTCCATGTTAGTATTCTAAATTACACTTTTCGTGATAATTATGCTAAGTATTATACTAAATAATATATATAGGACATAAAAACTCAAAGAAGGATTTTAATAATTGTTTTTACTAATTATTTCATTTAATTCCACATTTTCCTTCATTTCCTTAATTTTTTCCTAATTACCTTTAATTCCATCATTATGTACACTAATTACATTTAAATTAAGAAAATTAACTAGACTAAGCCAAGTGTTGACCAAAGTCGGCATAGGTCACTTTTAACTAGAATTTTCTTCTCCTTTCCAAAGGTTTCTTCTCATTTTTCATATGCCATTTTCTTCCCTTTATTTTCTTCTTGCCACCACTTTTTAGAAGACCTTAGACCCTACCTTTTTCTTTCATAAAAACATAAATTAGGACACACAAAAAAAAAACCCTTTTTCCTCCCCCTTCCCAATGGTCACTTTCCCCTTTCTCTTATCCTTCTTCTAATTCTTATTTTTCCTTTTCACTTCATCTATTAACAACTTCCAAACCAATATTTCACATATATAGATTCCTCTTTCATATTACAAGAAGAAAAAGGTATGATTTCATTCAAGTTTCTATTTCAATAAGTGATTTGTTAATTCTATGTGTTAGTGTTAGAAACTTATGTAAGATGTATATATATATATTATTACTAGTAGGAATCTTTGCACCTACATATATATGTGTATGTATGTGTATGTGTGTGTAGAAATACTTAAGTACATAAGTAAAAATACATATGTATAAATAACATGTAGATACATGTGAAGTATTTATGTAAGAATTTTATACAAAATACATAGTATAAGTATATATAGATAAGTGTAGAAGGAACACATGTACATATGCTTGAGTATTCTTATACAAAAGTATTCTTTATGTATATAACCTAAAATAAGGAAAATACTAATGTGTACATACATATAGCTTACTAATTAAACCTATAATATGCAAAAATATAAATTATATGAAGATTTCTTAAAAGTGCATAGAGGACATACGAAAATACGTATATAACCATACGTATATATGGGTATATATACAAGTATACAAACAAGTATGTTAGAAGTATATATACACATAACATATGTATAGGATATAGAAGTACATAAGTATAAAGTTGTACATATGAAAGTTATATCATAATTATCTAATATAATAAAACATAATATAATATAATAAAGCAATAATATATAATATATATGTGTGTGTATGGGCCGAAACTACAATGGACCCATAATACATATATTAACCTTAAATAAGTACACATAATAGTAATAACAATGCAAAATTATAAAAACATAAGAAATAAATGAATAATTAGATCATAAAGTAATAAAATAAGATATAAAGATAGCAAATAAGAAAATTTGAGCCACAATAATTAAGGTTATAATAATTTAAACCATATCGTAAAACACGGGCCTTAATGTTCAAAACGGGCCCTACCGTATGTACATACACTCGAAAACGATGAAAAACCATTATAAGCTCATAAATATTAGACATAAAACAAAAAAGTTATATACAGTTAGTGATAAGGTTTAACAAAATGAAAACTAATAGGAGCGTAAGTAGAAATAGGTGCAAAAATACCTATAATAATTAGTTCATTCAGTTACTTACTATCGTTTTTATCTTATAATAATTAGGTGATCTTGATGAGAGTTTGGATCTTCCTAACTCCTATGTTAGTGTGAAATGTCATAGCCAAGTAAGTACTCTCAATGACTCTACTTGTTTTGTGCCTATAGTTAGTACGCTTAAATTAAATATTAATAATTGGATTTATGGGGGTTCAAGATATGCATGTGATTGACATTAGTTGATCACTATGCAACATATTGTTAAAAATGATAATTGAAAATTTGGTTATATGATTGATTGTGACATGATTTAAATGGTTTGTTGATATTGATTGATCTCACATAATTTGATTTAATTATTTTTGTCTTATCTTAAATTAAAAGGACCATACATCAACCATACATTGCATTATTTTATTCCAACCATCGCCTCACATGAGGGTAAAGAAAGGCCATGTAAAGGTTGTTTTTATATATTGAATTAAAGTGTTTTAGTACGGTTCACTAGTATAACATGATCTTATCCTAACCTATGGGCTTTCTAAGTGTTGAAAACACTAACCACATGGCTAAGGGTCGAGTTTAGAGACCTTTATTATAGGGTGTAAATGTGGATTGTGGGGGCCACCTCACTACTAAACTTGAGATTTTGGTGTACTATTAGATTTTTTAGAAATGGAAATGTATTTTGAGAAATACAAAATTTAAATTTATGGTTGAAAACCTAAGTGCTAGAGCCCGATTGTGATTAGTGTTGATGTATCTCTAACCCTTACCTTAAAGGGCAATAAAATCCAATGTTATATGCAGCATCGGTCAACTGTATATATTGTTTGGCATACCACATGTACATGCATTCATTTGGTTGTAATAATTTGTTTACCAATATAATATGAGGGATAACTTACTAAGCTCTTATAGCTTACTCCCCAATAGTTTTTCTTTTCCAGGTGCTAGATGATTGGCCATGGGTTAAGAGCCGAGCATTAAGTGCAAGTGTTGAGATGTTTTAGAGGTTAGAATTAGAGAAAGATTATATTGCTTATTTGAGACTTTAATTGTAACTACCACTTATATATTTAGATTTTGGAACTTCGATAAGTTTGAATTTTTAAGTCTATACTATTTGATCTTATCATTTGGTAGGGATATCGATTCTTTATAACTTTGAGGAACTATGGAATATTGCATATCCATAATTATTTATATTTTATAATATGTTAATTAATTAATAATTCAAAACCCTAGTGATAAATTATTTAGAGCCTTGCAATTTCTAACTTATAAGGCGATTTTCATATCATAAGTATATACATAATATGAAATTTTAAGCAATCCTACTAAGCCCCCTTTAGGGTCCTAACACTAAGGGTCCTGACACTAAAACCCTAAAAAGATATTGAAAATTGGGTTACCCCCTTACAAGCTGACTAACTAAGATGAGACGAGTGAAGCACTCCTTGAGATAGCTAAGACCTTAAAAAGATATTGAAAACTTAGTCATACCTGAATGAGCTGACTAACCAAGATAGAATGGGTAAAGCACTCATTTAGCTGGCTAAGGCCTTAAAAAGTGTTGAATACTTAGTTGTGCCCTTCTAAGCTAATTAACCAAGGTAGAATGGGCAAAGCGCTTCTTGAGTTGGCTAAGACCCTAAAAGAAATTTTGAAAACTTGGTCATGCCCCTATGAGTTGACTATGTAAGGTGAATGGGTTAGCGCCCCTTGAGTTGACTAAAATCTTAAAAAGATATTGAAAATTTAGTTATGCCCTTATGAGTTGATTAACCAAGATAAGATAAGCAAAGTACTCCTTGAGCTAGCTAAGACATTAAAAGTATATTGAAAACTTGGTCATATCCCTATGAGTTTACTAACCAAGATGAGATGAGCGAAGCGCTCCTTGATCTAGCTAAGATCTTAAAAAGATATTGAAAACTTGGTCGTACCCCAATGAGCTGTGTTAGGACCTTAAATGGGGCTTAATAGGATTACCTAAAATTTCCATAACATGTGTGCACCCATGATATGAAAACCACCTTACAAATCAGAGATTGCAGGATTCTAAATGATTAATTACTAAGGATGTTGAATAATTAGTTAATTAACATATTATAGGCTATAAATGACTATGAATATCTAATATTTCATAGTTCCTCAAAACTATAGAGAATTGGTGTCCTTTACCAAATGATCAGATCAAATAGAATAAACTTAAAATTCAACTTATTGAAGTTACTAAATCTAAATATATTAGTATTTACATTTAAAGTTTCACATGAATTAAAACATTCTCTCTCTAATTCTAACCTCTAAAACATCTCAGCACTTGTACTTAACGCTCGACTCTTAACCTATATTCGATTATCTATTAACCTACAAAAGATAAACTATTGAGGAGTAAACTACAAGGGCTTAGTGAGTTATCCCTCATACTATACTGATAATCAAGTTAACAAACAAATTATTATAATCATATGACTGTATGCATACATAGTATGCCAAACAATATATACCAAACAATATATGCAGTTGACTAGTACTGCATATAATATCGGATTTTAAAGCCCTCTAAGTTGACTATACCATCAACGCAACTTAGATTCGCATATGGTAAAAGAATGTTACCCATATCAATTTACTTTCCTATATGGATCTACCAACATTTTAGGGATTTTGTTTTGTTCGAAAATAAATAAATAATTTCACTGCAAAACTAGGTTTCGATCCTTAATCCTAACAATGCTTATAAGATGTTCATAAGACTAAGTATGGTTCTCACTTAAAGCTTTGAATGTTAAAAGACTCCTTTTAGATAATAAGAAATAAAGAAGGCTAAAAACTTCTAATATCCTAAATAGCTTTATTTCTATCGTTTCCTTAGGATAGGATATTTTATCAAACGGTTTTGTTAAGATAGATTGCATAAGAGCCTAATTGGGTGTATACCACACTAACGACAAGTCCACCTACTCAAGTCATACTAGAGATTAAAACATATGTGAATCCAAGTGTCAATCTTACAAGAAACTATGTGTGAGAACCTAATTATTAGCAATTTACCTAAAGTATCTAATCACCTAACTTATCAATATGGGAATGATTTTGATTTAACAAGAAAGTTGAATATGAGAGAATAAAGTAAGAGCAATAAAATAAAAAAAAAATTAGAATAACAAAACTAATTAAAATTAAAACTAACAAGCAAGCATGAGCAAATTAAAAGGAATAACTCATAATCCTTAGTAAATTGTCATTATCTACTCTCTAGTTCTATGCAACTATTCAATATCAAATATTCCTTGGATCATGGAGATTTCTAATCCTATTTCTATGGAAATCGAATTCTGAATTTGTTAGACTTGCATTTCTAGCTAATTCCTAATCTAGAAACCCTCTATACCTGCATTGCTATTGAATAGAGCATCGTAGGATTACATTGTGACCTTAAATCCTACTATTGGGTTACCCTAATTCAGAAAGATTAAATACCTGATCTCTTAATGTATTTCATCTATTCTAATTACACTTGTTTGTTTACTATAGGCCTCGCATCTCTACAAAATACTTGGCCATCAATATAGCATCCTAGGAAAATACTAATTGAAAACAATATATTATATGTAATTAGATCTTTAAAGAATAATATTGTAAATAGAAAGAAGATTTGTTATAAAAATGAAACTAGATTTAATAATAATTTACTAAGAATAATTTAAAAGAAAGACGACATAACTCAACAAAAGAGACAATGTAATTGAGAAAAACTTAACAATCTTCTAGATTATAATTCTACCTAAAGGGGGCTCTCTCTGAAATTTTAAGCCCAAGAGTCTATTTGTAAAGATGTGGAGCTAAGTTTACAAAGACAATTTAACAAAATAGAAGATTTACTAAATATTACATGTCCATAAATAAAAGATTAGCTAAACACTGCATGTATATGGGCTAGGTATACCTTAATGGAGTTTGGGCATGTAATTCTATTTCATGCAAAAACTTTGAATTTGATGAAGTTGCCTGACAAAGGGACTGTGGGTAATGCTATAGTCTTTACTAGGCTTCAAATATCACAAAATAATGAAATAAGAGAATCACGCCTAAATTTTACGGCCGTAGTATTCTTTAAACACCAATTTCTACTTACTTTTTCACTCATTTGCTCGTGATTTCAATGCACATTCATTATTCATAGGTATGTTCCTTTCGAATGCTTTAAAATTTATCCAAAACGTCTTCAAATCTTCTAAAACTTGGTCTAAAATTGTTAATCTCTCCAAATCAATCAAATGAAACCTCTAATTACTGAAAAAATTGCTAAAAACCTATAAAACTTCATAACATGCTCCAAGAGTCCCTAAAAATGAAATGTCTACAAATTAAGCTCAAAATAACACAAAATATACTTAATTAAAGTCTTTAATATCACAAAATAATAATAGAAAATGTATGCTAAATTTGTGTTATAAAATTCCCCCATACCTAAGCTTTTACTTATCTTTAAACAAAATGTTAAAAATCGAAGGAAATATCCTAAAGACAAGATAATTAACCATAAGCTTATAAAAGCGCATCCTCAAAAGTAAATTGCTTAACAAAAATTCTTTCTAGAATCACTTTTGTTCCTAAACTTTATGATGCATTCAGAACACTTAAAGAATACCACATCAAGAACTGCTAAATTTTAGTAATCAATCTAAATAATTTAGAGTTAGCTACAATACTTAAGCAAAAACTAAACTAGGTAATAGAATAGGCATAAGCTAATCAAGAAAAGGTTATAAGGATGCCCTCACTCTAACTAAAGAAGAGTGAAATCATCCTTACTTATTTTTAACTTGAAAACTAAACTAAATGCATGTTAATTTTCATTAGGAAGCTTACCCATTCAATTTGATTTTTCTTATTTGAATCTCAATTAGCATAGGGAAAGCACCTCATAATTCTGAGGGACTAAGGTTGATCCTCACTAATTTAACTCTTTTAATTGCTTAAGTAATTGTCAATAGGAAGGCACCTTACTCTTCTAACTAACCAAGGGCAATTCTTAACAATTTTAATTAATTTCTAATTTTTTTTATTGGCAACATGAAATAGTCTTGCTTTTCTAAGCGACTAAGATTGATTCATACCAATCCTTAGTAATTTATTTTAAACTCAATTCCATCCAATTATTCAATGTGCACCGCTAAATACTTTGATTTTTTAAAGGACTTTTAAATGACAAATCTTCCTTGCTCGTCTAATCTAAAATTTTGAAAAAGAAGGATAGATAACTATCTTTTAAAATTAAGTTAGAAATCAAAATAACTAGTCCTTAACCTATTCATATCTATCATAATCTTAAGTCTAAGTCTAAGCTTAAGAGAATGAGAACTTTGAATCTTAAAGATTTAATTACTTAAATTTAGCAATATACTTCAAATTCATAAAGGATTGGGCAAATTCCTAAAAAAAAAAAAATTACTTAAATATATAGGGAGGGGGGGGGGGGGGGGGGGGGGGCGCAAATTTTTTAAATTTTTAAGAAAAATTGTCAAAAACATAGAAGTGTATATCTAAAAATATTAACATATGTATTCTAACCTCCCCTTGCACTTAAGTTTTACATTTTCCTTATTGTACATAATTAAGCAAATCGAAATACAAAAGTGACAAATGAAGAAAAATAAAAAGGAATTAGGACTTCATTGGTTTTTAACATTGATTCTTGAGAATTGTGAAGTTTAGAGTCTAAATTTCATCAATTAGTTAAGCGCATGGTTCCCTTTGCTGCTAATAAAATGAACTAACCTCTAAGTCCAAGCACGTGACAATAAAGAGATCTTGTGGTGCAGTAGAAGCACCTTTATAATAGATTGGGTATGCTTCATCCAAGGCTTGATCTATAATTTAAAAGCAAAAGAATTCAACTTTGGTAAAAAAGGAATAACTCATGTTAGATATGTAATAGCTAATTTAAGAATCTAATAAAGTTTAATTATCATCCCTAGTTAGTTGCTAGTTCACCCACTAAGTAACATAGGCAATGATTAAACTAACAAAATATTTCTTTAGTGTAATGCTTATTTTACTAAAGTCATGGATTAATACCCTTATTGGGTCAGTCAAATCTAACTTACATAATCCTATTGACAAAAATATCAACATTTAACATGTACAAATTCTTCAAATTTTTGCTCAATATAAGAGATTCTTGAAACAACATAACACCATATATTGAAATGTTAATTTCTCAAAATATGAATTAACAAAAGTAATAGGCTAATAAGACATTAATATTCAATCTTAAATTAAACCTATAATTTCATAATCTCAATTGACAATGAACATTAACATTCAACGCATAATCAATTGAAAACATGTTTTTCATAATTCGATTATGTAATTACTAATACCAAATTTCCTAATTCTAACACGAATTTAAGACATGCTAAAATAAATCCATGTTAATAATTTCCAAGAATTCATGGATTCACTAATTATACAAAAATTTCAACATAAACAAGCTTTAACATTTTTAACATAATTTATGTACATCATATAGCATCAAACACAAGATTCATCACTTTCCTTTATTTTCTCCTTTACTTTCTCACACTTTCCCATCACTTCCCTCAGTTTCCTTAAGTTTTTTGTCACTTTCTCATCCACTAAACATGCACTTTTCATGTAGTTGCTTGTAAATAATCCATATAAAACACAATTCATTACATTAAAACTCCTAAATCACTCTTAAAAATGTAGATCTCAACACATGCATGCAAAGAAGAAGGCTTAATTAAAAATAAAATTTCTACACAATCTAATGGCAAATCTAACAAAATAATCAATTAAAGATGACGTACATACCTTGATTTTATAGTATGTAATGTTGAATTGTGGTGTTTTTAAATGATTTAGGGTATGTTAACAGAGAGAAATAAGATAGAAGGGGTGTATAGAGAGAGAGAGAGGACTTTAGAATGAAGTTAGATTGTTTTTTCCATGGTCTTTAAATTCTACCAAACCATAGGCACGATCCATAGCTGTGTAGTTTGACTGTGGTCCTTGTTGTGTTTTCTTTTTCCTTATCTAAGCGTGACCATAGGTGTGGTCCTTACCCATAAACCTCTCATCCATGATTTCTTTTGAAATTCTTCATGAAATTCTCTATGATGGTAATACGTACTGGTCCATAGGCATAGACTTTGGTTGTGTTCTTCTCTAATCCTTTAATTCATATGATTTTAGTTTCTTAGATTCAATTTCTATGATGGCCTTAGAAAAACCTAGCGTTAGAACAAATTGAAACACATAATTGATCCAAATATCAATTAGATGACAACTTTAAATCAACTATTACAACAAAGAATCAATAACTATTGTTAGATGAAGTCAAATTGTTCACAGCAAGGCAACACTAACTTATTCAAACTTTGATACTTGAATTGACTTATGACATAATGAACAAACTAATGAGAATAACTGAAATTAAAGTAATTAAAATAAAAAATTGGGTTGACTGTTAAAGAGCACTATTGTTTTATGTTATTGGCTTGACGATTAAATCCTTCCCTCTAAAAATTCCTTAGCTAACACATGCACACTTAACTAGTTAAAAGCATGCTAAAAAGGAAAATACTAAAAGAATTGTGAGAAAGGTTATTATAAGAGTGTTAAAATAATTGAAAATTAGAGTTTTTGCTAATCTAACTTGGTTACTCATTTTGGCTCCTTGATAATAGCACCAAAAACTTGATTAAGTGTATTACCGGACTAACAAGCAAGTATACCTAATCAAGTTATAAGATAGATTATATGAATCCTAGTGTTAATCTTATAGGAAACCGTATGTGAGAACCTAATTACAAGCAATTTACCTAAAGTATCTAATCACCTAACTTATCAATATGGGAATGATTGTGATTTAATAGGAAAGTTGAATAAGAGAGAATAAAGTAAGAGCACTAAAATAAATAAAAACAATTAGAATAACAAAACTAATTAAAATTAAAACTAACAGGCAAGCATTAGCCAATTAAAAGGAATAACTAATAATCCTTAGTAAATTGTCATTATCTACTCTTTAGTTCTATGCAACTATTCATTCTTAAGTATTCCTTAGATCGTGGAGATTTCTAATCCTATTTCTATGGAAATCGAATTCTAAATTAATTAGACTTGTATTTTTAGCTAATTCTTAATATAGAAACCCTCTCTACCTGCATTGCTATTGAATAAAGCATCGCAGGATTACATTACGACCTTAGACTCTACTATTAGGTTACCCTAATCTAAAAAGATTAAATACCTAATCTCTTAGCATACTCAATCTCTTCTAATTATGCTTATTTGTTTACTACAAGCCTTGCGACTCCATAACAAACTCAAACATCAATATAGCATTCTAAGAAAATACTAATTGAAGACAATATATTTTATGTAATTAGATCATCAAAAAATAATATCATAGATAGAAAGAAGAGTTGTTGCAAAGAGAACTATATTTCAGTAATAATTTATTAAGATGACTTAAATGAAAAATAACATATTTCAAAGAAAGAAAGAATGTAATTAAGAGACCCCCAATAATATTCTAGACTACAATTCTACCCAAAGCGGGCTCTCTTTGAAAATATAAGCCTAAGAGTCTACTAATAGAGATGAAGAGCTAGGTTTATAAGGAGAACTTAACAAAATAGAAGACTCACAAAATATTGCATGTCCAAAAATATAAGATTCATTAAATATTGCATGTCTACGAGCTAGGTACACCGTTATGGAGTGTGGGCATATACTTTTGCTTCATGCAAAAACTTCAAATTTGATGAAATTGCTTAACGAAAGGATTACAGGTGGGGACCATAGCCATGGTCTTAGGCTATGGTCTTTACTAGGTTTCAAAAATAGTAAAATAATGAAATAGGAGAAACATGCCTAAAGTCCTTGGTCTTAGTCTTCGTTGGATACTAATTTTTGTTTCGTTTCTCACTCATTTGCTTGCAATTATTATATAAATTCATTGTTCATAGGTATGGTCCTTTCCAAGGCTTCAATATTCATATAAAACATCTTTAAATCTTCCAAAACTTAGTTTAAAATCATCAATCTCTCCAAATCAATCAAATGAAGCCTCAAATTACTCCAAAAATTGCTAAAAACCTTTAAAACTTCGTAAAATGACTTGAAAGTCCCTAAAAAAGAAACTTAATTGGATTAAGCTCAAAATAACACAAAATTTACTTAACTAAAGTCTATAATAGCACAAAATAACTATAAAAAATTTATGCTAAATTTGTGTTATCAAAGCCCCATCTTCAAATAGCCATAATGTTCTCACTCCTTTAGGAAATAATATCTTATCAAAGGGTCTCACTAATATAAATTGCAAAGAGCTCTTTCCACCTCTTAGATTGCCTTAGTGTTATTGTTTCCTAGAATAGGATATCTTAGTAAAGGTTCTTGGCAAGATAGACTACATAGAAGCCATATCGTTTGATTGCCTTAATGTTATTGTTTCCTTAAGAAATAATATCCCTTCAAAGGGTATCACTAAGATAGACCATAAGGAGCTCTTTTCAACCTTTTAGAAAAGAATATCTTATCAACTGGTCTCATTAATATAAACCGCAATAAGCTCTTTCTATCAAGACCCTAAAGGGGCTTAGTAGGATTGCCTAAAAATTTCTATGTCACTTGTGCACCCATGACATAAAAACTACCTTACAAGTCAGAGATTACAAAACTCTAAATGATAAATCACTAAGATTACTGATTTGTAAGTAATTAATTTATTATATCATATAAATATAAATAACTATAGGTGTCCAATATCCTACAGTTCCTCATAACTGCAAAAAATCGGTATCCTTTACTAAATAATAAAATTAAGTAATATTGACTTAAAAGTTCAAACTTAATAAGGTTGAAAAATCTAAGTACATAAGTGGTATATACATTTAAAGTTTCACATGAACTAAATAACTTCTTTCAATTCTAACCTCTAAAAGGTCTCAGTACTCGTACTCAACACTTGGCTCTTAACCCGTGTCCGATTATCTATCATCCTATAAAAGAAAAGCTATTGGGGAGTAAGCTATAAGTACTTAGTGGGTTATCCTTCATACTATACTGCTAAATAAGTTATCAAACAAATTGTTACAACCATATGAATGCATGCACACGTAGTATGCCAAACAATATATGTAGTTGACCAGTGCTACATATAATATCGGATTTTAACGCTCTCCAAAATAAAGATTAGAAATATATCAACACTAATCACGACCGAACTCTAACACCTAGGTTTTTAACCATAACTTTGAATTCCATATTTCACAAAATACATTTTCATTTTTGAAAATCCAGTAGTATACATAATCTCAGGCTTCATAGTGAGGCAGCCTTCATAGTCTACACTCATACCTTACAGCGAAGATCTCTAAACTCGACCCTCAACCATATGGTTGGTGTCTCCATTGCCTAGTAAGCCCGTAGGTTTGGGTAAAGTCATGTTGTATGAGTGCACTGTATAGAAACACTTTAATAAATATAAATAATCCCCACAAGACCTCTCTTTACCTCCATGTCAAGTGACAGCCGGAATAAGTAATGCAATGCATGGATAATGCATAACCCTTTTAATTTAAGATAAACCAAATATATTTAGGTTAAATTATGAGGTGATCAATCAATATCAGCAAACCATCCACATCATGTAACAATCAATCATACAATAAAATCATTAATTATCGTATTTAACAATATTTCTCACATAATAAATCAATATCAAGCACATGTATATCCCAAAACCTCATGCATCAAGTTATCAAAATTCAATTTAAGTGCACTAACTACAAGTATAAACAAGTATAGAGTAATCGAGAGTACTTGCTTGACTATGATGACTCGCTTTAGTCATAATAATAGATCAGAAGATCCTCGCCCTTATCGGGATCACCTAATCATTACGAGATAACAGAGATAATAAGTAATTGAATTAACTAATGGTTCTAAATATCTATCTATCTAATTTTACTTAGATTACTAATAGTTTTTATTTGATTAAACCTAATCACTAATTATGTAATCTTTTCATTTTATTTTCAATATTTACAAATTTATAATCGTTTTTCATCGTTTTCGGACACATGTTCACACGGTGATGTTCGTTTTGGACGTTAAAACCCATGTTTTGTGATATAGACTAAATTTATTGAAATTCTAACTATTGAAGCTTAATTATTCTTATTGGCTAGTTTTATGTTCCATTTTAGTAGTTAATGATTTCATTAGCTATTAATTCTTAAACTTAAATGATTTTAGGTTTATTATTTTAGAGGCTTATATCATCAATTACTTATGTCATGGCTTATATTATCATTTGATTATGTCATTGCTTACATCATCATCCATATATTCTTATCCTTATGTATTCATACACTTTACACATATGTTATGTATATTCTTGTATTTCTAACATACTAATATGCATACTTGTGTACTCATATGTATACTAGTACATATATCTGTATACATATACGGTGACGTACGTATTTTTATACATATTTTCGCATGCCTAATGTTCCCTCTTAAGAAAACTTCACAAATTTCATATTTTTTGTACTTTAAGGGTATATTTAGCAAGGTATATGTATGTATAGTTAGTATATACCTCTGTTTAGGTTATGTACATAAAGGATACTCATATAAAAGGGTCTTTATACATGTATTTATCAAGTGTATTTCTATGTTCACATGCTCAAGTATATATATACATGTGTTCTTCTTCCAATTATCTAAGGATTCCTACACTTCTAAGCATGAATATGGAGCTTCCACTTCCAACAATACATATGCACATATTATACCAAATTTCTACACTAACCTAACTTATACAACTAACTATTACATAAGATAGAAAATTATATAATAACATACCTTTTTCTCCTTGGTTTATGATAGTTGAAATTATGAAAATGAAGTGAGAAAGTGTTTAGAATTAAGGGAGCAAGGGGGGAAAGAAAGAGGGGGGGGGGGGGGGGGTGGGGGGGGCGGGAATCCTAAAGAAAAGAAAAGAATTCAATTGAAAGAAAGGGAAGAATCTAGTGTGATAATGACATATTTGTTAACTTTTCAATATGTTGACTTATCAACATTTCAAAATTAAATGTAATCTAAGTGTACATAATGAAGTAATTAGGGAAAATTAGAAAGAAAATTAAGGAAATGAAATGAACTATGGGGTTTATTCAATTAATTAGTAAGAATAGGTAATGAGATCTTCCTTTAGGTGTTTATATCCTATATAAATCATTTAGTAGGCTACTTAATGTAATTATCATGAAAAGTGTCATTTAGGGTACTAATACTTACTATATGTAGTATAATCATCAGCTAAGCTCTTAACTCCATATAATACTAACCTAGTTATATAATTAGAAGATGAATATAATCTATAATGCAATATAGTAGTTTCTAGTAAATTAAATTAGTATTATATACATTTATGAATAATTGAAAGTTATCTTGATCTTTTGCTAATGATTTAGTATGTTTAATATGTTACTAAGAATATATTAACAATTAGGGTTTTAACGTAAAGTATAATGAATTAGTATTTTTATATCTTTAAAGTTATAGTTTTAGGGTTTTACCATTTTTAGATACAATCTCAAGTGTTTATGTGCATTTATGGTCTAAAAATTTTATACGTGATTAAATCTTCGGTCATTATCTTAGGGTTTTCATCTTAACTAGTCTTGTCAACTCTTAGAGTCTTCTAGCACACTAGGGTCTACTTTAGGTATTAGGTTAAAAAATTTTTAGGTTTATACTTTACACCTCTTAGATAGCCTTAGTGTTATCATTTCCTTATGATAGGATATCTTATAGAAAGGTTACGTTCAAATAGACTATATAAGAGTCCTATTTTCAAAAGCCCTTGGTGCTATTACCCCTTTAGAAAAGGATATATTAAAAGGTCTCGTTAAGATAAATTACAAAGAGCTCTTTCCATACCTCATAGATTGATAGATTGTAAAAGGGGCTCGCTTATAGGTAGCTTACAAAGGAGCTCTTTCCACCTTTCTTGATCAATAGCTTGCCAAAGAGGCCTTACCTATAGGTAAACCATTTCACCTCTCAAGAGATACCATCAAGAACCTTTTTTACAATCTCTTGCTTCCTTAAGGGAAAAAATGATGTCTTTTTTTTTTCTTTTTAGGGGCAATTATAAATATTCTAAACCCTAGAAAAACAGTAGTTGAATCTTAACTCAAGTCCAAGTGTTCTAAAGTGTACAATAAGTTGATAAGCCTAGTAATAACAAAAGAATATGAAGTTTAATAAATCAAATATAACACCGATAATAAAACCTTAGGAATTGATCAAAACCCTAAATCGCTCATTAAAACCTTAAAACTAGTTCACGCACTATTAATCAAAATTGAACTCAAAATTGCTTGAAACCCTAAAATCATAAATATAAATCTATAAAATAGTTAAACATTACACAATAGTGATAAAATTATAGCCGAATGTAATTTTTGACTAAATCGCCTATTCGCACGAACTATAATGAAATTGCCACAATAACTTATAAAAATTATAATTGTAACGGGTACCAATTAAATTGATAAAATTTCATAAAAATTTGAAAATTAATTTACGAGGAGAATCGTTATAATTTATATGATTTGAAAAATTAAATATATTTGTTAATAATTTTCATTTTCCTTCTCTTCTATTTCCAATTTATCTCTTTTTCTTCTTCCATTTCCACTTTAATGTTTCTATTCTGCACAAAACGTGGAGACAAAAATCAACAACTAAAATATCAACAGAAGCAGCCACGTGAGGATTAAATGGACATGTGTTAAGTATATAATAAAAGAGAAATGGAAATGATTAATTTTTGTCATGTTCTCATTAATTGAAAGTTTTTTAGCTTACATTTTAAGCTAGTAACTCACATGAGCAAGAGAAAAATATAAATATGGAAAAAGAAAAAAATTTCTGTACAAACACAAAATTTGGAGAGCAAACTGTGAGGAAAAGAAAGAAAAAGAAAGAAGGAAAAGAGAGAAAGAAGGAAGAAAAAGAAGAAGAAAAGAAATAAGTAAGCCTTTTATTTTTCTATTGTAGATGTATATTATGTAGTATATACATATATAAATATAGTATTTGTATGGTATTTTGTACATATAATATTACTAAGTCCATGTATATGAGCATAAACACATAAATTTAATTATATATACATATATTAGGCTATGTATGTATACATGTATGAACATAGGTATATGGAAAAGTATGTATTTTGTATTTTCTTTAATATACATATGATTAGTATTAAGTATTTATATTAAATAATTTTAGTATATCTATGTATATGTGTGTACCGAAAATATATATATATATATATATGTGTATCCTTGTATAATTACTTTAGTATATATATATATATATATATATTCACATACTTCCATAAGTAGTATAATATAGAGTATAAGTATTATAATGTACGGTATATTATATATGTAATGTATGGTATACATAGTTTATGATAAATGCTATATAAGTATATATATATGCCGAATACATATGTATGTATTTATAGGTATGTATAAATGTAAGACATATATAAATAAATACAAAATATATATAAATATATGAATATGTATATAATAGTATTTTTTAAATAAATACATATGCATATGTAATACGTGTAATATATAGTGTATATATATATATATATATAAGTGGTATACCGAATATGTATTAGTATATATATAATATAGTTACTAAATCCTTAAATATGTAAGGTATATATATATATATATATATATATATATATATATATATATATGATACCGTAAGTTAAGAATTTTCAATAACATAAATTATAAATTATATATTATAAGTATATGAATTAATATATATGTATAATCGTGAGGTACATAAGAAAAATAATAAGTAAAAAAATGAGAATAGTGAAAATAATAATAATCATAATAAAGCTAAAAATCTCAAAAAAAGGAAAATATACCCAAAATAATAAAAATATCAAGTAAATGATTTAATTAATTATTAAATCATAAATATGTTACAAATAAGCGAAAATCAATATTTTATCATTTTTAAACTTAAATAATAATTTTTGTGATATTTTTATATCACACTTTACGCTATGAGCCACAACGTCCAAAATGGACCTCGTTACAAGAAAATACGCTTGAAAACAATCAAAATAGATTATAAGTTCATAAAGATCCGAGCTAAAACGAAAAAGTTACACGCAATTCGATAAAAAGCTCGAATCAACAATTTCACCTAACTAAGTGAAGTAGACCTTACAAATTTTAGCACTAGTTAGCTTTAAATTCCATTCCTTACAAAATTTTCATTATTCTCAAGTGATTTCGATATCAACCAAGAGCTGCCACCAGACTACTACGACCCTTGAGCCAATCATAGCCAAGTGAATGTTTCCTAATGATTGCATACTTTTATGTGCTTATAGTTAGTGAACATAAATTAAGAATTATAAATGAATATGTTTGGGGTTGGGTTATGCTTATGCATGATAATTGTTGTTGATGGTGAATTTACCTTAAATTGAAATAATATAATTTTTGTTGCATAATAGATTCACTAGATTGATTGTTTGTGGCTTGGAATGATCACTAAATAAATAAGAGTAAATTTTATTTGACCAGAAAAGTTAACTTGGATCATGCATAAATCATGCACTGCATAATTAATTCTGGGCAGTCACATTACACGGAGGTAGCGAGAGGCCATACGTAGGTTAATTATTGAGTGTTATTGATTTCGTACAGTGCACACGTATGATATGACCTTACCCCGGCCCGCAGGATTACTAGGCATTAGAGGCGCCAACCGCCTAGCTATGGGTTAAGTCCAAAGGCCTTTGTTTAGGGGTGAGTGAGGGCGACATGAACCTACTCACAATCATATGTAGAACTCGTTTTGATAAAGCTGGTAATGGATATACCATTACATTTTAAATACGAAACGCGGAGTTTCGTTATAAAATAAGTTCTAATATAATACCCGGATTTGACAATACCAATGAATCTCCAACCCTAACTTCGAAGGGTGTTAAATTTGAGTTACATGCAATACCTAGTCACCTGCATGTATTTGTTTGGCATACGGTTTGCCATGTATTCATTTGGTTGAACCTAACTATTATATGCCTTAATTGCTGTGTGGTTGAGGGAAATTATCTCACTAAGCTAGTTAGCTTATACCCTTGTAGTCTTTTCTTGCAGGCCAAGCTTTTTGTGAAGTCGGGCCGTCTCATGCCTGAGGTTAGTTTCTACATAGGGTCGGTGTGGGAGCTGGATGAGATCGAAGAGTACTTCTGATAGTTTATAGATTTGATATGTAAATGTTATACTAGTTGAAATGAAGATATGTTTTAGTCTTTGTACTTGTAAACTTTTATACAAATCGATAATGTATTATGTTTTTGTAATTTATTATTTGTCATGAAATGATATTGCTTAAGCTTGCGTACTCTTGATAGTTAGTAGTAGTTGTAGCCTTGTATATCATATAAAAGGGGTCGTCGATTGTAAAGGAATTCAATCTGCAATCTTTTGTACGATATACGGCGACTGCCATGACTAGCCCCCTCGAGTCGTGATAGATATCCTATTTTTTCACATCCTACCTTTTCATTTTAGTATAGGAACCCCGTTACATATAAAAAGGCTAATAATTTAGAAAATACATTAGAGGTTATTAAGTTATAAAAACATTAAAAAATTGGTTAAATAAGGAAAATAAAAATTCATTTAATTAGAAAAATACAAATAAATTGATTAAATTAGAAAAATACAAAAAAATTAATTATATTGCAAAAAATATGAAAATTTTGATTTAATTAGAAAAAGATGAAAAATGATTAAATTAAAAAAATAAATAAATAAAAAATATTTTGTTGATATAGTTGCTAAGTGGTAGCTATGCCAAGTACGCATAACACCACTTGGTTGCATCCCTTGCATACTACATCATGGCATGTAAGAAAATTTTAAAAAAAAAAAAACAAAGGAAAGAAAAGAAAATTGAAAAGGGGAGGTAAGGGCGTCAGCACCCCTTTCTTTTTTTAAAAGCTCATATATGCATGGTATGTACCTAAAAAAAACCAAGGCTTTTTCCTCGATTCTCGAAGGCCCTCCCTATAATAGAAGCTTAAGCCCTTTTAGGGGTAGACAAATAAAAAGCAAGTGTACCCATACAAATTTGACCTAATTTTAACACGTTTTTGGCTTCTAAAAGTTACGAAAAAAATAAGAAACAAATATTTTTATAAAAATAATTTCTTTCTAAACAACCAGTGCTTTTATAGAAATAAAAAGAAATTTTGTTGACTACCTATAACCATGCTGACTGTGTTTATTTACTTTGATTTGGGATTTTTGTTTTTGAAAGCTATGTTGATGTAGATGGTTCTTTTCTCATTTCTTAGACTCCTTTCTAATGACATAGTGTTTGCTCACACTTTCTTCCCTTGTTTCAACTTATGACTTCCTCTACTCCATGCTTTCATCCTCTATTATGCAATTATCACATTTTAATAGTTGTTTCAACTTTTTTCATAATTTATGGATTTGTCATATATTTCTCTGATAGAGTTGGTAAGGGCATTGTCTCTCATGCTCAAATCTACTTTTTTTCCCCTTTTAAATTCTCATTTACTTCCTTGAGTTGAGGTAGATATCCTTTCTCTTTCTTAAATTGAGAGTTTTCTTCAATAGATCTCGTTGAATTTCTTTAATTCCTCATTTTCTTGACTCAAAAGCTTAATCTCATTGTTTAGCTTTAACATCTTGGTGATTACCTAAAAAGTGCACTTAATAGCTTTTTAGTTTTTGCATTGACATCATTTGGCACATTACTTATACAGACAAAAATAAATGATAATAATAACACAAATAAGGATAACAATAATCTTTTCAAAAGAAGATATATCTTTGTACCTAAATATCTTAAAACCTAAAATATATGTATATATATATACAAATATATATATATATATATATACAAATCTTCCGTATTCTCCCCTCATAACCTTATCATTCTCTTTCCATATAGTTTCTTATTCTCCTCATTAATCTAACATCGCCATCTCTCATAATTTTCTCTTTGCAAAAAAAACTTAACTGTAGAAAAATAAGTTAGGGTGAAATAGCTAGGCGAGTTTCTCAATTAAGATGAATTATGGGATTTTTTTCTAATTGGGGAATTTATTTAGTCACATTCTATTGTAGCGGAGGCAAGAATAATAATAAAGTGTGAATATGAAGTTTTGGGAAGCCCTAGAATGGTTGTTATGGATTTGCAAAACGGTTGTAAGTGCAAAGTGTCGTAATTCTTAGATCAAATCAAAGTATGTAGATTTTTTGTTCTATTAACTTCGATGAATGATTTATATTAGCATTGAAAAGACATATCTTACTATCATTTATCTATGAGTTATGAAAAAAGAATTGGAGCATCTAAAGTTTTTGCTCATCAATCTATCGTTATCATCAATATCAATTACGAAACTTTACCCAAAGTAATATAGATATATAGATATGTACATGTATAAAAGAAAATAAAAGATGCTCTAATAAATAGATATTATTTAAGCTCTTAAAATATATTTAAGTATATCATTTAAGGTGTAGAGATGAATATGAATTATTGATCTAATTATATAGATATAGATACGAATATAGATTTAGATATGGAAGAAATAGATATAGATATAGATAGATGAAGAAGATATATTTATATAGAAAATGGAGATAGAAATTGAAAGAAGATATAGATGCAAAAGATATTATATATACATATATATATATATATATTTTGAAGCCTATTAATTGTAAATAATACAGAGAGAGAATATCTAAATTATATATTTAGACATTTGGAATCAAATAAAACTTATTGGCTTATATATAATAGATAAAAATAGGATAAAGAATAATTGCATAATAAAGAATAATAAAATAATTATGTTGGTTATAATAACAAAATAAAATAATATGAAAATATATAAGTATGTGTATGTATATAAATAGATAATAAATATATATATAGTTCTTAATTTTTAAGTTTACGTAAATGGAAAGGTTAAAGTTTAACCATAGGTTTTAATCTATAAAGTAATTAATATGGTTTATAGAGGGTTTACCTCAAATATAAAGTATGAGAAATTTCAATCAAAACTGTAATTATAAGTTGTGACATTAGTTTCTAATTAAGTATAGATGTGTGATGAGTTGTTATGTGAATTTATCAGTTTTTAGTAACAATAATGAATCGTAGAATATGGTTGCTCAAGAGTAAAATACGTAACACATATTTATTGGTTTTGCTTGCTAGGATAGAAAGTTAAAATAAATTAATGGAATATCTAATTATAAAAATGTTTACTATTTGTGCTTGGCTTAGCCTAGAGCCTTGGAGTGGCAACTCCTTAGAGGACAACCGTTGATTGATATGTGGCGTTTTCCTTAATGGAGTTGCATATCGACCTGATGTAGGAAAATTTAGCGCCCCATGGGTTATTAGGGCTTGACATAGCAGTTCTCAACACCATATAGTATTTATGTATATATATCACATGCTAGGGTCGTAAGTTATCCTAAGTCTTGAGACACCAAGACTATAATGTTTGATAAACTAATTCAAAGATAATAATTAAATTGTTCGTATTATTTTTTTGCATTAATGCATATGAATTACTATTTTATGTAGCATACGCATGTGCTTATGATGTTATGTACTAGGCTTCTACTCACTCCTTTTTCTTTTTCAACTGTAGGAAACCTAGATTAGCAAATAGATTACAATGATCTTAGGGACCCTTATTATATTGCCTTTGGAAAGGAAAAAGTAGCGATTTCACATGACATAAGAGTTAGAATAATAGGATTATTATTTCTTATAGTTAATGTTTATTGTTTAAAAATTAATTATTCATAATTTAATGTTAATTAGGCTTGGAGTATAATATTTTTTTTTTTTTTGTTATTGGACGTTTTTATAGTGATATTTAGAGATTTTAATTGTCAATCTATGCTTGATGTATCATTTGATACTAGAGCTACGTGACGGGTTGTGACATCCTAAGTTTTGGAGCGTTACATTACTACTATAAGATTGTAATTCATCTATTGAATCTATTTCTAAGTTAACGATGGGATAGATTTTTTTCTGTCCAATCCTTAGATTTTCTTTTCTATCTGGATATTCTTTGCACATATGACTTGATTTCTACTAATCAAAGCAGATTATTTTGTGTATCATTCTATTCTAACCACAGCTTGCACTAATATTGTTAGTTTTGTGCTCTATGTAATATGATAGAAAAATTTGCAATTAAGGATTTTAAGCCTTTTCGTTTACCTAACCTATTTTGAGTGTAATATAGAAAAAGATATGTATGTCCCGGTCCTTTTATCTAAATCCAACTCTAATTAACCTTTTTCCTTAAAAGCTCTTATTGACTTTTTCTTTTCCTTAACACACTCCCATACCAAATGTTGGTCCTAGTGAACAATTAAGAGTTGAATTAATTATTAATCAAATTTTAAATCTTAACCTATTTTTACTTGTTGATGTTCAAGATCAACTAACCATACTAAGCTTACTCTTTAATTTCTAATGCATTAGAATATTAACAAATTTAGATAAGAGATATGTGTATGAAAGCCAATTAATAACTTCTTCTAATCAATCTTTTGACTTAGGTTCTAATATATCCTATTAAGCATCTTAACCAAATAATAATTCATATATGATGCTTTTAATTAAATCAGCTAAGCTTAAGCATTCATTCAATCATGTAAACATTAAATAATTGCAGATCAATAAAGTGCAAGGATAAAAAAAATCAGATGTCAATGTATAGTGGTTCCACCTAATGTGTCAATCTACTCTTTCAGCTTACAACTAGGGACAATACTCTACAGGATAGTTCCACCATTTGAAAGATACTTATATAATGAGATCATCGATACCTTTGACTTTGCCTTACCTCTTAACTTTCTATCTTAAGAAGTAATTACAAGTTTACAAAGTCTTACTCATAAGTTATCTCAAATAGTCTCCTTAATTTTTAAAGAGATAGCAACCCCTTTCAAGTATTATAATGGATTTACTCATACTTTCGCACAATGCTCAATAAACAACAAATTGTACTCTTTAGCTTGAGTTTCTTACAAAAAGATTTTCTCAACTCTCTAATCATAAAAAAATGTAGTAGCTCAATTTTCAAAGTATTCAAAATACTTTTTGTTGTACATATTCTCAAAATATTTGTTTCTCTTTTTTTTTTCCTTCTTTTTTTGTATTATTATATGTTGTTCTCTTCATTGCTTTAAATAATTGTAGCTTCATCATTCAACTCTTCCATCATTGGTAATAGCCGTTGAATAGCTATCATGCTTGAAATGTTTGTGATCTTTGTCTTACTAGCTTCTCAAATTTGCTTGTCTATCATTTGCATTTATAAAGACATTCATGATATTTATCTCATTACTACTATATTCGACCCTCACACTAAAATTGAGGGTTTGTATGATAATTATTATTATGACTATACCGATAAGTTCTCCAACACACAAGATTGCTATACAGTTTCTATTATCATGACCTAACGGTATCATTATCGTGATAAGTCGCCATATACTGTACAAAGGTCTACTATAAATTCTCTTGCTAATCACAGGCTTTTCATATGTCACACAAAGCTCCTTCCACTATACGTTACCACCAGGCCCATAGATAAGTAATATAGAGTAATTTAACTAAAATTACATTTATGTTATAAATTAACTAGAGGAGTAGACTCGTAAGATCTACACCAAAAGAATATTATAAACAAATGCAGTTCATAAGGGAATTCCATTAGAAATTTTAATCTATGTTATAAACAAAAACATAAAAGTGATTAGTTATCGACAAGTCTATTACAAAATTACTATCACGCCCCGAAGCGGCAGAGTCGTAACAGTCCCGCCGTGTAAACCATCCTAAGATAGAAGTTGGCCTTACAACTGCTATCTTAGACCTGATCTACACAAGGCATCCACGACTAATCCGCTTTGAAGTAAACAGTTTGTAATTTAAATAAATCATTTACCTATAAAAGTGAGGAATTATATATATATATATATGTTATAATTCAGTTATTGTAGTTAAAGTTTACAATATTTCTTTATAGTATATTTCCTAGTTATTACATCATTCAGAAATGAAAAATAATTCTAAAATAAAACTTAGACCTTAAAAATATGTGTTTATTCTCCGATGTTTTTCCTTACTCCCCAGGATCCAGCAGTTGCCAGCTTCAGAGTAGTTGTTTACTGCTTCTTCGCCAGCACCTGCACGACATCTATAGGGATGTGAACAACCACAGCTCAGTAAGTTAGGATGGAGGACTTAAAACTATACTATACATACAACAAGGTTTTCAATCACTTATTAGGTGCAATGCATGTGCAAGCAAATGCCATCGCACGACATTGTCCAGCCCGTTGTGAGATTAGAGAAATTACGCCTGCTCTAGTCCGGGTTGAGGAGTTGCTGTTAATGCGACAGCTCACGACCAAACCCCAGGCTTGTGTAATGGATACCTTGCTCCTCCCGCGACTACCTTCAAACTACTGTCTTCACCCTTGCCGCGACCTCCCCTCCTGTCACTTAGTTCGACTGAGGATAAAAAAAGGGACCATTTTGCAATCTTGCGCTATCCCTTTCGAAGAGGTCGGTATTTGGCCGGAGAGTCCTAAGTTCTCCTAACGGGTTGCCATGCATGTCCGATTATGATTACTGGTCATATATTTGATTAAGCCCAGTTTAGGGTGATCAATTATTTCATACAAATCATACAATATGTGCTAGAACAACAAACAGAATTATAGCATCACCCATAATCAAGCACATGCACACATTCAACTATCTAACAAGCACAACCAAACATAATCTTAAGCCTCCAAAATACAGCATCGTATTAATCTCAACTTACCTTGACTCCTCGCTCACTCACTCGAGGTTTGATTTGCTCAGGCCATCGCCAATCATTCCTATAACACAAACGTGGTTTCAGTTTTTCATATAACTATTATAGGTTTGTTTTATCCTATAACGCTTATTGTTATGTTTTATTTAGGGTTTAAGATACCTAATTATCTAGGTCTTAAGTCTTTTACAATTATTCTAGGTTTAGGATTAGGTTTGGGTTCAGTTTCTGCATCGATTTCTAAATTAAGTTCTAGTTCGATTTTCTAAGTAGCGTTTTATATTCTAACCCTAGAAATTTGTTTCAACCCATAATGTGAAATTAATCACATTATTTCCCGATCTTTTAAATACCATCATTACTCTTAGTCGGTATTTTATTTCACCCGGTACACTTATATCCTTATTAGTGTATCGAATTCACTCCTAATGTGAGAAATTTTTACATTTTTCATATAATTACATAAATTCAAATTTCCTATCAGATTTATTGTACATTTTTATTATTATCATAATATCAATTTTTATTATAATATTTCCTATTTATTATATTTCCAATAATTACCTATTATGTATTATTACCTTTTATGTATATATTACACTTCTAATTTTATATCACTCTAATTATCATCTCTAAACATCAATTATCATTTTAAAATGTCTAAATTCATCCTAAATCAGATATTACTCCTAATTACCCTAATTTACAAAATTAACTTAAAATGTACTATTTTTCCATATTACTTATTTACTACATAATTAACCTAATAATTACATCTAACACCCTAAATGCTACAAGTATCATTCTCCATCAGATTTCAACATCCTAAAACATCTACTTATTCACTAAGTCAGTAATTAATAATTTAATTACTTAATTAACCTTAAATGACCCATTTTATGCCTCATTTTAATGCCTAAAAATTATCTAAAAATTTTGAAAGTTAATTTTTGAAAACGGGCTTTATAGCACTATTCTATATCATCTAAGTAATCTACACAAAAATTTTGGGCTTCAAACTACAATCCTAAGGTCATTTATTTCTAAATCGAAACATGCTCGAATTTGCATGATTTCTTAGGGACCATATATTGCGGAGCATGTTTTCATCAAAATAATATTTTTCCTACAAACTACATACAAAAATATCTTATAATAACAAAATTCATAATTTTCTAATAATGTTTACTATTTTTACAAAATTACACAAGAATCGAGCTGGAAATCGGACTCACCGATCTGGGTGGCTCCGGCTACCGCCGGCCACAGTGGCCTTGTCGGCTGGCCTGGGCACTGTCACCACCGTGTGGTGGTGGTGGCCATCCACTTCCAACTGCTCGTTTGTACAGTTTTTTCTAATTTTTTTATAAACTAAATTTTTCTCTCAATTTTTTCCTCTCTCTAATTTTCTCTGATTTGTACCTGGCCAAATGAGCTTCTAAATTTTTCTTGCTATTTATAGACAATTTTTTTAATTATTATACATTAATTTGACAAGACTTTACAAATTATCCTTGATTTTTAGCTTTTATGTTGTCAAATTTTTATAGGTTTATTTTTCTTTTGTAGATTTGGACCTGCCATGACCTGATATTGATTCATCTTATCCTATTCTGCTTTTTTCTACTTTTTTCATAATTAATTTATAATTTTCTTTAATTATTTACTTAGTTTTTGGCCAATTTAGGTAATTTCACGTATTTTTATCTACACGTAAATACATGTGGGGTACACGTAAACATTCCTAATTATTATTTTAGTCATTCTAAAATTTTTAGTATACATATAATCTATCTTTAATAATTTATTAGCTATTTGATTACATTTTTCGCATTTTCAATAATTAGTACTTATTATGCTTAAAATTTAAAAATTTTATAGTCTTCTATTTTATTATTTATTTTCTTAAATTCAAGTTTACGGGGTCAGTTTTACTAATATTTCTCTTGTTAGTTTATAATTTAGAGTTTGATTGGATTCCTAAACCGATCGTCCACCTTATATTCTAAGTTTAATCCTATGGTCAATGAGCTTAACTTTTGGACTTACAATTACCCCTTCGCTCTCTGATCGCTCCAGCCTGTCTTTACATGAGACTTACTACGGGCATGCCGCAATTCAGATTAGAGAAGAGGTTTTCTTGCAACAACAAAAATCTATTGCGGGTATAAGCTTAAGCTTAGTAAGATAAATACCCTCATTAGTACCACATAGCGTAAATTTATTAGATGCACATTCATATGAAAGCATGAACAATCAGTATGTCGAACAATCAGTATGTCAAACAATACATGCAATGACGTAGGAACTACATAACACTTAGAATTATGCCCTTTATAGTTGGGGTTTAGAGATAATTAACCTACCTAAACCAAAATCCCAGTTCTAAACCTTGGGTTTTATTTCATTTGCACTATTGTACTTAAGCCAAAACAAAACTATAAATATATATTTCTATTTGTATAAACTTTCTTTACCAAATAACGAATCATACTTTTAAAATCCCAAGTCTAGCTGTGTGGTGGCCTTCACAATCCATAAACATACATCCTAAGCAGAAGCCACAAGACCTAACCCCTCACTGACGGTTAGCGTCTCCTAGCGCCTAGTAAGCCCATCAGCTTAGAACAGAGACTCAATAAAAATGATAACATAGTTAGTGCCCAATCTTGTAGGAGGCTCGTCCTCCTGTAAGTCCCTTTCCATCTTCTAAGTGAAGCGGTAGTCAGTGTTATCCGAATACAATTATGGAGAATGCATTATTCATCTTATTTCTTAATCATATAGTTCGTTAATCCAATTTTTTAAGGTGATCAGACAATTTCATTCCATACACTTGTAGCTATAATTTATCACAATGATTCCTATTATTATATAAATAATAAGTCATTATATTCATCCACAAATTTATACATATGCATTTCCCATATCCCATAGGCATCTAAATTTATATATATAAGTTTAGGTGCATCTATTCTATAAGCAAAATCAAGTAAAAAGTCATTAGGAATTTACTCACTCTACCATGCAGTCAGTCAAAGTAATCTGAAGGCAAGTCATCTCTGTACGCGGTATCTCCTGGTCATTGAAATAATACCATAAGTGATTGAAATAAACTTAGGAAACTAAGCTAAATTCCCTTTAGTTATACTCTCGACTAATTTTCGTATCTTTTCCCAGTTTTACTTAAAAGTTCAATAGTGTACAATTTTTCCGTTTCAAATCCAATTTTTCCGTTTCAAATCCAATTTTTATGACCTTATAGTCAATTTTCGTCATTTTCAAGTGTACTTTAACGTAGTGAGGTTATATTTTCAAAATAAGGTATAAAAATCTATCCATGGGTCAAAATAATAGTGGTCCTCATGATTTGGAGTGCTTTTAAGCTTTGTTTGGTTAGTGGGCTTTTTCGTAACTTAAGAAATCTTTTGGGCTTGGTCTTAAGATTTATTTCTAAGCTCAAAATATTCCTAAAGGTCATATTTGCCACTTTGATTAAGACTCCTAAGGCTATCAACCATTTCTTGGGCTCTTAAGTAGGCTTAAGTTGTCAAATGGGCTTGTTTTTTATCCAACTCAAATTTAACCATTTTGTTGGGCTTAGGGAGTGTCTTATGGGTTTCTTTAGAGTCTTAAAACAACTCTTATTGATGTGTCAAGTTGCTAGCCAGAAATTTAAGGGTAGTTCAACTTAGTGTGTAAAGCCCGTTTTGGAAGTTTTAAGCTTAATATACTTATCATACTTGCCTTAGCATGAATCTAGGTTACTTACATTCAAATTTTTTTCTTGACTTCTTTTTCATGAGAGGATTATTTGACTCATGCTTTTCATGAAAATTGTAGATCTCATGCTTATTATGATTTCCACATCATAGTTTATGCTTTACAAAGTTGGTTTCCTTATAAAACTTCATGTGATTGATTTTTCCTTAATCTAAGTCTAGATTTAAGTATGATTAACTTAATAGAAATGAAATTAACATCTAAATGACTTTTGAATCCTCGTGTCTAGCATGTTTCTCTTCCATTCAAGTTCTTGTTTCAAGATTTTCTCATCTTAAAATCTTTCGTTCATAGTGTTAAACAAGTATCTCTACAAAACATCAACTTTACATGCTCATATTCAACTTCATGCAAAGGTTTCATGAGTTTGTTTCTTAGGTTGATCTTTGATGTTATAACAACTTATAATCATACTCACATCTTTGAGAAATTAAATTCTCCTAACATGAATACTAACCTACAAACATAAGAAATACTCACTTGTCCTTAAAGCAAAATATGGTGGTTGTGCACAAATGTTTCACTTAAGCTCTTAACCTTACTTCCTTCTTTTGCACCTTTTTAGAAACCTAAGTTTTTTATCGTTTGGAGTAGGGTTTGTGGAAGGTTCTAAGGGTCCTAAAGGAGCTTGAATGTTGGAAGATAAAGACACAAGAAAAGAAAATGAAAGTGCCATGAGTGAAGCTTGGAAAGTGGTAGCAAAGTTGATTTTGTGGGGCCTAAGTATTCCTACTTTTTGGGTTGGTTTCAAATGAGAGAAAAAGGAAGTGAAAATCAAAATTGAAAGTGAGAGAAATGAGGGAAAGAGTGATCGATTGGGGGATGGAGTGAATAAGTGTTTTAAAAGATTGATTTAGTTGTCTTACATTGTACACAAAAGTCAATAATTGCAACTATTGATGATGTAAGCATTAAGGAGTAAATAATAGTGTGTAAGACAAAGTGATTGATGGATGGAAGACAAAAGTATGGCCCCCCTCTCCTTCACGTTCAAACTAGCCATGGGATGTCCTTTTTGGGCATAGACTTGTCTTGTCTCCTTTATTAAAGTTAAGCTTATGAAATCTTCTAAAAGTTTGTCCATATGTAGTATAAGTGGAAAGGTAACAAGGAAAGTATCTTATCATTAGATTTTAATAAGTTATCAATTAATAAATAATTCTAACTTTCAATTGATAAGTCATTTAAGGTGATTGGTTGGTCTACTTATTTATATGTAAGGTTAGCATAAAGATAAGAGTATTGTCTTATAGGAAATTGTGTTAGAATTTACTTCTTGCATTATTTTGTAAATTATGATTCGATTTTTATAAAATTGTGAAATTTTCTAGAGTTGAATGAAATTATTCAAATGAAATTATTGATTAGTCACTTAGGGTTAAAATTCCTTAATTATTTTAGGTTTTAGCGTCTTAAGTGACTTTAGAGCTCACAGTTCTTTAAGCTTGGGTTCTATCGATAATTGGTTTTTGAATTAGAAAAATTTAATTCGTTTTTAAATGTAAACTTAAGTTCTTAGTTTAGTTGACCCTTAGGAACATTCAAGAAATACTCTTAGTCAAATCTTAGGCTGATAAAAGTAAGTTTACATCTATGGAGAGTGTCCTCTAATATACGAACCAGGTATTACATGAGTTATTCTAAAATTTTTCATTCATTTTTGGTGGTCAAGTTTTGGTGAGTCTATTGCCCTCATTACCTCCTAAAAGGGCAGCATTGGTGATTTACCTATTCCAAATAATGGTTTGCTATCATAGAGGTTGAAAATGTAAAGAGGTTTTGGTAGGCGTTCAATAAAACTTGACAACTACCTTAACACAACTTTTGAGGTTGGTGACTACATTCATAACTGAGACTTTGATATCCTTGACTGTTACAAGAAGCATGTAAGAACATTTTCAATCCTTTCTTGAATGGAACGACAAATCTTCATGACTCCAACTTTAATGACAACAAGCTTTTAGCATAATCAAACTAATTTTAGATGATCAAAGCTATAGATACTAATCGTTGAATCCCTCATATGCAAAAAGGCAAGAGTTGACACATCTAGCAAAAATAATGAACACTTCAATGACCTCAACACATTAGGCAAAAGCATGGCGGGATCTACACTTGAGTATAGATGAGGTGAAAGTGTTAACTAATTGAACATTTAACTCAAAAAATTTTTACAATTAGAAAAAATATTTTCATAGTTACCAAAAAAGGAAGAAACTAAAATGGTTGTTTTTAAATTTAGGATATTACCTTTAGCTTTTTTAAAAAAGTTTGGTAAGCAAAACATTGATCACTTTCTTGGATTTTTTTCTCAACATGAATGATTTGGCTAATCAAGTAAAGTTGGTATTTTTCGCAAATTATAATTGATGAATACATTAAAATTTTTAAAAATAAATTACCAAACTACGGTAGTCTAATTTCACTTAGTGAATACGTAGGAACATGTGGGACGACCTTAAAAATTGAAATTTCTTTTATTCCTAATAATTTTTTTTTCTAAATAATCTTGTAAAGGTCATATAACTACCTTATTTGTCACCTTCTACACTTTTTTTATTTTATAATTTGTAACATGTAATTTTGTTAATGTAAAATGTCTATATACCCTCTCTGTAACCTTCCACATGTCTGTACTATCATTGAAATAAGTCTTCATTGGTGAGATTTTTTTTAGACAAAATTATAATGTAAATGTGCCAATTGAAAGTTACTTTTTTCAATGTATATTCCAATAGTAGAAAAGTCGTATATGTGAGAATTGACACTTGTGCTCAAAGTGGTTGACCTGTGGACAAATATTATTTTGTGTAAGATTACAAGTTGTAATTCCTCAAGAAGATGTTTTATATTTTGTTATTAATTAATTTATATTTTTTGACAATAATAATGTGTTTAAATGGAATTAACCAAAGATTGAAACAATAACAATAATTGAATGGATAATGAATTTAATATTTGTAGTTCACGAGTCTAGGAACCGCTCCATGAACCAGTGATTCCATGGGCATGCCCCATAAATAGGCTACCACGAGTTAGTGTCAGTTCCATATTTTAGGAATTGTGACTTGCTAGTTCTAGGTGCAATTTTGGGGTAGGTCAAACTCGTGCCATGGACTATATCTATACTATTAATGCTTTTAGTTATCCACATAACTAGTATAAAGAGGTAACAATTATGGCCGTAAATCATAAGATTTTCTTATTTTCTTAAAATAAAGATTGATTGAGTTTCAAAAGATAACAAGATTGTTACAAAATATCCTTCATAAATTAAGAAAAATGAGAAAATTAAAATTTTGCAAGCAACATTTATGAATAACTTATTCATCTTTTTGAAAGATTAAAGTCTTAGATTTCTAGGGATTTGCACTATATATTTCATTTTAATATTAGCCTAGAATATTATTGTTTTTTTGCCCTTTTTTTCTCATTTCTCTTGTATACATGTGTCCATATCTCTATTATCTAAAAGGAAGGCGAGTTTGGTATGACATTTAATTTAACTAAATTAACTCTTCTCTTAAAAGAAAATTATATTAATTAGAGGAAAGAGAGTCTTACCTTGGATTTGTTTCACTAGAATTGAATTGCTCTTTACCTTTATTAATGTGAAATATCTATTCCTTTAGTTTAGAAAAATTTACACCATGCATGATATCTTTTCCATGTAATGTAGAATAGAGAAGGAATTCTATCATGACTCGAGGGGGCTAGTCATGACAGTCACTGTATACCGTACAAAAGATTTTAGATTGAATTTTCTTATAATCGATGACCCTTTATAAGATACACAATGCTATAACTACAACTAACAACCAAGAGTTGTGCAAGCATAAGTAATATCATTTCATGATAACAATAATAAGATATAGAAATGTAAAACATAATTTATTTATATAAGAATTTATAGATATAAGGTCTTTAGAACTTTTTAACTCAAACTAATATTAGTTTATCACATATTTAGATCTATAATCTAAATAAACTATTATGTAAACACTCTGAACACGTCTTGCTCCCACATTAACCCCCTAATGAACAATTAACCTTAGGCATGCAACAGCTTGACTCTACGAACAACTCAATTTGCGAAAGAAGATTATAAGGGTATAAGCTAACTAGCTTAGTGAGATAATCCTCTCAACCATACAACAATCAAGTTATATAATAATTAAGTTTAATCAAATGAATGCATGTCAACTAGTGTGCTAAACAAATACATACAAGTTACCAGATACTACATACAACTCAAATTTAACGCCATTCGAAGTCAGGGTTGGAGATACATCGACATAGTCAGATCCGGGTATCATACTAGAACTTATCTCATAATGAAACTCTGCGTTTCATATTTAATGTAATGGTATATCTATTATCAGTTTTATAAAAAACGAGTTCTATACATGATTATGAGTAGGTTCACGCAGCCCTCACTCACTTTTAAACGGAAGCCTCTAGACTCGACTCTTAGCTAGGCGGTTGGTGTCTCCAACAACAAGTAATCCCATTAGTAAGGGTAAGGTCATATTACACTTGTGTATCGTACAAAATCTATAACAATCAAATAATCAACCCACGTATGGCCTCGCGCTACCTCCGTGTAATGTGACGGTCGGAATTAGTTATGTAGTGTATAATTATGCGTATTTCATGTTAACTTTTTTTAGTCGAGTAAAATTAGGTCTTATTATTCAGTAATCAATCAAGGTCACAAACAATTAGTTCTTAGTGAATCTACTATGCAATAATCAATACATTATTTTAATTTAAAGTAAATTTACCGTTAACGAACAATTATCATATACAAGCATAACCTAACCCCATACAATATTCAATTATTGATCATAATTTATATTTACTAATTACAAATATAAGCAAGTATAGGATCTTTTGGAAAAACTCACTCAGCCATAGGTGACTCAAGGGTTGTAATAATCTAGTCATAACTCAGGATTAAGGTCAAGATTACTTGAGAATAAGGAATATAAAAAAAATTGTAAGTTTGGGAATTTAAAGCTAAACTAGTATCTTAATTTGCAATGTTTACTTCACTTAGTTATGCGAAATTGTCGATTTCAACTTTTTATCGAATCTCGTATAACTTTTTCGTTTTAGCTCGAATCGTTATGAATTTATAATCTATTTTGATAGTTTTCGAGTGTATTTTCGAGTAGCAAGGTCCGTTTTGGACGTTGTAACTTGCAGTTTGAACTGTGATATAAAATATCACAAAATTTATTATTTTAATTTTAAAAGTTATAAAATATTAATTTTAGCCTTTTCTTAATATATTTATGATTTAATAATTATTTAAATCATATAATTGATAATTTTATTATTTTAAGCTTATTTCACCTTAGTTACTTTTTTACCTATTTTTTTAGATTTTATACTTATTAAAATTATTATTATTATTATTATTATTATTATTATTATTATTATTATTGTTATTATTACTTTTATTTTTATTATTATTTTTTTCTTATTATTTATTTGTATTTTACAATATACATACATATATATACTTATTATTATATTTGATTAATTTTTATAACTTAATAAGTAATTCCTAATTTACGATAATATATATATATATATACCTACTTCTTACATATTTATGGACTTATTTTATTTAACAAATATTATTGTAATGTATATACTACTTAATATATGGTTTACTTTACATACTATATGCTATACATATATTTACCATTATAATCGTACACATATTTACGCTACATAGATATATACATGCATACATATATACATATAAAAATATAGCTTACATATATATATGAATATACGAATACTTATATATATATATATATTTATGTATATATATATACAATCTTTATTTTCATATATATATATATATATATATATATGAAAATAAAGATTGTATATATATATACATAAATAGTCATTTTCACGTATACAGACATACACATATATATATCTATATTTAATTTATGAAAATAATAGATATTTACTAGACATATTCTTATGTACACATATATATATTTATATATATTTTGTTTTCGTATATATGCATATATGTATTCATGTATTCTTAATTATACACATATGTATAATCATATACCGTATATTTTACCTAATGGTATCTATATACATGTCTACATACATATATTTATACATACATAAGAGATACATATATATTTGGTTATCCACTTATGTATACATACATGTATATGTAATGAAATATTTAGTAAAATATAATAAAAATACTTAGTATATATATGTGCACACTATATAATATACATATATACAACTAAAATAACTATACTTACCTAAATATATTTAATTTTCTTCTTCTTTTCCTCCTCCTCCTCCTCCTCCTCCTTCTTCTTCGTATTTTTCTTCTTGTTCTTCTTGGTTTTCTTTTTGTTTTGTTTTCTTTCCCTTTTTCTTTTATGTTCAGTTTGGTTTATATTTATTTATTTTTCCAAATTTCTTCCTCTTTAGGACATGAACCAACAGAATTCTTTTGGGGCAAATAAAATAAAAAAAAAAAACAAGAAAGTTTATCTTAATAATCTAAGCATTTATTAAGATAAGATATTTATTTTATTACTTTGTCCTTTCCCCCTTTAATTTGTGACACTTTGACATTAAATTTGTGCACATGGGCTATTGCAATTTCAGTTGGAATTTACGTGTAAAAAGGGAAAAATATAGAAGAGGAAAAAAGAAAAGAAAAAGGAAGGGAAAAGAAAGAAATAAGAATTAATAAAAATATATATATATATATATGTAAATTTTATAAACATAAAAATAATAATTATAAATTAATTTTATAATTTTATGAAAATTTATCAATTTAATTGGTATTCGTTACAATTATAATTTTTATAAGTTATTTTAACGATTTTGTTAAAAATTTTATGCAATTACATGATTTAGTCGATTTTAGTTGATAATTGTAATCGACTACAATTATATCACTATTGAGTGATATAGTTTTAGGGTTTCGATTAAATTCGGGTTCGATTTCGATTAATTGTGTATAAATCAAATTTAGGGTTTTAGTAAGCGATTTAGGGTTTCGATCAATTTTTAGGATTTTTTTTATTAGTATTATACTTGATTTATTAAGTTTCATGATTTTTTGTTGTTACTAGCTTTATCGACTCATTATACAGTTTAGGACACTTGAACTTAAACAAATTCCTATTCTTTCATGAAAAAAATTGCTATTCCTTAGAGAATATAACTTTTATTCCAAAGATACGATCATAAAACAAAATAATATTAGAGCAAGATATTTCTTTCTTACCTATTCCATTTTAGTGAATCAAATGTACATTTGTATATTAACACATTGACCCACTCCTCCTAAAGTAGAATTAATGCAATAACTTCTTAAATTAAATAATTGTTCAAGTTTTCATTTTTTAAAATTGATTTCATAGTTTAAAATTTCACAATCAATGAAAACTAATAAAATGTAATACTTAACTTCTAATTTTTGTAATTATTTTACGTTTTACATAACCTTTTTATCATTTTTATTAATAATTTAGTATGCAATTATTTTTACATCTATTTACAAGTTTGACAGTACATTGTGTTTGAATGGGTAAAAATCAAAAGAAACTAATGGAAATAGAAAGAAATAATGTGTGGTAATATTAATGAGCAATTAAAATGGGATGAAAGTGGTAAAAAGGGTGAAAATATTTGCATTCTTAAGTCATATTTTGTTTTTCTCCAATTTGGAGAAAAATTAAATGAAATGAGTGCAAATCATAGGATGTTATAAAAATACCCATTAGGATTGGAAAGAAAAGAAGGGTGATTTATTCAAGTTATCGTTTATTTCTTTAATTTCCTTTCTACATGTTTCCCATCCACATGGTACCTTTCATTTCCACTGGACATAAAAGTTGCTAAACACAGGATTAATTCCAAACATGTAATTTTTTCTTTACATAAATATCTACATCTTAATGAAAACAAGCAAAATCCGAAAGACCCCTTCGAGATTGGGGAGAGAACAGCATACCGTTTGGACACGGATCGTGTTCGATTAGCTGTAACTACAAAGAAAAAAATATCGCAAAAGCAGCACCGACACTTGTTCGGCTTTCCCGAGCTTTGTCTACTTTCCGTACCGCTCCTACTCCATATTAAACCAACGGTCCTGGACGTTGGATTTCCAAATTTCCTGTGGACCTAATTTCTTTATATCCAAACGCGGCATTAGCCGTCTCTCTCTACAATTCAACTCACCACCACCCCCACCCCCACAACACCCCACCCCCCAACAATACATTTCTTCACATCAGATTCGATTCATTTTTCATTCTTCTCCAGGTATGCGAATTTCCAGTTTTGCCATTTTCACGGTCTCACTTATTTCGTGACAAAATTATCTTGATTTTGATGTGATAAAGTGCAATTTTATCTAGTTCTGTTAATTTCAATTATTGCGTGTTCGCTCGATCGTTGTGGTACAATGTGGGATGGTTGGGTTAGGATCTGTTAGGATGGTGGCAATTTTAGTTGACTCGGAGGAAAATTATTGTGTATGCTATTGGTATGTTATGAAGCTGAAGAAAAATCTTAATTTTGTTTCGAAATGTTTGGTTTTCTGGAAAAAGTTGATAATTTTGATATGGAAATTGTGGTTCAATCCTGTTTTCCTGGGATTGTACTGATCAGAGAGGAAAATGGTGTTAAATTGGGATCTTGATCATTTGATATACCTTAATTTGTAGGGAGGGTGAGTTTTTGGGAGCACGGTGGTTTATTTCAATGTTTGAATTGGGTTTTTGTGTGTAGAGTTGATCAGATGTGAAATGCTGTCTAAATTCTGCATGTTCATAGTTTTATTACCTTTGATTTAGTGACAGTTAGTAAACATGGTAGTTCGTTCAGTTATAGGATCGGTTTTGGGTGTTGAAAAATACAGGGTGGTATAAATTTTGCTTATTGTACCTTCTGATAATGTATATTTGAAAGGAGTGTGTGTTAAATAATGAGTTTGATTCGCTTATTTACCTTGAATAGCCGTCTGGATCTGATTTTTACCGTTTTGTTTTCAGGATTCAGTATGGGACTGAACGTGGACAATAGTATGAATGAGAGTGTTCAAAGTGGGCATGCGGTCAACGGTAATTCTGAGAAGCCGTTCAAGTTTTTTGTTGGGTATGACCCTCGGGAAGATGTTGCTTATGAGGTCTGCCGTTACTCTATTCTGAAGCGGTCATCGATTCCTGTTGAGGTTATACCCATCAAGCAGTCTGAGTTGAGGGCCAGTGGTTTATATTGGCGTGAGAGAGGGAAGCTTGAGAGTACTGAGTTCTCGTTTTCTCGTTTCTTGACACCATACTTGGCGAATTTTGAGGGTTGGGCAGTGTTTGTGGATTGCGATTTCCTTTATCTGGGTGATGTGAAGGAGTTGAGGGAGTTGATTGATGACAAGTATGCAATAATGTGTGTTCAGCATGATTATGCTCCTAAAGAGACCACGAAGATGGATGGAGCTGTGCAAACAGTTTATCCTAGAAAGAACTGGTCATCTATGGTTCTTTATAATTGTGGGCACCCCAAAAACCAGACATTGACTCCTGAGGTGGTGAACGCTCAAACAGGTGCTTATCTGCACCGTTTCCAGTGGCTCGATGACAAAGAGATTGGCTCAATTCCATTTGTATGGAATTTTCTTGTGGGTCATAACAAGGTTGTGGAGAGTGATCCTAGTACATTTCCCAAAGCTATTCATTACACTCTTGGTGGTCCTTGGTTTGAAGCTTGGAGAGATTGTGAGTTTGGAGATTTATGGCTGAAGGAACTGGAAGAGTACGAGAAGACAAAAAAGAACAAAGAAGATTAGATATTGGCATTTAAGTACTCTATTGTTTTAGTGATTTTTATCACCACTACATTAGCAGCTTTATTCATTGAGATTGTGCCATCTTGTTGAAGGCACTTCCATAAGCACTTAGATGTACTTCTAGTTATGTCGGTAGCTAGTGTAATGAATTGTATGCTAGTATTATGTGAAGAAGCTTGTTTGTAGTACATGTTTGTATCGAATGAAGTGAAACGAATATCGAGCTTTTCTTTCTAATCAATACATGCACGTCAAAATATCTGGTCTTCTGCTCAATGAAAAAGCTGGTGATTGTTACTAGGGTTTAGGGTTTCGGATGACTTAAGGTTTGTTATTTTTATATTCGAGTTTCTATCGATAATGAACTTTTGAATTAAAAAAAAAAAACTAGGTTCATTTTCTAAATATAAGGTTTAGTTCTTAGTTTAGTTGATCCTTGAAAATGATTGAGAAGTACTCTCAATTACATGTCCCTTAAGTAGTAGGGTTTATATCATCCCCCTTTAAAATAAATTTTGTCCTCAAAACTTAGAGATGTACCTGAATCTTCAAATAACTGTAGGTGCTTTCGTTTCACTTCTTCCTTAGCTTCGCAAGTGGCTACTTCTCTTTCGTAGTTCATCTAGAGTAGTTTTATATACCTGATCTCCATGTTCTTCAATTTCTAAACTTTACTATCTGTGATCTGACTGGGTATTCTTCATATGTTAGATTTTCCTTAAGTTGTATTGGTTCTAGCTCAGTGACATTGTCTACGTCAGGTACATGTTTCCTTAGTACCAACACATGAAACACGTTGTGTATTCTAGTCATATTTAGGGGCAATGCTAAGCGGTACATAAGGTTTCCTACTCTTTCAAGAATCTTAATTAGCCCAATGTACCTAGAGCTTAGCTTCCCTTAAGTTTTTACTTGATGTATGCTCTTGATCGAACTTACCTTCAAATACACATGTTCTCTCACATTGTACTCTAACTCTCTTCTCTTTAAGTTGGTCAAACTCTTTTGTCTATCTTGTGCTTTTTTCATTCGTTTCTTGATGATAGCTACTTTTATAACTGCCTCTTAAACCAAGTTTGGTCCTAAAGTTGCCTTCTCCATGTCATCCCAAAACAATAGATTTCAACATTTTCTTCCATACAAAGCTTCATACAGTAGCATCTGAATGGAGGAATGGTAGCTTTTTTTGTATGCAAACTCAACTAATGGTAGGTGAGAATCCCAATTCCCTTTGAATTCCATGACATAAGCTTAGAGCATGTCTTCCAATGTTTGAATTGTTCTCTTTGATTGTCCACCGTTTAGAGGTGATATGTTGTATTGAACTTTAGGTTCGCTCCTAATAGTTTTTGCAAGCTTCCCTAGAACTTGGATATAAATCTTGGATCTCTATTATATACTATTCCAATTGGCACTCCAAGTAAGCGTACTATTCCTTTCAGATATATCCAGGCTAATTTTTCTAGGCAATAGGTCATATTGATGGGTAAAAAGTGTGTTGATTTTGTGAATTGATCTGCTACTACCCATATAGCATCATGATTCCCTACTATCTTAGGTAGTTTGCATATGAAATCCATCGTTATCTGATCCCATTTCCATTCAAGGATAGATAATGACTGCAATAATCCTCTTGGTCATTGATGTCCTACCTTAACTCTTTAGCATGTGTGACATTTAAGCACATAATTTGCAACATCATGCTTTATCCTACTCCACCAAAAGTAAGATCCTACTACATCTTAGTTCCTCTAAGATGTACTATATATCCAAAATAATAGGCTTCCTTTATGATTTCCTTCCGAAGTTCAAGGTTTTTTGATACACATATATGTCCTTTCATTCTAATCATTCTATTTTTGTCTTGACATAAATCCGTCTACCTCCCAAGTATCATTTGTACTCTTACATGTTGTAGAGAAGGGTATTCTTGTTGTGCTTCCCTGATCTTTCATATAATGCTGGCTTAAGAACTAAGTCTAATAATTTAGCATTTACTTCATGCCATGAAATTTCCAAGTTCATCCTCTCAAATTCTTTAATCAATTCCTTTTGTTCAGTGAAGAGGGATGTAACTTCTATACTGTTCTTTCGACTTAAGGCATTAGCTACTGCATTCACCCTGCTAAGGTAGTAATTGATGTTAAGATCATAGTCCTTTATTAACTCTAGCCAATGTCAGTGCCTTATGTTTAGTTCTTTCTGAGTAAACAGGTATTTCAGGCTCTTATGATCGGTGTAAATCTCATACTTGACACCATATAGGTAATGCCTGCACAGCTTTAGTGCAAACACTATAGCTGCTAACTCTAGATCATGTATAGGATAATTCCGCTCATGCAATCACAATTGTCACAAAGCATAAGAGATTACTTTTTCGTTCTGCATCAATATGCACCCCAAACCATTCTTAGAAGCATTGTTGTACACCAAAAAAGGTTCTTCATTGTTGGGTAAAACCAAAACTAGCGCAGTTATCAACTTTTTCTTCAGCTCTTGGAAGCTCTCTTCTCTATTCTCATTCCATTCAAACTTCTCATTCTTTTGAGTCAGCTGACTAAATGGTTTAACAATTTTTTGAAAAGTCCCTCACAAGCTTCTAGTAATATCTAGCTAAACTAAGAAAACTTCGTACTTTAGTGACGTTTCTAGGCCTTTTCAAATCCATAATGGCTGTTATCTTTTTAAGGTCTACTTTTATTCCTTCTCTTGGAACTACATGCCCTAGAAAGGATATCTCCTTCAACCAGTTGTTCTGGATTTGATGAATACACCAAGATATTATCAATAAACACAATTGTACACTTAACTAAATATGCTATGAACACCCAGTTCATCAAGTCCATGAACACTGTAGGAGCATTCGTTAATTTGAATGGCATTACTAAAAACTCGTAATGTCTATGTCTTGTCCTGAATGTTGTCTTAAGCACATTCTCTGGTTTGATCCTCAATTGGTGATATCCCAATCTTAGATCAATAGGGGAGAATATGCTCGTACCTTGTAGTTGATCAAATAAGTCGTCAATATAAGGTATAGGATACCTGTTCTTTACGATGACTCTGTTTAGCTCTCTATAGTCGATACAAAGTCTAAGAGAACCATCCTTTTTCTTAACAAACAACATAGGTGCTCCCTAAGGTGAGACACTTGGTCTAATAAATCCTTGGTCCAGTAATTCTTGAAGTTGCCTCTTTAATTCTTTCAGTTTTATAGGAGCCATCTTGTAAGGAGCTTTAGAAATTGGATTTATTCCTGACATTAGATCAATAGCGAAATCTATCTCTCACTTTGGTGGTAACCTGGGTAGCTCTTCTAGAAACACATCAAGAAATTCACTTACCACTTGAATGTCTTATATCCTTGGCTTTTTTTTTTTATTTAACTTTGGTGGTGTTCATCCAACTTGTCTCTAGCATTAACTTGAAGGAGCTTAGCTCATATGCTCTTACTTCCATTGATTTACCCTAAAATTTCACATCAAATCCCTTCATATATTTAAAATGCACTTTCTTTTTCTTACAATTGACTGTATCTCCAAAGGTTATCATCTAATTCATCCTCAATATCATCTCATATTTTCTTAAGTCGAGGATGATAGTATTTGTCATACTATCATGACCTTATATGTTAAGTGGGTACTTCTTCACCATTTCTCGGGTAGTGACTATACTTGCTATGGGGGTTCACGCACTAAAGTTTAATTCGGGTCAACTAATATTTTGCTCTAAAGGGGTTATGCTTCTTACCAATAAAGAAACTATTTGCCTGGACTAAGTTAAGAAACACCTTCGTTGAAGGTTTTGGTCCCTTTAGCATATTCTTTGAATGGCCCAAATCTCCTTGGCTCCTAGGGTCATGTGAAGGTCATGATTACTTCCACCTTCCATAGTCTTATTAAGATTATATTTCTTAATGTTAGAATCATTCAATAATTTACGTAGTCAAATCACCTAACATCACCTTTTTATCTGCTGTCGTTCTTTATTCAAAAAATTGAGAGAATTACAATAGAGGGGATCAACATTTGAGGGTAAGTTAAAATAGGAGATCAACGTTTTAAAATGTTTAAATAAGGGATTAATGTTTCATAAATTGTTTCAAATAAGGAATAAACATTTTGAAAAGTTCAAATTAGGGATCAACATTTTACAAAGTGGTTCAAATTATTTTATGGATTAGCTATTATGAATCCCTTATTTGAACTACTTTATGAAACATTGATCTCTTATTTGAACTTTTAGAAATGTTGATCTCCTATTTGAACCACTTTAAAACGTTGATCCCCCATTTGAACTTACTCCTAAATGTTGATCCCCTCTGTTATAATTTTCCCATTCAAAATTTAACCACATAGGTTTATAAATTTTCATCCTCACTCCTCCATAGGTAACTCCATACATGATAACTTGCATATTTTCGTCAACTATTGCTTCTTCTTTTAGTTTTTTTATTTTTATTTTTTTAGGCTTTCATCCTTCTCACATTTTCCACATCGATCCTAGGCTTGATAACCAAAAGTAAGTTATTCTCTAGTATCTTATGTGATCGCCTTTCTTGGTTTCTTGAGTTTCCACAATTTTCTCATATATAAAGCTTATATTCGTGTTAAGTGTTGATCTTTGGGATATTCATCATAAGATTATATAACTACAGGTTGTTCTCCCTTGTCATATAGCATTTGGGTATGCTACCTTCTTGTCGTCATTATCCTTCTTATAGTTATTTCTCTACCTTATTTAAATGTCATTCTTGATAGTTTAGGATCAAATCCTCAAGATCACTAAACATCCTTATGGAGTATTAAGACGGGCTTTCCAAAATATTATTACATACCTGTAGAAATCCTTGAATACAGGATTTCCATCATAGGTCCTTAACAATTTCAAGTAGATTCTTACATAGCATGTTACTAAGAGTTCCTCAAAATTTCTTAGATGATTCTATTTTCTTATTCATAACTTCAATTCTTAAACTTCCCCTTTTATGATCAATTAAAATTTTGAATTCTGGCTGCGAACTCTTTTATGATAATCCCCTTCTTTGTCCTTCATGATTCAAATAACTTAACCTATAGAAGTCTTAGAACTATCACATCTTATATTGATCCATGCCTAACCGTAAATAACATCTAACTATTTCATCCTTTTTTATCACAACCCATTATTTATTATATCCACTCTTCTTCTCACTATCCATATTTGCCCATTGATACTTATCTTAACTTGCTTATTTTACTAAAGAGTCATACATTCTTTATCATCTCCATAACTTAACCATTACATTCAATCCTAATTTCCTTCATGTCACATTAGGATTAGGAATCATATCTTATTAGTCAACAGTTTATAAAATCCTTTGATCCTGTTCAGTATGATCTTTGGAAAGTTAGGATTTTTCTCAAAACAAAACATACATATAGTAAGTCTATCGAAACAAATCCATTAGCAACATATTCATTAATCAACAATATTCCATAACACAATCTCCAAAATGCAAAGGAAATTTACATATACAAACACTACTCATGATCTATACTTAATAATCTATTCAATCCACAACAAGATTTGAAAAAGCGATTACCATAACAACCTTTCACATCTCCACTCTCATTATTATGATTCCAACTCAAAATCACTACTATAATCATTAGGCTTAACACCTATAATTTAGAACTTCTAACCTTTAGTTCTCAATTGAGATATTCTAGTATCTTCAACCTCCGATACATGCTCCTTAATCATGCATTCAGGGATGCTTACTTCCATTGGTTTCAGTACTTGCTTCTTGCTTCTTATGGTTCAATGTTGAAAAACAACATGAGAGTCTTTAGGGTGATTTCATCTTGCTTAAGAGAAAATAACAAGTACTAGAGATACACACATATATTAATAAATAAAAATATGCATAGGTGCTTGATAACTCTTATTTTAAATACGTTTTGCATGGTGATTTTATAGTATTTCTCTTACATCTTTGGTTTTCTTTAAAGAAATTGATACTTAATTGAGTAAAATTTTCATTTCAAGGTTTGAACGTGTTCTCGAATTGAAAACGAAGAAAAGGAATCAAGTTTCACTCAATTTAGAGTTCAAATGAATGAGTTATGAAGTTTTGAAGTTATGTAAACAATAGGAATTTTGGTCAGAAAGTTACACAGTTTGGGACACAACTGTGTCCTTAGGCTATGTTCATGCAAGAAGATTTGCTAAGGTCAGAAAGTTACATGACTTAGGGATACAACTGTGTCCCAGGCTATGTCTGATGACGAAAAAAGAAGCTTTACAATACATTATAAAATGACTTATTAGGGTTTCGTACATAACATTGGATATTCAAAAGAGAAGAGACTTGAAAAAAAGGAGGAGCAAAGGCGAAAGCAATGCTCAATTTCAAGATTGAAGAGATTTATCATCAATAAAAGTGGTTTTTCATGTTTTATTTATTGATTTTGTTGCAATTCATTTTTAGTTTCATTATGATAGCTTAAAATTCTTGTATTTAGGATTATGGAACCTAAGGTTTCGTGTAACTATTAGATTGATTGATAATTTTCAATAAAGTTTCTATCTTTTCTTGATTCAATTATGTTATTTAATTGTTAATTGATATTTCTAAGGTATCAATCTATGATATTATGCATGATGATTGAGAAAACACATGTGTAATGAGATCTTGACATAATTGGAGAGAATTACATGTGTGCTTAGAGATAAGAAATATGTTTCTTCCGGAAAGTTGTTCTTATGTGTGGGAATTCATTATACATTAATGCAATCCCGAATTATATTACTAAGTGAAGAGATTCCGACACATAATTTAGGATTGGGGTTAATATGCTTGAGAAAGGTGTTAACTTTAATTGTAAATCCCTTTGGTCAAGAATAATAGAGATTGAAACACTAGGGGAAATAATTCCTAAATACGTTATTTGCTTTCTTGAAGTCGTTCTTAATTTTATCGCTTTCTAAATTACTTAATCAAGTCTCATAATTAGGTTAATTTTTTAATTTTAGTATTTTTAATTTATTCAACTCATCATAATTTTCCAGTTAGATAATAGAGATAAGGTTAATATTAGTACTTGAAGTTTCTGAGGGATCGACTTTGACTCACATCCGCTATATTAAAACTGATAGGTGTACTTGCCTTGTATCAGTGCTACGACATATAGTATATATTCTAGGAGTCTACATCTTTTATTCATAAATCCTAACTCTATGCAAGGTGCTACTACCTAAGGCTTTGATACCACTTTTGTAAGGACCCTATATGGGGCCTAATAGGATTACCTTAAAATTTTCATAATACGTGTGCACCCGTTATATCAAAATTGTCTTATAAGTCAGAGGTTGTAAGACTCTAACTAATTATTTAATATTCATACTTAATTATATTATATACAACTACCTTACTTAATAAATAGATAAGAATACTCAATTCATGAACAGTCCATCAGAGCCATAGAAAATCAGTATCCCTTACCAAAATAATGAAATAGGATAGAAAATTCTTGAAATTTTAAAACTTACTAAAGATGTTAGACTTAATTGAGAGATTGGTTGTTTCATAGATTGTTCTAAACCAACTACACGCTACTCAATGGTTACACTCTATACTTAACTCCTATCCCAGCCTTAGCTATTGCTCAACTTGCATGGGAAAAATTGTTGGGGTCTAAGCTTAGGCTTAGTGAGCTAATCCCTTTATCATGCCACACAAACAATATAATTAAATGCATAACATATGAATGCATGAATACTCAGAATGCCAAACAATACATACAGCAACCTAAGAACTACATGCAACTCAAAATCATACCCCCTATAGTCAGGGTTGGAGATAATTAACCAACACAAACCATCAACTGGGTTCTAGCACTTTGTTTTTTCATTCAATGTGCTCCAAACAACTTAAACTTATACAAAATATAAATAACTTTACTTTTCACATGGAAAATACACTTTCCTTTCAAAACCAAATTTTAAGTCAAAATTCCCTAAGTCTAACGGTGTGGTAGCCTTTGCAATCTACATCATACGCTGTAAGTAGAAGTTAAAAGACACGGCTCTTCACTAATGGTTAGCGTCTCCTAGCGCCTAATGTGCCTAAAAGCTTAAGATAGAGACTCAATAATATATAAATGGCATTCCGTTGCCTAATCCCTACAACAGGCCCTCCTCTTGTAAGCCCTTCAATATCTAGGATTTGGGGTTTCGGATCACTTAAGGTTTGTTATTCTTGTATATGAGTTTCTATTGATAATGAACTTTTCAATTAAAAAAAAAAACTAGGTTTGTTTTCTAAATATAAGCTTTAGTTTTTAGTTTAGTTTATCCTTGGGAATGATCGAGAAGTAATTTTAATTAGTTATTCCTTAAGTAGTAGGGTATGAAGGAGGGGGAGAGAGCGAGAGAGAGAGAGAGAGCATAGCGACCCTAGAGAAGGGGGGTGAGGGAAGGGGTGATTTCTATTTGTGTATTTAATATACATATACAAGATACATATGTAACTATTATTGTAATATCTAATATGTATAATATATGTGTTATTTAATATAATATATAATATACATGTGTGTTTAATATATATGTATAATATACATAGTTCGCGTGTGTGCATAAGTGTTGATGGGTGTATGTTTTTTGTTGTTGTATGTGTGTGAGAATTTGTTGGTGTGTTATATATATATAATATTTTATTTTGTATATGAATTGGTTTAGTGATAGATATATATATGCATGTGTTAATATATATATGTATCGGATGTGTAGTGTAAGGATTGTTTGTGTAAATTGTGGGTTGTTGAAAAGAAAATAAGAGGATATGGAAAGACATGTAGAATGTGGTTTGGAAGCTTATAAGATAAGTGTAGCGACCCTAGGAGGGGCCTAGTAATATTACCTAAAATTTCCATATTACGTGTGCACCCATGATAAGAAAATCGCCTTGCAAGTCAGAGATTGTAAGACTCTAAATAGTTATTTGCTAGAGTCTTCAATCTTAGTTCATTGGCTCATTATATAATATAAATAATTTGGATATCCATTTTTCCACAGTTCCTTAGAACCGCAGAGAATCGGTATCCCTTACCAAAATAGTGAAATAAGATAGACAATTCTAGAAAATTCTAAACTTACTAAAGATACTAAACTTAATTGAGACATTAGTCATTTTTCGGATCATTTCGAATTAACTACACAAGCTTTTCACCATATTGATTCAATGGTAGCACTCTGCACTCAATTCCTATCCCATTCCCAACTGTCGATCAACCTACAAAGAAAAGAACTGTTAGGGTGTAAGCGTACGCTTAGTGAGATAATTACCCTCGTCAGTACCACATGACAGAAATTTATTAGATGCATAATCATATGAATGCATGAACAATCAGTATGCCAAAGAATGCATGCAGTAACCTAGGAACTGCATATGATTTAGAATTACGCCCCCTAAAGTCGGGGTTTGGAGATAATTAACCGAACCAAACCAAAATCCAGGTTCTAGACCTTGGGTTTTATTTCATTTGCATTATCGTGCTCATGCCAAAACAAAACTCTCTCTCTCTCTCTCTATATATATGTGTACTTCCTTTACCAAAATCAAATCATACCTTTTCAAATCCCAAGTCTAGCGGTATGGTAGCCCTCGCAGTCCACAAACACATGCCCTAAGCAGATGCCACAAGACTCGGCCCCTCACCGACGGTTGGCATCTCCTAGCGCCTAGCAAGCCCATCAGCTTAGGATAGAGACTCAATATATATAATGGCATAGCTAGTGCTCAATCCTATAGGAAACTCGTATTCCTATGAGTCCCTTCTCATCTTTTGTGTGAAGCGGTAGTCGGTGTTATCCGTATGCAATATGGGGAATGCATGATTCATTTTGATTTCTTAATTGTATAAGTGATTAACTCGATTTTTAGGGTAATCAAACAATTTCATTTCATACAATTCACATGTATATATTAATACAAACAATTCCCATTATTATATATATAATTAACAAGTCATCACATTCATCCATAAATCCATACACATGCATCTCCCATATCCCACAAGCATCCAAATTTATATGCATAAGTTTAGGTGCATCTATTCTATAAGCACAATCAAGTAAAGAGTCATCAGGAATTTACTCACTCAGCCATGCGGATCAATCAAAATAATCCGGGATAGGTCATCTCCCCAAAGCCGAGTCCCCTGGACATCGTAAATACAATACTATAAGGATTTGAAATAAAACCTAGAAAACTAAGCTAAAACCCTTTAAGTTATACTTTGGACTTAGTTTTATAAATTTTTTTAGTTTTACTTGAAAGTTCAATTGCATATAACTTTTTCGTTTTAAATCCAATTTTTATGATCTTATAGTCAATCTTCATTGTTTTTGAGTGTACTTTAACGTCGTGAGGTTATATTCTCTAAATGAGGCATACAATTCTATCCATGGGTCAGAACAGTAGCATTCCTCATGTGTTCGAGTGCTTTTGGGCCTTGTATGGTAAATGGGCCTTTTGATAACTTGAGAAATCCTTTGGGCTTGGTCTTAAGATTTTATCCTAAATTTAAAATACTCCTTGAGATTAGATTTACAACTTTGATTTATATTCCTAAGGCTAACAACCACTTCATTGGCCCTTTAGTGGGCTTAAGTTGTCAAATGGACTTGTTTTTTGGTTCAAACTAAAGTTAGTAACTTTGGTAGGCTTATGGGGCCTTAGGTGAATTTCTTATGGGATTCAAAACATCATCTCTTAATGTTTTAAGATGTTGGTCAGAATTTCATTGAAGGCCCAACTTAGAGTTCTAGTCTTGTTTTGAGAGTTTTAGGCTCGGTTTTATGTTTTAGGCTTTGTATGCTTACCATACTTGCTTTGGTTGATCATTTCACTTTGTTCATTCACTTTTATCATATTTTTAAGCTTCGTTTTCCCACGTTCCAGATCTGGTCATGATGATTCTAAGGGGTTCTCACTTGGTTTTTCAACTTGTTTCATCATTTCCTTAAGTTTAGGTGTTAGATTATGCACTTAAACTACTTATATCCAAATCTTAACTTAACTTTTTTTCCATAAGATGATTCTTGAACTCATGCTCCACATACAGAAATAGAAGATCTTATACTTAATATAACCTCCATATCATAGCTCATGTCATACAAAATTGGTTTCTTCATAAAACTTCATGTGATATATTTTTCCTTAACTTAAGTCTATATTTGAGCATGTTTAACTTAACGGAAATAAAATCAACATTCAAATGACCTTTGAACCCTCACATCTAGCATCTTCATCTTCCATTCAAGTTCTTGTTTCAAGATTTTCTCAACTTAAAATCTTCCATTCAAAGTGCTACATAAGTATCTTCACAAAACACCAACTTTACATGCTCATGTTTCAACCTCATGTAAGGGTTTCATGAGTTTGTTTCTTAAGACGGTTTTTGTCGTTATCACAACTTAAATCATACTTATATATTCAAGAAATCAAAGTCTCTTAACATAAATACTAACCCACTAATCACAAGAAATATTTACTCGTCCTTAAAGCAAATTATGATGGTTGTGCACAAAGGTTCTACTTAAGCTCTTAACTTTGCTTCCTCTTTTGCAACCTTTTGGAACCCGAATCTTTTGGTCTTTTGGAATGGGGTTTGTGGAAGGTTCTAATGGTTTTAAAATATCTTAAATGGTGAAAGAAAATGACACAAGAATAAGAAGAGAAATTGCCGTGAGTATGGAAGCAAAAATGGTGGCGGCAATGTTGGGAATTTGTGGAGTTTGATTTCTTCTTTTGATTTGTGTTTAAAGTAAGAGAAATGGAAGTGAAAATGAGAGTGAAAGAGGGAGAGACTGGCAGATTTTGAATGAGGAAAGAAGTGTGTGCAAGAAGCTTTAATTGATTATCTTGTAGCTTACACAAAAGTCAACAATGGCAACTATTGATGATGTAAGCATTAAGGGGTAAATAGTGATGTATAAGAGAAAGTGATTGATGGTTGAGAAATAAGAGTATAGCCCCCCTTTCTCCCTTGTCCAAATCTGCCATTTAAAGTCTTTTTGGGCCATGGAGTGGTCTTGTCTCATTTATTAAAGTTAAGCTTATGAAATCTTGTGAAAAATTGTCCATATGTAGTATAAGTGAAGGGGTGATAAGGAAATTATCTTATCACTAGATTTTGATACTTTATCAATTTATAAATGATTCCAACTCTCAATTGATAAGTTATCTAAGATGATTGGTTGGTCTAATTATTTATGTGTAAAGCTTATACATGAAGATAAGGGCATGGCCTTATAGGAAATTGTTTTAGGGTTTTCATCTCGCATTGTTTTGTAATTTATGATTTGATTTTTATAAAATTGTGAAATTTTGTAAAGTTGAATGAAATCATTCAAATTAAATTATCAATTAATTACTTAGGGTTAAAATTCCTTAATTATTTTAGGGTTTAGGGTTTTAAGTGACTTTAGAGCTTGTAGTTCTTCAAGCTCGGGTTTTATCGATAATTGTTTTTTATTGAAAAAATTTAATTCGTTTCTAAATATAAACTTAAGTTTTTGGTCTAGTTGATCTTTGGGAATGTTCAGAAAGTACTCTTAATCAAGTCTTAGGCTCACTAAAAGTAGGGTTTACAATAAGGCAAAAGGTTTGAGTTAAAAAAAGAAGAGTGTTGAGTGGAGTTAGGAAGTATTAAATAAAATTCTAAACTTAGTATTTATATTTTTTAATAGGTGTCAAAGAGTTATGGGGTATCAGAATATTTTGAAATAGGAGCTCCAAGTACAGGATAGTTGTTTAATTAGCTATATGTATTATGATAGTCATTGAACTTGACTTAATAGCAACATGAACCTTAATAAATATGTATTGCTTATGCTTGGCTTCGACCTCCTACTAGTAAGGTCTAGTAGTATTGGTAAGGCACTTAGAGATCTTTGCGCAATGTTGTCTTGAGTAGATTCCTACACATGGATAACCTAGGTAGATTTAGGTTAGTTACTTAGGTGTTAGGGAGGACGTAACACCAATACTTATATAGTGTTCATATTATTGCTTTTTTAGGAGTCATAAGTTACCTCAAGTCTCGGGACATTAAGAATATGTTGATTGACTAACCTTGTTAATAAAGATTAAAAACTTATGTGTATTGCATATTAAATGTTACTTGTTCATGTATGTATGATGTTAATTGCCTAATCATGTGCATATGCTTATAGTATTTTATACTGGGCATAACTTACCCTTTAGGGATTTTATTTTCCAACTATAGGTACAGATTATGAGAATATTGCTAAATATTTTTATGATGATGCTAGCTATAGTTATTATTACTATAATGAGGATGGGGATGTTTACTAGTTTGATGTTGAGTAGGTTTACATTTAGTAGATCATGTAGATTTGGGATTTGATAGTTTTAGTTATTTTCTATTTTGTTAGTTGATGTTATGTATTGAACCTTTAGGTAGAGTCACTTGTGACTCCCTTGGTGTTTTATGTTGTTTGTTTAGAGTGACTATGATTCCTTAATGCTTGTTATTATTGTACTAGGTGTTGAGCCACGAGCACAAATTGCAGCGATCATGAAGATTGATTCAAGTCAATATGTATTTATTGGATTGCATAGCCCTTTAAGTTTTGTCAATCATTATTATGTGATGTGGCGATTATTCATTACGTATGTTGGAAGAAACAACATAATATTGTGCTTATCAAACAGCTCATAGGTTACTAGATGCCTTAGTGTATTGGCCTCTAGGGTTGATACGTGGTAAGGTTGTAGCTTCCTAGGTTCTAAGGCATTACAACTTTTGGTAGTATTAGACCCTAGGTTCAAGATCCTTAGAAAACTAAGTAGGTGATCTATATGATTATGTGATATGATAAGCGCAAGCAACTAAGGGTTAGGCTTGAATCTGAGAGTAAAATTGGCTAAGTATTTTGATTATTAACCTTAAGTTTGCTATTATTTCTTTCAGTGCTTCTCTATTATTTTGCTACTTTTAGTATTCACTTATTAACTTACTTGGTTTTTGACTTTCCATTGGCTGTTTATTTATGATTTCTTTTCATTATTATATCGCTTAGAAGAATAGGTTCTAGCTCCTCTCAACCTCAAGACTAACCAACTAATAGGCAAGATACTTAAGGTAGTCAAAATGTGAAGGGAGGTTAGGGTACATAGGAAGGACTTGGTTTACCTAGGGTATAAGGTATCTAGCAATAGGCCCAATAAGGGTATAGGTCAATGGAGGTCGATGTTACATAGTTACTAAATGCGATGAATAACTTAGTAGGTGTCATAGTACAACAGTAGGAGCATATTAGGTAGGATGTGTAGATGATTTGAGCTAATGTTAAAGCCTGATGTCAAGAAAGATAGGCGGTTAGACAATTAGGTATGGGTTGCTTTCTTAAGGTAGCTAAGGAGATTAACTCTATACCAGATGATGCCATTGTTATTGAGGAATGGCAGACAGAGAAAGCTTTTGTGATTGCTAAGGTGCTGGATGATAAAAAGACGGATTATGCCACCTTTATGTTGAGAGGGGTTGAGTTAAAGTAGTAGGATTGTGCTGATGACATAAAGTTACCATACATTTTCAATGATTAATATGCTAAATTTGACATTACTCAAGTTGATTCTACATTATTTTGAGCTTAATCTACTTAATTATTGTTTTTAGAGACTTTGATGACATTTCATGAAGATTTGGAAAGATTTTGCGAAGTTTTGACCTTAATTGAAGTAAAAGCATTGATTAAGGAATGAAGCGGATGAATTTTGAGCAAGGAAAGAAGTTAATTAGAGATCATGGTTAAGAACCATGACTGTGGTCACTACTTATGATCCCCTTATCATGAAATTCCATATCGCAAACAAAGTACGAGAATATGCCCTAGCTTTATAACCATATACCTTAAGCATGGACTTACAATGATTTTTAAATCTTCTATTTTTGCTAGGTTTTCTTTGTAATTCTAGTCTACTTCTAATAAATAGATGCTTATGCCTAGGGTTACAAAGAGAGCCCTTGAGCATAAATAGTTAGGATATATAATTACCAATGGGGCTCCTCTTTTCTTTTTGTTTATTTTCTTTTATTTGTCATGTCTTTATTTTAAGTACTTAGTAAACTGTTGTTGAATCCTATGTTCTAAAGGTAATTTTCATTAATTAAATTTAGTTTAGAATTTGGCATATTATGATCTAACCGTGTTGTTTATATTGCTTACTTTAATTCCATATACTGGTGATGAGTTATCGCTAGAGTTTGTTGTAGAGTTCGCTAGAGTTTGTTGTAGAGTTCACAAGAGCATATAGTATAATTGACTGATAAAATTTGAAAAAATTGGCTAGTTAAAACGTTTATTAGTTGTTTTTTTTTTAGATTATGGCAACCTAATAGTAGGATTCAAGAATACCATTTGATCCTATGACATTCTACTCAGAAATAATTCAAGTAGAAAGGATTTCAAGTTTAGGAATTAGCTAAAGATGTGAATTTGAATAAGTCATGATAGGAATCTTTATGGCCTAATGTAGCAATTGAGATTGAAAGAACCTTTTAAAACTGGGTAATAAATAACAATAAAGATTTACTAAGGAAAATATTACCTTTTTATTAATTTAATTGGGTTATTTAGTTTCTTTGTTGCTTTTATTCTTAGTTAATTATTTTATTTAATTTTTTTTACTTATATCTTAGATCTTCTATGTTATTGATGCAATCTTCAATTTCTCCTTTCAATCTATTCTATTAAATCTTTTATTGTTTTATGTTAGGAAATTGAATGTTTCTAAAGCATTATTGCTAAAAATAATTAGATATAATCCCATATATGGTTCCTCGTGGGATCGATACTTGGACACATTATTCATTTTATCTATACTATAACTTGATTAAGTACATTTGTATATTAGTGTGGTAGATGCCTCATTAAGTTTTTGGTGCTGTTATCAAGGAACTAATAGAGTAGTCTAATTAGAAAGTTAGCAAAAACCCTAGATCGATCAATTACTTTAACATATTTTTAATACTTTTTTCCTTAGTTATTTTGTTATTTTTCTCTCTTTCTATATTATTACTAATCTCTAAATCTTTTTAGTTTATGACAAGGAGTAGTAGTAGAAATCTGGTGGAATTTCAACCAGACATTAAAGAAACTGTAGATGCTACTTAGATTAAAGAAAGAGTTAGAAGATTTAGATAGTGAATAGGAAGTTATAATCACAAACATGGCTTTAAACGATGGAAAGAACAATAATGATGAGGCCAACATCTACTGCTCTTCCCTTTCTACAGTTCTCATATATAAGGCCAAAATGAGGATCATTCTGATACTAGTCTTTTATGCTGGCAAAACCTAACAATCTAGTCTATAACTCGGTGAAAAGAATATGTCTTCTTGATAGGGCATCGCTAACTACATTATTCCTGCTTTGCATGTACTTAATGATAAATTTAAATCCTTTTAACAACTCAATCCATCGGGCTTAGCATTTGGAAAGTTTGGATTGGCTCTGCAAATACCTTAAGGACTCATGATCCATATATGTAACAAACTCTTTTGGTAAAAGATAATGATGCCATATGTGAAGAGATTGAATTAGGGCCAAAAGCTCTTTGTCATATATAGAATTCTTCAATTGTACTCCCTTAAGTTTCTCGCTATGATAAGTGACAAGTCAGCCTTCTTGCATCAGTACTACTTCAATGTTGACACCTTGTACATCGCATTTAATCTCAAATACTCTTTCAAAGTCTGGTAAAGCCAAGACTAGGGTAGAGGTTACTTTGTTTTCACTTTAGCAAAGCTCCTCTCCTCTTTCTCTCCCTACTTGAACTCTCCATTCTTCTTCATAAGTTTAGTTTAAGCTGCTACAATGGTATTGAATCCTTGGATAAATTGTTTATAGAACAATGCTAATCCATGAAAACTTCTCACCTCTGCATAGGAGGTCGTGGTTGGCCACTGCACAATAGCTCATATTTTTTCTTCATCCACTCTCAATCTTCTTCTGCTAACTACATAGCCTCGATGATCACTTCCTCCTGATAGAAATAGCCTTTCTTTAAGTTTTCGAACAATCTCTTTGCTTGAAGAACATAAAAAATAGCATAACAGTGGTCAGTATGCATTGCCAGTTCAGTACTATAAACAAGGATGTCTTCGAAGTGGACGATGATAAATTTCCTTATTAAATCTCTCAAAAATGATTCACTATCCTCATCAATGTGCTCGAGGCATTTCATAGCCTGAAAGGCATGACCATCCACTTATATAGGCTATGTCGGATCTTGAAAGCAGTCTTCCATTCATATCTCCTTATCTCATTCGAATTTGGTGGTACCTCGACTTCAGATCTATTTCATTGAATACCTTTGCACTACTCAATTCATCCAACATATCATCTAGCCTAGGGATGGGGTATAGGTACTTGATTGTAATCTTGTTGATAGCTCTACTATCCATGCACATACGCTAAGTTTCATCTTTCTTTAGCGTAAGTAATATAGCTGTAGTATAGGGGCTTAGACTTTCCCTCACATGTCCTTTCTCTAGTAGTTCATTGACTTGTCTTTGAAGTTCGGCAGCTTGTTCAGGGTTCATTCGATAAGTTAGTTTGTTCAGCAGGGTAATGCCGAGTATCAAGTCAATACAATGCTCAATGCCTCTAAAAAGGGCTAATCTCTTGAGCAACTGTTGTAAGAATAGGTCGGTATACTCTTCCAGTAGTTCTCTAACCTCCAAGGTTAGTTCTTCCTACTCATTCAATTCGTATAGTCATCTGTTTAATAGAAAATTAGTACATCAACATTGATGGCTTTTCAGAGTTCGGTTTTACTCAACACATGAGCATTCTTTAATCTGTGAGCAAGCTTAACTTGTAGCTTGCTAACTTAACTTAGCAGCATAGGTTTAAATGTAATCTTCCTTCCATCCTTCTCAAACACATATGTATTCCTATAGTCATTATGAATAACCTTTCAATCAAAAAGCCAAGGTTAGCTTAACAACACATTACAAAAAATTTCATTAGAATAATTTTCAATTGAGATTAGCAGTGGCACTTATTGAGTGCCATGTAGTACTCCTTTCTCATTCAACTAATGTAATTTATATGGCTTTGGATTAGAAGTGGTCAGCAGCTTAAGCTTCTTAATTAGGTTAATAGATACCACATTGGTATAACTTCTATTGTCCATTCTGAGTATTTACACTTAATCATTCAGTTTGTAGGTGATATAGAATAAGTTCTCTCTTTGCTTTTCTTTGATAGAAGGTTCTAAGCTCATTGCATGTCAAACAACTAAGGTCAACTTATCTAGGTCCTCTACAAACACATCTTCCTCAATTAAGTTAGCTTTAACATCAATCTCATCTCCTACTTCGTTCTCTTCTTCAGGTTCCTCATATGTGCTATCCACTTTGATCTTTGGGACATCTTCTTTAATAATCATGGTCCTTTGGTTCAAACACTGAGCAACCATGTACCCAAACCCTTGGCATGTAAAGTACTTGATTTGGCTAGTCTTCCTTATAGATCCTTAATCCTTCTGACATGTTATTGCCAGTATGTTACCATCAAGTCGGCCCTTCTATTCGACTCTAACATTTACCTTTTGGTTTATTCGATACTTAACTAAGCTCAGTAACTTCCTTGGGTAGGTCGACTTAACTGACTAGGTCAGCTCATTGGGGATCTGGTCGGCATTTTGCTCCTTCTCTGCCTCTCAACTCGCTGGCCTATTTATATAATCTCATCTATTGTAGTGAATTGCTGAAGTTCCACAACATCTTAGATGTCATTTCTTAATCTAGTAAGAAATCTTGACACTATTTAGGTTGATAGCTCATCTACTTCACATCAAATCATAAGAATTTGGAACTCTTGAACATACTCATCAATAGTTTGGCCTCCTTGCCTTAGTTTGAAGCCAAGCAAAAGTGTCCTACAAATAAGTGTCTGGTATAAACTTGTTTTTGAGGATCTTCTTCATCTTAGGTCAAGTATTAACTTCCCCAAATCCTTCTCATCTCCTCATAATTTGGAAGTTCTTCCACTACAGTATAGCATACCCTGAGAACTTGACAGTAGCAGTCATTACCTTCTCTCGATCCTCATACTGGTGATAATCAAAGACATGCTCAACTTTCTCCTCCTAATCCAAATAATCATTTACACTCCCAAAACCATTGAAGGTTAGAATTTGAAGCTTCATATGGTTGGCATCTCAAGGTGCTTGAGCTCACTCTTCTTCCTCATTATACTATTCTTCTTCATCATCATCTTTATCTCCTAAGTCAATTCTTCATCATACTTATCCTCCTACTCCTCCACTTTGAACTTGTCGAGCTGGGTTCTATCCCCTAATAAGTCGAGTAGCTTCTAGGATATTTTGTATGGCCTTAATAGGTCAATAGGCTATAAAGAGCTTTGGTTAAATCAACTAAGAGGTTGGCCACCTCATCAAGTCTTTCATCTATACTCATAGGGGTAAAGGTTATTGGCCATGGTGGACAACACCACTATTGTCATCTCTAATACCAACATTAACACTTGGGTTTATCATTTTCCTTGACAATTATGGTTTCAAACTTCAAATTTGATATATGATTGAAACTACCTTTAAACTAACAACATGCATACTCTCCATACGAATGTTTAATTAATATGTAAATATAGTAACTACTCCGATGAGCAACAAATTCAACCAAAACTTGCTTTGTTTTTGTGTACTCTAAATAGGCAAAATAGAGTATGCATGAAAACAAACCACTACACTCTTTTACTTACTCAAATACTTTAGTGAATCTTTACAAAACTTCGACACTCTACCACATCGAACACTACTTCACAAAATTCAAGTACAACTTACCTAAATGAAACCTCTACTCGAATACCATGATGATGTAGAGCCATAGTTGAGCACAGACAAGGCCAATCGTTAAGGTAGTTTCAAGCTTATAGAAAGCTTGAAAAGGTGATGGAAAGGTACAAAAAACAACAGGAAAAGCAAAGCACAAGCTAACTTATGAATAGCTCCACAGGATATAGCACATCAATGGAACTTCTGAAGACTCACAGCATAACTCAATATGGTGCATAAGGTAGTCCAATGAGGTTACTCGCTACCTAACCTTACTTATGGATTAAGATAAGAGTGAAGTAAGCAAACAAGCTAACGAGAGCAATGTTCACAATGAAGTACACTTAATATATTAATGATGATGAGATCATTGTAGCTATACGTATAGTAGGTATTTATATATGCAAAACTAAGGTAACTTACCTAAAAATTGAAAAGACTAAAAGGGTATTATCTCAAAGAAGTAATATACAAGGAATAATAAGGGTATAATTGAAAATATAGCAAAATAATCATCTTATATGGAGGATTCTATCACATGGTTGCTCGAATGCATAGTTCACTGTGGGAGGATGGCTTTTTGGTAAAAATTGTATAATCAACTCGGTTTCTATCGAGCTGAGGCATCGAATAGGGGTAATAGGTCAGTTGTGCTAAGCCAACCAAATAATTTTTCCTAAGTGAATTCACCTCGGACACTTTTAGTATCACTCAGATTCAAGTCGACTGAGCTGATGGTTGGATGAGTTGAGTTGATACAGAATTCCATATGTATCTATGAGATCAAGTATGTAAAACATCTTGTTATTGCATCGAAACATATAAATGTTGACTAATCTAGCTAACATCGAACTTGGTAGATTTAAGTGTAGTTCAGGTCAACGGCTAGAGATGAATGATGAGTGTGAGAGGGTTCGATTTGGCCAAGGCAATAATAGGTCAGCAGATTATAGTAGCTTGAACTCCTTGGTAGTGGTTCTTAAGGAAAGAATTTTCCTAGCCATGCTTTCCAGCCCTCGGGCTCAAGTCAAGGGTCTAAGGGTATAATTCCTATCAAATTGAATAAAGGAAACTGTAGGAAAGAGTAAGAAAGTGAGAAAAAGTGAAAGAAAAAGGGTGAAAGTTGAGAGAAACTATGAATTTAAATGTTGTTCTTTCATTATAATGAATACGATCCATGATGGTTCTAGAAACTTGTTGCGATTGATATTTATGTGCAATTAAACAATTTCCATGTATTTTTTTTCATGCTAATTAGAATCACTAATATGGAATTGAGTAGTGTAAATTGCGCATGAATTGTATTGTGTGAAAAACAAGTTTTCAATTGGGTGTACATTGAATGCCAGTGTTCATGCATACCTAGATTATGAAATCATAGGTTCAATTCAAGATAAAATATTTAATATATTGTTGACCAATAATTCTATTAATTAAGGCTTTATAAACCTAGTATTTCAATATATGAAATTTTGTTAATTCAATTGTTGAATAAAGTTTTGAGTATTTATATATTTAATGCTAAAGCTTATAGAGATTATGCATCAAACTAGGATTCAATTTTGAAAACAATCCTATAAATGCATTAATCCATGATTTTAGCAACATTAGCAATGTATTAGGCAATCTTGTTGATTAATTCAATCATGACCTTAATTGCTTAGTATAATAAACTAGCAATGAATTAGATATGGTCTTTGAATTCAATTCTTGAATTAACCTTTGTTAATGTAACGGGGATTATTTCTTTTATCAAATTTGATCTTCTCTTTTTCGTTTTGATTTCAAATAATGTTGAGATTTAAATACGTTGTGTGTAGAAACATTGGTGGCATTCCCTAGCCCCTTTAACTAGCATTCCAACATTCGTGGTAACTTAAGAGATATGACTGCCTATCTAAGAAAAAATTTAGCAAGTTCACATACTTGAACTAAAAGACACTAGCCTAAGTTGGCTATGAAGCTAGGATTAGGTAAGTGATTGAGTTTAGAGGACGGGATTGGCTGTAGACTATTATTGAGGTAGTATACAAAGAGCTAACCTTAGAAGTGCCTAGTACCTTTAGGTTAGGCATTGATAATCTCACTCAAGGTAGGAAAAATAGCATCTATTTTAGATGTTTTGGGAATGAAGTAACTATAGTATTTGATGATCTTATTGTACATGTGGGTCTTTATCCTACGGAATAGGTCATGAGTCCATAGAATATGGAGTTACCATATAAACTACCCTATAGTGTTCTTGAATATTTCATATGGAGTGATTTGATTGGAAGAGAGGATGGAGTATATGATCCGGAGAGGTCACAAGCTTCTAACATAGTTGATCCTACTCTTAAGCTAGTGTACTATGTTTGGGCTAGGATTTTTGATGTGCCTAAGAGTTAAGTTGATCACTAAGTGTTGCGTCTTTAGGGTCATACACACAGAGAAACATTACAACGAATGAACTGAAAGTGAAATAGAAGAGAAACTAGGAAAGTCTAGGCAACCACCGAATGGATATGACTTACCACCCAATCCTAATCAACCTACAACCTACCAGATATGATATAGGGGTATGAATTGAAGGATCACTTACCACTATTTCTTATGAAAGGGAATAGATAAGAGTTGAATGATAATAAGAACACTAAGGTTGCTCCAGTGAGTAAATCTGTATTGAAAGTTGAATATGTGTGTACAAGGAAAGTAAAGGTTTATATACTTGCCCATTAGGGTCATTTTACATGTATGAAAAGACAATAGGGTATTTTACACTTACGTTACGTTAATCATACTAAAAAGGGATAAAAAGGATAAAGAATATCGAGTATGGAAAAAAAAGAATCATACTGGAACGTTGTGTAAAAGGCATGTGTCACTTGATGGCTGTATGTTAGAAGTATGATACATAGGTAGAAATCAGAAGTGCTAGGAGTAAGGGGACGACCTGATCTACATTACGTCAAGAGCTAATCAGCTTGGCAAAAAAGGTCAGTTGTCTTGAAGTCAAATGCCAATGGGTCAGGTGGGTAGCTTGGCTTAGTTAGTTCTAGGATGTCTTTTAGATAAAGACTTTACTATTGGGCAGAAGCATGTTGGATAAACGTGAGGATTAGAGATATAGGTTGGCAAGAGGTTGGATCAAGATAGGAGTCCTCATTTTGGTTATGGCTTAGAGCTAGTATTTTCCGTACAAGCCCTTGAAGTTTTCTAGCTTAACTTCTTGTGATTGGTCCAAGGGGTTGATTCCTATCATCTGCTTGGGGTTCGAAGAGATTTGTCCTAAAATCTAAAGCAATTTCTGTTCATTCTTCTGGGGTGCTCATAGGGTCTTTTGTTGGTCGATGGGGAATCAAATTGGACACATTAAAGGTAGAAGAGACACCATAGTCATTAGGCAACCCGATCTAGTAGTTGTTGCGGTTGATCTTCTTCAAGACCTTCAATGGGCTATCAGCTCGAGGAGATAGTTTGCTGTATCTTAAGTATGGAAATCGCTCTTGGCTAAGGTGAATCTATACTAAGTCTCTTGGCTGGAAAGAAATAGTTCGATGGCCTCGGTTGCCAATCTCTTATTGTCTCTAATTGAACTTAGCGATCTTCCTAGTGACAGACTAGTGCAACTCATGCAATTTTTGGGCTCAATCCACTCTAGAGTAACTTTCTTTAGTATTTGCTGGGGTATTGATCATATCCAAGGGAATAATAGGGTTAAGGCCATAGACGATCTCGAATTGGGGTCTTCCCAATTGTACTATGAATAGTTCAGTTGTATGCAAACTCCACAATTGGTAGGCACAGATCTCAATCCCGTAGGTTCTTCCTTATAATAGCTCTGAGTAGATTGCCTAGTGTCCTATTTACTACTTCAGTTTAGCCATCAGTTTGAGGGTAGCTATAGGAGCTGAACACAAGTTTGGTCCCAAGACTCCTCTAAAGGGTCTTCCAAAAATAACTAAACAATTTTGTGTCTCGATCTGAGATAATCGTCTTTGGTACTCCGTCTAGTCGGACAATCTCCTACAAAAAAAAATTAGCAACATATAGAGCATCATTAGTTCGATAGCATGGAACAAAGTGCACCATCTTACTAAAACGATCCACCATAACAAAAATAGAATCTTTCCCTCTAGATGTTTGGGGTAACCCTAGGACAAAGTCTATGATGAGGTTAGCCCAAGGTAAAGTTGGCATCGGCAAAGACATGTACCTTCCATGGGGTTCTCTCTTCCCCTTAGCATACTTACATAGTTCACAACTACCAACTACCTCATGGACATCCTTAGCCAAACCTGACTAGTAAAAGTTTTCCTTCAACAGATTGATGGTCTTGACCTCCCCAAAATGACTTAAAAATTCACTACTGTGAGCTTCTCAAACCAGTAATTCTCGTATGGAGTAGTACAGAATACATAGCTTGTATTCCTTAAACAGATAGCCATCCTTAAGATAATATGAAGTTAAGGAAAAAGGTGATTCAAAAATATTTTTATTAAGCTATGCAAATTTAAGGGTATACTTTTTTCGAGATTGGTTATTGTAATGTCCCAAAAGGGTGCTTGATAGTTTTACCTAAAATTTTTATATCACGTATGAACCCATGATATAAAAACTGCCTTGCAAGTTAAAGGCTATAAGACTCTAGCTTGTGAGTTTCTAATCAAACTTAATCTTTTTACATACATCTACTTAACTCTCTCTCTCTCTCTCTTTATATATATATATACATATATATATATTTATAAGTGATCTTACTGTCTACAATCACTAAAATTATAGAGAGTCAGAATCACTTACCAAACAATGAGAAAGGGTATCTAAATTTTGATAATCATAAAGTTATTAAACACTTTGAAAGTTTAATTTAACTATCCTACTTACTTTTCTAAACTTATCATTTTAGTTTCAACTTGGTAGAGCACTCTACACTTGAATCCTAACCTAGCCTTAGCTTTGTAAGACTTGCAAAAGAAACTATTAAGGGATAAGCTATATCCATTTTAATGGGTAACCTTTCTAATGTACCTAAAAACAATTACAAGTAAGTTGATTAAACAAGCATATGAATGCAAACATCATATAGAGCCTATCGGTAACTATGTAAAGCATAATTTTACACCCACCGCTACTCGGGTTAAGAAGTATTTAGGCATATGAGGACCTAGGTATCTACGTCTAATATGAGTTTTCTTAGGAGCATAAGCACCGTCAATAGTAGACATGGCTTGGCCTCAGGCAAAGGGTAGCACTCCTTAAAGCTACTTTGGTCCTAAAGGTTGAGGCAAGAGTATGTTGCACAAATATGCCGAATGATAAACAATCACAACATATAATATCAATATGGATCCATCTATATATGATCTCTCACTCTACTGCGTAATGCTAATGCCTTTTAATTTTTGCAATAAGATGCAATGCATGTTGGTTTAATTGAAGATCGAATATTTATTAATTTAGATTCAAAGGGTGACCAAGTAAATATATTTTAGACATTCCAAGACCCTGAATTGTAATGTAGCAAACAAAAGTGTTCGAAATATCTTAAGGCATTTTACAAGCAAGAGTTAACTAAGGCAAGTACATATAAGTCCCCATATACCCTAAAATACAACAAGTTCAATTATCAAATATAATTAGTTGGTATACTAACTATAAGCACATAACCAGGTAAAATAAGGGATAGTTACTCACTTAGTTATGAAGTCTAGTAATCTTAGTAGTCCTAGGTTGTCTTGAACTTGGTATCCCAAATCACTTGAGTAAGGTAGTTAAAGTAAATAAGACTCATCTTAAACTTAATCTATTCATTAACCTCGCTATAATTCCCTATTTTCATTTATTTTGTATTTTGGTCATAACTTTCTCGTTTTAAGTCTAGAGTTGGTATCTTATAGTCAATTTTTATCATTTTCAAGTGATATTTCATTTGGTGAGGTCCTTTTAAGGTGTTTTGGCTTGCAAAGATTTGGTGTAGGTTAAACAATTTCATTAGTCTAAGGTTTTAGTTTAACCACTTTAGGGTTTGGGTCTAATTTTAGGCCCTAGGCTTTAGACTTAATTTTCGGGTATTAGACCTTACACTTGGGCTTTTGGCTTTTATTTTGTTATTGGGTCTAATGTTTTTAAGTCCTTACATAAGGGTATTAGGCCTTGTCTTGGGCCTAAGTCTATTTTTAAACCGATAAGTCGATTTTAATCATTATTGGGCTTTTATTTTAAGACCTTGATTTCAAGTAGTCTAATTAAAGTTTAGGCACATGCCTATTTCTTATGAATCAAAGGCCTAAATAAGAATTTTACTTAGTTATGAGCCTAGGATTGAAGTTTAAACCTATTATGGGACTTCTAAGGCACTTAATGGGCTTTGTCGTTCTCTTATTTAGGGCTTTAAATTTTGTGTGCAATTGTTGGCCATTTCATTACAAGTGGGCTTAGGGCTTGCTGGTCATTTCATTAAAGTTAACATTGGTTATTAGCATTTGTTTATAAGATTTTAAGACTTTGAGTATAGGGGTCAAACTAGGTTTGAGGTTGTCATATGGGGTTTTAAGGTTGGCATTAGGGTTTTTAAGCATAGTCTTTTAGGTTCACACATAGTTATCTTGCTAACACTAAACGTATTTTTCGAGAAATCTTATTAACTTCCAATCGCTTATCTAAGAAATTTATGGGGTTTGCAACTATAATTGTCTTGTCCTTAAGATATTTGTTGTTTAACTTTTATTTTTTTCCTTGAGGACAAGCAAAAGCTTAAGTATAGCGGCATTTAATGAGATGAAGTTAGCATACATTTTCCATGATTAAATTGTACTAAATTAGACATTATTCTAGTTGATTATACATTATTTTGAGCTTAATTACTTAATTATTGTTTCTTGGGACTCTAAGGATATTTTATGAAGATTTGGAAAGATTTTATGAAGTTTTAAGCTTAATTGAAGCAAAAGAATTGATTAAGGACTACAACTATGGTCCTTACCCATGATCCCCTCATGAAATTTCAAGATCACAAACAAAGTGTAAGAACATATCCTAGCTTCACAACCATGTACCTCAAGCGTAGACTTGCAATAATTTTAAAATTTTCTATTTTTGGTATTTTTTTTTTTTTTGGTAATTCTAGGTCCACTTCTTATAAGTAGATGCTTAGGCTTAAGGTTATAGAGAGAGCCCCTAGCACATAAATTGTTAGGATATAAAATTACTAAGGGGACTCCTCTTTTCTTTTTGTTTTTATTTGACATGTCTTTGTTTTAAGTACTTAGTATATCGCTATTGAACCCTATGCTTTAAGGGTGATTTTTATTCATGAAATTTAGTCTAAAATTTGGCATATTGTGATCTAATTGTGTTGTTTATATTGTTTGCTTTAATTCAATATACCAGTGATTGAGTTATTACTAGAGTTCACTGTAAAGTTCATGAGACTATGTAGTATAACTAATTGACACAATTAGGCAAAGCTGGCTAGTTAAAATGTTTTGTGATAAGTTTTTGTGGATTAGGGCAACCTAATTATAGAATTCAAAAGTGTCATTTGATCTTGCAACATTCTATTTAGAAGTATTCAAGTACAGAAGATTTCAGGATTAGGAATTAACTAGGGACATAAGTCTAATTAGTTTGTAATAGGAATCTCTATGGTCCAATATAGTAATTGAGATTGAATGAATCACTTAGGACTAGGTAGTAAACAATAATAAATATTTACTAAAGAAAATGTTATCTTTTTATTAATTTAATAGGTTATTTAATTATTTTGTTTCTTTTATTCTTAGTTAATTATTTTATTTATTTATCTTTTTACTTATATCTTAAATCTTCTATGTTGTTGCTGCAATCGTCAATTTCTACTTTCACTCTATTCTATTAAATTTTTTCATGTTTGAAGATAGGTAATTGACTATTTTAAGGGCATTGCTGGAAAAATAATTTGATACATTCCTATGTATGGTTCCATGTAGGATTGATACTCAAACTCATAATCTATTTTATCTATACTATTACTTAACTAGGTACACTTGCTTATAAGTATGGTATATACCCTATTAGGCACCTTGATACAAAGCTTAGTTTGGCGACCTTGAGTTAGGAGATGTTTAGAGATAGATTCTTCGAGCATTTCATCCCTACCAATGTTAGAGAGTAGATGCAATTAGCCTATCAAGCTTTCTAGAAGGGGAATAGATATGTAGTAGCATATGAAGCAGAGTTGGACTGCTTAGCTTATTTCATTGCAAAGGCTTCCAAACGGGGTGAGCTATCATAAGTTAATTAGTTTATTCATGGGTTGGACCTTGAGTTACATAAGAGAGTTGCAACATTGTAGTATACTACTTATTTTGTAGCAATTGATAAGGGCAATTGCATGGAGCTGCTTATGAAGAGGAAATAGGAGCAACTAGCTCATAGGGTTAGAGTGGCCATAAGGAAGCTTATTCTAGGTTTTGTCATGCCAGTGCTTCAGAGGGCAAAGAGGCTAGCTCTAAGGATTATGATTGGAAAGGATGGAAGTAAGCTAGTTGTAGTGTAGCCTAAACCTATAGTGGTGCTAGTAGCTGATCAAATTAGAGGTTCCATACCAACTATTAGACAAATACATTACTTTGGGCTCCATGACATCTTAACGTATAAATGGATAGTTAGGGCATGTTTTCTCTATGCTAAGACATAGGTAAGGATTATAAGGAGGCTATTAGACTCCATTAGGGATTTTATTATAGGTATGGTAAGAGGGGACACTAGATGGCTGATTATAGAGATAAAGGTACAGGGAGCCAACTAACTTAGGGGGTACTAGTTATGAAACCCCTAATAGTTCTTAGAGTAATACATCCTCAATAGGTAGATCCACTCCGAAGAGCCCTAGCCTAAGTTTTTACTCTCTAATACCAGGACACCACCTATGACATAAAAACCATGGCAGGCATGCTGTCAATCCTATCTCTTAGTATTTATGCCTTTTTGATCTGGTATGGTTTACATTTTCTATTCTATATTCCTACTTAGTTGTTAATTCACCTCTAGGGAGTGGAATAGTTCTAAACTAGGTTTGTCAAGATGTGAAGATAGAGATTGAGGAAAGAGTTTTACTATCTGGTCTGTTGGTACTACAGTTGTCAGATTTTGATGTTATTTAGGGATGGACTTACTGTCGAACCTTTTTGTTGTTAAGTAGAGGTGTAGAGGTAGTGGGAAAGGCCTACCTTAGTAACCTTAGTGGTAGAAACAAGTAAAGCTAAGCTAAAGTTAAAGCAGATGCTAGTGGTGTAGGGGTAATGCGTTTCTAGAAGAATTGTCTAGTATACAACCTAATTGAGGCATAAAGTTCAGAATTGATTGAGTGCTTGGAACTATACCTATTTCAAAACTGGCTTACTAGATGGTGCCTACTAAGTTAGAAGAACTGAAGAAGCAGTTACTAGAGCTACAGGATAAAGGTTTTACTAGGACTAACATGGCTCCTTTGGGAGCTCCAGTATAATTTGTAAAGAAGAAAGATGGAAGCTTGAGAGTATGCATTGATTACTAAGAGTTAAACTAGGTGACTATAGGAAATAAGTACCCACTCCTAAGGATCAATGATCTTTTTAACTAGGCGTGCAAGTCTTATAAAAAATTGATGGTTAGGTTAGAAGATGTTGAAAAGACTACTTTTAGGACCTTGGATGCGTTGTACGAGTTCCTTGTGATTCCATTTGGTCTTACCAACACACTAGCAACATTCATAAATCTCTTGAATAAGGTGTTCAAGAAGTATCTTAACAAGTTTGTTGTTGTATTTATTGATGACATCCTCATTTACTCTATGAGTAGAAAAGAACACAAGTAGTATCTAAGAATTGTTTTGGGCAAGTTGAGAAAAGAAAAGCTATATGGCAAGTCCGGTAAATGTGATTTTTGGTTGGAGTAGGTGGCATTCTTAGGTCACATAGATAGCTGTTGATTTAGAGAAAATAAAGGCATTTGTTGATTGGCTAAGACCTACCATAGTAACTAAGATCAAAAGCTTTCTAGGGTTGGTCAATTATTACTCGAACTTCATGGAAGGATTTTTGAAAATAGCAACACTTTTGACCTCGTCGACTCTGAAAGGGGTCAAGTTTGAGTGAAATGATAGATGTGAAGTTGGTTTCTAGTGGTTGGAAGATAGACTTGTATCAGCTTTGATTTTGGCACTACCTCATAGTAGGGAAGAATTTGTTATATAGAGTGACGCCTCCATACAAGGTTTAGGGTGTATCCTTATGTAAGATGGCAAGGTGATTGCTTATGCCTCTCACCAGCTTAGGCCATATGAAAATGACTACCTTACTCACAACCTGGAGTAGGTAATTGTGGTACTTACACTAAAACTTTAGATGCATTACTTAGTTAGCAAGAGGTCAAAGGTGTATACAGATCACAAAAACCTCAAGTATTTCTTCATGTAGAGGGATTTGACTATGAAGTAGAGGCATTGGATAGAATTGATAAAAGACTATGACTTAGATATTCAGTACCACCTAAGAAAAGCTAATATGGTGGCTAACACACTAAGTAGGAAGAGATAAGGAAATCTAGCAAGCTTAATTACTTCATAGTGGCCCTTACTTAAGTAGATGCGCTTCCTTGAGTTGGAAGTTTTAACTAGAGAAGCAAGTGTTAGATTGGCAAGCTTAAGAGTCTAATATGCCTTGATAGATAGAATTAAAGCTTCACAAGTTAAAGATCAAGGTATTTAAGAGATTAAAGGTAAGATGGAAGTAAGGAAAGCTCTAAAGTTTACCATAGATGCCAAAGGAATTTTAAGGTTTAAAGGTAGATTATATGTGTTGGCACAGCTAGGGTTGAGAAATGAGTTATTGAAAGAAGCATGTTATTTAGCATACAATATATGTCATGACCCTACAGAAGGCCTAGTAGGATTACCTAAAATTTTCACATCATGTGTGCACCCATGATGATTTGAAAATCATCTTGCAAGTTAGAGATTGCAAGATTCTAAATAATTAGTCACTAAAGTTTTTATTTAATTAACTTACGACCACATATATATGACAATAGATATCCGATAAGCCACAGTCCAACAGAACCGCAGAGAATCGGTATCCCCTACCAAATAATAAGATTAGGTAGTAAAGTTCTAAAACTTAAACTTACTAAAGTCACAAACTTTAAATGTAGTATATAATAATTCCAATGAACCATATAGTCTGTCCTCAGAATCTAACTTCTATGCATCTCCACGTTGGCACTCAACCCTCGGTTCTTAACCCATGCCCGATCGTCTAGCAACCTGCAAGAGAAAACTATTGGGAAGTAAACTACAAGAGCTTAGTGAGTTAATTTCCCTAAACCACACAGCAGTCAAGTTATACCACAGTTAAGTTCAACCAAATGAATGCATGAACAAGCAGTAGGCCAAACAAATACATACAGGTGACCAAGTACAGCATATAACTCAGATTTAAAACCCTCCGAAGTCAGGGTTGGAGATTCATCGGTACAATTAGATCCGGGTATCATATTAGAACTTATTTTATAACAAAACTCCGCGTTTCGTATTTAAAATGCAACGGTACATCCATTACCAGCTTTATCAAAACGAGTTCTACATATGATTATGAGTAGGTTCACGCAGCCCTCACTCACCCCTAAACGAAGGCCTCTGGACTCGACCTATAGCCAGGCAGTTGGCGCCTCCAACGCCTAGTCATCTCGCGGGCAAGGGTAAGGTCATGTCGTACGTGTGCACCGTACAAAATCAATAACAATCAATAATCAACCTAAGTATGGCCTCTCGCTACCTTCGTGTAATATGACTGCCCGGAATTAGTTATGTAGTGCATGATTCATGAATGATCCAAGTTAACTTTTCTAGTTGAATAAAAGTTAAGTCATATTTAATTAGTGATCATTGCAAGTCACAAACAATCAATCTATTGAATCTACTATGCATCAAACATTATATTATTGAACTTTAAAGTAGATTCACAATTCACAACAATTATCATGCACAAGCATAACCTAACCCCATACACATTTATTTATACATCGTAATTTAGATTCATTAATTACAAGCACAAAAAGTATGGAATCATAAGTAAAAACTCACTTGGCCATAGCTAGTTCAGGGATCGTAATAGTCGATGGGTAGCTCAAGGTTGATATCGAGATCACCTGAGAATAAGCAAAATGTGTAAGATAGGGAATTTAAAACTAACTAGAGTTATAATGTGTAAGGTTTATTTCACTTAGTTACGTGAAATTGTCAATTCGAGCTTTTTATCGAATCGTGTGTAACTTTTTCATTTTAGCTTGGATCATTATGAACTTATAGTCCATTTGGATCGTTATGAACTTATAGTCCATTTTGATCGTTTTCAAGCGTATTTTCTCGTAACGAGGTCCCTTTTGAACGTTGTGACTCGTAACTTAAATTGTGATGCAAAAATATCACAAAAATTATTATTTAAATTTAAAAATTATAAAATATTGATTTTCGCTTTTTCGTAACATATTTATAATTTAATATTTATTTAATTATACGTTTAGTATTTTAATTATTTTGGGTATATTTTCCTATTTTTCTCATTTTCTTATTTTTCTTATGTACCTCATGATTATACATATATAAATATATATATTCCAATACTTATAATATATAATTTATGGTTTATGTTATTGTAAATTCTTAAATTACGGTATCATATATACATATATACACTATATATATTACACGTATTATATATGTATATGTACTTATTTAAAACATACTCTTATATACATATTCATATATCTACATATATAAATATATATATTCGGCATACATTCATATAAATACATACATATATATATATATATATTCGGCATACATACCTATAAATATATATATATATGTTTGGTATATATATGCTTACATAGTATCATTTAGCATAAAATATATAGTATTTATCATAAAATATGTATATTATACATTACATACATAATATACCGTATACTATTATATATATATATATACATACTTATAAAAATACTCCACTATATACTATACAACTACACATATATATATAATCATATATGTATACCCATATATATATAAAGTTACGATACATACATATATCTTTATACTATAATTATGTATTAAAAAAAAATACATAATACATACTACATACCTTGGTACATACATGTAGACATACTTAATCTTATATTTACACATATAATTAAGTTTAGGTATTCATATACATAAACATATATTATTATATTATATGTACAAATACCATAAAATATCATAAAAATACCATAAAAATACTATAATTCTACACATATATACTATCGTATGCATATATATTTTCTAAAATAAATCTCTTACCTTGTAGTTTTTATTTTTTTCTTCTTTTCCTTCTTTCTCTCTTTTCTTTCTTTCTTTTTCTCGCTTTTTTTCTCAAGGTGTGCAGATTGTGTGTATGTTTGTGCATTTTTTTTTTCTTTTTCCATATTTATATTGATTTCCTTTGCTCACGTGATGTTGGATTTAATCTTAAGCTAAGTAACTTTTTATTAAAGTAAATAGGACAAAACAATAACATCACATAGTTGCTTCCTTTTTTATCTTCACTTTTGTTCCTTACGTTTTTGTGCAAGGAGTGAAAAGAATTGGAAATGAGAAGAGAAAATGAGATAAATTGAAAATGAAAGAGAAGGAAAATGAAAGTTATTAACAAAAATGTGTAATTTTTCGAATCATATAAATTATAACGAATCTCCTCGTAGATTAGTTTTCAAAATTTTGTAAAATTTTATCAATTTAACTGGTACCCATTACAATTATAATTTCTATAAGTTATTATGGTAATCTCATTACAATTTTGTACAAACAGGCGATTTAGTCGAAAATTATATTCAATTGTTATGTTATTGCTATTGTGTAATATTTGACTATTTTATAGGTTTATGTTTATGATTTTAGGGTCTCGAGCAATTTTGAGTTCAGTTTCGATTAATGATGCATAAACTAGTTTTAGGGTTTTAGTAAGCGATTTAAGGTTTTGATAAATTCCGTAGGTTTTGTTATCGGTGTTATATTTGATTTATTAAACTTCATTTTCTTTTATTATTATTAGCCTTATCGACTCATTATACAATTTAAGATACTCGGACTTAAGTTAAGGTTTAACTATTATTTTTCCTAAGGTTTACAATATACACCTAAGTGACATAAAAATACTAAGAGTGTCACAATTCGAAGGGGCTAGTTGTGGCAATCGCCGTATACCATACAAAGGACTGTAGATTGAATTCTCTTAATATTGACGACCCTTTATACGATACACAAGGCTACAGCTATAACTAACAACCAAAAGTTATGCAAGCATAATTAATATCATTTCATGATAACAATAACAAGATATAGAAACATAACGTATAATCTATTTATATAAGAATTTATAGATATAAAGTCTCTAGAACTTTTAACTCAAACAAATATCAATTTATGACATATTCAAATCTATAATCTAGATAAACAGTCATGTGAACACTCCGAACACGTCTTGCTCCTACATCGACCCCTTGATGAACCACTAAACTTGGGCATGCGATGGCCTGACTATACGAATAATTCAACCTGCAAAAAAAGACTACAAGAGTATAAGCTAACTAGCTTAGTGAGATAATCCCCTCAACCATACAATAATCAAGTTATACAATAATTAAGTTCAATCAAATGAATGTATGTCAATTAGTATGCCAAACAATTACATGTAAGTGACCAAATACTGCATGCAACTTAGATTTAACGCCCTTCGAAGTCAGGGTTGGAGATACATTGGCATAATCAGATCTGAGTATCATACTAAAACTTATCTCATAACGAAACTCTACTTTTCTTATTTAAAATTTAATGGTATATCTATTATCAGTTTTATCAAAATGAGTTTTACATACGATTATGAGTAGGTTCACGCAACCTTTACTCACCTCTAAATGGAGGCCTCTAGACTTAACCCTTAGCTAGGTAGTTGGCGCTTCTAATGCCTAGTAATCCCGCGGGCCAGGATAAGTTCAAATCACATGTACACTATATGAAATCTGTAACAATCAAATAATTAACCCATGTATGGTCTCTCATTACCTCTGTGTAATGTAACTACTAGAATTAGTTATGCAGTGTATGATTATGCGTATTTTAAGTTAACTTTTTCTAGTTGAGTAAAATTAGGTCTTATTATTCAATGATCATTCAAAGTCACAAACAATCAATTCCTAGTGAATCTACTATGCAACAATCAATATATTATTGTAATTTAAAGTAAATTCACTGTTAACAACCAATTATTATACACAATCATAACCCAACTCCATATAACATTCAATTATTGATCATAACTTATATTCACTAATTACAAATACAAACAAGTATGGAATCATCAGGAAAATTCACTCAGCCATAGTCAACTCAAGAGTCATAATAATCTGATGGCAATTTAGGGTTAAGGTTAAGATCACTTGAGAATAATAAAAATATGTAAGTTTAGAAATTTAAAGCTAAACTAGTATCATAATTTATAAGGTTTACTTCACCTAGTTATGCAAAATTATCAATTTGAGCTTTTTATCGAATTGTGTATAACTTTTTCGTTTTAGCTTAGATCGTTATAAACTTATAATCCATTTCGATCATTTTCAAGTGTATTTTCTCATAGTGAAGTCCGTTTTAGACTTTGTGACTTGTAGTTTGAACTATTATGTGGACAGGTAACATACTAGTTTAGCAACCTAATTTAACTATAGTATTGCCTGTTTATTAACATAGAAATTATTAGGAGAAATCTTCATATAGTTATTTGATTCCATAATATGCTAGCCCTAAAGATTAGATATATTATTGCTATACTAACCTAAAAAAGTACCATTTTTAGGGAGGGATTTTGAAAGAAAAAGGGGAACTATAAAATGGTATTACTAAGCCTATGTCAAAAGATCAATATAATAATCAGTAAGAGGATTTTAAATGGTATTAATAATTAAATGGTATTAATTATGCCCACTCATAATTATACATGGAACTTGATTTTTGATTAAAACAAACTAACACTTAACTGTTTTTTAATTAAATATGAAACGTAGAGTTTTGTCGTGAAATAAATTCAAGTATAATACCTGAATCCGGCTAGTATCGTGTATACTCTAACTCTAACTTTAGAGGGCGTTAAATCTGAGTTGCATATAGTACTTGATCAATTATATGTATTTGTGTAGCATACTGTATGAACATATATGCATATGTTTGAATTAATGTTTGTATAAGTTTCTTATTTATGTAGTTGAGGGATATCTCACTAAGCTTAGTAAGCTTACACCCGTGTAGAATTTTGTTGCAGGAAGACCTGTTTATTACGCTTGGCCAAGGCATGCTTGAGGTTAGTCTAATGTTTTAGGGTATGTATGTAAGCTGCAAAGAAGAGTGAACTTATGTATAGTATGACTTTATTATAGATTTGTAATGATTTGCATAGTATTATGTAGTAGTTAGTTAAATAACTTTATCCTACCATAGAATGTTTATTAGTCTTTTGAGACTATAAGTTTTGTAATATTACAATATATATAATATATTATAAATCTTATGTCATATGATGATGTTGTGATATTATCTTTATTGTATACCTTTGGATAAATGATCATAGTAGTAGCATTATATGTCATATAAAGGGTCATCAATTACAAGGGGAACCAATTTTTGGTCTTTTGTATGATATATGGTGCTTTCCACGATTAAGCCACCCTTAGATTGAGACAAAGGCAATGGTTAGCTTTATTACAAAATGATTCTATTACATCTTAGGATTTGCTAGTAGAAAACTATTTTCCTTTAGCTAAAACAACTAACTTCAGGAGTGATATCTCATCATTTGCTCAATCAATAAGGAAATAATTCATGATGATTAGGAGCATTTTAAGGAGTTGCTTAAAAAGTGCCCTAATCACATCCACCACTTTAGATGCAGATACAAACTTTTTGCAATGTATTAAATTTTGGTACTAAGCAATTTGTTGAGACATCCACAAGTGGTACATTGAATTCAAAGATGCCCAGTGAAGCTTACGCTTTGTTTGAAAGCCTAGTTGTGAATAGCTACCATTAGGAAGGTGATAAACTTAGCAGGAAGAAACTAATAGTGAAGGGTGCTAAGTCTACCATGACCTTAAGCCTTCAAAGGTCAAAGAATATAAGCCACCCATTCCATATACTCAAAGGTCAAGTAAGGAGAGCTCGGATGAGAGATAAGGTAAGTTCCTGGATTTACTTAAACAATTACATATTAATTTACCTTTTGTAGAAGCTTTGTCATAGATACCCAAATATATAAAGTTCTTAAAGGAGTTTCTCTCTAATAAGAAGAAACTAAAGGTACTATCTATGGTCATGCTATCTATGGTCATGCTTAGCGAGGAGTGCTCAACCATCCTACAAAATAAGCTTCCTGCAAAGCTAAAGGATCTAAGGAGTTTTATTTTCTCTTATCTTATTGGAAATTTGTTTATTAAATAAGCATAACTGATTTAGGTGCTAGCATAAATTTAATGCCTGACAAATTATTTAAGCAGCTAAGCCTAGGTAAACCTAAACCCACTAGGATGAATTTGCAATTGGCTGATAAATAGATAAATTTACATTTCCTCTTAATTTTGTCATTTTAGACATCAAGGAGGATATTGAGGTACCACTCATCTTAGGCAAACCCTTCCTAGCTACTACCAAAGCTATTATAGATGTTAGTGATGGTAAGATTACATTAAAGGTAGGTGAAGAAAAGATGGTAATTAAAATTAAAGAAGAAATGAGAAAATGTATCGAATAGGATGATAAATTATTTAGTCTTGATTCCACTGATTATTTTGTGTTTGATTCTTTATAGGAATTATTATCTAAGGATCCCTTAGAATCATGTTTGATATAAGGAATCTTAGACAAAGAATCTAGTAATCTAAACATAACCGAAGTGAAAGCTTAGTTAGAAGTTAATCCTTTGATCCAATAGCAAAGAATTAAACGATTTGAGCATGTAAAGGAAGCAAAACTAAAGCCTTCCATTGAAAAACCCTCAAATCTAGAGCTAAAGTAGCTACCAAACTGTTTGGAGTGTACATTCCTAGAGGAAAACTCGAACCTACCAATGATAGTTTCCTTAGGATCGACTACCCAATAAGAAAATAAACTCCTTATCATGTTAAGGGATCACAAGAGAGCAATTGCCTAGAAAATTTCTAACATCAAGGGAATTAGTCCCTTGTTTTGTACACATAAAATCTTGCTTGAAGAAGGCTACAAACTCATAGTACAACTACAAAGACTGAACCCAAACATGAAGTAGTCAAGGCATAAGTAATCAAGCTTTTAGATGCAGGTATGATTTATCATATTTTTTATAGTTCTTGGGTTAGTCTTGTATAGGTTGTACCTAAAAAGGGAGGCATGGCAATAGTACCAAACAGATGAAATGAGTTGATTCTCATTAGAGTAGTTACAAGCTGGTGAGTCTGTATTGACTATAGGAAGCTCAATGATGCCACGAAGAAGGATAATTTTCCCTTACTGTTTGTTGACTAGATGCTAAAGCATTTATTAGTTCATATCTTTTGTTGCTTTTTAGATGGCTTGTTTGGTTTTCTTAAAATTCCCATTGCCTTAAAGGATCAAGAGAAAACTACTTTTACATGTCTATACGATACATTTGCATATAAGAGAATGCCATTTGGCCTTTATAATGCACTTATAACTTTTTAGTAGTGCATGATGGCTATTTTTTATGAATTTATAGAGGATATAATGGAAGTTTTCATGGATGATTTCTTGGTTTTCGAGACATTATTTGATAATTACCTTAGGAACCTTGAAAAGGTATTGGCTAGATGTAAAGAAACTTGTTTTAAATTGAGAAAAGTAGCATTTCATGGTGTAAGAGGGGATAGTGTTAGGACATAATGTGCCTTGGACAAGCATAGAATTCAATAGTGCTAGGATTAAAACCATTACTAAATCACATACCTACTCCACATCAGTTAGAGCCATATGTAGTTTCCTAAGACATGCTAGGTTTTGTAGAATATTTATTAGAAACTTTTCAAAAATGGTTAGACCTTTAACTTGGTTATAGTAAAGGATACTCCATTTATATTCTCTTAAGATTAGTTAGAAGCCTTAAACACTCTAAAAGATAAATTAAACAATGCCCCAATTAAGGTAACCTTGGATTGGAGTACCATTTGAACAAATGTGTGATGCTAATGACTATACTGTAGGGTAGTGTTAGGTTAAAGGCGAGAATAGCATTTTTAGCTGATTTATTATGCAAGCAAAACTCTTTCGAAGACTCAAGGGAATTACACCATCATGGAAAAAGAACTCCTAGTAATAGTCATTACATTTGATAAATTCAGGTTATATCTTATCTTATCTAAAGTTATTGTTTACACTGACCACTCTATTTTGCGATATTTGTAGCATAAGACAGATGCTAAGCTGAGATTGATCAAGTAGATTATTTTATTCTAAGATTTTAACTTGAAAATTAGAGATAAAAAGGGAAAAGAGAATTTAGCCACCAACCATCTCTTGTACCTGGAAAATCCTTCATTGGAAAGGCTTGATGAATAGGAGATTAATGATGAGTTGCCAAATGAGAAGCTATATCAGAAAAGTCCTTAGGAAACCCCTTAGTTTGCTAAAATAGCTAATTATCTAGCAGCTAAGATTATTCCTTTAGAACTGGATATTAGACAAAAGAAAGTGTTTTTCCATGAAAGTTACTTTTCGGAAGACCACTATTTGTTTAAAATTGGTTTGGATCAAATAATTCGTAGATGTATGTCTCATTTAGCAGGTTAACAAATTTTAGAACATTGTCATACAGGATTAATAGGAGGACACTTAAGGGCAAATAAAATGGCTCATAAAGTCCTCAAATGTGGTTTATATAGGCCAACATTATTTAAAGATGCCTAAAAGTTTGTTAAACTTTGTGATGGATGTTAAAGGGTAGGAAATATATCTAAAAGAGACGAAATGTAACAAAACCCAATTTTGATTTGTGAAATTTTTTACATTTGGGGTATTGATTTTATGGAATCGTTTCCAAATTCAATTGGAAATAAATATATCCTAGTAGCCATAGATTGCATATCTAAATGGGCAAAAGTACAAGCTTTATCAGCTAATCACTCTAAGGTAATAAGATGGTTCCTAAAAAGTTTATTCTTCATATTTGGTGGTCTTAGAAGACTTAAAAGCTATAGGGGAACCCATTTTTGCAATGTCCAGTTAAAGAAAGTATTAAAGTGACATGGAGTTAAGCATCAAATTGCAACTCCATACTCACCTCACCATCGAGCATAATCACAAAGATTGGTTTGAGAAACTTGATGATGCTCTTTAGGCTTATAAAACGGCATACAAGATGCTAATTAGAATAGCCCCATATCATCTTATATACGGTAAAGGGTGTCATTTACCTTTAGAAATTAAGCATAAGGTGATGAACTATAATCTAAAGACCTCTCACTTGAGCTCACCTCTAAGGCTTGTGAGGACTTGTAAGAAGAATCCTATCTTTTGAGCTCACTACTAATGAGCTTTAGTACCAAGCCAACTCTCCATTAGACTCCCTGTGAGCTTGGTTCGATTATACTCTTCTTTGCACTACTAAGAATGATGATGCTAAGCTCCCAACTTAGATCTCTATGGTCGACCTTGTAGACGAAATGCCCTAACTCAACTAAGCCCATTACCACTGCAATAGATTCCTTTGACCTAATCCTTACCCTAGTATGTCAGCTAACTCACTCCTTAGATAACTAAGAATTTACACCCTTCACCTAGTGTATGGAGCCTACAACAACTTGCCACCTATCCTTCTGTTTTTCTAACATTGTACTATATTCCTTTTTGTCTTAATTGCCACATATACCGTTTTTGGCTTGTAGTAAGAATCTTTATTCTTGTGTTCTCTCGCCTTTTCTACCATGTTAGCAAAATTCTTTAGCTCAAATTCTAATAATCTCCTTTTCATATCAACATCAAACCCTCAGGAAAATATTTGCATCTTCAATCAGCTTCTAGCTTGATACTCTTGGGGTGCAAATTATAGTAGTCTATTGGACTTAGCTTTATACTACTCAATAGTATGAGTTCCTTTCACAATATCTAACAAATCCTTGCTGTGCTTTACCCTTAAGCTTCTTGTAAAGTAATATGCCAGATACCTATGTTTGAAGACTTCCCTTGTAATTAGGCCTCTTAGATTTTACTATTTGGATTTCCACTAGGGACATGCCCTCATCTTTAATAGATAAGCACCATAAGTGAGTCGAAGATGTGGTGGTACCTCAAAGGCTTCAAATGATCTTTCTACCTGATTCAACCAATCTTCATCTTCATTGGGTTGGCTTGCAACAGGTTCAAAATATTTGTTACGGTAAATGAATTTTAGTAATACATTGCACTGCTACTTGAAATCAAGGTGTGTTAGAGGCATAGCTCATGTTGGGCTAATTGGTAGCAGCAAAGGTGGAGGCAGTGGGGGTAGTTGTAGTAAAGGAGCCTCCTTGACTGTTATCAAGGTAAAGCTTCAATAGGTAGGGTGTGAGCTAGATATTCCCTTAGCAATTCGTTTTATGCATTAATTATAGCTAAAATTTCTTTAGTATCGTTACGTGGCACTAACTATCTTCCTTCTTGAGTAGGTGGGGCCTAATTAACTAGTGGTCTTTGTAAACCCCTAACATTTTCGATCTAGCTTTTGAAATAAACTCAACTATGTTACACAATTTAGGCGTCGATAAGGCTAATGAAAGTGAAAACCTTGAAAGAATTAATCAATCGCGTAAGAAACTTTTCTACCTTAAATGCATCTAAATGCTAAAGATTTCATTCAATAGTGATAGAAACCTTAAAATGATAATCATAAAGACATTTGTGCACTAATTCATCATAATATACCCTAAAACCCTAATTAATAATATAACCCTCATATTTTGCCAAATCATTAGTAAAAGGTTAGATATGACTTTCAATTATGCATATATATTTTCAATCCTCAAGTGGTCCTTTAGAAACTAAGATAATGAATTATAGATTATATTTATTTCTTAAGTATATGATTAAGATAGTATTACATAGAGTTAGGGGTATAGTTGAAGATTAGGTTAAATATAGTGAACCTTAACACTCTAATTAGTACTTTTTGCACTAGTTATACAAAGTAGTTTATCAAATGATGTATATAGACTATAAATACCTAAAGTAAGACCTCATCAACTATTGACCAAGGTCAAAGGGTTGACCAAGTTACTAATCAATTTACCAAATACCTTATTTCCTTAATTACTATATTATGTGTACAAAATTATATATGCTATAGGAAAGTTGACCAAGTCAACACATATTGACCAAGGTCAAAGGGTTGACCAAGTTAACATGTTGACTAAAGTCAACAATTTGAAAAGTCAACAAAAGACATCAATGTATAAAGAAAATATCTAAACATCTAATGATGGCTTTTCTTTCCTCTTCTTTTCTCCCCCTCTTCCTTAATTGCTGTCCATCTATACCCCTTCTAGACCCCACCATTTGCTTTCTTCTATATTTAAAACAAAGCAAAAGAAACAAAACAAAAAACCCCTCCATTGTCGTGAGCTTTCCTTTTCCATTTCACTTTCAACACAAACTAAGGTATGTGATTAAGTTACTTTATGTTGCTTTATATTATTCCTTAGTTAGGTAATTAGGTAGATTAGATAAGTAGACATGTGTTAAGTATGATCTTGAAGAAGAAGACGTAAAGTTCCCATCTTTAAGTGTAAGAAGTTAGGAATCATGAAGAAGAGGAAAGGAATACATGTGTACATGCTCTTAAGTATGTGTACATAAGGAAATACTAAAAGAATAAATATCAGAAATAGAATGAAAAAGTTACAGATGATTAAGAATAAGGTCTAACCGGATAAAAGTTGATGGTAATTTAAGTAGAATTAGGTAATTATATGTTTAGAATTATTAGTTAATTCAAGTACTTACTGGTGTTATCAAATCACAGTGATCAGGTGATCCTGAGATGAGCGAGGATCTCCCGATCGATTACTATGATTAGGGCGAGTCGCCATGGCCGAGTGAGTATTTACCTTATGATTCCATGCTTGTTTGTGATTGTAGAGGGTGGACTTAAATATTATTGTTAATTAACTATTGTGTGGGGTTTGGGGAAATGCTTGTATATGTTGTTATGTACTGAGTTATGAACTTACCCTAAGTATAGATAATGCCTTGTTTATTGCATAGTAGTATAGAAAATGATTGTGTGTACTATTGGATGGTTACAGCATAATTTGAACTTAATTATACTCGGCTTATAAAAAGAAACTGGAACATGCATTAACATGCATCGCATATATACAATTTTGGCAGTTACATCACACGGAGGTAAAGAGAGGCCATTTGGGGGTTGTTATTATTAATTTATTAGTTTTGTATTGTGTACTCGTAAAAAATGACCTTACCCTGGCTGGCGGGAACATTAGGTGTTGGAGGCGTTAATCGCCTAGCTAAGGATCGAGTCTAGAGGCCTCTATTTAGGGGTGAGTATGGACTGTGGGGGTCCACTCACAATTATACTAGAACTTAGTTTTTATGAAAATAAAAGAATTATTTGATTTGAGTACGGAGCGTAGAGTTCCATAGTAAAGAAAGTTCTAGTATAATACTTGGATTTGATTGGTGCCATGTATACTCCAACCCTGACTTCGGAGGGCATTAAATCCGAGTTACGTATATGAATTAGTTACTTATATGTATTGTTTGGCATTCTGTTTGATCATTCATTCATAAGCATGAATATAATGTACTTATGACCTGCTTGTGGTGTGCCTAAGGGTTTTGCTCTCTAAGCTTAGGCTTACACCCTTTTAGACTTTTGCTGCAGGATAGCTTATTTGTAGAGGCTGGTCAAGGGATGCTACAGGTTAGCTTGGGGACTTGGGCAAGAGCAAGCTGTCCTGTGTATTGAGAGAGAACAGTTTATGTAGACTCTTACTCATGTACTTTTGTTTTACTAGTATTATAGATTTAGATGTACTCACTTACTGTATAATATAAGCTTTGTAGTTCAAATTTTATATAAATATGTTAGTGTGATGATATCATATGAATCTGTGTGTCCTTGGGAAACTAGTGGTTGCAGAGCCTTTATATATTGTGTGAAGAGTTTTTGATTGGAAAGGTAACCAATCAAGGGTTCTTCGTACAGTATACGGCGTCTGCCACGACTATGCCATCCTCAGTTAGTGACAGTCTTCCTTTAGGCCTGTCTTGACTAAGAAATTCATTTCCAACACTAAAGTTAGAATTAACAATATGTAATTAAATAAATTTGGAAATCTTAAGCACAAAAAAAAAAGGCATGATCACATGCAATAGCAATAATAAATAGGGCATTAAATTTTCATTTTATTTTAGTAAAGTAAGGTTACATTAGATTGGTGGTCATTTCTAGTGAGCATACTCCACCTTAATACATTTCAATACATAGAGTTCCAAAATACAATAGAGCCTCCTACAATACATAAGTCATCACTACACAAGGAGCTCTCAAATACTTTAAACTCTCTCAAAATACATCAAAACCTTATTATAAGAAAATCACTAGAGTACCAAAATGATCATTCATGATCCTAGAAGATACAATGGAAGAAACATATATGATTACTCTAGTGCCCAATGGCATCTCTTAGAAGTAGCTTGCAAAAAGAAACATATATCAACAATATCTACTAAGGATGAGAAGACAGTCTTGCCTCAAAATCATCTTGAAATCTAAGTCTTAGAACAAAATGGGATAAACCAACTTTAGAGTGTAAATGTAACTCCTCACTAAGGAATTGTTGAAAACCAATACCTAGGTATCTAATAATCTTGTGAATAAAGACTGATAGTTAGTCTAGTAGTAGGGTCACCTCTAACCAGTGTAATCACATGGAGCTTAGGGTTGACCTGATAGTACTTAATGTCCTTGGCTAGGGGCTTCTCTTGAATATGATTAGTGTTAAGCATAGGGGTATCTAGTAGTATATCTATTTCCTTGGCTTCATAACTTAAACTAGGTCCTCCAACCTCTATCCTTAGAGGGTGATTGAACCAATGCTCGATACTAAACTAGAAATCAACCATGGCTCAGGCATTATCTTAGGGATTAGCACGATGATTTACAGCTAAAACTATGTGTGTTAGATTAGTCGCTAATGAGCAAAGATGGGTAGCCCAAGTTGAGGCTTAGCATGAACTAGAAACACTAACTCATGAGCATGACCAAGTTTCTCTTCTCTTTCTAGCGTATAAATGATCTCCATATCTGTCAGCATCGCTACTAGAGTATGGACTATCAAGATATGCTTCCTCTCCTATTAGTGAGTGTTTAAGATAGCTCCCCAGCTGATAAAAACATCAACTAAAGTATGGGGCTTACCTGCCAAGGCCATATCCTCTCATAGGATCTAAAGCTAATGCTTACATTCACAAAGTCTCACCAGCATAGCAATGAAAAAGGACCTACTTGATATATACCTCAATACTAAATAGCTAAAATAACAAGACATTAAATCAATTTTAGAGTTATGTTTAATTGTAAAGCTTTTTTTCGATTGAGTCTTAAAGCTTAAATTCTTATCTTGGTTTTAACCTTCTCAACTTACCTTGTGGTTATCCTAGGTTTAGCGTTAAGTTTATTATTCATATCAGATATCAAGCTCTGTATAACCTTACCTATCATGACTCAAGGCACTTAGCCGTGTAGGTTAATGTATATGCATAAAATTTTAGATTGTTCCCTTTGCCACTTAATGACTTTCTATAATGATATAATAGACTACTAACACAAACTTATTACTCAAGATTATGTAGGTAAAAGACCGTTATCACAACAAATTTAATATTGTAAGTTTTCATTTATTTCCCTAAAATAATAGTAGTCATGCATAGAATAGAGATAGTAGTCTTGTATGGCTATTAAATAAACAAAGGAAAAAATAAATAGCAAGTCATAAACTTAGAGTCTAACTAAATAGTTCTTCTCACTTTGGCTTTTGTCTTCCACACACTTTTCCTTAAAAACCCCAAACTTATGTTGAACAGGCCTCGGCTGAAAATAGTGAAGAGATCCTCCTTCAACAAATGTCTATAGGGGTATAAGCTATAAAACTTAGTGAGGTATCCCTCAACTATATCGGCAAGTAAGTTATTATCAATAGTAGCAAGCATACGAATACATGATTAAGCAGAATGACAAGCAAGTACATACAGTGAACCAAACCAAGTGCAGTAGGCAACTCAAATTTAATGCCATCTAAAGTTGAGGTTAGATAATATATTGGGTTTTAGGGTTACAAATTACATGTTTGTGCAGTGAATTATTTTAAATCTAATTAAACTTAAACCCCTTAAGAATTCATGCATATCAATTAAATTGATAAGAGACTGCAAATTTTACCTCACTTGAAGCCTTTTTAATTCATAGATTTGTGGATCAACAGGCATTAAAATATGCAAACATGCTCTATTGGTATCCATCCAAGAACGAACTTATGAAATAGGTAGCAGTTGGTCAAATCTATATTCACATGGGATCAATCTCACAATGCCTCATGTTTTCTCTCTTTATTCAGGTATCTAAACTTTCTCTATGAGTTTAATGTTGATGATAAGCATTAGCGTAACCCTAACAGAGAGCTACCTTTATTTATATATAGAGGAGTGACAAAATCCTCTTAAAGATATTTAGAGATATATTGCGAGATATTAAAGATAATATCTAATACATTATATCATTATTTATTATTATTTCTCCAAGAATAATAAATGTTATTATTTATCATTCTTAAACTATTTAAGAATAATAACTATTTCTATAATTCTTGTAGCCCATTTAGTTCAATCTTTATGTATGACCCTTTCACCTAATGTTGAAAGTAGGTCTAAAACTCCTTTTTGGACCTTTAGACCTACAAGACATAAGTAGCCTCTAGCAAGACATTATGCCTACTTCAATTAAGTAAATATTGGTGATTTGATTTTACTTATTAAACAATAAATTGTTAAGTCCCTTTGTCATACGATATCTAATGATTAAACATAAGGTGTAGATCAAGATGCTCTTATATCGTTCAATCACTCGTTTCTTGAATCTAGAGTTCGATTGACTTAGATAAATGACATTGATAACTCCTTATCAATTCATTTGAGATGCCTGTGCATTGTCTCAATCTTGCTCTTCAAGGGGGCCTAAAAGAGATCTCTCTCAAATTAATGAGATTGAAAATTCCTTCATGAACACTTTTATTTCTCTACATACTTTATTCTGTATCTAATTGCAGTCTTATAATCATCCGATTAAAAAAAAATGGTAAAGAACTAAATCAAAACATGGAGCTTAGTATGTAGGAATCCATGATGTCATCAGGTCTAATGACTAAAATTACACTGCTACGAATAGTACTTATTAGATTGATGCATGTAGTACTTGTATGGCGGGTCAATCTAATACAATATACTCCTACATGTATTTATGTGTTGAATTGATATCTCATATCCATAATCAGTAAAACATGATTATCATTTAGCTAACATACTAGTCTTAATTGATTATTGTTCCATATAATAAGTGATTAGGGATAATTTAGAATAATTTTCTCATCACCTTGATAGGGATTATGGACTAATCATGCATCCTTGAACTCGTGGGCTTGCTCAAGTGGATTACTGAGCTATCCGAGGTAAATTAAGTGTCAAGAAGCAATGTGTACCCCTTCGCCATACACCAGTCTAAGCATTGAATCGAGATGCAACCAACCTCATTATTACCAAAGTTGAGTTAACAATTGTCAGAAGCCGACCACCAAAAGCCAACTCGAAAATGAGTTGCCATTAAACTAACCCCTATCCGATCACAACTGTCCAAGTTGCCAAATTATCGATATTGACCTAACTTGATTAGGACCTTACCCCCTGCTCGGCTAGCATTTTCATTAGGACTAAAGAATGAGCAAACTACGCTTGTGTTGTCCTTTTTTTTTTTTACATCAATACTATCCTTTTTGCCAACATTGAAACCTTTGTAAATTATTCCCTTTTTCCTTAACGATTAGGAATCATGTTCTGTAATTTATTGTAACCTAGGATTTACCTAACTAGGTTTTATAAATACTTATATATTTAAATGGCCGTAACGAAGGGAGAATACATTGAAATTTCTAGACATACTCTCTTGAGCTAAGTGCTTTCTTACTTACTCTTAAGCTACTTTTATCTAGCCTATTGAGCGTGGACAAGTGGTAAGTGACCTCCGACCACACTTGTGTATTATATCAAGTGTAACTCAAGCTCATGTAAAGCATTGCTGCATCATATCCATTGTCGGTGTACGAGGACCCTTGCTCAACCTTTGACTATCATTTATCTTTCGGACCATCTTGTTGTTCGAGCCCACCTTATTGGTTCATGCAATACCAAACGTCATGTCGTTTACAATGGATCGTATTATCCTAGCATTAGAGTGCTTAGCTACATTCGAAGTCGGAATTTTGTTACTTTGTTCTTTGAGTGGTATTTTAGACAACAATTTTGTGGGGTAACCTACAATGTCAAATTCTAGTATTCAGGGAAATTTGGAAAATCAAGAAAGTGGTGCTCGAAATGGCCAAAGGCAAGAAGAAAGCTTCGCACCTTAGTTAGTGGGTGATTGATTGGATAAGTTCATTGACTTAGTAGCTAGTTTGGTGACTTTTATCCAAAAAGATATACAATGGGCTAGAAATAGCCCAACTAAAGCATGTAAGTAGCAAGATTGAGGCAATGGTCAGTTTGGTTGAGTTAATTCCTTAGCTCAATCACCTTGAGCTAAAGGAATGGGTAGGGATGCTAGGTGAAGGCAGCACTTGAAGACATTGAGGAAGAAGAGGAAGGAGACAACGAAGTGGAGGAAAACTATGAGCTTGAAGAAAGGAATGTATGAACCCTTAAAGTTGAAGGATCGAGGATGCGTATTCTAAGCTTTTTGGGAAGTGGTGATGCTGAAGACTACCTAAATTAGGTAGATAAGATTGAGAAGCAATTTAGATGCCACAAAGTACCTAATAATGCACACGTTAGACTTGTTGTATTAGAGGTTATTAGTTATGCCACCTTGTGGTGGAACAACTTATAGGCCACCTGAAGAAGAGAAGGAGAGCGTAAAGTTAGGAGTTAAGATGAGATGGAGAGGGTCATCAGGAGGAGATTTGTGTTGAGTTACAATTTACAAGATTCCTCTAAAAGATTACAAGAGCTAGGGTTAGGAGGATCTACTGTTGAAGCTTATTTTAAGGAATTTCAGATGTTAATGATCCAATGCGAAGTTAATGAACCAGAAGACCGAACTATTTGTCAATTCATCGGTGGACCAAAGTACGAGATCAGAGATAACCTAGAAACTATGGATATTAGGTTACTTGGAAACGTAATCTCAGCTATCTAGAGGATAGAAGGTGCCAACTAAGAAGGTTTGAACCACCCGTCAACCGACTTGGCAATAGTTGATCTACTCTAAGAAAACCTATGTGAATGGAACCA